>CM055093.1:50913104-53397271 GCA_029204225.1 Diphasiastrum complanatum
TTTGGTGACCACGGATATATCAAAGAGCTAGGCATATTTCTCGTCTCCTTGAAAAGAATCGACCAACCAAAATTGGAGGTCACACAGTATGACCTTGACCAATGGGGTCCGATATGGCGAGAGGTAAACGACGAATTTGAGCAAGACCTAGCCCACAATGAAGAGCGGGCTCATTTGTCGAACAAGAAATTTAGCATATGGGATGGCAACCATAGAGCACAAGCTTGGATGGGCAAAATCCGTCAAGGTACATTGTTTGGCATAGTTTGATTGATAAAATATAGTTCACATCACAGTTTTAGTTTTGCCTCTCTCGAGTCTCTTCTTATCAAATTTCAACAAAACCCAACTCGCTTATTGAAAAGATACTGTTGTAGACTTTGGTAGGTAGATAGGCCATGCAAAAAAAAAGGTTGGTAATGTTCAACTAATGAAGATGATTCATTGTCCGAACATATTTTTTACAAGCAATGATCGTGCATTGTGAGCCTCTTTGTGGTCAATCTTAATAGTCAAGGCAATCGGTAATGTTTTTTGTGCCAGAGTTTCCATCCATCAAGGCCCGCCATGTCAGAGTAGAGTGCAGCTTCCTTGAGGTCTCCCGAGTTCGTGAAGGGTAGTTGATACTGGCATTGAACTCCATCACTAGGTAGTTTAGTCTATTTCTTGTTGACATTGGTTTAGTTTCGTCTTCTTGTGAATTTGTTTCGTTCTTAATTTCTTCCTGTTAATTGTCATTTGCTACCTAGTCAACATTTGGTCAACCCAAGAAAATTGGGATTCTCTCAAAGAAAAAGCAGCTTATGCTTGGGTGTTGATGACACATATGTAATGCTAGCTTATTGTTTTAAATATCATTTATTTAAGTATTTATGTGGTAGGTATATATTTTCCTATGCTTTGTCTGATGACCCTTTTGACTTCTCAAACTGAAGTTGGAATTTGGGTATATTGTATTTCGCATATAGATGCATGGGCATAACCAAGTCCGTTCTTTTTTTCTTTGCTATTGTGTATCACCAACTTTTGTTTCAAAAGTATTTTTTAATAATTTGAGTTGTAAAGTCTCTTCCATTTTGTTTTGAATACAATAGACTACTTCCATTTTAAATTTGAAAGATCTCACAAGATAAATTTGAAAGAGTGCACTTCCATTGTTATTCACAAGAGGCCAAGCATAGGAAAATTAAGAATTCACCAAAAATGTTGTTTGCACACAATAGATTTAACATGCATGAATTTTTTTGTTTTGGATTTATCATGGACCACGATTGATAATAAAACTGTTTTGTAGATTGACTCGGGTGCACGTACCACACATATTATCTCATGATGTTTTTATGCCTCAAAAATTTGGTCTGGCAGAGAAAGAGACCTTGTTCAAGTACATGGCACCAGAGGATCGAACGTGGATGGAGATTGAGCTGAGGAAGGAACACAAACATAGCCGGAGGGCATGGTACAACTGCCCCATGGCCATTCTTGGGCAACTTGTCTTGAAGGTACATCATCTTCCTTCGTAATTTTTGCATCATCTTCCCACCTTAAAATTTTTATCCTATTTCCAATTGTGTTGTATGTTTGTTGGAATGGCTCATGCAGGACGAATACAAAAGGATGCTATCCACTGCTATGGCCAGGATAGATAGAAGCAGGTTGTCCCTTGATGAACTGCAGATCCAGAGTGACGTCGCTTTTGAGGCAAGTGCATGGTCATGAATGTGTGCTTCCTATTCATGTATTGTGTTTGTGTTTATAGATGATATATTGACATTCTATAAAATCAGGCCGTGGAGACATCGATCAAGGACAGAGCCTACAAGTTGTCGTATATAGCCAATCCGACAAATGGTTTTGGTTTTTTTTTAAGATTTTGTATAATTTGGACTGGAATGCGAAGGCTTGGTCGTAACAGAGGACAAGCTACAAATGATAGCTTCATCCACGTTGGAGCTGCAAAGTAAGCCAAACTTACGATAATCATTATTTGCTTTATGTATTAGGTACTATGTTTGTATGTTCACAAAGCACACCATGATGACTTTGTAATTGATTGCAGAAAGAAAGCAATATTGGCTACCTTGGCTGGTGATAAGGGAATTAGAGAGTCCCTTGGCATGTGTTCAGACAACAAGGGATTTCACAAATTCATGGCCAAAGAGACATTTTGGTGGCACTTGACAGAGGCAACCAAACTTCCATCATTGGAGACACAACAAGGTGTTCTCATTGTTGAAGAAAGCAGGCAAGAGAACAAGATGCTGAGGATCAACAGACTTTCATTGAAAGATGGTGGAGATGACAAAGCACTCTTCATCAGAGACAAGTCAAGAGGCAAGGGCAAAGGACAACAACACTTCAAGAAGGACAAAGCCAAAGAAGGTGGTGAGGATCAGTCCTCACAAGCTACAACATCCAATGGCAAGAAGAAGCTATCAAAGATCAAGTGTTTTTTCTGTGGCAAGAAAGGACACTATGCATCAAACTGTTTCAAGAAGAAGAACCAATCTAAGCAAGCTAACCTTACTAATGAGGATGAGTGTGAGGGTGTAGAGAGTGAAAGAAAGGATTCATTAATGATGTCTATTTTTTCATCTTTTCCTTTTAAGAATGAAGAAATCTGGTGGATAGATAGTGGGGCTAGTTCCCATATGTCTAGTTCTAGGAACTCTTTCACTAATCTCATGCCATATCTAGGTGCAAAAAGATCAATCTATACTGCAAATGATGTAGAGTGTAGAATAGAAGGAATAGGTAGTATTCCATTGCATGCATCATCATCAAAATCTTTTTGCTTACATGATGTACTGTATGTACCTAGATTAACCAAGAATCTCATTAGTGTAGGACGGTTGTTTGCTAGTGGATTGGATGTCAAGTTTCAAGTTGACAAGTGTATAATCTCAAGAGAAAATGAAGTTATTGCTAGAGGATCTAGAATTGGTAAGTTGTACAAACTAGATTCTAAGGAGAGTGCTAACATTTCAGATATTGCTTATGAGACCAAGGTTCAACAGGAGGATCTGTGGCACAAGAGATTGGGTCATCCCAATTTCAAAGACATGCAATCTATGGTCAAAGAAGGAAAAGCTGTAGGTCTACCAAAGACACTGTCAAAGGAGCTTCTACCTTGTGAAGCTTGTGTGCTGGCAAAGTCACACAAAAGGCCTTTTCCTAGATCAAGTATCAAGACAAAGCAACCATTTGAACTTGTACACTCTGATGTTCACATGCAGTCCTCCTGCCTATATCCGTCACACAGACATGCAATGCTCCAAATGTCTCAATTAGAGTGTCTGGGTCCTCTCAAGGTAATTAGTCACAAACAGGCCTCAACATGGAATTAAATCTCAGCGTGACCAATATTCTTGAATACTGGAGGGCCGGTCTACCATATTAGGACTATTCCAGGTCCTTAACCGAATATGGCCATAACATTCTTCCCTCCTTAAACTACTTCTATTCTTAGAAGCTCCAAAGAACATGAAAGAATTACAGTTTCTTTAACTTTCAATATTTCGAGAAAATCGTTATCCTTAATCTGACTTTCATATCAAACAAGTACTCAGAGAAAAATTGTTTTCAACCGTTAATCTCTGCTCTGGAGTACAAATTCTGGTTTGGAAAAGCACATTAAGAGATATATTTCTCAACAGATTTACACTCAACACAAGTTAGTAACATCACCTTCATATAAAACACTTACATGAAACATTGGGTGAAATAACCTAACTTAAGAGATTAAAGTTAAAGAAATAATAATTACAGTATGAAATTATCCACAAACTCTGACAGATAATTCATAAGCTTTCAAGTACAGCTATCCTCAGAATCCAATTCTAAGATATGATAATTCATTCAATTAGAATCTCTAGGAGAATCATTAAGATATAGAATGATTAGAACCCAACTTTGAGCATCCCAATAGATACTCTTTTTTGAGTTAAATGCTCCTGTTTCTAGCACCAAATGCAAGAAAATAACATTCATTCATCTTAATAGACTTGTTTGTCTCCTATGATAACTGGAGATCCAAGTAAATGAAGAACTGTACTCAAGCATCTGCAGACCATATACTGTAGCAGAATAGCATCCACTAGATAAATAAGATTATATATGTGAGATCCATAGGTTCTCAATTAAAATACTGGAGTAAAGAGATTCAAAACACTGATATGAATTCTTACTCAATTAACAGACCAAGACTTAATCATCACACTTAAGAATCAACACAATTCTGAATAATCCTCTGACAATAATTAAGTAGTTCTTTATGATCCGTCAATCATAAATATTTAGATTCGTATGATTCGTGCAATCATAATTTTCTGAAATCCACAACCCATAATCATTTACAGGACACTGGCGTATATGTCCAAAATAACTCAGGAAAAGTAAGAATCATTTCAAAATCTTTCCACTTAGAAAATACTGGATTTAGGAATATTTTTCAAACACGATTCTTTAACTGAAGTGCAAAATTCAAGTTCTATAAACCACTGTAATTAAAGACTGAACGCATACCAAAATGACAATCATCTTCAACTACAAAAACTTTAGATTACAATCTAGAATCAAATCTAGATATTCAAAGTTCCGCTGAATATCAATTCAGATATTATTCTTGGATTCATTATAATTTGTTATCCAATTGAGCGCTCTGGGATACAATCACTAATGAGCTGAGTCCCTTCCTTAACTAAGAAATACTCTATACCAAGAATACTATACATCCAATGCGCACAATTTTAACTGATAAACCCAATGACTCACTAATCATGCGTCTTACAAGCAATATAATTCAAAAACCATCAGTTTCCGGTGAATCCATATCACACTGATTGTTTTACCAATTAACTTCATCCTGGAGTAATCAATTACTCAAGTTAATTGCCAATGATTCAAAAATCTCAAATGTCTATGTGAAGAATTCAATTATACTAGTATGACACCACATTTAGATCCTTATTCAAATCATTTATAAGTTAATCCATAAATCTTCCATACAAAGATTTGTTAACTCTGCAAGTATCTGTCAAAACAATACTTGATCATGTGTTCATGTTCACCGACTAGGTTAAGTGCACCAAATAACTCTAATAACCAGGAATACATAGTAGATTCATACAAGATTAATCGTGCACATATGTGAATAATCTCACTATGACCCAGTACATAAACACATTTTTATCTGGCAGATCCCTCCAAAACCCACATATGTTACTGACATATCTCACTAAGATCTTGTAACTCAGCTACAAAATATTTTCTATTTCTCATGAGTAAATAACATATCCGAAAAATCTCTGAGACGAATAAAATTTCCTCTCAACGGTTTTCCAATCCCACTTACCCCTAATTACATAATTTCTCACACCTGATTAACCCCTCTCTGATCCTAGTACTTAAACTAAGATTAGGTTGATCCAATATAGAACTCTCAGACTTATATCCTGATCAAACTTACTTCTATTCCAATCAAAATGGAATCAGTAACCTTTGACCTTTTACTATACTACTTATAGATAATGATTCAACTTTCAAACCTGCTCTAGATCCAGATTGTCCATACAATCCCTAGAGAATTTCTCTTATTCTAAAAGTTCCAATTAGGCAAAAATTATTTCGTTAAAATTATCTGTAATTAATGGAAAATAAGATTTGAATTCTGGTATTTTCTTAACTGTATTCACCTCCAAACACTATGAATTTTCCTCTATTAATTATTTAAAAAATATTCCAAAAGCTTTTAGTTTGTTCAATTTTAATGACCTAAATCATCAAAACCACAATAACCAACTGATCGGTGTTTCACCGATCTGAAAAGGAGAAAATCGGAAGAAAAAAAAACACAATTTAACTCCATTTATTGGGAGTATCAATACTCTAGAGTTAAATGGTTTAAGTAACATCGTTCCAAGGAATCGGATTCCTAAACTGGGTATATGCCTGAGAACGGTACCGCTCCTTTCGTTCCGTCAAGATCAATTTTGGAAAAATTCTCATCGAAAATCAATTAATATTGCTTGACCACGAATAATGGTACTTAACTTCCACAAAAACTGGACTTACTTCGCTGAAAGCCGAATGCCAAGTTATGACATGCACATTGTCCATGGAGAAAGAAAATTCTTCTAATCATAATCGGGAAACAATATACCAAAACCAAGGTTACTCTTCGACAAACGAGCACCAAGAACCTATAGCTCCTCTAATAGGGTGCGAGTAACTTAAATTTTTCGAGTTAATTTCTAGAATCAACCTTTCAAGTTACAATCGTCAAACCAATTCAACCTTGGATAATTGTCATGCAATAATCCATGCAATTAGAGAATTGCCGATTGCCCTCAAAAACTCAACCATACATATGCATGCCCAAAAGCCCTAAAAAGTTTCCTTTCATAAGTGCAAGGAAAAACCCAAACAGCCGTCACTTGACCTTTTACCCCAAAAAAAAGTTTCCAAGGTTCGGCCTCCATCGCGAAAGAGAGAAAAGGAGCTTCCAGCCGCAACTTTTTTTTTATGAGAAAGAGGGAGAGAGGGAGAGTTTATCGAGCAATAGCAGGGTTGGATTGCGCCCCTTCACAGTCCTTCTACGAGCAATTTACTCACCCGGTTTTCCCTCCACGCTTCACCAACAATAAGGAACAGACTTCAATTCCTTTCCTTCTCTGGAAACGTAATGTTTCATGGCTTTTTGGAGGGCGGAAACAGTCATCTCAGACTTAATCCAGGACCTGTGAACGCGTCAATCGACAACAAAGATCTATGTCATCACTGAATCACTTATGATTCAGATCCCGCTGCCCACTGGAGCGCTGTTCATGCACTACTTATTCATTGTCTTCCTCAGCTTTCAGTAACAGAGCGAAAAACAAGAAATTGGGTATTCTGGATTTCTACAGATTCAGAAATCATCCCCCTACAATCCTCAATCACCGGGGGTAGCTCAAAACGATCTGAAGGAATGATCAATTTTAACTATTCCAGAACGTTTTCTACAGATCCTCAAAACCTGTCATCATTTTTCCAGGGAATAGTTAATCTCATTACAGATGGTTGGGGTTCCAGCTCCGAAAATTTGTTTACTAATTAATAGAGAGTTAATCAGTTTAGCAACTTTATTCTATGTTCTTAAACTATTGTTTGATCAGTGTAAGAAAGCACACCTCTCATCAACTTTATTCTATGTTCTTAAACTATTGTTTGATCAGTGTAAGAAAGCACACCTCTCATCAACAAGTAGTTTGTTAGACTCAAAATTTCTAACTACGAACTGTTTATTCCGCTGGATAGATTGATTCAGAATCGGACTATCAATAACTGTAGCCAGACCAACCTGAATCCAACACCCTGAACATTATGGTCTTTTGCATGTCATCAAAAATTCCATTAGTATACAAAAAACCGGCACTCCAAACCGGGATGTTACTCCAAGTGCTTCGATCTTTCAATCCCATGTAGAGCTTGCCTCCAACTCCCATCCAAGACTACATCTTAGCCGTGCTTTGATACCAATGTAAGAACCCAAAAGGATGCCTCTAAGATGAGGATGTGCTTTGATACCAATGTAAGAACCCAAAAGGATGCCTCTAAGATGAGGATAGGAGAACACAATAGGAGAAAATATGGAGCCAAACTGCCCAACCAATCCTAGATCAAAACTGGATCTAGCCCCCTAGCCATGCCATGTGAAGCAAGAGGAGAAGAGAGAACCTGGCAACTTAAACCCAATATGTCGACGGGAGAATCCCCACCTCATTATATAGAGAATAGAGTCATGTGCATGTAACCATGCAATCCTCATGCAGGTCAACTATAAATAGATCACACCTCTTCATGCAATCCTCCTGCCTATATCCGTCACACAGACATGCAATGCTCCAAATGTCTCAATTAGAGTGTCTGGGTCCTCTCAAGGTAATTAGTCACAAACATGCCTCAACATGGAATTAAATCTCGACATGACCAATAATCTTGAATACTGGAGGGCCGGTCTACCATATTAGGACTACTCTAGGTCTTTAACCGAATATGGCCATAACACCTGGTTATTTATTCGAGAACTTGTTGTAGATAAAGGACCTGCAGATATACACACAAGTTCTTGATAGGCTCACGAACTATTGACTATCACCGAACTATCGGGCACAACTCACCATCCTTGATAGTCAAATTATCGGAGTCACTACAAACTATCGAATGGATTGACGGTTCACGACCCAACAACCACCATTACTACTATCGGGATTTCACACCCACCTTATTATATGATCAGCTCAAAGGCTTATGTGTAATAGAATAATTGTAATGTGTACATATATATATATAGTTAGATATTTATTCTACCATAGTGAGGATGAAACAATCAGAAAATAAATTTACCAATATATCTAACTACCGTTCAATGCTAAATTGTTTTTCTAGGTTTGTACACTGATAAGTAGATTTCTTTACAACAATCATATGTACGTTTGCACATCTTTAATATACTTTTTGTTCTTCAAATCACTGTATAATGTGTGAATGATTATTGTTGTTTTTACTTTCTAATTGTGAACCAAATGCTCGTTATCTCCTTGTGTGTCTTATCGACTGAGTCGAAAGAGCAAAATCATGGTTGTCCTTGACGCTTTTGAATTCTGTATCTATGGCTGTCTTAGACATCTACCGACTCATTGATTACGTGATTGGTTTTGTTGTGACAAATGATCTAAACACGATGATCTATTTCACTAAGTCTTTTGCAATGCTATCAAGCATGATAGTCCGACAGTGTCTCTCGACACTTCGAGTTGTTGCTATGTTTCGCACTTTTCTTCACTCAACTCCCTCCATGTGATTTTGATGATGGTAGAATGTGATGTTCTACTAAATATCCATGAGAGAATGTCATGGTTTTCTTTCAACACCTATAAGAAAAATAGAAGAATGTTTTATCCTAATATCAACATAGAGAAGATTATCCATATAGAATTTGTAAAAGAGCAACTGTACATAAAAAACTACAAACCACCAGGTATCATTCTCTGATTGAATATTGAAGTTGAGGCCTTCCTAGTGTTCTAAATTTGAAAGTGCTCCATTTATGATTGTAAGACTAACTCTCTCCATTTTTTGTCCCTTTATAATTTCAAATTTATCTCACCTATCAACTTGTTCTTCACATTCTCATTTGTAATACCATAAAATTCTATCGGCATATGCTTCTCCACTAATGCTAGAAAAATCACATGCCCTCTGAACTAACGTAGTGTCCAGTATACTTCCAACTTCATTCATAATGCTATCTGTAATTGAAGCCTTAATTTTTTTCATTCTATTATTGTTAACATTGATTTTATAGACTTAGAAGTTAAATAGAATCTAATGATTTTCCAATGGAAATCTCATTGGCCAAATGGTCTTCAACAACCAACGTAGCTCTACATAGCAAATATCATGTTCATAAACTAGTCAATAAAGATTTGGACACACATTGTATTGATTGCAACACATTGCTAAAATTCAAATAAGTGAAAATAAATAACTCATAGAACTAGTGATTGCTTGAATCAAAAAGTTCAAACAATATCAATACAAATAGACTAGAACTTACTTGAATGCACAAATTCTTCTTTTTTGGTAACCTCCTTTGAATGAAAGATCACAAATAACCATTATTATCAATTTCTTTCTCTTGTTAGTTTTGTCTTTTTATTCAACAAATCCATGTCTTTAACTGAAGACAAAGATGAGATACTTACGGATTGAAATGCAATTTCATCTCATCATTACTAGTTGTCAAATCACGTAAAGAAGATTGTAACATTTGAATCTCCTTCTTGAAAATCTCATTTTCCTCCAAACAAGTTTTCAATTTTATATGTTTCTCTTGACACTCATTTGATATTTTCTTGAATTCCTCTTCTAAAAGATATATTCTTTGCATTGAATGTGCATTACCATAGGCTTTCAAATTCTCATAGTAACTTAAAAGACCCTTTTTTTTCATGACACGTATAAATCATCAATTGAGTTACAAAATGAAAATCAAGATGTTGCAATGAATATAGATCATTAATTTGTAATGTTTCTGATGAGCATAAAATTAAATGCTTCAGATTTTTCTCCCTGTAATAGATCATATCAGAAGTTGATAATTTGGATTCTTCTGAATTTCTTGTCCTAAGTGGAACATACTCTGGTGAAAGATTCACATGAAGATGATAAAACTTAGTCATCACTAAAATAAATAGTAAAAAATAGCACGATGACAATTATGACGCTAGAGAAGGAGCTAAAAACACTTGTTCAACCTTGGAGATGGAGATGGTGGTAGTCATATTTCTAAAATGTCACTTCTTTTTTGAGATTTTGAATATTTTCAACTATTGGGAGGAAATATTTCGACGTTTCAAGAATCACATTTAATTGTAGCTAAGCACTAGTGACATTTGATGTGACTAGAATAAGGTAGATTCATTTGCATAGAAAGTCTTGTGGGTAGATGGATAAAGAAATTAGAAAATGGTAATTTAATTACTTTTGTATTATTTTTTTCTCTACTACATGGCATTTCTTATAGGACCCTTTTCGGGCCCATATTTTATCTAATGCTGAATAAAAATAAGAAACCTTCACCAAATTAGGCAAAGTCAAAAATCAATAGCACACAATAGTTAATATATTATTATTTTAGATACAAAGTGTTTGCAATTTCTAAATTACACTACAATTGCAAATGATACACTTAGAAAATTTCTTAGAAAAAAGAGCACGTGGCAAAAATTTACATATTTTATAATGAATTTTTTTAGGTGGTTTTTAAATTTGTAACATTTAATACTAACTCTTAAAATATTAGTCTTCAAAAGAAACTAAATTTCATATATTTTGTACAATTTTAGATATATTAATTTTTTTAGATATTCTATAATTAAGAAAACAAAATAAGATTTCAATTTCAAATATTCATATCTTTTTTATAACTAACAACTAGAGTTTGAGAATATAAACTAAGCTAAAATATTAAGAATTATAGTAAATTTTTATAAATAAAAAATAAACATGTCAATATTTTTAAAATATTGATTTATAACATTTTCATTTCAAAAAAATGAATCTTGTATATACAAATTTGGACATAGAAAATAATGTAACAAATTTTTTTAATAATAGTATTTTAAATTTTGATAAAGTAAATATTTATTTAACGCAATATCTTATATTTGTTAACTATTTTAAATGTTGGCATTTTTTTGAAAAAAATTCAAAAAGTTATTTATCTATGTCGCTCTATGTGTCCAAGCCATGCATCATTCAAAATTCACAGTTTTTGTACTCAATCATAAGGAGAATTGGATAAGTCAAGTTTGTGATGTCACAGTCACATCATTTCACAGGTGTGGTATCTCTTTGATTATCACTGTGCTTGTGTGTCCAATATGGGCAGGAGAAAATACATACACACACACACACACACACACACACACACACACACACACACACACACACACACACACACACACACACACACACATAGATATATATATATAAGAACTAATATAGTTCTGTGAAAATACATACAAAACAGGTTTTTTCTCTCGTTTTGTACCGTATCGTACCGTGAAATTTTTCACGGAGCGTGATTTTAATAGAGCATGATTTTTGGGACCCTAGACAAATTTTTTTGCAGTTTTGAGTTATACAAGGGGTATCAGCTCTAAAAGAGCAACATTTTTATTGATTTTTTTTTTAAAAATAAAAATTTAGGGTTCCGTATTGCGGAACAGTTATGTACCATAAAAGTCCACGAAACACGTATTTTATGTATCTTAGAGGCTTGGGAGAAAGATCAAAGATGGAGAAACCTCCAAAACTGATGTTTGTGAAATATGGTTATCGGGCCAAATTTGAGACCAAGCCAATCAATGGCATGAGAAGATCGTCCATCACTTTTTGATCAATCACTTGATTAATCATATGAATATCTTCAAGAATGTGCATTGATATAATAGAACATGTTTGGTACAACAATAAGCATTTGAATTTGTAGCTTCAACCAAACTAGCCGATTTACTATGCAGGTTTTTATCAATTTATGTGTAGTTTTTGAAAATCAAACATGCTATGGTAGATGCTATTTTTTGAATAAGATTTTGAAGGATTTTGTGCATCAAAAGACAAGGCACTAAGCAGGTTAAAGGGATGGTTGGTTGAAGAATCTCATTTTTATGTTTATGAAATTTTGCTTAAACTAGATCCATCCACTCCGATCATGAAGTAAAAGGTAGAAAACCTCAAGGGATAAGAAGTGTTATGAAATTAACATCCTTTCTAAGAGGAAAAAATTTCACGCTAATGTTTTATAATTCCAGGGCAATAAATAAATGGTTCAAACTCTACGCGATGTAGAGAAACAAAATTTACAATAAAGCTTTTTGCATTAAATTAGTGACATTGTTCTTGTAGGGGTTGTCAATCTCTTGATTATTCTCATGTAACTTGAAGAAGAGGGTAGTGGGTGACATCACATATTGCATGTGCTTTTACCTAACTCATTCAAAGGATCTCAAGAAAATTCAGTCATGCTTCATTATTGGGTTAGAGACAACGTTCTTCCAAGGGTTTTCAATCCATTCATGAAAACAAATTAGCTATTGCATTGACTTTTATCATTATGTGAGTGTTGAGAATTTTCAAATTTTGATAATAGTAGAAACTTCAACAAATTTGAATCTTGCATTGGAATTTGGCATAGATTCATAAAATAGACAACCATTAATATTATGTCCTCTCGTTGTGTGGATTTCTAGTTTGTGTGAAATAAGAGGTTGGTGGGTAACATCACATGTTTTATGTGCTTTCACCTAATTTGGAGGATTTTGTGAAATTTCACATTAGATTAGAGAGAATATTTTCTCAAGTGTTGCAACTTCTCGCTAGAATCAATTTGTGTCCCCACGTGTACCAGCTCATGTTATAATGAGAAAGCTAAGAATCCTTTATGAATTGTTTGATAAAATTAGAGACTTCATTTTATATGAGCCTTTCAATGGTCAATTCCTTAAATAGGCCCCACTTAAGCTATCAAATAGATTTAGTCTTTGTCTTCATTGAGTAGATTCTAGACTTTCTCTTGGCAAAACTCTAATAGAATCATTTGAGCTCATTCAAAAGCACCATGGGTTGTCACACTTACGTCATATTGACAATCAATGTGTTCCTACAAGCTCTAGTGAGCATTTATATATTTGATGATGGAAATTCACTTTACTCAAAAATTTGGTATGAATTTTATTGGCTATTAGCAACATATATATATATATATATATATATATATATATATATATATATATACACAAGAAAGATACATATATAGAAAAGCTCTTCTAGAGTTTTGTGAATTCACGACTTGAAGTCCACAATTGGTTTTTGTCAGATAAGCAACTATTTTTTGAAGGATCGAAACAAACTTTTTATAGAGTATGTGTTATCGGAATGCATGAATGAACTCTTATGCATGAATGTACAAGATAGCTATCATTAGGTTTATCCAACAATTGATCATGTTGTCTTGATTAGGACTTCCTTTACTCTCCATGAAGTTAGGGACTAACTCCAATCCACCACATAAATGATGGCATACAAGAGAAAAATAGTTGCAGTCACGTCACCTCTTGATTCTTGAATCTGGATTCACCGATGCATACTAAAAGATCGCTTCCAAATTATAGATTGATTCTTGTACGTCCGTTGTTGAAATTATCATTACATTAACTAGCTTCAACATCAAAATGCATGTTAGTTTTGGTTATACACCTCAAGGTTCAACATTCTACTTCATGCTCTAACACTTCCACAAACACCTTGTGTTTCTTTCCACATCTAGATCTCAAAGCATCATGTGGCCCCTAAAGTTCGCTTGAGCATTACAACTAGACTTGCTTGTGTAGTGCATTACCCTTGTAATTGTCCAAGAAACTTAACAAAACAATATTTTTTTTATGATGTTTATGTTGGGTAAAGTACAAGCTAGGGTATTTCATATCCTTGGGGCTAAAGCGCCTAGTGCCTTGGTTCGCGGGCTTTACTCCTCTCGTAAAGTATTCCCTCAAAAAATTTTCACAAAAATGTGGTGTGGAAAGTGCTTTCCATGAGATTTGCTTGCCCAATAGGTCATGGAAGTTGATTATAAAAAAAAGTGAATTTTTACACTATGGGTAAGTTTTGGACCTATTTGGCGAATCAATTCATTTTTGGAAAATAATGGTCAAACATCTTCTATTACACATGTTACAAGTGTGGTGTGTGACGTAAGCAAAACTTTTGCTCATCCTTGCACATACATGAATGGTCTTTTTAGAGACTTATGTTGTGGTCCAAGTGATTCTTGGAGTTACATGTTGACTCAATGGGCTTGTAAATTCTCATATATGACCCTTACTATGTGTAAAGGTCCCAGGAAAGACCAACACCTGCAAAACTTGCACAGGCAAGGCATTATGTCCACAAAAGCTTGGAAGTTGGGTGGCCTGCATGGACAAGTGGAGCTATATGCCACTTGGAGTTGGTGAGGCCCTTCCTCTACAAAACGGCCTTGGAGGGCGACCTTCCCAACCCCATAATTTCTTTTTAAAACTTGCATCGTGCCCTAGCATGTAGCTCAAGCTTGCTTATAGCTCAACTTTACGTGGCAAAGAAGCAATATGAGTATAAAAGCGCGAGGAGGGCAATGGGTGTTTTGCAGTAGGTTAAATTTTGAGCCTCTTCGGAACACGTCATCGTCGTCGGTCTAATGCCCCTCCATCATCAAGACTTTCACCTCAAACAATAAAGAGCTCCCAAAAGATTGACCTCAAGGCATGATCCAGGAAGAGGCCTTTGTAGCGGTAAGCATTGGCATAAGAGATGACGTGAGCCAAATTTTGAAGTGCTTTTGAGCTGGAGGGGCAGCCTGGAAATTGGGAGCTGAAAGTAGTTGGGAATATAGAAAATGGGGCCCATTGGTGGGGGGGGGTTTATATAATAATTCCTTCTTTTATTTTCACGTTTGATGGAATCGTCAACACCACACCAGGGAGGGGCCAGCATTTGGGTACAGACATTAAACTAAAATTTAAAAAAGGCCTTTAAAAGCGGTAAAACTCGTATTTATGTTTTATTTGTTTAATTTATTTTCCCTTTTGACGAACGTCGATGTTTTATGATTGGAAATTAAATTAATTAAATATATATTTTTTTGTTGGGGTGTATTTTCGAGTATAAAATGAGGGGCAAGGACAGAGCAGAGAGAAGAGGAGATAAAAGAGAGAAGAGGATCGGAGTATCAGAGAGAACAGAGAGCAGAGAAAGAAAGGAGGAGGAGGAGAAGAAAGGAGCGGAAAGGAGGAAGGAGGAGCGGATAGAAGCATCAAGATCTGAGAAAAGAGGGAGAGGGGAGTGAGTTGAGAGGTGACAAGACAGATTGCAAAGTTGAGGACGGAGTGGATCGAAGTAACAATGGCAACGAAGCTTTATATTGTGTGAGTCTTTTTTTAACACTTTCTCTGGCTTGTGTGGTGTCTGGTTGGTCTGTGTGGCGAGGCGTGTTCGTTTATTGCTCGTTTTTGCCTGCGAGTGTTTTGGTTCAGCTCTGGATTGGACGCACTGTGGTTGTTGGGAATGAAGGCTCGATGGTTGCGGGAGTTGTATTGTGTGAGGTTTCTACTGTGATAGTTAGCTGAGAATTGAGTTTTATTGTCGGTTTGTCTTGTGATCTGTTGTGGTTTGTATGGTAATTGCAATTTGTTGAGAGTGTTTTTTATTTACGATTTGTGTCGAATGATGTTTTGAGGATGCTGATGGTTGGATTAGACGCGATTACTTTGATTTGTACGATTCTTTCCTCTTAAAATATTGTTTGGAGGATAAGGATAGTGAGATTGGAAGCGACTGATTCGTAAGATTTGTGCCGCTTTAGTTTTGCGCTTTCTATTTGTTTGAGGATTTGGACGGTCTGATCTACCTCGCTGAGAGGAAAACATAGACGCCTAGTTTTATTAAAAAAATTAAATGCTGATATAATAAAAAGAAAAGCTCCCGCAGAACAAGTTTAAAGCAGCGAATTGTCCAGCGGAAATTGGAGCTTACTATTTGCTTGATTGAATGCTAAGTTTAAGCTTAAAGGCAGATAGTTATGTGTGTAAATTGATGCAAAGAGCAATCCATTAAACAGATTCACTTTTTTTTTCACGTCTACTTTTGCTTGTCACCTTTGTCTCTAGAACTTTGTTGTGTCATTCGTAGTTCGCAACAATATGTGCGTTCCGCTGCATTGTTGGCCTAAACTTAAATCTCAACAGTTGTTTGTAATGAGTTCAAAACGCCACATAGCAATTTATCTCCAAGTACGCCATGGCCCTGTAATTAGTAGTCGCCCTTTTAGTCTTTTCACGAGTATTTTAGGGGATTCTTGTGTAATCCGTGTGAGTTGATGCAAAGAACAATCCTCCAAACATATTCATTCTTGTGTATGTAAGTTGATGCAAAGAGCAATCCTCCAAACATATTTATTCTTTTTTTAACGTGTGTTTTCGCTTGTTATCTTTGGCTGTTGAGCTCTGTTGTGTCATTCTTAGTTCGCAACAATGTGTGTATTCCGTCGCATTGCTTGCCTTAAAGTATATCTCAACAGTTTTTCCATAATGAGCTCAAAACGCGACATAGCAAGCTATTCGCCAGTACGCAATGGTCCTGTACTGAATAATCGATCTTCTAGGTTTTCCACGACTATTTTAGGGCATGCTGTCTACGCATCATTTCTTGCTCTATGATGAACAAAGCTGGAAGCTAGATAATAAAGCGGAGTGGTTGACGATTTGATTTCTAATGATATCTTGAATATCTTTCCGAGTTCGACTATTGTTGTCATTTGAAGCATGCATGAAACTGCTAGTGGTTTTTCATATCTTTGCTTGTCCATGGGATATTGATCTTTATTAGTCTTATTGCAGGTACTACTCAATGTATAGTCACACGGAGAAGCTTGCGGAGGAGATAAAGAAAGGAGCGGACTCGGTAGAGGGAGTGGAGGCCACACTCTGGCAGGTAGGTGTAGCAACAGCTTTTATTGCAATGAATGCCGGATATTGTTTCTCATTCTTCAATGTTCTACTATGCTTGGATTGGAGTTCTTATACGAGTTTTCTTCCTATTTATTGTAGGTGCCCGAGACCCTCCCAGAGGAAGTGCTCGGTAAAATGGGAGCCCCACCAAAGTCCGAAGTTCCTATTATTGAAGCAGCACAACTTGCTGAAGCCGATGGACTTCTGTTTGGGTTTCCTACAAGATTTGGGATGATGGCAGCACAATTTAAAGCTTTTCTTGATTCAACGGGCGCTCTTTGGCGTAGCCAGCAGCTGGCAGGCAAACCAGCCGGGATCTTCTTAAGCACAGGTTCTCAAGGTGGTGGACAAGAGACAACAGCGTAAGTTTGACAAGAGTCTTTGTAAAACGACCTCTTGATAATGTCAAAAGCAGCTTTTGATTATTTTTTTGTCTTCACCCCTGTATCTTCTCATTCTCCATGTTATTTTTGGTGTGATGTATTCTGCACTGTCCAGTATTTGGATCAGTCCTAACTTAGTTGTGATTTCTACTTGGGTTGGATAGGCATACTCCCTCTCCTTTTTTTAGATTATCATATTTTTCTTCCTTGAACAAGGGGGAGCTTTACAAGATCGTTCATTACTAATGAGATTTTCCTTTTGGACTTTCTTTAGTCCCCATTTTAAAGACTCCAATGAATGGCAATTTGTAGCTCTTTAGTTAATAAGTTCTCGCTTAAAGCACTATCAGCATTACACAGTGTGCCTGCACAATTTCCTTGAACACACTGCTCAATCAGCTTTCAGGAATCACGCTGACATTCTTTGGTACATTAGCTTCTGGCTGGTAAACTAACTACAGCAGCAGCATCATACGATCTTAAGTTTGGTTAAATAGAAAGACATGGGCCTAGGTCATTAGTTATAATGCACTTGCAAACTTGAGGTTACCAGTCCTGCATAACCAGCAACATCTGGTTGCAACCTTGTCATATAGTGGTTACGTCACCCGTAGCCTGCAGGCAATGCTCAGACTGCAAAATAAATTTATGAATAGGTCATTTTTTATTTGATATAATCTATGATGATGCCTTTTGGTGTGAAGCACATAAGTTTCTTGGTGCTGGCAGCCACTAGCAGGATGCTTTATCATTTCAAAACCGAATCATAGTGGTGCTAATTTGTCATTAATGAGCAGGTTGACAGCAATAACACAGTTTGCTCATCATGGTTTGATATATGTGCCAATTGGGTATACATTTGGTGCCGGTATGTTTGAGCTGGGGGAAGCCAAGGGAGGATCTCCTTATGGGTCAGGAACCTATGCTGGTGATGGAACACGTCAACCATCTAAATTAGAGCTGGAGCAGGCATTCCATCAGGGTAAATACATGGCAACCATCACTAAGAAGTTCAAAGGTGCTTAATGTGGCGATTGAAAGGAGCTTCCAGGGCACTTAAAAGGCTATGATTTTTAATTCTTTCATAGTGTTTAGATTTCTTAGGCTTGGTAAGTTTAAATAAAGCTCCTTAAACATCTTAAGGAGACTGATTATTTCTCCTTGCAATTAAGCATTTGAGTGATGCCTGGAAGCTTATTCAATGTAGACTTCCAAATTTTGGAAGTTGAGCGTGCTAAAAATAAGAAAGCGGTTACATTCCAATCATTATTACCAAGACTAAGATTATTACAGTGAAACTTATTTTGTTTACAGTGAAACTTATTTTGTTTCTATGGTACTCCTTATCTTAGTCTGCTATGGCTTTTTCTTCTTTGTCTCCATTTTATCATTGGACATGCACCTAGGTTGCCACACATGTTTCCTCTATTACTAGTGTCATATTAATGTACTTGCTGAGCTTTTTAAGGATCTGTTTTCAATGATGAACACACATATATTTATCTAGTTACTGGAGTTGAGATGAACAGCAACCTAAGTTCGCCCTTTGTTTCGAGTTTCCAACCAAAGTTTTGTTATTCATCACCTTGTGTGTACTTCATGTATAACACATACAAGAGCCGTGACAGCTGAATGTAACCTAGGAGTTGAATCCCTTATGATGAGGATATCCTCCCACCACACTTGAACATGCACCTAAGCCATTCTACTTATTTCAAGTATCTACGCATGGATGTAGTATTTTGGGTGCATAATATGAAACATAGGTGATATAGTTTTCATCAAGGAGCAAACAGAAAGTAGCTGTACCTATGGTCTTGAAAAGCACTTAATTATACTCCCCCAAATAGCTCAAGTTGGTTCTGGCAAAAAAATCAAGAAAGGTGTTATAAACCTCTCAACTAGCTGCTGTTGAGTGTAAAAGTAGTGGAAGGGTTGATTCTATGTGCTTTTTATGAAAAAGTTACAGCTGATAGTAAATGATGGGTGGCCAGGGAGACTAGATTTATATATGGAAAACATTCAACTCATCAAGACAAGTTCTTACCTAGGTAATGCATGTTGCAATAATTGCATTGTCAGGTTTGTGAATGCATGGAATGTAGTCAAACATGCATAAAAGCTGATGTTAACATTATATATAGCATATATTTGTGCAATCCTTTGATGACGCTACAACCTGCATGATTCAAACATTGCATATAGAACAAGCCTAAGCTGAACATTGTCATGCAGTGCTTCAACATTTTGATTATCGAAGTAATTTCTTTCACTTTTTCAGTGTTCATAGTCATGAACGAGATTGTAACCTTGGCCTTGTTTGTTTGAAAACAAGGATGAGCATTCTGGTTTGAAATCTTTTGGATTCCGAGTCATCCAGGTGCTGTCCCTTGATACTGACATGTATATGAATCTCTTGAGGTGGCACTGTACAAATTCCGAGTCATCCAGTCATTGTCCATTGATAGTGACATGTACATAGGAAAGGCTTCAGGTGAGGTGGCGCTGTAGACTTGTATGCACCCTGTTCTGGAAATTCATTTCTGACTTTTAGTTGGTATATGGAAGTTGCAAATTTTTTTACGACAACCAATATTTTAACTTCTTGTAAGTGCAAATAGGAGGAGAAGCCAATAATAAAGTGTCACTACAAAGTGTTATGGATCTTAGACTTTTGGAAGAGGAAAGTCTTATACCAATGTTCAATAATTGCTGCACGTTAAGATATTGGTTAGGTTATGTAAATTGAGCTTGTTATCAGACAGTAGGATTCTACAAGGAACAGGATGAGACTATAGTCCACAAAGCTTAACAGTCCTTTCTTCATCTGAAAGCATTTGAGTTTGATTCCAATCAGGTGTACATGACATAAAAGACACAAGATTTTTGCTATTCAGGTTTTAGTGGGGGGAATGCCCTGCCCCGAGGGCCTCCCGTGCTGGGAGGGCAAAGCACCCTTTGCCCGAGGGCGGGAGCCCGAAGACAGGGCCAGACCTGCACGGAAGGCCCGAGGGGCAGGGGCCTTCCCTTGCGTAATGACATGTCTGAAATTTTTTTATTTCCTACATTCTGCACAGAATCAGTGATGCGTTTACTCAAGAATTATAATTTTGAAAATATCAACAAATTTCACATGATGCAATCAAATTCCACCTCTGGAGGTGCATAAAAAACACAAGGGAAAATTGAAGACTTGGCATTACGTTCATTTAATGTTACAACCATTAAGTGTAGCTTGTACATGGAAAATTGAAATTCTATACATCAACACTTCAATTTTGTTTTTGTTGGTGATTGTTGACACCACCTTCATGTTATTGCAACTTGTTCATCAAGGTCTTGCCTAAACTTTTGATATGCTAGTTGACGAGATTTTGGATATTATATTCTCAAAGAATGTCAATTCTTTATTTTTCGTTCTCTTTTCAGCATGACGGCTTAAGCTGATTTTAGATCAAGAGGTGATTTATTAGGATTCGGAATATAATTTGCAAAATTTCTCAATTTTTACTTATTTTTTTGGTCATTGTAAGTGCACAAAATGTGTCCGATAGCAAATGGCACACTCTAGACATGTTGGTGATGTTATTTGCTTGAATCGAATAGCAATTATTTTAGTTTTTGTATATTAATAAAACTAGCATTAATCTTGTGCTTGCGGTAATTTGACACTTTGAAAATTTGATGTTACTAATTTATGGTATCAAGTGAGGATGCACGAGTGCAAAAAGTCATAGGTTGACTAATTTCTTTTGGAGGAGATGGCCTATATGCACTTCCAAGCAATTAAATATGATATGGAAGACATCAAATCTAGCATTGATATTTTGAAAGAGGCAGTGCAAGATAACCCAAGTGCAATGACAATAATGAGTACCATGTTTGATGACATCAATGCGACATTGTAGTAGTTGTTTAGCTATTGTTGTCGCAAGGGCTTGAAAAAAGTGGTTGGAATTGAAGAAAGACTTCCGTGTAGATTAAAATAACCGGTCCACTTGGATAACCAGCCATCTACAACCTTGGGTTTTTTCTCTTTCTTCTCCCCCGAAAATGGTTCAGGTTGAAAGCCCAAATTTGGTGCGCATAAAGTTTTGAAACAACAATACCAAAAATCAAAGACTGTGTGCCTAACGTGAAAGTGATAGGACATGCTCTTAATCAGTTGGGAATATACAATGAAATCATTATAAGTAAACAATGTTCTCCAATTTTCCTCACGGTTAGGGTCACTCCACATCTCCATCCTTCTCTAAAATCTTTCAGACAAGATAGTTATATTGATACCTAGTTGTTGGCCAATAGATAGAAATCTTCAAGGCCTTCGATTCAAACTTTTAGGTGATGAATGAAGACAACTTTATTGCCTAAATTTGTCTAATGGTTGCCGCACAGCTTTTGTGTTTAAAGATAGTCTTTCAATACCTGCTAGAACATGCATTCAACAAGGAATAGGCTTTACAACAATACTTCCATCTGTTGACCCCTAACAATGTTCCTGTTGTTTATTTCAATAAGCGCTTGGCTTAACGACTGGCAAATCTGCAGATAGGTAGGCATAGGCACCTGACCATTGAGAGCTATATTTGATATTGATTTTCTAAAACGCCAAATTCGCTTAATTAGTCGAGATCCAATCATCAACTAACAAGTGAAATGTTCAGAACCTTCATAACTGGCCGATATTACTCAGCAAGGTCTTTCACTCATTTAAGCATATTTCGCAAAATCGATATCAGACTGATTTAAACAACGACGACTTTTAGGACCAAAAAATAAAAAATTTACAAAAAATTGGGATTTTCGAAACTTGTTTGAAATGGACCAACTGTGAAAATCGATTTATCGAATTCACAGGCATTGTCACAAATCGAGATTATCTCAAACATCCTGGATGCATCAAACTTGACATGCACTGACTTTTTTGAAAAAAAATGAAAAATTTCCGTAAATAGCCTATCCACTAGGAAGTCTGCTTTTTGATCTAGAATTTTCAAAAATAGCTTCATGCAAGAAATCTACTGATCAATATATTCATTACGCATGCAACATGCATCCAAGCATGCTGCATAGATTATGATGAGGAATGCCTCTCTCTAGGCTCACTTATGCACAATCCTCAAGCACCCCTTGCAAATTTTAGTTCAAAAATTGCCAACAAACTTCAAACGGACATAACTTTCTCTATAGGACACCAAATTGGTCGTTGTAAAGCACAGTACGGAGGGAGAGTGGGTCTACAAGGCACTTGCCACATCACCCTGCCACCTAGGCCTCACACATGCGATCAGTAAATGGCCAAAATTCAGGTAGTAGGGCACACTTTTACAAGGTGGTATCATGAAAACTTCAACTCCAGCCCAATAAGCATCCAATCAGAGGTTACAAGCAGTCTACTAAGGTTCATTAGAGAGGCATAGAAGCTTCTAACAGGTCCAGAAAACAATCATAAGCTCAGATCATGCAAAAAATGCATTTTTGGCCACCTTCAACAAGTAAAACTTCAATAGAATGGTGCCTAAGCCTCACACAACCAAATTGGATGCATCGGTTCAAATCAGAGGCAATCCATCATATCTTTAATCTTGTGATGAGAACCAATAGGTTCATAGCCCCATTTGATAGGTAATCATGTCCAAAAATCCACAAAAATACACTATTTTTTGATGTTTTGAGCTCCCTAATGGTATCCAGTCCTAACCAAACTTCATGCAACTTCATTAAACCTTTGAAAACGTGATTAAAAAATATTGGCTAAGAATTTTGAGATCTACCACAAAATTAGTCCAAAAATCATCAAAAAACCATGTTTTTTGACTAAAATTTGTGGGTCAAATCCACAAATAAGTGCAATCTGATCCTAATCCTTGTAAATCCATTACATGCAAGCACTACAAGTTTTGATTCAAATACGGATTCTATAGCCCATTTCTAGTCCAAAAACTCCAATTTTTGGTCCAAAATCACTATCTCATCATCCTTTTGACTATTCAGCCAACATGCAATCATTAAATCCTACCATTAATGATTGTAAAATAGCAAGTACAATATGAAAAACATACTGCATCAGTACCTATGATCAATTCCAAGCAAAAACATGAATTCTAGGTGAAAAATTCACTAAAACCATTAAAAATCCTATGATTTCCTTCAAAATTCATGGAGCAAATCCACAATTATGATCATTAGGCTGAAGGTACACCAAGGATCTGAGAAGCCATCTAATTGGATGTGAATTCCACCACTTGGAAGGAAAAACAAAGAGATACACCAAAAAACTGCAAAAATCCAAGATCCTCGAGCCTCACCTCCTCATTGATGTGATCCAAGCCCCGATACCACTATAACAATCGCCAAGTGAAGATTTTCAAGAATCCTGTCATATGCAAACCAAAAGGACACCTGTGGAGCATAAACCACCCAACCAACATAAAGAGGCTAGTCAATACCCTAACCCTTCACCCCCAAGCCACAATGAATGAATACAAGAGAAGAGAGGAAAACTTGGCTCAAGAATCTGAAATTCCAATAGGGAGATGGGCGAGTTTCCATGGTATGTATTCTCTCCAAGATGAGAGAATATTCTCCTTAGAATTCCCATGTAGCCTATATTAAGCTATTGACCTCCTGTTCTTGCATTATAGCAGTCAAACACCATGCAAG
The DNA here is from genome assembly GCA_029204225.1 of Diphasiastrum complanatum. Lineage (NCBI taxonomy): Eukaryota > Viridiplantae > Streptophyta > Lycopodiopsida > Lycopodiales > Lycopodiaceae > Diphasiastrum > Diphasiastrum complanatum. The sequence continues at coordinate 50,937,238 of CM055093.1, forward strand.
TGCTCCTATGTCCAATTATAGGTCTGGGCCCTCGCATGTGGCATAACTAATAACCACATACAACTGAAGTGACCGACTATCCACGTCAGGAAGTATTCCGATTCTCTTATACAGGACTTGGACATAACACAAGTAAATCATCAATCTAACAAATCATAAAGTCAGAAAGGTCTTTAAAAATCAGGTCGATTCATTGCTGAAATTCAGATGGGGTTGTTTTGAGGCCAAATGGCATCACAACCCATTGAAAAGACCCTGGGGAACTGTAAATGCAATTTTATAACGATCCTCTAGGTGGATCTTAAGCTGCCAGAAGCCAGATTTCAAGTCAAACTTGGAAAAGATAGAACATACTTAATGATCCAAATTGAACTGATACTGTAACGCTTTGATGAAGCAATCCTAGTTTGTTGTTGGAGTAGATAACTTTGACCAGATTTCCTTCTATCTGCACCATACATTATGGAAAGACTTTTAAATTTGCACAAGAAATTGCAGCTCCGGTATCAACCAATGATGTAAGAAGTGGCCTCTGGTGGGGAGAAATTAAACAACGGACATTGATATGAAGCACGTAAGAGATTGGAGTCTGTAGTACATTGATTGATTCAAGAGGAGGCATAGCGGGGTCTACAGTAAGATCTTCATCAAAAGATTCAGTAGAGTTTTTAATTTTTCTGGGAATAGTGTCTACAAGTAGATGCCTTACTTGATGTAGATCAATCTGTGGTTTTTGTACAAACAAGATTTCAGCAATGAATTCGCCTTTCTGGATCATGTAAAGCATACGAGATTTGTTCATCAGATGGATGTAGATTGTATGAGGAGTGGTGTATGCTTGTAATAACGGCAACAATGTGTGGGATAGCTACAGAGGATGTACAATTTGAACTTGAAACTAATATACGTGTGTGTGTGTGTGTGTGTGTGTGTGTGTGTGTGTGTGTGTGTGTGTGTGTGTGTGTGTTTTGAGGGATTTTCATAGTTTTTTTTTTGCATTTTTTGAGTGGATTTCACTCGTGTGCACGATCAGACCTACTATTCCATCTCCTAGCCTATGACGTGCACAAAAGCGATATTTGCTCCGTACATATAGGTTATGTGTGCCATCCTTTAGACAACTCCTCATTCTCTCTTTTTAGTCATGCACAAATTTGATATGGACCGTGTCAAGCAAACCCAAATAGATTTTTTTAGTAGACCAACCACCACCATTAGACCAGTGCCTTCCATACCTCCCCTAATGCATAATGAAAGGCTGGGAAGAGTTAGTGGATGTCTGAAATCAATAAGTATAAAAAATTACTTAAATTTCTAATTCTTAAAATTTCTTTCATTAAAAAATCCAGATCACCATAGAAAACTTGTGTCTCTTTGTGAGATTCACCCGAGGATCTCTTTAGTGCCTCTAGAAGGCTGTTAAAAATTACCGAGCCCTATTTCTTGAGGATTCTTTTTTGCTCGCTATCCATTCAAAGTGAGTAATAGTTATGCCCAAAGATTTCCAACTCCTCTACAAGCTTAAGGACAGATAATCATGATTACATTGTGAGGAGCCTTCTACAATGAGAGATGTCCTCGTTGATAGAATTGATTTATTGACCAAGAGGCCTAGGAAGCAGAGTGTCCCAAAGAGGAGCACCACATCAAAGAGGAAGCATTTAAGAAAGTCAGATGCATGGTGCTTTTCTCTCCCTCCTCTTCTGATGTTGATGAGAGAAACATAAATACTACTGTTAATATTACCACATAAATTTTGGATGACTCTATGAATATAGATCTAAACCTAACCTTAAGTATAGTTGTAATTAAACCAGTTTTAGATTCTGACCGATATCTTAAGTTTGAAAAAGATATTGCAGATGCCATAGATGTTGTAGGAATGCCTTTTGAGTTTAGGATTAATGAAATCGACTACGACTTAAAATATGAAATCTCCTTTTGTGATGAACTTAAGAATATAAGAGTGTCTATAATTGATTATGTAATAGAATTAGGTCTACATATTCTACAGTATTCTATTGTGAATGATTCTGTAAGGGAGCTCTTTCTCCTTAACTCATTCTTTTTTTGTTTCGCTTAAGAAAGATAATATAGATTTATGTCATTGTCTTTTGTATGAGTGCTTTGGAGTTGTGAAATATATGATGGTGTCGTATCATGAAAAGTAAGTTTTCTATTATTTATTTTGCTCCACTACATATAAATTATACTTTCTTAATGTTTATCAATTCTGATACATTCTTTCTTTAAATAATCTTGTAGTGAAGACTAAACTTTAAATATTATCTCAGTTAAGAAAATTGCAAATAATGTTCTAAACTTATTTTGTATTGAAATAAACTCAACCAACAATACCCACAAGGATGCTGATGGCTTGCTTCTAGCAATAATGAAATAATTTTGTAGAGAATATATTTTCCTTGGTGAATTGAAAGTTAGCATTGAGATGAATATTTAGAATTTCAAAAACAAGTTGCAGTCTTTTCTGAATGTGTGTATCTATTGCATGCCTAATTGAATGTATTTCTCATGTTGCAGAGCCTCCAACAAAATGGCTCATTCAGCTATGGTTAATATACACTATACAATGCCAAAAAAAACAATTGAGTGGTGTAACCTTCAAGAAGAAGTCGATCTTGCAAAGTAATTTTTAATAGAAAAAACATAAAATACATTCCAAACCTTCATGTATTTCAAGTCATGCAATTGTTTATTTGTTTGACCACTTCCTTCTACAATATCATTTTTCTTGTTCATTGTGATTACTTCTATAAGGCTGAAAGTGAAAATAATTGACCCAACAACAAGCGGATCACTTGGAAAATTACATCAGCTCCCTGCCAAATGCCCTGACAACCGCACATGATCGCGTAGATGAGGCAGTGCAAGATGCCAAGCAACAGGTGCAGCTGCTGAAGGGGCAATTACAGATGGCCGAACAAGATCGCACACGGCTTCAAGGTGAATTGGATGCGACCACCCTTGAGCGTGATGCCTATCAGCAAACGCAAATACTCGATCATCCAGTCACACCGACGGAGATTGCGTATTTATTCAAAAAATACAAAGTGGCCCTTCAGGGATTCCAAGGCCGCTTTGATAGGTTCAAAGGAGCAGCTTCAACCGCGTTGGCAAAGGCAAAAGAGACCATCACCGCCTATGAGAAAGCAGCCGCTCAAGTGTTGGAAGCCGGACCACAAATCCCTGTCCCGGTCATGCCGCAATTCTTCCCTTCACGCCAAGAAGCTGTACCAATGGATACAGGGATTGATTCGAGCATGGACCAGAAGGGAGCTCCAGATATAGCAGATCAACCGCCAACCAACCGGCAGTACAAGCGGGTCCATCCTCATCAAGGACAAGACCTCTATTCAGAAGGCCCATCAGCGTCGAGGACCAGATCCAGACCTTCTTAAAGCAACATCCGCATGAGTCCTTGCGTGGTGGATGGGTTATGAAATTTAACCTCCGAGATCGAGGCCGGCAAAGAGTTGGACAAAATATCTGCATTGGGAGAGCAGCCGGCATGGAGAATCATGCTTTTTGAGAAAACTCCGGAATCAATTAGGAGTTATGTCACCAGCCCTCGCCAGTTGCAGGTAGATCCCTATTATGTGCCAATGCCGCGAATAATTAAATGGAAAGATTTGGGGTTGGCTATGGACAAAATCACCATCCATACGTCCAATTGGCCAATCATCCATCAGCCTTACAGCTGGACCATTTCAGAGGACTTCCATCGTGCTTTACAAGCATATCAGAGAGAGTATGTCCACTCTCCAGATCCAACGGTGTGACAATCGGCAATGTTTGCTAAAGATCTAACTATGTTGGCGTCAGTAGCAACCAAATGGGACGATTGTCTTCCTCCCCTGGCATTTGATCCAAATAAGCCGACGGCCTCAAAGCAAATCAAAGATCAGCTGCCGATTGCTCATCTCTATTTTCGTGCGGCTATGATGGGAGGCTCTTGGGAATCCCGCTTCACCTCATGGACAACTTCCAAATGGATTGTCAGAGCCCACCGTTGTTTCCTGCCACACAATTTGGATTTCAATATTGCACGCCTCAACTTTATGGAGAAGGTGTAGTATTATTTAATTACGATTCGACGCGAAGCCAATAAAAGTCCCCAATAACTGCATATTGCAGGTGTCGTGGGACCGCCACCAGTTTTGGTGGGGGATACTGTTGGAGGATTTGCGGATCCCAAGGCAACCCTAACCCTAGTTAATAAGTGAGAGAGATTTGACACCCTGCGTGTGTAAGTCCAACTCGATGATTACATAGTTATTTGATTGATTAGTTAAAAGTTAATAAAGGACTTTAGGCCTTTTTGCAGGACTTTTAATGTCGCAGGGCCTAAATGTCAAGTTAGTGAATAAAGTTGGGTTTCCCTCCAATTTTGATGGTTCCCACACTTTTTTGAATTTGAATAAACAGAGAGGCAAGATTGGACCAATAAGATTCAGAGGCCAAGGTCCTCCTGCCTACTATAAAAAGAGACCAACTCGAGTTGCTCCTGATGTTCATTTCCTCATTTCAATAAAAGCAGATAGAAATGGATTGATGAATGTTCTCGCTCTTCCTCTCTTTTCCTCCATTTCTAAGGCTTCCTTTGTATTTGCTAATTGTTGGATTTGATCATTATTGGGATTGCTATTTCTTATGCTTTTTGTGAGAGAGAAAAGGAGAGAGAGAAGAGTAAGTTTCTATCATTGTTGTGGATTTAGGATTAATGGAAGTAGGGTTAATGGATGTAGTGTTAATGCTTAGTGTTAATGGATGTTAGTGTTAGATCCTCCATTCATGTTGAAATCTGAACTATACTATCGCTCCCATGGGAATGAACCTCCGTGTGACAACTAAGTCCGTCTCTTTGATGCTAGATTGACTAGATCTTGGATTCAGGTTAGACAAGGAAAGAAACCCACTACAAAGAAGGTTGCCGCATTGCACGCCTCCAACCAATAGAAGTTTGGTAAGCCCATTTGCTTCATCTTTATTCGTGCGCTCTCCACAATGGTGCGGTTTTTCCTCTCTACTAATCTATTGCTATTGGTGTGTGTGCCTGAGTGAATTGTCTCTTGATTCCATGCTCCTTTCAAAATGCTTCAAAATCACTAATTTGTATTCGTCCCCTCTATCTGACCTTAGCACCTTAATACGTGCAACATCCAATTGGTTTTCAACCAAAGTTTTGGACTCCTTGAAGCAAGTCAAGGCGTTTGATTTTTTCTTCAAGAAATAGATCCATGCCCTCCTGGAATAATCATTAATAAATATAATGAAATAGTAGGCTCACCCCAATGACATGGTCTTCATTGGGTCACATAGGTCACTATGTATGAGCTCAAGTGCCTTCTGAAATGCCACAACATATCAATTGATTCAGAAGTGGCTGTGTGAAAAGCTTGATTGTTAGAAGAATAGCAATGGCTGAGTTTGTAAAGATAGTCGCTTCTTCTTCCATAGGCTAGAACCTTTTGGGATTTGTCAAGGATTGTGCATCCTTCTGTATTGAATTTGACCCTCTGACCTGAATCGATGATTCTGCTTACTGAGAGCAGATTCTTGGTCAGTTTGGAACGTGGAGAACGTTGGACAACAACTTGACTTCACCTCTTTTGAATTCAACCTGACCGTTCCTTCACCTTCAATTGAATGCGATGAGTTGTCTCCAAGTTGCACAACTCAAGAGTGCATAAATGACTTGTAGTCTTTGGACCAGTCACGATGGTGAGTCATGTGTTGAGTTGCTTTGGAGTCTAGATACCAGGATTCCATATCCTGTTGTTCTCCGACTTTGGTCATGAAAGCTGCTTCATCTTCTTCTTCTTCTTCTTGTTGATTTGAGTGACTGGTTGTAGCACTATGTGTTTGTTGTTAACTGCTTCTTTTTTTCGTTGTTATACTTTAAAGTTCGGCATTCCGTAATTTCATGACCAGTCCTCTTACAATATCTGCAGAATAGTTTCTGCATAGGTTGGAATGATGAAGAGCTTGAATTCGATCCTGGACCGGAATTTGGTCCAGACTGCATGTTGCTCTTTTTGTCAGTAGAGCCTGACCTTGTAGATCTCTTGGATCTAAACTTCTGATTTTTTGAATACAGAGCTTGAGGATCCGATCCTGAGCCTGAGGAGGATGCTAATCTTTTGATCTCCTCTTGTAGGAGCAGCGAGATTTCTCTTGATAGAGTGAGATGCTCCTGGGTAGAAATTGCCATTACCCAATTTTCGTAGGCTTCACATTAGAGGAGTTCTAAATCCAAAAAGGGCCCTTTGATCCTGTTTTTATTTTTTCTCAAATTTTTCTTACACATGGACCAATCAAAACGCTCAAATTTGAAAGCTACGTAACGTAACTTTTTGAGTCCACATTAAAAATGGCATAACGTTTTAGTGGTAAGTTCAATTTTAGCGGAGTTTAGTGCGTTGGAAAGCGCTCGGCGAGAACTTTCCAATGATATGTTATATGACATACTTTTGAGCTATGGTTATAAAGCTATGGCAAGTCAAAGTTATTAGTTGAAAATAATGTTATAATATTTCAATAATACAAAAATGATCTTTGCACGAATTCATATAAGGCCCTTTTGGAGCTCAAAGCTCCCCTAATGGGTAGACTCGATAATAGAGTCATGAGTGCATCGGAGTCTTCTATGACTTAGCCTGTTGCAGTCATCTGCTCCATAAGATTTTTGAAGGTTTTGAGGTGGCTCGAAACACTATCCGCTTCAGACATTCTGAGGTTGAAGAATTTCTTCCTCAGATGGAGCTTGGATGTAACGTCTTTCATGTTGTAGAGAGTTGCTAGGATGTCCCATGCATCCTTAGCTGCCTGAGCAGCACATATGTGGCTGATCTGAGTATCCTTGATATTGAGGGTGATCATGGCAAATGCTTTGCCATCTCTCAGTCTCCACTTGGTGATGATGGCTGCTTCAAGCAATACTCCTTTTTTACTCTCGTTCTATAAGGTATATTTTTTTTACTCATAGTATTACATTATACTTTATTGATACTGTAGGTAATAAAAGAAGTGGGAATGCTTGAGTGACTTTTTACTTTATTTCCAATGTTCAAGGTGACTAGTACTTATGGTACTAGATCTATGTAATTAGATTATGTCTTTGAAGCTTGTTACAACCTTAGTTGGATAATATGGTCATTTTTGACGGTTAACTTGGTAACCTTGCCCATGCCTATGGACTAAGTGCGTGGATGTTCTGGGTAGAATATCCTGCTGAACCATGAAGCTTTTTTACAAAACTATACAAGCTAGTCGTCTTTTATTAAACATATGACCTCGCTTGTATCTGCTACTTATGTAGCTTAGATATCTTTAAGTTTTAAGTTTTGAATTTTCGGAATTTGAAGTATTAACGGCAGTCAGAAAAAGTTTATGTAACATAGGAGACATTTTATCAAAAAACAAATTCCAAAATACTTTCAATGCTATAAAAATTCATCCATCGACATCGAAAATCACAGCGTTGTTCTCTAACCACGAAAGGAATGATATCATTCTTATATCCAAGAGCCAACTAAAATGTTTTCGTATCACGGAAATAAGTATGACATTTTGGCATAATAATCTAAAAGAGGAGTCGATAAATTCATAACAAAGTTAGTCACTGAGAGTAATTTCCATCCCTTTTAAAGAAAATCAATAATGGTCTTCTTCTTGTTTTTCTGTAACTTGTTTGCACCGTAATGAGTTAAGACTTGTCTCTGCAAGTCTTGTGGAAGATCCACGAACTTTGTATGGTGATAAGTAGTAACCATGTTAACTTGTAAAGCTGGAAAATGCTGGTGATATTCTCTCGTTAACATGGCAAGTAAACAATTTTTAATACCCTGAAAATACTTAACATTGGAATGGAAGTTATCAAACCATAATGACCATCGTAGTATACAACCATTACCAATTGCAGTGATCATTTTTGTATTAAAAGTTTTCTGTAAGTCTTCTGTAGTTAATAAGACAAAATTTGAACTTGGAAATTCCCTTCTTGGCTGCAAGCCAAAGGTCTTCTCCCCTAAGTTTGTTTAAACCCCAAATCCTTTTAAGCTTTGTTGCCAGGATTTTTCTTGAATTACCAGGGGAAGCGTCTTCACGTTTGTTTTGAACCTTTGCATTGCTGTAGTCAACTCTGATGTCCAGAGAGTACTGTCTTTTTCTCAACCTTTTGTTGAGGAGCACTCGGTCTGCTGCTACGTGTGAATAGAATGTAGTCATGTACTTCAGTCTACCAAGAAATCTTTGGAGCTGTCTTGTACATAGTTATCTTTCAAAACTTCGTTAATTTTTAAAGAACCACTTCTTAACGCAGCTTGTAAAACATTCTGCTACATCTAACGTGTCTCCAAGGCTATAGACAAGGCATAATCCCTCGCCTTTAACATTTTTCATCCAGCCAATTACAAGCTTCACAGTACATTTCTTTCAAGTGATTATGGACTTTGGCCCTTAGCTGTAGATGGTATGTCTACTTTTGGAAGGGGATACAAAATTTAATGCAGTTTTCCTGTTCAGAAATTGATTTTAAATTTAAGTACTTGCTGTGGTAAGTCTAAATTTACTAGTGTGTTTTTAGGGCCTGGTGCGCTAATGTGTCTTGAGGTCTGGATTTTGATTCCATCCAGCTTCGATGGACATACCAGAAGGATGCATATAGAAAGTGCACCATATGATTAGTTCTTTTCTTATTTTAGTCATGCTATTTACATGAAGTTTAAATGCAAAAGCAGAGAACTCATAGAAACAATAGTAATTGAAAGCATAATATTGGGAGGGTTCAAATAAGGATTGTGTCATAATGATATGCTAGGTGTGTGTTAGTTGTCTTATTGACTGATGTTTTGGAGCAGAGCTGAGCAGCGAAGAGATTGAAGATGTACACTTTAAGCAGGTATACTTATTTAAGCCATTCAAAGTTTTTCATTTCTTTGAAGGTTTGACCTGAAAGATTGGGAGAAAAAGGAACGAATTTGTAGTTTTGAATGAGAATTTAACCAGCTTCATAGAAGTTCAGAAACAACAAAAAAAGAGATGCATAATAATGCAATCTGAAAGCAATGGGGTAGCATCATAATGGCTATTTCAAATAGGAAGTGAGACAAAGATGGAACTACTTTTTCTATACCTTTCAGGAATACTTGCTATTCAATTGGCTGCAAATTGAAGTTCAATACCTTCTCACGTCTTTTACATGATTTGAAAGCATAGGCATGGCTCATGTATTATTGGCGCCGAGCAAAAAACAATGGAATTGAAGATGGTGTATCTCATGAGCGACTGCAGTATTGGAGAATTCATGCATCTTAGACCAGAGTTTGTACGACCATGGAACAAAAGCATGCAACTATTTTGATGAACTTCTCTTTCCACTGAAGTTCCACATTCTGGTGAGCTCCAATCTTATTTAGCAGTTTTTTGAGAGCAGCATGGATCACACTCTTAATTCACTTAGGTGATCAAGTGAACATATACTTTTACTGGAGACTGCTTCTGCTGGAAGCATGTTAACCTTGAAACATGTTTCGAAATTTTTTGAAACGTGCGTTTCAAACAACCATTTGAATTTATGTCCTTAGAAAATTTATGTTCTTCATATATTGGAATGGATGATATTTCTCTGGGTATAATGATGTCAGCCTGATACTTGATATTCCTCTACTTTGTGGGATTGAATTGACCTATGATATTGTTCCGCCAAATACTGCATATTATTGTCACAATTTTAGCTTATTGTTAGGTACTCCATCTATTATGATCTTGTGGAACACTTTTCTTGTGAGCTTATTTTGCATCTTGGTTTGCAATCAGGCACCCGCACCCAAGTTGCATACTAGATTATACCTGTCATTGAGCGATCTAATAGACTGGAAACTTATACATTCATGAGCTAGTTCCAAGACTGGTTTTTGGCATTAGGATTGCTACCAACTGAACACCGGCTAGTCAGGAAAGTATAAATTTGATGTGTGCAAAGGTGCATTTCTGGAATGTGTAGTACAAGTTCACTCTAATACCGTGCACCTAGCTTGCATGCTAACATGTAGTTGGTGTTTGTTTCTCACAAATTGATGTGAACCGTAATAGTTATCCTTTATGTCTTGTGGATGATAAGTCACTCTATGTTTACAGTTCAACAAGCACTTATTTCAAGCTCTGGTACGAGTTTTCTATCTAAAATTGCAGTATATATATGATGGCAGAAATTCTTTGTTGGAGGGGTTTTTTTCTAGAGAAGAGACCTGTTTGTTCTCAAGTTACCCATTTGAAAAAGTTGATGAATCTTCTGCTGAGATCTTTACTTTGGTGCTGTGATCAGTTGAACGAGAATGATGGAGATTCGTAAATTGGGGCTTCAAGATCAACTATGGGAAGCTTCTCGAAAGGAAACTTTACAAGAAGCGACCAATCAGAACACCACTTCAATTCCTGATATGAATGGTGCTTCTTAATCATTATCGCTAAGTAGGAGATTTCATGTCTTACATCAGCTACCTTGGAGTCGAGAAATTCTTGGTGGGTTCTTTTCTGTAAGTTTTGTGCCATCATGGACATGCTCTTGATAATTTTCATGTGACTCCTAGTCGCAAAAACTTCAAATCTACCCTAAGGCTACCAAAGATGAATAATATATATGAGAAACCTGATTTGCTGTGATCTGTTTGGAGTGAACTGCGCGATGTTCCTTATTCATAAAAAGTTGTCACAGGCTTATCATTGTAACCTAGTATGGCTCAAAACTCTGATGATAAATTACCATGTGGGCTTTAGTGAGGATTAGGAAAATGGTTGGCTCTTTGTTACCTCTAAGAGGCAGCTACTACATTGGCTCATTGTAACCTGTCATTTCATCAATCACATAATCAGTGCATAATGTGGTGTAATCAAAGCAAGCTGCCTTCCTTCACAAGTATTCCAGTACTGAACTTATGCTAACTTTTTCTGGATAAAGTTTGCAGTCTCAACAAAATGTGCACATAAATTTGAAGTCAAGGATCAAGGTGCCACTCTGTAGCTGCCCAGGCAGGTGCGGGATTTCTTATGTGGAGCTCAATTATGACTGTCAACTTTGTTTGGAAGGGCCTTATGCACCAAACTTTGGAGTTCAAGTGTGCTCCAACAAAATTTCTATACCTGGAGTTATTTTTTTTAAGAATACTGTATTCTTTGCAGAATACACTCTGCTGAAATAAAAGAGAACATTATTTGTTTTGGTTCATCTTCCAAGCTTATAATTTGAAAAATTTCGCTAAAAAGTAATCATTTAGTAAATGTATTATGAGAATGATGGTGCTTGCATTGATGTTCTATGCAGAAGGATATCGAGATTTACTTTCAACATCTAATTACTCATTTGTGATAATTGCCGAATCCTGAGACATCAATCTGAGGAAACTCTCTACAACTATTAACATGTTAAGTTGTACTTACGTTCAGAAATCAGATAAACATATCAATCTTTAAAATGGTGATCTATTTATAAGGCCTTTTATATTTCTACATGCATTTTGCAACTTTAATGTCTAAGGATTATCCAAGATCAATCAAGAAATCAATATAACTGTTTTATCCGGTATTAGATAGAACGAATGTGTAAAGCCAAGGAGAGATTTCACTAGCATGCAAAGCAAGCTAGACTTTCAGTGTTCTCTTTTTCTGTTATAATATGTCATGGATTGGAGTGTCAGGAATGAGAATTGGAGGACCAATTTAGGATAAAAGGGTCGGAACGTACAGTACGTTCCGAAACATATTGGGTCGGACCGTTTTCTTAAAAATAAAAAAACAGGTGTTAAACTGGCCGAGATCTTCCTTCTTCTTCGTAATACGATTCAAGCAGAAACAAAATTGAAGAAGTTACTAGCTATTTGACAACAATTAATTGCAATCATAAGATGAGCGACCTCCACGGGCACTGGGGCGATCATAAGGACCAGCCAGCTCGATCTCTATAGTTTCCCTTGGACCAAAAATGGAACACCACCACCATATCGGTTACTGTCACGTCTTCCATCTCTGTCATACTCATTTGCATATATTTTTTCTATGGCTTTTTGTTGCTGCTGTGCTAGTTTGTCACTGCGCTGTGCACATGGTCAGATGACTGGCCCTTTTTTTCTGCATTGCATTCCATATCTCGGTTATGTACGAAATTTAATGCTATATTTGATAACTCACCCTCTATCTCGATGTCCATGTCTTGTATGACGCTAGATAATGCATATCTTGTCTGACTGCTGACGAAAAATCTGGCAAAAACGAATGAAATTCTTGCAGCTCACGTTGATCCTAGAATCGCATGTTCTTAAGCTCACCTTGATCCTAGAATTGCGCTGTTGTTCCTTAACACTTCAATTCCTTTGTTGATCATGAGTAACATTTTTTTTTTTTTTGAGAGAGAGAGAGACCCATTTAAGACCTATGTTTCAGGAAAAGCAGTTACAAGAAATCAAAATCTATAAAATAATCTTCAAAGATGTCTTCCAATCTCCTCACAGAAACCTCTTACCAACATTTTTTTAATATAAGAACCTAGTGTTCTAGGATTATATCTAATTCTAATGTCTTCATATGACAACTAAGTGTAGACACCCACACTTGGTTATTGTTGTGGATGGATGTAGGTGAGCATTCTCTTTTCGACCTGATTGTGTTATGATAGGTCCAGGAGATGCCAGTTACGACTTACTTATCATTACATGACATGTTGATCATTAGTGATTTGTTAAGTTTTGTTTAGTTATGTAGGCTCAAATACACACACACACACACACACATGATACCATGGAAGAAAACCAAGGAGAAAACCAGAAACACTATTAGACGTGGAAAGATACATATACATATTGAAGGAAAGCAGATTGGATACAAACAAACTTAAAGCTTCTCACAGACTGAGAGCTATATCACTAAACTGAAGAGAGCACAAAAAAGTAATAGATTCACTAAAAAGCTTCTCCGAGTAATGATGTATCTAGGTCCTTTCATACTTAGCTGAGCTTGATTCATCAGCTAGTGAATACAATATTTAATAGAGGTGCACTATAATATGGGTGGCTTACTAGGCACACTAAAGATTATAGTTGTATATCCTTTGTACAAAGTGGAACATGATATCATGTGGTTGGTGGAGAATGACATCATCCATTGAATGGGTTTATGACATCATTCGTTTGGTGGAGAGTGACATCATGGGCTAAAATTTCTTGATGTGGAGACAAATAGCGACTCTGTGTTGAAGGAAGTGAACCACTGGCAAACCTGCAAACAACTAGATATTTATCTTATTGTTCTTCACGCAAAATTACACCCCACGCATAAAGACTGGCATCCGTATAGATGATGAGGGTGCCATTGGTAGGCAATTGTAATGGTGATAATGAAGAACAATAATGTTGTATAAGTTTGACACAACTTTGATGCTCAGCTGTCCAGATATGAGGCTTGTCGGATTTCGTCAAAGGGATCGTAAAGGTTGCGTGAGCATGGCGACATGAGGTACATGCCAATTAATCCAGTTAAGACATCCAAAAAAAATTTGAACATCGGAAACAGACTGGAAATCGACCATGTCACAAATCTTTTGCAATACATGAGGTTAGAGTTTGACTTTCCCATTGCAGATTGTTACCCCAAGAAAGTCTATTTAGGTTTAAAAAACTAACTTTCTTATGAGATAGGGCCAAACCATGAGTTTCTAAACAAGTATAGAACTTTTGAAGATGTACAAGAAGATACTGTTGGAAAGATTTACTGAAGACAAGTTATAACGATCGCCAAGTGAAGATCTTCAAGAATCCTGTCACATGCAAATAAAAAGGACACCTATGCAGCATAAACCACCCAACCAACATGAAGAGGCTAGTCAATTCCCTAATCCTTCACCCCCAAGCCACAATGAATGAATACAAGAGAGGAGAGGAAAACCTGGCTCAAGAATCTGAAATTCCAATAGGGAGATGGGCGAGCTTCCATGGTATGTATTTTGTCCAAAAGGAGAGAATATTCTCCTCAGGATTCCCATGCAGCCTATATTAAGCTATTGACCTCCTATTCTTGCATTATAGCAGTCAAACACCATGCAAGTGCTCCTATGTCCAATTAGTTATGGGCCCTCATATGATTATTAATTACTTGTAACGACCACATCTGGAATGACGTAGCATAACTAATACCCACATACAACTGGAGTGACCGGCTATCCACATTAGGCATTATTCCGATTCCCTTATACATGACATGGACATAACATTCTTCCCCCATTGAACCACTTCTATTTATAGAAGTGAAATTTAGGGAAGTTCTTCTTTATGCTTTCGACCCCCTCTCATGAATCGTCATCCTCAGTCCATCCCTTCCACCCAATCAAGCACTCAGAGATAGAACGATTCCTCAATTATTTATCTCTGGTTCTGAGTACCTTTTCAGATTCCAAAGAAACACTAAGCGATAATCCTCCAAATGGGTAAGATCTTACTCTGAACCAGCTACGTCACCTTCATGTAAACTTAATTTTAATCGTCTTACATGAAACAGAAGGTGAGTTGTATGACTTATTTTGAAGATCTAGTTCGTAAGCTAAAGAACCAATTTTCTTTATAATCCGAAACGGTCCACAATATCTAGTCAACAATTTATAATGTCTCTCTGTACGCATAGTCGTAGAGTCCTAAAGTATTCTAAGATATACCCAATCATCAACTTTAAAATATTTGGGAGACCTCTTAATATCGGCATGTCGTCAACATATCCTCCTTAGTCTGATTAGTTCTCTCAGTCTGGCCATCTGATTCAGGATGATCAGAGGAACTAAAACTAAGTGAGGTTTCTAGCTTATGGAATACAGCTGACCAAAAGTAACCTGTAAATTTAGGATCTCTATCACTAACTATATCACTCGACAGTCCATAAAGCCCAAATAATCTTTCCACAAAGATCTGGGCTAAATCCGAAGCCTTAGCAGTTGACTTGACTGGTATAAAAGTAGCTTAACTTTGTGAACTTGTCCACCACAACCCAAATAGAATCATTTTGGCGTTGGGTCCTTGGAAGTCCAACCACAAAATCCATAGATATACTTTCCCATCGTTTTTGAGGGATATCTAGGGGATGTAACAACCCTCCAGTCTTCAAGCATTCAGCTTTGGCTAACTGACAAGGTCTACATTTAACCACATAAGACTCGACAAATGGCTTGAGTTTTGGCCAATAAAACTCTCTTCTGACCAAGTCCAAAGTCCTGTGTATACCCGGATGACCTGCACATGGAACGTCATGACACGCATAAAGAATCCTCTTCTTTAACTCACCATCCGCTGGTACACAAACTTTTCCATTCCGAAATAGTAATCCACATCGAATAGAGAACTACTATGCTATCTTCTTATCTTTCTTAAGAACCTGAGACCCCTGTGAATAAATCACTATTCCATTCTCATTTTTTTTTATCTCCACCATCAGATCCCAAATGGGACCAAAATGAGAATCCGATTTACACCTCCCTCTCAGTGAAAGATATAGATCAGTGGAAATCTGGGTGAATGAAAGTTTATTTAGTTCACCAATCTGACTAGCGCATCTGCAACTTGGTTAGAGTTGTCCTTGGCATATCGGATCTCATGATCAAATTCCTACATAGGCTTAGCCCAGCGAGCTTTACGACCCCTCAAATCATTTTGATTACAAAAGTACTTTAGAGGCTGGTGATCTGTATACACTATAAACTGACTGCCATAAAGGTAATGCCTCCAGGTTTTAAGTGCATGTATCATAGTTAATAACTGTTTCTCCTGAGTTGTGTAACGCAACTGAGGCCTCGTGGGTTTCTTACTTTCAAATGCTATCGGCCTATCATCCTGTAGAAAAATTGCCCCTATCGCTGAATCACTTGCATTAGTTCGCACGACGTAAGGTATATCAGCATTCGCGATCTGTAACACAGGAGCTGAAGAAACCATTCGCTTGAGTTTCTCAAAGCATTCCACTAAATAGGCAGACTAGGTTGACCTATCTTTTTCTTTTTATTAACTCTGCCTTTGGTCAAATTATTTAAAGGTGCCGCAACTTTTGCATACTCTTCAATTGACTTACAAAAGAAAACTATAAAACTGAGAAAAGATTTAACTTCTCTAACCATCTTTGGTATTGACCACTCAAGCACTATCTTGACTCTTCTCTCGTCAATCTTCAACCCACTATGGGTGATCTTATGACTGAGGTACAATAACTCATGCTTAAAGAATTCACATTCAGATTCCTTAGCATACAACTTCTCTATTCTGAGAATTCTCAAGACAGTTTTTAAGACGATGCAAATGCTCCTTAAGCGTTCTATTGTAGATGAGGATATCATCTAAGAATACAACTACACATTGACCCAGATATGGATGAAAAAGATCGTTCATCATCTGTTGAAATGTAGCAGGTGCACTCGTCAACCCAAAAGAAGCACGAGAAATTCATAATGACCGAATCTCGTCCGAAAACTTGTCTTTTGCACATCATTCGGATGAATCCTAATATGATGATATCCAATTCTAAGATCTATCTTTGTGAAGTATTTGGCTCCGCCTAATCAATCTACCAGATCATCCATACGAGGCAAAATATTACTATGCTTATTTCAAAAATAGACATTGGAAGAAAGGATTCTTTAATTTTTGGTAGGGTCTTTGCTTTGCTATTATGTGTAATGGTTAATCGATTGAGATCGAAATTCCTAAATCAGGTGATGGAACTTGCTATAATTTGTGATGACCAAAGAGATAATGGTAAGTCACGTCATAGTGACTCAAAAATGTACTAAGAAGTTTAACTTAAATGAAGTTCAATTAGGTTTCTAGTACAAAATAAAAAGTGCAAAGGAACGTAACAATTCTTTCCCATGAGTGAGCAAAGTAGTTTGAGGGGTCATAGTTCTGGTGAAACCAAAGACAAAATGCTTTCGATGTGGAAAATTAAATCACCTTAAGCGAGATTGCGGGTCCAAGGCCAACGGTAGCAAAATAGGGGCTTGAGTCCAAAGTTATTAATATGGCGGTACAAGCCAAATTAGACATGAATGTGCTAAAATGCATAGTTTTGCATCATCCTGCTTAGATCTATGTTGCCAATTATATTGGGTAATTGGGGAAGAAGGAAAGTTGCAAGTCACAAACGCTATTTTTAATACATAGATTTGCATAATTGTGTAAACATAGCTAATTTTCCTACCATTGACTATGATTATGAGTATTCCGTTGAGAGAGAGAGAGAGAGAGAGAGAGAGAGAGAGAGAGAGAGAGAGAGAGAGAGAGAGAGAGAGAGAGAGAGAGAGAGAGAGAGAGAGAGAGAGAGAGAGAGAGAGAGAGAGATCTTAGAAACTCTTCACTTCATGCTTTTTCAGAATACTTACCTTCTAATCTTCTTCCTTGTTGCACGTTATAGAGATAGAATTTGATACTAAATTCATCTTTAGGACACCATACAAACTATCATTTACAGAAGAGAGAAAGGTTAATAAGCAACCTATTGAATATATAGAAAAGGGCTGGGTTCTATCTAGTAGTTCCCCTTCTTTTTTTGATTGTTTATTGGTAGAGAAGAGGGATGGGTCCTTCCAATTATGTGTGAATCATAGGGGTCTCATAAAAAGCATTGTAAGATATTTCAATCTTATTCTTAGAATAGATGACGATTGATATGATGAGAGATGGTTGCTACCATTGGATAGCTCACAGATCGCTACGATCATCATGCAACAAGGCATATTCTTGGTGGCAGGATCTCAAAGAGCTTGCTATTGTTCTTACAACTTGGGAAGACTTTCAAGTTGGATAGCTCATGGATTGCTACAGTCATCATATTTGGATAGCTCACAGATCGCTACGGCCATCATATTTTAACGCGACAAGGCATATTCTTGGTGGCTTGGATCTCAAAGAGCTTGCTACTGTTCTTACAACTTGGGGAAGACTTTCAAGTTGCCTTTAAGGCCACATTTATGCTAGTCTTCATCATTCAAAGCATTCACACATACTAAAGAGAAACCTCCAACTCTAGAACTGAACAAATGATAGAGCAATACAAGAAGCTAATTGATCTAAGTTGAAAACTCTCCTATAAAGGGAGTAGTCACTCTCCAATTCTTTGTAACGAAAAGCGAAAGAACACTTGTAATGGAAAGCTGTTGTCCAACAATGATAAAAGACGGAAGGCCAATCGCCAAAAGTCACTAGTGCCTAAACATCACTAAGCTATTGCCTATAACTAGAGTGGGTAACTAAACTTAGCCTAGTAAATCGGAAATAGAACCAAGTGCTCAATATATATTACAATACAAGTTAGGCCTATATACACTATATCGCTCATGGATGAAGATCAATCTTTCACACTAATGATAAAGAGCTATATGTAACTACTTATGCTCTTAAGACTTGGTGGAACTACTTGTATGGTGTTAAGTTTACTATACCAATCACCATACTCTAAAATACTTGCACGATGAACCACATTTAAAAGGTCAAAAATTCAGGAAGATTATCAAAAATTTCATATGGAAACTATACGCCTCCAAGCTTTGGACTTGTTGTAAGACTAGGGATGCATCAATTTTAAAGGATATTGAGATGTCTCATTTCATGCTAGCTGAAAGTGCAAAGGATGGATTTTCTTGGGATGCCTCTAGAGGAATTGAGGGTAAGAAAAAAAAAGTCCTAAGCAATTACTTTATACAAGATCGATTATTCTTTTGTGGAAATGAGTATCTTTGCCCATAAGTGTGTCTTACAAAGTACATTTTGTATGAATGTTTTGATCTGCCTAGTGCAAGAGATCCAAGTTCTCAAAAAACATCTACATTGGTGCCAAAATTAAATCATATATTTGGTAGTGCATGAAAAAAAAAGTGCAAGATTAATGCACAATCATGTGTGTAGCTTCCTCTTTTTTGAACTTTGTTGGCAATTCAAATCCTTTTCCATGGTTTTTCATTTAGTTGAGAAGAGAGTGCTAGATATAGTTGATCACTAGATGCTCATGACTCAATGGTGAGCGAATACTCATTTTGTTTGGCTATCTTCAACTCTTGATCCAGCTGGACAATTTTCTGGCTGATCAGAGTGTTTTCGAATCCTAGATTAGAGATTCTCTGCTCCTTTGATCTCCTAAGCCCAATAATACCATAAAGATCAAACTAGCATTGATTGACAATAGGAAAGCTGATCATACAAGAAATATTATTGTGATACAAGCAAGATCTATCAACAAAATATGAAACTAAGTACAATAAATGCCTCAACTCGGCTAGAGAGAGAATATGAATGTACAAACTCGAGTAGAGAGAGAGGGCACAAAGAGCTTAGTCTCCAATATTTCATCACAAAAATCATCATCTTCTCAATGAGAGTACATCACATATATATAGATCCATGGACTCTCCTCCTACTTTGAGTTGAATTGGAGTTATGAATCCACCTCTCAAGCCACCTAGTATGTCTAATTGTGCCACCTAGTATTTTCATGCATTAAATGTGGCATGCAAAGTACAAATGGCAATTCCTATGGTAGCTCGAGTTTCTACTTCTACCTACCTTGAATATTTTATTCTAAGATGGGTCTTTACTAAGCCAAAAGAGCTCAATTCATCTTTGGCATTTTTAGGACCCCTACTTACAACATTTGGTAGATTTTTAAAATATTTCAACACTCCTCCTAAAAAAGTATCTAATGTGGATCAAGCATCGATCTTGAGATAAGACCAAGCTTAGATCTATGCTTTGAGAAGGCACTTTTGCAAAGTGGATTTGTGAGAAAATCAACAATACATGAAGATGTGTTGACATGTTCCAAGTTGATTTCACCTCCAATGAGCTCTTCCCTTACAAAATGGTGTGCCACTTCTATATGCTTGCTTCTTGCGTGAAAAATAGGATTGTTTGCAAGAGCTTGGGCCGATATGTTGTCACACTTGATCAAGGGAAGATCATCCTCTTTGATGCACTTTAGCTCCATGATTAACCTCTTGATCCAAAGCACCTCTTTAGTTGTTGTAGTGAGTGCTTTGTACTCGGCCTCACAAGAAGATATCGGATACGGTATCTTGCTTCTTTGAAAGCCAATATACAAGATTGCCTCCAAGAAAGATAGTATATGCATTAATGGACTTTCGATCCATCTTATCACTTGCAAAATCGGAATCCGAATAGCCAACAATGGTTAGATCTTCATTCTTGTACAATAAACCATAATCTTGAGTAGAAGATACATATCTTAGAACTCTTTTGGCCATCTTCCAATGTTGGATCTTAGAATCTTGCATAAATTGACTCGATTTGTGCACACAATAGCTCAAATCGGGTCTAGTGATAGTAAGCCAAATTAAGGAGCCTATAAGACTCCTATAAAGTGCGATGTCCTCGAAGGATCTTTCATCACCTTTAATAGGGTCTTTTACGTGTTGCTCCATGGGAGTATCTATGCCTTTACAATTTTGCATATTGAATTTTCTCAACATAGAAAAGACATATCTAGATTGACAAATAAAAGCATACTCTTCATGAAAATCAATCTCAAGGCCTAAAATGTAATGGATCTCTCCTAGATCTTGCATTTTAAATTCATATTACTACCATCAAACTTTAAGTACATAGAAGGATCATAGTCACTAAGCACAAATCCTAATGAAAGTAGAAAGTTGTTGAGTCTTGAATACCATGATCTAGGTGCTTGCTTCAAGCCATAAAGACTTCTAAATAGCAAACACACCTTAGATTTATCCTTGATAAATCCTTGAGGTTGTTCCATGTATATCTCCTCCTCAAGATAGCCATTCAAAAAAGCGTTGGAGACATCAAGTTGATACAATTTCCACTTAAAAAATAAGGCAAGAGAGATTATGATTCTTATTGTCACCATCTTTGCTATAGGAACAAAGGTTTCTTCATAGTCAAGGCCATATATTTGTGCAAAGCCTTTAGCACATAATCTTGCCTTGTACTTGTTTATGGAGCCATCATGATTGTACTTGATCTTGAACACCCACTTGCATCCAATGATGTGCATGTTAGGTGGTGGATCCACTAGCTCCCATGTGTGGTTGGTGATCAAGGCATCATATTCAATCTTCATGGCCTCATACCACTCCTTGGTATTGAGGGCTTCTTGGACATCCTTGGTGCTAAAAATTGTAAAACATATCTATCATTTGTTGTTAATATTTGGGGGATCCTACCCATGTAAATATTTTGTACATATCCAAGGTATGTGAATTGAGCACATATCCTTGTAGAATAGGACGAGTTTGGGTTAGGTAGATCAAATTCCAATGACATGCATAAAGTCTAGTTGGTCTAGTATGATATGCAATAATGTTGACAATGTCTAGTTTGACATGCATATAGAGATTCACATGGAATTGGTCAATTATGACCTTGTAAAAACTCGAGCCACAATAAATGCATAATGTCCTAAGTTTCCATAGTGACATGCAAAGCATGCAATTACTCTAATGGACACAGGCATGTAGATTTGTACATGGCTAGTTGAGAAATTGCCATTTGGAGAAAGTAGGTAGAAGTTAGGTGCAACCTATGCATGCTAGCAGTTAGGTGTCAAGTTAATAGTTGTTTGCACTTGAATAGGTGTACGATGTGCATTGAATGCAAGGAGATTTTGGCTCTCCTATATATGTACATATCATTCTCATTCACAAAGTAATGAAGAACCAAAGTTTTGTAGCTATCTCATGCTTGGTTGAATCTAAACTGTTTTTCTTGTTATCTCTCTAGCTTTCTCTCTCTAACTC
Source organism: Diphasiastrum complanatum (assembly GCA_029204225.1). Lineage (NCBI taxonomy): Eukaryota > Viridiplantae > Streptophyta > Lycopodiopsida > Lycopodiales > Lycopodiaceae > Diphasiastrum > Diphasiastrum complanatum. The sequence continues at coordinate 50,959,046 of CM055093.1, forward strand.
GTGTTGAAGCTAATGCTAAAACATTGTAATCTTGTACTTTTAATCATTCTTTGATTCATTGCTATCATAGTCTATTGATTAGCATGGTAGATTGTGAATTAGCCATATCTTCTGAACTAGATCTTGTTGAACAATCTAGAATCAGGAAACTGTGCCAATCACAAAGCTTAATCAAGATCAGTCACTCTTGTGGACATTCCCCACACGTGTGAATTCTGGAATTTTCAACACTTGGGCTCCTCATGAGAAACAAAATAAGCATAAGTGGAATCAAGATCCACTTGTTTTCCTTTGTCATCATAAGTGAGCCTTTTAGGCTCAGATCTCTCCCTCATGGATCTTCTAGGAGTGAAAATCCGAGGACTTCCATCTTCAAATCTCGACCCCTCCATATGTTGATTGTCTTTAATAACAAAAGGTGATAGGTTGTTTGATCTCGGCTCCTCCAAGATTGTACTTTTCTTCTTCATGAAAAACTACATCTCTACTTTTAATTACTTTAGAAGTAGAGAGCATGTAGATTAGATAGGCTTTCTTGTTGGATGAATATCCAATCATTACTCCTTTGCTTGCACAAGGATCATCCTTCTTTCTCGTTTCCAAGGGAATATGGACAAAGCATATGCATCCAAATACTCTAGGGTGATCAACCTTAGGTTTCTTTAGATAAAGTGCTTCATATGGTGACTTTCCTCCAAGTGCAACATGAGGGAGTCGATTGCAAAGATAGTTTGAACAATTGATAGCCTCACCCCAAAAGTCTTTTGGCAAGGATGCCTCAATTCTAATGGTTTTGGCACATTCACACAAGGTTCTATTCTTTCTTTCAGCCACCCCATTTTGAGATGGTGTATATGCACAAGAAAACTCCCTTTTAATGCCTTCAAGCTCACAATAATCATGAAATTTATTGGAAGTGTACTCACCACCTCCATCACTTCTAAGAATCTTGATTTTGTATGAAAATTGCTTTTCAACTAGAGCTTTGAACTTTAGGAAATAGTCAAACACCATAGATTTTGAAGCTAGAAGATATAACCAAGTAAATCTTGTGAAATCATCAATGAAAGTTACAAAGCAAGTAGCACCACCCTTGCTCTTTGTAGATGAGAAGTGCACATCCGAGTGTATGAGCTCCAATGGATGTGAAGTCTTAATAGATGACTTTGAAAAAAGCTTCTTATGAGACTTAGATATGGCACAAGCCTCACATGGCTTGAAATTCTTGGAGATAAGATTAGGCAAGCCAATAGCTTTGGCTTTCTTGACCATGGACACCATAGAACTATAGTTAGGATGCCCCAACCTTCTATGCCATAGTTCCTCCAAAGAAATATGAGAAGCAAAAGCACCATCACAAGAGTTAGCATACTCTTTGGGATCAAGCTTGTAGATTCCACCATATCTAGACCCAAATGCAAGGATCTCATCATTCTTCTTGATTGTACATGTATCAACATTGAAATTCACATCTATTCCACTATCAAACAATTGCCCAGCACTAATAATATTTTTTGTTAACTTAGGAACAAAAAGTACTTTAGACAGAGAAAGAACTTTTGATGATGAAAGCTTTAAGGGAATGGTCCCTATGCCTTCAATAGCACACTCATGATCGTTTGCTGTGTAGATGGACTTCTTGGCTCCTTCATAAGGTGTCATGGATGAGAAAGAATGCTTGGAGCTACACATATGTGAGGAAGCTCCACTGTCGATGTACCACGAACCATCCTTCTTGAAAGGTGATGAAGAAAAACTCGAGACCATAAGAGGTCCCTCTCCATCACTTGCATGAGCATATTCCTTCTCTTCATTGGAAATGTTGGCTTGCTTGAATTGACTCTTCTTCTTGAAGCAATTGGTGGCATAATGCCCCTTCTTGCCACAAAAGAAACACTTGATGTTTTTCTTCTTCTTCTTGGATGTGAAAGCTTGAGAGGACTCATCCTCTTCTCCTTTCTCCTTGGAAACAAGATTGTTCTTGCTTGAAGAGGGTTGCGGTTGATTCTTACTTCTTGACTTGTGCTTGTCTTTACACACAAATTGCATCATCTTCTCAATGATAGTACATCACATGGTAAATAGGGCTTTACCATCAATGTTGAGAGACAGTCTTTCCATTTTCAAGAGTTTATACTCTTGTCTTGATTCTTCATAAATGAGCACACTTTGGAGTGCTTCCAAACTTGGTAGCTCCTCCTTAATGGCATAACTCTGAACAAGGTTGTCATATTCCTCCCTTAACCCATTAAGTATGACTTGAACAAGTTCATTTTGGTTGATGGAGTCTCCTACGCATGACAATTTGGCCAAATTGCATGAAATTTGGATCTAAGGTGAGAGAGAACCACCAAACTGAAAATGGACGGATTTCACACGTGCCTGCACCTGAAATTTCATACAGTATCTGATCTGGACCATTCAAAGTGGTTTGAAGCTCTAAATCACCAGAAAATTGCAAACTAGCTAGAAAGTAGAATCTAGACAATTCCTAGCTTGAAATCTGATCACATTTGCAAACTTTTTGATTAGATTTGCTTGTAAATCTTAGGTAAGCTCTGATGCCATGTTGAATTCACACGTGTAGGATGCCCTACACATGTACTTTTGATCTCCTAAGCCCAATAATATCATAAAGATCAAACTAGCATTGATTGACAATAGGAAAGCTGATTATACAAGAAATATTATTGTGTTACAAGCAAGATTTATCAACAAAATATGAAACTAAGTACAATAAATGCCTCAACTCGGCTAGAGAGAGAATATGAATGTACAAACTCGAGTAGAGAGAGAGGGCACAAAGAGCTTAGTCTCCAATATTTCATTACACACAAAAATCATCATCTTCTCAATGAGAGTACATCACATATATATAGATCCATGGACTCTCCTCCTACTTTGAGTTGAATTGGAGTTATGAATCCATCTCTCAAGCTATCTAGACTTATTCAAGCCACCTCAATATATCTAATTGTGCCACCTAGTATTTTTCATGCATTAAATGTGGCATGCAAAGTACAAATGGCAATTCCTATGGTAGCTCAAGTTTCTACTTCTACCTACCTTGAATATTTTATTCTAAGATGAGTCTTTACTAAGCCAAAAGAGCTCAATTCATCTTTGGCATTTTTAGGACTCCTACTTACAACATTAGATAGATTTTTCCAATATTTCAACAAAAACTTGCGTAATCGGCTGCCATTTACCGGAGTATCAAATCGTTTTCCATCCAAGTGCTCAAGAATTACTGCGCCATAGTTCAGAATTTCCTCAGTAAACTTCAACTTACCCTTGATCAGCTTGGTTTTGTACATCAATGCAAGATCTCCTGCTTTCAGATCTTTCTTGTGCAAACGACGATCGTGCCATGCCTTGCGGCGGGCTTTCTCTGCTGCTAAGGCATGAACTGCCATCAATCAGGTTTCACATAATTTGTGCAACGCTTCATGACGGAGTTGTAAGGACATATCATCATTTAATCGTTCCGTTGCTGCTATGCGTAAAGATGGGATTAAAAATTCAATTGGCATAACAGCATCTTGACCATAAACCAGTTGAAAAGGTGTTTGATTTGTACTATTTTTGAAAGCGGTTCCGAATGCCCATAATGCTGCATACAGTTTATGTTTCCAATCAGACTGACTTGCTTCAACTGTCTTTGTCATAATGGTGCAGAGAATCTTATTGGAAGATTCAGCTTGGCCATTCCCTCTGGGATAATAGGGAGTACTAAATCTGTGTATAACGAAAAAATCTTCCAGTAAACACTTTATTGTTTGATTAACAAAGTGTGTACCCCGGTCACTGACAATTTCGATCGGACATCCAAATCTGATTATAATATTTTCATATAGAAACTTGGTCGTAGATTTCGCATCAGCCACTTTGACAGCTTTGGCTTCAACCTACTTGGTCATATAATCAGTTGCGACGATAATGTACCGGGCCTGAGATCCTTGCGCGGCAGGATGAATAGGACCAACATAATCCAGTCCCCATTTTTCAAACGGTGCTTGCGATAAAACCGGATGTAAGGGTTCATAATTTTGTCGAGTAGGTCGTCGTGCTCGCTGGCAAACATCACATGTCTGAATAAAATTTTTTGTGTCCTTATGAAGCGTAGGCCACCAACAACCGGATTGCAAAAGTTTGCGAATAATAATATCTGTAGTGAAGTGTCCTCCACCCATGCCATCATGTAAAAACATGATTAAATCTGGTACTTCATGCGGTAAAACACATCTTCGTAAAAAATATTATCTGATCCACGACGATACAATTGTCCTGCAATTAATTGATAAGGTTGAGCCTTATGAATCAATTGTCTCTTATGTACTTTTGTCAAAGAGTCATTTGGTTGTCCTAGCATCAGGTACTCAACAATATCTGCCGTCCACTCAGGTACTGCTTCAACATAGAACAACGCAGCATCTGGCAGTTCATCATCCACTTCATATTAACTGGTGCGGATTCAATTCGCGAAACATGATCGGCTAGATAATGTTGCTTTCCCTTTCTAACCACAATTCGAAAGTCAAATTTAGTTAATAATAATAACCATCTTGCAATACGTCCAGTATTACACGTCTTGTTTACCAAGTAAAGTAACGGTTGATGATCCGTATAAAATGCAAAGTGCGTTTCCATGAGGTAGTGACGAAATTTCCGAACAGAAAAAATCATGGCTAGCGCTTCACGTTCTTTTGTTGAATAATTCTTCTCTGGATCTGTAAGCTGTCTGCTTGCAAATCATATGGGATAATCCTTCTTATAGTCACCTGGCTGCGTCAAAACTGATCCACAACGCAAGGACCATTATATCTACCATAGAGAAGTTGCACACCCAGAGCAATGGGCAATTCAACAACTTCACCACTGACCTTATTGTGGCTGTAAAACAAAAGCTGAAAGGCTTGCAACGCATATCCTAGGAGAGAGTCCACTTGGTGTCCACACTGCACAGGCAACCACACAAAAAATGAATGCCCGCAGTTAAGATAGAGGTTAGAGTGGCCCGCATGATATTGCCATATCTGTAATATGAGCAATCATGACACAACTAACTGTCGATACAACCTTCGAAACCAAGCAGCACCAGCACCTAATCCCGTCCCATTGGCACAACAACAAGGTGCCTTACCCCAACCACTGCCTAGATTGGCATCACCACCTATTCCTCCCAATTTTCAAGGCCTAGTATTGAGAAATCTGCAACCAGCTGTTCAGCGGCTGAGAACATGGTCGAAGTGCCCGAAGAACCCTACTACCCCGAGGAAGAGGCACTGGACTCAGTCCCAATGCATTTCATAGACGGAACGAATGGTGAGTTAATACCGATGTACGCAAACCAGCTTCATGGTACAGGATTTAGAGCTCCCATAAAATGTTATGGATGTGGAGAGAATCATAAAATTGTCGAGTGCCCTAACAAGCCGCAAGGCAATTTTGTTCCACTTTGTCGTGATTGTGGGTACAAACACTCATATTTGACGTGTCTATTGAGGAAGGAGAAACAAGGAGATATATCTACCCGGCTGCACCTAATGAGTGTGGTAGGAGAACCCAAGGCATCCACGATGTCTGTATTCATCTAGACCAGAGCGCAGAAAAGATTAGAGAAAGAACCAACCAAATTCGTCACTACGGGGCCTGTTAGTGGATCATCAGGTTCTCTTTATGTAGGTGAATACCCAAATCCCACAGTTGAACAAGGGAATTTAAGATGCATGAAGGAATGGGTAAGAGAAGCCCAAGCCTTAGATCAATCTAGGGAGGCAGCCTGAGAGCAAGACAAACGTCAGCCCGAGGGTGAAAACGATCAACGGCCCAATGCTTCCCCCCACTCCCTTTTGAATCCTAAATTGTTGCAGTTCATCCTTGAGACCAGACAGAATGCACATGAGCATTTTGGTATGGATATCCCTTTCCACAACCACGAGGTGGAGAAGGATCATACATTTGTCTTGGTCGATCTATTGAGAGGCGATGTTTGCATATCGTTAGGCACCCTACTCAAAATGCATCCGACCCTCTGGGAAAGATTGAAAGCATATATAGATGGACCAAGTAGCGATAGACCTGAGACGCACCCTACCAATCTGGTGCCAAATGAAGGAGCTGAAGGATCTCAACCAGTCCACCAAGTAGGGGTAGGATGGGAAAAAGATGCCAAACATGTAACGATCCCAATTATACATCGGGGTTTCCACGGGAATCAGCCATAATTGATGGAGGATCATGAGTGAATATCATCTCCTCCAAGCTATATCACGACTGGGGACTTACCCATATGGTAAGCGCTCCTTTTACGATCCGACTGCATAGCCAAGGAAGTACACACCAAAGTAGTAGAAATTCGTTTCGTGCTAGATTTTGTAGTCTTGGACTTGCATGAATCCCCCCAATCCTACAGCGTCCTACTAGGTAGACCATGGCTTAGAACGTCACAAGCACTTCACGATTGGGGACAGAATCACATCGTCCTGCAGAATCGCAATTATGTAGTTAAGATCGATGATGACACTTGGATCACGAAACCGACTGACCAAAGAGCCATGGTGGCCAGCTCCGCCACACTTCGATCTCTCAGCACTTTGTCCGAACATTAGCTAGTACTTCACACATGTGAAGCTATTTTGGTCATATAACAATTGTTTTCTATTGATTTTGCTTGCTAGTCTACATTGTGTCAATACTAGCTTTCAATGTTGACAGAGATAAAGGTAGCAATGCATCCAATCCCTCTTGTGAATTAATTAGATCTAGTTAAGGTCCAAAAGTGTTAGATCTTCACATTTATGACTTGTGCACATGCTTTAACCTACAAGTTTGTAAGATGATCAAGTGGGTGGGAGAATACCCGATGGAGATCCTAAAAGTTATTCTTAAGAAGGCTAATGCTTTAAGTTTCCTACAAAATGGCAATTGCACAAACTCATTTTGATTTTCAAAGCGACAACCAAGGTCCCTAGTGGTCAACAATTCAATGGCAAAGCTTTATGGTAAGATTCCAAAGCTGGAAAATTAACAAGTGGACGGAAAAAATGAAGTCAAAGCTACCTCCCAAGTTGGCTTTAGACCAAAGCACTCAACAATAGACCATTTCATGAACTTGAGAGTCATATCAAAATCGACAAAAGGAAAGAGGTAAGAGAGGATACTTTTATGTTGTCTGAGCAATAATGGCCTTAAGTATTTAGACTACTTGTGGAAGACATGGAGGAGGAAAATAGGGGATTTTTGTTAGTATTATTGGATGCCTTCTCTTTTTTCGCTCTTCTAATATTACTGGTCTTTATTGATGAGCTAGAAAATTGGAGGCAATGTGGACGAGTCTATATTACTGAAGGTGAGCAAGGGTGCCCACTCTTTTTCTCTCTCCTAGTATTTGTGGTCCTTTTATTGATGTCCTAGAAAATTGGATGTGCAGGCAATGCGGGTGAGTCCACATTGCAAATTATACATTATTATTGCTCCTTTATGCTAATGATGTAATATTTTGGCCAAGGAAAGATCCTTATTTAGAAGATTTGGAAGCAATTAGCAAATATTGTCAACAGTTTGGCATGGAAGCCAATACAAGCAAAACTAAAGTTATGGTAATCGGCACAAATATTTGAACATCATGTAATAAATTCAAGGGGGAGGATTTGTAGCCAATCCTTTTATAAATATTTGGGACTAGAAAAAAAAAATAATCAGAAGTAAAAATTAGTGGATAACATAGTACTTGGAAGTTCAAAGGCCCAAAACAAAACCAGAAAAATGCACTTTATGGAATTGGGAGATGAGAAGCTCTCTTTTTCAAAACCCTATTCCAATCAAAATCCTCTAAAGATGTCGAGTATGGGAACCAAACTTACCACATAAGCTTGGATGAAAATTACAAAAGTGGAAAATAATGAGAGAGGAGCTAAGAGTCAAAAATTACAAACTCCACTAGCTGCTTAATATTGTTACCAAAAAAAAAACACGAGTTGGGGTGGGTGGGTGGGGGGAACTCCCTCCCTACGATATTCTACTAGTTGAAACTAGCTTAATTGCATTAGGACGGATACTATGCTTAAACATACACTACATAAACAGAGTCAAAAAGTTAAATTCAAAGAGGCTCCCCTATAATCATGATGCAAGTTACTTCAGCCAAAGAATAGTATAGCCAAGGCTTTTACTTGGTTAAATAGGTAACGGACAGGGAGAAAAGATCTTCCAAAAATGTACTACTTCAACCAATGATTTTAACAAAAATTAGCAAAACCTTGAAAAGAAGTTTTTAGCTTTTTATTAAAAGGAAATAAAGATCATTACTGTTTTTTCACCATGGATTGAATGTGATGATTTGTCTCCTAGTTGCGCAACTCGAGAGTGGGTGAAAGATTTATAATCTTTGAACCAATCTTGGTGGTGAATCATATCTTATGTTACTCCAGAATCGATATCTTGTTGTTCTTTGACCTTGGTCATAAAAGCTGCTTCATCTTCCTCTTGATACTGGATTTCAAAATTCTAAAGTCCTTGATTTCATGTCCAGTTTTCTTGTAGTATCTGCATAATAGTTTCTACATTAGTTGAAAAGATAAAGGGTTTGAATTTGACCTTGTGTCAAAATTCGACCCAGAGCCAAAATTTGACCCAGAGCCAGAGTTCGACCCTGGCTGCATATTGCTCTTCTTTTTGGATTTGAACTTCTGATTAGCTTGAGGATCCAACCCTGAGCTTGAGGAGGATGTAGATTTTCTGATTTCCTCTTGTAAAAGCATCAAAATTGCTCTTGATAGAGTAATTTGCTCTTGGCTCGAAATTATCATGACCCAATTTTCATAGGCTTAAAAAAGACTCGATAGTAGAGTCATGACGACATCAGAATCTTCAATGACTGAGCCAATTGTAGCCATTTGCTCCATAAGATTTTTGAAAGTGTTGATGTGACTTGTAATACTTTTTGCTTTAGACATCTTCAAGTTGAAGAATTTCTTCCTCAAATGTAGCTCAAAAGTAACATCTTTGATATCATGCAGGGTTGCTAGGATGTCCCATGTATCTTTGGCTGTCTGAGCATTATGTATGTAAATTATCTGTGTATCCTTGATATTGAGAGTGATCATGGCAAATATTTGCCTTGCCATCTCTCAGTCTCCATTTGGTGATAATGGCTGCCTCACCTTCTGGCTTGGCTTCTGTGTCGTCAACAACATCCCACAATTCCTTGGCTAATAGCATGACCTTCATTTTGAACTTCCAGAAATGATAGTTCCCTCCATCAAGTCTCTCGATTAGAGAAGATGGATCCATTCTGGCTGAGCAACATCGTTGGTAGTAATAACAATTTCGGAATATTGTTGGCTGCGCGCTTGCTAAAATGTTGTCTTGATAAGAACAAGACTACTTATTCGCAATAAAAAGCAAATTACTGAAATGCCCGCTTGTCGTTTTGATATTTCTTAATTTAACAAAAGGACTCTCAATCAAAAGAAATGGTTTGAATCATTTGATGAAGTCTTCCTTCAAGAGTAACCAATCTTGTTTATCTTCACGATCCAAATTGAAAAACCATTCTCGTGCTCGATCAATCATGGTCATCGAGAAGAGCTGTACCATGGCTTCAGGGGATGTCTCACCATAGACATCACAAGCATTCTTAAAGACTTGGAGAAATATTTGAGGGTCTGAATGTCGTCGTACTTAGGAAGATCTAGCTTTGGTATTCATTTTTCAGTACCGTGGTTGGCAAAAGCCTCGTTTAAGTGAGCTCTTCTTGTGAGGACTCAACAATATGAAATTACGGTCGGTCATATGCAACTTCAGCTCTCATAGGTTCCCATCTCTCAAATGGGTTGGTAAATGGCTCATGGATTTGTGATTTCATTCGAGAGTACCTATTTTATCTAGCTTGTTTTATGGAGGGAGATACCATCTCTGATGGATAATCCTCTGTGGAATTAGGATCGTAAGGACGATCCATATGAAAATTCTAGAGTACCTTAGAATAGGGTATTTGGGCCTCTTGGACTCTTTTTGGTTTTTTTTTTTTTTTAACTCTATATTTAAAATATATCAGGTTATATTATGCAGAGTATAGTGGTTTATATGTATCCAAATGGCACGGTACTCAAGGTACTAGTATTGCAAAAGGACTTAGTTGGTAATTGTGACAGTTGGCTAGGAGTAGGGTCTCTTCAAATATAGAGTTGACTTTCCAATTGACTTGGCTCAGTTGAGATCTCAAGTCAATGACTCGGTTGAGATTTGAAAGATAGGCTCGGTTGAGATGTCGATGCAATGACTCGGTTGAGATGTCAATGGAGATGCTCGGTCGAGATCTTAACGGAGAGGCTCGGTCGAGATCCTGACGGAGAGATGCGGTTGAGATCCTGACCGAGAGATGCGGTTGAGATCCTAATGGAGAGACTCGGTCGAGATCTTGATGGAGAGACTCGGTTGAGATCTTGACGGAGAGACGTGATCACAATCTTGATGGAGAGATGCGATTGAGATCTTGACGGAGAGACGCAGTCGAGATCTTAATAAAGAGGCTCAGTCGAGATCTGAAGAAAAGTCTCTATTGAGATCTTAATGAGATGAGTCAGTTGAGAATTGAACTTAAGCCTCGATCGAGAACTTAATAAAAAGACTCGGTTGAGATCTCAAGAAAAAGTCTCGGTTGAGATTTTAATTGATCACGTCGGTTGAGGGGTGAACTCTGGACTCGGTAGAGAATGTACGTGGAGTTTTAGGTCAAAATGAAATAGGACTCGGCTTGGTCCAGACATAAGGCTTAGGACTCGGCCAGGTGTGGAACGTGAAGTCGCGGTCAAGAACGGAACCAGACACTTGGTCGAGATTGAAAACAGAAGACTTCAAGAACCTATTTTTGAACACAGATAGTTTGGTTTTGTGAATGTGTGTCTCTGTGTATTAGTAGAAATGGTGCCAAATGTTCACAGATTCTTACAAAAAATTTGTGAACACCAAGTTTATTCTCTTTCTTGATTTTCAAATCTCTGGAAACCAGGTGTTTCTGCCCGTTCCAAGTAGCTGGCTCGTTAGGACTTACCTTCTTGGATCAAGTCGATCCAGGCGGAAGGATTTTTCAATTTATTACTACATGTTTCCCAGCCTGTAAATGCTTCTTGGTTTCCAAGGGGAGGCTCGAGCCTGAGACCAAAGAAACTTCGGATGCCAAGCTAACCAACTGAACCAACCCCATTGGGCCAGCCTGTAAATGGGATGATTAGGATTCAAACACTCTAGATACATGCACACAAATCCACGTGCAACTGAGAGTCATTCACAAACAGATCAATGTTCCAAATAAATGAACAATAAGCGATTCTTGCTACTAATTATCTCTAGATATTCAGAAACAGTAATGCACCTAGATTAATCTACATATCAAGAACAAGAAACAAGAACTAACTACCTATCAGCACGCTAGCAATCCAAGAATCAAGAAACACCCATCTCTTGATTCATGGATAGCCCAAGAACAATCAAGAACTGGATTGTTAGAAGATATGCAAGATCTACACCACAATCTCAGACTATTTAGTTTACCTGGATGCTGAAATCTACTTCAACAAGAATCTCAAAAGAAGCATGAGTTACGAACAAGACCACAATTATGCTATGGCTGATCTATGAAAGCAGGACATGAGCTGGAATTAGTCTAGAAAGCAAGAAAGAGAGCTTAAAGAGACTAAAGAGAAGAGAGATCAATATCAAGCTGAATAACAAATGACACAGATTCCCTACTTATAGCCTAAAGGAAGCCCTAAAAAGGAAGCTTCCAGTGGCAAGGGCCCAACTGGAAGAAATTATAGTGCGCCCTCCAAGAAGGCCCCCACTCTCCAGTAATATGTCCAAATAATGAATAATAAGGCCCAAGGCCAACCATAAAGTCTGTGTGTCAATAATGAATAAAAAAGGGCCCACTCTGCTTACGCATAAAGTAAAGTAAATGTAAATGGACTGAGTCCATAACTCTCCCCAATACAAAAATAAGACCCAACTACCGAAAACAAAGTGGATCATATAGCAGCAAGCCCTGGTGGATCAACATCTAGAACAACATCTGATGTAGACAAGTGTAGCCGCAAGAGCACGACCCTGATCTGCAAGTGATGGTGTATGATAAAAGACATCAATAGGCTCCCATGTGGCCTCCTCAACAGGACGAGCATCCCATTGAACCAAAAACTGTATTTGTCGGTGGCGTCGACTATGGTATAGACGAACCTGTAATATAACAGTAGGTAAAAATGGAAACAACTTGGGAGCAGTAGAAAACTCAGCATCACAAGGAGCATCATCCTCAATAGCACAACAGCACATAATAAACTGACATGGAATACATCACATGCATGTGTGAAAGCATGAAGCTGTAAGCGATATGTAACTGGACTAAGAACCTCCAAAATGCGATAAGGCCCACAATAATGTGGTGCAAGCTTCTCAGTAGAAACATGAACCTGGGCAAAATGATGACGTGCAAACTGTAGGCATAGATAAACCATATCTCCAAGTTGAAACTCAACATGGCGGCGATGACGATCAACTGAGGTCTAATAACGTTGTTAAATATGCTGTAAATGAAAACTGGCCCGAGTAATAAGCTCACGGGCACCTGATAGAAATGATGCAAGTGTCACAGGTGTATCCTCAGGAGAAAGAAGAATGCTAGGTAAAAGAGGTGCATAGCCATGAGATAATAAAAATGGTGAGACGCTTGTGCTGGTACTAACAAAGTTGTTATAGCTATACTCTGTTAAACATAGATGTTGATCCCAATCCTTCCCAGAAGGAGTAACAAAATGGCGTAAATAATCCTCAAGGATCCTATTAAGAACCTCAGACTGCCCATTAGAAATAGAGTGATAAGCAGGACTTATAGAAAGCTGTACATCCAAGATACGCATAAGCTCTATCCAGAATATGGATGTAAACTTACTATCCCGATCAGAAAGGATAGTACGAGAAAACCCATGCAGGTGGAAAATCTTTGATAGGAACAAACGTGCACACTGCTCTGTTGTGATAGTACTACGAACTGATATAGAATGTGCCTGTTTTGAGAACTTGTCAACTACCACCATACATGAATCGTGACCACGCTGGGTACGGGGCAGGCCAAGGATAAAGTCCATAGATATATCAGTCCACTGGCGATGAGGAATAGGCCAACTCTGGAGCAAACAACAGACTTAGCATGGGAGTACTTATTTCGAAGACAGAAAGGGCAAGTACGAATAAGTACAACAAGCTCAGCCAATAGAAATGGTTCTTGAGACGAGCATAAGACTTCTGAAAACCAAAGTGACCCCCAACAAGAGACGAATGAGCATCCGACAACAATTGGGAATGGATACCCAAGGAACTAAGAATCCAAAGAGAACCATAATGATAGAGACGGTGGTCAACAATGGAGTAAACCTAATGAGGATGAGACGAAACAGGTGGGGCAGAACTATAAACATCACGAAAATCAGAACATGTAAGGTATGCGGTAGGTAGATCATCAAACCATGTAGGAACAGTAGCCACAAGTGTATTCAACAAAGCTGGAAGACGAGACAAAGCATCAACAACAGTGTTAGCATGACCAAGACAATACAATATAGAAAAATCAAAAGGCTGTAAAAATTGCAACCAATGAAACTGACAATCACTAAGATCGCGTTGAGAAAAGAGATAATGTAAAGACCGGTGATTAGTAACAATGGAAAATGGAACTCGATAAAGATAATGGCGCCACTTCTTAAGAGCATAGATAATAGCAAGAAGCTCTTTCTCATGCACAAAATAATGTTGCTCATAAGAGCGAAGATGATGCGACTCATAAGCAATAATGCACTGTGACTGGCAAAGCAAAGCACCCAAACCCACATTACTAGCATCAGTCTCAACCATAAACTTCTGATCAAACTGGGGTAAACACATAATGGCAACATCAACAACAACACGATGAAGAGTATCAAACGCTGACTAGCAATCAGAAGTCCCAAGAAAAGTACGAGACTTCTTCAAAAGTGCATGAAGAGGAGCGACAATAGTGGCAAAATGAGGAACGGGATGTCGAAGGTGAGTGGCTAACCCAAGGAACATACGAATATGATGAACATAAGTCGGAATAGGCCAATTCTGGATGGCCTGAACTTTATGAGGATCCAGACGAATGTGCCCATCACAAACAAGAAAACCAAAAAACTCGATCTCAGCAACAACAAAAGAACATTTAGACAACTTACCAAATAACTGGTGATGTACAAGTAGCTGAAAAACAGAAACAGGTGGAAAACATGCTCAGCAAGAGATTGGCTAAAAATAAGAATATAATCAAAATAAACCAAGACACATCGACCAAGAAGCGGACGCATGATGTTATTCATGACATTCTGGAACGTAGGAGGGCCATTAGTAACACCAAAAGGAAGCACACGAAATTTATACAAACCAAGATGAGTACGAAAAGTAGTCTTATGTTCGTCAGAAGGGTGCATTCTAATTTGGTAATATCCAGAACGAAGATCTATCTTAGAAAAGATCTTAGAGGTACCAAGCTGGTCAAAGAGGTCATCCATGTGCGGAATAGGGTACTGATTACAGATAGTCAACTTATTTAAAGCACGGTAATCAATACAAAGACGTTTTGTACCATCTTTAATACTAACAAGGAGAACATGGGCACCAAAAGGGCTGTGACTAGGAACAATGAGACCTTGATCTAACAAGGCAATAATGTGGAGCTCAAGCTTATCACGCTCAGATCGAGACATATGAAAAGGGGGAGGGAAGGAGGAGCAGAACCAGGACGCAAGTCAATATGGTGGTTCACGTCATGTAATGGTGGTAGCATCGTAGGTTCATGGCCCCAAGAGATGCAAACCAATCAGCACCAAGGATAAGACCATAACGCTCCATAGGAATAATATAAAGATCTGCCTGTCCAAAAAAATCTCCAATGCGGTATGGTAAACCCTGAAACATATGAGAACTAGGAAAAGAGCGTGAAATGACAACCTCAACTGTGAGATGTTGTGGAGCAAGAACAATTGAAGCACGAATCCGATTGGTGATATAACTGCTGATAAAAGAATGAGTGTTGCATGTATCAACTAAAGCAATATACTCATGACCATTAATGTGTACACGTAACCAAATGGAGCGAGGACCAGGACGCCCTATCCAAGTAGCATAGGCAAGTTGAGCATGGCAAGTAGTTTTAAGTATTGTTATTCATTGTCTTTTTCTAGACAATTTCTATGGCATATTAACCTTGTTGCAATTTCCAAGTGTTCTTATTCATTGTCTTTTCCTAGACAATTTCTATGGCATATTCACAAGTAGAGTGACATTTTGAAATAGAATATTCCTTGGATTGGGAATGACAATTGCAAACAAAAGTAGGATTGGATTCGACAAAAGACATAGTGTTGCATGCCCATGTTGAAAGTGAATGGGTAAGACATCCATGTTCAAATACACCTTGGAGAGGTCCTATGAAACGATATGCTATTTCAACAAGATGTTTTTGGAGTACTCATGTCCCATTGATGGGACATGCATTGAGAATGGTTTTGACACAACCCCATTGTTGAGGGCATGTCATTTGGAAGACATTGTCTAGTATTTAGTTATATTGCAAATATATTATCTATGTTTGTTAAGCCACTCCTAAAGCCTAAACCACCAATGGATAAGAGTGTTGATGTGGATTTAGAAATGGAGTAGGAAAAGAGAACTTTTCATATGTTCTTTTAGTGGGTGATGGGGCATTAGAGGGACCAACAGTCTGAAGCCAAGGTTGTTATGGTGTGCATCCTCACATGCATCTTGAGGATGTGGCCCTACATGAATGCCGTGTTGCCACATGCACCTCAATATTTCCAAGTAAACATGTGAGTGTAATCCCATTTGCACTTAGTCGTGTAGTTGCCTACTAGACTAAAGAGAAAGAAAATGGAATTTTTTTGAATATGTATTTTCCATGCAAGCACTTTCAAACAATCCTTTTTGCTTAGGATTTACTATTCCTTGTTAGCACTTTATCAAGTTCTACAAGATCCTACTTGCGATTTTATGCTTGGGTCTTTCTATTGTGTATTTGTGATGAGTTTAATTATAGTTTGTTTGTTTATGCTATAAAAAGTTCATTTTTGGTTTGTTTTTTGGTTTTAGAGGCATTCACAAAACAAAGCACCCAATAATTTAGGGGTATTTTTTTAAGATTATGTGCAAATGGGAATACACTCAAATATTGATTGAGAATTATTGTGGTGTTGGCAACATGGGCGAGGATGCACAACAAGACAACCTTGGATTCATCTCTACCAAACGTTGGTCCCACTAGCACCCCACCACCGTTCAGACCATGGAAAGCTTGAGACTTCAACACTTTGGCACGCGCGCACACACACACCTCCCTCCCCCCCCCATTCCCCCCTCCTCTCTCTCTGTCTCTGTCTCTCTCTCTCTCTCTCTCTCTCTCAAGTCACTATATCTCACTATAAGCCACAATTCTAAGAAACCTTAACCTTAACTATGATGCCCATGGAAACTTGTAACTACTCCTTGTGTGTGCCTTAAATGCATTATGAAAGGCGTGGGGCGAACGATATTATGCTCCATTGAAACTCCCAAAATTTTTGAGGCTTGGCTCAATGAGTAGAATGTCATGTGCCTGGCGACTTCCAATGCATAATGGGTTTTTCATGACTTATTCTCACATAACAATAAAGAAAATGAATTGACGTATTCATTTAAAGAATTTAATTAGAGCGAAATTATGCCATGTATTATGACACATGAATTTTTAGCCCATGTGCTCTAAATAAAAACACATTGGTTTTTGAGCGACCAAAAAATGAGCAAAATTTGCCTCCTATAATCCATTACGTGTGTCAAACTTATAACTACTTGTGTGTGTGTGTAAAATGTGTGTCGAGATTTTAGAGAAGACCTCATCTCTCTCACCTCACTAAAACCATATTTTTATTTTTCCTCTCAACAAAAACCCTAGGTTTTAAAGATTTTCATTTTGAAAATCTCACGAACTCATATATAGAAACTTTAAATCATGACAATATATATAAGCTTTCAATCAAACTGCAATTATGTTATGGTGTAAAGTGAAACCCGTGTGTCCATTGTGCTTTGGTCAAAACTTTAAATACACGTGGACCAATCAAAAATACGAAAATTCATTCTCTATATCACTTATCATTGCTAACTTTCTTCACAACTTTTATCACATCCCTCTCTCCCTCCAACACCTCACTATATCGCTATTTCTTTCCCATAAAAAAAACCCCTAAAAAATGAAAAAAATTCACTCTCTATCTAGTTCCTCTCTCCTACCGTTGAGATTTCTCTCCTGCCTTCACCATTAGAATGTCCTTTCACTTCAAATGCTTTTCAACATATTTTCAAATGCCTTTTAAAAATGTTTTAGGGCAAACGTGGACCAATGAAAACCTCCAAAATGCCTTTTCTCCGCAAGAGCCTACATTCATTCTCTCTCCCTCTAAAACTCTATTTCTCAATCAGCACACATTTTGTTAGGTCTTTGGAACATACCATTGGAAATTGACTTCCACTCACCGATTGTCTTAAACATATTTCCAATCGGCTTTGTTTTTCGTCATTTGCTGAGCTCAAAAGCCCTAACTTACAGGGTTTCTCAGGCATTGCATTCTCTTAAAATTTTAAAATAAGAACCAGGCCAACGTAATGCCAAGCTCCAATGTCCATCGGTAACCGGCACAAGCAGCAAGTGCCGGTCACCCGTTACCGTAGGGGAGCCAATCACAACGCGCCAAACTCATTTTGTCTACCGGCTCAACCGGCAGCTGCGGTGTCTGGATTTCTAGGGCACCCGTGGCTCGATCACAACGCGTTTTCTTTATTCCTGCCATTATTCGTGTCTCTCTCACTCTCTTTCTCATAGTTACGAGAGGTGAGCTCGCTCATCTCCGCCACCCATCTCCATCTCTGCTCTTGCGCGCCATCGCCCCTTGCACGCCATCGCAACCCCCTGCATCTATTTTTCTATGCCGCACCTCCGTCTCTTCGTTTTGCCCATTTGTTTTTCCCAGATCGGAGGTTTCTGTTTTTTTTACAGTCAAAACACGTAGCGGGGTTGATTGCATCATGCGAGCGCAGCAGCAGAGGCTTATGTTGTTGCGGGGCAAGGAGCGCTAGTGGTGGATAGTTGTGGAGCGCATTGAAACGTTATGCTGCTGTTTGTGCAATTCTTACAGCGTGAGTATCGAATTGTGGAATCCTCATTAACCTAATTCAACTCTTCGCATGCAATGATTTACTGCATTTGAATGCGCGTCTATAATAAGTGCGGCCTTGTGGCTCTGAACTCAATTGAGGTGATATCTCTTTTCAATTCGTCAGCTCGTCTTATTCTGAGGAATACATGATTGATTTTTTTCCGGTGTCCTTGTTCTTTGCGATGCTTTTCAGTTTCATGAAAGGGCGACCAAGTCCAAAGATACCCTTTTAATTACTATTTGAAATCTTCAGATTGGCTTTGTATTTTTCTTTAGTTTGCGATGGCTTTACAGGAATCGTTTATGTGCATGTTGATGCATGGTTTTGAACTTCTAGCTTCATTCAGCGTGTCTTTGTTTCCTTGTACCGTGCAGCCTAAATTTAATAGCGTATTACACAGGCATAGTTATAGACATTTCATTTTTCCTAGTAAAGAAGAAAGTGTTTGACTTTAAACACATGTACCTGATGTATCTTACTGATTTCTTTGGGGAACATTCCAAGTGCGTAGACCTGACTTTTGAACCGTAGTCACTTGCAGTTCTCTAAGAACGAATTTTCCTCTTGGCATTCACAATTTTCCTACTCATATGTCGTGTTTTAACCAAATTGTAAATAAGCTGGAAACATGTGGGATAAACTGGTTTATGAATAAGGAATATGATTTGCTGATTTGAAAACTGTTGAGCTATGAGCCTAGTATTATGACTTTGAAAGTGTTGGCAGAGGTAAAATTGAAGGTGGCATGTAATTTCTATACAATGGCCACATATTTTAAAAGTCAGGTTAGAAGATTTGTGGAAATAATAGGGAGAGATATGGTTACGTAGAAGAATTTGACTGCATTGAAGCCTTTAATATTTGAACTTTCCTTGATCTTTTAATTCATTGAGATTCTAAACACAATTTCAATTTGAACAATTTCATCCGATTCAAATTAGGATTGGGGTTAGGCTGATTCATTATAAATCAGTAGCTTTATCATCTCGAATCCCATTCTAATTTATTGAAATTGATTGTATATCAAAGAATAATTTTCAGGTAGAGAGTGCTTAATCTATAGATAATCAATATACATGTAACTAATAAGGAATTGAATTGTTTTAAGTACCCCAAATCCAATTTTCTTATTCTTTCTGAGAGGGCCCGATTGTCAATCGCTTGAAAATCCCATTCTTCCTATTAAAAAATGGTGGGAAATTTTGGTAGCTGGGATTTATAATGTTTTTTTTTTTTTGAAAGCTTAAAAGCACTACCATATATTCACAAATGTACAAGTACAAAAAGACGGTAACCCAAGGCCGAGTCAGTTACAAGTCCACAAGGACAGCCTATAAAGCCAAAAGGTGAAGGCCATTGCATACCACGCAGGGCAACGGTCCAATACTAGAAAAAAGTAGCCAGCCAAATACAAGCTATAGCCAAGAGGGGAGGAAAGGCACCCTCAAACACTTGTTAATTCCTTGATGTCCAAATCTTCCACAAAATTGCTAGCTTGCACAGATGGCAGAAAGTGAAGGTAGATGAATCTGTCAGATGGGACTTGCCGAGCAGAATGGTGTGAAAATCCAGAGAAAAGGTGAAACCTCAGCGGGAAAGGATATGAGCCAGCTCCAACCAAAGGTGCCGTTGACAGTGAAAGGACAAGTGCCCGTTTCTTCTACTAGCTGGCAAAGGCGGTCGTTGAGAAATGGCCATTTAGAGCGCAAGGGTAGATATTTAGTCAGAATATGGTAAGTGTTACGAGCACGTAACCAGTGCTGAACCCTAGAGAACACAGGAGGTCAGATACCACAGTCAGGGTCGTGTCCAGCATACACGACCAACAGGGCAAGATAGTGTGAGTAGTGTGCCCCGGCACGGTCCATAGCCATGGCGGTTAAATCTCTAGGAGACTGGGCAGACTCCCTGGTCATGGAAGGCCTTTGAAGGAGCCTTCATAAGAGAATTTCTACCTGAAAATGAACTTGATAGAGCCTGGAAAGCCTGGGAGAAAACAGTAATGGACAAGTTTCTAATCCAATATATCTCGCAGTATCGAGAAGCAATCTTAAAAATTAAGAATATGGATGATTATCAGAAAATCAGGGGATTTGTCCGTGGCCTCAAAGATGAGTATAAAGTAGAGGTTAAGAGAAACTCGCCTACTACCCTAGAGCAACCTCTCAGATATGCTCAAATCTATGATGATTTAGTTGGTAGGAAGAAGGCAAGACAATAGCCTCTTTCTGAGCAGCCTCCTCAGAAAGACTCAATTTAAAAAGAAAATTTTAAAACTAAAGAAATAAGATAAAAGTTAAAGGTGAAGCTCCTCAGAAACGCCCATCACTTTTACAGCCCTTAAAACCAGAAGATTTTGAGAAAGCCAAACAAGAACGTTTGTGCTGTGTGTGCATGGGCAAGGGACACACAGTCAAAAAGTGTCCCAAGGGGCCTTTCACCAAAAAAGATAAAAAAGATAAAAAACAAGTCCATCTTGTTCAGACCGTAAGTTTCCCCAGTGACTTGGCAGCTTCCGAGATCAAGGTGTTTCATGAAGACCATGAACACTGTTGCCAGCTGACCTTTGCAATGCTAGCAAGACCCTTCAGCTTTGGGCCGCATGACCTAGTACGTATGCATGGAAAAGTTGGTAACCAGTCAGTTAGAGTTATGGCTGATGATGGGGCAATCCATAATCTCATCAACTACACCCTAGTTAAAAAACTCAGACTTCAAGAAGTACCTAGTCAGCATAGGTACATAGTTTTGTTAGCTAAGGGTGAAGATAAGAAAATTTGGGAAACTATGGTAAGTAATCGAAATCTTGGGATTCAGGGGTACCAAGATGAAATAAACCAGAGGAGAGAACACATTCACCAGAGGAGAGAACAGAGGAGGCTAGAATCTGACAAGGAGGAACATGGACCAATTGGTTGAGGGAAATAAGGCCTTTGGACGCCAACGATAAAGAAAGACGAGGGTGGGAACGGAAGAGAGGAAGCTCGCCGACCGGAAAAAGAGAAGAAGTCCAAATGGATTCATCAGAAGGGAGAGTAGAGGCATCACTCCATGAAAGCAGGGAGCGAAATTCCAGGAACATCTGAGCAAGGTTCTTCAAAACAAAGGGCCCTTTAAAACAAAAGGAGCAGCCAAAAGAAAGGATTTTGGTGAAAGATGGGAGAGGGCGAAGAAGGGGAGGGACAGCTGCAGCAGAAGTCATAAAGAAGAGGAGAAAGGCATGCCAATGCTGAGACAAAGATCGAGGGAAGGAAGACGACGAAGGACCAAGGAGCGATTTTTAAGGTAAGGGCCAGGAATGCCAAGTCCACCATCCTTCGTAGGGGCAGAACAAACAGACAAAGGGAGGAGAGGACGTTTCCCAGCCCAAAGGAAACGACGGAGGATTTTAGCGATGGAATCATGGAGAGAGCGGGTAGCAACAAAGAGAGAAGAGAAGAAGATCGGAAAGGTGGAGAGAATGTGACGGACAACCAAAATCTGAGAAGGAAAAGACATAAAGCAAGGGTCCCAAGAAGCAACTTTTACGAGAAGGCAAGATAATCATTGAAGAGATTAGGGTGAAGTTAAAACGAACGCACCTTCAAAGCATTTGGCGAATTGGAACGGTCATGTCTGCATGCAAATCTGCAACCTGTGTTGCCATCTGGATCAAGGTGAGTAACACCGGGTTGGAAGGAGGACGAGCTTGCACCTGATCCAAGAGGGAACGATAAGAATCCTGGATGCAGAAGGGGTGATGGGGCTGCTGCTGCTCTTGCACCACAGGCCTTGGCATAGGAAGATGTGACTGTTGACGTTGATGCCCGCGTTTCCGGAGGTGAGGCCGTCCTATGTGGAGTGAGACAAACGGCACTGTTCTACGAGAACGAGCAGACCTGGGAGGCTGAACCCTGAGGCCCCCCTGCGGCTTCCGTTTGACATATCTGTGCTTCTGGCCCACAAACATGGCCGTTGATGGTGGGGTCAGCATCGCTGGAGGGGATGAATCCAGGCCCACCAAAAGAGCTTTGGAGGGACTGGGAGTAGACATGTTGGAAGGGAGTAGTTGAAAAGGGATGTGTAGAGGGAAGGATAGGAGAGCTCACAGCAGAAGGAACTGAGGGGGATAGCGGAGGGAAAGCAGAGCATGACGGAGGGAAGAAAGCAGATAAGGAAGAAGAAGGGAGGGGAGGAGCTGCAAAGACCAGTGGGACAGCTGCAGGAGGAACATCCAGCACAGGGGAAGAAGAAGCATATACAACAGATGAATTGAGAGAGAGCGGAGCCCGAAGGAGAGGGAAGATAAGGAGGAAAACTCCAGAATGCAAAATCTGGCAGATTGGGGTGTTCCACACGTGTAGGGGGCTCAATCGCATCCGCAGCCATCGCCATCTCTAGGTCGGTGGTCGCGAGGTTCATCGCCATCGTAGATCGTAATGGTTGTTTTTTTTATTTATAATGTTTTGAATAGATTTTTGTTAGCCTTGCATGTTGCAGCTCTTGAAACATGTGAACTTGAAGAGAGCCCTCAAAACATGATTTTATAGAAGTCTCATCCTTAAGCAAAAGACCCACTCCTCTGACCAAAACATCAACAAGATACAAGAAGCCAAAGTGCCGAAAAAAATCAAAGAGCAATGAAAACTTAAGTAGAGTAGGCAAATATCTTCTATTCAGGTCTTTATAAATGCAAATTTCAAGAAATCCTGCTATTGAAAGTTACCTCCTGATGGATTTGGGGCTTTTTAATGGATCTTCTTGAGACGGAAGCTTCCTCGATCCTACTGGAACTTTGCATCAAATGTACATCAACCTAGCTACGGATGAATTTCCAGGGTTTAAATTGTGCAGCTGGGGGCTCATATTAGGGTTCAAAACATCGGTGATTTTTTAAGCTGATTTTTTTTTTAACTATGATAGCAGCTATAATTTTATTGATAGTTTTTAGCTACCATTTTGTATCTACATAAGCATTTTAGGGCTTCTAACTTAAGAAAAGAAGAAGAAGAGAAATATGTATTGAATGTAATTTTTGTCTTCTGGAACACGTAGGGAATGTCATCCCTCATGTGCTTGTTTCATATGCCATAGATAAATGAATCAAATATTAGAGCAAAATTAGTTTCAAGATGCCCCAAATCAGTGTAGTAGTGGTGAAATAAGTAGAAAAAAAAATTTAGGCTGGATGTCAATGCTCCGAAGCTGTCTCAAGTGACTGGGAATGATGTGGATGATAGCCAACCATCAAATGGACTGTTCAAAAACAAAGTGCTTGATTGGTTAATCCTGCAACAATCGCTTAGCAGGAAGGAACTACTGTATGATTGTGAGTGCGGGTTACCAGTGATCACATCCATGCCAAAGGTTGCCGTACCTGTACGTTGGAAAATATATGGCTCATAAAAATATAATATAAGTTTGCATTAAACCGTTGATAACAATTTCAACTATTTACATTTTTAAAATGCAACAGTAGGAGGGTGGTGTTGCATGAACAAGTATGCTGGCAAGTCAGGGGATCAAACCCCGAGTCTTCCAGTCCAGATTTGAGTCTACACATCCTTTTTTTTAAAGTTATTTTTGAACCTTATACTTACATACCGTATACATATGTGCTGGCATGCAGACAAAGGTAAGGGTCCAGTGCCCATACATGTGAAACAGATACTGGTTGGAAGCAAAATAGGCAAGCTAGCTTTAAACCCTGAGTTTTCCAGTCCAGATTTGACTCTGCACATCCCTTTTTTGAAGTTCTTTTTGAACCTTATGCCTACATACTGTATACATATGCGCTGTCTTGCAGACAGAGGTAAGGGTCATGTGTACAGCCCTTTATCGATATTCCATACATGTAAGTCAGATACTTGTAGGAAGCAAAAAAGCAAGCTAGCTTTAAAAAAAACCTGAAGTATTGTTCCAACAGGTGAGGAAGATGACTATAGAAGGGGCTATTATCTAGTTCTCTCCTGTCCAACAATCAGAATCTAAGAATTTAGTGATCCTTTGCCCACTTGCTCACATTCATCTTTGGACCTTGAAATTTCTTGTTCTGGACCTTCATGCTAAAAGAGACAAATAAGCACAGCTTAAAGCTTATGGAGGGCTAAAGTTGCCGCCCGTCAAGCTGTTTTGGAACCTTTTTAGGACTTTTGGCAGGTGCTACTCTAGAATGTTCTTCGCAAGTAGATCATGTGTAGAGCATCTTACTGTCTCCAAGATGGCAATGTGGCTAGCGAGCCGAAAATTTTGTACTAAAAGCTGGAAAATGTGTTGTTCTTTCTGGATATGTTCTCTGCAAGAAAATGATTCTACTATTTTAAGTGATTATAGACCAAGTTAAGAAGAATGCATCATGTAAGCATTAAATATGAAAAATATTGGTAATTAGACAACAAAAATAAAGATTGTTTGTCAATCTCCAGCTAGGATATCCATGATCAATGGGCTGATCTTGTAGTGAATTGTACATCCCTCTCTGGAGAAGCTGAAAACTAGCTCTCACATGAAGAACATGAGAACCTCTAGCCATAATCTAGCAAATGTATCCTGGCTCTAGTCCCCTCAAATCCTGTGCCTGCCAGTGGATATGAGTCAATGAGAATGACGAAAAATGTGGTTTGAAAGGCCTATAAATGGAACATGTAACTGATAATGGCTCATGGATATAAAGAGATCAAGCTTAACAACCGTAACTACAACTGAGGCTGCATTATTGCATCTGTCATTTTTGTTACGGTCAGATACTTTATTGATACAATTCTAGTCATACTTGATTTCTATGATGCATCAAAAAGTTGTCAACTTCAGATTCTTCCCTCAAAAGAATGGTTATGCATTTAGAATCTCTTAGAACTGTCAAACTTGTTTTGTTGACCTCCCTCTGTCTGTTAACAGGAGCAGTCCACTTATTTTGTGATTAAGCTACAGAGGTTGGGGCTTTAAGTTGGAGTCCATAGTCTGCATATTCAACTAGGATTGCCATCAATTTATAGGATTGAAGGTCAAAGAGATGGTCTCCTCTACTGTCAGTGAAACTAGTGAAGGTGGCAGTAAAAAGGGTCAATTTTCGATGCAAAAACGAGCCTCACCAAAATCCATGAATGAGAAGTCTGTGGAACGCATGGCAGAAAGGTCAAATGATAGTGATTCATCGGAGGATGATGTAGAAGTTATTCCAGATTATGTTGACAACTTTTACATAAGTGACAGTGCAGACAATGTGGTATCTATTTTTGAGCTTCCACTTTCATCAAGAATGTTCTCAAGTGAAATTTCTACTGCAAAGGAGTTTTACCTATTTGGGAAGTGTGATAATGGATTACAACCTGTCATGCATCCTATAAACTTGTGGAAGCTTGAATTTGGTCGGGAACCTGAACTTTCTGTGAGGACCTTGCAAGGGAAATGGTAAGCATTCTTCTTTTTGTTGTTCAGATTATGTGCACAGTATGAGTTTGAAGATTGTGTTTGTACGGGCTTTACCATCACACAAGATTTTCTGGTAGAAAGAGAGTATTAGTAATATGTTGTTGTCCTCTTTCATTGGAGCACATTTGTTAAATTTAATGTGAAATGGTTGAGAGGTTCGAGGTTCGAGTTCAGAGTTCTTTGGAAATATGTGAAATGAGCAGGATCCGGCTTGGAAAACCAGCCAAGAGCTACGAAGCTGGAGAATGCAGAACAGCTCTCGTTGTAGCACATTTTTTAAATTTCTTAAAGCTGAATACTGATGCTTCTGAGACAGTTCTCTGGGCTCATCTACGGAAGATTTCCTGGTAAATTCTCAGCACATATGCCATGGAATCTGATCTTCTTCTGGCTTAGCCATATCCTGATTAGCAGGGTGCACAAGGTTTTGTACAGCCTTAGATTTCATCAGTGTTGTTGTTCTTAAAGCTCTTGATGATGCACAAGAACTAAAGAAGGAAACGTAGTTCCACATCAGCGTTTGGATATTGCAGATGTGACTTCTTGTGTCCCGACACGCTGTTAGGAGGCCACTTGATGAATTGTTTCCATGCTGCTTGCATATTTGATTTTGCATTTTATACTTCTGTTTTATTTAAAGAAAGTTACACTTAGAGATCTTGTTTTTGTTAGATTCTGAAAACCTTTTGGTGATTTGGCTTCTTACTTTCAAATCATCTGTTTTGGCACAGCTTTTCAGAAGTAGAACCTAGCTCTAATGACTTGGTACAACACAGTGCAATTATCAGAAAATTGGTGAAAGAGAATCCTATACTTGAAAAAGCACAAGTAAGTACTAAGTTTATGAGTTACACTTTGATTTTTTCTTTTTTGTAGATATTTTACATAGATTTAAAGATGACAG
Source organism: Diphasiastrum complanatum (assembly GCA_029204225.1). NCBI lineage: Eukaryota > Viridiplantae > Streptophyta > Lycopodiopsida > Lycopodiales > Lycopodiaceae > Diphasiastrum > Diphasiastrum complanatum. The sequence continues at coordinate 50,985,639 of CM055093.1, forward strand.
ATTGCTTTTGCTTCAATCGGTAATATGGTCCACGATTATGCCTGGGTACAATCATTACAGATTTTGTTCAGTCTACTAGTCCAAACTTAGGCTCATTGTAAAATGACCAGATTGTGTGACAAGCTGCTAGCTAATATCAAAATGGTTTACCTTGGGCATGATTTTTCTCTAAGGTATAATCTCCAATACTCTGTTAAAATGCAAGGATGTAGTATAGTAACACAAACAATCCACAAATGGGGAAGCTTTTTTTAAAAAAAAAAATGGTATCTATGGTGAGATGTAACATGCGACTTTGTATATGTTGGTTCATGGTTTATTTTCTATAGTTGCTTGGGTGTTTTGAGGCAAAATAAGATATCTCCCATGGTTTTGGACATGTATTGATTACCTCAGCACATTGATGGCATTCATGGGGTCTATCAATCGCATCGGGGTATTGTCTTTCAAGTGAATATAAATTGGTTTATGGAGCGTTCTAGTAGGTTGCAAGTAGCCTTGGAGCTTGTGCTTGAACTTTGGAGATAGTCTCGAGACATCTGTATAGGATCTTGACTAGTCATTCTATAGTTGATGACTTTGTTTCTTGAGAGTTCTTTGTAGGAGACTCTTTTGAGGGTCTTTGTAGGAGGGCTTGTACATCAATTCATTGTTGATTGTACGATGTTCTTAGTTGGAGATTGCTACACAATCAACAACACAATGTCCATTTTGTTATCATGCAATGCTCATGATATATCTGCCTCTCTGTACCTTCTTTCACTCCCTTTTTTTTACAAAGGCCCTTTGCAAAGTGGCCCTCATGGCTGTAGTCCCATTAGAAATGATTAGACATCACCCTCCCCTTCCCCTTCACTAGCACATCCTCGTTCTGTACAAATTTACAACTAGCTCCATTAGTCCTTTGGTAGTTGACCTGGCAAAAATTTTGGGGCTTGCCTAGAAACAAAGTCTTGCTTTAGTTTGTTGAAAAAGTTTGTCCTTAGAGAGCTCATAGGTCTTCTTCCTTCTACTGGCCTTAGTGACAACAATTTTGTTACAAGTTATGTGGAGTTCTTTATTGAATTTTAAATCATTGTCATCAGGGTTTACATCCACATGACATCTAAAACAAGCAAGTCATAAGTTTATCACTTACCTGACCAAATATTAGTAGTATCATCACATATGCTCAATGTTATTTGATTGTTTAGCTTGGAGAACAATGAGTACTACTTGTTCAGACTTCCAAAGATAAATTTTCATGACTTCTTAACAAGCTCAAGATAGGAGGGATTTTTAGTGTCTATGTTTTACTAATCCATACCAACGTTTCATAGTTCAATTTGAATTGGCTGATTTGAACTTTCAAACATGTTTGAATCGGTCAAGGGAGGGAGGTCAGAATGATTGAATAGACTTATGGTTTTCTATTGTTGGTTTTATTGTTGCCTTCTGTTCTGTCATAGCAAAAAACAGGTGTTGATTTAGTGTAATTATTAATAAGGCCCTAGGGTGCAATTAAAGCTCCATATAATGTAGACTATTGTGTCTCTTGATTACTTAGTCTCGACTCTTGAGTCCCTCAGTCATGAGTCCTCAGTCCTCAGTACCAATGACTATCAACTAACTTACAACTAATAGCCACTTAAAAGCTAATACTTATTACTGTTGACGGTTGAAACTCGGTTCATGATTTGTGACAGCCCACAAGGCCCAAGCTACAACTTGTTAGAATTCAATCTTAATAAGTTAGGACACTCATTCAAATTTCAAATTTTCTGCCATAATGTATAGTGTTAATATAGTGCCAAAATTGAAAATTCAAACCCAAAATTTAAAGTTTAATTGTAAAGAGTAGTTATGAACTCCAACTTCCATAGACAATAGATTTTATAGCGAACACTTTATAGTGTAGTTTGTAGATTAACTTAAATGCCATAACAATATGTTAACTTAGACTTTTAATAGATTACTTACTTTCACATGATGCTCACCTTTGATTTGAGTGTTTTGATTGAAAATCAATATTTTTTTAGCATGATGCATTATTTTTTTGGGTCAAAATGCATGTTGAATTTGAAAAAATATTTCTTTAAAAAAACACATTTTTTGATAAAATTGTAAATTCACTAAGCTATTACTCTTTTCTAGAATTGTAACCCATTTCAAAAGATTTTGTGTTTTAACAATGTTTGTGTCTAATTTTGAAAATAATGTTGAGTAGGTTTTCTATGGCTCAACATGCATCTAATTTCAAGTGCTTAGTGCTAGCCTCTAGGAACTTAGCATTCATTTTGAGGTGTAGGATAAATCATGAAATGGTATTGCTAGAATCTAAGCTAGATTCTAGTTTTACATCTATCATCCATGATCCTAGTACTTACAGTATCCTCCTAGCCCTCCTCGGAAGCTCTCTTGAAGCCATAGGCTCCCCCTCATTGTCATCATCGACATCACGTTGTTTGAGCCATTCTTGTCTTTATCCTTCTCCTCTTTCTCAACGTACTCCTCTTCCTTAGAGGCCTCTATATATGAGGACCCAATAAGCTCCTTTTTATTGAGAGCTCATAGGCAACTGAATGATGTGGCCAAGTTAGGTTATTGATGTGTCCCACTGAGGTGTCTCATATCGCACTCCTGGTTGGGGTGGAGCCTTGCAGGGTATAAGTATACCCATAGGCCTCTCCAGGAGTACAACATGATTTGTGTGTTGTAACTACATGCTGCTGGTGTGACATCTCTCTTATTGAGTCATTTCTTTGGTCCATAGCTTGGGGGCTAAATTGAGTGAGCAATTTATGACATCATAGTTTGATGAAGTGATCAATACAACTGTTTTTCTCTCTTGCTTTTCATATTTTGTGAATGCTAATAATATTAGGCTATTGCTTAGGAATCCGGACAATTTCAAAACCCATATGACATGTTGAAACTCCTTGTTTACACTCTTGTAAGTGAAATTAGAGCTTTAGCTTCCTTTATTTGTTCTTTAAGATATGTTGTAGTTGTAGAATGGATGCAAAAAGACACAATGGAATGAAAAGGAAATTGTGTAGGGAGAGATGGTCTTTATGCTCTCCCAGTTTGAAATTTTGATAGTCATTTGTTTATCGTCTCCTAATGAAACATTAACCAGTTGTGGTTTTGTTGGAAGTTTTTAATTGAATTGCAACTTGTGCTAAAAATTTAAATGAATTTTTTATGTTACTTTCAATTAGAGGTTGGAAAAGTTTCGTTTTCCCTTTATTTATAAAGCCTTTTGGCAAAACATTGGTTAGTTGTGGCATGGCCAAAGAGTTGTAATGTAATATCTCTTTGCTTTTTTAGATCTATTACTTTGTGTACATATTGTGTTAGCCACAAACATATGTCTTTGTCAAATACTTACTTAGGCTATTGTTGGTATTGCAGATTGTTGGTGATATTCTGAAGAAAAGAAAGGGTTTTGACGATTTAATGGCTCAAAAAAAGCAAAAGTTTCAGGAGCCAAATGATATTTCTTCTGGTGTTGATGATGTGGCTTCCATGGGAAAGGGTGAAAAGTTAGAAACAGTGAAAAATTCAGAAAGGTTCATGTCAGAGGGTGATGATTCTGAGTTTGAATCTGACGTAGACTTAGATGATAGTGATGATGAGGATGTTGGCGACAATGTTTGTGCAATTTGTGATGACGGAGGAGATATAATCTGGTATGTTTTTCTCAAGAATAATAAAGTGAATATAATTGTGTTTTGGAATTTTATTTGCTTAACTATTTGCGCTTGGATAGTCCTTGCAACTTTTATTGTTGGTAAAGTGCAAATTTCAGAAAGAGAAAAGAAAGAAAGCTCTATTAACGTCAAAAAGGTATATAAGACTAGTACATCTCAAGTGTGAATATAACTTAGTGCATAGAAGACTGTAAAAACTTTCATAAGCGACATCACAATTTGAGTCGATAAGCATAACTAACCAAACATAAAATTCTAAGGGGCTCATATAAGAGAGGTCCATATACGTGTCTGAAAAAGTGACTATTTGTGGACATCAAGTGATTTTTGACTTCTAATAAGTATTTTACCTCTAATGGCTGGTTAAACTTAGTTGATCCAAGCTATACAAACGTAATGGGGCCAATGCAATCAAAGAAAACATTGTAACCTTCCTTTTGTAACTGAACTAAGTTTAGTGCAAGTGGGTCAGTGGCAAAGTAGCTCAAGCTCATGGTGACACCTCATACTTTCCCATGCATGTAGTTGAGGAGCTTTCCTCGAAGGAGGTTAGGTGGCGTTATGTGCCTCTTTCTCTAACTATTCATTTGAGCTATTCTAGATTCGTGGTTTGAAGAGCTTAAGCAATTTTAGTGTGTTGATGTTTTCTTCATGCTTCCATAGCTAGTTTCTTTTGCTTTCATGGTGTGTCTTCTAAGGCCTCAAAATTTGTGATGGTATTAGAGTAGGTTGTAGGACTTGTGAGCTTGTGAAAGTGAGAGACCATTTGTTTAAGATAATTGTGAATTTTCCCCATCTTCCCCAAGCAACCTTGCAGGAAAGCACAATTTTTATGCAGGTAATTGATCAAGGTGCAAACATCATTATCGGAGAGTAATCATCCTAAGGGAGAGAGCCATGAAATTTTTGTTCAAAGGCTCTAGAAGCTTAATATAGAGCAACTTACCTTGTAGGAGGGCATTGTAGATCGTAGTGAAGTGCCAAATGGATCTTGTGCAAGGGCTAACATAACTACACAATGTGGCAAGATGAAAGACAACAACAATTGGGTATGCATCGAGTGGCATAATACCCTAGCTGAGTTCAACACCCTAGTTCTTGGAAGCACCTCAACTTGTGAGTAGTTTTGCAGCCCAGTGTACTTGTATGCGACGTGCTGTGTGGTGAGTTTGGTAGAGCTGACGTACAACTGACCAAGTTAACCCGTAAACTGTTGGGTGATGATTAGGGTTAGAACGTGTATGGCGGGCATGGGGGTGGCATAGCATGAAGACACTGTATGCATGTGTCGAGGGGTAGGCTTGGTAGGCCAATAAGGTGATGAGGCATTGACAGCTCCTCTTGTCCGCAAGAGACCAGGAAGGCCCAAGGGTGCACCGAACAAGAAAGGCAAGGCACAGAAACTGCCAGGGAAGAGAGGACGACCACGCAGGGCTCCAGGTACTGCTAGAGGTGCAGCATTACAGCCAGCTGGAGCAGGTGTTGTTGGTTTGGCTTGCTTGGGGGCTGATGCGGAGGTTGATTGGGATGATGCTAGTGACGAGTCCTCCTCCTCATATACACAGCCCATGACAGTTCCAGATAGGCACAGATATCGGCTGCGAGAGTCAACTCAGGGCCCTGAGTTGTCTACAGAGCATTCGTTTGAGTCAGAGCCACAATCTATTCTAAAGATGTCTACTGATCCTCCACCGACTCCTCGCCCTCGTCAGGTGCATTGTTTTGTCGCTCTCGCTCTGCCTCCCGGTTAGCCCATCCACATGTGCACACCAAGTGCCATAGTAAGAGAATAGCAAGCAATGTGCTTAAAGACTTGCCTATGGATGGGAGGAGATTCATTCTACACACCGACTAGCTTGGAGAGAGGAGCTTAGAGTTATTGGCTTGTAACATTGCCCATCTCATACCAAATATAGGGCTTGTAAAAAGCACCTAAGTAAGTGTAAAATGACACGATCTCTAGTGGCTGTAGATAAGTTCCATTTGTTGCATGAAAGCCCTAGATGTATTGAAGACTATCACCTCGGTCTTGAAACAACAAAACATGTACATACTTCCATGCCACTTAGCCCAATCTATACCACCCAAGTAATTTGTGTCTTTTATAACAAACGAACTAGTAGTATGGTAGATGTTGGCCAGCTTTTGTACCTTTTCAAGAACATGATCGAGAAGCTAGTAGAGTCCATAGCTCCAAGTTTTTTAAAGAAGAGTTAAAACCTTTGTATTCTGCTATAGTTGATTGTGGTTTTGAGTCTTTTAGAGTCTTTCCCATTGAGCACATTGATGGAAACTTTTCTAATTCTAAAGAGTTTTTTTTGGATGAGAATTCTTCACTCTTTTTTTCCGAATGGTTATTATCTTGAGGGTAAGTCCAAGTTACGAAAGAGTAGAAACTTTGCCAAAAAAGCTTTCGTGTTGTGGGGAGTCCTCTCTAAACCTGAAAACAACACACCATACGTTTGCAATGGTCTAAAAGTTTGGAAACCTGTATCACATCATGTACCCTCTCCTCCAAATTGCTACATTCCACAAGCGATCACACCACCTCCTCCCCTTCCTTCTCCTCGTCCTACTTTTAATCCTTTTAACTTTTTTCCCCCTAGTAATGTTGTCTGTAGAATGTTTGTTTATAGAGATTACGGACAAGAAAAGATTAAGAGTGGCATTTCATTGCATAATGAATGTGATCAATGAGCTCCTCAAGGAGGTAGGAGCTTGTGTTGCGACTGAGGAGGCCTGGGACACATTGCAAGCTATTTATGAATCCAAGAACACCTCTAGACTCCTAACCTTGAGAAATCAGATTCTCCAAAGCTACCTTGGCAAAGGAGAGAGTGCTTCAAAGCTATTTGCTAAGAGTAATGGATATAATTAGAGAACTTGTATGTATTGGTGAGCCAATAAGACCAAGTGAGCTACCACAAATAGTTTTGAGTGGTTTGAATGATGATTACTCAAATCTAGTACACTCTTATGCCATACAAGATAATCTCCCATCCATGAAGAGTTTACAAGGTGTCCATGTGGCCGAGGAGTGTAGACAAGTGATTTTGTTGTCTAGAATGGGACAACTTTCTATCAAGGATGGAGGTGATGAAAATGCTCTTTTCATCCATGGCAAAGGCAAAGGCAAAGGCAAAGGGAGGTTCAAAGGACCATTCACGAAGAATAATGAGCGGCTCAAAGAGAAAGGTGATGAAGATTCATCACCATCATCAAGTGGAAGGATAAGCCAAAGCCATGTCACAAGAGATTGGATCACTCCAATCGCAAATTTGTGGAGGCTATGTGCAAAGAGGAGCCTACCCTTGGGCTGCCTAGATCCTTGGTAAGAGGTGGAAGGCATGTGCTTTGGCTAAAGCACCTAATTTGCCTTTTTGAAGGTCTATTGCAAAGTCATCAAAATCCTTGTAATCTATTTACTCAAGAGTGCACTTTGCAAGTGTAAGAAGCAATGGTGAATCTGTTGCTTTTGAATCTTTCATACATAATAATAGTAGATAAATATGATTTATCTCTTATGTTCAATAGTTATGATGTCTAACACATTATGTGGATACGACAAGGCAATGAAGTTGAATGCTTTCCAATCTACACCTTGTTTTGATAAAGCAACTTTGTGTGATAATGGATATATTCCATCCTCATACTTTAGCATAGTTTCTTCGAATCACAATTCGTTCAAAGAATCGCTGTTTTAAAATGTTCGATTTGAATTGGATTTTTTTTTTTAAACTGGAAGAAAGAAACAGTTTTGAACCGTTTCAAAATAGGTCTGTATTCTATCTAACTGTAAACTCTAAAAGACAACTCTAACCAAGCATAAAAGCATACATTTTGAAATAGAATAAGATTTGTGTTTTGTGTAGAGAGAGAGAGAGAGAGAGAGAGAGAGAGAGAGAGAGAGAGAGAGAGAGAGAGAGAGAGAGAGAGAGAGAGAGAGAGAGAGAGAGAGAGAGAGAGAGAGAGAGAGAGAGAGAGAGAGAGAGAGAGAGAGAGAGAGAGAGAGAGAGAGAGAGAGAGAGAGAGAGAGAAAAAGCTTTATTAATGTCTTTTCCATGCCAAAAGGCATATAAGACTAGTAAATGTACATGTCAAGTATGTGGTAACCATAGGAGCGTATGAAACGTCTCCAAAACAGTAACAAAAGTAGCAAATCTAGAGCTAAAGCTATAAACTGAAATAGATGTGATGCTATAAGAAACATGTGGGAGCATGTATACTGCTAACAGTCATGAGTGAGGTATGACGCTATCATCTAGTCCTGTCTTGTCCTGCTGGTGCTGATGCTATAGAAGGATGTAACATGGCCTGCGGCATGAAGGGCCACTGGTGGTCTCTGATGTCGTCTGGGAGGATGAAGAGGTCTCCTCGTGATAGGTCGAGTAGCTCGTGCTGCAACATGGGTTTGTGTGGGACGCTGTCTCTGGTCTCTGTGGGCAAGTAGGTCATCATCATCATCATCGTCACCGTCATCAAATCGTCCTCTCCTCCTGGAGAAGAAAGAAGTGATTTGAGGCTGAGAAACCTTACTCTGCTGGGCTGTCTGATACAAATCCTGTCGTAGTATAAACATCTCTCGTATCATGAGTGCCGCGCATCGGGAATCCTCATAAGCTATGAGCGATCGTAAGGTGACAGGTGTGTCTCGGAACAAACAGTGGTATCTCCCTCTGATCTCGTAATATACCGGGCACCTAAAGATAAAGTGCTCCTCTGATTCCACCGCCTCTAAAGAGCATAATTGGGCCACTGTTTGAAGTATTTGAACGCTTTAGATTTCAGTTTCAGAAAATAGACCCATACCTTCCGAGAGAAATCATCTACGAAGGTCATGAGATAGTATGCCCCACCTGCTGATTTGACCTGCATGGGACCGCATAAATCTGAATGCACAAGTCCAAGAATGCCCTTGGCCCTGGTAGCTTTCTCCTTTGGAAACTTTTTCCTCTGTTGCTTCCCTAATGCACAAGCCTCACATGTATCTGAAAAAGACTTAATGCTAGGAAGATCTACTACCATTTTGTGCCTGTTCAAAACTTGCAAACTTTTATAACTCAATGTGAAAAGCTTGTAAAGACCTCCTTCTTGCATTCCCTTGGCTACCACCTTGAAGTTCTGATCTTTGTCTTTTACCAAACATTTAGAATTATTAAACTCTACCACCATGTTCTGTTTGGTAATGGCACCAACAGATAGCAAGTTCTTAGCCAACCTTGGTACATGCAACACACTTTTAATTTCCTTCACCTCACCTGATGACAGCTTTATTGTTATTGTGCCTTTGCCCCTCACCATACGTGTAGAATTATCTCCAAGGCAAACATGCTGACCATCTTCTGTCTCCTCATAGGTGCTGAACCAATCTCTATGAGGTGTCATGTGCTTTGAGGCTCCAGAATCAATGTACCATCCACCAAATGTGGATTCAGATGATAGGGCTGCAGTGAATAGCTCAAGCACACCAGATTGCTCCTCCTCTGCAACTTTGTCAACAAAGTGACCCTGCTGGTTCTTTCCCTTCTTCTGATCACTTTGCTTCTTCCTGCATTCAAAGGCAAAATGCCCATACTTACCACAATAGTTGCAGTTGCCCTTCCTCTTGGGTGTAGATGAGGAATTGGTGCTTGACTCCTCTCCAACCTGTAACTTGGACACCTGCTGCTCCAAGCTTTGCTTTGAGTTCTTCTTTTTGCCTTTGCCTTTCTTCTGAAAGTTTTGCTTCTTCTTAGAAGCAAATGCAAGCTCTGGATTATCTGCCCTTTCAGAAAGATTCTTCCTTCTCATCTCCTCCTGTAAAAGAAGACCACATAACTCCCCAAAACTTAGCCAGATTTGGAAAGCTTTTGGATCATCCCACTCCCCTTGCCAATAGCTCTCCAACAGTGCAAGACTCCACCTGATCTGACACCTGTAGATCAAATGCTCCCTCTTTCAGGATTGAGGTGCTTGTAGAAGATGAGAATCTTCTCAAGAATCTAAGCACTGAAGTTTCTCTCACTCACAGACTCACAGGCTAGACAACCTGCTCTGATACCATGAAGATTTACAAGACCTAGCTGTGGAGTATCTTAACTCAAATGCTAGATCAACTATGAAAGCTTGAGAAACTTGGCTATGGAAAATATCACACACAAGGAGAATTGCATGAGCATCTCACAAACTCAAAAGTCTCAAGAAGAAGTGAATTGCTAGAGAGAGAGAGGAGGGCGTGGGTCCTCCAAATCCCTTGTGAGGCAAGCACCTCCTTTACATGCATGGAAAGTCTAGGTGTCAACCATAGGAGTGAGCTACTTGGCCAAGTGGGCCACTTGCATCAATTTACATAACTTACAAAAGGGGGTCTCATGCATTTAATAAAAACATGCCCCATGAGTTATGTACAACTTAACTAATGCTTAGCCAAAAGGGGTAATATAGGCATTACTCTTCAACAACCCTGCTATGTCAAGCTCAATAAAATGAGTCCAGTAGTAGCCAGGTTTAACCCCAAGCTGTCGCCCCCAAGTACGGTCGAGATATGCCCGATATAAGATGCGCCTGATATACTGATGAGCACCTGAGGGGAGCTCTGTAATGGAGATACCAAATGACTCAAGGAGGAAATGGGATGCCTGAGGGAACCACAATAGTCGATAACCCTGGTCATAAAGAAAGTGTGAGGAAACAAGTGCTGTCTGTGTATATCTCATATCCTCATCGGGCAAAGCCTGGATTCTCTGAATGTATGTGATAAGCTGGAACGCGGCATATATCTGAATCGGTGGAACGACAAACTCTGCAAGAAGGATCTCATGTGGAACCGAGGGCTTCGCCTGAATCATACGAGCTAACATGGTGGTCTGCAATCGTGAAATGCTGGCCCAATGTGATGAAGGGAGGCCGGTACACCATGTCTCTCTGCTGCATCTAAGGCTGTGGGGGTGACAATAGTATCAAAGAGTCTACACTTACTGCGAGCATCTCGGATGAGCTTCTTGAAACAGAACCGCTCAAGCTAAACAAGAGAGGAATGCCCCTTCCCAAGTCGGGTGGTGGCAGCCTGCCGCATGCTGAAGGTAGGACCAGAAAAGAGTATCCCCAAATAGGTATAAGAGGAAACTACCTCTAAGGCCTGTCCATCTAGGATGAGCTCCTGGTGCTGCATGAAGGCTCGAGAAGTGTTGAAGACCATAACCTTGGTCTTCGCAATGTTCACCCCCAACCCCCATCTGGTACAAAATCCTTGTAAACAATCCAGCTGCCTCTGCAAACCCTCTCTGGTCGGGGATACTAGTACTACATCATCCGCATAAAGGAGAATAGCAATCAGAATGGTGCCAAGTCTACAGCCACCCCGGCTGCACTGTGAGATGACTAACTCATCAATATATAATCCAAAGAGAACCGGTGAAAGAGAGCACCCCTGTTTCACCCCAATGGTGCTCCAAATGTGATCAGATAGGCCACTGCTATGTCGGAAACATCCCAAGACCTTCTCATAAAGAGCCATCACTGCTAGAGCAATATTTGTGGAGAAACCAAGGTCACGAAGTCTCCAAATGAGCAGGGAGCGTGGTACAAAATCGAAGGCTTTCCTGAAATCCACAAAACAGCAGTAAACCCTCTCTTACCTGTACTTAGCTTCCTCAATCAAGGCTCGAAGTGTAGAAATATGGTCAGTGGTAGAATAATGAGATCGGAAACCTGCTTGCCCCAATGCATGCGAGCTTTCGCCTCTGAACTCACTGCAGACTGGAGTATGGTACCATAGAGCTTCGTGAGAACATGTCCGATCATGATGGTGCGGTAATTACCAGGAATCATGGGATCACCATTTTTATGAATAGGGTAGATGATGTTGGTGCACCAAGATGAGGGGAAACCATAGACAACGGCGGAATTGAGGAGAGTGGCTAGTGTGAGAGCAAGGAGGTCGGAAGCATGGGTTAGGAGTTTAGATTCAAGGTCTTCGATATCTCTTGCTTTATGGGACTTCATTCTCTTGATGGCCGTAAGTGGCCTCTTCGTGTTGCTTCTCAATCTTGGTTTCTAGCTCCCGTAGCATGTTGGTGGTGGATTCCGAAGCTGCGACCTGTTTGATTCCGATGGATTGTTCGAGTGAGGCAACCTTGGACTGCAATAGCTTCTTATCGTTGATCAAAGAAGTAACCGTTCCTTTCAGCTGTGAAATTTCATGCCACAAAAACTGGAAATCTGCCTTGAATTGATCAATCTGCCAAGATGAAAAAAGTTCAGTTGATTTAGAAGGTGTATACGGAATATTGGCTGTAGACTGTGGTGCTGGGAAGGAGGAAGAGTGGGCAATGATCGATGTGGGAAGAATAGGGTCAGAAGACGGAAGAGGAGCCGAATCAGGGGAGCAACCATCAGAGAGGGGGGTGGGAGTTGTAGCAGGAGAGGGAGATGGGTCATTGAGGGGGTGAGGTGAAGTGGCAGCGAGGTGGGGGCTGGAATGACTATGAGAGGAGGTGAGAGATTAGCAAGGGGGTAAGGTGAGGGATCAGCGAGGGGGTGAGGTGAGGGGGCAGCGAGGGGGGGGGTTGGGGTGGCAGTGGGAGGGGGTGAGGAGGGTGGATGGGTGGAGGGGCCAGCGAGGAGGATGGGTGAGGGGGTGGCAGCTATAGGAGAGGGATCAGTGAGGGGGAGATCGGGGAGGTCAGCGAGGGGGGGGGATGGAGCAGCGAGGGGGGAAGGAGAAGGAGCAGCGAGGGGGGAAGGGGAAGAGGCAGTGAGGGGGGGGTGAATGGTGAGCGAGGGAGGTGAGTGAGGAGGTGGCAGGGGACCGTGAGGATCTACGAGCAGGGGCGCGAGGAGGGGCCATGGTGTTGAGAGAGGGCGGACCAGGGCAAGGGCAGGGCCTAGGACAGGGCAACAGCCATCGCTGGAGGAGCAGCCACGGTGAGAGAGAGAGAGAGAGAGAGAGAGAGAGAGAGAGAGAGAGAGAGAGAGAGAGAGAGAGAGAGAGAGAGAGAGAGAGAGAGAGAGAGAGAGAGAGAGAGAGAGAGAGAGAGAGAGAGAGACTGCTATATGTCTTGTAGGTACTCGAGGGTACAAAAGACCAAATATGTACATCTCAAGGGTGTGATAGTCATGGAGCGTGTAAAAATATCTCCGTAAAAGAAAACATACTAAGTAAAACTAGACCAACAAAAATATATATGATATACGTCACAATACTAAAATTGAAAAAGAAGCCCAAATATCATGAAGCAAAGTCAAGCCTTAGGTCTCAGCCAATGTTGTAAAGTAGGACATAATCAAACTTGTGGAGTGCTTTGAGCGTGATGAGTGATGCTACCACTGCCTGGACTTGTGGGCACATGTCTCTTGCTATGTCTTGGTCTACTGGAAGTATGACTCGGTCTGATACATTGATGCCTAGCTCGATGTCTGTCTCTGATTGGTATATCTATCCCATCCTTTGATCTGTCATTTGTATCATCTGTGGGTCTTTGTCTATGTTTGGAAAAGAAATATGTGATATTAGTCTGGGGATCCACACTGATCTGGCCTCTAGCTAAATCTCGTCTCAAAATCATCATCTTTCATATCATCAAGGCTACACAACGAGGATCCTCATAGGTGATCAGAGCCTAAAGTGACCTGGGGGAATTCCGATATAAGCAGTAGTATCGTCCTCTAATCTCGTAATAGATGGACATCTAAAATGATCCTCATCCTCAATCTCTCCAAGTGAGCAGAATTGACATCGGGCCTCCCTGGGTGTGCTATGAAAGCAGCTTGTCTCAATGTGCAATCGATGTGATGAGACCCTGAATTGCCCCAAAACAAATCTCAATCCATGCAACAATCCCACATCCGGATATCTAAAGAGGACAACCCGTATAGTCGGTTTCCATAAAGATGGATTTGTAGTATAGGGGCTTCACTCCAAGCTGCCCATCCCAAACCCTATGTAGTATGTATATATGATCTGTATATAAATTGACAGATATGGTGATGTGTGCCCTCCGGAAGCGACGATAAAGAAATACTGATGGAGTCCAATACATGACCTTGGACCTGCCCGAGAATACCATGAGAGGTGAGATCCTTGGGTGTGAAGTTACTGTGATGATGTAAGGGTTGCATAAGAATATATAAACTAGAGGAAAAGGACAATCCAGAAGATAGCTTCAACTTGTAGTAGAGGAACTACAAACTTAGCAAGAATAATCTGATGAGGGACAGAAGGTTTCACTAGAATCATACGTGAAAGCAGAGTAGTCTCCGGCATAGTTGCATGAATCACCGATTCGAACAAAGAATCGCGGTTCGAATCGGTTGGCCGATTCAAATTGGAAACCTCTTTGAATTGGTCACCTCATCAAAAAATCGAAATTGGCCCCAAAAAAAGGAAGAATTGTTCGAATTGGCCGATTCGATCCTGACCCAATCGATTCGAACCGGTTTGAATCGACCGAATCGGCCGGTTCGAACCGCTGATTCGAACGGGTGCATGCAACATTGGTTTGTAGGCAAGATATATTAGCCCACGTTGAGGAAGTGAGACCTGTGCACCAAGTTTCTGCTGCATACGTAGCTGTCGGCGTGACCATGATAGCAAACAGGTGACACTTACTCAAAGCGTCATGTATGTATTGTCTGAAGCAAAACCTCTCAAGCTGGACCAGAGATGTGTGGCCCTTTCCTAATCTGGCAAGAGCGCGGCCTGTCTCATACTAAAGACTGGACCAGTTATGAGAATTCCCAAACATGGGTATGAAGAGACAACCTCCAAAGGTTGACCATCCCATAGAAGCTCCTGACGTTGCATGAATGCCTGAGATGTGTTGAAGACCATAACTTTGGTCTTCGCGATGTTCACTGACAATCCCAAGCGTGAGTAGGAGCATAATACGTCTAGATGTCTCTATAACCTCACTTTGAAATGTGACATGAGAACATCATTAGCATGGAGTAGAATCGAAATTAGTAGGTTGCATAGAGTACATTTCTCACCTCCATCCCGCATAATCATTCGCTCCAACTGATCACTATAAATTCCTTGCTCTCCTCCCTCTGAGTCCTCCTCGGTCTTGGGTGAGAGATGCTCTGTGTTTTAGACAGGGTAGGGGATAGTGAGTATTCCTGCTTCACTCCAATAGTGCTATAAACCTGCTGTGATATGGCCTCGTCAGATTGAAAACAACCTATCACTCTCTCATATAGACCCGTAATTGCCAAGACTGTGTTTGAATGGAAGCCAAGCTCCTATAATATTTGGATAAGTGTCTTGAAACATAGTCAAAGGCCTTATGAAAATCCACAAAACAGTACTATACCCGCTCCTGTCTGGACCTAGCCTCCTCAATGAGAGAGAGAGAGAGAGAGAGAGAGAGAGAGAGAGAGAGAGAGAGAGAGAGAGAGAGCTTTATTAATCTTTTCCATGCCAAAAGGCATATAAGACTAATGAAATACATGTCAAATATGTGGCAACAATGGGAGCGCATAAAACGTCTCCGAAACTATAATAAAGAAACATCTAGTGCAAACCAAGATAAATTCTTGACCATCAATTTATGTAGTATGTACTATGGCTCATGACAATAGGTGGGACTCGGGAGTTTGAACCCCGAGTCATGATTCAAGATTTTTCGTTCATTAGTTGAATCTACACTGCAATTTAAACATTGTTGTTTTTGCCATAATAGAAGGTTAGAGGTAAAATTACTCCCAAAAACAAAAACCTAGAACTGTTTCGTTGATTCTTTATTAGGATTCCTGATTCTTTCCTGTTTCGAATCCTTTTTGACAGGCGTCATTGTACTTCAGATTTCATGATGAATTTTACCACATTTGTATCATATGTAAGTTTGAAGTTAGAAAGAGACAATTTGCTGTGTCCAAGTTGGCATTGTGTAGGAAATCCAAAATGCTAGATCTCGGTCCCGAACACTCATCTTTGGGAATTGGGTAGTTAAGAATTTAGATTATCATTAAATTTGCCATTTTCAGTATGCTACTTCATTTCTCAGAAGATCTCACATGGATCTATGTAAGCTTGTAGACACATCCATGGAGCATCATATAAGGAATCCTATTGGAGGTGGTGAAAGATCCGTCTAGGACATCACTCTCTCTAGGCTTCTCCTATGTTGCTGAATTATTTACTGACCGATGACAAAAAGATTGTCATAAGATTTGGATCAATACTCGATGAGATTAGATTATCAATGTAATCATGGTGCTAGTCTTTTAAGGAGGAGTGTGAAAAAGGGTAAAATATAGCTACATAGTTTCATGCCACATGGGCACCATAAGATGGCTGGTCAACTGCCACATCTCTTGTACTTGTAAATATAGGTGCATGTGCTTTTTAAGATCTCAAGTTAAACTTCTCCATGTGCTCCTTAAAGCTTCACATACGCTCTTTTTCATGTAAGGACAAAAGTCAATTGCTTTTTTTTAGGAGCATGTGATGGGAACCTTGCATGTGGCATGCCCACTTTTTTGGAAGTACGCATCTAGGTAGGGTTTTAGATGTAAGGTTTAGGGTTACTCTAAAGTTTTTGGTATCTTAATTAGGAAATCCAAGTTCTCTTTTAAGTTTGTGATCACATCATTGTCCAATCACTTGAGTAATGCAATTTTGAGCATTGGACATCTTCGAAGAGTAAATTAGCAATCTAGGGCTTATTTTTACTTGATGTATGACTGTGAATGAAAAATTTCGTTTTGATTCATAGTAGCATACATGTTTTAGAACCATTCTTGTGTTTAGGTGATTAAGATGAAGTGTTGAGTGGAGCTCTTGCCTTCTTGAAGATTGTTGGTGACTAGTCTTGGAAATCCAAGTTCATAGTAAGTGTTGCTTATTTGTATCTCTGTTCATTTGTGGAGAACAACATGACTTGTTGAAGGTATGTGGCAAGTCGAAAGATGGCATCGAGCTATAAAGGTGGAATTGCAAACTCTGCCAGAATGACTTGATGTGGGACAAACGGCTTAGCCCGTATCATGCTTAATAACTTAAGAATTTGCAATCCCGAATATTGGTCCATTCAGATGAAGTGAGACCTGTGCACCATGCCTTTGCTGCATATAGGGTTGTGGGGCTAACGATAGTATCAAAGAGCCAACACTTACTCGAGGATCTCAAATAAATCGTCAAAAACAGAACCTCTCTAGTTGGACAAGGGAAGCGTGGTCCTTCTCAAGTCTAGTGGAAGTTGCCTAACACATGCCAAATATAGGACACCCCTAGATAAGTGTAGGATGATACAATCTCCAATGGCTGTCCGTCAAAGATGAACTTCTATTGCTACATGAAGGCCCTGGATGTGTTGAAGACCATAACCTTCATCTTCGTGATGTTAACCCTCAATCCCCATCTGATACAAAAAGCATGAAAGTTTTGATTTTGGCTAGGTCTATTATGTTACACTGTCCGTGGTGTGAATTCACGTGACGTCTTTGAACCATGGAAGTATCATTATGGAATGTTTCACTCATCTTTTAGAGAGTTGCATGGTTTGGAAAGCTTTCAAGATCATAAGCTTTATGCATCAAATGGCATATCCTTATCTTCTGTATTCTATTTTGAAGTTATCATTTCTCATTTTGAAGTCGTGATTTAATATTTATGCATTTGCATTCTCATCCAGCATTTATGATTTGACAATTCATGAAAGAGGTAACTGATATTTGAAGGGTGTAACATGGGTAATGGCAGTTGTGATGGCCCGTGTTTGCGTTCCTTTCATGCAACAAAAGTAGCAGCTGCGAAATCGGCATCACAGTGCGTTTCTCTCGGTTTTTCAATTCATGAAGTCAAGGTATGTATCATGTAGATATTCTTAATGGCAGCTGTTTGAAAGCTTGATGAATAGCTGAAAGTAGGTTTTGAAAGAAATTTTTTGCAACTATCTATGTTTTGAAATGTTACATGTTGTTCTTGTGTTCCTACTGGGAGCACGAGGATCAACCAGTGAACTGTGCCCCTTGGAAAGATACATAGTAATCCTGTGGCCTTTTTTTTGGAATTGTTAACATCTTCTTTTTGGCAGGAAATAGCAAAATTCTATTGTTGGAATTGCCAGTATAAGCAACATCAGTGTTTTGTTTGTGGACAACTTGGGTCATCTGAAGGGCCATCTAAAGAGGTAAGGCATATGGTCTAATTTTGGATGTGAAAATTCATTTGGAAGCTAATCGATAGTAAGTAAAAATTTACATGTTATTTCACTTAATTAAGGCTTCCAACCTATCTTTTGTTTATTGAATTCTATTATTGTTTTATTTTAGATCCTTTGACTTTTTTGGTTGCATGTATAGTGTTTCCTTGACCTTATGACATCACTGACTTCTCAATTTGAATTTGTGAAATTGGATATATTGTAATTTCACAAATAGATATAGATATTTGGTTTCTAATTTTGGATGTGAAAATTCATTTGGAAGCTAATCGATAGTAAGTAAAAATTTACATGTTATTTCACTTAATTAAGGCTTCCAACCTATCTTTTGTTTATTGAATTCTATTATTGTTTTATTTTAGATCCTTTGACTTTTTTGGTTGCATGTATAGTGTTTCCTTGACCTTATGACATCACTGACTTCTCAATTTGAATTTGTGAAATTGGATATATTGTAATTTCACAAATAGATATAGATATTTGGTTTCCCACTTTTTGATCCCGAGGTGAAGAGTGAATCTAGTGTAGATGTTATCTTTGTTATACAAGCTATAAGAATCAAAGCTTAGCTTCATGCATGATGCATAGTACGCCACTTTGCAATTGTCATCTTCATAAAGATGTGAGTGCTTTTAAGCGGGGGAACAATGAGAGCAGAAGAAGAAAACATGTTAATGTAATTTTCACCGATAATACCACATAAGATGAAGTGCATGCATCCATTTATGTGGTTCACGAGTGGGATTGTAAGAACTCTCTCAAAAAGAGATTCTAGAAGAAATGCATCTCACTTGAAGATTTAAAATGAATTGTCTTAAGATAATTGGTACTGACACGCAAGAGTATGTGATCAACAGAGCACTTGACAATGTTGTTATCTCAGTTTTGCATTCCATAATCAAAGACGCCCGTGAGACCTATTTGTGCAGCTCAAGAGGCTCCTATGGTGCTCATATAGGGTTTGCAATCCACACATCCCTACTCTCAGAAATCTCTCCTTACTGCCATTCGCATTGAGCTTCTTGAAAACTGTGCTTGATCTCAGATCAAGCTTCACATGTACTCGGAGTTTGGCATCCTAATAGACTGTTTTTGCTTGTTCTCACCAAGGTGTTTGTACCTTGAATAGCATCTTGATCGCATTTCTCCATTGTCTGATTTTTGTCTCTTGATTGCATTGGATTTTGAAGTGGTTATTGTTTTTTCAAGATTAAATGTTTCATGTTCTTTGACGTTTATTGCTTCCGCTGCTCACCAATCTTGATCTTGGCTTGCCCGTCAATGTTCCATAGTATAATATAATGCTTACATTGTGCCTTTCAAATGTCTTCCTCCAATTTTTCCTGAACGAGTGCATAGTCATGTGAGTGAAGGTAGTGAAGTCATGCATCACCTTCTGGTGCCTTGAGATTATGTCTGTTATTGCCCTTCTGGGCTCGTTCTATGTGGGCTTTCTTTTCTCACCATTTTGCCTTGTTACATATGCATGAAATTTGTAAACATGGATGCATGGCAGAGTTGAAAAGCAGGCTTAAGTTTTTTGATCTATTCTTGATACCTGTTATTTGCGGTATCCTGTAACTTTCTAATTCAACAGGGGCCTTCTTTCTATTCTGTTTGCCTTCTAGTGAGGTAAATTACTGTCCTTCACTTTTATTCCAGAATGTGTGTGATATGTTGAAATAGCAGGTAGATTTTTTCGTATCTAGTCTCGGTTCATGTTACATGGCATTTCCTATTCTCATATGGAAGGCATAAATATCAGTGTATGCTTTTATTCACAATTTTTGCCACATGAGCCATGTACTGAATAATAGACAAATTGCACAGGTATTTGTATGTGATGTGGCATTATGTGGACGCTTCTACCATCCTGCATGTGCAGCAGATTTATTGGTTGTTAAAGAGGAACAAGCAGCATTCATTGCACGTATGCAGACTGGTGTTGAAGCTTTCTCATGCCCTTTGCACAAGTGTATGAAATGTAAGAAGGGAGACATGAAGGGAAGTGAAGAGACACGACTCTATGGCTGTCGTCGGTGTCCTCGCGCATGGCACAAACAGTGTATCTCAGAGTTAGTATATTAATCTTATGTTTACTAGTAAGGTCTCTGAATGTTCGTCTCTTGTGAAAAAGGTGGAGCTCGTTCTTATATGCAAGTGATCATATTCATCTGGATGGGCTTTGTGTCAACACTTGTGTTCTTGTTCTGCAGCAAAATCACCTTTTATGATGGAGAAGATGAACCTGGTATAAGGGGCTGGGAAATGGATGGTACACGATTCATTTATTGTTTGTAAGTATTGTTGGTATTGTAGTTGGAGCTAATATCCTGAAATATTCCATGGAAGTTTACTGTGACTTTCTCATCTCTTCTTGTTTCATCATGGACACCATTAATCCTCAATGTTGCTTCTTATAGCCTGACTGGAATCAAATGTAATTTCAAGTCTGGTGTATCCTTACTTAGAAATCTCCTTTTGTTTTCATCGCGGTGTTTGGCTTACAGGCGACATGAAATTGATGACGAGTTGGGTACTCCTCTTAGAGACCACCTGGTTTTCCCTAATGGGCATAAGCTTGGTGCCTCAAAAGATTTGTCTTTGAAAAAAGATCGTAAAGTTACAGGAGCTGGGACATCTCTTTCGTCTGTTGAACGTGCTCGACCAATTAAGCGTGTAAGTGATACAACTCCAACCACTAAAAAACTTGAGAGCAGAGTTTCCTTCAAGGAGCTGGACAAATTCAAGAAACCTCCTCCAGTCCCTATATCACATACTCCTGTTGCCAAGAAGAAAAGTACAATTGATACTGCTGTTATTACAACAATAAAAGCAAAAAAAGCTCCCACATACAACGAGGATGAAATCAAGAACATGTAAGTTCTAGCTACTGTGATTGATCCTCTGAGAATTTTCTGTACCCCATTTTCAAGGCTATGTATGTTGTTTGATTGTTTATTTTTACATTTTTTCATTAAAAGAACGAGTATTTGTAACATATGTTTTCTTTTAGATGACTTAATTTTTCTGATTTGTGCCTAACTTTTGTTCAGTTAGTTATAAGCGAGTTTCTTAAAGAGGATGTGCAAATGACATAGATTCTGTGAAATGTTAGGAACAGTAATTGAAACAGTCTACCCAGCGTTCCATAGTTTTTGTTATCAATTAATACTGGTTATATCTGTATTTAAAACATAGTTACAGTCGTGAATCACAAATCACTTTTCGCATTCTTGAATCTGTTTTGGGGCTTCGTTTTTGGTTTTAGTGGGCAATATGGGTATCAGATTGAAGCTCGTGGCAAGAGCAGTACATTTATGTAGGTTGCCAGTAGTTTCAGGAAAAAATGTAGTCCAGTTCAGGGTAGATATATAGCTGGAACAATGTTTTACACTGGATTCGAATCTGCTGAAAACTGTGACTATTGAAGCAACTGGTTAATGGGCAACATGGGTATCAAGTTGAAGCCTTAATTTATATTTTATGTAGGTCGTGTTAGAAATAAATGACTATGCTAAAGTTAATCCAAAGCTTACTTTGACCCAAAAGGTCGAGATTTGTGTAACCATGGGTATTTAGTTATTTAGGCCATCTTACGTTTGTCTTAAGTTCAGTTGGACCCAATTTTGGTCATGTACTGGCTCGTGGCTCCTTAGGGGTCTAATTTTGTTTAGGGGCCCTATCTTGACTTTTGGGGGTGCCCTACATTTAGTAAGTGGTTAACCTTAGGGTTTGGTGGCATTTGGCCACATCCAGGTAGAGTACTTAGATGCTCATTGTGTATTCCATGTTTACAGTTTGGCTAAGCATTGCTCTCCATTGCTCTTGTTGCTGTATTCTCTCTCTCTCTCTCTCTCTCTCTCTCTCTCTCTCTTTTAGAGTTGGGCGCCCAACCTCCTCTCTTGTTTCTTGTGGAGAGTGATTGATAACTAGATCTTGGTGACTTGACTCTTGCTTTCCTACATGGTATTAGAGCTTCTGGATCTGCAGCAAGCTTGTTTGTTGGCACCCTACCAGAAGAGGAGCTTCTCTGCTTTTTGTTGTGAAATTTCAGCATCTTGCTGATCTTTTCAAGTAGAGTTGGGATCCGTCTTTGGCACCTCCTACACCTCGTGGATCATCATCATCAACATCATCTTCTACATCTTCGGAAGAACAAAAGAAGTGGGATAGAAGGGATGCACAAGCACATTCTATGGTTGCTCTTGCTGTGAAAAGATCTATCTTACCTCATATTAGGTATTGTAAGACATCTAAAAGTGCGTGGGATACACTTTATACTATGTATAGAGTCATAAATCTAGCAAGAGTGGTGCATCTTAGAAATCAGCTTTCTTTGTTGAAGATGTAAGAAAGGGATCACTTGACCAAGATCAAGGATCTTTGTGAGGAGCTTCTCAATATTGATGAGATAATTGAGGATGCTCAATTTGTTTCCATTACTCTCAACTCATTACCTTCATCTTATCTTCCATTTGTTTCATCTTTGAGTATCCCTCTTAGGGGACAACAACTCTCCTTTGATGAACTTGTTGGGCTGCTTCTTCAAGAGGAGCAAACGAGGCAAAACTTTGGGGGTGACGCTCAACAAGATCAAGCTTTCTTCACGAAAGGCAAGGGCAAAGGCAAGTCAAAAGGAAAGGGGAAGCCTCCTTCCAAGGATGAGCAAACGGCCATTGGAGGTCAAGATGTCAACACTCAAAAGAAGAAAGGGAAGTGCCATTATTGCAAGAGGTATGGGCACTTCATCAAGGATTGTAAGAAGAAGCTTGTGAAAGAGGAGAGTAAAGGAATTGATACTAATGTTTCACTTGCTACTTTGGAGCAAGAGCTTGAAGCTAATGGTGATCTCTTCAACCAAGACTATGCTTTTATGTCTAATATTGCTTCTACTAGTACTACTACATCTATGAGTGTTTTGCAAGTTGCTGATTTTCAGCCCATTGAATGGGTGATTGATAGTGGTGCTACTCGTCATATGACTTCTCGCAAAGAAGCATTCACTAAATTAGTGAAAGTGCAAAATGGAAATAAGGTACAATGTGCGGATGATGCATCTTATTCTATTCATGGAATTGGAATTGTAGCCATCATTTTGCCTAATGGTGAAGAAAAGTACATTAAGAATGTGCTTTATGTTCCGGGAATCAAGAAGAATCTTCTTTCGGTTTCAACTATGTTGAAGCAAGGACTAGTTGTTGAGAAGATAAGTGTCTTGTCATGTGACTTTTCCCGTTTTACATGGATCTATCCTATGAAGGCTAAATCAGAAGTTTTTCAACGTTTCAAAGATTTTCTAGCAATGGTGGACAATCAGTTTGGGCAGACCCTACGCACCGATTGAGGAGGGGAATACATTAAGAATACGTTCGGTGCATTTCTTTGAGAAAAGGGAATTCTACAACTCCCTATACGCCTCAACAAGATGGTGTTGCCGAGTGAAAGAATCACACACTTGTGGAGATGGCCCGTTGCATGCTCAAAGCAAAGGGGTTGCCTCACAAGTTTTGGGCTGAAGCAGTTATAACGGCAGCATACATAAGCAATCGTTGTCCTACTAAAGCATTGAAAGTATTAACTCCTTATGAAGTTTGGTGTGGAAAGAAGCCTACAATCTCTCACTTTCGCATTTTTGGTTGTACGGCTTATGCGTTTGTTTCAAATAAACTTCGTACAAAGCTTGAGGATAAAGGAGTTAAATGCATTTTTGTTGGCGATAGTAGTGAAAGCAAAGGCTATAGGCTGTTCAATTTGAGCACTAACAAGATTATTGTTAGTCGTGATGTGCATTTTGATGAAAAGAATTCATTGGATGTGGCCCCAACTCATATCTTGAAGGGGGACAGTCCACATAGTGTGAATGTTGAAGTTTTTCCAGATTTGGTACCATCTTCTATTGCTGGAGATAAGGGGCAACAATAAACCAGTTACGACCTGCCCAACACCTCATCAAGTTTAGAGCCTAATGTTCACCAAGAACCGCCTGTTGTTGCTCAAAATCAGCCTGCAGGAACTGTTGGACAGCAAGGACCAATTTTGGAAGATCTTGGACAGTCAAGTGCGGTGTCGAGGATCTTGGACAGCAAATTGTAAGAAGAGACATGGCTGTTGGATAGCCCAAAACAGTCCCACGGTGGCTGTTGTCGACTTTGCGGGACAACAAAGTAAGTTCATTTTATGATGGAAAGACATGTGCCTCTACAAAATCAGTGGACTATGCTGATTTTTCAGATTTTGCTCTTACATCTCATGGAGATGTTGCAGAAGAACCTGTTTTCTATGAGCAGGCCAAGGGAGTAAAATGTTGGGAGGATGGGATGCAAGATGAGTATGACTCACTTATGAGAACCAGATTTGGGTTCTTGTTGATCTTCCTCATGGGAAGAAGGCAATTGGTTCTAAATGGGTATACAAAATCAAGTATAAGGCAGATGGTACCATTGAAAGGTACAAGGCAAGGCTCGTTGCCAAAGGCTATGCTCAGCAAAAGGGGATTGATTATGAGGAGACTTTTTCTCCTACGGCTCGGATGACTACCGTGAGGGTAGTAACCTCTTTGGCTGCCCACTTTGGTTGGCGTTTGTGGCAACCTGACATAAAGACAACATTCCTCAATGGTGATTTCAATGAGGAAGTGTACCTTCAACAACCTGCTGGTTTTTTGGTTGAAGGCCAAGAAGATAAAGTTTGTCTTCTCAAGAAGGCACTTTATGGACTGAAGCAAGCTCCGAGGATGTGGTATCAAAAGATACATGCCTACTTTTGTGATCGAGGGTCTACTTATAGTCCTAGCGACTCTACTCTTTATGTCAAGCATACTTCAGATTATATCATCATTATTTTGCTTTATGTTGATGATATTATTATTACGGGAAGTAATGAGCAGCAGATTGATGCCGTAATACTTGATCTTGGTATGGTTTTTGAAACCTCAGATTTAGGCCTATTGCACTTTTATCTTGGTCTTGAATTTGTACAAGAAGGGGCTGGAATTTTCATCTCTCAAGAACGCTACATTGGGCAAATTTTGAAGCGGTTCAAGATGGAAGATTGCAAGCCAGTTGCTACACCTATGGAGACAGGTCTGAAATTAAGTAGTCTACTTTATATTGTCAAGCTATTGGCTGTCTCATTTACCTTTCGATATCTTCAAGGAACAAGAAGTCATGGATTGGTTTTTCCAGCTTGTGATGATGCATGTTTGGTTGGTTTTAGTGACTCGGATTGGGGTGGAGATCAAGACACTAGACGCTCTACAAGTGGACATTGCTTTTTCTATGGAAATTCTGCAATTTCTTGGTCAAGTAAAAAGCAGCCGACTGTTGCTACTTCTTCTAGTGAAGCAGAATATAGAGCGATATTTTCAGCCACAACGGAGTGTTTATGGCTGAGAAGACTACTTGTTGACATGAAGTTTGGCGAGCTCTCAGCCACTCTTATCTTGAGTGATAGTCAAAGTGCTATTGCCATGGCACGAAATCCTGTTTTTCATGCGAGGACGAAGCACATCGAGATCCATTATCACTTTGTTCGTGAGAGACTTCATGATGGCGACATTTTACTTGAATATTGTCCTACGGAGGATAATATTGCGACCTCTTCACTAAGGCGTTGCCTAGAGTCAGATTTGAAGCTTTATGCAAAGCTTTAAATTTGATACCACGTGTTGGTTTTGTTACATTGGGAATTTTTCAGTTTTTGCATTGTCATTTAAGGAGGGTGTTAGAAATAAATGACTATGCTAAAGTTAATCCATAGGTTACTTTGACCCAAAAGGTCGAGATTTGTGTAACCATGATTATTTAGTTATTTAGGCCATCTTACGTTGTCTTAAGTTCAGTTGGACCCAATTTTGGTCATGTACTGGCTCGTGGGTCCTTAGGGGTCTAATTTTGTTTAGGGGCCCTATCTTGACTTTTGGGGGTGCCCTACATTTAGTAAGTGGTTAACCTTAGGGTTTGGTGGCATTTGGCCTAATCCAGGTAGAGTACTTAGATGCTCATTGTGTATTCCATTTTTACAGTTTGGCTAAGCATTGCTCTCCATTGCTCTTGTTGCTGTTTTCTCTCTCTCTCTCTCTCTCTCTCTCTCTCTCTCTCTCTCTTTTAGAGTTGGGCGCCCAGCCTCTTCTCTCTTGTTTCTCGTGGAGATCGATTGATAACTAGATCTTGGTGACTTGACTCTTGCTTTCCTACAGGTCGCCAGCAGTTTCAGGTACAATGCGGTCCAGTTTAGGGCCTAAGGAGCGTCTACTGAGAATCTGTAGCCTAAGGACCTTATCTTGAGAATTTTTTGACAGACACAGTGATTCACATAGCGAATCATGATTTGCAAATCGTGAAACCCAACGAATTGCGATTCGCTGCAACAATGATTTAAATGTATATGCAAATCATAGCTAAAGTAAAATATAAGTTATATGTAATTTCATATAGGAATATACCATAGTGTCCCTTGATACCGCTGGTATGGTACCGCCGGTACCATATCAGTGGTACCACCGGTACGGTACCGCCCTGGGATCCGCGGTACCAGGGCGGTACCATTTTTAATATTTTTATTTATTTTTTAATATTTTTAATATTTTATATTGGCCTACTACCTACCAAAACAGGTCAAAAAAATGGAAAAAAAAGGGGTTCTGGGCTTAAAAAAAGAGGGTACAGTACATGGTGCAGGGGGCTGGTGCAACAGCACATGGGCACTGTGGGTGAGCAGACCATGGGGCCAATGGGAGAGCAACAATGGGGGGAGCATCACATGGGTTTAGGGTACAGAGGCACATGGAGGGATGATGGGGATTCACATGGCCGGTCAGGCTGTGGGGATAAATAAGCACTCAGAATGCCATTGTGATCGGCATTTTTAGAGGCTGTGAGAGAGCTAGTGATAGACAGTGAGAGAGCAAGCGAGAGCCGGTGACAGGCTGTGAGAGGCTATTTGAGACCTAGGGTGCTGTGAGAGGGTGTTCGAGGAGCAGGGTGTTGTGAGGAGAAGGTTGATTGAGATGGCTGAGCGCATACCACCGAAGCCCGAGGGAGAAGCCATGAGGAAGCTCGAGGCTGCACAGGGGTTATGGACGATGTGAGGGAACTCTCTCTCTAGCAGGACACCCATCTGAACGCAGTTGGTGGCATTGTCCGTCACCACCGTAACGACATGCTGGAGGCCTATGGACAGGATGGAAGACCTAATGACGTCGTACATGAAATCTGCAGATATGACTCTCCTCCCTCTACTGCAATCCATGGCTCTTAAAAACTGTGTACCCATGCAGTTGGAGACCAAGATGTTGAGGATCGGCCTCCTCCTGACATCAGTCCAGCCATCGGACATGATGCTGCATATGTGGCCCAGTGGCGGCGTAGAGGCTCCATCTCTCTGGACAAGGACTCGATCCTATCTCTCAACATGTGTGTACGGACAACCTCTGAACCAGGGACTCTCCAGCTAGGGCTGACAGACTGTGCAAGGCGGAATGCCCTTCTGAAGGGCTCAGAATCGGTGATGGCAAAAGGTAGGTTCAGCTCGTAAATCAAACTAGCCACGGCCTGTGTGGCCTCTCTGTTCATGTGCGGCTGATGCGCGCCGCGAATGGTCTGCTGCACAAGGGCTCTACCTGGTGGGCGACGGGTGGTGGACCTCCAGCACGGTGCACCAACCGTGATAGGAATGGACGATGACGCGACAGGATGGGCACTAGTTGATGCATCGGCTGTAGACGTGGAATGGGGAGAGTGGGATGCACTGGCAGGGATGGGTGCAGCAACATAAGTGGGGTGCACTAGTGGAGGGGCAAGATCTGGCATGGGATACGAAAACTGCTGGCTAGGGAGATCATCCGGATGGGAAGGGAAAGAAGAAGGGATCTCATCCACATCCTTGAAGGCCTCGTCATTAGCATCCTGGGCCTGCTCGGGTGGCGGAGAATCCATGAGAAAATCGTAAACTGGGGGCGTGCGAGCAACAGGACGTGGTGGGGGAACCGCAGTGGCAACTGGCGGACGTGATGGGACGGGATCCACTGGAATGGGTGCAGATGGCGGTGCGTGTGGCGAAACTGTCTGAGGGGGATGAGGGGCAATGGGACGGGACAAGGATGCACTCCCTCTCCTCGTGCGTGCCAGCCAAGCAGGCAGCAACTCTGGGTCAGCCTTATAAGGAGCGGTGCAAAACCGGAGAACGCCCTCCGAAATGGTGTTCTCTCCCGCCACAAGACATGGCCCGTAGGTGTCCAGTAGTCGTTGCCTGTCGGGGACGGACATGCTGCCACAAAGGGCAGCATTCAAGGTGCCACCATTTTTGGCGCGTGCACCAAGCAGGTGGCCTTTAAGGCGAGTGAGGGACGCAACAAATTCGACGAGGCAGTATCGGCAACGCACGATCTTCAGACCGGTCTTGTTGCTCTTGTCGACAACCCGCCTGACAATGTCTACCTCGTCCCACAGACCGGAAAGGTCGGATTGCACCATTGCGATGGAGAAAACTAGGGAAAAAATGCAGATGAAGGTAAAGCTGGAAGGATGGATTGCTGGAAAAAAAACAGCAGGGTTCACCGTTGGAGAGACGCTAAAAATGGGCGAAGGCAGGGCGAAGCAAGTCAGATGCAGGGTAGGGCGTTGCATGGGCGAAGGGCGACGCAAGGGATCAAAGGCAGACTGGCAAAACAGCAGCGATGGCAGGGCGGAGGAGGGCGCAAAAAAAATTTCAGATGGAATGCAAGGGGGGCGGGTAGGTTTAGGTAAAAGAAAATATTAAATATTAAATAATATAATATATTGTGGTACCGTGGTACCAACATGGTACCTCGGTACCAGTATGGTCCCGCGGTACCCAGTACCGCGGGACCTATGGAATATACAAATATATAAATGGATAATATTTGCCCATTATGAAACAAAATGTGTTTAAAAACAACATTACAAACGCATTTTTTTTTTCAAACATGCGCCCAAAAAATAAAAAAAAATCAGAATGCTGTTTTTGTTTCTTAATCTTTTGAATTTTTCCTTATACATTAGAAAAAATAGGGGATGACACTACTATTTTGATAAAAAAGATCACTGTTTTGATTCCCTCAGCTTCTCTCTATTTATATGTCTGAAAGATACAGTCAGAGAAAGGCATTTAGATGGACAGGCAGGAAGGGCAGATACACACAAGTAGATAGACAAATAGACATTGACAGATGTACCGGGAGAGAGAGAGAGAGAGAGAGAGAGAGAGAGAGAGAGAGAGAGAGATTAATCAATGTCTATGAGGTACATAACGCTTAAAAAGGTACATACCAAAGTGCAGAAAACCTTCTAATCATCTCATTGCAATCTCGGCGGCAGAATCAACTTGCTTCCTGACTAGGCCATGACTCGAGCTCCAGAGCTAACTCATGACTTGTGAATGCATGGACATTGTCACACTGGGTAGTGACCAACAAATATGCACCAAGTACTAGATAAGAATATTTAGATGCATCATCAAACTAAATAGCAATCTTGCAATCATAGTTGCTTACATGAACAAATATATCAATTGATTGATGTACTATCATTTTTAATGTAAGTAAGTATTACAGCCTCAAAACTAATCAACGTTAATGAGACTGATTCTGAATGAAATTAGAGTTCATGGTTTAGAAAAAGGGGCTGATGGGCAGTTTGGACCACTTTTGGGCCCCTTGGGCTCCCTTTTTGGGGTCAATTTGGCCAGATTAGTTTTGAAGCGTGGACATGTCTGACATGTAAAATCAAGCAATGGAACATCTTTGACAGCTAGTGTGGTGCACAGAGACTTAGTCTTTGCCGACTGGAGGATCGATCACCTCAATGTACATGACCGATGTTTTATTTATGAGAATTACATAGGCTTGGCCAAAAGTATGAGCTTATTGATTTGGGCATCTAGCCACTACCTTCAATGTGCTGAACATTTGCTTCTTCTTGTGAATTGTACCTAAATTGAGCATATTATGGAATGTATTATATTAAGGTTGAGATTTCCTGTCTGAGCAGTGCTAGGAGCACTTTACACCAGTCCAGTTGATAAATCCTTTGTTTTTTTAACACTTGCATTTGCAAGTCTAATAAGATCTGCTCTATCCCTGTAGTCATTAAGCAGGAAAGTTCCTTGTGTTTTTACTAATGTTCTTTTGTGTGATATTTAGGTTGGACTCGCTTGTTGAGTTATCAAAAAAGGCAGTTACTTCTGAGACCGTGTCTGCAAAGTTGATGGTCCCTTTTATTTATCAGGAGCACACCACTAGTGTGAAGAAAAGTATTTCTTTGGGGAAGCTGGAGTCTGTCTTGCATGTAAGCTTGAATATTTTATCATCCTTTATTTTGGACTGTCTGGTTTGTTTCTGTCTTTTGGTGGATCAATTGTAGTCTTAACAGGTTCATAAGCTGCTTGTCCTTTTAGCCTGGTAATAATGCACTTGAATTTTCTCCATAGTTTATAGCTGTACTCTAAATTGCCAGGCACTTTCCAAAGCTCGAGAATGCTTAATTAAGGGAGGAATTGAGGAGGCAGAGTGTATCTTTCCAGAAGAATCCATTCGAGTTATTGAGCGATCAAAGGTATTTATTCACTTTTAGCAATTTCCTGTTTCGTCTTAGTTTTTAGGAGTCGTCTGCAAAACACTGTGATTCCATTTGAGCTTTCACGAATTCACTTGTATACATTTTGTGTGTTGTTTGTTTTGCTGAACTTTCATATTTGAATTGAGTTCTATCATTTGCCATGTTATTGGTTAGCTTTTCTGTAAGTTTCAGAGTTCCAAATTCAATTATGCAATAGTATGTGTTGCTGAAGGTAGCTTCTCAAGTTGATGCTGCCCTTAAAATAATTTTCCAACATTTCTTTTATTTATAATTCATTTGAAAGTCACACAGATCTTACACTAAAAGCTTCTCTACAATCTTACCCAATTAAGGGAAGTGGTCACCATGCTTACCAACATCAATAAGCTGTCTCCTACGAGCTACACTTTAATAGTGATCAAACATTCAGATGCAAGCAATGAAGCTATGATGCCCATTAATACTTGCTGGGGGCTCATGAGCTAAGGCTAGGGTAGATCCCATCCTCCAGGGCCCAGTTTTACCAGATAACCACTGACTAACCAACCAAGTGCCAAGCTGTACCAAAAAGCGCCCAGATGTCTAGAGCATGTGGTAGGTCCAAGTCACTAGACCATGCATAATTGGCCTATGACTTCATATTAAGCTAGTTGATTTCTTAATGCTTTTAACTAATTTAATAATTATTGATGGTCAAGTAGGATAAATCTTTAGGACTGTATCCATATTTTATGATGAGGTATTTCAAAGCCCGAATGACATTCTCTGCTATGAACATCCTAGACAACCTTGAATCCAAAAGAAGCGAATTTGTTTACTCAGTTTGTGTCAGAATCATTGGAAAGTAGCCCTCTATGGACACTTTTTGCACCAAGACTCGACCAGCTATGCTTTACAAAAAGTTCGGGGATGGCATAGTCCTTAATTGAACAGAAGCAAATTTCGAACTGTTAGAATAATCTCCACTGTTATGATAGTGTACTGGTGATGTAGTTCACCAAGAATTGTTGAGTTGAGAATAGATTCTAGCTGGTGTTGCTTTTCAAGGCCATATTCTGGCACTTATACTGACCAGTGAATCGAAATTGTTTCTACAGAACAAATTAAGGGTGTATCTGGCTCCTGTTCTTCATGGCATGCGGTATACTTCCTTTGGTCGACATTTCACAAAGATTGACAAATTAAAGGAGGTATGTGTACTGCTGCTTATGAACTCATATGATTGCCAGTTACATTTATTTTATTCATCTGTTCCTGTTAGCCAGTGAATATGGCGTTTGGCAATCACATCTACTTTCACAATGTGATCTTTTTTTTGCTAGGCCAGATTTTGATGTCAAGACTTTTAGTGAATTTGCTGATTGGGCATTCTTTTTTTGATAGAGCAAAGGTTGTAAATTGAAACTTATATTGGTTATCTGCTATATTGTTTCTATAATCTGCTAAGCAACCTTAATAGAGGTTACCTGCCTATGTACCCCAAGAAAAAAACCCCTTAAAAGATGAATGGACTATTATTTTAGTTCCAAAATTTGAGTGAAACCTTCAGGAAGGCATCTTGGCTTCAGTAGATACTACTTGAATATGGCCATGCTGTAAAATCAGGTGACTTTTTTCAAAGTCTTTAGTTGTTTTGAATGGGTACTTTGGAGACTAGGTATTTTTCCAAGACTATGCATATCTTGTAAAACAATTGGTTTTGATTCTTCTATGCCTTCTTGTTACCTGTGGTTGCTAGTAGCCTCATAGAACAGTTTGGCTTGGCATATGTATTAGTGCCAGACACAGATACAAATGTAATTTCTCTTTTTGTAAAGGTCAGTAAATATAGGGCGACCAAAAATAAGATAATGAAAGTGATATGGAAAATGATGATCTGAAAGTGGACAAATACGATCTTAGTAGCAGTTCCGTACGTTGTATGTAGGCCACCAGAACTAGTACCTAAGGAGTAGATTTTAGTGTTGGTATTTTTCATGGAGTGAACTATGGTCTCGACCAGGAATCATTTACTTAAGGGTTATGAGATACGACTATAATTCTGTGCTGAAAAGTCAGTGGATTTGTTGCAAGTAGCTAGTTTCCTGAAAAAGTATCTTTTCTGAAACAGATTATGCAATGACTCGGGCTTAAAGGGACGAGCTAAGAAACTGGTCAAGCTCCTAGGATCAGGACAAGGAAATGCCATCGGTTTATTGAACCTTTATGGATGGTGTGACCCATCCAAGGAGTGTACTCCCCCTTATTGTTAAAGCTAGTTAAGAAGGTTTTTTTTTAACGTACATTATCACATCAAGTGTGCTAGTGACATAAAGCTAAGTCCTAAGCATTAGACACTTAGGGTGAGATGCATATTGTGTCGACAATACCTTGAACTTAACTCAAGGTGCCCTCAGTATCTTGAGTTTGAACTGCGACACCCAACTCAAGATGTGTTTTCACCGTGAGTCAACCCTCAACCTTACTACAACATTTCACTCAAGATCTGTCAGATCTTGAATTCTGTTCTTCAGACGCTACGCGCTTCAAGGCCTTCAGTTCAATGCTGGGTGACTTCTGTGGCGACAACTCGTCATTCCTGATGACAGCTGAAGGTGCATGAACCCTGAGTCAATCTTGGGTGACTCAGGATTTTCACATGGCAGCTGGTCAACCTGATTTATTTCTCTGACATAAGTATTTGCATTGTGATGAGTGCTGAATGAATGTGTGATTGAGGCAGGACCTTCAATCGTTATTGGAGCCATGTGGATGACAAAGAGGAGAGAGATCTGAAAATATGAAGTGGAGAGAGCATTTGATTCTTCTTGTTGACAAGAGAGGAAGATCATCGAAGTGAAGAAGAGCAATGTTTGGCAGGTCATTGGCATTGCTAGACACAGCCTTTGCTTAATGAAGTAGTACCCGTGAAGACCCAAGCATGTAATGTTATTGCAGTGCCTTGCTACAACTCATACAGAGAGAAACCGCATCCTATGAACGCCTAGAGAGCAGCGAACAATGATCCTTGGAGCAGCAAGTAGAGAAAGCAACTAACTCTCTATGACATGCGTAAACCCCAAAAACCCTCAAAAACACATTTTCAAAAAAAAAAAGAAAACCTGAAAGAAATTTCCTGTTTCGAACCTGAACCAGCCGTTTCATACGCATTTCAAATGCGTTTCGAAATGACGTACGAAACGACCCCATAAACATTGTGGAGTTGTGACTTGTTTTAGCACTTTCATTGATGATTATTACCTCAAAGACCATCTTTGTGGCTTTTTTTTTTGTTTTTTGTTTTCTTTGCATGAAAGTTTTGAGAGGAATTGAGGGGGGAGATCGAGAGAGAGGGAGAGGGGGAGGGAGAGGGAGAAAGAAAGAAAGCTTTATTAATGTCTTTTCCATGCCAAAAGGCATATAAGACTAGTAAAAGTACATGTCAAGTATGTTGTAACAATGGGAGCCTGAAACGTCTCCGAAACAGTAAGAAAGAAAAATCTACTATGAACTGAATTAAATGCGATTAGATATGGAGTAGCATAGTAAAGGATAACACTATCATCTTGTCCTGCTGATGCTGATGCTATAAAAGGATGTGATGCGAGCTGTTGCATGTGGGAGCTTTGGTAACCGCTGACTTCGTCTAAGAACGGTTTAGGCAACATTGTGGCTTTGAGTGGTGCGCTGTCTCTGATCTCTGTGTGCAGGTACGTCGTCCTCATCGGCATCAAGCTCTTGGTCACGTCGTGATCTCCTCCTAGAGAAGAAGGAAGTAATCTGAGGTTGAGCAATAATATGCTGAGATGTCTGACATAGATCCCGCCGCAATAGGAACATCTCTCGTAACATAAGTGTAACACACTAGGAATCCTCATATGCTATGAGAGAGCGTAGTGTGGTGGGCATGTCACGAAACATACAATAGTACCTCCCTTTGATCTCATAATAGACAAGGCATCTAAAGATAAAATGCTCCTTAGACTCCACCTCGCCCAAAGAGCGTAACTGGCAAATCCACTCCTCCTTAGGAATACCATGGAACCTCCTAGTCTCAATAGCTAGTTGATGCGATGGCGTAGGAAGCTGGCGCAATGTTTTGAGGCTGTGTGACAAACTTGAATCCAAATATTGTGGCAAGACTGGGACCCTTGCCTGCTATGTCTAGCTCAATGAAGTGCGTCCGGTGGAAGCCATGCTTAATCTCTAACTGTCGGCTCCAAGTACGATCAAGATATACTCGATATAGAAAGCGTATGATATATTGATGAGTACGCGATGGATGCTCTGTTATTGGAAATACAAAAGGACTCAAGGAGGAGGTGAGATGCTTGAGAAAACCATGACAATCTATAGCCTTAATCATGAAGGCACTGTGAGGAAACATGTGCTATTTGCGTATATCTCCTATCTGCATCTAGAAGTGCCTGGACTCTCTGAATATATGTAATGAGCTGGAAAGCGACATCTATTTGTATAGGATAACAAACTCGACAAGGACCTTGTGTGGAACAGAAGGCTTCGCCCGAATCATACGAGCCAACATGTTGGTCTATAATCTTGAGATACTGGCCCAGTGTGAGGAAGAAAGACCGGTACACCATGTCTCTACTGCATATAAAGCTGTGGGGGTGACAATGGTATCAAAGAGTCGACACTTACTCCGAGCATCTCGAATGGACTTCTGGAAGCAAAACGGCTCTAGCTGAACAAGGGAGGCATGCCCCTTCCCAAGTCGAGTGGTAGCTAGCTGTCGCTTACTGAATGTAGGGCCGAAGAACAATATCCCTAAATATGTGTATGAAGAAACTATCTCTAGGAACTGTCCATTGAGAATGAGCTCCTGTTGCTGCATGAAGGCTCAGGAAGTGTTGAAGACCATAACTTTGGTCTTCCCAATGCTCACCCCCAGGCCCCATCTGGTACAAAAGTCATGTAAGCAATCCAACTGCCGTTGTAACCCCTCTCTGGTCGGAGAGACTAATACCACGTCATCGATGGCAATCAGAATGTCGCGAAGTCTGCAACCGGAACCGCCGCACTGTGAGGTGACTTTCCCTAGTTCATCAATGTTTAATTCAAAAAGGACCGGTGAAAGAGAACAACCTTGCTTCACCCCAATGGTGCTCTAGATGTGCTCAAAAATGCCAAACAGCCCAGGACTTGCTCATAAAGAGCCATTACAGCCAGGATGATGTTGGTGGAGAAGCCAAGATCACAAAGTCTCTGAATGAGCATGGAGCGAGGAACATGATCAAAGGCCTTCCCAAAGTTCACGAAACAACAGTAAACCTTCTCTTTCCTGTGCTTGGCTTCCTCAAAATCAAAGCTCGGACTGTGAAGATATGATTAGTAGTAGAATAATGGGCTCGGAACCCTACCTGACCCAAAGCGTGTAATCTCCTGGCTTTCGCCAATGCGTTTAAAACACATTGCGAAAAGGCTTTCGAAAAGGTTTACGAAACAGTGGACTCACGTCACCTTATGTACATAAGCGGCAAATTCTACCCTCTCAGGGAATATCTTGAAAATGTTCAGTTTCAACATATAATTGGTGAGATGAGACTTTGAGCATGCTGAGGTAAATTTAAGGATGTGAGGTTATCTAGAGTCGAGATGGTGGGGTAGTGTGAGCCTTCTAGCAACATCCATCCAAGGAGATGAGTGTGATGGAAGTCGAGCTTGACCCTCAAAGAGCCATGCCATTCTCTCTGGAAGTATGCACGATGTACCTACCTCCTAAAATACTGATGGGACCCCTCGAGAAGATGGAATATGGAAATGCCAACTGTATGTAGTAGCCTGTAGGTGAGAGGCTTGAGAGAAACACGATGGGTGATGGTCTTTGTTGCATAATTGATGAGAAGATGCAAGTGCCAAGTGGATACCTCGCCTCCCCATCTCGAAACTCGAATATTTGCTGTATGTATGTGACCAGCCGAATGACGACCTCAATCCATTTTGGAGACACCACAAACTCTACTAAGATATTCTAATGTGGAATTGGGGGCTTGGCCCGTATCATGTTACAACATGGTGATCTGTAGATGAGTGATACTAGCCTAGTCCGTCGATGTGAGTCTTGTACATCAAGTGGATCTGACATGGCCGTGGGAGTGGCTAGTGCCTTGAATAAATGATGCTTATTTTGTGCATCATGTTTATGTGGCCTAAAACAGAACCACTCTAGATTGACCAATGAGGCATGACCCTTTTTAGGTCGGCTAGTGGCTGCGTGTCTAATTACTACATATAGGACTA
This sequence comes from Diphasiastrum complanatum, assembly GCA_029204225.1. Taxonomy (NCBI): domain Eukaryota; kingdom Viridiplantae; phylum Streptophyta; class Lycopodiopsida; order Lycopodiales; family Lycopodiaceae; genus Diphasiastrum; species Diphasiastrum complanatum. The sequence goes on from CM055093.1 coordinate 51,022,293, forward strand.
GTGAATAGTGTACCTCAATATGAGTATGAGAAAACTATATCAAGAGGTTGACCATTCAAAGATAGTTGCGATGTTGCATAAAGGCTTAGAGGTGTTGAAGACATAATCTTGGTCTTACTAGGATTAACCTCCATACCCCATCTAGAGCGAAAGGAATATATATAGTTTGTCTAGGTGTTTTTGTAGTCCCTCTTTGGTCGGAGAGACCAAAATCACATTGTTGGCATAAAGGAAGATGGATATCAAGAAGTCACAGTGGCTGCATCCTTGTGCCCCATCCTGACTTAAGACCCTCTCTAGCTCATCAAAATACAAGCCAAACAAGGTAGGGGAAAGAGAACATCCTTGCTGCACACCAATAGTACTACAGACTTGCTGAGATATGATGAACTGCAAGACCTAGCTATGGATTCTTTAAGATAGTCATACTCCTCTTGCATGGCTTGTTGCCATACCTCTTCCTTCACACCATCGTGAAAGAACCGTGGCTCGTTTACGCTTCGAAGTTCCTGAACCTTTATCAGAAGACTTTGTAGCTATGGGACTTATCAAAAATTGACATATGATTGGATAGGAGCTTTTTCAGGAAAAGGATTTCTTCGTGAATCACGTTTGGCCATATAGTTTTAACAAGTTTAAAACTAGTTGACATCTCTAAGTTATCCGCATTTTTCCTTACAAGTTTATGGTGGTTGTGCACCAGTTTCTTTTGTCTTACTTTGTTGTATCTATGTTGATACTTAGTTGTTGCTTAAATATTATAATGTTTTAGGTTGATAAAATACTTGCTGAACCAAGTCCACATGATTCACGGCTTTAAAAATCTCTGGAATGTTTGTATGCCACTCCAATTATATTTGGCCATTTCCTTTTGCCTTTTGACTCTCAGAAAGATTATTCTTGTATCTGTGTAAAGACTCTTTTTACCCAACTAGAGATGAATCTAGATCAATGTTTCATCAAAACACGTTTCATTCAATGAAACTCCGTTTGAAAACTCCTTCAAAATAAGAGGGGGAAAAAAAAGAACATCTTGATGTTCGTGTTTGAAAGTTTGGCATATAAAATGTTGGCACTCATTAGGGAATAGTAGAATTATGAATACTTTGTGCATGCTCAATGAGTCCTCAGTCATGTAAGTGTGTCAATTACCAACTGTTTATATTGTCATTTTATAGAGCTATAACCAATATCTAGACACTTAAGCAAGACTTGGTTTTCCTTAAACAAAAGGCTAGGAATAAAACCAAGCAAAGAATAAAAAACCTAAAATCTTTTCACCATTTCTTTCCTGACAAAGCCGATTCTTTCCCATTTCAAACGCGTTGCAAAAAGGCTTTTAAAAAAGTTCCATGAAAGTTGTAAACATCAGATCTGTATTACTTGGTGAAGTCTAGCACATCTGTATTACTTGGTGAAGTCTAGCACGATTTTCCACTAGTGATTCACAAAATATAATGGCCAGCTTTTACCTTCATACAATCGTATTACTTATTCCTTTCTTTGGCATTAATGTGCAGGTTGTCAACAGGCTTCATTGGTATGTCAATCCTGGAGACATGGTATGTTTCATAAGGACTTCCTTGGCTTTTTGAACTTTTTGAACTATGATAAAGAGTCGCATTGAGTAATCATTATCGAAAAGGTCAAATCTAGTTGAGATTACTGTTATACTTGATTGTGGGCCGTGTTCAGAATTTGGATTAGAACAATCTCAAGAAAATATTCTCAACGTTGTTATTGTTGCAGCAAGTCAATCAAAGTATTAACAACATTTAGAATGGTTGATCCTTTTGTCTTTGAAGGTGGTAGACTTTTGCTGTGGCGCCAATGACTTTTCCAGGTTTATGTTTGAAAAGCTTGAGCAGTCTGGAAAAAAATGCGAGTACAAAAATTTTGATATCATACAACCAAAGGTAAAAGAGACTTTTTCAAAATATGCCTTTTGCTTCTCCAGTGAAGACGTGTCTGTGTCATTCAAATGTGTGTTTTTACATAGGCAAAATGTACTTTCTATATCAAGGCAGAAAATATATTTGTATAATCTTAGTTTATCCTACTCCAAGAGTGCCTAATTGGATATTGCAGTTATGAGGTATGGCTACATCCAAAAAAAAACTATCAATCTGCTGGTTCTTTCCAGTTCTGGTTGGTGATAGTTGTTAGGGGTCGAGGAGTGTTGTGCCAGCTACCTCCTTTTTCTGACTACTTAACCTTGTGGGATATTGTTAATGTGTTGCAGTCTAAACTACAAAATAAACACCAGGAATAGAAGAGGAGACTTAATGACACTTGAAATTTTTCACGTAACCAAGCGTCACAAGTGAATCAAACTACATAAAGCATAAAACATTGTAAAATAACTGATTATCGAAAAGATTAGCATTCAAAAGATAACAAACAGCAAAGATTCATGAATTGGGATTCAATCATAGGGGCATCAGTTTCATGAAGCATCTCAGTTCTTGTGTACTTTTCAGAATTTCCTACTGTTTGATTAAAGAATCAATCATGGGTGTCCTGAGTGAGAGTCTACTCACTTAATCAGTCAAGTAGATTTTGTGGAAGTTCAACTAATGTGGGAAAAATAATCTTTTGCAATTAGTTTTGTATCGCTCTATTAGCAGAGATAATCTGAGCTTTTAAGTTGAAGGGTAACATTCTTTGTGAATGGTTTCAACTAGTATCAGAAAAATATTCTTTTGTAATTAGTGTTTATATAGCTTTAGTATTGCATAGTCTCATTATTAGGAGATATCATATGCTGGTGTGTATGATCATTGTAGAATCGTTCGGTTAAAGCATTGGTAGTACTACTTTTCATAAATCTTGTTCTAGCATATAAACATCTTCGAGCTTGTCTAGCCAAGGCATTACACATGGGCATTATGCTGCAAGAAGCAAAGTGAGGAAAAGAAAGGCAAGAAGCAAATAAGTCACTTTGCTAAGAAGGTTGCAAATAATAATAACGAGGACATTGGATAGTTTGAACTCTTCATTGGTGCATTGGCAATTCAAGCCACGAGTGCATTGCTACATAGATTTTTGTGCCTCTAAACACATGACTCCACATCAGGACTAGTTTAATTCCTTTGAAAAAGTGAATTGTGGATGTTGTGTATGCCTTGGGGACAACACAACACATCAAGTCAAAAGCAAGGAATTAGTAACTGTGGAACTTCCTTTAGGGGAAGTTAAAGATCATAAAGAATGTTCTATTTGTACCAAGATTGGCCAAGAACCTGCTTTGGGTTGGGGCCATTGCTAAAGGAAATTTGACAATAGTGCTTGATGAATATACATGTTTAGTGAAGGACAATGAGCATGATAATAGGATCATTGCAGGAATGTGATCTTTATAGGCTGCATACCAGATTCGAGAAGCCTATGCTGCAAAGCTGTCGATCAAGATAAGTTATGGCACGAGAAAATGGCCACTTTGAGTTATCAAAGCCTATAGATTGATATGATAACTGGATTACCCTCTATCAAGTCACGTAATGATTTTTGTGAAGCGTGTGCACTTGGAAAACGACAAAGGAAAAGGTTTTCTAAATCAGAAGCTGTCAAGGCAAAGCATTTGTGTTGACTCATGCAAACTAGATTTGCAGGGGAGTCTTTCTAGTTCATGACCTTCATCGATGATTTTTCATGGAAGGAATGAGTTGTTTTTTTTTGAAGCAAAACTTTTGAGGCAATCAAGTACTTCAAGATGTTTAAGACTTTGGTTGAAACTCAAACAAGCATGAAGATAAAGGTACTTAAATTTGACAAAGGTGGTGAATCAAACTGTAACTTGTATGTTTTGAGGGAGAAAGTGGACATAGTGATCATTCTTTTCTATGTTGTTGATCCATTTATCACAACTAGCAATAAGTTGCTTATTGCTAAGGTTTAAGAAAATCTTTCACGTGAATCGACATCAAAGATTTGGGCTTGATACATTATTGCCTAGGACGAAGGTAGGAGCAAACATTATATTCTTTCTATATTCAATATGCAGGATTGCATGCCGATGGCCACTCCCAATCATACAAGCAATAAGCCATCCATGGTTGATGGGACACCCTTTGTAGACGAAGCGTTATATCATCAATGGGTGGGCAGTTTGACATACCTTACAAAGACCAGACTATGAGTAAAACTATAGAGGCACATTGGAAAAAAGCCAAGTGGATCCCGAGTTATATCAAAGGAACTTCTACATATGGCATTAGTTATACAGATGATGGAAACCTTCAATTGGAAGGTTGTTTTGCTGCAGATTGTCTAGGAGACAAGGACGACTGTAAATTGAATACAGTTATTTATTTCAGGTGGGTTTTGGAGCAATTTCTTGGTGTAACAAGAAACAACATACGTTAGCATTGTCTTCTACAAAAGCTGAATATAGGGTGACTTTGAGGGCAGCTTGCAAGATAATATTGTTGAGGCACTTGCTGGGTGATATGCAGATTGCTTAAGTGAGTCCTATAGTGATGTACTATGATAGCAAGAGTTGCATTAATCTTGCCGAGGATCGATCATGCCATGCTTTTTGTCGTCGTTTGTGGACTTGTTGAGCATGGATGCTGATCCGTCGTGTTTCTGTTGTGTTTGTTATTGAGGATAATATACTTCATAGATAGACCTTCATGTTTGCCCTTGCCCTCATCTATATGCTATGGATCTATGGAACATTGGTCACAATCCACCAAGCACCAGAATCATTGTTTTATGAGGTTTTCTGTATGCATTAAAATCATGAGCATCTCAAAAAATCATGGTCCTCCAAAGTTTTGCGAGTCTCTGATAGTTAAGGCTCTACCACTGAAGTAACTTGTTAGGTCCAGAATCTTGGAAGGGTGGTTTTAATACATCCGATTGACCATTGTTAAAGGACTCAACACTAGGGCTATCATGACAATTTTCAGAGCCTTGGAAAGGTGTTTTAGTACAGTTATTCTTGCATGTTTCTCTTATATATATATTTTTGTTGCTTGAATTATGGCTTTTGCAAGTTTTTAACTTTACCATTACGCAAGCGTAAGCTAAGGAATTGGAACCTTTGATTGTCAATTTTGCCTGGCCATGAGTGAACACTTGCTCCATACTATTGTTGGGCCTTTGTACCTTTGTAATTCTGTTGAGTCTTTCCTATTTTAGCAAACAGTCATTTTCAATCACTAAAAATGCCTTTTACTAGTATTTGCCATGTGATTCCATGTTCACCTTTTGAACGCTATACCCCATATGAAATTTGTATTGACTTTGCCCATTTAGCTTGGGATTCTCTCATGTTTGGCTCTTTGCAGACATACCTTAATGTATGGTTGCTGTTCACATAAATATAGATTCACAGGAATGATTCCTCAATACTTCCAATGCAGGAATCATAGCTGTGGGCAATTTGTGTGTGTGTGTGTGGGTGAGCTTATTTCCCTCACAGCCTTTAGGTATTGCATTTTGCTGAATTACAACTCTTATAGTGATGCCACTCTGATTTGTGCCTTTGTTGAAAGGCTATGATGGCCACAGTTCTTAGGGAGACCAAGTAGCCGCATCAAAGCTGTCTCTTGATACTTCTCAGTCCATTTGCTCCTCATATCTGTGTGCGACTTATTTCTCATGGGAAACTATCTCTGAATATTATTTCTCAAGATTTTTGTATATCTAGTTGGACCAAGGAAAGCTTCTGACTGATAGTAGATGACCTAAATACTCAACCTCGTTATTAATGTTCACTTCTGTAGACTAATAGCAAATGGAGTTTTTCCCTTAGAGACTTGACACAGAGCTACGTTTAGACTTATGGTCTGCAACTCCCTTACTATCATCTGCAGGATCGATATTTGTTGTGGAAAATTATTCAAACCAGATGGCAACACAAGAAGCTCGGAATTGGCAAGATATGTTCTGAAAGCAATCGTGAAATATTCTCTTCATAAATTCTTTTTGATGAACAAGTCACTTTTATGAAAAGAAGAAAGAAAGAACTATGGACTGTTAAATAAGTTGTCGTTAAACACGACTTGTTGACTAGTCAACAAGAACTTTTTAGGTTTATCCAACAAAGTTTTTCTTTTAACAATTGTAGGCATGTCACTAGAGGCCGAAGCGTCGGTCATTTACTTGTATTTTCTACAAACCGTATGCTTCCCGTTGACATGTTCACAGGTTGTAGTTACTGTCACGATTCATGTCAATAGAGGCTGAAGCGTCAGTCATTTACTTGTATTTTCTACAAACCGTATGCTTCCCGTTGACATGTTCACAGGAGGTTGTAGTTACTGTCACGATTCTTACTGAGGCATGAATATAACAATACGAAATGGGTCAAAGAAAATTTCCCGTCTGAGTTCATGCAATGGTATAAGATGCTAGTTTTAGGCTGTGCTTGATTGCAAACTGTTTTGCTGATTTGCCATTCTTTTGGTCATGCATGCATTGGAATATTGCCGGTCGTCCTTTTCATCCTTATTCGCATTTCCTTTCATACCTATGTTTTATGTATGGCTGCTATCTGAGTTTGTAGGGCAGTCAGAGTTTTCTTACTTGTGTTATGGATTTGCAGCATGGTTTCAATTTTATCAAAAAGGACTGGCTGAAGGTTCAAAGGCACGAGTTGCCACCTGGAGATAGGCTTGTAAGGGTTTGCCTATTACTTTGTTCAGGGGTGTAAAAGCATTTGCTTTGCATGAAAAGTGTTATGGCCTTTCTAGCCAGGAAAGTAGCTACAACTTGTAGCATATGAAATTATGAATCCTCTAAGGGCAGTGCAGTGTTTATCTATATCACTTATTATAGCAGGACAATTATTTTTTTTTAGCCTTTTTCTTTCTATATGGATAAGTTTCTGTTCTGGGTGTAATGTGAAATTCTCTTCCCTGCAGGTGATGGGCTTGAATCCTCCTTTTGGAGTCAAAGCACAGCTTGCTAATACAATGGTGGATCATGTTCTAACATTCAAGCCCAAGATAATAATTCTGATTGTCCCAAAGGAGACAAGAAGGTTCTCCCTGATTCCTTTCATAAGCAAATTGGCAGTATAGAACTTACTCTCAGGAATTGTGAAAGCTTATGCGCTTTAAAAATCACCACTGTTCTGTATGATTGTAATATTATGATATTTGGGTGTATAGTATTACCTTGCCACACTTATTGAAGCAATTAAGACTTAGTCGATCACATAACAGGCTGCAACTTTTTCTTCTTTAATGCTGAAAGTTGGAAACTTCTTATAGCTCTCTTTCAGTTTAGCTGATGTTTGGTGCTCACACTTATTGCATGCAGGCTAGAAAGCAATGGATATGAATGTATATGGGAAGACCCATATCTACTGAGTGGTCAGGTTTGTGCTACTCTTGATGTTTTTGAAGTTACTGAACTATGTTCTATCCTGTCATTACAAATGAAGTTCATAAATTAATGTGAAAATCAGACTGGCAGAAATTTATTCTTTAGTACCCAGATAACTTACTGTGTAGTTCAGTTCCTGCTTTCACTGAGTATCTTTCTGCCACTTGTCTGCAGGCATTTTACTTTCCTGGATCAGTGGATATTAATGACAAGGCACTAAGTCAGGAGAACCTGGATGCTCCTCCGTTGTATTTGTGGAGTCGCGGAGACTGGGCAGCTAGACATCGTAAAATTGCTGCAGCTCGTGGGCATGATAACTTTCATGATCCTAACTCACAACCACTTCCAGAACCAAGTTATGTTTCCCCTTTGCCTACTGCATTGGAGTTCATGCCAGAAAATCGTGAATTTGGGATAGAGGCAAGAAAAGAGCAGAAAACAACAGTAACAAATTTTTCTTTTATTAATGAGCGTATGGGTTCAGGTGAGGATTCCACTAAAATAATGCATGAAGGCATTCTAACAACAAATCGCAGCTCTTCTCTTGGAGATGGGGCTGGCATAGGAAATCTTGAGTCTGTATTGTCTCCAAAAGAGAACGCTTCTGATGCTGGTAATCGGTTGGAAAAGTCGTCTAGTACAAAGAGGAAATTTTCAAGCTCTGAAAAATCTGCATTACAAGATTCTTCTACACCTTCCCATGGAAAGTTTAAAGGTTCAAAACAAAGCAAACAAGGCCCAAGAAATCGAAACCATTCAGACTCGTCAGGTGTTAAGTCAGAGCAGATTTTGAGGTCGGAGAGTAGTCGTAAACCAAGTCCGCCCCTGAGGGAGAGAGAAAGACAAAAGTATGTCCGAGACAGATTAGAACCCAGGGATCTTAGAAAATCTCCAGAGCGTAATCGTCTCAATGAACAGAGAGGATTTGATTCTAGAGAAGCTTCAAGAAGCACTAAGTATATAAAGGAGCCAACCAAATCAAGGGACACTGACAGAAATTTTACTTCTGGAAGGCATGGAGGTAACTATGAGGAACGGTTCTTAGCATCTGATGGTAGAAAAAGTGTCGACGATCGAAGAACCTATGACGACAGGAAAAGGTATGAAGATAGCAGGCCACTGGACAGTAGAAGTTATGCGAATGATAGAATGTTAGAGAGCTTCAATAGCCTGCAAGAATTACGGATGCGGGAAGAAGACATAGAATCTTTAAGACGCATGGAAGAATTTATCAAGGCAGATGATCCTAGAAATTTCCCACATTCTGGATTGAATATGGAACTTCATGAAGCAGACCACCATCAAAGGTCACCACTGCATGACTCGTTCTTGGAAAGGACACTGAAACCTTTGGAATCAGTTAGAGGTTTCGGCGAATCTTTGGAGACAGATCGTATGACACAGACGGTACTAGAAAACTTGCGTAAGAAGGGTAGTGATGAGCACGTGGATGGGTCACAGCTCTATGGTGATGGACAAAATGTGGACATTTGGAGAAACTATAACACTAGGAAAAGCGTAGACGAGGAAAGTCTGGGAAATAGAGGTTATGCAGATGATAGAAGACTAGAACACCTACAAGGTTTGGAAGATTCAAGGGTTCATGGCGAAGATAGAAGAGGATATTTGGAAGATAGACAGAGGTTGGATGAATCTAGGGGCTTGCTGCATTCTGCGGGTATGATGGATGTTTTATCATCAGAAATGCTTGCTCGCAGCTCAGCCTTTGAACGATTGAATCTGTTAACCGGACCCGGCCAACAGCTTGGAGATTCTGTTCATCTTAATCGTGCGCTTTTTGAGCATCAAAGGCAACCATTATTGCATCAATTGCACCTTAGTGGGTTGCCTTTTGAAGCTCAAAGGGACCACCAGCATTTGGCTCACAACTTACTTGGACTGGAAATGGAACGGGAAATGTTAAGACGACACAGTTCTGGATCGGGACAGACCAGGTTTCCAATTGATGTCCACCCAAACATCTCTGGCCAGGCACTATTTGGACATGACGGTGGACCTCTCAGAGGACTTCCAGGAATAGCTGGCACACCTGGTGAAGCGTCTGAACACTTGGCGTCGTTACTCAGGCGAGAGGGTTTACCTATTAGAGACTTACCTGGATTACCAAATGCACATGCTGAAAGTTCCTTGTTTGGACAAGGGAACTTTCCCCTCAGAACAAACTTGGGATTCCTTCATTTACCTGGTGAATCTCCAGGACGCCTGACTTCTTCCTTTGAACATGAAAATGCAGCTCTTAGGGGTATGATACTTGGTGACAACGAGCGTCACCCTCTCTCACTGTCAGGTCATGATTTGCCGTTGAACTCGAGGGGACTACCACCAGAAATATTATTGAGAAATGCATCTCTTGGTGCCCCTGGACTTGGCCATCTGCAAGAGCGCTTAGATTTGTTCAATAGCCCATTGTACCGGAATGAGCGCTATCCTGGCAACAATTGAGGCAGTTGAAGTGAGGATTGACATAATAGCATTGAAACTTGTGTCACCATTTATCAGAGATCTAAGCCACATTATTTTCAAGAAACCTTGATTGGAGAATGTGGATGCTTCTTTTATAACATACATAGGGCGAAAAGGCCTGTGAATTCCTTCATGTTGAATATGACTGGACTGGGTTACTCTCATCAAATGGACTGGGGTTCTTTGCTCTTCATAAACCGTTTTCAGAAGTAAAATGTCTATGCTGCAGTAGACCTCTTAGAATCTCTTCATGTATGTATGTGGTTGATGACTAATGATTTCTCCATCTATCTACAAGCTTGTTATCATTGCAACGCCTGAGATAAATGTGTGGAATTGTATCAAGTTTGCAGTTAGCTAAAGTGAGATGCAGTGTTAATTTTGTGGTAAGGACTTTTTTTTATTCGTTTACTCTCTCCAAGGGTGTTTGCTCTCTGTGTCCGACTTCAACAGAGTAAATTCAATCCACCCTATTATGATACGACTCGGAACAAGTGGGACTTGACAATTTTTTGCTTGGCAAAACTCAAAAGCTTATGCATGCTTGGAGTTTCAGTTCGAATGTTCATTTCTATCATGTTCTTTTTATGTTTTTTGGTATCTTATGAAATTAGAGAGAGAGAGAGAGAGAGAGAGAGAGAGAGAGAGAGAGAGAGAGAGAGAGAGAGAGAGAGAGAGAGAGAGAGATCACGTCCAAATGATGGGAATTGAAGTGTCATTTTGATTGCTATTGTGTATTCTCACATTAAGCAAACTCAGCCACTGTTACAACAGTCAGGCTCTTCACACTTCTACTTCCAAATTATCTGATATTCTTTGGCATTTCAGATTAGGCCATTTGAACTTCAATAGCATTCAACAAATGTCGACCCAAAGACTGGTATAGTATCTGCCTTCTGTCAACAAGGAAACTTCTTCATGTGAAAGCTGTATAATCAGTAAGCATGCCAGGAGTGCTTTTATTTTTGACTCAGTTCATACTTCCAAAGGCCTACTAGATCTTGTACATAGCGACATATGTGGCCCGATGCAGACTGCTTTCACAAGGGGGAGCTCTATATCTCCTAACCTTCATCAATGACTTCTCTCGAAGGAATGCAACCTATTTTCTGAAGAACAAATCAGAGGCATTCAAGGCAGACTGATTTTCATCAGTACCTCACCAACGTGCTGGAAAAATATGGAATGGCCAACTGCAAACCGAGTCTCTTTCCACTCAACCCTGGACTGAAGCTGTCAAAGGAACAATCTCCTCAAACTGAGGCAGAAAAGGAGAAGATGAAGAAATATATGTTTCACTCCATCATCGGCTCATTGATGTATGCAATGATCTGCAAGGTCATAAATAAAGGTGAAGTCGTTCTTGTCTGCCTCTTGAATTCTACAATATTGTGATGTCTAGTTCGCATTTTGTGTAGGTGATCAATTGATAGCAAGTCATTATGCCAGACACAAGGCAACAAAGAATACAAAGAAAGCTTCAGGCTAGGAGCCAGCTGGAACAGCATCAGACGTGATTCAATTTTGTGAGGATAGATACAAATTGCACACTTTTAAATTAAACCTGGTTTGAATTTTACGATACACAAAATCGCTTTTGCATGTTGATCATTAATACATTTAATTATAACAATGGAATAGATAATGGTAAATGCCATACCTTTCTTCATCCTATATTTGTTTCTTAATATTTTGGTCCAAACATTTTGGAGAAGTCATAGTAATGGTTATGTTTTGTTTATATGCCACTATATATAACAAAATTTAGATTTATCAACAAATTTAGGTAGGGCCCATGTGACTTGCCACACGATCTTGTGAATAGGCATTCATCCCTTGGGAATGAACCACCATGTGACATGAAAGGAGAAACTACTTTCCAATCATATTTGCATTGCTATTGTGTGGATCAAGAATATAGTGTTTGAAGGCAAGTGACAAAACCAACTACAATATTGTGTGGATCAAGAATATAGCATTTGAAGGCAAGTCAGAAAACCAACTACAATTTTGGTGTCGACACCAAGGAGTGATGCAATCTCATCTTGCTTGTTGGCATTTTCCTTCATGTTTGGTGGTCAATATGCACTTAAGCATCATGGTTTTGGCATGCTAGGATTAGTATTTGCATTTGTGGTGGAATAGGATTAGATTGTGGCTAATTTAGTGTCATTTTAATTGATTATGCTTGAATATTTTGTTTTTTATTCATTTGAAACAATGAGCATAGAAGAGAAGTGCATAGACTTCTACCTTCTCCATCTCTCACCAAACTTCCTTAGTGCATTTCTAATTTATAGGTTTCTACATTGTTTGAATTTTCAATTTCTTGCATTCTTTTGGTGATCCGTAATTTTAGACATCTAGAACTCATATAAATTATCATTATCTATAGGCTGAAACCAATCTTATTCATTTTGGATGTGATTTGCATGAATTACAACATCCAAAAATATTTTATATTTTTTATTCCACTTTTGCCCTACATTTTATTATCCTTAAGTTGATCTCAATTGGTCGAGTTATAGAGCATAGAAATGACTTTTGAAGGTATAATTTTTCTGGATTTTATTATATAATAAGTAGGTTAAAAAATTTTGAAGCTGGCAAAAAAAATATTGTAACTTGTCATAAACCAGAAACCAAAATAGCTAAGTGAGAGAGATGACTTGTCAAACATATATAATAAAGGTTTGGAAAAGAAAAACCATTTTAATCTTCGTTTGTGAACCTTTGGACCCGAATTTTCACCAGAAAAAAAAAAATCAAAATTAAAATCTTAAAAAAAAAAGTGCATAATTGGTCATCAAACCTTGGCCCAACTGCCAAATGGCATTTTGGATTTCCTCAAAGGTTTGCCAAGGTTCTTGCTTGGTTTTGATGCCATTTAAAGGTAAAAAAAAAAAACCACATCACTCATAATTGTTTAGCCAGCCACCTCTATAATGCCAATTTGGACAAAGGTTTGAGAAGCACGCGAAAGTTAATCTAGCCATTAGGAGCATAATAAATCAAAAAACCCTGAAATTTCAATAAAATCTTGTCCTTGACCTTCACAAGTCTTGTTGCAGCTTGCTCATAGAGGTCTCTACAAAGGTTCCCATCTACTCTTTTTGCCCTATAAATGTTTTTTTTTTATTTTGTACATTTTCTAGTGAAAAATATATCCCTAACAAGAAAAACTTTAGTTTCCAGTCATAAACCTTTGCATAATCTTTGATCATCATTCTATTTTTTTTATCAAATCTACACTATAAGTATTTTTGTTAAGAATTTTCACAAAAAAAGACTTGTTGAGTTAGAACCTTCGTAGACATAATCTTTGCCACTAGGAACCTTCACCAACAAGATATTTTACACATCCATCACTCATTCGATTGTATACATGTCATACCTGGACCCCACTTGCACTTGTTGCTAGCTGCCACTCCTTGCTGTTACCATCCACGACACAACATCATCCATTTTTTATGATCTGGTCCACAGATGTCAGAGTGTACCAGTTCCAGGAGTTCTTTCGTTCTAAAAGAGTCCTTGGTGAATGGTATACATGACATCTTGCCATTGTTATAGGCATCACAGGACTTCAAGCATGCTCTCCGGCTAGCGTTGTATAGAGCAACTGTATTCATGTGATACAATCTCTTGTGCCATAGAATATCCATCAATTCGTTGATCTGGTGAGCTTGCTCGAAAGGTACTCGGATCTTGAGGTGATATAGGTTCCCCTCTCACTTTTCTGTGGTGACAAGCTAAGTAGTTTCGCAGGTATCGCCTTCAAATAGAGGTAATGTATGTTGTGACTATTTGTATTATCATCCATACTTATAGAAACTGCATTTTTTTTATGTCTCAAATTTCTAATTTTCATATTTATTTTTGCAGTTTTAGACAGCATAGAAGTAGTGACCAAATCCATTGTGGATGAGGACACAACTATCCCAGAGTTTGGTTTGAGAGTATACGAAATTGGCTCTCCAAGCCAATAGTAATTGTTTTTTTGCTCTTGTTCTTTAGCATGTGTTGGAAGTAAGTCTTCTTTCTACGGTTGCTAGGTCTAAAGAGGGCTTCGTGCATAGTATAGTGGTAGACCGGTCGTCCACCTTCTAAGTTCTACAAAGCTTAACTACTATGAAATAAAAACATAAGTGAAAAGGGAGCTTCCCAACTGGTGCTCAAAATGGAAACTAAAAAAGGTGTGGCTAAGGCGGTACCCAACTAGCCACTACTTTGAAAAATACATGAACTTGCTAAGGCGGTACCCAACTAGCAAGGATCAACAATAAACTAGGTTTGCTAAGGCTTTCCAACTAGCAAACCGTAAAACTAATACTAACTCCCAAAGGAAAATGAAAATATAAATTGCGGCTAAACTAAGCATAAAGCAATTAAAGCCATGCCACAATAAAAACCAATGCAAGGAGGCAAGAGGAGGCCCGAGCACCTTCCCTCAAGCTATGCACCTTCCAATGGGAACACAATGAAATCGCAAGATAATATCATAAAGCAATTTGCCATAATCTCAAGGTGTTATTTTACAAGGGAAATGTCTCTCTTCTTATAGCAAAAAGGACCTTCCATAAGCTTCTACTAACTTATGGGATTAATTTCTAAAACTTGCAATTCTAAGACTTCTAAACTTCTCAACTTCTAACTTAGAAAGCCTAAGACTCTAAACTTAGAACTCAAGATAATTTAGAATCTTTTATTTTCTAAGCTTAAGTTTCTAAGTTTAAGTTTTCTAAGTTAAGTTTTCTAACTTAGAAGTTTAGAATGTAATTAAGTTTCTACCCATGGACTTATAACACACATGCCATGGTATGAGTTTATTAACAAGTACTCATAGTGGACTTACAATACACATGCCACGGTGTTTTATTTTAATTTGTTGCTAACATTACCCCCCTCCTAATTGGATTGGCGGTCCCACGCCAATGGCAATAGAAAGAACCCCGCTCCTTATGGCGTGGGAGGAGTCAAAGTCGATGCAACTTGTAGATGTGGAACATTTTGTAAAGTGCTACTCCATAGGAGATGAAACTTTGAAGAAGTATGAGCGTCTCCAGAAGCTTTGGCTTTTTGATGGGTTGTATTCCCAATTGCCCACGCTGAGGCCATTCAATGGATGATGTACAAGAGCTTGGGTTGTTGAATATGGTATGAAAACCACACAAGGTGTGAATGAACGGTAAAGAGATGAAGATGAGGGTAAGTGGTAAGTGGTAAGATGTGAGTCGGATATGGGGGTGGTGGTGGAGGTGAATGAATGGATCAAAGGTTTGTTGGTCATAGTTGTCTCTTGAAGACATGATGTTGGCAAAATTTTGATTGCAGCTTCTTTGAGGTCAATTGTACCGTCGAGAGCTCCATGAAGGATTGCCTGGAATAGATGCTTGAGCGATCACCATTTTTTATTGCATAAAGTAGTGCTCTTTGAATAGTCAACAAGTGAATAACTTGTCGATTTCTTTAATTGCGAAAACACCACTTGTTGTTCTGTGAAAAATCTCCAAGGTTCTTATGATAATATGCTTGTCTTGGCTCGGCGGGAGTTCTGAATTGGCATCATTTGTATGCTGCAGATGTTGTAGACTTGTCTGCTCCACAAAGTGCTTCAAGTGAGAACTAGAGCAAGTTCTGAATTATCAATTGGGTGGGAATGAGGTCTTGAAGCATGGATGAGAAAAGTGAGGTGAAGCTTCAAGATTAATTATATGGTGGAACATGGAGGAAGGAATGGGTGTGGACAAGGGATGATAAGGATCTTGTGTGTCTTTTTATACATGTTCATAACCAATGCTCAATGTACAATGTTCCAAAGAGTCATCATTGTTTGTCGTTGAAAATGACATTTGTCCTTGGGGTTGTGTATCTATAATTGCATTCACTGATGGATTCGGGATTTCTTCGTCATTGCAACTTTTGAGCTTGTTGAAGTAGCGGGCATGGATATACACCTAGAAAAACGTGGATTTTGTATCGCTTACGTAAAACCAACTACTTATTGAAGGTGGTTGTGGTTTTTGTGAACATTCCATCTTGTTGGGAAGATGGATCTTTTCTTGGATAATATTGGCAGCTAGATAATGTGCTCCATTGGTTTCCAAATAGAACATTTGTTGTGAAGTCCCTTAGCTATTTTTTTCCAACCTGTATGTTGTTTCTTGGGAGTCCACTCATGAAAAAAATACTGTTTGGAAGCTTGTGTGAGTGGTCTTTGGCTTGTGTCTTCTGAGTAGTGATTTTTCCTTACATTTGATTATGCTTTGTTGCACAAAATCGCTTGTGAAGATAATTTGTGTTGGCCGCACACCGGTAGATAATATCTGATGGAGTATGGTGATAATGGCGGTGCACAAGGTAATGTTGATTTGTGATCTTTCTAACTCTGTACCTCAATTGAATGTTTCGGAATAGAAGCTGAAAGTTACGCGTGAGTACTTTAAAGATTCTTTTAGTGACAGACATGCAAGAAAAAACATAACGTAAAAGTGTGTAAAAAGAAAAGTAAAAAGATGAGCAAACTAAAAGAACGTGATCACAAAACGACATAGATTATGGACTTACAAATGCATATTCAAGCTCACCAAATGTCAATTAGTAAATCTCCCAGAAATAGCACAACTGTGTCAGAGCAAGCATGAAGGGCAAGCCCTAACATGGTGTTCAATGTCACAATTTTCACAAGCTGGTGAAAAACGAAGTTTGTCTGGGCAGCGAATACTAGGATGTTTACCTGCACAGATAGAGCATCCACGTATTATAGGAAATTGTTGCGTCGTAAACAAAACTTGGTTTGGATTATAGATCGGGGCATTAGGATCATACTAATAATATACCACCGGTTTATAGGAGTATCCTGATGGAGTAGTGTCATCCACAAAATAAGTTGCTGGATCTATGGAATTTGGATCAAAAAAATGCACAACTGGTTGTGAAACGGGTTGATTAACAAGAAACTGTTGGCGTGGTTGGAACTGATTGGGTGCAATTGGTCGTGGTTGATAAACTCCTGGAAGTGGCATGGATTGTTGTGGAGTGAAGGGGCGGTAATGATGAAACATAGGTCTGGGTGCTAATGGGGAATGCATTTTCAGTTGGGGGCACTCATTAGATACGTGAGCTATCTGAGTGTCGTTTAGATTACAATGGCAAGTGCTTTGCCATCCTTTGCTTCCCATGTGGGTAGTAGCAAAACTGATTCCGCCTGTCTAACTATTGAACCGTTGACGTATCATCATAGCTCATGTTCGATCAGTTTCATTCTCGTTTTGAATTTCCACATATGGAAATCATCTTCGTTAAACTTGTTGATCAAGCAGATCTCTGAGGTTGAACCTTCCATGTGGATCGATGAACAGAGATTGAACACAAATCAAAATATAAACTAGCTCTGAGAATATAAACATATTAGATTCTTCTAGTATATTAAAAAACTTGGCTTTGATAGCACTCTGTTAGGAATGGTGATGAACTGACACACGCAAAGGGTGGTCTGATAGGCCGTAGCGGAAGAAGGCCATCACCCCAATCAAAGAAAAACTATTATGAAACAGTTTGGAAACCGATAATGGGATCTGGGATTACTTAAAGAATGTAATGTAGAGCATTTTTGATTTGTTTGAAGTCAGTGTAGGTGTCATAGACAACCGTAAAGCTTTTAATCCTTGGACTCTAGTAAATCCAAAACCATGATCTGATACCACTTTGTTGGAAAATATGATCAACTCTAATACCACTCTGATGGTGTGGCTTTATGCTCTGATACCACTCTGATGGAAACGACAGGGTGGATAGGCCGCAGCAACAACGGAAACCAAAAAAAGAAAACAATGAATTAGTAAAAACTGATAATATAATAGGATCTTGGATTACTTAGAGAACGGAATGATAGAGCAATTCTGATATGTGTTGTTAATGAGTATCAGCGCTAGTGTTGTAGACAACCCTAAAGAAAAATTGCGAAACAATTAGGCGTCTAAGACAGCCATGCAATTCTCTGTTACTGATATTCCGAACATAAAGAAATGTGAGACGATTAGGCATCTATGACAGCCATACATTTCTTCATTTATGGGGTACTTGATAGTAGAGAGAAAAGAGTGAGAAGTATTCAAGCATTTAACATGAATACAATTGATAAGAAAAATAGCAATTTTGTATTATGAGTGTTGTAGTAACAACGATCAGATCACAAAGCAATAGTGTTGAGCGCGTGATCCCACTTATGGAATCAAATAATTGTTATCTTTCTGAATACTCTTTACTCTCTCTATAATCTCTCTGAGGAGTCAGATACTATGAAGACCAGTTTTGGTCGTTTGATCTTTGTCGTGGATACTGATCACTTCGATCATGGATCTCTAGTTTCTACTCATCCAGTTTCTTATATAGTTGTTGGATGATCCTGTATTATTCTAGTTTTTACAATTTCAAGATCATTTAACTGTTTTGTAGATCAGTGATTATAGCGGAGCTTGAAGATGTAAACAGGTGCGGAAATCTCCTTCATACGCAAGCGAGAGCATGACATTGCGGTGCGGTCGCAACAACATGTTGACCGCAATCGTTGACTTGCGATGTTCTTCAATCAGTCTTCTTCGTAAGCTATAGTTCGTTCACTTTGCATGTTGACCGCAAGCGATAACTTGCAGTATCTTTTGGTCCTCTTGCGGTATCGCATTGGACCGCAGACTAGAAACTCGTGGTGCCTTGGCGGTGAACCCAAGTGACATTTTTTTTTCGACCAATCAGGAATTCACTGGGCTGTCTGCAACCATAATAGAACATCATCTTTCATCCTACCACCTCTGCAATTTCTGACCCTACTCAAATTTTCCGAAAACCCATTGTTTTACTGTCAAAATCCTTTGTTTTCCACCCAAATCTTTGGGTGGAAATTCGTCGACTTCATTGAGGCTAGATCTATGAAAGATTAGTCCTCTAGCAGATCCGCGAATTTTATCTCAGAGATTTAGCTTGTTTTCTACCAGGAAATCACTTTTTCCACTATTATCCTTATCTGTTAGCAAAACTTCTGTATCAAAATTCGCCGACCATACCACGAAATCGCCCACAGTCTGAATGATTTCTATACATCCTCTGCGAATTCTGTCCTTTACAAAAAAAATTAAAAAATTCACATTTTGTTAGTGAAAACTCTCTATCAGAAATCGTGGACCATACTACGAAATTGTCCACAATGTGCACGATTTCTAGCGAATTCTAAAAAAAAAATCTCAATATCAGAATTCGTCGACCATACTCCGAAATTGCCCACAGTTTGAACGATTTCTATACATCCTCTACGAATTCTATCCTTTACAAAAAAAAATCTAAAAAAATTAAAAAATCCATATTTTGTCAGTGAAAATTCTCTGTCAGAATTTGCGAGTACTGTATTATGATTCAACAGCCTGTTTGCGAGTTCTACTCTTGTCTGCAAATTCTGTTACTCCAGAAAGGTGTAGATTCTTTCCCAAATTCACTATCTTGCAAGTAAACCACCTTTTTGACCTTTTGTGGCCAAGTACAGTACTGTATTGATCATTTGTACTGTTATTCTATTCCTCATTTTGCATCATGTCAATAGATTGTGCTGAATCTTCTAATTCTTGCACCTCCATGCCTAGAACGCAGAATCCCACGCATTGCTGCACCAAAGTACGATGGAGAATCTGACCCAGTTAGATTTCTTCAAGACTTTGATAATGCATGTCACTTCTACGGAGACACCTCTGAAACTGAAAAGCTCAGACTATTTCCTATGGTGCTCTACGGAACATCCAAAGAGTGGTATCTCAACCTAGAAGTTCCTGATCTTATTTCTTGGAATACCCTCAAAGACGCTCTTATCAAGCGTTTCAGACTTTCTAAACTGACTCAAAGCCCATTCATCCAAATGACACATATCAAGATCCGTCGCAAAGAGTCTGTAAGAAGCTACATTGGACATTTTAAACGTCTCAAGATAGAATGTGTTGATGAGAATATTACCAAACGAATGGCCATCAAATTGTTCCTGGTTGGACTCCCTAAAAGTATCCGCCGAGAACTGAAACCAGTTGATCTTTATGATCAACTTAAAAATGTCATGACTGATGCCATTCGCAAAGAAGACGAGGGGTCCAATGAAGACTTTGATTACCACGACAAGCAATCCAAACTCCCCAAACGTCTTCACAACTAGAAAATTGAGAATACAACCCAATATTTAGAACTTCTACATCAAATAAAAATTGGTAGAAGGCTCAAAAGACTCACATGGACAAAGTAACTGTTGATTTCCAAAATGCTATGAAAAATATTGGTGATAAATATTTTCCAGCAAGAAAAAATGTTTGGTGTCCTATTTGTTCGCAGAATCACAAGAAATCTAATCCACAACTAAATCCACATTGCATAAAGAAAGAAAACAAGAAATTTACTCTATTCCACATCCACAAATAAGAGAAAGAAAAGCATGTTCACAGGAGATTCACTCAAGATGGTCTAGGGTGAGAGGTGCTCTTCATTACAGCTCAGCTCGGCATCTGGATTCTTTTTGGAATCTACCAACAAAGAAGTACAATAAAAGGATCTCCTTCATATGCGTCATGGGCGTGAGAATGTAGCGATGTTGCAACCGTAGCCTGACCGCAGGAGTGCGAAGATAAAACCGTATGTCAACTGCAATCGTTGACTTGGCGGTTTCCTTCGGTCAGCTGTCGTTCATTCACTTCATAGGTGACCGTAAGTGATAACTTATGGTGTCTTGCAATGCCTTTGGTGGTGAGCTGTAGTCTTCGCTTTGTTGACCACACGCAAGACTCTGCGGTGTCTTGCAGTTTGTTCATTTCATATGTAGCCGTAGGTGAGACTTTGCGGTTTACTTTGATTTCTTTCATAAGTGACCGCAGGCAAGACACTTACCGTCCTTGGCGGTGAGTCTTCGCATGTGACTGTAAATGAGACTTTGCGGTTTACTTCGGTCTCTTTCATAATGGACCATATGCAGGACTCTACGGTTGCCTACGGTGGCTTTGTTGAAACTGTTTGCAGGAGTCTGCGATTGCCTTCATTGAAACTGTATGCAGGGGCATTGAAGTTGTTTATGGTTTCTACCTGTTGGTAGTTTCCATCTATTTCTGCAGACTATAAAAAAGGTAGACCATTTTTGTAGATGCTTGACAAAGTGATTTTTTTAAGAGATGAAGGGGATGAAAATGATGAGTAAGAGTAAGATTAAACTCCAACACTCCAGTCTCTACTCGCTCAGTTTCTTATATAGTTGTTGGATGATCTAGTATTATTCTAGTTTTTACAATTACAAGATCATTTTGACTGTTTTGTAGATCGGTTATTAGAGCGAAGCGTGAAGACGTAAATAGGTGCAAAAATCTCCTTTGTATCGAGCGGGAGCGTGACATTGCAATGTGGTCGCAACCACATGTTGACCGCAATCGTTGACTTGTAGTGTTCTTCAATCAGTCTTCTCCGTAAGCTGCAGTTCGTTCACTTCACATGTTGACCATAAGTGATAACTTGCGGTATCTTTCGGTCCTCTTGCGGTATCACATTGTCCGTTTGAGTCAATGAAATCAACCATCCATTGGTGATCATGATCATTATGATTTGAAACTACCAGCTATCTCGTTCACTTCACATGTTGACCATAAGTGATAACTTGCGGTATCTTTCGGTCCTCTTGCGGTATCACATTGTCTGTTTGAGTCAATGAAATCAACCATCCATTCATGATCATTATGATTTGAAACTACCAGCTATCTCTATTTTTTTTGTGGATTTTGTTGAGATCATAAAGGATAATAAATCATACAAGTCTTAATTATAATCAAGAGGATGAAGAGTTCACAAGAATATCTTTCTCAAGAAACAGAACAATTAGATTAGGATGAGATGGATTTTAGTCATCCCTCATCCCATCATATAATCATAACACTTCAAAGATTGGATATACCCAAGTATTATGGCTCTTCAGATACGATCATATTTCTTTATATTTATGGGGAATCATGTGAGATATATGGATTAACCACTCTAACAGATAAACTCAAGCTATTTTCTATGGCACTTATTGGAGTAGCATTGGATTTGTACTTCAATCAAATTGCTCATGAATATGGAATTCATAAATGTGGTTTTGATCACTAGATTCAAGCCACAAAGTTTCTTGAAGATCAACAAGATCACCATGGGAAAAGAGAAAATGTCATAGATTATCAAAAGTGGAATGCTAGTGGAACATGAGCTATTGAGTGAAACAAACTGAAGTGGTCTCTGAACAAATCAAAATGAGTAGCTATCACATCTTCCGGAACTTTGGGGGCATCACTTTCATCTCCCTCGTACAAAAATTAGGCATCTTCAAACATGATCCTAATATTCGCCATTGATCTTCACTAACTGTAATGCTCTTGAAGCTGGTAGAATGACTGATGGTATGTCTTTTAAGAGAGGTTATTTTATCTTATTATTAATTTGAAGGTGATATTCCCCAAAGTAATGTAAAGATTTAGATAGGGATTAAATAGCTCTAAATGTCTCAATGCTTTTAGTGAGTAGGGAATTAATAACAAGCACGCGGTCGCCAACTACCAATAAAAGACCCTATAGAAACCACTAGACAAACCACTAGACCCTGCACTAAATGGCAATGTGATGGTTTAGGGTTGCCTACCCTAAACCTAGGCTTTTTGCCCTTCAATTAAATAGCGTTTGACTAATGCAACCCTCAAATGTGAAAGGAAAATAAATATGCACTCTTCATTGGATACATGTGAGAAAGTGTATAGAATATGATTTGATTAAAAGAATACATAATTTTTTTTATATTGCACTTATTTAAGCATCCATTAGTATATTATTTGCCAAGTTGTAAATATATCCAATGTCTCAGAGCTTTTAGTACTAGGCAAGTACCATCTAGCATGCTCTTTAAATGATTAAGCTCTTTAATATCTAGCATGTGAGGGACATTTCTGGTCTACGAGACTCTGACAAGGCCTACATGGGTAATAGACCCTTGAAAATAGGGTCTAGTAGCTGTTGCACAAAGGGAAAACTAGTTTTGCAAAGTCCCACACTCAGTTGATGAGAAATGAGAGAGAGAGAGAGAGAGAGAGAGAGAGAGAGAGAGAGAGAGAGAGAGAGAGAGAGAGAGAGAGAGAGAGAGAGAGAGAGAGAGAGAGAGAGAGAGAGAGAGAGAGAGAGAGAGAGAGAGAGAGAGAGAGAGAGAGAGAGAGAGAGAGAGTTCATTGTGAAAAGCTTGAGTAGGATCGATCAATGTCGACTACAACATTTGAATGAGTAAAGAGGCGGAGCGAAGCAAGAGGATATGAAGGTTTCATTCAAGTATGTTCTTTGTATCAACCCTACCTTCATTTGAAGATATTGATGGAATGTGATACAGAAGGCCGGATGGAGCCGACTTGGCACAAATCAAGTACAAAGGCTGTTAATGATGTTTTAAACTGTAATTAGTTAGAACAACTAAAGATTTTATGACAATTATATAACCATCTGAGCGATTTGAAAAACAAAAGAAATATACACACCGAGTGCGAAAGCGCAACAGAGATTAAATGACCAAAAGTGGTCTTCTAGTAGCTGATTCCTTAGAGTTAGTGATCTTTTAGAGAGAGTAAAGGGTATTATGAAAGATAACATTCATTAGCTTCTGTAAGCAGGATCACGCGCTTTGTGCAATTGTTCTGTGATATGATATCATTGTTACTACAACACCCTTTTATACAGAAGTGCTATAACAGTTGTATTCTGGTTGAATGCTTGAATGCCTCTCACTCTTTCTCTCTATTATCAGAACTTATCTGTCAGAAACAGAGAATAGCACGACTGTCTTAGATGCCTACCTCTTCGCATTCTCTATGGTTGTCTACGACACCTACTCTGACATCTAAACAAATGCTTGCTATTTGATCAAAATCTTAAATGCATTCAACATTCACTCCAAAAATGTTGCTCTAAGAACATTCGTTCCAAGTATAGTCACTCCAAGAATAGCTCGTGATCAAAATGAGTGCACTATTTTTAAGCATTTCTTTATTTAAAAAAAAATCTAATTCAGCATGTTAGAGTCTGACTTATAGTTAAGCGTTGACAGATTCTGACGGATATTGTTATGTCGGGGCATCGGACATCCGTCGGATGATTTGGGAGGATTTCATGTCCATCGGAAACACTAACAGACGTCGGAATTCGACGACTTGTAAGGATTTCACAATGCGACGGACACATTGGCAACATGATGTCAGATCACGTCAATGGCCATGTGGATTTGGACACCACATTATGATGTCCAACTGGACGACCTTCTCCGGTGGGTTGATTTTAAATTGTTGTCAAAATCTGACGGATGCTGCGGTCGTTGAATTCCAGGGTTCTCATTGTAACGGCTTATGCAACATGCGCACTGAACAAAATTTTTTTATACTAGCGAGATCATGTTAGAAATCAAGACGGGTGTTGTAGTGGATGTTGTTTAGTCGGTCGATGGGTACGTTGACAAGCATCACGAGATTGAATAAACTTTTTGGTATCCTTATGAATAGAAGGCCACCAACAACCTGATTGCAAGATCTTGTGAACTATAATATTAGTTGCAAAATGACCTCCTCCCATTCCATCGTGTGATAAATGATTAGATTTGGTACTTCATGCATCAAAATACATCAAGAATATCATTAAATTCTCTTAGACACAACTATCCTACAATCAACTGATAAGGTTGTGCCTTCACAATCAATATTAGTTGTTGAGCTTTTGTCAATGACTCATTAGATTGACCATGCATCAAATACTCCACAATATCAACTACCCACTTAGGTACCACTTCCACATAAAATAATGCGACATCCGGTAGCTCATCATCCACTTCATTATTAATGGGTGCTGACTATATCCTTGACACATGAGGTGATTTTGTGTTTCTTCCATCAATGAAAAAAATTAATCACAAGCAGAAAGTGGGAAGTCAGTGGGACAATCAGATGCATTGATGCAAAATAAAACATACATTGCATGTAGTTGCAAAGGAAAATAGAAAGGCCAAATTTTAAATGTTACTCCCAAGGAACTCTACAGACCCAACCAGACCATAGAACCTTGTGATGGCGAATAAAATTTTGCAAGTCTGAGCATAGGGGTAGGGGAAGTGCCCTCTTCTCCATCACAACACTCTTTTTAGCTTACCTTCAACAATAGAATATTGAATTGAGCTCTCAACTTGAGTTCATTGTGGGTAGATAATTGAAGTGAAAAGTACAACAAACACACAAGTAAAAATTGAGAGAAAAACCTCAACCAATAAGCAGGAGTTTGTTGAGGTCGTTTTAACAAATGTGTGTTGGAAGACCTTGAATCATGTCAATGAAGGAAGTGGAAGAGAAAGTAATATTGATGGCAAAGGAGGAGCAAGTAAGAAGGCAACATTCACTTAATTGTAAATGGTGTTCATCAAGGAAGGCATGAGAATGTCAGAGAACTAGTTGTAAATGCATGTTTTTGAACCACAATAGATAGATTCTAAGGAAATCTGCCTTCCAATTGCTCATCAAATCCATTTCCCACAATTGCATTAGATAGAATGACGATGTACATAATACTTAAAACTTAAAAGAGTTTTATTTTCACAAGGGAGTTATGTTTATGAATTTTTGTGAACAAGAGGAGATGATTGAAGATGACATGAAATTATTGCAAATAATGGATTATGGGATGTATTATCGAACAATGTGTGTAGAAAAGTTTTTGGCTCAATCGTTGTGGCATCATGTTATCAATTAAACATTTTGATAAGCACTCTTGTTGCTTTATGAGAGTTACTATGATATGCTTGTCTTTTTATGCTTGGTATACAAATTCTGTGAACTTTATATTTTTGTTTTATGTGGAGCCCTTGATTTTTTGTTCCAAAATGTGTTTTCTAGGCTTTACCTAACGACATTATTAACTTCTCAAATTAAATTTGTGAATTTGGATATATTCTAATCTCACAAGTAGATTTGGACTTTGGTGGAGGGCTCAATTACCCAACTTGAAAGCGAGCCTACATATATGAAAAAAAGAACATAGCTTGCATGCATGAAAAAAAGAAAAGAAATTTATTTGGCTATTGCATGCTCGATTGTGAACATGTAGGAGACTCGAAAGCTTATGTTCTATTTTTTTCTCTTCTTGTTGTGCTATCGGATGCTTGAATGAATAAATATAACAAGTGACAAAATTGCATGCTCGATTGTGAACATGTAGGAGACTCGAAAGCTATGTTCTATTTTTTTTTCTTCTTATTGTACTCTCAGATGCTTGAATGAAAAAATATGACAAGTGACAAAATATTTTAAGAATTTCTTTGATAATATTTTGTTTTGTTTTGTTTCTGATAGTGTCTTCTTTTGTAAGATCTATACAAAATGTCTTCCATATATTGGATGGAGAATTGATCGACTTTTTAGAAATGCCTCTTGAAGACTACGTGATTGATGGTGGGCCTTGGCGTTTTGCGAGTTTCTTTCTTGCCATCATTTAACAAAAAGATAGCACATGGTGTACCACCTTTTTATGCTACCACTTCAATGTTTATTATTAAGAATGTGGTTTGGTACATAGTTAAAAATCTCACAAAGTGAAAAAAAATTTAAATTAATTTTTGTTTTTTCAGCCTCCAAAGATAGCACGCCGACGTGCTATCTTTGGAGGCTTGAAAAACATTTTCTCATTTCATATAGCACGCCGACGTGCTATTTTTAAAGGCTGCAATTTTTTTTTTTTAGTTGTCTTACGTAACACGGCAGCTTACTATGTTTGGAGGTTGAAATAAATATTTTGAAATAATGTTTTTACTCAAAATGTGGTTCTCTCGGCTAACACACCGGCATGCTAACCGAATCAGTTCCAAAAAGAAATATAAAAAAAAAAAACTTCATTTTTTTGAAATAAAAAATTTGTAGGCTAGCACACCGACATGCTAACTTTTACAACTTCCAAAACAATTTTTTTAGAATAAAAGTAAACCTTTATTTATAGAGTAACAAAGTATTTTGTGATGGACCTATTTAAAATTTGATGGATAGTCAAATTTTTAAGTATGCATCAAACCACAATTCTTGTTCTTAAAAAATCATGTAGTTGCATAAAAAGAGTAGCACACGATGTGCTACCATTTTGTTGGATCATGGGTAGAAGAAACTCACAAAACTCGCAAAAAATTAGCTCGTAGAATGTCAAAACCCATTGATGGTTGGCGACAATTATCTAAAATTGTGATTACTAAAAAGTGAATATCTTATTGATCGTGATTATTGTGAATGCTAATTATGAATATTGTGAATACTCGTGAATATTGATCATGAATACTCATGATTATTGTGAACATTGATCATAATTATTGTGAATATCGATCGTGATTATGGTGAATATTCTTGAATCCTTGCCAACTTCAAAATTAAAAAATGGTGGAGATATTTCATGATCAAAATATTAAATCCATTGTAAGAATCTATCATCAAATAAAGATCACTTTTTTATCGACAGAATTATTTCATACACAGTTCTTAATATTTTTAAATCTCAATATACAATCTCAGTTCTACGATTTTAAAAAGTTTAACTACTTTTGTGGTAGTGATTGTGATAGTGTAAGCTCTTGCAACTTAAACTGTTAAAAAAAATAAATGAATCATCACAATAATTTAACTTACCGATACTTACCTCTTAGCAAGAAAACTAATAAAAGCATTTGTTTGTACCTCAAGGAAAATATCACGAATATTTAGGCAAATTGTTACTTTATGCAACTTCAAGTGTTAAAACAAATTACTATCAAATTTGCTATTATAAAACACAAACTTATAAAAAACATAGATAAATAATAGATTCAAAATATACGACAATATGTTAATTAACAAATAATCACCTAAAAAATACATTAAATCCTATTTATCTTATCATGTTCTCATGCTACTTAGCTTACATAGCAAGAATTTCGAAGATGTGCAATAGTTTTCGAAGTTCATCCAGTCGGTGTTAGATTGGAAAATAGAGACAAGCAAGAGTCTTTTCTAGGACAACATCATTTGGACAATTGTGTTGTCTAATACAACGGAATATTAATTATTAAGAAATCTTATCATGTCATATCTTTTCATGTGAACTCAATAATAAGCTGGTATTTAGCAATTTTAGATTGACAAGTCCAAACTCATTTTCTATAAGATAAAAAAATGAAAGTTGTATCAAACTTTATTATTATCTATTGAAGTTTAAATGTATGTATTCGAGTTAATATTGTGGTATTATGTCATGAAGGCCTTACTATAATGCTGAAATTGTTGGATTAACGAAAAAAAAGGCACCATCATCACAATCCATAAAACATTTGCATGTGATAGTTAAGTACAACCATTAAAATTCTTGAAGTTGTATAAGATAGCATGCCGGCGTGCTAGCCTACAATTTTTTATTTAAAAAAAATGAAGTTTTTTGAAGAATTTTCTGAAAAAAATAATCTCTTCACGAAAAAGAAAACAAGAACGATGTGGTATTGTACCAAAAAGGCCTTGCCATGTCATATTGTCGTATTTTAACTTTTTGTGAAGATTAAAAAAATGTAGAAAAATAGCATAGTACAATTTTGATGATTGTACTTAACTATTACATGCAAATGTTTTATGGATTGTGATGATGGTTTTTTTTTTGTTAATCCAACAATTTCAGCATTATAACAAGGCCTTCATGACATAATACCACAATAATAACTCGAATAAATACATTTAAAACTTCAATAGATATTAACAAAGTTTAATACAATTTTCATCTTTTTATCTTATAGAAGACGAGTTTGGATTTGTCAATCTAAAATTGCTAAATACCAGCTTATTATTGAGTTCCCATGAAAAGATATGACATGATAAGATTTTTTCATGATTAATATTCCGTTGTATTAGACAACACAATTATCCAAATAACGTTGTCCTAGAAAAGACTCTTGCTCGTCTCTGCTTTTCAATCTAACACGAACTGGATGAAGTTTGAAAGCTATCGCACATCTTCAAAATTGTTGCTATGTAACTTAAGTAGCATGAGAACATGATAAGATAAATAGGATTTAATGCACTTTTTAGGTGATTATTTTTTAATTTACATATTGTCGTATGTTTTGAATCTAAAATTTATCTATGTTTTTTATAAGTTTGTGTTTTATAATAACAAATTTGATAGTAATTTGTTTTAATACTTGAAGTTGTATAAATTAACGATTTGCCTAAAGATTCGTGGTATTTTCCTTGAGGTACAAACAAATGCTTTTATTAGCTTTCTTGCTAGTAAGAAGTTGGTATCGATTTTTATTACACTATCACAATCACTTTTGTGGTAGTGATTGTGATAGTGTAAGCTCTTGCAACTTAAAAAGAAAACAAATGAATCATCACGATAACCTAACTTACCGATATTTACCTCTTAGCAAGAAAGCTAATAAAAGCATTTGTCTATACCTCAAGGAAAATATCACAAATATTTAGGCAAATTGTTACTTTATGCAACTTCAAGTATTAAAACAAATTACTATCAAATTTGTTATTATAAAACACAAATTTATAAAAAACATAGATAAATTTTAGATTCAAAACATACGACAATATGCAAATTATAAATAATCACCTAAAAAGTGCGTTAGATTCTATTTATCTTATCATGTTCTCATGCTACTTAACTTACATAGCAACAATTTCAAAGATGTGCGATAGCTTTCAAAGTTCATCCAGTCGGTGTTAGATTGGAAAGTAGAGACGAGCAAGAGTCTTTTCTAGGACAACGTTATTTGGATAATTGTGTTGTTTAACACAATGGAATATTAATCATCAAGAAATCTTATCATGTTAGATCTTTTCATGTGAACTCAATAATAAGTTGGTATTTAGCAATAAAAGATGAAAGTTGCATCAAACTTTGTTATTATCTAGTGAAGTTTTACATGTATGTATTCGAGTTATTATTGTGATATTATGTCATGAAGTCCTTGTTATAATGTTGAAATTGTTGGATTAACAAAAAAAAGAAAACCATCATCACAATCCACAAAACAATGGTCTATAATAGTTTACTATGCTATTTATCTACATTTTTTTAATCTTCACAAAAAATTAAAATACAACAATATGACAAGGCAACCTTGGCCTTTTTAATACAATACCACATCGTTCTTTCTTCCTTTCTCATGAAAAATAAAGAGACGCCTCCCACAATGAAATATTGCCACGTTTTTTACATGCACATTCTAGGATTCAGAAGGTGCATGTTAAAAAAAATCTACAATAAAAAAAAAGTTTTTAATAAAATGAAATAAAATAAATAATTGGACTTCCACCTTGGACTACGGCCCTAGACCGAAAGCCCTTTCCTTGCAAAATGGTCACCGCCTCCAAAGGCAACCTTCCCCCCTTAAATCCACAACTATATAGCCCTATTATGTGTGTGTGTCTCTCTATAATTGTGTCCAAGTTCAAGCCTCCCCTTCTAAACCAAGAAGAACCACAAGAATTGGATCTCCCATTTATTTTTCTCGATCCTTAGAAGCTCGCTCGCTCTCCCTCTCTCTCTCTCGTCGCTGCTGCAGCTGCTCTTTTCTTCCGCGCAGCTCTTCGCATTCGGAATCATGCCTCGCAACCGCAGCTCTGGTAAACTGCAATCCATGGCTTCTTATCTTTCTCTCGGTTTCTTTTATGCATGTTTTAGAAACCCCTGAGCTTCTACATTTGATCGCAGAGTGCGAGATATAGTTGTGAAGAATCTTCGGCGCTTGTCTGTAACCTAAGACGGCTTCAGATGTTAAATATATTGATTATTATTATTTCGTTGAATATGTGATGATTTCATAATGCTTTCATTGCTGGCAACACGAAGTTGTGTAGAAGTTGATCCTGTTTGTCATTCGTGTACTCAGATCGCCTGAATGAAGACATGTTATTTCGATTTCACTATGTGGATGTTATAATGTGTAGGCTTTTATTTCATGCGATAGCTCAATGCGTTCTAGAATAGAACACTGAATGTTTTGTCAATGTTCCTTCTGCAGCGCTGTGCTTTGACTTGCTATTCTGTTTTGAATTATGAAGTTTAGGCGCTCAATGCCATCTTGGCTTTTTAGTCAGTAGCATTAAGAACTCATTTGCATTGGACTTTTCTTGGACCAGTATAAATATGAAGTAGGTACCCAATTTTGCTTTTATGTGCTGCAAGATTGCATAACGAGCATTAGCGATATATGTGAATGGAGCTAGAACCTTTCCCATTGTTGATTGGTGTTGATGACTCAAAATGTGCTATCCATATATTCAAATGCTAAACAACGTAAGAAAAGTTTTCCTTCATGATCCACATTCTACTAAAACCATTTTTATATTGTTGTAGCCTGCTGCTTTGTAATTCCTTCATAGCCCTTTTGGGGTTGTCATTGTTGCACCATGCGAACTATTAAATGGCTAGATGTTGTAGCTCAAGTGTGGATGATCCGCTAGCTTGGCTTGCTCCTCAACTTCCCCTCTAGCGTACTTCTCCAAGACTGCCATCCATCCAGCTGTGATTTCACATCATGCTCTTGCCCCATGCTCAACTTACAAAAGAGTCCAAGAACTTTGGAGTGAAAGGTGATAAAGGCAAAAATCTTTTGTGTTGTTTGCAAAACAGGTTCAATCCAATCCAACTGTCCAATATCCTTGATTTTTGCTTCTTTCCAGCTTATCAATATGTTGTCCTTCTGATAGTTCATCGATGATTTCTGAATTTGTTTCACACTAACTAAACTATCAAAATAAAAAATTAGTTGTTAGTCTTCTTCCAAAAAAGAAAAAATTTGTGATTCGGGGGTTGCGGATCGCGATACTACACTCATATTTGACCCATTTTTCTGTTATTACTAGCAAGGCTTTCTCAAATCGGGCACTATCAAAGTCTCGTAAGAAACAAGCTTGCAAGTAGACTCGACCTCTCCTGCAGTAGTAATCATGTCTGCAACATGTTTGCTCTTAATAATGATAAAAGGAATGGCTTCTGTATAGAAGAACCCCTTGCATGCAACTCTACTCTGGCTCTTTGCTTGACATCTCAGCTTTCTTGCAATTGTTGTTGAGAGCCTAATTTGGCCGCTCTGCCCCTCTTGCTTGAGCCTCCATGCTCAATGGATGTTTGAGCATCCACTTCTTCTACAAGATCCATTGTTTGTGACTCAAGTTGTAATGATTGCTTCACATTCATTGATGTCTTTGTACATGCTTTCACACCCTTCCCAATACTGCCAAGTGAGAAACAATTTTTTGCACACCCCGCCTTAAAATACATGGTCACAAAACTTACATTGAACTTTCTTCATCCCTGATCCTCCCGATGATTTGCCAACCTCCCCTAGGATCATTACGTGTGCCCATGCCTCTGACCTTGCCTTAGGCATTGCAAATTTGCAAGTAATTGAACTTAAAACTTGAAAAATAGTGAAAAACAGCACCCTGCTGCAAACTCAAATGCAAGCAATAGAAGTACTGATTGCCCAAGTAGCCTATCCAACAATGTGAAAAATCTAAGCAGGGCTCAGTGGGCCAATATCAATAGCCTTGTCCTTAGCTTGATATGAAGCTACCATTAGTTTTGAGATGGGCCAAAACCCATACGTGCATATGTTCACAGCTCTGTGGAGCTCAAACTATGAAGTTCACTCGTGAACTCTCCTCCAATGCGTGTTGCCTTCTAGAAGCGTGTTTCCTGTCGTGCTGATCAAAACTTGGTGTTTGATCTTTTGAGGTCACGCAACCCAAAATAATAATAAAAACTTGCACTTTTTTAGGGGGGTGCATGTCTTGGCTGAAAAAAATCTGGATGTCCAGAACGTCAAACGTTTTGGTACCACTGATAACAGTTGTAATAAACCCGGATGTGAGTTCGATTCTGCCTGATGGTCTACTGCCTTCTATGACAAATCTACAATCCTCCAGAGCATGGACAGACACTGCTGATCTACTTCAGAATTTGTTTGTGCATTCAACAAGATGAAACCAGTATGCGAAATAAGGATTAAGAAGAAAACACCTGCTTACGAACATATATACTTTATCAAGTGGTACTTGATTGCAATGTGTTTCGTCCTTGAGTGAAACACGGGATCCTTCGTCAGGTGTATTGCAGAGGTGTTGTCCATCTGCAAGATCAGAGGCTCTCTGGTGCTCTCACCTAGTCCGTCAAGGAACTGTTTGAGCCATATAATTTCGTTGGCCATCTTCGCGGCTACAACGTATTCAGCTTCGCAGGATGACTGAGCTATAATGGTCTGCTTCTTGCTGACCCAGAGAATTGCTGCGCCTGCTGCAATGGTGCATCCTCCTGAGACACTTTTACAGTCATCTTTGAGTGATGCCCAACTTGCATCGTTGTAGGAGTGCATTTGGAAACTTGCATCACGAGAATAACTGTCAGACTCCAAATCTGAAACTTCACTTAAAACCTAGCTTATCTCGTGCGTAGCAATCAGCAATGTCAATCCCTGTCGATTTCCCTGCTTGTACAAAATCAAAGCACACGAAACATGGTGGAGCTGGCTGCCTTGTCTCCTCCCAACCTTTGCTGCATAGATTATGATCCGGAATGCCTCTCTCTAGGCTCACTTATCCACAATCCTCAAGCACCCCTTAACCTTGACCTTTCCTAACGTCGACACATGGCCAATTCCATGCACAGTCGACACTTGCAACTTGGCAATACCCTGATACATAGACAAGTGAGTAGGCTGACATGTGTCACTCATACACTAGACCAAGTGTCCCAGTGAGCATATGACATGTGTCATGTTTGACTGGTCAACCCTAACATGTGTCACTCATTCATTGGACCAAGTCTCCCAGTGAACATATGACACGTGTCCCGTTGATTAGTCAACTCTTACTTTTTAGGAGGTCAATCCAGCCACTCCTAATAAATGACCCAGTACCCTATGCCAAAGCTAAGCACGATTCTTTGAGGTCCAATGCCAACTAATTACAGTTTATTTACAATTTACTTACAAAGGTCACCACAGGCCGGTGACTTAGCCATTTCAGTAATTATAATAATTACAAAACGTGCATGTGTCTTTGAAAACCGGGACAGGGAGTAAAGGCTCTAACATCCCTTCTTCCCACTCAAAAAAAGACATTGTCCGTGATGACCAAACTAGGGTACCGTGCACGCAAACCGTGCGCGGTCTCCCAGGCAACATCTGCAACAGGTCTTTCATGCCAAGCAACTAATATCAAAGATCAAGTGGTTACACAGATGTTTCTCCTGCCTATCGAATATCCTTGTTGTTGGCTCATGGATCTCCTCTACTTGCTCTTGAATAGAGTCACAACTGACTCATCTCCGTACACCGGAGTTGTCGACAACAACTGGCCTAATCAAGCCTCCTACAATAACCAGCATCCCATACTACTGGCGATCGCACTTGGCTCTCACTAGCACCACGATTGCTTGTCTTAAGTTTTTTTTTCAACTAGCTCAAGCATTTCACCCATTGAGTTAGAAATCAGCTGTACTAGGCACTTTGAGGGATTCCCACCGTAACAAGACTAGTAGGCTAAAACCATATTGGGCCACCGAAAGTTACATAGGGTCATCTCATAGGTCCAATCCACACCAGGATGACTAGCACCAGTACTATCATGACATGAATGCAAAATCTCCCTACACATCCCTTTACTAACTGGAATGGGGAGTTTGCCATTTCCTTTAACTATACCATCAGCCATGGTATACTTCAGGCAAGTGTGAGCAAAGAGATCAGAGCCCTCCTTCTGAGACTCCACTTGGCCAAGATTTACCTCTCTCACAACCTCCTTACAATAAACAATGAGGATCCTCTTGTTGAATCTATCTGATTTCAACAATTAGGTCAATCTCTTTGACCACAAAAAGACATATGATACAATATATGAGATAATGCATCAGGCACACGATTTTTGATACCTTTCCTGTACCAAATTTCGCTGCGAAATTCCTGCATCAATTCAGCCCACCTGGCTAATTGCAAAAATACATAAAAATGTCATGGTTGGCGTATACAAAGCCGCACCACACAAATAATGCATCCATACTTTCAAAGCATGGACAATGGCATACAACTCTTCTGAGTAGGGTTGAGCTTCTCGCTCACAAAGGCCATTGGCCTACCCTCTTGCATCAGAATTGTCCCAACCACGACATCCCTCGCATTTGTTACTATGACAAATGGTTTTTGAGGGTCTACTATCTTTAATGTGACAAAGTCAGCCACAACTTGTTTCAAAGCGTTGAAACTTTGTTGCTGCTTCCGTCCACTTATTATTCTATAGCATATCGGTCAAAGGTGCAGCCATGTGTGAACAACCCTTCACACCTTGCAATAAGACCCAAACAATCCAAGAGAGCCTCTCAATACCGTCAAGTCTATAGGTACAGGCCACGGAAGGAGAATAACGACTTTCTTGGTCTCGATTTTATGCCTTCAGCTAACACAATAAGACTCAAATACGCTATTTCTTATTATCATTAGCAAACAAGATGTTATCCCTCAGAGTTGACAAAACAGTTCTAAGGTGAGTTATGTGCAACACGTCACCACAACTGTAAACCAAAACGTCATCCATAAACAGTCAGAGTACATCGTTCATCAACATCATACATGTTGTTGGGGCATTAGTCAATCAAAGGCATAACCAAAAAGTTACAGTGACTGAAACAAGTTCTGAAGGCACTCTTATGCACATGCACTTCATGAACTCTGAGTTACTAATATCCATTTTTCAAATAACTTTCCTAAAACAGTAGCACCATATAATACCAGATCATCAATATGCGGAATAGGATATCGATGCTTGACAAACTCCTTGAACGTTGGGCGTCCCATACCGTCCGTTGCCCCTGGGGAGTTCAAGCGTCGATAAGCCTACACACATATGCCATGACCCGTCTGTTCGACTAGGTTCCTAGGTAAGTCAATTTGTTCTTGCCATATGTTACTTTTGGAACCAGCAGTAAACATATCAAACAATAACAAAAACACATATACTTACAACGAACCCCCCCACATACTAAGTTGCCATGATCAAAGTTCTGGAGGCACATCGGGCTCAACTCAAAGTGAATGGATTCTACCATCGCGCTGGAACTCGCACACATGAGTACCCCAAGCGATGTAGAGTTTCCGTACTATGTGCCAACATATCCCAAGTACCACATCAAAACATGTCAAATACATTATCTTTATATCCAACTTCTTAACCTAACTTTGAATGGCTAATGGCATATCCACAACCCTTAAACCTCCCCCAACTGTACCCTTTCCATTATCCCTCACGACTGTGTACTGGTACAGGGATGGTTGCATGCTCATATTAACCTTTCAATCAGAGTCAAGTACGTTATGGGAGGACCTAGTGTCAAGTAGAACACACACATCCATGCCACACATCTGTCCAGTCATAACAATCAAGAAGTACCTGGAAATTGATTCATGTGTTGCATCGTTTTAAAGAGTTGTGGCGAAAGAAATAACATCAAGCTTACCTGATCATCGACACTTTCACAAGATGAAGAGTACTTCCCTGGAGTTCATCCTGTTCCAGCTCTTCAATAGCCATAGGTGCTCGTGCCTGCTTCACTAGCAAATTGCATGAAGTCCGCATTGGATTCCGTGGACATTCCTTGTGTGCTGCATAATCTCTTTCTCTTCTTCAGTCTTCGAACAATCTTCGTTCGTCAGGATTGTTCCTGCAAGCATTGGGGTATTTGCCCCTTTGCAATCAGTCACCCCGAAATCATCAAGAATTTTCTTGATATACCTTGACTGATGAAGGTATAACTTTCCTTCGTCATAGTCACGATGGATTTGCAAGCCTAGATAACATCTGGCTTCTCCTAGGTCTGTTATCCCGAAATGTTTCGAGATATCGCTCTTCACTCCTGCAATCAGCTCTTCGCTTCTACATAGTATCGTCCACATACACGACAACAATGATGATCTTCCCGTCTGTGATCCTTATGCAAACATTGGAATCAACCATCAGTGGCTCGAATCCCAAGGATCTTAGGGCATGATCTTTCTTCTTATACCATTGTCGTGCGGATTGCTTCAGACCAT
Organism: Diphasiastrum complanatum; assembly: GCA_029204225.1. Classification (NCBI taxonomy): domain Eukaryota; kingdom Viridiplantae; phylum Streptophyta; class Lycopodiopsida; order Lycopodiales; family Lycopodiaceae; genus Diphasiastrum; species Diphasiastrum complanatum. The sequence goes on from CM055093.1 coordinate 51,059,269, forward strand.
AGATACTTCTGTGCATTCAGCATGCATAGGTAAGAAGTGAGTCGGAGATATAACCTGGAGGTTGATCCATGTAGACTTCTTCGTCTAGCTCGCCATGTAAGAATGTTGTCTTCTCATCGACGATGTGAATCTTGAGGTCGTATGCAGCTGCATATGCAAATAGTAGGCGTAAGGACGCATGTTTCACTACTGGAGAGAAGGTCTCATTGTAGTGGATGCCGTACTTCTGAGAGAATCCCTTTGCTACAAGTCTGGCCTTGTATCTCGAAACATCTCCATTCGGGCCATAGTTGAGGTTGTAAACGCATTTGCATTGTACTGTTTTTCGTTTATCTGGCACTGGTTGCAGTGTCCATACCTCATTCTTATCATGGATTCAATTTCTTCATTCATAGCTTGGATCCATTTGTCCTTGTTTGGACCGTCGATGACTTGCTCGAATGTTTGTGGTTCGCCACTGAAGAGTCATGGGCTTGGTGTGCTTGATCTGTCGGTAGGCGTACCCTCAAATGATACAGGTTGCCCTTTCGTCTACCTTGCGTGATCAGCGTACTGGTGCTGGCATCAATGACATTGCATGTTTTGTTCGAAAACGTCACACGCATCCTAGCGTCTGCTATTCTTGCGACTGATAGCAAGTCTTGCTGCAGTATGGGTACGAAGAGAACATCTTCTAGTTGTCTGTCTCTGCCGTTTGTGTTGAGCCACAACGAACCAATACTATTCACTCGATGTTTTGATCCGTCTCCAAGAACTATGAATCTTGATGGATCTACACTCCGAAAATCAGACATTATCCGTCTTGATGTAACGAAGTGTGAGATAGCTCCTGAATCAAGGATTACCTCTTGCGTGTCAGCTGTCGATGCTGCACACACGTCTGTACATAGATAGGCTGTCGAATTTCCATCGTTCGACCTTTCTTCGCCCACCTTTGAGCTTTCTGGCTCTTCGACGTAGGATGAACTGTTATTGTTCTCCTGTTTGCCTTGAGGCTACTTGTTCTTCGGGTTCTGGTAGCAGTCCATGGCTGCATGACCCTTCTTGTGGCAATGGATACACTCTATCTTTGGATTTAGCCAACACGAATCGACAGTGTGTCCTTCGCGTTTGCATCTCACGCATGCCTTCTTGTCGCCATTTTGCTGTCTCGGCTTTCCTTTGTTCTTCCATCTGCCTTTGCTGGCTCCTTTTGTTTGCTAGTCTTGATCCTGCTTTCGACCTGACTCCCTCTTAGGCTTGAACTGCTTCTTTGGCTTCTCCTTGTTGTTGTAGAGAGCTTGGTTGGAGGCGTCCTTGTGATTAAGGTGCTCACGAGCTTCGACCTCTTCTCGAATCTCGATCATTGCCTTTTCAAGTGTCATAGCTGGATCCTTTGCTAGCAACGTTCGGGTTGTCTGGAAGGATCTGGTAGAGCTCGTAACAGGTAGGTGAGTTGCTTCTCCGCTGATACTGCATTCTCTGTTCCGACGTTGTGCAATGAAAGGAACAGATCCTTCATCTTTCTAATAAAGGAGGTGAGGTCTCTCCCATCCCATCGCAGGTTTGTCGGCTGATCTTCAAGAAGTATGATCTGACTGCGTGATTTCGTCTGAAATCTGGTAAGCAATGTATCCCACATCTCTCTTGCGTTGGAGAGTGTCGCGAGGTCAAGCGTTAGGCTATCTTCGATGGATGATGACAACAGGGCTACTGCCTTGTCATTCTTTTCTCTCTATTCTCGTAGCTCTTTGCCGGTGGTTGTAGGCATCTCTTCGGTGCCATCTACCCAGGGAAATAGCCCTTCTCCCTTTAGTATGAGGGAGGTCTTCACCTCCCATGCTAGGAAGTTGGACCCTAATGAGTCGAGAATTGTGCAGATCTTTGACTGCATGTTGCTTATGGATGTCATTGTTATGAACTATTCTTCAGTCTGTTTTCTAGTTTCTGTGAAAAACCAAAACTCTCTAAGCTGCTCAACTCTTGAAGGCCGGTGTGTGGAATGATCCTCCCAACCATAGGTACCCCCCCTCTTGAGTCCACTGCCTGCTATTCCTGTCAACATACACGAGGTACCCCCCCAGTGGTTGATCAGGCCACCTGGCGTACACACTGCATGCGACCTGTGAATAGTGAGTGACTCTCGGGATACCACCCCCATGCCCCGTCATTACCGATGACACCAATTGGTCACTCCGACTGCTTGTCGGCTAGCACTAACAGCTAGGGCCTCAACGGTTACGCGACCGCATCTCTGACAGCTTGTCAGACGGTCTCACTGGATCACGGGATTTCGTGATACATTGGTTCCCACTTGGAAGCGATGCCCTTCCCGGTCAATGACCCTTGCCAACTTGGCCTCAGGCCCTCTGAGCGACCGGTCATGCCGAGGTCATGTCAGAACTAAGCTGAGTCGTAACAATGCTTCTCTCTTCTGGCAAGTCATTGGTCCTCGATGACAAATCCTGGGTAAGACTTCTGCAAACACTGTTGTGTCTCCCAGGTAGCATCAGACAATGGATGCCCTTTCCAAGCTACTAGATAGATGTGACCTTTGATGAAGATCACTCATTTTAGGTTCAAGAACATAAGAAGTAGGGAACTAGTGAGTTTATAGATTTGACGATTCCTCAATCGTCGCTCTCTCCGATCTAGGACTCTATCTGGCCCATAATTTGTAGTGTCTTTCTCCTCCAGAGAAACTAGACCTTCTACCAGATTATCACCATCGTGCAAACATCGCTTGAGTTTGCTAACATGAAACACTGGATGCACCTTGCATCCCACAGGTAGCTGTAGCTTATAAGCCACACCAATAACCTTCTTGATAATCAACCATGGTCCACAAAACCTAGGAGATATCTTGGCACACCTTCCTGTGCATAGCACCTTCGACTTCGGAGGGACTAGTAAATGTACCCAAATTCCTTGTAGGTATGGTTCTCATGAGCATAACTCTTTGCCCTGGCCATAGCCCTGGACAAGTTATCCCATGCCATCTCTAGCCTCTGCTGCATCTGAGTCAAAAACTCTGCAGCGCTAGGTACCTTCTGTGGAATGCCTATGGTAGCAGGTTCAATGGCCTAAAACCATAATTGAGCTTAAATGGACTCAATCCCGTGGACGCATGTCTCTTATCATTATACGCAAACTCCAATAGTGGTAAATGCTTTACCCAGTCTGTTTGCGTACCACTTACATATGCTCTAAGCATATCCTCTAAGATCTGGTTCACTCTCTCCGTTTGGCCATCCGTCTGAGGATGCTCGGTACTACTCATCCGCAACTGTGTTCCTAGCTTGGCGAACACCTCAGTCCAGAAATTTCCCTTAAACTTGGGATCCCTGTCAGAGACAATGGACCTAGGAAGACCATGTAACGTGACTACATTCTGGATAAACAACTCAGCAACTTGCGGAGCTGTGACCTTCGTGGTCGTTGCGATGAAGTGAACCATCTTAGAGAACCTGTCTACCACTACCATAATGGAATTAAATCCCTTTTGTGTCTTGGGTAGACCAACAATAAAGTCCATAGAGATGCTTTCCCACCTTCCTGTAGGTATCTCTAAAGGGTGGAGCAAGCCCGGAGGACTTACTCTCTCGGCGTTGTTCACTTGACAAGCCGTGCAACGCTGGACGTACTCCCTGACGTCTCGCTGCAATCGTGGCCAGAAATAATGTCGTTTGACTAACTCAGTAGTCCTATCAATACCCGGGTGCCCTGCGCAGGGACTATCATGGCATTAATGAAGAATCCTACGACGTAGGTCCTTCAAGTCTGGCACGAACACTTTTCCATTTCTCATTAACATACCTTTCTTCACGGTGTATGTTAAATGTCCCAGTGTGTCTCTACGGGAGCGACAGCCTCGGCTGACTCTTCTGCATGATCAAAAACCTGGCGCGCCTCAGGCCACACACGTTGTCAATGTGGATCGTCCTGTTGAGCCTTCTTGATCTCCTCCATGAGATCACTGTCAACTACAGTAAAGCTCATCTGATGCAGTATCCGAGATAGTGCATCGGCGACCACATTTTCCTTCCCTCTTCGGAAGCGAATTTCCAAATGAAATTCCTGCATCAGCTCAGCCCACCGAGCTTGGCGGCCTCTCAAATCTGGCTGAGTGCAAAAATACTTCAAAGTATGATTGTCAGTATACACGTAAAATTCGGTGCCATACAGGTAATGTCGCCACACCAGCGCATGTATGATCGCATACAGCTCCTGCTCGTGCGTGGGATATCTCTGATGTGCTGGCGTCAATTTCCTACTTTCAAAGGCAACAGGTCTACCGTCTTGACTTAACATTGCACCTACGGCAATGCCACTTGCATCCGTCTCTAGGTCAAAGGGCTTGCTGGGATCAACAATCTTGAGCACTGGAGCTGTGGCCACAGCCTCCTTCAAGTGGTCAAAACTATGCTGTGCTTCAGCATCCCAAACAACTACAGTGTTAAACCCCCGTAACTGGTCTGTCAAAGGAGCAGCTAGCCAGGAGTAGTTTCTAACGAACCGTCGGTAGAACTTACGAAAACCTAAGAAAGACTGCAACTGACCAATATCGGCCGGTCTTGGCCACTGCTTGACCACAGCCACCTTGGCAGGGTCAACTGAAATACCCTCTGCCGTCACTACGTGACCCAAATACTCGACACGAGTCTTACATAACTCTGTTTTATGAGCATTGGCATACAAGACCAATTCTTGTAACCTGCCAAACACAGTATGGAGATGAACCTCATGTTCGTCCACCGACTTACTATAAACTAGTATGTCGTCAATAAAATTGACTACAAACTTGCCCATAAAATCACGTAGGACATCATTCATGAGCATCATGAATGTGGCCGGTGCATTGGTTAACCCAAATGGCATAACCAAGAACTCATAATGTCCAAAGCGTGTTCGGAAGGCCGTCTTTGGAACATCTATCAAACTAATCAAAATTTGATGGTAGCCACTCTTGAGATCTATCTTACTGAAAACGACTGCCCCTTGCAATGCATCCAGTAGATCATCAATCCTTGGCATCGGATATCTGTGCTTTACAGTGATCTTATTCAATCCCCTGTAGTCTACGCACATTTGAAAAGTACCATCTTTTTTCTTAACCAATAAAATAGGGGAGGCGAAAGGTGAGAAACTAGGACGGATGTACCCCAGCTTGAGATATTCCTCCAACATCTTTCGGACTTCCTCCTCTTCTTTCAAACTCATCCTGTAAGGAGGTCTACATACCGGACTTGCCCCTGGAATGAGCTCAATACGATGCTCCACATTCCGTCTAGGCGACAATCCCTCTGGCATGTGGTCAATTAATAAATGTGTAAACTCAACTCGGATGGATCGCTCTAGCTGACTAGCTGGATCACATCGTTGCTGCTGTATCAAATTAGCATTAACCAAAGTTATTAAATTAGATGAAGTTGCGAGTGGGTTTATTTGCAAACAACTAAAACTGGAATCAACATTCACATTTGCAAGATAACACAACCACACATACTGCAACTCCATTTTCTTTATTTGCATCAAGGTAACAAGAGGACCTTCAACAGTAGGTCGTTCCCCCTTCAGAACATGAGACAAACCCTCATGCCCGAACTTATATACATGAGTCTTAAAGTCTATAGCGGGTTGCTTACTCGCATGCCACCGCTTACCAAGCACAATATCAAACTTAGCTAATTTGGTGATCTCAAAGTCTAATTTCTCAGCATAGGTCTGAATGGACAATAATGCCTGAGAGACTCTCCTATCCCAAACCTCTGTTCCCTTACCATCTGGCATCTCAACTGTATACCGGTAATCCGAAGGAACAATAGCCAAGTGCAACTTCTTCACCACACGAGAGTTGATAATATTATGGGAAGAGCCGGTGTCAAATAGGACAAGCACATCATGACCTTCCAGCTTCCCTCTCATCCGTATCAGTTTGCTATCTGGAAACTGATAGGCCTCTCGCGCCTTGGTGGAAAGAAAACAAACTGGTGCCTCTGGAACGAGCTTCCGCACCGAAATAGTCATGACACGTCTAGCGTCATCATCATCACTGACCAACAGATCATCCATGATAGATTCATCCTTGCCCTCCTCTTGACGTTGCTGTAAAACATGGAGCTTCTTGCCCGTGCGTCGAGGACAATCTCTGAACAAATGTTTGCCAAGGCAGAAGAAACACAAGCCTTCCTTCTTGGCCTTATCCTTTTGCTCAGGAGTAAGTGGTGACTTGTCGTAAGCACGACGAGCCATAGGAGATGCCGATTTTCGCTTCAAAGTCTGCTGCATCTGGATAGGATCCTTCTGCGAGAAATCCCTCTAACTAGCTTGGCCGGACTTCCGTGAACCCATCTTTTGGGGCACACTTGCCACTCCAGATTCAGCCTTGTTGCGAACATTGCCTTCAAAGTTGAGGGCCGTAGCAACTGCCTCTTCCAAGGTTTTGCATCCTTCATTAAGAACTGAAGGCCTCAACTCTGCACGAAGACCAGATATGAACTTGTGGACTACCAGCCACTCGGGAATCTCCTCTGGTATCTTGATCATCATCTCTCTATACTGATCAGCATTTCCTGCACCATGTGCTGCCTCTGACGATGCAGGAACCAAGCATTTGTCGCACGCACATGCTCATGTGGAGGAATGAACTGCGCCCGAAAACAGCACTTGAAGTCAACCCAGGTGAATGGGGCTTGCTGTGATTTCAGCAACTTGCGCCACCACTTGTCAGCAAAGTCAGTAAAATGGTAAGCTGCCTTACGGACACACCAGCCTTCATCGGTGGGTGCTCGTTTCAAATCAAAATACTCTTCCCACTTGTGCAACCACCGATCTACAACATCAGTAGTCCTCTGGGAAGTTGTACCAACATATTTTGTGGGCTTTATATCTTTATCGGGAGGAAAATCAATGATCATTTGTGTATCAGAAGAAGGATAACGAGTGGGCAGCTGGGAAGGATACAAAGGCGGAGGCTGAGAAGAAGAAGAGGGAAAGCCCCCAGCAAGCGACGATATCATCGTATGCATCTCTGTCATGTATCGCTCCAACACATCCATACATTCTTGTATGGGAGGAGGATCAGTGACAGGCGCACTAGGTAATCGGCTGCGAGGACTAAGTGGAGGAGTTTCCATGGCTTCAACTGGGCTTGACGAGATGTCAACTTTGTCTTCAGCCATGGTATAAGAATCACTCAGGAAATGTGAAATGTAGAAAATTTTCAACTTATTCACAATTTTAGAATTGAAAGAGGAAAAGCAACTGGAAGGTAACAAAACTTTGGGAAAAAACACAAAGCCAAGGACAAGTAGCACTTCCCTTGGGTCCTACGCTGGTACAGAAGTCGGTAAAAACTTTTTTGGGCACCAAATCGGCTTGAAAAGTCAAAAAATCAGGAAAAAAGCGGGCTGTTTGACATCAAATTTCTTCCAAACGGCAAAAGCTTTTCATAAACCGTCAATTGGCAGTAGGTCGCCCTCCTACTAGGCCCAATCTGCACCCTTAACAGCAGAAACCGGGGGAAAGTCAGAGAAGTTATGCCCAATCCAAAATTCTGACCTGTTTTTTGCTTGAAAACTGACTTTTTGGTGAAACAGAGGCAAATCTGCTCCAAAACCGGCGTATGATGGCTCTATAGGATCGCTATGGATGCTAGAAACATGCTCCCAAAATCTGATCAGGAGATGAGAAGGTTCCGGAGAGTTATGAGCGAAAAACCTTCAGAAAAAATGCGCTGGCCCTCCAAAAACTTCGAAACTTTCTGAAATCTGAGATTTGTAGCGTGAATCCCTGCTGATCTACAGCGACTGCCCACTAGAAATGATCTGAGACAGATCTCCCTCAAATCTGAGCACTATAGACCAAGTTATGGTGAAAAAACCAAGCTTTTTCTCACTTTCTCTCTCTAGAACGGGCTGTTCTCTCTCTAGAACGAGCTAGAAAAGGCTCTGATACCAATTGTGAATAACCAAAACTCTCTAAGCTGCTCAACTCCTGAAGGCCGTTGTGTGGAATGATCCTCCCAACCATAGGTACCCCCCCTCTTGACTCCACTACCTGCTATTCCTGTCAACATACACGTGGAACCCCCCCAGTGGTTGATCAGGCCACCTGGCATACACACTACATGCGACCTGTGAATAGTGAGTGACTCCCGGGATACCACCCCCATGCCCGTCCTTACTGATGACACCAACTGGTCACCCCGACTGCTTGCCGGCCAACACTAACAGCTAGGGCCCCGACGGTTACGCGACCGCATCTCTAACAACTTGTCAGATGGTCTCACCGGATCACGGGATTTCGTGATACATCGGTTCCCACTTGGAAGCGATGCCCTTCCCGGTAATTGACCCTTGCCAACTTGGCCTCAGGCCAAAGCCCTCTGAGTGACCGGTCATGCCGAGGTCATGTCAGAACTAAACTGAGTCGTAACAGTTTCTTGTTCAGAATGCTTATCTCCTGGATCTGATAGCCTTTAAGCTATATCAGCTCTCGTATATGAGACTGTGGCTCTGATACCATTGAAAGAAATCTGGATGTCCTCTGGTACCACTGATAACAGTTGTAATAGACCCGGATGTGAGTGCGATTCTGCTTGAGGGTCTACGGCCTTCTATGACAGATCTACAATCCTCCAGAGCATGGACAGACACTGTTGATCTACTTTAGAATTTGTCTGTGCATTCAACAAGATGAAACCAGTATGCGGAATAAGGATAAAAAAAAAAAACAGCTGCTTACGAACATATATCAATCTGGCATTAAGGCATTCAGTAACACTTAAGATAAGAAAATCATCTGCATAACATCTACTGTATTAACAGTGAATTTCTTGAGCGCTGTTGTGACAAACCCACACAGCGCGTTGGCGTGAGAGGCACTAACTCTCACGAACTGTATATATTCGTCTAGCGGACTTCTTAGACATCGGCTAGCAACACTGTGCTTAGCTCACATTGGCATTCAACCAAATTGATGTTCAACCTGTTCTCTCGTGTTTGATCTGTTTATATAGATAGAGAGAAGAAGGTTTAATCTGATCTGAGATTACAAGAACGGCTGATTAAGCACGTCCTAACGGTATCCAGATTGTCCGTGGAGGATGACGTCCTCCTTGTACTTTGAAGTGTGAAGATCCACCGCCTTTCGGTCTTCGTGTCTTCTTCGTCTTTCGTCCTCGCCATTGAGTTTTTTTGGGTCCATGAACATTTCTTCTTCGTGTTCGGGTATCCTCCAGTCAACGAACATTTGACCGTCGTCTTCAGGTCTTCACTCCTCGAAGCTTTGGTCTTCGCGTCCGGGTAGCTCCCTTGCGTTTCTGCGGACTTGAGCTCTAAAGCTAGTAGAGCTTTCTGGCTCGAAACAAATTGTTTCTTCATTGTTTTTGGGCAGAGAAGCTCAAAAAAAGCTCTGTAAAATGGCTGTTTGAAACACATTATTGGAACCTATTCGAAACGCGTTTGGTTGCAACAATGCATAAAATCAAATAATGAACCCCCACAATAAGTTGAGTAGCGTAGCATGTCCTACATGCTTTTGGTTCGTGCTATGCATGATTAAGTTGATGGTCTAAGACTTTGTGGTTGGACACCATAGGGTTGAAGATTGCGTGTCTCCTTTGCTATCTTGAATATTATTCTAGATGGAGTCCACTGAGTCTGGCACAAAAAATTTACAAGCCTTTCAGTAATGAACCTACCAAGTGAGTCATGACAGGAGAATAGGTCTACCTGTGCTATTTGGAATCCCCATCAACTAAGGGCAATTGAATTCAATTTGCACCTGCGTCGTATGTCTAGGGCTTTTACCAATGCTCAACTTTTTGAGTTTTACTTGACTAGAGAATAAAATTGTCTCGGTCAAGTGGACCCAATGTAGCATTTTGGAGTTCAAGAAAAGTTAATGAGGGTTCACTTATTTTAAATATCGCGACATTACCTACTACGTCAATAACTTTCGGGCTCGAGGAATTTACCTCCTCTAATATCCCATCCAATAATGGAAGGTTTTAAATTGTGCACTTTACAAAATTTTAGCATTGTAATCTTGATCCGTCTCCATTGATCTTTTTCCTAGCATTCATCAAGACTATCGGTAATCCTTTAGAGAGTGTTGTTTGTTTAAATTTTATCAGAAATAAATTCCCAGAGGCAGATAATTTCCGTCTCCTTGATACATGTTGCATGCTCTCTTTTGCTATTGTGATTTTCATCCTTCTTTACTTGCTTGTGCTGCAAATTTTTCTGAATGCTATTCTTAATTGTGCATAATGTTATTTGCTCAATCAGGAAGGTCAACTCCTCGAATGGCACCACGGCCTGCAGCTCGTCCTGCGCCTCCTCCTCAGCCTGGTATCTCTTTCTATTCTCTTTTTAATATGCATATGTACTTCTGGATGGTACATAGAAGGAAAGTAAGATGTACTTGTACTACCAATTTGTCTCCTGGGGATCAGGGTGCTGTCTGATGAGCTTTCTGATATTTTTCCAATTTTGCTCTTTTGCAGTTCATCATGCACCTCCGCCAGCACCACTTCAATCAAGTGGAAGTGGTTCCATGATGGGTGGACTTGCAGGCACTATTGCCCAAGGTTCACGATCGTGCTTATTGCAATTTGCTATTTGTATCATTTTATCATTGTTTTTTATTCGGGCACCCGCATGCCATGTTCTTGAATGCAGGGATTCAGTTGTTAGCTGTGGTAATTCCGATCTTTAAACGACAAGCTTAACATTTATCATCTTTCACAGATCTATGTAGTACAGATAACTCATCTTTTCATGTTGTTACCAGGTTTGGCCTTTGGAACTGGAAGTGCTGTTGCTCACCGGGCTGTTGATTCTATCATGGGACCCCGCGTTGTGCAGCATGAACAGATCCCTGCTAATTCCTCAGAATCACAGACTGCATCAGCTGCAATCACTCCAGTTGGTGGTGCAGATACATGTACCTACCAAGCCAAGGCATTTCAAGATGTATGTTGTCCTATCATACTTGTTTTAGTCTTGAAATTGCTGTGTGCTGTAGTGCATCTTTGCAAATGTTGACTCTTTGGTTGTCAATCTATTTTCATTATAACATGCTTATATTGTATGTAGTGCTTAAACGCAAGTGGAAGCGATATTTCAAAATGCCAATTTTACATGGACATGTTGGCCGATTGCCGCAGAGGTTCTTCAGCATCAGGTAGTGGACTTGGAAGCTCTATTAATGACCCCAGAAGCGTTGCATCCTCAAGGTTGTTGCCAGCTTGTTGGTTGGAATGATTTGTCATGAAACTTTTTATTGGAATAATTGATGGTAAGTTTGAAATGTTTTCTGGTCAGCAGTGAAATACATAATGTTTGAGCTTCTACATTGTTAACTATGTTGTCTTGGTTATTGCAGTCACTCTCTGAGGGGAGCTATTTGCATCCTTTTATCAGTGGATATACATCAGTTGTCATACCCTTCTGTTGAACATTTTTATGCTCTTATTGCAAGAGTTAGACATTTATTTCTGTCCTTTGCCGATAAATAGTGGATAAGATCACAGGCTTTTCTAAGCTTTGTGGACTTGACGAGATAAATAAAGATCATATCATAAACTGTAATAACTGTCTGGAACATTTGACTACCAATCTATTTGGCTACATAGGAAGAATATTTTGTCATGCCCATTCTTCATTCGTCATAGTTATAAAGCTGTGATGGCTTGTATGTATGAATTGTCTTATGACTATATTTTAGCCAAACTAGTTTCCTCCATTCCTACGCGATGCTTTAACCCATCTTTATCTTAACTTCGATATTTCAGACAGTTGTGATTTGTCTTATAATTCATTCGATATTTATATGTCAGTCAACTAATTTCCTGTACAAAGATAGTGGTGCACTTTGCTGCCAGATATATAACAAAGCTAATGTTGGTGTACTCTATATATGTGACCTGCACCTACTCGTGGCTACTGAGTGCATGAGCAGGGATGTCACACATATAGTCCATGCCATTCATGATGAAGGTGACATTCTAGTACGTGTTGTGGGTAGATCCCATGGGGTACAGATTATGCTTCTCCTTTTTTGTATGTTTAGGCATTATCCTGGACTGAACATTGATATATATCTTTACCTTGATGTTTTGGAGTGTTGACTGATCTCACGTAGTTCTCAAAACCCAACTAATGTCTTTAGGTTTGAACTTATGGACTTCAGAAGTACTGGCAATAGAAGGGCTACCAAAGCTATCCACCACCTGAATTTTTGTTTTCATTCCTTGCATATCCACAAGTCAACTCATGTTTGGGGGTTGGAATAACCATTTTTTTGTTTGTGAGTATATTGGTAAACCGTAGATCTTGTCAATCAAAGTCTTCTTGAACTGTAACTTACCTGATTAATTTTTCAGTCATCGTGTTTTCTTCTTTTTTTCAGGCTTTGACTGTTTTGATGGTCTGTTACAATCCTTTGGGTAAGCAGTTGACCATCAAGATGGTAATGTGTATTTGGAACATCGGTTCATATGTATGAATGTCCTGTTGAACCAAAAAAGCTCCTTTTCAAACACAGCCATAAATAAGCATCCTGTACTCGAAATTCCTTGAGGACTTCTCCCCCTACACTGTGTCCTTCACTTCCCCCTCCCTAATCTGCAGGCCAAAAGTCACAAGAAATATAGCAGTAGAATTGTGATTTGAACATTTAGGTGATTTTGTGTTTCTCAGCCATCAATGAAAAAAATCAATCACAAGCAGAAATTAGGAAGTCATTAGGAGAATCAGATGCATTGATGCAGAACAAAATATACATTGCCTGTAGTAGCTAGCAAAGAAAATAGAAAGGCCAAATGTTAAATGTTACTCCCAAGGACCTTTGCAAACCCAACCAGAGCAATGAACATGTTGATAAACCCTATGAAATTTTTTCAAGTCTGAGCATAGGGGGAAGTCGCCTTCTCCATCACAGCACTCTTCTGTGCACCTTCAACTGCAGAATATGGAATTGAGCTCTCAACTGAAGTTCCTTGTGGAGAAATAAATGGATGCACAAAAACACGAGCAAAAAACGAAAGAAAAAACCTCAACCAGTAAGCAGGAGATTGTTAAGGAAGTGTTAACGAAATGTGTGTTTGAAATACCTTTAATCATGTCAGTTAAACAAGTGGTGAATGGGAAGGTGGAACAAGTAACATTGATGGTAAAGGAGGAACAAGTAAGAAGGCAACATTCAATCAATCTGTAAATGGCATGCATCAAGGAAGATAGAAGGAGAGGAGAATGTAAGAGAAGTGGCTAGCAAGGTTTTGTAAATAAAATATATATTTCTGAACCACAATGGATAGATTCTAAGGTAATCTGCCTTGCCAATTACTCATCAAATTAAAAGAATTTGTTTAGAATAAGCTATCTCAAGGGAGAGAATACTTGAATCAATCAGGACTTTGTGAGAATACAATCCCTAGAAAGGGTATGAGAATAGAAAGCATTAAAGGCATAACACAAGAAAGGTGAAGAAGCCTATTTGAGATATGGCAAAGAGGTGATTAAGCAAAAGAACAAGCTTAACCAAAAGGAACTCTGTAGATGGGACTTGGTGACTCTCAAGTTCTATGTTTCGAACAAAGATAGGTGCATAAGTCTATTTGACAAAAGCCAAACAAAAGAACAAGCTCAAGGGAAAGGATCTTCCTAGATAGGAATTGATACCCTCAAGTTTCATTTGGAACAAATAGCACTTTTCAATAGATAACCCATTGTTCATGTTACCTCCATGTGCAGGAGTACACCCTTCTGTCACGAGCTTGGATCTTTCTTGTTGCTTTTTTTGCCCATGTCCCTTCTCTTTCTTTTGATGAAGAAGGCTTTTTTGTCCTTTGAATCGGTTGGTTGAAGTTTCCTCCCTCCTTGGACGTTGGCATGTTAACAATCCTCACTCACTAGCTCACTTTACAATTCCTAACGCTTCTCTTCTCCTCAAAGTGATACCCCTTGATTCATTGAGAGGCTTGGAAAATCTCCCATGCATCATTTGTTGTATTAGCTACCTTCAGCTCTCAGGAGCTCATTGGACAATTTATCTTGATGATGTGTAGAGAAATTTGGCTCTCAAACTTGGTCTTGTTTTGTGCTTGATGATGCCTTTGCTCCAAACCTAGCAAAATGTCTATCAAACCTTGAATAACCAAAAATGATTCCATTCTATTCTTCCAAATGAGTAGTTAGAGGAGGTCAATTTATCACTCGACCGTTGTGACTAGAATGAGTAGAATTAGATCAAACTTGATCGTATAAAGATGATATGAAGAAACCCTAATCTAGTCCTTCCAACGACACTTTCTAGGCATTTGAGAATAGATCTTTGACACCTATAAGAGATGAGATTAAATCTAGAAAGAAATTTATATTTTTAAAACCTTTCCTCACACAATTCAACTCCTCCACGATCGGAAAACAATGTAAGCGATTATGATGCCAATCACTATCCTAATAAAATCCAACTTCAGATGTGAGAAAAAATGATGTAATATTCTTTGTAAGACTCCAAACTGACAGGAGAAAGAGATTATTAGAACTCTCTAGAGGTCAGTTCAACTATGCAAGAGTTTTGACATGCATGAACTTTTGGGAAAAGAAAAAAACGAACTCCTCTTTAATCCCTTTTTAGCCTTCAACCTTGCACAAACACAAAATAAATCACCTAAAATCAGCTTGGAAGGTAAGGAATTGAAGCTCTAATATTGCAAGAAAGTTTTATCCAATAACTACTTCACTTATCAAACTTTGGAGAAAATAAATTACATCTTTATTGATGCTCATAACAACATAATTTTTCTAACAAATTTGGTAGGAGACTTATGTGTGAATGATTGCACTTACCCCCATGGGCTATGTGAAAGATATTCAAAATGCCAACGTAGGACAAACTTGGAGGCCAACTTAGAAACACATCCCTTGTCAAATGTCAAATCTCACATGTATGAAATCCATCTTGGAGGAGGTCGAAACTTGTACTCCAAGTTATCTCCAAATGTGCTCTATGTCATCTCTTTCTATTGGCTATGGTTAGAGGGAATACTGAGAATGGCATAGATAAACAAATAAGTTTCACATGCCCATCAGCATTAACATAACATGATTATGAGGCAAGGCCCTTCAAGATGGTATGCTCTTTGGCTAGGTCCTTACTTAGGGATGACACTTGATTTTTTAAATTGAAACCTTTTGCTCGTCTTTGTCAATCCATTCTCCTCTTTTAATTTCTTTGCTTCTTTCTCTCGTATGTATGTTGATAAGTCACTTGTGCTTCCTTGTTTTATACTTGCACATCAACCTAAATTACCTCATATTGTTGTTGCTCCCATTCTTTTGCCTTGTGCTCCATGTCTTGCAATAGTTCCTCAAAGTAAGTTGTGTCCATTGCATCAAGCTAATTACTCAATCTTTTCCTAAGCTTCTTAACACCTTGGTACTTCATATTCAAATCATGTATCTTGTTTCTATGTAGAGACATGCATTGCATAAATTCTTGTTGATACATAAGACGTTTCTTAGCATCATTAGCTTGGTCTAACACATCTTGCAACACTTGAGCTTGAGCTTTCTTGTCTAGTTGCATCCAACTTCTTTAGGATCTTCAACTTGCTACAACGTGGATTAATTATCTTGTCATATCATTTTAGGTTGATCCTCAAGTCATAACTTCACTTATCTCTATGATCCCATCTTTGTTGAAAAAGTAAAGCACTTATACACCCACATTGTTAGTTGGCATGGCAATTTTAACAATCTACAAACAAAAATTTCTGATATTTGATGAAGATTTTCTAATAAAAAATCCACAATATGCGATGAGAACCATAGAGCGTAGTTATTTGAAAGGAAAAATAATCGAAATGTCAACAATGATGGCAAGAACTTTTCACATGTTTTAGTTTGACAAGGAACTTGAAAAGTGGGCACCAACTAATTTTAACACTTCATTATGGGAATGTTGTAGAATTCAATCAAGTCATTCACGCCTTCAAATTGATAAGAATAAAAATATGTACATAGTTTTCATACTCCCAAAACTATGGAAGATTGGGAGAAATATGTGCAAGGCACATTTTCAAACCAATTAGCATATGGCAAGCTTTTTTAACCAAAGACATTATGTTGAAGTTGTGAGACAAGCAACCTTGAATGCCGTTTGTTTTTTTTTAGCAAACTCTTCTACTTTTCCATTGATATTATGTAGTTAAACAACGTAATCAAAAGATTTTGATAGGCTTTGGCATATACGTGTATGCTAAAACTTAAGAGAATTGTATAACAAAAAAGAAAAAGAAAGTTACAATTTATAACAAAGTAAAAAGGGCCATTTTTGTGCTCAAAATCACAGGAGTGACCATCAACTCTTTGCACATCATCACAGTACCTTACCACTTCATAGCAAAGCTAAAAATTCTTAATTGAAAATGAGCCAACAACTACGATAGATAGTGGTGTAGCTACTCTTCATCAATTTGTTGTTAGGTCTAAGCTCAAATCACAAAACAAAGTGCTAAAATGACATCAATAAGAGACCTCATGTTAAGGAAGCCCAATGGCAGTAGGCACTAAAATAGAATTTGAGCAAATTAAAGGCACGCCAACCTTCTAACCTTAAATAGACTCAACCAGTCAAGGCTATAGATTTTGACATCAGACTTACCACCCACCCATAGAACACAATCCATGCTCATTTCTAAACCATGTGAGTATATGTACAAACATCCAAAATTGACCTTAGTCAATGGCCATGGCATCCTATACCACGATATTCCATCTATCACTCACTAAAATGCCTTGCATATAATTGGAGGATGGAGTGAGCACTGAAATATGTTTGTTCTTGAAACAACTAATGCCAAGCCCTTGTACATATATCACAACCTTAGCTACCTACATTTGCAGTTATGCGTACTCCCATTCTTGATCTCCACCGTCACAAGCCATCCACTTATTTCTCTCAAGTTAACTCCAACTCCAATCATAGTCCCGAACTAATAAATCATGTGTTGATAAGAATTTTACTTTTGTTAGAAACTAATCCCATTGGGATTCCAGAACCAAACTTTGCATGCAAACGTACTTTGGTTAGTTAGGGATCTCATAGAAAAGAACGCACAAAGGATTTCAAAAGACGTAAAATGGATATATTTAAATATGAAGCCTACTACGATAGCAAACTAAAGAGATCAGACCAAACATCTACTGATTTCTCACACATTGTATTGGATATCGTAGTTGGTTCGCTTTATCAATTCGACTAAGAATTACTAACTAATTTTAATTGAATATTTATGACTATTTTTACCCTAAGTTTTGAGGCCTAATTTTTTTTTTCAAAACAATGGCCAAGCACTTTCATTCCTTGCTTTTGTTTTTTGTGTAGCATGTAGGATTCATGTGATATTTTGGATTTGTTTGGCATCAATGACAAGTTCTACAACATGCTTGTAGATCTTCTTGAAAATTGAGATGCCTTCGATACATTCACATCACCAAGCGAAGCCATTTTGACAATACTTGAGAAGGAAATAGTGACACACTTGGAGATTTCTTGAGTGCCCAAATGTTGAGTCGCGCAAGAAAAGTTAGGAGGGTTCCACTTGGCTAGTATTTTTTTCTAAATTCCTTCAATGACTTTGTAGAATTTTTTTAACCATGTTGACACTTGAGAATGCTAGATTCCATATATATATATATTTTTTAGTAGTCATCCCATGCTACATATGTGACATGTTTAAGAATTTCCATAGCAATAGGTTCAATATTGTCATGATGGGTTGGTGACGGGTCCCAATTTAAATTGAATGTTCCTGCTTATAAGTGGTAACAAAACCAACACCAAAAGGTGCAAAGCTCTAGATGCTCCAAATAGGATTTCCCTGATAAAATTGTATTGATTCTTCCTTTAGCTCATAAATACATAAATGCTTCAAAGTGAACTCCCCAAAATGGTGAGGGATACATCTTTTGAGTATTTCCAATGTGACCTCTTGTGCAGGATTGGCCATGCAAACAATCATCTTGATTAGTTGTGAACAAGTCCATATGAGTACTTCTGATACAATATTTGTAAGAACATCAAGTCTTGAGCCTTTCTTGATTTGAGCTCCTTTGATCCATGGGTTAGACAATTGGACACCAATAGTTGGAGCAACATCATTCATCATAAGGCTAGACTAGCATGACTTTTTATTCTATGGTAGTTAGAAAATTAGTTGACAGCAGTAATGGAGATTTAACATTTCCCATTCTAGCATTAATTTCTCCTATGAGATGTCCAATCTGGCTTGAGTAACCTGATCCATGATATAATCAACTGTTTTCTCCATAGAGTATTCTTTTGAACTGCACAATGCATTGTCCTGTTTTAGTCTATTAATCATTTTCAAAGTAGCTTGCCTCAAGGATGATGGTATGGTGCATAATTTGATAGAGGATTTGACAATTGAAGGTTAGTTGGAGCTTGACTACAAGTGACAGGTTGTCAAGGCACTAGTGTGGATTGGGTTGGTTTGGCCTGAGGTGCAAGCAATAATTGGCACGTCCCATGTGTAAATTGGTCACTGCATGTTGATTCTACTATACACAATTGAAAATCTTTTGGCCAATGGCACATGCAAATCTGTGCGAAATCCATGATATGGATGTGTCACACTTGATTGAATTGATGCGCTTATTATTGTGGCTATACATTTGTGGTAGGGCTAAGGTTGTGCAAGTCCATCACTAACTGCTACTAGTTGCTAGTAGTGGTGGAAGATAACCATGAGGATGCTAAGAACTGATAGCATAGGCTAGAACATATCCATAGAAAGAACAAAATCTCGCTGTTTTCTGCACTTCTTAGTAGTATTGACAATCCTACTGCTGGAATGATTGTTGTTTCATTGGCCTTTTTGGAAGTTCTGAGGCTCATTGTCTAGCTGCAGGGAGACTCTTCGTTTTGCTGTTTAACACTGTTACATAAGGTCATAGAGATCTTCTTAGAGAAGATCTCATATGCACACCTATGAATGTCTACCACATTGCAAACATATGATGGCCTTTGTGAATCGGATAATGCCTTTGTGAATTGTAGTCTATACAAGTGGCACTTATCACCACAGCTAACCAAGGCCATGGACCTAATTGTATTTGAGAGTCTGAATAACTGCACTACTGTAACGAGTAGCTTCATTCTTTATTCCTATCAAATTGACCATAGACATCAGACATCTGTAGACATTATACAAAACGAAAGCTATGCCAATCTCATTTCAACGTCATGATACTTTCTAAGTTCTTACTCCGATTCTCCAACTCAAGGTGTAATGTTATGATGATCGATGTTTTACAAAGATTGCAAACAAGTTAAGAATTAAGAGTTGTGTCAGCAATTAGTACAACTTATAGTAATACACATTGAGAAGAGAGTCTGCATTTTCTTGAAATAATCATGTCTTTGTAAAGCTTATTTTTCTGGTCAATGTTTACTTTGGACCTCAGTAGATAAATTACAAAGAATAGTCACACAAACATGTCAAATTCCTTCTAGAAGAAATATCATGGTGACAATAGTCTGCTGAAACTAGGAACTGTGAACAGGGTATGAAAATATTGCCAAAGATAAGAATCCTTAGTGTTGTTTGAATGTAGCTAAATTCAAACAAGGCCTACAAAAAGGTGCAGACGACTGAAACAAGGCATTCTAGATGAAAAGCCCAAAATTTGTATGCAGTATACTAGTTCCCAACTACATAGAGTCGTAATTCAGCAGTAACTTCAGAATGGAGTTTGATTTCAGCTTTGTATTCTCCAACTTCCCTAATCTCTGGTATTGTTATGATTCGCTTGTCAAATTCCCTGTGAAAATAACAAATTCCAGCTTATTTGACTACCCAATACCTGCCTGATCATGACAACTTACAAAGATGGCTTGGATCTTCTCCAATAGAACAAGAAATTGATATAGGAGTTCCTACAACACATTTCAATCATTTAACAAAAAATCACATGAAATGATTCAACTACACGGAATTATACAGAAGTTGCAAGTGCTACCTTTGCGTATTAGCACGAATAATGTCAGCAACATCTTGGGTGGTGACGCTGTGAGAGGTACACAGACAACAAATCGTTGCTGTCAGTGAAATGTCTAAGCACAATTTGAAGAGTTTAAATGAGCTGCAAAATGACGGAAGTGCAAATTACTCTATACACAATCTTTGAGAGACATTATTACCCAAGCGTGTAAAAAGAAAGTCAAAGCCAAAACTATAACAAATTGACCAGAAAAAGACATTGATTTACTAGTTTGGATTGAAGGGATACTCACGAGCCAAATATTTGCCTGCCAATACCACGTTTGCGTTTGACAGTGATACCACCAATGGTTCGCAACATTCTTGCAGTTGATTCTGCCTCCTCTTTTATCTGGAAAGCATGATCATAAACCATTTAATTGTACGATCTTAATACGAGAATTCACACAAATAACATCCTAAAGGATAGATTTATTCAGATGAAAGAAAACATCGAAGTTTCCAAATATAGCTCTATACTTAAAGCCACGAACAAGGCGCCCAGACAATCATTGTACATCTCAGTCCCTAATTTCTTACTGTCTCAGGTATTGCTCTCTAACAGTCCAATTCAAGAATCTGAATATCATTAGTGAATGTTATGTGCTGCACGGATATATGTTTGTAAAAACTAGTAAATTTTGTGTGTTGAAATATTGTATATGCATACATAGAGGGTATCTGTGAGCTGGGTTATGTCAATGGCATGACAAGAAAGCCTTCCAGGAACTGTCGATCATTAAATCCCATAAAGAATGTTGTGCAAATAATTACGCCAGCTCTAATTGTGCAAGACGGTTCTAATGGGAACTGTGGAACTAAAAATCCCAGGATATTATGCCACAAGAAACTATGTAAGTGGGCATAATTTATCACCCAGAAAAGGGAAAGTATTCAAGAAAGAATCAACACGCATCACCTAAGAGGTCAACTCAGCACGAACGTCTGTCATATTAGAAAAATGAGTAAGCTGCTGAAGCATCTACTGGAGCATTTCCACAACAAAAGGCTTTACCTCAACACTGTAAGTAGAAGTCATCCCACAAGGGAGCATGATGACAAAACACTAGTGAAAAAGTATGTAGTAAGATGCTATTAAGGGAGCGGACTATTGTCATCCACTTGAGTAGATCTTAGGTACACACAAGAACACTAATAGGCTGAGAAATGTAATAGAAGAGAGCTGAAAAATTAGCAAGAAAATGTCTGTCTAAATGTCAATGAGGACTCACAAAAAAGGGCGCTAGATAGGAAGAAAGCCTGTGCACATAAAATCAAATAATCTTGTAAGGAAATCGGAGAGAAACATGATCAAATATATTTCCAAAACAGGTGCCAGAGGCAGGTTTATGCTATCTACAACTGCTGTAAAAATCAGCAAGCAAGATGTTATGAAATAGGCCTGAAAACGAACTCCGAAATAGTCACCAGCTATCAATGATTGTTGTCTAGGACTTTTATAAAAATCAGCAAGCAATAGAGGAAGAAAAGAGGAAAGCAAAACTGTAGGAGAGTGCGAAAGTAGAAGGACAAAAATGTAGGAGAGAGGAAATGTAGTAGGGCTGAAACTTAGGAGAATGAAAATGAACGAGGGTGGAAACGTAAAAAATGTAGGAGGTCACAGAGAAAAAGCACTAGCAGCACTTGCTCTTTTCTCGGCACTCAAATTGTTTCTCATATTCGTGTTCCCCCTGTCCTCGCTCCCTTACCATTGCATGTTGAGGTTGCAAATTCTCATTCATTTTAGAGTAACCTTATTTTTTTGGGCAAGCTGATTTCTATGTTATCCCTATTAAATGCTATGATATTATTCTCGGCGCTGATGGGTTTGCATCTTTGGATGCCATCTCCTTTAATCTTTCCGCAGAAAGAATCAATTTTTTTTCAAATGTTCGAATCAGCCGATTCAAACCTGACCCAACCAATTTGAACCGATTCAAAAGGGTCGAATCGGTGCATTAAACATTGGAGCCTACTAATAAGATAAGGTTCTAAGGTTGGATACGGGAAGTAAGAATAGATTCAATGAATTGATGGAGGTTTTTTTTAAGAGTATGGCATCATGTAGTAGTGTACTGCAGCTTACAGGCCACAACAGAATGCAATTGCCGAACATACAAAGACACAACATGGAGATGGTGGAGATGGCAATGTTTATTTGATCTGTTGCAGCCCTGAGATTATAAACAACATTACTGCTCAAGAAGGCTGGAAAAGACACAAATCTAATGTAGGACATTTGAGGGTCCATTTGAGGGCCCACATTTGGACTGATCTTGGATTATTATCCCGTAAGGAGGTCAATAGGCCATCCTTGACCCATAAATTAATTATCATTATGGGGGGTTGGGGGCTCTCATGGAATTAATGTCATAATTAATGGTTGGAGGCCTAAAACTCAAGATGGTGGACTTGTACGGATCTATTAGTGACTCATGGGAGAAGTGGATGAGGTGGCCCAGTTAGGCTGCTGATGTGTCCAGTGAGGTCCCCAACCATAATTAATTTACGGGTCGAGGAAGGCCTACTGACCTCCTTATGGGATGATAATCCAAGATCAGTCCAAATGTGGGCATGATAGATGCTCATGTGTGCCTAAGGGGAGGAGAGCAGAGTTCGATAATGAAGGAAACAAATCTATTTTTCCCTTGGGCTGATAATTGCAAGAAGCGTTATAGTGAAGAATCCAAAGACCACAAATGTTTGATGTAGGAAACAAGACAATCATCACTAGTGAGATGTAATATCTACTGAGTATGAAGATCCCAGAGAAGAAAGAGTTTACACACATCTGCTTGAAGAAAAGGAAGAAGAAAAGATAATCAAAGTAGTTGACACTCCACATAAATTAGGTCAAGCAAGAGGAAGAAGCCATCAGTAGTTCCTACTAGCAACAAAAGAAGGAAGCAGATAATCTATTAGATTGTAACAGCAACAACAGGCAAAGTTTGAGCAAGTGAATACAACTCTGACATCATGAAGTTCACAAGCCAATCAGCTATGAAGAAATGGCAAAATGTATAATACAATCCATTCATGAAAAAATCCAACTTGGGAGCTACCCAACTTACCTCCACCAAACAAATCAGTCAGTTGCACATGGGTATACAAGGGAATGGTCAAAGAAGATGGAACAATCGACAAGTAAAGGGCAAGGTTGGTAATAAAGGGTCATGCTCAAGCAAAAGGCATTGAGTTTGGGGAGATTTGTGTACCTGTTGCCAAGATGACTATAATAAGGCTAGTTATATGTATAGTTGCCTTTTATAGTTCAAAGCAATGTTGCAGGGAATCGCAATCCGCTACAAAACGTTCTAGAATGTGCAGCGATCCGTGAACCGGATTGCAAATCGCCAATTTCTTTTTTTTTAAAGTTTAGTTAGTACTAAATGAACTTGGAAATCATCAATGAATGCATCAGAAGAACAACGTATTGATAAACTGGAAAGAGGCGAAAATAACATTGCATAGAGGCTAGAGCCATATTGATCCGGTAAATTATAAAGATAGAGATATTGTTGGCACTGTATAATGTTATCGTATTTTGTTGAGCATGTTGAGTTGACTCATGTTTTTGTCACAAAATCTGAGATGGTTGCTTATGCTTCATATTTGTTGTCGGTTTGCTGTCATTCAATGCGGTTCCATGTGATTTCATTTCACAGAATACAAAAGTAGAGATGTTCGATAAAGAATCACTTAATGGCCCAAAATTGGACCACACTCCTCTTGGAACTCCAAGCAAACTAGATAAGTGAATTGCTCTTAAAAACACCTTTCATAAAGAACTCTTTTGGCTAGTTAAGTCATGTCAATGACTTGATTACATGAGAATGTTAAAGGAGATCTACGTAGCACATCCGAGACGATTGGTCTAGGTCTTCTACCTTATTCTGTGGACATAGAGGTGGCAACAAGAACATCATATTTCTAATTCTCAAACAAAACACGGAAATTAATTCTTGGGTAGATTCATGAGAATATTGAATTCTATGGAGTATAAATCTTTCTAATTATCATGATTGCAAGTAACGATCAACTGTCTTATTGTAGAAAGATGCACACACTATAAAAATAAGAAAAGGTATATTTGGACCTAAAGAAAAGGGGAAAGGCTCCAAACATCTCCAAAATTTCAAGTATTTCAAGTTTAGAAGTTTCAAGCTTCTAATTGATTATCTTCATTTAAAGTAATCCTCAAAGCTTAGAATGCAGTTGAAAAAAGCCTTACCTTTTTTATTTCAGCTTCCTTTCTCTCCTCCTCGAGTTTCAATTCCCTAAATACAACATGAACACAAATAGAATCACGCACATTGTCAATTTCTAAAATAGTTCATGAGTATCACTACGATAGGCGTAAAAATTATCCAACAGAACACTTAAGAAAAATAGAGGTCTAGAGGCAATTTTGGAGTGTGCTCTACATGATTGAGACAAGCACTAAATGCTTTTCATGATTCCACATGTGAATTGAAGCATTCAACCTTTCATCCTATCTAGCATAAGTATGTTGAGCCTCAAGCATCTGATCTCTTGTGACTTTTAAAGCTTCCTTGCAGTTCCAGTCACTTTCTCACAAAATCTACATCCATCATTCTAATATCTTCTAGCATGTCTACATAGCATGCCATTCCAAGCCCAACTTTCCTTTGCTAGTAGACTTCAGCTAGAGTTGCTAATATCTGTGCAATTGATTCATGCTTTAAATGTTTAAATTTATATTATCATGTGGGACATTGATCTTGTATGACTTTCGCAAAAGATGATGTCCTAGTTTGTGTATAAATTGTTGGTGAGGCACCAAATATGACCACCTCTATTAATGTTGTCCAGTGCCAAGTTTCTTTAGCTTATTCTGCTTGGGTAGGACAAGCTAGCTCTAAGACAATTTAAATTTGCAAGGTACAAAACAATACATATACCTTTTTGAGGACGTTTGTATAATTTGTTTGGATCAATGTTCTTCTTACAAGAAGGCACTTGTATTGCACTCCATGGGTCCTTTGTTAGGTGCGTCGACATTCATTTTCTAATTTTCTTGTTTCCACTATTTTCCAAAAGTTCATCTCTTTCGTATTTTTTGGTTCCTTCATGGATAATTGCACATCATCAATCTTCCTCACGTATAGTTTATCAATTACATATCTAGATGCTATAGAGATTGAAAGTAACATTTTAGGGTTTAAGGTTTCGTCATTTTGTCTCTTATAGCTCATTGTATATTAACATTACCTAGACCTTGTCACCTCATTCGTTTTCCTACACATTTGAATCTATTTTGTGATTCAACATCGCATCTTACCTCACATGTGGGTAGCAATCATGAGTCCTTACACTCAATACATATGGCCATTTGGAAATACAACTAAAGTTGGCATGTCCTAGTTGTAAGGGATATACTACTTAATCTACACCTTAAGATACAAGTTGTAAGTATTCTACTTGCACGAGATCTGCTTTTTTCCATCTACATAACCCATTTGTTAATATAAGATGTAACTATCATACTCATATGTACTATGCTACTTCATTTACAACTTTTCCTTTTGAACATGGGATCTCATGATTATAGTTAGTCATCCTATGAGCAAGCAGTCTCAAAAGGCTTGACATCAATCATGCGTCTCTCAATACATGTATCCTTCTATAGATTGTCTCCTTTATTACTTCACCATTCATATGGTCCAACCACACCACTCCGTCTTCTATTCATTTCTCTATTTAAGATACGAAAATTTTTTATGGGAATCAATCTAAATTACTGATGGTGAAGGCACAGAGTGTGGCAAGAAGTTTGAAAAAAGCATCAACTGCACCATTGATTTTATCTAAGTAATAATTGATATCAAAATGGAATGTTTGACTGAAGCACCTGAATTGTCTATTATTGAGGTCTTTTTGAGTATGCGAGCGTCAGATGGATTAATGGTCATTGTACAAATCAAAGGGAACACAATGCAAGTGATGTCTCTACATGAGGAAGTGTAACTAAGCAAACAATTTTTTTTCATATAATCAAGCTCAAGCATATGCCACTTAAAAAGCTTCACAAATTTGGTAGAATACAAAAGGTTTTTTGGCTCAAACTATTAAATTACCCTTCTACTTCTTGAACATTTTCAGTGACATGTTTTGCAGATTGGAGAGGCTTACTGAATATATTCCTTAGTTGCTATCTTGGCTTTACCAAAAGGAAACAGGTAATTTCTGAAATATCCAGTTTTGACAGAGAACAATTGCCCTTGTTTCCCAAGGTTCTCAACATTTTGAGTCAAAATAATCTGCAAAAGCAAAAGAAGCACTCAGTGTACACAATCTTTAAAGGGTAGTACGCAAATATATGCAGCCCACTCAGAGACATTAAAGACGTTCTTAAAATCCTTAACATATCATAGTTGCTCCTTCTTGCTAATTTGCTAAATGTGGAAGGGAAACTAGAAAATACATGTTTCTGAAAATCCGAGCGAGAGACTACAAGTTCCAACACTATAATTCACTAAAGCAAGAGGAAAAAAACGTTATAATTTATTAAAGCACTAGAAAGATTCAAAAGAGCATCGATGCCCACCTGACACCTCTTTTGCACCTTCTTTTGCGCCACTACTTGGTACCTCTGACTTGCTCTGACGACAGGAACCACCAGTTTCACCTGCAGTACATTTGTGTCCAGAATGACTTACAGTCCCCAACTCTCTCCGGCATCCTCAATAATGCTAGACTGTAGAAAAGGTCGCCTTCTTTTTAGTCTTAATTTTCTTCGTCAAAAGATACATAGTCTACGTGCAAAAAGGATCATAACCGAGGCATCTCTTCATATATGGTTGACGGAAAATAGTTCCCCTCACTTCTTCTATGATGTAGATACCAGCTGTTGTACGTTAATTTGGATACCTTTAACTCCAGCAGTTTTAAGAGCTTACATTCAATTCTCAGAAATCCCAGCCTTCAAATAACCTATTCCCTGCCACTTTTCGTACATAGAAGGTAAAAACACAATTCCATGCACTGTCTATAAGCAAGAACCAACTGTTCTAAATAGGGGATATGCAGACAATATCATGCATTGCTGAAACTACAAGTCTATATGTCGAACAAATCTGTGATTGGAATAAGCCACAAGAAACTCATCAGATATTGCAAGACATTTAAATATAAGAGCGAAAAGCACCACCCAGTGAGCACCTTACAAAGACAACAAGTTTTGGCACAGCACAATGCAAAACCATTCCATCACATAAACCCATATCACACAACATAAGATTTATCCAGAGGCATTCAATTCAAACCATCAAAATACTTCAACGCATCCATTCCTGCGCTCAAAATGCTACATAGATGCTTGAAGCCACGCTATCCCGGAAGAGTTTCCAAGAGAAGGAAGAAGCTTACAGATGGCTTGACGGAGCGGAGACCTTCATAGGCAGGTAACGGGGTGGAGATAGAAGAGGAATGCTGCGTGGTGGGTTGGATGCAGCTCGCCATAGCTGCCTGCTTCCTCCTCAGCTTCTTCTTCCACTACCTTTGAACTTTTTGTCACTCTATCATATCCATCCTTTGTTGGGTCTTTTCCCTTTTTTTTTCTCTTCATTTTGTCACCAAATTGAATATAATCTCACAACAAAGAAAAAGGACCTCACTTGCTTTCTTTCTAGTCTTTTTGTCTTTCTCAACTCAACTCAAATCTTTTGTTTGTTTTTCACTTCCTCTGCCAAGTGCTCACTTATTGCCCCTTTTTTTTTTTTCGTCCAAGGCACAGTTTTTGGTTTTCGTGCTGGTTTTTAAGTTGCTTGTGTTTTGTTTTCCTTTTCTTAGCCATGCCGCCATGGTGATAAGATGTTATTATGATTCTCTTGACTCTTTAAGTGTTTTCTTTAATAAGTGAATTTGAGCTAAGAAAAAAATTTGTTTCTTTACTTATCCTTTGAATTGCAGGCTTTTAAAATATACATATTACAACATAGTTGGCAAAACTAATGAAGATCTTTGAGATCACTTTGTTTTTGCATTTTTCTTTTAGTAGTTGTCCCTTTTTTATGGCATGCCATGTGTGTTTTAGTTCATTGTAAAATAGGTCATAGTGGTTATGTTTAAGAGTTTTATAAATGTGAAATTGTTGACTCCTCTTCTCCATGTGTCTCCTTGCATGAAGTGGCTAATCTAGATGTATCTAGAGTCGTTACATTTAGGCCTCAAATGTTTTGGTTTGTTCTTGGTGGAGCATCAAGCTTTTGCTTTCTTGGCTATGGTTATGCAAAGGTTGATGCTCTTCTACTAATTTTTTGATATCTTCCAAAATAATCTCTCAACCTCAATACCACAGTATCACTCAAGTGAGTCTCATTAATTCTATTTAAACTACCATTCTCTCACTAACACTACATCCATTCTTTAACACTGCAAAACTTGAATTTTGAGAAAGAAACTTAGCAAAGTCTAGTTTAGTTTTAAAAATTTGCAATAACAAGCTTGAAGCCCTCATACGATTATTATCCACAAGCTAGTGCCTTTAACAAGCTATCTTAATGTGGAGGAAGCAAGAGAATCCTAACATTGACACATAAACCATCAGTCAACCAAAAAGGGAATGAAAACAAGCACCAGTTTAAGCTTCTAAATATAGAAATATATCATCAATGAGTCAGACGAAGGTTAGTTCTATCAGGTTTTTTCAAGTGAAGGTTATTGCTCCAAATATGTCATTTAGAACTCTCACCAACTTGAAGAAATCATTTGATTCGCCATAAGAACCTTCACCGAGCCTACCAAGTATTTATTGTAGTCAGATCTACCTCCAGTCAAGTAAGCGAAGGTTAGGATTTCCAGATTAGTCAGAAATATCATTTCAGTGAGTTTTTTATTCAAAATATTCATAAAGTGTTGGATTTATCCTCATAATCGATCTTTAATCTACATCCATTCATCTATCCAGTTCTGCAGTTTTACTCACGTTTTTACAGAGTCTGCAAAATACACGAGAATGGCTAACAGTCAAGTTCAACAACAACAAAGAGTATCGAAGGTGTTCAAACTATTGAGTGTTAATAGAACTTGTTTCCACTTGTTTTGAAACTAGCCACTTACCCTAACGATTTTTGCAAGTAGTTTCTGATAAGCCTAAAACTTCGAAAGAAATATGAGACATTTTGAGCACACTATATGATGTGAGAGACGTGACTTCGAAATTGCATCTCAGAAGGACATTCTTCTCACTCAAGATGTCTAATGGTGATTCGCTTCATAATCATGATAACCAGTTTAAGAATCTCTTGTAGCAGATGGCAGCTGTTGGATCAACTATCAATGATCAAGATGCAATCATGACATTGCTATTGAGTCTGCCACCTACATACGAAAAGTGGGTGATGATCATAATGACACACTCAAATTCAACTCTATCGAGAATAAGCATTGTCGAAAAGTAGACTAGGATTCCATTTAGATCAAGTCATAAGCATGGAGCAAAAGATGTTCTAGATGTTGTTCACTCAAATATATGTGTCCCAATGTAAACTTTGTCATTGCTTGGTGCAAAGTACTTTATTACCTTTATCGATGAATTTTCGAGAAGAACAACTATTTATTTCATTGAGCAGAAATAAGAGGCTTTCAACCTCTTCAGACAATTCAAGGAGCATGCAAAACTTGAAATTGGTAAAAGAATCAAAGCACTAAGGTTAGACAATGGGGGAGAATACTTCTCAGTCGAATTTAAGAAGTATTGTATTAGCAAGGGCATTGAGCAAAAATTCATTACTTTTTATTTTCCTTTGTCGAATGGACTTGCTGGTGGAAGAATTGGACCTTAATCGAAATGACTAAGTGTATGCTTGCTCATGCAACAGTGCCTAAATTCTTCTGGGGTAAGTAGTCTGTGCATGCATCCATGCAACCTCCCATGCAGTCCATCCAAACCATAGGTCACATATCTCATGCTATCCTTATGCATATGACCATCACAAGCCATGCATTACTCCACATGTCTCAATAGGAGTGTAGAATATCATCCACTAAAGTAAGCAAAAAACAATTTACTTTACAAAAAATATTTGTGAGATCCATAGGTCTTAATAAAACACTGGAGTGATATTCTCAACACGAGTGACAATAACCATTATTCATCTGATATCTATCTATGCATAAGAGATGGTCTGGGTTTAAAAATTGAAATCCAATTATCTTGGAGCATCACAAATTCCAAGCCTTAATTCACATGATAATAGTCCTTCATAAAAGAAATAACTTCAAGTTGGAAGGATCATATGAAAATTAGCCTGATGTCCGATATTTGAGAAATTTTTAAGAAATAAGGGTTTTAAAAATATGAGAAATAGCTTTAAGGGTTCCCGATTTTGTAAATTATGAGATACCGTTTGGGATTTGGATCTATATCTCCATAGGTCTCAGTAAAACACTGGAGTGATATTCTCAACAAGAGTGACAATAAACATCATCCATCTGAGATCTATCTATGCATAAGAGACGGTCTAGGTTTAAAAAATTGAAATACAATTATCTTGGAGCATCTCAAATTCCAAGCCATAACTATACAAGTAGTATTTCACATGATAATAGTCCTTCAGAAAAGAAATAACTTTATGTTGGAAGGATCATATGAAAATTCGCCTGATGTCCAATATTTGAGATAATTTTAAGAATAAGGGCTTTAAAAAGGTGAGAAATAGCTTCAAGGGTTCCTGATTTTGTAAATTATGAGATACCGTTAGGGATCCGAATCTATATCTCATAATTTCCCAAAATACCTTGAAACAATTCACCAATAGATTCACCCGTTAGTATTAACATTATTGTAATTACTTACCACTGGTCTACAGATCACTCTTGCATATGAATTTTTCTTTGGAATCACTGATGCCCAAAACATCAGCTTTTTCTCCAAGAAAGTTCTTTGCTTCTAGATTTGTTCACTAGAAAACCAAAAAGATTAACTCGCTATTCTATATCCAAATATAGGATCTAATCTTCTACCAATTCCACAAGATACTTCAAGCCATCAAATTTTCTCATGTTCCTTAAGTGATTTATTATAGATGAAAATATCATCTAAGATTACCACTAGGCATTGACCCAAGTATGGATGAGAAATAACATTCATATATTGTTGAAATAACATAAGTGTATTCAGTAACCAAAAGAAAACATTAAAAATTCAATTGACGTAATAAAATAATAGATGTCCAGTATCTATATTAGAATCAGTACAAGGAATTTCATTCCTTCTAGAAGATCCTTAACCACCTTATCTGATATTTCAAAGATCCTAAAAATCCATTTGGATTTTCCCTGCCATATAGGCACATATCTATCCCAACCAATAACTGGAGAACCCATAAATTTTGTTCTTGATGGATAACAATCATCCATTTATGAAATGGTGATTTAATAAAAATGCCCCACACATGGTTTACTATCACATTGACAACTCATTCTGGTTAGTAATAAGATTTACAAATCCCTCCATCAGATAGTACTATCTCTAAGGGAAAGCTTTTTCCAGTATTAACAGCTTAAATGTGAGAGTACTATCTCTAAGGGAAAGCTTTTTCCAATACTAACAGCTTAAATGTGATCCAAGTGTTAACTTAGTTTTTTTTCAACCAAATCATACAAAAATTTATGGTCATTCTCATGGTCATATAAGATATCTCTTATGAATTCCTATTTAACGAATTATTTATGGAAGTACTCCATAATTGGTATTTTGCAGATCTCCCTCCAAGATTTTAAAAAAATCAGATTATGTAACACACACATTTATTAATTCAAATGTCCATTTCTCTTCCTCCTTTAGATTTTTTGATCCCCCAAAAAACTTCATCGACTAAGGTACAAGAAATTTTGTTAGACAAATAATAAATGCTAATGATAAGTCAATTTTCCTTTTCATTGCACTAGCTTTAGCATTACTCCATTAAGATCTATCAATTTATTGCAACTAATGAAAGTATATAAATGGAAAATCCACAAAATTTGGATTCCGGTACTTCTCTTACTCTATTCAACAAAAACCCATTTGTCGAATAAAGAATTTACCTCCATTCATTATCATCAGTTACTCCATTAGTTCATCTTAATTCCACCTTCAACAAGTATCTTGCTAAAAGCTTTTGCTTGCTATAGTGGCCATTTCCTATCCTACCCTCAACCCTAGATCCATGCACACAAGCATCAAGGAGATCATGAAGAGGATTAACTAGTTGTCACACGGAGATTCGTTCCCATGAGAGCGATAGCATATTTCATATTCCAATAGCAAATGCATATGATTCAATGCTAACACTAAGCATTAACACTAAGATCCATTAACACTAGCAATTAACACTACATCCATTAACACTAAATCCACAACAATGATAGAGACTTACTCTTTTCTCTCTCCCTTTCTCTCTCACAAAAAGCATAAAAATGATCAATCCCAATAAGCATCAAATCCAACAATTAGCCAATCCAAAGAAAACATGAGATTTAGAGGAGGAAAGATGAAGAGCAAGGACATTTCATATCCCATTCATAAGAGGCCCAACCTACTTGTATTGAAATGAAGAGAATATGTATAAATTATTCGAATTCACCACTGTATATAGTGGATTTTAGAGCTTTGGCCTCAAATCCTATTCGCCAATTTCTACCCAAAGGTTGATTCACATCACTCAACAGAGGTACATTTACAATATGCTAATTAGATATAAGATGAATTGCAAGTTAGCTCTCACCAATGGACCACCCAAGCCTCAAATTGTCGAAGGATCAGTGTTCTCTAGCAAAAGAAGAGAATGAGCAGATGCGCGAGTATCTATATAGTTTGATAATAGGTTCTCTTATGTAGCGATAATCTGTACCAGACCATACATAACTTTTGTAGTCAGTTCCTTAAGCCAATATATGTTTAATCTTGGTATTATACATTGGAAAGCTCTTATAAGAGTTATGAGATACATTCGAGCTACGATGGACCAATGCATATGTTATTGAGCAGTCAACAACGACAAACTCATCATACTCAGTGATTATTCGGATGCAAGTTGGGTAGGAGATGTAGATTCTCGTAGATCCACATCCGGATTTACATTCTTCCTCAATGGTTGTCCAATTTCTTGAAATAGTCGCTATTCATAATTAGTATAAATAGTTGATTACTTTCTAGGTTAATATTAGTTGATCTTGGAGATTAATATAGCACATTGCTAGAAATGCTTATTACTTATTAGCGAAAGTATTAGATAGAGTTAATCAAATACTCAAAGATAGTTTGGAGTACACAATTGTATCCGCCATTCTTTTGTCTTCACGATTCTTCTGATTCGTACATACTACTTACTGAATTGATTATACAACTTTATTGCATTCAGTATTATGTCAGAAAGATCAAATGCTTCTTTGTTCTATTGTACTTTGATTATGTTCTCTCATAGTTTTGTCTAAACTATTGAATACTTCCATAGTTATATAATATTTGATATAGCAATGTTTATTCTGTTATGTTTGTCTATGAAATCAATCTAACAGATTTTGATGGTTTCAAAGTTAGAATCACTTAGAATTTGAATGTGGCAATAGTTGCGATAGTTTTGTTTGAACTTGATAGGCGTAGTCATACATTAGGAGAAGGATTATTTTGTAGAGCCCGATGTGAGAGATTTCAACTAGTTTAGTTTAGTTGAGTCATATTTTGGTAAATTGTCAATATGAGGCCAAAACTCATTTTAGACTTAGAGATATACTTTTTGAAGTTATATTAGTTTAAAATACATTCAATAAACACTTTTTGAAAGTGTGGGAAAGTTGGTATTCAAGTTTGAGAGAGATTCAAATTTGAACTTTGGGTACATTGAATCTAGACCCAAAAATAGTAGGGTTTACATTTTGGAGAGAAAGCCAAGTGGCCAAATAGGGTTTTTACACTCTGTAAAAGGATGTAACTCGTGGAGAGACATATCTTCTCTCTTCTCTCTCTCATTTCATATATACATGGTTCTCTTTGGGTTCTACTACTCATTGGTGCACTATCTTGGTGATATCTTGCAATTCTATGTGTAGAATGATCATATTTTGCTATTTTCGGTTCCACACGTGTGAAATACAGTAGGGTACTGTAATTGTATGAACAACAAACATATTTTATGTTTTGGTTCATGTTTGATCAGTATCTCTTAGAGTTTGCATCTCATTTTGTATGTAGATGCTGATTTTTCTACATTGGCAGGATTGTTGGTTTGTTCCTTATTGTAACCAAAGATCAGGGACATGGATTGGATCTTGAATGATCTAAAATCCTTCACACCCGATAGTGCATCTATCGAATGTAGTTTTTCCTCTATTGAGCATCCTTTCCTTCTTCCAATAGAAATAACCCTCACCGAGTTAACCCTTGTCTAGGTAACCTTTGCGAGTGCCATTATTGAGTTATGATCTTCTTGATTTAGCCACTGCCAATTATGTGAAAGTCTCTAAGTTGTGGAGACACTGATTTATAAATTTTTTGCCTATTATAGAGTGTCAATCTACCTTATCCAAGCGTTATGGCCAAAATCCTATTTTTTGATATCATCAACAAGTTGTTTCATATTAGATCCAGATTTGATTACTTTCTTAAAATTCTAGATCCATCTCTATTGATCAATTTGAAATCACCAACTGTCAACCGTCATCAAGAATTTTCATCATTTGAATAAAAAATTAGAACATGGAAAGAGACGAAGATGTCAATATGATGTGCTGCCACCACATCCTATCATCAGGCGAACATCTCGTCTAGAGATGCCAAAGTATAATGGAGTCACAGATCCAGTTAGATTTCTCAAAATATATGTCGAATCATGTGAAGCCTATGGTGAAGTGAACCCATAAGATAAGCTCAAGTTGTTTCCAATGGCACTTATGGGAGCTACGCATGATTGGTTTAATAATCAGGCTCTTGAAGAATGTGCTAATTAGAAAGTTTTCATAGCTGCTTTGATCATCCACTTTAAGCCAAGGAAGTTTTTGGATGATTCGTTCATGTTGATGAGTAAGATCAAAATGGGGAAGAAGGAGACGACGGTCTGCGGCTATATCAAGCGCATTAAACATATCAGATATGAATGCGAACTTGATCTTATTACTGATGAGGCCATGATCATGTGATTTTTAGTTGGATTGCCAAAGTGAATAAAGCGTGAGCTCAAACATCGAGAACAATATATGACATTGCAACAGGAAATGAATGACACAATACATGAAGAGGATGAGGAATTAGATGATGAGCCACACATTGGCATGTTGCATTTTACATCAGGCTAGATTACCACAACTTGTACGACTATTGCTTCTACAAATATCAATGCAACTATTGAAATGGCGATGGATGAGTTTGAGAGACTTGGTCAATAACAGCAGATGCAGATGGACAAGATGTAGGCTGAGTTTGGAACAAAGATAAAGGCATTGGAATATCAGCATGCCCAACTTTCTAAAACTCGTGACAAAACAACACGTCAAATTTTTCCTACAAGGCAAAATGTTTGTTGTGCCATGTATGTGGATAATCATACCATGAACAAGTGTCCAACAATGAAATGATGAACGACTAATACATATTGTCATTTGTGCAATTCTACTGAAATATGAGACAACATTTTGTTTGTTTAATCTCATGATTATCCAACAAAAGTATCACAAGTATGGTTATCACGAAGGACTAAAATGGAAAGCTCCAAATGGTAAGGTGCATGGACTTGGATATCTAGAACAATTAGCTTTACATGTTCCACCAGGACAATACCCACCTCAAACCAATATGATTGAGCCAAAAGCTTCATCGAGTCAAGATCAATGGAACTATGCTCCTGAGCAAGGTCTTGAACTGCATTAACAATATGCAATCTATGTTATTGCACAACAACAATAGTCTAGACATTGGGAAAGAGCACCACTAGGATGCTTCGGGTGTGGAGAAAATCATCGTATAGCAGAATGTCCAAACAAAAGGAAAATCCACTCCATTTTGTTGTGAATGTGGATATGGACATTGTTGTAAGGACTGTCCAACCAGACCAGAAGTACCACCTACAACTGCTCCAATGACATGATTTCCATCAAACCAAGACCAGTAGTTCAACCAGCTCCACAAAAAGCCAATGAACCAGCTGCATCGATTATGGTTGTCACAAGAGCTCAAAAGCATAAAGAAGTTGCTCCTAATCCACAACCTGCAAAATCGGTGCTCATCAATGAACAAAATCTTCTACATCGGGAGTATATTTGAATATGCAATTAGAGAAAAATATATATCATAATATGAGGTAGTGGATAAAAGACCTTCAAGAAGAAAAAGTAATTGAGAATGCTAGAGTTTCTACTATGAATCCTCGCATGCCATCGGATTTACTTGATCTTGTGCAAAGATCGCATCAAAAAAATGATGTAAATACTCAGTTACATCAACGCAAAGATCTATTCAAAGTGACATCATCACCAAAGATTCCACAAACAGAGCTAATTGCGAATATCATTTTCAGTAAGATTGATATATAACTATGGGTGAGTTCTTGTGATTGGTACCTCATGCCAAAGAGGTACTATCAGATCGATTGACCAAGACAAAAACCAGCATCCAACGTGAACCGTTATATTGTGCGGGTTTCGAAGAGCCAAATGAAATTCTCAATGTAGGGGCCGTGTGGAAAAGTGAGCAACGCAATATCACCTTGCCAATTCAGCATAAACACTTTGATTGACAAGTAGTCGTGATAGATGGAGGATTTGGAGTCAATCTGATTTCTTCTGAACTTTTGTGCCAAGTGGAGTCTTACGAAGCTAAAACCTGCAGACTTTGCAATCAATTTGGCAGATCGGTCTAGTGTAAGCCCGAAAGGAATGGTGGAAGACATACTAGTCAAAATTGTTGGTGTACAATTCGTCATTGCTTTTAAAGTAATAGACCTACCAGAAGCACCATCAGTCTACCAGATTTTATTGGGACGCCCTTGGTTATGAGTTTCACAAGTAATTCATAATTGGGGAATGCGCAAAGTTACTTTTGAGAATCAAGAACAAGTCGTCAAAGTTGACCCATTAACTTGGACAATCAAACTAGCTCTTCAATAAGGAGATGATGATTCCTCAACTACAGATTATACTATTGATCGAGTTGATAAGGCGTTGAAAACTCATTATGCTTCTCAAACTAATAATATCAATTGGAACCAAGCATTAGCATCTATAGATTGTACATCTCAATATATATGTGTCGACATGATGACAGAGTGGAAGTGAGTATCATTCCAACGAGTGATCAAACTCTTGATACTCCCATTACATATTTTGTCAATATGATGAACGTAGCTTGGATTTAAATAGATCCAATTCCAAATCTGATTGAAGATGAACTGATTCTTGTAAGCCATGCATGATTTTATAACGAGACAATGGAGCTGACAAATGACCAAATCTTAAGGCATATGGATCCAACCAGATTCAGGTATCGATGGATTTCAAATCAACCACCAACGAAACCACCAAAGGCAATATATTGAAGGAAGGAAAGCCATCAGGACTTATGAAAAAGAAGAAAGCAAAACAATGTTACAATAAGATTCTGAAATGGACAAATCCGCCAAATGAGGCAGCTACGACAATTGATCCACAGATAAGTGATCATGTTGTTGTGCCATTTTTGTTGGACAGAGGTAAAGGAAAGATAGATCTAGATCTTGATATCTCAAGTCGGATCTCTCTAATGTCACAAATGCCATTGGCCAAAAAATCCAAAAGTAAAACTAAGGTTAATCCCTTAGAGGAAAAACGAGCAGATGAAGTGCAACCTGATATGCTAGAGCATTTCAAAAGTTACAGTTTGGATGATGTTGTTATTATGTTACCCAAAGCTCATCAAGCATTTGAAGATGAAGTTCTAGAAACGCAATAAGTCTAGCTAGGACGCAACCTATGAATCTAGTTGAACCAGGTGAAGATGAGAAGATCTTTCAAGTTGGAGCACAACTTTCATACGATCAATTTTTTGCTTTGCGAAAATTGTTGGTCAAGTATCAAAATTGTTTTACTTGGTTCTACAAAGATCTGAAGGGTATTTCTACCTATGTGGTCCAACATATTATTCCATTGGTACCTTATGCAATTCCAAAAGTAGTCTGATTTTATTGATATAATTCTAATTTCATGGGACTGATCAAGAAAGAGTTGCAATGATTACTAGATGCTAGATCGAGCACACAAAGTGGGTTTCACCA
The DNA here is from genome assembly GCA_029204225.1 of Diphasiastrum complanatum. Taxonomy (NCBI): domain Eukaryota; kingdom Viridiplantae; phylum Streptophyta; class Lycopodiopsida; order Lycopodiales; family Lycopodiaceae; genus Diphasiastrum; species Diphasiastrum complanatum. The sequence goes on from CM055093.1 coordinate 51,097,567, forward strand.
ATTTTCATCGTACCAAAGAAAAATGGCAAGTTGCGAATTTGTGTGAACTTGAAGGCTATAAATGCAATGACATGGAAGGATCACTTTTCGCTACCTTTAACAGAAAGCATATTGGATCACCTTGCTAGTGTTGAAGCTTATAGTTTCTTGGACGAATTCAGCGGATACAACCAAGTTAAGATTGCACCTGTCGACCAACATAAAACTAAGTTTGCAACAAAATGGAAAACCTATGCTTCTAGAGTTATGCCTTTTGGGATATGCAATGCACCAAGTATTTTTCAACGTGTGATGCAATTTGCCTTTAAAGAATACTTGTAGAAATTTTTGAAAATTTACTTGGATGATCTTGGAGTGCATGGATTGGAATCAGAACACTTGTAGCATTTAAAAAAAGTGTTTAAACAGTGCCGAAGAGCCAAATATGGGTTACACATGAAATTTTTCTAGGACATGTTATATCCAGACACAGCATTGCCACTGATCTATCAAAAATTAGAGTCATCATGAATCTACCTCCACTAAGCACGATTCGAAAAGTTTACATTTTTATGGGTCATGTGAACTACTATTGCATCTTTATCTCGATTTAGCACGACCTATCTATAAGTTGACAATTATTCCTATCTAAACTATTGAAGCCTTGGAGTCATTTGAGAAGTTGAAAAATGCCTTGATATCTGCACCAATTTTAAGAGCACCAAGTTGGACTATCGAGTTTTATGCGCATATTGATGCTTCCAAATATGCTATCGGAACAGTCTTAATACAACTTGGAAAATACAAGAGTGAGTTTCCAATCAGATTTGTCAGTCATCAGTACTGACGTGAACTATTCCACAACAAAACGTGAAGCCTTCGCAATGATTTTTTTGGGTAAAGAAGTATCGGCATTGTCTGACATGCAATATTGGTCATATTGCAAGATGGTTACTTTCACTATTAGAGTTTGATTTGTGTGTCGTAATTCTAAAGGAAAAACAACATTATATTGTAATATTCAAATCACAATTTGTACTGCTATGTTTCTTGTGACCTTTGGAATGCAAATTAGAAATAAGGGCTAAAATCTTGGGGGCAGCTTACAGAGTGATGTGCATGCACCTGTGCGCGCGGCCGAGCGAGCAAGCAAGAGAGAGAGAGAGAGAGAGAGAGAGAGAGAGAGAGAGAGAGAGAGAGAGAGATTCATAATCATTTTTTACTCAATAATAGAGTTTGTGTGATTATGACATGGGATTTTTCCAGAGCCAAGGGATTTATATTCACCTATAGGCTGGGCAAATGAAGAAAATTTCAATAATGATTGCAAAACTGAAATGTCAGCTTTAAACAATGTCTAATCTTTCCATGACATCTGAATGTGACTACCATGATGGAACATGATCACAATGAAAAATAGTTCTTAATGTTTATTTTTCTCCTACAGTGAAAAAAACTCTTCATGCAGAGGCATGGAAACAAATTGCAGAGCAAATCGTAACATACGACAGCCTGCACCACATGGCGTAAGGACGGGGAGTGAAGGGGGCAGTGTAGGGCAAAGGCTGAAGTCAGGGATACCTTTGAGAGGCAAACCGCTGGTTTGACCATTGATCCCCTAAAAAATTTCAGCCATAAGCTATTTTTCCAATTTTTTTTTTTTTTTTTTGCGATTCTGGGTTCAGAATCGCGAATCGCGGCCCAGCGAATCGCGATTCGGTGCATCTATGCTTTGTATAGGAAATTAATTGACGACATAAATATTGGATGAATCATAAGACAGGTCACAAATGTCTGACATATCGAAGTTAAGATAAAGATGTGTTAAAGCATCACGTAGGAATGGAGGAAGCTAGATTGGCTAAAATATAATCATAAGACAATCCAGACTTCAAGCCATCACAGCTTTATAGCTATGACGAATGAAGAATGGGCATGTCAAAATATTCTTCCCATGTCGCCAAATAGATTGGTAGTCAAATGTTCCAGACAGTTATTACAGTTAATGATATGATCTTTATTTATCTCGTCAAGTCCACAAAGCTTAGAAAAGCCTGTGATCTTATCCACTATTTATCTGCAATGGACAGAAATAAATGTCTAACTCTTGCAATAAGAGCATAAAAATGTTCAACAGAAGGGCATGACAACTGATGTATATCCACCGATAAAAGGATGCAAATAGCTCCCCTCAGAGTGTGACTGCAATAACCAAGACAACATAGTTAACAATGTAGAAGCTCAAAAATTGTGTATTTCACTGCTGACCAGAAAACATTTCAAACTTATCATCAATTATTCCAATAAAAAGTTTCATGACAAATCATTCCAACCAACAAGCTGGCAACAACATTGAGGATGCAACGCTTCTGGGGTCATTAATAGAGCTTCCAAGTCCACTACCTGATGCTGAAGAACCTCTGCGGCAATCGGCCAACATGTCCATGTAAAATTGGCATTTTGAAATATCGCTTCCACTTGCATTTAAGCACTACATACAATATAAGCATGTTATAATGAAATTAGATTGACAAGCAAAGAGTCAACATTTGCAAAGATGCACTACAGCACACAGCAATTTCAAGACTAAAACAAGTATGATAGGACAACATACATCTTGAAATGCCTTGGCTTGGTAGGTGCATGCATCTGCACCACCAACTGGAGTGATTGCAGCTGATGCAGTCTGTGATTCTGAGGAATTAGCAGGGATCTGTTCATGCTGCACAACGCGAGGTCCCATGATAGAATCAACAGCCCGGTGAGCAACAGCACTTCCAGTTCCAAAGGCCACACCTGGTAACATGAGAAGATGAGTTATCTGTACTACGTAGATTGATAAATGTTAAGCTTATCCTTTAAAGATCGGGATTACCACAGCTAACAACTGAATCCCTGCATTCAAGAACATGGCCTGATTTGCAAAATAATGACAACATGATACAACAGCAATAACCACAATGAACCTTGGGCAATAGTGCTTGCAAGTCCGCCCATCATGGAACCACTTCCACTTGATTGAAGTGGTGCTGGAGGAGGTGCGTGATTTACTGCAAAAAATCACAATTGAAAAAACATCAGAAAGCTCAACTGACAGAAGACTTGTATGTTCTTCAACATGCTAATATTGTTCGCATCAAGAAGCATACACATCAATCTCCTTAATCCCCGGGAGACAAATTGATAGCATAAATACTTTCCTTCTGCGTACAATTCAGAGGTACATATGCATAGTAAAAAGAGAATATAACGAGATACCAGGCTGAGGAGGAGGTGCAGGACGAGCTGGAGGCCGTGGTGCCATTCGAGGAGTTGACCTCCCTGATTGAGCAAATAACATTACGTGCATGTTAAATAGCACTCAGGAAAATTTGTAGCACAAACAATGTAAAGGATGGAATTCACGATAGCAAAAAGAGGGCCTGTGATATGTACCAAAGAGACAGAAATTATCTGCCTCTGGGAAATAAGTGGACCCTCATTAACTTGTTTTGAACTCCAAAATGCTGCATTGGGTAAGTTGTTTGGTCATCAAGACATTCTTGTTCTCTAGTCAGGTAAAACTCAAAAAGTTGAGCACTAGTAAAGCCCGGAACCATAGGGTGCAAGTGCAAATTGAATTCATTTGCCTTAACCGATGGCAGCGGTGTGTTCAGACAACACATCCAACAAGGCACGACAGTGTGAATGGCATGCATAGGCAATTGGTCCAAAGCTTAGCATATGGGCCCAAGATAAGGCCTAACTTGAGCAAAGGGACCAACAGTGGATAACGTCCTAAGAGGTATTGACATGCATACAGTAGTTAGGTGTCATGTGACACTGGCAGTGGTGTCAGTACACTTCACTGTGCATGCCATCAGTCTTATACTGGGCTAGGAGGTGCATTCTCTATAAGAGAAGAGCGCAATGGCTGGGTGGAACAGACTAAGCTACCCCTACTGTGGTTTCTAGGCATCAAACATTGTGTGACTTCAACAGATCAAACACCAGAATTTGGTGCCCTACAAGGTTGCCCCACCAAATTCAGCACATTAGGAAACACACTTAGAGAAGGCAGCGCACATTGGAGAGAGTTCACGAGTGAACTTTATTGTTTGAACTCCAAGAGCTGTGAAAATTTGCAGTAAGGTTTGGGCACATTCCAAAGCTAATGGTAGCTTACGAAACATTGGCCTGCTGAACCCTGCTCAGATTTTTCACATTTTTTTGTAGCTTTTGTTGGCTGATTGTCACTTATACATTCCTGTTGAAATTTTGCAGCATTGTTGAAGCGACTAGGGTGCTCCTTGTTGGATAGGCTACTTGAGAAATCAGCAGTTCTAATGCTTGCATTTGGGTTTGCAGCAGGGTGCTGTTTTTCACTATTTCTAAGCTTTTAAGTTCAATTACTTGCAAAATTACAATGCCTAAGACAAGGTCAAGGGCATGGGCACATGTAATGATCCTAGGGGAGGCTGGCAGCTCATCGGGAGGATCAAGAATGAAGAAAGTTCAATGTAAGCTTTGTGACCATGCGTTTTAAGGTGGGTTGCAAAGAATTGTTTCTCATTTACTTGGCAGTAGTGGGAAGGGTGTGAACAGACACCAGCAACTATCAAGGTGACTAACCCTAGGCTCTTGCACTAGTTATTAATGATAGGCTAGGGACGCGTGGTTGGGTATGGTTGAGTACACTGCTACACCCTTAGTCCCTTCGAATATTATGGAGCACGCTATGCCACTAGATCCATTTTTCTGTGGCATGTGTGGTCTATACACCTACCTAGCTTGATATACTTTTGCAACTTCTTAGCTGATAGTGCTTGGCACTCATGGGTCCCTATCCTGCCACCATATTTCCTTATGCACATCACGGCATGGTATTTAGGGTTTATATGGCTAGCTTGGGATGCAGCTGCTCAAGTGGTCCCTATACATGCCATCGTTCCAACACTTCTAGAGCAATGTTTGTTCACTACGACCTTGGTTCTTGAAACTTTGGAAGAGCATCTATTCAGAGGATTTCACCGTCAGCTAGTCCTATGGCTCAATTTCATCATTTGGCAGTTCATGTTGATTCTTATACATTGTTTGTTTGGGATCCATCTACACACCGTAATCTAATCATTACTACTACTACATGGCATTCTTGTTCTATGAAGTAGCTTCAAATGCTGCTATTGTGCTTTTCTTACATTGTTTAGCACTTTAATATGCATAGAACATTTTGAGTCATCAACACCAATCAACAAGGAGAAAGGTTCCAGCTCACGTTACATATATCACTAACGCTCACTATGCAATCTTGCAGCAGAGAAAAGCAAAAATGCGTACCTACTTCATCGGATCTCTCCCTCTCCTTCTCCCTCTCTCATAAAAAGACTTTCAATAAACAAGCAAAGAGAACAAACAAAAACCTAAAATGTCCCCTCGGATTTATTTAGAAAAACTTCTTAAGCCAAGTTTGCTAAAACCTAAACTTCATGATTCAAAACCACATAGCAAGGCAAAGCACAGCGCTGTAGAAGAAACATTGATAAAACAGTCAGTGTGCTATCCTAGCAACGCATTGAGCTATCGCACATAGTTAAATCGAAATCAAATCTCTTCGATCAAGCGATTTGAATAGACGAATGAAAACATCTACACAACTTCGTGTTGCAAACAATGATAGTATAATCATCATATACTCCAGGAAACAATTCCGCATCAATCAATATATTGAACATCTGAAGCCTCTGCGATTAAATGTCGAAGTTCAGAGGTTTCTGCCTCGAATCTAAAAATTTCCAACATACAAAAACATAAAACCGAGAAAAAGATAAGAAGCCATGGATTGCAGTTTACCAGAGCTGCGGTTGCGAGGCATGATTACGAACGCGAAGAGATGCACGAAAGCAAAGAGCAGCAGCAGCAGCTAATATAATAGAGAGAGAGAGAGAGAGAGAGAGCGTTTCGAAGGATCGAGAGAGATGACAGGAAAAACCAATCCTTAGATAGTGAAGAAATATGTGGAAGAAAAGAGAGAGAGAGACAGAAAGAGAATCGAGGCATAGGGCGGGCGATCCAGAAACCCTAATTTGGCGTTTTCGAAAGACCGATTCATGGCGGGCGAGAGGATGCATACGTGTCCAAATCTGGAGCGGGCTCTGGCTGGCCAGTATCAGAAAGTTCTAGAAGTTCTAGGTCCTCCAAACACAAAGAACTAGCAACGCAATTTTGTCCCGCTAGCATAGGCGCGGAAACGCAAAAGCAGAAGCGAGTCAACTAGGATGAGTAACGTATCTAATTAACATGTTATTGGAAGCGCACAGTGCAACAAAATTAGGATGATTAATGAATTTGATTGACATGCCATTCCAAGTGCAGCTTATAACAAAAACGTGGTAAAGCCAGACAAAGAGCAACATGAATTGAAGGTGCTAAATATTTACAAGCAAATGTTTTTTTGAGGTTTTGTCATATGCAGGATCGTCGTTTTAGGTACCAATATTTGCGCGAGCTTGAAAGGTGACCAGTCAAGTTGTTGCAAAGTTTCATGTTCTGAGATTTGTACATTTTGATATAAAAGTTCTCTAATCTATTTGCAATTGAACGATCTTCGACAATTTCTAGTATGTCAACATGAAAGGCATAAAAAAAACTAGAATGTGTCTTGGACAAAAGCATTTTCTTGGGTGGTTTGCGAGCGTGTTCGTGCACACGCCTATTTAAGTTGGTAGTTTGTCTGATGTAAATCAACTTGCCGACACGTGATGCTATTTTGTATAATGTGATGTGCTTGTTCGTGGCCTTTTTGAAGGTGGAGGCGAGGCGTCCTGCAAGAAAGATGTCTTTTTTCATTATGAAGTTTTTCATGGTGGAACAAGATTCGTGTGAAATTGAAGAACATAGATTATAGTTTTGCATGCATACCTCGATGCTGGAAGATGGTGGTTGAGTTGTTTGTTGCGAAATTTGGAGATTCATGGGCTGCTATTTGTCAGTATGCAATGAATATTTAGGTGTGCAATAAGTTGTATGCATAACGCAACGTAATTTAGAGTTGTTGCAAATTGCAAACCTGTGAATTAGTCGCTGCAACGGTTGATGTGTCAAGGATCTCTCTCTCTCTCGAGGACATTCAACACAGTATCAATGGAGATTGGGCCATCAGTGAGGCGCACTCCTGTTTCTGAGATGTGCCCAAGCTGTCTGCCAAGATCACTTTGAAGAGCAGTTAATTTTGCACGAGTCATTTCTCTCCAATAAAAAATTGCGATATTATATCCAAAGTACAAATTCCGGATTGCATAATATCCCTTGTCACAATGGGCCTCGAAGTGCTGAATAGCAGCTCGATTTGTTTGTATCGAGCTTGGAATTGAAATCGCAAACAGCTTGTAAAAATGCTTTAGAAATCCTAAAAACAGAATATGGAAATCATGATATTTTCATAAGATGAAAATGTTAACAACAAACACCATAAAAAAATGTGCACAAAAAGAAAAGAAATACAAGTTTGTACCTTCTATAGGATCTCCATGATGTTGATGCACATAAGCTTCTCTAGCATGCTTTTGTGATGTAATGAAGGTGCTCATTGTGTAGCTGCTATGGAAGCCATTTTTGTATTCGCTCGGTTCAATCCCACATGCATTCAAGAGAAACATCTGTCGTGTGGAGGGATAAATACGTACCTCATCCAGTTGCTCGGAGGTCACAAGTTGTGATGTTCTTGTTTCCTCTTTCAGTTTTCGAAATAGTTATCAAAGAATTTGAGAATATCAATCGTTGTCATAGAATAGAAAGCAAAAAAGCTGTGCATATATTTTTTGGGACATTGCATTTACACAAATGAACAAAAAGGAAACAATGTACCTCTTTTGCCTCTGTAATTTCATGTGTTGTCATGTCGATGACCTGTTTTCAAACGAAAGGGAAAAATGGCAAAACATGTGCTTTATGTATGAAACACGGAAAATAAATACTAAATTTTTTTTTAAGAAAGTGCACGCATCTGGTTCAATCCCATGAAAGGCATGACAACGAAGTTGTATTGATAAATGAAAATTACATTGGTGAAATGGTTTCTTGGCTTACAATACGTGGCACTGGATCAAAATCGTCAGGAGTCAATGTACGTGTGATGAATATGTGTTCTCATTTGGTGACTCGGGACAACATCACATACATTAGGCCTAGATTGAATGTTTTTTGAATATCAAGTATGGTGGTGCCATGGATCGTTGTGCCTTGTGATTTATGGGCTGTGATAGCATATGCCAATGTCAGTGGGAAGGTACATTAATAGTAGGTTTTTGAATCATATCTATTTTGCGCACTGTGGATGGAGTGATTTTTATTTTTTTATTGGTCGCATCGAGTTTTATCGTAATAGAGTCTATTTCCTTGTCATTTTTAGACCAGATGAAATCTTCGATTGTTCCCGTTGCTCCATTCACAATGCCATTTTGTATGTCCAAATTTGAAAGAATCATTATCTTTGAATTCTTGGCAATTTCTTCTAGTTGGTGGAATGTATGATCTTCAAGCCAAGATTTCAAGTCCGTGTTGTCTGCTGCATTGTTTTCATGGGCACTTTCATAATGTCATTTTCTTGAAAGATTTTTTGCAATGCATATTTGTTATATTTTCTTACATTTTCTTTGTGTGTACATATGATAGTGACATCAGAGTTGATCATTTGGAAGAGTTGGTCTTCTGGAACAATTTGTGTGTTTAACGTATTGTCAATCTCTTGAAATGTGGGTTTTCGAAATCTTATCGTGTTCAAAAATGATAGGTACAAGGTGTCAGATGAATGTCTAATGGAGTGACTCAAATGCAGTTGAGTAGCAATTTTCCAATATGCAGATGTCGAAATGTGACATATTGAGCATAGACTTTCTGTTCGATGTCCGCATATTGCTGGCAATTGTGCATGATCACCGACTAATAATAGAATATAATTTTTAAAAGGTGCATTGCATGGGTGGATTTTATTTGATTTATTTGATGCACAACAAGTCGTAATGTCTGTGCGGTCATCATGGACATCTTATCGATAATGATATATTCAGCAGCAAGTATGTTCTGAAACGTATGTCAGTTGGCATTAAATTTTGTACGTATAAGCCATTGACAGGGATGGAAAACATGTTGTGCATTGTTGTTGCACGTTTGCTAAGTCTTGATGCAGCGGCACTAGTAGTAGCATAAAGCAACACGGGTCTGTTCAATTGTCAAGTGAGTACGCTAGATACTTTATGAAATGTGTTTTTCCACTTTCAGGTGTACCCGAAAGCACAAAAATACCTGAAGTTTCTGATATCAAAAGTGAATAGATATTTTCTTGTTCCATTGTCAATGAGGTATTTCCAAAAGATTCAAATTCGTGTACAATATCCAATGCATCCTTGGTATCTTTCGCCAAAGATGTCACATTGTCATCTACTTGTTCAGATACAACTTAAAATAGAGAGTCACACGAAAATGATTTGTGTTGCAATAGAATGTTCACGATCTGTTGTCGCTGCCCATCTTGCAGCATCTGTTTTTATAATCCTGAACATAACATTCAATATCTTTCTCTCTTCGAATGATATCACGCAATATGCATTCCGTGTAATAAGATCCATCTTTGTTGACGGAGCTCAGAAGCTCTCTGTCTTTTCGGAATTCGCATATTTCCAACAATATATTAAAAAAAATCCTTCAGTTTGATATGCTGGATGGTAATTTGTGAATCTGACTATTCTATTGTTTTTGTATAGATAGTATCCTAGCTGATCAATATATAGTTCTTTTTGAAGAGATCTTTTCTTTTTGGTCACAACGAATTGATGCCAATAGTTACAAAAAGTAATGTTTTCGAGGACTTTAGGCCTGTATGTGTAGATATCAATTGGATGCAACAGGATTGTGTTGTTAAAACTGAAAAATTTGCGACACATTTCTGGTGGTGAACTATCGATGTATTGGATTGCTTCACTTCTCTTGATGATAGGGATTTGCAAACACATGAAACTAATTTCTGGTAATGATATTGGTTTTGTCAAGACATAACTAGATATCAATTTCAGCACGTTTTCGTTTGAATGATTCAATCCTATTCTCTTGGCATCAGCAACATTCAGGTTCAATGATCCTATAGGTTCTGATTTCATTGCGTATTTTAAAACATAGTATGACCAACTCGTGTGTGTGATTCGTTGTAGATTCATGTGTGCTTGCCATAACAAAAGCACTGTCGGGTGATAGGGTACCACATTCTGATCTTCGTACCTTGGCCGAAAATATTTCCATCGTTCAGTTTTAGTGTCCAACTCAGTACAAGATACACATGGGTCAAATGGAAATCCATATTTACAAGTCTTTGCAGTTTTGGGACTACTTTTTATTGCGCAAGAGGATCGGCAATGGTGTATTAGTTTTCGCACAACAAGCTCGTATAGTTGTTTCTGAGCTGGGTTCAATGGAATCTCAGATTTTTTGTTGTTTGATTCGTATTTGGCAGGAATAAATGCGCTGATTTCATTTCCGATTCTTGTAACATCTTTTTTTTTCACCCATAACATGATGTGCGCATGCACAGAACCCCTATTTTGGAATTCATAGCTTAACATATAATGTTTGACATGGCCTAGAATTGCTTTTTTGGAAAGAATGAATGTTTTCATGAACATGTCTAGTTTCTTAACGAAAAGCATTGAACATTCAACTGGGCAATTTCTCCAATCAAAATTCTTGTTGTATTTTCTCACAAGCTCTTCTATTTTTGCAATCTCCACCCATCGCAGCTCAGTGGTTTCATCGCTTGTCAATGTTAGAAAGAAATATGGCAAGCCCCAATATCTCACCATTGCTAGCAAGTCTTTGAAATTCCGTCTATGCCATGATGGTGTTCCAGGGATCTCACGTGGCAAAGTGAATTTCGAAATGTTTTTGAAAATCTCTTTCTCATTTGCATGTAAATGTTTTGTTGCAAAATCAATTACGTCTTTTTGCAACACAATAGATGGCACTTTTGTTGTGATCAAAATCGCTTGTCTTATTTGATACATGACAAGTAAATATGGTGGGAATAACGTAAATGGCGAGAATAGTGTGGTGACTCTCATTTTTATGTAATCTATATAACGTATTTTGCCATCATAATACCCCTGTCCAAATGGAAACAAGAATGGAAAGATTGCATTTTCTAGAGTGATAAATAATTTTTCTGCAGGTAGGAATGGCAAGCCAGACATGTTAGTTTTGAATATTGATGTCTCGTTTCTTCCATGTGTCAAATCCCTTATTTGTAAATTTGAATATGTATACATGTCATTTTTTTGAATGTCATGTGCTTTGCTACAAGGCGTTATGTCTTTTAGCAATATGTACACTCGTTCAAATGGATCACTTTGCATGTTTTGAAATCTATCCATTTCTGTGTCCAACATTTTTTCAACTGATGCTAGAGATATGAATGGCAAGCTCTGAGTCTGAGAGGCATATTCATATAAACTCAAAAATGTTTGCAAGATTGGATTATGCAAAACATTCTGATCTAAAACATTTCGTATCTCGATTGTATCATGATTCCTATCGCATCTACTCAAATTGCAAGCAATAAGATTGTCAAATAGTGATCTTTCAATACGTTTTGTCACAAACAAGTTAACGCGGCGCATGACATCTACTGAAACATCTATGATCGACAACAATTGCAAGTTCGATACATGTATTTTTAGAATGGTTTGTATATATGTAGGAGAGAAAAAGACTATGTATTTGATACGATCTGGATAAGCCTTGCATAAAGGACATGTATGCCAATTCGTTTGGTTGTCATTTGCATATGTATACTCCCACATAAATGTGTTGGCTATTGCATATGGTGAGATAGCTCGACCCATATTCTTAGCTTTCATGTCTTTCTTTTGATTGGAAAACGTGACATTTTTGCATATCGAACAACACTTCATTAAGCCAAGGATTTTATCGCAAATATTTTTCCATAGATTTTGAAATCTAGTGATGTCGAACCACCCATCAGAGTAAGGAGCAAATGATTTTTCCTTTTTTTCCATGAATTTTTCTTTGGCCGCTTTGTGTCTTTCATTCAATGTGCGGCTTGATCGTAAATGTGATGGTTTTTGCATTGTCTATAATAGATTTATAATGGGAGATGCAAAGGTGAATCAAAGAATTAGGACCAGTTTTCAAATTTTTGGAGATATCAATTTGCAAGCTGCTATCTTTTGCTTTTTGCCAAAGTATGATATGCTAAATTTTGCTAAATGCTATCTTGAATTATCGTGCAAATGACAATAACATGAAACATCTACCATGTGTTAGTGAATGTCCAAATAAATATAAAAAAGTAGCAAGCCTATGTACAACAAAAACAAAATTGTTTACGAGCTACTAAATTGGACAATCATTGACTGCAAAACAACAACTATTCCATACATTATCATCAATTTAATTAAACATGTTGCACAACATTTCATTTTTTAGCACTATTAGCATTTGTTAGAAAATGTTAGAAGCTAGGTGCTATTTTTCTAATCAATTACGATCTGGCCTAACAAGAGGTCGGTTTTTCTTTTCGCGATTATAATTTGGGAGATTCATATGTATCTCAAATCTATGAAGGTAATTTGCTTTCCATCTTCGTGAGCTATTCAATCACATGAATTTTGACAATCAACTAATGAGAATTCAAAACCATATCAAGATACACTTGATATAGCTCTTGTGTGTATAGATATGACTCTAAAGTCGAGATCTTGTGATGGCTTGTTGTCAAAAGAGAGGGATTTCAGAACTCTATCACTTGTATTGTTCTATCGACAATTCAAGTAGGGCCAGGATTTTTTTACGCATTTGAATGACCTTTTCATCTCAAATGACATTGTTCATAATGTAACATTGGATCGAATTTGTAGACATTGATGTTCTATGATTGTCACTTCTGAAGAGAATGAAGTAATCCCTTTTACAATTGCAATTTCTAACGAATAATAATAGTTCAAATTTCAATTTGGAATCAATTTTAGAAATGGAATCCTAAATGGATATAAAGGTAAGGAAATTGAATGTGCACGAGAAAAGCGTATAGTTTTTCATTAAGGGATCTGAGTCAGTGCCAGCAACGAATTGTAAAGGTTCAGATAGATTCAAAATTGGTCTTATCAATTCAATTCATCGCAGGAGGTGAATCATTGAGGACTCTCTCCAAATGCCATTGGGGAGCCACATGACCCTAAAGTCTCATGTGTGGTTTTGGAATAGAGATGTTAACAGCAATGTCAACATGGACTATAATTATCTAACAGCTTGAGTACAGTTGCTATAGTTGAAGCACAGTCTAAATATGGTTTTTGGGGATGGAATTTATCGCGTCAGTCCATAGGTTTTGTAGCTTTCTTAATTTCCTCCCTATCAGAACTGGTTATCAGATTGAGTATTCATGTATTAAATTTGACTCAGTCTATGTTGTTTCTTAACAAAGCTTACTAAGTTTTTCATTAGCTGTAATGATTTTTTATTCGGACGAATGAAATCTTTCTGTCTCATTTGTACTAAATTTTGACTAGTTGGGATGGAATGTAATCAATGAAAGTAGTGGGTTTTTGAGTATCACAATACAGATCATAATTACATTAGCAAAAGCTTATTTGGTTTGTCTATTTCTATCGCAACGACAGGAACTTTACCCAGAGTAAGAATGGATCAACTGGTAGATCTTGGTTGGAAATTCCTCTTGCCCGTTGCTTTGGGTAATCTATTACTAACAACTTCTTTTGAACTTTTTCTACTATGAAATATTCATTAAAATAAACTCTTACAAATGTTCAAATTGATTCAACTTGTAAGGTGAAAGACACAAACCAAATAATTCATTCCAAGATATTTAATATGTTCTTTATGTCAAGGGACTCCCAATCTATGGTCAACAAGCAATACAAGCCGCAAAATACATTGGTCAGAGTTTCATGGTGATCCTGAATCACATGGATCATTTACCCATTACCATTCAATATCCTTACAAAAAATCAGCTCCAGCAGAGCGATTCCACGGACGTATTCACTTCGAATTCGACAAATGTATTGCTTGTGAAGTATGTGTTCATGTATGTCCAATTAATTAATCTGTTGTTGATTGGGAATTCAAGAAAAACATAAGAAAGAAGGAATTAAAAAGTTACAGCATAATTGATTTTGGATTTTGCATATTATGTGGAAATTGCGTCGAGTTGTGCCCTATCAACTGTTTGTCAATGACCGAGGAATACGAATTTCCAACTCATGATCGTAATGCATTGAATCATGACCAGATTGCTCTGGGACATTTGCCCACATCATTGATTGAAGATCCTACAATTAGAGCTATTTTAGGATTAACTCAATTACCTAAAGAAATTTCAGATGCATAGCCTGATTCGCAAAATGTCACCAATTTCTTGCACTAGGTTCATATTCAAAAGTAGAAATAGAATTTATTTTTTAATAATCTTCCAATACAATAACGCATACAACTCGCATTTCATTTATTTGTTACGTAGGGAAAAAATATATGAAAGCGAGGCGATTCCTTATTCGAGTCAACTGGTAAATATGTGGTACAGAGGATTCTACTTCATTGTGAACATAACTAATTTACCAGGACCATTTCATAAGGCTATTTTGGATAAGGGCTTGTCCTACGGATGTATTAGAAATGATATGCTGGCACCGAAGATTAGGAATCGATGGATTTTCCACTAGGGCTATTCTTACTGACAAGAGTCGTCACTACTTCAGCTACTTCAAGATATTTTACTTTTCTTTCTCATGTGGGAATTGGAATTGATTCCCATTTACTTACTTCTATCTATGTGGGGAGGAAAGAGACATCTATACACAGCTGCAAAATTTATTTTCTACGATGTTGTGCTCGTGTGCTAGCGGGCTTCTTGAATCTCGAATTACATAAACTCAGAATCATAACCACATGTACATAGAGCCATAACATGCTGTGTTTCTATAGATACAGATAACTATGATAAGAGATCAATTCCTTGATGGCTCGCATACCAATCTGAAGACAAACTTTGGGCAACAAATAAATGTTTTCAAAAATGTAAAATAAAAAGTCATTGGTTCAGTGAACACCGAGCGAGCTTTGTAGAGTATTTGACATCTTTCAATATTGTTAGCAATTGTTAGGAAAAGTCAGTTGTTAGAGAGCCATCTTTTTGATCAGATATAAGATGGCGAATGAAGAGGTGGTGATTTTCCTCTCAAAATTATAAACTAGGAGATTCGCCTTTCTCCCAAACGATGATGAAATATGAAGAATGAAATTGCAATTTCCATTTGCGAATTGCCATGAAAACTTTCAAACACTCGACAAAGCTCGCTTACTGTGCAGTTCAGCAATGCTTTTTTAGTCATTATTTATGAAAACAATCATTTCTACATTGGCATACTAAGTCGATAGATTTGTGTCATCTATGTACGTGGAATAACGCGTTCACTAGACAACCAAGGATGTGTTTGCATAAAGTATATGTCACATGAAAAGACAAAGGTGCAAGCAGTTGTTTGCTAACTTGCAAGCTTGCTTGAGAGATGGCTCCTATTAATTCCTATGTGCGTTAAATCTTGTCTCGTATGTGTGTTCATTGCGACAATGTTTTCATTATTTCTTGTGCAAATACTTGATTTCATGCCAAACAATCATAAACTAGAAAAAAGCCATCAAGTCTTATGCAAACATTTAATTCCACACCAAAGAATAGTAAAGTACAAGAAAACACCTTATGAAAATCATGTTATCAAAAAGCATCAACTGACTTGGAAAAACACATGCAAATTTCTGTCTCCTACTATAATTGCTAGCCAACCAATGCAAAAGGCCACAAAGAAGCAATGTAGTTGCTATGCAAATCTTGTTCAATGTCTTGTTGCCTTGCAATTCTGATTACAAAGATACAACATGAAGTGGAATCAATACAAACAGTTTATTGCAATCTTTCGGAAATATAAGATTAAAAAACACAGGTGTATTTCCCTGCTTCAAACCTATACGCTCAGAATAAAAAAAGTAGCAGAATCATTTAAATAGTAAAACATCACGATCTAGCAATTTGTACTTTATTGCAGGAATAATTTCTACTAAGTCAGAAAGAACAAAAGTATGAAAAGAAACTTATGAAAAAACAAAAGTATGAAAAGAAACTTAGTAGTCTTTTGCTACTTAGGCATGGCACTTTACACATCTTACAATCTATTCGTACGAAAAACTTACAATTACTGAAGGATGTGGAATTGGAAAAGAAGAAGGCTGGAAGTAAGAAGCGAAAGTGACAAAGTTGCAAGGATATTCAAACGCTTTCAAAAGGAGGTTTTCGAAATAGAAGGATCCGTGCATTCAAGTAAGCATATTCTGATTTTTGTAAGTTTTTCAATGACATTTGGATTTAATTTCTGCATTAGTAGCTCCTCGGAATATTAAAGACAATGCTTCACTAGGAATGTCATTGGGCACAATATTAACAGGAAAATCCACTGAGCGTATCATGATGAACAATAGGAGTTCAAATGTAAAGTGTAAAATAACAGAGTCTTTGATGGTGGACATTCAAATTTTTTTAGATGAGACTATAGTTTAGGGTGCTTGTTATGCAGGTATTAGCAGGGAAGTATATGCAACAATATTTAAACTAATTAGAGAAGCCCCAATCCCTAGGTTATATCACTTGAAGAAAGAGAGGGATACATTAAACATAGGTATGGATAAGATCACTGGAACTCCATTTCATATTGAGGAGGTGTATGAAACTGATGGAAGATTGATATCCTATAATTCATCAAACAACTTATTTGTTGATCTAAATTACTTGCTGAGATACATCGTCACATTCTATGATATAGCCTTTGAAACGGTAAATGACAAAATAATTATGGTACTTAAGCTAGATCAGTCAGAAATTGTGAAAGGGAAAAAGATGGAGAGGGTTAGTATAACTCTCATGAATGGTGCACTATCACAAATAGAGGACCAAGAAGATTTCAGATTCAGTGTCCAGTCAGAAAATGATATATGGTGGTTGGCAGCGTTTCAGGTAACTAGTCTCATTATTACATTACATTCATTGAATAGTATTAATTATTTGTTAACTAAGTTTGATTAGTTCTTTGGATAGGTGCTAAAGGAGGATCATGATATATTATCATGGATATTCTCAAGGACATCTTATCCTAGGATTATCAAGGACCGTATGGATGGAAGACTTCTCAATGTTCCAGGAGTTGGAGACTTCAATGTTGAATGGCACTTGCGGGTGATTTGAAAACATTGAAATGTATGTATAATGTCTCTCACAGTGCTACATCAAAACACCCTTGTTTGTATTGCATGAAAATGGCAAAAGATGTTACTAGGAGTATAGGAATTACTAGAGAATATGTAGATCCAAACTGGAAGCCTGTGTTGTCTATCCCCTTGAAAAATGTGCATGTTTGCACTCTTCATGCAAAAGTTAGATTAATAGAAAAGATCATTTATCTTCATATAGTTTCTGCTTGGAATAGTAAGCCAACATCATCAGCAAAGGAAGCTATCTCTCGATTAGAAGATGTGTTATCAAAAGCAGGACTTCATAAGGGACATGTCAAAATTCAAAAAGATGAAAAGCTTTCGAAAAAGACTAGAAATATGCCAACTAAGCCAAGCACAGGAGGAGCAAAAGCACGTCGATTCCTATCTAGAGTACTAAAAGTTGATGTATGGAAGAAGCTTGATAGTATGATTGCTATTTTAAGAAAGATAAATACTCTGATATTGATAAGAAAGCTGTACAAAGGACTTGTGTCGAGTTTGTTAATGCAGTATCAAAAGCATGGGGAGAAGATCACATCACTCATTACATGGTTAGTATAAATTCTTCAAGATGCTTTCAATTTTCCATATATATTTAGATCCAAACATAAGACTGACATTATGGTTTTGACATTTGCAGCACATACTAAGAGATCATACAACATTTTTTGCAAGCACATATAGAAGCCTGAGTGTTTGGTCATCACAAGGGATGGAGAAGTCACATTGGCAAGCACGAGCAGCATTTCATTGAAATACACAACATGGAGGAACCAATGAAAAATGAAAATACATTTGTCAATTGTTTCAGTGGTTCTACTGCAGGGTTCAGATTCGACATATAACAAAGTCCACACAATACAACAAGTTTAGAAAAGCATGCAAGTTCATACAGGAAGAGAAAATTAGATGATTGTTGAGTAAAAGATAACAAAGACATTCATTCATCATTATCATCAAATCATGACATGTTCACAATTGCTTGCAAATTCATGGAACAAGGGAGGAGAAATACTCAATGTAAAGGTATGACATGTTCAGAATTGCTTGCAAATTCATGGAACAAGAGAGAGAAGAAATACTCAATGTAAATGTATTGATTGTATTATGACAAAATACAAAGTGTCCACTCTTCATCATCAGCTTGTGTGTCAGCTTCTATGGCTGTATTGTCATGAAGAAATTCTCTGCTAGAGTATGCATCTAATAGATGTGCATTATCCTTATTTCCACTAAGTTCAATATAAGTAGAGTACAATGAATAATGGGAGCAAGGAACATTCCCATCAGTAAAATCTAGAATGTTCAAAACATAAGATCTTTTGACGAAAATGATCTTATTTGTCTTAACAAATTTATGTCATCCTAGATAAAATGATAAAGCTTTAACTGCCATTATCAGACTCTCTCCAACTGGGCTCAGCTTCGAATGAGCAATACGAATCTCATTCGAATATCTCGGCTAGTGAATATCTTCAACTTGATGGGATTGAACAACTTGTAGGCTTCATCTGAAGTAGTGTAGCTGATGAAAATACATTTGATACTCTGGAAGTCGAGCTTCTTCTTGAGATCATGAGGAATCTGCGCATAAGCTATAGTCCAAAAACTTGTAAGATTGAGAGAGAAGGTTTGGTACCTATCCAAAATTCGAATGGTGTTTTGTCTAAGAGACCTTTAGTAGGACATCTTTTCTGAATATAGGTTGTTGTTGAAATAGCTTCAGCCCAGAAGGACTTTGGAAGTGATGCATGTGATAACATGCACTTTGCCGATTCGACTGAGGTTCTGTTCTTTCTCTTAGCAAGACCATTTGGCTGAGGCAAATAGAAGGTAATGTATTGTTGTTCAATGTTGTTGTTAAGACAGTACTCCTTGATTTGGGTGGAGATATATTATCCCCTATTGTCGGACCTCAGTGCTTTGATTCGTTTACCAGTTTGATTTTTTGTATGCTCTTTGAATTGTCTGAACTTGATGAAAGCTTATGTTTCTGTTTAATGAAGTAAACAACTGTTCTTCTCAAGAATTCATCAATAAAGGTAATGAAATACTTTGCATCTAGCAATGAAGGAATTTGCATAGGTCCACATATATCTGAATGAACAACATCTAATAGACCTTTTGTTGCATGCCTATGACTCGATCTAAAAGAAATCCTAGTCTGCTTTCCAAGGATGCAACTATGGCAGACATGGAGATTGACTTTACCAGAAGATAGTCGAGATCAAGTACTAGAGATTGTCTGCACATGTTTGAAACAGATGCACAATTCAAGTGTCCTAAGCGATGATGCCATAGTAATGCTTTATTGACAAGAACAGAGGTCTTCAAAGCTTGACTAGAATCAAAATAACAATGTGCCAATCTATATAAGTATCCATGCCTCTTGCCGAGTGCAAGGATCTTATTACTCCTATCGATAATTCTACATTGATTAGACTCAAACTCCACGTTATGACCTAAATCTGTAATTCTACTTACTGACAACAGATTTGTAGAGAGTTTAGAAACATACAAGACTTTTGACGGTAGTTTGAATTGATCATGATGGAATCTTAATCTTACAGTACCTTCACCTTTGATAGTGTGAGTACTATCGTCACCAAGGTGAACATACTCCTTTGTGCTGTAAGGCATATAGGAATGAAAAATCTCACGATGATTGGTCATATGTTGAGTAGCTCCAGAATCCAGAAACCACGAATCATCTGAATTCGCGTATCTGTTTTTGTCCATAAAAGCGCCTTCATCCATTTTGACTTCAGAAGATGCTATAACTGCATTTGCTTGTTGATCAGGTTGCTTGGCTGGATTTTTCGCTTTGAGAATTCGGCAATCCTGGATCTCATGGTTATTGCGTTTGCAATACCTGCAAAACATCTTCTTCGACGAATGTGGATTTGATGATTGTTCTTGACTTTGAGTCTATTTCTGATTCGATGTAGACTACTTGGAACTTTTCTACTTTTGTCGTTTCGAGCCCTTGTTGACATATAGAGCATGAGACAGAGAGGTAGACAAAGTGTCTTGATTCTTCGATTTGCAGCAACATAGTCATAACTCTAGTAAGAGTTAAATCTGAGTGTGTCGTGATGATCATCATCTAGTTCTCATATGTAGAGGACAAGCTTGAAAGCAATGTCATAATTGCATCTTGATCGTCTATGACTGATCTTACAACGGCCATCTGTTGCAAGAGATTCTTAAACTGGTTAATATGATTCTGGAGAGAATCATTATTCGACATCTTGAGTGTGAAGAATTTTCTTCAAAGATGTAACTTAGTAGTTACGTCTCTCACATCATATACTGAGCTCAGGATGTCCCAAACTTCTTTCAAAGTCTTAGCTTCAGTTATGTGGCCAATTTGAGTATCTGATATATTGAGGATAATAAGCGTGAAAGCTTTACCATCCTTCGACTTCCATTTTGAGTCGTCTGTGTCGTCTTCAGACTTCACTTCGATACTTGTAACAACATCCCACAACTCGTTGGCGATTAGCAAGTCTTCATCTTAAATTTCCATAAATGATAATTGGATCCATTCAGCTTGTCTGCGATAAGACCGACTTTACTTTGAGAATCCATCTGGAACTTTAGACTATCGATAATTCGATTGTCGTTAAGAGAAAGATATAGTGTTGTGAAAATCAATTCTCTGATACCGAAACAAATTGATTCGAACTGAAGAATAATCTGATATCGCAAAAGATATCAAGTATAAGAGCTTACACTCTGATATAGTATTAGGCCTTGAAGAAGAATCAACGCTCCGATACCATGTTGGAAAGAGATGTATAAAAGATAGGTCGAATAAAAAGAATTCGAACGACAAGAAAGAAAACTTATCGTGCGCAACATAATAAACTATCTTTCTCTTTCGTCATGCATGACTACGCCTATCAATTTTGAACAAAACAATAATTAGAGGAGTTCCAAAATAAAAGAAGACCCTTTGTAAAGATACTTTTATATTTTTGCTCTAGTTTTGACCGTCACCAGTGTTGGAGAGAGAGGGGGGAGAATAAATGACGAACACAAACGAGAAACGAACGAGAAGCGAACTCGAACACAAATGTCCGTGCATAGTGGAATGAATTATTTGACTTTCTCCATAAGCATGACTACGCCTATCAGAATGAAGATAACTTAAGTGATAGAAATCACGGTCATTCTAGATTACGTAGCCAAACATTTAATGGATGAAGCGCTAGATGAATAATTTGTCGCGAATTGCAAGACCAATTATTTGTCGCGAATGATTCACAAAGAGCTAACCTATGCTTGACTAATAATTAGTCGCAAATTATTCGTGAAAGACGAGACTAGAAGTTGATTGTCTATTACTAGAAAGAGCAACTAGAAAGATCAGACAAAATGAAGAACAAGCATAGCAATATTAGCACAGATCTGAATGCAGAACAAAGAGCTGTATCAGATTAAGTATATCATGTATACAAGTTAATAATGCGGCAGAGCACAATACAATAGTGGACGAAATCATGTGCCCTACGATACTTATTTTGTCTGTAATGAGGAATGAAACCTCTTATCTTAGTCTCTTCTTCTCTCACTTGATCATCTGATCATCATCATCATCTGAATGGTGTCCAGAATATGTATATATATATATAATATTACAGGTGTGCAGATGTGAAAGTACAGAGTGAATGTGCTGTTTGTAGGAGATCGTGGGTGGTTGCAATCGTTGTCCAATCTGTTAGTGCAACTGTATGGAGTGAGTGTAAAAAGGGTGTGGCGTCAGCCAGTGTTGAAGTGAACATTGGTGATGATGCAAAAAGTGAGTCACTCTTATGAATGGCCTTAGGATAAGATTTACAGGGTGCCTTAGCTTCTAGGGCACCTTCGGCATTATGTAGGATAGTGTCCCCTTTTTGCCTGTCACTATAACCTGTGTAAAGACACAGTATTTGCGATTCTTTCGTCTTTTATTCATCTGTGCAAATTTGCGTGTAAATATGCAGGCTGCGTAACAACGTTAGTAAATATGCAACAAGAATGGAGGCAGATTAAAAACGGGATTTAGGAGAGTAGAAGGAGTAAATCCAACACCCCCCCTTAATCTGGATCCGTGAATGCCTTGATCTTCAAACTAAGCAATGCACAAAATTTGTTGTGTGCATTAATACTGAGTGCTTTTGTGAAAATGTCTGCAGCCATGTCCTGCG
The DNA here is from genome assembly GCA_029204225.1 of Diphasiastrum complanatum. Lineage (NCBI taxonomy): Eukaryota > Viridiplantae > Streptophyta > Lycopodiopsida > Lycopodiales > Lycopodiaceae > Diphasiastrum > Diphasiastrum complanatum. Next base: position 51,120,058 of record CM055093.1, read on the forward strand.
TTCTGTAGTACGTTAAGCTTACCTCCCTGTTGAGAACCTTGCCCCTGATGTAGTGATATCTGATCTCAATGTGCTTACTCCTAGAATGAAATCTAGGGTTGCCCGATAAGGCAATAGCACTTTGGTTATCACAAAACAAAATTGTGGGGCTGTACTGATACAGATTAATGTCTGACAACAAATTTCTCAACCAAAACGCTTCCTTAATAGATTGAAAAGCAGCAATGTATTCTGCTTCAGTAGAAGAAAGTGCGATAGAGGTTCGCTTACGACTGTTCCATGAAATAGGACCGTCGTTGAAGAAGAATGTAAATTCAGATGTGGATTTACGATTGTCTACATCTCCTCTCCAGCTTGCATCAGAATAGTCACTGAGCTGATGAAGATTGTCGTTGTTGACATCTCCATAGCAGATGCACTGGTCCATGGTAGCTCGAATATATCTCATGACTCGAATAAGAGCCTTCCAATGGGTAATGCCAGGATTAGCCATATAATGGCTGAGTGAGCTTACAACAAAAGAGATATATGGTCTTCTACAGACCATTGCGTCCATGAGAGATCCAAGTATCGATTGATACAGATATTCTCTCATCTGCTCCTCTTCTTGCTTGGTCTGGGGACATTGGTCCTTCGACAAATGCAGGCCTGAATCCATTGGTGAGTGAGCTAATTTACAATTCATCAAATTGTATCTGTTAAGAACATTGTGAAGATACCTTTGTTGAGTGATGTAAATCAGTCGATTTGCTCTGTCTCTGTGGATTTGAATTCCAAGATAGAAGTGAGCTTCGTCCAGATCAGTCATGTCGAATTTTGAGAATATTTGTTTTGCATCCTTGACCATTTTGGTATTGTTGTTGAAAAGCAACGTATCATCAATGTACAAGTTGATGATAATGAACGTTGCAATCAGCAGTGCCTAGTTTGAATCCTTGTTCAATGAGAAATGTGTTGATCCTTTGGAACCAAGCTCTAGCAGACTGTTTTAAGCCGTACAATGCTTTGTGGAGTATGTGACACCTCTCACTCCTGAAATCCAAGTCAAAACTTCCAATGGTTATTTGATAGAAGTTATCAATGACCCCATCATCCAAGCCACTGCTCACTTGTTGACAACTTCCTGGTTGTGTCAACTTTTCAAAAGAACCGGACTCGAAACAACCAATGAGGCTAGTCATGTGCTGAGTGGCTCCGGAATCCAGGAACCAAGAACTGTCCCCAGATGCTTCTTGATGGTTGGTTATGAAGGCATCATGATCTGCTTCTTGAATAGGCCGTGGAGCTTCTGCAGCTGCATTTTCCACTTGATTCGCTGTCCCTTGCTATTGTTCTTTGCTTGAAGTATTTGGTAGTCTTGAATTTTGTGGTTGTTTCGTTTGCAGTATCTGCTAAACAGCTTCTTATTTGTCTGCAGATTCGACTGTTCCTTGTGTTGAGCTAGTTTCTGATCTGGCTTTGATTGCTTCGGGCCTTTCTTCTTCTTCTACTTTGTCATGCTCTTGTTGGTGTACAAGGTGTGAAAATCAGCTGAGGAACTTGAGGTTTCGTTCCTTCACGTGTCTTCTTGCAACAACATAGTAATGACTCTTGAAAGAGTCAATTCTGGATGAGTCGTGATGATCATCACCCAGTTGTCATGAGAACTTGGCAAGCTTGTAAGCAGTTGTATCACTGCATCTTGATCGTCTATGATAAATCCAACAGCGGCCATTTGTCTTAGCAGGTTCTTGAATTGATTAATGTGATTATGCAGAGAATCACCATTCATCATCTTGAGGGAGTAGAATTTCTTCCCGAGATGTAGCTTCGAAGCTATATCTTGCACTTCGTATAGTGTGCTCAAGATATCCCAGACTTCTTTTGATGTTTGGGCCTCAGATACATGGCCGATCTGGGTATCCGTGATGTTGAGGATGAAGCTTTTCCATCCTTCAGCTTCCATGTGGCGATTGCCGCGTTGTCCGCTTCAGGTTTCCCTTCTGCACCTGTAACAACGTCGAACAATTCTTTTGCCATTAGTAGAATTTTCATCTTGAATTTTCACAGATGGTAATTAAATCCATCAAGCTTGTCCATGATAGGACTGGCTTTCCCTTGGGAATCCATCTGAAAGAATTAGTCTAAGTGATAGGAGAAACTATCAATGACTTAAGTATGAAAATCTGATATTTAAAGAACAAGAAAACAATTACTCTATCGGCTAGTAGAGTCTTGTCCTGTGGAAGCTTATCAAGCTATGAAAATGGCTTTGATACCATGTTGGAGAGAGAGGGGGGAGAATAAATGACGAACACGAAAGAGAAACGAACTCGAATGCTGAAAAGAACAAAAACACACGAAGAGAAATCTTACACGCTGCCAGCTGGCAGCTCAACGAGCTTCATGCCCAACTGAAACGAATAGCAACGATGGAGATTAACTAACTAGTTGATTAGTGTTAACTAGTCTTGTGATTCTACGTTTAGCTATCTTGTAAACTCCACATAGTGGAGGTATAAACAATCCTCTCTGGATCATAACTGTGTGAAGAGAGATAGTGAATACAAAGATTTGTAAGAAACAGAGAGAGACATAGCGAATAGAGTAAGAAAGCAAAAATACCATAGTTGTGCATGAAAGTATGCCAACGAGCAGAACACATTGAAAGAGCAGAGAGTCATTCCGCCAACGATCGAGACACTGATGATCTCGCTCTAAAACCAAACTGACAATATAGTCACTCTATTTTGTGTATCTCTTGGCCTTGTGCTATGTCTCTTGATTGCTAGAATAAAATATGTTTTGTGATGCATAGTCGAGTGTCTGGGATCCCATAAGAGCTTTCGCACAAAAAGAAAATTCAAAGACAGAAAATTTTTCGCGGAGCAGAAGAGAGGACGAACACGAAACAAGAAAAAACTTTCGCGACAACATTTGTGGCCCGATGCAGACCGCTTCCATAGGGGGAGCTCTTTATTTTCTAACGTTCATTGACGACTTCTCTTGAAGGACTGCAACCTACTATTTGAAGAACAAATTCGAAGCATTCAAGTACTTCAAGCACTTCAAGGCGTATGTAGAAAATCAGACCCAGAGGAAGATCAAAGCTCTACGCACAGATGGAGGGGGAGAGTACATCTCCACATAGTTCAAGGAGTTCTACAAGGCCAACAGAATACTTCAACAATATACAACTAGCTACTCACCTCAGTCCAATGGTGTAGCTGATGTTAAGTTGTTGAGTGAGAAAGTATCTAAGGTTTTGATACTCCATTTTGATTTCCTAAGAGGTATTGTTTCTATAACTTAAGGGCATGGATAACAACTAAAAGTTCTTTCTAGTATAAGTCATATGGTATCTCAGCCCCTTGAAACCTTCTACTCTCATAGGCTATGACATGGCCTGCTTGATTTAAGACCGATCCTATGCAATCAAGACTTGCATCTACTTCCATAGAAACAAGTTTATGAAGGTTAGAAATGATAAGGATGGGTTCCATGATAAGGGCATGCTTGTAGCATATTACGTGCCATCAATTCTATGAATGAAGGGCCTTCACCAATTTCAAAGATGTATGTCTACAAATTTGTGGCACACACATGCCATTGTTTTTGTGAAGTTTGGTGGGAGAAAAAAACACAAAACTCGCAAAAGATTTACTTGCAAATAGCCAAGCCCCAGCTTGAGCTAAGGTCGGTGACACCCTTAGTTACGTAGATTGTCACCTCTTAACTAGTTTCAGCCTCTCCCCGTTGGATCAAAAGTTGTAGTACAAGTGACAGTCACCCGATTGTAGATCTAAAAATCTTTTTCTTAAACTCAATATAATCAAGGATGTTGGTTTTCTTTCCTTCTATTGGTGCGCATTGGCCCCTTTCAAAAGAGATAATGATTATTGCATGTTGTGATGTTGATTAGCATTTGGCTTTGTTGTTGTTGTTTTGAAAGGCATTCATCATGTGTTACCCCTTGGAATATGTGGTGAATAATAAACTGAGTTGGTCAAAACACCCACTTGGGCTAGAAATCAAACCACTACAATTGTCATTTATTGATGCTAGAGGATTATGTCAAAATTGGATATTTAAAATTTTCTCTCACATGCCACCTATGTGTACTATCTATTCATGAGTTCATATTCCACAACCGTATTTATAGAAAGTCAAGGAGCATGAACTTTACAAGGACGTTTGGAGGTATATTATGTACCCTAATAATGAGTATGATGCAATAGTCTAAAACTAGTAGTTGAAACTTTTCTAAAGAGAGACCCCAGACGTTATATCGTGCCATATACTAACTTAAATGCTTTGTATGAAACATGAAATGTTTTGACACATTGAAACACATAATATAATTTCCAAACTATATCACCATAGAACATCATATCTAGAATAACCTAAATTTAAATTTGACACAACAGCAACAAGTAAAATGATTTAAGCTTAGTATTCACATGTTGAGCTCCACATAATCAAAATGAAAAAAAGCATGAATAAGCTTCTCACATTGTTTAGAGTATAAAGATGTTGTACAATAAGTATTTCTCATGAGACCTACTCTTTGTAGACTTCCTCAAAGTAGAAAGTGCACAAGTAGAATGGATAGCTATATATCAAGATATGTGCTTTAGCAAGATAGTTTTACAATGCCAATGCTAAAATGGCACCAATATCTTGTAAGTGTAGTCCTTGCAATGTTCACTTTAAAAGCAATGCATTCCAATTTATTAACACCCTCTTTGCAACTTTTTAAAGTAATTTGGTTAAAGTATTCATTTGTTAATAGCCAAAACGTAGTGGCATGTAGATTTATTTTTGTAATTATTTTGTTTATCAATTGTCAGTCTTAATGTATCTTCTATAAATATAAGCATTAGGTAACGATCAATATTGAATTTGGGTATCATTGTCTTCTACAAAAACAAAACATCAAATTTTGAATTGACTCATCAAGTTGTAGAGTAATGATTAAAAATTTATACTATATTGATTTTGTTCACATAAAAAGACATGATAGGGATACTTTCAAAAATTGATGAATCTAGAAAAATTGATGATATTTATAAAAGAACTTTGTGCCTTTGATAGTATTAAGTATCTTTTATCTTCACATATATATAGAACTAGATAATCATTGTGTATAGGTCAGTACTCGATAAATAATTTCTATAAGATCGATTTTGGTAAAAGTTTTACAAACGAATGGGACATTACAATTAAAAAAAGGCACACGCTTGTCTGAAATCCTCAAATATCATGTCTATTCAATTATAGTTTTAATGTATTATTTTCATAGCAAATAATCTCTCTAATTTAGTAACAAAAGTGACTCATTGATATTGCAATGTCAAAGAGCCACATATGGATGGTGCTACTACAATATTGATGTATATATTTAGACTCACCTTTTCATATGTGAAGCAAGATAATTCCTCTTCTTAGCCCATCTTCCATGTTCTGAACTAATGGCATGAGATTTAAACAAGATGCAATTTAAGATGGTAAAAAAAGTTATCAAGTTTTCAATACAATATAGAAAGTATCGAGCTCTATATGCCATAATATACTTTTTGGTTGTTGTGTAGATACTATTTTTATTGGCCTTGGTCTCAAGGGAAGGGACTAAGCATGCAATTTTGCTTTTAATGATGATATAAGGGCTAAAAATGTGCCACGTGCAAGTCATTTTCCAACTCATGTTTATTGTCATAGTCTATGCTAATATGGGTTTCATGTTTATTGCAATGGCCTATTTTTTTTTATTCTATTTTTTTTTGGTCTTGCCTCCCAAAGTCAAGATGATGAGCTCAACATAAGTTGAAATTTAGAGCACACCTTAAAGCTTTACCATTTCCAAGGAGATAATAAGAAATGTAGACAATAAAAATTAACTTTAACATCAAGAAAAGTGATATCATTCAGCAAAAGATCTATAGGGCTAAATCTCTTCAACCTGACATGAAAGCGTGCAGTAAAGAGATCAGTCACAATCTTCCAAGGCAGTGCATAATACTCAAAATACAAATGTCTCACATCCACATTCTGATTTTGTGGTTTCGATGAAATCTAGCCTTCCAGAGGTGAGGAGGGTTAGAAGTATTCCATTGTCAATAACAAATTGATAGTTGTTCTTAAGTTAGATGAGTCTGAAATTATAAAGGGACAAAAAACGGAGAGAGCTAGCCTCATGATCATGAATGGAGCACTTTCAAATTCAAAACACTCAGAAGGCCTCAACTTTAGTATTCAATCAGAAAATGATATCTGGTGGTTGGTAGCTTTTCAAGTATAGTAGGTTCAGTTATAGATTCTATAAGGATAATCTTCTCGATTGTTACATTATGCTGAAATAAATTTTTCTATTTTTCTTATAGGTGTTGAAAGAAGACCATGACATTCTCTCATGGATATTTAGTAGAATGTCATATCCTGCCATCATAAAAAATCACATGGAGGGTGTTCCACTCAGTGTTCCTAAAATTGGCACTTTCAACATAGAATGGCATTTAGTAGAAGATCTGAAGACATTAAAATATATGTTCAATGTATCCCATGGAGCTAACTCTAAGCACCCTTATTTGTACTGCATGAAGACAACAAAAGACATGACAAAGAGTACATGAATATCAAGAGATCAAGAAGATCCTGATTGGAAACCCGTACTACCGATTCCTATTTATAATGTTCATAACTGTACATTGCATGCAGAGGTGCGTATAATATATCTTCATGTTGGATTATTCTCCTCCTTACTAATCGACTAATCAGTTTTAATTCTCATCAATTGTTTATCCAGTTTTGCGATTTTCCCATGTCTTTACACAGTCTGCAGAATTACAAGTGTTTTTACACAGTCTGCAGAAATACACGGAGTTTGACAACAGTGTCGCATTTTTTGCCTATCAGGAATTACGAGTAAATATGCAGAGTCGTAATTTTTGCATTTTTCAAAGTGCTTCAAATGTTAAAGAAATGACTCTGGCAAAGTGTGGGGCTACCCTAAATGAGATTTAAGGACACTGTCGGGTTTTTCACAAAAAGCCGACACTGTCGCCTGTGGCAGTTTTAGTTCATTTCTACAGAGTGACCGTTTTAGTTCATTTATGTAGACAACAGATTGTTTACAACCAATTTTCACCGCTTATCAGCAATCAATTTCTGAGAAGGAACTGGATGAATGCTAGTGGATACCAGTCAACTGGCACTTGCATTTGATGACCTAATTACTTAGTATAAATCAGCTGTTCATACATCTCTTTTCAATTTCAAGTTCGGAAGCAACGAATCAACATTGTAAAGTGTGAAGGGGTTGAGCGTTATTACACGATGTTTCCTACGCTCTTATCAAGCAGATTATTCACAATCGAAAAGTATTGTTGTTAGCTCTCTATCAAGCTTTCGAGCTTGAACTCTCTTGAGCATTCTAGCTCAGTCTTTTAGAGATTTATTTTAGAGTTGCTATTGCGCTATTGCTTATCAGCAGCTGCTTATTATCAGACTTATTCTCAGTTACTCAGAGACAACTAGGAGTGTGCGATTTCTATCCGCTATTGTCTTGTGCTCATTAGCATCTGATTTGTTTGTCTGAATCAATACTATTTTTTTATTGCGTTCAGTATATGTCAGAATGCATGCATCTCTGTATTGCTTTTGTAACTGATAAAAATTGTCTGAGAATTCAATACTTTATATTTGGCTACGTAATCACTTAGTATCTAGCGATTTCAAAGTTAGTTGCTAAAGATTGAACGTGATTTTCATCACTACTGCTTTGTTCAATTTTTGATAGGCGTAGTCGTGCATTGGAAGCAAGAAGTTTTCACTGCAATTTATCCATCCTATTTTTGACATGGTATCAGAGCATTCCATTCTTATATCAGAGCTTCTATCATAGTATCAGTGCTAGACTATTTCCTTTATCTGAACCACCACGATATCAGATCTGTGATCTCTATCAAGGCATAATTGAAGAAACAAAACATTTATATTACCAAAGCTTTGCTAGCTTTCAGCCCTCTGCCTAACGAAAATGTTCGCAAACGTGAAAGTCAAAAGGCACGAAGCAAAAATGTTCGCGAACACCCTGACGAAAAGACACGAACGAGAAAAATTTGCGAAAGAGAATCTTTTGTGGTACAAGGGGAGAAAGTCAAATGACACAAAAGTCAAAAGACACGAAGCGACACAAAAATCGTCGCGATACCCTTTTTTGCCCTCACGCTCCAAAAAGGACCAACAAGATCATGCAAGTACCCATAAGTACAGATATCTGATCTGATAGCATGACATCAGCAGATACACTCTAGGTCGTGGCTACCACTCTTGTAATTCATGATTAGTTGTAGATGTTTAATCACTCTAATCTAGAAGTTACACGATGCAACTATATACTTTCTGGATGATACTTGATACACACATGAAGAAGTAGTCTAATGCTAGTAAGCAAGAAGACAAAAACACAGAATACAAGTCCGCCTGCGTGCGAGACAATTCTGCATAGAATTTGTAGATCCACAAGTCCATTAGTAAGCAAGACATTACTCGTGGGAGAACTGTATTTCTCTCACGCCAACGCACTGCGTGGATTTGCATGCAATGCTTGAAAAATTAGAAGAATCAATAGATGATTTTGTAGCCGTTGCGCACATATCACCCTTATCATGTCTGATCTTGAATGCAAAGTAGTCTGCTGTTATTCATGTGTCTGATTTACTTGTTAATTCAATTTCGCACCTTGGTTTGATTTGTTGAATGTTGTGTTAATCTGTTAATGTAGATCAACTGTGACTGTCTACATTTTGGAGGACTATAGGAATGATACAGCTGGCAGTGACCAGCGATCATATCTGAAATCCATCCATCCCATTGTCTTCAGTGGTATCAGAGCCTACCTACCTTGTCATAATTTGATGTAGCCAAAAAGGCTATCAGATTTAGGAGGCCAAACATTCGAACAAACAACCATCAACAAGAGAATACACTTCAGAAGCAATGGCTTCAATCAACAGCATACAAAGCAAGATCTGTACAGTTCTTGATTCTTTAGGATCTAACTTTCTAGCCTAGAAAGTTAAGACATCATTGATACTCAAGGGTGAAGGTTTATTCCCCTGGGTGGATGGCACACAAGAGATGCCTACGACATCAGGCAAAGAGCTACGTGAGTGGAGGGAGAAAAATGACAAGGTAGTAGCCCTGCTATCTTCATCCATCGAAGATAGTCTCACACTTGACCTGGCTACACTCTCCAAAGCTAAGGAGATGTGGGATGCACTGTTGACGAGATTTCAAACAAAATCAAGAAGTCAAATAATGATGTTGGAAGATCAACTGACAAATCTACAGTGGTATGGGAAAGACCTCACTTCTTTTGTAAGGAAGATGAAGGATTTATTTCTATCACTACATAACTCTGGAGCAGAGAATGCAGTGTCAACTGAGAAGCAGCTCACTTACCTGTTGAGAGCCTTTCCCAGATCTTTCCAAATGACGAGAACCCTGCTCGTGAAAGATACTACCATGACCCTCAAAAAGGCAATTGTCAAGATTTGAGAGGAAGTTGAGGCGAGATAACACCTTGATCACAAGGATGGTTCTAACCAAGCCCTCTACGACAACAAAGAAAAATCCAAGAAACAATTCAAGCCTAAGAAGGAGTCAAATGAAAGACGGGATCGTGATCAGCAAGTAGAGGGGACCAACAAAGGCAACTGGAAGAGCAAAGGGAGGTCGAAACAACAAGGTGGAGAAAAGAAGACCTGCGTGAGATGTAGAAGAGATGGGCATACAATTGATGCATGTTGGCTCAATCCAAAAATTGAGTGTATCCACTGCCACAAGAAGGGTCATGCAGCCATGGATTGCCACCTGAATCCGAGGAACAAATCAGCACAGAACAAACAGAAGAATAACAATATTTCATCCTATGTCGAGGAGCTTGAGAGCTCAAAAATTGGCGAAGAGAGACCGAACAGAAACTGTTTGACCATCTACATTTGTCAGCGTCAACATCTGACACAGATGAGGTGATCCTAGATTCAGGAGCCACCTCACACTTTGTGACATCAAGACAAATCATGTCTGATTTCAGAAGTGCTGATCCATTTAGATTCATAGTTCTTAGAGATGGTTCCAAACATCAAGTGAACAATATTGGTTCACTGTGGCTCAACACTAATGGCAGAGACAGACGACTCGGAGACGGTTCTGTTCGTGCCTACACTGCAGCAGGACTTGCTTTCTGTAGGGATGCGTCTGACGTTTTTAGACGAAGCATGCAACGTGGTTGATGCCAGTACCAGTACCCTGATCACTCAAGGCAGAAGAAAAGGTAATCTATATCACCTGAAGGTACGCCTACTTGCAGATCAGGTGCATCAGACTCATGATGATTCACCAGACACTTTGTGGCACAGAAGACTATGCCACATGAACTCAATGGCACTTTACCAAGCAAGCCATCATGGAGTGATAACATGGGTTAGCATCTCGAATGCAACCAGTTCGACCACCTGTGATGCATGTTTGAAGGGTAAGATGTCACACACTCCATTTGTCAAAGACCGACCAAGATTCTGGAGTTAGTGCATTCTGACATCTGTGGGCCTTTCAATGTGATCTTCGTAGGAGGCTCAAAATATTATATAACCTTCATTGATGATTATAGTAAATTTGCCAAAGTTTACTTTATTCAAAATATATTTGAAGCATTTGATAAATTCACAGAGTATGTGAATTGGACAGAGAGATGTACAGCAATAAAATGAAGCAGATCAGGACAAATCGAGGTGGCGAAGACATCTCGAATCGCTTCAATGACTTCTGCAATGATCATGGCATCATTCACAGAAGGAAGAATATGGAAGAATAGGAAGAATAGGACCTTGATGGAAGATGTCAGTTGCATGATGGCCTACTCGAAGGCTCCAAGGGTACTGTGGGCTGAAGCAGTAGCTACAGCTGCATACATTCAGAACAGGACAGGGAAGTCTGGTGTCCCTTACACGACACCACATGAGTTATGGTGGGGTAGAAAGCCCAACCTGTCTCACATCAGAATCTTTGGCTGTGCAGCTTATGCACACATTCTTGATAAGCTTCAAAAGAAGCTTGATAAAAAATCTGAACATGGATTTCTGGTAGGTTATGACAACAATTCGTCATACTATAGAGTCTATATGCACGAACACTGTGAAGACAGTGAGAGATGTCAGATTTAATGAGAGCAAGACAATGGCCAATGACGATCCCGTCAGCTATGAGGTTTTGGAGAGACAGTACTATGATTTGCCACCAGTAACAGAGGGAGCAGAAGATGAACACAAAAACGAAGATTTTTGTGTCTCTTTCCATTCGAGTGACGAATCAGAAGACAAAAGATTCGAGAGGCAGCCTACTGCAACAGTTCCTTTAAACTAGGATGGTTCCGGACCTAGCAGAGCAGACAAAGGCAAAGGCATTGCCATCCCAAGAGGATCCCCTAGAAGGTCGACAAGACCATGAAGAGCGCCAACAAGATACGTGCCAGGAAGCTTTGCTTCTACATCAAAGGAGTTCTGTGGATTCAGTGGCGAACCACAGACTTTTGAGAAAGCGATTGAATGTCCAGAGAAGGACAAATGGATCCAAGCCATGAACGAAGAGATGGATTCCATGAGGAAAAACCAGGTATGGACGTTGCAGCCATTACCACATAAGTGCAAGATTGTCAAATGCAAATGGGTTTTCAAGCTCAAGTATGGACCGGATGGGAATGTCTCAAAATACAAGGCAAGACTGGTCGCGAAGGGATTTTCTCAGAGATATGGTATTGACTACTCTGAAACCTTCTCTCCTGTCATCAAACATTCGTCCCTACGATTGCTATTTGCGTATGCAGCTGCTTATGACCTCAGGATCCACATTGTGAATGAGAAGATAGCCTTCTTGCATGGTGAGTTAAACGAAGAGGTCTACATGGATCAACCCCCAGGATACGTCTCGAATTCACTTCTTGATTATGCATGCAGAATGCATAGAAGTATCTACGGTCTGAAACAGTCAATTCGACAATGATACAAAACAAAGGATCAAGCCTTGAAATCATTAGGATTCAAGCCATTGATGATTGATTCCAATGTGTATGTCAGAGTTACAGATGGGCAGAGCATTATTGTGGTTGTATATGTGGACGACACTATGATACTCTGCAAGACTGAGAAGCTGTTTGCTGAAGTGAAGGAAGACATCTCGAAACATTTTGAGTTTGTGGATCTGGGAGAAGCCAGGTGTTACTTTGGCTTGCAAATTGAAAGGGACTATGAGGGAGGTAAGCTATACCTTCACCAGTCCAGATATACCCAAAAATTCCTAGAGGATTTTGGGATGTTGAATTGTAAAGGAGTGAATACTCTAATGCTCGTAGGGACGGTGCTGACAAATGATGATTGTCCGAGGACTGAAGAAGAGAGAGAACAAATGCAGTTGACACCTTACAGGAAGCTGATAGGTTCACTGATGTACCTTGCAGACAACACACGCTCTGACAATCCTTATGCAGTGTTCAGGATGAGCCAATTCTGCATGAATCCAGGCCCGACACATTGGAAAATTGCAAAATGAATTTTGCAATATTTTCAATTAACGAGAGATTATGGCTTGTGTTATTGTTGTGATGCAAGGTTCTCTGGCAAAGTGTGGGGCTACCCTAAATGAGATTTAAAGACATTGTCGGGTTTTTCGCAAAAACCGACACTGTCGCCTGTGGCAGTTTTACTTCATTTCTGCAGAGTGATAGTTTTAGTTCATTTATGCAGACATACTGTTTACAGCCAATTTTCACCACTTATCAACAATCAATTTTTGAGAAAGAACTAGATGAATGCCAACGGACACCAGCCAACTGGCAATCGCATTTGACGACCTAATTACTTAGTATAAATCAGCTGTTCATACATCTCTTTTCAATTTCAAGTCATTGTGAATTGTGAAGGAGTTGAGTGTTATTACATGACGCATCCTGCGCTCTTATCAAGCAGATCATTCACAATCAAAAAGTATTGTTGTTAGCTCTCTATCAGGCTTTCAAGCTTGAACTCTCTTTAGCATTCTAGCTCAGTCTTTTAGAGATTTATTTTAGAGTTGCTATTGCGCTATTGCTTATCAGTAGAGCTGCTTATTATCAGACTTATTCTTAGTTACTCAGAGACAACTTAATGTGCGTGGCTTCTATCCGCTATTGTCTTGCGCTCATTAGCATCTGATTTGTTTTTTTGAATCAATATTATTTCTTTATTGCGTTCAGTATATGTCAAAATGCATGCATCTCTGTATTGCTTTTGTAACTGATAGAAATTGTCTGAGAATTCAATACTTTATGTTTGGCTACGTAATCACTTAGTATCTAGCGATTTCAAAGTTAGTTGCTAAAGATTGAAAGTGATTTTCATCACTTCTGCTTTGTTCAATTTTTGATAGGTGTAGTCATGCATTGGAAGTAGGAAGTTTCCGCTGCTATTTATCCATCCTATTTCTGACACTTCACATCTTGTTTGCATGGAATACCAAGCCAGAGTCATCTTCGAAGAAAGTTATATCTAGATTAGAGGATGTATTGTCTATAGGAAGCTTATATAAAGATCATGTTAAAATAAAAAAAAAGATGATAAGCTTTCAGGTAAATCAGAAAATATTCCATGCAAACTACGCATTGGAGGATCCAAAGCTCATAGATTTTTATCAAATTATTCTAGAAAAGAATCCAAGATTCAAAAAATCTTTTTGGAAAGAGATAGTAGTTGCAACTCAAGATTTCGAAGAACAAGGTTTACTCAGCTACTCAAAGCAGAAGTTTGGAGAAAACTAGACAACATGGTGAAATACTTAAGAAAAGATCAATTTTCAAATATTGATGTAAAAATGATACAGGAAACAACTAGTGAATTTGTGGATGCAGTTCAAAGTGCATGGAGAGCAGATCACATAACACATTATATGGTAAGATTTCAATGTAACCGTTATTGTAGACAAATATGTGTAGACACTTTTGGTAGTTATTTATTTATTGTTTGTATGACATGCATCACATATTGCGGCATCATTCGACATTCTTTGCAAGAAATAGTGGAAGTCTTAGCATATGGCCATCACAAGGGATGAAAAAATCTCACTAGCAAGCAAGAGCGACATTTCATATAAGTACACAACACAAAGAACAGCTATATATTGCAACTCTTCCAATGGTTTTATAGCAGAGTCCAAATTTGTCACAATACAAAATCACCAACTTATAACAAATTTCAAAAAGCATGAAAATTTATAAAGCACATGGGCAATAGACATACAGAGGTATTCTGTATATAAACTAAAAAAAATTACAATGTTTGATTCTCCATGTGTACTCTGTTTTCGACGCTTTCTTTGATGAAAGTTACAATTTAGAGTCATGCAAAAGTTTTCGTCTTTTGTACGGATCCAAGAGCTTATAGTTTTCATACTTATTCAAATTAACATAGGCAGCATACAATGCAAAATGTGATGATCTGAGCATGGAATTCACTGGTCCATATCCTAACATTTTAAGTGCAATAGTTTTCTTTAAAAATATTATTCTATGCACCCTCATATTGAGCTGTAGATCGCAATTGGCACTTAGCCATATTGTCCTCTCACTTATCCAATTAGATTTCATGGCAGTTACTTGTTAACAATAATTAGAGCAAGTCATTATCTTTAAACAAGTGAACATATTTTGTTAACTCTTGACAAATATTTGTCAACCCTTCGATAGTCGCTCGATAGATATTTTTCATTGTCGATGTCTTGCTTATAAAGATCCGAAAGCAGTCATAACAGTTTGCAAAAGAAGACATAAGTAGATTTAAAACTTGCTTTGTGATTCTTGTGTATTTTTGTAGTATGTGCAATAATGTGAGTATATCTATAGCAATTGGATAAATGAATGGATGTAGATTAACAATTGGATTAGAGTGATAAGAATAGTAATTCAATGCCCCCCCCCATAAATCTGAATCCATGAATGTCTTGATCTTCAAATTTAGTTTTGCACACAATCTGTTGTGTGCATCCAAGCTCAACACCTTCATAAATATATTTGTCGTCATGTCTTGGGTTCGACAATATTCCAAGCATACCTCTCTATTGAGAATTTTGATTTTGACATAGTGATACTTAATATTAATGTGCTTACTTTTGGAATGAGATCTAGGGTCGGTTGTAAAAGCAATAATAATAAATAAATGTATTTGTAAGTTTACTTCTAAATTTGGCCTCCAAATGGCTAAATAAGACTAGCTTAACTAGTTAACAATTTTCACACTCTCTCTTCAACTAGTTTTAGCATAGATTTTGATAATACTTTAAGATGAGGTGTATGCTTCATGAACAAGTCTTTTTCCAATGCTTTGGTGAAGATATCACCCACACATTCCATTGTAGCAAGTATTCCCTATCCACCCTCAACCTTAGATCCAAGCACACAAGCATCAAGGAGATGAAGAGGATTAACTAGTTGTCACACGAAGATTCGTTACCCATGAGAGCGATAGCTTAGTTCATAATCCAGCAAATGCATATGATCCATGTCTAACACTAAGCATTAACACTAAGATCCATTAACACTAGCAATTAACACTACATTCATTAACATTGCACAACAATGATAGAGCTTACTCTTCTCTCTCTCTCTCTCTCTCTCTCTCACACACACACACACACACACACACACACACACACACACACACACACACACACACACATTGCTAAAGAGAAAGCATGAGAGATAGAGGAGGAAAGAATGTAAATGCTAATAAAGTGGTAGAGTCGTGCATTGAGTAATTTAGAAGAAAATTCACTTGATTAAAAGTTCAAGAAATTGAGTGAAAAGAAAAAGGATTAAGAGATACATGGATTCTCATGGATTCGAATGAAACTTGGCAAGGACATTTCTTAAAATGCTAAAATTAGTTGTAGTTGCTTTGTTGTAGTGTTGCAACAGTACCATACGCGAGGGAGGATTCAACATAAGAGCATGCATTACCAAATCTAGATAAGTTGCAATATTCTTTGTTAGTAGGACATGTCGAATCACTAATGTGGATTTCCATTTAAGGGCCACCATATGAAGGGACAGATTTGACGCCTACAATCAAATCATGGAAATTACATATTCACACCACTCATCACATTTGCACTTCTTATTTGTAGTGTCTTGACTTTGCTTGGATAGTCAAATATGTTTTCAAATATCTATTTGAGAGTTATAAAAGGATATAGATCTAGGAAAGTTTAAACTTGTAATGCACATCAACATGATAATGGCTTATGATGACATCAATGATCCATAACATGTCTTGATCATATTTGACACAATCTCTACACATTTCATTACATATTGTATAGTTTTTTGTTTAAAACACAATGCATGGTATAATTTATGGAATCAACGATGTTTATAAAGTTTATTTCAGATTTAATGTTGTGTGCACTTAGTGTTTCATAGTTGTGTAGTATTGTATTGAGAACAATTTGCATCTGATTTATTATAACCAAAGTAACTATGTGGATTAATTTGTCAAAAACTATGATTGTCTCATAATAATTGCTTCAAATTCAATTTGTATATTGAAGTTTATTGGTGGTTGATATATTACGTCATGTTATTTTCCTTCTTTCACATTTGAACTTGAGGCCCGTAGTTCATATAACACATTCATTGTATAGTTTATTGGTGGTTGCTAGCTAAAATTTAGATCAAATTCCAATTTTTGGTCAAAAGGTCTCCACTTTTTTGTTGAGATGGACAATAGCTAGCTAGCTAAGCATTGAAGGCACATTTGAGACGATGACAATGACAAAGCTCAAAAGAGCTAAAGAAATAGAAATCAAAGGTACAACTATTTATATATTGCATCATACACCATGTTCTAGATTATATGTTAGCCCATGTTAAGATGTTAGACATATGTTAGCCTCTTGTTCTATTTATTGTTGATTATGTTCAAATTTTGTATTTGTGCATAATATAATATACATTTTGGTCATCTTAAAATTTTATCAATACGTCTTTAGAATAAATATATGGTCATGTCCCAAATGGACAACAATGGACAATGAATTGTTGTCATTCTCATAGTTTGTGCCTGCTCAAATTTTACATAAATCAACAGTCAAAATTGAGTTTGAGGACCACCATTACCTAGAGCATAATAATGGGACCTCATTTTTTTTACAAATTTGATTGGCTGTAACTTTCAACCCTCAAAATCAAAAGTCCTCGTGGATGGAATTTTGAAAATGCTTAAACCTCATGGATAAAATGTATTCATAAGCTTCACAAATGGAATTTTAAAAATACATAGTTCTCAAATATGGATTCATTGATAGAATCTTGAAAATTATGTCCATCACTTTTTTTTTTAGGATTTTCACGACACATTATATACAATAATGGGTGTTTGTTGGCCCATGGGAAGGATAAAATGATTCATCTTCTTGTTTCACCACTACCATGACTCAACAAGAAGACTTGATATTATATCCTTACGATGGGCCTCCTATTAACCATTATCTAGTCCATAATGCCAAGTGCTCAGCCTTTCCTTGTACCTCCATAAGCACAATGTTCAAGTAAATTTAGAACCGTAATTTTTGGTGAGCCTTATTTATCACTTCTCAATTGGACAACCCATAGAAAGTTGGCACATACACATGAAATTTTTTGGAATGCGCATGTGGACAGCCAATGATAACACATAGCTCATGCACATCTTGGTAGCATATGTCCACATGCACATTTTGTCCAAAAAAAAAACCATGTCAAAGGTGCATGTAAGGAACTTTTTTTTAAAGCTTGGAACATTAAGAGGTGATTGTAAGACAACATACTTGATTTACATGTTTGGAAGATGTGTTACATGCGTATAAAAGATTTACAGCAAAACAAAAATTTAGAAATTTTTGTTTATATGCATCGATGACATGACTTCTGTACAAGTAATGTATCGATAGTTGGGGACTTTTTCTACTTGTTTTTAGATTGTGTAAAAAGCAAAATGAGCAACACTCATGCGACAACCATTTTCATTTTTGAAAAGTTAAATAAGATTTTGAAATGCAACCCAACTATCCATTAGGCAACACATCTTGGTTACCAAGGGGCTCTTGAACTTGGGACCAATAAAACTTTGGATGTCGTAATGCCAAGTGCTCAGGTTTCCCTTGTATTTTGGAGTCACCTCCTCCCCAGTGCTGCAGATTGAAGGGCAACTCTACCCTTCAAAAAAATAGGTTTCTGTTAAAACTGAAGGAATGCTCATTTATTTAGTTTGATATTTGAAGGGTGCATGATTTAAATGCCCTTCATTTGAAGGGAAAAGGCCTAGGACGGGCGTTTTGTCCTTCAATCTGCGGCACTGCTCCTCCCACACAATGGACATGTGGATTTTACAACCAGAATTTTAGGTGACCATCCTTCTCATAATTAGCTAATCAAATGTTCACACATAGCACGTGAGCTTTCTGGTGGAATGTGCATGTGGATAGCCAATGATGAGCTGCCACATAGCACATGCACATAATGCTTCTATGTGGTAGCCTGTCATTGGTTGTCCACATGCACATTTCACCAAACAACAAAATTGACAAAAATGTAAAAAAATTTGTACTAGAAATGCTCGAAAAAAATAGAATGTGCAAAAAAACATTGCGGGGAAAAAAAAAAGTTTGCACGTGCAGCCGTACGTCCATACCGCCCCTACAAAAACCCAAAAAAAAGAAAAAGTCCACCTTCGCACATGGGCATTACTGAAAGTAAAGCCCTCGGGCAGTGGCCCTCCTAGGGCGGAATGCCCTCGAGGGAGGTCCTTCCCCCCCACAAGAAAACATCCTTTACGCAGTGAAAGGAGTCTGGGTAAAATGATGGCTTGTTTGGCTCAAGCCTCGCATATGACTCATTACAGGGCAGAATGTCATGTGCCAAACATGTCTCGCATATGACAAGGAGGGAGAATGTCATGAGCCTCGCCGGCTCCTTGTATAATAGATGAAACTTTTGTAGGAGCAAGTGATGATGCATTGGGGCTAGGCCCGTGGAGGTCTCTCAAAACGTGCCTAATGAGCTCACCCACGTGAACAATAGTCACATGTCAATTTTCCTCTTTTCTATTACTCAATGGTCTTTCCAACAGACCTGGCAAGATCTGACGGATGTTGTTGGTATCCAACAGTTTTTACGTTGGTGACATCGGCCCCCCCACCCCCGCAAAGCGCCCTCGCGCGTCGTTGATGTACCCGCGTCACGATAGGCAGGCTTAAACCCGCTGAGATTAGATATAGTCACAGTGGTTTAGATTCTGCCACGTTGCAGGCAATTGAGTTGGACGATTGCCGAATGGCCTTGAAGGACACGTGGCCAGAATCTAAGTGGGGGGCGTTAAATACGTTCTGCCGGTAAGCTCCAATCGATTGGCGACGGATTGATATATCCGACACTCCAGGCGCCCGTGCCCCAATGGGAAGCAATCAATCAGGAGCCAAGGAGCACAGCACCGTTCAAAGCGCAGAACAGTTAGATTTTCTAACAAGCCTGCCACGTGTATGCAGGCAGCCTTTGAGAACTGTCCACGTGACAGTGGACCACGTGGCAATATCTAAGAGGTGGGGCTTCAACCATGCCGTGCCATCGATCTCGCAGTTGATCCAGGTGGGGACGTGATTTCCTGTCCGAGATATCTCAATGGCACGCAAGCAAATCAGAGCTCACTACCGTTGGATCTCGCCACTACCGTTGAGATACTGGAAATTTTTTTAAGATTAGCCGTTGAAAAGTCTCCAAGTCGCAATGCCACGTGGCAAGAATCCAGGTGGGGAGGCGTATGTAGTGTGGGGTCACGACAGTTGCTTCGCAAAGGCGAGCATAAAAGGCTCGCTTATCGACCTTCTTCCTTCTTCGCAAATTTCCTCCATCTCCAAGGATTTGCGAAGGAACAGGATCGTCTCCCTTTCTCTCGCCTGCTGCTGCAATTGATGAGGAAGCTGCTGCTGGATCCATGGAGGTCGCTGTGAGCTCAGCTTGCTCTAGAAGCCGCAGCAGACACAGATAGATAGCTTTGCTCAATTCTGTTCATCAGTCAGACTGTCTTTTGCAGTCTCGCATCTTGCTTAAAATCCTATCATCGACGTTCCGCTGTCTTGGTTTCAATCTATGGGTGGGGCAGGGTAGCTCTCGCTCACTTGTAAACGTATCTTCGTTTCGGGGAATTCCTGTTTCTGTCTGGCAATTTTGTGCATTCGCCAATTGGATGGCTGTTTTGTTGGGAATATTGTAAAGCCAGTTTTCGCCTCTTCGATTAGCAGCTCTTGGTTGTTCGTTCATTGGCAACACTCTGAAGGTATGGTGTTTCTCGTGATTCACTCCTTTTCTGGTGACGTTAATCAGCCAATTTAATTGTGTAGATCTTGTTCTTAGCAAACGTTTGATGGAAAAATTTTGCGCGCGTGAGAGCGAGTATGGAATGCATCGTTTTGAGGAATTAAGCTTACCAACCTTCACTGAGGTTAGGATGCTGAAGAAAGAAAATCCTTTTTCCAAGGGCCGTACTTTCTGCTGCTGAATGCCTATTCAACAAAATATCAAACCAATTTAGATCGCAAATTTTCCAAATTCAAGCAGCTTGCAGAAAGTCCTGTGGCGCATAGAATTTGAACGTTGTTTTTGCTTTAGGAGTCTCCCAGTAAACTTTTTTCTTGACATGTGAAAAGATTGCTTGGAATGGGGTAAGGGGTGGGTGTCTTTACCTTTTTATGAAACCAAATTATCAGGTGATAACCTTCAATGTTTCTTGCAGACAATTAGCTTTCTATGGTCAAGTTGCAACGTAAGACTATGTTCAGAATAGTGCTCTGGAGAAATTCGCTTGGAGAATGCTGATTTTTCTGGAGATCAAGCAATGAAACCTTGACAGTGTTCATTTTAAAGTAGCATGTGGCTTGATCATATCTTTGAAAGGAAAGCATCAAATATTGTCTCCACATTTTTTTTTTCGGAGTGTCAGCTGACGGAAATCTTAAACCTATCAACCTGGGCAGCATTTATTCGCATGTAGAGAGGCACAAAGCATGTACGATCTGGGGTATTAATCCAAAACTTGGGAATTGTTTGTGTGGAAAATGCTCGTGGAGCGAGGCAGCATGATGGAGTCACTAGATCTGGACGGCGGAGCTCAAAGAGGATTTTTTTCTGCACAGGGCTCGTCTTCCTCTCTTTTCTTCACCGATAATGGCTTGTTACCCTCAGAGGTATTACTTGCCCATCCTCGTCAAGATACTTGGCAATACGCGTAATACCTCACGAGAGAGATAGTTTTCATCTTAAATCCATTATTCATTGTTGTCTTGAAATGTTTGTGGTAACTGGATGACACTTGCATTTACTTGTTTAAGCCAGAATTGTTTGCCAAAATCCTAAATGCGAATTCCCTTAGCTTGTTTTCTGGTAATGTTTTTAGTGGAGTGCGGTAAGCACGTCAGTGAAATTAAATTAAAAGCTAAAGTATTCCTCTTTAACCAAATGCGTAATCAGCTTATCTTTTGTGTGTAAATATTCTTTCCAGATAGACAGTGCTCTGTGGAATATATCCTCTCTAGTTGTTCCTTACATGGAGAGGTTAGCAATTAGAATTGCTGAGGATAGCAAACTAGTAATGGATTATTATTTTTCCTAACTGTTCAATGGATCCATTTTTCCTACTTTGTGAAGATTCTTAATGTTTACTTCCTCTAACAGTGTAAATTATTTGAGACTTGACATTCTCAAAAATCACTACTGTTTTGTTATGTCTTGTCAAAGGATGAGTGGCCTTTCATCAGGCAAGATTGGTCAGGTCGCGACGAACATAACAGAAAGGAAAGTTCAGCGCTTGGGATCTCTGCATTTGATGCAAAGACAAGTTTGTTTTCACCGTCATGGCCAAATCCTATTGAAGCTTCAGGAGCACAAGAGAGTTTGTCCAAATTACCTGTAATCACTCTAGACCCTCTGGGGCAATCTGGTTCGTCGATGGAAGACATGGATGCGAATGTGTCCTCAAGATCCCTGTCATCCTTGTTTTCCAATAAACGTAAGTGAGTCATATTTCGTTACTAGTTGCTCCGAACTGTTGTTGATAGATGTTTTCGAGCCAAAGCTTTGAATTTGTACTTTTTTCTTGGACGGACTATTCCCGCATTGGTCAGATACAGTATCGATTTGCAATGAGTTGTTTTAGTGGAAATATTAAATTTAGAATTCCCTGTATAGGAGGTTGGGTGAAGGCCTGGAGCTCAATTTTAGTACACATCAAGTGAGGAATGATAAGCTCATTGCACATTATTGTTTCTAGAAACTTTGTGTTGATCTGCAGCAAAGTATGATAAGTTATAACGCTACGTGGCAGGTCAAGCATTACCCTAAATTTGACAAACTGGTAGTACAAACCAATGCCGCAACAGAATCCTGGAAGTTCTCTTTTGCTTGACTTGTTTATATACGACCTGTGTACTGTTGTGGTTGCAGCCTGTGCCATCTTCCATGCAACAAAAAATTAGAATATGCTCATTTTAATTTCTCGCACTGTATGTTTTTTTTAAATCCTTTGTCATGGTGATGTGAAAAGTAACATGCTAAAGACAATTCTAACAAATTGAGTACATCCTAACTAAAAAGCTAATAACCAGCACAATAGTTCTCCAAGTCACTTGTCGACCTTTTAGTGAGCTAAGGATGTTTCCTGGTTGTTTGGAGGTGTTCTTGCTATTTGTGATATGGATTGCCTTGATGAAATTTTGTGAACATTGAATAAAATTGTTATCTTATTTCTACTCACTGATTATCAAGGATTCCAAATACAAACTTAACTAAGTTTTCTCTTCTGCTAATTTTTCAGTCACATTGTCAACAACCGATACCTGCAATGGCCAGTCTGTTGACACTAGTAACTCTTACTCTAATAGCGAGGATGCCTATCTCTCGCTTGAAGATCCTGAGTTGCATACAATACGGACACTTCTTTCTGATAGCGAAGAAGAACTGCTTGTGCGGACTATAGATGATTTTGACCCTAATTTTCTGCCCTACAACTCAGAAGAATCTGAAGATTTTGATCTTTTTAGCAGTGGAGGTGGGTTGGAATTGGAGGGTGATGTTCAAAATCATATGAGGCCATACAATCGTGGCCTCCAATTTCCTTTCACTAGTGGAAAACGATCCACCCAGCCTGCTTCACGAAATGGAACGATATCCATGGCAGGGGAACATCCATATGGGGAGCATCCTTCGAGAACACTATTTGTGCGAAACATAAGTAGCAATGTTGAAGATAGTGAGCTGCGGGCTCTTTTTGAGGTATGGAATCTTAATGGCCTTACTGTGAGTTCAATCACGATTAAGGTTGCTGGTTTCTGAAAGCAGTTGTACTGAAGATTACTCCAATCTGAAGCTAAAACTGAAGGTCTTATTACTTTGCGACGAATCTTTTTGTGGACTTCTTCACCATGTAAACATGCATTAACAGCCAAAACCTACTTCCTATGTGTTGGCCCATAATAGTTTGTCCCTGAATTAGGTCCAGTTTTTGAGAGTGTTCCTCTTTAAGTTCCCAGGAATTTCAGTGTCTTATACGAATTACAATGTCTCAGAAGTATTTTGAGACTGCTCTGGTAACATCAGTCCACGGCTTATGCAATTATATTACTCTGATTGATTCTCCCGTTTCATCAGAATAACCGTAATAACAAAACAATTGTCAACTATCTGCATTTGTGTAAATGAATGGCCTATTTAGGTGCCTTATGAAAGGTTACAATCCCTTATGAAATTTCATGTTCAAAAATAATTTATGTTGAAGGATCCTGAGATACTTTGTTCTTTATGAGTAGTTCTCTTTCGTAGAGAACATTAATCATTTTGAACATAGATTGTTGCAATTCTTAAACTATGTATAGAGTGACAGGAATGCATGGGGGTCATAACAGCCTCAGATGAGAAGGAAAAGCTTATGAGCTGAGCAGAATTTATCAATATCTAATATTTGTATGTACTAATGAGCACCAATAAGACTCTGAATCATCCAGTGCATTATAATGCGTTTGCATTTAATAATGTTTGTGTGGTTTCTGAATTCAGCAATATGGTGACATTCGTACACTATATACGTCATGCAAATATCGTGGCTTTGTGATGATTTCGTACTATGACATACGAGCAGCTCGAAGTGCAATGCATGCACTTCAGAACAAACCCTTACGACAACGAAAGCTGGATATTCATTTCTCAATTCCAAAAGTAAGCTGTTCTGAATCAAGTTTGATTAAATTTTCGTCTGGTAAGGTATTAGAAGTACTTGTGGAAATCTTAGGAAGTTCAGGGGTATTAGGAGATTGGAGCATACTTGTGACTATTGTTAGAGAATAGTTGACAAAGCTCTAGCACGTCCCAGATGCAACACGCATATCCTTCACAGTGGAATGACGTTAGAACAATTCTCTTTTAGTAGGTCTTCAGTTGCATACATTTTTTTTTCCTGTGAACGCTGTTTCTGAGCATGATTTTTTAATTTGAAGCTAAGAAGAGAAATGATATTTAGAGTCCAACTCTTCAACTCAATTTAGTAAGAGATAATGACTTACAATAGTTCTTGTTTCCTGTCGTCCTCTTTTACAGAGTAAACCTTCAGACAAAGATGTAATTCAGGGAACCTTGGTTGCGTTTAATTTAGATCCTTCTGTTTCAAATGACGATCTTCTTCAGATTTTTGGTGTTTATGGAGAAGTAAAAGAGGTATATGAGCCTTGCAGCATGTCCCTATCATTCTTCATTCACACATTATGCAGTATGCTTGTCTTGTAGAGCTGCAAAATCTATTGAAGTGATAAATAATGTGTACTGGTGTAGATTGCACTTTGGGTACTGATAAACATTCTTTATTGCTTTCAATGAGCAGATCCGTGCAACACCTGACAAGCATTATTGTAGATTCATTGAATATCATGATATAAGGGCTGCTGAAGCTGCCCTCAGAGCACTAAACAGAAGGCATATTGGAGGGAAGCGCATAAAGCTGGAACCTTGCCATCCTGCCGGTGTTAGACACAGGTACCATGACTTGTATCGATTAGTTTCATGGATATACTTGCATTTTTAAACGACCCAAGATATCCTGCTGACTGTATCTCTGCTTAACCATCTCTGCTATCAAGTTCACATATGATTTTCATGAGAACTGTCTCCTTGCATGTAGGCTTAGAGTCAACGATTATTTACATAGTGTAATTTAATTCTCTTTTGTATCTTAGTCTGAGGTGGATGAATTATAAGGGAAAGCTTTTTGATTATAGTGCTAAGAACCATGTTGCTATAAAGATCAAGTTGCAGCAGAGCAAATTTCCATCCAACGTCAGTTAAATTCTTTCTTACTGTTTTTTGAAGTTTCAGACTGAGAGGTTGGAGTTTTTGAATTCTTTGACAGCTTGATGCAGCAGCTCAATCAGGATCTAGAGCAAGAAGAACGCCTATCCAGCCGTCATCAACATTTTCTTCCAAGATCACCATGGATTGATTCTGCACAAGGCAATTTTCTTAGGTCCTGGTTTGAGAAACCTTAAGATGAATATGCATTTTCTGTGTGGCTCTGTTTTATAACAGCTCACAATCCATTGTTTAAGTTTGGACTATCCAAGTTTGCTTAGTTCCACCTTTCTTCTTGTTTGGGCAAAAGCTTTGAAAATGTGCCCCTTGCTTAACTTCATGTGGCACTTCTTTAATAGCTATGTCAAATTTTTTTGAAAGCGTGAACAGTTTAAACTTTGCCACCAGGTTACTATTCTCAGTGGAGACCAATCAGCAACTCTGTCGACAGTGGCCCTTTTTTGGTCTCACATGAATCACTTCAGTATGGGCCTTTGACAACCAATGCACCAGAATCATCATATGGAGTTGTTTCTAGCCATCCAAACATCTCATCTTCCAGTAAGACTCGCATAATTGGTGATCACGTTTCCCGCAAAGAACCAGTCAGACATTCTGAGGAACCATTTGATTGTGGAAACAATCTTTCATCCGCATGTAGCCAGTCAATCTCGGACTCTCCTAGTATCGTGCACCAAAAGAGCAATGTTAGAGACTTTAACAATCCTGATGTCATCTCAGTGGCTGACAGAAGTCCTTCTTGGAGAAACAACATGGCCTTTCATGATATGACTTTGTTTGAGAGAACTGGAGGTACTTCTTTCTAGTGTTCCTGTAGTTCTATATGATCTTCTTTGGCTCTCATTTTGAACTGAATCTTGAAGATAGTTATTAGTTGTGTTATGAGAGCTGTTTATCATTTTTCTCCTGTTATAGTGTCTGAAATAGCAAGAAGTGGGAATCCTGTTTCCACAGGTGCCTCTATGTCAAGTCAGGACTCTTGTTGGGGCAATAGCCATTGTAATCATATCTTTTTGCAAAATTACCAAATAAATTTTCAGCAGAGCACTCCAAGCCCTTCTTCCATGGTATGGCCAATAGTGCATCCGAGTTCCTTTGCTGGATCAAATGGGCATGTATCATCATTCTATGGTAATAATTTTGGATCAGCTTTGGAAGAGCTTTCTTTCGTTGAATTTCCACATGCATATCCTGGAAACACCACTGGCCTATCTTCATTGTCAAGGTCTGGTTCTCTTGTAGGAGGTGGTATGAGCCATCTACTACACAGTGGAGTCACAGGGCTTATGAACTATGTAAATCCAGCTAATCATGACGAAGTTGTAAATCTACTTTCCTCATCAAGTTCAGGAATTTTTCCATTACAGCAGAGGGGTGGAATACTGTCAAAATTTGGAATACCTGGTTCTTTGGATAGATATAGCGTTAATACAAGGTTTCACAAGGGTGACAACTTTTCTGCTCAAGCTGATAGCAAGAAACAATTTCAACTTGACCTGGATCGAATTATCAATGGAGACGATACTAGGACAACTTTGATGATTAAAAACATACCAAACAAGTAAGCCTTTCCTTTCTGTTGGATGTTTGAGAAAAAATGTTATGTAGTACTCAGTGGAAGGATGTGGAGCTGATGAAAAGTTTCTGATCGAGTTTGACAAGTCATTGTGGTGGTTGATTATAGGTACACATCCAAGATGCTTTTGGCAGCCATCGATGAAAATCATTGTGGAACATATGATTTTGTTTATTTGCCTATTGACTTCAAGGTAAAGATTTAGATAGAAGAGATGTACCATCTTCCTTCACAGACTTCTACTTGTTCCTCGTGCTAATTTGTCTTGTTCCGTTGATATGTCTCCTACACAACTAATGTTGTCAGTGTCATAATTGAGTATTCAGATCCAAATCCCATCATTTAAAATGTGCATTTCCACGTTCCTCAAAGCTTAGCTGTTTTCAAGAACTCTTTGTTAGGTAAAAAGAAGTGCCACTTGTGAGATTGATATAACAGATCTGTATAGTTTTAGGCCTTTAAGTAGAACCTGACATTCTTGGCACTCTTACAGAACAAATGTAATGTGGGCTATGCATTTATCAACATGATTTCGCCTTCCCTGATCATTCCACTTTATCAGGTTTGTATGAGAGCTTAATTTAGTACAGTATCCTTCCTCTCTTGAATCTTGCACCATATATTGTTCTCCAGAAACATCTTGTCAATTTTTTGTTGACTAGATGTCAGTTGCAAAGTACATAGAAGCTTTTGCTCAATTTCTTAGCTAAACATCATTCTTGTTTGGAATTTGTATACATTTGCATGGTTTCCCAGGACTCATGACTCTTTTTATCAGGTTTCAGAACTTTTCATACATAACAAACTGATCTTCATTTGAGTAAAACGACTGATGTCCCTGTGTAGGCCGCAGCAACAGACCAAATTGTATTTTGAGGTTATTGAGTTCAAATGGTGGAAACTTGCAGTCCTATAATGTGTTTTCTTCTGTTTATTGTTAAAGTGTCTCTTTAATATGGTCCTTGCAGGTGTTCAATGGAAAGAAGTGGGAAAAGTTTAACAGTGAGAAGGTCGCATCTATAGCATATGCTAGAATTCAGGGTAGAGCTGCCCTGGTTGCTCATTTCCAGAATTCAAGTCTGATGAATGAGGACAAATGCTGTCGTCCAATACTTTTCCGCTCAGAAGGAGCTAACCTTGGGATTCAGGTGAGACATGGATTATGTTCATTTTGGTGGTTCTGGTTCTATGTAGCTCCAGACTTGCTTGCATCAAACTAACAAACATCATCTCAGCAACTTCCATCCTCATAAGATACACTCCTTTATTCTTTTGTCTCACAAATCCTGAGCATGCTGCTAGCAATTTAGTACATAGCTTGTTGCTTTTCAATATGTGCTTATAAACTCATTGGAAGCTTGTTGTTGATGATAGGATCCATTTCCAGTTGGTTTCAATGTGAGGACTCACCTTGGGAAAGATCATAAGATCGACATAAATTGTAATCAAGGAAGTTCTACAGCCAGTAGCAGCAAAAATGTCTCTCTCTCTACAAATGAAATTTGTGATTCTGGAGCTCCTGTCCAGTGATCTTGACAAGCTTGCCTGTGAATATGTGAAGTATTTGTAGATTGTATATGGCGTATTCAGATTGGTTTTCTCGAGAATTTCTTTTATGGAATGAAATTTTCCTACATGTCTTCAACAAATGAGCTACTCTGAGCAAATAGAGATTCACACAAAGATAGTTGTGGTTAGGCAGAAGGCCCTACCAAAGCATGCCATTTTGTACTGGAGCATCATTTGAATTTGAAAATTGAACTGGATATCACTTGAGCATCATTTGAATTTGACAATCGAAGTGGATTGGAATCAGGAAGCTGGAAATTTATGTAAGTAGAATTTTTGTAATCATACATTTTATCCCTCATTTTGGCATTTGGAGGAGATTATTACCCTTGAGTACTTGCTTGTTAGTGGATGTCGCTGATCTTTAAATTACTAGGTATTGGCCATCGGAGAGCTATTACTACATATAGTCCGAGACCCGGGCAATGGAGTGGCAGACACCACGAGTTGCTTGGGGATAGGATTCTATGTAGTAATGGGCTGACCAATGGAACATTACTGTGCATAATTGCATTTAGCAAGAGTTTTTGCACAGCTATCTAATAAATTTCTCTTTAAAATGGAAAGGAGTCTATGGAGCCTATGTTATGCAATATAATAAAGGCCCATAAAGGATCCCAAAAAATTGTAAAGCCCGACACTCAGGCTTTTATTTATTGGTTTGGTGGGCTCTTTTTTTAGCACTTATGCATGGATTGCTTTATGCTTCGAAGCCTATTATTTGTATGGGAATGATCATCATGCCTTTCATACCCCAAAGCCCATGGGCATGTATACAAAAGGAGGACAATCTTGCCATAAAATGCACCGAAAAATTTGACCAGGATTCTATGATATCACTAAATGCATGAGAGAGAGAGAGAGGAGCGCGAGCGCTCCATAGTCATAAGTAATCGTTCCATTAGTGAGTAATCATAACTACACAATTGACTAGTCTCGATGATATATCCAAGCCTCTTACGAGATCCAGCCAAACAAGACTTTCCAATGGCAAATTTGTCACATTCAAATAAAAATGTAAATATGAGATTGTTGCAATTAATTATAATACTTAATACATACTCGTTCTTAGTAGTAGTAAATGATGATATTTCTAGGTTAATGATTGAATTTTTAACATTAAGGATATACCAATCTTTTTTCAGCGCTTCGGTCCAGGAAGGAGTAGCAATTGATCAGCGACCTCTTTCCGCAACTATTCCTCATGCAATAAAAGAAATTATTATCAATTGTATCAACTTTCAGACCATTAGCGAGCTCCAACGCATGCATTTCATGCACCTTCACTGCTTGTCTATGAGCCTCCGATTTTATTGTCCAGTACTTGCATTGAATGCCTTGTTAGCAATTTCTCACAGGGACATCTTTAAGTATTTTGCACGCAAAGCATTCCAGCGGCTATTTCTGCAGAGCCTCCATTTTGCATCTATTAAATGCACTCATAATTATTGTTTCCAGGCCATTTTGTTGCTAACCTACTGAAGCAAGGATGTAGATGAGTAAATGTGTCATCTCACATGGATGTAGATGAGGATTCTCAGAGTAATTAAATAAGGGTAATAGGCCAACAAGGGTTGGCCAAATTCATTTAATAAGGGTTAACAAGGGCTAGTTATGTTAAATTAAGTTAAGGGCTTTGCTTATAAGTAGGCAATAGACATTAATTTTAGGATTTTTTGGCTCATTTGCAAGTGAGAGCTCTAAGCTTCCTCTTGTGAATGTGAGCCTTGAGATTTCCATTGCTAGGTCTCATGTGCCTTATCTACATGAATCCATGCTCTACTCCATGCTATGTACTCATTCTTTCATTCATAATGTGATTCTATGGAGATCTTGTGTTTCTAGCTTTCTATGGATATGCTATCTTGAATGCGTTGCATTTATCTTGTTATTAGCTTTACTTTTATTGTAATTGCTATTAGTTTGGATTTGGCACATGACATTCTTGGTAACAGAGCCTGAGATCCATGATTCATCATGATTCTGTGTGAATTTCATTAGATTGGATGAGTTTGCTATTTTTGTAGCTTACTTTTTGCTAATTTTTTGCTTTTAAATTTTCAAGCATATTTAGATCAATATTTAGCATTCAATTTTGTTTCTAATTTCTATTTTGATTCCATAGCCTATTAGAGCTTTGTGTTAGCTTTCATTTTCACCATTTTGCAAGCAATTTGGTAAGAAATGCAAAAGTTATTGCAATGTTAAAATAGGTGATTACAGATTCGTGTTTGAAGTTTTCATATGCTCAAGGATGTCTCAAGCTTTTCAAACATTGTCGTCCAAAATTGACTTGTAAACTTAGGATCCCGATCGCTAACAATGTTAGATGGCAATCCATATAATCTGAACAAACGTTCAACAAACACTTGAGTTAAATCAGACGCTTTGACTATAGTCTTTACCAGAATAAACGTAGCCAAATTTGTTAACCGATCAACTATGACCCAAATTGCATCATTCTATTTATTCATCCTAGGTAAACCAACTAGAAAGTCCATCGAAATACTATCCCACCGTTTATAAGGAATATCCATTGGATGCAACAGTCCACTAGCCTTTAAGCGCTCTGCTTTATTCCGCTGGCACTGATCACAGTTCAACACATAAGATTCTATGAAAGGTTTCAACTTTGGCCAAAAAAAAGTCCCTTCGTACCAAATCTAGTGTACGATGTATACCTAGATGCCCAGCACAAGGTGCGTCATGACATTCAAATAAAATTTTCTTTTTCAATGCATCCATTCCTGGTACACACACTTTTCCCCGCCGGAACAAAATTTCATTCCGAATGAAAAAATTATCCACTACCTTCGTATCCTTCACAACCAACTGATCACCTTGCAAATCAGTAACCAATTGAGAGCCATTTAGAACCCTTTGCCATATAGGTCCAAGATGAGAATCTCGTTCATAAAGACCTCGAAATGAAAGATAAAAATCAGTAGTGATCTCAGTGAACTACAACTCATTCACCTCTGCAATCCGATTTAAGACATCCGCCAGTTGATTTGACGATCCTTTAATCTATCTCAACTCAAAGTCGAATTCTTGTATCAACTCAGCCCATCGAGCTTTTTGACCCCTAAGGTCTTTCTGATTACAGAAATACTTTAATGGTTGGTGATCTGAGCACACTATAAATTGACTACCATATAAATAGTGTCTCCACGTCTTCAAAGAAAAAAGAAAAACCACAAAAAGTTCTTTTTCCCGAGTTGTATACCTAGTCTGTGCATCAGATAACTTCTTACTCTCAAAAGCAACCGGCCTCTCCTCTTGTAGAAGAACTGCACCAACCGCATAATCACTGGCATCCACTTTAACCAAAAAAAGGTTTGCCAAGATCTGCTATGATTAAAACTGGTGCTGAGACAATTAGTTCCTTAAGTTTATTAAAACTTGCATCCAATGTCTCATTCCACACGAGAGGTGGACTTGGCCTACCCTTTCGAGTAATTATTCCTTTCAATGCACTGTTGAGAGGTGTAGCAATCTTCGAATAATCCAAGATAAATAGTAAACCCTAGAAAAGTTTTAAGTTCTCTTACAGTTTTAGGAATTGGCCAATCCAGGACCGTTTTGATTTTTTTTCGATCAATCATAATTCCCTTCCAGGATATGACATGACCAAGATATAACAGTTCTTTCTTCAAGAACTCACACTTTGACTCTTTAGCATAAAGCTTCTCCTGTTTCATTCTCAAGACAGTCCTAAGATGCTTCTTATGCTCTTTGAGTGTTTTACTATAGATGAGTATATCATCTAAAAACACTACAACAAACTTTCCCAGATATGGACGAAATAAATTGTTCATCATCTGCTGGAAAGTGGCCGGAGAGTTAGTTAATCCAAAGGGCAACACCAAAAATTCATAATGACCAAATCTAGTCCTAAAACCCGTCTAGGACACATCATCTGGATGAATTCGAATATGATGATAACCAGTTCGCAAGTCAATTTTAGTAAAATATCTAGCTCCACCCAAACAATAAACTAGATCATCCATCCTAGGCAGAGGATACTTATTCTTAATGGTAACCTTATTCAACCCCTTGTAGTCTACGCACATCCGGAAAGTACCATCTTTCTTATCTTTAAGAAGGACCGGCGCTCCCCATGGTGACTTACTAGGTCGAATGTGACCCATTCGAAGATACTCCTCAATTTGTCGAATCACTTCCTCCTCTTCTTTCAGACTAAACCGATATGCTTGTCGGAAACTAGGTTGACTACCCGGAATAAATTCTATTTTATGATCTACTGACCTAGACGGAGGTAGACCATGTGAAAGTTCACTAGGAAAAACATCACTAAACTCTTGCTTTAAATCTGCTAACAACTGTTTCTTTTCTTGATCATGATCTAAATTACCATACTGACTTCCATCATTCACAATGAAATTACCATCAATATTTGATTTAGTACTATCATTCTCATAAGAAGACTCAGAAACAATTCCACTTAGGCAAGATTTTAAAACAAGATAGTAACAATCAGAATTGTGAGCTTCTTTTATTAATTCCGCCGATGTAGTCATCAGAAATTGAATTCCAGCATCATGACCAAAAATGGATACTGCTTAACCACTAGAATCCATGAACTGTAATTCATGCTTTTTAAAATCAATTTGCAAACTATCAGATTTACTAAAGAACCACTCATAATCTAAAATTACGTCCGATTGGCCCAGGTTTAAAACATGGAAATTAATCTTCTCAACATGGCCTTGAAGATCCACGTCAACTTCAATATCTACACCTGACGCAAGCTTAACCACATATCTATGGTCACTTGGCTTGGTAGGTACCTGGAGTTTCTGCACAAGTCGAGAATTAATAAAATTATGAGTACTGCCTGAATCAAACAATACATTCACATCTTTCTCTAACAACTTGCCCGTTACACAAAACAAATTGTGAGGACCAAAAGACAATGTACTAAATTGACACTCACAAGTACTACTAACAAAATCAATTTCCATTTTACCTGCTGGCAAATCAACTGTCGTAAGATTGGATGA
The DNA here is from genome assembly GCA_029204225.1 of Diphasiastrum complanatum. NCBI lineage: Eukaryota > Viridiplantae > Streptophyta > Lycopodiopsida > Lycopodiales > Lycopodiaceae > Diphasiastrum > Diphasiastrum complanatum. The sequence continues at coordinate 51,153,671 of CM055093.1, forward strand.
GGACTTGTTCTTTGACGGGCACTCTTTAGCCATATGGCCCCCCTTGCCACAATTAAAACATAGCCCTTGTTTAAAGGCAAATCTGATTGATGACTTATACTTTTTCTTCAATTTCTTCCCTGATTTGGGTTTTTGATAAGCCATTCCTTCAAGTTCATCAAAAAACTTTTTTGACTTCTTTTTCTTGCCCCTGTTTCCTAGAAGCTACCACCGTCTGATCGTACACTCGTGCGATCCGAATGGCATCCTCCAACGAGTTCAAAGAATTGCGCTTGCATTCATTTTGAAAGTCCATTGGCAACCCATTCACAAATTGCCACTTTGCGTACTTTTTTGGAAAATGCGGCACTTTAATCAGAAGGTCCATGAACTCTTGGACGTATGTGTCCAAGTCACGTGAGCCCATCTTGAGCTCAACAAAATGCCGATACGAGTCCCTCTCATCCACAGTCATAAATGCTTTCAAGAATACCTCCCAAAAAGCATCCCAAGTGACCGGCTTAGGATCTAGGTCTCGCCACCACAACATGGTTTTACCTTCCAAAAAAATCAGTACCGAAAAAATTCGCTTCTCCTCAGGCACTCCATGCAAACCAAAATAACTATTCCACTTTTTAATCCATGATTCCACTGCTGTAGGCTGCTTAAACATCTTGTCCGCCGTAAAAACTTCTGGCTGAAATTCTAAGTGTAACGAAGATGCCGCATTATGCTTTGATAAAAGAAATTTGATTTGCTCGTCCCACTGCTTGTTACTCTGGTGGATTTCTAGCAGTGCTTTGCTTATCACATCCAGAATAGACTACAGACCATTGTTCGGGCTTCCCACACTTCGTACTGGTGATGGAACTCCCTCACCGAATAGTTCATGTTCCATGTCGGCCGTAACTGCTAACATAACAGAGAACCGAAATGAGAAGTGTGAAAACTGTCTGAAACTCCACAAAAGAAACAATTCTCTTAGCAAACCGACATCTCTCAGTTAAGAAGAGTCACACCAAAAAAAGTAAGCCCATAAACCATTTTTTCGACTAAGGATGTAAAGCCGCATAGAAGCCGTAAAATTTCAAAGCTAACTTTGTCTGACTCAATTCGGAAAAAATCCCGAATCAAGGCCCAACTTGCCTATGGCCAACCAAAAAACTACATGCATTCACCAAAAAACTTCATGCATTAACAAGGGCCCCCCCTCCTTCCTTGAGCCTTCCACCCCGAGGACCAGCTCACGAGTAAGCAGGTTGCGAGCCCGAAACCCAGCCCACGAGAAAGTCAGGCATCACTGCCGAGAGAGAGAGAGAGAGAGAGAGAGAGGGAGCGCGCGTGCAGAGCAGCCATGAAAGGGGAATACTCCACGCGCCCATCAACACGATTTCTGGGTGCCCACAGAAGCCATCCACAGCGCCCGGACAGCAGCCAACAGTCGCCCTAAAATTCTTTGGATTCTACCACTACAAACAGGATGTGGTTTTGCAGGTTCAGGGCAGATTTCAGACAAAGAAAATACAGCTTCTATGACAATACTACAGCAGGTACAACAATCAAGATGTTGTTTCATATCAGATTTGAAACAACTATTTCCATTGTTTTTTTCACACATGCAATCTCCTATTCTGCAGCATACTGTCAAAATTTCTTGCATGCACAGAACGAAAGCAAAAAGACTATTGTGGTAGACAGACATCTGAAAACTTGGGCAGATAAATTCGTTCTTCAATACTGTTCCAGATTCCTTCTAAGTTTGCAAATAGCTTTTGATTTGTAAGAACCAACGTCCAACACAAGGCAGATTTTCTCAAACCATTAAAAGTTAGAGCCTACAACCTGCTCATGCTATGCATGAATCAAAATCGTAGTTCTTAACCCCCCATCAAAGCACAGTTCAAGAAACACTTTGCAGCAAGCTGCATGTAACATCCCACCCCGGGAAGAAGATTCTGAAGCCCCATGCAACCAATATTGTGCTCACAAACCAAGAAACCGGAACATAAAAAGCAGAAACTACCCTTTCAGGTTCACAAACGGAAAGTTGTCAACAAACACACAATCCTAAAACCATTCCAAAACGGATTCAACCAAAATAGGGTAGAACACCTACTTGGAAGACCACCGATTTATCGAAATTTTTTGGATTTTCGTCGGCACAATTCCACCACACTTTGGTCCACACAGAGTCGCTCACAATCTCCGATTGGATGCCTTGATACCAATAAAACGTCCCCCAAGACCTCCAATCAGGATTGAGCTCCAAGAACACAATAAGGGAGTACAGTGGACGAAACCATCCCAACCAATCCTAGACTGTCCAATCTAGCCCCCGAGCACTAGGGAGTATGGAAAATCACAATGATAGTAACGCTTACCAATCCGACAGCATAACGGCCGCAGATTCTCAATGATCCCTATGGACATAGGTGAGGATATATATAGAGAGTAGCACCCACCCTGTCCGCCCATGCATCGAATCCACATGTAAGCGTGCTATCAACTCATGCCTAACTCCCATGCATGTAGGTACCCCTAACCCATAATAGCAAAGACCCATGCATAGACACAATGCATGTACATCTTATCTCGTACTAGGATGCAACACACATGCCTATACCGCATGCAGATATAGCCCAAGGTCCTACTTAGCTATTATCCGAATTAGGCCTGGCCCCTACGTCTAAGACAACCCCCCAATGGTATAAACTCCCATTAGGGCCGTAACAACTATATATTTTGATTTTGTTGATGATAATGCTACTAAGGTATGATTTTGGCTGTTCCATGAGATTGGGTCTTGATTGAATAGAATACAAATCCAGAAGTCGATTTTCTACTATCGATATCTCCTGCCCAATCTGCATCTGTGTAACTCTCAAAAATATTGGCGGATTGGCTGCTTCCATAATAGATGCTGAGATGTTTTGTTGCTTGGACATACTTCATGACCTTCATGAGTGCTTTCCAATGGGTTGGACCTGGATTCTCGACCTAGATTCGGGACCTGGATTTGATAGGAACTGGTTGAGTGAACTGATCGAGTATGCAAGGTCGGGAGCAACATTGTTCCTTTGACATCTTCAGACCAGAGTCGAGTGGAAAGTGAATCAATTTGTAGTTGGTCATTCCATATTTGTCCAGCACGTTAATGAGATATCGTTGCTGACTGATGAAAATCTATCTGCTGGATCAAATTCGAAAAATTTGAATTTTGAGACAATAATGGGCTGGACCCATATCAGTCATTTTGTACTCATGTGCTAGCATGCATTTTGTATCCTTCAATAAATTCAGATTGTTACTAAACAGTAATGTATCATCTACATAAAGAGTGATGATATTGGAGAAATTTGATACAGACTTGAAATAGACATTCGAGTCTGTCGAGTTTGAAATAGAACCATTCTTGATTAAAAATGCATTGATTTTCTAGAACCAGGCTCTTGGTGACTGTTTCAAACCATACAAAGCCTTGTGAATTTTGCAAACAAGGTGCTCCTTACCCTTGAGCTCATATCCCTCTGGCTATGACATGTAGATCTCCTCTTCGATACTCCCATTGAGGAAAGGGGTATGGACATCCATTTGGTAAACTTCGAGATCTGTTGCAGCTGCATAGGAAAGAAGTAAACGAATTGAAGCATGCTTGACAACTGGGCTGAAGGTCTCGGAATAATCTAGATCTGGAATCTAGGAGAAGCCTTTGGCAACTAGCCTGGCCTTGTATTGATTTAATTTTCCTTCAGCATCATACTTCGCTTTGAATATCCATTTGCATGGAATCCAAGTGATATCGGATTAGTAGAGATCTGATAGAAATAGAACTGATATCAAATCAAAAATGTGAAAGTTTTAGCAACGGATGGTTGCAGATCGGAAGCACATCAGTTACCAACAACAATAATCAAGATGAATGAATAGTAGCAATGCGCAATAGAACAAAACAGTAGTGTAGACAAAATTTGCGCTCTGATTGATTGAAAAATGAGTACAATAGCTTGAAGCAACAACGCGAGGTTGTGTATCAAAAAATAAGCTTCAACTGAATATCGTTGAGCAAAACTAGCATTTTTATCTACAGAATAAAACTGTTTTTTTAATTTGATCAGGCGTTGACTCTATGCATTGATGATTGCATGTCAGTGATCAGTACATTGAAAGCATGAAATTTACCTACCTAATCTACTATAATCGTCCTACATTAAATAGTCGTAAAAGTATGTACAAAGTAGGCGGACTGTCCACGTTGCGACGTGGGTCAGAATTCTGGTTGACAGTTTCGAAAAATACAATGTATCGAAAATATACAATGACTCGAAAAATTATGGGACTGACTGGGAAACATTCAAAATTCGAGTCGAGTTGATCCAGACTCGAAAAATTACAAGATGAGTCAAGTCGATCCGATATCGAGAAAATCTAAACATTACGAGTTGAGTCGAGTCAATCCGGTATTGAGAAAATCTAAATATTACGAGTCCAATCCAGTCAAGTTAACCTGGTATCGAGAAAATCTGATTTGGAATTTCAATCTTCTGCTTTAAAAATTTTGAGTCCCTTTTTTTTTTTTTTTGGGTTTCCTAGTATAAGTATATACAACTTTCAGGATGCTCATTACCGAATGGATTTGTGCCTGAGCATTGAAATCCAACAGGAGCCGGCAACTACGTAGTTTGGAAATTCAAACTGAAGAACATTTTGATGGAAAGAGAGCTATGAGAGATCGTGACAGATGAAGAGACAAGGCCGTTAATTGAAAAAGATCAATGGGCATTTGACAGGAGAAAATTGAAAGCACAATGTCATCAACTTATTGGTTAGAGATGCAATTATTCCCTATATTTCGGATTTAGTAGGACCAAAAGAAGCTTGGGATAATTGAAGACATTGTTTGAAACCACAAACACATCTCGAGTGCTATTTCTGAATACGAAACTGCACACATTACGAATGGATGATGGTGCAACCATTGTCGATCACCTGTTGAAGGTAAATGAGATCTGTGATCAATTAGTCATTGTTGGAGAGCGAGTTCAGGATTGTGAGATCGTGCAATTGACATGGAATAGTTTGAGTGAGTCACATCAGATGTTTGTGACAAGTATAGCCACATGGAAGAATCTTCCAGCCGATGAAGAATTAGGTGGATTACTTTTGTAGGAAGAACAACGTCAAGAGAACTTGAGTCGTCACAACAGGGGATTAGATCAAGCTCTTGCAATCAGAGGACATGGTGGAAGATTTGGTCGTGGAAGACATCAATCAAGAGGTGGAAACTCAAATAGTGGATCATTCCAACAATTCCAAGAACAATCCAATGATGGTTCAAATCAAGGCAATTGGCATCAAGGTGGAGGTCAAGGATGCGGCAATTCAAGGCAGAAAAAACTTGAGAATTGTCGATATTGCAACAAATCTGATCATTGGGAGCGTGAGTGCTATAAGAAACAAAAGGAGTCAGCTTAGTGGAAAGGCAAATGGCACGTAGGCAATTATGTTGATCACTAGAGAACCCCTTAGACACATAGTAAATGCTAGGTTGTTTTCCTTTTCACTTTGTTGGCTTTAGCATTACTTCGTTAAGATTGTTTGTAACTAATGAAAGTATGTAAATGGAAAATCCATAAAATTTGGATTCAGGTTCTACTTTTACGATATTCTACAAAAACCCATGTGTTGAATAAAGAGTTACCTCCAAATATTCATTGATTCTTTTCTTTCAGACTGATTGTTAGTATAAGCTCATAACTGCTACAGAGATCGTAGTTAGCTTTGTGAACACACGGTTTTGCTCGCTAATGATTTGTGCTCACTTGCATCATCTGACTTGTATTTTTATACATCCAATCTGAATAAATTACTGTCTGGTTTTGCGTTCAGATTTTGTCAGTATTGCATGCTTTACGCTTTGTCTGACTCTCTAAACGATTTGTCTGACTGTCTGCTCTTCCGCTTCCACAATATATGACACATTTTCAAGAAGAATGTAATATGCTATTCAGCAATATTCTATTTTCTCTCTTCATCTACTATGTATGGTTATTAGGGTTATTTGATGCACTTAACCTAGTCAGTGAACATAGACATATGATCGAATACTATATTTGACAATTACTTGGAGAGATTTACTAGTTAACTTAAAAAAAAATTTGGATAAGGATCTAAATGTGGTGTTGTACTGGTACAATTAAGATCTGCTTGATGATGATCAATACGAGGATGATGTAGGTGAGAGTTCAAACTTATTCATCACGGCAATAATGACAAGTGATGAAGCCAAGGATACCTGGTACACCGACAATGGAGCGTCCAAGCACATGACTTCTATGAAGGAGTGGTTTTCATAATTCAAGGAGATCCACAATGGCAATGAAGTTGGACAAGTTGATGGCCAATTGCTACCTGTGAAAGGATTTGGAGTGGTACTAGTGAGGCTAGCCAGCAGGATGATAAAGCGGATAAGCAATGTGCAATATGTACTTGGTTTAGCCAACAATCTACTATCAGTTGGGACGATGGTTGACCAACAACTCAAGGTTAAGTTTGATAGCGACAAATGTCTTGTCAAGGACATCAAGAATCACTACAAAGTGATTGCTATAGGAGCTAGAGTCAACGAAAATCAACTATTGAATGCGAAATCTTTTGCTCAAGCTATGGTAAGCACTATTGATAGTTGAAATGACCTTTGGCATCAACGATTTGGTCATATTAGTGCTCAGAGTTTATAGATCGATTGTCAATTGGATGAGTTAGCTCCTGATCAAGAGGAAATCCAAGAATCAATTGATCATCTTCGACAATTGGAGCAACCTAACGTTCTAGATAAGGTCCAACTTCTTATTGAACATCCTTTTGAGTCTCACTTCAACTATTAAAATCGAGAATAAGACCTACATCAATGCCTTAATCTGATCAATAGACAAGCAATTGTGGACCTTCAAATCGAGGATAGTGTTATGCTCAAAAAAAGTCAGTCATGACATTCACTGAACTTTTAGAACGATGACTATATGGCACCAATATTCCATGGCTTGGAATTGAGTGGCTATTTTAAGGATCCGATTTGCGAACTAGTTCAATGTGATTTGGGAGCTTTTGAGACTACTTTGATTTTTGACAACGATTTATGGAGTGTGACGTATTCAACAAGGATGTTGTTACTAGATTTCCAAGAGGACAAGCCAAAAGGGCAAAGTCCATTTTATCACTGATACACAGTGATCTATGTGGTCCTATGAGCGTACCTTCATTAGGACAAACTCTGTATTTTATTACATTCATTGATGACTACTCCATTTACCAGAGTCATATTCATAAAGAACAAGTCAAAAGCATTCAATAGCTTCAAGGAATTCAAGCAATATGCTGAGAATCAAACTGGTCAGAGAATCAAGGCCCTACAGTCTGATTAAGGGGGAGAGTACGTATTAAATGAAATGAAGGACTACCTATCTTCATGTGGCGTGCACCATCAGTTCCACAAGCTACACTCCACCACAGAATGAAGTATTTGAACAGAATAATGGCACACTGTTGGAAGCTGCACGATTCATGACAGTCAATGCGCATTTGCCTCAAACCTTTTGGGCAAAAGTGAAGTCTACGGCATGCTATCTACAAAATTACTCTAGCACTAAAGCAGTTGATTCCAAGACACCGTTTGAAGCCTACTACGGCTACAAACCAAGCTTGAAACACCTACGTGTTTTCGGATGTCTCTGCTATGCACAAGTGTCGTCTGACCCGAGGAAGAAGCTGAACCCGGTAAGCTACAAAAATATCTTCATCGACTATTCAACATCACACAAAGCATATCGTGTATACGATGTTGTTACAGGCTAGATTTTAGTCAATTGCAACGTTGTCTTTCTTGAAGACAATTGTCACAATTTCAAGCAAAAGCAGCCAATGCAAGAGCATGCCATAGCAACTCCATCCTCCATCGATAGGCAATGACCTACGACTGTTCAAACAACGAAGTTCATCCCTACAACTCCACTTACCGTCGATGGGCCTAGACCCACGACTGTTCAACCACAAGCCGAAGCTATCCCAGTCATTCACCAAGGAGAATCATCCACTCAAGCACCTGCAGTTATAAGGTCTACAAGACAACGACATCAACCTGATCGTTTCACCCCTCAAGCGTTCATCAGTCATGATGAACCTGCCACTGTTGCAGAAGCACTGTCAATGCTCGATACAAACAAATGAAAAGCTATCATGAATGCTGAGTATCAGTCTCTAATGAAGAACAAGACTTGGAGTCTTGTCAATCCTCCTACAGCTGTAAAACCAATTGACTCCAAGTGGATCTTCAAGTTAAAGCTTAAACCAGATGGATCAATATCCAAATGGAAAGCTAGACTGGTGGTTAAAAGATTTGAACAAATATATGGGATAGACTATACTGAGACCTTTAGTCCAGTGGTAAAGCATCAGTCTATTCGTACCTTATTGGCTATAGCTACTGCAGAAGATCTGGACATTCACCAGATGGACGTCCAGATGACATTCCTACATGAATATATACAAGAAGATGTGTTCATCTATCAATCAGAAGGGTACGTCCTTCAAGGCAAGGAGCATATAGTATGTAAATTGCATGAGGCATTATATGGTCTGAAGCAAGCTCCGAGGGCCTGGTACGATAGAATAAATCGTTTCTTGTTGCAGCACGATTTTACCTCATGTTCCGCAAATTCTAGTGTATATATCAAGCGTAAAGGGTCAAGCTATGATATAATAGTATTATACGTTGATGATTCTTTAATTATCAGCAATTCAAATCAGTTATTATAAAAAACCAAATCTCTACTTTCATCGGAGTTTGAGATGACTGATTTAGGCCCAGTCCATTACCCTTCTCGGTATGGAGATCCAGCAAAGATCACGCGAGCAGAAGGATCACCATAAGCCAACAATCTTATCTAACCAATGTACTTCATAGATACGACATGGAGGATTGCAACCTATAGATACTCCTATGGATCCAAGATGCAAGCTATCCAAAGACATGTGCCCCAGAAAGAAGGCAGATCAGCAAGAAATGTGCAAGTACTCCTATCAGTCAGTCATAGATTCTATCATGTACTCTATGCAATATTGATACGAGTAGGATTTTCATGGAATAAAGAAATCTCTTCATTGTGGACAACAATTTGTTGATGAGGTGGATCTATGAGGTTGAACCTTCTATTGTGATTGAGTAGTCACAGATAAAACACAAACTAAATGAATCAGCTCTATAAAATGAAAAACGTGTTAAGTTCTATTATAAGTCCTAGACTCTAGTAATCCAGTAAACATATGGCTCTGATACCAATTTGTGGGATCAGATGGATTGTGAATTATCAACTCTGATACCACTTCGGTTGACGTTGGATTGATGTCAACTGAAGAAACAAAGAATTCTTGAAATAGAAGGATCGTGGATTACTTAATGAATGGATTTTATGAGCTGTTCTTTGCCTTGAATCAGATTATTAGCATAGGAGTCGTAGACTATCATGAAGAGAGGTTGCGAAAGAGATTAGGCGTCTGAGACAGCCAAGCAATCCTCTAATAATGATAACCTGGTAGGAAGAGAATGTAGAATCAATTTAGGCATCAAAGACAGCAATACAATTCTCTGATAATAGTGTTTGTGTAAGAGGAGTAAGAGTTATCATTCAACAAGAATGCAAAATGATATAGAACAATAGCGAATCTATATAATGAAGTTGCAGTAACAACGATCAGATTACAATACAGTCGCACTGATAAGCACGTGATCCTACTTACAGATTCAAAACAATTGCTATGTTATGCATATATATATCTCTCTATGATCACTAACTCTGAGGAGTCAGCTACTGTAAGGCCTGTTCCGGTCGTTTGATCTCTGACAGATAACTTATGATGCACTTACAATGACTTCGATCACCTGATCTGATTGATTACTTGTCTTCAATCGCTCATTTACATTTACATTTATAGCAGTTGGAAGATCTTGTATTATTCTAGCTTTACATTTACAAGATTGTTTTACAGCTGATTAACTGCCTAATTAGATAGTTTTTATTGGAGCGTGAAGATGTTGACAGTCTATACATGGAATACTTTGTATTTCTGCAGAGTGTCACCTGTGTAATATCCCGTGTAAATCTGCAGTGTTGTTGCGTCGTCGATGTAGCATAGAGGTTTATCGCTGGGAGCGGCAACCTCGCCTTCATCTGCATAGCAAGAAGAGAGAGAGAGAGAGAGAGAGAGAGAGAGAGAGAGAGAGAGAGAGAGAGAGAGAGAGAGAGAGAGAGAGAGAGAGAGAGAGGTTTGGGAGGCCCGAGCACCTTTTCCAAACTATCCGGTCGCTACTTAGAGGGAGGAGAGAAGAGAGAGAGGGAACGCCTAGGTTGAGAAAGGCCTCGGGGGCTCGAGCGGCTACCCAAAGCTATTCTATTCCAAGAGAGAGAGAGAGAGAGAGAGAGAGAGAGAGAGAGAGAGAGAGAGAGAGAGAGAGAGAGAGAGAGAGAGAGAGAGAGATATGGATAAACCAAGAGAGTTTTAGTAAGAAGAGAATGGAAGATGATACAATACAAAGGAAATGGCTCCCTCTTATAGATTTAGAGGTGAGCCTCCTTCACTCTCATTGGCCACTTCATTGGGGCAAGGATTTTAATCCAAGCCTTTCAAAGAAACACAACTTAAATCTAATGGTGCTAAGAAAGCACAAGGGCACTCACATGATTCATGTGAGTTCTACTTTGTGCAACTTAGATTCCTTATTTTTCAACTTGACTTAAATACCCACAACAGGGTCCACAGCCCAAAGTAGTGCCGGTCCCTCGGCACTAGGCTGCAACTGTCGTGAAGGGGCGTTGTTGTCGATTCTTTTATTGCTAGGACATGGGTGCTTCAGGAAAAGCATGGGTAGAATTCGCTTACATAAAACCTGAGGCTTTATTGATTGTTGATCAACAAGAACCTGGACATGCCGGATTTTCAATAATACCCATAAGGGTCTGGTGGCCGTACCGGATAACCTTGTCCATTGACAATTGGGTAGTCGAGGCATTCCATCGGAGGATCCCAAGATAAATCTTGCTGATATAATGGATTCTCATAGATCGGTGCAACTGGTCCCAATGTCATAGACTCCCCCAAATTGTAAGGTAGATATGACGTGCTAGCTTGACTTTCTTGTCTTTCCAGGTATTTGAGGTATGCCATAACTTGACGACTTTCCTCAATAGTCAATATCATAGATTGAGGAAGGCTTTGTCATTGTAGGCAGTACTGGAGGCCTATTTGGGCTTGGATTCCCTGGATTTGGCCTTTGAAGAATGGAGATATGCGGATTTGGCGTTGGTTTGGGCTGTTGCATTATGGAACAATAAGACTTTGGTTGAATCTTGCTCATTGAGGGACAATCATCAACTTTAGTCTTCCCTTGGTCATTGCACTTCCCCGTTGAAGGCTGCGTTCAAGGTGGAAGGGTCACCACAGGTGCATGTCGGTCTACATAGGCCAAATGCCTCCTGGCTATTTGTGAATTTCTCATCGGGCAACCTCGGCATGGATGATTAACTCCGCATTGTGAACATGAGGGATCAAATGTTGATGGATTCCCTCGATGTGGACATTCAGCACGACGGTGTTTTCCTTCGCATCAATAGCACCTAACTGAGTGCAGTATGTCATCGCCTCTAAGTTGATAGGCACCGGTAACAGATTCCCCTTAGAATCTTCCACAAAATAGACTAGTAGGCTATTATGGTCCTCCATTGAGTTCAGTGACATGCAAGAAGATATAACCAAAACTTCTATCTTGCCAATGTTTGTTGAAGAAACTCGTGATTTAGATGGATCAATCTGATATCCATCCGTTTGGTGAGCTTCTCGTCGACTTGATTTTGCTTCTGACCATTGAACTGCTGAATCTTGGCATTGACAAACTTGTTGCTCTGCATTTTGTCCTTTTAATAAGCGTACATTCTTGATTGGACACCTTGTACTTGGATGATCTCCAAAGCAAAAGGTACATTTGTCCTTTTCAAGAAATGTTATAGAGCGAGCATAAGCTTGCTGACAGCTTGAAGTGCAAGGTTCTTGGTCTTTCACTGCACTTGATCTGCTTGACTTTGTTGCACTTTGTTGCCTTGCATGGGGTTCCATTCTTGTTGGAGCGTCGCTCATTGTCGACCTTTGTTCCTCTGATTTCCCATCTGATAATTCATCAGAGTGATAGGGAAGATCCTCCTTCCCGAGTGAGATTTCCATCAAGGCAGCATCATTACAAAGTTGTGCAAGCGACGCATAGGATGCTAACTCTTCCATACCAAATCTGATCCTTTTGAGCAGTCTGACATAATATTTTGTCATGATGATCTGTTGGAAAATCGGGAGATCACAATCCTTCACTAGATGATAGATCCAATAGGTGTAGTCTCGGATTGTTTTATCAGAGAACTTTTTTAATTTCGATAATCCTACAAGGGTGGTCTCCATAGTTCAACACTAGAATGTCACAAAGTAGCTGGTTGGTGAATTGCTTCAAGGTTTGCTCAATGATGCTGGTGTTCCAAACCCTTTTTTTTTTTAGAAGATGGAGAAGAAGAAGAAAAAGAAGAAGAGAAAAGAGTAAGTAAAAAGATTGATCAATAAGGATTGAAAAGTAAAATAGAAATGAATTTAACATATGAGAGAGTGGATGGAAGACTGAATGGAAATGGACAAGAAAAATGAAAATGAAAGATGGATGGTAACTGATAGAGAGGCCACTCACCAAAGAGGCTTGGGCTAAAATTAGAATTATTGGTTTTTTTTTTCAATTTTACGATTTTTTTTTTTTACGGTTTTTTTTCCTCTTTTTTTTTCTTATGATTTTTTTTTTTTGGGAATAGAACTGTCAAAGTCGTGGGAGGACACTATCTAAAAGATAGAGAAGTCTCACCACGTTGAGGTTTTTCTTCCAATTTTTAGTTTTTATTAACTTTTTAAGGGAATAGAACCGTTGCAGTTGTGGGAGGAGACTATATGAAGGATAGAGTCACTCACCAGTAAGGCTTAGGTACTTTTCCAATTTTTTTTTTTTTTAAGGGAATAGAACCATTGTAGTCGTGGGAGGAGGCTATTTGAAAGATAGAGTCACTCATTAGCGAGGCTTAGGTTCTTTTCCAATTTTTAGTTTTAAAGGGAAAAGAACCGTCGCAGTCGTGGGAGGAGGCTATCTGAAAGATAGAGTCGCTCACCAGCGAGGCTTAGGTTCTTTTCCAATTTTTTTAGTTTTTATTTTATTTTTTTTGTACAAGCAAAAAAATTCACAAAAAACGACAAAATCTCAAAAAAAAAAACGGCAAAACTAACACGAAATCACACTAATCCAACCCCAAAAATTTCGAATTTTTTTTTGTGTGAAAAAAGAATGGTGAGAGAGAAGAAAAAAGAGAGAGGGAGAGGAGAGAAAAGAGAGAGAGAGAGAGAGTAGAGAAAAGGAGAGAGAGAGAGAGAGAGAGAGAGAGAGAGAGAGAGAGAGAGAGAGCTAGCTATGCGACAAAGCAAGTGTGTGGCGCGCTCCCTGACAACGTCACCATTGTTGCGTCGTCGATGTAGCATAGAGGTTCGTCGCTGGGAGCGACAACCTCGCCTTCACCTGCATAGCAAGGAGAGAGAGAGAAATGGTAGAATCCATCACGCCAATGGTAACTGAGGAAGTCAAGAAATTGGCATCCGATGAAGTCCAACGGATTTTACCAAGTCTCTTGGCGCAATCACTACAAAGGGTTCTTAGTGCTGAATTACAAAGGACTAGCATCAACAAGACAACTTGAAGGCAATTCAGCACAAGATCCAAGAAAAAGTGCCATCATACAGCCTTCAACGGGAAAGTGCAATGACCAAGGGAAGACTAAAGTTGATGATTGTCCCTCAACGAGCAAGATTCAACCAAAGTCTTATTGTTCCATAATGCAGCAGCCCAAACCAATGCCAAATCCGGGTATATCCATTCTTCAAAGGCCAAATCCAGGGAATCCAATCCCAAATAGGCCTCTAGTACTGCCTACAATGACAAAGCCTTTTCCTCAATCTATGATATTGACGGCTGAGGAAAGTCGTCAAGTTATGGCATACCTCAAATACTTGGACAGACAAGAAAGTCAAGCTAGCACGTCATATCTACCTTACAATTTGGGGGAGTCTATGACATTGGAACCAGTTGCACCGATCTATGAGAATCCATTATATCAGCAAGATTTATCTTGGGATCCTCCGATGGAATGCCTTAACTACCCAATTGTCAATGGACAAGGTTATCCAGTATGGCCAACAGACCCTTATGGGTATTATTTAAAATCCGGCAACTCCAGGTTCTTGTTGATCAACAATCAATAAAGCCTCAGGTTTTATGTAAGCGAATTCCACCCACGCTTTTCCTGAAGCACCCATGTCCTAGCAATAAAAGAATCGACAACAACGTCCCTTCACGATAGTTGCAGCCTAGTGCCGAGGGACCGACACTACTTTGGGAAGAGACTCATGATGTAGATGGATCAATCTGACATCCATCCTTTTGGTGAGCTCCTCGTCGACTTTATTCTGCTTCTGACCATTGAACTGCTGAATCTTGCCGTTGACGAACCTCTGCATTTTGTTCTTAAAATGGGCGCGGATTCTTGATTGGACACTTGGTACTTGGATGAGCTCCAAAGCAAAAGGTACATTTGTCCATTTCAAGAAACTTAATAGAACAAACATAAGCTTGCTGACAGCTTGAAGTGCAAGGTTCTTGGTCTTTCGCTGCACTTGATCTGCTTGACTTAGATGCACTTTGACCTTGCATGGGGTTCCATTCTTGTTGGATCGTCGCTCATTGTCGACCTTTGTTCCTCTGATTTCCCATCTGATAATTCATCAGAGTGATAGCTCAAGCGGCTACCCAAAGCTATTCTATCCCAACATAGAGAGAGAGAGAGAGAGAGAGAGAGAGAGAGAGAGAGAGAGAGAGAGAGAGAGAGAGAGAGAGAGAGAGAGAGAGAGAGAGAGAGAGAGAGAGATGGAGAGAGTGAGAGAGATGGAGATGGAGAAACCAAGAGAGTTTTATTAAGAAGAGAATGGAAGATGATACAATACAAAGGAAATGGCTTACTCTTATAGATTTAGAGGTGAGCCTCTTTCACTCTCATGGGCCACTTCATTGGGACAAAGATTCTAATCCAAGATTTCAAAGAAACACAACTTAAATCTAATGGTGCTAAGAAAGCACAAGGGCACTCACATGATTCATGTGAGTTCTACTTTGTGCAACTTAGATTCTTCATTTTTCAACTTGACTTTGTGAACTTGGGCCTTTATTTATTTACAACTAAGGGCCCAAGTCACTAGAACACAACTTAAACTTTTTAACTAGTGTGCTCATTGGGTTGGGCTTACACACGCAGGATGCTAGTGCCCTTGCACTTATCAGGAAATACCCACAACAAGTGTCGCCTGTGTAGTATCTCATGTAAAACTACAGTGTCGGGTTTTTCGCCTTTTCTTTGTCTGTCAGAAATTGAGAGAAAAAATGCAGTGTCGTATTTTTCGTCTTTTTTGTATGTCAGAAACTGCATGTAAAAATGCAGTTCACTTTTGCCCTAATTGTTGCCTGCTAAAAACCGCATGTAAAAGTGCAGTGTCGCCTTTTCGCATTTTTTGCAAAAAGTGTCACTTTTCTGGAAGTGCCTAAATGGCCCAAAAAACAACTTAGATAAGTGTCGTTAATCACTTAGTTGCAGATTAAGGTAAAAATAAGCAACAATGTCGAGTGTCGGGTATTTCGCCTGTGGAAAAACCCGAGTAAAAATGCAGACTGTGGCGACAATTAGTTCAAATATGTAGACTGTTGAAAAATAGTTCATTTTCTGCAGATTGCATTTGAGAGAGTAAAAATCAGAGAAGGAAGAAGGGGTGTTGGGATGAGTAGATTAAATTCCAACAATTTGTACCAAGAAGCATTTATGACAGGTCTACAAGGTAATTGTGGAGTCTTGGACTATAATTATTTGGATCTTTAACTTTTGGACACTGATTTCCAATGAAAGGTGACATTTCACCCAAAGATTCATGTAAATTGAGGTTACATGAAGGTGATGTTACTAGACTGGAGAGAATCAGACCCAATAAGAAAATTTATCTCTTAGCGTACTTGTCGTAATATACCAACAAAGAATTGCTAGATATGTGTAGTATTTATGTCGTTCCCCAAGGAGATAGCACTTAAAAGATGTTAAATTGATACAGTCCTAACTTATTTCGAATGAAATGGAGGCGGATGTTAATCTGGTTGTCAACAGACATTTTATAAGTAACCAGTATTACTTGTATTTGTGGTGTATGTTGATAAATGATTTCCAAACAACAATCTTCCTCTATCGAACCGAATGAAAAGCATTCTGCAAAATGTTATCAGAGTAGCTTGAATGAATTACACTCTGACTGATTAAGTTGTCAGTAGAGATGTTATGTTCGATGCAGTCGTGCAGGAACAGACTCTTATTCATGAAATCATGTGTTCTAGACAGAAGTCCTCAACAACCAACGTCTAGTTACAATTAAAGAACTCAAGTAGTTTGCGAATATGTTAGAGACAATTATCTTCGTTACAACATGATTACAGATCAATAACTCAATTCCTCAAGCAGGGATTAACAATTCACATGCATACATATTTCTCTATCAGTGACTGTGGAAAACTGCACCAATGGATACTTTACTCGAATGCTGAATATAAAGTATTCATGTAGATGGGTAAGTGTGTTTAAAGACAGTTCTTTAGATCAACTTTACGGAAACACAACAAATTTATGTAATGAACTATTGTACTGTCTGACCAAAGGGTGATTTAAGTAATGCATACGAGATTGCTAGTAGATCCGAAATCACTCACACTCAACAGTGCGGAGAACAAAGATCAAGGGAAATACCTGTCGACACTCTATTCACTTCTCCAATCTCACAATACAGAAAACTCTCTCTCTCTCTCTCTCTCTCTCTCTCTCTCTCTCTCTCTCTCTCTCTCTCTCTCTCTCTCTCTCTCTCTCTCTCTCTCTCTCTCTCTCTCTCTCTCTCTCTCTCTCTCTCTCTCTCTCTCTCTCTCTCTCTCTCTCTCTCTCTCTCTCTCTCTCTTGGTGGTGTGAGAATGAAGTAATGAAGTGTGTTTGTATTTATAGCCTATGGAGCACACCACTTGAAATTCATGGTGCGCCAATCCATTTACAAATTCTAGTTAACCTATAAGTTACAAGTAAATTGTACAATTGATGGTTTAGTGTGATGATACGAATCTCATCGTTTCGTATTACAGGCATCATTTCTTTTCAGGAGGTTTTGTCCTTAAGTAAATGACAGGTCCTTAGCAAATACATTGAAAAATCATATAGGCCTCTTCATAATATATATTTGTCCAGTGCATATCCTCATTTCCAAGTATATATTGCCATTTTGAAGTAAATATACAAATGTGTGGTATCACATATCCCCCTCCTCAAATGTGAAACATCCTCATGAACAGAAAGTTTTTGTTCGAGAATTATTCATTCCTTAGAAAAGAATAGTTTCGTGTTGAGGATCTTTGTTAGGTCACGTGTAGAGATATTTCTTCATTCGTTGAGTTGATGACCTTCACTTGATATTTCAAAATCAAATATTGATTCAAAATGTATTTCAGCAATATGGAATAAGCATCATCACATATAAAACTGCGTATCACATAGTCTGCAATGCAATATACAAGAAAAAGACTTCATGTACTAAGTTCTTCGTGTAACTACTGTGCCATTTTCAAATCTCTTTGGCACTCAAACAACAATACGTTTTCTCTTGCTCTGATATATCTCCCGATAGGTAAGTTGCCATAGGACGACAATCTTACAGGAAGCAGAGAGCCATCGAACAATGGTTGTACTAATTGAAAATCTACTTCAGAGTTTTTCCTAAGTGAACACTGTTTGAATAAAGTAGAGGAGAACTGGATAAATTTACACTTTACAAATAAGTTTTGAACAAAAAATAAAACTTCGACTGCAAATGAACCAAACTGCCAATATGTATATGTACAAAAGAATCTATATTCGTGGGATTTGAATTTGTCCTGCAAATTGTGTCTTAATTCCAAAAAATAACTAGAAAAGTTGCGTTCCCAATCGGTGTAGATATTATACAACTCCAGATACGCCATGTTAACATCCAACATCAGACCTGCATCGTCGAATTATTTGATATTCGCCTGGCCTTCTAGTGAGTATAACTTAAACCGCGCATGCTTCCTCCAAAACTTTCGCTTCATGTCATTATGCCGCAGAAACTAGCATTCCTTGACTCGGATGTACTCCACTGCATACAAAAATGTTGAACCTATGTACAATTCCACCGATCCAAATGGTATAACTTTGAACTTTTCCTGGATTATGGCCCAGCATAGACATCCTTTTTGTTCCACGCTTAACTGGTCCCATAACTAAAAAAAATCTTCCTTTCCCTACTTTGACTGCCAATCCTCATATGCCACGCCTATCAAGTCTGGTGGCATCAAATAATACATATGCCACTATAATTCGATATTGACATGACAAGGACTCCACGTCCAGAGTTGTTTAAAAAAAAGTTGAAAGCGATCTGCACATACCTTCGACTGATTTCTCTTTGATCGCTTAGCCTTATGTAGTGCTTCCTGAACGTCCTGTTGATGGATGTCAGCAGCGAGTTTCTAGTCTTGGAGTTGCTACTTGAGGTTTGATACCTCTTTCTCCAAGTCAGAGACCTTGATGCAGGCTTCTGCGTACTCCAAATGATCTGCCACCCTTGTACAGTTTCGGGTTGCTTGGAGCTGCTTTGCCAAATCATCAATTTTCTCCAGGGCCTGCGAATACTCTCGTGTGCATCTGGCCCAGAGCAAGTAGTTGTCTCAGCATAAAGCTCCTTCAGCTCGGCAAGTTCTTCTTCGACGAGTGCTTTTTCATCCTCGAGCGGGAGTAGAAACTTGACTCGAAAATTGTCTAGCATCTGGTCTTGAAGAGACTACAGCTTCAAGGGATCAATCTAAATAGACCCACAGCTGCTGTACAACTGTAAGGCAATTTTTGTCTTTATTCTCTTCATGCTCTCATCATGAAGCTTGGTCTGCAGAGAGGTTTTTTCTTACTTGACCTTATTTAGTTCTGTTGATAACAAATCAAAATTGTTCTGCAATTCTACAAATTTTGCTTGAAGTGCCTTATTGTTATTTTTTAATCACTGGGCTTTGTCATTAGCTTTCTGGAATAGTCGACCCAGAGAGCGACTTCGCTCACTCAGATTCTGATTTTCGGCCTCCAGAGATGTGATCTGCTTAGACAACATCTCTATTTTGCTCGTCATCTTGTCTGAATGCTGGAACAACTGCATCATGGTCTCTTGAATATGCAGGTCGTAGGCATGAATCTATCCAACAATTTTCTTGGCACCCAAGGAGAATTGATGGTACCACCTATAGAGTTTTCTTATCCTCCTCATCCTCCTCTGTGGCCTCTTCATTCACCCCTTTGCCTTTGTCTTGCATTTGGGTGTCGAAGATGGTATCTTCGTTGTCTGAGGATGCAGAGCCCTTTGGCTTCCGAGAAGACCCTCCCGTAACTGGGATGACAGCCAAAGTTTCGATTGCAGCAATGGTCTCAAAAATATTTTGCTCCAAAAAAAAGTCCTTCTGGATTGCTACTGTGTCGACTTCCATAGTTGTGGCAGCTGCTGGCTGGACTTGTGGAATAGGGGTGCCCTGTAGGAGGCTAGATAGATCAATCTTCGTGATTGCCAGCATCCTACCTACCAACACACCCTACTCTGTCTCTCTAAGGATGCCGAAATGTTTGCATAGTTGTGAGATATGCTCTCCCACTGCTTCTTGTGCTTGATCTAGCGCATAAACGCTTTGTATGTGATGGTACCAAAGCGTACTGCCTGCCTGCCAGTGCATCTATCAAGTACCCGAAGTTCTGTGCTGAGACGGTAGCATCAACATCAGTAATAAACAAAACCTGATTCTCATACTTGTAGAAAAATTTCATGGTCACATCCCGCACCATTGTGATCTTGTACTCCTTGCTTGGTGCAAAGCAGACAAAAACTACGTCGACTCATCTATAGAATCTTTGGAAGTGATGTTGGTTTCCCCATCAGTTTGCAATCCAAGGGCTTCAGAAAATACAGCTTCATTTATAATAAAGGTGTTGTTCCGCAATGTAACCTAGAAATCAGAGTTGGCCACCGAGTGAATGGAATGAGCAAATTTGGTGCTGATCTCTAGCAACATGATAGCTGTGTCCACTTTCAAACTACCCAACCTGCATTTGTCCAACAAGAATTGAATTGATGCAAGATGGATTGAAGCTCTGATTTTCCAGTTGATCAAGGAACCGGTGCTTGCACTTGCATCCATCTTGATCGTGTAAATCACAGAAGAGTAGTAGCGAGCATGAAAGCAAGAGCAAGAGAGCGATGAAAGTGAGAGCAAAAAGAAAGTGTAAAATGAAAAATAAAAAGTAACAATGTTAAACGATGACACCGTGGAAACAATAATCGTGTGGCAATCTTGATTTGACACCTATCAAATTCATAAATCATGGGCGATAGCTTTATCAATTTTCAAGACGGCTAAAAAGATAATCTTAATTACTTTAAGACCGTTTAAAATTCAGAAAATAATCATGCCTATATAGTCTTTTACGTGGTCATAAATGTAAACATAAATGTGAATGACCTTTTATAACACGTGTACATTTACACATTTAATAAAAAGAGATTCACTAAATCCAAGAAAATAAATAATGAATAAAATAATAAATAAGAATTAATCAAATATAAAAAAATATCTCAAAAAGACGGAACTTTAAAAAAGAAAAATTCGAGAAGAAGAAAAAGAAAAATTCGAGATGAATGCTTGAAAGTTATCCGAAAGATTCTCAAAAGATCCTCCTCTCGAAATCCTTTGTCAGAGATAATATTTTTGCAGTCTGGAACTGTTTATCCGTGTGGGCAATAATTCACCATCCAATGACTGAAGTTGGACATAATCATTCTTAAATACTTCCATAACCTTGTACGGTCCTATCCATCTCATATGTAATTTTCCAAGAAATTTCTGATGTCGACTATCATAAATCAAAGCATAATCATCAACCTTAAGATTCATAGTTTTGATACGAGTATCATGCTTTCCCTTTTGCTCCTTTGGTATTTTCTCTATGATATTCTTTGAATTGATTCGATAATCGGATAGTTCTTCAATGGTTAACAGTCTTTCATTAATACAGTCTGTATCTGTTCGTTCTGCTTGTATTCGAAAAGTTGGCACCTCAAATTCAATCGACAAAATTGGATGCATACCATATGTAAGAAAATAAGGAGTCTGTTTCGTTGTGAAAAAGCTTTCGGCCTTTTGTCTGCAACTTTTGAAATTTGGACTTTCAGATCGTTGAACTTTTTATTAAGATCAGCCATATTACTTTTTTGAAGCTTTTTGACTTTAGATTTGGCAAACTTGTCCTCAATAGTTTTACTATCTTTCTTTTTTTTGGACTTTTGTTTCTTTCTACGATTGGTATTATCAATTTCTATGTCTGATGAGTCACTAGAATCAGATTCAGAACTTGAAAAACTTGAACCAGATTTAGATTTAGATTTATCTTCACTGCCGCTAGAGTCATGCTTAGACTTTCAAGTTTGTCTAGTAGAACGTCTTTTATGTGCTAACTTGGAAGTCTCATAATTCTATGACTGTTGATAAAGAATTCATATCTCCTTGTCTATAGTATCGATCAATTTTTGGTGGTAGTTCTGCCAAAAATCACTCGATCTACATTGCGACAAGGTACACACCAGTTAGTTTTCCAATCCGATTCTTTATTTTTCATGTATACCTTCGAAGAGATTCTTTTTCTTCTTCTGAACATTGTTAAGTCATCTGAGAATTCTAGACAAATAACCAATTTCTCTAGACTGGCTTAAAAACGCATCTTTCAGCAATAACTGGGTGGCGACACGTCCTGGTTCAACTTGAGTGTACCACATGCGTGCTTGCTTTCTCAAAAGACCAGGGAAAATTTTGAATGAAGTGGAGACGGATGTTAATATGGTTGTCAACAGACATTTTATGAGTACCCAGTATTACTTGTATTTGTGGTGTATATTGATAAACGAATTGCAAACAACAATCTTCCTCTATTGAACCGAATGAAAAGCATTCTGCAAATGAAATGTTATCAGAGTAGCTCGAATGAATTACACTCTGACTGATTAAGTCGCCAGCATGGATCTGTGCTATGTTCGATGCAGTCATGTACGAACAGACAAATAGTTAATCTTATTCATGAACTCATGTGTTCTAGACAGAAGTCCTCAACAACCAGTCACGGTTAAAGAACTCAAGTAGTTCACAAATATGTTAGAAACAATTATCTTCGTTACAACATGATTACAGATCAATAACTCAATTCCTTTGGCAGGGACTAACAATTCACATGCATACATACTTCTCTATCAGTGACTATAAAAAACTACACCAAGGGATACTTTACTCGAATGTCGCATACAAAGTATTCGTGCAGATGGATAAGTGTGTTTAAAGACAGTTCTTTAGATCAACTTTATGGGAACACAACAAACGACTATAATGAACTATTGTACTATCTGACCAAAGGGTGATGCATACGAGATTGCTAGTAGATTCAAAATCACACTCAACAGTGCAGAGAACAAAGATCAAGGGAAATACCCGTCGACACTCTATTCAGTTCTCCAATCTCACAATACAAAAACTCTCTCTCTCTCTCTCTCTCTCTCTCTCTCTCTCTCTCTCTCTCTCTCTCTCTCTCTCTCTCTCTCTCTCTCTCTCTCTCTCTCTCTCTCTCTCTCTCTCTCTCTCTCTCTCTCTCTCTCTCTCTCTCTCTCTCTCTCTCTCTCTCTCTCTCTCTCGGTGGTGTGAGAATAAAGTGTGTCTGTATTTATAGCCTACGGAGCACACCACTGGAAATTCCTGGTGTGTTGCTCTATTTACAAATTCTAGTTAATGTGTAAGTTATAAGTAAATTGTACAATTGATGGTTCAGTGTGACGATACGAATCTCATCGCTTCGTATTACAAGCGTCGTTTCATTTCAAGAGGTCTTGTCCTTAAGTAAAAGATAGGTCCTTAGCAAATACGTCGAAAAATGATGTAGGCCTCTTTATAATATAGATTGTTCAGCTCATATCCTCAATTTGACCAACGAACCTAAGCAAGCACTCAAAGATAGAACAATTTCTCAATTGTTTATCTTTGATTCTAAGTACTCTTTCGGGGATCCAAAGGTACATTGAGCGATAAGTCCTCTAAATGGGTAAAATCTTCAATACGTCTAACTGTCATCATCATATAAACTAAATTTACATGATACATTGGATGAGCAGTCAGCCAAACCTGAAGATTAAGTTCAAAAGCTAACAGATTGGATCTTTCTTAGTTACTCATTCTGAGGATAGAACTGGTTTAAGGGGGGAATAATGTTACATCCATGTCTAGTATGTAGGATTCGGAGTAATTCCTGACAAGGATAGCCGGTCACTCCAATGTATATGGTTATTGGTTATGCCTCGTCATTCTAGGCTTGGCCTGTAAAGATAATTAATAATCATACGAGGGTCCAGACCTATAATTGGACATAGGAGCACTTGCATGTTGTTTGACTGCTATAATGCAAGAATAGGAGGTCAATAGCTTATTATAGGCTGCATGGGAATCCTAAGAGGGATATGCTCTCTTTGGAGAGAGAGCACTTACCATGGAAACTTGCCCATCTCCCTTATGGAAATTCAGTTTCTTGAGCCAAGTTTCCTCTCCTCTCTTGCATTCATTCACCATGGCATGGGGGTGAAGTGGTTAGGGTATTGACTAGCCATTTCATGTCGGTTGAGTGGTTTTGCTCCACAGGTTTCCTTTTGGTTGTTTTGCAATAGGATCTAGTTAGATATTCATAAGGCGATTCTTAAAATTAGTATGTTTGCAATACTTATAGAACATATCCTTCTTCGATTGTGGATTTGATAATTGTCTTTGACATTGTGTCGGCTTCTAATTTGATATGGACCGCTTAGAGATTTTCTTCTTCTATCATTTTGAGCTTGTTGACATATAGAGTGTGAGATGATAAAGTCAAAGAGGTGTCTTAACTTATTCTGTCTTCCTACAACAACATAGTGATAACTCTAGTAAGAGTTAAATCTGAGTGTGTCATAATGATCATCATCCAATTTTCATACGTAGAAGACAAGCTCAATAGAAATGTTGTGATTGTGTCTTGATCATCAATAGTTGATCCTACAGGTTCCATCTGTTGCAAGAGATTCTTAAACTGGTTAATGTGATTTTGAAAAGAGTCACCATTCGACATATTAAGTGAGAAGAATTTTTTTCTGAGATGTAACTTGGAAGTCACGTCTCTCACATCACATAGTGTGCTCATTCAGGATGTCCCACACTTCTTTTAAAGTATGAGCTTATGATATATAGCCAATCTGAGTGTTTGATATATTGAGAATGATGAGCACGAAAGCTTTACCATCCTTCAATTTTCATTTAGAGTCGATTTTGTCATCTCCAAACTTCAATTCGATACCTACGACAACATCCCACAACTCGTTGGCAATCAACAAGTTTTTCATCTTAATGTAGCATGCTCGGCGAAGGTTCCCAAACTGGCATATCTTTGAACTCTCATCTAGATTCGAAACAAGTACTTCCACTACAAACCAATCTTCACCCAACCCAATATAAGTAGATTTGAATTAGATGTATCATCTAGCAACTTGGCAAAGGTTCATATGATTGTGTGTTCAAGATCTGACTAAAACAATGATTTTTTTAGTCATTTTTCATCAAAAATTTATTTCTGAAAATACTTTCCTCTCTTTTTCTAGTTTGATGAATTTTCTGACTTTTGCTCATCATTTTTTTTCTCTTAATACTGTCTTTTCTAAAAACAGAATCAACAAGTAATGAAAAACAACAAAAGTAAAAATGAGTATATCTTCAATCACGCTGGTAATCTAGCTGTCAAAACTTACGTAATCGGCTGCCATTCACTAGGATATCAAATTGTCTACCATCAAGTGTTCCAAGATAACTACTCTGTACGATAATATCTCTTTAACTCTATATGGTCCTTCACCTGTAAATTTCAATTTTTCTTTGATCAATTTTGTCTTGTACATCAAATCTAGATCTCCATTATTGGAAGATTCTGCTTGTCCATTACCTCTTGGATAATACAGAGTACTAAACCAATGAATAACAAAAGAGTCCTCCAATAGACACTTTATTGTTTCATTGAAAAAATGTGTTCCACGATCACTCACAATCTCGACAGGACACCCAAATTTGACAATGACATTCTCATATAAGAACTTAGTTGTAGTCTTTGCATCAGCAACACAATGAAAAATGTCCTCCTCTCATCCCATCATGTGAAAACATGATTAGATCAAGCACTTTTATAGGTAAGTTATCAAAGAACCTGTTATCAGTCTCTAAGATAACTGATGAGGGCTACACTGTTACTTTCTCATCTGAGTAGTGTAGAATATTCGAGAAAGATTGTTACGTCCATGTCCTGTATAAGGGAATCAGAATAATTCCTGATGTGGATAGCCGATCACTCCAGGTGTATATGGTTATTAGTTATGCCTCGTCATTTTGGGCTTGGCTGTAAAGTAATTAATAATCATATGAGGGCCCAGACCTATAATTGGACATAGGAGCACATGCATAGTAAATGACTGCTTTAATACAAGAATAGGAGGCTAATAGCTCAAAATAGGTTGCATGGGAATCCTAGGGGGAATATTCTCTCTCTCTCTCTCTCTCTCTCTCTCTCTCTCTCTCTCTCTCTCTCTCTCTCTCTCTCTCTCTCTCTCTCTCTCTCTCTCTCTCTCTCTCTCTCTCTCTCTCTCTCTCTCTCTCTCATGAGGAGAATTTGTCCATTGAAAACTCGCCCATCCTCCTATTGGAAATTCAGTTTCTTGAGCCAGATTCTCCTCCTCTCTCTTAGGTTCTTCACTATGGCTTGGGGGCTAGGTCCAGGAGGAAACTCCAGGAGGGATCTAGGTTTGGATGGGTGGTTTTGCTCCACAGGTGTCCTTTTGGTTGTTTTGCAACATGATCTAGTCAGATCTTCATTTGGTCATCCTTAAAAAGATACTATTTTGACTGCATGCACTGAAGTCAAAAATCTTTACGTACTCTCTAATTCAGTTGCATTACTAGTAACTTTAATGAAAATGTAAACGACAGTGTTGTTCTATGGCATAATCGATTTGGACACGTGAATACAATATCACTTTCTTATATGCATTGCAATAATCTAGTTGATGGACTGAATTTCCCTTCTTCATTAGATAGGAAATCTTTCTTTTGTGAATCATGCATCTATGGGAAGCACTCTAGAAGCAAGTTTCTAAAATCACATTCCATCAAAACAAAGCATGTATTGGATCTTGTACATAGGGATCTTTGTGGTCCAATGCCAACTCCGTCCTTAGGAGATGCAATATATTTTATCACTTTCATAGATGATTATTCTAGATGGTCTACAGTCATGTTCATTAAGCACAAATCTGAAGCCTTTGAATGCTTCAAGAGATTCAAGGCCATGGCTGAGACACAAACATCTACAAAAGTGAAGGCGCTCCAAATCGATGGTGGCAGCAAATACATCTCTAATGAGATGTCTGACTACATGGCTGAACATGGTATTAGAAGACAGTTCACCACTTCCTATTCACCTCAACAGAACGTGACTGTAGAAAGAAAGAATCAAACTCTTCTCAACTCAGCCAGATCCATGCTACATCAAGCACACCTACTTGCAAAGTTCTGGACAGAAGCTACTGCCACAGTCTGTTACATACAGAACAGATCCAACACCAAAGCTGTCAACAACAAAACTCCTTATGAAGTTTGGCATGGGCACAAGCCTAGTGTCAGCCATTTAAAAATCTTTGGTTGTATATGTTTTATTCACATTCCTAAACAGCTCAGGAAGAAGCTGGATCATAGGACAAATAAATGTATTTTCATTGGCTATCCTGATGAACATAAAGCTTATAAAGTTTACGATCCATCCATTAATGTAGTATTTGCCTCTAGGGATGTAATATTTCAAGAAAATACATACTATGATTTCAAACAACCATCGATAAATGATGCTATATCATTTCATCCTATTTTTGTGGCATGGATTCTTCCAATGTTGATGTTCCTTCTACAGAACTTGTAGCTACAGCTACAGAAGCCGAGCAGCCAACAGTACCTGTCATCAGACCAAACCAAACTAGCTCGAACAGATCTGGAGAAATTCAAGAAGATGCATCATCGCATCCTGGTCAACCAAATGTCCACAGATCCTCACGGAGTTGGACATTTCTTGAGAGGTATGCATCTCAATCATTTTGAACTTCATCTGAAGAACCAAAGAGCCTAGCTGAAGCAATTAACTCCAAGGATGCTGTGAAGTGGCAAGAAGCTATGGAGAACGAGAACAACTCACTTTTGACGAATCAGACCTGGACACTGGTCAACTTTCCCACTCACAAGAGATTTATCGACAACAAGTGGATCTTCAAGAAAAATATCAACTCTGATGGTTCCATTGCCAAATGGAAAGCACGATTGGTGGCTAAAGGATTCAATCAAGTCCAAGGAGTGGATTATCAAGAAATTTTCAATCCTGTCATCAAGATGCAGTCAATCAGGACTCTGATTGCATTAGCAGCTGCGGAAGACCTTGAAATGCACCAAATGGATGTCAAGACAACATTTCTCAATGACAATGTCGAAGAGGAGCTTTACACCTTCCAACCGGAAGGATTTGAAGTCAAAGGCCAAGGGCACAAAGTGTGCAAGCTGCACAAAGCAATCTACGGTCTGAAACAGGCTGCAAGAGCATGGTTCGATAGAATCAACTCTTCTCTTATTATGATTGGGATTTGCAAACAATTCAGCTGACTATAATGTTTACTCAAAGCATATAGGCACCAATTCAGTTCACATAGCTCTTTACGTAGATGATACATTTATTCTGTCTAACAACACTTCTCTATTGCACACCACTAAGAGTGATCTATCAAAGGAATTTGACATGACTGATTTAGGAGTTGTCAATTCTTTACTAGGAGTTCACATTACTAGAAATAGGCTTCACAAGAAGATCTATCCTAGCTAGCAGGCATATCTGAAAGGAATTTTAGAATATGTCTGATTGCAAATCCATTGATACTCCCATGGATCCAAGTATAGTATTGACTAAACCTACTTGTGCTGATTCTGATAGTGAAGTACTCGACATAGAAAAGTGCCCTTATTATTCACTAATAGGATCTTTAATGTATGTAATGTTGTAACCAGACCAAATTTAGCATATACTGTTAGCATGTTAAGTCAATTCATGTCTAATCCTAGGATCTCTCATTGGAAAGCGTTAAAGAGAGTGATGAGATATATTCAGGGAAGTTTAAATCACATCTTATGTTATGATGGAAATGTTGTCAACCCACTCGTCCTGCGAGGCTATTCCGACTTAGATTGGGGAGGAACAGTCTCTACCAAAAAATTTACCTCCGAGTTCTGTTTCTATCTAGCAGGGGGACTGATTTCGTGAAACTCAAGGAAGTAGAAATCAGTTGCACTTTCTTTGACAGAGGCAGAGTACATTGTAACATGCCAAGCTTTATGGATCAGATTACTACTTCACGTCTTACCTCACACTCAGTTCAATGCTACCACCATTATGTGTGAGAACTTGAGCTATATCTCACTGTCACTGAATCCCAGATTTCATGGCAAATCCAAGCACATAGAAATCCAGTATCATTTCATTCAGGAGAAAGTTTTCTCAGGGCAAGTGATCCTTCAATATTGCTCCACAACATAAATGGTCACAGACATCTTCACCAAAGCGCTTCCCAAGATCAAGCAACAAAAGTTCTTGAACATGCTGAACCTGACAAAGATACTAAGGCACCCACCGTGACCTTAAGGGGGACTGTTGAAAATTAAGCCCACAGTTGCCTCCTTGGAATCATAACTTAGATAGCCAATTTATTTGAAGGAACGTCTATAACGGTTCCAACTGATCTCCAGCAAATGGTAACCAATCCCATCATAATTTCAACTTCAAATGTTAAGTTTAATAACTTGAAGTCATTGAAGACTTGTCCATCTTCAAGGACTTCCACAAACTTGCATTTAGAACAAGTCTGTAGATTTACATTACTTTTTGAACTGTCTGCAAAAGTACACTATGTGTCGCACAGTTCGCATTTTTGCACTTTCTCAAAAACTGCAACACTTACATTTGACTTCTTTCGTCCAATTATTTTTGAAGAAGTCAACTTGTTCAAAGTTCAACAGTTTAACTATTTTCAACACCTTCGCCTTTTTTGCATTTTCTCAAAAAATGCGAAGAGAGAGAAAATTCCATAAGGTCCTCTATTTTTAAGGGTTAAACTGTTAAAGACACCTTCGCCAACTTTTTAAGGGCTTGTTGTGATTGAATGCACTTTATCGCTGTTTGATTGCGCTTGTTTACTCACTCTGATCTGAACACATACATCTATGACTCCTCAATTTTTGATCAGATGATGGCTGTCTTTGATGCCTGAGAAACTCGTGATATCATACTGCTCTTTCGGAACCTAACTTCACATTGAATTTGATCTTCAGTACTACCACACACAAACCATTTCTAATCTCTTCGGTGGATTGTACTCTTGTTTTTGAGAGTATGAATTAATTTTTAAGATCATGTTGGGCAATTAGAGCACTTAAAGCTGCGATTATATTCAGCATAAACTTTCTATTAGATTGTTTTTGCATCTAGCAGCTGATTGTAATGGGAGAGATGTTCCGCAATGTTCATGCTCTCTTCTCCGGTCGTGTTCTTCTATCTCCCTTGCCCCATCAAATCCGCAAGATATTGTTGTTTACCCTTTCGAACCACAACTCGAAAATCAAATTCATTCAATAATAGTAACCATCTTACAATGTCCCATATTGATGTCTTGTTTACTAAATATAACAAAGGCTGATGGTCAGTGTAAAATACAAAATGTGTCGCCATCGAATAATGTCAAAATTTCTTTACTGAAAATACTATAGCCAAAGCTTTTTGTTCTGTAGTGGAATAATTTTTTGTAGAATCACTAAGTTGTCGACTGGGAAATTTGATAGGATAATCCTTCTTGTATTCTCCTGGTTGCATCAAAACTAATCCAATGGCATATTTTGATGCATCAGTATGCACATGAAATTCATTCCAGTTTGGAGCTCGTAGGATCGGTGCAAAAGCTAAGGCTTTCTTTAATTTTTCAAATGCTTCCAATGCCTCAGTTGTCTAAATTGGTACAATAGTCAATTTATACATAGGTCGTGCCAACTCCACAAAGAATAGAATAAAAATTTAAAATAATTCGCATGAACCATAAAAATGTAAACTTCTTGAATTGTTCTTGGTGGAGGTAACTCCACAATGACCTTGATTTTGGAACAATTTGTAGCAATTCAATGTCTTGATATCACATGTCCAAGAACAACTCCATGAGTAACCCAAATCTGATATTTTTTCTGAATTCAATGAAATCTGATATTTACAACAACATTCAAATACTTTTTTCAAATGGTCCAGATGGTCTGTATCAGCACCATGGACTCCAAGATCATCCAAATAAATTTCAACAAATTTCTGCAAATACTCCTTGAAAGCAAATTGCATAACCTACTGAAATGAACTTGGTGCATTACATAGTCCAAATGGCATGACTTATAAGCATATGTTCTTCATTATGTTGCAAAAGTTGTTTTATGTCGATCCATAGGTGCAATTTTAACTTGACTATAACCACTGAATCCATCCAAGACACTATAGGCTTTCGCTCCAACAAGGCGATCCAATATGCTTTCTATAAAAGGTAACAGAAAGTGATCTTTGCACGACAAATTATTCAAGGCCTTTAGATTCACACAAAATCTGATTTTGACATTTTTTTTAGAAACGATGACAATTGGTGAAACCCACTCAGTATGCTCAATTTCATAAATGAAATCCGCTTCTAGTAACCTTTGTAACTCCTTCTTGATAAGATCTGTGACATTCGGATTACAATGATAAAATCTTGACACTTTTGGCACTGCATCAGGTATCAAGGGAATGGTATGCTTGATTACTGAAGTAGGAATTCCTTTCAAATCCTTGTATGTCCAAGCAAAACAATCTTGATATTTGATCATCAACTTTCATAGTGCATGGAATTGGTCTGATGTAAGTTGTGTTCCAACTTGAACAATCTTCTCAACCTCTCCTGGTTCAGCAAGATTCATAAGCTGTGAGTCCTAGCTGGTCCATCGTAAACTTCTTGTATTTCTGGCACTTGATCTTCAAGTTCACGATGAGCTTTTTGTAACATGATTACAACATCATCAAGGGTATAACATTTGAAATAATCAGTCATATCTTGATGAACTTCATCTTCTTTATCTTGTTCAAAGGGATTAACCTTTGCTTTGCGTTTAGCTTTCTTGACCAAAGTCTTGTGAGAAGACGAGGACTTCTTGGAACTTTGACTTGATGAATCATCTAAAATCTTATCTTTCAATTTATCTAATAAAGGTGGTACAACTTTTAATTCAATTGTAGAAACTACATCTCGTGATGGATTTTTCCATTTCATAACCGTGTCATAATGTTGTTTGGCTTCTTTTTTTATCATTGGTTAATCAAGAATATTACGAACTCCAAACCTTGTAGGATCCATATGATTTAGAATCTGCTCATCAGTAAGTTCAACATTTTCATCATAAGATAAAGCATGACTGACATGAATAAGTTCATCTTCAATAGGATCTAGAATCGGATCAGTCGATATCCATGCCACAATCATCATGTTGACTGGGATGGTGATAGGTGTAGTATGATCAGCCATAGAGATGTCGCTCAACTTTGAATTGTTATCTCATTGACACATGTATACTTCTGTACAATCCACAGTTGCAAGAGCTTGTTTTCGGTTAACATTATTTGTTTGAGAGTCATAATGAACTCCCAAAGCTTTTACTGGTCGATCACAGGTATGATCCCGGTGTTGATGAATCATCATCCCCTTTCTGGACTACTGGCTTAATTGTCCATTGCAATGGATTAACTGCACATTCATAGTTCTTAGATGTAATCTTTCTTGTTCCCCAGTTATGATTTACTTGTGCAACTCGTAACCATGGATGTCCCAATAGATTAATGCAATAAACTAATAGTGCTTCCGATAAGTCCATTATTACAAAAGTAATGACAAATGGGATTCCCACAATTTTCACAAGTATGTCTTCCATTATGCCTTTTACTCTTTTTCCACAGTGTTTTTCTATGTATATATCTACCCAAGTCTTTTCAGAAGACCATAGATTTAATACATTTCAAGAAAAAAGAACTCCAGGTTCTGTAAGTGCACCGGATAGTGCATCCGATGATGCATCCGACAACCTACATCCGATGCCATCAACAATTACATCCGAGAGTATGCTCGACGACTACATCTAGCTGTACATTTGATACATTCACAGCCGACACGTTTGTATCCGACGAAATTTTCATGATGGATTGCATTCAACAAGTTTTGCATCCACCGATTTACATCCGACAAGATGCATTCGACGATTTTCATTCGACAAGAAACATCCGATGCCTTACCTAAATTTTTTTTCGTATAAATACATTGGATATCTAGGTCCTTTTTCACTTCACAGTTTTTGAGAGCGTTCATGTCCGATTGAAATTTTTTTGGCAATCTTTGCGTTCTGTGATCCAATTCAGATGCTCTTTTGTGCAAATTGACCGCCATCGATCGTTCTACCACTTGTTCCATGCTCCATAGCCATTTCATCTTCATCTACTGCCACAGTACAACACCTATAAAGTTTTTACTTTTTTCTAAAAGTTTAACTTTTTCCAAGCAACTTCTCTCTTTTCTGTACTTTCCACCCCCTTCCACATTGTTTCTAATTTCCCTTTAGTTTTCTTGCCACATTAATACCACTTTTTCAACCTTTGATCTTCATTTGCATTTACATCCGACCTACTTCTATCCTACCTTACTTTTTTTTTTTCTACCTTACATGTTTCTACTTTACCAATTTTGCATCTGAAGCTACATTCAAAATGTATTTGACGCCCTGCACTTGCAACCAACACTATTTCTGCATTTGCATTCAAAATCCACTTTTGCATCTGTATTTACACTTGACATTGCACATACATTTGCATCCGACAGTTCACACTTTTTACACTCGATAGATGTTTCAATTTTGCATTTGACACCACACATGACAACACATCCGACACTGCATTCTATTTGCATCTGATGTGCATTCCACTTGCATTAAATGTTTGCATCTAACACACCTACATCTGACACTATAGCTGACACTTGCATCTGACACCCAAACCAGAAAAAAAAAAGAAAAGGGCCAAAATTTCACAGAAAAATGGCCGAATCAGATTCAGATCACAGTGAAGAGATACCAGAAATTCCAAAGGCATTGAACCTCATTAAATATGAAGATGATACCATGCTCCAATGATACACACAAGCTAAAACTATTTTCTAAGAGCTAGGTTTTGACATTCCTAAGTGGAAAGGACACCAAAGCCTTTACCTCATATTCCAGGCATACAAGACATTTGACGACAAGCAGATGACGCTTCATATCAAACTGCAAAATTATGGGCTAACTATCTATCTGGCTGGCAACAATCTCACAGCCTTTGGCTTCCCAAGTTGACACAAGGAAAAACCGATGAATTGACCTACATGCTGCAACAGCCATATGAAAAGTTCCTTGACACGAGTGTCAATAAGTGAAAAAACAAAGATGGCATCCTGCTGGAGGCAATCAAGTGCAAAGAGTTGGCAATTTTTTGTGCGTACCGACGAAGTACACACACACACACACAAGGAAGGCACACCTGATGAGAATCCCTCTCCAGATCTTTGCCATGCTGGGAGAGTCCTACGAGAACCAACAAAACATGTATAATTGGGCCGAGATCATCTCCAGGTCATTGATCAGTGCATTGAAGAAAAGATCTCGAGTCATATCTTTGGGCTACATCCTTTTTGTCATAGCCAAGAGTCATACCAAGCTGGATCTGAAGCTTGCCTTGGCGCCATGAGATGTTGATGCTAGCAAAGGATACAGACCTTCCACAGCCTCTCTGTCAGGCACATCATCACGATAACTTGTTGTTGTTTCACATTAGCTCAGGTCCAAGAAATGACAAGAGAGAACATTTCCACAAGTCTTCAGACCTGCTGACACCACACCACCAGCAAAGAAGCAGAGAAAAAAAATAACCACAAGCAAACCGGTGTTAAAATTATGCTAGAATCTAGTGCAATATGCAGATCACATCAATTAATCACCATAGAAACCCCTCACAAGCACTCAGAGATGGCATAACAAAAGCTTTGTATAATAAAGAGAAAATTGTACATATAGAAAATCCACAACCTGCATGAAAAAGACAGGTGTCCTAAAATTGGCCTCTACCACCTGCCAAGATATGGCCAAATTCAACTGACAAGCCTGGGACATGCCCCCGAGTATAGCAAGTACTGTGAATAACTCTGTATAGGCTAATTTTTCCTACATGTGGCTACTCGGCTATCCCAAGTAGCTGTCTACGGGGTCAGTGCCCGATCAATATATCCTAGCGGGGCACATCCCGAACACAACTAAAAACTGTAAATCCTAATTAATTGAAGATATGTACAGTTAATTACAATACTGCATATCGAGCTTACAATAAAAACATATCAAATCAAATCTGATTCTTAACACTCTTGTCATGTGCCAACCTTAACATTAAAACATCTAATCCATTCATAAACATCAAATTACAATGAAAATGTAGGAAATCAAGAAAAGTAGTCAGAAATCAAGAAGATAGCTAAAAGTAGCCAAACCTCACCAAAATAGGCAAAGTAAGGTATGATTATTCATTATTATTGATCATTCACAAGGTAGGGGCCTGATTCTAGAGCATGATCATAGCTCTCATGTGATTGTAGGCACATGAACCACTTTCTTCATCAAGAAAGCTCTCAAAGAGAAGTTCCAAGATCTCTTAAAACTCAACAAAATGAACAATAGCCTCCAAATTTAGCATGACCTCAGCTATTTATAGTGGTTATTTGTGCCTTTACTATGAATCTGGGGCCTTATTTAGCTAGATTGGGCCTTACAACCATTATTACAATTCCATTATTCACAATTATAGCGAGGTTGTTCGAGCCACTTTATTAATTGTCCTATTGACTAGTTCTAATCTAATTTAGTTCCATGGCTATATTTGACAATTCATTAGTAAGCTCATGGGCTAATTACATGCAGCACATGACACTCCCTCTACTTTAAGCATTTTTGCCCTCAAAAATGAAGGTCAGTATTTGGGCCACCTTGACTAAGAAACATCTTTCCATGTATTATTCCCATAAATGGCCATCTTTGTTCGTTTCACGGCCTCAGGTTCATCTTTCAGCTTGTTGTTGTAGAACAAGGTTGCAATGGAATTTCTTTGGAAAACCTTTGATCTACAAATTGATCCCATAGATTTGATAAGATCACTGAAGAAGAGATTGATGAAACACAGGATGTTGAAAATTGTCACTTCTCACTTGACATTGGTTCATGTAAATATTGATCAAACATTAGAATATGTTGATGATCTGATTTCACACGTGTGGAGCCTGTTCCCACATGTGAAAGGATGTACTTTTCATGTTTGTATATATCCAAATTGATTTTGTATCATTCTAGTTAGTGTGAACATGAAATGACTAGTTTTTAGTCAAGTTGACTAGTCACCTACAAATTAGCTTTTCCTTGCATGTGCATGAGTAAATTCTCCCACATGGCAAGTGGATGTTCACACGTGTGTATAGTACTAGAAGATAAGAGTTGACCATTTTCCTTAGATCCTATTTTGTAGGAAATATTCCTATATTCTAGGAGACTAGCTTTTTGGATTTTAGTCATATTCTAGAAGGTCAACTATTGGATAAGGATCAAGGATGGATCAAATGGATAGATCTGAGTGATGTGGCACTCTTCACACGTGTGAAGACCTGTTGGACTATACCAGACTCATGGATGTACTTGATCCATAAAAGGATCATCATTTTGCTAAGAAGATTGATGAGACTTTTGCACTCTACGCTTTTGTGAGGTTTCTAGTCATTTGTCTTGTGATTTTTATGTATGATTGCTATCTAGTATCATTGTACTTGTTGTTTCAGGTGCAGGCCGTACTGTGGATAGTATTCCACACATGTGAGGCCGCTCTCACTAAAAAATGATGTGTTGAACCATTGCTCTTGCTTAAATCCAAGTGTAGTGAATCTAGATCAAGAACTAAGGTGTAGAACTTGATAGATTCATTGATTAAGCAACCAATAACTATCTATGATTGTAAAGTACAATCATTATTGTCCTAAAAACTGTAAAATTTATCATGGTATCAGAGCTAAGTAAGAGAGTGATCATTGAATCATAAATCTTGTAAAGATCATTGGCAAAATTTGTTTTTGGCCAATACTAGTGAGGGTGAGTTCTTCTAGAGTGATAGCTTGTAATCATTTAGATCAAAACGACTTGGAGGCTGTGTATGTACTTTTCACATGTGTGAAACCGTACAGCAACTTTCAATTCAAGTTACTTTGTGTTTTTTGGTCCCAAAATCACAATACTAGTTCATTTTTGGTGCTTTTTGAAGCATAGTATTGATCTAGATTCATTCTAGCTAGTGCCTATGACCAAATAGTGTTTTGGATCATTGAAGCATTTCTTTTTAGAGTCTAAGATTGAATCTTAGAGGCTGATTTGTTCAGATCCTTAGTTGAAGTGAAATCTCTAAGAAAAGTGTAAAGCAATTTTTTTTGTGAGAGTGAAAGCTAGGAATTTTTGGCAAGATCTTTGAGTATCATTCAAGCTTGTGTGCTAGTTTGATAGAGACAAGTCTATAGGCATTCTAGTAAGCTTTAGGCCTTTTCATAGATATTTTAAAATTTAAAAATCTTTGTGATTTTAAAAAGCATTCATTCTAAAATGTCATCCATGGGTGGATATTTGATGGAATCAAGTGAGAGACTCACTTCCACAAAAAATTCCATTTGGAAAGTGAGAATGGAATCACTCCTAGTGATCCATGATCTATATGACATAGTTCAGGGAGTAGAGGAAGATCCTCAAACTCCCCAAGAACAAGCCAAATACAAGAAGAGAGCAAGATTAGCTCTACATTGCATAAAGTTAAATGTATGCAATGACCTCTTGAAAGAGGTGTCTTCTTGTACCTCATCCAAAGAGGCTTGGGATTCATTAAAGAGCATTTATGAATCCAACAATACTTCAAGAATCCTCATGCTAAGAAATCAAGTTTTCCAAAGCATGAAAGGAAGTGGAGAGAGTGGACAAGAGTATGTCCTTAGGATCAAATCTCTTAACAAGGAGTTAAGTGCAATAGGAGAGGATCCAAGATCAAGAACTAGTACAAATAATCTTGAATGGTCTAGGTGATGATTTCACCAACTTAGTCCAATCATTTGCCATTCAAGACTCTCTTTCATCCATTGAAAAGTTGCACAATGTTCTTGTGGCCGAGGAGAGTAGGCTTGTACACCTCAAGACAAGAATGGATAGCATGTCACTTAATGGAGGAGAGGAGAAAGCTAACTTTACATCTAAAGGCAAGAAGAAGCAAAATCCATTCAAGATAAATCAAGGCAAGGAGGCCGAGATGAAGAATGGAGGATCTACCTCCAAAGGAAAAGTGAAGAACAAGGCAAAACTAAAGTGTTTCTTTTGTGGAAAGAAAGGGGACTTTGCCTCAGAATGCTACTTGAAGAAGAATCAACAAGCCAAAGGAGATCAAGGGAACATTGCTCAAGAGGAAGAAGAAGAGGATGGATTCAACACATCCTTAATGGTTGCACCTACACCAACTTCAAGTCAAGACACATGGTGAATAGATAGTGGGGCTAGTTCCCACATGTCTTTTAACAAGCATTATTTTTCTACTCTTTTATCTTGTAATGACTCTAAGAAGTCAATATACACTGCTAGTGATCAAGCATGCAAGATAGATGGCATAGGATCTATACCTCTTTGCTTAGGCACATCTAAAAGGATAGATCTAGACCATTTCAAGAAACTTGCTTAGTGTAGGACAAGTAATGGACAATGGACTAGATGTACATTTCAAGAATGGAGTTTGTTTCATCTTGAAAAATGATAAGTGCATAGCTAGTGGAATTAAGCAAGGTAGACTTTTCAAGCTGGATGCTAATGTTGCAAGTGAAAGTGTGAACTTGGCTAGGGAGGAGCTAACTCAAGTGGAGCTTTGGCATAAGAGATTAAGCCATCCTAATCTTCAATCTATGGAGTCAATGGCAAGCAAGGAACTAGCTCTCGGCCTACCAAGAGCTTTCAAGAAGTGTGGAAAGATGTGTGAGGCATGTGGCCTTGCAAAGTCACACAAGTCTTCTTACAAGAGATCTTCATCAAGATCTCTCTCTCCCTTGGATCTCATACATTCTGATGTACATAATTTTTCACATGCAAGTAATGGAGGTGCCTTGATGTATGTAACTTTTATAGATGATTGTACTAGATTCACATGGATTGAGTTACTATCAAAGAAAAGTCTTGTTTATGAGGATTTCATTAAGTTCAAGTCTCTAGTAGAGAAACAACTTAGTACTTCTATCAAAGCACTAAGATGTGATAATGGAGGAGAGTACACCTCCAATAAAATGAAAGACTTTTGTGAGATCAATGGTATTAAGTTACAATACACTTGTTCCTACACCCCTCAACAAAATGGGGTGGCCGAGAGGAAAAATAGGAGTCTATGTGAGTGTGCAAAGACTTGATGCATCACTTCCCATCTCATTTTGGGGAGAAGCCATAACATGTGCTAATTATTTGTGTAATAGACTTCCTAGTAGTGCTATAGATGGGATCTCACCTTATCAAGCCTTGTTTGATAAGAAACCCAATGTAAAAGATTTTAAGATCTTTGGATGTATTTGTTATGTACACATTCCTTTGGAGACTAGAAGGAAAGAAGATGCTACCTCC
Organism: Diphasiastrum complanatum; assembly: GCA_029204225.1. Taxonomy (NCBI): domain Eukaryota; kingdom Viridiplantae; phylum Streptophyta; class Lycopodiopsida; order Lycopodiales; family Lycopodiaceae; genus Diphasiastrum; species Diphasiastrum complanatum. Next base: position 51,192,864 of record CM055093.1, read on the forward strand.
TTCAAAGGAATCTTTGTTGGCTATGGAGAAAATAACAAGGGATATAGGATATATGATCCTACATCCAGGAAAGTAAAGGTAAGCAAGGATGTACTTTTTGATGAGTCACAATTTGCTAAGAGCTTGTCAAATGGATCTAACCCATTGTGCATTGAAGATCTTGACAAATTCGAGGAGGATCTTGACAAACCTGAGGAGGATCATGACAAACCCGAGGATGGAGATTTGGATCCGAGGCAAAAGGGGCCGAGAAGATCATCAAGGAGCAAGGCCGAGCCCTCAAGGCTCACCTATGTGGACAAGGAAAAGCAAAAGGAAGACTCTACACCTTCTACCTCTTACTCCTTTTTAGCTACATTGCTTGAAGAACCATCATCTTTTGAAGAAGCATATAAATATAAAGTTTGGAGAGATGCAATGCAAGTAGAGTATGATGCATTAGAAGAGAATCATACTTGGAATCTTGTAAATCTTTCAAGAGGAAAGAAACCACTTGCATGTAAGTGGATTTATAGAATTAAGTACAATCAAGATAAATCTATTAGTAAGTACAAATCTAGGCTTGTTGCTAAGGGATTTCTTCAAATAAAAGGATTGGATTTCTTCAAACATTTGCACCTGTAGCTAAGCTTGTAACTATTAGATTAATCATTTGCATTGCTACTTTGTTCAAATGGGATCTCTATCAAATGGATGTGACAAATGCCTTCTTGAATGGCTTCTTAGAAGAGGAAATCTACATGATGCAACCCGAGGGCTTCATCAAGGTTGGTAAGGAGCAAGAGGTGTGCTACTTAAGGAAGAGCCTATATGGCTTGAAGCAAGCACCTAGAGCTTGGTACTCTAGGTTGCATGATTTTCTCTATTCCCTTGGCTTTGTACTAAGTGCTTATGAACCTTCTTTAAATTTCAAATGTAATGAAGGAAAGATCATCATTTTGGTTCTTTATGTTGATGACATCATTATGACAAGAAATGATGATGATGACATAGGCAAAGTAAAAGTTGACTTATCTAGTCTGCATGGGTTGACAAGTTCCAAGCAACAGGACATTTGATAGTCTTCTTTCTCAATATCCTCCTTGATTGGATAGGCTATCTAATTTCAGATGTATCTTTTTTTGTCCCTGCGTCTGGTGTTGTTGTTACCTTATGTAGTACCACTTCATAATGAATGATTTTGATTTCATTTTGAAGCTCCATTGCATTTAATAAATCCAAGCATTTCACATTCAGATTCATCATATTCCATGTAATGAAAGGATCTTTTTGGTCATTTGTACACAAGGAATGTGACAATCTCGAATTCAGTTCCCATGTCAACCTAGTTTTCTTGTTGATAGGATTGATGACATTCTTTAACATAAGAATATTGGATAATTTTGCACCAACTCCTTCCATCCATGTCAAATTGGATTCATTGGTTGGTAGCTCGGTGAGAATTTGCTTCAGATCTTGACATGCATCTCTTGTTATTGACTTCATTGCAACAATGTTTATACCAATTTCATCATAAAAAATCTCGTTGATATATTGGTATTTGAATTTTGAATCAGTGTTAAGCCACTGATCTATTAATCCATGTTCAAGAATAGTTCCATATAAAATATTGTCAATAATATGGTCAAAACCACTAATTTACGGAATGAAATGTGATTCTTGACAATCCGGTTGTACTCCATGATTTAACTACAGTTGTAGAAGTTTGCTCTTCTCATAATATTCCCCTTTATTTTGACCTTCAATCCGATCACTACAACCGTCGGACAAGACTTGATTTGGATTCTCAAATTGGTCTTCATCCACTTGTCCATTAGTGCTTTGCTGATATTGTTTTGTCTCCGTGGAAGATAGATCGATATTAAGAATTTTGCTTTCTTCCTCATTATCATCAGCCTCATCAGAAGATTTATGATCTTGTTTGCTCAAAACATCTCAATTGATATCTACCTTTGACTTGAAAGTTTGCCCTTGGACTAGAGGGAACGTTGTTTCATAGACATCAACGGTGGTACACCATTCAAAATTAGTAGTTTGAATATCAATTGGCCGTTGTGGAATACTAGCCGATTGCAAGATAGATTTAAAATGAGCGACATCTTCTGGTACATTTCTTCTCATCTTCGCTCATGACCTTTCTTGTAATTGTTGCCATGCTTGTTTCATTTGTTCGGTACTATCCTGTATGGTAGTTAAAAGTGTATCTAATATTTTTTTTTCCATTGGTCACTTTACGTATAGAAGGGTTTACATTATTACTTGATATTGCATGAGTGCTAACCCATTGTTGTTGAGTTGATGGCGTTAGACTTCCCACAAAATTGACATAGGGACTGGAAATCGTCGCTCCACTTGCCGCAGTAATATTCCTTCCCTCCTTAAAATCATTTGTGTCAGCAAATGATGTACCCATCAGAGAAGGACCAACCATACTTGTAGTGGCATAGAGAGAACATCCTTCATTTACGTCAATTTCTTCACTTTCATAGACATCTTCAAAGGCCTCATAATCAACGTTATCATTCTCATTATGATAAAAATGTTGTTATGCACCATGGTGATGTCACCTTTTGAGTTCTTCAAAATTATAGAATTGATCCATGGGCTCATATTGGTCTTCTGCTCCATAGTGCACCTATTGTTGATCATCCACATGTATTGCTTCAAACTAATCTTCAGTAGCAAACTGGAATTGATCTTGACCCTAATAATTGTTGGAGTATTCTCCCACTAATTAACTAATTGACATTTTAAATCTTCGTCCAACTTTTATCCGGACTTGCAGTTTTCTTCATGTTTTTACACAGTCTGCATAACTACTCAAAACGACTCACAGTGACAGTTTATGTTCATTTTTGCAGATAGACTGTTTACGACCAAAGCCACCGACTTGCATTAATCCATCAACAAGTAGTTTTTGAGAAGTCCTAACTGGATGGATACCAGCACATCACAGCCAACTGGATGATACTTTTGACAACTTAATTGCTTAGTATTAATAGCTATTCATATTTCAATATCTTATGATCAAGAAGAGGATCAAGTATCGAATAGTTAGCTCTCTCTCTCTCTCTCTCTCTCTCTCTCTCTCTCTCTCTCTCTCTCTCTCTCTCTCTCTCTCTCTCTCTCTCTCTCTCTCTCTCTCTCTCTCTCTCTCTCTCTCTCTCTCTCTCTCTCTCTCTCTCTCTCTCTCTCCCCCCCCCCTACGAGCTTGTATACTCTTGAGCATTCTAGCTCAGTGTTCTTTAGAGCTGATTAGAGATTGATATTGCGCTTACTGCTTATCAGTAGTTGTGCTTAATTCAGATTTACATTTTAGCGACTTAGAGATAGCTTAGAGTACATGGCTCCGATCCGTTGTTGTGGGTATTTCATGTATACAAATAAATAAGTGGGTCCCACCACTTAAAATACTATTGGACAAGCCTTGCCTAATGGGCCCCGCCATAATACAGTAGAATAATAAGTGCAAGGCACTGGCATCCTGTTTGTATAAGCCCAGCCACCAATGAGCACAAGTACCAAGTTGTAATTCCTAGGAATAAGAGACTAGGGGCTTAAAACTCTAAAATGACATTAGAGGTCCTAAGTCAAGTTGCAAATAAAAAAGCTAAAAGTGCCCAACTTAAAACTCACATGAATCATGTGAGTGCCCTTGTGCTTTCTTAGCACCAATAGATTAAAGTTGTGTTTATTTTAAAGGCTTGGATTAGAATCCTTGCCCCAATGAAGTGGCCAATGAGAGTAAAGGAGGCTCACCTCTAAAATCTATAAGAAGGAGTCATTTCCTTTGTAATGTATCATCTTCCATTCTCATTCTAATAAAACTCTCTTGGTTTCTCCATCTCTCTCTCTCTCTCTCTCTCTCTCTCTCTCTCTCTCTCTCTCTCTCTCTCTCTCTCTCTCTCTCTCTCTCTCTCTCTCTCTCTCTCTCTCTCTCTCTCTCTCTCTCCCTACGTTGAGATAGAATAGCTTTGGGTAGGCGCACGAGCCCCCGAAGCCTTTCTCAACCTAGGTGTTCTCTCTCTCTCCCTCTCTCCACTCTCTTTCTCCTCTCTCTCCTCTCCCTCTCTCTTCTTGCTATGCAGGTGAAGGCGAGGTTGCCGCTCCCAGTGACGGACTCCTATGCTACATCGACGACGACACAACAGTGGCGCCGTTGCCGGGGAGCGCCACACACTCGTTTCGTTGCATAGCTTTCTTACTCACTTTCTCTTTTCCTCTATCTCTCTCTTTCTTCTCTCTCATCATTCGTTTGCATCAAAAAATTGAATTTTAAGGGTAGAATAGTGTGAGTAGTGTTAGTTTTTGTCGTTTTTTTTGTGATTTTTTTGTTTGTTTGCACTGTCGGGAGAGATTGTGGGATGAGAGGATCAGATCCAAGCAACCAATCCCTTCGTTAATCCATATAATCCATAAAAATCAGAAAAAAAAAAGCTCAAAATCTGTTTTTGGAGGGAAAAAGAGAGGCAAAATCTCATCAGATTTTGATTTCTCAAAAACTAGTGGGCATAAACCTTCGCATGACTGGAAGCAACTCCAGGGTACTGTCCCAGACTTGCATAGAAGCCTGCGAGGGTTAGTTCCCATCAGATTTGGAAAAAACAGAGAAAAACCCAAAAAAAATTCAAAAATCCTTTGTAGAAATCAAAAAAAAAATTCAAAACTCAAAACTAACCTTCGCAAACCTCTTTGAAGTTTCATCTCACTGAGACCAGGACACAGAGAAGTCTACGAGGGTTAGATCCAAAAAAAAGTGCCCCTGTGAAGGTTCCCAAGAGCAAAAAATGGCCTAGAACCTTCTCAAACAACAAATTTTTGAGTTTCCTTGGGAAGTAACCTTCGCAGAGCTCTCTGAAGTTCCATCTCACTGAGACAAGAACACAGAGAAGTCTGCGAGAGTTAGATCCCAAAAAAAGTGCCCTTGTGAAGGTTCCCAAGAGCAAAAAGTGGCCTAGAACCTTCTCAGACATCAAATTTTTGAGTTTCTCTGGGAAGTAACTCTTGCAGCTTGGTAAGCAAGTGGATCTGATTCAGATACAAGCACATACCAGCATGCGAAGATTAGTTCCCAGAAAATCTCAAAATTTGGCCAAAAAACCACAAAAAATGCAGTTTTTTCAAGATTTTTTGAGTTAGGTCATAGGGTGGAGTTTGAATATGACCAATGCAGAATTATTGATAGGAGTAATAAGATCCTTGCACTCGACAAGAGACATGGATACTTATATAGATTGGCACATTGTTATTCTACTTCTAGTCAAGCTTTGAAAACCTATGTTATTGTCAGTAAAACATTATTATGACATCATCTCTTAGGACACTTGAATTATGCATATGTTTTGAACATGTTTAGGCAATCCCTAGTACTTGGTCTCGACTATCCTTTTGGTAAAGTCGATCTCCCTGTCTGCCATAGCTGCATCTTTGGAAAGCAGACTAGGATTTCTTTTAGATCGAGTTATAGACATGCAGCAAAAGGTCTATTAGATGTTGTTCATACATATATATATGTGGACCTATGCAAACTCCTTTAAAACTAGATGCAAAGTATTTCATTACCTTTATTGATGAATTTTCTAGAAGAACAGATGTTTACTTCATTAAACACAAGTAAGAAACTTTCATCAAGTTCAGACTTTTCAAAGAGCATGCAAAAAATCAGACTAGTAAATGAATCAAAGCACTGAGATTCGATAACAGGGGAGAATACATCTCCACTGAATTCAAGGAGTACTGCCTTAACAACGACATTGAGCAACAATACATTACCTCCTATTCACCTCAGTCAAATGGTCTTGTTGAGAGAAAGAACAGAACCTTAGTCGAATCGGCAAAGTGCATGTTATCACAAGAAACACTTTCAAAGTCCTTCTGGGCTGAACTATTTCAATAACAACCTATATTTAGAATAGATGTCCTACTAAAGGTCTCTCAGACAAAACACCATTCGAAGTTTGGATAGGTACCAAACCTTCTTTATCAAACTTACGCGTTTTTGGATGTACTGCTTATGCGCAGATTCCTCATGATCTCAGGAACAAGCTCGACTTCCAGAGCATCAAATGTATTTTCATCAGCTACACTACTTCAGATCAAGCCTACAAGTTGTTCAATCCTATCGAGTCGAAGTTATTTGCTAGCCAGGATGTCATCTTCATCGAAGATCAGTTTATCAACCTCAATGAAAAAGGTTGTAGTTTTCTTTGTGTTTTTACACAGTCTGCATAACTACTCAAAATGGCTCACAATGATAGTTTACATTCATTTTTGCAGATAGACTGTTTACGACCAAAGCCACCGACTTGCATTAATCCATCAGCAAGTAGTTTATGAGAAGTCCAAACTGGATGGATGCCAACACATAACAACCAACTAGACAACGCTTTTGACGACCTAATTGCTTAGTGTAAATAGCTATTCATATTTCAACATCTTATGATCAAGAAAGGTCAAGTATTGAATAGTTAGCTCTCTCTCTCTCTCTCTCTCTCTCTCTCTCTCTCTCTCTCTCTCTCTCTCTCTCTCTCTCTCTCTCTCTCTCTCTCTCTCTCTCTCTCTCTCTCTCTCTCTCTCTCTCTCTCTCTCTCTCTCTCTCTCTCTCTCTCTCTCTCTCTCTCTCTCTCTCTCTCTCTCTCAAGCCTGCAAGCTTGTATACTCGAGCATTCTAGCTCAGTTCTTTAGAGTTGATTAGAAATTGCTATTGCGCTTACTGCTTATCAGTGGTTGCACTTAATTCAAACTTACATTTTAGGCTCTCAGAGGTAGCTTAGAGTACGTGGCTCCGATCTACAACTTGTTGTAATCATTTACATTTGTTTCGCTTCCATACTGAATCAATACTATTTTCTTATTGCGTTCAGTCTTGTCTCAAAATGTATGCATTTTGTAGTTCTTCGCGACTAATTATTTGTCTAATGTTTCACGACAAATTATTTGTCTGATGTTTCAATGCTTAATGTTTGGCTACATAATCATTGTAGTACTAATGATTTCAAAGTTAGTTACTATAAGATCGAACGTGATTTCTATCACTATTGTTTTGTTCTAAATTGGTAGATGTAGTCATGCATAAAGAAAGAGGAAGATAGTTTATTCCGTTGCGCACGATAGCTTTTCTTTCTTGTCTTTTGAATTCTTTTTATTCAAATTCTTTTCGTTTCGAGTTTGACCTATCAACCTCTTTCCAACAATAATCACCATCATTGAACTCTAGTTCATCTTGACCATCAAATGGTTCAACTGCTTCACCTGCAGAGCCATCTTCAATGACTGGTTCGTGTTGTTTTTCACCTTACCGATCGTTGTTGAAATCTTCAAAGTAATGGTCGAGTTCTGAAGTGTCATTGTAGTCCTGATACTGATTATCATAAGCAAAATCGTTGTTTTGGTCTTGATGCTGATTGTCATCAGTGGTATCGTCACCTTGGTCATAATCTTCAATGTTATTGTCACCTTGATCATAATCTTCATCGTAATCATCACCTTGATCCCAGTATTCCTCCACATCATTGTCATCACATTGTTGATTATCTTGTTGACAATAGCCACATCATCACAATCTTCCTCATCTTGTTAACAATCATCACCACCATCATCATACCCGTCACTTTGGTTATTGCACTCATAATCATTTCCGTCCCATTGTCCATGGTATAGTGACAAGTAGTCTATGGGTTATGGGTCCACAAATCTGAATGAAGAGTGAAGAATTTGGGACAATTACAATTTTCACTAGTAAAATCACAAATTTGCTAATAACAAATTTGTTCTTCTCCACCATTCCAAAATTATGAGTCCTCGAAGAATGTAACATGCAAAATTTACGGAACAACAATAGCTTTTGGCAAAATGTCAACTTTTTACTGCGTCAAAATCTGAGGTCACACGGAAGAGATATGGAAGTTCAAAGAAATGGATTAAAAAATGTAACAACCGAGGCAAAATGGGTGCTAAGAAAATAAAAAAATAAAAAATGAGTATTGGTGACTAAAATATTGATCATGTGATAATAATAAAAAATAAAAAAATAAAAAAGACTCGGGAGATAATTTTTTTTCTGTGAGCACATGGATGAGAAGGAAGAGGAATATTCACAAGATATTCTAGATGGGCGCAGGAGCCGCATGAGAGGGGCGCATGCAGGCAGACAGAGAGAGACACAAGTAGAGTGAGAGAGGTAAGTAGAGAAAGGGTGGGGCGGTCATGAAAGCAAAAGGAGGGCATGGCCCGTGAGGAGAGTAGAGTCGTGAGGAGAGTAGGGTCACGTTGTAAAAGTGGTTAGAGGGCTCACTAACCATAACCATTGAGCAGTCACGGATCTCAACCGAATGACCCCAGATGAGTCTCGACCGAGTGGTCCCAAAGTAATCTCGACCGAGAGGTCCCGAAGTGATTTCGACCGAATAATGAGAGGTCCCGAAATGATTTCGACCGAGTAATACCAAATGAATGCCAATTAAAAAAAATCGTCGGCACAGTCCAGATCATGGAGAGTGGAGGGCGCCGAACCGCATGGAGAAGAGTGTGCCAGTACATAGGCCTCCTACCAAGGAGCCTATCTCACCACAACATGTGATACCAATCTGGAGACAACTGTGCATATAACCATGCAGCTCACCTGATCACTCGCCAAAGTATCAGTTGTCACTCCCTGAACAACCATCTCCATCCATGTCGGCTCACAACCATGGGCATGCTGGATCCACATCACCCCATAATGCACTCCATGCCCCCTACTGTCAAGTAGGCTTGACCCATCCCTAGGTCACCATCCTGCTATCCAAGCCGATCGCCAAAGCATCACATGTTCCTCCTGATTCCTAGCAGTGTCACTCGCTCTCCTTGGATATGTGCCATTTGACACCATGACACCACAAGCTCATCCATGAGTCGCCACTCACGGGATCCCGAAACTATTGTCTCCTTGATTATACTAAGGTAAATGGCTATGAGTGACTTCCTCTAGGCTTCCTGATCTCACCACCTGTGGATCCGAACCATACAGGTTCCAACATATGTGCAAGCCTAGACTCCTGCAAGTACAACCAAATGCATGAAAGCTAGAGATAGCTTATCCACTCTCGTGATGGTAGATGTCTCCCCATCGATGCCAATGCCAAAGACTAGCCCCCTCCTATAATGCCAACCTGTAATCCCAAATGAGCACACCTTAAAGTCCTCACCATCATAGTGTTTGCCCTCTAATCACACCCAACCGTGTGATCTCCATCAGCTCTCCAACCTAGAGCTGGCTTCCAAAGCTTCACGCTTTGCCCATTTGCATCTACAGTGTCCTGATTCCATCATGAATCACCCATGTAAGTCCTGTCCATCCAAGTACTCAAGTCCAATCTGAAATAGTTGTCCCCTGATGATCATCCCATGTCATCCTACAATGCTTTCCCTATCAGGTATCCCATGTCATCCTCGAGCTCGAAGATCTAAGCAACTACCCTGTAGTGCCCACATGCATTCCCTCAAGCTAGCTCCAAGATGCTCCTATGAATGATTCCAAAACATTCTCTGAGAATACATTGAGATGTGAACTCCAAAGCCACCATCAAGTCCCTCACATGACGTGCCATGCCAATATCCCTCCAAGTGAACTTGTGAGATCTTTAATGGCCCAAACCAAACAATATGCACTTTGTTATCACTGGAATCTACATTCTTGATGCAATCATGATATGGCAAATTGACTTGACTTACCCAGAATAGGCCATTGAAGTGTATCTCTCAATGACAAACTTGATACACTACTCCACAACTATTTGACTTGATGAAAATTACTTACCAATTGCAAAACCGCAAACTCATCACACTTACTACTCACCAAGAGCATCCAAAGTGTGATCATTGACCCGGTTTTCATCCTCCACGTGTCCCACAAATAGGTCGTCCAATGCAAGTCCACTATCTTGCCCAATGGCTTCCAACTGGCACCACCTTGTACTTTTATCACCTGTGACCGCCAAAATGTGTGTACCTCCAAGCTAGCTCCAATTTTCCTTTGAACAAGTCATTGCAAAAGAGGTGGAGCCTCAACATGTGTCCTCAAGGGAATGTGTAGCTGATATCTTCACCAAAGCATTGGGAAAGGATTTGTTCATGAGGCATAGGACATCACTTGGAGTGTTATCAAAGTCTATGCTAAAACTAGTTGAAGAGGGAGTGTGAAAGATTCAACTAGTTTGATCATATTTGTTATATTTCCATATTTGGAGGCCAACTTTGTTTTTAGACTTAGAGATTGACTTTTCAAAGCTCATTATCCAAATTTCATTTGAATAAACACTTTATGAAAATGTGGGAAAGTTAGAATGCGAGTTTGAGTAGATTCAAATTGAAATGTTGGGTACTTCGAATCTAGACCCAAAAATAGTACGGTTAGCATTTTGGAGGGAAAACCAAGTGGCCAAACAGGTTTTGGAGCTATTATAAAAAGAGAAAACTCGTGGAGAGACACATATTCTCTCTTCTCTATCTCATTTCATGCTTATACATAGTTTTCTTGGGTTCTACTATCCATTGGTGCACTATACTTGTGTTTGCTTGCAATTCTATGTGTAGAATGATCTATATTTGTTATATTTGGATCCACACGTGTGAAATATAGTAGCTTGTTTTGTATGGAAAACAATAGTACATAATCATTTGATTCATGTTTGATCAAGTTCTATTAGAGTTTGCATCTCATTTTGTGTGTAGATGCTGATTTTTCTACATTGGTGAGATTGGTAGGATTTTCTTCTTTTGTAACCAAAGATTTGGGACATGGATTGGATCATCAATGATCTAAAATCCTTCACACAATCTTCATCAGCTCAGTGGATATTCCGATGCATGCTGGGGAGAAGATGTAGATATTCGTAAATCCATATCTGGATTTACATTCTTCCTCAACGATGGTTCTATATCTTGAAACAGTTGTAAGCAAACCTCTATTGCTCTTTCATCTGCAGAAGCAAAGTATATTGTTGTTTCTCAATCTATTAAAGAAGCAATTTGGTTGAGAAATTTACTGTCAGACATTAGTTTGAATCAGTACACCACAACAATCATATTTTGTGATAATCAAAGTGTCATTGCCTTATCGGCCAACCCTAGATTTCACTCTAGGAGTAAGCACACTGAGATTCGATATCACTCTGTCAGGGGAAAGATTCTCGATAGAGAGGTGAGCTTAACGTACTATCAAATGTAGGACATGATTGTAGATGTGTTCACCAATTTTGATAGAGGCTAATCTAGCATGCTCTAGCATTGATATCTTCACCAAATCCTTGATCCTTTCATAAACTGCAACAAAATCTCTTATACCATGTGAAGAATTTGGGATCAATCAAGATGCAAATCCATAACCTGATCTTTTGGTTAGAAATAGACCAGTTCTACCAATCTTGCCAATGTGGAAAAATCAATATCTACTCAAAGAAAGAGATGCAAAATCACTAAGAACCTGATCAAACATCAAACATAAGATATGACGAAATTGATGTTTGTAAGAAAATAATAAGCTTTGTATTTCACACGCGTGGATATGAAAATAGCATTTAATAAGCATTCTACACACTAAATTGCAAGATATCACAAGTTGAGTGCACCAATGGATAGTAGAACCCAAAGAGAACCATGTATAAGCATGAATGAGATAAGAGAGAGATGACAAAATTTCTAGAATTCACACGTGTGGGGAATGTCCACAAGTATGATGGATCTAATTAAGCTTTATGATTAGCACAGTAACCTGATTCTAGATTGATTAGCAAGATCTAGTACAGAAGTTATGGCTTAACCACAATCTAGCATGCTAAGCATCAGAATATGATAGCAATGAATCAATAATGAGAAAAAGTACAAGATATCAATGTATTAGCATTAGTCTCAACACGAGTTAGAGAGACAAAGATAGAGAGATAACAAGCAAAAAAGGTGTGGATCAAAAATGGCATGAGATAGCTACAAAGCTTTGGTTCATCATCACAAAATATGAGGAGAGCTACACATATTTATGGAGTTTGAGGTAGCTCGAGGTAGAACCACATCCATCCATCATTTAATGACATCTAAAGTGAAAACTAGAGTCTACGTGACATTTGTCACTTCTCCCGCATGAAACTCTACCAACTTTTTCCAAGTGTGCTAGTTCTAACTAGAAATGTACAAATCATCATGCACGTGTCCATTACACTTTGTGCATGCCTTGCATGTCACTATGGATCACTTACAACCAATGCATGTGAATTGCCATGAGTTTCTACAAGCATAATTTTGTTAATTCTATGTCTACAAACCATATGCAAGTTGTTTTCATCATTCTAGATATGACATATCCATGTAGCTCGAGTTCTATCTAGGCCAAACTTGGCATTTTGCATTTGTTGTTGTAGTGAGTGCCTTGTACTCAACTTCACATGATGAGAGTGATATAGTATCTTGCTTTTACTTGTAGATTTTCGATCTGCTCTATCACTTGCAAAATCCGAGTCAGAATAACCAACAATAGAAAGATCTTCATTTTTATACAATAAACCATAATCCAAAGTTGAAGATATATATCTAAGCACTCTCTTGGCCATTTTCCAATGATAAATAGTAGGATTTTGCATAGCATGGCTCAATTTATGAAAACTATTGCTTATGTCAGGTCTACTTATTGTGAGCCAAGTTAAGGAGCCTATAAGGCTCCTAAAAAGTGTGATGTCCACGAAGGATCTTTCATCACCTTTGTTAGGGTTTTTTACATTTTGTTCCATAGGAGTTTCTATACTCTTACAATCTAACATATTGAACTTTTTTTAAATTGAAAGAGCATACTTGGATTGACATACAAAAGCTTTATCTTTAAGAAAGTCAATCTCTAATCCTAGAATGTAGTGAATTTTTCCAATATCTTGCATCTTGAACTCTTTTCCAAGTGCAATCTTGGTTTCCTCAACTAAATTGATACAACTTCCTGTTAGAATGGTATCATCAACATAAAGGATCGTAGTTACTAAGATTACATCCTAGTGACTCAAGAAAGGTGTTAAGTCGAGAATACCATGATCTTGGAGCTTGCTTTAGTCCATATAAACTTTTGAAGAGCAAGCAAACTTTGTCTTTGTCATGAATGAACCCAATAGGCTGATCCATATAAATCTCTTCTTCTAGATATCCATTTAAAAATGCATTAGAGACATCTAATTGAAGAACTTGCCAATTGAAAAAACAAGCAATAGAAATTGTGATTCTAATTGATACCATCTTTGCAACTGGAGCAAAAGTCTCCTCATAATCAAGTCCATAAACTTGAGCAAAATGTTTAGCAAAAAGTCTAGCCTTGTACTTGTTGATTGTGCCATCTTGATTATACTTGACTCGAAAAACCTAGTTGCAACCAATGGTGTGCTCGTTGGATGGAATATCCACAAGCTCCCATGTCTTGTTGGCCATCAAAGCATCATATTCCTCCTTCATGGCAAGGTACCATTCCTTTGAGTTGAGTGCATCATGTACATCCTTTGGCTCCTCATGAGAAATAAAATAAGCACAATTAGTGGAGTTGGTTTCCACTTTCTTGCCTCTATCTTCATAGGTAAGCCTCCTAGGCTCGGATCTTTCTCTTTGAGATCTCCTTGGTGAAAAGATTCGAGGAGGAGCGATCTACCTTAGGTTTCTTCTTAAACAAGACTTCAAAAGGTGATTTTCCAGCAAGTGCATTGTGAGGTGATCTATTGCATAAATAGTTTGCACAATTTATAGCTTTACCCCAATATTCAATGGGCAAAGAAGCTTCAACTCGAATTGCTTTAGCACATTCACATAAAGATCTGTTTTCCTCTCAGCAACTCCATTTTGAGATGGAGAATAAGCACAAGAAAACTCTCTCTTTATTCCTTCACCTTCACAGTATTCATGAAACTTGTTGGAGATGTATTCACCTCCTCCATCACATCTTAAAGCTTTAACTTTGAAAAAAAATTGTTTCTCAACATAAGCTTTGAAGATTAGGAAGTGATAAAAAACCATAGCCTTTGAAGAAAGTAGATACAACCAAGTATATCTAGTAAAGTCATCAATAAAGGTGACAAAACATGTTGCACCACCAATACTTTTAGAAGAGAAAAAATGTACATCCGAGTGTATAAGCTCCAAAGGATGAGTAGTCTTTATAAAAGACTTCTGATATGGCTTTCTGTGTGATTTTGCAATAGCACAAGACTCACAAGGCTTGAAATCTTTGGAAAGAGATGTTGGAAGACCAATTCCCTTCACTTTCTTGACCATAGAAGACATAGATTTAAAGTTAGGATGCCCCAACCTTCTATGCCACAACTCCTCCTTAGATAACAAAGCAACTTCACAAAGATTTGCATTCTCATAAGAATTCAACTTAAAAATTCCACCACATCTAGATCCATCAGCTAGGATCTCATCATTTTTCTTGATAGAGCGAGTATTGGAGTTGAACTTTACATCACAACCATTATCAAGCAACTTTTCCACACTAATCAAGTTATTTGTAAGTTTTGGAATGAAAAGAACATTAGAAAGTGCAAGAACTTTTGAAGAAGCAATGGAGTTTGAGGTAGCTCGAGGTAGAACCACATCCATCCATCATTTAATGACATCTAAAGTGAAAACTAGAGCCTACGTGACATTTGTCACTTCTCATGCATGAAACTCTACCAACTTTTTCCAAGTGTGCTAGTTCTAACTAGAAATGTGCAAATCATCATCCATGTGTCCATTACACTTTGTGCATGCCTTCCATGTCACTATGGATCACTTACAATTAATGCATGTGAATTGCCATGAGTTTCTACAAGCATAATTTTGCTAATTCTATGTCTACAAACTATATGCAAGTTGTACTCATCATTCTAGATATGACATATTCATGTAGCTCGAGTTCTATCTAGGCCAAACTTGGCATTTTGCATTTATGAACAACATACTTGCATGGTACACTTTTTGTAGCAAGCCTAAAGTCAAGATGGATTATTTTTCCATTTCAACAGGAGAGAGAATGTCTTCTTTTCCGGTGAGTTACATCCTTTTATAGCAAGTCCAAACCAAAGTTAAACTTTGGTTTTCTTCCATAATGAAAACCCTACTCTTTTTGTGACTAGATTCAATGTAACTACTACTCAAATTGAATCCCTCCAAAACTCATGTTCTATAGTTTCCCACACTTTCCAAAAGTGTTTATTCAAATGCTTTTAGACTAATAACCTTGAAATTCAAACTCTAAGTCTAATATGAAAATTGGCCTCAATTGCCAATATACAAATATGACCAAAATAGCAAAACTAGTTGAAATGTTTCACAATGGTAACATCACTTCCAGCAAATCTATAATAAAGTGAATGATCAGACTCACTTATAACAAACCCTTGAGAGAGTAAAAAAGTGTTAAGCTTAGCATACCAACTCCTTGGTGCTTGCTTAAGGCCATACAATTTCTTTTGTAGTAGACACACATGATTTGGCTTTGTAGATGAAATGTAACTCTCGAGTTGCCCCATGTACACTTCCTCCTCAAGATCACCATTCAAAATGCATTTGTAATGTCCAATTTTCATAGATCCCATCCATAAAGAGTAGCAAGAGAGATGATTACCCGATTGGTTGCCATGGGTGCAAAGGTTTCATCATAGTCAATACCATGTTCTTGAGCATATCGTTTTTGCCACCAACCTTGCCATGTACTTGTTGATAGATCCATATTGTTTGTCTTTACCTTGAAGATCCATTTTCATCCAATGGCTTTCTTGTCCTTAGGTAATTTCACCAATCTCCATGTTCCATTCTTCATAAGAGCTTGATACTCAAGATCCATTGCTTGAATCCACTCCTCTTTGTTTCTTAGTTCATCTACACATTTAGGTTCATCAAAAGAGTTTAGGAAAGCAAAGTGTGTAACTCCAACAACTTGCTTATCTTTCTCATCATATGTGAGCCTTGAAGGTCCCTTCATGTTCTCCTTGGCTTTTGACTTGATGAAGGTCCTTCATCATCACCATCTAAAGTAGGATCCTTTACATCAACATCAAGAATGTTAGATCCATCCACATCACCATCAATAATACTTTAACATACTTTTGGAATGTTCCCCTCGTCAATGAAAATAGTTCCATTTATGCTCTCATGACATCTTATGAATAACTATCTTGCTTTGAAGAGATTTTTGTATCTCAAAGGTGGATTAAGGCAATACTAGTTGAGTGTGATGCCTTAATAGATAGCAAAGCATGTTTTCCTTGTAAAATTACATTGAATATGAATTCAAGGAAATGGAAATGTCTTCATAATGTATTTTTTGTTGGTTTTAATAAGATCATGAATGATGTGTTTATTCATAATGTTGAAGATTGTAAATTTTCAATTTTAAAGGCAAGTTGTAAACTTCTTCTGAGAATAAGTGAAGCATCCAAAGTGGACACTTATATACATAAGAAAGTAGTTAGCCTTATGAGATGGAGATACTTCTTGATTCAATATTAGAAAAATCATGCCAAGTTGTGGTGATTTTTGGACTTATGTTTCTAGCATAAGTAATGTTGATGATCACATGAAGTACACATTATATGATCATGTTTGTTGTGATCATTTTGAGACATGGATGTATCGGATATCCATCAAGGAGGAGCACCAAGAAGTTGATCTTGAGGAGCCATCTCGAGGTTCAAGTGTGCCAAGGATTGAGGAGGAGAGTCCTTCTCAAGTTATGATTCCAAGAAGAATATCAAGAGACATGGTTGAGCTCATATGGCTCACATTTCAAGGGAAAGAGGAGCACATTTCAAGTAGTATACATCTCATGGTTGCTTCTCTTATGTCATTTGGTGAATCCATTTGCTTTAGTGAGACTTTTGCATTTCAAAGTTGGAGTAAAGCAATACTAGTTGAGTATGGTGTCTCTCTTGAGAACATAATTGATGTTTGTAATGATATGAGATTGATTTTAGATCAATTAGAAAGCAAAATCTCATTTCATCAAATGTATGCTCTTGAGTCTTGCAAGAGCATGAGTGAGTTGTCCACTCATAGTGTGAAAAATTGTCTTTTTTCATGTATTGAGGCAAATTGTAAACTCTTTATGAGAGAAAGTGAACCATCCTCTAAGGAAACTTATCTCCATATTGAAGTATCTAGCCTCATTAGATCTGAGATTAGCATGGTAACCAAGCATGAAGATATGATACAAACTCTTTGTTATTATAGCATGCATAGTCTTGCCAATGTTGATGAGCCTAATCCTCGAGATCTTGATAGCATGATTTTGGATCTTTGTGATCCTCATGAGTCAAGAAGGACTCTTTATTTTATCATGGAGTTGCAGCTATTTTCAAGGAGAAGGAGCTTTTGGATCAACCATATGCTTCAAGTATGGAACAAATCAATGAAAGAGGTGCTAGGATGGTGAAAAGCTCTCAAGTTCATCACAAAAGTCAACATCAAAGAGGCACTATCATGGATATGGTGATTTTGGATCGACATCAAGCTCATTGGCTGATCTTCACACCTTTGAACCAGCAAGGATCCATATTAGAAGATCCATTCAGCCCATGGAGTCAATCTCAATATCATCATGTTTTTATCAATTTAGTTTTGAGGAGGAGTGTTAAAATTGGCAAAAGCTAACTTGATCATATCTTGTGAATACCATTATGAGTAGTACATATCATCATAAGACATGTGTGGAGCCAGTTCCCACATGTGAAATAAATGCATTTGTCATTTAGATGAGTCATATAGGTTGTACATACCATTTCATTTGAGATCTAGTGGCTAAAATGGCCAAAATCTAGTTTTCTAGCTATATGCCACTTGGCATCATTTTATTGGTAGGAAAAGCTATTTCACATGGATAGGAGTGATCTCACAGGTGCCAAGGATTTCTCACATGTGTGAAAACATCAGTAGTAGGTGAGATCCAACTTGTAGTAGATATTTGTGCAAGTCCCTATAAATTAGGAAAATTGGCCTAAAATCAAGGGAGGTGGCTATAAGTTAGGAAACTTGGTCCACGTGCCATATTGATGATTATTGGTGGATCCTTTGATGAGTAGGCACTCTCACACGTGCCAAATCAGCTGATTAAGCATCAGCTCTTGTGTATATATGGTGGCTCATTTGGCCATAATTGACAAGAAAGCTAAATCTTGGTTTTGGTGCATTTCTTGAGTAATCTCTACATTTGTCTTGTGATTTTATGCTTCTAATGGTTTCTAAGCTTAGTGTACTTCATTATTTGCTAGTAGTCCGTACTCTGACAGGTCTTCACACGTGTGAAACCAACAAGTACAAGTTTTGATCATATTTGATTGTTCTTGTTAGATTTGTTGATGTAGATTTGATCTAGTGCTATCTAATCTTGTGTGGATTGGTAGATCAATCTAATCTAACACCCAATCACACTTGTGGATCTGATTTGGATCCATTCTTGGTCCTTTTTGCTGTACTTTGACAAAAATCAGGGTGTCATACACATAGACTCCGATTATGATGATCTCCCTATCTATGACTTCACATAGATGTTATAATCAGCCATGTCTGACAGACTGTTTCAGTCCGTAGATGCTTCTATGCATTTTGCAGGCACTTCGATGGCCTTGTCTTTGCTGACTACTTTGTCTTTGTCGACTGTAGATCTGTTGTGTGTAACATTTGTCCTGGATACAGGCTGCATGTCGGGCTGCTCATTGTCTGAAATGTCACTCAGTCCATTTGGAGTTCTAACATCTTTATCTGGATGCTTATGGTCTGCTCCCCCTGTCGATGTCGACAGTATTGCTTGCCAAGAATTTCATAACTAACTGGATCTTTGTTAGCCATAGTTCTTGCTTCGTCGAATCTGACATCTCTGACAGTCTCTACCTGATTAGTCTCCAACATATAGATCCTGTAGTATGATGAATGTATGTCATAACTTACAAGGTATCCTTGCTCGACCTTTTCATCCAGCTTCTTGCGGATCTTGTCAAGAATGTGTGCATATGCTACACATCCGAAGATTCAAACATGAGCCAGGTTCGGTTTGTTACTCCACCACACTTCATGTGGAGTAGTGTGAGAAACTCCTGATTTGCATGTCTTGTTCTATAGGTAGACAACTATAGCTACTACTTCAGCCCATAGTGGTCTTGATGCCTTTGAATAGGCCATCATGTGCCTTGCAGCTTCCATGAGGGTTTTGTTTTTCCTCTTAGACCACCCCATTGTGTTGTGGTGTGTATGATGCAGTCTTTCTATGAAGAATGCCTCGGCTGCTACAAAAAAACTACAAAACGGTTGGAGATATATTCTCCACCTCTATCGGTTCTGATCTGCTTGATTTCTTCTCTGTCCACTTCTCAGCCCAATTTACATACTCTGTAAACTTATTGAGAGCTTCAGACTTGTTGTGGATGAAGTAGACAACATCAAGCTTACTGAAGTCATCAATGAAGGTGATATAGTATCTCGGTCCTCCTACAGAGAGCACATCAAAGGGTCTACAGATGTCGGAGTGTATCAATTCTAGGAGCTCTGTCGCTCTGAAAGAATCCATGGTGAAGGGTGTACGTGACATCTTGCCTTTGTTGCATGCATCACATGATGTCAGACTTGTGTCTTTGAGGCTTACTCCTGTAAATGCACCGTGTTGGCTGGCCTTGTACAATGCCATTGCGTTCATGTGACATAGTCTCCTATGCCATAGAATGTCCATCGACTCATGGACTTGATGAGCCTACTTTGTCGGTAGGCGTACCTTCACATGATATAGTTGCCTTTGAGTCTCCCTTGAGTGGTTAGAGTACTAGTGTTGGCATCAACTACATTGCATGCTTCATCGGTGAATGTCACACGCATGCCTACGTCTACTATCCTAGCAACTGATAGTAGATCTTTCTATAGTGTAGGCACGTACAAGACATCATCCAATCTTTTGTCTCTACCATTGGTGTTCAACCACAACACTCCAGTTCCGTTCACCTCATGTCTTGATCCATCGCCGATTATGTACCTAGAGGAATCAGTCTGTCGAAAGTTAGCAATCAATTGTCTCATTGTCACAAAGTGTGATGTAGCACCGGAGTCAAGAATGATGTCTTGAACATCGACTTGAGATGTAGCACATACATCTGTGCATAGATAGGCGGAGGGATTGCGGTTGGCTCATTCTTCACCCATTTGTGAGGATTCTGGCTCCTCCATGTATGATGAGCTATTTGAGCTCTCCTTCCTTCCTTTTTCCTTTGCGTTAATTGGATTTTGGTAACAATCCATGACAACATGTCCCTTCTTGTGATGGTGTACACACTCAATCTTTGGATTTAGCCAGCATTTGTCCACAGTGTGGCCACTAATCTTTGTCTGAATTGCACTAGCCATATTGTATCTAATGAACTTGTCTTGATACCACATGTTGGCAAAAATGTGAGGTGTATTGTGAGACTTGTGGAATCGCAAGAACTAGATGAGCTAATACAAATAATAGACAGCACAACAATCAAATGAATACATGCAACACAAAACAATGTTGGAAGAACAAAGTTTCTATTATCTTTTTTTTTCTCTTTTTGAGTGAGTTGTCAGTGTGGCACCAAACAGCACCCTGAAGCTCTTCTAACACTTTTTTTTTTCTATTTTCCTTCTTCTTCTATTTGGACTTCGGTTGCCATACATATATTTTGCCAAGGGAATTAAAACACAATTTAGTTAATCGTTACAATAAAGGTTTACTTTTAAATACCAGCTAACCACATGCTAAATCATGTAATGTTGCCTACAGCTGATCGTGGCATTTTTGCACTTCACGACCGCCAAGTTTCGAATTTGATAAATCACTCAACAATTATGTCATATGATGTTCGTCGAAAGTTGTGTGACTATGTCATTGTATCCAACGTGATTGCTCTTTTTTAATCTTTCTTGGTTTCTCTTGGATCATAACAATAAATTTGAGCTTTTCTAAAGTTCTGAGCAGAATGCTTTCCAAGGACATGAAATAAATCCAAGTGACATTTATCTTTGCATCTTGAACCAAAAAATTCACTTCCAAATGCAAAACTTCAAAAGGTTTGAAATGTGTGATGATGGACTTTTGAAGACAAATCTTGTAAGTCCTTGTGAGGCTCCAAGCCTCATGCATCTTTCCACAAAGGAAACACCTTTCCTTGGATTTGTCCTTCTTGCCTTTGCACTTTGAACTTGAAGCTCCATCCTGCACCTTGGCCCCCTTGCTTTGGTTCTCCTTGGATGGATTGGTCTTCATTTTGTAGCATCTTGAGACAAAACGATCTCTCTTGCTACGAAGGTTGCATTTAGGATCCTTACTTGCCTCCAATAGGTTGCCACCTATTGATGCCATGATGAGGAAGTAAAACCTTCTGATATGACTTTTCAAAATGTGATTTGTGACTCTCAAGAAACTAGATTTCAACACATTCAACAATCTAGAAGGATCTACACAAGATCTAGACCACAAATTTTGAATCATATCTCTATCAACCTAGTCAATTGGAAACTAATCTTTGCTTTGATCACTAAGACAAAAGCACTCTATCAAATCACAAAAATCAGATCCAAACACCCCTATTGGACTCAACAAATGCCAATGACTCTTCATCTTGAGACTTGGAATGGATTTGAAAAGATTTGATACCTAGATTTTCCTTTTCTCTTGACTAGTTCACTTAACTTTTGAGATTCTTGAACAAAGTATGGGTTTTGTTTCAAATACTTGAAAAACAAACTTAGTCACTCCTTTTGGATTCACTCTTGACCCTTGAAAAACAAACTTAGTCACTCCTTTTGGATTCACTCTTGAGATTTGGATTGAATTTGATTTGATTTGACAACAAATTAAACCACTAATTTTCACAAAAAAAGGATCTACACTAGATCACAAAAACTTGACATGTATACTTGATTCAAACACACAAAGATCAGATCCAATCACCCCTTTTGGAATCCCTTTTGACCCAAAGAATCTCACTCTTGAGATTTGGAATGGACATGAAATGGTTTGATAACAATCTATGTCAATACTTTTCACCAAGCTTAAAATTTAGACATCTAGAGATTCACAAAGATCTAAACCATGCATGAACACTCAAATATGGACTCCTTTATGTTCTAGCCTCCCAATGGGATCACAACTTGACCCTCACACTCTCACAAAGAAAGTTGTATAGAACTTATTTGAGTTTCATACATATAATGTCAAAATTTTGCTCAAAAAATTGAATTCATTCACCCCTATTGGACTCCACCAAGTACCCATGACTCTACCTCTTTAGAGTTGGAATGAAATTCAAATTTCCAGAAATGTGATACTTCTCTCTCACTGAGATATGCTCTTACAAAGAGCTAATGCCACTTAGCAAGATTTGATCACAATGAAGAAGACAAATTTTCCACCAAAGTCAAGAATTGAGTTACTATTTCCTGCCCTCTACAAAGGAAGGATCTCTTGGAAATTTTGGATCAACCACAACACATATGCCTCACTCACCTTTATGACTTTAATTCAAGCCAAAAAAACACACTCACACACTTGAGTAGGGGTGAACAATGTGATTTGGATCTCAAATTTTTCTCCTAGTACTTGCCAACAATTCTTATCACATAGGTAGATTTTGCCTTTATGAGTGTTTGTGCTTTAGAAATTCACTAAGATTTCACTTGGAGGACTGATCCAAGAGTGTCTTCTAGCATTTAGATGCTTCTAGACTCGGCCCTTTCACTCTTGAACAAATCTAGAATGAAGGTATAATGGATTTCAATCACTCCCCTTGCAAATCACTCCTTAATCTTTGGTTTATAGCACTCTTTCTCTCTCAACTTCAATGTACACTCAAAAAATCAGAGAATCAACTTCAATGTACTATAAAAAAGCTTTAATCCGTCTATATGATTGATCTAAACCAAGAACAAATCAATGGAATAGAAACAATGCAAGTGAAAGCTTGAAAAATGCACTAAATTGACTCAAAATTGGGTGTATGAAGCTCAAAATGCACCAAACTGAATTTTACTGTCAAAAAACAGGTACAGCCCCACATGTGTGGAAAGTACACCTGCAGCCCACAACAAGATTTGGTACAAATATGATGGTTCTAGCTATCCATTCAACCTCACTACCTCAATATTAGCTTGTTTCCAAAAACCTGCCAATTTGGGTATAGTTTAGATCAATGCCTTAAATGCACTTGTACTTGGCTCTGATACCATGTCAAAGTACAGCAAAAAGGACCAAGAATGGATCCAAATCAGATCCACAAGTGTGATTGGGTGTTAGATTAGATTGATCTACCAATCTACACAAGATTAGATAGCACTAGATCAAATCTACATCAACAAATCTAACAAGAACAATCAAATTTGATCAAAACTTGTACTTGCTGGTTTCACACGTGTGAATACCTGTCAGAGTACGGACTACCAGCAAATAATGAAGTACACTAAGCTTAGAACATTAGAAGCATAAAATCACAAGACAAATGGAGAGATTACACAAGAAATGCACCAAAACCAAGATTTAGCTTTCTTGTCAATTATGGCCAAATGAGCCACCATATATACACAAGAGCTGATGCTTAATCAGCTGATTTGGCACGTGTGAGAGTGCCTACACATCAAAGGATCCACCAATAATCATCAATATGGCACGTGGACCAAGTTTCCTAACTTACAGCCACCTCCCTTGATTTTAGGCCAATTTTTCTAATTTATAGAGACTTGCACAAATGTCTACTACAAGTTGGATCTCACCTACTACTGATGTTTTCACACATGTGAGCAATCCTTGGCATGTGTGAGATCACTCCTATCCATGTGAAATAGCTTTTCCTACCAATAAAATGATGCCAAGTGGCATATAGCTAGAAAACTAGATTTTGGCCATTTTAGCCACTAGATCTCAAATGAAATGGTATGTACAACCTATATGACTCATCTAAATGATAAATGCATTTATTTCACATGTGGGAACTGGCTCCACACATGTCTTATGATGATATGTACTACTCATAATGGTATTCACAAGATATGATCAAGTTAGCTTTTGCCAATTTTAACAATTTTGTCAAGGTGCGACAACCTGATTGCACAGGTGAAAGCATATATTTTGAGACACTTCGAAATATCGGATCTCGGAGAAACAAAGTGCTACCTGGGATTGCAAATTGGCAGGGATCTTGAAGGTGAACGATTGAATCTACACCAGTCAAGATACATTCAAAGAATTATTAATGATTTTGACATGGCATATTGCAAAGGAGTTAACACTCCAATGGTTCCTGGCATAGTACTGACAAGTGAAGACTGTCCCATAGATGATGTAGAGTGAGATGAAAAGCTACATAAGCCCTACAGAAGGCTTATCAGTTCTTTAATGTACTTGGTGTGAAAGATTCAACTAGTTTGATCATTTTGTCAATATTTCCATATTTGGCATATTGAGGCCAAAACTTGTTTTAGACTTAGAGGAATAACTTTTCAAAGTTCATTAGTCTAAATTTCATTTTAATAAACACTTTTTGAAAGTGTGGGAAATTTTGGAAGGTGAGTTTTAGAAGATTCAATTTGAATAGTTGGGTACATTGAATCTAGACCCAAAAATAGTAGGGTTAGGATTTTGGAGGGAAAGCCAAGTGGCCAAATAGGGTCTGGACCTGTTATAAATGGATGTAGCTTATGGAGAGAGTGATCTTCTCTCTTCTCTATCTCATTTCATGCTTATACATAATTATCTTGGGTTCTACTATCCATTGGTGCATTATACTAGTGATTGCATGCAATTTTATGTGTAGAATGATCCATATTTGCTATTTTGGATCCACATGTCTGAAATATAGTAGCTTGATGGTTTTTCATGGATAGCAACAGTACTTTATCATTTCATTCAATTTTTATCAATTTCTATTGGTGTTTGCATCTCATTTTGTGTGTAGATGCTGATTTTTCTACATTGGTGAGATTGGTAGTGTATTTCTCTTTTTAACCAAAGATTTTTCAAGTTGATTGGATCTTAAGGATATGAAAACTTTCACATGGTATTGTGTTTCAGATTATGAAGGAGAAAATCATATCTATCAATGATTTGGTGAAGATATCAAGTCTAGAGCATGCTAGAGGGGATTCTACACCAAAATCAAGTTTTTTGCTTTTGTAGATTGGATCTTTGGTAGATCAAAACCCTATATAGGTCTATAAACTTGATCAATTCTGATTTTTGAATTCACATACTAGATTTGGCCAATTTTTTTATCATTGGATCAGCCTTAGTGGTGGCTAATAGATTGCATATCAAATTTTTAGCATTTGCATGTAGATTTGGAGTAGTCAATTTTTTGTGATTTTGTCAAAACCCTAATTTTGATTGGATCTCTAGATAGTGAGGTTGCTGGACTTCATTTGAGTGTGTTTAAATCTTAGGAAGTGGCAAAAGTCATTAGATTCAAGGTCGATCATAGGTTGATCAAGATTCCATGATTCTATGTGTTGATTTGCTTGGTATAAGTGCTAGAAGAAAATTTGTGAGATAGTTTCAAATCTTGGTGATTTCTTTTGAAAGCATTTGTTGTTGTTCAAAGGAGTGCTTTGGGCATTGAAACCGGTTGAAAAAGAAGATCAGGTCATTGCTACCTGGCAACCTCAATTGGAGTCATGTTGGAAGCCAATGATAGGCTTACCTTAAGCAGTTACTATTTATTGTGGAAAGTGAGGATGGAGTCACTTCTTGAGATGAATGATGTTTTGGATATTGTTGTATGTTTGGAGGAGATACCACCAACACAACAATATCAAGAGGGCCAAGAAGGCTCTACACATGATCAAGATGAATGTTACCAATGAGCTTCTCAAGGAAGTTGGTAAGTGCACATCATCTTTGGAAGCTTGGAATTCATTGAAGAAGCTTTATAAAATCCAAGTCTACTTCTGAAGTGTTGACTCTAAGAAGACAAATTTTTTCTTGTTTGCAAAAGAATGAAAAAAGTCCAAGTAATTTTGTTTTGAGGATGAAGGCATTGAATGATGAGTTGGCTTGCATTGATGAAAGCATTAAGAAAGTAGAGCTTATTCAAGTAATTCTTAATGGCTTGTTGGATGCTCATGCTAACATTGTTCAAAGTATTGCTATTCAAAAGACTTTGACAAGTTTGATGGATCTTCAAGAGATCTTGATCAATGAGGAATATAGGCTTCAAGCAAGAAGTGGATCTACATCGACACTTCAAGAGGATGCTATGTTCACAAAGGGCAAATTCAAGGACAAAACCAAAAGTAAGTGGTTTAAAGGGCAAGATCAAGTGGATGCTCCTTGATCAAAGCTCAAGTGCTTCTATTGTGGCATCAAAGGACACTTTGCAAGTGATTGCTACAAGAAGAAAAGAGATCAAGGAGACAAGTAAGGTAATCACACTCTTGATGAGGATAGTTTGGATGTTCAAGATGCAAATGATGATGCTTTTGTGATGTCTTCATGTATGGTTGCTAATGATGGAGATCTAGATCCTTGGTGGATTGATAGTGGAGCAAGTTCACACATGACTTTTCATAAAGAGTACTTCACTTCTTTGTTGGCATATGGAGATGACAAGAGGGTGATCTACACAGCCAATGATGGTGAGTGTGCAATCAAAGGGATTGGCACAATTTCTATTTCTCTCTCTACAAATAATGTTCAATTGGAGGATGTCTTGTTTATTCCATCTATTACCAAGAATTTGCTTAGTGTGAGTCAAATGCTAAGTAAAGGCCTCAAGCAACTTGTCTATATTATCAAAATTAAGTATGCAACAACAATTCTTGTGAGCACTGTTTGTTTCTCAGATCAGCGCGTCAGCGCAAGAGAGGTATTCTCTCTCACGAGCAAGACTAGCTACTGCTAATTCTTGTATATTGTGTATATCACACACCCTTTTTTCTTCTCACGAGGATCCAATACATATATCATGCCAAGTGAGATTACAAGATCAATCTACTGATTATTACAAGAGAGGTTTAAGCTAAACATTGGTCAACTAAGTCTCTCTCCTGTACATCGCTTTATGACTAAGCATGGGGATTTGAATTTCCACGCTTGTCGAGCTGAGGTCTTGATTGTTCATTGTTGACTGTCATGGTTTGGTAAGACGATCGGTCATCCTTACCCGATATGTCGTCGGTGTCAGTCACTTCGGTGACTTTGGACATGTGGTGCACTTCTGTTGAGTCACGAAAAATGCAAGGAAGGCGAAGGTCTTTACAAAACTGATACTAAGTGAAAATAGACAAACTGTCGGCTTTTTTCAGAATATGCAAAATATGCAAACTGTGCGACAAAACAGCTCAAAAATGCAGACACTGTGCAAGAACTAGTTCAAAATATGCAGCAGTCTAAAAGAAAAATGCTAAGGCTTTAAAAGTAGAAACTGAAAGTTTCTTCAATGCCTTAAAGGCAATTGGTAAGGAACATTTCATTCTCAATACAAAAATAGTAAAGCTAATTGTAGCTCAATAATTTTTGTATCGGTTATGCCATGAAATTTGAATCTTGGTACATTTGGACAAATGACTATAATGCTTTTGCGCAGCCAAAATATGTTCCATTTTGAAAACTATCAACAACCTTGTAACTATTAACTTGTTTGTAGCAAAGATTCAAATTCATTGTATTTGAGTCACTTTGTTGATCTTATATATCACAAAGAATAGATTATGAAGGAGAGATATGAGGGTGAGAGCTACTTCTAGTTGTAGTTGCTTGAGAGAGAAATGCTTTAATGCATAGATTTGTGTAGAATCTTTGCACGTAAAAAATGCTTTATGGTATTATTGACCCAGGGGATCATAGAAATCAATTGTGGGTAGGCGATCCCAAGCTCAATACACCAACTCACCACATGTGAAAAGATTGCATGTAGAAAATGGCAATGGCACCATGGAAGATATTCTAAGGTGATTTACTACAATTTTTTTGTTTGAACTCGGATGGAGATGAGGTAAACAAAAAAATTGATCCATAGAATCCAATTTGATGTTCGTACCTTGCATGTGATTCTATGAAAATAAAAGAAAATGTCTTTTTATTTAATATCACCAACGAATGACGAATACTATTTGTCACCTGTGCGCTTCTATGGGACACAAAACAAGCTCGTTAAATTCTCGAATTATCCAGCAAAGGTATGCTAAACTTCAATATCGGAATCTACTACCTATACGGGACCTGTTCCTAAGAGCAAGGCTCAGAACTTTGGCCTGGGATTTCCTGAATGACTTGCTTTGCCAGCTCCACAAATACAACAAGCTCCTCCTATGAATCTAATGGAACTTGAACCTTACAATGTTAATGAGCAATGGAATCACAGAAATGATCATGAATATTCATATTTTCAAGAAGGATATTACATTGGAAGAATTTCTTAAGCTGGTGCCGAGAGCAAAAGAAGTATTAGCAGAAAAGTTAACTCAGATTGAGCCAGCATTCCATCCTGAGCCACTCTTTTGTGCCGAGTTTGAAGAATCAAATAAAGTGCTCAATGTAGGAGCAGTCTGGGAAATGTCAATAATCTGATGAGCACTATCAATCAATCACCATAAGCAATCACCAAGAGGAAGAGGAAGAGGAAGAGGAAGAACACACCATCACACTATTACACTAGACCCTAAACCCTGAATATATATATATATATATATATATATATATATATATATATATATATATATAGAGAGAGAGAGAGAGAGAGAGAACTAGTAGTTGACTATACACTCTTCTATCATCAATATTACCTGCCCAATCAGCATCTGTGTAACCTACCAACATTGATGCTTTAGGTTGATCATACTTCAAACCAAAATTCAAAGTCCCTAGAATGTACCTAAGAATATGTCTAGTAGACTTCTAGTGTGCTTGACTAGGATTTTGCATAAATTGACTAAAAACACCAACAACATAAGAAATATCAGGTCGTGTGTGTGTCAAATAGATCAAACTACCCACCAGTTGCTTGTACAAATAAGCATCCACTTTCTCATATTCATCATATGTCGTAAGCTTCATGTTGACATCCATCGGTGTACTCAAAGGCTTACAATCCTGCATATTGAACTTATAAAGCAAATGTCATGCATACTTGCTTTGTGTAAGAAAGACAACCTCTTCTTTTTGCCATACTTCAATGCCAAGACAATAGTGCATCAATCCTAGATCGCTCATGTCAAAGGCATTGGAAAGATCTGATTTGATTTCATCAATTAAGCTCTCATTACTTCCTGTAATAATCAAATCATCCACGTACAAAACAATGAACACTATATCTGAATCTTGCCTTAGAATGTAAAGATTAGGATCAGCATTACTCTTTACCATTCCCCTTCGCTTGAAGTGTTCATCAATGCAAGAGTACCATGCCTGTGGTGCTTGCTGCAATCCATAGATAGCTTTGTTGAGCTTACACACAAGATGCTCTCTCCCTGGCTCAACAAATCCTTGAGGTTGTACTAAATACACCTCTTCATCCAGCACTCCATTAAGAAAAGCAGATTTAACGTCCATTTGCTGGATCTTCCAACCATAGAAAGTAGAAATAGCAATGATAGAACGTATAGTTACCATCTTAGCTACGGGTGCAAAGGTGTTCTCAAAATCAATACCTTCTTGCTGCTCAAATCCTCTCACAACCAGCTGTGCTTTGTACTTGTTGAGTTGCCCATGCGCTCCATATTCGATCTTATAGATCCATTTGCAAGTGATAGGCATCTTACCATCAGGTAGCTCAACCAAGTTCCACATCCTATTTTTCGATATGGCCTCCATTTTTTTTTCCATAGCTGCACGCCACTCCTTGTGTTCCTTTGCTTCATGAAAGGTTTTTGGTTCTTGAGTCTTGAGCATGAAACCCATTAGGGCTAAATTCATCTCTAACCTTGCAGGAGGTTTCCAATTTTTTCTTGACCTTTTAAGCTCCCCATGTTCGCTAGATTCGGGAGTATCGCCCTTCTTAGCCTCACCTGTAACTGATAAGTACCACTTAGGTACTCTCTTAGGAATTCAACATTGAACTTGCCTTTTTCCATTGGATCTTTCGCATCAAGATCCACTTCCTTCTTGACTTGTACTTTCGCTCTCTCATCAAACGGTTCAGTGATTACTTCAGATTGCTCACCTTGACACATCTCGTCAAATGTAGCATCCCTAGAAATCGCAAGCTTCTATGCATTTGTATCATACATCCTATATGCCTTGGCCTTCTTGTCATATCCAAGGAAAATACACTTGACAGCTTTTGCATCCAATTTCTTTCGTTTCTCATCAGAGCATAAACATCACAACCAAATACTCTCAAATGAGAAATATTGGGTTTCAGTAAAGCTTCATGAGGTGTCTTACCTTCCACAAATTTCGTTAGACACTGATTCAGGATGTGCGTAGCTATGCTGCATGCCCCAAAAAGTGTTTGGCATACCCTTGCTTTTGAGCACTGGCCATCTCAACAATGGATCTGTTCTTTCACTCTGCAACTCCGTTTTGCTGCGGTGAATAAGGTGTTGTAGTCTGCTTCTTGATCCCTTGATCTTTGCAAAAATCAATAAATTCTGTGGAAAAGTACTTACCACCTCCATCAAATCTCAAAGTCTTGATGTAACATCATGTTTGCTTTTCAACTAATGTCTTGAATTCCCTGAACTTAGCAAAAGCATCTGATTTCTTGCTTATCAAATAAATCCAAATGCATCTGCTATAATCATCAATAAAGGTAATAAAGTAATAGCATCCACTAAGAGATCTAGTTTGCATTGGTCCACATAGATCACTGTGGACAAGATCTAGGATGCCACTGGCTCTCCTTGCTCCACTTTTGGGAAACCTCTCTCTGTGTTGTTTTCCCAAAATGCAACCTTCACAGATTTTTTCCTTCAAAAGAAATATCAGGCAATCCAATAACTAGATTACCTCTTTTCGAAATCTAT
This sequence comes from Diphasiastrum complanatum, assembly GCA_029204225.1. NCBI lineage: Eukaryota > Viridiplantae > Streptophyta > Lycopodiopsida > Lycopodiales > Lycopodiaceae > Diphasiastrum > Diphasiastrum complanatum. Next base: position 51,223,797 of record CM055093.1, read on the forward strand.
AAACTTTGAGCACTGATATGACCAAATCGTTGATGCCAAAGATCACTTCGACTATCAACAGTGCTTACCATAGCTTGAGTAAAAGACGCATTCAATTTATAGAGTTGATTCTCGTTGACTCTATGTTATGTCTATGGCCTGTAAGCAGGATCCAGTATACTCCTAGTCTTGGATACACGGTACTCTAGTAAATCAAGTTGTTAGTTATGCCACATCATATTGGATGTGACCCGAAAGTAACTAATATCCTTGTGAGGCCCAGAATACACTAAATGGAATTTAGACAAGGTATGAGACAGTGTATGCATAAAGGTAGAGTGAAACCCTGGCAATGAATCAATGACCACAATGAGGAGTAGGGCGAGTTTGGCCTCAATATATAGAGCCAAAAGCACCTTGGGCACATAGCCATGCATAGCCCTAAGTTTCCTATACATAGATTCACCTAGAATAGAGTCCTAATCATGGACCACACCTATTCATAGAATTGCTATTGATAAGTCTACATTAATCATCACACATAAGAATCATTACAATTCTTATAATCCTCTGTCAATAATTAAGTATCTATTATTTGAGTAAGAATTCAGATCAGTGTTTTGAATCTCTCTACTCCAGTATTTTATTGGTCTGCAAAGGCTTGAGTACAATTCTTCTTTGATTGGATCTCCAGTTATCTTAGGAGACAAACAAGTCTATTAAGATGAATGAATGCTATTTTTTTGCATTTGGTGTTAGAAACAGGAGCATTTAACTCAAAAGAGTATCTAGGGTACTCAGAGTTGAGTTTAATCATTCTATATCTTAATGATTCTCCTAGAGATTCTAGCTAAGTGAATTATCATATCTTAGAATTTGGATTATGAGGATATTTGTACTTGAAAGCTTATGAATTATCTGTCAGAGTTGTGGATAATTTCAGACTATAATTATAATTATTTTATTATTTCCTTTAACTTTAGTCTCCTAAGTTAGGTTATTTTACCCAGTGTTTCATGTAAGTGTTTTACATGAAGGTGATGTTACTAACTTGTATTGAGTGTAACCCTGTTGAGAAAATATATCTCTTAGTGTACTTTTCAAACCAGAGTTTGTACTCCAGAGCAAAGATTAACGATTGGAAATAGGTTAATCTCTGACTTGTTTGATATGAAAGTTGGACTAAGGATAATACTTTTCTAGGTTAATATTGAAAGTTAAAAGAACTGTAATTCTTTTCTGTTTAAAGAGCTTCTAAGGATAGAAGTAGTTTAAGGAGGGAAGAATGTTATGTCCATGACCATTAAGTAGGATTTAGTATACTCCTAGTCTTGGATACACGATACTCCAGTAAATCAAGCGTATGCATGTGTAGAGTTATCAATAGCAATTCTATGAATAGGTGGTCCATGCTTAGGACTCTATTCTAGGTGAATCTATGTATGGGGAACTTAGGGCTATGCATGGCTATGTGCTTTTGGCTCTATATATTGAGGCCAAACCGCTTTATCATCCCACTGGCTAGCTTCACTGGTACCACTCCAAATCCTTTCACAGGTAGCAATCAGCCATCAGCTTATCCAACTTCATCGCCATTGTGGATTTCGTTGAATTCCGAAAACCACTCCTTTTGGGAAGTCATGTGCTTGGACACTCCACTATCGATGTACCAGGTATCCTTGGCTTCGTCACTTGTCATTAGAGCCGTAATGAACAAGTTTGAGCTTTCACCTATGTCATTTTCATATTGATTATCATTGTATTGATGTTGATCAACATAGTTGTCTTCATAATAATCATCATTAAATTGATGTTGATCAGCTTAATTGCCCACTTGCCATTTGTCTTTTCTTTGTGCTATCTCCTTATGTTTCTTGAAGCATTCACGCTCCCAATGGCCAGGTTTGTTGTAGTACCTACAATTTCCAAATCTATTTTGCCTGGAATAGCCATGTCCTTGACCTTGGCCTTGATTCCAATTGCCTCGATTCGGACTATCATTGGCTTGCTCATGAAATTGTTGAAATGATCCTCGGCTTGAGTTTCCTCCTCTCGATTGATACCTACCACGGCCAAATCTTCCGCCTCGTCCTCTAACTGAAAGAGCTTGATCATAGCCCCTGTTACGATGATTCAAGTTCTCTTCATGTTGCTCTTCCTGCAGTAATCCACCTAGCTCTTCATAGGTTGGAAGATTCTCCTGTGTGGAAATGTTTGTCACAAACATCTGATGTGCCTCACTCAAGCTGTTCAATGTCAATTGAACGATCTCGCGATCCTGTACTCGCTCTCCAACGGCAGCTAGTTGATCACGGATCTCCTCTACCTTCAATAGGTGATCGGCAATAGTTGCACCATCATCCATCCGTAATGTGTGCAGCTTTGTCTTCAAGAATAGCACTCGAGATGTGTTTGTGGTCCTAACCAATGCCTTCAACGTATCCCACGCTTCTTTCAGTCCTTCCGAAGCCGAAATGTAGGGAATGATAGCATCTCTGACTGACAAGTTGATGACATTTTGTGCTTTCCGTTTCCTCCTATCAAATGTCCGCTGATCTTCTTCAATCACTGGCCTTGTCTCCTCACCTATCACGATCTCCCATAGCTCCTTTTCCATCAGAATGTTCTTCAGTTTGAATTTCCAAACTGCATAGTTGTCGGCTCCTTCCAATTTGCTTGACTCATTGAGAATGCTTTCACTTAGTGTTGCCATAACTGCAATTAGATGACTTTGGATTGCAAAAATGATTGCAAAAATGGAAAATTTGCTGCAAAATTGACAAATGACATCTCCGACCACTTTCCAATTCGAACTATGGATTGAAAGTTATGATTGAAGATTTTGGCCTTAGAATGGCTCACAATTGTCCTTAAGCCTGAAAATGGCAATTATTGCCAAACTGCCTTTTTTGGAAATTTTTTCCGTCGCGCACAGATCTCTAATTTTAGAAATTTTTATATCATCGCGTAGCCCTTTGTACCAGCATAGCTCCTGTCTAATCATATCCCAAAAATAGTCTCTCCAACTAGGTCAAAACATCACTTTGTTTTCTGCTTATCTACAAAAAAACCACAGTGGACAGAGCCCTTAAGAAGAATGTGCCAGTCCCAAAGACTAGGGGCACTTGTGGGACCCTTCAATCTGAAATGAAATTTGAAGCGTATATTCTTCAATAAATCTCAATCGTTGATCTAAGACATGTGGACGGTCCAGATTAGCTCTGACTTTTCTTGGTACACGTGGCAATATGCGGTTCGTGCACGCTAATTGCTTAGCTACCCGTAGACACTTACATACACTAACTTTTTAGATGGACTGGACGCGCAAGGGAGGCGTTTCGCGAGGCGTTTCGGGCCTGTCCTACAGCGTTTCGGCTGGTCTCTAGGCGTTTCGGACCGTACCAGAGAATTCTAATGAGCAGTACACAGACAGAGGAAGAGCACAAAGCCTGTTTCTCAGCAAAAATCATTGTTTCTAAGCCAAATCTTCACCAAAAAATACGATTTTGAGTGCAAATCCACACTAAATTGACTTGTACTTGGATCTAGCAACTTCCATAAGTCATCATTACAGAAAATGAGGCTTAAAACTCTGATTTTCTATTACAATGCTACTTCAAGCAAAAATGCACAAAAATTGGAAAATTGCTCAAATCTCCTCCAAATGAACTAGGAACAGTTCTAAACTGCTAGTAGCAGTATTGCTAAACTTTTGACAGCACAAAATGTTCCCCACAATTTGATTGAGCAAATTTCTGATTGAAACTTCTTGAAAACTTGCACTTTCCACAAAAAACTGGGAAGTATTGTAAAAATCTCCCAACTCCACAGATTTTCAATCAAAACCTGCAAAATATTCCAAGGAAGAATTTCTTCCAACTTTTGCCTCTCCAAGCTTTCACCTCCTGTAAAGGACTTTCTCACCTCAGTACGGAGCCAGTGACAAGCCGAACCCAATAGTCAGGCACTGAGGATCAGAGGAGCTCTGATACCATGTCAATAATCTGATGAGCACTATTAATCAATCACCATAAGCAATCACCAAGAGGAACAGGAAGAATACACCATCACACTATTACACTAACCGAAAGAGAGTACAATAAACCCTGAATATAGAGAGAGAAAAAAACAAAAACTAGTAGTTGACTATAGACTAGCCTACAACTACTTACAGCTGGTAACAGCTGTCAACAGTAAATCATAACCAATAACAAGTTTATCATTGGTTTATAACAAGAAAGTGAGCAATGAAACATCACCCTGTCAATACAACATAGACAGTTTGGTAAAGAAGCAGCTGTGATAGATGGAGGTTCAGGAGTTAACCTGATCTCAACAAAGTTATGTGCAAAATGGAGCCTTACAAAGATAATACCTACTACTTTTCCCATAAAGCTAGTTGATCAAATGATAGTCCGTCCTAAGGGAATGGTAGAAGGTATACCTGTCAAGATTGCCGGAGTTCAGTTTATCATTACTTTTGTAGTAATGGACTCAAAATGGATTGTTGCGTTAATAAGTGCTTTCTACCGCACAAGTCTGATTTCAATACAAAGCACTTGGAATTCATGGAGAAAGTGCAGTATCACCTGATTAAGGTGTGAAGAGAGGCCAACTAGAGTCCCAAATAAATAATCTTGCGAGGTGTCGTGGGACTGCCACTAGTTTTGGTGGGAGATATTGTTGGAGGGTTTGCGGATCCCAAGGCAACTCTAACCCTAGTTAATAAATGGGAGAGATCTAGCACCCTGCGTGTGTAAGTCCAACTCGATGATCACATAGTTATTTGATTAGAAAGTTAATAAAAGGACTTTAGGTCTTTTTGCAGGACTTTTAATGTCGTAGGGCCTAAAAGTCAAGTTAGTGAATAAAATAGGGGTTCCCTCCAAAATTCGTTTTCAAATTGGGTTCTTCAATTAATGAATGAGTTCCCTCCACTTTTTAGATGCTTAGACAGAATTAGCCAATAGAAATTGAGGCGCCCAGATCCTCAATCCACTATATAAGTGGTTAATTCGAAACATTGTCCATGTTCTCTCTTCATTTCAATACAAGCAGGTTGGCCCTCTTATGGAATAGATCAAGAATATTTTTGCTCTCTATCTCTCTTCCTCCATCTCTCATGTTTTCTTTGTATTTGCTAATTGTTGGATTTGATGTTTATTAGGATTGAATGTTCTTATGCTTTTTATGAGAGAGAAGAGGAGAGAGAGGGGCGAGTTTCTATCATTGTGGATTAGGGTTAATGGATGTAGGGTTAATGGTTGTAGTGTTAACGCTTAGTGTTAATGGGTCTTAATGTTAGTATGCACATGCTGGATTTGGGATTATGCTATCGCTCTCATGGGAACGAACTTCTGCGTGACAACTAACTTCATCTCCTTGATGCTTGTGTGCTTGGATCTAGGATTGAGGCTAGGATAGGAAATAGTCCACTACCAAAACATCTTTTCCAGAACCATTAATGGCATTCAATCCATAAAAACAACCATCCACTTGCATGCCATTATCTAGACAAGAAGATGTACCAAGACATGTAAGAAAAGCAAAGTTTGTACCTTCAACTTGCTTACCTTTCTCATCATATGTAAGCCTTGATGGCTTTTGACTTTGCCTTGAGGATATTCTTAGAGCTTGACTTTGAGAGGCATCTCCACCATCACCATCCAAAGAACCATCATTCTCACCACCAAAAATGTTAATTCCATCACCATCAATAACATCAAGCTTATCCACATTCTGCTATTCAAAGAAAACATCCTTAGAAATGTGAATTTTCTTTGACTTACGAATGTAAATCCTATTAAGCTTTTCTTATTTCACTATAGCCCAACAAAGATTCCCTTCAAGAATTCAAAAAGTGTCATCTAAACAAACCATAACCAACTACTATAGGGTTTGGATTTGTGCTATTGTAGCTTCAACTATGCCAAATCTGAAGTTCAAACACAAATGATCATTCTCATCAACACATTCAAGGGAAGTATCAATTATTCAACTGTATAGAGTGTGGGTGAGCCCCCACCCCTTGCAAATTCGAGCATATAGATGAGAAATATAGGGGCATCATCAACCTCTTCAAATGTATCTTCAAAAGTTTACATGGGAGCACTAGTTAGTTGACTAAATTATCTACTACAACTTGAACCCACAAATTCGACATCTACAATGCCTACCCAGATCCTAAATCAGCATGTAAAAGACTACCAACAAAGTACCTATTATAAGACAAAAATGTTCAAGTAGAAAAAACATCAAGTAAAGTTACATATATTGAAACATGAACATACAAGTTTGTTGCCCCCAAAAGTATCTCTTAGCCTATACAAATGAAAGTGCAATCCAAAAAGTCCTTAGGGTAGTTAAGTTGTAGGCTTGTTTCTACACAGGAGATTGTACAAATTTTTATTGGATCTTTTGGCTCATTTGCGAATGAGATTTCTTGGAGACATCTCGTAATCCTTCTTTTATAAATATGAGCCTTGAACAATCGAAGCTAAGTCTTTTGTCCCAATCCAAATGAGCTCATTTTAATCATGATGCTAATGATGTGATTAAATGTCTATTGATTTGTAATGAGTAAATTGATAATGTGATTATTCTTGCTTTTTTTTATCATCAAAATAATTGAATTGTATTTTCTTTTTTGTAGCATGTTTCGTAATCATTTGCTCTCACTATGAGATTAAGCAAATCACACACCAAGTTTTTTAAATTTAAAAGAGCAAAACACATTATCATAGGATATCATTCAACAAGGAAAATGGTTAGCTTAGCAAAATACAGCCTGATTGCTGCACTTTTAAAGACATGATAGCAAATCATTTGACCAAAAGTGTAACACAAGGAATATATCACTTACTACTTGAAAAGATGAATGTATTTAGTACGAGGCAAACCCTCAAATATGAGTGATGAAATATTAGCAAGTGTGGGCTTCAAAGTCATGGTATAATAGAATAGTAACAGGTAGATAGTGATCTGATAATTACAAGTGATTAGGAGAAGTTAACAAGATAGTAGTTTAAAAGACTCTGTTAGGTCAAATAAAGCTTGAACAAGACCGATACTTCTCTCTTTTCTTCCTTGTAACTAGATTGTTGTCACATCCTTCTCCTCATTAGCCATGAGGTTATGATCCATTGCTATATTTTCTTGCATCTATGGTGTTTTCATAGTAATCTAGGTCTGAAGTTTATCCACATTAATACTAAACATCATTATTGGCCCCTCTTTGGGACTTGGATCCCAAGATGTTATTCGTTATTACGCAACATAAATATCATATGGCATAGACCCCTTGAAACACTCCGATTACCACTATTTATTAATCATTATTAACTATGATTTGACATCCAAAGAGACTAAATCTTAGTTCAGAGAGTCACTGGATATTCCATTTAGCATAGCTTAGAATTATTTTGAGCTTAGATATTTGAGTTTTCTCAAGAAAATTGTTATACAGCTAGTATTCTTCAGATTACTCCTTACGTTTAAAATATTCTCTCTAAGTTCTGCTCCAATGTTTAGCTATTTTGCAGAGATTCTATGATGTGGGAAAAGTGCTCATGTAACATCGCAGCATCCAGTAAGTTTCATACTCACTCACTTACATTTGTCAATAGTAGCCAATATAGATTTGAAAAACATTTGCCAAAAGGTCCCATTCCAAAAGACACAATAGAAAATGAATAGCTTACAAGGATTTCCTATACTTTGCACACAGAATCTTACTAACGAGCTACCACCAATACAAGTACTTATGTAGCATACATAGGCTACATAATTTGAGTATGTCTACGGGGAGCACCTATCTAGTGTTTGCTCAATGAGTGGTCGATAGCCCAACCAGAAACAAACTCCTTACGCAAAAGCCAGAATAATTGCTCTTCAAGCTAGCAAATGCCCGTTAGCATGACTACGTCCATCAAGACAAAGTTGAAAACTCAAGTATCAGATTGATTCCTGCCCAGTCAAAAGCTCGGAATACTTTATGTGTTTTATGAACTTTTGGAATGGCATGAATACGTCCATAAAGACAAACTTAAAAACTCTGGTATCAGATTGATTCCTCCCCAGTCAAAAGCTTGGAATACTTTATGTGCGTTATGAACCTTTGGAATGACCTTTTTTCTGTACATTCTCTTTTTATGGTTTCCAGCCGAATGATGATTTTAGCAAAGCTAGGCCTCTTCTTTGGATCCTTGTCCCAACACTCTTCAATAAGCCTGCGTCACCACACAGTACTTGCAAATAAGCTTATACATCAGCTGGACTAGTGCAGCCAATAAACAATGAGGAGCTCATTATCAGATGTAGTGTGATCTTTCCTACTATGTTATTCATTTGAAGGAAAAAAAAGACATGCTATGCCATTCCAGAGATCCCAACATAAGCTTGTGACTACTTCCTGGTAAATTCACATTTATAGCACTGCAGAACTGCAAATATTGATAGAGAAGAAATTTAAAAACAACAACTTTGTGAACATAGCTGCAAGCACTGCATACTGTGAAAGGTGATGACAATTGAATGACTTAGAGAAGATACCAGCAATTCAGACAATAATGTTCAGACCATTCATTCTGTGTACTGCTATGCCTACGATTCCTAGGTGTGGCACGTGCTTCCAATTCAGCAGACAGTTGGAGCAAATCCTTTAAGCATCAACCCTCAGAAGATGCAAGGCTGCCCCAACTCCTTGAGAGAGGGAACATGATAAGAGTATTCTGGCTGAGCAGTGAGATAAATGTTGGTACTACCTCAGAAGAGGAAGCTAACAAGGTTGGATTTCTGATAAAGCCTTACGGATATATAACCAGGCCGTATATTGACATTCCCATATACTTTGATCCTCATTATTTAGAGAGCAGTTTTCTATAAGGTAGAAAAATTGAATTTTGAGCTTTTCGGTAAAGGGGGGCCAGTCTTAAAGGGCAATGTTCGCAAATACAGATCATAAACTCTAGGAACCCAAGCGTTTTCTTGTGACCACACTTGGCCATATGACCTCAGGCATGGAGAAAGCTTTGAGTACAAAGAAGGACAATATCGCGCTAGTTATCGAATTCGCCTCTCTAAAGAGGCACTTGGACTAAGCAGCGTCATGTTATGATGTACCCTTATCTTCATGGAAAACGATCTCATGTATATCAAACTAGAGGAGCTCCACAAGACTTTCCAAGAAACCAAAGACACTGTGAGATGAGTTGCTTTTTTAGACGGCACGACACATTTCATGGATAGGACAGTTCCAGATCGTCACACATAGGGAGCCAAGGCCCTCAGGGATGGAAGTACCTTGGGGTCCCAACCATACACATTCCAAATATCTTTTTGGAACTGCAACAGTATCTGTTCATCCTCAACAAGAGGAGGTGACTTGAAAGAGTTTGTGGAAGGTGGAGATATTATGATTTTCATGGACACCATGAGAGTCAAGAGCATGGCCAACTGACATTTCTTGGCTTCACTTGGGAGTTAACATAGTGAATGACGTGGAGGCCGACCCACTCATCTCCACACACTCGAAAAAGAGGCGTTAGATACTATCAAAGTTTTACTAGACACAACCACTACTTACGGTGAGCATCTCTTACAGATGGGTGAGTGTCATGAAGTGATCAATTTTAATGTCTGCTTCAAGTGATTTCAATTGTCATCCTCATAGTGGTGGCCACATTATGGATGATTATACTGTTGGGTCACTGTCTCTGGTTTCCTACTTATCAAACCTAATCATCTCCCCAGTACTCTTTCTGACCACTCTTCCATCTCCTTTCAAATGGTTCTGACTACAAATCATGCATTCATACCATCCTTTTAAGTTCCTTGTGCAACTCACTATACATTCAGTGTCCCCCCCGTATCCCTTTTTACAGTATGACGTATTAACAACATTTTCCACAACATCACATTGGACTCCCAAGCCAATTTGTTCACCAATGCTCTTTATTAGGAATTTAGGATGTCTCTCTTTCCTTCCCATCCAAGTCATATACACTGCAATCTAGAACCCAATATGTTTTCCCTCGTAATTCATAGTATGATGATGATTGACGTTGTCTACTTCTTGATGCCATCCAAGCTCATACATACTCTCCTCATCTTATTCGTAAAACCCAACACCCGTACTGTGTTCTGCAAGAAATCGACCCACGAGAATTACTGCTATATTCAAGCCTCAAGGCAACATAATCTATGTACATCCTCGTAGATCCATCCTTCTTTACCCAAATAAAGTGCGTGCTCCATAAGGTGATTTACTAGGCCTAATAAACTCTTTATTCGAATGCTCGTTGATTTGTCTCTTAACTTCTTGCTCCAACAAACTTAGTTTCTACAGATTAGGAAAGATAAGACTTAGTATCAGGCTCCAACTCAATCTCATGCTCAATACGTCTAGAAGGGGGAGCACCACAAGGCAACTCCTGAGGAAAGACAGCAGCAAATTCAAATAAAAGACTGGATGTTTTAGGATCTAGAACTGACTCTTTTGAACTTGAAAGGCTTGAACAAAGATAAAAAAAAAATGCATGAGGTTTGTTAGTCTTTACCAGTTTTACTTGGAGTGCAGTGCGTGTGAAAGATTATGCAAACCTCAACTTCACCATGTTAGGCCTCAAGCCTATGTCATATGTAGGCCTCAACCCTATAATCACATGTTCTCAAAAGGGTATTTAACCTTATGTATGGAAGGAGTAATTTCAATAGAAGGAACCTGAAACTCGACATTGCACATAGCTCGACATTGCCAATAACTCGTTTCTTATTGTTGCACACTTCTAGATAAGATCTAGATTATTGATCTAGACTATGGCTAATATTAGTGGAGGAAGATAATGGCTCAGAATTGGTCCATATTCATTGTACTTTACTTTGAACGTACCTTGGCAGGCAAAGAAACAATGGGCACGATAGATCCCCTAACATTCCTTAAGTTCCTTCCTTTGGAAAAAGTGGATAACATTTGAAACCTCTTGCAAACATGTTTGGTTCCTAGTAACTTCCTACTATGACCCAAATTTTACCATATATTCCCAAAATGACAAAAATGAAATTTATTGGACATGGGCCCCAACGTAGCAAAAGGAAAAATACAATCGACACAACATCCTAAGTGAAAATTTTGATAGGACCATGTGCGTATTATAAGAGTCAGCAACTCGTGCAAAAGAGACTCCATCGATGTTCTTACCATGAGGCCCCATACATTCTAGGCTTCAAATCTAGATGCTAAGAAGTCAAATTTATATCACTTGATGAGGGTTCAAGATAGGTGTCTGTTTGAACTGAATCTCAGCTTCCCTACAACATTCTTGAATTGCAAGTGTGGCTTTCAAATAGCTTAACCCAGACTTCATCTCCTTTTTGGCAATAGGATTTTGAGACACAATATTGGGACTATCTGAAAACCTCTAATAAGATAAAAATGCAGATTATGCAATATTGGTACAGAGCCTCTGAGTATGGCATCAGTATTTTCAAAAACACTTTGAAATGAAAAGCTACCAAGTCTTCCGAACACAGTTAACACGTTGAATAGAAAAAAATCAGTGAACCTTTCGTATCGAGGGGTTTTCTATACGAGTTTAATCAATACAATGAACTTTTCTAGCAATTTTTAAGCCACACGAGAACTTACTTGTAGCTTCTTAGTGCATTACACATTGTTTTGGGATTCCAAGCAACAAATGCTATAACATCAGATTCCACTCTGCAATTTTTTCATAGAGCATCCACAATTAGTTACATGTAAGATAAAGTGAAGAAATACGAACTCTTTCAAGCCTGTAGGATAATATTTAGATTTGACTTTGAAAGGAGGCCTTAAGTCTCTGTGAGCATAAGCTGCTGCAGCCTCTTCCGGAGATTGATCCACTAACGGAGGGCTTCCCTCGATCATCTGTGGAAAGGAAAACAAAAAATCAGCTCTACACTCTTTGGTACTGAATATGGCTTACATTAAAATTTCAACTGAACTATCAATAATTCTAACAAGAATTTTTAAGATGAAAGCAAATTTACGCTCAAATAGTCGATAAAAGTTCATAATCTAGTCCCAAACAGAAAATATTAGTAATAATAACACAGATAAATCAGAGTAAGTTCATGTACCCCCAAGAAACTAAACATCCAGATTTTCCATATCCAACTAAAGGAAAAGAACAAGGACAATCTCAGAATATGCATTCAAAACGCATTGATAACAAGGACACAGAAAATAGAAAGCAGTCATCGTTTTTCAGAAATAAAGATGCTCTATATCTCTTTCTCTTAGTATTTGCCTTTTTTATGCTACCAATCTTAGTATCTGCCTTTTTCATGCTACCAATCTTAGTTGCCCGTTCCGGAACGGAACGCATTCTGGAACACGTTCCAGAACGCGTTCCGTTCTGGAACGGGGCTCCCAAAAAAATTAAAGAAAATACGTTTTCTTTTTAAAAAAAAACATATCCTGAGAGTTAATAGACAGAACGTTCAACTAAGCCTTCTCTACATTTGGCTTCCATTTGGGATTGGGTTCTGGTTCTATAGTTGATCGCAGTTCTATGCATTATACTTCTATGGGTTATCTTGGTTGCAAAATTCCTTCCATCATAAAGGCTTCTGTGAGTAGTGGCGATTCCTCACTTCCACCACTAGGAGAACCCACAGATAGATCCACACTGTCCAAGATTCTCCTCTCAGTCATTTGTTCCACCTCATTCACAATCTCCCTTGCAGGATTTATTGCATGCACCTGCTACTCGTATGCAATCTACATTGCTGATTACATATAATGATTGCACTACAACCACTTGTATTTCATCTATTCCCTGTTCCACCCCACCTATCTCTATTTTACGATCGCCCGAACTGCAAATTTCTTGTGAGGATAGTTCTGAATCTCTTCTACCTTAACAAAAACACATTAGCTACAGTTGGATCCTAAGCCTTCCGAATACAAATTCCAATTTCATATAACACCATATAGACAAGATCATTCAAATTGTCATGACCCTTTTCTGTTGCAAAATCGTTCTCGAAAAAGTACAATTCAAAAGTTAACCATTGCAAAGTCTGGCAAATACATATTCTGGCCATTGAAGATACTCTAATCACTGACAAATAGAAAAGGAAATAAACCTCCTGCAGTATCAAGCCAAATGAGAAAACGTCCACTTTTCTATCATGAGCTTCAAGCCGAAACAACTCCGGAGCCATGTAACGACCTGATTGAGGACAATAGCAAGAGCCAATCATGTCAGGCGCCGTCAAACTCAAGGATTTCTATTTTCAAAAATCAAAGAGATGAAAGACACTTACTATATATATTCTTGGGTTATTAACTTATGCAAAAAAACACATCTGTCCTGCTAAATTTTCACGCAATCAGCTGTCTGTATTTGACATTGTTGAGAGCCATCAAATTCCTATTGACCATTTTCTATTAAAGCAAACAACAGACGTTTTTAGTAAAGTGTGCAGAGCAGGGAACTTTGGCGTGACACCGTACAACATGGACTCTGGACACATTAGCCCAATACACTGTACAGTTCAGACCACTTTTGGCATTGTGCTTCTTTATAGTTTTAAAGCTAGCTTCAGCTCTTACTTGCTGCTGCTTGCAAACTTGTTTCTGAACATGATTTCGATTCCTAGGATAAGCTAGAAAAGCAGGTGATTTGGAATTCCCCTCTGGCTTTTATTCTAGGAATTACTTCACCAAAAATTCTAATTGACTTTCTTAATCACTGGTATGAAGGCAGTTTCAACACCTGTAATGTTTTACTTTCAGGCCATGATTAACATGGTGAAAAGGACAGGATCTTGACGATTGATCAGTGACAACACGAGCACAAAATTATTAGCCTGCTTAGAAAACTTGTACCTCAAGAATTCTGTATACAGATTGACCATCCAGACTACCAAAGCTTACATATAGCTCCTCTTAGAACTAACATGTCTCGACTATGCAACAATAAACATTAAGGATGCTAAAATTTTGACCTTATTGTGTCTGCCAGGACAGCACAAAGTTCCCCCTCCCCAGAGAACATTTAATGAGCAGCGTCTGAACAGCATTAGCAGTAGAATTCAATTACAATGGGGTTTCCGCTTTGCAAAGGGTAAAAAGGCTTTTTTTTTTTTCTCAGAAAGAGAATGATGAATAGTAATATCCATTAAGCACCTCCCTTCTGGAAAGCTTTAGAAAGGAAACTGTAATTTGCACGACCAATTTGAAACAACTCGAATTCGATCAAACTTAGCGATACTCTACTGGCAAGCTACCTAGTTCTAAGCTAGTTCTACATACTAAACAGCAGACATGAAGACTATCTAATCATCATGACTCCTTCAGACTGGTAATAAATCTTCAACTTTAAGATACATGCTGTCTAACTACTAGTCACATCTTTTGTTTTCGTGATTATAAAGGAAAAAAACCATCTATGGCAACTTTTGGATCACCAAAAAGAATGGCAATCATGAGCCCAAGTGGAAATAAACTTGTGTTTAAACCGATTTGGCGCGCCCATGTTTGGGTAAAAATTCTGTAAGTGCACATCGACAAATTGAGCTGGAACCAAGTTTCTTCTGCAGAAGATCTAGGATTTTAAGGAGAAATTCTTCCAGTATCTATGTTGCCATGCTTTATAAATTAGGCTCAGTCCATAAAGAAAAACACTATTGTTGTTTACTATCTTAGCAGCTCTCTAGAAACACAGAGCCAAGGACATTCAATTGCTATGTAGAGGATAATCAAAGGTAGTCCCCATTTACTTACAAGAGGAACCTGATAATAATCCTTCTTCCGTTTCTCGAACGCTGTCAGATGCCATGTTTAGTCTTTTGCTAAAGCCAAATTCTCCAACTTTTAGATGACATGCCTTGTCCCGCCAAAGGTTACTGGTGCCCTACATGTAACTGGTATGTTAAGAATTCTACAAGCTCGGCCTTGAAACTACCAGTGATAAACGAAATTTCAATACTTATCCATCCATCAAAAAAATCAAAATATCTTATGAAAAATGAACAGTGGGCTATTCCTATCAAGAACATGGCTACCAATTTAGATATGAAAGAAGCTTAAAATTCAAAAACAGTCTCTTATGCTCAAATGAAAAGTTGCCCATTCAAGAGCATTGCAACTATTAAACAAGAGATTTCATTGATGCCTTCACATTAAAAGGGGGCCTTTCAGACTAAAACTTTTGTTTCTTCGCTTCATACTTGCATGATGAAGAGCTCACAATAAGTGGATGTAGCCTATGTCTAAGATTCAAGATAGATGTGCGCACTGGCATTATCTACAATTAAACAGAGCACATGGGATGATTTGTTACATGGTTGAATAGTCCTATAACAAAACAGCTCACAAAAAGAGGATGTAGGCTACGTCTAAGATTAAAGATGGATGTGCACACTGGCATTATTTAAAATTGAGCAGAACACTTGGGATGATTTGTTACATAGTTGAACAGTCCTATAATAACTCTCTCCAAATGAATCCATGCACCATAATTTTTTTCAGTGGATAACACCCTAGAAAAACGGTAACTTCAATAACTCGTGGCAGGGGAGAACACCATTTCGGAGGGCATTCTCCGATTTTGCACCGCTCCTTATGTGGCTGACCCAGAGTTGCTGCCTGCTTGGCTGGCACGCACGAGGAGAGGGAGTACATCCTCCTTCGGTCCCTTTGCCCCTCATCCCCCTCAAACAGTTCTGCCTCAACACCCCCATCTGCTCAGATTCCGGTGGATCCCGTCCCATCGCGTCCGCCAGTTGCCACTGCGGTTCCACCACCACCCACTGTTGCTCGCACTCCACCAGTCTACGACTTTCTCATGGACTCTCCGCCACCCGAGCAGGCCCAGGATGCTACTGCTGGGGCCTTCGAGGATGTGGAAGAGATCCCTTCTTCCTTCCCTTCCCATCCGGATGACCTCCTCAGCCAGCAGTTTTCGTACCCCATGCCAGATGTTGCCCCTCCACCAGTGCATCCCACCTATGTTGCTGCACCCATCCCTGCCAGTGCATCCCACTCCCCATTCCACGTCTACAGTCGATGCATCCACCAATACCCAGCCTGTCGCGTCATCGTCCATTCCCGTCACGGTTGGTGCACCGTGCTGGAGGTCCACCACCGTAGCCCACCAGGGAGAGCCCTTGTGCAGCAGACCATTCGCGGCGCGCATCAGCCGCACATGGACAGAGAGGCCACACAGGCCGTGGCCAGTCTGATTTACGAGCTGAACCTGCCCTTTGCCATCACCAACTCTGAGCCCTTCAGAAGGGCCTTCCGCCTTGCACAGTCTGTCAGCCCTAGCTGGAGAGTCCCTAGTTCAGAGGTCGTCCGCACACACATGCTGAGGGATAGGGTTGAGTCCTTGTCTAGAGAGATGGAGCCTCTACGTCGGCACTGGGCCACTTACTGTTGCAGCATCATGTCCGATGGCTGGACTGATGTCAGGAGGAGGCCGATCCTCAACATACTGGTCTCCAGCTGCATGGGCACACAGTTTTTGAGGGCAATGGATTGCTGCAGGGGGGGGAGAGTCATATCTGCAGAGTTCATGTTTGATGTCATCAGGTCTTCCATCCTAGCCATAGGCCCACAGCATGTCGTCACGGTGGTGACGGACAATGCCACGAATTGCATTCAGATGGGTATACTGCTAGAGGCCGAGTTCCCTCATATTGTTCATACCCCCTGTGCAGCCCACGACATAGGCCTTCTGATGGGGGAGAGCACTTCCCTGGGTTAGAGCCATCGTCCGGGAGGCCCTCTTCCTGGTGACTTTTGTCACCAGAAAGAGGCGTGTTCTTGCCATGTTCCGGGTGTTTAGCCATCTGTACCTCCGTAAGCCAGCCCCCACACGCTTTGCATTCGACTTGGTGGTCATCGATTGTTTGATCAGGTGCAGGGCCCAGCTTCTACAGATGGTTGCCAATGATCTTTGGGGTGCCAGTACGTTTCCGCACAATAAGGATGGGGAGCACTTTTCTTCCACGGTGAGGGGAGACCAGTTCTGGAGGGATGCACAGACATTGTCAGGACTGCTCCGCATGGCTGAAAGCGAGGGGTCGACACTTGGACTGGTGTATGAGCTCATGGACCGGATTGGACAGTTCCTGTAGCTGCCCATCTTGCAGCCAGAGACCTTTATCTTTTCAGTACTTGCTAGTTTGTTTTTCTGTCAATGTTAAGTTTTTTCGTAATGCCCTAAACCACATGCCCCTCACCTGCAGGATGACAGAGCTGAAGTTCATATGGGAGATGTGGTGGAACTACTTCCACAGGAGTATCCACAGCGTTGCACACATGCTGCATCCCCTCTTCCTCTCTCCGACACAGATCGCAGACAGCGAGCTCGAGGCCGATTGGCTTCAGTACATTCACAGGGTGGGTCCACACATAGGTTTGGATCCTATCAGGCTCATGGAGGAGCTCGCTGCATTTCGTTTCGGCATGGGCACATTCGGCCATCCGGCTGCTCAGGATTCAGAGAGGAGGCAGCTACCCATTACCTGGTGGACCATGTTCGGTAGCACATACCCATCTATACAGCGTCTTGCACTGCATGTCCTTTCTCAGGTATGCATCTCATTTTATCCTCCATTGTTGTGTTTCGTTGAAGTTCCACCTCTGCCACAATGTGCTGAAGTATTTCAATGCACGCACCACAGGACTGTGCTGCCTCCGTGTGTGAGCGTAATTGGAGCACATGGGCACTCATTCACATGAGGAGAAAAAACCGGTTGTCAGTGAGTCAGTTGGAGCGGTTGGTATTCTGTAGCACCAACGCACGTCTCGCCAGGAGACTTCCGACCATTACGAGCGCATTGCAGGTGATAAGCTAATCTTTCATAGCATGTTGGTTGACTCCTGGTATGTATGTTGGTTTCATTTCTTGATAAAGTTTGTACTCAGATGATTTTTCACATTATATACAGTGTTTTGCCTACATTATTTGCTGCACATTGTGCGTATGTCGCTCTGTACATGTGATGCTTTATTTTATGTCAAATTCTATGTGCGTTACATCATGAGCACAACAATCACCCCTACACCCCAAACGACATTTCATAAACACATGTAATACATCTGCATTGAAAAAAATTACAGACATTACATCTTGCATGACCAGGCTCGCGTTGCACAAAAAACAACTATGTATATATTCAACCGTTGTATCAAGATAACATCACATATACTGTCATTTTTTTAAGCAGCCATCTAGTTATTTGCTGCACCATAAACTGCCGAAAACTACATAGCAACAGTCCGCCACATACGGCTGGACCTTAACTATTCTAAACATCCCTCACTGATCCTCCACCGACTCCTCTCCCTCGTCTGGTGCATTGTTTTGTCGCTCTTGCTCTGCCTCCCGGTTAGCCCGAGCTGCCTCCTGGTTAGCCCGACGTCTGGCCGCCCTTTCCCTGACCATGATGAGCTGTCGTCATGTGAAATTCATTCCGATCTGCTCATCCAGATCCAGCTCGACAGCGGGGACAGGATCCACAACGGAGGCGGGTGGCTCCGGTTCCGGATTTCTCTGTCGAGTCTGTCGCAGCATCTCTCGGATATCTGCCTCTTGCTTCCGATGTCTCTCGTTGTGCCTTCGGATATCTTCCTCAAGCTTCCTCCTGGCTTCGCCCTCGGCCTTCGATGGTATGCGCTCTGCCATCTCGATCGACCTTCTCACAGCACCCTGTCTCTCAAACAGCCTGTCTCTCACAGCCTGTTCTCACAGCCTGTCACCGGCTCTCGCTTGCTCTCTCACTGTCTATCACTAGCTCTCTCACAGCCTCTGAAAATGCCGACCACAATGGCATTGTGAGTGCCTATTTATCCCCACAGCCTGATCGGCCATGTGGATCCCCATCATCCATCCATATGCCTTTGTACCTGCCCCCATGTGATGCTCCCCCTTGTGTTGGTCTCCCATTGGGCCCATGGTCTGCTCACCCACAATGCCCATGTGCCTCTGTACTTGCCCCCATGTGATGCTACCCCCCTGTGTTTACCCTCTTTTTTTACACCCAGAGCCCCCTTTTTTACTTTCTTGTGTCCTTCTTTCGTAGTTAATATGCAAAAAAAAATTATTATAAATATATTAAAAGATAAAAAAAATATTAAAAATGGTACCGCCCTGGTACCGCGGATCCCAGGGCGGTACCATACCGGCGTTACCACTGATATGGTACCGGCGGTACCATACCAGCGGTACCACGAGGTACTATGATATGTATATATATATATATATATATATATCATAGATCCAGCGGTACCAGGATCCGCAGATCCCGGTACCACAGATCCATACCGGTACCGCGGATCCATACTGATCCGTGGTACCAAAATATATATAATAATTTTTTTTTAAAAAAAAATTAGATTTTTTTTTTAAAAAAATAAAATTAAGTGGGCAATATGGGTATCAGCTTGAAGCTGTTGACGAGAGCAGTGCATTTATGCAGGTTGCCGGTTCTGACGAGAGCGAACAGCCAAAGGACCAAGGGGATGCAAAACACCAAAAAGTGTGTTTTCGCTCAGGGAGTCGGAAGGCCAAATCATGAAGAGGTCGTACCGTCGGGGCCGGGGTCTACCGGCAGCCCTCGGACCCCGCCGTTGGGGGGCTCTGCCCCCCAAACCCCCCACCGGGGGGCTACCGCCCCCCGAACCCCCCAAGACTTGCTGCTATATAGAAACTGTAATCTAGCCATCTCATAACCATCATGGTCTCACAGTAGACCCTATACTAACAACCGTGCTCAATAATGGCTTCTCCTCATAACGGGGGCCTTACAGATCTAAGCTCACGGTTAACTAGTGACTACTAAACTGAGAGGTGCATTGTTTAGTTGTCTAACACATTTTGTAGTTGAAAGCACCGGCAACCTGCATAAATGCACTGCTCTCGTCAAGAGCTTCAAGCTGATACCCATATTGCCCACTAAATTTTTAAAAATATATATATATATATAGGTTAAATTAAATTTTTTTTTTTTTAAATTAAAAAATGGTGCCGCCCTGGTACCGCGGATTTTTTTTGGGCGGCACCATAATGGTGGTACCACGTGCCACTATGATATATATATATCATAGTCGCTTCTGGAACGCGTTCCGGGGGGGTCTGCATTCCGGAACGCCCGTTCCGGAATGTAGGTGTTCCGGAACCTGAAACTCTGTTCCGAACGCAATACTGATTTTCTTTTTTAAATATGTATAATATATATATTATATAGTAGATACTATTTATTATTTAATCACCAAGGTTAGGCTGTTATTATGCCATTAAATCGAAAAAAATTTAGGTTTAAAAAAAATTTGCGAACACATTGAAAAACAGATATGTTTTACATGTCTGACCATTCTCTTAAACGGAGGTAGTAAAATTATGCAAATTTCCAGATGCTATGAATGCCCTCGGGTTTCAGTTTGATTCCTTCTATGGTTTAGGGTTTAGCTCAAAAGTACTTTGGGAGTCCTAGACTTTAATGAAGCAAAATCAAATCTGAGCATATGGTTCAATCACATTCTGATGCTCCTGATATCTGATCTACATATCCTATTCTCAAAGCCAAGCTGATTCAAATGATCCTACTCAGTGCATCAGCAATAGATATGATGCATAGGGCGATCCAGGTCTACATAACCACAGCTTTTTGTTGTCCGGGCTCCACATAACACGGTCATGACATTGTGATGAGCACACACCCTAAACCCTAAATCAGTGAACCAATGAATCAATTCGTTAGGACTCAGTGAATCAGCAATACCTACATATTATCAGGGATCTATAGGCTCCTATAGTAAATAACTAACTGGCTGTTAACCCTAAGCCCTAATAATTGTTCTGACATGTCTCTGAACAGACCAAACATAATAGGGCCAAGTGATATGTAATGTTGATAAACACAATTGTGGCTCTGGTAAGCTACTAGAATATTAGAGGTCATGTAGAGACATCGACATGCAGCTACTGTCACTCATGTGAAATAGGGACCAAGTGGCCAAGGAAAATGACTGGTCTGTATTTTGATTTGTATATTGTGAAGGTCAAAAGTATGTTGTGAAGGGTTGGGAGCTCCCAGAGGGGGGTGTGGCTACATTCAGAGGCTCAAGTACTTGCAGATGGAGATGCCTATACTGTAGCGGGATCTTCACTAGATAGCTTTCAGGCTAAGAGCTCACGGCTCAAAGGGCCAAATGGGCTGGGGCACATTTGCCTGCCCCATGATTTTTTATAAGGATGTGCAAAGGCTATGGACATGTACGGGCCTAATGGTACCTCCACCTAGCCAGTTAGACCAGCAGATACCTTTGTTCGAGGGTCAGTATCAGTGGCAGGCTATAAGGGAAAGCTCCTCAAGATCTTGCTTACAAGACAAACACAATGGAAAACATACTATGAAGAAACCACCCAACCAAGTAGAAGCAACCAATCAACTCTAAAAGCTTCACCCCCAAGACAAGGTATAGGAAGCATGAAAGTAGAGTGAGAGCCTGGCAATGAATCAACCAAAAGATGTGTTAGTAGGGCGAGTTTGGCCTCCTTATATAGAGCCTAAAACCACTTGTGCACTTAATCATGCAAGGTCCCAACTCCCCTATACATAGATTCATCTAGAATAGAGTCTCTATGCATGGATCCTATATTCATAGATTGCTATTGATAACTCTACACATGCATTCACTGTCCCAAACCTTGTACTAACTCCATTTAGTGTGTTCTGGGCCTCACAAGGATATTAGTTACTTTCGGGTCACGTCCAGTATGACGTGGCATAACTAACAGCTTGTTTCACTAGAGTACCGTGTATCCAAGACTAGGAGTATATTGAATCCTATGTACTGGTCATGGACATGACATTCTTCCCCCCTTGAACTGCTCATGTCCTCAGAAGCTGAACTTAGGGAAATTCTTCTTTATACTATCAACTCTCTCCCACAAATCATCATCCTCAGTACGACCTTTCCACCAAATTAAGCATTCGGAGATAGAACGATTTCTCAATTGTTTATCTTTGGTTCTGAGCACTTTCTCTGGTTCCAAAGGTACACTAAGCGACAAATCTTCCAAATGGGGTAAATCCTCATCCGATTCAAATGTATCACCTTCAAGTAAACTTAGTTTCAAACGACTTACATGAAATACTGGGGTGTGCAGCCGATTGTCCTTGAAGATTGAGTTCATACGCCAAAGAACCAATTCTTCGTACAATCCTGAACGGTCCACAAAAGAGACAGTTTATAATGCTTCCCTGTACGTAATGTTTTAGAATCTTATGGAATCCTAAGATATACCCAGTCATCAACTTTAAAATCTCTGGGAGATCTCTTAAGATAGGCATACTGCTTATTTCTATCCTGAGCACTTCGGATACTATCCTTAGCCACTTGCATATCATGCAGAAAATTAGCAACTTTCTGGATCTTAACAGATTTCATCTCCACAATTACTGGAGATCTAGGTTGAAAACCATCCATAAGCATAAAGGGACTGTAACCTGTAGCAGAATGTTTTCTACTATTGTATGCAAACTCAACCAGTGCGATGTAATCTTCCCAATGAGATTGCCTGTGAGAAACATCTGTCCTCAAAATATCTTCCCTAGTTTGATTAGTCATTTCTGTCTGGCCATCTGATTCAGGATGATCAGAAGAACTTAAACTCAGGGAAGTTTCCAGTTTATGGAATACTAATGATCAGAACTGACCTGTGAACTTAAGATCTCTATCACTAACAATGTCACTCGCAAACCATACAACCGAAATAATCTTTCAACAATGATCTGGGCTATTTCGGAATGGGAAAGTTTGTGTACCTGGGGATGAGGAGCTCAAACGCAAGAAGTGGATTTACGAGTGTCTACATCTCCTGCCCAACTTGCATTTGTGTAACCACTGAGTAAATTGAGTTTCTCATTGTCGAATGCTCTCTAATAAATGTAAAAGTCCATGGTAGCTCGAAGATATCTCATGACTCTGATAAGAGCCTTCCAATGTGTTATAGTTTGAATGTCATGACATACCCTGTGCAGGACATCCCGGTATACACAGGACTCTGGACTTGGTTAAAACTCAAGCTATATGTCGAGTCATCGGTGACTAAATGCAAGCCCTGTCAACTAGCAACTATAAGGGAAAGCTCCTCAAGATCCTGCTTACAAGACAAACACAATGGAAAACATACTATGGAGAAACCACCCAACCAAGTAGAAGCAACCAATCAACTCTAAAAGCTTCACCCCCAAGACAAGGTATAGGAAGCATGAAAGTAGAGTGAGAGCCTGGCAATGAATCAACCAAAAGATGTGTTAGTAGGGCGAGTTTGGCCTCCTTATATAGAGCCTAGAACCACCTGTGCACTTAGTCATGCAAGGTCCCAACTCCCCTATACATAGATTCATCTAGAATAGAGTCTCTATGCAGGGATCCTCTATTCATAGATTGCTATTGATAACTCTACACATGCATTCACTGTCCCAAACCTTGTACTAACTCCATTTAGTGTGTTCTGGGCCTCACAAGGATATTAGTTACTTTCAGGTCACGTCCAGTATGACGTGGCATAACTAACAGCTTGTTTCACTGGAGTACCATCGTGTATCCAAGACTAGGAGTATACTGAATCCTATGTACCGGTCATGGACATGACACAAGCCCTAGTAGAGGTGCAGCTGCAGGCACATCAGTGGCAGGGCCTAGCACAGGTGTAGGAGCAGGCACATCACGGGCAGAGGGTGGTTCCAGGTTTAGCTCCTCCAGTTCCAGCTGCAGCAGCAGGGCCTAGTCCCTTGGCAGGCCCTTCCCATCCCACATCGTTGTCGTCAGCTGATGCACTATGTGCCACAATAGATTCTGCCGAGGGGGGGGGGGGGGGGGGGGACTAACGCTCCACAATCACACACCCACAGATCGCCCAGCATGTACCACATCCACACTCGTTGCTAGACGACGAGCACCTCATGCACAATAGAGGGTAGTTAGGCCCAGCTCGCAGCAGACACTAGAGCTTCTGGTTGGCAGAGGCCCAGTGTACCAAACAGGTCAGTCGGTTCTTCTAGGCGTGTGACATTCCCTTTGCCATTGCTGACACCTGGGCTTTCACAGAGCTTATGAAGTTGGTCGCATCAGTGGATGCTAGTTGGAGACCACCCAGGAGAGAGGCATTGTGAGAGAGCATGCTCCGCCAAGAGCAGCAGACCATCACGTGGGAGCTGAGCTCTATTCGCACAGCTTGGGAGAGATATGTCCTGCATTCTTAGACTCTTTGCATACATTTCGTTTTGCGAGTATTGCTTTTTTTTCTTTTTGCATATGGATGATGGATGTTTTGTGGCAGATATGGATGCTCGATATTGAGTGATGGATGGACAGACATGCATCGGCAATCTGTCATCAATATCTTGGTCTCTTGCCCGCTCAGCACAATTTTCATGCATGGCATGGATCCCACTCGAGGCGGGGGACCCATCACAGCCGACTTCATATGGGAGGCTGTGAAGGATGTGATTCGTGACATTGGGGTGGAGCACGTGGTTCAAGTTGTCACAGACAACACCAGGAATTGCAGGCAGATGGGAGAGATTCTCACAAGGGAGCACCCCAGCATTGTGTGGACACCATGTGCTGCACATTCCATAGACCTCCTCATCCACGACCTCTGCGATCTTGCATGGATACGCCAAGTATAATGCTTTTCGCTTGCTTTGCCATCTGTCTATGCTTCACATGTTGCTCTCAGCTCCTAACCCCTCTTGGCATTTCTCTAAAATTTTGGTTGCCGGTTTGTGTTGCAGATCATGTCTCAGGCCATGCATGTGGTCAGCTTTGTTACAAGCAAGAAGCGTGTGCTAGCCTTGTTCCGCACCTTCTCGTCGTTGGACTTGAGGAAGCCAGCACCCGCCCGCTTTGCCTACTATTTCTTGGTCTTGGAGCAACTGTTGGCAGTGAAAGACCATTTGCAGAGGATGGTTGCCAGTGACGAGTTCCAGCCCTTCAGAGGTATTAGTGCTAATGCGTTGCATTTCCAGGCCCCCGTGTATGGTGAGGATTTATGGAGCCAAGCAGCAGAGGGGTGCACTCTCGATCTGATATACGAGTTCATGGACCGCATCGGCGAGGCAACCCGATCCAGAGATGTGACTTGGACGATGACAGGTATGGCTCCAATACCTTGTAATCTATCTCCAAATTTCTTTTGTGCTGCAACACACTGATAATTAATGATTGCAATTTGTATGTCACAGGAAGGACATGATCACGCAGATCTGGAAGAGCAGATGGGACTACTTCCACCAACCCATCCATGTTGTAGCCCAAATGTTGCACTCCTTGTGGCGCTCTTCTAGACATGAGGATGACCCAGAGCTCTACACAGGATGGTTTGAATACACTGAGCATGTATGGCCCGCCGGCCCAGGTACACCCACCTACCTTAGTCCTCTACACATATCTGTACTCAGTGAGTTTGTGGGCCATACTCAACGAAATCTGTGGACTGATGCATGCCATGGTTGTTTTGCCAATAGGTCCGATGCTCAGGAACATAGGGCGACAGCTAGTAACTTTTGAGTAGAGCCAGGGACCGTTTGCCAGAGAGCAATGTCGGCTGAGGAGGATCAGCTGAGGCCCGTGACGTGACGACCTGTGACGATTGGCCGAGAGAGTTCTCTCACAGGACTGTTCAACATCCACCTGCAAGCAGAATTGGAGCACCTGGGCCTTGTACCACAAAAAGAAGAGGGAACAGGCTATTGATTGAGCAGTGCAAGCAGTTGGTGTTTGTGAACACCAACGGACGAATGTTGAGATGCACACGCACTGAGTTGATTGAGGTGAGTCACTTTAGACTCTGATGTTCGAGCTATTTTTTGATGCATTTGTGGTTGCAAGTGAACCCTGACTCCTGCTTGGCCGACTCGTCAGCTGCTGCTCCTCAGGCACCACTTGCGAAGGAGGAGCTAGATGATGAGGTATATAGAGAGATGTCTAGGCAAGCTGAGGCAAAGACACATGCTTTATGGCGGCAAAGGAGAGCAGCTAGGGGGTGGGAGAGGGCTGAGGAGGGGGATGATGAGGGCTCAGAGGGGGGATGTCACATGTACTTTGAATCCTTTGCCCAATGTAAATGGTAAATTGTGATTATTAAATTGTAAATGGCTAAGTCACTGGCCTGTGGAGACAATTGTAAATTGCAATGTAAATATTTGTTATAGTGACTAAATCCGAGATGACCAAGGGGGTAGTGGGTCTCATGAGAGTCTTTTGGACTGACCTCCTAAAAAGTAGGAAGGGTTGACCGGTCAATGTGACACGTGTCATATGCTCACTGGACACGTGGTCCAATGCATGAGTGACACTTGTCGGACGGTCAATGGACGAGTCAATAGGACGTGTCATATGCTCATTGGGAAACTTGGTCCAATGCATGAGTGACACGAGTCAGACTGTCCACCTACTAGCTTGCCTATGTGTCAGGGTACTGCCAAGTGGCAAGTGTCGACTGTGCATGGTGATTGCCATGTGTCGACGTTAGGATGTGTCAAGGTTAAGGGGTGCTTGAGGGGATATAGTGTGAGCCTTGTCAGGCATTCCTCATTATGGTATTCCAATGCAGCTATGGTTGGGAGGAGACTTGCAGCAGAGCTCTCATGTTTGCTTGTTGATCTATGTACATTTGCTTGAGATTAATAAAGTGACGGATTTGCTGGATAATTCTGTGTATTTACTTAGGGTTTGAGAGCTTGTGTGCAACATTTGGTATCAGAGCAGTTGCTTTCAAGACTTGTGTGGGATTTGGCATCTTCAATTAGGGTTTGGAGCATTCTTGGAGAGCCAGCGCCCTGCTGCAGGTGATCTGTTGGCAGATTTGGAGCCCATAAGATAGCAGATTGAAGCCCTATGGTGGATTGCTCAATGTTGATCTTCTGGCAGCCTTTGAGCATTTTCTACTACGCGGCTTGATTATTCTCTTCGCTTTTGTGAAAATCCAGCCCACATAGGATTTGTAAATCTGTTTCAATACTCAGTATTTTTCAGATCTGTCAGTTACAATAAGCTTCTTGCGGTAGGTCGCTGGTAGGGTAGGGCTTTTCGCCTTCTGATTCGGTGATCATCCATAGTTTTTTGCCAATTGTCAGTTTGAAACCCTAGTTTGTTGATTTTTGGAGAAGAGGAGTGTGTAGTTAGAACTTGGGTGTAGGAGGTCTATTCTATCTAGTTCTTCTAGGAATTCAGGGTAACCTATCTGTGTAGTGATTTGAGATGCTGAGAGCTTGGTTTTGCTTTGTTTCTGCTACCTATTCTTCTGCTATGGCATCCGCAAGCAACACTAGTCAAGATTCACAGAGATTAGATGTTGTATGTTCCAAAGTGGATGCTATCGAAGCTACTCTTAAGCTGATTTTGGAGCAACTCAAAGGTAAAGGGGCTAGTGTTCCTGAGAGAGTCAGTGGTACAGCAATGGAAGTAGAAAGGACACTGTCAACGGGCCATGAAGCTGAGTTGGGGTTTCGAAAGAGAAAGCTACCTACTATTAAAGATTTAAAACCTCTGAAGTTCACTGGAGCAGTATCTATGAGAACTACATATGTCGTTGAGAATTGGTTGCAAAAATGGGAGAAAGCATTCCATATGTGTGGCATAGACGATGAAGCTGAGATGATTGTTGAAGCCACATATCGTTTCAAGAGTCAGCACAGGTGGTGGAGGAAGGTGGAAAAGGATGACCTAGTTCCAACCACATGGGAGGCATTCCGGCAAATGTTTACGCAAAACTGGGTGCCTATGGATGAAGACAACAAAGCCATGCAACAATGGTCTTATTTGAAGTAGGGTAACTTGAGCGTGCAGGATTATGCAGACAAGTACCGAGAGGCTTTGTTACGCATTCCTCAGGAAGTTCCTATGTACATGCAAATATTTCACTTTGCGTGGAGGGACTTCGAGAGAGTATTCACCCTTTCGTGCGGAAGGAGCAATCTCATGATTTGCGGGGAGCCATCCAGATGGCTTTGTATTGACATAGGCTTGATGTCTGCCATGTAGGCATGTTGCAGTCTACCACATAGGCTTGACATAGGCTTGTGTGGCAAGCCAACTAAGCTATGCCACGTAGGTCTGCCATGCAAGCTTGAGCGGAACTAGAGAGAGAGAGAGTGTGTGTGTGTGTGTGGGTGTGAGGGGCCCACCAAGAAACAAATGATGAATAAGAGTGTGTGTGGGTAAAGGGTAATTTGAATTTGGAGTGGGCCCCTTGGATGTATGCATGGGGAGGAGGGCCATGCATGCTTTTCCCCATGCATGCATCCTCCTCCCCATCCTTTTAGTTCAAAAAAGTGTATGCATGGGTGAGGGGAGGAGGATGATTGGGCCCCTCACCCATTCATACAAAAGTGTATTTAAGTTTAAATATATATATATGAATATATATATACATATAAATAATAAAAAAATGTTTTTGAGAAACGCTACCCTAATTAGCAACACATTCCAGAAACGCATTTCTAGAAACACTCAACAACTATGATATGTGTGTGTGTGTGTATGTGTACCTGCAGCAAGCACCAAATAGTCTTCCCCTCAATTTGTTGTGACATCCAACCAAAACTTGGCAAAGTGGTGCAGAGAGTCTAGACTACTCTACAAGGCACACGAAAAGGCGTCTAGTCTTCCACACTCAGTGGATTTGTGCTTAACCCTTCAACAATTGTTGACCAGCTCAGTAATCTCTCCCAAATGAATTAGAGAATGGACTTGAAGAATTTGAAGCAAACAATCCTTCGCAATTGTGTGTGGAAAGGAAGATGAGAAGCAAATATGTGCAACAAGTTATGATGCTCAAACTGAAAATCACATTTCAAGGAACGGCTATCAGCTTCAAAAT
Organism: Diphasiastrum complanatum; assembly: GCA_029204225.1. NCBI lineage: Eukaryota > Viridiplantae > Streptophyta > Lycopodiopsida > Lycopodiales > Lycopodiaceae > Diphasiastrum > Diphasiastrum complanatum. The sequence goes on from CM055093.1 coordinate 51,252,665, forward strand.
GCAACATGAGAGCTGGTTGCCACTTGGCCATTGATCCTCACAAAGTGCAAAGATAGGCACACACGCATGGCATCCTGGAACAAGCATGTTGCTTCTCAGAGGAAAATTGTCACGTGCATACAATGTGGTTAGGATTTAACTATGCAGTTGAGTTGAGCAACTCGAGCTAAGAACTTTCTTAGAAGTTTCTTACATGAAGGTCATAAAACAGATAGAAAACATTCTTGTACAAATTTTAAAATGTAACATAAACCTAATCGGATATCGTTTCGAACTAACAACTCTAGTGCACTTGTTCGTTCAAAGATTCTTGTTTAAAAATTTGCGAATTCGCAGCAAGGTGGCTTATCTAAGATATTTGATTGTACTTTTGCTTTTGAAGTAGAATAATCCAGCAAAGTTGGTCATAGTGCCACAATTCACATGACATTCCAAATCAATATGTCATATTGAACTCATGATGTCCTTGAACCCATGGATATACCCTTTACTAAACTTTTTTTGCAATCCCAAGACAAATCATAATTCCTCTTGTAAGGGAAAGCTCCTCAAGATCTTGCTTAGAAGTCAAACACGCGAGAACACATTGTGGAGCAAAACCACCCAACCAAATAGAAGCAACTGATCAATATCCAGCAGCCTCACCCCTGAGCCATGGGATAGGAAACAAGTGTAGAGAGAGAGAGAAAGAGAGACTGGCAATGAATCACAAAACAAGAATGGAGATGGGCGAGTTCCAATGGGCTATAGCATACCAAGTATCATTGCACATGGATAATTGTGTATGTGATGGACAAAATAAGGTCTTTGTCCACAAACGAGCCTATTCCCCATAATGATGGTCAAAAAAAGGGAATATCAGCAAGTCAATTCCTCCGAAAAGATTTTAAAGGATGCTAAATTCCAAACTACAGAATGCTTTATTTAGTAGGAACGATAATCAAGTGTCATTGCTGAAAGAAAGCCACAGCCCCCAATTTAGAGAGGGAATTCTTGCAAACTTCCCTCTGAAAACTAGAGCATAATTTTCTAGTTACAGGTCCACAACAAGACTTAAAGATTGGTTTATACCCTTTGTACCTTCCAATTCCATACAGCTTGTAGACCAACAATACACATCCAACGAGGTGCAATAAGATTTTAACTAAGGCACATCACGTGACGGACAATAATCAAGTCCCATCTCAACAAGCAATATTGAACAAAAGATGAATTTGAGAATGCCTCACAATAGATATCCTTTTGAGCACAAACTGGCAGAGAAGATGATTTCATCTACTTTACTACCTTCGATATCCATGAAAGTAGCTTACTACTTGTGGAGATTGTTTACCTAGGTGTTAAGTTTCTATGTATGATAGCATCCGGCTTTCTTTCGTGAAGATAATTCATCCCTCTGCAATCCCAAACAAGAAAATGCAGCCCAAAACAGGAGATCATCAGTAATTATGAAAGTTTGTATATCACATCATAAAAGACACAAAAATCCCATATACATGCGTACAAAAATTTACAAATTTCTCCATTCCTATTGTATAACATTATGACATGGAACCTAAATGAAAAAAAAGCTATACTTGCCAGAGTCTTCAGAGAATATGGGCCACTATAGTGTGTGTATACATCACTCCCGCTAAAATCAAAGTGGCTGAATAATAGTAACTTGCAGTAGATTATCCTCAGGAGACTTTAATTTGCTTAATGGCTAAACTTTCACCTTTCAACTTATGACCTTGGAGGCCACTAACTTGTACCATCAACTCCATGATGCATAGCTCAGATTACACCTTAGCCCCGTAGCATACAGAAGTGTGTGTACACATCAAGCCCATTTAAATCAAAGTAGCTAAAAAAGAGTTAACTTGCAATAGATAACCTTTATTGGACTTTGCTTAATGGCTTAACTTTCAAGTTTCAACCTTGACCTTGGAGGCCACTGACTGATATCATCAACTCCGTGATACATTGCTTGGACTACACAAGTAACACCATAGTTGCATAATGACGTATCGGAACAAAATTTTGAGAAAAAAAATTCCGAGCAATTTCAAGTTAAAAAGTCCAAAAAGAAAACAATTCTTTTGAAAAATATTTTTTACGCTCCACACCAAAAGGGACAGAACGGTATCCATGGATCATCACACATTATGATACAATACCGTTATCTGTATGCACTAAATCATTTCCTACAGAATTTACGATTGCTAGTTAACACTACCTTAAAGTTCCAATGGATGAGCTCAGAAGCCACTGGGCAAATCTATCAATTTCATAATCAAGAAATGTCCTTACGGAGATTTATAGTGCTTGGTCTCTATGCTTCTTTAGCAAGGAAAAGCTCAAACAACATGCTAAGTCTGAAAGAGAATGCCAACCAAATATGCCAATTCTTGATTATATTTGAAACATTCAAAACACTTGTCACTTCTTAGCTTGCTCTGAGTTTCAAAGTGAGTAAGCCAAAAATGCAGTGCGCAGTGTGCTAGACTGAAGGTAATCATCAGCAGGGGATCCAAGATACAACATTTTAAAATATTTCGCATTTCTGGTCATTTGTTTCTGAATGGTAAGAGTGTAGTAAAATGCTCATAAATCTTAGGCTACCTTTCTTCCATACACTCTAAGTGTCTATGGCGTTTAAAAACCTGACACGCACATGCCTCTGGAGCTTAACTAAAACGCAAGTAAAAAAATAGAAGATTCATAACCAAGCCCACATTTCAATCATTCAAAGTGGGAAGTCGTTTCAATGACAAAAAAATTGCCATCGGCTGCAAAATAAAAGCTCTTGTTAATAAGTTTTGTTTCCTTTCAAGCCACCTCTGAGCTCCCAAAGTAATCTAGTAAAACTTGGAATAATAGCCTACTATACTGTGATATCACAATTATGATGCATATCTTAAAAATCGAGATCCTTCAGAGCCAATAGAACCCCAACGAGAGATACTGGGCTTGTGCAAAGAGATAAGATGCGGTAAAAAAATATGAAAAATTTGTTGCAGGCAGCTTGTAAACATGTGTTCTCCTTCTGAATGTTGTTCAAATTACTTTAATCGTGCTTAAATCTAAAAAACTAGTAATAAACCCGACACTCTTTATCATACCTTGCAATATCAAGCGCCAATTTGACTGCCTTCACAGGTTTCAGAGGCCGACCAATTCCTTTCATATAGTCATGCAGATTCCCCTACAGGAAAGTCGAGGAAATCTTTAGAACTTAAATAGATAACGTTAGACCTCTGCACTTAAAGTTAGCTCCTGTAAGGTAATACTTGGCAGCAGAATCATATTTATACAATGCTGGTGTATGTGCTGGTTATTCTTGGGACAATCTTCAATCAAAGAAGAGTAGGTGATAATCATAAGATAATGCAAATCAGTCGCATCATAGAAGTGATAATCACAAATTAATGCAAATCAATCGCATCATAGAAGGAACTTACGCCTAATAAGTTATAACTGTTAGTTTATTTCCAGGTGAGAGTCTCTCACTTTAGGAAGGTATTCGATAATAATCGTCAATGGAGTACTTTGAGTAACCGCCCCAAGAAACTGTACTACATTTGGATGGCGAAGTTGAAGCAACAAAGACAGCTCATCCTTGAATGCATTTCTAGCTTACACGTACAAGTAAACGATCAGTACACAATTGTAGGAAAAGCATGTCAGCTTGTAAGAATTCATCTTAGAATACAAATGCACACATTTTGTATCTACTTGAATAAGAATAACATTAACCTTCAGCTTTAATGATTCACAAAGAAATACAGATAGGATAGAAAAGCACGAACCAGCTTAACTCAGAGATTACATAACAAATCATGTACAAAGTATGAAAGAGGAAAGTAATCCTCACTGGCTTTAAGCTACAAGAACAGGCAGTACCCTGCACAATTTAGTGCAGTTAGTAATAGACAAAAAGTTTTGATAATATCAAACTATTCACCTCTTTGTTCCAGATTCTTGATTAGAAGCAAAACAGAATCATACAAACTTGTATGCTTGACTAAAGCTCACTCTATCTCCTCAAGCACCCCTATAATCCCGACTCACCCTAAAGCCACGACATGGCACATACCGCCTTGGCAAATACTTCACACATGGGTATGCATGCAAAAGTTGCTAAAACCATCTGACGACATGTCACTTATGTATTGGACCAAATGTCCCAATGACACATGTTGAAATGATCCCCAAGGATCAAGCCTACAAGAACACTCAAAAGGAGAGAATGGAGCTAAACCACCCAACCAAGTAGAAGCCTAAAATTGGTCACCTAAGCTTCACGTCCAAGGCACAGTATGTGAATACATGGGGGGAGAAAGAAAGATTTTATTAATGTCTTTTCCATGCCAAGAGGCATATACGACGAAAAAGTACATATTCTCCATAACAAAAAAGAAAAGCATATGTACTACAAATGCAATGACAGAGTACATCTAATGTAAGAGAGTCGGGCTGCCAATATAAGGCTATAATAATGGTATATATTGCTATCCTCAAATATTGCTGCCGTCAAAGAAAGATGTAATGGCCTGGAGGTGGTCTCGATAAGTGCTGTTGGCGTCGCCAAGGAGATCGTCTCTAAGTAGTAGCTCTGCGGACAATATGAGTGTGTAGTACGTCGTCTCTGGTCTCTATGTCGGGAAAGGTCACTGTCATCGCCACTATCATCCGAGCCAAGTTCCATCCGCGATCTCCTGCGGGAGAAGAATGATGTGATCTGGAGTTGATGGCTGACATAGGTCCTGACGTAGTAAAAACATCTCTCTGACCATAAGTGCAACGCATCATGGATCATCATATGCTATAAGGGACCGCAGTGTGACCGGAGCATCTCGAAAAAGGCAATGTATCTCCCTCTGATCTCATAGTAGACTGGGCATCTGAATGAGAAGTGCTCCTCGGACTCCACCTCAGACCGTGAACATATCTGGCAGATCCGCTCCTCTCGTGGGGTACCATGGAAACGTCCAACCTCAATCTCAAGCTAATGTGATGAGACTCGCCAGTGTGAATCTCAGACCACGGGATAATCTACAGTCTAAATAGCGTGGTCGAACTGGGGTCCCCATTGCATCCATCTCCAAGAAATGAGTCCTGTAATAGTCGGGTTTGACCCCTAGCTGGCCCTACGATGAAGATATGCTCTATAGAGAAAATGCCTAATATAGTCATGGGTGCCCGATGGGAGGTCCGTGACAGAGATGTCGAGGGTATCAACAAGTAGACGTGATGCCTGCAATAGTCCAGACTATGAAGGTGTTGAGATGATGCGAATGTCGCCTATGTGTATCTCTGTGCATCCATGGGAAGCAACCTTAGGCGATGTATATATGTGATGAGACGGATGATGGCATCAAGCTGTAGAGGTGGAACTGCAAACTCTGCTAGGATAATTTGGTGCGAGACGGAGGGCTTAGCCCGTAACACCTGTGATAGCATAAGGAACTGTAGTCGTGAGATACTGACCCAGTCAACTGAGGTGAGCCCTGGACACCATGCCTCTGCAGCGTACAATGTTGTGGGAGAAACAAAAGTATCAAACAGCCAACACTTACTCGAGGCGTCCCGAATAAATCTCTGAAAGCAAAATTGCTCGAGCTGGACCAAGGAGGCATGTCCCGTCCCAAGTCTAGTTGTAGCTACATGTCTCATACCAAATATAGGACTAGTGAAAGAACCCCAAGAGAAGTGTAGGATGATACAATCTCCAGTGGTTGTCCATCAAGAATAAGCTCCTGTCACTGCATGAAGGCCCTGGATGTGTTGAAGACCATAACTTTGGTCTTCTCAATGTTAACCCTCAAGCCCCATCTGGTGTAAAAATCATGGAGACTGTCTAGTTGCCTCTGTAAACCCTCTCTAGTCAAGGAGACTAGAGCTACATCATCTGCATATAGGAAAATGGCAATCAGAATATCCCCAAGCATGCAGCCTATACCACCGCTCTACTCAATGACTCTCTCAAGCTCATCAATATATAGTCCAAATAGCGTAGGTGAGAGGGAACAACCCTGCTTCACCCCAATGGTGCTCCATATATGCTCTAAGATGCCAGTGTCACTCCTAAAACAACCAAGAACTCGCTAATAAAGTGCCATCACTGCTAGAACTGTGTCATTAGAGAAATCAAGATCACGTAGTCGTTGGATGAGAAGAAAACATGGAACAGAATCAAAGGCTTTCCTGAATTCAACAAAGCAACAGTAAACCCTCTCTCTCCTACGTCTGGCTTATTAAACCACAGAGGCCGAGCAAGACGAGCTGGTGTGAATATGCGTCGGTGGGGCATGGATGGAAAGGATACTGAAGCAACAGCGGGAAGTGAGGTGGTAAGGAAACGGGCCTGTGACTCCAATGAGCTATCATGCGGGAAGTGATGGAGTAGAGAAACAAGGGCTTCCTGGTAAGTCGCAAAGTAGGGGTGAGTGAAGGTATATTTGGGAGCACAGTCAATGAAGGGATAAGGTGGAGATGGTGAAGTTGGGACAGAGCCCAGGTGGAAGGATAAAAAGGAGTGATCAAAGAGTGGTGGGAATGACCTCGAAGTGTGATATCAATGGAATGAAGGATGGTGACCCCATGAGATAGTCAACGACATTGTGCCCGCCACTATGAGGGTGGCATGTGTAGCTGCTTGAATCAGGCCAACAGGCTAGGCCATTATAAATGGCTAGCTCGTGAACTTCTCCTAGCTACAACAAATACTCAATGTAACCAGTGATAGGTCTCAATGCGTCGGCTGAGGTCCTGGTAACTCATATCATCACAATCAATGGCTCATATGCGTAGCTGGTCAGCAGTATCATGAAACTCTCCCTGTCGTGCAGCTGTCCTGGCATTAAGATCACCAATAAGAAGAACATAACCTCGATCTGAGCGTCTAACAATGTCTGTGGAGAGATCAATGAATGGAGAACCAATGCCCTCTACATAAGAAGAGGACTCTAGAGGGAAGTAGCACACATAAATGAAGAGATCCCTAGCCAAATCCGATATCACGTCCTATGAGATGGACCCAAATATATCGTGCATACTCATCATGTCTGATGAAATCTATCATCGAATGTAGTGACTCTCTATAACATGCAACCCCACCTGAACCTCTACCGCTCATGGATCTTGCCTCTGTCCTATGAGAGAGAGAGAGAGAGAGAGAGAGAGAGAGAGAGAGAGAGAGAGAGAGAGAGAGACACACACACACACACACACACACGCACACACACAAGACTTCAAAGAATTCCCAATGTATAGGAGGACGAGTTCTTACCAGTAGGTATAACCTACGATAGCCTTTGGATGATGACATGCAAACCCTATGGAGTCAGGTCTCACTCTAGGTCTAGCTAATAGTTTCTCAACCATCACCTACCATGTGCAACTCCACATGTCACTATAGGAGTGCTTGGGCCCTCTCAAGGTTATTAATTACATAACTAGCCTTGAATGGAATTTCAAGGCATTATTAATAATTTTAGACACTGAGTGCCTAAATACCCATGTCAAGGATTATTCCAAATCCTCGTATTCGGAAATAGACATAACATTCTTGCCCCTTGAACTACTTTTGTCCTCAGAAGTAGAAATTAGGAAAGTTATTCTTTACACTTCGATTGTATCCCAAGAATTATTATCCTCAGTCTAACATATTCATCTAAATAAGCACTTAGAGATAGAACGATTTCTCAGTTGTCTATTTCTGATTCTGAGTATTTTTCTCAGATCTTGAAGGTACACTAAGCAATAAATCCTCCAAATGGGTTTAATCCTCTCCAATACAAAGGCGTTACCTTTATGTAAACTCAATTCTCACTGAATTCCATAACACTAGGTGAATAGCCACCTAATTCGAAAACATCCACACTATTTCCTAGACGGTATATGATACTTCCAAGTACATATACCCTTAGAACACCTTAGAATTCTAAAGTATAACCAATTCAACTAGCCTAAAATGTCTAGGAGATCCATCAAGACTATACAAGTGACGAGCATCTTTTGCAAGAAATCAGCAACTTTTTGAATCTTCACAGACTTTTATCTCCATATTAGCTGAAGATCTAGGTTGAACACCATACCTAAGCACTTACATACTACAATCTGTAACAGAGTATCCTCTACTAATAGGAGCAAACTCTCTTCAAGAAAAGCAATTTCCCTAATGAGAATGCTTGTGAGACACATCAATCCTCAACATATTTATTGGATCAAACAAAAAATTACATTTTTCTAAAATATTGATCTAATTTCTTGTCCCATTCAAGAATCAAGAATTACTCATCATTTCTAACAATCACTGCATTTCCACTTAATCCTCTGAATATAGCCAAGTAAATATTTATCATCCCTCGATCATAAACACCCAGGAATCAAGATTCGTCAATCATAGTTTACTAGATTCTCCAATCATTGTTAATCATTAGAGAATATAGGAGTATAAGTCCAAAACATGTAGCATAAAAATCATTCTAAAGTCTCTTAATATAGAAAAGTTACAGGACTTCATAAATATTCCTCAAACTGAATGCTTATCAGGAAATGAGAATTATCCCAATCCAAGATTTTATCTGGCAATCAAAGGCAAAGCATACCAAAATAGGTTTGATATTCATTTTCTGTAACGACAAAACTTTAAGTTTTGTCCAGATCAAAATCTAATTATCCAAAGTTCTGCCAAATTTCAACCAAAGTCAATTGTTATTCCTGGGTTTGTTAAATTTTGTCATCCAATTGAGGTCTCTAGGATACTATCACTAACAATCAAATCATTCTACTAACCTACTGAAGGCCTCTTTGCTTTATTCGAGAAGAAATCATCGGACTCCAAAGACAATTACACTTCTTTGAAATTGAGAACGGCAAGCTGAGTTTGGATCTCTGTGGGGTTAAAGAGCGAATGGAGCAGCTTGAACAAGAAAATGTATATCTTCAGCAACGGATTGCGGAACATATCCCTCAAAAGAATGTATTGGAGGAGACGTCGAACAAAATATCCAGCCTTGAGAAACAAGTGGAAGAAACGAAGACATGGGCAGCGCGTCTCAAAAACGATGGTAAGGTCGAATCTTCAAGCTCGGTTCAACATGCAGTTGTGAATTCTACACTAGAAGATGTCTTCTCCGAGCAAGAAAGAAGGGCTAAAAAAGCCTTTAATATCCGGGTTAGGGGGATTCCCGACGGGGATAAGCCCATTGAAGAGGCAAAAGACCTCCTTTTAACTAAGCTCACACACACCACGGATGGATTTGATACAACTTGGAGAAGTAAGTTTGACACTAATGTCTTGTTTATCAAGTTTTGCTCTATGAACAGCCGCAACGCAGCTTTACGCCTTAGAGCCAAATTAAAAGGGACTTTTATTTTTATGGATGATGACCTTACACACACACAACGGCAAGCCAGGAAACAGATTATTCAGGATGCAAATGCAAGAAATCAGCGGGTGGTTTTCATTGAAGGCAAACCAAAAAAATTTGATAAAATTTCTCAATAGGGAATTGGGGCTCTCGGGCAAAGGAGCAGCCCGAGATCCCCTCAGCCTTTACATATTGATTTTTGGAATTGTAATGGCATACTATCATCTTCTTCAGCAAATGACTTCCATTCTTTCATGCTGAAATTTGATATCCTTTTGTTAGTAGAGACTCATGAATCCTTATATAGACCGCTACCATCCATACAGGATTGCACCTGGCACTCAGCGCATCGGCCCTTTGTGAGAGGGAAGACTTTCTGTGGTTCTGGTGGTGTTGCATGTCTCACCAAGGATGTTTTCAGTTCTCATTTTAAACTAGTCAAAAGTGATCCATCTGCACGCTTTATTTCATTTCAGTTCTCTGGTCACTGTTTAGGGCTTTCTCAGGACCTCTTTCTTGCAGTACCACAAACATCATCTTTTGCAGATTTTGGTGGTGACCCCTTCCAGGCTCTCTCAGATGATATATTCAGCTTTGCACAGCGAGGCCTTATTCTTTTAGCAGGGGATTTTAATGCTCGTACGAGCATCAGGCAAGCTGAGTTTTATGCAGAGAGTGATTTTCTACAGGTTCGCACATTAGATATGGGCTTTGACAGGACCTCGCAGGATGCAGATACTCTAGCTACCCACTTTGGAGAGTGGCTGATTGGTTTAGCAGAGGCCCATTCCTTAACCATTTTGAATGGCCTTCCTTACTGGCCTTCGTCATATCATTTTACTTGTCACCCACATGGAGGAGGACATAGTGTTGTTGACTACTTCATTGGGTCACCGGCTTTGATCCCATTTCTTCATACCTTCTGCATTATACCTCCTACCATTTCGGATCACTCCCTCCTACTTCTATCCCTTGGTCATCATAGTACCACAGTCACAACACACAGTCCCACTCATCACCATCGCCCGGTTTTCCTCCATCTGGTTTTCCCCTTGACACCGAGTCCCTAGTTACTTTTCTCCAAGACTTCCCCTTCACCTCCTCAGTTGACCGACAAGCTATCTTTTTATCTCAGTCTCTTTTGCAATCTGCCAATACTGCCTATCCTTCGAAAAACTTCCCTTCGCATAAACGCACTCACAACAAATGGTATGATACAGAGTGCTTCTCATTGCATAAACAAGTTGTATACGCTAGATACCACTCTCCTCACACCCTATCCTTGAAACAAAAAGAATATCACAAAGTGACTCTGAAAAAAAAAGACAGCTTATCTCCAGTCCTTGGGACAAAAACTTGTTGATGTTGTTGCCTCCCCATCCTCCCATTTCTTTTGGCGGATGTTCTCTAAAAACCCTTATAAACCCGCTCCTATTGCTATTGAATCATGGATAAATTATGCTACTAAGCTTTATACAGTTGACTCTCTTTCCATTTCTCTTTCCCCACGCCCTTCAGAATTCACCCTCTTTACCCCGTCCATGGTTGAAAACGCAAAATGGTCAAACCCAAAAAGCCACTGATGTTGACCTCTTAAATATGGACTTCCTAAAACCAGTTGCTCACATTATTGCCCCATACATTTCCCATATCTTTAACCAATCTGTCATCTTCGGTCTCCCCACATCGTGGTGCACCAACCTTTTACACCCTATCCTCAAAGTCGGGGATCCTTTGATTGTCGACAACTACCGCACTATTATGATCAGTCATACTATGGCCAAGCTATATGGATCCGTTTTACAGTCTATTGTCAGCTCGCGGGCAGAGACGGAAGGGTTACATGCTATGGGACAGGCAGGTTTTTGCGCTGGCTACTCCACGGCTGACCAGATATTCATCTTGAGATGCATTATTGAGGAGGCTAAGTTCAGGAAGCAGAGGGTTTATTGTTGCTTTGTGGATTTCCGCAAAGCCTTTGATTCTGTTCCGAGACACCTTTTACTCCAGCGCTTAGCATCGCTTGGCTTTTCTCAGGAGATCATTGCTGCTATCGTCACATTGTATGAGAGAGTACTGGCCCGTTTTCGAGATGGTGATGGATGGTCCTCTTACATTCATAGTACAGTGGGAGTTAAGCAGGGGTGTCCTTTGTCCCCTACTCTCTTTGCTCTATATATTGATGATCTTGAGCGGATTATTAGGGAGGAGGGTGGAGATGGTTGTCCGTTAGCAGATATGATTATCCTTATTCTACTGTATGCGGATGACGTGATACTTCTATCGAGATCTGCATCAGGGCTTCAGCAACACCTTGATGCTTTATATACTTTCTGCCAGACATGGGGTTTGATGGTGAACATTGGTAAGACTAAGGTCATGGTGTTCAACACCAATCGACAGCATATGAGAGACACAGTGTTCTACTATGATGTGCTTCCACTGGAGATAGTAGCCTCTTATACTTACTTAGGTGTCCTTTTTACTGGTCCATTGCTCACTTTTAGACCAGCTGCACTGTCTAGGCTCCGCAAGGGGCACTCTGCTCTTGTCCAGATGGAGAGGTTTTCTTCTATTTACTATGTACATGATCCTGATACGCGTTGTCGCCTTTTTTCTGCCACTGTCTCCCCAGTGGCTCTATATTCAGCAGAGACATGGTGTCCTGGCTTGTCCAGAGATACTTGGACTGATATTTCACGTTTGCAGATCCTTATGCTTAGCCGGATGATCCGTGCGAAGCAGTCAGTTCCCCATGATATCATACTGGCAGAGTTTGCCTCACCACCACTGATTGTCGAGGCTATATTTCAGATTATCACATTCATTCATAGAGTCTCGGAGCTTGATTCATCCAGATATGTTGCTATAGCTTTCACATCCTCTCACACTCTAGCTAGTCAACAGGCTAAGTCCTCATGGTTTCAGTGTGTTTCTGACCTTTTGAGTAGGTGGGGTTTATCTATATCTGATCACGCATATATCCGCCAGCAGATTTACAGAGCTTACATCAGCACAGTGTGGTCTCACCCAGATCCAGCACGGGTCAAGCTTCATTTTTATCACACTCATCTTCTTCAGCTTGATGTTTCCAAGCTTCCCATTCGGTCGGGTTATTTGTCTCAGACGTTATCTTTCGGCCTGCGTTACCGTCTTGGTCAATTTAGGGTCTCTTCTCACCAGCTTGCTATTGAGACAGACAGATACACAAACACACCTCGACCGCTACGGATTTGTCAGTGCTGCTCTTTACAGGAGATTGAGGATGAGTTCCATTTTATTTTCCGATGTCCAGCCTACTATGAGATCAGAGGCAGATACCATTGCTTATACAGAGATACTCCACTTACACTTGCTTCTTTCCTTGCCTTCTCAGATGCGAGATGTGTTGGTTTATTATTGCGAGAGATGTTTACTCTGAGATCTTCCTTTTTATTGGATGTTTCTGATGTGGATCATAGCCAGTCCCACATTACGCACTTTTTCCAGACGAGGGATAGAGATGAGACTTCTGACAGTGAGATAGACATTCCAATACGACGTCCGAAGCTCCAGCATCCTCTTCGCTCCTCCAGGCCCAAGGTTCTTCACCGGAGGCCAACACCTAATTCTCACCATATCACGCAGTTTTTTATATCCACTTAGCGTTAGCTAACTTATTTCAGTTTCTCTTTCCCTCTGTGTAGCTGGTGGTTAAGCTATTGATATTGTACCCTCAACAGAGCTGGAGGTTAAGCTTTGTTTTTCTCTCTGTTTTCTAGTGTTGGTTTAGCTGTTAGGAATAAGTCCTACGTGGACAATGCTCCTTTTTTGATGTATTTTCTACTTGTCTTATGTGCCCTCGGGTACTTGACAGACATTAATATAATAATTCTAATTCTAATTGTCTCTCTCTCTCTCTCTCTCTCTCTCTCTCTCTCTCTCTCTCTCTCTCTCTCTCTCTCTCTCTCTCTCTCTCTCTCTCTCTCTCACACACACACACACACACCAGCCTATAACATAATTTATCGAGTGAAATTATTAAAACAGTTGACACGTTCACCTTAAAAGAATGAACATAAAGCTCTAGGCCATTGGGACATCCTTTTTTTAAGAGACTCATTTTCAAATAAATCGGTCTAGCTTACAAACGGTTGTATAAAAGTTATAATGCTGATTGCCAATGGAAGAACATTACTTTTGAATTTTCCCATTCGCCTTTCACTTTTCAATGAAGCCTCACTTTTAAAGAACTGCAACCCCACTTCGTGTTGTAGGTTGCATGAGTATAATTGAGAGGGAGTGGCAGTTGATACTGCTTATCTCAACCGCTTGAGTATCATAATCCATAACTGTACACAATTTATAAAGAGATAGAAGAGCTAAGATCAACTACGAAAATTAGCAATATCAATGAAGAGGCTTTTAAAGGCCAAGGCAAGGAGCTACTACTCAAAGGATTGAGCAAAATTAGATTGATCTAGCTACATAAATAGCACAGTGTGTGCAAACCGATCAAGTATAAAAGCAATGCCAAAACAAATAAACTATATTATTATTACGCATGTTATAAAAAAAAAAAAAAGTTTTGAGAAAATAATATTGTCCTTTGCAGCATAACATCACCGCATCAGTCCACAAGCATGAAAACTTCAAAGCCACAGTAGCAACCATACATGGCATGATCGTCAACTAGCACATCTTGACAAATTTTCTTCAAAAACACTTTCGTCCCTCGCCATTCTGCAAGTATATAGGTGTCCTGCAATGATCCTATGTCACAAAGGGTAACCAAATTCTAACCCGAGAAAAAAACAGCTGTTTTTTGTTGTGTTATTTATAGTATGATGAAGGCTATGCACCTTAAAAAAACTAATGAAGTAGTAAAACTAGATTTTGTGTGTGTGCTAATTCTGGGGCAAACAACTAGCTATTCTGCCTCAATTTTCTAAAAAACTTAACTATCAACACTTGTATGAGTTTTACAGAACAAACTGTGAACTTGCCAAATCCATAAACTCTCAAATTTCCCTCTTGCACTCTGAAAGTTTCAAACAAAACTTTCAATAGCATGGTGCCATGTAGAGAGAGAGCATCACAGTCATTCTTATACTGAACCTGGATCTGGAAATTTTCAATGCAGTTTCATGAGTCCATCACCTTTCCTTCTGGATAGTTTGATATTTCTTTGATCTCTGCTGGATTTATTTCGTAATCTGGAATGTCCTTTGTGCTCAATAATTCCAGAGGTGCTTTGATTCTAGATCTGGCCTGAAAGTTTATTATGCACAGACAGATGCTGAAATATTACATTCATGGTATTAACCACCTTCTGAAAAGCTTCATCCAGAGCACAATGTCATTCCAAAAAAACAGTTAACCTTTCTGTAATCATCTTCGAATTATGATCCAGATTCCACAATACTCTAGAAAGAAATACTTTACTGTATTCTTGGTGCCGCAGCTTTCAAGGAACCGGCATACGTCAGTGTTATTGTAGTGGCGTGCATCTGCCAATGGCTGCAAACATACCGACAAGTAGATCAAGTAAAACTTCTATTGCTCGTTCACAAGGTGGAGTACTTCACTGACATTGCAAACTGACATGATTTGTGATAAACTGAATGAAGGGGGATTACTAGGAACAACATCAAATGGATCAAAATCTCCTTTGCTGTAAACCAGGTCCTTGCAGTCAATACACAAGTAAGACTCTTTCAATGCCTTGCACTCTGTTTCATACGTATCAATTTTAGCTCCTCAGTTAGCCATGAACAGTGAAGACCTCTTTGCATTGAACCATTCAGCTTTGTGGCTAAAACCTATACAGTCGTGAAATTCCGTACATACATCTACATATTGTTGAAAGTTCCAACTTAAAGACAGATTGCAATGATTTCTGCTTCAAGGTAGGTATAATATGCTTCAATAGATTGAAACTGCACTACAAGATAGCACAAAAAGAAGTGCCTTCAAATATCTTTCATTGCATCATAGAGACCAGTACCGCAAACAAACCACCTTTTCAGGTTATCTGCTAAAGGAGCATCGTAGGATGATGTCGAATTATCATCCCTCAAATCCTTAATATGCGTTAGCTCAGATCTTACAAGATTGGACAGTAAAGATGAAACTTAGGGACCCTCACTATCCACAGTCCTATTCAGAGACGGGAATTGAAAATCTGGAGCCCTCTTGGACGGAATCGGAAAAAACAGAGCCCTCTTGAATGGAATCTTTCGAATTCTCTTAGGGCGTAATTTTTGGACAAACTTTTTCAGACCAAATATTAAGCTTGATAATGTGCCTATTTTTGCACATTATGGAAACTAGGACTCATCCTCTCACCAAATCGCAGTAGCAGTACCGTTATTGCAGCTCAGCAGAAAATTGTCCTCTCGTCGATCCACAATAGCCCTACTGTGGCTTGCCAAGAGGAATCACAAATAATTTCCATAATATGCCTCTAAGCACAGCTTATGTAGCCCTTATTAGAATAGAAAATTACAGCTTCACCTGGTAAGTAAGCATACCGTGCTGCCCCAGCGATCTGTAGCATTTACATCAGCGCCCTTATGAACAAGCAGCTCCACAACCTCTTTTTGTCCTTCACATGCTGCCAAATGCAAGGCTGTTCGGCCATCAAAATCTTTGCTATTTACATCCACACCGCTATCAAGGAGACATTTGACTCCGTCCACGTCTCCCTTGCTGGCCAAGTAGAGCAACTGTATGGCTTGGTCAAGCTGCTCAGCAGAAGTTAGCTCGCCATCAGACGTACTGCTCCCACTGCTTTCTTCTGGAGCCAAAGAGGATTGTCTTCCCAACACAAACCTTTGCTTTGAAGTTGCCATCTTTCAGGTCTTTGAGAACCTTTCCCGCATTTATGTTGCCATCTTACAGATACTAGAAGTTTATCTTCACAAGGAAAGAACTCCCGGTGTAATGCGACTGCTGAAAATCAGATAGGCCTGAGCCAAAAAGAGGTGCAGATTGCAGCTAGTCAGTGAAAACAGAAATGCAATAAGGTATTTGCAAAATAGATATTTGTCGCAACTATCTTAGATTAGACTTAGTGATCATTCTGCAACAAGCACTTGTAGAACTTGTTTCCAAATACTAATTGATCTTTAATGACAAGCTTTACAGACAAAATCAGAAGCATTTGCATAGAAAATAAGTGCATGTCACTATGCATCAGATGAGAGCTTACGAGAATGAGCACAATAAGAGCAATATCCAGTACGGCTACCTCCAAATTAGCAATGGTTGCCAGATCAGAAGCTGCAGATTTCAAGCAGAGAAGCTGTTCCGCGCACCAAATGCTGAGATCCATAAGGAGCAACTACAAATGCTCAAGATCCATAAGGAGCAACTGTAGATCTATCGAACATACAAGAGAAAAGAAAAGCAAAAACATAGACAGATCTATGAGATGCACCTATATACCGAACTCCATAGCCATATAGGCGAAGGACAAAGGCGGCACAAAAAGTAGCGAGAACACTCGTTACTTCTTTTTCTTGTGAGTTATGTTATGTTATGTTATTTACTTATGTTATGGCATGTAATTAATAAGCTCATTAAATCTTTGCACCCATTGTCGCGTCGAGCTAAATGCATGCCGCAGCTTTTTGGCAAAGAGGTATGGAACTCTATGGGATGGGACTCCCTGGCAAAGGGATACAGGGGCTTACATACACAACCAGCCTGGTAGCTGTCTGTACATGTGGAGGGTGCTGAGAATGTGCTTAGAAGGTGTTAACATGTGAATTTGTGACTTAAAGGAGAAACTTTTAACTACCCATCAATCACCTCCATCATGCATTTAGGTCAAACTGGTCCCACTGGACCCTTGGGGTCCCATTGGACCCACCCAAGGCCTTTGGCCCGTGCTTGACATTCAGGTAAATATCCAAGAATCTAATAAAGCATAATAATCTTATTGATTTATTTTCATTGTTGGAAATTACATCATCCATGGGTATGGTTTCTTTGGAGTTACATTGCAAAGACAAGAAATGTCTTCAAGACCATTGGTGAAATTTGACGTCCAACCGTCGTGCACATCAAAAGCCTTAATTAGGAATGTTGAAATTTGATGTCCAACTCTCATGCACGTCAAAAGCCTTATTCAATGTATTTGAATAGCACTTTCAATTTTTGGCCGTCAACGACAAAGCTTAATGTTTTTGACAAAAACCTTCATCACTAGGCCAGCTAGTCAATGGTTGCAATGTCGTAATCTCACAATTCACACTACTTAAAATCTATGGAAAATTTTTTTGTCTTTTGGAAATTTGAATTTGAAAGGCAAATTCTATGAAAGGACATCTCATGATGGGCATGGACGTTGTAGAAGACATCACTATAAAAATTTAGCATTGTTCCAAACTCATGAGGTCAAAGAAATTTTGTAGAAAACTCAAAGTTGTCCCCTACTGTACTTCCATCGTACCTCGAGACTTGGATAAGCGTGTTACTTGTGGCAATGGAGACCCAAGTTTGAATTTCAATCTACTAAAGAAAAAGAGGCATGTAAGAGCTCACTAACATGAACAAGGGACATATAGGGCTCCAATACCAGCTTGACCTAATATGTGGATGTACATTGTAAATATTGTGAATAATGATATTAGAGCAAAGTAACGTCATTGCAATATAAAGACTCCAAGGGTTGGCTCAATTGGTTAGCTTGGCATCCAAAGTTTATTTGGTCCTAGGTTCAAGCCCCCCATGGAAACCAAAATGCATTGCAATAAAAACAAAGTGATTAATATTTCACGAGAAGCTTTGAGTTAAGCTAGGTTTTCAAATCTTTGAAAAAACAATTAACAAATGTTACATTTTAAAAGAAATTAAATATTAGGACTCGTCATTGCAACATGGTCTTCATTGCCACAATTTTGCACTAGTGATGGGCACAATTACACACCTATGCTATGTGTGTGTGCACGATCTAGTTATGCCCAAATTTAAGTCCAAGCTTCAAAAAAAAATTCTCTTTAGCTATGTATGCATGTTTTATAGATTTTGAGTGGAAACTCATAGAAGCTAATGCCTAAAAAGCCATTAACACTCAACTCTAATGGGCCACCAACGAAAAGA
The DNA here is from genome assembly GCA_029204225.1 of Diphasiastrum complanatum. Classification (NCBI taxonomy): domain Eukaryota; kingdom Viridiplantae; phylum Streptophyta; class Lycopodiopsida; order Lycopodiales; family Lycopodiaceae; genus Diphasiastrum; species Diphasiastrum complanatum. The sequence continues at coordinate 51,271,111 of CM055093.1, forward strand.
AGAAGTTTCAAATTTAATCATTAGTAAAATGGACTAAATGCTAAAAAAATCTCGTGGGGATGCAAGAGAGGTAGTACGAGATTCAGTTTGAACTAGGGATGTCGCTATTGACTAGTAAGTCTCATTTTTTAAAGTGAGATTCATGGAAAGTCTTATTGTTGTTACATTTGTCAAGTTTGACCTGAATGTGCCTTACTTTTAACATCCAACCACATGCTTTCGTGTGTTTTGGGCAATAGAAAAAGCTGGTAACAAGCAATTGTGTTTGTTCCTTGGAGTAGACAATTGAAACTAGGCTGCAATTAATTGACTCAAAGTTGTGTTGTTGAAGATTGGTATCTTTGCAAAAGTTGTTTTGTTGCAAATGTTTACATATTAGATTAACAACCTCTCTATGGAGGAGTAAGGGCTTGGAATACAAGGCTGAACCTTGAAGGTGCTCAAATCCTCTTTCCTTAAATTGTAAAAAAAATTAACTTGAAGCTAGATCTAAGTTTTAATTTTATGCTTTTCTTTTTAAATTTGAAAATGCACAATCAAACAAAACTAATGTTGGACATTCATTCATGGTCTGATTTCCCACACAAATTGAACACCAGCCCTTTTTATCGACTAGAAAGGTCTTAGCAAAAATTTTTGTTGCGTTGATACTCTTAGCATGCACCTCTTCCAAAGCTTTCATCTTTTCATCGAACTGAATCTGCATCTTATCCAGCTGCATCTGTTGCTTTTGACCAAGTTTTTCGAACTCGTTAATCATCAATTCCGTAGTAGCATAGATCTGTTGGAAATTAATCTTCGCCCTTCAATTTAAAAAGACTATGTATGAATCTGGTCCTACATGCAACTCGGCGAAGGTTCTTTTTCAGAGAGCAAGAAGTTTTCAAGTCTGATGATGAAACTGCCTTCTTTTTCACCAAATATGCAAAAATGAGCGATTTTTGTTGTTTTCTCTGATTTCTCAAATCCAAATGGATTTTAAGAATTTTGATCTATATGGCTTCCCCTGCTCAACAGTCAAATTAGATTTCAAACAAGAAAACCCACTTAAATCAACAAAATAGCACCCGATCTAAGCCTAAGATGCAATTTAAACCCTACTAATGCCAAAACAAGATGCCCAAATGCAAGCTAACATCCATCCAGACATGTTGCAAACTAAAAAATTGGCGTAGCTCCCTGGCAATGGCGCCAAAATTGTAGTGGGCTATTTCCTATCCTAGCGTCACCCTAGATCCAAGCACACAAGCATCAAGGTTATGAAGTTAGTTGTCACGCAGAGGTTCATTCCCATGAGAGTGATAACATAATCCAAAATCCAGCATGTGCATACTAATTTTAAAATCCATTAACACTACAACCATTAACCTTACATCCATTAACCCTAATCCACAATGATAGAAACTCGCCGCTCTCTCTCTTCTTCTCTCTCATAAAAAGCATAAGAACATTCAATCCCAATAAACATCAAATTCAACAATTAGCAAATACAAAGAAAACATGAGAGATGGAGGAAGAGAGATAGAGAGCAAGGACATTCTTGATCCATTCCATAAGAGGGCCAACCTGCTTGTATTGAAATGAAGAGAGAACATGCACAATGATTTGAATTAACCACTTATATAGTGGATTGAGAATTTGGGCGCCTCAATTTCATTTGGCTAACTCTAATCTAAGCATTCAAAAAGTGGAGGAAACCCATTCATTGATTGGAGTACCCAATTTGAAAATAAATTTTGGTGGGAACTCTTATTTTATTCATTAACTTGACCTTAAGGCCCTACGATATTAAAGATCCCGCAAAAAGGCCTAAAGTCCTTTTATTAACTTTCTAACCAAATAACTTTGTGATCATCGAGTTGGACTTACACACGCAGGGTGCCATATCCCTCTCAATCCATTGTTAAAATCCAGTCTCGGTTGTTTAAGTGGTTTACCAAAAAAATTAAAGAGCATAAAATATAAGAAAGTCAATCTTAAAATAAAGGTTCATAGAAATTATTTTAACCACCCACTAATAGAAAAATTGTGATAAAATTGAAGTCAAAATATGTGCTCGTCATACACATAAATTAATGGCTCTGATGCCAACTATAAGAAAACACATAAGCCTATTTTGTTATATTGTCGCACACTATCAATGCTCACTTGCCACCCATCCGTAGACTCAGCATTCTAGACTCAACCACATGTACTAGAACTATTGATACCAAAGTCATGCATGATCAGACCCCTAACAATAACTAATGTCCCATCATCACTCTCGACTCTCACTAGCATCATCATGAGACTAGATAATCGTCTTGGTTCAGTTAACATTCTATGCGAAAATTCTAATCTAGTGGAGAGTGCAGATTAGAGATGTAATCACTGACTGATTGCCAACCATCAAAACCATAAACAACTTCCACAAGTAACAGAGTGATGGAGGAGCTCACATCAAGCAAAGAGCTCACAAAGCAAAAGCATCTTTATTACAAAGACAATGCTACATATATAAGCAAAGGTCCCCTTTGCATGGGGACGCCATGTGGCATAGACCTAATAAATGCATGAATTTCATTGTTGGCCTCTACGTGGCATTTTAGCCTATATACAAGCAAACTCCCGTTATCGGCCCGGGACAAGCCCCCGGGCTGGCTTCTTAACTAACGCCTACTTACCAAACCGAAATAGTTCATAACAACTATAAACTATACTAACATTACAATCACAGTTGAGCTTACTAATTCTAACTCTCTTAAGCTCAAGTGTGATTTAAGTATCAAACTAACTGCACACTTATAACAGTATCGCATTTGAAGCTTCCATGAATAAATCAAATCAAATCTAAGATCAAATGTGAAAAGAGTATCAGAATAAAAATGTGTAACCATGTCCTAGAGTGTCCGTATAGATCATGTGCATTTTGCCTGCTACTTGTACTCGACTCACACTCAAGTACCTAGTCAAAGCACTTGACTCACAAAGTATCAACCAAACACCATGCTCTCAACAAGAGTCTTCCACACTCTTACTGCCACACTCTTAACTGGACTTGTTTACTATCCAACTTGAAACACAAGCGGACCATGTTAGACACAAGACTCACACAGAGGAAACCTCACTGCCACCATGAAACTATCATCCTCCATACTAGGCTGACATCCTATCAAACGCTTACAAGACAAACTCATAACGTTGATAACAATGAGCGACTATGGCTTGACCTAATGAAATCTTACTGCCACTTAGATTATACCCTCACCACTAACTACTTTAGGTGGTTTATTGTTGGTTCTTCAGGAATATCTCGGATTCCAAACCTCATAGGATCCATGTGATTTAAGATATGCTCATTTGTGAGTTCTACATTTTCATCGTAAGACAACGTGACTGACATGAATGAGTTCATCTTCAATCGGATTTGGTATTGGATCGGTTGATATCCAAGCTACATTCATCATATTCACTGAAAAAGTGATTGACGTATCCAAAGTTCAATTTGGTAAAGGAATCTCGCTCAATTCGGATTGATTATCTCGTTGACACATATAGCCTGATGTACAATCCACTATTGCAAGAGCTTGGTTCCAATTGATAATATTAGTTTGAGAGTCATAATGAACTCCCAAATTCTTTACATGTCGATCATAGGTTTGATTCATTGTTGATGAATGATCATCCCCTTTTTGGAACATTGGCTTGATAGTCCAAGTGATTGAATCAACTTTGACTGCACGGGATCTAGTTTGCATTTGCTTTGGCTTGGACGCTATGATGGAGATAGGCTCCTTGGTGGAAGGCCTATATACTGGTCAAATCAGAGTTGGCAACGTCAAGCATGGGAAGTTGAGCCTACATGGGATGTAGGAGAGTCAGATCATCATCAATATCTCTGGGAGATGGGCGAGCTACTCAAGTGTAGCCTATGGTGAGGTTTGTGTACATTCATTCATTGAGTCCTTGGTAGACTCTTGTGCTTGGAGCATGGGGAATGGATGGGGATCATCTTTCAGGACTTATTGGATAGTTGGATATGCTTGGACGTGGGGGCATCTTGACTTATAATCTCAGTTCTAGCACTCCCTCACAAAGTTGGAATGAAGATAAGATGATGTGAAATCTACTTACAATCAAATCTTGTCAACTTTGGCTATTTTTGGACAATAACATGACTAAATATCCCTCACACTTTTTGATGTACTTTCAAGACTTGTAAAACAAGTTTATAGGACCTGATTTCAGCCTAGATTAATTAGACTTCATGACCCTATGTCAAATCTAATTAATGGCACTCAATGTTGGTAGCTTATCCTAAGATTTCCACCATAAATTACATCAAAAGCTCACAAATTGAATATTTTGGATCAAATAAATACCATGCATTAAATGCAGGTTCAGAGGTGCCCACACATGTGGATAGTATGGATTTGGACCCCTACCAAGTTTGGGATCAAATCTCCTCACCAAAATCAAGATTCTAGCTTGCCCTCTCAATACTAGTTTTTTAGCACCAAAACTTGCTAAAAATGGATTTGCATTAGATCAATGGCTTATGCTCTTGTACTTGGCTCTGATACCATGTGAAAGTACTGTACTTTAGGACCATAAATGACCAAGAGTGATTGGATGCAAAAATTAGACACAAAAAAGTTGACCTAGATTGGCAATTTGACAAACAACAAGCACTAACAATCAAAAGCATTGATCAACATTGAAATCTGAGCCCACACGTGTGTACTACAACCTGAGAAACAAGTAGAAATTGATTTGGTTTCATTTGGATCACAAAAACTCAATGTACATAGTGAACTAGCTTGAGATTGCCAATGAGCTCCAAAAATATTCTATCTTCTCACTATGGAGAGAGGGAATACATAGCAAATTCGACTTCCTTCTTAAAGTTAGGTGGATTTCCAGCATGTAATAAGGAAGTTAACTCACTCTCTTTGACCTAAAATGAAACCTTAGTCTATTTCCTAGAGTCATGCTTGGTAGATAGCTAGTTGGTCAAATTTTCACATTAAATCTAGGATTTAGGTCCTATGAACTAGGAATCACTACCAAAATGACATGACCAACCCTATGGACTTGACCTAACCTACATTAGGAGTGGATTGCCACGTGGCATCTGGGCCTCACATGTGTGAAATCCACTTAGGTACAAAATTTACATTATACTACATGGTTTTTTATCAAACTAGATTTGCCAATTTTTGGCAATTCTTCACAAAAAGTTATGGAAAATGCACATTTTATTGATCCAAACTATGAACTAGAATCAAGACTATTCGACAAAACAAGCTTATCTAGCCATTTTAATTCCACAATTGGCACATAGATTTTATCCCAGAAACTAGCTTATCTTGGCATTTAACTCCACAATTGGCATATAGATTTGACTTAAAACATGATCTGATGCTACAACAAGCTTGAATAACCTATAAACAATTTTGATACCTTCCAATCAATGCAATAAATGCATAAGATCACTCACAAAAAATGCCTGAACTCGCCACACAAAAACAATGTACTTGAAAGTGAAAGATCTCAATTTTCCATCAAATTCTATGACAAAATCTCATAGATATATGTACATGTCCATCTCAAACTTAGGGTTTAGAGTTACCTTTCAACCATGCTTGACCCAACGCTAAAGTCAATACCCTAAAATAGTCCATCAACCCTAGCATGGACCTCGAGATATTGAGATCCATGAACAATGTATAACATACTAAAAATAGTCTTACATTCTCTCTACAAAGCTAATGTACATTTTGTAATCACTTGTGAAGATGTCAAAAGACCTCATGTGAGGAATTTACATGATTAGGCATAGGGCTAAGCATCTAGACATGTGGCATGCGCCACATCATCACTCACAAGTGGAATTTTACATAGCTAGTATTGTGAAAATTCAATAGTGTTAAGACCCTCAAGGATAACCCCTAAGATGAGGATAGGAGAACACAATAGGAGACACTATGAAGCCAAACCGCCCAACCAATCCTAGATCAAACCTGGATCTAGCCCCCAAGCCATGCCATGTGAAGCAAGAGGAGAAGAGAGAAACTGGTAACCTAAACCCAATATGTCGACGGGAGAATCTCCACCTCATTATATAGAGAGTAGAGTCATGTGCATTCCCCACCTCATTATATAGAGAGTAGAGTCCTGTGCATGAAACCATGCAACCCCCGTGCAGGTCAACTATAAATAGGTCTCATCTCTTCATGCAGTCCTCCTTGCCTATATCCGTCACACAGACATGCAATACTCCATATGTCTCAATTAGAGTGTCTGGGTCCTCTCAAGGTAATTAGTCATAAACAGGCCTTGACATGGAATTAGATCATGGTGTGACCAATAATCTCGAGTATTGGAGGGCCGGTTTACCATTTTAGGACTATTCCAGGTCCTTGACCGAATGTGGCCATAACAAATAGTATTATGCATAAAGTATAAGGGAAGCTCTCTCAAGGTCCTGCTTACAAGACAAACACAATAGAAAACACACTATGGAGCAACCTCCCACCAACCAAATAGAAGCAACCAATCAACTCTAGAAGCTTCACCCCCAAGCCAAGGAGTAGGAAGCATGAAGGTAGAGTGAACCCTAGCACTGAATCCATCACAAATATGAGGAGTAGGGCGAGTTTGGCCTCTTCTTATAGAGCCATGAACCACCTGTGCACACAGACATGCAAGGTTCTAACTCTCCTATACTTAGATTCCTCCAAAATATATTTTCTATGCATAGATCCTCTATTCATAGAATTGCTATTGATAACTCTATACATGCCTTGACTGTCCCAGACCTTGTACTAACTCCATTTAGTGTGTTCTGAGCCTCACAAGGATATTAGTTACTTTCGGGTCACGTCCAATATGATGTGGTATAACTAACAGCTTGTTTCACTGGAGTACCGTCGTGTACCCAAGACTAGAAGTATCCTGAATCCTATGTACTAATCATGGACATGACATTCTTCCCTCCTTAGACTACTTCTATCCTTAGAATCTCTCAAACAGGAAAGAATTACAGCAACAGTTTTTTTAACTTTCAATAACAGCCTAGAAAATAGGTATCCTTAGTTTGACTTTCACATCAAACAAATACTCAAAGATAATCCTATTTTCCAAGCGATAATCTTTGCACTAGAGTACAACTCAAGTTTGAGTTAAATGCTCCTGCTTCTAGCATCAAATGCAAGAAAATAACACCCATTCATCTTAATAGATTTGCATCTCGCCTATGATAACTGGAGATCTAATCAAAAAAAGAAGAAAAATTGAACTCAAGCATCTGCAGACCATAAACTATGGCAGAATAGCATCCTTTAGATAAATTAAACTCTCCACAGGTAAAATTGCTTTCCTTGTGAGAATATCTGTGAGATTTATAGGTTCTCAATAAAATACTAGAGTAAAGAGATTCAAAACATTAATTTGAATACTTACTCAATTAATAAATCAAGATTTAATCATCACACTTAAGAATCATCAGAATTCCATATAAGCCTCTGACAATAATTAAGTATCTATTTATGATCCGTCAATCATAAATATTTAGATTTGTATGATTCGTCAATCATAATGTTTTGGAATCCAAAACCATACTTAATCATTTACAAGATACTGGAATATATGTCCTACATAACTCTGGAAAAGTAAGAATCATTCCGAAATCTTTCCACTAAGAAAATACTAGATTTAAGAATATTCTTCAAATAGGATTATTTGACAAAAGTGCAAGATATTCAAGTTGTTATGGTCATATTCGGTTAAGGACTTGGAATAGTCCTAATATGGTAGACCGCCCCTCCAATACTCGAGATTATTGGTCACGCCGAGATTTAATTCCATGTTGAGACTTGTTTGTGACTAATTACCTTGAGAGGACCCAGACACTCTAATTGAGACATATGGAGTATTGCATGTATGTGCGACAGATATAGGTAGGAGGACTAAATGAAGAGATGAGACCTATATATAGTTGACCTGCATGGGGGTTGCTTGGTTTCATGCACAAGACTCTACTCTCTATATAATGAGGTAGGGATTCTCCTGTCGACATACTAGGTTTAGGTCACTAGTTTCTCTCTTCTCCTCTTGCTTCACATGGCATGGCTTGGGGGCTAGATCTAGGTTTGATCTAGGATTGGTTGGGTGGTTTGGCTCCATGGTCTCTCTTATTGTGCTCTTCTATCCTCATCTTAGGGGAAATCCTTCAGGGTCTTTACATTGGTATCAGAGCGCGGCTGAGATGCGGTCAAGGATGGGATTGGAATGTTATGTTCTCAAGGGAATTGTGGAGTGGGATTCACTAATTGCAATGGAGGGCATGTTTTTCAAGATTTGGTGGTAGAGTGCTCTTCTACTTGTATGATTTTGAAAAAGACGTTGTGATTTAGTAAAAATTCATTCATAAATTTCTAGTGCTTCATGGAAGGTTTCTTTTGAGTTAGAATGATATGCATGGACTGATCTCCTTGTTTGTTTTATTGTTAGCTTCTGCTGGATTAAGGATTACGGTAACTAGCATAACTCCATAAGGTTCTAAATCATTGTCTAATTGTTTCATTGAAAGATTGATTGTAATCAATTATTCCTGACTAATATGAACTGTCTGCAAAGTAGAAAGATGATTCCAGGATTTGCATGCTGAGGATTAAAAGTTTTCTATATTCAAATCCTCCAGTAAGTCAGCATGTTAGGAACACTGATTGGAAGAGTCATATGCTACTTCTTTAATTTGAGCAGAACTTAAACAATAGACAATTTCAGATCATTCTTCTAATTCCCAGGAGAAGCAATATGATGTGTATATCCTGTTGATGGTAGGATTAGAATCATATGCTTGGAATAAATACATGAATCTCTTCTCTTGGAAATCATGGATGGTGAATAGCTGTTAAAAGACTCTCATAGTTGGGTTATGTCCTCTGACGTCGTTTATCAGAAAATCAATCTGCGTGCTATGTGATTGATAGAAAACAACTGAGGGAATAAGCGTTGTGGGTCTTAGTGAAAAACCTATCAGGAGCTCTGACCACAGTCCAACCATTTTGATAACATGTCATGGAGTCCTCTGCTTGGAATCTACCTGGACTTGTTAGTTGTTGGAATGCATCAAGATGAATGTCTGTAGATTGCTGGATTGCTAAAATGATACATGGGATGAGCAATCAGATATGAAGGAGATGACTTTGTGTGAACTAAGTCATTAAACATCCATTGCTCGCTCTCATTCAATCTGGCGGCTATCGCTTTCTTTCTGATGCAAGCAACATTGAATCATTGATTTCTTGGAGAGCGCGAGGACTGGGGGTGAAATATTGATGGTTGTCAGCAGCAAAAAGCTCATGGTTTCATTTCATTTTGGTGAGCCACAGAAGGCAGACAATAAGCGCGATCCAAACTCCTATCATTGTCTGAATTCTCTCTGTCTCCCGATTGTTGATGGTCGCGTTGTCACAAGAAAATTGAGGGAGCCTGGAAGCTCGAGGTAGTGAGGAGAGGACGGGCTCGTGACCTACTATGTGGATGAGCCGAGCAGCCATCACGGCTGTGGCCACCAGCATGTTGTTGTAGGCCTTTTGAAAAGGAAACCCTTAGGGTTTACTTATTCTTGCAAACCTTGAAAAAAAAAAAAGTTTGGCCTTGCAATGAATTTCTTTTTGAAAATAAGATTTCTAGATACATGTCGAGTGACCATAGGCTTTTAAAGTTTTGATTGTAGTAACTTTGATGATGATTTGAAAATGAGATTTCTTAATTTAAGTTACTAGCACCCAGTCAGTAGAATTTTTGGGTTGTTGGTGCTCAGTTTCAAAATTTGAACCTTAGTTTGAATATTGCTACCCGAATTGGGAAAATCCCTAGGAACAATATGCATGTATAGAGATTTTATTTGCTGGTTAATTGGCTTACATTAAAACCTATCGATAAGCCCAGATTTTGTGAGAAACTTTAGTATTGTTGATCTTTGGTCAAGTTGTAATAATTGGTTTTCTGGAATAAGTTTTTTTAAGTCGATCTTGACGAAAAGGGATGAATGGTACAGTTCTCAGGCATATACCTAGTTTCGGAATTCGATTCCTTGGTACGATGCTATTTAAACCATTTAACTTTGGAGTATTGGTACTCCCAGTAAATGGAGTTAAATTGTATTTTCTTCAATTTTTTCCTTTTCAATTCGGTAGAACACCGATCAGTTGGTTATTGTGGTTTTGATGATTTAGGTCATTAAATTTGAACAAACCACAAGCTTTTGGAATACTTGTTAAATAATTAATGGTGGAAAATTTAGAGTATTTGGAGGTAATTCTTTATTCAACAATATTAATTGGGGTGAATACAATGTAGAAAGTACCCGAATCCAAATCTTATTTCCCATTAATTATAGATAACTTAATGAAGTAATTCCTAAGCCAGTAAGTTGAAAAAGACGAACAGTCCAATTTTATTGAAAAAATTGTATAGGAATTATAAAACCGATTTCATTTCCAGTAAAATCCTATGGTGAATTATATTCAAAAGTTCAGACTAGTACTATTTCACATACTAGTAAATGATTTTTGATATATCAGATATTCAGCCTAGGTATAGGACATAAATGAAATTATTTCATATTTTTTCAAAATTCCTACAATATTAAATTTTAAACAGTTACTCATGTCGTTATGTCTTCTTGATACCTTAGTTGAAAGATTTTCAAGGAACTGAAAATTCTGAGGAGGGAAGAAGAGTAAACATCAGTGGTAGTAAGTGTGATTGGGAAATGTATTTTGCAATTAGGATTTTGGTAATCTCAGTAAATAATTGCTTAATACCAGTTATTAATTTCCTGGATAGAATTCATTTAGTTGAATTCATAGTTTATATCTTTGTAACCATTGAGTTATCTACAATTTTGGATGTCAATTGTGATGTTAGAAGTAGAATATGATATATGGATTACGTTGGATCTGTTAGTGGATTGAAGATTATCCCTAGAGTTGATGCTCTTGGATCCAGTGGGATTTGAAGCTTATCATTAACCAAAAAAGATCATAATGTAATGAGGAACCATGTTAATTCTTCTTTTTGGATCACAAGATCAGGTGTGGATTTTGATATCCATCTGATAGGCATGCCAGTCATCCAAATAAAGGAATTCTCCAGTGTTGGGAACAAGAGATAATATCCTATCGTGATTATAGGACAACTAGATGATCCATGGATCTCTAGAATATCAGATAAGACGGTTAAGAATTTTCTGAAAGGAAAAGCTAATGGTATGCGACATCAGTAATTTTGGAAAGGAAATTCTAGGACTGTAAAAATCTGATAATCAATGGTGTGTTTTAGTACCTAGTCGCGATATGGGAAAAATAAAATCGTTTGATCAAATGTGAGATATTTTGGAAAATTTTGAGGTTGAATCTAGATCCCAATATGGGTATCTCATTATTTACAAAATCAGAGGCCCTCAAATTTCACTTTCTTAATTAATCCTTTACTTCTAAGTAATTTCTCGAATATAAGACATCAGACTTGTTTATATGATTCTTTCCAGCATGAAGTTATTCTTCTGAAAGATTGTTATGTCATATAAATTACTACTTGTGGGAATGGACTTTGGAATTCAGATAAATTCTAAGGTTAAAGTGTTTCAGTTTCTTAAATCTAGAATATCCCTGTTGCATAAATGGACTTCAGAGGAATGATAGTTTTGTCACTCAGGTTGAAAATATTTGAACAAAAAGTCATGTGTGTAAGAGAGTGAATCCTTTTGTGAAATGCTTATTACTGACTTTTCTTAGATTTAAATATTTTCATACATCACCTTTCCAATTAACTTTTATTGAAATTTATGATTTCTTTAAAAGGAGGGGTGAAGTGGTGGACTGAAATTCTATTTGGAAATCTGTTGGTTGCATAGTTTTGGGAAGAGAACCAACCGTGGTATAGAAATGAGGTTTGGTCTAAAAGTAATTTCAGATAGATTCAGAGTAAGATACCTAATTGGAACTTTTCGAGTAAGAGGAATTCTCTAGGGATTGTGGTGGACAATTTGGAACTAGAACAAGTTTGATATTTGAATCATTATCTATAAGTAGTATAGTAAAAGATCAAAGGTTACTAATTCCATTTTGATTGGAATAGAAGTAAGCTTGATCAGAATTTAAGTTTGAGAGTTCTGTATTGGATCAACTTAATCTTAGTTTTAGTGCTAGGATCAGTGAGGGGTTAATTGAGTGGAAGGAATTGTGTAATTAGAAGGTAAGTTGGATTGGAAAACTGTTGAGATTGAATGTTATTCGTCTCAGAGATTTCTCGGATATGTTATTTACTCATGAGAAATAGAAATTATTTTGTAGCTGAGTTACAAGATCTCAATGAGATATGTGAGTAACATATGTGGGTTCTGGAGGAATCTGCCAGATAAAAATGTGTTTATGTACTGGGTCATAGTGAGATTATTCACATATGTGCATGATTAATCTTGTATGAATCTACTGTGTATTCCTGGTTACTAGAGTTATTTGGTGCACTTAACCTAGTCGGTGAACATAGACATATGATCAAGTATTGTTTGACATATACTTGCAGAGTTAACAAATCTTTTTGTGAAGATTTATGGATTAACTTATGAATGATTTGGATATGGATCTAAATGTGGTGTTGTACGGTACAATTAAGATCTGCACCTAGCCATTTGAGATTTCTGAATCATTGGCAATTAACTTGAGTAGTTGATTACTCTAGAATGAAGTTAATTGGTAAAACGATCAGTGTGATGTGGATTCACCAGAAATTGATAGTTTTGATATTGCTTGTAAGATGCATGATTAGTGAATCATTTGGGTTCATCAGTTAAAATTATGTGCATTGGATATACAAATTGTGATAGAGTATTCCTTAGTTAAGGAATAGACTCAGCTCATTAGTGATTGTATTCCAGAGCGCTCAATTGGATAACAAATTATAATGAATCCAAGAATAATAACTGAATTGATATTCAGCAGGACTTTGGGTATCTAGATTTTGATTCTAGATTGTGATCTAAAGTTTTTGTACTTGAAGATGATTGTCATTTTGGTATGCGTTCATCTCTAATTACCAGTGGTTTATAGAACTTGAATTTTGCACTTCAGTTAAAGAATCAAGTTTGAAGAACATTTTTAAATCCGGTATTATCTTAATGAAAAGATTTTGAAATGATTCTTAATTTTCCTGAGTTATGTTGGACATATACTCCAATATCCTATAAATGGTTAAGTATGGTTTTGGATTCCAAAAAATTATGATTGACGAATCATATGAATCTAAATATTTATGATTGACGGATCATATATAGATACTTAATTATTGTCAGAGGATTCAAAGGAATGGTGATGATTCTTAGGTGTGATGATTAATTCTTGATCTATTATTTGAGTAAGAATTCATATAAGTGTTTTGAATCTCCCTACTCCAGTATTTTATTTGAAAACCTATGGATCTCATAGACAATCTCACAAGATAAGTATTTTACTTGTGAAAAAATTTAATTTATCTAGTGGATGCTATTCTACTACGGTTTATGGTCTGCAGATGCTTGAGTACAGTTTTTTTCTTTTGATTGGATCTCCAGTTATTAAAGAGGACAGACAAATCTATTGAGATGAATGGGTGCTATTTTCTTGCATTTGATGCTAGAAACAAGTGAATTTGACTCAAGAGTATCCGAGATACTCAGAGTAGAGTTTTAATCATTCTATATCTTAATGATTCTCCTAGAGATTCTAGTTGAATGAATTATCATATCTTAGAATTGGATTCTAAGGATAGTCGTACTTGGGAATTTTTATGAATTGTCTGCCAGAGTTTGTGGATAATCTCAAACTATAATTATCATTTTTTCTTTAACTTTATTCTCCTAAGTTAGGGAATATTTCACTTAGTGGTTCATGTAAGTGTTTTACATAAAGGTGTTAGAAATCAATGATAAACTTCATTGTTACACTTCTTAGTTATTGTTTACGATGTACTTTATTACTAGTTGTAACTAGCCGTTGGCTAGTCTAGTAGTCTACTCCTAGGTTCTCCCTCTCTATTAGGGTTCATGGTTTATATGTACATTTTACATTTAGTATGTTGTCGTGTGATAGATTGATAGTGCGTGTTCTTTTTCGGCTTCTTTGGTGATTGCTTATGGTGAATGCTTGATGTTGCATATCTGATTATTGACATGGTATCAGAGCTACGATAGTCCTGCATGCCTGATCAGTGGATACAGCTTGTCACAAGCTCCACAACGAAGTGAGAAAGTCCTTCACAGGAGGTGTAAGCTTAGAGAGACAAAAAAAAAAACGGCTGGAAGAAATTCTTCTTGATGTATTTTGTAGGTTTTGGAGGTCACAATTATTAGTGGGGAACAAAGACATAGTCCCAGAGGCATCGAAAAGGCAAGGACAGCATCAAACAGATTGAAAATCTGTTGAGTGGAAAAAGTTTTACAATTTTTTTTTTTAGTCTTTGTGAGAAGTGTCATTTGTCAGAGAGTTGTGCCAAGAAATCTCTCAATCGTTTGTTTGGGGTACAGCAAATCACACCAGACAGTGTCTAGTACTGCCATTTAGAGCTTTGAGGCTTCATACCTTTCACATTACTGATATCTATCTGTTTGAACGATCACTCGTTTTGAAAGCTAAGCAAAGAGGAGGAGGCGTAGCCGCCACGCCAAAGGTACAAAATATCGGCCACTCTTTTTCAATGTGTTTTTTGGCCATATTATCACATGGTGTTCTCATGACACCCTATTTCACACGAATTAAGGAGTTACGAGACCAATTGACCGCTATTGGTAAACCAATAAGAAATGTAGAGCTCGTTCACATGGCAATGAATGGCCTATCCAAAAACTTCCAAATGTTTGCAAGCGACATTGCTTTGAGGGAGAGGTTACCAATGTTCGAGGATCTTCACGACATCCTGTTACAAGAAGAATAGGGTGAAATCTTGACAACCCTCATCGGAAGAGCAAGCAATGCTAGCTAAAGGAAGCATAAATACAAGGAACTTCCAAGAAACCGAATACTAAAGATGATGATCGGGAATCCTCATCATGAACAAAGACAAAAGGCAAATGTTTCTATTGCCAAAAGCCTAGACATTGGGCACGGAATTGCCACAAAAAGAAGGCAAATATTAAGAAGGGCAAGGTGAAGCAATTAACCAATCTTGCTGAGGAAGATCATGACAACGACAATGAAGACCAAAGTACAACATCTGCTATGGCATTAGCAATACAACATTTCACTGATTGTTACGTGGATTCAGGAGCAAAAAGGCACATGACTGGCAATAAGTCGTGGTTCAAAAGCAAAGAGCTTACCAATAACAAATATAGAGTTGAGACTCGCCAATGGTGACGAGTGCAAATTTGTGGAGTTGGTGCAGTGCCTATTCAATTTTTTGATGGACATGTGAAGGTAATTGAAAACATCTTGTATTTTGCTGGCCTTCAAAAAAGTCTATTATTTGTTGGGACACTGACGGATCATAAGTTGAAGATGGAGCTCAACAATAAGAAATATTAGATCAAAGATGTGAAACAATGTTTCAAAGTGATTGTTGATGGCTTTAGGGACAAAACTTGTGACTTGTATAAGCTGAATGTTGTCACAAAGTGCAATGCCTTGGCATCGACATCTATATCGCAAAGTGACCTATGGCATAGTCGATTGGAGAATTTGAACTTCAAGAGCTTGAGGCTGCTTCATAAGCTCAAGATGGTAACATGCCTACCCAATTTTGATGACAAAGAGGAATCTATTTTCAAGGGATTCATACTAGGCAAGTTACATAGGGAGAAGTTCAACAAAGAAGGCGCAACATGGAAAAAATGGGTGCTTGACTTGGTGCACTCCGATCTATGTTGGCCAATGAAGGTAATGGCCATTGGTGGAGCCTTTTATTTCTTGATCTTCATTGATGATTACTCATGAAAGACCCAGATCTAGACGATTAGAGAAAAGCTATCTGACACATTTTGAATGTTTCAAGAACTTCAAGAAGCATTGGTGGAAAACCAATCTGGTGCTAAGATCAAAGCACTTAGATCTAATCGTGGTGATGAGTATCGATCCACAACTTTTATTGACTTTTGCAAGGAGCATGGCATTAAACAGTAGTTTGCACAAGTTGATGCACCTCAACAAAATGGAGTAGATGAGAGAAAGAATCGTACCATTGTCGAGGTTGCTAGCCTAAGGGAAATGATGACACATACGGACTAGGCTGAAGCTGTAAAAACTATTGTATTCTTGCAAAATAGAAGCCCAACAGTTGTTGTCTCTAATCACATACTCAAAGAGGCGTTCAATGGTAAGAAGCCTAAGATGGATGTGTTGCGAGTATTTGGATCTCGTGTCTATGTTCACATACCCAAGAGTGAAAGGACCAAAATGCAGGTGAAGGCCTTGAAGTACATCTTTACAGGGTATGACGAGCAAACTAAGGGGTATAGATGCTATGATCCACTTGGGAGACACATGCACATAAGTCGTGATGTATTGTTTGATGAGATCCATAGGTTTAGAGATGAAGAAAAGGGTAGTGACGACCTATCCAAGCTTCTCAACGAGGACAAAGCAATTCCACCACCACAAGAAGATCATGAAGATGAGGATAAAGAATGTGGTACTCCTCCCATTATGGAGACAAGATGGAGAGTGAGAAGCAAACCCATGAGATCGGAAGAGAGCAAAGCTGCAAGTGACAAAAGGAAGGAAACGGATGCACCTTGGGACTCCTATTCTCCTAGTAGTGGATCACCTCAACGGAAAGTACCTAAGTGGTATACGAAGCTCATGAGTGACAAGGAAGGCGAAGTTGTTGAATCTAGCAAGGAGGGAGAGCCACAACAATAAAATGCATGACTTTCGACACAAGGCTCTAACAGATTCAAAAAAATTTCATAATCCATCGAAATCCGACATATATAATCCTTCGGAATCCGACATTATTTAAAAAAAAAAACTTTGTCTAAAATTTTACGGATGTCGGATTCCAATGGACATTAAATATGTCAGAATCCGACATCCCATTTCCAAGACACTACACAATTTTTAATTGATGATGTCACTTGTCCGAGGAGTTTTCTACTTGAAAAGGGACCCTTCATAAGAAACTTTTGTTTTCTACAATCACATGGACTAATAGAAATTTTCTAAATGGAACTCAATGCAATGAACACAAACTCCCATAATATAAACATAGACTTTGGTTACTCATTGGACAAGTCTTAAAAGCATGTTGTTGGCCTATAAAATTGCCCCTAGTCATAATGGATGCTCAAGCACAAACTCCCATAATGTGAATTTCAACACAAGCAACATTGAATATTTCTTCCATGACATTCATTAAGAGACCTTAGATTATGGCAAGACTTAGGAAGTGCAAGGTGATAGATAAAAGAGCATCATGGAGATACGAGTCATGAAAATAGAGTACTCAATGTCACTTCATTGAAAATTAAAAGATTCTAGAATCCTTAATCTAGTATTGGAAATTCCACTCAATCGTGAAGATGATTGTGCACAGAGCTCGATTGAGGATGGTCGTGCAGTCCCTAGATGAGCATAATGGTTGAGTGAAAAGTGATGAGACAATGCTACTCTTGCTATTGTGAGATTAGAGCAGGCAAAGGCAATGGTCGTGCAGTCCCTAGATGAGCATAATGGTTGAGTGGAAAAGTGGTGAGACAATGCTACTCTTGCTATTGTGAGATTAGAGCAGGCAAAGGCAATGGAATGATGCTCTTGCTATTGTGATTCGATTACTTCACTATTGGATACTTGCTTAGCTTTTGGGTGACAACTTCCTAAGGCTACGAACCAAGAGCTTGGGTAGCACTCTCTTCCCTTCAAGAACATAGCTTTTGCTGATGCTCCCAAGTAGAGTCTTAATTCCCATTTATTCAGCTCTGTACTTTCATGTGATTGGTTTTTCTTGGGAGGAGTCGGGAGACATGTTGCAGCATCAGATTTTATAACTATACATTCATTTCTGCACCTTTAATAGGCTGTGACGGTGGTTGCTGCCTTGCAACCTCGGCAGCTTCTGCAGCTTCCCTCAGCTGGAGGGCTACGAGCTGCCCACATTGATCAACCATGGTGGCAAAGATCCCGCCTTTCTTGCTCTTGTCAGCTGCTCTCAACAGGTTGATCGGAGAGTCGAACTCGCTTATGCAGCCGCCCGGCCCCAGCGCCAACACTCGATCGTAATCAATGATGGTTTCGATTCGATGGGCAACCGTCAGCACCGTACAATCACGGAACGCAGTAGACACAGTGGATTTTACCTTTTGATCAGTCTGGAAATCCAACGCCGCTGTGGCTTCATCCATCACTATTACCTTTGATCTGCGTAGCACGCATCTGGCGAGACAGAGCAGTTGTCGCTGTCCAACACTGAAATTGTTGCCGTTCTCAGTCACAGGCATGTATATGCTGTGGACCTTCTCCTCTAAATGAGCTGTCTGAATGGCCTCCCAGATCTCTTCGTCTGTATGAGACTCGAAAGGATCAAGATTGAATCTAACAGTACCTTGGAAGAGCATTGGATCCTGCGGAACGATGCTCAGCCTCTGGCGCAGATAATCGAGAGCTATATCTTGAATATCGATCCCATCAATCAAAATACTTCCACTGCAGTTTTGATTTTCCGCCATTCGGAATATAGCTGCCACTAGGGTAGATTTTCCTGCGCCGGTCCTGCCCACAATGGCGATCCTTTCTGCTGGTTGGATCTTAAAAGTTAGATTGTTTAACACTGGCCGCAGATCCTTCTGATATGCCATTGTGTATTTCTGGAACTCAATTTCTCCTTGGGAAGGCCAATTTTCTGGGATCGTAGATGGACAAGAAAGAGAGGTCTCCTCTGTAGGGAGATCGGCGTAGGCTTGGATTCTTTCCACGCTTGTGAAGTAATTCTCTGTGTCGGCAGCCACCCGCGCTCCGTAAGCGAGGGTGCCCAAAAGATGCAAACTCTGTACAAGAAGCACGCCTGTTAACCCAGGTGCGAGATTCGTTCTGAGAAGGATGACCATCATGGCCGAGGCTGTGACACAAATGGCAGCAGCAAAGTCTAGCCGAACTGCCATCCAGCGAGAGGTGTGCACGAAGAGAATGTAGGCGCGATCGTTGGCGTCGATGAGCTCGGCGAAGCGGGCGTGCATAGTAGGCTGAACCCCGTACGCGCGTATAGTAGCGATACCGTCGAGGGTCTGCTCGAAGTGGGAAAAGATGGGTGAACGAGAGATTCCGTCGAGTCTCTTAAGCTCGCGAGAGACGACAAGGTAGCTGTGGATTATGTAGTAGAAGAAAATCACAAATGGTGGTAGTATGAGGAGTATCCATGGCATGACCACGAAAATTGACGCGATCGAGCCCACAATGCCTACCAACACTTCCAAGGATTGCTGTGCAGAATTGGGCAGTAGCTCGTCCACCATCGCTTGATCTTTGCTGAAGCGGTTGAGGATTCTGCCGATTAGATTTTGACTGAAGAAACTCTGTGGCGATCT
The DNA here is from genome assembly GCA_029204225.1 of Diphasiastrum complanatum. NCBI lineage: Eukaryota > Viridiplantae > Streptophyta > Lycopodiopsida > Lycopodiales > Lycopodiaceae > Diphasiastrum > Diphasiastrum complanatum. The sequence continues at coordinate 51,290,651 of CM055093.1, forward strand.
TAGGACCTTCTCTGTCATTGAATTGTGCAACCTCTTAGCCGCTGTGACGGCGAAGTGGGTGAATAGCATGGCTCGGGCAAGCAGCATAGTGATGGAGCCCATCGCGAAACCTGCATACACTCCGATGTATAGAGCTGTTGACGCATTGTATCTTCTATCAGTCCAAATGCTGAGCCAGTAATCGGTCATGATCCTTATAGCCTGCGCCACCAGGAACACAATCATCACGAACGTGAAGACTATGAGTCCACCACCTGCTTTCAGATACTGCGCATGACTAGAGAACTTGACATTGCCTAAAACTCTGTCTTCGTTCGTAGTCAACGCTCGGACTAGCTGCGGCCTGGGATTTTTATTAGATTTTTTCAAAGAATCATAATCTGGCCCATTGCTGGGTCTTTTTAGGAATTGAAGACGTTCTTCCAGCTGTAGAGCATCGTCAGCTTTATCATCACTAATGACTGAGGTAGAAATTTCTGGCACTTGCGTAGCATGGACAGCTCTCTCATCGCTACCCTGAACCTCGATCTTCGGGATTGTGGACAGGTTCGCTGCCTCGCTTTCCTGTTCAGAATTCTGCCGTCTTTCCTCGGTTGGCTGATTGAAGCAATAATCGGCCAGATCGGTACCTGTCTTTTGTATCTCCTTGCAAGTGCCATTTGCCATGAGGTATAAGCGATCACATTTTTCCAGAAAGTGAATGCGGTGGCTGATAAGAATCACCGCTCTCCCTTTGAGCAATCCACCAAAGACATGCTCCATCAAATGCTTGGCTGTCGAGACGTCTACAGCAGCCAACGGATCATCCATCAGAACTAGCGGAGCTCTGCTGTAGCAAGCTCTCGCCAATCCGATACGTGCTTTCTGTCCGCCACTCAGATTTACACCTCTCTCCCCTAACTCTGTTTCATGGCCATCCTCCATTTGCGCTATATCATGACTTAGTGCGCAAGCTGCAACCACCTCGCGATATCGCTGCTTCTCGTAGGGATTCCCAAAGATAATGTTATTTCTGATGGAGTCGTTGAATATCCATGGCTGCTGTGGCACATAAGCTACTTGCATGGCACAGAAGCTGAGCTTCCCATCTACGCACTCCATCTCTCCCAGGAGTGCAAACAGCAAAGAGCTCTTGCCACTCCCGGTAGGTCCCTTCACTCCCACAAGCTCTCCGCTATTAACATAAAAATCAATTTGACTCAGCTCTGATCCGCGGCTCAGCTCTGATCCTTTCTTATTTTCTGAGTTTAAGTCGGAGACGGGGTTCTTGTTTAAATCCTGCTGAGAATTGATTTGTGCCGATTTCTTGTCAAAAGATTCTCTGCAGATCAGTCTTGACTTATCGCTTTCTGTATCAGGAGCTCGCATGTCCCTTTTGCTGTCTGAGAACAAATTTCGCAATGATAAGTTAGTAATGAGGAAAGATTCTCTGAAGGATTTCCTTAAAGATTCTCTGAAGGATCCTTTAAACGATCTTCGGAACGTCCATTTGAACTGAACCTTCTGTTCCAGCTCGTCCTGTAGCTTCCAAGAGAAAGCGCAGTTGGAAAGATGGATGGGTCGATCATGAGATTTGGACTCTGACATCTTCGCCATCTCCTCCTTTGTCCTGAAAGCGCTACCATTTGGAAGCTCCAAGAACCTTTGTAGCCTCCTGATCGCAACCCAGGCTTCACCAGCAAATTGCACGCCGGTGGACGCTAATGGGAACACTCTTACAAGAATTCCAAATAGCGCCAGAACTGTGAAAGCAGAGCTTGGTGGGAGCATCTTTCCATGCAGTGAAACATATGTTCCAAAGGTGGCGAGCGATGCTAGAGGGATCAATCCATCTTTGATGGCAGACGTAGACGCCATCATATAGCAAGCGCGCTTGATCCAATGCATCTCCACAGCTCTTAGCTCGCTTATTTTGTTTATAAATGCTACAGTCCAGCCATAATACTTCACTACACGCACGCCCACCAGAATCTCTCCCATCAGGCGAATGCGGGCGTCTGTCGCCTGCACCGCCTTTCTTCTCCATCGCCCCACAGCATTCGCCATCGCCATCTGCAGAGGCTGAGTGAGGAAGATCACTAATGCTCCAGCAGTTGCCGAGATACCTGCCTCTCTCATCACCAGACCACTGATGACCAGGAGTTCAATAACTCCAAACCAGACAAAGTGAAAAAGGTTGCATGCATCAACCATCTTTTGGGTATCGTTGGTAATAAGATTCAGCATTTGCCCGGAATTGGTATTCTCTAGAGAGGAAAGTCTCATGCTCGTCATCTTGCCGAAAACTGCCATCGACACGGTTGCTCTCAACCTGATGGCTATCTTCTGGCTAAGCATCACTAAGAGATGCTGCGCTATGCTTTGAACGACCGAACCCACGCACATGCCTATCACTAGCAGAGAACCCCACCACCATAGTACTTGCTGATTCAAGTCCTGCGCCAGAATCACCAGCTCTTTCATTATATAAACCTGTGAAATCACCGCCCCCAGCCAAATCGGCTTGAAGATGGCCGCCTTAAAGTACTCCCTCCCGAGCACGCGTAGTAGCACATAAAAAACAGGAGGGGTTTGATTTATCCCGTAATTCAATTTCAACTCCTCCATAGCTTTCGTCCATCTTTGCTCGCAGGATTCAGCTGACTCAGTGTGGTGTAGATCATAGAGATCCTCAGCCTGAATGGGTCTGCGCTTTCCGAGAAGCATCAATCTGTTCAACCAACTCCATGATATAACACTTAACAAAGAAGCTTTCACTTCTGGACTTACACCTCCTGTTTCGATTGCCATCACACCACAACAGGCAACCTCCTAAATCTCTTCCTGTATTACAGTGTCATCACTTTAGTCCAGGGAATTCATGAATCAGCAGAACTACGGACAGATCAGAAAGAGATCACCACCACAAACTACCAGCTTTATGTAACATCCAACCTGCAATTACTGAAATTGTGATCTATGATCAAAATAATCACTCCAGATCATAATCGCTGAAGGTTTCTGTAAAATCAGATGTACAGCTACAAACCCATCAATCAAATACTCTCTACAGATGTAATTGCGAAAAACTGTATGCTGGAAGCTACTATACACGCATCTGAAAGAGAATGGATCGCAAAACCGATGCACAGTTTACTAGATATATAGCGATTCTCGATAACACAGCCGCCTCATACAAAGTTTCCGTTAAATTCTTTGTACATGTGTATGTCGCATAGCGTCCGACTTCCAAGGCGTGACGGGCTGCTGGGTTCCGATCAACATTCTTTCCACGCCCGCACGCATGCATGCATCTTACCACCCACCAACCATTGCTCAACAACAACAAAATATAAAATTCTCTCTCTCTCTCTCTCTCTCTCTCTCACAATTCAATAGGAATCTTTTTAGCAACACATTTTTCTATGGACCCCAATGAGTGATGGGTCATATTATAGTTTTTCCTTGTTCCCAAAGGAAAGGGAGTCACCTCCCATTCACTCGGAATATGGGCACCTCTCTCTCTCTCTCTCTCTCTCTCTCTCTCTTCTTCTTCTTCTTCTTTTTTTAAATTGTTTACATGCACTTTCTCTTGGAATGTGCATGTAAAAAAAATGTACTATTTTAAAGTGTGCACCTTCCGTCGAAAGGTTCATGTAAAATTTTTTTACGACAAAAGACATAAAAAAAAAGGTAGAAACAAAAATCACGGGGGGCATTTTCCAGAGGAAGGGCTTTCGCCCTCGAGTGGGCGCCCTTCTTGGGCAGAATGCCTTTGGAGGCACCCCCATAAAAGGGTGCATTTGAGCAAATTTTATGCTAGGATAACCCAATGGATGAAAATGATTCGCATGGCGTGCGGATGGCATTCGAGGCATCCGGAGCCATTTACATGATAGGATGACCCAATGAAAACGTCCTTGATTATGGTCTATTACCCACCCATCTATGGTAATAACCCAAATGAAAAAGTTACTCACAAAACTATTCACAAAAGTTACTCTAAAATTTATTTATTTATGTGAAGGCCGAGTAATGCTATCCAAAATGACAAGTTAAATTCAATCTCTCTCTACATGGGAAGCACCTATGACCCATTTCACCTTTTCTCTTTCTAAAAGAGTGAAGACCATATATGTTTCTTTTAAACCCCTCTTTATCCATTCTCTCTTTATTTCTCTCCAAAGTGAAAACCATTTTGTCCAATCCACTTTTTTTCTCTCTAAAAATATAGTGACCACATATGACTAATGATTACTTTCCACAAATTAATACACTTCATAAATACAAGGCACACTTCACACGAGTCCTTTACATATTGGGAATGGTCTTTTTAGTGACCTTAACAATCCTAAAAGTATGACAAAAATGTGTTTGAGCTATAATTTAAACGATCACCGAATCTATTGTCAAGGTCATTAAAAAGCTCTCTTCCAATGTAAAGGATAGTGAGAAAAACCCTTTTGAAGATTCTCATTTATGCATTCTTATGAGGCATAATATCTCTTCTTAGATTTGCTTGTGACCCTTATATGAGCACAAGTCGCTTGTGACCCTTATATGAGGACAAGCTTCATCTATATTCTTCTTTGTGGTCTTCAATTTTAGTGTATGCCAAATTTGATACGCAAAAAAAACAAAACAAAAGGTGAGGTCATTTTCAAAGGTAGTAAATCAAAGTAGAATGTTTTATGGCCAACTTTGTACTCAAGTGACAAGGATTCCAATTTATTGAGGAAGGGCAACATTGCAAGAGTTAATAATCTTCAACAAAGTAAAGGAATCTTCCGAGCGAATCCTTTTGTATGGGATAAAGTGCGGACGCCAAGGGGCGTTATACCCACCATGAGTCCCATACTCGAGGACAACCCCCAAAGGAGCATAGTATAACTATATCTCTTTTGACCAGGACTTTACCCAATTTACACAATGATTTAACGCTTCCTAGTATTTATGGGTGTATTACCATGTCCCAATATGTTTCAAAGGAGTTCATGAATTAAATCCCTTGGTGTAATCATTTTTACTTTGATTGTATAAGACCATTATGGCTTTATGCCTTTAAAGCCTTCATAGCAAAGCCATTTTGAGTCAAAATTTTGTCACCAAAGAGAGAAGTAACACAATTTTGTACAAGGAATTTATCTAGTAGAAACTCTACATATCTGGCTAGTTTTTATATTCATCAAAATAGGTAGAAGGTGTGTCATGAAAGACCATAAAATTTAAATTTCTTTACCAAAATCGAATTTCATTTCTCATCAAAATAGCTAGAAGGTTTAAAAACTTAAGTTTTGTAAATAATTTATGAAATATTTCATTTATAACCTATGCCATGCTATCATGCTGCTTCATTGACATGCCAATTGGGGCTTGGCTCTTAGATTAGGTTAATTGTAACATTTGTACATTCATGCATGAAAAATGTATATGTTGTAAGTGAGACGCTCTAAACTTGTATAAGAAATAAAAAAGCACTATTCCACGACTTTGAAGTTACAAAATTTCATTTCATCTTTTAAGTTTGCAATTGACGATTGGATTTATTAATAAAAACATTTCAATGGAGAATAATCTTGAGTAGCAATTTTTTGAACCCAACAATTTCTAACAAGGTGTTCTTAAGGGTGGTTTTAGACTAGCATTAAGTCCCTTTGCCTAGCCCCTTGACTTGCCACCCATTTTTTGAACTTTGGCAAGTGAGTTGATAGGCAATGGACCACCTCCCTTTCAAACTTGGCTGGCAAGTGTTGCCCATTGTTTGAACTTTAGCAAGTGAGTTGATGAACAATGGACCACCTTCCCCTCTCAAACTTCAATGGCAAGTGTTGAATGAAGGGCCGCAATTTGATTGGCGAGTTTGAATCTCTACCACTTTATTGGTCCATTTTTGTTAAGTTGGCCCTAGCAACTCAACATGCTAGGCAATGTCCCTAGGCCCAAAAAATGTGCCTAAGTTGCCCCTATGTGACAAGGGTCCCATGCCACATGGTGGCAACTCAAGGCAAGTCTCAAAAGGAAAGGGGGGGGGTTTACCAATGGGAGCTCTCCATTTTAAATTTGGGACTTGCCAAGCAATGTAGTTTGAAATCATCCTAAATATTGCAAGAAGATTTTTTGTGCACATTGGAAAGCGGAAAAAAAAATCGTACAATTTTAAAGAATTTCAAAAAGCGCATTTTTGAAGTCAAAGTGACCTAGAAGAGGCACATCATCTTTGACAAAATCATCACGATAGCTTATTGGTATTGCGGCAAAGCTAAAAATAAAAATCTTCTCAAGGCCTAGAATTGTAATGACTAAGAGATGATCTTTGATGATTCAGTACATGCGTCACCATAAAAGTTCGTTGAAATTTAAAGCATTCTACATTCCATAAAAAATGATGAGTCACAACTCGAATAAAAGTCTCGTCCTTTGTGGGAACTTCTACAAAGAGCAAAAAGGAACTATTTTACAATTGGAATATTATCATTGTGAAGTGGTGAGATTTGTCGGCTGTTTTCTAGATGAGTTTTTTATTTCTGATAAATTTGTACCATGATAAATGTTTTTCCTATTTGATCTCTTTGCCCTAAGTGCTCTGTGAAAAATACAGATCCTAAGTGGATCTAAACTCCAAGATCATTGGCTTGAATGCTTGCACTCCAAACTACATAAGCTAGGAATTGGCAACACATTCTATGCTACCTAGAATGCAAAGAACTTGATCAAAAAGCATTTATCACAAATGGAAACTTCCATAAACATCAAGTGCGGTCCAAAATAGCATTATACAGTCCATAATACATCAGCCTATCACTTTTGGAAAGCACCTAAGATCATACACAATAGCTTGAAGACAATACACACAACAATGCTCTCAATGGAGGAAGAAACAATGACAATGATCTATTGATCTCAATGAAGCATACAAAAGGTTTCTCCAACCTGTTCTCCACGACTTCCCTACTATTTATGGATGAGGAAGATGACTCTCTCTCCTCTCTCTAGAAGGTACTTGACCCTAGATATTTCCTATATAGGAAAAATAGCTAAAAATGGCTTATATGACCAAAATACATCAAAATGGTCTCATTTTGAAGGGTATGAAGTTTGACACTTCATCATACTGAAAAAATACAGTAAATAAAAACATTGTGGCCTGGTTCACACGTGTGAAACTCCAGAACCAAAACTATTTACAATTTTAGCCAATTTAGGCCTCAAACTAGCTAGGAAATATTGACAATTTTCACACTCCCTCTTCAACATTGGATGCTAGTTTCAACATAGTCTTTGAGCACATTCCAAGATTAGATCTATGCATTAAATATAGGTCCTTTCCCAATGGTTTGGTGAAGATATCAGCCACACACTCCTTTGAAGAGACATGTTGAAGCTCCACCTCTTTGGCAATGACTTGATCTCTCACAAAATGGTGAGCAATCTCAATGTGCTTGCTCCTTGCATGAAAAACAGGATTGCTTGCCAAGCTTTGGGCTGAAAGGTTATCACAAAGTATGATTGGAGTCTTCTCTGGTTCCAGCAAGTGAAGATCCAATAACATCCTCTTGATCCAAAGAATCTCCTTGGTGCATGTTGTTAATGCCTTGTACTCGGCTTCGGTGGAAGATAGAGAGATAGTTGGTTGCTTCTTTGATAGCCATGAGACCACTCCATCTCCAAGATAGATTGCAAAGGCACTTGTTGACTTCCTATCCATTTGATCACCTGCAAAATCTGAATCTGAAAATCCACAAAGGTTAGGTGTAGTACCTCCATACAAGATGCCAAAATCTCTAGATCCCGAGATGTATCTAAGTACTCTCTTTCCTAGCTTCCAATGAGCCTCACTAGGATCTTGCATAAATTGACTTAGTTTACCAACCACAAAGCTTAGATCAGGTCTTGTGATGGTTAACCATATAAGAGATCCTATTAGCTTTCTATAGAGAGTAATGTCCTTGAAGGATCTTTCATTACTTCTTGTAGTTAGCTTTACATTTGATTCCATAGGAGTAGAAACAACTTTACAATCTTCCATATGAAACCTTTTTAGAATAGAGTTAACATACTTTTCTTGACATATGAATGTAGATTTAGAAGTTCTAATAATCTCTATTCCTAAGATATAATGAAGTTTACCAAGATCTTGAATTTCAAACTCTCTTTTGAGTGCCATCTTGATTTCATCTATATCTAGATTGTTACCACCACTTAAGATAATGTCATCAACATAGATCAAAAGTAAAGTGATATCATTTTCATTCAATCTAAAGTAGAGAGAATGATCATACTCACTCATAACAAAGTTTTGAGAAAGTAAGAAGGAATTGAGCTTAGCATACCAACTCCTTGGTGCTTGCTTTAGCCCATACAAACTCTTTTGGAGATAGCACACATGATTAGGCTCATCATGTGAAACATAGCCCTCGGGTTGCTCCATGTAAATATCTTCTTCAAGATCACCATTCAAGAAGGCATTAGTAACATCCATTTGCCACATATCCCAATCATAAAGAGTTGCAAGAGAGATTAGGATTCGAATAGTTACCATCTTTGCCACGGGTGCAAAGGTCTCATCATAGTCAATACCATATTCTTGAGCATACCCCTTTGCCACCAACCTTGCCTTGTACTTGTTGATTGATCCATCTTGATTTGTCTTGATCTTGAAGATCCACTTACAACCAATTGCCTTCTTGTCCTTTGGAAGCTTTACCAACCTCCATGTGTTGCTTTTGATGAGTGCTTGATGCTCATGATCCATGGCTTGGATCCATTCCTTCTTTTGAATTGCTTCACCTACACAAGTTGGTTCATCAAAAGAGGTAAGAAAAGCAAAGTTAGAGTTGTCCACCACTTGCTTTCCTTTTTCATCATAGGTTAGCCTTGATGGCTTAGCCCTTTGCCTTTGAGTCTTCCTTGGAGTTTGCTTTGGAGTGGCATCTCCATCTTCATCCAAGACATCTTGCACATCATGATGATTAGTAGGCACATCAACATCAACATCAACAACATTGGAAACATTCTCTTCATGAAAGATGACATCCCTACTTATGACAACTTTCTTTGTAGAAGGAATGTACACTTTGTAAGCCTTGCTTACTTCACTATAGCCAACAAACACACCCTTCTTTGATGAAGGATCTTCTTTAGTTCTATCATCAAGTGTGATATTGACAAAACATGTACATCCAAAGATCCTACAATGCTTGACACTCGGCCTTCTACCATAAAGAACCTCATGAGGAGTTTTACCATCCAAGGAAGCACTTGTCCATCTATTACATAGATAGTTAGCACATGCTAAAGCTTCCCCCCAAAAAGACTTAGCAAGATTAGCATGTAGTCTCATTGCCTTGGCACATTCACAAAGGGTTCTATTCTTCCTCTCGGCCACTCCATTCTGTTGTGGAGTCCTAGGACTAGACATCTCCCTCTTAATCCCATGTGCTATACAAAAGTCTTTGAACCTATTTGAGGTGTATTCCCCTCCATTGCTAGTTGTACTAGAAGAATGAATATCAGAATGCACAAGTTGAAAAGCTTCTTTAGATCTAGAAGTAGATCTAGAATAAGCAAGTCTATGAGATTTGGACAAGGCACAATGTTCACAAACACTATTGTTTGCAACAAGACTTTTAGGGAGACCAAGAACAAGCTCTTTCTTTGCCATTACCTCCAAAGATTTGAAGTTGGGATGGCCCAACCTCTTGTGCCAAACTTCTTGGTTTGTCAATTGCTCCCTAGCCATACATCCTTCATGATTAGAGATCACACATGCATCAAGCTTGAAAAGTTTACCATGCCTCCTACCTTGAGCAATCAAGGATCCACATTTACTTATCAAACATGCATCTCCAATGAACTCCACATCAAGTCCTTTGTCAATCATTTGACTTACACTAAGCAAATTCTTAGTGATTGAAGGAATGTACAAAACATTTTCAAGATTTGCTTTCCTATTTGTTGAAAGGGAAATAGGAATAGTGCCTATGCCTTTGATGTCACATTGACCATCATTTGCAGTGTAGATGATGTTACCTTCTCCCTCATAAGACAATAAGGATGTAAAGTATTCCTTATGTCTTGTCATGTGAGATGAGGCTCCACTATCAATCCACCAAGGATCATTATCATCTATGTTGGCTAACAAACTTGAAGTCATAACAAGTGATTCACATGTGTTATGTTCTTCCTCATCTATTGTAAGATTTCCTTGCCTCTCTCCTTGCTCTCTTTTCTTCTTATAACATTCATTTGCAAAATGACCTTTTATCCCACAATAAAAGCACTTGAACTTTGACTTATTGTTCTTAGTAGAAGAGGAAGAGGAAGAGTGATCATCATGATCAAAGTTACCACCTTTGGACCATTTCCCTTTGCCTTTACCTTTGCCCTTGAATTTGCCTTTTGTGAAGAAAGCCTCTTCACCTCCACCTTGCAAGGATGCACCATCAAGCTTTGATTGCAACCTATGTTCTTCAGCCAATAAGATTTCTTGCAAGTCAACCACACTTGGCAAGACTCTTTGAATGGCAAAACTTTGCACAAGGTTAGCATGTTCATTTAGCAAACCATTCAACATAACTTGGACTATTTCACCATCTTTTATGTTCTCATCAATGCATGCTAAATCATCACTTAGGGACTTAACTCTCAAGATAAATGCATGAGCACTTTCACCCTCTCTTTGCCTACTAGAAAATATTTGTCTCCTTAGGGTCAATACCCTAGATGTGGACTTTGATTCAAAGAGCTTCTTTAAGGCATTCCATGCCTCACTTGCACTTTGACACTTTCCAACTTCCTTGAGAAGTTCATTTGTAACATTCATTTTAATGATATGAAGAGCCCTTTTGGCCTTCTTATCAAACCTTTGTTGCTCTTGAAGTGTGAGAGGTCTCTCTTCAATTTCTGCAACTATGTCCATGAGTTCATTCAACTCAAGTAAGGACTCCATCCTCACTTTCCAAGTAGAGTAGTTTGATGAACTCAACCTTTCACTAGACTCTAGCATGATCCCACCATTGGAAGCCATGATTCTAATGTTTCTTCAACTTTTAGGTTCTGTCCTAAAGCACTTAGCACTCACTTTTCTCTCAACAAATGATAGATAAAGAGATCTATGAAGATTTAGGACCCTAAAACACTTCTATCTTGAACCTAGATGGTTTCCAAGCATAGAAAGGAAGATTGAAACACATGCAACACTTTGCACACACTAAGAATGGATTACAAAATCAAACCAACCTGAACACACTCTTGCTTAAGCTCTCAAACTTTCCAGCAAGTGACCAAATCAAGTTATGGTGTGAAGAGTTACTTGCATTCTTAGAAAATACCCAAAACTAGGATGCCAAGATTACCTAGTAATGAACAAACTTGATCAACATATGATCAACACACTAAGATATTGATTCAACCTGTAAAACCACATGTAAACCACACTTCTAAAAGTTTATAAACTCCAGCAAGTGATAAATACAAGATTTAGAGGTGAATGAATGAGCACACTTAGTGAATCACAAGACTAGCTTCACTATCTTGTCAAATCTTGGTGTTTAGATGTAGATCTAAGATCACTTCACATGAGAATGTTCCTCAACCTGTTAAGAACCTGAAAACACACTTGCATAATGGTTAACACCTTCCAGCAAATGCTCCAATCAAATTACATAAGGAGAGTTACTTACATGCTCAACAAAGTACACCAAAATTTATGCCAAAATTGATGACAATCTTTACAATATGCTCTTCACAATGGAGCTTACAATATGTTCACCCAAAAAAGGGGATCTTTCATCCAAATGGGAGCTTTGCTCAGCCTTTAGGAGAATTACAACTCACTCAAAAGAGCATTTGTCATCCACTTAAGGAGAAGTTTCATCCACTTAAGGAGAGTGTTCATCCAAGAATGGAGATTGTCAACAATAGGATTGAAAAGAACATTGTTAGTATTGAATATGCACAAGCCTCACAATCACAAATGATTAGGTGTTATAATCTGATCCAAAATAGTTTCTTTTCAGCCTCTGATCTTCAATAGACCTGAAATATGCTTTTGATCCACAAGTTCAACTCACAAAACAAAGGTTAGTAAGATTTGATCAACAAAGCAATCTAGGTCTGGAGAAGGATGAATCTTCGCCCAAGAGGATAATTCGCCCAAGTACTGTCATAAATGCAATTTTGCAAGATCTGGACCTATAGACGACCTAATTTTGGCATTTGAAGTCCATCTGGCATGTCGGTGAAGGTTTCTGAGGAGAGTAAGATGGTCGGCGAAGGTTTTCAAAATGGCATATTGCTGATCATTCCCTAACTCAAAAACAGATAGCAACTGGTGAAAAGAACATTCGCCCAACTTAGTATGGGTATATCTAAGGTGGATCTTGCTTTTGAAAACTTGGCGAACAATCCTAACACAGTTTGTGCAAAAAATGACTAAAAAAGTAATTTTTCAAGTCATTTTCCCATAAAGATCTGACTACTTTCTGATCTGATGACATTTCTGACTTTTGCTCATCAGTCTTTCCTCATTTTTCTTCGTTCTTTTTTTTCATACTGTCTTTTCCAAAAGAAATTAACAAGTAATGAAAACAATAAATTGAAAACAAAGAAAAATAAAAAATCATTTGGACCATGCTAGCTGAACTAGCGGAGCGGGCTGCCAAAACTTGCATAATCAGCTGCCATTCACGGGAGTATCAAAACGATTTTCGTCCAAGTGTTCAAGAATCATTGTTCCATAGTTCAGGATTTCTTTCACTCTATACGGGCCTTCACCAGTAAATTTCAATTTTCTCTTGATCAGCTTGGTTTTGTACATCAGTGTTAGATATCCTTCTTTCATATCCTTTTTGTGTAAACGACGATCATGCCATGCCTTACGGTGGGCTTTCTCTGCTCTAACGCATGAACTGCCATCAATCTTGTTTCACACAATTTGTGCCTTCATGACGTAGTTGTAAAAACTTATCATCATTTAACCGTTCTGTTGCTGCAATGCGTAAAGATGGTATTAAAAATTCAATCGGCATGACAACATCTTGACCATAAACTAGTTGAAAGTGTGTTTGATTTGTACTACTCTTGTAAGCGGTTTTGAATGCCCATAATGTTGCATGTAGTTTATGTTCCCAATCAAACCGACTCACTTCAACTATTTTCGTCATAATAGTGCAGAGAATCTTATTGGAAGATTTAGCTTGGCCATTCTCTCGGGGATAATATGGAGTACTAAATCTATGTATAACAAAAAAAAATTCAGTAAACACTTTATCGTTTGATTAACAAAGTGTGTACCCCGGTCACTAACAATCTCGATCGGACATCCAAATCTGATAATAATATTTTCATAGAAAAACTTGGTCGTAGATTTTGCATCAGCAACTTTGGCAGCTTTGGCTTCAACCCACTTGGTCATATAATCAATTGCTACAATAATGTATCGGGCCTTAGATCCTTGTGCGGCAGGATGAATAGGACCAACATAATCTAGTTCCCATTTTTCAAGTGGTGCTTGTGATAAAACCGGATGTAAGGGTTCATAGTTCTGTCTAGTAGGCCATCATGCTCGTGGAAAACATCACATGTCTGAATAAAATTTTTTGTGTCCTTATGAAGCGTAGGCCACCAACAACCTGATTGCAAAAGTTTGCGAACAGTAATATCTGTAGAGAAGTGTCCTCCGCTCATGCCATCATGTGAAAACATGATTTAATCTGATATTTCATGCGATAAAAGACATCTACATAGAATATTGTCTGATCCACGACGATACAATTGTCCTTGTAGAAAAAATAGTAATTACTTTTCCATAGAGAACACGATACAAATTTGAATAAATTAATATCAGTGTCTTCAATCACGATTTTATCTGATTTATGTACTAATGGAGCAGTATTTGTTTTGATTGAATATGCGTGCAAAAATTATATGTGGATGTGTTAGACTTATATGCGAAAGTATGAGACAACTTAAGACAATTTAGACAATAAGAAACTATTGATCAAAATATGAATTTTTATAACTTTGAGTCTGATTCATCAATATACATCTCTTGCTATCTTATCTTGTTGTTGTCTCTCTGATTGAGTGTGTTTCAACGAGTAGTGCATATGTATTTATATTGCTAAAGGATAGGTCCTTTGGCCTTTTATTACTGTAACAGTAGAAATCCAACCATTTATGACAGTTGATATTGATACTCTATTTCCTTGAATAAATTTTGTTCGCGAATATTTCGCGATAGTCTGTCTCTTCATCTCAGGTTCGTCTTTCACGAATTGTTCGTGACAGATGACAATTCTCGAGCTTGAAGTAGGAAGCTAGAATATTTCGCGAACTGTTCTAGATAGTTTTGCGATATTTGAGGCTTGAACAAAAAACAAAAAAATTTTGTGACAAGATTCTGTTCGCGAATCTTTTGAGTTTCAGCAAGAAAACCACAAGCTTCCATAAGACACTATTTCATGAATCTTTCGAGTTGGTCACAAATAGAAAAGTTTTGAGTTCACGTCCGTTTCTTTCTCATCCTTTGTCAAGTAAACTACGCGCTTTGTTGGTAGAATCAAGATCTGTCTGATCAAATGTTCTACAGCTCCCTCTCAAAGTGGCAATTGGATTAATCCCAATCTTCTTCGCTGCTTCTCGAACAAGGCTTTACTTAGTGGCTTTGTAAAGATATCAACTATCATTTCCTCTGTGGGTATGAAGACTGTCTTCAGTATCTTCTTCTCGACTATGTCTCAAATCACATGACACTTGATAGCTATGTGCTTTGTTTTTTAGTGAAATATAGGATCTTTCGTAAAATAGATTATTGAAGTGTTATTCATTAACAAGACATAAGGTTCAGAAGTAGATTCATCAAATCCTTCCAATATCTGTTTAATCTAGATCAGGTCGTTTGCCATCTTGGCTACTGCTACATATTCCACTTCACAGGATGATTGAGCTACTGTTGTTTGCTTCTTGCTAATCCAAAGTATGGCTGCACTAGATGCTAGAGTACAACCTCCTAAAATACTTTTGCTATCATCCTTCATGGATGCCCAGCTTGCGTCACTGTAAGATTCGATGTGAAATCTAGCTTTCTTCAAATAACACGCTCCATAGTCTTTCGTTTCCTAGAGATATTGTAGTACTCTCTTTGCCAACTTCCAATGTATTGGCTAGAGATAGAAGTGAAGCGTGCAGCAGGACCCTCCATACTGAAGCTAATTAGGAGTTCAAGTAACTGAGCAGTGATTTTGTCTAGATTTCTACGACTAGTACTTTTACTCTGTCTTCGTAAAAACTCCTCTCTAAGCTTCCGGTATCTTTCTAATCTCGATTCTCTATCTGACATACATTAGAAATGGAAATGGATATGTCAGATTTCTTATGACTTTCCTAAACTATCCCCGGCAACGGCGCCAAAACTTGGTATATGTCGTGCTATACAACAGGGTTAATATAGATTTTGTAGTGAAAAGTATCGTTCCCACAGAGGACAGCGTTAGAAAGTTATGTTTTTGGTGTAATTATGGCAGGTGGTTTCAAATTATTCTGGTTGTCGACAAACATAAAAAAGTAACCAGTATTACTTATATTTGGAATGGGTAATGTTAATGAATTCAGAACAACAATCTGGTCTCTATTGAATTGAAGGAAGCGCGTTCTACAAATGAAATGTTATCAGAGTAGTACAGCAGACTACACTCTGGCTGACTAAGGTGTCAACAGAGAATCGGGAATTGTTCAATGTATTCGCAACTGCGCAGACAACTAATCAATCGAGTTCGCAAACTATTCGTTCCTAGACAATAGTCCTCAACAACTAAAGCCCAACTTAATGGTTAAAGAGCACGAATGGTTTTAGAGCACGTTAGAAACTTATGTCAATGCCAATCAGGAAAACATATCAGAGACTCGATTCTTCAGACAGGGACTGTCATCTCATTTGTATACATACAACTTAATTCAATGATTGTGCTAGACTGCACAAAGATAGTCATTATTCGAGTGTCAAAAAGAAGGTATTCGCGACAGACGAATAAGATGATTTTAAGACAGTTCTTTAGAGCATGCTTTACGGAAAGACAACAAACGACTCTAATCACCAGAGCATCTGTCTGATCAAAGAGTAATTCATGAAATGCGTTAGATATTGTTAGCAGACTCAAGATCACTCACACTCAACAGTGCGGAGAACAGAGATAAGGGAGAATAACTCACAGAACTCTATTCACTTCTTCAATCTCTTACATAAGCATAAACTCTTCTCTCTCGATGATCGAGACTGAAGTGTGAGATCAATGTTCTACGGGGCGAACAAACACACCTCTTAAACAATAGGTGCGTCGCTCCCGCGAAAGGGTCTAGTTAAGAATTAAACTGAAAGTACGTTCAACTATACCATAAGAGGTATACTTAACTATGAGTTAAACTTACTCTAGTTTAGCATGTCTTTTCATAACTAGTCGTTTTGTATGGACGACCTAGTTCAGGGTTATCCAAGGCAATGTCTTTTCCTATTAAAGGTCTAGCCCTTAATTTATAAGGCAAGTACCTAGGAGATATATTCTCAAAAAATGACTTAGGCCTCTTCATGATTTATACTTAACCAGCTCATATCTTCATTTTCGAGTATATCATGCCATATTTATGTTGGTATTCAATTTTTGACATTTGGGTGGCATCACACTTACAAACATCATCATTTGTTTTAAAAATAGACTTGATAGGCCCTTCACAAGACAAAAGAGTTGAAAATTACTCCCTCTTTCTTGTCATGCGGGAACTTGCCACACTATTTATCTACCATGGATCTTCCCCCTTGAAACTTGATGAAGGGAAGCTTGACATCATTAATGAGTTCTCATGTGGACTCTTCTCCTCCTCTTGGCCGATAATTGCTTGCCCTTGTGCTGCTTCTTCTTGAAGCATTCAGAGGCATAGTGCCCCATCTTGCTACAATAGTTGTTGAATTTCACACGTGTGGATTGTCCACTACATGTACTTGTGATCTCCGAAGGTGTGTAGATGCACCAAGATCAAGACTAGATTGAGATTCAAGATCTATCTTTGATTCTATGGCAAAAACACACTACTACATGCATTCAATCACTTCCAACTCTCACTCACACGTGTGGGAAGTATTCAAAAAATAATCTAAGTAAAAACAAGCTGCTCTCCTTGGGTAGAGAGAGAAAAAGCATCATGAGCTCTCGGGTAGAGAGAGAAAGCTAGAAATCCAATAACTCACAAAATCCATGAAATCACCAAATCAATTAGATCCAAAATGAGGAGTACAATGATACTAGTAGATCCACGAGCTACCACTATGCTTAACTATGATTGGACCATACTTTGTCACCTCTTGATCCTATTGGACCATTGATCCATGCACCTCTTAATTCTATTGGACTATATTCAAGCACACCTCAATTTCCTATTGGACCTCACAAGGTTCCACCTCTAAATCCTATTGGACCTCTTGGAATTCATCAAACAAAAGCTTTACACTTGTCTACACTCTAATTGGCACGTGTTTAGCCTCTTACTCTATTTTGGCTCAATAGTGGCATTACAAGTGAAAATGCATAATTTGCCATCTATGCCAAATTTATTCCTATCAACATCCTAGACCTCGATGCTTGATGTAAAAAACATAAGACCCCTATATCTAACATAGATAATCTTTTTCAATTCTTCACACTCCTCCTCAAAAATTATCTATGAAGATTTGAGCATTGATCTTGATATAACTCCAAGATTAGATCTATGCTTGATGAAAGCACTTTTGCTCAAAAGCTTGGTGAGTAGATCGGCAATACAAGAGGACGAGTTGACATGCTCCAAATAGATTTCTCCTCCAATAAGCTTTTCTCTCACAAAATGGTGTGCCACTTCTATGTGCTTGCTTCTTGCATGAAATATGGGATTATTGGCAAGAGCTTGGGCCGAGTTGTTATCACACTTGATCATTGGTAGATCATCCTCCTTGATGCACTTTAGCTCCATTAATAACCTCTTGATCCAAAGCACTTCTTTGGTAGTTGTCGTGAGTGCTTTGTACTCGGCCTCACATGAAGAGAGAGATATAGTATCTTGCTTTTTGGAAAGCCAAGATATTAGATTGCCTCCAAGAAAGATAGTGTATGCACTAATAGACTTTCGATCCATCTTGTCACTTGCAAAGTCCGAAACCGAGTAGCCAATAATGGATAGATCTTCACTTTTATAGAGTAGACCATAATCACAAGATGAATACCTTAGAATCCTCTTGGCCATCTTCCAATGATGGATCTTAGGATCTTGCATAAATTGACTCAATTTGTGCACACAAAAACTTAGATCGGGCCTAGTAATGGTAAGCCAAATCAAGGAGCCTACAAGACTCCTAAAAAGTGTGATGTCCTCAAAGGATCTTTCATCACCTTTATTAGGATCTTTTACAATTTGCTCCATTGGAATATCTATGCTCTTAGAATTTTCCATATGGAATTTTTGAAACATAGAGTGAGCATATCTAGATTGGCACATAAAGACATGATTTTAATAAAAATCAATTTCTAGGCCTAGGATGTAATGCATCTCTCCTAGATCTTGCATTTTAAACTCACATCCAAGTGCTAGCTTGGTTTCATCAACTAGCTTGATACAACTTCCACAAAGAATAATGTCATCAACATAAATTAGAAGAATGACAATATTGCTATCAACAAACTTTAGATACATGGAAGGATCATAGTCACTAAGAGTAGTGAGATAAGAAAAGAATTAAGTCTTGAATACCATGATCTTGGTGCTTGCTTGAGTCCATAAAGACTTTTGAAGAGCAAGCACACTTTGGACTCATCCTTGATGAATCCTTGAGGTTGTTCCATATAGATCTCCTCCTCAAGATAACCATTTAGAAAAGCATTGGATACATCTAATTGGAACACCTTCCACTTGAAAAAACAAGCAAGAGAAATAAGAATTCTTATTGTCACCATCTTTGCAACGGGTGTAAAGGTCTCCTCATAATCAAGACCATGGATTTGAGCAAATCCTTTGGCACATAATCTTGCTTTATGCTTGTTGATGGTGCCATCATGATTGAACTTGATCCGAAATACCCACTTGCAACCAATCACATGCTTGTTGGATGGAGGATCCACAAGCTCCCAAGTATTATTGGTGATCAATGCATCATACTCTTGCTTCATGGCATCATACCACTCCTTGGTATTGAGTGCCTCTTGTACATTCTTTGGCTCTTCATGAGAGACATAAAAAACATAATTAGTGGAATCAAGATCCACTTGTTTGCCTTTGTCAACATATGAGAGCCTCTTAGGCTCGGATCTATCTCTCATGGATCTTCTTGGTGAGAAAATCCGAGGAGAGTCTTCTTCAAATCTCGACCCCATCACATCATATTGTCTTCCAAATCAATAATTGATTATGCATCCATAGATTTCTTGATCTCGGCCTCTTCAAAGGATGAGTGTTGATCTTCATGAAAGACAACATCTCTACTTTCAATAACTTGAGAAGTAGAGAGTATAAAGACTCTATAGGCCTTCTTGGTGGACGAGTATCCAACCATGATCCCTTTGCAAGCACTAGGGTCTTCCTTCTTCCTTGTTTCCAAGGGAATATGGACATAAGCATCCAAAAACTCCAAGGTGATCAACCTTAGGCTTCTTCAAAAATAAGATTTCATATGGTGACTTTCCTCCACGAGCTATATGTGGGAGCCTATTGCAAAGATAATTTGCACAATTAATGGCTTCTCCCCAAAAATCTTTGGGCAAAGATGTCTCAATTCTCATAGATTTTGCACATTCACATAAAGATCTATTCTTTCTCTCAGCCACTCCATTTTGAGATGGAGAGTAGGCACACAAAAACTCTCTTTTAATGCCTTCAAGCTCACAAAAATCTTGAAATTTATTGGAGATATATTCACCACCTCCATCACTTCTAAGAGCTTTAATCTTGAATGAGAATTGCTTCTCTACATAAGCTTTGAAAATAAGGAAATGATCAAACACCATAGATTTAGAAGCAAGAAGATATATCCTAGTGAATCTTGTGTGATCATCAATGAAAGTAACAAAACAAGTGGCTCCTCCCTTGCTTGTAGTTGATGAGAAATGCACATCCGAGTGGATTAACTCCAAAGGATGCTTGCTTTTGATAGAAGATCTTGTAAATGGCTTTTTGTGAGATTTAGCAATAGCACAAGCCTCACAAGGCTTGATCTTCTTGGAGAGTGACTTTGGCAAGCCAATAGCTTTGGCTTCTTTGATCATAGAGAGCATGGATTTGTAGTTGGGATGTCCCAACCTCCTATGCCATAATTCCTCCATAGAGAGCTTGTTCACAAGAGCAATATTACAAGCATTCACATACTCATTTGGATCGAGTTTATAGATGCCACCAAATCTAGATCCTAATGCAAGTATCTCATCATTCTTCTTGATAGTGCAAGTATCAACATTGAATTTTACATCAAGGCCATTATCAAGCAATTGACCAACACTAATAAGATTCTTGGTAAGCTTAGGTACATAAAGAACTTTAGAGAGAGAAAGAACTTTAGAGGATGCAAGCTTCAAGGGAATGTTCCCTATGCCTTCAATAGGACATTCAAAATCATTTGCAGTGTATATTGATTTCTTGACTCCATCATAAGGTGCAATAGAAGAGAAAGAGTCCTTGGAGCTACACATATGTGAAGAGGCTCCACTATCAATATACCATAGGCCATCCTTCTTGAAAGGAGTAGATGAGAAACTAGAGACCATAAGAGATCCCTCTCCATCACTTGCAATAGTGTCTTCCTTCTCATTGGTAATGTTGGCTTGCTTGAGTTGATTCTTCTTCTTGAAGCAATTGGTGGCATGATGACCTTCCTTGCCACAATAAAAGCACTTGATCTTCTTCTTCTTGAGCTTGGATGATGAAGCATTAGAGGAATCATCTTCCTCCTCATCTTTGTCTTTGGATTTGACTTTGTCCTTGCTTGAGGATTGTTGATGTTGGTTCTTGCTCCTCCCTTTGTGCTTATCCTTGGCAAAGAGAGCTTTGCCATCATTATGGGTGAGAGAAAGCTTGTCCATCCTCAAGAGCTTGTACTCTTGTCTTGATTCTTCCGAAATTAGTACACTTTGGAGAGCCTCCAAACTTGGTAGCTCCTCCTTAATGGCATAGGATTGGACAAGGTTATCAAATTCACTTCAAGCCATTGAGAATGACTTGAACACCAATACAAGCAAGCTCTCTATGAATATCTTTTACTCTCAAAACATAACTAGATGCACTCTCATCACTCTTTTGGGTACTTTGAAGATTTGATTCCTAAGAGTGAGAAGCCTAGAGGTATTCTTAGCCTCATAGATAGTCTTGAGACAATCCCAAGCTTCTTTGGCTGTTGTACAAGTACCTATTTCCCTCAATATCTCATTAGAGACATTCATCTTAATGTAGTGGAGGGCCATCCTAGCTCTCTTTTTGTATTTTTGAACCTCTTGAAGAACTTGAGGTTCTTCTTCAAGGCCAAGAACTATGTCCATCACATCTTGAAGGATCAAGTGGACTCCATCCTCATTTTCCAGATTGAATAGTTTGAAGTGGTCAATCTTTCACTCGATTCCAACAAGGATGAACCCATTGAAGACATTTGAAGTGAAGAAAACTCAAATGATGAGCAATAAATGTTGCTACACACTCTCAAAAGGATCCAATAAGAGAGTACTATCTCCTCCTATGAAAGATCTTGCAACTATTTATGAACTGATTCTCACTAGCTACACAAATCTCTCTAAAACAAGATCTATTTCACATCAAATGAGGGAGTATAGGCAAAGTTAGGATCAAACACTCTTAGCACGTGTGAAGTACTCTAAGAAACCAAACTTGACTCAAATACAATGATATTGCATGAAACAAAATGGCTAAGATCTCAAAACAGTGCCTAGATCACATATAGATGAGATTGGCAAGCATACAACTGTGATTTTGGATCAACCAGGAAATCTCTAGACCAAACCAAATGTGTCCACCCAGGTCTAGGTGCCCTACCTAACACTCTTCAAAAGCTTATAACTTCTGATTGACACAACCAAATGGAATAAAACTAATTGCATCAGAAACTAGACAAAAATAGCTTCAAAACAAGCTATCAAGCAAGATAAATGGATCAAGCATGAGAGAGAACTTCCAAACTGAAATTGGATGTTCCTCACACGTGTCTGAGCACCTAATTCCGTACAGTATCAGGTCAGACCCAATCAATGTCCTTTTGATCTCTTTTGATCCAAGATTGAACAAGATAGCTAGAAAAATGGGCCTTGACAACTTCTAGCTCAAGATTGATGAAAATTTTTCACTTAGATGGATCAAATGCATGGTAACCTTAGGTAGGCTTTGATACCATGTTGAATTTCACACGTGTGGATTGTCCACTACATGTACTTGTGATCTCCTAAGGTGTGAAGATGCACCAAGATCAAGAGTAGATTGATATTCAAGATCTATCTTTGATTCTATGGCAAAAACACACTACTACATGCATTCAATCACTTCCAACTCTCACTCACACGTGTGGGAAGTATTCAAAAAATAATCTAAGTAAAAACAAGCTGCTCTCCTCGAGTAGAGAGAGAAAAAGCATCATGAGCTCTCGGGTAGAGAGAGAAAGCTAGAAATCCAATAACTCACAAAATCCATGAAATCACCAAATCAATTAGATCCAAAATGAGGAGTACAATGATACTAGTAGATCCACGAGCTACCACTATGCTTAACTATGATTGGACCATACTTTGTCACCTCTTGATCCTATTGGACCATTGATCCATGCACCTCTTAATTCTATTGGACTAAATTCAAGCACACCTCAATTTCCTATTGGACCTCACAAGGTTCCACCTCTAAATCCTATTGGACCTCTTGGAATTCATCAAACAAAAGCTTTACACTTGTCTACACTCTATTTGGCACGTGTTTAGCCTCTTACTCTATTTTGGCTCAATAGTGGCATTACAAGTGGAAATGCATAATTTGCCATCTATGCCAAATTTATTCCTATCAACATCCTACACCTAGATGCTTGATGTAAAAAACATAAGACCCCTATATCTAACATAGATAATTTTTTTCAATTCTTCACAATAGTAGCATTTGATCTTGGACTTGTCCTTCTTGGTCTTGCTTGGAGTTGAACTTGAAGATCCATCTTGATCTTCAGTCTTTGCTTGGTTCTTCTTGAATGTAGCTCCCTTGCCCTTGGTCTTGTCCTTGCTCTTGATGAAGAGTGCTTGAGCATCTCCATCATGGATAGAAAGTCTATCCATCCTTGCATTGAAGTGTTGCCTCCTTTCTCCTTGGCCATGAGGACACCTTGAGGTCTTCAAGTGATGGCAACTTGCTCATTATAGAGTATCCTTGCATCGGGCTAGAGAAATCTACACAAAGTCCATTCAAGATTAGTTGTACAAGCTCATCCTCCTTTATAGATTCTCCTATAAAGAAAAGTTCTTGTTAAACTCCTTGACCCTTAGAACATATGAATAAGCACTCTCTCCATTCTTTTGGTAGCTTTGAAAGATATGATGCTTCAAGACAAGCAACCTTGTAGTGTTCTTTGACTCATAAACCTTTTGAAAGGACTCCCAAGCCTCTTGGTCCAAGGTACACTCTCCTACTTCCTTTAGGAGTTCATTGGCTACATTCATTTTGATACAATGGAGGGCTAGTTTGCACCTCTTCTTGTATTTAGTGGATTCTTGAGGGTGGATGGGCTCATCCTCCTCGGCACTCACTATGTCCATCAAATCTTGCATTACAAGGATTATTCCATTCTTAATTTCCATATAGAATAGTTTGATTTGTTCAACCTATCACTAGAATCCAAAAGGTAAGCATTCAAGGATGCCATCTTCCTCTAAACAAGAGATTGATTCTATAAGAGTGGATACACAATATAAAGGATGCAAGGACTAGCTATCCCAGTTGGGACCTGAGAATGATCAAAAAATAAATTCTTAACAAGATACTATTTGATCTTGAGCTCAACCAATTCTATTGAAAATATACAAAATGAAACTAGTTTGCGTGATGTAGACAAATGACCAAAATTGACGACTCCTTGATCTAAACTTCACAAGGCTTATCAAGATCCAATCAACCTGAAAAAGTAATATCTAATTGCACATAAATGCCACTCTAAATTACTCGTATAAGATCAAGTTGAACCTTAACATAAGAATCAAAAAATCTATTTTCCAAGCACAAGCTACCAAAATCACAATTTTGACAAAGATTGATCTTAATGATGAGTAAATGAAAAATGCTTTAGAATGAACCTAATCACTCTTAGGCTCTCACACACCTGAGAAGAAACTAAATCAACTCCAAAAGCTTCAATCCTTCTACCTCTTCAATGCTTGAATGCTACTCCTCGAGATTGAAACTCGCCTTGAATCAAATATGAGAAAGCAAGCAGAACTTGTTGATTTGATCTTGTAGATAAGAAATGATTAAAACCTGGTTAGAAGCCTAAAAACCTTTGAATCAGATCCTACAAGAACTCAATGTGATCAATAATGGAGATACAAATCATAGATAATCATAGAGAATCAATCAATGTCTTAAATTGATCTAAATCTATGATGCTAAGGCTCTGACACCATGTTGAAAATGTAGCAGAAAGACTCTAATACACCTTTTAAATGATGGAGAAAGCACCTTGAATGGATCCAATTGACATCCTATAGCAAAAACACCAACCAATCTAGCGTTTCCTAGCTTCGCCTCAAATTGAACTCCACTTGAAGGCTCAAATTCATGCAATATCCTTCACATGTGTGAAAGTACGGACTGGCATGTGGTAGTCCATACTTTCACATGTGTGAAGTATATTGCAAAAATTTGAGCCTTCAAGTGGAGTTCAAGCCAAGGTGAAGCTAGGAAACGCTAAATTGTTTGGTGTTTTTGCTATAGGATCTCAATTGGATCCATTCAAGTTGCTTCCTCCATCATTTCAAAGGTTTATTAGAGTCTTTTTGCTGCATTTTCAAGATACTCAATTTGATCAATAATGGAGAATCATAGATAATCATAAAGAATCAATCAATGCCTTGAATTCATCAAAATCTATGATGCTAGTGACTCAAATTGCAAGAATTTAGCTCATTTCATAACAAGGCTCTGATATCATGTGAAAATACAGCAAAAAGACTCTAATAAAACTTTGAAATGATGGAGGAAGCACCTTGAATGGATCCAATTGAGATCCTATAGCAAAAACACCAACCAATTTAGCTTTTCCTAGCTTCACCTTGGCTTGAACTCCACTTGAAGGCTCAAATTTATGCAATATCCTTCACACGTGTGAAAGTATGGACTGCCACAGGCAGCCTAAACTTCCAAATCAATCTCACAATTGCAAAGTACTCAACACAAATAGCAAATATCAAGGATGTAGATCACCAACAACATTGGTAGATGGAAAACCAAATTTTTACTCATAACTTGATGGAGAAACCATCACATATTTATACATTATAGCTCGAATCTGAGCATTTTAGGGCTTCTCTGTAATTTTCATAACCTAACCCTAACATCCAACCTATTTGATCATTGGATCCACCCTAATTAGGGTCCTTGATCTCGAGATCCAAAAACAATGAGGAACTTTCTATTTTTTTGTCCTATTTTATCTCTACCCTATCTAAGCACTTTTTGGCCTTATTTCAAAGGTTCCTTTACAATGTTGCAAATCTAGCTTAATTAAACCATGTAAATATGTATATTGGTGGGTCATACATGTGTGAGGCTATGGTACCACATGTGAATCTACACTAGAGTAGGTTAGATCATGCTCATAGGGTTGGTCGAGTTTGTTTGGTGATGATTCCTGCATTATAGGACCAAATCCCTAACTTTATGGAGTAGGTTGATCAATCTACAACCAAACATGGCAAAACTCAAGGGTTAGGCTAGAATGACATATTAGGGCAAAAATGATTAATCATATTCCTTATTACATGCTAGATTATCACCTAACTTGAGGTGGGGAAGACCTTTTCTTTGTATCATCAACTCCATAGTAATGCCTTAGAATAATTTTTGAGAGCTAAGAGGATATCTCGACTTCTAGCACTATGTACTTTGTTTCCTTTTGGATCCAAATCAAACCTAAATGTTCTAAACTTTATTTACTGTCTACAGGCCATATTGAAGATCGTACCACACGTGTGGGGGAATGGATCTTCATAATGATCAATGGTTTGTGATTGCTCTTGCTTGATTTGTGTAGAATTGCCAATCTAGATCTTGATTTTTGATGTCTAGTTTGCATTCATTTGATAGTCAATCAATCAATCCGTCTTGTGAGTCATTAATAGGCTCAAGTAAGGTCCAAAATACTATACTTTGACAGGTATGAACTACACAATACAAATAAAATCTTCTTTATTAACAATCAATATAAGAAAATAGAGCCACGATATTTATGATCTTATAATTTATTCATTATGTTAATGATTGTATAAGCTTTTCTCATGGTAACTTTGGATGTCAAGATAACCAACTAAGCCAACCCCGTTGGTATATTTCTCCATGGATAACATATTGTCATTAGACATTATAAATGGACTGTGAATTTCCCAATTCATTTTTTGTTGATCATGTCAAGTTCATAACAAGAAACCATGAAGACATTGAGCATCACCTAGTTGTTTCAACGATGGACGTTTAGCATTTTTACTATTGCTCTTGTGATGCAAGATGAAACTGACTCTGCATATACTTTTGAAGGTCAACTAGGAAAAGGTCTTGTTAGATTGTCTAATATGTGGAAGACAAAGCGGTGGTATTCCACTAAGTCATGATTTTCCAATGCAAAAATCAGGGGAAACCATTAGGAAACAAAGTGACGACGCTGTATTATAAGAGGTAATAAAAATGGCATCCCAAGCACATGTGGCACAGCAGGCAATGCAAAACAACATAGAATCGACTACAATGTCATCAAATTTTATCATTGTCCAATGCACAAAGGCCCTAGTCACAAGCCAGTCATCTATAGAGTCTTCTTACATCGAGGGTGATCTATCGATATGGCATTGATGTCATTTGTTACTATTATATCGAATTTTGCAACTCATATAACAAAAGAAACATTTGTGTCAGGTTCTTGCATCAAACGCATAGTCAAAAATTCAAGACCCGCAACAGGTGAAGAAAGGCAATGGGCAAGATTATATTCAAGTTGGTAGATCATCAACAAGACCAATTGGTAGCGCAAGCAAAAGGCTGATGGCCTAAAGACCTTACATGAGGAAAATAAGAATTGCAACTTATAAACATGTCTTGTCGAACATAGAGGAGGTCGAAGACCTTGAAAATATGAAGGTGACGTAAATGTAAATTTAGGATCCTGCTTAATAAATGATATTGGCTACATTTGAGAACATTATTTGGTTTGCATAAACACTATATGTATACAGTGCACTACATTGTTTACGAACTAAAGAGTAAAATTTGCCAAGCAACTATTTGAATCCATAGGCAAACCCTCTCTTCTAGCCTCTATCAATGTTATAATGAAGCCAACCTCATGTATCCTTTCACATTGCATAAAAGTATAAATCAAAGGCCCGAACACTTTCACAAGACTACTTTTAGTGTTCAAAGACTTGGACATTAGAAAGGCCATGGATAAATACAATTAAATTTGTTCTTAAAAAATGGATGTTGTTGAGTAGATGGTCTATGCAATGAGCGCTATAGATTTAAGCTCATTGACATATAACATTACTAGTCAACTTGCAGTGAAATTGCATCGAATGAATTTCGATGAAACAAAATTGCAAAATTCATTTTGAGCCAAAGGATAAAAGAAACAAGGACAACATTGCAAAAACAATGGAAAGAGCTCGTGGTTTGTTGAATGCTTTGGATTGATCATGTTATATTAAAGGTGTAAAATTGAAAGCCGAGAGCAATAAGAGAACTCAGTGTATCAAAGTCTATAAAGTATTCTTGGTAACAATATCATTGGAGCAATGTATGGGAAGTAACCTTTAAGAATGTATGACAAGTTGGAACAATACACAACGATATTGGTGTGTTCTGATGCCACATTCAATTGTTTTAAGAGGTAATAAAATTTTATGCATCCATTGTTATGACATGCGATGATCCAACCATGTTGCCACAGCTAGTGCCAAATCAAATGCAATAACAATTAGACTTTAAAGCATCTTCCCATTTTGATTTGCAAATATGTTTAAAATAAATTTACAAGGAAAACTTTTTTAACAAAATAAATAAATAAAAAATAAATGGATAAAACAAAGTGTGATTGTCTAGAAAAACTCAACCTTGCATATCATAGAAATTTTGTTATTTTTAAACACAACATTGTCTGATATTGTCGACTACAATAAAAACAACAGTAAACAACTAGCGATAATGATGAATAAAAAATGTATTTATGATTGAGTGAAAATAGAAGCCAATTCAAAGAGAAGTATCTCAACCAGATTGTAAACGAATATTATGCCTTCATTTGGCAAAGTTCAGCGAGGCAATCAAAGAAAGATACAGACAAAACACATGTAGGTGTTGAAGCAAGCACACCCACTTTAGCGTACTGATTGGCATGCAAAATGAGAGCATGAAAAGGCAATTTCTTGTTTTGGTGCAAAATAAAAAATATTCATGTCTATTACATATAAATTGTGGGATCGACCAAAGATAAATTATCTTTGACAACATTGACACATTGAGTTTTGCACACATTATGACTATAGCAAAGCATTGCATGTCCATACTTGAGGCACAATAAGAACTTTACATGGTGGTACTTATTTTGGAACATGACATGCGTGAGGACATCAAAGGGAGTCTTATATCTGCCCTTGATAAAATAAAATAAAATAAGATCTTATATTTTTTAGGGTTTCTACAAATTGACACACCCATCAAATCATAACAATGTCAAAATCCAAAATCTGCACTAGTGTTATTTTGCCTACACAATGCAGCTGAAGCCAATGAATTGTGCCCATGAATTCATGCTAAAATGGATTTTTGAGTTTGCATTTGGTGAAAATGGCAGTCCCTCCAAGGCATTTGTGAGGTGCAAACCTCAGAAGCCAATCAGGGCAAAACAATAGAGAGGGTTAAATCATATTGTTGAATCTTTTATTTCTCCAAATTGGTACATGTGTGTATATGGGTGTGTAGACAATGCATTGTCGACAACACATGAACAACAGTGGCTGCAATTTTATTTTTATGGACACCAAAAATCTACATTGACAAGAGCATATCTGAGAATAAACAAAATACCGATCATCAAGAGAGTCAAAACATTTTGCTATGCAAGAGGGAGGCAGTGTGGATAATAACATTGACAATGGGAAGCAATGTTACATATCATGGATTTAGGGGCACATAGTTTTCTTTGCTATTGTTAATACATTGTAAATTGCAATGACAAGTTTGATGTGACTTGATACCAAGTTTATGTTTTATGAAACATCTTCATTCTATTTAATTTACATTGAATATAGCATCTATGCTTAATTATATTTCATATAAAAATGTCTACATGAATGTTTCGAGTCATGTCATCTAAAATTGAAACATTTATTTCCATCAAATTAAACTCAAACGAAATTGAGCCCAACACTTTCTGTTTTGCTTTTTTGCTTCGACATTCACACATTGAATTCCATTACAAAAGAAAATCATGTCCACTTTTTGAATGGATCAAGTACAGAAGTCCAAAATTGATTTAGATTGCATTGATAATATCTTCACGAACAAACAAATAAGCTAAAAAAACATGCACCTTCCGAATTACACAACCCTCATAGGTGCTACCACCTCGTTCAAATGCCTTTCTCTAATCTTCACACATATAAACTCGACTTGCAACAGATGCATTTGTACCAGAGGTAAATTCCACACAACATCAAGGACAAAATTATTTGGAATCAAAACCAGTGCCCATGTTCCTAGATCCTGATGATATCTCTAGAAAAATTTGAAAATTGCACTCCATCCAACACACCCATTGAAGAATCAGCAATTTGATATCACGGAAAAAATTGAATAATTGTTGGATCTCGAGGAAACGAAATTTTAGCTTGTTTTGCCATGCTATCACATTATAATGCGAAGTAGCCCAAGGCCAACAGCAGTAACAGAAACAATGGTACCTGCTCAAAACAAAAATTTTGCTTAAGCTTCATAAGACGGGACCCTACAGAGATTCTAGGTTACAGTCATTACATGTGCTAAGGTTTCAAACCCTGTTCAAATAAAATATTATTGTATTTTAAATTTTCTCACAAATTTAAAACCAACAAAACCCTCACCTATGGAATACTTGATGACTTCAAACTTGGCTGCTTCAATCTGGGTCTTTAAAGCATGGATTTCCTGTTCAACCAAGACATTGACACCACCTCAATATCCAGGCAAAAGAAATGAAATTGTGCTGGAAACAAAAAACAACTTTAGCAAAAGAACAAATCATACTAAACTGTAAAAGAAAAAGAATGTGCAAACAAATAGAGCCCTCAAGACCCAAGTATAAAGCCTTTACCTTATCAAGCTTATTTGTCAAGTTAGACGTCTTTGCACTTTGATTTGACAGCTCATCTCTGACTCGACTGTTGAGGTTTCAAAGAGCAAGAGCAAGTACAAAAATTTATAATGCACCCAAATAGGTCACACTTTTTACCTATGTCACAACTACACTAAAAACTCCTATGAAAGGTCATAATGTTGAAAAGAAACATCAAACTAGGTGCAATTTGAGTCACTTTCTCGCATTCGAGAAAGTTCCAAGAACTAACCCTCTTTCCAAGTTTAGATCCAATCGCTGTCCAGCCCTAACTTTGTCTATCTCATACCTGTGTTAAAAAAATTGTTACTAATTGCATCTACATGATACTACGAGTAACCTCGTAGTCGAACTTGTTTCAAAACATGAAATTTTATCAAAATATTGAAATTGCATTCTTACTGACCAGATAATGGTATCTTACTTGAGCTCATTGTGCATTTTGTCAACATCAGTACGAAGCCTTTCTGTCTCACGTTGCAATTTAACAAATCGAAATTCCTGAAATAAAGTGTGAAAATGTGAAAATAAAATTATAAAAGAAAACCAGAATCAAGAATTGCTACTTCAGATGGCAGAGATGTAGCACAAAGAAATAGAGCTAAGACGAAAAATCTAGAACTGAAAAAAGGTAGTATTCATAACCGAACACATATCAATGTGCGGAAAATGTTCAGATAATGAGAAAAAGTGAATTCATTGAGTTAAGTGCATGTACCAACCTTCTGCTTAAACTGCTTATACTAAGTAGTAACCCCCCACATCTAGTCAAAAATTTTGAAGTAAATCTTCAAAACAGAGTCAGACAGAACACCATTCACCAACAAAAAATAAGAACTTCCAGCAACTTCAAATACTATGCAGACTAAGCATCCCTCCTAAGTATGACATCTTCTGAAATCTAGCCTGCTTTTGATATACATAAGTAATGCTGCACCTTCCCCAATGATGCCAATCAAAACGATTTTCCATAAATGTCCCTGCTCCACAATCTGGATGCAAGCACTCTTTTCTTAAACATTGAACTTTCCCAGAATCATCCACTTTGTAATATTGAAGCACTACTAGCATGACCTTATGTTTAATCTTCTAGGCTTCGTGGAGGCCTTCTTGATAGGACTAATATAACAACCATTCTTTAACAATGATACATATATAATGTCATCTATGAACCAAGCAAAATATTTTGCAAGTAATAGATCATCCCCAATAGTAAGATATGACGTATGCAATACTTTCTCACACAAAGTATCTACTACTTCCTCCTCAAATACCTTCACACACACGGTACTTGATACTATCTTCTCCATGTCTATCTCATACATAGAGTCACTTCCCTCAATACAGCTTTCCAACTTAAGCACCCTCAACTAGCATCTATTTTCTCACTGCTAATGACAAATTCATCAAAAATGTGTCCTAAAACTACGTCAAATACATATGCAAACTTCCCAACTGGTGTATGTCCATCTTTTTGCCTATTAAGAGATTCAAACACCTCCATCATAAACCAATTATCCTGAATCTTTTTTCAAATCCTCCCTACAACAAAATCATCCATGAGAAGATGGATCACGGGAGTGTGCGACTTGAATTATTTAATTGGCTATGCGGATATTTCCATGATAAACAAAAGTAGAGATCAAAGAATCATGATGCCTCCTCACCTTGCAGGAATCTTGCTTCACTTACAAAGCTTAATATTGATTTTATGAGGCTAATCGATAACCCACTGAATCAACAAATGGATCCTGTTGTTTTTATAAGGCTAAACAACAACCCAATCAATTTCCAAAGGGTGATCAAAAACCTGTCCAGTTGACTTTCAAAAGCTAATCACCATCTTTAGCTTCCAAATCTTATTGGAGAAAATAGAATCTACCACATGACAGACCATGAACTTGGATAGGTTCAAAAACTTGAAGAAAACATAGAACTTTTCCTCAACTCAAACTAGCCCTTCCAAGTAGAACAGATCTTTACTTGGTACCGCCACATGAACAATCAACAATGACTTGGATGGTATCCAGGAATTTACTTGACAACCACAACAAACAATCACTCTCATTAATCATACATGTCAAGTTATTTTAGTCCATATAGAAAAGCAAGTTTCTACCACATAAACTGACTCCTATGACTTGGACAGAAACCAAATAAAAAACAACAAGACACCCTGCATCTTTGTACTTGGATTGATACCAATACAAAGCTTTAGATTGCTCCCTGTTAGCTCTGTCTTCTCAAACTAATATGAAGTAGGATGATAACCTGCTTGTTGTGTCCCCATAAAAATGCATGTCAATAAACCAAACTCCTTCTCGGAGTTGAACTTAGTTTCTAACTTTCTAGATTGAATTTCCGCATAGCTTGTAACGGTTGTCACCATACACAATGAACTTATCATTTGCCACCACGATAAGAGACTATACAACCAAACCTTGTGCACTATGCACCATGTACCAAACAATGGTACTCTTAATAACACCACATATAGTTCTTTGCCTGCACTCTTGGTACTTTTCCAATATAGACAACACCCTCTTGAAAGTTCGGTAATTTTTACCTTTTGAAGTAGTTTGATGTGGTCAACCCTAGTAATACCTGAACCAATCGAGTATGCTTCAGATTTCTCATAGAAATCTCCAACCAAATGCAACCAATAACATATGTTCCTACATGCAACCCTAACTAGGTTTAGCTTTGGTGTTTAGGTCTTCTTAGAAATGTCCGTGAATAACCTTAGTCGACAACATGCACATCTGCATGTAACCTCAACTAGGTCTAATTGACATTTTGGTTTGTCTCCAACATCTTGGACGGAAAATTACTCAATTTGCATACCTTGATCTTCGACTTTGCTCAACCCTAACTTTTACGTTAAGATTCCTTGACCAAAAATGTTGTTCTCAATAGCAAATTCACTACTCCATGTTGGTGCCCTAACTTGCAAGTCCCTTTATGGCCTAACAACTCATTGAAAGCTTAATAGGGTTGTGTTGTTGCCATAACAATCAAGTGGTCTAAATCAACTCTTTGGTACCTTAATGACACTCTTGTCGTCCACAAGCTGATTGCCTTACACTTGTTACTACCTTAAACTTGATGAATCCTTCATAGATAACCTAACCATGTGTGACCTTTGACCATGTGTATCATTCACTAGGTTGCGTGAGAACGATGTTTCGGAGGCATAGGGTTCCGAAACGTGCATTCTGGAATGTCGGGGGAAAAAAAAAAACTTCTTGCGTTTAAATGCATGGTATTCTTTTGCCTGGTTCCCTCTTACAACTATGGTGCTGCTATATGAACTATGTCCATAAAAGAACCAAGTTAAGCATTAAAATTTAGACCATAGATTCTAAATATGTTGACAACATCGTCATTCACTAGTTTAAACAAGAAGAGATAGATGCTCGAGCATAGTCACAAAGAATGGCAATTCAAAGCTCTTGGAATTGATTCCAATTAGTTCTATTGAAAATTTTGCTAAATGTATGAGTCTGTTTTGTTTGCTAAAATTTGTGCACAGTGCTGAAAATTGTGTGATTATATGTTACAAGTAATTAGGAAATTAGTCATTGTATCACCTATCTGGCTTCTGTACATCTATATAGTATTGCCAGTAAAATTAACGTTTTTAACATGGTCTTACATCTTGATTCCGGAAAGCTTTAAAAACCATGCTCTAACAAATCTTAGCAACTATTTTTTTGAAAAGAAAAACTACTCAATTTGAATCATTTGAATCTTGTTCAAAGCAAACAGAGTCTCAATTCAAATTTTCTGGTGAATCTAAGTTGCATCGGAACGCCATTCCGAAGGCATACGGTTCTGGAACCATTCCGGAACATCGGAACCCTAAAAAAACAAATTTAAATTAACTTCCTGCATGTTTAAATGTATGGTTCCCTCTTACAATTATGGGGCTGCTCTGTGAACTATGTCCATGTTCTATTAAAATTTAGACAGCTTAGAATCTGTGATATGTATTATGTTGGCAACATCGTCATTCACTAGTTAATCCTAGAAGAGATGAACACTGGTTCCAAAATGTGACTGTGACTATAGTAGTTCGTTTGTTCATATGCACATCTCCACATTGACTCACTTTAGCAACTTACAAGAATTGAATTCTCAGCCAGATCTGGTGTTCCAAATGTTATCTTTGAGGCAGGCAATATTTTCCGAGTGACGTTTAAGTTTTATTGGTGCTAGACGTGGTGCAATTGAACCTTGCTACTTGTGAAACACTCACTGGTCCTTGGATTTTTTTAGTTCATTGAGTAACCCTATTCATATGTTCCAGACAACTTAAGGCAGAAAACTTTCAGTCCTTCAACATTATCTAGTATACACTGTTGAAGGTGATGGTGGACAATAAAAGACATAAAAGTGCATTTTTGACATTTTTTGGTACATCCTTAAATGTTGTTTTTTCCACCCCAACAGACAGTTTAAAAAAATTATTGCAACGTTCTGATCCGGAACGCTCCCAGATCCCGGAACTTGCATTCCGAAACACAGTGCATCTATGTGGTGAATGCAGAAGATAAGTGCTTAGAATATTACCTGATACAATGTATTTAAATGTGTTTTAGATGCCTTTTTATGGCTGTTTTTCATTATTAAGGCACCTACAAAAATTACCTTAAAAAACCCAAAAAAAAGGCGTTCCAAAACAGAACATTCCAGAACGCAATGCATCTATGATCCTTCATAGATAGTTTCACCTTTGACCAGATTTGACTAGGTCAACTTTTGTTCCACCTTGCTTTTAGGGTTCAAGGCCCAGATCCATTGCCAAGAAAAAATCTTTGTCGTTTTTTCTTCAATGATTCTTCTTCTTCGTAAAAGATAAATCACGGTCTTTCTTCTTCGTAAAAGATCCACGACCTGTCAAGGTCTTCTTGCAACAATCGAACTTGGCGTAAACATCCTCACTAGATAACAATCAGCATGTATGATCTTCCAAAAATGAACAATCTTATTGTTCAGCGAATATTCTCTAGCATAATCTACAACGATCTTCCAAGCTATAGTAAGCTTTCGTATCCTATCAACAATTGGAGTATTCTCTTGTAGCCCTGTTGCAATTTCCAGAAACATCGACCTGGCTTCTACATGCAAGCATAGATGCCCATTCCGAACCTTCTGGTTTGGAATGTTCCGTTCGGTATGTACCGAACGCACACTGCGTTCCGTACGTATGGAACGATTAGCAGGTGTCGAGGACGCTGTCAAAATCTTCCAGGATGCAATTTTTTGTTGCTAGTGTAGCAGCTGATGCTGAGGAAGCTTTCAATTTCTTCAGGGTAGAGGAAGTCGTCTGTTCGTATCTGGAGCAGGCTCTTGTTGCTCACCTTTGGCAGGCTTACCTTTAACAAGCTTCCGTTGCTTGTCTTCTGCAACCTCTCCTTCCTCAACGCCAGCATATTTTACTCCAGCACTATCCAGTACAGCAGCTGCTACAGTCACTGAAACTAGCTTGGCACCAATAGCTAAAAGCTCCAAGACAGAAAGTTTTTGCAGTTATTAAAGGAGGTAAAAAGTGAACCAGGAGCTTAATCCTTGGGCTTGCAATTCTGATTTAAGACTATCAGGGCCTTCCATTCACCAACTCAAACTCAACTCTTGCTCCAAAATAACTCGAATCCAGAAATTGGGGAAGCAGCATCAGCAACAGCAATTTTAAAGCTTTTGACAATTTCCTTCACAAAAACCTGCAGAAGCTATAGAGGATCTAGCACTACAATCAAATGAAACTACACAAAAAACCAAAGCCTAGCTCGGAACATGAAGCCCATACGTTTTGTTTCGGAATACCCGTTCTGTATGAGTTCTAAAAAAGAACAGCCATCTATAGCATGCAATGATTCAACTGATGTACCTCTAGCAATCTTCAACAAAAGAAAACGTCCACATTGCAGTGATCAACGAACTAGAGGAGCACTATTCTTCCAGCAATCTGAAAAATGCAGCAAACAATAAACTCGAGACAACAAATCAAAAAACCGATGTCGTTTACAATCAGTCATAGTTCGGTTGTTGTCCAACACAATGTAAATCCTTCTTTGACTAGAATTTTGCTTGCATGCAATCTTCAACTTTCTCTTGTCTTGATCTTTTCTTGACTTTTGTGATAGACTGAATCTTGCTTCTTTACCTAGATTGTCGCTTTTGATTGGCGTAAAATTGGGCTCTATCTTGAGCCGTCAACAAGCAACATTTCTTGCACATCATGCAGGAAATCAACCACTACTTTAACCTTAAGGCTTTTGAGGCCAACAGAGATTGGAGCTCTAGGCTGGAAACCAACATCAGAGAAAATGGACTAAAACCCGCCGTTGAATGCTTTGCGCTATTATACACAAATTCAATCATTGGAACAAGGTTGCATCGAACCGCGGTTCAAACCATAGAATCGAACGGACCCAATTCGAACCGTTCGAACCGTCTGCTGTCAAAAAGGCCCGAATCCGTTCTGTTCATGCCCGAGGGGGGAGAGAGAGAGAGAGAGAGAGAGAGAGAGAGAGAGAGAGAGAGAGAGAGAGAGAGAGAGAGATGTGTGCATTGAGATTGTGTATGTTATGTGTGTGAGAGAGAGAGAGAGTGTGTGTGTGTGTGTGTGTGTGTGTGTGTGTGTGTGAGAGTGATTGTGATATTGTGTGTGTGTGTCTTGAGATTTTGTGTGTGTGTGAGTGATTGTGTGTGAGAGAGTGTGTGTATGTGTGTGATATTGTGTGCGTGTGTGTGAGTCTTGAGATTTTGTGTGTGTGATTGTGTGTTAGTGTGTGTGAGAGTGTGTGTGTGAGATTGTGTGTGTGTGTGTGTGTGTGTGTGTGTTTGTGTGTGTGTATGTGAGTGATTGTGTGTGTGTGATATTTTGTGTGTGTGTGTGTGACGTGTGTGTTGAAACTTGAATCTTGGATGGGGTTCAGTGTGGGGCCTAGGCATTGTGAGAGGGATGTGGGACCTGGATAGTAGGTACTTACAAGCTACTACTTAGTTAGAAGTTAGAACTTAGGAGTTAGTCCGAGTTACTAGTTAGAAATTAGCGGTTAGGGTACAAACTAAAGAGAGAGAGCCACCAGTGACCATGCCGAGGGATAGGGATCCCTTGTGGGATCACGTC
This sequence comes from Diphasiastrum complanatum, assembly GCA_029204225.1. Classification (NCBI taxonomy): domain Eukaryota; kingdom Viridiplantae; phylum Streptophyta; class Lycopodiopsida; order Lycopodiales; family Lycopodiaceae; genus Diphasiastrum; species Diphasiastrum complanatum. Next base: position 51,328,381 of record CM055093.1, read on the forward strand.
ACCATCGCTGCGGCCTATGGCACATCGGGCACGAAGAGATGGACTTGCAGATACTATCACCAGTCTTACACTGGAGGGCCCACACACATTTTGTTACGTTTGAGGGGGTACGAGATTGCCCCTTGCATGCATGCTCCTGACACGCTACTCACTCTCGTTGCATCGGAGGAGGTTGGCCCTTCGAGGATGGGACCCAGACAGAGAGGTAAACATTCAACTCTTACACTTCAAAGTTCAATCATTCAAATTTCACATTGATCAAGTTTTAACTCACATCAACTTTCAAGTTTGAAGTTTCAAGTTCAATGATCATTGATCTGAGATCATCTAAATTCTAATTTATAAATTGTATTGTAATTTGTCTTTTTTGGCAGATCGAGATGTAGTGACGGCGACACACCCAGAGGCCACCACATCACGCCCCCCAGTTGCCATCCGCTCACCCCTCACTTCCCATGGCTCAGAGGACAGAGCTGCAAATGAGGCAGGGCCTAGTACCCAGCCTGACCCGCTGTCAAAATTCGTAATGGCCATACCTAGTCCTAAACCCGGTCTTTTCAACATCCTCACTCCTTATTCGAATCTGATGATACCCTAATCTCAAATCGATTTTGGTGAAGTACTTTGCACCATGTTATCGATCAACCAATTCATCCATTCGAGGTAAGGGGTAACGATTTTTAATCGTTGAATTACTTAACTTTTTAAAGTCCACACAAAGACGAGTACCTCCGTCTTTTTTATCAACTAAGATAACTAGAGCCCCCCAAGGGGACTTACTAGGCCTTACATGGCCCATCTTAATATAGTTTTGCAGCTGTCTATAAACTTCATCCTCCTCTATAGTACTCATCTTGTATGGATACAAAGATACAAGAGAACTACTAGGAATAAGCTTAATACCATGGTCGACTCTCCTAGAGGGGGGGAAAGACCCTCTAGAAGCTGTTCAGGAAACACATCTTTAAAAGATGACTATCCACTATCCCACAGCCTTCCAAACTTTTACTTCTTCATGCAAGGAGAAACCAACCACCAATCCACAAGGAGACAGCTAATACACAAGCTGTGTATGTGATTGCCACTTGAAATTCAAAAAGTACAGGTGGGTGATGGGCCTCATAGGCCACCCGCCCCCTTTTTTTAAAAAATTTGGCGGGCCAGCAGACCGCCGCAGGCCCCACACGGGCTCCGGAGGGTTGGCCTAGCAGGGGTCCCGCGGACCCTGCACAGGTCACGCAGGCCTGTCCGCTGGCCGCGCGGACCTGTCTGCAGGTGCCACGTGTAGGTGGCCATACAGGTGGCGCGGTGCTAGCTGGCGTGCGCGCCTGCAGCCGCGCTTCTTTTTTTTTTCAAAAAACTTTATGAAAACCCCCCCTAATCTCCCCCTAATCTCGTAGTACACAAGGCACCTAAAGACAAAGTGCTCCTCAAACTCCACCTCACCCAGAGAGAGAGAGAGAGAGAGAGAGAGAGAGAGAGAAAGAGAGAGAGAACCCCTCAATGGAGGGTTGGATTGTACCTTTGTAAAGGGTTCCTCTCTCATGAAAGGTTCTTTGGCCCTTAATTGAAGTGACTTGGAAGTTTCTTGCATTTTTTATCGAAGGTAAAGTGTTGTGAAGATTTACGACATCTCAAAATGAAGTTTGTAATCGAGGACGGTCCACCACAATCTCCAATGTCCCTTCTTGTCAATAAACCCTCTAATAAGGTGTGGTAAGATATCACCTTTATGGAAATGTGCAATGACACTTTTCACTCTTAAAAAGTTTGGAAATTTCTTCAAAGTCTCTCCTTTGGACTGGTCTTGTCCTACATGCAACTATACTCACCATGGATCTTTTCTAACCATTCTTGGAATTTAATAAGGGTATTTTTTTTGTAAGCTTTCTCAATGAGCATTTCTGCTAACAACCAAAATCAAGTTCCATTTAAAGGCCAAAATAATCAAGAGGAAGATCAAAACAAATGGGTTACTTTCGAACAATGCAGATCTCTACAATTGCAACTTGTACGGATTGAAAGCATACATAGATGTACCAAGCAGTCCATTTCAGGGCAGATATATAGTTGGAACAATGTTTTACGCTAGATTCGAATTGGCTGAAAACTGTGACTATTGAGGCCACTGGTTCGTGTGCAATAGAACTGAGCTAGAATGCTCGAGTGTTCAAGCTTGAAAGCTTGAGAGAGAGAGAGAGAGAGCGCTAACTATTCTTCTTGCTTCAATGTTGTTGAAATGTAGAAATATGAGCAGCTATTTATACTAAGCAAAATGCGGCAACGTCCAATAGTAGGACAACTAATTAGGTCGCAATCATAATGGATAGTGAGCTGGCATCCATCCAGTTGGTAATTCTTGGAAGTTTACTTGTTGTAAGATTAGGGCAAGTCTTTAGCTTCAAGACGAGTGGAACGTTAACTGCCAATCAATCGACATGGCTGAAGTGGCCGAAGTCTCCGAAGTGGTTGAAGTTACCAAAGCGGCCGAAGTCTCCGAAGTCACCGAAGTGCCCGAAGTCTTCGAAGTTTGTCGATGATATCAATAAACATCGGAGTCACCAGTGCGCCATTTCCAAGTAGTTCTGCAGACAATGTGTTATACCAGGGTTAGTCATAAACTGACTTAGGGAGCTAACTGCAAAAGCTATGTCTAGCCTGGTACAGATCATTGCGTACATAAGAGATCCTATTATCGAATAATAAGGATACTCACGCATCTGCTCCTTCTCTTCGATTGTACGAGGACATTGGTCCTTTGACAACTTGAGTCCTGGTTCCATTGGTGAGAGAGCTAACTTGCAATTAGCCAGATTATATCTAACTAACATATTGTAGATGTACCTCTGTTGAGTAATGTAGATCAACTTTCGAATTTGTCTCTGTGGATTTAAATACCAAGGCAGAAATGAGCTTCGCCCAGATCGGTCGTGTCGAATTCAAAAGATAACATTGTCTTGCCTTCTTTTATCAGATTGATACTGTTGCCGAAAAACAATGTGTCGTCCACGTATAAACTGGTAATGATAGAAGACTGCTGCATTGTCTTGAAGACAGAATTGATCCTCTGAAACCATGCTCGAGCAGATTGCTTCAAGCCATAAAGTGCTTTATGGAGTTTACACACATGATTGTGTTTACCTTCGATAATATAACCTTCGGATTGCACCATGTAAATGTCTTCTTCGATAACTCCCTTGAATATGTTGTTTGTACATCCATTTGATGTATTTCCAGATCTGCTGCAGCAGCAAACGATAATAAAAGTCGAATAGAATAATGCTTGACTATTGGATTGAAGGTCTCAGTGTAATCGACATTGTATACCTGAGAAAAACCTCTGGCGACAAGTCGGGCTTTTCTTCTGTCGATGCTTCCGTCTACTTTGTACTTGACTTTAAAAATCCATTTGCAGTCAACTATGTTTCTGCTAGCAAGTAATTCGACAATCGTCCATGTCTGGTTCTTGATAAGAGATGATTATTGTTTAACCATAGCTTCTTTCCAGAGATCGGAATCGGGCTGACTGAGTGCCTCTTCGACAGTCGTTGACTCCTGAACAAGGTAGGCTGCAGAAATGTCAATATACCTGATAGGTGGTCTGCTAGCTCTTGACGACGATCTTCTGGGTGATAGAGGAAGTTGATCATGTTCATCATGTTGTAGTTGTTGAACTGCAACATCATCATCTTCGGATTCGCCGTTGATATGTTGTTCGTCGAAAGTGGATGAGCTGGGACCTTTGATAGGAATAGTCGACTGAGGAACTTCGAAGTTCAATATGTCGGAGGAGTCGGACAAGTCGGCTATATGGCCTTTGCCTTTTCCCTTGAGGTTGATAAACTGATCTTCGATGAAGATGACATCCCGGCTAGTGAATATCTTTGACTTGATGGAATCGAACAACTTGTAAGCTTGATCTGAAGTAGAGTAGCTGATGAAAATACATTTGATACTCTGGAAGTCGAGCTTCTTCCTAAGATCATGAGGAATCTGCGCATAAGCAGTACATCCAAAAACTTTTAAATTCGATAAAGAAGGTTTGGTACCTGTCCAAACTTCAAATGGTATTATGTCTGAGAGACCTTTAGTAGGACATCTGTTCTAAATATAGGTTGCTGTTGAAACAGCTTCAGCCCAGAAGGACTTCGGAAGTGTTGCATGTGATAACATGCACTTTGCCGATTCGACTAAGGTTATGCTCTTTCTCTCGGCAAGACCATTTCACTGAGGCGAATAGGAGGTAATGTGTTGTTGCTCAATGTCGTTGTTAAGGCAATACTCCTTGAATTTGGTGGAGATATATTCTCCCCCGTTGTCAGACCTCACATTGTCTAGACATGTTCGAAACAGATGCATAATTCAAGTGTCCTAAGCGATGATGTCATAGTAATGCTTTATTGACAAGAACAGAGGTATTCAAGGCCTAACTAGAATCAGAATAACAATGTGCCAATCTAAATAAGTATCCATGCCTCTTGCCGAGTGCAAGGATCTTATTATTCCTATCGATAATTCTACATTGATCAGACTCAAACTCCACCTTATGACCTAAATTTGTAATTCTACTTATTGATAATAGATTTGTAGAGAGTTTAGAAACATACAAGACTTTTGAGAGTAGTTTGAATTAATCATCTTGGAACCTCAATCTTACAATACCTTCACCTTCGATAGTGTGATCACTATCATCACCAAGATGAACATACTTCTTTGTGTTGTAAGGCATATAGGAATGGAAAATCTCACGATGATTGGTCATTTTGAGTAGCTCGGGAATCCGGAAACCACGAATCATCCGAATTCGCGTATAAAGCGCCTTCGTCCATTTCGACTTCAGGAGATGCTGTAACTGTATTTGCTTGTTGATCAGGTTGCTTGGCTGCATTCTTCGCTTTGAGAATTCGGCAATCCTTGATCTCATGGTTATTGCGCTTGCAATACCTGCAAAACATCTTCTTCTTCGACGAATGTGGATTTGATGATTGTTCTTAACTTGAGTCTGTTTTTGATTCGATGCAGACTGCTTCGAGCTTTTCTGTTTCTGTCGTTTCGAACCCTTGTTGACATATAGAGCATGAGACGAAGAGGTAGACGAAGTGTCTTGACTTCTTCGATTATCTTCTTGCAGCAACATAGTGATAACTCTGGTAAGAGTTAAATCTGAGTGTGTCGTGATGATCATCACCCAGTTCTCATATGTAGAGGGCAGGCTTGAAAGCAATGTCATAATTGCGTCTTGATCGTCTATGACTGATCTGACAGCGGCCATCTGTTGCAAGAGATTCTTAAACTAGTTAATATGATTCTGAAGAGAATCATTATTCGACATCTTGAATGTCAAGAATTTCCTTGAAAGATGTAACTTGGTAGTTACGTCTCTCACATCATATAGTAAGCTCAGGATGTCCCAAACTTCTTACGAAGTTTTGGCTTCAGCTACGTGGCCAATCTGAGTATCTGATATATTGAGGATAATAAGCGCGAAAGCTTTTCCATCCTTCGATTTCCACTTCAAGTCTTCTATGTCGTCTTCAAGCTTCACTTCGATACCAGTAACAACATCCCACAACTCGTTGGCGATTAGCAAGGTCTTCATCTTAAATTTCCATAAATGATAATTGGATCCATTCAGCTTATCTGCGATAAGACCGGCTTTACTTTGAGAATCCATCTGGAACTTAAGTCTATCAACGTTAAGAGAGATTCCGTGTTGCGCTACAATTGGAAATCAATTCTCTGATACCGAAACAAATTGATTCGAACTGAAGAATAATTTGATATCGCGAAGATATCAAGTATAAGAGCTTGCGCTCTGATATAATAGTATTGGGCCTTGAAGTATCAACGCTCTGATACCATGTTGGAAAGAGGTGTGTGAAAAGATAGGCCCGAATAGAATCGAATAAAAGGAATTCGAACGACAAGAATAAAAACTTATCGTGCGCAGCGGAATAAACTATCTTTCTCTTTCTCTATGCATGACTACACCTATCAATTTCGAACGAAACAATAGTGATAGAAATCACGTTCGATCTTATAGTAACTAATTTTGAAATCATTAATACTACAGTGATTGCGTAGCCAAACATTAAGCACTGAATTATCAGACAAATAATCAGTCGCGAAGAACTACAGAAACTCATACATTCTGAGACGAACCTGAACACAATAAGAAGATAGTATTGATTCAGTATGAAAACGAAACAGATGTAAATGAGTACAACAAGTTGCGGATCAAAGCCGCGTACTCTAAGCTATCTCTGAGCGGCTTAATATAAGTCTGAATTAAGCGCAATGCTGATAAGCAGTAAGCGCAATAGCAATCTCTAATCAACTCTAAAGAACTGAGCTAGAATGCTCAAGAGTGTTCAAGCTTGAAAGCTTGAGAGAGAGGAAGACAGAGAGAGAGAGCGCTAACTATTCTTCTTGCTTCAATGCTGTTGAAATGTAGAAATATGAGCAGCTATTTATGCTAAGCAAAATGCGGCAACGTCCAATAGTAGGACAGCTAATTAGGTCGCAATTATAATGGATAGTAAGCTGGCATCCATCCAGTTGGTAATTCTTGGAAATTTACTTGTTGTAAGATTAGGGTAAGTCTTTAGCTTCAAGACGAGTGGAACGTTAACTGCCAATCAATCGACATGGCCGAAGTGGCCAAAGACTCCGAAGTGGTTGAAGTTACCAAAGTGGCCGAAGTCTCCGAAGTCACCGAAGTGCCCGAAGTCTTCGAAGTTTGTCGATGATGTCAATAAACATCGGAGCCACCTGTGAGCCATTTCCAAGTAGTTCTGCAGAATGTGTAGAAACACGAAAAAAACTGCAAGTCTGGATAATGAGTTGGATAAAGATAAAAATGTCGATTAGTCGATTAGTAGGAGGATCATCTAACAAAGTATTCAAAGAGAAATAAAGATTTTACAAAATTGGGGCAGCACCCAATCACAAATGATTGATGGCTGTTCTGGCTCCAGAAATGCATTAAATGGAAGTGGAAATGATATGAATGGTAGCGCCCTCTTCCTACAATCAATTTGCACTTGATCTCATCAAATTTGGATAAGTGATGATGAAGAAACACCTGAAAAACCAGATCTGTCCTAGCAGTGAGTTCCTACATAAAAAGTAGATCAAGAAGACACAAAAACAATGAAGATGGAAAATGCCTCCAATCTCTCTCTCACCATCTCGTGGAGGTAGAGTGATTTCCTCTATTAAACAGACTTAGTAAATGTACAATGGTTGGCATGCAAATGCCAAGTGTCCAATTCCTATGCATGCATTTGCATGCCACATCTAATGTTAATAGGTGGAAATCTAACTAGTACTCCCCCATGCACATGTGCATGGGGGTCTACCAAACTCAAGTGGAGTCATAGGCATCATCATGCAAGAAGGCCTTCACCAGGGGTTTGGGACTTAGAAATTTGCCTCAGTATTTGGGCCTTAAAAATTTGGACCCAATTATTGACCATGTGGCATGTACTATTCATTTGACTAGGTTTATAAGTTCAACAACTCCCCCTTAAACCTAATGCCCTTAACAAATTTTATTTACATGTCAAATTTTGCATGTGCCGAGCCTCAAAGTACAACAATTCCCTCTCTAGGCTTGGACTACATGCATGAGGTATGGAAGATATTTAGCCACAACCTATTCTGGGAAATGGCTACAAGCCATGCACTGTTCTTGCTGGCTCATTTGAGACACCATGAAAAGCCTTTGAATTGTATTAATGTAGACTTGCCAAATAACGAAGTCTTTGGAGGTCTGTTCCCCCTTTAGCTTCAAGCTGCAACAAATTGACATCCTGGAACATACAACCAGGTAATAGTGTGGCTGGCAAAGACTGTCCTTGATCTGCTTCTTGCGACAAGTCAGATGGATCTGCATGCATCATCTGAAGATACAGCAAATCCAAAGTAGTGTCGGGACAACACCCAACAAGAATGAATGAGGCATATTGCTCGTCATCAGAAATGTCCGGCACTTTAACAACAGGTACATGCAGCTGCTCGGTATCTTGCACTAAAGTCATAGGAGCTTTATGCTGCAAATTATCAATAACAAGCTCTACAAACAAAGAACTTGTTTCTAAGTTGATAATTTTTTTCTCCTCTTTATGAGGAGTTATGAGATATTGCAAGCATCCTTTGGGTTCGCCCTGCAAGCAAGACAAAGATTCTTCTTGAATGGAAGAGAACATATCCTCATCTTGAGGATCAGTAGGATTTGACATCTCCTGCAGCAAAGGTATATTGGATTTCCCCTATCGAGAATCCGACTGCATGCATACATCCTGCATGCAAAGTTGAAGTTGCCCTTCATGCTGGAACTAGAAGTGGATTCCCCCTTAATGAAAACTTGCATGTCAGATGCTAGTGACTGAGGACTCAATCTTTCCAATTCACATACATCCTGTAAATTGGCATTGCGCATGCATACATCTTGCATACGAACCATGATAGATTCACTCTTGGAATCCATCTGCATGATTTTAGCTTCTGTCCTGCATGACAACTAATCGGACAAATGATCTACAAAACAATGATTATTTCTTTGCTCCACCGAATATTGTTGCTCTAGCTTTTTCCATAATGATTATGCACATGATTCCTCACCGTAATTCAAAATTAAATCATCTGACAATGACAAACATGTATGGCCTATAGCTATATCATTAGTTTGGCACCATATATCATACTCTGAATCTGATCAGCTCGGCTTCCGAAATTGCCCTGTCACTATCTCCCATAAGTTCGGTTCACTCTTGAGAATGTATACAAGCTCTCTCCATGCAGCATAGTTGGACTTAGATTCTAAACGAATTCTATATCGATCATGAGATCCAAATAGATCCAGCATGCATGCATAAGAAATATGAAGATTAGATTTCGTGCTTCAACCTTGATGCTCTTATACCACTGTTGCAGATGATGATGCTATGAAAAGCTTAAAAAAATGAGTCCAGGATCTAAGTCCCAAACTCGTGGTGAAGGCCTTCTTGCATGATGATGCCTATGACTCCACTTGAGTTTGGTAGACTCCCATGCACATGTGCATGGGGGAGTACTAGTTAGATTTCCACCTATTAACATTAGATGTGGCATGGATGTGACATGCAAGTGGCATGCAAATGCATGCAGGAATTGAAAGAGAGATTGGAGGCATCTTCCATCTTCATTGTTTTTGTGTCTTCTTGATCTACTTTTTTTGTAAGAACTTGCTGCTGGGACAGATCTGGTTTTTCAGGTGTTTCTCCCTCATCACTTATCCAAATCTGATGAGATCAAGTGCAAATTGATTGTAGGAGGAGGGCGCTACCATTCATATCATTTCCACTTCCATTTAATGCATTTCTGGAACCAGAACAGCCATCAATCATTTGTGATTGGGCGCCGCCCCAGTTTTGTAAAATCTTTCATTTCTCTTTGAATACTTGTCAAAAATTGATGAAATCATAAGCATATGTTTTCTATTGGAAAGGCACTAGCACTACTTGTGATTAGAGGTCAATTAGAATCTGTTTTTTCCAGACCTTATTCTGCTAATTGAAATAGCCAACAAGTAGAAATCATTTCTTTTCTTGATTCATCATATTGGCATAGAGTAGAGTTCAGATAGACTTGAACTACGATCAAATTTGGGATCCACGGCTTGCTGGTTTTTCCATTTCGACTTGCATGTGATTGCATGTCATGATTTTAGATTTGCATGTTTCATTCCTAGTTATGTTTGGCTCAAATAGTCCTTGAGATCAACATTACTAGGGTCCTGGACTCATTGTCTTAAGCTTTTCATAGCATCATCATTCTACAACAGTGGTATCATCAAGGTTGAAGCATGAAATCTTAACTTCACTTTTCTTATGCATGCATGCTGGATCTATTTGGATCTCATGATCCATATAGAATTCGTTTAGAATCTAATTCCAACTATGATGCATGGAGAGGAAAGCTTGTATACATTCTCAAAAGTGAACCGAACTTATGGGAAATAGTGACAGGACAATTTCGAAAGCCGAGCTTATCAGATTCAGAGTATGATATATGGTGCCAAACTAATGATATAGCTATTGGCCATAAATGTTTGTCATTGTCAGATGGTTTGATTTTGAATTACGGTGAAAAATCATGTACTGAATCATTATGGAAAAAGCTAGAGCAACAATATTTGGTGGAGCAAAGAAATAATCATTGTCTTACAGATCATTTGTCATGCAGGAGTGAATCTAACGTGGTTCGTATGCAAGATGTATGCATGCGTAATGCTAATTTATAGGATGTATGTGAATTGGAAAGATTGAGTAGTCCTCAGTCACCAGCATCTGACATGCAGGTTTCCATTCAGGGGGAATCCACTTCTAGCTCCTTGCAGCATGATCAGCATGAAGGGCAGCTTCAACTTTGCATGCAGGATGTATGCATGCAGTCGGATTCTCGACAGGGGGAATCCAATATACCTTTGTCGTAGGAGATGTCAAATCTTGTTGATCCTCAAGATGAGGATATGTTCTCTTCCATTCAAGAAGAATCTTTGTCTTGCTTGCAAGGTGAACCCAAAGGATGTCTGCAAGATCTCATAACTTCTCATACAGAGGAGAGAAAATTTATCAACTTAGAAACAGGTTCTTTGTTTGTAGAGCTTGTTATTGATAATTTGCAGCATGAAGCTCCTATGATTCTAGTGCAAGATACCGAGCAGCTGCATGTACTTGTTGTTGAAGTGCCAGACATTTCTGATGACGAGGAATATGCCTCATTCACTCTTGTTGGGTGTTGTCCCGACACTACTTTGGATTTGTTGTATCTTCAGATGATGCATGCAGATCCATCTGACTTGTCGCAAGAAGCAGATCAAGGACAGTCTTTGCCAGCCACACTATTACCTGGTTGTATGTTCCACGATGTCAATTTGTTGCAGCTTGAAGTTAAAGGGGGAACAGACCTTCAAAGACTTCGTTATTTGGCAAGTCTACATTAATACAATTCAAAGGCTTTTCATGGTGTCTCAAATGAGCCAGCAAGAACAATGCATGGCTTGTAGCCATTTCCTAGAATAGGTTGTGGCTAAATATCTTCCATACCTCATGCATGTAGTCCAAGCCTAGAGAGGGAATTGTTGCACTTCTAGCCTCGGCACATGCAAAATTCGGCATGTAAATAAACTTTGTAAAGGGCATTAGGAGTTACTCATTTAACAGGTTTAAGGGGTAGTTGTTGAACTTATAAACCTAGTCAAATGAATAGTACATGCCACATGGTCAATAATTGGGTTCAAATTTTTAAAGCCCAAATACTTAGGCAAATTTTCAAGTCCCAAACTCGTGGTGAAGACTTTCTTGCATGATGATGCGTATGACTCCACTTGAGTTTGGTAGAACCCCATGCACATGTGCATGGGGGAGTACTAGTTAGATTTTCACCTATTAACATTAGATGTGGCATGCAAATGCATGCATAGGAATTGGACACTTGGCATTTGCATGCCAACCATTGTACATTCACAAAGTCTATTTAATAGAGGAAATCACTCTACCTCCACGAGATGGAGAGAGAGGGATTTGAAACTTTCTTCCATCTCATGAGATTTGTGTCTTCTTGCTTCATTCTCCATCTTTCTCGTGTAGGAACTCGCTGCAGGGACAGATCTGAATTCTGGTGGATCTCCATCATCACTTGTCCAAATTTGGTGGAATAAAGTGCAAACTGCTTGTAGGAGGAGGCCGCTACCAGCCATACTACTTCCACTATCATTACATGCATGTTTGGAGCCAGAATGGCCCACAATCATTAGGAATTAGGCGCTGCCTCAGATCTGTAAATTCCATCGTTTCTCCTTGAATGCTCCTTAGAAATTGATGAAATCAAAAGCATTTTTTTTCTATTAGAAGGGTGCCATCACTAATTGAGATGAGGCCAGTTAGAGAATGATTAGAATCTGATTTTCTAGATCTGGTCTTGCCAATTGGAGTGGCCAGCAAGTAGAATTCATTTCCATTTTGATTTTATTGGTTTAGCATTGAGTAGAGTTTATATAGATTTGAACTAGGATCAAATAAGGGATCCACAGCTTGCTGGTTTTTCCATTTCGACTTGCATGTGATTGCATGTCATGATTTCAGATTGCATGTTTCATTCCTAGTTATGTTAGGCTCAAGTAGTCCTTGAAATCAACATTACTAGGTTCCTAGGATGATTGCTATAAGCTATTCCTAGCATGATCATTCCGCAACAACTTTGATCTGACAAAGCTTACGCCGAAGCCCCTATTGGATGATGTTTTAGAAAAAATGACTCAATTTCAAAAAGTTGCCAACAAAACAAAGTCAAAAGTGACATGTGGCATTCTAATAAAGACGTGGTGAAAGTAACTTCAAACAAGTTTTTCTGCTCTGTAATCCAAGAGAGGAAGGTAATTACTTAACACCAACAACACAGTCAGAGGTTCTAGAGTGCGAATATTCAAGGAAAAAGTTCACTAGAAGCTCCTGATTTGACATGATTAGTAGCAAATACCTGAGCACTTTGCATTTCTGCCTTCACTTTCGAAAGAGCAGTTTCTTGAAGCATGTCCTTCTGAAATTTTTAAAAACTTAGGTTTATTCACAGTTAACAGAAAAATTTGCATCTTATCAATCCGAGCTTAAACATTACCCTTTCAACAACTGAGCACATGTAGGGGCAACAAACAGCAATTCAGATGGAAAATCACCCTCTGCATGTCTGCTTTGAAAACAAACGATTGTGTAACATCGTCCAGACTGCCGCTTAGCACCTCGGTCATAACGGCTGTAATTGCTTCAGCCTGTTTTGCTGCGAGGCCCTGGGCTTCCAGCCTTCGCACCTGCCCAATAATATTATCGTCCACTTGAGGTGAAAGTATGAACACACACGTGAGAGCCCCTTTCTCTTCTGAAGAGCATCAGTATCTAGCGAAAAATAAGACATTTGCCATGCAAAGGAAATGGAAACGAACCAAAATGGAAAAGTGAGATCAGCACATACTAGGGCAAGAGTGTCAACTAAAAAAGCTCTGGACGATGCAACTCTAAGCTGCGACAACTTTCTTGTGTAGCACCTCCTTACTCCGTGACTACCCTGACAAGAAGACGATGGCACTCTCCACCCTGGCTTCAATATGCCCTCCATTACAGTAGTTATATGGTCCCCGTGAGCTGACGAAACCATACTTTTGAGCATCTGGGATAGATGCTGCTGCAAGGCTCTCTTGGAGGATCCAACAGCCATTCCTAAGCTCCAATACCCTAATATTACTGCAGACTTAACGCTTGTCGGGGTTTAAGAATTCAAGATGTCAGACATTATTTGCAGAATCTAAGGAATTCTTAGGATAGATTGAGCCATGGAGTTTATGCAGGATTGATGAATCGCTCCGCATTGGATGATGGATTAGACGAGGAAAGAAAAAAATCAGAAAAGCACTGAACCAATCCTCTGTATGCATTGCAACTATCAAGAATGTCAGACGAGAAAGTCGATTGACTAATGAATGCTGAGATTTCAAACTGATTTTCTTACTAAGAATCGTGTTTTCAGATCTGTCCATTACCACTAACTTTAACTTGTTTTCTTTAAGCTTGTAGGTTGGGGGACAAGCCCCTTACCCTATTACATTCTACAACCCTTGCTTGTCATTACCATTGGTTCATGCTTTTCTCTACTTGGCACCCTTATTGAGGGCTCTATGTCTTTAGTTTGTAAAATAAATTAGTCTCTTCCTTTTTGCAAGTTAACAATTTATCATTCTGTGTTTTGAACTTAGCCAACTAAGCCAAACTAGTACTTTGTCTAATGCTGATGCAACACGAATGAATCGCGAAAGCGAAAGCGAAACACAGTCACGAAAGCGAAATAGTCGTAAATAGTTCGAATGGAGTTCAGATGCTATCGTTGGACACAGCCAGCTGAATCACTCCTACAGTCCTCCAGAATGTAGTCAGGCACTGCTGATCTACGTTTACAAATTAATGTAGCATTCAACAAATTCAACCAATGTGCGGAATTAAATGAATGAGCGGATCATCAGCAGATACATTTGCATTCAAGATCATACAACATAAATTAACATGTGCACAATGGCTACAAGATCATCTATTGATTTTCTCTTGATTCTTCAAACACTACATGCAGATCCACGCAGTGCGTTGGTGTGAGAGAAATACAATTCTCTCACGAGTGGATGTCACGCTTACTAGCAGACTTGTAAATCCTATGGATCCTGCTTACAGAACTTGTCTCGCTCGCAAGTGGACTTGGTCTCTGTATTTTTGTCTTGATTGCTTACTAGCATCAGACTGCTTCATACATCTATCTGTATGTTCGTATATCTATGTATCAAGTATCATCCAGTAAGTATATAGTTGCTCTTTGTAACTTTTTAGATTAGAGTAATTAAATCTACAACTAATCAGAGAATTACAAGAGTGGCAGATAGCCACGACCTAGAGTGTATCTGCTGACATCATGCCATCAGATCAGACATCTGTACTTCTGGGTACTTGTATGATCTTTGCTGGTACTCTTTGGAGCGTGAGGGCAGAAAAGGTTTCGCGACGTTTTTCGTGTCGCGTTGTTGGTTTCGTTTCCGTCGTCTGACTTTCTTGTGTTCGTCCAGGAACTACCTTAGCCAAACTATCTCGTTGGCCATCTTTGATGTTGCAACGTACTCTGCTTCGCGGGATGACTGGGCTACAACGGTCTGCTTCTTGCTGAGCCAGAGAACTGTTGCTCTTGATGCAATGGTGCATCCTCTTGAGACACTATTACAATCGTCCTTGAGAGATGCCCAGCTAGCATCGCTGTAGGAAAGCATCCTGAAACCTGCATCACGACAATAACACAAGCCATAATCCCTCGTTAGTTGAAGATATTGCAAAATCCGTTTTGCAATCTTCCAATGTGTCGAGCCTGGATTTGTGCAGAATTGGCTCATCCTGAATACTGCATAAGCAATATCAGGGCGTGTGTTGTCTCAAGGTACATCAATGATCCTATGAGCTTCCTGTAAGGTGTGAGCTGCATTTGTTCTCTCTTTTCCTCAATCTTCGGACAGTCATTGCTTGTCAGCACCGTCCCTGTGAGCATTGGCGTATTCGCTCCCTTGCAGTTCAGCATCCCAAAATCCTCTAGGATCTTCTGAGTGTATCTGGACTGGTGAAGGTATATCTTACCTCCCTCATAGTCCCTTTCAAGTAAGCCTAGGTAACACTTGGTTTCTCCCATATCCACTATCTCGAAATGTTTCAAGATGTCTGTCTTTACTTCAGCAATCAGCTGCTCACTCTTGCAAAGTATCAGAGTGTCATCCACGTACATAGCCACAATGATGATCTGCCCATCTGTAACTCTGACATACACATTAGAATCAGCCAACAGATGCTTGAATTCTAATGATTTCAGGACTTGATCTTTCTTCTTGTACCATTGTCGGGCTGACTATTTCAGACCGTAGATACTTCTATGCATTCTGCATGCATAGTCAGGAAGTGAATTCGAAACATATCCAGGGGGTTGATCCATATAGACCTCTTTGTCTAATTCGCCATGCAAGAAGGTTGTCTTCTCATCCACAATGTGGATCCTGAGGTCATAAGCTTGACAAACAATCAGATATGCAACATCAAGCATTCACCATAAGCAATCACCAAGTAGGGCAGAAGAAGAACATGCAATATCACTCTATCACACTAACATCATACTGAATAAAAAATGTACATATAAACTCTGAACCCTGATAGAGAGAAAATTCACGAATAGACTAATAGACTAGCCTACGGCTAATTACAACTGTCAAATTTAATGTACATCGTAAATAGTAACAATGAAGTTTAGCATTGATTTCTAACACTCTCTCTCAATGATAAAATTACATTCTTCTATTCCTAATAGAGTACAAAACCTCTCAAATTTACATCTACTTAATGACTTAGTAAAAACATCTGTCATTTGATCTTCAGATTTACAAAAAACAAGATCAATGGCTCCATCAAAATGATAGTGTATATCAATGTGCTTGGTTCGAACATGTAAAACTGGATTTTTGGTAAGGTGAATGTAGCTTTGATTGTCGCAAGATATAGTAGTCGCATCCACATGTGGCTGACCTAAATCCACAAGCAATCTTCGTAACCATACGGCTTCTTGTGTAACATTGTTGAGTGCTCGATATTCAGCTTCCGTCGATGATTAAGCTAATGTAGGTTGCTTTTTGCTGTTCCATGAAATTGCAGCTATACCATAACTGAATGTATGACCACTGGTAGATCTTATGTCATCAATATTACCTGTCCAATCGGCATCTGTATAACCTACCAACATTGGCGCTTCAGGCCGATGATACTTTAAACCAAAATTCAATGTCCCTCGAATATATCTGAGAATACGTTTAATAGACTTCTAGTGTGCTTAACTAGGATCTTGCATAAATTGACTAACAACACCAACAGCATAAAAAATATCAGGTCACATGTGTGTCAAATAAATCAAACTACCCACCAGCTGTCTATACAAATAAGCATCCACTTTCTCAGATTCATCATATGCAGTAAGCTTCATGTTGACATCCATAGGTGTACTCAAGGGCTTACAATCCTACATATTGAACTTATAAAGCAAATCTCGTGCATATTTGCTTTGTGTAAGAAAGACCATGTCTTCATTTTGTCATACTTCAATGCCAAGACAGCAGTGCATCAACCCTAGATCACTCATGTCAAAAGCATTGGAAAGATCTGATTTGATTTCATTACTTAACCTCTCATTACTTCGTGTAATAATCAAATCATCCACGTACAAGACAATGAACACTATATTTGAATCTTGTCTTAGAATGTAAAGATTAGGATAAACACCACTCTTTACCATTCCCCTTTGCTTGAAGTGCTCATCAATGCAAGAGTACCATGTTCGTGGTGCTTGCTTCAATCCATATATGGCTTTGTTGAGTTTACAAACCAAATGATCTCTCTCTGGCTCAACAAACCCTTGAGGTTGCTCTAAATATACTTCTTCATCCAATACTCCATTAAGAAAAGCAGATTTGACGTCCATTTGCTGGATTTTCCAACCATAGAAAGCATAAATTGCAATGATAGAACGAATAGTTACCATTTTGGCTATAGATGCAAAGGTCTTCTCAAAGTCTTTGAGAGCCAGCTCTAGGTTGGAGAGCTGATGGAGATCGCACAAGGTGTAATCGAAAGGGCAAACACTATGATGGGTGTTTTGCTAGCGATCTATTGTAAGGGATACTGATGGCGAGAACTTCATGGTGTGCTCATTTGGGAGTACAAGATGGCATTACAGTAGGGGGCCAGTTTTGGACATTGGCATCAATGGGGAGACATCTACCATCACAGGCGTGGATAAGTTATCTATAGCTTTCATGCAGTTGGCTGTATTTGCAGGAGTCTAGGCTTAGCACAGGTGTTGGAATTTCCATGGTGCAGATTCTCAAGTGGTGAGATTCGGGATAAGCCTAGAGGGAGTCACTCAGAGCCATATACCTCAGTACGATCAAGGAGACAGCAGTCTCGGCATCCCATGAGCGACGACTCAGGGATATGCCTGCATTGGCATGGTGTCAGGTGGCACATAGCCAAGGAGCGAGCAGATGCTAGGAGCCAGGTGGAGCAGGTGATGCTTTGGAGTTTGGCTTGTCTAGCAGGATGGTGACCAAGATCGAAGACATCAGGTGGGCATAATATGTGGATGACGAGTCCATTGGGGTGGCACTCAGGGAGATGCTACAGTTGCTCAGGTATGATATGTCATTTGATGTATGGACAATGTTCTTCAGCTGGTACATCATGTGATGACCTAGGGACGGGTCATGCCTACTTGGAGGTAGGTTGCATAGAGTGTACCTAGGGTGGTACATATTCTGAGGGCATGGAGTGCATTACGGGGTGATGTGGATCCAGCATGCCCATGGTTGTGAGTTGACAGGACTGGAGATGGTTGCTCAGGGAGTGACAGCTGATACTTTGGCGAGTGATCAGATGAGCTGCATGGTTATATGCACAGTTATCTCCAGGATGGCATCACATGTTGTGTCTATCCATCATTATTTGGTAAGCAGGATGCAGCTTTTGGTTAGATCTAGTTGGAGTCTAGTTGCACTATAGGTAGACAGATTCTTGGGGAGCTATCAGCGGGTAATGGATACTTGGTGATCAGATGGTACGGGGTACAGGGTTCTGGAGTTATCCTACCTTATATGCTATGGATCGTGGGTGAGTTATTCATCACGATAGTAGATCTAGTTTGCACTTGATTTGGCTTGGACGCTATGATGGATGTTGTGGGGAGATAGGCTCCTTGGTGGGAGGCCTATATACTGGTCAAATCAGAGTTGGCAACGTTCCTCATTTCAATAAAGCAGATTGGTTCTCTTTAGAAATGGATTGATGAATGTCCTTGCTCTTCCTCTCTCATCTTCCATTTCTCATGCTTTCTTTGGATTTTGCTAATTGTTGGATTTGATCATTATTGGGATTGCTATTTCTTATGCTTTTTGTGAGAGAGAAAGGGAGAGAGAGAAGAGTAAGTTTTTATCATTGTTGTGGATTTAGGGTTAATGGAAGTAGGGTTAATGGATGTAGTGTTAGTGCTTAGTGTTAATGGATGTTAGTGTTAGATCCTCCATTCATGTTGAAATCTGAACTATACTATCGCTCTCATGGGAACGAACCTACGCGTGACAACTAGCTCCGTCTCTTTGATGCTAGATTGACTAGACCTTAGATTCAGGTTAGGCAAGGAAAGAAACCCACTACAATTTTGGCGCCGTCACCGAGGAGCTACGCCAGTTTTTCAGTTTGCAGCATGTTTGGCTAATGATTAGCTTGCATTAGACATCTTGTCGTGGCATGAATAGTGTTAAAACTGCATTGTAGGGTTAGTTTGGAATTGATTTTGCTAGATTTTGAGTGGATTTGCTTGTTTGAAATCTAATCTGATTATTAAACAGGGAAAGCTATTCAGATTACTAATCTTAAGATCCATTTGGATATTGAGATATCAGAGAAAATAATAAAAATCGGTCAAATCGGTCAAATTTGGTCAAAAAGAGGCAAAACATCTTAGATTGGAATGTGAGCCTGAGCTGATTAATGAAAATGCCATGATTATGTGGTTTTTGTCAGGTCTACCTAAACGGATCAGACGTGAACTGAAACGCCATAATGAATACGCACTTTTGCAAAATGCGATGGACGATGCAATTTGAGAGGAGGATGAAGATTCAGATGATGAGCCGAATGTCAGTATGTTGCCTTATACAGCAGGGTAGACTACTACGACATCCACCAATGCTACTGGAGAAATGATGCTCAATGAGTTCGAGAAACTTGGAAAGACCCAGTAGAAATAGATGGAAAAGTTGCAGTTGCAATTTGATGAGAAGATCAAAGCATTGGAAAATTTTCACGGAGAAGCGAACAAGGAACCTGAGAAGTTCGCAAAGACTTTTCCTACCAGGGAAAATTATTGGTGTTCTATTTGTACAGGAAATCACACAGTGAACGAGTGTCCTCAATTGAAAAAATGAATGAAAATCAGTGTTTGCCATCTGTGTAATTCACCTAACCATGAGATTGTCTTTTGCAACTTCAACCCTCGGATGATTCAACAACGGTATGCCCAGTGGGGATATCGAGATCCACAGTATGGAGGCAATCCAGCAGCAAGACTACGACAATCTACTCTTGGATACTCGAAACGTCTAGCTTTGCCTTCCCCACCAAAGCACTCCGCTCCTCCTGCCAATTTGATGGAACCAGAACCTTATGGAAGTGCTGAGCAATGGAGCTATGGTAATGATCAGGAAGGTGGATTTTCAGAACAGTATGTCATTTATGCTGCCGCTCAACAACAAGCCTCGAGAAATTGGGCCAGAGCACCACTTGGGTGCTTTGCATGTGGGGAAAATCACAGAGTTGCAGAATGCCCAAATAAAGAAAAATTTGTACCATTATGTCGTGACTGTGGATATGGGCATTGTTATAAAGGCTGTCCAGCAAGACCGAAGCCACCACCAGCTGTAAATTTGACAAAAAGAACCAGTAGTGGATTCAGTTTCTGCTGGTTCTATACCATTGAACGATACACCAACATCATTGGAAGTCTATCCAAATCTTAATGCAAATAAACGAAGATATCAGGATATGAGACAATGGATTAAACATCTGCAAGAAGAAGAGGAACTTGAAGCTGCTAAAGTAACAGCTGAAGTTCGGTCTTCACCATTGCAGCCTCCAAGAAATTTACATACAGATATGAATGATCAATTACATCATCACAAAGAACCCTTCAAGATGACGGAACTGAAAGCACCGCATACAGAATTACTCATGAATATTTTGTCTAGCAAGATCAATATTTCATTGGGAGAGCTCCTAAAGTTGGTGCCAAAAGCGAAAGAAGTCTTAGCGCAAAAGTTAGCTCAAGAAGAATCAGAAGACCATTAGGAGCCGTTTTTTTGTGCTGGATTTGAAGAATCTAACGATATACTACATGTTGGAGCAGCTTGGAAAAGTGAACAAAAGAATATCACTCTGTCGATACAACATAGACAATTTTCTAAAGAAGCAGCCGTGATAGACGGCGGTTCAGGAGTTAACCTGATTTCTACAAAGCTATGTACAAAATGGGGCCTTACAAAGATTAAGCCTGCTACTTTTGCTATTAAGCTAGCTGATCAAACGACGGTTCGTCCACGAGGAATGGTGGAAGATATATCTGTCAGGATTGCAGGAGTACAGTTCGTCATTACTTTCGTCATGATGGACTTACCAGAAGCACCAAATGTCTACCGAGTTCTCTTAGGACGTCCATGTTTACGAGTTGCGCAAGTAATTCATAACTGGGGTACCGGCAAAATCACTTTTGAAAATCGTGAATGTGCAGTTAAAATTGATTCTATGACTTGGACTATCAAGCCAATGGTTCAAAAAGTGGATGACGATTCATCAACAACGGATCACACTTGTGTTCGACCAGAGCAAAAATTGGGAGTTCACTACGATTCTCAAACGGATACTGTCAATTGGAACGAAGCTCTTGCAACAATTGATTGTACAGCAAGATATATGTGTCAACAAGATATTCAATCAGAGATGAGCAAGATTTCCTTGTTAGATCGAACTTTGGATACGCCAATTACGTTTCCACTAAATGTGCTGAATGTAGCCTGGATATCAACGGAACCTATACCAGATCCAATTGAGATGATCTCATACCAATGAGACATGCCTTAACTTATGATGGCAATGCAGAACTTACGGATGAACAGATTCTACATCATATGGATTTGACCAGATTTGGAATGCGTAATGTTCCTGATGAACCAATAATCAAATCGTCCAAAGTAGTTATATTGAAGGGTGACAGGATGACAGGTTCGATGATGAAGAAACAAGCAAAGGAACATTATAATACGGTCCTGAAATGAGAAAATCCCCCTCAAAAGATCGATTTAAAGGAAGTGCCACCTCTATTGGATAAAGACAAAGGAAAAGTCAAGAATGATTCTTCAAGTCAGATCTCCAGCAAGACATCATCGTCTAGGAAGTCTTCACCTGAGAAGAAAGATTTATTATCCCGAAAGTCATCACCTCCATGATCAATTCTTGCTAAGAAGACTAAACGAAGATCCAAGACAAGTCCTTTCGAAAAAGAACAAGCAAATGTAGTCCAGCATGATATGCCACAACATTTTAAATGTTATACACTGGATGATGTGGTTATCATGTTACCTAAAGCACGTCATGAACCTGAAGAACAAATGCCGGAATCTAAAGAGGTTTACGATGGCCCAGCTAGGACGCATCCAATGAATCTTACAAAACCAGGAGAACTAGAAAAGATTGTACAAGTGGGATCACATCTTACTCCTAAACAGTATCAAGCACTCCGTTTGCTACTTATTAAGTATCAAGATTGTTTTGCATGGACTTATCAAGATTTGAAGGGTATTCCGACATCAGTCATTGAACATACCATACCTTTAGTACCTGATGCAGTACCAAAGGTTACAAAGTTCTATCGTTGTAATCCTAATGTGGCAGATCTGATAAAGAAAGAACTTCAGAGATTGCTTGACGCCAATTTCATTTATGAGATCGAGCATACCAAATGGATTTCACCGATTGTCATTGTTTCTAAGAAAAATGAGAAATTGCGAATCTGTGTGAATCTCAAAGCATCGAATAAAGTGACACGGAAGGATCACTTTCCGTTACCTTTTACTGAAAGCATTTTGGATCGCCTTGCTGGAGCGGAAGCTTATAGTTTCCTGGATGGATTTAGTGGTTACAATCAGGTTAAGATGGCACCTGCCGATCGCCACAAAATTGCTTTTACAACAGAATGGGACACCTATGCTTACAAAGTAATGTCGTTTGGACTCTGTAATGCACCAAGTTCATTCCAAAGAG
Source organism: Diphasiastrum complanatum (assembly GCA_029204225.1). Classification (NCBI taxonomy): domain Eukaryota; kingdom Viridiplantae; phylum Streptophyta; class Lycopodiopsida; order Lycopodiales; family Lycopodiaceae; genus Diphasiastrum; species Diphasiastrum complanatum. Next base: position 51,350,844 of record CM055093.1, read on the forward strand.
TAATGAAATTTGCCTTTAAAGATTATCTGCAGAAATTTCTTGAAATTTACTTAAACGACTTGGGAGTTCATAGTACATATACAAACCACCTGGATCGATTGGAGAAAGTCTTTGAAAGATGCCGCAAACATCAGATTTCTCTAAATCCAGAAAAATGCCAGATATGGGTTTCTCACGGAGTGGTGCTTGGACATGTGATATGAAGACATGGTATTGCCACCGATTATTCTAAGATCAAAGTTATTATGGAATTGCCACCACCAACAACAATTCGAGGAGTCTATGTGTTTATGGGTCATGCGAACTACTATCGGATTTTTATTATCTTCTTTGCGGATTTAGCACGACCTACATACAAATTAACTATTGTTCCTATTTGGACAGTAGAGGCGTTAGAAGCCTTTGAAAAGTTAAAAAAAGCATTATCTTCAGCACCAATACTGCATTCTCCAGATTGGACATTAGAGTTTCATGTTCATACGGATGCCTCAAAATACGCCATTAGATCAGTTTTGACGCAGCTAGGCGACTATAAGAAGGATTATCCTATACGATTTGCAAGCAGACAGCTTACAGATCCAGAGAAGAATTATTCAACAACAGAACGTGAAGCACTAGCCATGATTTTTTCTATTCGGAAATTTCGTCACTATCTCATGGAAATGCACTTTGTATTTTATACGGATCATCAACCGTTACTTTACTTGGTAAATAAGACGTGTAATACTGGACATATTGCAAAATGGTTATTATTATTGACTGAATTTGACTTTCGAATTGTGTTCAGAAAGGGGAAGCAACATGTGGCCATATTGGGCCTAACTCTAGTTTGGCAGGTAAATGAGAAACATTAGGTTTCTTTCCCTCATAAGGTGTCTTACCCTCCGTGGACTTCATAGGACACCGATTCAAGATATGAGTAGCTGTGTTGCATGCTTCTGCCCAAAAAGTATTTGGCAAACCCTTGCTCTTAAGCATTGCCCTAGCCATCTCCACAATGGATCTATTTTTCCGTTCTGCAACTCCATTCTGTTGTGGTGAATAGGGTGCAGTAGTTTGCCTCTTGATCTCCTGATCCTTGCAAAAATCTATAAACTCTGTTGAAAAATACTCACCGCCACCATCTGATATGAGAGTTTTAATATAACAACCTGTTTGTTTTGCAACTAGAGTCTTGAACCGTCTAAGTTTGGCAAAAGCATCAGATTTCTTGCTTATGAAGTAAATTCAGATATGTCTATTGTAGTCATCAATGAATGTGATGAAATAGTAACAGCCACCAATGGACCTAGTTTGTATTGGTCCACACAGATCACTATGAACAAGATCAAGAATGCCATTGGCTCTTCTTGCTCCATCTTTGGGAAATCTCTCTTTATGTTGTTTTCCCAAGATGCAACCCTCACAAATTTTTCCTTCAAAAGAGGTATCAGGCAATCCAACAACTAGATTACCTCTTTTAAGGATTTGCAAGCTTTGAGCACTAGTATGACCAAACCTTTGATGCCAAAGGTCACTTCGACTATCAAAAATGATTACCATAGCTTGAGTAAAAGATCTCGCATTCAATTTGTAGAGTCGATTCCCGTTGACTCCAGCTCCTGTAGCAATTACTTTGTAGTGATTCTTGATGTCTTGGACAAGACATTTGTCACTATCAAACTCAACCTTGAGTTGTTGATCAACCATCATCCCAACAGATAGTAGATTGTTGGCTAAACCAGGTACATATTGCACATTGCTTATCTGCTTTAGCTTCCCGCTGACTACCTTCATTGGAACCACTCCAACTCCTTTAACAAATAGCAATTTGCCATCGGCTTGTCCAACTTCATCACCATTGTGAGTTACCTTGAAACCTGAAAACCACTCTTTCCTTGAAGTCATGTGCTTGGATGCACCATTATCAATGTACCAGGTATCCTTGGTTTCATCACTTGTCATTAATCCTGTAATGAACAATTTTGAGCTCTCACCTGTAATCGTAAGCACCGTTTGAAAAATGGGGACTGGATTATGTTGGTCCTATTCATCCTGCTGCGCAAGTGGGTTGAAGCCAAAGCTGTCAAAGTGGTTGATGCGAAATCTACGGCCAAGTTTCTATATGAAAATATTATAATCAGATTTGGATGTCCGATCAAAATTGTTAGTGATCGGGGTACACACTTTGTTAATCAAACAATAAAGTGTTTACTGGAAGATTTTTTTTTGTTATACACAGATTTAGTACTCCCTATTATCCCAGAGGGAATGGCCAAGTTGAATCTTCCAATAAGATTCTCTGCACCATTATGACAAAGACACTTGAAGCGAGTCAGTCTGATTGAGAACATAAACTGTATGCAGCATTATGGGCATTCAGAACCGATTACAAAAATAGAACTAATCAAACACCTTTTCAACTGGTCTATGGTCAAGATGCTGTTATGCCAATTGAATTTTTAATCCCATCTTTACGCATAGCAGCAACAAAACGATTAAATGATGATTAGTCTTTACAACTTCGTCATGAAGCGTTGCACAAATTATGTGAAACCCGACTGATGACAGTTCATGCCTTAGCAGCAGAGAAACCCGCCGCAAGACATGGAACGATCGTTGATTGCACAAGAAAGATCTGGATGCAGGAGATCTTGCATTGATGTACAAAACCAAGTTGATCAAGGGTAAGTTGAAGTTTACTGGTGAAGGCCCGTCTAAAGTAAAGAAAATCCTGAACTATGGCGCAATAATTCTTGAGCACTTGGATGGAAAACGATTTGATACTCCGATAAATGACAGCCGATTACGCAAGTTTTGGCAGCCTACTCCGCCAGTTCAGCAAGTCTGATCTCAATATATTTTCCATTTTATTTGTTTTCAATATTCAATTTGCTGACTTAGTTTGAAAAAAGACAGTTTAAAAAAAAAAAAAAAAAAAAAGATTGATGAGCAAAAGTCAAAAAGTCATCAGCATAAGGAAAAGGAAGCACAATATTTTTTTTTATGGAAAATGACTTAAAAACCATTGTTTTGGACAAATTTGGCCAATACAGTATCAGAAACCTTCGCTGAGCTCTCAGACTGTACATGTGACCCTTGATCTATCTAAATTGAGATGGGCGAAGGTTTTTGACAAGAGAAAATTCAATTTTTGAGTTAGGCGAATGTTCAGTGATATGCCATTTTGGAAACCCTTTCGCCGAACATCATAACCTCATTATGAACCTTCGTCGACCTGCTAGATGATCTTAAAATGTCAAAATTAGGTTGTCCATAGGTTCAGATTGTGAAAAAAATGCATTTATGACAGTACTTGGGCGAAGGACCCTCCTGGGCGAAGGTTCTTTTTTCGCCAGCTCTGGAAAACGTTTGCCTGATAGGTTTAGATCTCTAGAAACCTTCGTCGAGATTTCTATAGCCTATTTTTACAATACTGTACATGCCTACAAATTTTTGTTCAGAATTGATCAGCCCAACTACTATTCAGTGTAATGGACCCACCAAATTCACCTATAAGTTGGCTGAATTCGATTCATTCCTCACTTGTGCTAGCGAAGCTCTTGCGAATTTTTCTTGCGACCAAAGCCTTCCAAATTTCTTGCATTGCCTTCTGATACACTTTCACGCAGTTATAATTCCTTTCTGATCATCATGTCTTCTACCAATTCTTCCCAGTCTTCGCGCTATACTATCCATCGTGATGTCCCATCTGCAACGGACATCATGATTCTTCCTAACACAAGCATGGTCACTCAGTGGATGACCTTTGCGGAGCCTCTACTTACTGCAATGGGTATGCATGAGAGAGCCTTTTCGGGATGTATCAATATGGATCTCATTACTCTTGCCTTCAGTACATGGAAGGAAGAGAAATCCAAATTTTATATCACCTTCCAAGGAGCCACACACAAGGTGCACGTCACTGAGGCCGCACTTGCAGCTATAGGAATCTCATCTGGTACGCAAGCCTCACCCAATCACAAGCACGCCAAACAGGCCATCAAGCCATACATTGACCTCACCAACGATCTGCACTGGACTAATGATGGCTACCTTCTGGAAGCCATCACTGAGCCTTCCATCCACGCCGCTGCCCAATTGTTGAATCATTTCCTGATGGTTGGCAACCTCAGGAAAGACCGCATCACATCTCAAACCCTTCACAGGATAGTGGAGTCCCACACTAAGTTGGCCAAAGCTCCTCTTGAACCATATAGCTGGTTCAAGACTGTTTTTGGTGAGCTCAAGTGAGCTATTAAGGCCAATACAAAGTAGCAGTTCACTGCTGGCTCTCTATTGTCCCTCTTAGCCGCTTCTCACTTAGAAAACAGAATCCATGGCTTCCACCTGGATTCTGTGCTTTCGGTTTACAAAGAAGCACCGGCCGAGTCATCTCATCAAGCATCAAGCTCTCATAGTCGTCGTCGTCCATGCAACGAGATCGTAATTCCTGACTCGCCTTCCACGTCACGACGTCGCACTAGGCATACCTCATCAGCTGCGCTTCCACCCCCTGCTGCTGTTCGCACTGAACTTCCCATTCCCTTCGTCTCTGATGTTTCCCTCACCTCTGCTCCCATACAAGGACAGTCTGTGACCATTGGGCCTACCATTCCCATCACAGCTGCCCAGGCCACCTCACCCCTGCATACCGAAGCAACCTCAGCCAAGACACAGTTCTTCATGGATATGTTCAATGATTCCAACCCCCTTGGGGCCACCGAAATCTTTGAAATGCCCTAGAGCCCAGCGCCCTTTGAACCCCAATCCCCTGGAAGAGGATTTGGGCATATCCATGAATTTACTGTTGGTGTCGAAGATGCCAGTCAGCAACCACCCACACAGGGTAGCCCAGCCACACTTCGGGTTGACACAGCTGTAAAGTCACCAAAGCAGTTTGACGCCACGATGCCTGAAGGGTTTGAAGAAGAGGATACTTTTGAAGAAGAAGAGACCTTGGCACCTATTCCATGCTTACCAAAGACAGTACTATCAGGGTCTCCTACTGTTGCCACCTCTACGACTGTCGATTCTGGTGATGCTCTGGGGTTAGTTTCCAGCCTTGGGCAAGTGATCCAGTCTATGCTGGATAAGAAGAAGGAAATGGAGTAGAGGATCTGATCTAGGATTCGAAAATACTCTGATCAGCCAGAAAATTGTCCAGCTAGATCAAGAGGTGAAGATAGCCAAGGAACATGAAGAAAAGGCTGAAAGCGAAAAGACATTGGTCCAACAACAAGCTGATCGCTTGGAAACCTACATCAGCTCCCTGCAAAATGCCCTGACAACTGCACATGATCAGGTAGATAAGACAGTGCAAGAGGCCAAACAACATGTGCAACTGCTGAAGGGGCAATTACAGATGGCCAAACAAGATCGCACACGGCTTCAAGGTGAATTGGATGCGACCACCCTTGAGCGTGATGCCTATCTACAAACACAAATACCCGATCATCCGGTCACATCAACGGAGATTGCATATTTGTTCAAGAAAGTAAAAACATACAAAGTGGCCCTTCAGGGATTCCAAGGCCGCTTTGATAGGTTCAAAGGAACAGCTTCAATTGAGTTGGCAAAGGCAAAAGAGACCATCAACGCCTATGAAAAAGCCGTCGCTCAAGTGTTGGAAGCTGGACCACAAATCCCCGTCCCAGTCATGCCGCAATTCTCCCCTTCACGCCAAGAAGCTGTACAAATGGATACAGGGGTTGATTCGAGCATGGACCAGGGGGGAGCTCCAGATCTAGCAGATCAACCGCCAACCATACATGCAGTAAAAGCGGGTCCATCCTCATCAAGGACAAGCCATTTATTCAAAAGCCCCATCAGCGTCGAGGACCAGATCCAGACCTTCTTAAAGCAACATCCACATGAGTCCTCGCGTGGTGGATGGGTTCTCAAATGTAAGACCTCCGAGATTGAGGCCGACAAAGAATTGGACAAAATACCTGCACTGGGAGAGCAGCCGACATGGAGAATCACGGTTTTTGAGAAAACTTCGAAATCATTAGGAGTTACGTCGCCAGCCCTCGCCAGTTGCAAGTAGATCCTTATTACGTGCCAATGCCGTGAAGACATAAATGGAAAGGTTTGGGATTGGCTATGGACAAAAACACCATCCATACGCCCAATTGGCCTATCATCCATCATCCTTACAGCTGGAACATTTCAGTGGACTTCCACCGGGCCTTACAAGCATATCAGAGAGAGTATGTCCACTCTCCGGATCCAACGGTGCGACAATCGGCAATGTTTGCAAAAGATCTAACTCTGTTGGCGTCAGTGGCAACCAAATGGGAAGATTGTCTTCCTACCCTAGCATTCAATCCAAATAAGCCGATGGCCTCAGAGCAAATCAAAGATCAGTTGCCGATTGCTTGATTGTATTTTCGTGCGGCTATGATGGGAGGCTCTTGGGAATCCCGCTTCACTTCATGGACAACTTCCAAGTGGATTGTCGGAGCCCACCGTTGTTTCATGCTGCATAATTTGGATTTCAATATTGTACGCCTTGACTTTATGGAGAAGGTGCAATATCATTTAATTAAGATTCAGGAAGCCAATAAAAGTCCCCAATAATTGCATATTGCAGGTGTCGTGGGACCGCCACCAGTTTTGGTGGGGGATACTGTTGGAGGGTTTGCGGATCCCAAGGCAACCCTAACCCTAGTTAATAAGTGAGAGGGATTTGGCACCCTGCGTGTGTAAGTCCAACCCGATGATCACATAGTTATTTGATTGATTAGTTAAAAGTTAATAAAGGACTTTAGGCCTTTTTGCGGGACTTTTAATGTCGCAGGGCCTAAATGTCAAGTTAGTGAATAAAGTTGGGTTTCCCTCCAATTTTGATGGTTCCCACACTTTTTTAAATTTGAATAAAAAGAGAGGCAAGACTGGACCAATAGGATTCAGAGGCCAGGGTCCTCCTCTCTACTATAAAAAATGACCAACTTGAGTTGCTCCTGATGTTCATTTTCTCATTTCAATAAAGCAGATTGGTTCTCTTTAGAAATGGATTGATGAATGTCCTTGCTCTTTCTCTCTTCTCCTCCATTTCTCATGCTTCCTTTGTATTTGCTAATTGTTGGATTTGATCATTATTGGGATTGTTATTTCTTATGCTTTTTGTGAGAGAGAAAGGGAGAGAGAGAAGAGTAAGTTTCTATCATTGTTGTGGATTTAGGGTTAATGGAATTAGGGTTAATGGATGTAGTGTTAATGCTTAGTGTTAATGGATGTAGTGCTAGATTCTCCATTCATGTTGAAATTTGAACTATACTATCGCTCTCATGGGAACGAACCTACGCGTGACAACTAACTCCGTCTCTTTGATGCTAGATTGACTAGATCTTGGATTCAGGTTAGACAAGGAAAGAAATCCACTACACTCACGATCCTGTACTCGCTCTCCAACTGCTGCTAATTGGTCACGAATCTCTTTGATCTTCAGTAGGTGATCAACAACTGTTGCACCATTATCCATCCGCAATGTGTGCAACTTCGTCTTCAGGAATAGCACTCGAGATGTGTTTGTGGTCTCAAACAATGCCTTCAATTTAGACGTGTATCTGAGTATTTAATGGACATATAGTTTTATGGGTTTGTGCATATTTGTATCCATCAAGCATAATCGAATGGCAACCTATACAATCCCTTGTCGGCATCATGGACATTATTCATTATGATATTGGTCTTCTGCAATACAAAAACCGCTCCACAAAATCACTTTTGGATTCTTGTATTTTCTTCTATGATTTATTTTACACACCTTCCAGTTTGGGTGAAACATTAGAGGCGATATCATTACCCTCTTTCTCAAGCGAAGAATGGATTCCTCCAGATTCCACCATAGCAGAGAGCTTCCAATCAAGTTTTGTTATGGACATTCAAAACTGTATGAAATGTAGCACAGGTTCAAAAAACAATAGATTGCACTGGTTTCTACCTTTTGCAATATTTGTAGATTTTTTTGCTGAATGCAATATTCGGAGAACAGTGACAATGTTTATTTGTAGTGATTTAACAGACGATATGCTATCAAGCCTCCTTGATGTTCTTTGGGATAAAAAGAGTAATGGCAATATCGAGATAGATCGTCAATGAAATCTAGATATTTTATAGGAAAACAAGTGTTTTTTTTAACATTTTATTATAGAAGATGGTCCAAAGTTGGCAATGAATGGAAAGCATTGGATCAAGATTTTACAGTGAATCATTAAGATCAAATAGAAATCCAAGTGAAGCAAAATAATTCTACTATTACAAGAATTGAGGTGGAGGAAGATTGGACACTCGATCACATTCGATCAGAGCTTACCTTGCGGCAATATGACATTCCTAAACACTTATGTTTTCGAGTCAACAAGAGATTGGTAGGTTTATGTGTGTTTATTTCAATACACATTTGAAATGACTTTCAATTAATTTCTTTAGACATATTTCAGTGTTTTCGGTATTGCAATGTTTGAAGGTGGTGCCTTTATTTTTCAAGGACAATGTCTTTCATATCTTAACAATGTGTTGTAGATATTTGGGGATGAGACATGTGATTTGTTAGAATTATTATGGGAGAGAATATATCTATTTGACTAGAGGCCTAGATGGACCGAAATGGATCATGACTATGGACCAATGCAGTGAAATCCCCCCCTTGCAATCATACCTCTAAGGCCTGTTTCAGACTATCGGCAAGTCCTTTTGTCTGGCCCTTTCACTTGCCACCCATTTTTTGAATCTTGGCAAGTTAGTTGACGGGCAATGAACCACCTCTCTTTTGCATTTAGTTGGTAAAGTTAAATGAAGTTCCACAATATGATTGGCCCATTTGAATCTTGACATATGATTTGATCCATTTTATTTAAGGTGTTGTGTTTTAAAATGTATATATAAAACTATTCATGTTAAAAGGTTGAAAGGTGCTATAAGTCTTTTATTTTTAAAGCAATCAACTTTCAATTGAAAAAGTTAAAATTGAAATGTATTTCATTGAAAGAAATATTGGTAAAGAGGGTTAAATTTTTTTTGGGGAATTTGTTGTTTTATTTCCGTAAGAGGGTAGCCCAAAGTCTGACCCCCCGCCCGGAAAGGATCTTTGGGACATGGACATGGCCTCCAGGTCACGCGCAGCAGCCGTGCACCCCTACCAGAGCCTGCCCTCGTAGCTTTAATGGCACGCCTTTCTCTCAAGCACATTACCGTAGGATCTCCCACACGTCTTACGATTCTGCCACGTACTTCCAACAACGGTTTCCACGTGGCAGAATTTACACGTGGCTGACATCCAGGTGAGAGAGGGTGAGATTCACAGTGTCATTAAGGCACGTCCGTGTCAAGCCCCCGTACGACTGACGATCTCGCTGCCGCTGGTTGTACGGTACTAATCTGCGAGAGTGATGCTCTGAGCTCTCGTCTGCTGGAAAAGTAGAAAGCAGAAAGCATGAAAGCTATGGTATAATCTATTGAAATTTGAGAATGGAGAGGATTGAGATGAAGATGAATCCCTGTCCCAGGCTGTCCCTGTCCGTTTGCCTGTAGGATTTGATTTTTCTTCATGAAAGCGCAACGTGTGGCCATGTAACGGTGTACTTGTGAAGGTGCTGCGAAGGTGGTATAGTCCGTCTGGGGTCAGGGGATGCCTGTGAGTCGCATGTGATGCTTGTTCTTGCTTCTGCTGCCAAAATTGAGTGAGCACTTCAGTCTTCACGTTACAAAATGCGTTCTGGGTTTCTCGCTTTTACTAGTTTGGAGCTAGCTACTAAGTTGAGAGTTTGATGCTGTGGTGCCTGCCTTTTGTGCTGCATTGCCTCTTATCACAAGCTTTGATCATTCGAAAGCGAACGGACAACTCAGAAGCGAATCGATTCATCTGTTTGGATTGGAAAAGATGTTGAGAATGGCAATGGCAAAATCGGGGTCACTGCTCATGCTGGCAGTATTACTCGTTCTGAGATCAGGTGCAATACTGTCATGGCTTGTAGATATTCTGGCATTTCAGTTTATATGCACGTAGAGCTATCCTGTTTGTTTCTTAAGTTCAAATACAGCAAAAGTTTGAATTCTTGATTTGTGTTTTCCTTGAGCTTCATCATTTATCAAATCTTGCAGGAAGAATGTTTTGACACCGCATTAACATGTAGAAGTTTCTTAAGTTGCGTACGCAGGTTATGTTGGAAGGATTAGTTGGCTTGCATTTTCCAATGCTGAAATGCAGGCATTATGATTATGTAATATCTGGACTGGTATCACGTCTTCAAAAGCTTGCATCGCTTATATATATATTATGAAGGCGGAATCAAATGAACACTTTGTTGGATTTTAAGTCGAAGCCATACCAATGAAAGTTTTCCCTTTTTTTTAAACTCTCAATCAAAGCGTCACGTCAAAGTTACATGATTTTCCTTCTGCTAACTCCTACCTGTCGCAGGCGTGGGGTCAGCGTGCACCTTCAATATGGTGAACAATTGTGGCTACACTGTATGGCCGGCCGTCCTTCCGAGTGCAGGTCAAAGCATGCTTGCAAACGGAGGCTTCGCCCTCTCAGCAGGTGAGTCTCGCTCAGTGCTGGCCCCCTACGGCTGGTCCGGCCGATTCTGGCCTCGAACAGGCTGCAACTTCGACTCTACAGGCCAAGGAACCTGCGCCACAGGTGACTGTGGAAACAAACTCCAGTGCAACGGCATAGGAGGCCAACCACCAGCATCCCTGCTGGAGATCACACTCAACGGAGCTGGGGGACAGGACTTCTACGACGTAAGCTTGGTAGACGGGTTCAATATACCAGTGAGTCTGTGTCCCAAGGGAGGATCTGGATCATGCAAGACTGCGGGCTGCGCAAACAATCTGAACACACACTGTCCAGGAGAGCTGCAGATGAAGACTAACGGCCAGGTTGTGGCGTGCAAGAGCGCATGCCTCGCCTTCAACTCTCCCCAGTATTGCTGCACGCAAGGCTACACCAACGCATGCGCTCCCACCTTCTACTCTCAGCTCTTCAAGAATGCATGCCCTGCTGCCTACAGCTACGCCAAGGACGATCCAAGCAGCCTCTATACCTGCCATGCAGCCAGCGACTACACTATCACATTCTGCCCTTCCCAGCTCGGATGCTGACTGGGCTTCTACCTCATCAACCATTAGAACCTTGAATAACGTCGATTTTGAGACCAGCAGTTCTGTTTTTCATGTCCTCATTTGTGTCTGCAATTAGAGTCAAACCCTGAGTCCCAAGTTCTAATCAGCTGGCCACTTATTGAAAGACATAAACTACTCTCTTAGAATTTTAGTTGTTAACTAGTTTTGCCTTAAAGTATGTCATCATCACACAAATGCTACTTAATTTACCTTGTAATCCCTGGAATGTGCCTCCATTACTCATGCTGTTGATGAATCACATCTCTTGGTAAACTGATTGTCAGCTACCTCTGCACTGGTAAAACAAAAACGGTTGTAGATTAAAAAGAGGCCCCTGGGTGGAGTCGTTGTTGAATGGACACTTGAGGCTAGTGCATCATATTCTAGCATAAAGGATGGGCAAAGTACTTTTGTTATTGTTGAAGCTCTATTCTAGCCCATACTTCTTGATCCTTTATAAGAGATGGTACCCTCTAATGTCTTTGCAGATTTTTGATGGGCCATAATTTACTTTTGAATATATCTGTGGACTCTGAAAATTATAATATGTTGGCAGGTCGGCTTCATGTGGGATTAACATTTGTTTTATAGTCTCAAGAATCATAGAAATTACATGTGTGCAACCTTGCAACAATAAATGTTATTCTTTGCATAATTCGGTACGTACTCTTTAGGAATATTGGAGAGTAACATGTCACAATAATAAAATCTATTATTAATGATTCCACTACTTGTTTAAACATGCTTTGTAGACTTGGGAGTTTCACAGCCACATTCAACTCACAATTTTGCTCATGGTTTCAAGAAAAAGTTTTTCTCAACTCTTCACAACTGAAAATAGGGAATATATTTATGAGTTGCAGTTTCATCATCATTCTCAACTTATGATGATGCCATTATGATGACTCTTGACAAACCTCACTAATGGATTTTCTCTTTGAAAAATTTGATACCAGTCGGGTATCAATGTCAACATGTTTTATAAATTGGTGGTTGGTATCAACCGACCTGGGTATTGTAGGAGTGATATCAGCGGAGTATAAACCCAGGTATGAGTATATAATTTTTTTTTAAAATTAGCTATTCTATAAAGGGTAGTACGCAATTATTGAAAAACATGACCTTTTAAAAAATGTAATATGCATATGATTTTAAAGGCCAATACTTTGTTGGTGCCCACCAATGTCTATGGGACACCATGAATGATATTTATCACATATGTAAATTTTGAAAACAAAATAAAAATGGATATTATATTGATACCATGTTAAATTTGATTTTTTTGCTTCTAATCCGGGTATCGATATGTGCATTGACTGGTTAAAACCAGCCCGGGTCAAGTATCGACCGTAGTATCACAAAATCATATATCGGACGAGTTTGAATTTAGTATACCATTGTTGATACCATTGCTGATACCAGTCGGGCACCTATATATCCGCCCAACACTGGTATAGACTTTTTGCAATAGAGGTTATTCATTTCAATGTGATGGAAAATATTATTGACACTTTTGTGCTAAATGTAGGTCCGTTATGGAAAAGTCACCTTGAGGGTAGGTAAAGGATGTACACGTGTTACATGACTTTTAACATTGATGAAATTTTGTAGACATCTATCCACATGTTAGTAGATGATAGGGCCAATTTTGGCTTAGGAGGCAAAATGGGCAAGTACACATGTAAAGCCATGACTAGGCCAAAAGTAGGACATGAGGTAGCTCGAGCTAGTTAGGCTTGATACATTTGTTAAGTTGTGATTGGGTTAGTTACACCTCTCATGAGTTGTCATAGAATGTTGGGTCCAATCAAAAGAGAGATATCTATCAATTTGGCCCAATCAAGTTTGAGGACACATAAGCACTCAATCAATCATATTTCGAGGAGGAAAAGGGATCCAATCATGTTTGACTCCCCTTCACGTTACAATACTACTTATATGTGTTTTAGATCCATTCTATGAGAAATTTTGACAGTAATTGAGATTTCTACATTTTTGAGTCATATTAGATTCTCTCTCTACTCGAGGCTTCATAGTTGGATTCTCTCTCTACTCGAGAGGAAGGAATTTTCATACTTAGTTTTTTCAAGTACTACTTTCCACACGTGTATGTACTTGCTTGATGATTTTATGCATGTAGTAATGTGTGCCTTAGTTTTTTGAAAAAATCTTGGTTATCAATCTATGCTTGATCTATGTGCAATCGCCAAGCCTTAGGAGATCATTATCGCACTTTAAAGGACTCCCACACGTGCGAAATTCAACAAATCGTACATGATTAGATCTCTTTAGGATTCTTCACACGTGCTAAATTTAACACATTACTCTATGAAATCTAGGGATCTAAATGTTGAATTCACACGTGTGGATTGTCCACAACATGTACTTGTGATTTCCTAAGGTGTGTAGATGCACCAAGATCAAGACTAAATTGAGATTCAAGATCAATCTTAGATCCTATGGCAAAAACACACTACTACATGCATTCAATCACTTCCAACTCTCACTCACACGTGTGGAAAGTATTCAAAAAATAATCTAAGTAAAAACAAGCTGCTCTCCTCGGGTAGAGAAAGCATCATGAGCTCTCGGGTAGAGAGAGAAAGCTAGAAATCCAATAACTCACAAAATCCATAAAATCATCAAATCAATTAGATCCAAATGAGGAGTACAATGATACTAGTAGATCCACGAGCTACCACTATGCTTAACTATGATTGGACCACACTTTGCCACCTCTTAATCCTATTGGACCATTGATCCATGCACCTCAAAATTCTATTGGACCATTTTCAAGCAAACCTCAAATTCTATTGGACCACTCATGGTTCCACCTCTAAATTCTATTGGACCTCTTAGACTTCATCAAACAAAAGCATTACACTTGTCTACACTCTGATTGGCACAAGTTTGGCCTCCTACTCTATTTTGGCTCAATAGTGGCATTACAAGTGGAAATGGATAATTTTCCATCTATGCCAAATTTGACCCTATCAACATCCTACACCTAAATGCTTGACTATGAAATTCTATGAGACCCCTATATCAAACATTTATATTTACTTTACAATTCTCCACACGTGGGAACATCCTCCACACATGTGAGATTCACTTACAAACTTCTATCATAAAAAAATACCAAGCTAGATTTTTGCCAATTTCTCACACTCCTCCTCAAAAAATAGCTTGGAAAGGTACTAGATCACTTGAGAAGTTTGTAAATCTTTTTGAGTGGATCTTTTGGTATGCATAATAAGTGAAGATCAGCCAAGGGATCCATCATAGCAGCACCCTCACCATATCCATGATAAGATCTCTTTGGTAGAGATCTCTTGCCAATGCCTTTGAAGAGTGCTCCACCAATATGCTACTATGATCATGGGCTTCCTCCATGCTTGATGATGATATTTGCTTTGAAAGTTCCACTTGCATGATGGATGCACCATAAATAGAGAAATCTGAGACTTCCAAGCCTCATAAGGATCATGGAGATCAAGATCATAAGATGTGAAACAATGATGATTATCAAGATTATGCTTTCTAGCTTGACTAGTTCACATACAATGAACTATATCCATGATGGATCTAATCTTGATATCAAAGACTATCTTGATCTTTTTTAGGCTAGTTACTCTCTCAAGGATGTAAGTGTCCACTTTGGATGCTTCATTTAATCTCAAGAGGAGTTTACAATTTGCCTCAAAACATTTGAAAACATGATTTTCAAAAAAGTGAGTACCAAGCTCAATCTTGTTCTTACTAGAACCAAGAACATACTTTTGACAATACAATATCTTGCTTTCAAAAAGTATTGGAAACATATCTAAGTCAATATTGACAAGAAACATGTCCATACCATAAGCATCATACAAAACTAGTATAGCTTTTATTGAACTTTGAGATCCAAAAAATTCAATGAAGCAAGATAGCATTTCAAGCAAAGGAAGAGAAGCATATATGAATGTGTTGTAGTAGATACAACATGAAAGATGCCCCTCTTTGCCATGTAAGGTGAGCCATAAAGACTCGGCTATGCATCTTGAAGATCTTCTTGAAATCATATGAAGAAGAAACTCCTCCTCACACATTGGACCCATCATAACTTGAATACCTTAAAAAAAGATAACTTGTGATGCTTCTTGAGAAGCCTTGATCTCAGCCACTTCCAAGATTGAATCTTCATGCAATGTGACATCTCTATTCACAATCACTTTTGAAATAAAGAGTGTAAAGACACTAAAGGCCTCCTTGATGGATGAGTATCCAATCATGATCCATGAGCTTGGATCATCCTTCCTTCTTGTTTCCAAGGGAATATGTGCAAAGCAAGCACTACCAGGTTTACTAAGGTGATCAACCTTAGGCTTCATCTTGAATAAAACTTCATATGGTGCTATTCCTTCAAGATCTCCAATACTCCTCAAAGCTTTGATCTTCAATGAGAATTTCTACTCAACATATGCTTTGAATAATAAGGAATAATCATACACCATAATACTTGAAGAGAGAAGATATGTGTATCTTGTGTGATCATCCTCCTTTGAAATATTGGACATATAAGAGACATCAAGAGAGTTTGCACTCTCACTTGGATCCAATTTGTAGATGCCTTCAAATCTTGATCCATATGCAAGGATCTCACCATCCTTCTTGATCACACAATTGTCAATATTGAAATTGACATCAAAGATACTATCAAGAAGTTGGCCAACACTTAAGATGTTCTTTGTAAGCTTTGGGACAAAAAGAACATTGTTGAGAAAGAGATCTTTGGAAGATGCAAGCTTCAAGGGAATAATCCCTACTCCTTCAATATTGCAGTCATGCTTACTTGCATTGTGTATGGTCTTCTTGACTCCATCATAAGGCATAATAGATGAAAAAAAGTGCTTGGAGCCACACATATGTGAAGATGCTCCACTATCAATATACCATGAGTCATCCTTGTTGAATGTGGAAGAGGAGAAGCTTGATGCCATAAGAGGGCTTTATCCATCACTTGCAATATAGTCTTATTTCTCATTGGTGATGTTGGCCTGATTGAGTTGATTATTCTTCTTGAAGCAATTGGTGGCATAATGGCCTTTCTTGCCACAATAAAAGCACTTGATCTTCTTCTTCTTGAGCTTGGATGATGAAGCATTAGAGGAATCATCTTCCTCCTCTCCATCTTGGTCTTTAGCTTTGTCATTAGAGAAGTGATGGTGTTGCTTCTTACTCCTCTCTTTGTGCTTGGCAAATAGAACTTTGCCATCATCATGATTGAGTGATAGCTTGTCCATCCTCAAGAGTTTGTACTCTTGTCTTGATTCTTCAGAAATAAGCACACTTTGAAGGGCCTCCAAACTTGGTAGCTCCTCCTTAATGGCATAGGATTGGACAAGGTTGTCATATTCATCTCTCAAGCCATTGAGAATGACTTGGACTAGCTCACTTTGATTGATTGAGTCACCAATACATGCAAGCTCCCTATGAATATCCTTGACTCTCAAAACATAATTACATGCACTCTCATCACTCTTTTGACTACTTTAGAATATTTGATTTCTAAGAGTGAGGAGCCTAGAGGTGTTCTTAGCCTCATAGATGGACTTGAGACAATCCCAAGCTTCCTTGGATGTAGAACAATCACCAATCTCCCTCAATATCTCATTAGAGACATTCATCTTAATGTAGTGGAGAGCCATCCTAGCTCTCTTCTTGAATTTTTGTACTTCTTGAAGGACTTGAGGCTCCTCCTCAATCCCAAGTACAATGTCCATCACATCTTGGAGTATAAAGATGGACTCCATTGTCAACTTCCATATTGAATAATTGGAAGTAGACAATCTCTCACTTGGTTGCAACAAGTATGAACTCATTGAAGTCATGTAAAGTGGAGATAAATAAAAGTGATGAACAAAAAATGTTGCTTCTCTCTCACTATAGGATCCAATAATGGTGTGCTACCATCTCCTATGTAAGATCTTGCAACAAACTGTGAGACGATTCTCACTAGCTATCTCAATCTCTCCAAAACTAGATCTACTTCACATCAAATGATGGAGTATGAAAAACGTTAGGATCAAACACTCTTAGCACGTGTGAAATACACTAAGAAACCAAATTTGACTCAAATACAATGATATTGCATGAAACAAAATGGCTAAGATCTCAAAACAGTGCCTAGATCACATATAGATGAGATTGGTAAGCATTCAACTGTGATTTTGGATCAAACAAGCAATCTCTTGACCAAACCAAATGTGTCCACCC
Source organism: Diphasiastrum complanatum (assembly GCA_029204225.1). Classification (NCBI taxonomy): domain Eukaryota; kingdom Viridiplantae; phylum Streptophyta; class Lycopodiopsida; order Lycopodiales; family Lycopodiaceae; genus Diphasiastrum; species Diphasiastrum complanatum. The sequence continues at coordinate 51,368,211 of CM055093.1, forward strand.
AGGTCTAGGTGCCCTACCTAACCCTCTTCAAAATCTTATAACTTTTGATTGGCTCAACCAAATGGAATGAAATTGATTGCATCAGAAACTAGACAAAAATAGCTTCAAAACAAGCTATCTAGCAAGATTTTTGGATCAAACATGAAAGAGAACTCCCAAACTGAAATTGGATGTTCCTCACATGCGTCTGAGCACCTAATTCCGTACATTACCAGGTCAGACCCAATCAATGCCCTATTGATCTCTTTTGATCCAAAATTGGACAAGATAGCTAGGAAAATGGATCTTGACAATTTCTAGCTCAAGATTGATGAATAGTTTTCACTCAAATGGATCAAAATGCATGGTAACCTTAGGTAGGCTCTAATACCATGTTGAATTCACATGTGTGGATTGTCCACAACATGTACTTGTGATCTCCTAAGGTGTGTAGATGCACCAAGATCAAGACTAGATTGAGATTCAAGATCAATCTTAGATCCTATGGCAAAAACACACTACTACATGCATTCAATCACTTCCAACTCTCACTCACACGTGTGGGAAGTATTCAAAAAATAATCTAAGTAAAAACAAGCTGCTCTTCTCGGGTAGAGAGAGAAAAAGCATCATGAGCTCTCGGGTAGAGAGAGAAAGCTAGAAATCCAATAACTCACAAAATCCATAAAATCACCAAATCAATTAGATCCAAATGAGGAGTACAATGATACTAGTAGATCCACGAGCTACCACTATGCTTAACGATGATTGGACCACACTTTGCCACCTCTTAATCCTATTGGACCATTGATCCGTGCACCTCAAAATTCTATTGGACCATTTTCAAGCAAACCTCAAATTCTATTGGACCACTCATGGTTCCACCTCTAAATCCTATTGGACTTCTTAAACTTCATCAAACAAAAGCATTACACTTGTCTACACTCTAATTGGCACAAGTTTGGCCTCCTACTCTATTTTGGCTCAATAGTGGCATTACAAGTGGAAATGGATAATTTGCCATCTATGCCAAATTTGACCCTATCAACATCCTACACCTAAATGCTTGACTATGAAATTCTATGAGACCCCTATATCAAACATTTTTATTTACTTTACAATTCTCCACACATGGGAACATCCTCCACACATGTGAGATTCACTTACAAACTTCTATCATAAAAAAATACCAAGCTAGATTTTTGCCAATTTCTCACACTAAGAATGATCATTAAGAAAACTAATTCATCACCTCATTGTCCTCAATGGATAATTGGTGGGAGCTTGATGTTATTTTAAATTGATTAGTGTTAAAGAGTTTTTTTCATCTCTAAAGTATATTGGCAATTAAGTTACATAGCAAACAAATTTGTGTGCCCTTTTTTTCAAACTGCATAATCTAGTTTGATAGAGAGCATCATGTACACTTGGTCATTTGATGATCTTGGTTGGTTGATGACCAGCCCACTTCTGTTTGTGTTTTCATGTTATTCTAAATTTTTTAAGGGAACCAACCATATTAGGAATATATGACTATGGTTGTAACACACATTAGGTTATCTTATAGGTTTTGACACATTTATTCAATGCACTAGTGACTGCAAATCCATGGAAAATCCAAAATTTTGAGATTTTAATCATTTTGGTTTTGGAATCTTTTGAAATTTGGACAAACTTTTCTATAGTACACTTATTAACTGTGCATCACAAACCTGACTAAATTATTGCCAAATTGCCTTTACATGTACTAGAGAGATATAACTTGCAAAAATATTTAGCATTAACTAAATTTGGCATTTTTATAAAACATTCCCAGGTGAGAAACAACAGAAATCTTATCGACAACTCAAATTTGCTCAAATATTTTGACCATAACCATATGAATACATGGGCCAATAAGTTGTACACATTTTATGGTTATGGTTCATAATCATTAAATACTTTGAATGAGAAAAACAAAACTATCATACTTTTGAATTTTTCAATGTGCAAAATACTTAGCTATGGAAAGTATTAATTATAAAATGTTAACTATACTATTTTAGAGCTCAATTCTTGTTTCAACAAAGCAATAATTGACACATTGTACTAAAGCATATGTTGTCACATGATTTGAAATTTGCTATTATATAGACATTGATGGAACCCTTCTAAAACTATAAATTATTAAAAAACATGAGGTATTATGCTAAACATTTAAAATGAAGAAGTCAATGAGCATGTAGCTTAAGCTAGTTGTGTTATGTTCCATGGTTTTAATTTCTTTTCATAGTAGAGAGATTTACAAAATCCTAGAAAAACCTAGTTGTACTTGTATATAATGCTTACCACTAAACCAACAAGGTTGTCCAACATTTTGAGAAAAAACATTGGCAAATATTTCAATGCTTACATAATGTCATAACTCGATATTGTATATATTTACTTGCAATAAGCTTCAAATGGTTGTGAATCATATGATGCCAAACATATAGAAATTTTGCATCACCACTTACCTACCAAAATTTTCAATTCAGAACCTTGTAGACAAATGAATGCATGTAGCTCCCTTTTTGAGTTAAATGTGATTCAGGAGGCTATGCATAGAAACCCGATATGGAATAAATTTAATAAGAGAGCTGAAATTAGAGATTGTCACCAATTTGAAAATTTCACAAACTATACTAGTGAATTCATCTTTAAATGTCTATGACATCTTAATGTTATATTTTACTGTAGATATTTTTATTCACTACATCCACTTGAATTTGTGACAATGCAAAATTTAGACCTTTATTTGAACGTGTTATATTGATGGAAACATAACTAGCTCTTAATTACTTATTTAATTGGATCCTGTCTAAGAATAATGGTTAGCATAGGAAATCCTCCTGTTAATCTAGAGCTCATCTCCTTATCTTAATGTGAAATTAATTCAAGTGATTCCCCAAATCTTAATATTGATAAATCATCATAATTTGTGAGTGCATGAACTAGTTCATTTAAAAACAATGCATAGTACTGAATCATCAACATCTATTAATGCATCAAGTAGCTCATGATCTTAGACATAATGTAAAATACAGCACTTACCCCATTTAACACTTGCAATCTTGGATTTTCCATGGTTGCAATAATATTTTACATAGTTAAAAACTAGAACTCATACATATAGATCTCAGGCCATTGAGAATGACTTGGACTAGCTCACTTTGATTGATTGAGTCACCAATACATGCAAGCTCCCTATAAATATCCTTGACTCTCAAAACATAATTATATGCACTCTCATCACTCTTTTGACTACTTTGGAATGTTTGATTTCTAAGAGTGAGGAGCCTAGAGGTGTTCTTAGCCTCATAGATGGACTTGAGACAATCCCAAGCTTCCTTGGATGTAGAACAATCACCAATCTCCCTCAATATCTCATTAGAGACATTCATCTTAATGTAGTGGAGAGCCATCCTAGCCTTCTTCTTATATTTTTGTACTTCTTGAAGGACTTGAGGCTCCTCCTCAATCCCAAGTACAATGTCCATCACATCTTGGAGTATCAAGATGGACTCCATCCTCAACTTCCATATTGAATAATTGGAAGTAGACAATCTCTCACTTGGTTGCAACAAGTATGAACTCATTGAAGTCATGTAAAGTGGAGATAAATAAAAGTGATGAACAAAAAATGTTGCTTCTCTCTCACTATAGGATCCAATAATGGTGTGCTACCATCTCCTATGTAAGATCTTGCAACAAACTGTAAGATGATTCTCACTAGCTATCTCAATCTCTCCAAAACTAGATCTACTTCACATCAAATGATGGAGTATGGGCAAATTTAGGATCAAACACTCTTAGCACGTGTGAAATACACTAAGAAACCAAATTTGACTCAAATACAATGATATTGCATGAAACAAAATGGCTAAGATCTCAAAATAGTGCCTAGATCACATATAGATGAGATTGGTAAGCATTCAACTGTGATTTTGGATCAAACAAGCAATCTTTTGACCAAACCAAATGTGTCCACCCAGGTCTAGGTGCCCTACCTAACCCTCTTCAAAAGCTTATAGCTTGATTGGCTCAACCAAATGGAATGAAATTGATTGCATTAGAAACTAGACAAAAATAGCTTCAAAACAAGCTATCTAGCAAGATTTTTGGATCAAACATGAAAGAGAACTCCCAAACTGAAATTGGATGTTCCTCACACGTGTTTGAGCACCTGATTTCGTACAGTACCAGGTCAGACCCAATCAATGTCCTTTTGATATCTTTTGATCCAAAATTGAACAAGATAGCTAGGAAAATGGGCCTTGACAATTTCTAGCTCAAGATTGATGAATAGTTTTCACTCAAATGGATCAAAATGCATGGTAACCTTAGGTAGGCTCTGATACCATGTAGAATTTCACACATGTGGACTGTCCACTACATGTACTTGTGATCTCCTAAGGTGTGTAGATGCACCAAGATCAAGACTAGATTGAGATTCAAGATCTATCTTTGATTCTATGGCAAAAACACACTACTACATGCATTCAATCACTTCCAACTCTCACTCACACGTGTGGGAAGTGTTCCAAAAGTATTCTAAGTAAAAACAAGTTGCTCTCCTCGGGTAGAGAGAGAAAAAGCATCATGAGCTCTCGGGTAGAGAGAGAAAGCTAGAAATCCAATAACTCACAAAATCCATAAAATCACCAAATCAATTAGATCCAAATGAGGAGTACAATGATACTAGTAGATCCACGAGCTACCACTATGCTTAACGATGATTGGACCACACTTTGCCACCTCTTAATCCTATTGGACCATTGATCCATGCACCTCTAAATTCTATTGGACTATATTCAAGCACACCTCAATTTTCTATTGGACCTCACAAGGTTCCACCTCTAAATCCTATTGGACCTCTTAAGCTTCATCAAACAAAAGCATGACACTTTTCTACACTCTAATTGGCACAAGTTTGGCTCTATTTTGGCTCAATATTGGCATTACAAGTGAAAATGGATAATTTGCCATCTATGCCAAATTTGACCCTATCAACATCCTACACCTAAATGCTTGACTATGAAATTCTATGAGACCCCTATATCAAACATTTTGATTTACTTTACAATTCTCCACATGTGGGAACCTCCTCCACACATGTGAGATTCACTTACAAACTTCTATCATAAAAAAATACCAAGCTAGATTTTTGCCAATTTCTCACATGTATAGCCAAGAGGCTTTTTGGCCACAATCCTTGCCAACACTTTTGATTCATCTGTATCAACTTTGATCAATGAGGTCGAAATGGATGTAGAGTTATTACCCCGGAGGTTTTGTGGGCAAAAAGCTGATGCACCTCTGGTTGAATTCATCCCACGTAGAGAGGTTATGTTGGACAAGTTCGTTGCAATGCGGCCCCCAGATGAAGATGTTGTGGAGGGTTCCATACCTATTTGGGTGGCAAAATTTGTCGAAGTGAAGAAAAACTTAGAAGGCTTGGCCACAGAGTTTAAAGCATTATGGTATGAACCAAAATCTAATCAACAGCATAGAAACCAGAGACAAGTTCACAACTCGGAGCTGTATAAAAATTGCTTCGAGAAAGAATGGATTTCGAACAACGACGGACCACAATATATGGATGTAGATACAGTTGTTCATGCATGGAAATCAAAGGCGAGAAAAACAATTAAATCACATGGCTATATTGTGAAAAAATCAATATCTATTCCGGAAATATCAGTGGCACACATCAAAGAATACCTGTTCAAATTATCCGATGAATGTGCAGTTGATATTGATGAGTAGAGTTCATGATTGTAGTTGTAGAGTTTTGGTTACAATCTTTGTCACCATAATTATTGGACTTGTAATGTATTTAATTTAGTAAGTGTTGGCAGATTCCGAATTTGCAACAAGGCCAAATTTGGCTCCAAAAGACATGTAATTCCTTCTGTAAATTCAGTTGTGAATCCAGCTTGGCAATTTTGTAGAAGGCCGACTTTTTGTATGCTAGGGTGTGGGCATGTCACCCTGTTATAGGTAAATCATATTCCATGGCATGTGTACTGTAAGACCATGAGGAATCATGATGTAGAAAGTTTAACGGCTTTTAGAAATTCTAAAGGTTGAAAATAGTTTCTAATTCTCAACCTTTAGAATATTAAATAGTAAATCACTAGTCTAAAAGGTTAAACTTCTACAAATTTGTCTAGAATTGCACCAAAGTTGTGCATCTTTTGTAATAGTCTCTTGACTAATGTAGGGCTTGGCCCACGACCATTAATTATAAATATGAACCACTTTCAGTGGCAAATGACACATTGTGAGTAAATTTCTATGAGAGTTCTTATAATACAGCTTGTTTAAAGTAGTATATGATTCAGTGATGTTTATGTTTCTTTTAAATATCAAATTATGTTTATGTTTCTTTTGAAATTCTATATCAATGTGTATGTTTGAAAGTTTTCTATGTTATTCGGATCAACACTAATTTTGGACAATTATATTAGGTGCTCATAGCTATTGGACAAAAGCATCAATAAATTTTAGAAAGTTAACTAAACTGTGACTTGTTGATCAAATTTGTCTTGTTTGGCTTATAGTTGTGTTGAAATGAGATTCGAACTTGAGAAAATCCCACTTCAAGAATTAGTAAGTTTTTATTGTTTTTTTTTATCCGGCTCTTTTGGTACCATATGTAGAAAATAGTCCTAAATAAATTATAAAGTATAAAATTAATTGAGACTGTTTATGGGCTATGTTTCTCTCGGCATGAAGGATTCCTGATCAAATCCTACAGTGATGCAAGCTGGGCATCCTTGAAAGATGACTGCAAAAGCATCTCGAGAGGATAGACAATAACAGTCGGTGCAGCTGCGATATGGGTCAGTAGGAAGCAAACCATAACTGCGCAATCATCCTGCGAGGTAGAGTATGTTGCAGCAGCCAAGATGGCGAACGAGCTTACATGGCTCAAACAGTTCCTTGACGGACGAGAAGAGAACTCCAACGAGCCAGTACTACTGTTCATGGATAACACATCCGCCATTCATATGAAAAAGGTTTCAGTGTTTCATTTACAAAATTTCAAGATGAGTGAGTATGATCATTTACTTTACTGTAGATTCTTGGAAATGATGTTACCATTCTTCTAGTCTATGTGGATGATATCATATTGAGTGGAGGCAACAATCAAGATATAGATTATATCAAGATGGCACTAAAAAAAGAGTGTGATGTGCATGATCTTGGTCTTTTGCATTATATCTTGGGAATAGAATTATTAAGGACTTCTCAATTTACTTTCATTTGTCAAGAGAAGTATGCTAATTCTATTCTAAAAAGATTTCATATGGTAGATGCAAAGTCTTGTGATACACCAATGGAGTCAAATGTAAAGCTCACTATAAGGATTAATGGAAGATCCTTCGAGGACATTACTCTCTATAGGAAGCTAGTTGGTTCACTCATATATCTAACAATCACAAGACCTGATCTAAGCTATTGTGCTGGTAGGCTAAGCCAATTCATGCATGATCCAAGTGTGGAGCATTGGAGAAACTAGGCAAGAGGGTATTGAGATACATCTTGAGAACTAGTGATTTTGGCATCGTTTATGGAGGATCATCACCTAACAGTGTTTAAAATTTTTAGATTTGGACTTTGTTGGAGATCAAATGGATAGGAAATCCATAAGTGCACATGCTATTCTCATAGGTGAGCTATCTCTTGGATGTCAAAAAAGCAAGGTACTATATCATTGTCATTACATCTTGTACAAAGGAGATGCTATGGATCAAAATGATGGTAATGGATTTTCACTTGCTGGATTTTTTAGAGAGTCCAATTTTCTTCTATGATAACCTTTCAGCCCAAATATTGGCAAGAAATCCTATTTTTCATGGAAGAGACTCTGTTTTGTTTGTGTTGGTGGCAGACATCCTAGCATTCGTTGTCCTGATAAGCTCAAATTCCCACCCCTATGTGATAACTACGGAATCGAGCACCATACAAAAGACTATCCAAATCGACCTAAACTTTCTGTCCCAGTTCGTTCAGTTTAGGTCGAGACCTTACCAGCTATGGTGTAGCGCAGGCATCCCAAAGGGAGCCGGGAACCACGACTTAGCTTCCCAACCTTCAACTCTTGCCATCCAAACCCACTTGACATACAAGCAGCCAACTCGCCAACAACGATCAGACTTAACCAACTTGAAGTTCCTGAAAACCAACATTGAGATCCAACTTGGCGCCATGCCAGATCGGGGTCCCGATGTGAGTGACTTCCCTCCAAGCAAGCCGCCCGACATACATCAAACTTAGCCAACTCGAAGCTTCGTTACAAACGAGTAGCATCCAATCCAAGCAGGCGGTCTGACTTACATCAGACTTAACCAACTAAAAGCTTCATCACGAGCGCTGGAAGCCAACCTAGCGCCACGCCAAACTGGACAGCCATAAACAGGTAACTTCCACCCAAGCAAGCCATCCAACTCAGCCGACAGGTTAGAGCCCGTTCCCCAAGAGCTTAACCCATTCACGTTCATGCAAGGAACACTCAGAACCACAAGCCGCGACAGATATGGAAACAACCAGTTCCTGGACCAAATGGTCCCGACAGCATACCGCTGGCGCCACGGATCGAATGGTCCCGACGGCATACCGATGGCGTCCCGGGATACGACCCTCAACTATGTGCCAACTTAAAAATTTGGAAGCGACCTTACAACTGGCGCTTTTATCGAACACTGAAACCCGGAAGGTAATCAGAGTCAGTTTGAGGAAAATCCCACTTTATTGATAAATCTGAGAAGGTTACATTTCAAGTGTGTGACCGACCCTAGTCTCCGGGGCGCTAGCATGCCAAGGCGAGAGCCATGACAACATTCCAGCAAGGGAGGCTGAGACTTGGTTGGAGCTCGCCCTGAGTCGCAACCCGCACTCCCCTATAGTATTGGTGTGATTCGGCACCCCCCCTCATACCAAGCACTCTACCCAAGCTGGTAAAGCACATTTTTCTCTCTTTAGGATTTTCTCTTTCTAGAAAGTCATTTTCTCTGTCTAGATTCTATTGATCCCCAGGCTTCCTTTAATTATGACTAGATCGTGTGAGGTGATTGCACATCGATCTGAACTCTCTGGACTCCGCTAGAACCGATCAAAGATTTTCAGCCATAGGAACTTGGCGCCGGCTGGATTCTGGTCACAGTGGCGTCGGGAGCAGCAGGGACGCTGCTGGCGCCGGGGACATAGCTGACGTCGATGGCGCCGGAAGTAAAGCTTGTAAAGGTAGCTTTACAACATCCACCCCACCTTTATAAAATCTGATGTCCTCATCAGATGTCAGATTAAAGTAAAGGTGTCTCCCAACTAAAATAACTATACATTTAAGCTACTTGGCACAACACTCAATTTACTGGCCACTTTTTATTAACATTGAAGCTGGCACACCACAAGTCGGAGGCTCAGCTCTTTGTACTGAAAGATTACATAACTTGAAAATATATCTTTGTCTGGTAAAAGCGTAGATTTGATATCGCTTTCGTAAAACCCAAAAACCTTATTAACTGGTGACAGAGGCCTTTCTTTGAAATGTTCGTCCCTGTCGCTTCTGACTTTCGACTTTGGAACTCCTTTGAGCTCCTGATTTGTCCTTGATGCACTTTGTGTTGAGCTCCCTGAGCTCCAGATTTGTTCAGTTCCGCACAGGTATCAGGGCTCCCTGAGCCAAAGGATTTATCATTTGATTGCCCACTTTATGGTCCACTCCGTGCCTTGTTGCTTCTGCACCTTGATTTCTCTCCTTGTCCCAGCCTGATCTTGATACTTTTCCATCTTGGCTCTTTAAGGTAGGCAAATATTGAGTACTCCGCAATGCATCTCTCACTTAGCTTGAAGTAGCTCTTTGAATCAGCCCAAATGTAACCATTGACCTCGTGGAAAGCCAAAGGGTCGCACCAGTTTGATCCGCATCTGAACTACCTCTTCGCGTTTGTTTGAAGCACCATGTCAGTCGCTCAAAACTTGACTTTCACAATTTCATCACTGGTCAGTTGCCTCACAGTCAAAACAAGAAGTGTACATCGAGCTTGGCTTCAAGTAGCTCTCTTTGAATCAGACACATGCATCCAGAGTTTGCACTAGTCCGATCTCAACGTGAACTGTCCCTTAGCGTCCGTTCGAAATACCAAGTCTCTCATGCAAGACTCAACTTTCACAGTTCCTTCATTGATCAGCTGCCTTACACGTAACACAAGCCAGCATACTCATATGTTTTCTCATCTTTGCTGGTCCAGAGAAAGCCTATAACAAACTTTCCTTTCCACAACAAAAACTTGTCAACTTATTAGGTCCAAAGTTTGCCAGTCTCCTCGTGTGAGTATGGCTAGGTCACCTTGAATTTGCCCCCATTTTGATCAACTTTCATTCAAAATTTGCCCCAAGAGAGAGGTGTGTGTTATAGTTCCCCTCCACTTATAAAATCAGCTGATCGGACTTAGAGTAGAGTTCTTCAGACAAAAAGCCTTTTCAACACTTTGCTTCCCATCTGCTAGGATTATGGCTCAATCCAACTTGTTGCCAATCTCTGAAGAGGATCCTAGTCTTTCCCCTTTGAGGAAAAACCCAACTGATACTGGATATCACCCATGCTCAATGAGTTTCAGTTCCGAAGGTGGCCGTCCCAAAATGAAGACCAACTGCTCCATAGAAGATCTCCCCTGAAATTGCCCTTTCCAACTTTTGACTTCCTGCTTGCGTCTGGTGGGCGTTGTCGCAAATGAAATTAACCCAAGAAACAGGCTAGCCATCCATCCTTTGCAAACATTGAGTCGTTTCGTTGCCGTTCACGTGCGAGTACTTGAACTGCAAATCCGCCCCACAGATTCTGTAGTCCTCTTTGTTTGATGGTATCAGCCTTCAAAAGAAAAGGTTCCTTTTGCCATCAGCTCCTTGTATCACAAGCAATCATGCAAACCAGGCAAAGCACGAGTACTAAGACTCACCACGAATACATACAAGTAAGACACTCAGGCAGGTTTACTAACAAGTAACAGAGACAAGGTCCCACTTTGAGATGGTCCTGCCAACGGACCTTTGCCTGGCCACGCCCATACAAATCGATCACGGAATCAGCCCACATAGGACACCCCTCCAACTATCTGTGCTTTCACCATTAAGCAGCACATTGCCTCAGTCACGCCCCACCACTTTTTGGTCGATAGCCCTTATAACTAAACGATCGGCAGCTATCCCGCACCGGCATCTAACCACCCGTGCGTTACACCCGAATTCGAGCAGCATCTCTGTATCAATGGTTAACCCGTATAGTTCGAATATGTTGCCCCGCACCCCACAAGGTATAGACCGTGCTTTCACCTCCCTAGGCAGCACTTTGCCTCATCCGTCCTACGTGCAGACAGCGCCAGGCCCGAACCGCGAGAACTGACTGTGCTTACACCTCAAGGGCAGCACCTTGACTCATCAAGTCCCCCATACTGCCGACCACCCTGACCGTGGACGCACCCGTGCTTACACTGTGGGCAGCACCTTGCACAACAGTTGTCTTGATGAACCCCAAACCGTGGCCATTTCCGTGAGATCCGCATAGCTGACCGGCTAGTCGGCTCTGATACCACATGTAGCACAGGCATCCCAAATGGAGCCGGGAACCACGACTTAGCTTCCCAGCCTTCAACTCTTGCCATCCAAACCCACTTGACATACAAACAGCCAACTTGCCAACAACGATCAGACTCAACCAACTTGAAGTTCCTGAAAACCAACATTGAGATCCAACCTGGCGCCATGCCAGATCGGGGGTCCCGATGTGGGTGACTTTCCTCCAAGCAAGCCGCTCGACATACATCAAACTTAACCAACTCGAAGCTTCGTTACAAACGAGTAACATCCAATCCAAGCAAGCGGTCTGACTTACATCAGACTTAACCAACTGAAAGCTTCGTCACGAGCGCTGGAAGCCAACCTGGCACCATGCCAGACTGGACAGCCATAAACATGTAACTTCCACCCAAGCAAGCCATCCAACTCAGCCGACAGGTTAGAGCTCGTTCCCCAAGAGCTTAACCCATTCACGTTCATGTAAGGAACACTCAGAACCACAAGCCGCGACAGATATGGAAACAATCAGTTCCTGGACCAAATGGTCCCGACAGCATACCATTGGCGCCACGGACCGAATGGTCCTGACGGCATACCGCTGGCGTCCTGGGATACGACCCTCAGCTCTGTGCCAACTTAAAAATTTGGAAGCGGCCTTACAACTGGCGCTTTTACTGAACACTGAAACCCAGAAGGTAATCAGAGTCAGTTTGAGAAAAATTCCACTTTATTGATAAATCTGAGAAGGTTACATTTCAAGTGTGTGACCGACCCTAGTCTCCGGGGCGCTAGCATGCCAAGGCGAGAGCCATGACAACATTCCAGCAAGGGAGGCTGAGACTTGGTTGGAGCTCGCCCTGAGTCGCAACCCGCACTCTCCTATAGTATTGGTGTGATTCGGCACCCCCCCTCATACCAAGCACTCTACCCAAGCTGGTAAAGCACGTTTTTCTCTCTCTAGGATTTTCTCTTTCTAGAAAGTCATTTTCTCTCTCTAGATTTTATTGATCCCCAGGCTTCCTTTAATCATGCCTAGATCGTGTGAGGTGATTGCACATCGATCTGAGCTCTCTGGACTCCGCTAGAACCGATCAAAGATTTTCAGCCATAGGGACTTGGCGCCGGCTGGATTCTGGTCACAGTGGCGCCGGGAGCGGCGCCGGGCAGGGGCGCTGCTGGCGCCGGGGACATAGCTGGCGTCGATGGTGCCGGAAGTAAAGCTTGTAAAGGTAGCTTTACAACATATGGTCATGACTAGAGCTCAGAGAGCAACAAGCCAAAAAAGTCTATCCTGATGATCCAGTTGCCATACCCAGTGAGAACTCCACTCCATTAGTCTATCCCAATCCTATTGAGTAAATCAAACTCTAAGATGATTTTCAGAAACAGCTGCAAGACATTGATAATGAGACACACCTTACGAACCCTTTCGAAGGATTTTGCGATAGAAGGCGCTGAAGTATGGGGTGACCTACTCCAGGCCAATGTCACTTTTCCCTTCCGTGTGTTGTGGAAATACACTGAAAAATGGAGGCAAGAGTTAGGCACCATGGACAAAACTCAAGACTTAGCTCCTAAACTTCCTGAAGTCACCTTACACCTTACACCTTACAAATCCATTCAGTGAGCAAGGCAACATTAAGCTACCAACCATACATGCAAACTCATGAGTACTATCTGCTATACAGGATGGGGGATCTGGAGGCAACATCATATCCACTTCACTAATGAAATACTGAGGACTACAAGATTGTTTGAATAGGCCAAATTGTCAACTCCGAATGGCCGATCAAAGTGTTGTTCGACCTCAAGGTGTGATACCAAGCCTCTGGTCAAAATCGCCGGAATGAGTTGTTAAATGTTGCTTGGCTATAGACTAATGAATCAATTTCGTTGTATGTAGATGAAGAAAGCGTCTTACAATCCCATCCACTCCATGACCTAGAAGAAATTTCTGACATGGCTATTTTAGAATATATGGGAGTGCTTTCACAACGTCTTATCCCAAAATCTCCTAAGCTCTTATCGCCATTAGCAACAGTAAGCAGGGTCAAGACTGAGCCTATTAGGACTTACCATGTCAAGAAACCCACCTTAGAATGGGAAATCCATGAATCAGAGTTAGTTTTCGAGTTAGATGAGTCTCTTTTGCATGAAATACCTGATCTTAATGACCATCGGCAAAAAGTCCAACCCTCATTTTCCGCTAATGCTTTGAAAATGAAGCATCCCATTGTGATGGAACCACCCAAGGATTGGACGCAGGTGCGTGATGATGCACCTTCAGGGCACGCATCTCCACCATCAACTAACCTTCCACTTCCAAACCTACGAAGAAAATCAAGCCTAAAGTGCCTTATACACCAGAAGGCCCTGACATGCCAAAATACTTCAAGGACTATACAATTGAGGACGTTACTATTTAGCTTCCCCAAGCCCAACGTGAACCAGAGGGGAATGCCCCTTTTTATGGACCAGCTTGAATGGTCATGTTAAATTTGAAAGATCCTGAGAAAGATGAAGACAAAATTATCCACATAGGTGCCCACCTTAATCGAGAGCAGCGTAGAGCACTAGAGAAACTACTTCAAAGGTATTGCCATGTTTTTGCGTGGTCATACAAGGATATGAAAGGTGTGAGTCCTACGGTAGCCGTACATCCCATACCCTTATAACCTGATGCTACCCCGGTAGCTAGCCATCCCTATAGATGTAATCCCATCTATCGAGCCAAGATCAAGGAAGAGTTACAACGCCTACTGGAGGCCGGGTTCATCTATGAGGTCGAACATACAGAATGGGTGTCGCCGATTCTAATTGTACCTAAGAAAAATGGAAAGCTTCGAATTTGTGTAGATTTTAAAAAAGCTTAATGTAGTCACTAAATGTGACCAATTCCCTATTCCATTCGGAGAAGCCATATTAGAGAATCTAACTGGAGATGAGGCTTATTCCTTCTTAAATGGCTTTAACGGTTATAATATGATAGAAATAGCACTTGAAGATCACCACAAAACTGCTTTTGCCACAGAATGGGGGACGTTTTGTTGGAAGGTGATGCCCTTTAGACTGTGTAACGCTTCTAGTATTGTTGCGTCGGCGCCTCAAAGGGCGCTGGGACTTGAGCGGTTTCCCCAACACGCGCTTAAGTCTAACATTCATCCATCATGCACTTACGTAAAAGCCAACTCAGAAACGTAACAAGCTTAACCATTCAGACTTAAGAAAACTGAAATCCCAACCAACCCGAAAGCCAACTCAGAATCCGTCCCCAAAAGGTAACCAAAGGCAAAGACAAGCCACACATGAAACCCAAGGCATAGTGGTCGCCAAACTGACCAATTGGCATAGCGGCAAGCCCCATGTCGATGACAGGGACCCTTAGGCGCCAGCGACACAAAAAGGTTGTAGTAAGGGTCCTTCCACTTGGACCAGTCCCGGAGGCGAAACCAAAATGCTAATCATCTCCAAGGATCAACTTTATTAGATTTGGAAGAGGTTACATTCATACATAGACTGACCGGTCTCGGGGCCACCAACACGTGCTGGGCATTGTGCCTGGCTCGTGTTGGTAGAGGGAGCTGAGACCTGGCGACTGGATTCCTGGCGCTGGTTGAGCTGCCCAAGTTTATGTCTGCCGGACTCCCCCTATAGTTCTGCTGTGATTCGGCGCACCCCCTCTGTTCTGAAACATAGTGCTTTCTGGTAAAGCACACTTTTTGGGACTTAGTTTTTATTTTGCTGATTAAGCCTGGCAAGCCTGGCAGAATCAGTCTGGCTCCCGGACATGGGTCCCGGGAGCCGTTCCGGTGGCAGAATCAACTTGCTTCCTGACTAGGCCATGACTCGAGCTCCAGAGCTAGCTCATGACTTGTGACTACTTGACTGGCTCACCACAGGTCGGAGGCTCAGTCCTTGACGTTCTAACTTGCTGTGGGACCTTAGGGAGTGTCACCCCTTAGAGTCTTACAGGGCACGTTGGGTGCACCTGAGTCAGCTTTACAACATCCTCCCCTCGTTTGAAAAAGCTGATGTCCTCATCAGGGCCAAACTAGACCTAGGACGTATGGCACGGGCTTAATTCACCGGCCTTAGCAACTTTGAATTACAAAATACATTGGCAGTAGCACAGGAAAAGTGTAGATAAAGTTCACTTACGTAAAACCTGTGTAAAGCTGCAAGTGATTTATTGGCAAACTTAAGAAAAATACTGGAAAGTTCCTTGAACTTCAGAATGGCCATGAATGTTTATGTAAGAGGCATGCCGCCAGGTAGTGCTTTGTGTGCCGATCTGGGAAAACGGCTATTGCGTTGGTTCTTCTGCAGATAATCTGCTAGTACTTCAGGGGCTCCCTCCTTAAGTTTGTCTTCATACTCCCAAGAAGCCTCAATAAGTGGAGCCCGTAGCCACTTCAGTAGATATTCACGTTGAACGCCAGTTCGCTTTCTATGTGTCAATATTTGTTCTGGTACAAGCTGCCTCTTCGTATCATCAAGTGTCGTTGGTGGGTGACGGAGTTCGTGTTGCCGATCAAATCGCTCATCTGGTTTGTACCGTTTGAGTAATGAGATATGAAACACATTGTGTATATCCAAGCTGGATGGCAGCGCTAATCGATAAGCCACTGGGTTGATCTTCTTGGTGACATAATATGGTCCCGCATAAGGTCGAGCAAACTTATGAGAAAAACCTTTTGGTAGCGCAATTGTGTTCAGCCATACTTGATCACCTTCCTCAAATTCCAGTTCTCGTCGATGTGGGTTTACGTCAGCTGCCATACTCCTTTGTGACTGCTCTAAAAACGCCTTCACCTCGGTCAGCTTTGTGTGCCACTCATTGATGAATTCCTCTACAGTGGGTACTGGTGTTTCCTGCACGCCTGTAAGAAAAGAGCTTGGAACAATTGGTAGCCGACCATTGCTTATCTCGAAGGGTGCCCTTCCAGTAGATCTGTTCACTTGGTTGTTATGTGCAAACTCGAGAATATCCAAGTAGTTGACCCAATCGGATTGGTCCCAAGCGACATAATTTCGTAAATATTGTTCAATATGTCGATTGACTCGCTCCGTTTGCCCATCTGTCTGAGGATGATATGCAGTACTGAAATTC
The DNA here is from genome assembly GCA_029204225.1 of Diphasiastrum complanatum. NCBI lineage: Eukaryota > Viridiplantae > Streptophyta > Lycopodiopsida > Lycopodiales > Lycopodiaceae > Diphasiastrum > Diphasiastrum complanatum. The sequence continues at coordinate 51,384,901 of CM055093.1, forward strand.
AATCCGGTTCCCACGAGGCGAAATAGACAAGTCCAAAACTTTCCGACGAACTTGGTGTCTCGGTCAGAAATAATCGTTCTAGGCAGGCCGTGGTATTTGAAAACACATTTGAAAAATAACCTTGCCACTTCTTCAGCTGTCACTGAACTTTTAGTTGGTACTAGATGAACTTGCTTTGAAAAGCGGTCAACCACCACATAAATTGAGTCCAATCCTTGGCACCGTGGTAGTTGAACAATAAAATCCATGCTCACCGAATCCCATGGGTATGCTGGTACCAGTAATGGTTGGAGTAGTCCAGCCGGAGCTAGCGGTTCCACCTTCACTTGTTGACATGTCGGGCATGTTTGTACATAGGATTCAACGTCTGCCCACATACTTGGCCAATAGAAGCCTCTTTTGAGAAGTTCATACATGCGATTCACCCCTGGATGCCCGGCGGCTAGTACGTCATGATGTTCTTGCAAGACTTTCTTCCTCAGGTTGATGTTGTCTGGGACATATACTCTGCGTTGTTTATAAACAACCATTTGATCTTTCCAAGTGAAATGTTTATGAGGCTTTCCCAGCTGGAATTCGATCATTAAGTCCTTCGCCAATGCATCTACACCATAATTCTCTCTGATTTCTTGGAGTAGGCCAGTCACCTGAGTTGTCACTGTTGCCATCAAGTGTTCTTGTCTACTTAGTGCGTCCGCCACCACATTGTTCTTTCCCGCCGTGTGTAAAATGTCTATATTGAATTTTGAGAGAAAGTTTTGCCATCGCATTTGCTTTGGCATGAGCATACCTTGGGATGAGAAGTACTTGAGTGATACATTATCAGTGAACGCCTTAAAGGGTTTTCCTGCCACATAATGTCTCCAATGCTCCACTGCTTGGACTACTGCGACCATTTCTTTTTCATGAGTTGGCCATCGTCGCTCTACGTCACTCAATTTCTTTGAAAAATATGCAACAGGTTTTTCGTCTTGCATCAGCACGGCCCCAATAGCAAAGTTCGACGCATCTGTATGTATTTCAAAAGGTTTGCTAAAGTCCGGTAAGGCAAGGATGGGTTCTTGAGTGATCCGTCGTTTTAGTTCTTGGAACGCTGCTTCACATTCCGGTGTCCATGTCATCTTCAGATGAGTCTTGGTCTGCTCCAACAGTGGTGCCACAATTTTGCTAAATGCCTCAATGAATCTCCTGTAAAAGTTACATAAGCCCACAAAGGATTTGATGCCATGAACAGTTTTAGGTGCTAGCCAATCCAAGATAGCCTTGATCTTCTTAGGATCCATTTGAATCCGTCCGTGGCCTATAACATGTCCAAGGAAGTCAACTTCCTCCACCACAAACTCACATTTCTCTCTTTTCGCGAACAAGCAGTTCCTCCTCAGTCGTTGGAGAACTGTCCTTAAATGTTGAATGTGATCTTTAAGGTTCCGGCTAAATACTAATATGTCATCAATGTACACAATGAAGAATTCATCCAGGCAATCTTGAAATATATTGTTCATCAACGTGCAAAAAGTGGCTGGTGCGTTTGTTAGACCGAATGGCATCACCAGGAACTCGTGACTTCCGTACAGCGTTCGAAACGCCGTTTTGTGCTCATCACCTTTAGCTATTCGAATTTGATGATATCCAGATCTGAGATCTATTCGGCTAAAGTATTTGGCATGTTTGAGTTGGTCGAATAGGTCATCAATTCTAGGCATGGGGTACTTGTTCTTGATGGTACTCTTGTTAAGCATGCGATAATCCACACACATTCGAAGAGTTTTGTCTGCCTTTTCCACGAACAACACTGGGGCTCCAAAAGGTGAAGCGCTAGGTCTAATAAAACCTTTGTCTATCAATTCACCAAGTTGTCGTTTCAGTTCCGCCAACTCTTCTTGTGACATTCTGTAGGGTGCTCGTGAAGTTGGCTTTGTTCCTGGTACCAACTCAATTTTATGGTCCACTGGTCTTCGAGGAGGTAGCTTAGCTGGGAGTTCCTCCGGGAACACATCGCTAAATTCTTCTAACAGATCTGCCACTTCTTTTGGCAAGTTTTCTTGTCGCACGCTTTTCCCTTCTGGGACTTCTCGACAGATGCAAAGAAAGCACTTTGACCTTTTTCCTTTCGCCATTCTTTTCATCACTAATGCTGCAACCAGATTTTGTTCAATATCGGTATCCTTAGCATTTCCTCCAGGCAGGGCTTTTGTCACGCAGATTTGTCCCTTATAATCCAAGAGGACCAAGTTTGAGCTCCTACCCAAAACTGCGATACAGTGTTCATTTAACCAAGGGAGGCCCAAAATCACATCAAAGGCATCCATCTCTAAAATCACAAAGCTAAGTTTAGCCTTCCATCTTCCAATCTGCACCGGGATGTTCAATGTCGCTTTGTCTGCATCTAGTGCTCCCTTCGCTATTTCTACCTTGAGAGTAGATGTAACATTCTTGGTCGGCAAGCTGAATTGTTCCACTACGCTCCTTGAGATATAGTTATGTGAAGCTACGGAGTCGATCATGAAATCTGACTTCCTCCCCACGATCTTTCCTGATAAGAATAACAATCTTGAACCAATCTTGGGGGTTGCCCCATGGAAGTTCCTTTCCATACTTGTGCGTCGTCCACTCATAAATGTAAGCTCCTCTCACAACTCCCAACTAGATCAGATCACCTGGATCAAAAGAAGTAGTCAGGGATAATTCAAGTCCAGGCAAGCACACCACAGACGAACATACCAACCAAAGCTAAACAGATGATCCCTCTCAAGTCACATTCCCCTTGAGACCGGACGTAGGATCTTTGCCTAGCCGCGCCCACACAAATCTATCACAGAATTAGCCCACGGGGAAACATCCATCCAACCATCCGTGCTTTCACCATTAAGCAGCACATTGCCTCATTCACGCCCCACCACTTTTTGGTCGATAGCCCTTATAGCTAAACGATCGGCAGCTATCCCGCACCGGCAGCTAACCACCCGTGCTTTACACCCGAATTCGAGCAGCATCTCTGTATCAATGGTTAACCCGTACAGTTCGAATATGTCGCCCCACACCCCACAAGGTACAGACCGTGCTTTCACCTACCTAGGCAGCACTTTGCCTCATCCGTCCTACGTGCAGACAGCACGAGGCCCGAACCGCGAGAACTGACCGTGCTTACACCTCGAGGGCAGCACTTTGACTCATCAAGTCCCCCGTTCCGCCGACCACCCCGACCGTGGACGCACCCGTGCTTACACTGTGGGCAGCACCTTGCGCAACGGTTGTCCTGACAAATCCCAAAAACGTGGCCATCCCTGTGAGACTTGCGTAGCTGACCGGCTAGTCGGCTCTGATACCACATGTTGCGCCGGCGCCTCAAAGGGCGCTGGGACTTGAGCGGTTTTCCCAACACGCGCTTAAGTCTAACATTCATCCATCATGCACTTACGTAAAAGCCAACTCAGAAACGTAACAAGCTTAACCATTCAGACTTAAGAAAACTGGAATCCCAACCAACCTGAAAGCCAACTCAGAATCCGTCCCCAAAAGGTAACCAAAGGCAAAGACAAGCCACACATGAAACCCAAGGCATAGTGGTCGCCAAACTGACCAATTGGCATAGCGGCAAGCCCCATGTCGATGACAGGGACCCTTAGGCGCCAGCGACACAAGAAGGTTGTAGTAAGGTTCCTTCCACTTGGACCAGTCCCAGAGGCGAAACCGAAATGCTAATCATCCCCAAGGATCAACTTTATTAGATTTGGAAGAGGTTACATTCATACATAGACTGACCGGTCTCGGGGCCACCAACACGTGCTGGGCATTGTGCCTGGCTCGTGCTGGTAGAGGGAGCTGAGACCTGGCGACTAGATTCCTGGCGCTGGTTGAGCTGCCCAAGTTTCTGTCTGCCGGACTCCCCCTATAGTTCTGCTGTGATTCGGCGCACCCCCTCTGTTCTGAAACATAGTGCTTTCTGGTAAAGCACGCTTTTTGGGACTTAGTTTTTATTTTGCTGATTAAGCCTGGCAGAATCAGTCTGGCTCCCGGACATGGGTCCCGGGAGCCGTTCCGGTGGCAGAATCAACTTGCTTCCTGACTAGGCCATGACTCGAGCTCCAGAGCTAGCTCATGACTTGTGACTACTTGACTGGCTCACCACAGGTCGGAGGCTCAGTCCTTGACATTCTAACTTGCTCTGGGACCTTAGGGAGTGTCACCCCTTAGAGTCTTACAGGGCACGTTGGGTGCACCTGAGTCAGCTTTACAACAAGTACCTTCCAATGCATCCTGCCGCACAACCTTTATAGACCTGATAGGAGACATGCTAGAAGTCTACTTAGATGACCTAGGAGTTTGCTCTGAAGCATCTCGACATTTAGCTATACTTAAGAAAATATACATTCAGTGCCAAAGGTTCAATATCAAACGCTCCATGACTTAATCTAACTCTTATTGGTGAATTTCGCAAATTTTGGAATTACAAATCGCGTGTCTTTCTATGAGCTTTTAATCATCTATGCTCGTTCCAAACGTTTCTGCTCAATAGTTGTGCGTGGTTGATCTCGTGGCATACATTACATGAATAAGATTCAGCGGACTTAGTACACTTAAAAATCATGAAAAGACAAAGATTCATCTCCTTGACAATGGCGCCAAGTTATGTGGTAGCCTAGTCGTTATAGATTTCCACAAAATCAATGAATTAAGTAGTATACAAGGTTTTATTGTTCCCCAAGAGAGAGAGAAATCTCATCTTTCAGATCGATAACTGTACGAAGGTGTTGGGTAGATGGTGAATGTAATATTCAAAGCAGAATACTACAATGACAAATCTGGTTATCCACAGATATTGAGTACATTGGCATCCAGAAACACCAAGGATGAAACGATTTGGTCAAGGTCTAAAGGTATAGAAGAGTACATTATCTTCCAGGCTCTTAGGACAACAATAAGCAAATTAATTTGACAGCAACAAGCAAAAAGATCCTTCACAACGGAATATGTTTGGCTTTTGATTCCTCTCAACAAGCACAAGGAATTAGTTCCTATCACAGAAAGCAAACAAAGCAAAACATCAATTAAGTTCTTTATTTGAAAACATAGCTCATTCAGGATTAAAAGAGGTTTCGTTTAGAGTTATGCTTTAGGCTTCGACTAATTCCCTGCACACATTAGTTAAAATTGTCGCTCCTAGATGTCGCCTGTAAATCCACGATAGAGAATCTGGAATTCAGTACAAGTGAAGAGTGAATGCCGCAAATAGATGTCTATCAAAATCAGTTACAGAATAACTCATAGTGTGTTCACTCAATTGATAAGAAGTGTAATTGTAACAGATAACATAGGAAAGGAATTCACAAGCTATGAAATTGGCCCTCTTCTCTCTATTGATAGTTGAATCTCTACGTGTGTACAATGGATATGAGTGTCGTCCTTATAGAGACGACGAACACTAGCCTACCTAACTGTCAATCACCAATGTCCGTTAAGGTGTCGGTTGGGATTAGATAATGTGCCGCTCTAGAACGTCGCCCAAAAATGTCGCAAGTTCTTAATTACAATGAATTTACAAGATGAAAATAGGCCTTTATAATGATTTAGGCACCAGCATATTTTCATGTACAAAAATTGAAAAATTTACACTATAAAACATTTAATTTGGATAATGTGGAATCGTGGGCCTCCACACATGTCGTTGCGCACATGAATTTGAAGTTCGACATATTATAGCCTTGACACACAAAGGTATTGGGGGTGGACATTTCTCCTCCGATGCTATTGCTAGGGCAATCCTTCTTGCAAGATTTTGGTGGCCAGCTCTATTCAAAGACACCCATGCTTATGTAAAAGTCTGCTATGTTTGTCAACGTGCAAAGAATATTTAGAAAGCCGACCACAATATTTTTACTCCAATACTCGAAAGTAGAGCATTTCACAAGTGGACTATTGATTTTGTTGGACACAATCATAATACATCCTGATTGCCACTGATTATGCAACAAAATGGAAAGAGGGTAGAGCAACAAGAAAAGCAGACTCAAAATCTGCATCACGCTTCCTCTATGAAAACATTATCACTCGATTCGGTTGTCCAATAGAACTTGTAAGTGATCGTGGTTCTCATTTTCTCAATGGAGTAATCAATAGTTTACCAAGTCATTACTTCGTTATACACCGAAAGAGTACCCCGTACTATCCTAGATGCAATGGATTGGCTAAATCTATAAACAAAACAATTTGCAAGGTTTTAACCAAGATGGTAGAAACAAGTAGATCAGACTAGGAAACAAAGTTCTTTTTTGCTATTTGGGCATATAGAACCACGTCAAAGCAAGCCACGAGATGGAAAACACGTTTTGAAAAGGTGTATGGCCAAGAGGCTATTATGCCAGTGGAATTTTTAATTCCTTCTGCGTAACGACCATCTGTAGATCTGACGATCAAAACCGATGTTTAGATCTGACGACCCATTTCACCCGAGAAGTTTACAATCGAAGGCCACATCCGATGCCTGACCTGAATTTTCTTGTATAAATACGTCGAATGCCTAGGTCATTTTCACTTCACACCATTTTTGTGAGTGCTCATGTCTGATTGGAGAATTTCTGGCGATCTTTGCTATCTGTGATCCTATTGAGGAGAACTAACCACCATCGATTGTTCTACCATATGTTCCATGCTCCATCGCCACTGCATTTCCATCTACCGCCACATCACACACACCTTCAAATTTTCACCTTTTTCTAAAAGTTTAACATTGAGAGATTCAAAAGTATAATGGGGCTAGCAAGTTGAAAAGAATTAACTTTCGTGAGTGCACATGAAGAATAAGGGGGCAATGCTAGTGCTTGAAAAAGTATTAGCATGTCAATAATTGTAGCACATCATGTTTTTGTAATGCTAGGTTTGTGTTAGTTTTATACGAATTTAGGAAACTTTTCACATGCTACCTTTTTCAACTTTTTCAATTTATGCTCTAAAACTCAAATTGTATCTTTAGAATAGGATTTATGGTTGGTTGTTTCTTCAAAGGTGAAAAGCTTGAACATGTTTTAAATAAGTCCAGAGTCTAGATTATCTACTTCTTTGAGTGTTGTGCCAAATTTCTCTTTGCAAATTGAATTTGTTATGGGATAAGCAGTGCAAAGAAGATAATTCTAAATTCTAATTTTGTGTTGATCCAAATGTGAATATATAATTGACTGAAAAGAAAAGTTGCAAGAGAACCAAATTAAATATAAATAATAGTGAATATAAATGTAAAGCACTTCTTGTGCTTGTTAAATTAGTGATGATGGACTATAAGTGAATAACTTTAAAGTTTGGCATAGGTTTAAGTTACATATCATTTTCTTATGCTTGCCATTTCAATGACGTTGAAAATCAACTCAAAAATAGTTGTTCAAGTAGTTGATTTTAGACACTAGTTTACTATTTTAGGTTTTCTAAAAGGCAACTAGTATATCTAAATTGTAGTACGAGGTTGTGTATGCTAGAATTTAGATGTTTGCACATGCACTTTGTCTTTTTCTGTGGAAAATTGTCCTTGTGTTCATTTGGATGGGATATACCTTCTACAATAGAAAAACTTTGGATTTGCCATTTAAATTTAGCTCTCAATATGTTTAGGTTTGTTAATAGCTATCCAACTTCAACTTGGTGCCTAAATTTATTTTAATTTTTACTAGGCATCTCACTTGGGAGTTTCAATTGAAGTAATGCTTGAATACAATGAACTCTGGCCCCATCCTTTCATGCATGACTTGGTGCTTATGAAAGTAATCTAATTGCAAGGCCTCCAAGAAGAATATGAATATACCTGAAACAAGACCTCTATAAGACATGGAACGTGACAGCCGAATTGGCAAAGAACATTTCTACTAAAAAGCATGAATGAAGCAATTATGGGCTTTCATTGCAGAATGACCGAAAGTCCAATAAAGGCCTGAAGGCTGGTCGTTCTCATAATGAAGTGCATCATGAGACTCTAGTGACTGTGAGCCATTGATCTATGTAAAGCTTGATGTATTTTATTGCCTTAGAATGTCATCTACATTTGCCAATGTTGGGTGAGTGGACCCTCTTGCAATTATCATTTTGTTCTTGTGCTATAGCTATATCCAGTGTCTACAAAGAGTACCTTAATTAACTGGTACAGGCAGGCAGATAGGAATCCAATGGATATCCATCCACCTCAAAAAACTATACACTATAACACACTTCCAAGTAGTGAATGCAGCAAATACTGTGGAATATATCTTCATCATCCATGGCCCACGCTATCAATAACAGTCACTTCCACTGCTGCAACATCCTTGACCATTACCATCAATACCGGTTCTTGATGCCTACAAGTTGGTTTTGTAACTTTCACTGCATAGAATCTATTAGAAGGGCCAATCATCATTGAATGGTGTGTCCCAAGGCCAAAGAATCAACTCAAGCATAATTACCCCATACTTTCAAGCATCAGATAATCATGCTGATTTTCTGGGGCTGATTGGAACTTCTTCAACTTGCACATTATTTAACAATAGCTAAGCGAAGGACTAATGGCATCTCTTTAGTAAACCTTGACAAGGGCTGCAAACAAGAGTTTGTTTAAGAGGTGAAGAAACTGAATTCTTATAAGAAAAGAATACCAGCTCCCATTTCATCTGGGGCACAGTCACAATTACTTTTGATACAGGTACAAAGTCACAGTTAGTAACATATCTGTTTCCAAGCGTGAAACATCTCTGTTATGAACATCCTTAGTAAGAATGATGTTTGTCCATGATACTTCAGAGATCCATAACTATATATCAGCGCCATCAGCATTGTTACTCAAGCTTAGTTAAAGAGTAAGTACTAGATACTATTGTAGAAAATTCAACTCTTCTTTTAAGAGCAATAGAACTATGAATAACTTCCTGCACAAAACCATCATACATACCAGATTATGCAATATTTTCAGGTTAATTTCATCTTCTGTAACTATAACATTTGGAACTCAAATACTTTTAGCTGACATAATAAAAGCCACATCATACTCAAATGGAATTTAGAAGGTGTTCTGTCATTTAGAAAAGGAAAACTCGGTGCTAGCACCTCACTTAACACTGCAAAAATGGAAATTTCAGCACTCCCAACTTTAACAAAACGTGGAAGCAGGATAAGTCTGAAAACTACCGACTATGAAGATGATTTTGAAACTATCACAAAAAGGCAAGGACGATAAAGCCATCTTCTGATTGTAAGATCTGTAGTAATGTCACAACTTTTTCTAGCTAATATCTTGATTTGTGCCTTGATTGAATCTTTTTGTAGTCTCTCTCGCAACTAACAAGTGATTTTTTCAAATGAACATCTGTATACACCAAACGGAACCAGTTGACAAAGATAAGCCATTTCCCAGTACAGGAAGAAATATTGGAAACCTGTTGAATTGTCACCTCAAGTTTGAGAAACTTGTCTATCCTAAATCCCTAAGTCCATCGTGAAATTTTGTGAGATGGAACATATTGGTACAGAGATTACTTACTGATGCCAAACTTCATTTTGTTCACGTCTAACTTCATAATGAAATGTGACATGCCTACTTGACATGGTATCAATAGCATTGGACAATGCTTATAGAACTTTCAGAGGTCAGAATGTTATGCAAATCCAGTCTTATGTCGAGGAGCTCTCTGAGAAAGGAATCAGAGCCCCAAAAGTATGTAGTACACCAAGTTGATAGGTAGAGCCACAAGCATGCCAAAAATGACCCTGCAAGTTGTACAGCTTTCTGAGAATTAGAGCCTTTTATTTTCACACTTCCCTCTCTTTCCTTATACAAATAAAAAAAGTATATACTGTGGAAAAGCTTTTTGTAAAATGGGAGGTCATAGTCAATCAGAATTCTATGCTGTTCCTGGAAACTTACGCAGTGCTAAGAACATCAGGATGCACGTTGTATTCTTTTGCAAAGACAAAAGGAACAATGCCTTGGGGTAGTGCTGCCTGTCCAGAGAACCGATTGTCAAGAACTCTCTTTGTTTTCTCTTTATTTAAAAAGAAAAATGTAACGCAATAAAATCAAAAGCAGAAAGACCCACCTGAACTATTGAAACGCGAAGACTTACACCTCTTAAGCCCACAGCTATGGAAGTAGCAGCCATAACTGCAGGTCCACTGAGGAATCTAATAGCCATGCCAAACAGTGCTAAAGAAGTACCGCAAGCCAAAATTCTCTTTTGCAGAGCCATAAAGAGACCTGCAAACACCAGTTCATAAGCACTTGTATAGATTTCTGTTCACAAGCCATATGAGAATAGACATGTCTTTAAATTAAGGAATGGTTTGTCTTACCCAGGCTAAACATAGCCATTCCCAGACCAGCATTAGATATGATTGCTATAGAGTTTGCCAGTATCAAAGGCATCTCCCTGTGCCACCTGAATGTCACAAAGCAGGGACAAGACATAATGATTCTCAAAAGATATAATCTCTTAGCCCACCAGACATTGCTCAAACTGTAGCCACCACACGACACTTGAGAGCAAATGAAGATTTTGTAAAGTCTAATGGAATCAAACAAAACAAAACAGATCAACCACAATGCCAAGTACAGAGCGGTGTATATTAGACTCAAGCTTTAAACCAGCACCTGTAAGAAACAAGAGCCCAGATAAGACCCAAAAGGCTGGAGTACGTGTTGGGATTCCGAACCAGTTTCCTCCATACCATACTAAAAATTAGCTTAGACATAACGCTTGCTGGAGGCATTGCATTCTTTCCATCGCCTGGAATTTTGGGTGTGAGTTCCGCAGTGGAGGTAGATCTCATTTTGCTCAGGCTTGGGCAGTCCTTGTCACCATATAAATAATCATCAGCACCAAAACTTGCCCTATTTCCAAAACTGAAATCATCACGATCCTCATACTTATCTCCTAGTTCCAAGGCTGCAATAGGAAAGCGTAGCTAATAGTTAGCAAGTGGATGGATAGTGTGCAATCAGAAGGAACTTGAAAAGAAAGGTGGCAAGAGCTTACTGACAGCAGCTGCTCCTGATTGATTGGGTACTCCAACGATCACCTTCACATCTTTTGGATTGTTTTCTGGTTTAGCAGCATCTCCAGCATTCAAATTGGCCCCTTTGACAACCTGAACAGCTCCTTCAGAAAAATGTGAAGCACTGGAGCTCCACATAAATTTGTGCGAGTCCTTGGTGTCTTCCTCTGGCTTCCTGGGATCTATGACTTTCTTCACATTATGAGAAGAATGCTTCGGGGAAAACACTGCTCCAGGAAAGTTGGCACGTGGAGGCCCTTGAGAACTAGCATGGTTAGCATCCATAGACGCACCACCAGCTCCATGAGGTCTAGATCCATAGAGGTTACCTCCTGGATAGTATGGGCGCATTGCAAAACGTGGAGAAGCCATAGATTTCGCTCCTTTGTCATGAAGGTCCTTGCAATGCTCCTCTGTGAAATTGGATGTCCTTGGAGTGGGAGCTCCGGAGGATTGGACAGAGTGTACCTCAGAGGCTGAGAGATTAGATTGTCTAGGGCTTCCAGGCACAGGCTTTCCAGGCACGGCGGAGGAGAAATCTATATGATTGAAGCTGGATTCTCTCGGTGTCAAGTTTCTTGATGAATGTATGGAATAAATCTCTGCGCCAGTGAGATTGGAAGGCCTGGGAGTGATTGCATTGGAAGAAGGCATAGACATTAGGCCCACAGATCTTCTGGGCGATTGCATTGCATGTGATCGGTCCGATACAGATCGCCTTACTGTGACATGGATCTTGCCATCGTTGCCAATCTCTGCTTCTGTCTGCAGGGGCTCCCTACCATCAAGAGACATGACATCTGATTCCACCTTGAATGACACTATGGAGGCTGCTGTCTCGGGAAACTGCTCAGAAATCAGAATCCTCGCACTCCTGAACTCGTACAAAAACAGAAGCAGAGTATACCAGATTATGCATTGAAGCACAACTCCTTGCACAACAAGGCTGCCCGATTTCACACCGTACATGGCAGCGAGCAGAGGGATGCCCATGACAAGAGTATTGGGAAGAGTGGCAAGCATAAAAAGAGTGATCATCCATTCCAAGCTTCCACTGCGAGAGTACCTCGCCCACAAGCCGAGCAAGAAGAGGATGGTAATCTTCTGCAAAGTATCTGCTGCTATGAACTTCGCATTCATTTTGTAAGGGTCGTTGGACGCGATGATGTGGAAAGACAGAAATGGCACGGCGAAAATAGCCACAAAGCGGTTGATACCACCACATTGATCGGGAGTTAAAAGCTTCCACCATCTCACCGACCCATAGGCCAAGATCATGGCGACATAAAGCGGGACAACCGCACTAAGCACCTTGTAAAGATCCTCCCCGCTGATCATCTCTATTGCCTAGTGTCCCACGAAGCCAATGCGTAGACTGAGACTTCAAACACACAAAACAGGCTTCTAACTGTTAGTAGACAACCACCATATGCTACAGAATTTCCTGCGGCTGGTGCATAAAATAGGATTGTACATGATTGTCAGCTTCAGCGAAACAATGAATATGCAGTGGTTAATGGATTGTGAGAAATGGAATGGTGAAAGTGGATTATCTGAATCTTATTTGGTAGACTTTGCGAATTATAAGAGCCTTTAATAACGTTCTTACATAGTAGGATAATGCAACAATGCTACACTTGAACAAGTTTCCAGGAGAGTAAAGGCGGCAGCTATGTAAGAAACGGAAAACAACTGTAATCGCATACAAAAGTGTTTTTTGTTTGCATCTATCTCGCAGAATCTGGCTTTAAGCTTGGAAAGACCAGTCAGTGTGGACAAATACATTCACTGATCCAGACCCAAAATCCATCTTTAACTACATGTGTAGCAAATCAATGTGTCACAGTCCGGGCCATGAGGGTTCCAAAGGACGAGCTCAGATGTACATCTGGCGTGCTGGGTGATGGCAACCACTCTCGCTCATCCTACTTCACACCACAAATTACAGTATCAATTTCATGCTTTCCAGCAACTTGTGTTCCGTAAACCCATTAATCTTCTAATGGCTCTTCTAATGTGTCCATCTACATCAAAGCTTTCCATGCAAGGGAATCCGCCCGTCTGCCTCATCTCACTCTGAGCAGAGAGCAGCCCACACCAGAGCTGCACAGTCTAAGCTCAAGCAGACTCGGCAGAGCTTGCCTGAGCTGCAGCAGCAGAAAGCAGTTCCCACTGATGACTGAGGACACTGATACAAAAGCACTCGCTCGTCATTCCACCACCCTCTTTTCTAGTGTGCACGCAGTGTCATTGTCTGTACTGTACGCAAGACCACGCTTACAAATCTCTCTCTTTCTCTCTCGTTCTACCCACGAGTGAAATCTTCCCTACCTACTATACCATCTATAAGCCAAGTTTTCTAACTACCATAGGTTATGATCAACTCTAAATGCAGCATTGAGCACTCGACCTATGTGCCCATACCGAATGTCCATAGCCAACTATGAACATATGCCCTTGCAAGATGCCAATATCCTGCATTTTGGGAGGTTGGGTTTTGAACCTTGCATCCTTCTGCTTCATCTCTCAAAACACTTCTCACAGTCTTGAGAGAGAAAAAAATTCTTTCTAGTTGATGTCCTTCGAGCACGCCCCACCATGTAGCCTTAGTTGGATAGCATGTGTTTAGAGCCATTGATGTGGACCCTTACACAATATATGTCAACATCTAAAACACCTTTTTATTGAACAAATTCCAACAATATTTTGCAACACAAATGAGACTAATTTTGAAGGTAAAATCAAATTGTGATATTATATCCGTTCGAGAGGAAGATATTGATAACTTCAATAACTAAGGGCAAGGATTTTTTAGATACATAATTTTGACAAGAAACTTAAAAAGTGCACGTCCACAGATTCATTTGAAAACCCATAAATGACATGCTACAATATATGAATGATGTAAATTTTTTAATTTTTAATAAAAAAATCTTGGAAAGTACCCACTCAGTCAAAAACTTATAGCATGTTACATATAAGAATGTTGCATAATAATGCAAAGCCACTCCCACTTCAAGAATAATAAAACTTTTGTAGACCTTTTCCTACCTCAATGACTCTATTTTGGAGATTGATACAATCTTTGCAAGGCATATTATGAAACCTAAGGTCCTATGATGGGCATTAACTTTACCATGACTGTAATACAACATTTGATGTCTTATCTTATCATTGTCTAACACACGCTCGCTCGCTCGCTCGTGCACTTCCCTGATTAAAATTGTAATATGGATAGAATCTTTGTTTTAAATCTTTTCTTCTGTATGATTCAACTAAGCATTTTCTAATTTTGGATTTAATTCTCTTGTTTAGGCCTAGATCATGGCACCATACATGAGTAGCATCATGGGAGAGAACTGTGAAAAATCAAAAAGTCATCTATGTGAGTCTAGGGGTTTGCTAGACTTTCTTGTTACCGTCTATGGATGATGATAGGGCCAATTTTGGCTTAGAAGGCAAAATAGTCAAATCCACATGTAAAGCCATGATTTGGCCATAAGTACAACATGATGTAAACTCGAGCTAGTTATGCTTATTACATTTGTTTAGTTGTGATTGGGTGAGTGACACTTCCTATGTGTTGGCAAAGAACTTTGGGTCCAATCAATGGAGAGCTATGTACCAAATTGTACCAATCACATTTGATGGCTCATATCTCATCAAGCCAATCATATTTAGAGATAGAGAAAAAGGGGTCCAATCATATGGAAGCTCCCCTCACCTCAAGATCCTATTAGAGGGCTCACTTAGTTCATTATGTACTTGAGAGTTTTTGAGAGATTGAGATTTCTACATTTTTTAGTCATATTGGATTCTCTCTCTACCCGAGCCTTTGTTGTTGGTTTCTCTCTCCACCCAAGAGCAAGTACTTTTCATACTTAGTTTTTTTCAAGTATCACTTCCACATGTGTGTATGTACTTTCTTGATGATTATATGCAATGTGCTCTTGCCTTAGTTTTTTGAGATAGATCTTGATTATCAATCTGTGCTTGATCTACGTGCAAGCACAAAGTCTTAGGAGATCATTATCACACATTAGGACACTCCCACACGTGTGAAAATCAACATGGTATTAGAGCCTACCTAATCTATCCATGCATCCATCATCTTATGTATGAATTTTTTTCTTGAAATCAAGATCTAGAGAGTGTAGATTGCATCTCCCATACTATCTTTGAGTTTTTTGAATCAAGAAGGTTAATTATCACATTGATTGGACCTAATCAAGTACTGTACGGATTTCAATGCTTTGACATGTGTGAAGTATAGCCAACTTTGATCAAGTGGCTCTCTTCCAAGCTAGATCCAAGATCTATGCTAGATAGCTTCCTAGAAAGCTAGTATAGTCAAGATTGTGTAGCAATTGGTTGCAAATCAATTGGATCTTCCAATCAAAAGTTATAGCCAATTGAATCAAGGTGGGTAGGGCACCCAATCTGGTTACACTTTTTTTTTTAATCTCTATCTTGCTTGTTTGATCCAAAAACTCAAGAAAAAGCTTGCCAATCTAGTCTATTTGAGATATAGACAACTTTTTGAGGTCATAGTCACGTTGTTTCATGCAATCCCATTGTATTTGAGTGATTTGTGGAAAGGCTTTGAGTGCTTTCCATGTGCTAAAGAGAGTTTGACTCAAACTTTGCCTATACTCCACCTTTGAGCGAGAAGTTGATCTAGTTTGAGAGAGATTGAAAAAGCTAGTGAGATTGATAACACATTTTGTTGCTACACCTTTATTGGATCCTATAGTGAGAGAGAAGCAACACTTGTTTGTTCATCACAAGTGATATTTTCCACTTTCCATGGGTTCCTTCTTATTGGAATCAAGTGAGATACTAACTACCTCTAGTTATTCTATTAGGAAGCTATGGATGGTATAAGGGAGCTCCTTAGATCCTGCTTACAAATCCCAAACACAAAGGATAACACACTATGGAAACACCACCCAACCAAGTAGAAGCATCCAATCAATCTCAAGAAGCCTCACCCCCAAGCCAAGGAACAAGAAGCATGAATGTAGAGTGAGAGCCTGGCAATGAATCAAGAACCATGATGAGGAGTAGGGCAAGTTTGGACCCATTATATAGAGCCAAAAGCATCCTGGGCACTTAGCCATGCATAGCCCTAAGTTCCCTATACATAGATTCACCTGGAATAGAGTCCTATGCATGGACCAACTATTCATAGAATTTCTATTGATAACTCTACACATGCATACACTGTCTCATACCTTGTCTAAACTCCATTTAGTGTGTTCTAGGCCTCACAAGGATATTAGGTACTTTCGGGTCACGTCCAGTATGACGTGGCATAACTAACAGCTTGTTTCACTAGAGTATCATGTATCCAAGACTAGGAGTATACAGTATCCTATGTACTGGTCATGAACATAACATTCTTCCTTAAACTGTTTCTATCTTTAGAAACTAAAATTTGGGAAATTCTTCTTTATGCTATCAACTCTCTCCCATGAATCATCATCCTAAGTACGACCCTTCCACCAAATTAAGCACTCAGAGATAGAACGATTTCTCAATTGTTTATCTCTGGTTTTGAGCACTTTCTCAGGTTCCAAAGGTACACTAAGCGATAAATCTTCCAAATGGGATAAATCCTCATCCAATCCAACTGTATCACCATCATGTAAACTTAGTTTCAAACGATTTACATGAAATACTGGGTGTGTAGTCGATTTTCCTTGAAGATAAAGTTCATACGCCAAAGAACCAATTCTACGTACAATCCTGAAAGGTCCACAATAACGGGTAGACAACTTATAATGCTTCCCTGTACGTAATGTCTTAGAATCTTTTGGAATCCTAAGATATGCCCAGTCATCAACTTTAAAATCTCTTGGAGATCGCTTAAGATCGGTATAGTGTTTAGCTCTATCCTGAGCACTTCGGATACTATCCTTAGCCACTTGCAACATTTCTTGCATATCATGCAAAAAATCAGCAACCTTTTGGATCTTAATAAACTTCATCTCAACATTTATTGGATATCTAGGTTGAAAACTGTACATAAGCATAAAAGGACTGTAACCTATAGCAGAAAGTTTTCTACTATTATATGCAAACTCAACCAGTGGGAGAGATAATCTTCCCAATGAGATTGCCTTTGAGAAACATACATCCTCAAAATATCTTCCATAGTTTGATTAGTTCTTTCTATCTGGCCATCTGATTCAGGATGATCAAAAGAACTTAAACTCAAAGAAGTTTCCAGTTTATGGAATACTGCTGACCAAAAGTGACCCGTGAACTTAGGATCTCTATCACTAACAATATCACTTGGCAGGCCATACAACCGAAATAATCTTTCAACAAAGATCTGGGCTAAATCAGAAGCCTTTATAGTTGACTTGACTGGTTTGAATGCAGCTAACTTAGTTAACCGATCCACTGCAACCCAAATAGAATCATTTTTTCATTGGGTCTTTGGAAGTTCAACTACAAAATCCATAGATATGCTTTCCCATTTCTTATCTGGGATATCTAATGGATGCAACTAACCACCAGCCTTATGGCGTTCAGCCTTTGCTAGTTGACATGGCTTGCATTCAACAACATATGACTCGACATATGGCTTGAGCTTTGGCCAATAAAATTCCCTCTTAACCAAGTCCAGAGTCCTGTGTATACCGGGATGTCCTACATAGGGTATGGCATGACATTCAAACAAAATCTTCCGTTTGAGCTCATCATCCCTAGGTACACAAACTTTCCCATTCCTAAATAGTAATCCATCTCGAATGGTGAACTGTTCGACAATCTTCTTATCTTTCTTAATTAGTTGAGTCCCCTGTGTTTCTGACTCAACACTGTCCACATTTCTTCCAGTCTGAACAATGTTCCAAACGTGACCAAAACGGGAATCTGATTCATATTTTCCTCTCATCGAAAGATATAGATCCGTAGAAATCTGAGTGAATGACAACTCATTTAATTCACCGATCTGACTAAGAGCATCTGCAACTTGATTAGAGCTGTCTCTTATGTAACGGATTTCATGATCGAATTCTTGCATCAATTCAGCCCATCGAGCTTGTCTCCCCCGAAGATCATGTTGATTACAAAAATACTTAAGAGGCTGGTGATCCGTATACACTACAAACTTACTACCATACAAGTAGTGTCTCTAGGTTTTAAGTGCATGGATTACAACAAACAATTCCTTTTCTTGCATAGTATAACACAACTGAGGACCAATGAATTTTTTGCTCTCAAACGCCAGTGGCCTATCCATTTGTAATAGAACCGCTCCAACTGCAACATCACTTGCGTCCGTTCTCATGACGTAAGATAAATCTGGATTTGCAATTTGTAAAACGGGAGCCGAAACAATCATTGTTTTAAGTTTCTCAAAACATTGATTCACTTCCTCGTTCCAAACAACAGGCGGACTAGGTTGAATCCTCTTTTTCTTTTTATTAACAATTCCTTTTCTCAAATTATTAAGCGGTGCTGCTAACTTAGCATAATCCTCAATAAATCTCTTGAAGAAAAGTGTAAAACCCAAAAAAGACTTTACTTGCCTCACAGTTCCTGGAATTGGCCACTCAATCAGAATCTTGATTTTATCCTCTCCCATTCACTGTGATCTTATGACCAAGATAAAGCAACTCTTGCTTAAAGAATTCACACTTGGACTCTTTAGCGTAGAGTAACTCCCGACGGAGTTTCATCAAGACGATTTTTAAGTGTTCTACATGTTCCACTAAACGAGATTGTCATCTAAGAATACTACCACAAACTTCCCCAAATATGGACGAAATAAATCGTTCAACATTTGTTGGAACGTTGTTGGAGCATTCGTTAATCCAAATGGCAAAACTAAGAATTCATAATGACCAAATCTAGAATGAATCCCTATCTTTTGGACATCTTTTGACTTAATTCTTATGTGATTATACGCTGTCCTAAGATCTATCTTGGTGAAATACCGTGCTCCACCCAAGCGATCTACAAGGTCATCCATCTTGGGTATGGATATTTATTCTTAATTGTCATTCTATTAAGCCCCTTGTAATCCACACACATCCGAAAATCTCCATCTTTCTTCGCTTTAAGAAGAATAGGAGCGCCCCATGGTGATTTACTAGGTTGTATATGTCCCATCCTCAAATAGTTTTCTATTTGAATTGAAATCTCTATCTCCTCTTTCTGAGAGAACCTATAAGGTTGTCTAGAGATAGGTTGACTTCCTAGAATTAACTCAATCATGTGGTCTACTGACCTAGACAGTGGTAAACCTTGAGGTAATTCAGATGAAAAAACATCCCTAAATTCATTTATGATCTATTCTTTCACTGCTTGTTCATGATCTAAATTTACTGAGTTAAGAATTGCTGGGAATTCACAACCATTTAGATTCATTTCAGGAACATCCACAACTGGAATAACATAACTTGAAAAAACTTCATACTCAAAATAATCCAATGTTTCCATTTTATTAACTATAGAAATCTGATCCAACGGACATACAAAATTACTGCCAAATAATGTAACTATCTTATCACCCCCCTTGAAAGTGAGAACATGCTTCTAAATAACCATTCGTAACCTAAGATTAAGTCAGTACGAGCTAGGTCTAAAAGATGAAAATTAACTAATTCCGTGTGTCCTTGCACAAAAATGGGAGCTTCGGGACTTTTACGTTCCAAGTCTCCAACTCTGCTCCTGAAGCTAGATAAACTTTATATCTATGATTGTTGGCTTCAGTTTCCAAGCTAAGTTTCTGCACAAGACAAGAATTAATAAAATTATGAGTTGAACCACTGTCCAATAAAATACTCACTTCTTGATCTTTAATTGTGCCAATTAAATGGAAAAGTTCATTAGGCAAGAAAGAAGTATCACTAAAAGAACACTCACAACAGTCCGGTTGATTTCCAAAGTCTTACCATTGCCTCCTGGGATTTCAATCATGTGAGCAGACACTTTCTTCCTTTCTGGACAAAATTTCATCATATGTCCAAGCTTCTTACAGACGAAACATAAGTTCTCTCTTTAAGCCTTTTCCCGGGACATAGATTTCTTGAATCTCTTTCTCTTCGGCTTCCTGGGTTCCGATGCTGCTTGATCTAATTCGTCAAAATATTTTGCTTGGTCTGGACCGCACTTCTTACCCTTCTTGGTTTTCAAAGTGGTTGGAATTTGTGCAAACTGCTTCCTGGATGCCACCATTGTGGAATCATATGCTTTCGCAATCCGAAACGCATCCTCGAGGTTTTGAAGCACATTTTGCCTGCATTCGTTCTGATAGTCGGCTGGCAAACCTAGGACAAACTGCCAAAGTGCCAGCTTCGCATCGAATGATGGAACCCTATTTCATAGGTCCATAAATTTATGGATATAAGAGTCTAAACTCTTTGTACCCATCTTGCAGTTCACGAACTTTAGGTAGTAGTCCATGTCATCAGCAACTACGAAAGCTTTATTGAAAACTTCCGCAAACGCCTCCCAAGTTGTTGGCTTCACCGGTAATTCTCGCCACCACGATGACGCTTTGCCGCGTAAAAACAACACGACACTTTCAATTTTCTTCTCATTAGGAACACCGTGCAGAATGAAGTAACTACTCCACTTGGCCAGCCAGTCCTCGACAACCTCAGGTTTCTTCTCCTTCTTCTTGCCTGCATAAACCTCCGGTTGAAAACCGAGATTGGGTGAAGACATCAATTTGACTTGATTCAACAGAACCTCCATTTGCTGATCTCTCATCAGATTATGACTATTCATATCATTGAGTGACGTACTCAACTATTGACAAATCACCATATAAGATGGCGCACCTTGATTTGCAGCTTGATTTGAAGTTTCTTCGGCCATCTCGATATATCTATCCTGGAAATTACTAAATTTAGTTAATATCAGATTAACTCATAGTGAAGTACAGTGGACCAAAAACTGACTGAAATTGACTCCAATATGGTCAAATCACTATTTTTAGTCAATTTCATAGATATTACAAGAAACTGGAAAAAACTAAAAATTTCGAGTTTTTGCACTTTTAGTTTTTAATTTTTTTTTTTTTTTACGTTTTCTAAAAATTCATAAAAAGTCATTGTCAGTTATTAAGCAATCGAAATCAAAAATTTGATTCACAGTTCAACTCTTAGTTTTACTTTATTAATGTCCCTCCAGCATGCAAGACATGCGACATTAAACTGATTTTTTACATTTAAGGAATTTTACGTAAAAATCCAGTTCTACGAAAATTGTCAGCTATAAAATCCAGTTTTGTATCTAACTTTCAGAGTACATGCGTATGACCACTCAAAACAGATCTAAACCACTTATGCATGTCAATCACTCTGAGAATCCACATGCAGACATTCCATGCAAGCACAATACCTCAAAATAGGAAATTGTCATGCATGCAATTCAGAGCAATTGGAAATTTTACCAATTTTGCTCTCAAAATTGCAAAACTTCAGATGATCATATCTTTGGCTACAGGACACCAAATTGTGTGCTGTAAAGCCCCATACCAAGGGAGACCTAGTGAACAAGACAGTTGCCATGTCAGCTTGGCACCTAGGATTCACACGTGCGAGTTCAAAACAACCAAATAACCTATAGGAGGGCGCACTTTTTCAAGGCCAATCAGCTCAAAAACTTGCCAACGCTCAACCAAGCCTAAAAGTGATGATCCAAACAGTCTTAAATGGTCTCTAACAGTTCCATGAAGCCTTCATATAGATCCTATGAAGCAGTATGGGCTAAGAACCATGAATTCTTGATTTCTAGAAGTCAAAATTGCTACAAACTTGATGGAATTGAAACATAAGCCTCTACCCATCAATTTACATGTCCGATAGCTTGCTGGGAAGGTAAAAAATAATAGAAATCATGCTAGAAAAAATCCAGAATGATACCCTTATGGATTTAGAGAAACCCATCCCCCAAAATTCACCAAAATTGGTCAATTTTTGTCAATTTTTGACTTCCTACAAACCCAATGGCTGGAATTCTTGGCTCTATCTTCTAGGACAGCTTTAAAGGACTATGATTCATCTTTTCCCAACTTCAATTGATGTTCAACAACCTCCTACCATCCAATTTCATGAAAAAACAACCAAAAATCATGAATTTTAGCCCTTTCTAGGTTTTTTCACCATGCCCAATTGGAATTTAATGGCAAGAACATTCTCCAAATCCACATGCAATCCAATATACAGAGTTATAACCAACCAATTGATCTGAACTTGCTGGATTTTGAATTCTACCCTCCATTTTTGCCAAAATCATGGAAAACAAGCCAAATTTGACCGTATATTTTCACATTTTCTGGCTAGTCTTTTCGCACGCACGTGGCATGCATACACTGGAATCAATACCATTCAGCTTGTGCGACTTCGTGCCTTGTGCTTGACAAAAGACATGCCTCAACAGAGAGGGGTACTTGGGTTGTGTTGTGTTGTAATCCCATGCACTTTCCCAAGATAGACGGACTTGCCATCAGCTATGGGTACAGTTTGCATTGTCATTGGACTTTGCAAACGGAGGATGGTTATTACATATTGGAGCCACTTGAAGAGGTACAAAATAGGTAGTATATTAAAGAATAAACTGTGCACATGGTTAGTTAGTATAAGCTTACTAAACCGATGTTTTGTCTTGGCAGGTGACCACCCTTTCGATACTCGCTTACAAAATAGCTGATCTGCCGCGCCCTCCATACTTTGAAGAGACCCGTCCTCTTGTGACCTTGGGGGATGTCCGTAGAAAAGGCACATTGCTTTGGGAAGACAATCGCTCTTCCGTCATGACGTATGGAGAAAAAGCCGTGCGTGGTGGCCATGAGAGGTCTCCATATACTATGAGGTATAGTGCTTAACTCTTGCTTCAGTGCACAGTCTAGCATTTATGGCTATTGTCAGGCATGCTGACAATTTCATTGTCTGTAGGTACATCCTTGAGCGCTTCACTATGGTGGGGGATGGGGTTGTGGATACCTTTGCAGGAGTTGGAACCATGACTCAGGTTGCGAGTGAGGAAGGGCGCCACTGCTTGGCCATTGAGGAAGATAAACCCATCTACGAGGGATTGCTTGCCCCGATGCACACATTCCAGTGACATCTTCGTGGATCTAACTAGATACTAGCGGGATGCTTTATATTTTTTTTTTATCTATTCACTGGTCTCCACATAAAAAAATCTATTTTTGACTCGACAAAACTAAAGTCAAGTTATTTCTTGGAGTAGCACCCTTTGACTACTAGCATGGTATTGTGTTTTTTTAACAAATGTAAAACAAGCTTTTCTTGAAGCAAACTTTACCATTGTTCTGTCTAACACTCTTATATAATCAATTTGACGCGCTGTGAACATACTACTCTATAAGCAACAAGGTTATAGTCATTCGTGAGCAATGTTTCCTTTTGCATATGTAGCAAATGTCTCGTTTCTACCAATGTTCTTTCCACCTTACTCTTAACACTCTTAGACCGTCAATATGAAGATATGCTACTCGTTACAACTTAACAAATAACAGGCTTATAGATGTTCACGAGCAGAGTTTCTTCGCGCATATATAGCATCATGCTTCTTATGATGCACATTGATACCAACATTCAGCAATAAATTTTTTAATTGACCTCACCAACTACCTACTACATTGCACGCATTTACAAAAAACCAATTCATGAGCAAAGTTTCTTTTTGCATATATAGCAACATGCTTCTTATGATGCACATTGGTACCAGCATTAAGCAGTACATTTTTAAATTGACCTCACCAACTACCTACTACATTGCATGCATTAAAAAAAAACCAATTGATAGCTAACAGCTGTAAAAAATTCACAATTCTAGCTTGACTAGTTTTGGTCATATGACTTGTAAATAGTTAGATGGTCATGATGTGGCTTGTCACACGTGCCAAATAGCATAGGATTTCATTCATAAGGATGTTCTCAAGTAGACCTAAGTGTTAGAAGCTTTGGAATGAGTCCAAATTATGCTTAGATACAAGGGAGAAAAAATAGGAGCTATTTTTGGTAATTTTTGCATTGTTGAGGGATCTCCAAGATTCCAACCCTAACTTGGTAGGGATGAAAGATCCACCAAAATTAGCATTAGGGATAGGTTTAGGGCTACTCATACCTGCCCAAAACCGTGATGGATCATGTATATATAGATGATGATATCTCACCAAAATCAATCAAGCAATTTCATGTTTATTCTCTCATAAAGGTGCAATTGCTCTCTATGTTCATAATTGTTTGAGTACTTGTGATTACTAATGATTATAGGATTGAATGTAGGTCTGGTGTACAGTACTCAGACTGTGGGAGGCCGTACTTTCACACGTGTGAAGCCTTCTTCAAGGATTTGGGCCATTTAGTGAGGTTCAAGCATAGATTTTTGATGGATTTTGATGGTTCAACTTGTGCTAATCTTATGAAATCATAATCTATTGTTTCCCTCATCATTTCAAGTGTTTTAGGATCCTTATTTGCTGTAATTTTTACATTCAGAGCCTAAAGGCTGAAATGAGCTAAATCCTTGGTTTTCATTCAATTTGATCACAATTTTTGATCTAAATCTTGTGTAGATTGGATCTTAGCATCTAGTATTGATTCTAGAACTCAAAGTGAGTCAAATGCATTGGAGATTGGTGTTGTGTGACTTCATTTACAGGTGTTTAGGTGTCTAAAACCAGAGGCAAAGTTGAATTCAATTCACATTACCAAGATAGCAAGTTTTGCTTGCTCCAAGCATTGATTTCTAAGCGAGTTTTGGAGGTGATTTCATAGAGGAGGCTTTCTAGCATTCAAGGAGAGGGAAGATCAGAGTTTTGGGGACTCTTCAAGGCTTTTCTAAGGTGTAGTAGACACCTCCTAAAGTGATTTAGTTTCAGTCCAACCATTGCTTGACTTATGCACCAAATTAGATCAATTTTTCATCAATTTTGATCATTTTTTGCTTGTGATTGTATAGTAGATTGTGTTGCATCCTCATTAAATTCCATTTAGATCTTTTACAAGTGATTTTGGAAGTATATTAGGTTGCTGAAATTCACTCTTGATCAGATCATTTGGAAGCTTTAATGTTCTTTATAGAAAGAGGGGCAATTCTACTAGTATTGTCTACTTCAATCAAGCAAGTGCATTGTTTCTAGTATTCTATGATTTGATTTTGTTAGAGATCATTCTTAGATCTTTATAGGAAGTCTATTACTGATCTTTTCAGGTCCCTAAGAAGTGGTATAAGGTAGACCTTCAATCAAATCAATAGAAGTAACCTTCATTTGTGTCAAGTCCTTGATTAGGAGACTAGATGGCATCTATAAATGCATATCTTTTGGATACTAATGAAAGGCTCAACAAAACTAACTATTCCATATGGAAAGTTAGAATGGAATCTATCATGATCATGCAAGATCTGATGGAAATTGTAAGTGGTAAGGAGGGTGAACCTATTCATCCTCAAGAAAAAGCCAAATACATCAAGAGGTGCAATGTTGCACTACATTGCATAAAAATGAATGTTGCAAATGAACTCTTAAGAGAGGTAGGAGATTGCACTTCAGCTCAAGATGCTTGGGAGACTATGCAAAAGGTCTATGAATCCAAGAACCAAACTAGAATGTTAGCTTTGAAGAATCAAATCTATAGAAGCTATCAAAAGAAAGGAGAGAGTGCACATACTTTTGTCCTAAGAGTAAAGGAATTGAACAAAGAGCTAGCCTTTATAGGTGACCCTATCAAGGATGAAGAGCTTGTTCAACTCATATTGAATGGACTAAGCTTTGAGTTTGACAATTTGGTTCAGGGATATGCAATTATGGGTAAGCTACCCATACTTGAAGAACTCCAAGGCACACTCATGGCCGAGGAATCAAGAAGGAGCCAAATGCAAGAGAGGATGGATAGGCTTTCCATCCAAGGTGGAGATGACCAAGCTCTCTTCACCAAAGGCAAAGGCAAGTCCAAAGGCAAAGGATCAACATTCAAGAAGTCTACAAAGCTTGAGGATCAAGAAGGACCCTCAAAGGCATCTCCATCAACCACCAAAGTCAAGAAGGACAAATCAAAGGTGAAGTGCTACTATTGTAGCAAGATGGGGCATTATGCCTCGGAATGCTTCAAGAGGAAGCAAGATCAAAGCCAAGACAACATGAGCAAAGAGGAGGAGGAGGAGAGTTCACATGAAGACTCTCTCATGATGTCCATATTTTCTTCAACAAGCTTCAAAGGAGAATATCCTTGGTGGATTGACTCGGGTGCTAGTTCACACATGACTAGTAAAAGGGAGTTTTTTTCTTCTCTCTTATCTTATGATGGACCTATAAAGTCTATCTATACAGCAAATGATGAAGCTTGTAAGATTGAAGGAGTTGGTAGCATTCCCCTTTGCTTAGGATCTTCCAA
This sequence comes from Diphasiastrum complanatum, assembly GCA_029204225.1. Classification (NCBI taxonomy): domain Eukaryota; kingdom Viridiplantae; phylum Streptophyta; class Lycopodiopsida; order Lycopodiales; family Lycopodiaceae; genus Diphasiastrum; species Diphasiastrum complanatum. The sequence goes on from CM055093.1 coordinate 51,411,291, forward strand.
AAAGATCAATATAGAAGGTGTTTTGTACATTCCTACAATAACAAAGAATCTACTAAGTGTTGGCCAAATGGTAGACAATGGTTTCAATGTTGACTTTGCTTCAAATGAATGTTTCATCAAGAAGAAGGGTAAGATAGTGGCTAAGGGCACTAGACTTGGCAAACTTTATAAGTTGGATGCATTTGTGGATACTAATGTTGTCATGTTGGCCGAGAAGAGCAAGATATCTACCTTTACTTTATGGCACAAAAGACTTGGACATGTCAACTCGGGTTCCATGGAGGCTATGATCAAGGAGGAGTATGCTTTAGGCCTACCAAGGTCTATTGGGAAGGAAGACAAGGTTTGTGAAGCTTGTGCCTTATCCAAGGCACATAAGAAGGTGTTTCCTAACTCCATCACAAAGTCATCTCATCCTCTTGAACTCATACACTCGGATGTGCACATTGCTAGCACCAAATCTAATGGAGGTTCATCCATGTTTTTAACCTTCATTGATGACTACTCAAGATATTGTTGGGTGTTCTTACTTTCCTTCAAGTCTCAAGTATTTAATACTTTTGTAAAGTTCAAGTTGTTTGTGGAAAAGCATCATAATCATAGCATCAAGATTCTTAGAAGTGACAATGGTGGAGAATTCATCTCCAATGAGTTCAAGGCCTTTTGTGAGGAGGAAGGGATCGAGAAAGAGACTTCTTGTCCTTACACTCCTTAACAAAATGGAGTTGCTGAAAGAAGGAATAGAACATTATGTGAATGTTCTAAGGCTTTAAGATTAGATGCTTGTTTGCCCAAATCCTTTTGGGGTGAGTCTCTTGTATGTGCAAACTACTTGATGAATAGGGTGCCTTGCAAAGCAATTGAAGGCAAAACTCCTTATGAGATGTTGTATGGAAAGAAACCCAATCTTAATCACTTGAAAGTTTCTGGGTGTATATGTTATGTGCATGTGCCATTGGAAACAAGAACCAAGGAGGATCCATCTTCCACAAGAGAGATCATGCTTGGATATGCAAGCTCAAGCAAGGGCTACAAAGTCTATCTCCCATCCTTGAACAAATTTGTTGTTTCAAGGGATGTCATCTTTGATGAACATTATATGCATATGCTTGAAGAAGGCTCAAGTGCTCCAACAATCAAGAAGAAGATGGCCGAGGAGCAAGATCTTGGTTTTGAGGAGGAGCTCATGGAGGAGCAAGCACCAAACCCACCTATCACACCAAGGAGATCTTCAAGGGCAAAAGTGGAGCCATCAAGGCTCACATATCAAGGCAAAGGACAGCAAGTTGAGGGTATCTCATCCACTTCTTATGCTTTATCTAGTTTTGAAGAACCATCTAATGTTGAAGATGCATTGAACTCCAAAGAATGGTATAAAGCTATGGGATGAGTATGATGCCTTGATTGAGAATGAAACTTGGTTGCTTGTTGAGAGACCTCAAAGGAATGTAATAGGATCCAAGTGGGTCTTCAAGCTTAAGTTGAATGCAAATGGGAGTGTTAACAAGCATAAAGCAAGATTAGTTGCAAAAGGTTATGCTCAAGAGAGAGGGATAGACTATGAGGAAACTTTTGCACCCGTGGCCAAGATGGTCACAATAAGGCTAATCATTGCACTTGCATCACATTTTGGATGGATTCTATGTCAAATGGATGTCTCTAATGCTTTCTTGAATGGTTTTCTGGAAGAGGATATCTATATGGAGCAGCCACAAGGGTTCATCAAGCATGGAATGGAGAACAAAATATGCCATCTCCAAAGAAGCATCTATGGCTTGAAGCAAGCCTCAAGATCTTGGACTTCAAGACTACATTGCTATCTTATTTCACTTTCTTTTGTTCAAAGTTGATATGATTCCACTCTTTACATTAATTTTGATGATGTTGGTATTGTACTTTTACTCATTTATGTAGATGACATCATCATTAGTGGAAATGGTGTTGATGGTATTGAAAAAATCAAGATAGATCTATCCTTAGAGTTCAAGATGGTAGATCTAGGGTGTCTTCACTTCATATTAGGCATAAAAGTACTTAGAGGGTCTAATTTTACTAGAGCGAGACTATTTGCTTGCACTGCCTAGCCCTGTCCTAAAGCGAGGCCCCTCTTGAAGGGTTTCAAGAGGATAGCTTCAAGCCCACTTGAGGCCCTTGGCTCCGAGCCTCAAGAGGGGGCTTGCCCAACATGACCATTACCATGTGAGTGTTCGTGATCATGGTTGTCGTGATCTGCATAACCAAGCATAAAGTCATCTACTAGTGGGTTTTCCAAAAATGACTAATTGATATGCAGATAACAAAGAAAAGACACTTCAAAATATCCTAGCTAGGTGGAGCTAGCTGGAAAAAGCTCACCAAGTGGAGTTAGCTAAAAAAAAGCTCGTCTCACATAGCTCGCCATATTCCCGGCCTCGATCGAGATCAGGTCGTTGGTGTACTAATTGACAAGCAGTGTACATCACCACTGCATTACCACTATACTGAAAACCATAAAAGTCTAGAAGCAAGCAGTCCTTGTCAGTTGTAAGCTTACTGGAATCCGTAGATTGCCAATAGGAAGAGAGTCAAGAAGATTTTGAACAGAGAGTAGAATAATAGTAAACACAGATAGGTGCTCAGCAAACATTGGCGCCGCTGCTCCCGATAAACTTTTTTCATCTTGCTTAAGAATTCATTTCAACCAGTTTATTTTTCAATTCTGGGAGCTTTTGTCTGCCTGCATGCATTTTTGCATTCATTGTTTTCCACCAGCACGCATTGCATCTGAAAACATCATTTGATCCACACCCAACCACAAACGGTTCTAGAAACCCACTGTCCCACCGCTCCCCACCTCTCTTGCATTTTTTTTAGGGGAGAAAGAACTGTTGCTTGAACCGCCACTTGCACCCCTGTTTTAAATTAAAAAAAAAATTCCTATCCGATGTGCACCTGACGACAAGCTAGAAATTGTGTCTGACGATTGCATCTGACGACCTGTGTTCAAAAATTTGCATCCGGCAACTTTCCGTCCACGACGATTGCATCCGACGACTAGCCTATCCTGTTGCATCCGACGTTGCACCCGCCACTGTTGCATCCAATGTTGCATCCGCCAGTGCTGCATCTGACATTGCATTTGACAATTTCCATCTGTTAGTATTTTTCAGACTCACAGAAAGCTCATTTCAAACTTCTCTAAGATAGAAGATGTATATTTGGACTGACAAATAAAACTCAATTCCTTTCCTCTTGATACTTCTATGCCTAGTATGAAATGAAGAATACCAAGATCCACCATCTTGAAACTCTCTAGACAATGCTATTTTCACTTCTTTTATACCATCATGATCATTACCACTAAGGATAATGTCATCTACATACAAAATGAGAATGATGACTTTACCATCATTAAATCTTAAGTACAAAGAAGGATCATAAGAACTTACAACAAAATTTATATAGGTTAAGAAGGCATTCAACCTAGAGTACCAAGATCTAGGTGCTTGCTTGAGCCTGTAAAGGCTCCTTTGCAACAAACATACTTTTTCTTCTTGATCTTATTTGATAAAGCCCTCGGGTTTCCTCATGAAGATCTCCTCTTCCAAATATCCATTTAGAAAGGCATTAGTCACATCAAGTTGAAAAAGAGTCCAATTGAAAGTAGTTGCAAGAGAAATGATCAACCTTATAGACTAGTTTAGCAACAGGAGCAAAAGTTTCATCAAAATCTACTCCCTTGGTTTGCAAGAACCCCTTTTCCACTAGCCTTTCTTTATGCTTGTTGATGCTTCCATCTTGGTTGTAGATCCATTTGCACTCAAGTGGTCTTCTTCCATGAGGAAGATCCAGGGGCTTCCATGTATGATTCTCCATAAGAGCATCATACTCCTTTTGCATGGCATCCCTCCATTCACGTGACTCCATAGCAATCTTCAAAGCAACTCGGCTCATCAATCATGGATGTAAGAAAAGTATAAGAGGTAAGAGAATGAAGATCCATTACCCAGGATGAATGACCTTGTAGATCGCTTGGGTGGAGCACAGTATGTCACCAAGATAGATCTCAGGACAGGGTACCATCAAATAAGAATTAAGTCGGAAGATGTCCAAAAGACAAGATTTCGTTCTAGATTTGGTCATGATGAATTCTTAGTATTGCCATTTGGATTTACGAATGCTCAAGAAACGTTCCAGCAAATGATGAACGATTTATTTCGTCCATATTTGGGAAAGTTTGTGGTTGTATTCTTAGACGATATTCTCGTTTACAGTAGATCCTTGGTGGAACACTTAAAATTGTCTTGATGAAACTCTGTCGGGAGTTACTCTATGTAAAGAGTCCAAGTGTGAATTCTTTAAGCAAGAGTTACTTTATCTCGGTCATAAGATCACAGTAAATGAGATCAAGATTAACGAGTATAAAATCAAGATTGTGAGCAAGTGGCCAATTTCGGGAACTGTGAGACAAGTAAAGTCAGAGGTTTTACACTTTTTTCAAGAGATTTATTGAGGATTATGATAAGTTAGCAACACCACTTAATAAAATGACAAAAGGATTTGTTAATAAAAAGAAAAAGAGAAATCAACCTAGTCCACCTGTTGTTTGGAACAAGGAATTGAATCAATGTTTTGAGAAACTTAAAACAATGATTGTTTCAGCTCCCATGTTACAAATTGCAAATCCAGATTTACCTTACGTTGTGAGAATAGATGCAAGTGATGTTGCAGTTGGAGCGATTCTATTACAAATGGATAGGCCACTAGCGTTTGAGAGCAAAAAATTCACTGATCCTTAGTTGTGTTATACTACGCAAGAAAAGAAATTGTTTGTTGTAATCCATGCACTTAAAACCTGGAGGTGCTACTTGTATGGTAGTAAGTTTGTAGTGTATACGGATCACCAGCCTCTTAAGTATTTTTGTAACCAACCTGATCTTCGGGGGAGAAAAACTCGATGGGCTGAATTGATGCATGAATTCGATCATGAAATCCGTTACATAAGAGATAGCTCTAATCAAGCTGCAGATGCTCTTAGTCGAATTGATGAACTGAATGAGTTGTCATTCACCCAGATTTCTAAGGATCTATATCTTTCGCTGAGAGGAAAATATGAATCAGACTCCCATTTTGGTCACATTTGAAACATTGTTCAGACCAGAAGAAATGTGGACAGAGTTGAGTCAGAAACACAAGGGACTCAACTAACTAAGAAAGATAAGAAGATTGTGGAACAATTCACCATTCGAGATGGATTACTATTTCGGAATGAGAAAGTTTGTGTACTTGGTGATGATGAGCTCAAATGTAAGATTTTGTTTGAATTTCATGACATACCCTATGCAGGACATCCCGATATACACATGACTCTAGATTTGGTTAAAAGAAAATTTTATTGGCCAAAGCTCAAGCCATATGTTGCTAAATGCAAGCCTTGTCAACTAGTAAAGGCTGAACGCCATAAGGCTAGTGGTTTGTTGCATCCGTTAGATATCCCTGACAAGAAATGAAAAAGCATATCTATGGATTTTGTAGTTGGACTTCCGAAGACCCAACGGCAAAATGATTCTATTTGGGTTGTAGTGGATCGGTTAACTAAGTTAGCTCTATTCATACCAATCAAGTCAACTATAAAGGCTTCTGAATTAGCCCAAATATTTGTTAAAAGATTATTTCGGTTGTATGGTCTGCCAAGTGACATTGTTATTGATAGAGATCCTAAGTTCACAGGTCGCTTTTGGTCAGCAATGTTCCATAAACTTGAAACTTCTTTGAGTTTAAGTTTTTCTGATAATCCTGAATCAGATGGCCAGACAGAAAGGACTAATCAAACTTTGGAAAATATTTTGAGGACGTATGTTTCTCATAGGCAATCTCATTGGGAAGATTATCTCCCACTAGTTGAGTTTGCATATAATAGTAGAAAACAATCTGCTACAAGTTACAGTCCTTTTATGCTTATGTACGATTTTCAACATAGATCTCCAATAAATGTTGAGACAAAGTCTGTTAAGATCCAGAAGGTTGCTGATTTTTTGCATGATATGCAAGAGATGTTGCAAGTGGCTAAGGACAATATCCGGTCAGGATAGAAATAAGCACTATGCCAATCTTAAAAGATCTCCAAGAGATTTTAAAGTTGATGACTGGGTATATCTTAGGATTTCAAAAGATTCTAAGACATTATGTACATGGAAGCATTAAAAGTTGTCTACCCGTTATTGTGGACCTTTCAAGATTGTACATAGAATTGGTTGTTTGGTGTATAAACTCGATCTTCAAGGAAAATCGACTACACACCCAGTGTTTCATGTAAGTCATTTGAAACTAAGTTTACATGATGGTGATACAGTTGAATCGGATAAAGATTTATCCCATTTGGAAGATTTGTCACTTAGTGTACCTTTGTGTTGCGCCGGCGCCTCAAAGGGCGCTGGGACTTGAGCGGTTTTCCCAACATGCGCTTAAGTCTAACATTCATCCATCATGCACTTACGTAAAAGCCAACTCAGAAACGTAACAGGCTTAACCATTCAGACTTAAGAAAATTGGAATCCCAACCAACCCAAAAGCCAACTCGAAATCCGTCCCCAAAAGGTAACCAAAGGCAAAGATAAGCCACACATGAAACCCAAGGCATAGTGGTCGCCAAACTGACTAATTGGCATAGCGGCAAGCCCCACGTCGATGACGAGGACCCTTAGGCGCCGGTGATGCAAAAAGGTTGTAGTAAGGGTCCTTCCACTTGGACCAGTCCCGGAGGCGAAACCGAAATGATAATCATCCCCAAGGATCAATTTTATTAGATTTGGAAGAGGTTACATTCATACATAGACTGACCAGTCTCGGGGCCACCAACACGTGCTGGGCATTGTGCCTGGCTCGTGTTGGTAGAGGGAGCTGAGACCTGGCGACTGGATTCCTGGCGCTGGTTGAGCTGCCCAAGTTTCTGTCTGCCGGACTCCCCCTATAGTTCTGCTGTGATTCGGCGCACCCCCTCTGGTTTGAAACATAGTGCTTTCTGGTAAAGCACGCTTTTTAGGACTTAGTTTTTACTTTGCTGATTAAGCCTGGCAGAATCAGTCTGGCTCCCGGGAGCCGTCCCGACGGCAGAATCAACTTGCTTTCTTGACTAGGCCATGACTCAAGCTCCAGAGCTAGCTCATGACTTGTGACTACTTGACTGGCTCACCACAGGTCGGAGGCTCAGTCCTTGACATTCTAACTTGCTCTGGGACCTTAGAGAGTGTCACCCGTTAGAGTCTTTACAGTGCTCGATGGGTGCCCCCGAGTCAGCTTTACAACATCCTCCCCTCATTTGAGAAAGCTAATGTCCTCATCAGGGCCAAACTAGAACCTAAGACTCATGGCACGGGCTTAATTCACCGGCCAGACTTTATTCACATATACAAGGGCACGGGCTTGATTCACCGACCAAAGGAGACCAACTGTATAGAGAAGTAAAGATATTGTGTTTGCACCCAGCACAAGAAAAGTGTGGATCTAGTTCACTTACGTAAATCCTGTGTAAAGCTGCTGCACTTAGACATTAGACTGAAGCTCACTCCTCGATGAGAAATGCGGCTTACTTTATTAACATGAAAGAAAAAGGTACTTACGGCTCCTTTACGCCTCAGATATGTCGTTTTCGTCGCACGTCTAGATTTTTCGTTTGGTCACCCAGGACTCTAGATTTTTTCTTTGGTCGTCCAGGTTGAGCTCCTTGAGCTCTGCATCGACACTTAGATTCACCTCTGATGTAGAAGCTGCAGGCAATGTTGGCTCCATTTGACCTCATGTCAGCTGGTTTGTCACTGCTGGATGTCCTTCGTTAAAGAGGTGAGCTTTCGCTTGGTCACACAAGTTGAGCTCCTTGAGCTCTGCATCGGCACTTGAATTCACCTTTGATGTAGAAACTGCAGGCAATTTTGGCTCCATTTGGTCCCATGTCAGCTGGTTTGTCACTATTGGCTGCCCTTCGTTAAAGAGGTGAATGAGATTGGGAGGGATGGTTGGCTCAGGTTCATTTGTGTCATTCTTTTCTAGTTGGTCCCCTGGCACAGCTCTGACGACACAAGGTCTCCTGCCATTATATAATAACACAAGGTTAACCCCTTTTGCCAAGAAGGCCACCACATGTTCATTAAACCAGCTTAATCCCAAAATAGCGTCGAAGGCATCCATCTTCAAGATTGTGAACGTTAATCGATTCTTCCAGGTTCCCAGGGAGATTGGTAAGTTGGTTGCCAATCTACAAGTGGTCATTGTCCCTTTCGTGGTCTCCACACAAATAGGAGTCACATTTTCTTCACATTGGATGTCCAATTCCCCTATCAGTTTTTCTGACAAGTAGTTATGTGACGCCCCTAGGTCTACCATGAAGTAAATGATCCTGTCTTGAATACAGCCTTTCAGGTACAATAACTTTGATCCTCTCGCAGGAGTCGCCATGAGATGTTCACGATACACCGCAAGTGCCTCTATTTGTTGTAAGGCATTCAGGTTAGACTCTGTCAAATCCGTTTCTGGGTCCTCTTCGTCATCCTGATCACTATCTTCTTGATCAAATGCCTCTCTCTCCATCCTATCAAATCCTTCAATGGCAGCCATGATTTGCTTGTTCAATGGTTTGGGGCATGACCTCCAAGAGTGACCTTGCTGATGACAGTTGAAGCAACGCATGGAACTGCCCACTGTTGGTGAGCTGTTGTTGTGACTAGCTGATGGTCCAACACTGTTTCTTCTCTGGAACGTGTTCCCTCCATTGTTGCCTTGGTTGCCAAACCCTGTTTTGTTGGAAATTTGCTCACGCTACTCGAGGCTTGGTTGCCATTTGAAGTTGAGTCCCCCCTTGAAAAGGAGCTCGGACTCGGTTTGGATCCACTAAATACTCTTGTTGAGGTTGCGGGAGCAGCTGGTGCCAATGTGCTCTCATAATCACAAACCATTTCAGCTGCCCGAATAGTTAAATTGAAATCATGGGGCATGTAGCTGTCTATTGCACGACGGGTCAAAGACTGCATTCCAGACAAGAGGTAATGAGTTTTGTCCGCCTTGGACATATCTTCAATAACCCATACAATCTGTCTGAATTTATTGAGGTACTCTCGCAATGACCCTTTCTGTTTGAGCCCTGATAATTCTGTCCTCAATCTCATGTGTGAATCCTTCGGTATGAACTCCTCTCATAACGCGGTTTTGAATGCGTCCCATGTCTGAAAATGCATTCCTGCCATCCAGTACCAATTTGTAGTGTAGCCCTCAAAATATGCTAATGCCAAGTCCGTTCTTTCTTCCTTAGGAGTGTTTGGTCCATGTGAAACAACCAATCTTCCACAATTCGAATGTCACGCTCTCCTTTGAAAGTAGGTGGTGCTTTTACTTTGGCAGTCTTCTTTGGGCCTTTTGTGTTTCACGCTCGTGGTTCTCTTGGTATCTGTGGAGGAGGCGCCACTGCATTCCCTCTAGTTGTCTCCAACTCTTCAAACCTGGCTTCGAGTTGTGTTAGCCCATCTCTCATTTCTCTAGCAAGGTTGAATTGAGTAAGGTTCATGATTCGCAGGGATGTTTGCCATTCTTTCCTTTCTGTTTCTCTATCCTTCTTCACCTCGCTACGCATAGCCATCATTGCGCTTGATAAGTATTGCCACATCTTCACTTCAAAGAGGTCTTGTTGCGCCTCTGTCAAGGGTTCGTCTCTTGGTGTAGGTTTAAAAGGGCCACCCATCTCTTCTTGGAGAGACGCCACTATGGAGTGAATACACTCTTTCTTTCTTGACTTTGACCTGGTGCCATCTCGATGCATGCGGGAGCCGTATTCTCGAGCCAGCTCCTCTCCGTCCGTCAATGCTCGTAACTCATCATGGTGGTCCTCCATTATCGTAAGAGGTGTACTTCCAACAGATTATCGCCTCAATCCTTTTGATTTTTGAAAACTCTCCCTTCTGTCGGCCGGGCCCCACAGCTCTCTTTTCTTCTTTATTAAATCCGCTTCAATGAGAATATCCTCTCCTCAAACTAAGCATGCTCACATCACCTGAGAGCCAAGTAGGAACTAGGTCATTTGTGTCCAAGCAAGCACACAACAAACGGAACATACCAACCAAAGCAAACACAGAGGATCCCTCTCAAGGCACAATCCCCCCCTGAGACCGAACGTAGGACCTTTGCCTAGTCGCGCCCACACAAATCTATCACAGAATTAGCCCACGGGGAAACATCCATCCAACCATCTGTGCTTTCACCATTAAGCAGCACATTGTCTCAGTCACGCCCCACTACTTTTTGGTCGATATCCCTTATAGCTAAACGATCGACAGCTATCCCGCACCGGCAACTAACCATCCGTGCTTTACACTCGAATTTGAGCAGCATCTATGTATCAATGGTTAACCCGTACAGTTCAAATATGTCACTCCGCACCCCACAAGGCACAGATCGTGCTTTCACCAACCTAATGGTAGCACATTGCCTCATCTGTCCTACGTGCAGACGGCGCCAGGTCCGAACCGCAGGAACTGACCGTGCTTACACCTCAAGCGTAGCACCTTGCCTCATCAAGTCCCCCATTCTGCCGACCACCCGGACCGTGGACGCACCCGTGCTTACACTGTGGGCAGCACCTTGCGCAACGGTTGTCCTGACAAATCCCAAAACGTGGCCATCTCTGTGAGACTTGTGTAGCTGACCGGCTAGTCGGCTTTGATACCACATGTTGCGCCGGTGCCTCAAAGGGCGCTGAGACTTGAGCGGTTTCCCCAACACGCGCTTAAGTCTAACATTCATCCATCATGCACTTACGTAAAAGCCAACTCAGAAACGTAACAAGCTTAACCATTCAGACTTAAGAAAACTGGAATCCCAACCAACCCGAAAGCCAACTCAGAATCCGTCTCCAAAAGGTAACCAAAGGCAAATACAAGCCACACATGAAACCCAAGGCATAATGGTCGCCAAACTGACCAACTGGCATAGCGGCAAGCCCCACGTCGATGACGAGAACCCTTAGGCATCGGCGACGCAAAAAGGTTGTAGTAAGGGTCCTTCCACTTGGACCAGTCCCAGAGGCAAAACCGAAATGGTAATCATCCCCAAGGATCAATTTTATTAGATTTGGAAGAGGTTACATTCATACATAGACTGACCGGTCTCAGGGCCACCAACACGTGCAGGGCATTGTGCCTGGCTCATGCTGGTAGAGGGAACTGAGACCTGGCGACTGGATTCCTGGCGCTGGTTGAGCTGCCCAAGTTTATGTCTGCCGGACTCCCCCTATAGTTCTGCTATGATTCGGCGCACCCCCTTTGGTTTGAAACATAGTGCTTTCTGGTAAAACACGCTTTTTAGGACTTAGTTTTTATTTTACTGATTAAGCCTGGCAAGCCTGGCAGAATCAGTCTGGCTCCCGGACATGGGTCCCGGGAGCCGTCCCAGCGGCAGAATTAACTTGCTTTCCTGACTAGGCTATGACTCGAGCTCCAGAGCTAGCTCATGACTTGTGACTACTTGACTGGCTCACCACAGGTCGGAGGCTCAGTCCTTGACGTTCTAACTTGCTCTGGGACCTTAGAGAATGTCACCCCTTAGAGTCTTACAGGCACGCTGGGTGCACCCGAGTCAGCTTTGCAACACTTTGGAACCTGAAGAAGTGCTCGGAACCAGAGTTAAACAATTGAGAAATCGTTCTATCTATGAGTGCTTAATTCGGTGGAAAGGTCGTATTGAGGATGATGATTCTTGTGAGAGAGTTGATAGCATAAAGAAGAATTTCCCGAAGTTTAGCTTCTAAGGATAGAAGCAGTTTAAGGAGGGAAAAATGTCATGTCCATGATCAATATATAGGACTCAGTATACTCCTAGTCTTGGATACACGATACTCCAGTAAAACAAGCTGTTAGTTATGCCACATCATATTGGACGTGACCCGAAAGTAACTAATATCCTTGTGAGGTCCAGAACACACTAAATGGAGTTTAGACAAGGTATGAGACAGTGTATGCATGTGTAGAGTTATCAATAGCAATTCTATGAATAGTTGGTCCATGCTTAGAACTCTATTCTAGGTGAATCTATGTATAGAAAACTTAGGGCTATGCATGGCTATGTGCCAATGTTGCTTTTGGCTCTATATATTGAGGCCAAACTTGCCCTACTCCTCATCATGGTTTTGGATTCATTGTCAGGCTCTCACTCTATATTCATGCTTCTGGTTCCTTGGCTTGGGGGTGAGACTTCTAGAGTTTGATTGGATGCTTCTTGGTTGGGTGGTTTTTCCATAGTGTGTTATCCATTGTGTTTGTAATTTGTAAGCAGGATCTTGTGGCGGTAGCTTTTTTCTTTGTGTTTCATTTTTTGGAGCCTATATTATGCAAAATAACATAGGGCCCAAAAATTTGGCTTGTTTCTTCAACAAACTAATTAAGTATCTGCTTGTCTTTGTTATGTCCAAATATGATTCATGCTTGTGATTTAAATAGTCTTAAAACTCCGGACCAAAGTTTTTCAGCATAAATTACATTAGGGATGGAAACAAAAAAGTCTCTCACATGAAAAAATGAAAACAGAAATAATTAGCATGAAAACTTAAATGTCAACTTTTACACAAAAATTACAACATAAAAATCTTGCCATATGCAATTACGTGTTGTAATTCTCCATTAGTCGGCATTACCACATATAATCTGGTCCTCATATGCAATTAGGAAATGCAATTAGGTGTTGTAATGCTCAAGTTAGTCAGGCCATTACCACATGTAATCTGTTCCTGAGACAACTCGTGGCCTCCCCCACTAAGTGACCCAGCCGATCCTCGGTTATATGTGATAACGACACAATGAATATCAGGTGAGGTGAGGTGTCATACAAGACCTGGAGTGTGCGAGAACCTTTCTCAACGAGCTAGTTCCATTCTGGTTTCCGAAGTAAAAAGGTGTCGTGCATACAATTGCCAACCCTGTAGCAGTATAAGTGTGCAAAAAGACACATGAATGAATCATTTTTTTTTACAATCTTCGGAACAAGATTATACTAACTCTGGTCTCATATCGCTCACCCTCCACGTCCTCAATGTTTTCTAACACGAGAAGATCTTGAAGGAGCACATGGATATCTGTTCCGTCCCGAATTGCAAACGGGATCATTTCAAGACCCCAAGTCACAATTTGATAGTTTGAATTATCTATATGTCGACATCCTCCATTTGAAATGAAAGCCTTACCAATCAGACACTCCTATTGCATTAAAAAGAATCAAAAGTGCTTGCGTCAATCGAGATTGACCCCAGAAAGACGAGTCAAACGAAGGTATTCAGAAAGCAAGCATATCAAAATCCTTATCATTCCACAAACTATGATGGGAACTAGAAGTCCAGCGTGTTTTGTGACCACCTACTACAGGAGCTTTTCAGAAGTAATTGTAAAGACGGATCTGTACCACCTGTTCTCATGCTTCCTATAGCCCTCCTCAAGTTCACTGTATTGAGCTAAAATCGAGGGTATTGCTAAAAGCATAAGAAGTTGCCATTGGATCGAGCAATCACAGCGACACATAGGCGCAAGTGGTGGCCGGGATAGATTGAACATCATGCTGTTTGAAATAATTAGAGAAGGTAGCTTCACAGAGCGTGAATCTGGTAAGTGATGATGATGGCAAATTGGCAATTCATGAGAAATGAGTAGAAAAGCTATGGGCTATGCCTGAAAACAGGATTTCCCAGCAGAACACGTGGTCCTGTCAGCTGTGGTACCCGAGAAGGCGCACGAGCTTCCTTAACTTTCAGGCTTATGCTTGCCACACATGGGTCCTGACTCCTGACTTGTGTCGCCCTCGCCCTCATTTCATATATGATATTTCGTCGCCAAGGGGCAGGCCCAGGACCAGGACCAGGACCAGGACCAGGACCAGCCCAGGTGTAAGCTGTTGGACAATGTCAAAGGCCTATGAGATGAAAAAGATCAAAATAAGTGTCAATTGACACCCAAACCTACAAAGAATTGGCCAGGCAACCTGAAAAGTAAATTTGATCAATACATTTAGTTGCATTGATACAAATTTCCAATAATGTTTAGAAGCTTACATTAAGGACTAACTTTTCTTACGTTTACAAACAAAGGGTAGCCTTGAAACATACATGTCCTACAAATATTTAAAATGAAAGGCCTTCGGTTTGAAAACTTGGAATGCACATCAAATTCCAAGCCTGGGACTGAGTGAGCATGTGGGCTGGAGTGTGATATGTGTTATGCTTAATTTGCTATGGTCTCTTATAGTGTGCAAAGTGTTGTGAGGCTCATTATGCTCCTCATTGACACTGGAGGTGTGTATTTTGCACAATCAATGAGGGTGTGAGGGCCCCACCCCCATCCAACAAATCCGGATCAGCATATTAAGCACCACCACTGTAACGACAATGGTGATCGTCATATGCTATGGTACTTTCACTCTTAGATGAGTACGAGCCCACCACACTACAGTGGTGATGCTGAACAATGGAGAATGCTTCTTGATGGTGGAGGGACATTATTATGGCATCTCACAAGGATTATCCATTGTTTGATGAGGGTGGGCCTCCCTCTTTTCCTACATGCACCCTTAGGTCCCTCATCAAAATCAGGCCAATGTTTCAAAGGGAAACAATATACTTTCTTGGTGAAAGGTATAAAAAAGAAGTGACTTTCATTATTTAGGATTTAGCTCACTTTGAAGTTTGGTATGAGGTCTTTTAATGTCAATCACCTTTGGCTAGAAAGAATAGAATAAAAATGCGTTTCTATGAAAGTAAAATTGCCTTTGAAGGGCTAGGAAGGCTCCAAAATGCATGGCCAATCTTGCCATTGCACCATGTGGACCACACAAATGTCAACATCAACACACCGTGGATTTCGGTCATGCCTAGGAGTTGTATAGCTCTCCTCAAAATTCATAAGAAAAAAAAAAAGGTAAATTGATTATGATAAAATTCACATTGAGATATGTATAGTTCATACTCTTAGTAAAAGAAAGAGTTCTAAAGTTAATCCTACCTTAATTAAGTGGCTAAAAAAATGTCTCAAACTTATGACTACCTTGAGTGATTAAACATGCTATAGTAAGGGTAAATTCTAAGTCATTGTGAGAATTTACTCTAAAATTACCATGTAACTCACGTGTAAAAATGTAGATTTCATATTAAAGAAAGGTTCTCAACATTATATTCATATCTATTTTCTACCTTTACATAGAAATGTACATGGTACAACTATTTCTCACTCTAGGCACTTTTTTCTTTTTCAACCTTCAAACTACTCTCTCCTTTTAAAACATCAAGCCTTCTTTTTACATTCAAGTTCAAAAGTGCACTTGGAATTTGCCTAATAGAACTCAATTCACAAAATCAGCCCTTCACATATTTGAAAGGTAGAGATAACAAAAAAAGTCATTTAACATGTCAATGAGAAAGATATATTTGAGGTAATGATTATGAACTTTGTCAGAACCCACTAAGACCATAACTAAGTTCAAGATTCAATTTGCCAAAACAAAAAAGTCAACTTGAAAGCCAAGGAGTAATTCCTAGTATTCAGAGAAACATTGTTTACAGTCGAAAATTTCATCTCCTTCTCACTAAGTTGGTAAGTTCACTACTAGTTTCAATAGGGCTAATTAGTTCTAATTCTTGGTGTGATTATGAGACTTTGCAGGCTCGCTATCTATGAGTAGTATTATCACCTACCCATCTAACAAATGCAAAGAGATTTCCAAAGGGCGAAGGTGAAAGATGCATGCATGATTAAAATGATCTTACCACTCAAAATTCAAGTCTATGTCCCATACATTGTAACATCCACAATCAAACTTAAAGCTTGCTTTCTCTTGTGTGCTAAGTTTTTCAAAAAAATAGGTGTACGGATAAATGATACGCACTTTAGTGATCACCGAGCTCATGAAATTAATGTTACAAAAAATTGATAAGATTTGTACTTTTCAGTTTATGAAATTTTAGCACAAGTAAGTAAGATTAGCAAGCGCAATAATCTAGGAAAGTCAATAATAATCACAATTATGCTGTAGAGTATTTTTGTATTTAAGAATATTGAAGATCAGTATTCACGATCCGTATTCACAATATTCACAATCACTATTCAAAATATTCACAATCACTATTCACATTTTTCTCATTATTCACAATTAGTATCTCATAATACCCGTTTCTCAATATTCACAATTTCATATCATTATTCATAATGTTCACAATCAGTATTCACAATATTCACGATCGCTATTCACATCATTCACGATCCAAATCTCAGAATCTCTATTTCTCAGTATTCGCAATATCAAATCCTCACAAACCACCAATAAAGCAGTCTTCAGGTCGTATCTCTGAAATTCTACCATTTCTTCATCCAATATGGAATACATTTTGTATATGTCCTGCAAAAGCAATTCAGAGCTGGTGACAACAACAGTATTTTTTGGTGTAGGTGAACCGTTGCTTCAAATGTGACTTGTGTTTTGACTCTTTGTATTTTTTTTAGTCCAGATTTATTACATTCTGTCATTTTCGAAACATTCTATCATTTTCAAAAAATGCTTTTTAGTATGGTGTAAACTATCGATGTCAAATTCACGATTACACTTATAATAATTTAAGTTTACTCATCTACACATGGATGCAATGGTCTCGTTCGAGTCAAACATTATTAATCCTCTGAAACTGACCTTCTGAGATGGAAAGATTGTAATTAGAAAAAAACTATTTGCAAAGGCACGTGGATCCTCGAGGTATCGTGTCTGGAATTTCAACGATCATCTACATGGAAGATGCCTCCCACCCATTCCTCGATTGCCCAATGGTCCAAGCGGGTTATCAATCAGTGTATTGTTCACAAGATGAGCATACCAACTATTTCAAACATCTCAGAAGAAGAAACAATTAGTGATAGGGCTGCATATGAGTATTTTGGAAATTTTTCTTTTATGTACAACCGCTGGATGGATAAGAGTGCATAGGAAATGATTGATCTTGTCAATTGCATGAGACGTACGGGTGAAGGAGATTTGAGAAGGGCATGGATCCAATGGGACCACACACGACGAGTGAATGCTTGGACCACGATGGCATGTCATGTCTACGACCCCAGGCAAGAAATATGACACGAATTTTAGTTGACTTCATGCTTAAGAAATATCTTAAAGTAAAGTGTACGAAATAATACTTCATGTGATGTGTAGTATTCAGGAGCTTCTTACAATTGCAACATGCGAGATGAAAGAGGAAGACACGGAGTCCCAGACACTTTTTTGGGAGATGTTGAATTCTACGATGATGCGACATGGGCACTCTCTGGCTGACTTTCACGGGTTCACGACAGACGAAGCACAAGCAAACTGGCGCGCTATTCGAAAGGTCTTCAATGGTGGTCCGGACAATGAGTTGGTGGGCAGAGAACGATCATGTCCATTTCATTGGGCACAAAGTCTAGAGATCCACACAACCAAGTATGTGCATAAAGAGCACCAACGAAAGCACAAGGAATTGTGTGAGCAGTGGCGAGTTTCAAGGACCAAAGAAGAGGCAACGCTACAATACAGAGTCATTCGACAATGGTAGAGGACAGGTGAGGTTAGTGACCACGACCTGGCGTACATGGATAGTTGGATGGGCTGGTGGAACATCAAGATAGCTCACTAGGGTGAATGCATGACACAGGTGAGACATGAGAACACGATGCATGGCTTGTTATAACTTTTTTGTATGCCTACACGTATGTATAGATCACTAAGTACACGTTTGTGGTGCATAGGTGGTTGATGCGATTGAGGGTGCGAACATGCCAAGAACTAACTTGTTCGAATCCAAGCACGGCAGTTGGCTTGCGGGTGAAGGTGGACGCACATAGATATCGTTGTATGATGTGTGCGTCTCTGATCTTGCAAATGCTCTTTTGCAAAGTGCCAAGCAACAAGGCTATTTACAAGGAAGACATCTGGGTGAAGTTCCTAGCTTGCAAAGCTTGATAAACCGTAGTGCACTAAGGGCCACACAGATGCCAAGAATTGTAGCAACGGTTGTGAACAATGTGGTCACAGGCACGCCCATGCACTTCCTTAAGACATCGTTATCAGGAGACCGCGAAACAGTGCAACAGTGCTACTCATAGACCTGAATACATTCATGTAAACATGGATTGGACTACACGTGGGAGACACAAGAAGTTGGATTTCCAAAATGCTAATGTTAATGAAACAATAGAGGAAGTGTGTCTGGTTGTGGAACGTGAAATTCACGATACCCAATGGGCTATACGCCGCATGGAAGTTGGCAGCAAGGTGAAATGTCTGGGTTGGATCCCAAAAAAGAGCATGTGTGGTCGAATTGTTTCCAACGCATAGGGCAACCCTGCTCCATGTTTCTTCGGAAGAAGGAAGCACCCAGGTGGAGATTGTTGCCAGTTCATGTGGTTTTGTCCTGATGAATGCAAACACACGTGGGATCCCAGTAGATGTATATCGAAAAGACCTTCAAATATTCCAAGCATTTGGCCTTTGGCAATTGGAACCAACCTCTCTCTATTAGAAGTCGAGGCCCTAAACCGTGTAGGTGAGAATTATAAAAATTATACATGTTGGAGCATTATGTTTGTCTTGGCAAAATGGTCTTCAACGCTGAATTTTGTTGAGCTTTCAATAATTACTCTTGATATTTGTTTACAAGTTTCACACTTGAAACAAGGGGAGCATCACTCCCAGCAAGATTCCTTGCCGAAGAAACACTGCCAGAAGGAAGGGGCGTCGATCAATGGCAAGCTAGAAGCTCATCAGAGTTATCAGATTCAGAGCCCATTCTCTTGCTATCATCTACAACACACACACACACACACACACACACACACACACACACACACACCCACACTCACATAGTCTCCAAGACACTGATAATGACATTTAAGATCAGTCCATGGGTTAGTAAACACGTCACATCCCAAAAAAGGTACTTGGCAAAATTCTGCCATGTCGGAAATGTGAAGGCTTTCCCCACCATTGGGTCACATATCCTAGTTTTTACATATGTTTGGCATGCTTAACTAAGCATGTATAAACCAACACAACTACCATCTCATGCTCATGCTCTTGATGGCTCAGCACACGCATCTTCGAATGAGACATACTTGTTTCGCCTTTTCATCTACTACTTGGTTCCCTTGGGTAGGACCTACCATGAATCATGTTAGGATGATGTGGTCTGGAACACTATTAGGGTTGCAACCATCATGCATCCGTTCCATGTACTTGTGTAGGAACTCATTTTTCTTGTCCATATGGATTCATCCTAGTTGGAAGAAGAGATCAAAAAGTAAGTGGGTGGTTTTAAATCTAGTGATGAACTCAGCTTGCAATATATCCCAATTGTCACATTTGTTCTGCTCTAGATTGAAATACCAATCTTTTGTAGTATCAATGAGACACATATTGAAGTATTGCAACAACTCTCATGGGTTATCTTGGGTGTAGATCTGTAAAATTCACTTCAAGATCTCCCTTTCAATTAGTTCTCGAAAGGTCAATTTTGGAAAAATTCCTAACGACGTGGAGAACAAAGGGCCTAGGATCATCCATTGTAGGTGAATCTATGTCAACACGTTCATCGGCTATCTCAATGGCACATTAACTAACTTTTTTTAGATCTGGTAGATCCAACATAGATAGTCTCCTACTGGACCTTAGGTGCATACACCAGAGTGGATCTTGAGATTATTTTTGGTGTTGTGCATTTTTAGATTTTCTAGATATTTTTGTGAATTTTTTCAAGACAAAGAAAGTAGATAAACAGTGAAAAAAATGAAAAAAAAAATGTAAGTGATCGAGAAAAATCAAGAACTGTAAGTTGGATATTGATAATCAGTCAAATCAAATCTATCACAACAAATTTGAATTTTTTCTAATGTTGAGTAATAGGCAGGTGCAAGTAATCACTTATTAACTCGTTGAGCTATCTATTGACTGTGAATAATGATCAGAACCTTCTATAAAAGGGGTGAGTAAAAATAAGCTGTTGGAGAGAAAAAAAAACAGAAGAATAATTGAAAATTTACTCGCCAGTTTGCCAAGTGGTAAATTTGGTATTGTACGGACGATGAGTAAAAAGAGTGAGCATGAAAAGAAATTTTCAAATCAATGAATAACACAAAAATAAAAATCTGAATTGGCGAATAATGAGAATTTACTCGCAGAGTTGCGTGGTGAGGGATCTGATCCTTTTTCAGGGCTCAGTGAAAATGGCAAAAAAAATGTAGTGAGAAAAACTCGAGATTTTCAAATTGGTGAGTAATTAACATGGGCAAGTTTTATTTGAGACTTTACTTGTCGAGCAGTTTGATAATAGATTTGACTCTGCTCTGCCTACTAAAACGTTAGTGAGTAATAATTTTTATAGAAAGTTGAATAACAATGAAAGGGCGATAGAAAGCATGTAAAATGAGTGAAAATGACAAGAAAATACAAATAAAAGACACTCCTAGAACGAGTTTATTAGCACTGTCTCCCCGGCAACGATGCCCAAAAAATGTTGTACTCTTTTTTCGCCTCCCTCCTATGGGATTTTAGAGGTTCGGAAAGGGGTTTGATGGATCTACCATCGGGTGAGAATCAGTTGTAGTACAAATATCAATCTAATTGGGAAAGGGTAGACTAAACAATGAGAGTGTAGATCTAGGCTTACTAAGGTTGTCGAGCTTAGAGTTGGATCTAAATGTGGAATAAACCTAGATTGGGGGTTATTTTCTTTTCTTGTTCCTCCTTTTGTGCTTTCTATTTGTTCCAGTTTCTTCTTCTTCTCTTTCTTTTCTTCTTTGTTTATCTAGGCGACCTTGGCTCTAGATCTTCTCTTCAAGAGGTTGATCTTCTCAAGGGAGGTGAACAATATATTGAAATACCTACATAAGGATCTTAATGATCACTATATAGTTTTTCTTCTAACACTTATTTTAGTTGTATGTGGATCTTATGAATTAGTTTCAAGAACTAATGGTGATGAATGCTTGTGATAAAATAAAGCTTGAATGTACTAGCATGATTAACAATAACAAGATGGCATTCATCATTCATAATAATCACGTAGACATAAAATGGGAGGGCCTTCAAACAAAGGAGATAGGAAGGGGAGGATTCTCTCTCTCTCTCTCTCTCTCTCTCTCTCTCTCTCTCTCTCTCTCTCTCTCTCTCTCTCTCTCTCTCTCTCTCTCTCTCTCTCTCTCTCTCTCTCTCTCTCTCTCTCTCTCATATGGTGTCACATGTCTTTTTATAGACAAGGCTAGTTTTTGTAAAATGACACCCCCAATCTGGATCCTATAACAATGCATTGCTTACTGTAAAATCACTCACATATGTCCTAACTGCATAAGATATATCAAGATTGGCAATCTACAAAACTAGATTTGAGACAATTAGAGTATGAAGAGCTTGAAAGCTTGAATCCGATTTTTCACTTCAAATGATGCATTAACTATGCTTTCACTTAATATTCATCACCCTTTTAAGTTCATTGTAAAAGGAGCAACCACCTTGATATGTCCTTATAAATTTCCACAAGATTATTGTAAATCCTAAAAAGGATTTCAATTTTTTTTGAGTTTTTTGGATGATTGGTTTGGGTTTCAAGCCCTTAGAGGTTGTTCAGGGCCTCCTCTACCCTCTCACACCTCCTCCGCTAGCTATGAACAGTCCAAACACAAAAAAATATAGAAAACTAACTCTAAACTGATGGGCGCTCTACTGATGGGCGCTGATGCTGGAGGTCGCTCTACTGATGGGCGCTGATGGTCACGTTGGAGGTGGTGGTGAGAGCTCGTTGTAGATCCAAGGATGGTGTAGATGGTGCATAGACAACTTCGAATAAGGGAAGCCTTGCTGATGGGCACTCTAGAGGGCACGTTGGTCTGCTGATGGACGTTGGAGGTGGTGGTGAGAACTCGTTGTAGATCCAAGGATGGTGTAGATGGTGCGTAGACAGCTTCGAATCAGGGAAGCTCTGCTGATGAGCGGTCTAGAGGGCACGCTGGTCTGCTGATGGACGCTGGAGGTGGTGGTGAGAGCTCTGTAGATCCAGGCAAACCAGGCAAAGCACGAGTACTGAGACTCACCACGAATACATACAAGCAAGACACAAGCAAGTTTACTAGCAGGTAACAAAGACAAGGTCCCCCTTTGAGATAGCCCTGCCAAAGGACCTTTGCCTGGCCGCGCCCATACAGATCGATCACATAAGTAGCCCACAGAGGACACCCCTCCAACTATCCGTGCTCTCACCATTAAGCAGCACATTGCCTCAATCACGCCCCACCAAATCTGGCTGATATCCCTTATAGCTAATGATCGGTAGCTATCCCGCACCGGCAGCTAACCACCCGTGCTTTACACCCAAATTCGAGCAGCATCTCTATATTAATAGTTAACCTGTACAGTTTGAATATGTCACCCCGCATCCCACAAGGCACAAACCGTGCTTTCACCTACCTAGGTAGTGCTTTCCCTCATCTTCCTACATGCAGACGTCATCAGGCCCGAACCGCAAGAACTGACCGTGTTTACACCTCAAGGGCAGCACCTTGACTCATCAAGTCTCCCGTTATGTCGACCACCCCAACCGTGGACGCACCCGTGCTTACATTGTGGGCATCACTTTGCACAACAGTTGTCCAGATGAACCCCAAACAATGGCCATTTTTGTGAGATCCGCATAGCTGACCGGCCAGTCAGCTCTGATACCACATGTAGCGCAGGCATCCCAAAGGGAGCCGGGAACCACAACTTAGCTTTCCAGCTTTCAACTCTTGCCGTCCAAACCCACTTGACATACAAGTAGCCAACTCACCAAAAATGATCAGACTTAACCAACTTGAAGTTCGAAAACCAGCATTGAGATCCAACCTGGCACCATGCCAAATTGAGGGTCCCAATGTGGGTGACTTCCCTCCAACCAAGCTGCCCGATATACATCAACTTAACTAACTCGAAGCTTCATTACAAACGAGTAACATCCATTCCAAGCAAGTCGTCTAACTTACATCAGACTTAACCAACTCAAAGCTTTGTCACGAGTGCTGGAAGCCAACCTGGCGCCACGCCAGACTGGACAGCCATAAACAGGTAACTTCCACCCAAGCAAGCCATCCAACTCAGCCGACAAGTTAGAGCCCGTTCCCCAAGAGCTTAACCCATTCACGTTCATGCAAGGAACACTCAGAACTACAAGCAACGACAGATATGGAGACAACCAGTTCCTGAACCGAATGGTCCCGACAGCATTCCGTTGGTGTCTTGGACCGAATGGTCCCAATGGCATACTACTGGCTTCCTGGTATACGACCCTCAGCTATGTGCCAAATGAAAAGTTTTGAAGCGGCCTTACAACTGGCGCTTTTACCGAACACTGAAACCCATAAGGTAATCAGAGTCAGTTTGAGAAAAATCTCACTTTATTAAAAAATCTGAGAAGGTTACATTTCAAGTGTGCGACCGACCCTAGTCTCTGGGGCACTGGCATGCCAAGGCGGGTGCCAGAACAACATTCCAGCAAGGGAAGCTGAGACTTGGTTGGGAGCTCGCCCTGAGTTGCAACCTGCATTCCCCTATAGTATTGGTGGGATTCACCACCTCTCCTCATACCAAGTGCTCTACCCAGGTTGGTAAAGCACATTTCTCTCTCTCTAGAAAGTCATTTTCTCTCTCTAGAATTTATTGAACCCCAGGCTTCCTTTAATCATGCCTAGATAGTGTGAGGTGATTGCACATCGATCCGAGCTGTCTGGACTTTGCTAGAACTTGTCAAAGATTTTCAGCCATAGGAACTTGGCGATCAAGGGTCCTTATGTCACTAGACCAATCAAAGTTAGAGAAGCTATGTAACAGATCCAATCATTTTACTTGCTTTCTACTCCTCGACATATGGCTTGAGTTTTGGCCAATAAAACTCCCTTCTGACCAAGTCAAAAGTCATGTGTATACCAGGATGTCCTGCACAGTGTATGTCATGACATTCAAACAAAATCTTGTGTTTGAGCTCATTGTCCTCTAGAACACAAAATTTTCCATTACGAAATAGCAATCCGTCTTGAATGGAAAAATTGTTCCACAATTTTCTTATTTTTCTTTGTTAGCTAAGACTCTTGTGAGCTTGACTCAACATTGTCCTCATTTCTCTTAGTCCAAACAATGTTCCAAATACGACCAAAATGAGAATTACTTTTATATTTTCCTCTGAATGAAAGATATAGATCCGCAGAAATCTAAGTGAAATACAATTCATTCAATTCACTAATTTCACTAAGAGCATTTGCAGCTTGATTAGAGCTCTCTTATATAACGAATTTCATGATCGAATTGTTGCATCACTTTGGCCCATTGGGCTTTCCTACCCTGAAGATCATGTTGATTACAAAAGTAGTTAAGAGGCTGATGATCAGTATACACCATAAATTTACTACCATACAAGTAGTATCTCCATGTTTTAAGTGCATGGATATACTACTTGTATAAATAGTTTCTTTTCCAACATAGTATAACACAACTGAGGACCGTTGAATTTTTTGCTTTCAAATGCTAGTGGCCTATCATTCTATAATAGAACTACTCCAATTGTAGTACCATTTGCATTAGTCATCGCGATGTAAGATTGATCTAGATCTACAATATTCAAAATGGAAGACGAAACAATCAAGGCCTTAAGTTTCTCAAAACTTTGATTCAGTTTCTCATTCCATGGCTACATTGATTTGTTTTTTGGTTAACAATCCTTTCTGTCAGATTATTGAATGGTGTCGTGACTTTGGTGTAATCCTCAATAACTCTTCAAAAGAAAACCGTCAATCCTAAAAATGACTTCACTTGCTTGATGGTTTGTGGAATCGACCAATCACCAACTATCTTGATTTTATCCTCATCAATCTTGATCCCGTAAGCATGGTGGATTCCTATCCTTTCCATCTCTAATCTCTCAACTAATCTAGATCCATTCATTTGTTGTAAATACTTGTATAGTCACATACTTTGTAGAAATACATGTGATTTCAAACAGTCTACAAAAATACACAGAAGTCACAAACAAATATCGGTTCAACAAACTTCCAATCGACAATCGTCAAATCTGTTCTGATGGCGAACCCATCGAAGACACTCAACTTGACAATTGTCGAAGCTACTAAAGTCGACCATCAATTGTTGATCTGACTATTGATTGTCGAGTTGACCATCTATCTGTTGGAGTTAATCTTCACTCCTACTCACCTCAATTTATATCATTACTATGTATATATTCTCTCTCTAGAATAGCATGTAGCCTTACTCGCACAAGTTGAATAGTCTGTATATACATCGACTTTGAAGCAGAGCAGGATTGACATTGACTTCATCGACATCGACTCAAGGGAAAACGGTCAACTCCTTATCTGACTGCTCAGCCATCACCGTTAGATCTAAGGAGATCAAGCCAAATCAAGCTAAATCCATCAAGATTCAGCCAGATCTGGCAGGATCGGAGAAATCCATCAGAATCCAAGGATGATCCAGATCCTGATAGGGTAAAAAAGGAAGCAGATAATCAGATTGACTGAGGGATCTACTACCAAAAATCCATCAGAACTTCCAGAGCACTACCAACAATCAGATCAAGCTTGGATGAAGCTGATTACCAGTTTACAGAAGTTAAAAATAAGAAAATCTCGAGATCTCGTCAAAAAAACACTCTGAAGGAGCACTTTTTTCATGATTTTTTGAGATCCCCTGAGAGATAGCTCTTGCAAATTGTACAGTCATCAGATCTGACCTAGACGCATCCATGAAAATCTCTGCGAGAGTTCCTGATGGAGGAATCATCACTTTTTAGTGTATGCGAGAGTTTTCAGAAGCAAAATTTTCAGAACCCTCGCAGAGCATCAAGATCAACTTACCAACTCTCGCAAGGTGCCTAAATGAAATCAGAGCAGTGAAATTAGCCTACCTACATAGTCTATTCTTCAAAATCCAATCACAAGAACAATTTGTGTGAGAGATTACTTCCTGCGAGAGTTGAACCCTCGCAGACAGCCTGAACCCTCGCAGAACCTTTGCATAGCAGTCAAATCACCTTTTGAACTCTCGCAGACTTCCCTGAGGTCTTAGAATTTTGTGAAGAAGGTGCCTGCCAAAATTTGGGTGGAACTGAGCAAGGAAAAGTGTGTTTCACCTAATACGCACTCTAAATTCCGCTATATAAGGGCTGAATTTGAGTCATTTGTCACCTTTGCTAGCGAAGCTCTGCCGAAATTTCCACTGAAAATACCAAGTTTTTTGTTTTCAACCAAACTTCCTACTAGTTGTCATCTGCTCATATCAAACACCGATCTGCGCTCTGAACTACAATCATTGTCATCCAACACTCATTATTCTCAATTTTTTACTGTTTCCTTCCATTTTCCACCGTTTTTTTTACTTTTTCGACCACTAATCATCATTGCTAACATGGCCTCCTCATCCTCTGAAGACTCTGGCGCCAAACAGGTGATCCAGCGTGACATCCTCGAGGCCATGCAGATTTGGCCTCTACCCTCTGACACTTTGATCCAACCATGGCTACAGACAGCCGGGCCCCTCCTTGAAGCAATGGGTTTTTACTCGGCACTCTTCCATTTTGAGATTAACATGGGCCTCGCCCTTCACGCTTACGCCACCTGGGACAAGGACAAGGCTCGTTTTCACTTTCTGTACCAAGGTACCACGTACAAGGTCAGAATTACCGTCGACGCGATGATCACCATTGGCATTATGTCCGGTGATCGTCAACCCATCTCCCATCGCCACGCCAAAGCTCTGATCAAACCATTCGTCACCCAAACCACACCAAAAATCCCCATCCAGACTAACAATGGTTACTTGATAGAAGCTATCACGGAACCCGTCATTTAGGCAGCTGCGCATCTGTTGAAGTTATTTCAACATTTTGCAAGGACAGAATCCAGTCTATGCTACTGAGTCAGATAGTGGAATCCTTTCTGGAATTTCCTAACCCCTCCATTGTGCCATAGGACTGGCATATCTTCCTGATTCGAAAACTAACAAACTCCATCAAACCCAACAACCGTGAGCGAATCACAGTAGGCCCCCTATTGTGTTACTTTGTCTGTGCACTTCTTGAGGCAAAAGTGCGCGGTTTCCAACGCTCATCCCTCCTGTCTACCCTTGTGCCACATACTAGCCTTTACCCACCATCTCAAGCATCTACCTCATCCCAACCTGCAGTCATTAACACAACGGCCAGCAAACCAATGCGTGGCGCTACCTCTACATCCACATCTCCACCTGTTACCCGACGACGTGTCTCCACTACCGCACTAACTACTCCATCAACCACCGCCACTTCTTCTTCCGTGCAACCCCCCACTCCAATTTATGTTGTCGCTACCTCTCTTCCTATTCCATCCACATCTGTTTCTGTCTCCATCCCCGTTTCTTCTGTTGATACCACTCCTACTTCTCTTCCAGTGTCCGCTGCTCCATCCATCACCATTGCATCATCCATTACTCCTGCCACCACCGTTGCTTCTCTCACATTCAACCCTTCTGATTCGCAACTGTTCCCCGACAC
Organism: Diphasiastrum complanatum; assembly: GCA_029204225.1. Taxonomy (NCBI): domain Eukaryota; kingdom Viridiplantae; phylum Streptophyta; class Lycopodiopsida; order Lycopodiales; family Lycopodiaceae; genus Diphasiastrum; species Diphasiastrum complanatum. The sequence continues at coordinate 51,438,865 of CM055093.1, forward strand.
TCTGGCATGGATGCAAGTTATCAATTTTTCACCCCCATGCCAGACACTAAGTGAGAGGTGCATTCGGAGTGTACTCAATCTTTGTCTATCTTAAAGAGACAAAAAGAAAAAGTATAAAGATAAGGCTGAGACAAGGAGAGAAGTCAAGTTGCAAAAGCAACAAGGCACAGAGTGGAACATAAAGTGGGCAATCAACGATAAATCGTTTGGCTCAGGGAGCCCTGATACCTGTGTGGAACTGATCAAATCTGGAGCTCATGGAGCTCAACACAAAGTGCATCAAGGACAAATCAGGAGCTCAAAGGAATTCCAAAGTCAAAAAGTAAGAAGTGATAGGGCAAACATTTCACAAGAAAAGCCTATGTCACCAGTTAATAAGGTTCTTGGGCTTTACATAAGCGATATAAAATCTACGCTTTTCGCAGATATTTTCAAGTTATGTAATCTTTCAAAGAAAGAGCTGAGCCTCCGACTTGTGGTGTGCCAGCTATAATGTTAATAAAAAGTGGCCAGTAAATTGAGTACTATGCCAAGTAGCTTAAATGTATAGCTAATTTTATTTGGGAGACACCTTTACTTTAATCTGACATCTGATGAGGACATCAGATTTTATAAAGGTGGGGTGGATGTTGCAAAGCTACCTTTACAAGCTTTACTTGACCAGAATCCAGTCAGCGCCAAGTTCCTATGGCTAAAAATCTTTGATCGGTTATAGCGAAGTTCAGAGAGCTCGGATCGATGTGCAATCACCTCACACTATCTAGACATGATTAAAGGAAGCCTGAAGATTAATGAATTCTAGAGAGAGAAAATCCTAGAGAGATAAAATATGCTTTACCAGCCTGGACAGAGCACTTGGTATGAGGGGAGGTGGCGAATCCCACCAATACTATAGGGGAATGCGGGTTGCAACTCAGGACGAGCTCCAACCACAAGTCTCAGCCTCCCTTGCTGGAATGTTGTCTTGGCACCCACCTTGGCATGCCAGCGCCCCGGAGACTAGGGTCAGTCACACACTTGAAATGTAACCTTCTTAGATTTATTAATAAAGTGGGATTTTTCTCAATCTGACTCTAATTACCTTTTGGGTTTCAATGTTCGGTAAAAGCACCAACTGTAAGGCCACTTCAAAACTTTTGATCTGGCACATAGCTGAGGGTCGTATCCCGCCAGCAGTATGTCGTCGGGACCATTCGGTCCGAGGCACCAGCGGTATGCTGTCGAGACCATTCGGTTTAAGAATTGGTTGTCTTCATATTTGTCGCAGCTTGTGGTTCTGAGTGTTCCTTGCATGAACATGAATGGGTTAAGCTCTTGGGGAACGGGCTCTAACTTGTCGGCTGAGTTGGATGGCTTGCTTGGGTGGAAGTTACCTGTTTATGGTTGTCCAGTCTGGCGTGGCACCAGGTTGGCTTCTAGTGCTCGTGACGAAGCTTTGAGTCTGATGTAAGTCAGACAACTTGCTTGGAATGGATGTTTACTCATTTGTAACGAGGCTTTGAGTTAGTTAAATTTGATGTATGTCGGGCGGCTTGCTTGGAGGGAAGTCACCCACATCGGGACCCCCGATCTGGCATGGCGCCAGGTTGGATCTCAATGTTGGTTTTTGAACTTCAAGTTGGTTAATGTCCGATCGTTGTTGGCAAGTTGGTTGCTTGTATGTCAAGTGGGTTTGGACGACAAGAGTTGAAAGCTGGGAAGCTAAGTCGTGGTTCCTAGCTCCCTTTGGGATGCCTGCGCTACAATGTGTTAGAATCCTAACCTATCTCGAGCTACATCACACACCAAAAAATTGGCCTAATCACCTACTAACATGTCAGCATGGGGTAGAAAACTGAAAACTCAAAGTACCCCCCAAACTCAAGATTATTGACTACTCAAACTCTTCATAAATGAACTAAAAAGATTATGGCTACCCTCTACACGTGGGAACATGATCCACACATGTGGAGATTTCACTATGTACATGATATTGCAAAAGATCAAGCTAGATTTTGCCGAATTTTTCACACTCCTCAGAAAATAGCTTGATGAGATACTAGATCAAACAAAAAACTTGACATACTTCTTGCCAGTGGATCCTTTGGTATGAATATGATGTAAAACCAGCCAAGGGATCCTTGATAGTAGCAAATTCACCAAATCCATGATAGGATTTCTTTGGTGGAAATCCATTGCCAACTCCTTTGATGAGCATTCCACCAATTTGCCACCATTTCCTTTTGTTCCCTCCATGCTTGAAGATGATCTTGGGCTCGAAAGCTCCACTTCCTTAAAAATAGCATGCACTTGGATTGTTGGTAGGTATGAGGATCTCACCATCACCCTCTTCATAGAGATGAGATTTTTCTTACTCCTTACATGCAAAGGAATATCGACAAAGCATATGTATCTAAAGATCTTCAAAGTATCAACTATTGCAATCTTCCTATCAAGCACCATTGATAAGAGATACATCCAATTGAAGTCTTCAATGAAAGAGACACATGTGAAAGCACCATCTTTGCTGCTACTTGATGAACCAAGGTCATCCAAATGAACACAATGAAAGAATTGGTGAGAAGTAGAGCACCTTGGCAATAACTCTCCACGTGCATTTGCCAAAGCACCATCTTCATGAGCCTTACCATCATGGAACGTAGATTGAGGAAATACAATTGCCTTCTCTTCCTAACCTACCTCGATCTACATCACACACCAAAATTGGCCTAATCACCTACTAACATGTGTGCATGAAAAGTCAAAGTACCCCTCAAATTCAAGATTGAGGCCTATTGACTATTCGAAGTCTTCATAAAATGAACTAAAATGACTATGGCTACCCTCCACACGTGGGAACATGCTCCACACATGTGAGATTTCACCATGTACATGATATTGCAAAAGATCAAGGTAGATTCTACCAATTTTTCACACATCAGTGTTCACATAATGACTCTCTCTTGTCTTCATGTCGGTTAGTTGATGCTCCTCGACTACCAAGCCACTTTGCAAGTCTTCTAAGGAGGATAGTTTCTCTTGAATGGCATAGCTTTGGACCAAGTTTTCACAGACTTATCCAAAACCATATAGGATACTTTAAAAAATGCTCCCTCTCTTGGAGATCCTCACTAATACAATCTTAGTCACCATGGATAGACTTGATTCTTAGACATGCATCAACCGATTCCTCAAAGTTAGCATCCTTGAAGTATTCTTGGATTCATAGATTCTTTATATAGTATCCCATGCGTCCTCTATTGTTGTTGATGCCCTCATCTCCTTGAGGAGATTACTGGACACATTCATCATAATGATATGTAGAGCTAGTCTAGCTCTCTTATCATACTTTTTAATCTCTTGTATTTTTTTAGGTCTTAGCTCAATCCCTAGAACTACATCCATCAAATCATAAATAATTGCAAGTAATTTCATCCTTATTTTCCAGATAGAATAGTTTGAAAGAAACAATGTATCACTATTTCCTAGAACAAGACTAGCTTGAGGAGCCATGAAGAATGCACTTGAGTAGATTGACCAAACTTGATGAACATCAAACAGAATGCAATGATACTTAATCTAGTACATTAGAGACTCTCTATAAGTGTAAAAAAAGATGTATTTCGACACTGATGAAAAATCAACAAGATTCATATATAATGCTTTACTCATGAATCTTTCAAAGTACTTGACATATAGGAAATAGAGTGTAGTCAAGCTTTACACATTCGTTGCTTTAATTAATTTATGATCTTGATACATTGTATGAGTGATTAAGATAGCTCATATAGCCAATAAAAACATGGGAGAGGTGAATAAAAAAAGACTTGATTCATATATACTTCTCCAAGAACAACAATGAGCACAAATTTGAAACAATGCAAAATTGACCTAAACTTGGATCCCCAAAATGGTACCAATCTTGATGTCATGCATACTGTGGAAGACACCTAAAATTTATTACCATCATGTGAATTTGGCAAGCACTATCCTTCCATTGTATTCTGCTCTTTTTCTCGGAACCCACCAACAATGGAAAAGGAGAGCATGTGAATGCAGATTGAAAATCTTATAACAACTTTCTTCTTATAGCATTTGTTTCAAGACGCCCATAATTAGCTTCCTATTTTAGACTATAGTTGGAAGTTGACTAGAGAGATTGCCTTCTATGAAAAGTAGAAGGACGTATAATCTTACAAATTTGAAATAAACAAGTATATATCATGAAAAGCTTTGCCATATGCAGGGCATTGGACTTGTTAAAAAAACAAAAAAAAAAACATAGATTGCACGTTAGAAGAATCTTTAAAAAAAATTCATTTTAATACTCAGACTCACTTTGGAGTGACATCCTATCTTTTAGTAAATCATCACAATAGCTAAGCCCTACCGCGTCAAAGCTTAAAAATTACCTATATAACCTTGTGTTGGAAATTAAACCCTATCACATAGTACCTTAGATTGGTACATTCACTAAAACAAGTTACTACACACATTGGCTCAATTTTCTTTTTGCCTCTCAACCAAAACCTCAGCTATAACTCTCACAAATGTTGTCTAAACCATTGTCCAGGGCAGGCTCAAGGGTCCAATATTAGAACTTGTTTATGACACATAGAGCTGTAGTGGGAGAGCCTTTTTTAACAAGTAGTTTCATTCTGGTTTTCGAAGTGAAATAGTGTCCTGTATACAAATACTAAGCCTGTACAAGTACAAGAGTGCAAGAATATACTTCGATGCATCACTTTCTTAACAATCTTAGGAACAATATCTTACTAAATCTTGTCTCATATTGCTCATCCTCCATGCTCTCAATATTTGCTAGCACGAGAAGATTTTGAATGAGCACATGGATATTTGTTCCTCTCCGAAATGCAAACGACATCATTTCAAGAATCAAAATCACAATGTGTTGTCATGAACGCATGTCTCGACATCCTCAACCAGACCAATCAGACACGTCTTTTGCATAAAAAAATCAAAAGAGCTTGCGTCAATCGACCCCAGAAAGATGAGTCAAACGAAGGTATTCAGAATGCAAGCATATCATCATGAATCCTTATTCTTTCACAAACGATGACGAGAACTTAGAAGTAAAAGTCCAGGGTGTCTGTGACCGCCGACAGGAGCTTTTCAAAAGGGATGGTAAAGACAAATCTGTACCACTTCTCTTCATATTTCCTATAGCCTTTCTCAAATTCACCGTATCAAGCTGAAATTTGAGGGCATTGTTATAAACATCAAATTGCCATCGGATCGAGCAATCATAGCGACACATAGCTGCCAGTGGGGTTGAATTGAAGATCGTGCTCTTCGGAATAATTAGGGAAGGCAGCCTTACAGAGCGCCCCCGCTACGCCCAATCCGCGCTCGAGCGAATCTGGCGAGTGATGAATGGCGATCCATGGGAGGTCTGAAAACAGGATTGCTGCAGATTTTCCACAGCTGCGAAACCTGTGGTCGTGTCACTCCCGAGTCCTGTGCCATGTGGTCACTGGTACCCGAGGAGACGCACGAGCCACGAGCCCCCAGCTTGATGTCTGCCACACCTGGGTCCTGACTACTCCTGAGCTTGTGTCGCCCTCATTTCATATCATATCTCACAGTCAGGTCAGGTGACAGCATCAAGCAAGCAAGCGCGCTGCGCGATGATGACTGTCTACTTTGCTTGCTCTGGACTCTGGACTGACGCCGGCTGGAGTGTGCAGAGACTACTGATGATGTACATCATCATATATATTGTACATAAGTATTAAGGGCTCTTGTGCTCCCGGTTGCAACTTGGCCCTGAAACTACTAAATAGAGTCTATTTTTTGCTCATGGATTGGTGTGTGGAAGGTGCCTGTAAAAAAAAATTTGTTAAAAAAATTTGCCCCACAGATTACGTTTGTGTGAGGCATCACCATTTCCTTTGTAAAAATTTGAAAACTGATTTTACGATCTAAGTGTTGTGCACCCCACCACTCAATGAGGGTGAGAATTCTTACGCCCCAACCGTCATCATCCGACGGTGGACAAGACTCCATTACATATATCATCATGGTCTCTCCATTATCACAAAGTGTTCTGCGCCGTTAGATGAGAGCGAGAGTGAAGCTTTTCCCTGAGCACTAAATCTCCTTGGAGTATTGATTGTTGTGGAACTATGTGATTGAGGGTGGAGGCAAGGGCCCCACCATGAATAGAGAATCATTTCCATTTGTGGAGAATCTGAGATGCTTGTGTTGGCACGTGACAAGCGTTACCCACTATTGGATGAGGGTGGGGCCCTACCTGCACCTTCAATCACAATCATATCAAATTGACACATGTATTAATGGAAAGTGCTCTTTTGCCTTGAAGTATGACATTTAAAAAAATTAGACCATTATAGAACAAGGCTAATATGTAATTAGAAACTATCATTTATCTATTGCATGTATGTAAGTAAGTATTTGTTTTTAAATTTTAAAGACTTCAAACTTCAAACACATGTCCCTAGGTATATGGTTTTTAATCTTGAATGTTTTCAACTTCAAACAAAACTTCCAACAAGTTGTGACATTCCAATTGCATCGTCTACTCTGCCCCAACTCTCATAATGAAGGATTGAAATGCCTCACCTGACAACATTCAACTATCATTACCTACTTCAACAAGCCCACAATTTGTGCTTTAATTTGAAAGACAAATGTTTAACCAAGCCATTACAAATCAAACACATCTATAGAGTTATTGAAAATAACAACATGAGAGACAACTTGAATGTCAAACTACAAGGCTTGTCACGGTGCATTGGCACTACGCCATGTGGATTATCAGAATGGTAGAGGCACCACATGTCTTTCAATCATGCATGTCTTTTAAAAGCCTTGTAACACTAGCCATTTTCTTTTTAACCCTTTCACAAAAAAAGGTAATATAAGTACATTAGAAGTTGTTTTGTTCATAATCTTCATAGGATAAAGAGTCTTAAAGTTATTGTTACTTTATTAAACTCTTGCTTTTGTTACTAAGTATTAGAAATAATTTCAAAGTCATGATTACCTTGAGCTTTGATTGTTTGTATATGAAAAGTCAATTGTAATACATCGTATATTTCTCTAAGTGATAAAAAATTCCAAGTAAGATTTAATATGACTACCATGTAGCTTAAGTGCAAAATGTAAGCTTCAAATTGAAAACACAATTTCAAGATTATATTTGTTCCTGAAAGGAAGCGAAGCAATCTCCGCTGATGGGAGTCTGTGACGTTCTTGGAGATGAAGGCCGGATAGAGCCAACTTGGCAAGAGTAGCTACTGCTACTGACTACGATCTAATTCTCTTCCAAGCCCCAGATCGTTTATGGCGATCTGTTGTAAAAATTAAACTTGTAAACAACAGATAATGTTGAATAAAAACAACAGTGGAAATTTATCTACTGCTAGTATGCATTCCAATATTGTAGATCTTACACATCATAGAACAGAGCATTGAGAAAATCACTTCTATTATCAAAACTGAATTTACAATATCTTTCTTGAGCACTATCTGTTTCCTAGATCAGCGCGTTGGCATGAGAGAGATGTTGTCTCTCACAAATAGTATGACTAGCTACTGCTAATCTGTAAACTCACTCTTTGTCCGTTACTGTCTGCATCATTCGTTGATCCTTTTTATCTGATCAAACTGCGAAATACATTTCCCGATCACACTTACTACCTCCGATGTCCACTCTTCTTCCCTCCTCAGAATTTTCAGTTCCCTGAAAATCTATTTCAGCTAAAGTATCAAGAAGACGTAATGACATTAGTAAATGTTTAAAATCTAATTGTAGAAAAAAGTCCAAAACAATTTCATTTCTATCCTATACCTGGGCTGAATATAATTCACCATATCTAGAAATGAAATCAGTTATGTGATTTTCTATTATTACAAATTTTCCAATAAATTTGGATTGTTTTTTCTTTTTATTGCATGGTTTGGCATTACTCCGTTAATATTGACAAAACCTATCCAAAAGTAGAATATTAAATTTGTTAAATGGAAATCCCACCAATAGGATTTCAGTAATTCTTGAATCGTTTCTTGTCAGATTTACTGTCTAGATAAAGAATACTATTGCCACTCATTCAATCTGGTCATTTCATGTTGTTTGATTATTTTAATCAAATTTAACGAGTAGCTTGCACAAACGTTCACTTGACTGATTTCTAGCGATCAACATCGTTTAGAAAAATATCAGACAAGTAACTGATTTCAAATTTTAACCAATTTGAAATTCAACAAAAAGAAAAAAAATTCAAATTTTAACTTTCAATTTGGGAGTTCCCAACTCCAAAAGTTCAAAAAAAAACAGTATAAAAACTGTCGGCAATTCATTGTGATTTCTTTTGTCAATTTTAACTCATCTATCACCGAGAAATAATTTAGAGTTAGTGAAAACACTGTGATCAATTCTGACTGATAAACTCAGTTTAATCAATTCACTAATCTAAACTGATTCCGTAGATAATGAAAAAATGATCGAAATTTCGAATTTTTTCTGAAAACTCAATTTTTGCTTTATTTTACGTAATTCAAAAATTCTGACGAAAATACTGTTAGTACAAAAGGCCATCGAAATCGAAAAATCGAAACATTGTCTGATTCCTGATGTTACTAACCCGATGTCAAAACTGGCATGCAAAGCACACTACATCAGTCACAAATGTCATTATGGAATTTTTTACGTAAACTTTAGTTTTACAGAATTTGTCAGCCATTCACACTGATTTGTGACCCAACTGTCAGAGCACATGCATATGACCACTCAAATCGATTGTTAATCCATCATGCATGTTAGAATCACTCTGAGAATCAGCATGCAACTAATCCATGCAAACACAATACTACAAATCAGGGAAATGACTGGCATGCAATCCGAACAATTCCAAATTTTGGCAATTTTACTCACAAAACTGCAAAACTTCAGATGATCATAACTTTGGCTATAGGACACCAAATTGAGTGTTGTAAAGCTCTATACAGAGGGAGACCAAGTGAACAAGATGCTTGCCATGTTAGCCTGCCACCGAGGCTTCACATGTGCGAGATCAGAGTGTCTGAAAAACTGTAGTAGGGCGCACTTCTACAAGAAGGAATTATGCAAAAACGTGCAAGTTTGGACCCAATATATAGAGCCAAAAGAATCCTGGGCACATAGCCATGCATAGCCCTAAGTTCCCTATACATTGATTCACCTAGAATAGGGTCCTAAGCATGGACCACCTATTCATAGAATTGCTAATGATAACTCTACACATGCATACACTGTCTCATACCTTGTCTAAACTCCATTTACTGTGTTCTGGGCCTCACAAGGATATTAGTTACTTTCGGGTCACATCCAGTATGATGTGGCATAACTAACAGCTTGATTTACTGGAGTACCGTGTATCCAAGACTAGGAGTATACTGAATCCTACTTACTGGTCATGGACATAACAGTCTGGCTGGTGATTTGGGAGGTTTTGTCTTTGGTGTAGGAACAGATACAATCTCAAGAACTTCCCTAGCAGTGGTAAGATCACCAGGCGGCTGAATCTGAAGAGGTTTCTTCATCTTTTCCTTCATGGTATGGCCACAAGGTTGTGACTTTGAAGGACGTGAGGTGTGCGGATGAGAGATGGGTGGTACATCATGGAGGATCTCGTCATCGATTTAAAAGATTGTTTCCTCCTCACAAAAGTCCCATGGATAATTTGGTCGTTTGGCATGGTAAAACTTGGTATCAGGTTTGTCGGTTGTAACTTTAGCAACGGGTTCCACTTTGGATGACTATTGTGGAAAGGCCTTTTGTGGAAGGGCCTCCATGTAGTTGAGGATCTGAATATCAGAAATGTTCAAATTGTCTGGGCAATTCTGAATTTGTAAGACATTCTCGTCATCTACGAATAAATCCTCTGATTCATCAGTAGGTAGCCATGCAACATTTAACAACTCATCATTGTGCGGAAGAATATCAATGAAATTGATATTAATGATAGGGGTGTCTAGATCAGATAATTGTCTACCTTCATCATTTGTACTTGATGACACAAAAACAACACATCTGCAGGTCAGAGGAGTATAGGTACAATCATCCTAATGTTGAGCACAATAATCAGCTTTCACACAATCAATGGTGACTAAACTGTGACTCCAGTTTATGATACCAATAGATTCAACATAATGACTTTTTTTGTGTGTGGACTGGTATGGCTCAAACACTGAATTAGTAGTAGAGGATCCCTCATCGTAAAATCGTGCAGGTTTGAGTTTGCCAGATGAATCGATGGTAATAGAGTTGTCTCTATTCCCAAAGGTGACTCGGCCTTCGCTCAAGTCGTGAACGACTCTTTCATCAATGAGCCATGGATGACCAAGTAATAACTCGTAGGAATAGGCATTACTAGGGATATCGAGTACGACTAGGTCTATAGAAAATTTTAGACCTCCTAGTTTGATTAGCACTTTTGGAAGGAAACCAGTAGGTTGGACCACACTTTGATCAGCCATCCGAAGCTGACAAGTGGGTTTAGTAAGTTTGTCTCTCAAATTCCATTCTATTATGAGGGAGGTGGAAATGATGTTGACACCTGAGCCACCATCCAGTACAACTAGGACTTTGCGAGATTGGCGATGGGTAGCTGGAATTTTGATATTGCCCCGTTCACTGAGTTGATTTGTGAGATGTTATGTCATTTCGGGCAACTCGTCAGGAGTGGTGTTAGTGGATTGGATTTGTTGTTTCCATTTTCCAACATGCTTTCAGAGAACATGAAAAGAGAGAGTCACATTAGCTTGCAATAAATCCCCCCAAGGGTGATGCAACCTAATTTCTTCAGATGGGTGAGGATAGACAATAGGTGTCGAATCTTCACTGGGAGGGACATTAAGCTGCTGGGTTTTGCTGGGTGCAAGTGTAGGGGATTGGTGTTGGGTTTGTGCTTGAGTCAAGACCCATGTTGGATGAGTTTCAATTGGCAAGGTTTCTACTTGCACAAAACAAACAGGAGCAGCTGGTTTAGATCGGGATGGACAATCCTTCACGTGGTGTTCAATGCCACAATTTTCACAAGCTGGTGGAAAGCGAAGTTTATTTGGACAACGAATACTTGGGTGTTTACTTGCGCAGATAAAGCATTCTCATATTGTTGGAAGTTGATGCATGGCAAACACAGCTTGGTTAGGATCATAAGTTTGGACATTGGAGTCAACCGCTTCAACATTAGGATCATATGTATAATAGACAACTGTCTCGATGGCGTGCCTCGGTTGAGTAATGTCTTTCCCATAATAAGTTGCTGAATCGATGGTATTGGGATCAAGATAATGGATAGCTTGTTGTGGAGCAGGTTGGTTAACGACAAACTGTTGGCATGGTTGGTACTGATTTGGTGCAGTCGGTTGTGGTTGATACACCCCTGGTCGTGGAGTGGGTTGTTGTGGAGGGTAGGGGTGGTATGCTCGGTACATGGGTTTGGGTGCTGATGGAAAATGATCGCAGTTGAGGGCATTCATTAGCAATGTGATGCTATGAGCAGATCGGACACCAGACATTTTCTCTCGCTGGAACTCGACAATCTGTTTCATGGCAGTTTGGAAATCAGCAATGAGTTTATCCATATGAGTTTTTTGAGCTTTCTGCTAGGTTTCCATTTCATGCAGGAGTTCAGAAGATTGTACGGTATTTTCATGCTTCAGATGGTTAAGACGTTCAGGGTTTCTAGATTTCTTTTCACGATTATCAAAGTCGTCATCATAACCTTCACCCAGAACAATTTGATGGCCATACGTTTGGTAGTATTTTCGTCAACACATTCTACTTTGAGACGTTTAAAACGCCCAATGTAGTTTCGAACAGACTCTTTGCGACACATTTTGATATGGGTGATTTGGATGAATGGGCTCTGAGTCAGTTTGGATGGTTTGAAATGCTTAATGAGGGCGTCCTTGAGGGTGGTCCAAGAAGCAAGATCAAGAGCTTCGAGGTTGAGATACCACTCTTTGGCTGTTCCATAGAGTACCATGAGAAATAGGCGGAGCTTTTCAGTTTCAGAGGTATCTCCATAGAAACGGCATGCATTATCAAAGTCTTGGAGAAATTGGATTGGGTCAGATTCTCCATCGTACTTTGGCGCATCTATACGTGGAATTCTGCGTTCTAGTCATGGAGGAGCTGGATTGGAAGATTCAGAACAATCTCAAGATATGATGCAATATGCGGAGTAGAGTAACAATATAGATGATCAAGGCAGTACTGTAATTGGCCAAAAAGTTAAAAAGGGCAGTTTTTTGCAGAATGGAAAAGTTTGGGCAAGAATCGAACTTTTGTGCAGTAATAGAATTCGTGGACAGACCTAGAAATCATGGACAATCACATAAATCCAACTGCAGTACTCGCAAATTCTGACAGGGGGTGCTTTTGGTCAAAATACTGATGTTTGATATTTTTTTTGAAAATTTTCTTAAGGATAGAATTCGCAGAGGGTACAGAGAAATTGTGCTCATTGTGGGTGATTTTGTGGTATGACTGGCAATTTTTGATACTGATATTTGACTGACAGACAAGGGAATAGTGGAAAAAGGTGAGTTTCTGACAGAAAACAAGCAAAATCTCATAGAGAGAATTCGCGGAGCTGTTGGAGGACTGATCTTTGATAGATCTAGCCTCAGTGAAGCCAGCGAATTCTAAGACCAAGATTTGGGTGGAAAACAATGGATTTTGACAGTATATCAAGGTGTTTTTAGAGAATATGAACAGGGTTAGAATTCGTAGAGGTCATAGAATGCAAGATCAGTGTCTGTTATGGCTGCAGACAGACTGGCGAATTCTAATATACATGTTTGGTTGAAAAAAATGTCACTTGGGTCACTTCTTTCAAAGAAAATGCCCAAGTTGACACTTTTGTTGCTTCCCCCCGGCTTGATAGGTTGCTTCGTGGCTCGTTGAGGACCTGGAGAGAAGTCTCGTGTTGTGGTGTGAAGGTAAAAAACCAGCAAGCATACACACAAACACGGAAGCGAAAAAAAAAAAACAGAAGGAAAAGAAGCTAGGTAGAAAAAATCTTAAAAAGCCGCAACGGCGCCAATGTTGGAAGTATTTCTAGATATGCTAGATCTACTCATGGTGTGGTGTAGTATACAGAGGATCATCCACCTTTTAAGAATCTACCAAAACCTTCAAACGGAAATAGATAAACAAGGATTGAAACACTAAGGCTTTCCCAACTAAAATAACATTAACTAAGATAACAAGCGATAAAATCCTTGCTAAGGCTTACCCAACTAGCAAGTTCGCTAAGCTAGATCCTACTTTAACACCCAAAAGAAAAATAGAAATAATAGATTGCGGCTAATACTAAACAATAAACAATTAGAAGCATGCCACAATAAAAACCAATGAAAGGAGGCAAGAGGAGGCCCGAGCACCTTCCCTCAAGCTATGCACCTTCCAATGGGAACACAAGAAAATATAATGACTTCTCAAATAGAGAGCAATTTAGCAGAATCTCAAAGTGTTGTATACATGGCAAATACCTCTCCTTTTATAGCAAGGAGGGTCTTCCATAAGTATCTAACTTATGGGATTAGTTTAAAACTAGCCATTCTAGAACTTTTAACTTAGGACTTAGAACTTAAAAAGTTTCTAACTTGAAACTTAAGATAACTTAAGACAAAATATTTCTAAGCTTAAGTTTCTTAAGTCTAAGTTCTAATCCTAAGTTTAAGTTATTTTATTATTTTAGGCTTCTACTCATGGACTTACAAAACACATGCCATGGTGGAAGTTTATTGACAATTACTCATACATGGTCCTACAAAACACATGCCATAGAGATTTTTTTCTCTTTTTATTTTTTTCTGTGTTAGCACAGTTGCTAACAACTGCTAAGGATGCTTGGGATATCCTAGCTACTCTTTATGACATCAGCGATGTCACATCCAAACTTCATTTGAGGAAGAAATTCTTCACTTTGAGGATGTCTGATGCAGACACTATTTCCAGCCATCTCAACACGTTCAAGAACCTTATGGAGCAAATGACTGCAGCATGATTTGAACATTGAAGATTCAGATGCATTAATGACTCTTTTATTGAGTTTGCCTGATGCCTATGAAACTTGGGTCATGGCCATTTCGACCCAATAGCAACTCACTCTTTCAAGATTTATCTCAATGTTGTTACAAGATGAGATAAGACGAAATGCATCCTCTTCATGCTCAGAATCGGATTCTCAGGCTCTATATACAAAGAAAAACCAAAAATTCAAATCAAAGAAATCCACAAAATCTGATTATTCAGGCAAAAGAAGCAACATGCAGTCAGGTTCAAATTTTAGCTCTGGTTTGAACTTTGGCTCTGGCTCGAATTTTAACTCAAGTTCAAATTTTGGCTCAAGGTCGAATTCGAATTTTCCTTCATCATCCCAACCAATGCAACAGCAAGCTAATGCTACCTCAACCAGTCACTCAATCCAGCCTCAGGAGGAAGATGAAGTTGCCTTCATGACCAAGGTCAAAAAATTGCAGGATGTCGATTCCTGGTACCTGGACTTTGGAGCAGCTCATCATATGACTCATCATCGAGACTGGTTCAAAAATTACAAACCTTTCACCCATTCTAGAGTTGTACAACTTGGTGACAAGTCAACTCATTCCATTGAAGGTGAAGGAACAGTTGGAGTCAAATTTTAAAGAGGTGTTGTGAAGCTGCTGTCCAATGTTCTATACATTCCGAAGCTTACCAAGAATCTGCTTTCTCACTGATTCTGGTTGAATTCGATACTGAGGGCTGCACCATTCTTGACAAGACTAGAAAAGTCATAGCTTTCAGTAGAAGATGTGGCTATCTTTACAAATTAAGTCACTGTTTTTCTACAAATAGTCAAGCTCTGAATTCTACTTCTAAATCAAATCATATGTTGTGGCATTTCAGACTACGCCATTTAAATCTAAAAAGTATTCCACAAATGTCAAATCAGAACTTAGTGAAGATCTTCCTTCTATTAGCAAATCTGATTCTCCATGTGAAAGCTGTATTATCAGCAAGCATGCTAGAAGTCCATTTAGTTCAGTTCACACTTCTAGAGATTTGCTAGATCTTGTACATAGTGACCTTTGTGGCCCAATGTAGACTTCTTCCTCAGGGGGAGCTCTTTATTTTTTGACTTTTCTAGGAGAACTACTACTTACTTTTTGAAGAATAAATCCGAGACTTTCAAATTTTTCAGTAGTTCAAGGCATCTGCAGAAAATCAGACCCATAGAACAATAAAAGCTCTACGTACATATGGAGGGGGAGAATACATCTCTACCGAGTTCAAGGAATTCTGCAAGGCCTGTGGAATACTCCAACAATTCACCACGACCTACTCACCTCAGTCAAATGGAGTAGCAGAATGGAAGAATCGAACACTGATAGAAAGTTCCAAAAGCATGATGGCCCATGCTTCTCTTCCAAAAAAAATTTGGGCAGAAGCTGTTACTGCAGCTGCATACCTGCAAAATTGATCCATCATTGAGGCCCTGAATGGCACCCTATGAGGTGCGGACTGGATTGAAGCCATCACTCAAATATTTCGAGTGTTTGGATGCATTGCCTATGCTCATATCCCTGAAGATCTGAGAAAGAAGCTGGATGACAAAAGCAGAAAATCGATTTTCATTGGCTACTCCCCAGATCACAAGGCATACAACCTCTACAACCTGATCACTCAGAAGACATTCGTGAGCAGACATGTTATATTCATGGAAGACCAATTTTTTGATCACAAGGGAAAAGCTCCCAGAAAATCTGACCCAAGGTTCGAACAGTCAAAATCCAAACAAGGGTCAATTCAAAATTCGAACAAGGGTCGAGAAATTCAAAATTCGACCCTAGGTTCGAAAACCAGAAAATCGATACTGACTCTGACAGTGAGTCCGAACCTCAACAGAATGAGTAGCATCAGAGGGTAGAAATTCAACCCAAGAGATCAAATCGACCCAGACAGCCTCCATCCAAATTCATGGATGATCCGGCTAGTTACTTTGTGCAGGAACTGAACACAGTTCATGAGGCAATAACAACACCTGATGCTAACCAGTGGAAAGCTGCCATGGATGCAGAATTCGATTCTCTGATCGAGAATTAAGTGTACAATATTGATTGAGATCTTGGTGAATCTCTAGATGTCACTTTAAATTGTTGAAGTAGTTTGTTGTCAATCTAATTCTAATTCAATCCAACTCTAAAGGTTAGAGTCTTTGGGTCAAGAGTGAGTCCAAAAGGGATAATTGGGTCTAATTTTTATGTGTTTAAAGCAAATATTACATGTCAAGTTTATGTGATCTAGATGAGATCCATTTTTTACATTGACTAGATCTTGGGTGAATTCTAAGATTTGTGATTTAGATCTTTTGTAGATCTTTCTAGATTCTTGATGTGTTCAAATCTAGCTTCTTGAGAATCACATTGCAAAACGCTATGCAGGTCGAACCAAAACAAGCCATGGATCTGTGCATAGGAAGATCGGCTTGCACGCTCTTTCATAGCTAGTCTACCTCTCCTTCCTCTTCTCTTTGTTGTAGCATACATCATAGTTGTTAGATCCGAACCAAGGGCTTTAAGCCAAAGTCGGTAGGTTTCCCTTTAGGCTAAGCCTTGGACCCAAGAGAGGCCACGAGCTATGAAGGGTGAGTCGGTCCTTCCTTTTTAGTTGCCCATAAGCACTCTCAACAGTAGTAGATCTGTTGGACAGGTGGTAAAATAAGGATAACATTATGCAAGACATTTTGTAAGTCAAAAGGTATAACTTGCAAGGATGGTTAGAACATAGAGGCTAGTCATTGGAGTTACAGTCACTAGTTTATGTTCACAACAATGCAATGGTGGTTGTAGGTGTAGTTTACGGTTTATGTACATGTATTCCTTTATTGTGCATGTGTACACCTATAAAAATGACAGAGTACTACCAAAGATAGCATATAATGGATATTGCTTCTACAAGATAAATTAATATATTCGAATAACCATAATTTCACCTTTGCAAGAAGAATTTTAATCATGAAACACATCACTGCCAACAAAAGAACTACAAGATTTTTTTCATCCTTGAGGGCACTTCATGCAAGTAGGCAATGTATTGACTACAAGCACTCACAACATTTGTAAGGGCTTCACATATCTATAATTGCAAACAAATCCTAGTATCAGCAGGCAGAGCCTAACACCAACTAAAGGAATCTTTGTCTTTTGATGATGAATCTTGCCGAAAGCATCACATGCTTTATGCTCCAACCCAAGTAGTTTTTCTACAATGTGTGATTAAAAGATTGTTGAGGTTATTTTTTATCAAGAAAGTTGAGGAAATCCAAGAACAAAAAAATGGTTATGAGAAAAGTAGCAGCCCAAGTTTTGTGATGAAGGGGCTAGCTTCAAAAATTCCCAAGCATTAATGAACTAGATGCGGACATAGTATAGTGTCTACAACATTGAGAAAGTAACATACCAAATATCGACATGCTACATTGCACCTACAATATTTGGAGCAAAACACTCCTTATACATGCCTTTCCATCACCACAGCCAGGATTCAAGCCAGGGTCTTTGCTGCCATCGATGATACTCTTATCCAACTTGACTAGGGCTAGGTGATCTGCAGCATTATATTTTTGTCATTCATATGCAACAAGGACCAAATAGTGTAGCCTCGGAACAATGTGGCAAACCAAAAATTGTGCAAAGGCAAGGGGATTCAAACATAAGTTGAAGCCCCAGGTTTTAAGTATTGCAGTTGTATGTTGCAACATTGAAAACAAAAGGAACTACTAGCCTAGCATTGAAGATATCTAGTGCTTCTTTGTTCTATATTGCAAGGTTATGGGTAAACCTTGGGGTGATAAAGAAGAATGTCTTTCCAATTCTCTCATCAAAGAAATAAGGACAATTGGCATGACCACAACGTCAATCATTACAAATGACTGATTTAGTACTATAGTTGACTCTAATTTGAGTTACTCAAACAGTACATCGTAAATAAAGCATAATACATGAAGACCAGGTTCTAGGTTGGAGAGTTTAAAGTGCTACAGTAATTGATGATGCAGAAGGATTGTTCAACTAGCGATAGATTAGTAAGATTTTCAGTTTAAATGAGTGTCAATGCTGTGACAGGGCAACAGAATCCACTACGTAGTTTTCGCATTGCAGCTTGGAAAACACATTGGAGTTGTCGTGTACATAAGAATACTTAAAAAAAAATTACTTTTAGGACATTACATTAAACAGCTACTACATCCAGATACAAGAGGAAGCAAAAGAGCTTTATCCAAGTATGAATGGCACACATCTAAATTTGTGGTTCTATTTTCATAATCTGGAAAGCAAGACACGATTGTACTTTTCTTACAGATAACTTTCCTTCAGTCAATCCCTTTATGCAGCTTTCTTCACAAAAATTTAACCTTCACTACTCCCTGATGCAATTTTTAGGCCAGTCTGGATGATAATGTAGATTAGGATGGGCCTGCAGGTGAGGAGTTACCTCCCAATTTTATTATTTTTCCTTTTAGAATAGTTAGATAATGTAAATATGGTCATTCACTGACCTTTTAATACAATATAAAGACTAATAATCATCATGACATTCACAATGAATGCATTCAGTATAAATGAATAATTGGATCTTACAAAGGAGGCACATTGACGAAATGCATGCAGCTCAACAAGCAGAATATTTGAAATTGGAATCTACTTCCTCCTGGCATGCCTGCGCATAATGTTTACTGGAAAAATTAATGATCTGCATGCAAACAGCTCTATTCTGTATCCTTGAGATTCATAAAGCTCATTACGTTTCACGAGAGATCGGATGGCATATGAGCAAGGTGATTTTATGGTGATTCTTGAGACAGTCAGCATGTATCTCACCAAAGAAATATGACTCATTCTTGTAAGCAGCTAATTCGAATGAAGTTTAATACACCAATATAAAATTATGTCTGAAGATAACATCTTCGGATGGCATATAAGCGAGGCGATTTTATGGTGATTGTTGAGACATATTTAGCATGTAGCTCACAAAAGAAACATGACTCGTTCTCATAAGCAGCCAACTGAACTCTAATGCACCAAAAATATTTGACGTTTGAAAATAAACCATATTCATACCCTTCCTTGACAAACATACGAAAGCATCCTGGCACAATAATCTTTACAAATTCAAGTGCTTTCATATAGACATATCGATGAAACAGGCCAATCCTGCTGTGCTGTGCTTAAATATTCGAGAGATCAATTTATATATTAGCTGTCTTGCAGTTTTTTTAATTTTTCTAAACATAAAAGACACTATAATGGCTGATGCTGTACAAGAAAGGACATTCTTGTGCCTGGCTCTCCTGACAAAATGGGACGTGAAAGTTGATCATTATAACTCTGCCAAGTCACACGCACAAGCACCAAATCTTAAGTTTTTTTGGACAAGTGCTGACCATGCTTTGATTCTTTCTTCTTTTTTCACCAAAAGAAAGATTTGCACTGTTTAATCATTGGCGTTTTCTGTTCATAAAACCCTTTGACTTACGTTTTCCTGGTTCATGAACCTTGCTTGCTGAAACTGCCTCTGGGGAATCCAAGTAGTGGGCAGGAGGCGCAGGTGGAAGTTCAAAATTTCTTGATAAACCTGCAAACGTTTTTCTTCGTCAAGGGACCAAAGGACTCATCCAAAGACAGCTGATTTGCTCCAAGTACTTTACCAGAACAACTGAAGGTGAGAGCAAAGTTACATAGCAAGCATTGAAGCATGAAGACTAAGTAGATAATTACTATTTGAAGAAGTCCATTTTGCTGCCGATGAAGCATCATGAATCCAATCTGGACCGCGTGGCTGACCAAAATTACAGAGTGGTGCTGAGGAAAAATCAGGAGCTGGTCTCAACTCATCCATCTACAGCAAATCAAATTTAGAAATAAACAAAGCAAAATATCAGATGTGATTTTCTCAGAGATCTAAACTTTAGTAAATCTTAACATTATCCTAGATTGCAGTAAAAGCCTTCATCAGACGAAGAGAAACAAATAACTTCAAACACTGAGGCATTATGGAGCAAAGCTGACTGGAAACAAATAGCAAACATCTGGTAGCCCAAAATGCTTTGATCTCCCTATTCACAAGAAAAATAATCTAGATTGCTGATCTTACCCAGCTTGGACCATTAATAGATGGACCATCCCAACCTATGTGTGCTACATGCTTCACATCAGTTGGATAACCAATCTCCATTTCATGCTCTCTAAAATCTGCAAACAAAAAATGTTACAGAGTGAACAACAAATGTTTTGAAAACATCTTGTGAACCGTGAAATGCTCAAACCTTTCAGGTACCTCAGCAAGGACGCATACAATTTCACAACGTTTACTTGAGATATAGATTGTTGTCAATGACCAAAAGCAATTTTGATGATTGATGATTCAATTCACACAAAATATTCACTTCAAACAGGAAGATACTTACCAAACAATTGGGAAATAACTTTCAGCCCTTTTCGCAAGGTCTCCCATCTTCGAGATCTCTTGCGCTGGGGCTTTGTTGATGACGTGAAAGTTTGCAATTCAGGTGTTCCAGCATCCAAAATTGGTGGCAAAACAGATGCACGAGGCTGCTCTGCAGAACCAAAATAACTAGCTATTGATACTTGGATTTACACAGTAAACAGAAAAGCCTAAAACCATCAAGGTATGTTATAAGAAGTCACTGAAACAAAAAACCTGCATTGGCCAGTGTGCCTTAGGTTTCAGTTGGACAAACCAGTATTTAACACCAGAGTCCTTGCAGAAGAACGTTTTGGGACACTTCGATACGAGACAACAGTATTGGATGACTTTTTTTGGGTCCATGTTCCTTTTGGCTTACTCGTCACTTTATCTGTTTCTTTATTGCTGCCCACTGTTGAGCTTTGCTGCAAGCTCCTCGCTGTAACCGGATTGAGAGCCTTGAAAATTCTTTCTTTCATTTCAGCTGCAGCAGCCTTTTCGCTGAAGCCAAAACCACGAAAGGTGCCATTCTGAAAAAAAATTCAATACCATTCAAATTTGGTAACATCCTGAAATATCAAAGAAGCCATATGCACAAAAGTGAAAGGCCACTGGTCATCCAAAAAATCCTTGTTAGTTAAAGGACCTCAAGGGAAAGCCTTTTATTCCTATTAACCACAATAATATCTGGAATCTTTCCTACAAATCATCTCAAAAATCATAACATCATATCTGTGAAAGTGAGCACTCAATTAGGCCAGCATCATTTACACCCCTATTGTTATACACAAACATATAAAACTATGTTCAGTCTATGCACAATCTGAACCCTATTATCAGTGTACTTCCAGATTTTATTCCTGCATTTTAGCACACCATCCAACTGTGCGAACACAACTTACTATGACGCCCCTTGCAAAAAGGTTTCGAAAAAAACTGTTTTTCCATTAAGTCACAATGGAATAATTGATGTTGCGTTTGAGACGAATAAATCATAAGACAACTACTCCTAGAATACAGATGAATACACTACAAGGGCAATAGAACAATTCATTTATCAGAAAAAGTCCTAATTTTCTCTCTTTTTCAGAATAACACTGAAAACAAGAAAAAGGCCCCTGTCAGAAGCCAAGAGAATCTGTGGCTGGTTTTCCGATACAATAAAATATAGCAGAAGCTACTTCTCTGAGCACCAGAGAAGAGACATGTGCACAACAGACTGTGATCTGGACACAAACTTGATTAATGATGCTGAATTAATCAGATGACAAACTTTAAAGCTCACATTTTCATTTCCAGTCATACTTTGAGTTAATGTCCAAGAATGTAATTGGGTTCCCGAGAGAAACCCAGTTAGACCTTCTCCCATCCTACAAGGAGAATAAAGATAAAAATATTTCGGACTGTAGAAAAATAAACTTGAAGTTTTGAGTGGCAGTGACTATTTTTACTGACAACTATGGATTACTGAAGTCATACGTAACTAACCATACATCACTTTTACCTGCTTTGGGCCTTGTCATTTGGTTAATAGCAGATGATATCACTTGGATTTGCTTGTATGATAGGTTCACAAATGCCGTACTGCAATTTCTAAACTTGTCTGTGCGTGCATGAGTAGTGCATTCATGGGAGTGCTTGCTCTATCAACAAATTTGATACTGGATAGCCACATTCATTTGACAACAATTACATCATAAGTGCATTATATTTTTACTCTTGTGCATCCTCATTTGTGCAGCCCATTGGAGTCACTCCTAACCTCAAGCGAAGGAAAGGAAGTCCTAACCAGCTCACTACTTATTGGAAGACAATAGTGTATGGTGCTTAGGTAGCCAGTTAATCCTCTACTTACTGCCATATATTTACGAAAAACATAAAAAATGATCCATCCTTTATTTACTAACATACGTAAAAGTAAAGAAGTACACAGAAGCATACCTCTTGCCGTACGACAAAAAATCTGCGTGAAAGAGCACTGAATGCCTCAGCTCTACGCATTGTATGTTCAAAAAGCATTTGTCCATCCTGCATTGCAACAACTCAAAAAAATCAACAAATCTATAGAGAGACAAGCATAATGTGAAGCTTTTAGTGAAATTAAATGTCCTTGTATTTGCTTTATGCTTCCATTTTGGTGGGTATAAATCAGTAAGCACACCAAGTCTCGCAGAACAATAGCATGCTGTGTATGCTCATAGTTTGAATTTAGTTCCAGAAGGTAAAAGATCTTTGTAACCACGTTCTGGACACAAACAGTACATTATGAAGGGCCAGGGCCTCTATTGGTCCCTCACTCAGTACACTGTTAATGGTTTACCGATTTAGACTTACTGGGCTGGGAACCTAACTCACTGGTATTGAACAAGGTTGACAGATCTTACCCCTAGTCATGGCAGTAGCTGCCTATGACGTTCCCAAAGGCTTCAAGACTAGAACAAATAGGATCACTGCCTGGCATTTCACAGCTGATAGTTTAGATTTTTTATTGTCTTCTGTCTTTTGTGATGTCATTATCCATAACAAGATATCAGAGCACCTTCTTGGGCCATACTTGGTGCTCTCTTCATCTCCTTCCTAGATTGTTCACCCTCTTCAATCCTCTTTTTCTAGGTTTGTTAAGATTAGTTATTTGGTGTCTATCTACTTCAAACGTGTTTGAGAGAGAGAGAGAGAGAGAGAGAGAGAGAGAGAGAGAAAATGTGGGCAATGCTAAACAAAAAGGGTTTTGTCTATTCTCATTGGTCCACATTTGCAGCTCAGTAGGTCCCATCAAGCACGGTCCTGCCGGCGACAAGTGACCACCTAGGATGGTGACCCGTCGCACCTAAACATGTCGATAACTCCAGTCCTGCGTCATGCCCCTTGTGAGGCCGTCACTGAAGGGCGTACCGTTATGGTACATAACATCCCCCCCCCCATAAAAACATCCTTCTATGGGAAGAAACTAGGGAATCTAAGTCTTAAATCATCCTCCATCTCCCAGGTGTCCTCATCATCTGACCTACCTTTCCAACGAATCAGATGTTCAGAGATCATACGTTTTCTCAGCTGATGTCGTCGAGTATCCATGATCCTCTCCGCTTCATGGGGTACAACAGTAGTCAAATCCTCCAATAGAACTAGATCATCTGTGGGAATCAGGTCATCTTTCCCACCAAGTCGTTCCTTTAAACGACTAACATAGAATACAGGATGAACCTTAGTTCCAACATGGAGTTTCAGTCTATAAGCAGCCTTACCAATCTTGTTAAGAACTTTGAAAGGACCGCTAAAACGTGGAGATAACTCGGACATTTCCCCGTTCGAAGTGTCTTAGAGTCCTTGGGGATTCTAAGATACACCCAATCACCAATCTCAAACTCTCGAGGGGCGCGACTTCGGTTGGCATAGAATTGGGCTCTGTCTTGAGCCAATCTAATGCTTTCTGGGTGATCTATAGACGATAGACTTAAAGTAGTTTCCAGTCTTTCAAAGACCGCCTGCCAGAACTTGCCAGTGAACTTGGAATCACGATCACTAACAATATTGTTCGGCAATCCATACAACTTGAACAACTTTTCAACGAAGAGTTGAGCAAGTTCAGTAGCTTTGACAGTAGTTTTTGTTGGAATAAACTGTGCCATTTTGGTTAGCCTGTCAACTACTACCCAAATAGCATCGTGACCCTTCCCTGACTTGGGAAGTCTGCCACAAAATCCATAGAAATACTTTCCCATTTCTTGCTGGGAATTTCCAATGGATGCATTGAGAAAACAACAAAGTAGATGGAAACAAAGAGGCATAAATAGTTGTTGAACATTTCCAACAGATGTAAGTAATAGACCGACCAAATGCTTTGAGTCTTTCCACTTACTTCTAAGTGTATGCATCCACATGGTCAGATCCTCCACCCTAAAACTTTCTTTATAAAGGAATGCTCCTCTCACATGGTCGCCAGCATCCATCTCAACAAGGTACGTATTGTTTGGAAGAACTATGTGAAGTACATGTGCCACATACACACAGTGCTTCAAAGCTTTCATTCAGTTTATTCTTCGATTAAATAGGTGGGCTTGATGTTTTACAGTTGTGTTTAGCAATCCTCTTTACTCCCTTAAAAACATTTGTTAGGGGTGCCGCCAAAAAATTCTGTGAAGCCCAAAAAAGATTTCACTTTCCAAATGGAATTTAGGATAGGCCACTCTCATACCTTACATACCTCCAATATGATATGGCCAAGATACTTGATTGCTCTGAAAAAGATTGCACTCCAACTCTTTAGCAAAGAGCTTTTCCTACCCTAAAATCTTTAAGACGGTACAAAGATGCTCTTCCAAAGTAAACTTTCTCAGATATGGACATCTGCTGAAAAGTTGCTAGAGCCTTTGTAAGTTCTAAATGGTAGAACAAAAAATTCATAGTGACCATATCTTGTTTTTGGTACGCCCAGATCTGATGGTCCTCGCCTATTGCCATCTTGACCAAATACTTATGGTCACTTGGCACGAAGGCCACCTTTAGTTTCTGCACCAGTTTGGAGTTAATACAATTGTAAGTGGATCCATCGTCAAATAGGACATTCACAACTTGGTCCTTCACAAGATTTTTATCTGCTACATCCCTTATCTCATCGCTAATCTCCATCCATTCATTTGTTGGGTATAAATACTTGTAGTGGTGTCAAGTGGGTTATGAATGTAACAAACTACCTCCCCATCTTAATGATAGACAAATTGTAAGGTGGATGTACGACAGCAAAACGATCATAGATGTTTGACCAAAATTGAGCAGGGTATGGAGAAGGGGACGAATTGCAGTGTATATAGGATGAATCAAGGAGGATGGCTGCCTTGGGGGGGGGGGGGGGGGGGGGGTTTCGAACAGGCAGCAAGGCTAACTGGCACAACAGTAGACTGTAGGATCTCCAAAAATTGAGCATGCTGCAAGGGCGACTGTGGACAGTCAGGGTATGAGAAGAGGGCATGAAGACTGCTCCAACCCACCACCTCGATGGGCTCTAAACCCCAAACCCCAAACTCTCACAGGGGCCCATCTCCATGGCTAGAAATACATACTAGTTCTCGCATGCTTATACTATCCATCCACTCCCCATGTATACTGAATGAATGATACAAGGTTTGCCGTCCTCTATATACATATTGAATGAAACTCTTACCTCTATTTTAAATTGTTTGAGACCTTAACTCTGACTTGATCAGCTCACTTCAATAATACACCAATACCAATGTTTGTTTGAGTTAAATTGCCTTACTTTTCTAGTGCTCAAATGTGATCGTCACAGTTGTAGCAATGATTTCCTTGCATCAACTTGATTGTAATGCAAGAGCTTTATTCTATCTCACAGTATGTAGTTTCCAATTGCATAAACCTTTGAAGAAATTGCAATAATTATTCATTGTGGAGAATCTCCGTACGAATCATCCATCCCAAGATGGTTAAACGCCTCACCATGGATTTTATTGATATTTAGATGAATAACAGGTTTTACACCCATCCTAAAACCTCCCAACACATTCTGGAACATTTTACAGCTTACTCTCAATAAAAAGACTATTACAAGTATCAATAGAAGCATTCTAGAATCAATTTATCATCCTAGAAAAGCTTTGTTTTCACTAAGACATACAAAGTGTCCTTATATTTGCTAGATTTTCATCATGACGAAAGCCCTAAGACTCTTTTCCATCCTACTTCCAAAAATAAAGTTGAGCATAAAGGAAAACTACCAGCAAATCATGCAATTGAAAATGTAATGTGTTGCTGCCAAGAGGTCGCATATGAAGTTCTCCCACAGTCCCACTTGCATGCCACATTAAGCTACCTCCTGCAGCTTCGTACAAAGTGACTGGACACCTCGCCTATAAGAGCAAACAAGAAGCATGACTTGCCGATCGATCGATCGATCTCTCTCTCTCTCTCTCTCTCTCTCTCTCATATTAATCAAACCTTTCTTTCACACACAATATAAAAAACAAGGAAAGAGTACATCCAAGTATATAATATTACTACATGGGAGCACAGTGCTACCTCTTAGCCATAGCCTCACAACTATGACCCTAGACAAAAATAACTATAAGAAACTATAACCTGTGAAAAGAACTATTGTTATGTACCAGAGCCTTGTATGGGTTGAATAGTGGCATACATGTGCTAAAGCCTAAAATACCTGACCAATAGCTTGTTTGAGTCCTTGTTATGTGAGTCTATTAGACTTATGTACTTGGCCATTGGCCCACTCTTCAAAATGAGGGAAAAGTTGGAAAATCAAAAGATGGCTGTTAATTTTAACATACACATCTTTCATAACACATTGATTCTCATGCTATTAAGAAATCTAAGTTGTCCAACATAATTTCAAAATACTAAAATGCTCTGTGTCATGCCCCTAGCTAAATGCAATGCAGTCCCATAAGTGGTCAAGGGGCCGAGCTTCACTATGACAATGTGAGGTTAGGGGCCTCATGGTGTATAATTGCAATTATAGGCTTGGTGAGGCCTTAAACCTTGATGGTGGATTTATATGGGGCTAACCGTCACTCATCAAATTAGTGACAGATGTGTCCTGGTTTGGTCACAGGTGTACCAAATCACTCTCAACTGAGGGAGGGCCTTGGAGGGTATAAGTGTACCCATAGGCCTCTCCATGGAGATACTTGATTGTGAGCTTGAAGCTACCTACTGCTAGAGTGATCTCTCACCTACATTTATGAGTTAATGCCTATGGTCCATAGATTGGTTAGTAGAATTACCGTGGACAAATAAACAAAATGCCACAATTTGGGTAAAAGTTGATTGTTTTCCAGACTGGCTACATTATTTTCGTAAAGACCACTATGAAGGCTTCTAATTTAGCTCAAACTTTTGTAGAACATCTGTTTAGACTGTACAAAATCATTACCCAGTGACAGTGTGAGCGATCATGATCCAAAATTCACCGTGCACTTTTGGTTGGCTGTATTTGCTAAACTGGAGACATCTTTGAGCTTTAGTTCTTCTGATTATCCAAAAACAGCAGTCAAACAAAAAGAACCAATCAAACGATGGACCTTGAATGAGTGTTCCTATAACATTAGTAAGCATTTGGTTACTGATTATAGCCCTTTCATGCTTATGTATGGTTATCAACCTAGATCGCCTATTTCTGTAGAAGCTTGAAGGATCAAAATTCAGAAGGTAGCCAATTTCTTGCATAGAAGTTAGAAGTTAGTTAGGTGTTAAAAATTGATGGTTAGTAACTTACCAGTTAGTGATTAGAGGTTAACGGTTAGATAATAGAGTTAGTAGAAGAGACGAGAGAGAGAGAGAGAGAGAGAGAGAGAGAGAGAGAGAGAGAGAGAGAGAGAGAGAGATCTAAAAAAGGGACAGAGTTAGATAATAGAGTTAGTAGAAGAGACAAGATAGAGAGAGAGAGAGAGAGAGATCTAAAAAAGAGACAGAATCGAGACACCAGAGAGAGCTCAAAGAGACCTCAGGGCTCAAGCCACCATGCTGAGCGCTAGAGAGGAGCATGTTACCATTGTTGCAGTCTATGGCACATTAGGCATGAAGAGATGGACATGCCCTTTAAACTTTTAAGCTTTAAGTCTTGTCAAATGTCTTTCAAGTTTGAAGTTTGCATTTCGGATTTAGATTTTGCAATTTGCAAATTGCTACTATATATGTCCATTGTCAACACTGCTCAACAGTCATAATACATATGATCATCCTTTCATGTCTCATTGATGATTGCTCAAAAATCAAGATTGATCATTGAACATTCAATCATCATTGCCCAATGTTGTGAACTAGGTATGGCTGCACCATCATATATGATGGTCGGAGCGATGCAAGGAAGCGCCACATATTGAATATCTTGGTGTCTTCCAGCATGGCAATGCAATTTTTGAGATCCATCGATACTTCTGGGGTAGTAGTGACGGGCGAGTACATGTTTACCATTATTCGAGCTGCCATTGAGGAGGTACAGCCACAACACATTGTACAGGTATAATCCATTGGAAATCTTGAGTACCTGCTAAGTTCTAAGTTCTAACTACTTGTGCTCACTGCTAAGTAGTACTAAGTACTATGTGCTCAAGGCCCAAGGGTCAATGGCAAATGCACATCACTCAAGCCTATATTCAATTTCCTTATGGTTCCAATTCGGAACTTCCAAGTTCCACTTTGAAGCTGAAATTCTCATGAATGATGAATCATGACTCACAGTTAACTACTAAGATTTTGATGTGCTTGTAGTATCATTTACATTGTATGTACAAAGTTCACAATTGAACGATCTATGTTGAATGACCAATCATTTGATTTTGTGCATTATACAGGTTATCACGGACAATGTGGCGAATTGAGTTGCCATGGGTAGGCTTGTTAATGAGACCTACCCCCACATTTATTCGACTGCACATTGCCCGGACCTCTTGATCGAGGATGTAGCCAAGATACCATGGATTAGGACGGTTCTTGGGGAGTCTTGAAACCTGCCTCCAAGGGGTTTTGTAAGACTAACTAAGATCTCTACGTAACGCGTTTATGAACTAGATCCATCATTCTATGATCTATCTGGATTTTCGTATCATCAGTCACGACTCATGATACACGATTCACGATTCATAGTAGTTTGTGATTCATGTTCATGCTTTAGCCTTTGATGAATGATAATTCTACTAATGCAAATCCTCCCGGAATGTAGGTTTGCTTTTATGTTCACATTCTTGAAACGGGTATTAAAAGTTCAGACAAACTTGAAGTAGTTGGTCGTTTCGAATGAGAGGGCAAAGTGGGGGCCATCATGTGAGCCGAAGGCCAGGAGATTCAATCTAGTCATGCTCTCATCTTTATTTTAGGATGAGGCATGATCCATTGTCGGGGGCTGGAGCCTATCAACAAAGTCTTGCATCTTACTGATCGAGAGGGCTGCACGTTGGGCCTTTAATACGAGTTCATGGAGAGGTTGGGCGAGCAACTACAGAGATGTACGACCATCAACTCGAAGAGGTATTATAATACTCTATACTATCTTGACTCTTGACTCCTTCACATTTTGAAATTTTATTTTGATGTTTGAAGTTTAACTTTGGCGTTTGAAATTTTTAGATTTGAATTGATGAATCTTTGGCTAAGTTTTCATTGACTTTTCACGTAAGTATGGCTCATCATTCAAATGTTATAGGCTTGAGGAGATCCAACGCTTTTGGCGAAGTAGATGGGATTGGCTTCATCATCCCTTGCATGCCATGGCTCACATTGTCATGCCCACGTTCGGACTGATCTCAGATTATTATCCTGTGAGTAGGTCAATAGGCCTTCCTTGACCCGTAAATTAATTATAATTATGAGGGCTTGGGGCCTTCATGGATTTTTGGTTGGAGGCCTAAAACTCAAGATGGTGGATTAGTATGGGTCTAACAGTGACTCATAGGAGAAGCGGATGAGGTGGCCCAGTTAGGCTGCTGATGTGTCCAATGAGGTGTCACAGTGCACTACTAGTGGTGCATGGGCCTTGGAGGGTTTATGTATACCCATTGGGCTCTCACTAGAGTATGGTTAATTTTGGTGCTAGTAGCTAAATGTTGTTGGTGTGATCCCTCTCTCCTGTTGATTGATTGATCCATAGCTTGGGGGATAGATCCGATTGATCTAGGTTTGGTTGGTCCACCATCCGATTCTTTATTGTTTCCTTGTTGCAGCTTTCCTAGTCTTGGATCCGTGGTGAGGATTTACTCCATCCATTATGGAGGAGCGAGTAGCAGTACGATGATAGGGAGCTCAGGAATGGTTGGAATGCCTATGTCTTCCAAGTTTATCCTGATGTATACAAGCAGGATAAGTTGTTGGATGAGATCTAGATATTTAGGCAGGAGACCATGGAGTTCTCCCGTAGGTCTGCACGGTTCAGGAAGGGTAAGTCATACTACAATCCAATGTCCATAATCATTGATTCATTGCAATTTCTAATGTGTACGGAGTACAGTGTATTTTGAGGTTTGAACTTTGATGTATTTCCTAAGTCCTAAACATTGAACTTTAAAGTTTTAACCTTGGTCCTTGAGTTAAAACCTTCAAAATTATCATATATGTATTATGTATTATGTCTGATGTCATATGACTATTGAAACTTGAGTCTTGGAAGTTGGTATTTGGTCCTAACTCCTCCGAAGTCTGTTTCAATTCCAATGTGGCATATACATAAGTGAATCCAGATGATATGAAATCAATGTGGCAAATGTTCCGGACTTGCCAGATCACGGGATGAGGCATTCCTCCATGAGGAGGTTGTGCATAGGGCAGGTGAGAATCTATCTATTGTTGAACGTTCATGGTTCAATGTTCAAAGAGGGGGGGAGCGAGAGAGAGAGGGGCTAAGGTTGCAAGCATAGTTATAACATAATACATATATGATCAAAGTTGCACGTTTTGTTCCACAACATGATCCAGGAAATGCACTTAGGGTTTCATGGAATGCAAACTTTTTCTTTGGCCAATATGGGTATCAGGATTCAGATTAAAGGTGTTCAAGAGCAATTCACTTATCTAGTTTGCTCGGAGTTCCAAGAGGAGTGTGGTCCAATTTTAGGCCATTAAGTGATTCTTTATCGAACATCTCTATTTATGCATTATGTGAAATGAAATCACATGGAACCGTATTGAATGACAGCAAACCGACAACAATTATGAAGCATAAGCACCCATCTCAAATTTTGTGACAAAAACGTGAGTTAACTCAACGTGCTCAATAAAATATGAGTACATTATACATTGCCAACAATATCTCTATCTTTAATTACCATTTCCACATTTGTTCGTGACAACCATTAATCTTTTTCTACAAAAATTAACAGTAAGGTTGATTTTTGTTGCATAGATTGACCACTCTGCAACTCATGTTGTTTCTTTCTTTGCTTGTAGCTCATTAATTCTTGTGCGAAGTTGATTGTCACATTACCCAAAATCTTGAGCCATTCCACTCTTGGAATAGTATCAATGGGGGCACTTTCAACTATGTCAGATTGCATCTTGAGAGTGTGATCATCAATTTGCAACTTGACTATCAGAATGATTTCGCTACTAGAAAATAGTTGATCCATTCACTATTTGGACTTTCATCTCATCTGAGGAATCTAAAAATACCAAACCACGACTTCTAAGAAATCGACTAGTAAAGAAATTACGTGTACTACCACTATCTACCAGACAATACACTTTCCTTCTGTTAACCAACATTTTAATACAGAAGGTTTTATTTGAATGGGTTCCATTGAAAGTATTTAGAAATATGCCTATTAACTTCACTTCCTGATCCCTTCTAATAGCATTCGTGATCCATTGTCTGAGTGGCTTGGTCATACCTTTATCAACGACATTCTAGCAAACTTTCCTTTGTCACACTTAAGCCAAGCTTTCTACTTTTGTGTGCATGTGAGGCATAAGCCCAATTGTTGAAGATGACCGGTCTTTGATTTAGATCTGATTACCTTAACTTCAGGCTTTGCCTCCATCAATACAACCTATTTCCTAGTAGAATTCTTCTTGTCGAATTCTTTTAATATAGAAAATTGACCATATTTGAGTCTATCATTATCATCCCTATATTTAGACTTGGCGTAACTACTTCTATCAGATTCAAGTGTTGTAGACTCATACTTAGGCGATCCCCACTTCGCTGACCATTTTTCGACATAATAAGGTTCTATCTTAAGAGCTATTTGCATAGCTTGATCTAATGTCATGCAAAACTGTGATGCTACCTACATCAGCTCCAATATCAACCTGTAATCATTGAGTTGAGCGTATCTTCATAGATGGTTTGCTTCAGTAATAGTGGGCAATTTCAAGGTCAAACTCCAAATTCAAGACTATAGTCCTTAATCGAACCTTTTTGGCATAATTTTTGCCCACTTCTTGAAGTTCTCCTCATCTTGTAACGGCTTCTTGAAAGTGCTAACGAAAGCACTCTCAGATATTCCCAACTCGTCCGTTCATTACGCACTCTCCCAAATGGTTCAATTGGTAACTCATTTTCTTTTTTCTTCCAACAATTACAGGCTGCTGCTTCAAAATGAATAGTAGCATAAATGATTTTAGCTAGATCAACTCTATCGAACAAAATGAAATATCTATCTAACTTATCCAACCATTCTTTAATGTCGACAATTTTTGCATCACCATTGATCAGGAGATTGCATGCTATGGGCCAAGCAAGCTTTCAAGCTCACTATTCCACTATAGACCACATCTTCACTCTTCAAGCTATCATTGAGGAGGCTTGACATAGGAGACAGAGGGTTTACTGTTGTTTTGTGGACTTTATGGCACTTTATGAGCGAGTTTTGGGTTGCTATCGGAGTGATATCGACATCTTAGATCAGATATGGAGCACCATTGGGGTCAAGCAAGGTTGCTCCCTCTCCCCCACACTCTTTGGATTGTATATAGAAGCTGGCGAGAGTCATCGAGCAGTGCGGTAGTATAGGTTGCAAGGTTAGTGACATTTTTATTGCCATCCTTCTTCATGCAGATGATGTGGCTCTAGTTTCTACGACTAGAGAGGGCTTATAGAAACAGCTAGACAGTCTTCACGCTTTTTGTACTAGATGGGGTTTGAGGGTTAACAGTGTGAAGACCAAGATTATGGTCTTCAATACATCCAGGGCATTCATGCAGCGACGAGAGCTTATCTTTGATGGACAGCTACTAGAGGTTGTATCATCCTACACTTACTTAGGTGTCCTCTTTACTGATCCTATATTTTCTATGAGACAGGCTGCTACAACTAGATTTGGGAAAGGACATTCTTCCCTTGTACAACTTCCACTGGGCACCCATGACTACATCAGACGGTTCTTGTACAGAGCATATTTGAGTCGAGCGTGGCCGGGCCACCTAGGGGTCAAACCCGATTATTACCGAACTCACTTCCTGGAGTTGGATACAGTAGGGTTCCCAGTTCTACCACGTTGTTTGGACTCAGGATTATCGTATGGTTTGAGGTTCCTATTGGGTCAGCTCAGGGTCTCTTCACATCACCTTATGATTGAGACTGGGCGTTTTTAGAACACCCCACGAGAGGAGCGGATTTGCTCGATGTGCTCACTATCCGAGATAGAATTTGAGGAACACTTTTTATTCAGATGTCCAGCTTACTATGAGATCAGAGGGAGATATTATTGTCTTTTTCGAGATGCACCAGTCACTCTCTACAGTCGATTAGCATATGAGGATCCACGTTGTGTTGCACTCATGATCAGGGAGATGCTACTTCTGCGACAAAACTTATGTCAGCTAGTTCAGCCTAGTCACTCTGACACACAGCTCCAGATCACATCCTTCTTCTCCCACAGGAGGTCATGGCTTGACTTAGACTCAGAATATCATGATTCTAATGACGACTCCCGACACAGAGATGTGAGACAACATACCCTTCAAATTGCTCGAGGGATCACTAACATGAAGAGACACACACTTCACAGACGACCACCTAGACGACGTCATCGGCACACATTACCCCCAGCTGCAGTCTCCATTACATCATTCTTTAGCAGGTTGATTTGATTTCATTTGATTGATGATTCTATGATGGGCACATCACTCACACCATCACCAACATCATAGTTACATTTTGTCATTTGCAGTTAGTAGCAGTTAGCAGATATTGGCAGCTATTGATTAGTTGTTTTAGTGGTTACATCTCATATATGTTTTCTTGTCGTTATCAAAGACATTTTACACGCTCCTATTTGCACCACACACATGATGTGTACCTTTTGTTTATTATGCCTTTTGAATTAGAAGGAACACAAAAGACGTGCATATCAAATTTTTTATATTTTGTTGATTTTAGAAAGACCTTTTGAGCAGTTTCCATAAAGAAGCTTTGGGAGAGAATGAAAAGGTTAACGTGCCCTTGGAATTGCAAGAAGCAAACTCAAACTTTATAAGTGTCCATTACTGGAGTTGGCAAGACCTCTTGAAGATAGAGAAAAGATAAGGCTAAATGAGTCCCTACTTCCTCATTGAAAGATAAGGATATTTTTCACAAACATAACAGATTTGGTCCATCATGAAAGTTAGACAAGTTGTAGCACTTGCATAAGGAAAAAGATAAATTAATCTCATTATCATGAATGATGAGCAAGATTGCCTCCAAAAGAACATTTCAACAGAGAAAGTAGGTTTAGAACAGAATTTGCAAGACATGCAACACATGATAAGTAGATTTTCTTTTCTTTTGCCACAGATACGACATCAAAGACATGCATGATTTGGAACCAGCTAACCTAGTTCTTTTTTTGACAAACTTGCTAAACAGATTGATATTTTATCAACTAGAAATTTAATCATAGCAAAATCTGTATTGTTGGTTTTCTGACTAATAGCTTTCACTATAAATGGATCAAAGCAGTAGTTATTCAAAGCTGTAAAGGACAAGACATTGGATGTCAGTTGTCCCACAGATCCTGATGAGTCTCCTGTGGGAACTATTAAGGATACCAATTCATTTTTTTTCCTGATTTTCCTATTGTCTTGCTATCAACCATAGGCAACAACTGTATGGATACTACAATTCACCTTACAAGCTTTATTACAATCATCAAATTGTATGGTTGATTAGCAGGAAAATATTGGACTTACCACATAGTTGGGCGGCCATCCAAGAGTCTCCATCTCTTAGACTTTTTCGAGAATATTCACAAACGAAAGACACAATATGATGATGGAGTTCACACATTCAATCATCGAACTTTCCAAGACTTGTTCACAAAGTTTCTGCACAATGCTTGACCAATAAAGTCAAAATGTTTGTTAGTACAACATGGCTAACATAGTCTTGAGTTCCCAGCTTTCACTGTTGTGAGTGAACAACCAGACCAATTCATTGTCAAGTTTCTGCTCACTTGAAGTCAAACAATCTAGGAATATAAGACCGTAAAACACAAGTATGAAGACCGAATGACTACTGTCCAAGACAACACTCTAGCTGACTAAGTACAAACTTAAAAGAGGCAACAAATTTCTAATATTAATAATTACCAAAACCCAGAGTATTCCAAAGCCTGATTGATTCATATGAGGCTCATTGATGAACGTTCATGATGACTCATCACTAAAGACCATTGAGTCTGTCAATCTGAGCTATACCATGTTCTTACAACCTTTCAGCTTTGATATGGAATTCTCTTCATGGATCAAATATCCTACTACATATAGCATGATCAAGGCAAGGGTTTCAATCGTATTCAGTAAATCCTGGTCGTTTAAGCAGTATTTGTAAGTTTGCATAATCTGTAAGTAGAGTATCAACAGCTGTTACTGGTACACTGAAAATACAGTTTGATAAAAAGTCTCAAATGGCATTTTGAAACCTCGAAGGGAACTCCAAGTAAACAAGAAACTTCGGAGATTTTCGGATCAAATTATTCCTTCCATTAAGGCTCAGAGTAGCAAGCATGGATGTGCTCCGTTATCTGAGTTTCAAAAATCTGAACTTATAGACAGCACTTGCACCCTGTGACATTTCAAAGCAAGAAGCCTGGGACTGACTGCGGAGCTTACCCTAACTTATGCAAACTCAGAAGCATGATCCGACTAAATAGCAGCAACAACAATATAGCAAGAACGCTGGCATATGATAAGAAACAACCAATGTTACCATGTGGCTGGGACTAGATCTAGCATTATAGGGCTAGAGATTTCAATTCGTTATAGCAGACTCATAAACAGCGAATGAAAATTATGAAATCATATCTGGAAAATTTTCAGTAACAAAATTTATTTTTACTCTAGTTCTTCAAAAATGAACTCCAGTAAAAGCTTAAGCTCATTACCTTTTGTGCAACAGCTACCTCCTGATGTTTTGATTGCACGCCCTGCAGCCAAGCAAGGAACTTTTTTTTGAATCAGAAAACAGAAGCCAAACAGGTTAAGTCTTCGGAATGTCAGGTACCTTCAGGCGGAATAGTAAACCACATCAGAAATGCGTTAGATCCTTTTTACGTCTGACTTAGTTTGGAAGGACGTAGAACAAAGCCATTGTGGAAGTGACGTAGTCCAAGAATTCAGAATTAGGAAACTGGTAGATCCGCCTAAATTTCCGAAGACAAAACTTCAACTCATCAAGATCTGGACCAAATTCGCACATCTGATACGTTTTTGCAAGCTCAGCTTAATTCGAGAAGGGATTGTTGCACGAAATTGAAATCATTCTTTTTGTCCCTGTGAAATACCAGTTCTTTGAGTTTGCCCAATTCGTACCCAAATGATGTGTAATGTCCAAAAACTACTTCCAACCCTAAAATATATAAATTGAGTGATCGATAATATCATCAACCATGTCCATGCACAGATAATACTCTTCGCAGCAGCTCTCTGCACGGCCTTGCAGCTTTCATCGCCGAAATGCTCGAAGCAGAACAGCAAACAGCAAACATAAACGAGCTTTACCCACTCCTCTTTGAAACACTATGTCGCTCACGCGCAGATAAACGTAAGTACTTGACTGCGTGCACGGATCAAACGCATGTCTCGCCCATTCTGAATTCACAGACCGCTCAAAGCGTAGATACAAGTAAGAATTCTGCTGTTTTCGGCAAATACGGTGTCCTTGAAGCCTCGGAGATGACGTTGTGAGAACTATTCCGCTGTGGACGCACTAGGCCAACTGCAAAAAGCTAATGCCTGCTCACGCCGTTGCTCGCTGAATCAATGCCTTGAAACTTGGTATTGATTCAAAGCAGGTGGTGGGGAAGAACATCTGTCATCCGCTGTTTCCCTGCCCTCACCCGTACCAGCTGCTCTCGCACGCCATGCCGCAGGAATGCGATCGAGCAGCATACTCGAAGCAAAACTGGAAGGAAGCAGAGACAATAGAAAGGGCCAAAGGGGGAGTCGCGAGAGAGAGAGAGAGAGAGAGAGAGAAAAAGAGAGAAAATAGTGCATGCGCCGAAGGAAATGCCTCGGATTCTCTCACCACATGGACTTGGCCTGTTCCTTAACAAACAATTAACAAAGAAATCCAATTGAATAATTCCTTACATTAAAAAAACTGCAAAGATATATCTAATAACAATAATAATAATAGGCGAACTGTAGCGTGTGCACTGTGCTGGCCTGATTGATTATTTATGCAAGCAACTTTCAGAAGTAAAAATAGTTAAAAAATAAATTGTAAAAAAGCGAGATTTATAATTTAATGTGGTATTGCAGACATACGGGGAAAAAGGCTTCTATTTAGTGGCCCGTGGGCCAACGGTTCACCGATCGCGGAATCCTCCAGCTGCCGGAAGTGCTTGTTAGTGGGGGGTGCCTGAGTAATACGGGCAGGCATGAGTGGATGGGCGGTCCCTGTTGACGGCGTGTAGAACACACGACGTCAAACTGCAATTTGCAAGACCAGGCCGTCAAAGAACGGACGGCGACGGCGTGCGTAGTAGGTGAAGAAGAATCGCGCTGGTGACTGGTCCTCATCCATGGTCCGCACTATCCCTCGCCTCCTTCGTTTTCGTATTATGGAATGGGGCGGGCAGAGGCCAAAATTTTAAAAATCTTTACCATTGCGTAATGGGTAACCGGGTCTTTTTTTCAGAGGACCTTTATGAACTGTAATGAGCACTTGAATGTATGTTATCCAATCTCAAAAGGCCACGTGGCAGTCCGCAATCAACTGAAGGTCAAAGGTTACAGAATGGGCAGGCGGATGACGCGATGGAAGTGAGGAGCAAGCAGAATGGGCAGGGTGGCTGCCGCGATGGAAGCGCGGAAAGGCAGCGACAGATAATGAGTTTTAATCTGTCCGCAAATGGGCGGAATTAGCATCGGGTATCCATTACGTATGCTGGACCCCCGCCGGGGTACTCGTAGTAGGTTTGTCTCATCTCTTGGGCATGCCCATGGATTCTATGATTTTTCGTTTTAAACCAAAATCTTTCCTCAAAGCTTATGACCTAAGGATGGTGTCAACGAGATAGATGGGGGTAGTTCCTTTGTCACATCTCGTATTAGGTGACATAGATCCACATGTCTCCCACCCCCTTTTACATAAGGGCCAATTACTCCAATGACTTGTTCCCCATTGAGCATGACGTTTTAGGTGGCACTTGGATCCCAAGCTCCACCAACTCTCAACCTTAAAGATGCCAAGCATTTCCCCAAAATGTCTACTTTCTACATATCATTGGTTTCTCAAAATATATGCAATGCTTTTTTCTCATTATTTATCATAGTTTGTTATTATCATGAAAAGCTTTTATTGGTTCAGTGTGAAGCCTTGATATATATACATAAAAAGAGAGAGAGAGAGAGAGAGAGAGAGAGAGAGAGATGATAATGAGCATGGTAGATTATGTATTAGGTAATGGCCATTAGGAGGGCCATTACCACAAATAATTGGGGACCCAAATAGCGAGTGGCGGAGGCCACGAGGTCCTCGGGGACCGAATTATCTGTGGTAATGGCCCGACCAATTGATCATTACCTGACATAATTGTCATTGGGTTGATTTTATTGGTGCTCTCTCTCTCTCTCTCTCTCTCT
Source organism: Diphasiastrum complanatum (assembly GCA_029204225.1). Classification (NCBI taxonomy): domain Eukaryota; kingdom Viridiplantae; phylum Streptophyta; class Lycopodiopsida; order Lycopodiales; family Lycopodiaceae; genus Diphasiastrum; species Diphasiastrum complanatum. Next base: position 51,477,872 of record CM055093.1, read on the forward strand.
CTCTCTCTCTCTCTCTCTCTCTCTCTCTCTCTCTCTCTCCCTTTGACCACAAAGGGGTGGAAGACAAAGAAAGATAAATACAAAGGCATGTCTACCTAGGTAGGTGTAGCAAGAAGAAGTATAGAGGATAAAGGGAGATAAATCATCACCAAAAATATAGAAATTCAAGGATCTCACACCTTGCACACTAGCAAAGAGAGCAAGCGTTCACCCACCATCACCATTGGTCTATTCAAGACCATCCACTAACATATGAAAAAGAATTTGCCTTATACATTCCATTGATGGCTACATGATTAGTCAATTCATGTCGCTTGTGTACCAATCAATCTAGTCACATTCACTTATTGTTTGGTAAGCTTTGTAAACATTATAATCAATTATGCACATATTAAAGTAGAAAAATTATGTAGTAGAGTAGTACCCTTCATACACAACATTCACAAGAGAAAACTTTTGTCAAGTCGACCACCATAGTGTTTGGATGTGAGCTATTAATTTGTAGCGCATGCATCCCAAAGGGAGCTGGGCGCCAGGAGTAAAGCTTGCACTTGTAGCTAGCTTTACAACATATTTAGTCCCATTCTCTAGAACTTTAATTAACATATACTGATTCATGGACTATCATTTCTTTAAGATATTAGCCGAAGAGGTGAGTTACCATACACAAATCTATGTATCATGTTATTAGTAGGCTAAGAAAAATTGTGTCATCTTTATTATGTGCATAATGAATGTTTGTTATATATAATCTCTGGGATTGCTTACACTAGCACTAAATAGACTATCATTTTCCTTCCCTCTCTTCAAGGAAGAGAAGGCATTTATCTCATCAATTGAATCAATAAGAAATATCAATACATGGACACTCGATTGTTGTGCACGACAACAACTTGATTCATTGGTTCCATTGCATTAGTCCACAAAGTCACACACAGGCCATGTGTCAAATGACTTGGTAGCAATTCAACCCCTAACATCTAATTGGCTCCATTATCAAGATTACTTTCATCCAATTTAGTGAAATGTCTAGATATACCATGGAAAACTCAAATGAAGGTTGAAGTACTTGAGATTGATGAATTGATGCTTGAATCTTAAGTAAATTCAAATATGGGATTGTAGTTGAAATTTATTTGGGTTTTTTTTTTTATAAAGATTTCAAGATTTTTTTGGTATATGATTTAATCTATCCTCCTAAAACAATGTTTTTATTACTAGGGATATAAATGGTTGATGATGAATAATCGATGTGCCTAGACTCTCATTGGCATTGTCAAGCCTAGACATGGTAGACATCTAATCAACTAAGTTTGTATAATTTCTAATCCATCACTTTGCTTGAGTATTGAGATTGGGTGATAGTCACCTTGAAATGGTTAGACTACCACCATTATTGCAATGTGATGTGAATAGGAAATATCTTAAAAGATTAGACATTGGTCGGAAAGACATAATTTCCTTGTTACCTCTTTTCCCCTCCCTTTGAGGGATATTATGGATAGTTATTACCATTGGTAAGGTATAGATAGAACTTATCCATCTGTCAGAATTGCAACATAATAAGGGTTTGATCCTACAAGGAGAAGATGATTTAAAGGTGAAAACTAAGCACTACAATAGGAGAAAAGGGAGTTGTCACTAACTAACTCTAGAAAGGCCTTTGATATCTCCTATCAAAGGATTCAAGGTAGTATATCAATCCTAGAAAGGCAATATAAGATATTGCAAGCTCGATGGATGGTTCTGTGTCTTCTAAATCCTACTTTTGGCTATTTGTGGACACCATACCCTTCTTAGCTCTTGATCGCTTTGGGTTCCAAGGCTTAACAAAACTACTTACTTGGATTAAGGCCTATCCATATGATTACTAAGATCTTTCTAAGCATGCTCAAAGAAAAAAAAAGAGAGGGAAAGATAAGAAATGATTGTTACTAGAAGACAGTCTTCCTAAAAGCTCATGCCATCTCTATGCTTGCTTGGTTTCTCCTCACGCTCCTTGTAGAAGTAAAAACCTACTTTTTGTCATGTACTTTTAGTACATTATTCTTATCAATGCAAAATAATATCCAATGTAAGCTTTGTTGGGTCCAAAAGGAGCTATTAGCCTTTCGAATAAGGCGGTTCCCTCTTTAGGTCCTTCAAAGTACGTTAATAAGGATAATAGGCCAATAAGGACCCAAATACATTTAATAAGGCTTAACAAGGGCTACTGTATCCCTCAAGATATTTATGTTTAGTCAAGCTAGAGAATTGTCTATAAGTAGACAAGAGACATCAATTTTAGGATTTTTTTTGGCTCATTTGCAAATCAGAGAGCTCTAAGCTTTCTCTTGTGAATGTGAGCCTTGGAATTTCCATTGCTAGGTCTCATGTGCCTTATCTACATGAATTCAGGCTCCACTCAATGCTTTGTACTCATGTCTTCATCCTTAATGTGATTCCATGGAGATCTCCTTGTCAAAAGATCCTTTATTAGATGTATAGTGGATGTATTATCCATGAGAATTAGTGGCTCATCACTGTTCTCTCCTAGCCCATAAAAAGGCAATTTGTTTCCTACAGTCCATTGTTGACATCAAGCAAACATTTCTTTTGAGCCCAATAAAGCTTGTATTGCATCATTGGTTTTCTAGCATGAAAAGCTACAAATTTCCAAAGCGAAAGTGGCCTACAGTCCATCCCTGGACAACAAGCATAGAGGGCCATTTTTTTTTTAAGACATTCAATCTTTTATTCAAGCTATGATCTAGCACTTCAGTAAGTGGTAAAAATAATAAGAAATGATATCTAAATCAAGCATAGAATGTGATTGTAGTACATTACTACATCAGTGTAGAAGAATTGTAGCAAAAGCAATGTAGTCATGAGTTTCTCAATGTACAAACATGGTGATAGAAGAGTATCTTTCAGGGTGCCATCACAAGAAAAGCTTTGTAGTGAAAAAACCTCTACAATTTGGTGTAAAAGATATAGACTAAACTATCTCATATATATAGTAATAGGTCGTAAAGCTTCTCGAGGAAGCAACAGTGTAACTTGAGAGAAAAGCTATTACTCTTGTCCATAAGTTGTGGTTGAGCTTAAAAAACTTCGCAATGCATGTAACTTGTGTAGTACAAGTAAGTAAAAATTCTTTAAACAAGAGAGGTCTGTTATGGTATGAGTATAGGACCTTATTTTCAAAGTGTTGATCGTCGTGTGTTGCAGTTAAGCTGTGCGTAGTGTAGAGGAATATTTTAAAGCAAAGAACCATTCATGAGAGAGAGAGAGAGAGAGAGAGAGAGAGAGAGAGAGAGAGAGAGTTAAAAGCATTCACATAGTTCCTCTTGCTTAAGCAAGACCAAACCCTTTTAAACCTTTATTCATAAGCCAACAAGGTAAAATATAGTTGAGAAGTAAAATATAGTGCAATAGAAAGGGCAAATATGAAATTTACATAATTACTTAAGCTACAATTAAAGAAAAAAAAGGGTGTTGGCTTGCATAGTGTCGCTTATTGTGTTAGGGCAAATCCATGTCATACTAACATTGGAACTATACCGACTCTTGCACAAATCCATGCATTCCAAGAGAACTTAAGCCAAGAAAACTAGCACAATTATGCCTTTTGGGTTAGGTTGATACAAGTCTAAAACCTACCGTGTAAACAATAAGCAAGCTAAGTTAAAAGTAAGGTATTAACTAGGAGTTGCAGAAAACAACGTATAGTAACGTTTTTGATTTGTCATGATAGTGATACTCTGTTGGGGGTATTCCCAACGAATTGTAAATAAATGAAATCGACCAATAAAATGTGCTGCGAGGGCATGGCATCCTGCACGTATAAGCCCATGGCCCAATGAGCACGCAAGCTTAAGTTGTAAATAAAATAAAATAGACTTGGGCCTTTGAATTAAAATAAAACTAGAGGCCCAAAGTCATTTTTGAACTTAGAGATTACTTTTTAGAGTTGGGTCCAAATTGGAACTCACATGAATCTTGTGAATTTCAATGTACTTTTTGTGGACCCTTGGATCAAGTTGGGTCCAAGATAAATGGATAGGATCAATGTAGATATTAGCCAATAGGATTTTGGGGCAAGGGCCTTCCCCATTTTATAAAAAGGCACCATTTGTACTCTATTTTCATGTAGAGAGGAGGAGACTCTATCATTTTGAGAGCTCAAGCATCCTCATTTGCTAATCACTCTTGCTTATGCTATTGTTGTGGTTGCTTGTTATTTCCATTTCTCATGCTTTTTGTTTATGCTAGTTAAGGTTTTTCCATAAGCATTGAAATTGAGCATTGGAGCTAACCTCCATCTCATCTCTCTCTCTTTATCTCTTCTCCTTCTCCTTCCTCTTCTATTCTATCCTTTCTCTTCACCAACAAATCATGATGAAGTTAGTTAGGGGAGTAGAGTTACTGTGAGTAGTGTTAGGGGAGGTAGAGTTAGACAAAAAGCAGGAAACTAACTAAAAGTAGCATCTATGCATAGTTAGGTACCTATCCAGTGAACTAACCCTTGTTGACAGGTGGGAGGGCTATACTACGCAAGATCTTCAACCCTATAGTGGCGTCGTTGCCCGGGATAGGTTTCCACTAGCTAGTGTAGCTTCATTTTAGCTATTTTCTTGCTTTTTAGAGTAGTTTTAGGTAGATTTTTGGGAGTTTAGAGTTAGTTTTCTGATTTTTTTGTGTTTGGACTGTTCACAACTAGCAGAGGAGGTGTGAGAGGGTAGAGGAGGGCCTGAATAGCCTCTAAGGGCTTGAAACCCAAACCAACTAGCCAAAAAATCCAAAAAACACACCAATCTACATTTTGGAGGGAAAAAGAGCCTAAAATCTCATGAGATTTTTATATCTCCAAAACCAGTGTGAATTAACCCTTGCATGATTGGCAGCAGCTCCAGGGTACTATCCCAAACCTGCATAGAAGCCTGCGAGGGTTAGTTCCAAGCAGATTGCCAAAATCAAGGAAAAATCACAAAAAATTCAAAAACCCCTTGAAAAAATCCAAAAAAATTCAAATCTTCACCAGAACTCTCGCAGACCCCTCTGAAGTTCCATCTCAGTGAGACCAGGACACAAATTAAAAGCTTGCGAGATTTAGTTTGATGTCTAAAAGCCTGTGCGAGAGTTCCAAGTGAAAAAAAGACGAGAAAGTACCAGAGAACCCTCGCAGACACCAAATTTTTCAGTTCCAGTGGGCAAGAACTCTCGCAGAAGATTTTGAAGTTCCATTTCAGTAAGACAAGGACACATAAAAGCCTGTGAGAGTTAGTTTGATTTCAGTGTGCAGAAAATTGGGTTTAAGTGCTAAAAAATCACTAAAAAGTGAAGATCCAGCAAATCCTTCAAGTAAGAACTCTTGCAGACCCTCTCAATCAATTCAGAATAATAATTTCCATCATTGATGAAGCCTGCGAGAGTTAGTTTTAAGATTTGGTGAATATCAAGCCAAAATAGTGGTTTTGGACCCTCGCATACGGTGAGATTTTCAATTAGTGCGAGAGTTAACTCTCGCAAAGAATTCCATAGTGAGATCTGACCTAGATCCGGGTACTGTGATCCTTGAGAGAGTTACTTCCAAAGATCTGAGAGATATCAAGTTTTTTATTTGCAAAAATAGCTAAAGAATCCTTGCACAGCCAACTCTCGCACAAGAGAACCCTCGCAGACTAGATCAGTGGAAAGATCTACACCATATCCAGCTACTGTCAAAATCTCAGGTCAATTAGTGCAAGGAGTAAGAAGTTATCAAGGAAAAACCACCGTAAAAGGCCTAAATTTCACTTCCGGCCGATCAGATCGATTAAATCCTTAAGATCCAGACTATATCCCACTATACAAACAAGATCCAACCACTTTGGAACCCACCATTGGATGAATCTGAGTCGGGATGATCAATAGCACGAAGGATACCAAATCAAGCACCACACCTTCCCAGATTAGCAACTGTGCAACAAGAGGCAGCACCGAAACCAACTGGATCCAATGGGCCAACCCGTACCTGTCGCTCCCTTGCAAGCAATCCGGAGAGCACCTCGAATGGAAATACCAAAATACTACGGATCATCAGATCCCATCCAATTCCTCCAGATCTACGAGCAAGCCTATAAAATCTATGGTGAACGAACACCTGCAGAAAAGCTGATGTTGTTTTCCATGTCCTTATTAGCAGTGGCTCAAGATTGGTTTTTAAACCTGTCAGAGGAAAAAAAAATCCACATGGGAAGCGGTTAAGGCGACTCTCATTACGCACTTTAGACCAAGAAAGTTCTTGAAAGACCCATTTCTCCTACTGAGTAAAGCCAAGATGGGAAAACGAGAAAGGGTCAAGGACTATATTGAACGGGTCAAACATCTACGATCCGAGTGCAGTGCAGTCCTAACTCCCGATCATGCGGTGATCATGTGGTTCCTAGCCGGACTACCACGAAGCATCAGAAGAGAACTGAAACGACGGGAGTGTTGACAGATCCCCTGCTCCAGAGGACCTGTTGTTTACCTTTTTGTTTCTTGCCTACAGATCTATTTCTTGCCTGTTACCAGGCTCGCTTGGGCATTACTTACTGTTTCTTATTTGTTACAATGCCCAGGCCAGGCAGAAATGGACTGAATAACTCTGTAGTATATTTCTTTGTCCTACCTGTCAGAGGACTACTCAGGGATGTCACTCTTGAACGCACTCACATTCTACATAGGATGCAAGCCAAGAACGCTCATTCACAGATCAACATGCAAACCAAATGAACGTTCTATAGTTTCTACTCCTACTTACTCTAAAAATGGATTGAAATCAGGTTCTACACTACACTGAACTGAGCTACATTTGCATAACTGATAAACAAGAAACAAGAACTAATCTACAACATGTTAGAAGTCCAAGAATTAAGAAACCAACCAGTCTATTGATTCTTGGACATCCCAAGAACATCAAGAACTGGATTGTACAGAGATATGCAAGAATCACAACACAGATCCAGCCTATTTAGTTTACTTGAATGTTGGCTCCTACATTAATCCACAAGAAAACATGAAATCTAATCCACAACTAGGAAAGCAAGAAAACTAGTCCACTCTAAATCCACAACCACACACAATATGAATGGAAGGGCATGACCATAGGGGCATCACTCAAGAAAACCATCATGATCAAGGAGCTTAGTGTAGCATCAAACTCATGGGAAATCTTCTTATTAAGCATGGAGTAGATACAATGCAAAAAGCTCCCCTTCACAAAGAAGGAGTCTCTTAAATAAGCAAGAGAGCTCCTTAGGTGGCATCCTAGTGGAATTTCCACATTTCACAAATTACAAGTGGAATATTGCTCTCCACTAGAGGTCACCATCAACAGGTGGATCACTCTACTTTCTTTAAGAGGGGTCTACTTGCATTTATTACATTTGCTTAGAAATACTAGTTCCTACATGGTCATTCCATCTTCTGGGATTCACCATGAGGCTTACACAGTTATTGCTTGTTATTACTAACTAGCATTTCTCGGCTCTCATACTTGGCTCTCAGTCTTCATTTGTCTCATCTTCTCAGAGACCTCCTCGGTCTAAGGTGAGAGGTGCTCTTGAGTTGCTCTGTCTGAGTATCTTGGGGATTCGTCAGAATCAGCCAACATCATCCCACCCCTAATGTGTTGCAGGATCCACTGAAACTCATATTGGATGATGTCGCTCCACTTTGCATTGGCATCTTCGATTGTCACTTGGAAAAGTGTAGATCCTCGTTCGCTTACATAAAACCAAGTGCTTATTGTCGCCAGTCTTTATCACAAAAACTGTTTTTCACCAATTGCCGCAATTGGACTAGAATCTCTTATTGTTGCAATGGATTGACATTCTCAAAATTTGGAGATCTCTCAACAGCTTCACAACTCTGCATGCATGAGTGCTTTCCATGTATCTCTTTGTTTAGTCACTTGTATCTGCCATTGACGGTTTCATCTTTGGTTTCTTGGCAGATTCTATATTCTGGGAGGTCTGTATCTTCCATTTGCCTCTGGGTGTTTCCGTGGTTCTTCTCTCAATTGAAGTTCTAGTCTCAAGGAAAACCTTTGATCTACAGGGTGCACAAACTTTGATTATCAGTCTCAAGGGGATGGATTCATCAAAAATTGGTGGTAGGAACAGTTTTGGATGGACAGTTTGGTAACGGTAAGGAAACATGATGAAGGCTTGGTGGTAGGGTGAAGGAACTGATAGTTCTATGGTTGCATCCTTGGACCCTTGCAATGTTGAGCTTCGACCACCACTTGCTGGATGAGGAGCTCGCTTTATTTTGTAGGTTCACAAATTCATCTTTCATTTTTTGCAGCTCTTTCTTTTGATCCGTTACTTTTGGATCTCTTTGGGCTTCATAAGAGGGGATTCAACTATCATTACTCCAGAGAGTTTCTTTTGATCAAGATCAATCTGACTCATCTATTGCTTAAGTTTTGTCATTTCTTCCCCAGCCTTCTAGATCTTTCTTTTTATTTCTTCTAGCTGCATTGCCTGCTTTTGTAGGTCTTTTTCGACTGAACAACCAATATAGGTGGTAGTTGGTCTCCGCAAGACACTTGCAATGATCTACCAGCTGCTTAAGTAAGACTATCAAAAACTGAAAATTTTTCAGAAGAATAGTAAACTGATGATAAACAGATAGATGGAAGAAAGGGTGGTGGTGACAACGGTAGATGGTGTGGACGATAGACATGAGAATGGGCGCAGAAGTATGGCAAGAGGTTGGTTGAAGAAGGAGACTAATTTTCCAATGCTTGTGTTTTTTTTTTTTTTCTGAAGGATCTTCGTCATGATTGGAATACTTCTTCTGATTGAGTCACTTTGAATTCCCCATCTGCCTTCTTTAGTCTTGTCTTTTTCATATTAGACTTGTGACCTTGGCTGTCAATCTTGCTGATGTTGTTGCTGGCGGCACAACTGCTCCAGTGGATCCAAGCAAATCCACTCTCTCCCCTCCCCCCAAAAAAAAACTCTGTTGGCGGGAATGTTGTTGCTGGTGACTGTTCATGCTCAAGATTGGATTGGCATGTGGAACACGTAGTTGAAACTTGTTGAACATGCGACTGGACTAAAGATTGAACAAATTTTAACTAAATTTGTTTTGATCTTGCTGTAGTTGACTCAAAGAATAATATGACAATGAGATGCAGGAATCAACTCTAAGTTGACATGGATTTTTCATATGTCTCAAAGATCCTAAACTATTGTACAAGGAAATCTGAAGATGGATAGATGAATGAAAATGTGCTCTGGAGATGCTCTATAGAAGACTCTCGTGCAGTAGCTATTCCTCATGCAAAAATCAATCACACAAAATAGGTGAAGAGAAACAAGGAAATAAACAAACGTTACAGAGAGTGAGAACAGTATAGCACTTGTCGAACAAAACTTGCATTCATCAACATTGATAATGTATCTTGATAGTTGCAATATTTCAGTTGTTTTGTAGAGTAATGTGACTTACTCTGACATGCCCTTGTCAAAGCAAGACAGGGTTGGTTACACTAAATCTACCATCATTGATAGCAGATGTTGTAAGATATAGCTTGAGATGCAGGTATGGTTGAGGTACTATGTCCTGAGGACCTCTCTAAACAAGAGATTCAGAATCGAATCTCTATATGGATTTCCGAATCCTAGATTTATTATGGATTGGCACATTGGGATCTTATCAGCATGTGGAAAGACAAATAGATTTGAGGTTGTAGAAGGGGAGAAAAACTGTCAATTCCCTGTGGAGGTTGCTCTTGGTTTACATTGTAGCAGATGACGGAATATCGGTTTCACTGTCTTTCGACAAGGACTCATTTCATATTAGTGTCTTTTTGCATTATGGAACTGGTGTATTGGATGGTGATGTAGAAGTTTATAAGAAACTTCTCGATTGAGCAGCAGGTTTAACTGTTGGTTGCTATGTTGCTCGTGTTGTTGTCATGAAGATCCTATTGTGATTCCTAACTGACGTGACGGGCAGGTAGGATCTTAGTTGGTTGCTTTGGACAGTCTTTGAAATGTGTTTTTGGATACAGTCGGGACACTCGGCATGGTACTGGGTCTTAACTGGACAATCAACCATGAAGTGGCCGGTTTCACCACAGATGAAACATCTGGTGTGTAGTGGCCCTTGTATAACGGCGTAGCCATCTTGTATGGCTGGTGGTTCTGGACTTGCTGGTGGATATTCATGATAAGGCAAGGCATTTCCAGATTGTAATGGGTGTTCTTCATATTGTTGAACTGTATGTGCTTGAATAGGTCGATATGAAGGACAAGCATCAACAAGATGCGTAGCCCAGCAGTGTGGGCACCATATTGTTTTTCGTCTATAAGGTACCTATGCAAGGTTTGGCTGACCAGGCATACTGCTTTGGATAGACTTCAGGGTAGTTTGAAACTCATTGGTGAGTTTCTCCATTTGAAATTGTTGTTGCTTATTAAACAACTCCAGTTGTAATTTCCAAAGCTGATCTCAGGTGTCCTCGATCGGCTTCAACTCATGGACAGGTGCACGTGGTGCTCGTCTTTCCCTAGATTCGTCAACATCTGATTCTTCGTCTTCTTCCTTGATGGCATCAGACATAGCTAACTTTAGACTTGTGTATTCATCATTGGATTTAAGCTCGTGTCTAATCCATCTTGGAAGGCCGACTAAGAACCAGATGATGAGCATCTGTTCGGAGGGTTGTTCTTGTGCTTGACTTTTGAGGCATTTGAAACACTCGATATAGTCTCGTACACGTTCATCCTTTGCCATCTTGATGTTACTCAATTTGACAAAAGGACTCTCGATTAAGCGAAAGGGCTTAAAACGCTTGATAAAGGACTCTTTTAAAATTGACCAATCTGTCTTCTCTTCACGATCAAGGTTGAAAAACCAGTCACGTGCTTTAGCGATCATGGTCATCGAAAACAGTTGGACCATAGCATCGGGGGATGTTTTGCCATATACATCACATGCATTCTCAAAGATTTGCAAAAATCTTTGAGGGTCCGAACTACCGTCAAACTTTGGTAGATCTAGCTCGGGTATACGTCTTTCAAAATGAGCATCGTGGGTAGCAGAAGCACCATTAACGTTGGTTCTGGCTTGGGAGGGGTCAGCACCATAAGGGTATGCATTTCTGGTGTTTTGGATTTTTTAGGATTTTTGGTGTTTTCAAATTTTTTAGGGTTTTTGGTGTTTTTGTATTTTTTAGGGTGTTGAAGGAAGTGAAGGTGGAGACTCAGTATAAAAAGGGCTTTCCATTGGTATGAGTGTTGTTTTTTGTAAAAAAATTGGTGTTCATGTCCTTTTTCTTTTTTTTCCAGCCTCTAAGGCTTTGGGGAGACGGTGGTTCGGTCGAAATGCCAATCAGAGGTGTCGTTTGAAGGTTATGGTCCGGTCGAGATGGGTGTTTAATTGCTCCGGTCGAGCTTTGACCTGATTGCTTCGGTTGAGATCTCAGCGGACACTTCGGTCGAGATTTTAGGGAGGACTTCAGTGGACACTTCGGTCGAGGTTGGACCTAGAACCGTTGGTCAAGATCTGACGCGAACCTGTCGGTCGAGATCTGATCAAAAATCCGTCGGTCGAGATCTGACGCGAACCCATCGGTCGAAATCTGATCGAAAACCCGTCGGTTGAGATCTGACGTGAACCCGTCGGTCGAGATTTCAAAAAAAAAAAAAAAACGTCGGTTGAGATTTCAGAAAAAACGTCGGTTGAGATTTCAAAAAAAACGTCGGTTGAGTTTTCAGAAAAAATCATCGGTTGAGATATGAGCGGAGGGCATCGGCTAAGATGTGAAGGGAAGCATCGGCTGAGATTTGAACTGGAGCTCCGGTTGAGATTTGAAGCTGGTGCTTCGGTTGAGAGTTGAAGAGGCCCTCCGGTTGGGATCTGAAGCGTGAGAAAACTGGAGGAGCAGGAGCTTGGATAAATTGAAATCTAGGTCTGTTAGTGTGTTTGGTTACAAGTGATTGGCGAGTCTAACAACTCATGGATTTGGATAATAATGTAGCCAACGGGGTGGCTTTGTTCAGTTGCAGAAACTCAGATGTGTTTAAAGATTTAGAGTGCACTTGCAGTGAATGGAGCATGGGCAAGGTTGCGGGTTTCTGATGTAGAAGATGTTGGAATTCAATGGGCAACGGTGCCAAATGTTGACAGATCCAGGACCTGTTGTTTACCTTTCTGCTTCTTGCTTACAGATCTATTTCTTGCATGTTACCAGGCTCGTTTGGGCATTACTTGACTGGTTTTTGTTTGTTACAATGCCCAGGCCAGGCAGAAACAGACTGAATAACTCTGTAGTATATTTCTTTATCCTGCCTATCACAGGACTACTCAGGGACGTCACTCTTGAATGCACTTACATTCTACATAGGATGCAAGCCAAGAACGCTCATTCACAGATCAGCATGCAAACCAAATGAACGTTCTATAATTTCTACTACTACTTACTCTAAAAACGGATTGAAATCAGGTTCTACACTACACTGAACTGAGCTACATTTGCATAACTGATAAACAAGAAACAAGAACTAAAATACAGTATGTTTAGAAGTCCAAGAATCAAGAAACCAACCAGTCTATTGATTCTTGGACATCCCAAGAACATCAAGACCTGGATTGCACAGAGATATGCAAGAATCACACCACAGATCCAGCCCTTTGTATTCTCTTCATTTTTCTCATTATCTCAAAAAATAAATGAATTAAAAAAAGTACTGCCATTAATAAATTACTTGAATGCTGGCTCCTACATTAATCCACAAGAAAACATGAAATCTAATCCACAACTAGGAAATCAAGAAAACTAACCACTCTAAATCCACAACCACACACAATATGAATGGAAAAGGGCATGATCATAGGGGCATCACTCAAGAAAACCATCATGATCAAGGAGCTTAGTGTAGCATCAAACTCATGGAAAATCTTCTTATTAAGCATGGAATAGATACAATGCAAAAAACTCCTCTTCACAAAGAAGGAGTCTCTTAAATAAGCAAGAGAGCTCCTTAGGTGGCATCCTAGTGGAATTTCCACATTTCACAAATTACAAGTAGAATATTGCTCTCCACTAGAGGTCGCCATCAAAAGGTGGCTCACTCTACTTTCTTTAAGAGGGGTCTACTTGCATTTATTACATTTGCTTAGAAATACTAGTTCCTACATGGTCATTCCATCTTCCGGGATTCACCATGAGGCTTACACAATTATTGCTTGTTCTTACTAACTAGCATTTCTCGGCTCTCATACTCGGCTCTTCATTCATCTCGTCTTCTTAGAGACCTCCTCGGTCTAAGATGAGAGGTGCTCTTGAGTTGTTTTGTCCGAGTATCTTGGGGATTCGTCAGAATCAGCCAACAGGGAGCAATACGCTACTCTGCAAGAAGCTATGGAAGATGCCATCAGGGAAGAGGACAAGGGATCTGATGACAAATAGCCATCCACCACACTCCTACTCCCTCGTTAGCATCGTCATCATCAATGCATCTACTCTATCCATAGAACTGTTGTTGGAGCAAATGACAAAATTATACAAACAGCAGATGGAGCAACTTACGGTGCAGTTTGACCAGAAACTGAAAGCCTTACAGGGAGCTGTAGTAGTAACGCCACATCAACCGGAACCAAACCAATGGGAGAATGTATGGTGTTCAGTGTGCATGCAAAACCATACAGTGAATGAGTGTCTAGTCCTAAAGCAAAATCTGAGACTGACACATAGATTCTGCCATCTATGCAATGCAACATCGCACGATACGACATTTTGCCCGTTTAACCCCGGATTGTTCAACAAAAGAGAAGTCCTTTATTAGACTTCTTATCCATACCATCAAGGGGCACCAAGGTACGGTGCACCAAATCAGCAACATCGTATGGTCTTACCTGCACCACCAGGGCTAGCCAATCAACAAGTGGCCCATGTAAATATGACAGCAGCAGAACCAGAGATGCAAGTACCACCTCAATCTGAGCAGTAGCAATGGTACGAACTAGATGAACCATTTATGGATCTTGTCATAAATGAATATTTTACGGCCTATGCAGCTCTAACTCAACATCAAGACAGAACAAATTACGGCTACTATGGATGCGACGAAGGACACAGAATTGTGGAATGTCCCTACAAGGGACAATATACATCCTTCTGTCGAAAATGCGGTTATGGACACTATTACAAGAATTGTCCATTTCAACCTAGAACCAGTGCACCTCTCAACTTCATTGCGATACAACAACCAGCAGTTCCAGTAGGGATGCCATCAGAAAGACACCAATTCCACGCTCCTGTGTTAGCCGTCACGTGAGCACAAAAAAGGAAGAAAGTGGCTCCCTCACCACCACCCTCAGTCATTGACGACCAACCCTCAACTTCAGAGCCATATCCAAATGTGAGGGAAGAAAGAAGACAATACTAGAAAATACGACACTGGGTGCAGAAGGCACAAGCGGAGAAAAAAGAACAGGAAAGGGACAATCCCACGGAACCTCTGGTTGGCGGCGAATGGGAACCGCAAGCGGGCTCACCACTGCGCATTGATCAGAATGATCGGTTGCACCAACATGAACCACCTTTTCACATGGTGGAGCCCAAGGAACCATGCACTGAAAGGCTCACACTTTTACTGGCGAGCCGTGTTAGTTTACCACTCGCGGAACTACTGCGGATTGCACCACAAGCGAAAAGCCTTCTAGCTGAATGGGCCAAAGTGGATGAGGAGCCAGTAGTGCCTAAGCCCATATATTGTATGGGCTATGAAGAAACAAGTAGCTTCCTCCACATCGGGGCAGCATGGCAAAGCGTATGGCGATCGTGCCAATCTTGTTGACGTCTTTTGTGCACTTGTTGGGCGTGCACACTAATGACTCTGGTTTCGCAAAGCTTATGGGGGTGGAATAGCCTATGGATCTGACTCTCATCTAGTTTCAAATCGTAGGCTACCCGTAAATATGGGACGTAGAATTCTACAGGCATCACGGCCTCTTCTCCATACATGAGTTGGAATGGTGTCGTGCCAGTGGCTTTTTTTGGTGTTGTCCGATACGCCCATAGAACGACATGTAATTTGAACTCCCAATCTGACCGACTGGCTTCCACCATCTTCGTGAGGATTTTGCATAATTGTCGCCACAATAACATATCTTGCCTGTGTGAATCGCGCGTCGGGACTGATTGGTCCTACATAATCAATACCCCATTTGAAAAATGCTTGTTCAGATAAGATGGCGGTTAAAGGCATATAATCTGAAAATTGTGGCCTTTTGGCATCTTTGGCACACATCACAAGCCTTTACAAAGTTATGAGTGCCCTTGAATAGCGAAGGCCACCAATATCCAGGCAGTAACATCTTCTTAGCTATGTTTTCTAAGGCAAAATGTCCACCACCAACTCCTTTGTGTAGCAAAGATATGATGGGAATAATCTCGCCCTCAGTCAAACATCGTCTAATCACACCATCTACACCCTTTCTATAAAGTTGCCTTGCTATAAGTGTATAGGGTGCCACCTTTTAGATAAGTGCGCGTTGGACAGGTTTCGGCATCGTCGGATCTAACACCCCTATCGTTAAAAACTCTGTGATGTCTTTGGCCCACATGGGGGTCAGTCAACTTGGAAGAGTATTGCATTGGATAGGTCATCATTGATGTCCTCTGTTGGTTTCTCATCACTCGGTATTTTGGATAGATCATTAGCGACAAAATGTTGCAATCCCTTGTGCACAAAATACAAAATTCAAATTTTTGTAGTAATAACAACCAATGTTGATTCTACCTGTTGTGCAAGTTTTGTTCACAAGGTAAAGTAAAGCTTGATGATCTGTGAAAAATACAAAGGGTTTGCTCAGAAGATAATGTCAAAACTTCTAGATGGCATAAATCATCGCTAATGCCTCCCTCTTGGTTGTGGTGTAGTTCATCTCCGCAGACGTCAATTGCCTACTAAGAAAACGAATTGGATAGTCCTTCTTGTACTCTCCTAGTTGAGTTAGCACTGCACCGATGGCAAACTTCGATGCATTAGTGTGGACATGAAACTCTTTCGTGTAACCTAGAACTCGCAATATAGGAGCAGTTGTCAAGGCGTGTTTGAGTTCTTAGAAGGCCTTTCTCTGTTCATCTGTCCACTTAGGATTTACGGTCACTCTGTATATCCATCGTGCCTTACTAGCAAAGTCACAAATATGACAACGGTAGTGATTAGCGTGACAAATAAAACAATAAGTGTCCCGGACCATTTTAGGTTCTGGCCTCTCAATGATGACTTTGATCTTCTTTAGGTCGGTGGCAATCCCATTGCGCGATACAATGTAACCAAGTACAACACCGGTGGTGACCCATATCTGACATTTGTCAGGATTAAGAGAAATACCATATCTCTAGCATTGTATGAAAATAGGTTCAAGTATGGCCAGGTGCGTGGATTCTTTCGAGTGCACCCCAAGGTCATCAAGATAGTGATCTACCCCCTTCATGTCCTTGTGTTCCATGCGAAGTTATGACAATATTTTCTAAGGAGCTTCTCTAAGGCCCGACGTTGTTCGGTGTTGAGGTGTGCTCTAATATGGACAAACTTGTCCTTTGTCTCATCAGGCTCTTGAAAATTTAACTTTATGGTTTAAGCAGGGCCATCATATGGCTCATTCCCCTTTGGCTCCCATTGAGCTTGAGGTAGGTGGATAGTTACATCTTCAATGGTGAAGTCCTTGAAATGGTTGGGCACATCAATTTTGTCAGGGGGATAAGGCTTCTTAGTTCTGGCCTTAGGTGGATCTTTTGGGGTCCTAGCTGTTGGCTTGTGGACCTAGAGGATTGTGCTTCGCCTGGGGTTTCTCAAGCTATCATGAAATCACGAGGAGGCTCACCTCTATAATTTGTTTCATTTTCTCATGTATAGCTTCTTTCCTAGTTGGTTTCGCATGTGCCTTGTGAACGATGTTTCTGTGTGGCTTAGTCGCTTGAGAGACTTCGGTTAAGGTTGCATCATCTAGAGCGCAGCCTATATTTATCCACCAATCAGAGTGAGACAAATTTGTACCTACACCAGAATGGGAGAAATTGGCAAAAATCTAGCCTGGTATTTTTATGAAAGAAGTTTGTAAGTGAGTCTCACATGTGTGGAGGATGTTCCCACGTGTGGAGAATTCTGAATTAAATTTAAAATGTTAGATATAGGGGTCTTATGTTTTTTGTATCAAGCATCTAGGTGTAGGATGTTGATAGGGTCAAATTTGGGCATAGTTGGCAAATTATCCATTTCCAATTGTAATGCCACTATTGAGTCAAAATAGAGTAGGAGGCCAAACTCGAGCCAATTAGAGTGTAGACAAGTGTAATGCTTTTGTTTGATGAAGTTTAAGAGGTTCAATAGGATTTAGAAGTGGAACCATGAGTGGTCCCTATAGAATTTGAGATATGCTCAAAAATGGTCCAATAGAATTTAGAGGTGAATGGATCAATGGTCTAATAGGATTAAGAGGTGGCAAAAGTGTGGTCCAATCATGATTGAGCATTATGGTAGCTCATGGATCTATTAGTATCATTGTACTTCGCATTTGGATCTAATTGATTTTGAGATTGAGTGGATTTTGTGAGTGATTGGTTTTCTAGCTTTCTCTCTCTACCTGAGAGCTCATGATGATTTTCTCTCTCTACCCAAGGAGAGCAGCTTGTTTTTACTTAGATTATTTTTGGAACACTTCCCACACGTGTGAGTGAGAGTTGGAAGTGATTGAATGCATGTAGTAGTGTGTTTTTGCCATAGAATCAAAGATAGATCTTGAATTTCAATCTAGTCTTGATCTTGGTGCATCTGCACACCTTAGGATATCACAAGTACATGTTGTGGTCAGTCCACACGTGTGAAATCAACACAGAATATATTAAATAGTCTATCACTAGATTCTACCTCTTTCAATGATGCTAAAAATTTTGTCTTTACTAGAAGTGATGAAGAGTGTAGGATAGATGGTGTTGGTACCATCTCTTTGTGTTCAAAAAGTAAGGATCTAGAAAATGTTCTTTATGTACCATCAATCACCAAGAATATGCTAAGTGTTGGTCAACTTGTGGAAAGTGGTTTGGATGTCAACTTTAAGCATGGAGTTTGTTCCATTTTTAAGAATGATGTTTGCATTGCAAACGGATCTAAACATGGAAGATTGTTTAAATTGGAAGCTAATATTGCTTTTGAAAATGTGAACTTGGCAAAGGAGGAGATCACTCAAGTTGGGATCTTGTCAAAGTGTGATCTTGCTAGGATTGAGGAGGAGCATCAAAGAAAGGAAGATCTTGAGGATCAGCCTCAAAACATGAGAGTTTCAAGGAGGTTCTCAATGAAAAAGGTCGAGTCATCAAATTGCATGCAAATTTTTTATTCAAGTGTGCATCTTGCAAGGGTAAAACATTGGAGATGCTATTGTCTTTTATCTGTTCATAGATAGTGTTAATAGACATGAGGTGACTTGTTTCTTATCTTTGAGATTCATGGTGTTTAGTACTTTGTATGACAAGACAATGAAATTTGATGCTTTTAAATCTACATTTGTTGTTGATAAAGCAATTTCATTGGATAGCTATTTTTGTAATAGTTTGAATAGTTTCATAAAAGATGAAACATCATTTGTTTCGAAAACCTCACATGCTTTGTGCATGATCATTCCAATGTAAGGACCAAAGATTATCCTAGTTCAATGATAGGAATAATGGTAGTGTTTTGTTCTTCAAGTAGAAATTGTAGAATCTACAGCTTTCCATCAAAATATTGCAATGATAGAAATATGATCTTTCAAGAGTGGAAGATTTGCAAACTTGAAGAAGCACCTTTGGATCTACACCTTATTCAAATCGTTGATGGTTTGGAGTCAAGTCAAGTGAAGGAGCAACGCTCAAGACCTGAATACTCCAAGAAAAACTTTGAGTATTAAGATGGAGCCATCAAGGCTCAATCATATGGATCATGCAATGCAAGTCGTCTTTGGCAATATTATGTATGTAGCTTAATTGATGTACCATCAAGTGCATAAAATTCTTTGGAATCCATGGCTTGGCATGATGTATGGTTTTTGAAATGTGCTACATGTATATAGACACATTTATGGAACATCTTGTAAGGGATCCTTTAAGAGGTGATGAAAGATCTTTCATGGACATCATTCTCTAGTGGAGTCTCAAAAGTTTGTTGTTTTTTAGTTGGATTTTTTAGACACTTATAAAGTATTCCTTCATCAAGCAAAAAGAGTTGTAGATAGATTAAGCTAAATTTGAGGAGTGTGAGAAATTGCCAAAAATTGGCAAATCTAGCTTGATCAAAACCATATAAATTGTACATAAGTGGGTCCCACACGTGTGAGGCCATGGAGCCACGTGGGAAACCTATCCCACCAGGCTTTGAAATGGGTGCTGAACCGAGCAGTGCTGCAAAGGTCGCCAAATGTGTTGAGGCACCCGTTAAAAGAATTGAATTATCAATAGAAATGACAAACGTAGTAGAGCCCTGAGCTAACCCATAGTAATACTCAAAATACTAGTTGTTCCACTCTCTTATTTATCAAAGCAAACCCTAAACAAAATTTCAAACCAGAACTTCGTTCATTCACATCTCGCAGCTTTGCGCCTCATTATAAATCTCTCTAAGTGTGTCGCTTGGTGCCCTCAGTGTTATGGCCATATCCAGCTCAGAGCATTTGAAATAGTTCTGATATGGTAGACCAGATCTTTAGTGTTCGAGTTATGCCTCGATTTAATTCCATGTCAAGGCTAGTTTGTGACTAATAACCTTGAGAGGACCCAAACTCTCCTATTGAGACATGTGGAGCAGTGCATGGTAACAGTCATATGCATGAGGATAGCATGAGATATGTGACCTATGTTTAGATGGATTGCATGGGAGGTTGCATGGATGTATGCACAGGCTTCTTACCCCTATGTATATGGGTATGGACTCCCCCTCCTCCATTCTAAGCGTTTGGCTTTAGGTTGCTGGTTTCTCTCCTCTCCTTAGGCATTCACTTGCCATGGCTCAGGGGTGAGCTGTTCGGATACATCTCAATTGGATGGGTGGTTTAGCTCCCACAAGTGCCTATGTGTGTGCTGATCCTCTCCTCATCTTAGAAGTCTTCATGGTTACATTGGTATCAAAGCTCGACTAAGATGCAATCTTGGATGAGATTGGAAGCAAGGTCTACATCGGAATGGAAGGTGAAATCACTTGGATTTGCATCTCGAATTGGAGTGCTGATTTCTCAAGAGAAGATTGGAAGTGGATTCACTAAATCTTGCTTGTAACATGCTTTTCAAAATTGTGGTAGAGTGCTCTTCTACAAGATTGAATTTATTTAAAGATACTGAGAATTTGTGTGAGTTCACTAGTAAATTCTAGTTTCCTTGAGGAAGCTTTCAAGTGATGTAGAAGGATCTACTATGGAAGATCTCGTTACTTGTTTCATGGCTTGATTCTACTTGTTAAGGTTTAACATAACATTCCACAATGTCTTGAATTATGCTATCTAACTTTGATTCATTGAAAAATTGGTTACAAATCAATTTATCTAGTGGTATGAACTGTTAGTGAAAGAAAAATACGATTCTAGACATTGGATGTTGAGGATTAGAGGTTTTTCTCCCATGAACCTGCATGTTGTGGAGCATAGATTGGAAGTGCAGTTGTGCTAACTCTTTAGCATTGAGCAGAATGAAAGGCCTTGGAGAGAGAGAGAGAGAGAGAGAGAGAGAGAGAGAGAGAGAGAGAGAGAGAGAGAGAGAGAGAGAGAGAGCAATCACCTCTCTGAAATTGCTATTTCCTGCAAAATTCAAATGATCTTTTTGCTTCAGCGAATCTGCAAATTGTGGAAAGCATGAAGTGAAG
The DNA here is from genome assembly GCA_029204225.1 of Diphasiastrum complanatum. NCBI lineage: Eukaryota > Viridiplantae > Streptophyta > Lycopodiopsida > Lycopodiales > Lycopodiaceae > Diphasiastrum > Diphasiastrum complanatum. The sequence continues at coordinate 51,498,730 of CM055093.1, forward strand.
TGAAGTTTGGATTTTATGGAATAACGTTGTTTGCCTTTGGGTTGTTAGCTGTAACATGTACATGAATGTTAGAACATGTTCACAATCTGCCTCTGGCTCGCTCCTTAATCCGCCTTTTCAGAGCTGAGTGGGACTATTTTTGAATTGATGGGTGGGCCGCATCCACTAGAATACCTCAGGAACAGCTATAGGGCGCTCATCTCTTCTTGATTTTGATGGAGTTGTGCTCATCAGTTGAGGGAGGCAGGCTTCCCATAGATGCTGTAGTAGGTTAGAAAAGCTGGAATGACATCGTTAGTAGGTCCCACAATATGAGTGTCATTAGCAATAGAGAGAAACAAATAGGATGAAAAAACTACAAAAGAAGCTCGCAATGCCCGAAAATGTGTCAAAAAAAAAGAAGAGGACCACCCAAGGGGTCACTTTGCCTAGTACCATCAGCAGAAGGAATTTACGAGGACTAAAATATAAGGGCGCATCCATGGAATAGACAGATCAAACAAATGGAATGAGCTGAGCAAGTGGAGCATGAGCTGCATGAAGTTCTTGAAAAATGGCCCCTCAAGATATGGAATTGAAAGCATTTAAAAAATCCACTTGAAAGACAATCCAATTTGGATGAAGATCCAAAGTAGCATGCAAAGTATGTATGATCGTCTTGCAACCGCTAGGAGGAAAAAGGTAGTCATGAAAATTGTCACGAAGCTGAAAACCAAGGGCCTGAGAAACCAATCTGTATAAATCCTCTCCAACAGCAATTAGATTGTACTCTTTTTAGTCTATGCTTTCAGTTTTAGACAGTTTTGAGCAATTTTTGGACAGGTTCGAATGAATATGTGCCATGTAAACAAGTAACTACTTGCACATGTTGATACACCTCAATAAAATGGAGTAGCTAAAAGGAAGAATCTCACAATAGTTTACGTTGCTAGGGGAATGATGACACACATGGAGATTACGGATTCTTTCTGGGTCGAAGCCGTGAGAATAGCTATATTAAATAGAAGCCCAACGGTTGTTGCACCTAATCTCACACCAGATGAGGCATTCAGGGGTAAGAAGCCTAAGATGGCTGGTTTGTGTGTATTTGGATGCTGAGTTTATGTTCATATACCTTAGAGTGAATGAAACAAAATGCAAGTGAAAGCTTTGAAGTGGATCTTTACAGGGTAGGATGAGCAAATGTGATGTCATATTATTTAACATTAAATTTCTTATAGACTTGACCAAGTTGAAGATGAAGACTGGACATAATCATAATTTTCAACCATGAAAGGTGATTTGACCTACTCCTAACTATGTACATGAGGTGAAGATCTTCATGGCATTGTTTTGCAGGAGGAACAAAGGCACGAGGTTTTAAAGTCACATCAACCACCATTTGAAGATCAGGCAATGTTGGCCAAGAATCAGATTACAATTGTATGATGCTCACCTACAATGACCATTGGAGGAATGATCTCCTCTATCTGAATAGCTCTTGGTCTCGCAATCATGCTCGATAGCCCTGGAGGTGCCCGTGGGCATGGTCCAATCTGATAGCCACACAAACAAAGGAAGTGCGCTCGAATACTCACTGGACCGCCTGTGTGGCTCACATGACAATAATTGCACATCCATCATTTTGCGCAGGAATATGAAAAATTTGGAGCAAGTGCCAATGTGCAAAATGCAATAACTTTATCAGCTTTTGTGATCTATCCTTGCCCCTTGGATATGTGATAAAGAAATATTAGGAGAAAGTACAATGAAGAGAGCAAACTCAGACAATATCTCTAGAAGTGTACGGAAATTTCCAAAGTTGTGCAAACAAACTACCAAGAAATTGTCACAAACAGTAACTATGCAAAATAGTAAGTGCTAGTATTCAAAATGCAGTAGCTTTTTGATCTTTTGTGATCTAGGTTCATCCTTTTTATATGTGATACTGCAAGATTAGAAAAATCTTCAATGAACAGGGCGAACTCAAATGGTAGCTCAGGAAGTGTAGAGAGATTTTCAAAGTGATGGAAAAAAAAACTGGCAAGAAATTGTCACTGACAGTAACTTTGCAAATGCTAGTTTTCAAAATGTAATAGATCATTAGGGCCCTTTTTGGACTCAAAAAGGGCTTCTTCCTTGCCTAAACAAGTCTTCTAATCATAATTAATCTAGTGTTAATCAATCCTACATGGCACTTTTACCTTGGGTTACCATACAAGGTGAGCAAGAGTTAAGGCCTAAATATAGGTCTCATTTTCATAGACTATTGTAGGTTATTTGCATAGACTATAATAGGCAACTAATAGGTAAGTTACAAATTACAACTAGAGTAGGGTTAGTATAGGATGACCTTTCATTGTCCTAACTACAATAGGACCCAAGGGATGGAAACTAGTATATGCCTAATAAAGCTTATATCATGGTTAGTTCACATTGAACTTTGACACCATTTGATTAAGGTATATTGTAATGTTGTACATAGATTCTTTTGGGAAATTCGACATCATCAAGATGACAACCAAGTATCACTTACATGTGAAGTTAGAGAAGGATTATGCGACCACCAAAGTTGCATGGGGTGTTAACTTAAATCCGTATGACATGCATTGTTGGAGATTAGAAGGAACAAAACATATTGACCTATGGGTAAGAGGTGATTTATAACCTCATAATCCACTGGTAGATGCTCCTCCTAAATTTTCTAATGTACATAGTTTGTTAAGATTCGTTGGAGATGGTCGGAATGGACTGCTTGACTATTGTCAAGCAATGGATTTTCGAAGAATCCAAGCTGAGACATTGGCAAATACGGCAAACATTCATATCTTGAGTATGAATGACAATTTAAAGTCATTGCATGGAATAAATATGAAATTGGAGCAGGAGATAAATGGTTTGAAAATAGAGCTTGCCAGTTCTGTCGCAAAAATTGAAGAATTGCAATCTTCAATTTGTATATTTCAGAGGACAATATATGGCTTACAACAAAAGCGTCGAGTCTTGATGGATCAACAAGCAGAAAATGAAAACACTAAGAGACACAAACTAGAAGCTTTGGCACCAGGTGGTGGTGCCAGTAAAAGACGTATGAGGGACACAAAAGAGTTCTTGAAAAAGATGGTTGGAAAAGATTTTATTGCCGAAAAATATATGAAACATCTTTTGAAGGGTAAAGATTTGATTAAGATTGTGGAAGATGAAACAAGTGATTCAATTCGCTTGAGAACTGCAAAAAAGCTAGTCGACAAGTTCAAGCCAAATCCAAATGTTAAAGAGATGGTATATGCATGTGACCAAGGAGGTGTGAGTCGCAAGGGGTATAGAGCTTTGAAGAATTATATGAAACGCTCTGACAAAAATGGGTTAAAACGCCATCAAATAATATCTACTTATAAACTTGTTGAATCCGCCAAACGAGAATGCAATTCGATTTTGCTCTCTGAATTAGGAGAGTTTCAACATATTGAGGATTCTTTTATAGTAACCAATAAGAAGAAAGGACCTCCGACATGTTTTCATTATCATTAAGGCAATAATATATTCTTAGATCTGGAAAAGGTCCAAGCAATGATGATCCGACATTACGAAGTTAGAACAAATGGTAAGAACATTTATTGTGGATTTCGGTTTTCAATTGTATGCTTTTCTTCAACTAATATGTTTTCATAATGAAATTTTTATTTTACATATTGCGGAGGTAAAGTTATATTTGTTATTAAGTTGGACGAAGCAGAAATTGTAAAAGGGCGTAAACTTGAACGTGTGACAATCACATTGATGAATCGTGAATTGCAACAGTTTGGCGGAAGTTATTGTAAAGAATTTAGAGCGCAATCCAAAAATCACATATGGTGGATAGCTGCATTTGAAGTTCCTAAGGAGTCTCACGACGTACTGGAGTGGCTATTTGAAAAATGTAGTATATCTAAGATAATACATGCACAAAATGAAGGCAAATTGCTCAATGTTGAAGGAGAAAGCTTTGTTGTAGAATGGCACCTAGCTGTTGATTTGAAGACTTTGAAATGCATGTACGATTGTGGTCTCGGTGCAAATGCAAAGAATTTTTGTATATATTGTATGTTTGAATTTCGGCGGAACAAAAGTATTTTGAATTGCAACCAACGTCTTGCACCAAATATGCACAATCTAGACAAAGCTTGGAGTCTTGATGTGTGCAACAATGGAAGCTAGTTGATTCTTGGGCTTCCTTGATTGAGTAGAGGCCATAATGCATGATGTAATGATAATGTAGGATATGCGAAATAGTGTGTAGATCTTCAGATAAGGTGAACCAAAATAAATAAATAAAAAAGAATATTTGTGGAGTATACAGAATGAGAGAGAGAGAGAGAGAGAGAGAGAGAGAGAGAGAGAGAGAGAGAGAGAGAGAGAGAGAGAGAGAGAGAGAGAGAGAGGTCCTTTAGAGAGAGACTACAAAATGAGAGAGAGATGAGAGATACAAGCTTGTGAACATTCAAATTTTAAAGTAAGGACTAGGCTCACTTAGGATATGGCTGCTAGTAGATAGACAGGCTAGTTGATGTTAACTTGTAGGCATAGTTATTGCTTTATCTAGGGTTAATGTTAGAGGTGTACTTTGTGGGCCCACACTTGATTTAATCTGCACTATTGAATTTGCCATGTCATATGGACCATTCCCTCTCAGTTGTCAATATTTTACTGGGACACGTGTCGTCATTAACACTAATTATAATTAGTGAAGAGGCCCTTTTTGAGTCCAAAAAGGGCCCTAATGTTTTTGACCTTTTGTGATCTAGATTCACCCTTTGGATATGTGATAGAGCAAGATTAGGGAGAATTTTAGTGAAGAGGACGAACTGAGATGGTAGCTCAAGAAGTGTAGAGAAATATTCAAAGTCATGCAAAAAACATTGGCAAGAATTTGTCACAGACAGTAACTCCGCAAATTAGTTTAAGTTCCAGTTTCAAAATGCAATAACTTTTTGAGATTTTATGATATAGGGTTGCCCTTTGGATATGTGATAGAGCAAGTTGGGATAATCTTTAGTGAAGAGGACAAACTTAGATGGTAGCTCAGGAAGTGTAGAGAAAATTTCAAAGTTGGACACAGAGACAGACCGGTGGACAACAAAAAATCAACAATAGTGAGCAGAAAATGGAGATTAGAATAAGGCCCAAAAAATGGCAACTAGAATAGTGGGAGGAAGAGCCATTTGGCTCCCTGACGACAGCGCCAATGTTAAGCTTATTTTCGCCTAAGAGAAGCAAGGGCTTGTGTGTCATTGTAGTACAATGGCGAGTCGGGTCCGATCCAACGAACTATAAACTAACATGACATTTACAATGGAATGCATTCAAAAGATTTTCACGGAACTTGACATAAATAAACAACATACAATTACACTTTGTTGTGTCGTCGATGTAGCATAGGGGTCCGTCGCTGGGAGCGGCAACCTCGCCTTCACCTGCATAGCAAGAAGAGAGAGGGAGAGGAGAGAGAGGAGAAAGAGAGTGGAGAGAGGGAGAAAGAGAATGCCTAGGTTGAGAAAGGCTTCGGGGGCTCGAGCGCCTACCCAAAGCTATTCTATCCCAACGTAGAGAGAGAGAGAGAGAGAGAGAGAGAGAGAGAGAGAGAGAGAGAGAGAGAGAGAGAGAGAGAGAGAGAGAGAGAGAGAGAGAGAGAGAGAGAGAGAGAGAGAGAGAGAGAGAGAGAGATGGAGAAACCAAGAGAGTTTTATTAGAATGAGAATGGAAGATGATACAATACAAAGGAAATGACTCCCTCTTATAGATTTTAGAGGTGAGCCTCCTTTACTCTCATTGGCCACTTCATTGGGGCAAGGATTCTAATCCAAGCCTTTCAAAGAAACACAACTTAAATCTAATGGTGCTAAAAAAGCACAAGGGCACTCACATGATTCATGTGAGTTTTAAGTTGGGCCCTTTTAGCTTTTTTATTTGCAACTTGACTTAGGGCCTCTAATGTCATTTTAGAGTTTTAAGCCCCTAGTCTCTTATTCCTAGGAATTACAACTTGCTACTTGTGCTCATTGGTGGCTGGGCTTATACACACAGGATGCCAGTGCCTTGCACTTATTATTCTATTGTACTGTGGTGGGGCCCACTAGGCAACGCTTGGCCAAAAATATTTTGAGTGGTGGGACCCACTTATTTATTTGTATACATGAAATACCCACAACAGGGTCCACGGCCCAAAGTAGTGCCGGTCCCTCGGCACTAGGCTGCAACTGTCGTGAAGGGGCGTTGTTGTCGGTTCGTTTATTGCTGGGACATGGGTGCTTCAGAAAAAAGCGTGGATAGAATTCGCTTACATAAAATCTGAGGCTTTATTGATTGTTGATCAGCAAGAACCTAGACTTGCCAGATTTTTAATAATACACATAAGGGTCTGGTGGCCATATCTAATAACCTTGTTCATTGACAATTTGGTAGTCGAGGCATTCCATCGGAGGATCCCAAGATAAATCTTGCTGATATAATGGATCTTCATAGATCGGTGCAACTGGTCCCAATGTCATAGACTCCCCCAAATCATAATGTGGATATGACGTGTTTGCTTGATGCTCTTGTCTGTCCAGGTATTCAAAGTATGCATCAGCCTGACGATTTTCCTCAACAGTCAATATCATAGATTTAGGACAAGGCTTTATCATTGTAGGTTCTGGTTCTTGCTGTACAATTGGCCATTTTGGGCTTGGATTCCTTGGATTTGGCCTTTGAAGAATGGATATACCCCGAATTGGCGTTGATTTGGGGGTCTATTGAATTGTGGAACAATTAGACTTTGTTGAATCTTGCTCATTGAGGGGCAGTCATCAACTTTAGTCTTCTCTTGGTCATTGCACTTTCCCGTTGAAGGCTACGTGATGGCACTTTTTCTTGGATATTGTGCTGAATTGCCTTCAAGTTGCCCTGTTGACGCTAGTCCCCTTTGTAATTCCTCACTAAGAATTCTTCGCATTGAGTGTGAAAAAATCCCTGACAGAATCTGCTGGAGTTCCTCGGTTGCCCGTGTCTTGATTTCCTCGACAGTCGTTGGCTTGATGAATTCTATCATCTTTGCCTTCTGTGATGGTTCTACTTGTTTGTCTGAGGGTATATTTGCGTACCTTGGGACTTTTGTCAGATTTTCTTCTACCAAATGCACAATGAGATGCATTTAAATGGTGAGAATGGATGTGGGAAAGTGCTTCTTGATCAAACACGCTGCCTCAATGGAGCTTTGTCTTGCCATCTCAATGGATGCCAGCGGTATCTCCTTGGATGAAATGTATCTTCATAAGAAAGAGAAACAACAATGAGATACGTGTTAGTAAGTTCATCATCTTGAATCACCCCAAGAAAAAATGATGTGAGTCGCATTCATCGTACCTCACCAAACCACTGATCATACACTCCATTTGGCATGTGAACCACTTTCTTGGTTCCAACATAAGAGATCAAAGAAGTAAAGAACTCCTTGTGACTAGTCATGTGTGAACTAGATCCACTATCTATCCACCATGAATCCTTGTCACTTCCACTTGACATTAGACTTGAAGAGCACATCGTGAGAGAATCACAAGAATCTAGATCCTCATTAGAAGTACAAAAGTTGTTTTGCTTGCAATCTCGACATAGATGATTGACTCCGCATTGTGAACACGAGGGATCAAATGTTGACGGATCCCCTCGGTGTGGACATTCAGCACGTCATTGTTTTCCTCCGCATCCATAGCACCTAACTGAGTGCAGTATGCCATCACTTCTAAGTTGATAGGCATACACCGATAATAGATTCCCCTTAGGATCTTCCACAAAATAGACTAGTAGGTTGTTATGGTCCTCCATTGAATTCGGTGACATGCAAGAGGATATAACCAAAACTTCTACATTGCCACTGTTTGTTGAAGAAACTCGTGATTTAGATGGATCAATCTGACATCCACCCTTTTGGTGAGCTCCTTTTGGCTTGATTCTGCTTCTGACCGTTGAACCGTTGGATCTTGTTGTCGACAAGCCTATTGCTCTGTATTTTGTCCTTTTAACAAGCGCAGATTATTGATTGGACACCTGGTACTTGGATGATCTCCAAAGCAGAAGGTACATTTGTCCTTTTCAAGAAACTTAATAGAGCGAGCATAAGCTTGCTGACAGCTTAAAGTTCCTCTGATTTCCCATCTAGATAGGTAAAATCCTTCTTCTCGAGTGAGATTTCCATCTTGGCAGCATCCTTACAGAGTTGTATAGGTGACGCATAGGATGCTAATTCTGCCATACCAAATCTGATCCTTTTGGGCAGTCCAGCATAGTATTTTGCCATCACGATCTGTTCAAGAATCGGTGGATTACAATCCTTCACTAGATGATAGATCCGATAGGTGTAGTCTCGGATTGTTTCAGCAGGGAACTTTTTAAATTTCGATAATCCAACAAGGGCGGTCTCCATAGTTCAGCACTAGAATGTCTCAAAGTAGCTGGTTGGTGAATTGCTTCAAGATTTGCTCAATGACTCTGGTGTTCCAACTTTTTTTTCTTTTTTTTTTGAAGTGGAAGAAGAAAAAGAAGAGGAGAAAGGAATCAAGAAAAGAGGGATCCGTATGGATGTGAACAGAAATAGAAATGGATTCAACAGATAACCACAATGAAAGTTATACTGTCAAGAGAATATGGAGATGGACAGAAGAGTGATGGATGGTGGTGGAAACTGATTTTTCTTGGTACTTATCAACTTGATCTGAGGTTCATTCACTTGGTTTAGTCCAGGGATGTTGGATATTGTTGGATATTGTGACTGCAACCTAGATTTGACAAGATTTGATCAGTTTCAATTGGCTAATAGTGTGATTTTAGCCTCTTTTTTTGGTTCTTTGTGGTTTTTTTTTTTTGTGATTTCTTCATATCTGAGTGAATCTAACCTTCAACCTTCCTACAATAGTTGTATATGGACCATTTCTAGACAATGTGAGTTCTGCAAAAGTTCTTGATGGGCAGATTTGTCAGGATCTTGAAAAAACATCGTTTTTTTGGCACTTTTGGCACTTTTTCTTAAATATTTCTAAATCTAACCATTGGATCTTCATAAAAATTTTACAGTAGCTAGATCTTAGTTAGATCTATCTAAAAAACTATTTGCAAAGGCTACTTACCAGCAGATCTCAAAAAATCATGGAAAAAGTGCATTTTTTTGGGGTATTTTTGCAAAATTTTAAGATTTTATGGGAACAAACCGTTTCAGACTAGTATGCACTTGTATCCCAGTCAGATTCAGCTTCTCACCAAGCTGCAAGAGTTACTTCTCAAGGAAACTCAAAAAATCTTGAAAAAAGTGCATTTTTTTGGGGTTTTTTTGCAAAATTTTAAGATTTTCTGGGAACAAACCCTTGAAGACTGGTATGCACTTGTACTCCTATAAAGTGTGATGTCCTCGAAGGATCTTTCATCACCTTTAATAGGATCTTTTAGATGTTGCTCCATGGGAGTATCTATGCCTTTACAATTTTGCGTATTGAATTTTCTCAACATAGAAAAGACATATCTAGATTGACAAATAAAAGCATACTCTTCATGAAAATCAATCTCAAGGCCCAAAATGTAATGGATCTCTCCTAGATCTTGCATTTTAAAATCTTTTCCTAGTGCATCTTTGGTTTCTTGAACTAGCATCAAACAACTTCCACTAAGAATAATGTCATCTACATAGATTAGAAGAATGACAATATCACTACTATCAAACTTTAAGTACATAGAAGGATCATAGTCACTAAGCACAAATCCTAATGAAAGTAGAAAGTTGTTGAGTCTTAAATACCATGATCTAGGTGCTTGCTTCAAGCCATAAAGACTTCTAAATAGCAAACACACCTTAGATTTATCCTTGATAAATCCTTGAGGTTGTTCCATGTATATCTCCTCCTCAAGATAGCCATTCAAAAAATCATTGGAGACATCAAGTTGAAACAGTTTCCACTTAAAAAATAAGGCAAGAGAGATTATGATTCTTATTGTCACCATCTTTGCTATAGGAGCAAAGGTTTCTTCATAGTCAAGGCCATATATTTGTGCAAAGCCTTTAGCACATAATCTTCTCTTGTACTTGTTGATGGAGCCATCATGATTGTACTTGATCTTGAACACCCACTTGCATCCAAGGATATGCATGTTAGGTGGTGGATCCACTAGCTCCCATGTGTGGTTGGTGATCAAGGCATCATATTCAATCTTCATGGCCTCATACCACTCCTTGATATTGAGGGCTTCTTGAACATCTTTGAGCTCCTTGTGAGAAACAAAATAAGCATAAGTGGAATCAAGATCCACTTGTTTTCCTTTGTCATCATAAGTAAGCCTCTTGGGCTCGGATCTCTCCCTCCTGGATCTTCTAGGAGTGAAAATTCGAGGACTTCCATCTTCAAATCTCGACTCCTCCATATGTTGATTGTCTTCAATAACAAAATGTGATAGATTTTGAGGTTGCTTGATCTTGGCCCCTCCAAGATTGGACTTTTTGTCTTCATGAAAAACTACATCTCTACTATCAATTACTTTAGAAGTAGAGAGCATGTAGATTCGATAGGCTTTCTTGTTGGATGAATATCCAACCATTACTCATTTGCTTGCACAAGGATCATCCTTCTTTCTTGTTTCCAAGGGAATATGGACAAAGCATATGCATCCAAATACTCTGAGGTGTTCAACCTTAGGTTTCTTCAAATAGAGTGCTTCATATGGTGACTTTCCTCTAAGTGCAACATGAGGGAGTCGATTGCAAAAATAGTTTGAACAATTGATAGCCTCACCCCAAAAGTATTTTGGCAAGGATGCCTCAATTCTAATGGTTTTGGCACATTCACTCAATAATCTGTTCTTTCTTTCAGCCACCCCATTTTGAGATGGTGTATATGCACAAGAAAATTCCCTTTTAATGCCTTCAAGCTCACAATAATCATGAAATTTATTGGAAGTGTACTCACCACTCCCACCACTTCTAAGAATCTTGATTTTGTATGAAAAATGCTTTTCAACTAGAGCTTTGAACTTTAGGAAATAGTCAAACACCATAGACTTTGAAACTAGAAGATATACCCAAGTAAATCTACTGAAATCATCAATGAAAGTTACAAAGCAAGTAGCACCACCCTTTCTCTTTGAAGATGAGAAGTGCACATCCGAGTGTATGAGCTCCAATGGATGTGTAGTCTTGATAGATGACTTTGAAAAAGGCTTCTTATGAGACTTAGATATGGCACTAGCCTCACATGGCTTGAAATTCTTGGAGATAAGATTAGGCAAGCCAATAGCTTTGGCTTTCTTGACCATGGACACCATAGAACTATAGTTAGGATGTCCTAACCTTCTATGCCAAAATTCCTCCAAAGAAATATGAGAAGCAAAAGCACCATCACAAGAGTTAGCATACTCTTTGGGATCAAGCTTGTAGATTCCACCATATCTAGACCCAAATGCAAGGATCTCATCATGCTTCTTGATTGTACATGTATCAACATTGAAATTCACATCTAGTCCACTATCAAACAATTGCCCAACACTAATAAGATTTTTTGTTAACTTAGGAAAAAAAAGTACTCTAGACAGAGAAAGAACTTTTGATGATGAAAGCTTTAAGGGAATGGCCCCTATGCCTTCAACAGCACACTCATGATCATTTGTTGTGTAGATGGACTTCTTGGCTCCTTCATAAGGTGTCATGGATGAAAAAGAATGCTTGGAGCTACACATATGTGAAGAAGCTCCACTGTCGATATACCACGAACCATCCTTCTTGAAAGGTGATGAAGAAAAACTCGAGACCATAAGAGATCCCTCTCCATCACTTGCATGAGCATCTTCCTTCTCTTCATTAGAAATGTTGGGCTTGAATTGACTCTTCTTCTTGAAGCAATTGGTGGCATAATGCCCCTTCTTGCCACAAAAGATTCACTTGATGTTTTTCTTCTTCTACTTGAATGTGGAATCTTGAGAGGACTCATCATCTTCTCCTTTCTCCTTGGAAATAAGATTGTTCTTGCTTGAAGAGGATTGGTGTTGATTCTTACTTCTTGTCTTGTGCTTGTCTTGGGTAAAGAGAGCTTTACCATCAATGTTGAAAGACAATCTCTCCATTTTCAAGAGTTTATACTCTTGTCTTGATTCTTCAGAAATGAGCACACTTTTGAGTGTTTCCAAACTTGGTAGCTCCTCCTTAATGGCATAACTCTGAACAAGGTTGTCATATTCCTCCTTTAACCATTATTTATGACTTGAACAAGTTCATTTTGGTTGATGGAGTCTCCTATGCATGACAATTCTCTATGGAGCTCTTTAACTCTCATTACATAAGCTAAAGCAGATTCATCACTTCTCTGTACACTTTGAAAAAATTGGTTTCTTAGTGCTAGAAGTCTAGAAGTATGATTTGTCTCATAGATAGACTTGAGAGTATCCCAAGCATCTTTGACATTAGTACAAGCACCAATTTCTCTTAAGATGTCATTTGAGACATTCATCTTAATATAATGCAGAGCCATCATAGCTCTCTTTTTGTACTTTGGAATTTCTTGAGAAATTTGTGGTTCTTCTTCAATGCCAAGTACAATATCCATCACATCTTGTAGTATTAAGACAGATTCCATTCTAACCTTCCAAATTGAGTAATTGGAGGTTGACAATCTTTCACTTGCTTCTAATAGAAAAACATCCATTGAAGTCAAAAGAATGATGGAAATAAAAAAAGATGGATGAAAAAGCTGCTTATCTTCTCACTATAGGAACCAATCAAGGGCAAAAAACCAAATCCTATGTAAGACAAAGCAAAAAACTGTGAGATAGATCTCACTAGCTTGACAATCTCTCTAAAACAAGATTTGAATCATCAAAAAAGATGAAGTATGGCAAAAGTTATGGTTCTCTGAATTTCACACATGTGAAATACTCCAAAAATGTCAAATTTGTGAATAATTGAAAAAGATTATCTATGTTAGATATAGGGGTCTTATGTTTTTACATCAAGCATCTAGATGTAGGATGTTGATAGGAATAAATTTGGCATAGATGGCAAATTATGCATTTCCACTTGTAATGCCACTATTGAGCCAAAATAGAGTAAGAGGCTAAACACTTGCTAATTAGAGTGTAGACAAGTGTAAAGTTTTTGTTTGATGAATTCCAAGAGTTCCAATAGGATATAGAGGTGGAACCTTGTGAGGTCCAATAGGAAATTGAGGTGTGCTTGAATATAGTCCAATAGAATTAAGAGGTGCATAGATCAATGATCCAATAGGATCAAGAGGTGACAAAATGTGGTCCAATCATAGTTAAGCATAGTGGTAGCTCGTGGACCTACTAGTATCATTGTACTCCTCATTTTGAAATCAATTGATTTGGTGATTTCATGGATTTTGTGAGTTTTTGGATTTCTAGCTTTCTCTCTCTACCCGAGAGCTCTTGATGCATTTTCTCTCTCTACCCGAGGAGAGCAGCTTGTTTTTACTTAGATTATTTTTTGAATACTTCCCACACGTGTGAGTGAGAGTTGGAAGTGATTGAATGCATGTAGTAGTGTGTTTTTGCCATAGGATTCAAGATTGATCTTAAATCTCAATCTAGTCTTGATCTTGGTGCATCTACACACCTTAGGAGATCACAAGTACATGTAGTGGACAGTCCACACGTGTGAAATTCAACATGGTATCAGAGCCTACCTAAGGTTACCATGCATTTTGATCCATCTAAGTGAAAATTTTTCATCAATCTTGAGCTAGAAGTTGTCAAGGCCCATTTTCCTAGCTATCTTGTTCAATGTTGGATCAAAAGAGATCAAAAGGACATTGATTGGGTCTGACCTGGTACTGTACGGAATCAGGTGCTCAGACACGTGTGAGGAACATCCAATTTCAGTTTGGAAGTTCTCTCTCATGTTTGATCCATTTATCTTGCTTGATAGCTTGTTTTAAAGCTATTTTTGTCTAGTTTCTGTTGCAATCAGTTTCATTCCATTTGGTCGAGCCAATCAAAAGCTATAAGCTTTTGAAGAGGGTTAGGTAGGGCACCTAGACCTGGGTGGACACATTTGGTTTGGTCAAGAGATTGCCTGGTTGATCCAAAATCACAGTTGTATGCTTGCCAATCTCATCTATATGTGATCTAGGCACTGTTTTGAGATCTTAGCCATTTTGGTTCATGCAATATCATTGTATTTGAGTCAAATTTGGTTTCTTAGTGTATTTCACACGTGATAAGAGTGTTGGATCCTAACTTTGCCTATACTCCATCATTTGATGTGAAATAGATCTTGTTTTAGAGAGATTTGTGTAGCTAGTGAGAATCAATTCACAAATTGTTGTAAGATCTTTCATAGGAGGAGATAATACTCAATTATTGGATCCTATTGAAAGTGTGTAACAACATTTATTGTTCATCATCTGATTTTTCTTCACTTCAAATGTCTTCAATGGGTTCATCCTTGTTGGAACCAAGTGAAAGATTGACCACTTCAAATTATTCAATTTGGAAAATGAGGATGGAGTCCATCTTGATCCTTCAAGACGTGATGGACATAGTTCTTGGCCTTGAAGAAGAACCACAAGTTCTTCAAGAGGTTCAAAAATACAAAAAGAGAGCTAGGATGGCTCTCCACTACATTAAGATGAATGTCTCTAATGAGATATTGAGGGAGATAGGTACTTGTACAATAGCCAAAGAAGCTTGGGATTGTCTCAAGACTATCTATGAGGCTAAGAATACCTCTAGGCTTCTCACTCTTAGGAATCAAATCTTTCAAAGTAGCCAAAAGAGTGATGAGAGTGCATCTAGTTATGTTTTGAGAGTAAAAGATATTCATAGAGAGCTTGCTTGTATTGGTGATTCCATCAATCAAAATGAGCTAGTTCAAGTCATTCTCAATGGCTTGAGAAGTGAATTTGATAATCTTGTCCAATCCTATGCCATTAAGGAGGAGCTACCAAGTTTGGAGGCTCTCCAAAGTGTGCTAATTTCAGAAGAATCAAGACAAGAGTATAAGCTCTTGAGGATGGAGAAGCTTTCTCTCACTCATAATGATGGCAAAGCTCTCTTTGCCAAGGATAAGCACAAAGAGAGGAGCAAGAACCAACATCAACAATCCTCAAGCAAGGACAAAGTCAAATCCAAAGACAAAGATGAGGAGGAATATGATTCCTCTAATGCTTCATCATCCAAGCTCAAGAAGAAAAAGAAGATCAAGTGCTTTTATTGTGGCAAGAAAGGTCATTATGCCACCAATTGCTTCAAAAAGAAGAATCAACTCAAGCAAGCCAATATTACCAATGAGAAGGAAGACACTATTGCAAGTGATGGAGAGGGACCTCTTATGGTCTCTAGTTTCTCATCTACTCCTTTCAAGAAGGACGGCCTATGGTATATTGATAGTGGAGCCTCTTCACATATGTGTAGCTCCAAGGACTCTTTCTCTTCTATTGCACCTTATGATGGAGTGAAGAAATTAATATACACTGCAAATGATTTTGAATGTCCTATTGAAGGCATAGGGAACATTCCCTTGAAGCTTGCATCCTCTAAAGTTCTTTCTCTCTCTAGAGTTCTTTATGTACCTAAGCTTACCAAGAATCTTATTAGTGTTGGCCAATTGCTTGATAATGGCCTTGATGTAAAATTCAATGTTGATACTTGCACTATCAAGAAGAATGATGAGATACTTGCATTAGGATCTAGATTTGGTGGAATCTATAAACTAGATCCAAATGAGTATGTGAATTCTTGTAATGTTGCTCTTGTGAACAAGCTCTCTATGGAGGAATTATGGCATAGGAGGTTGGGACATCCCAACTACAAATCCATGCTCTCTATGATCAAAGAATCCAAAGCTATTGGCTTGCCAAAGTCATTCTCCAAGAAGATCAAGCCTTGTGAGGCTTGTGCAAAATCTATGAGAATTGAGGCATCTTTGCCCAAAGATTTTTGGGGAGAAGCCATTAATGGTGCAAATTATCTTTGCAATAGGCTCCCACATATAGCTCTTGGAGGTAAGTCACCATATGAAATCTTATTTTTGAAGAAGCCTAAGGTTGATCACCTTAGAGTTTTTGGATGCTTATGCTTTGTCCATATTCCCTTGGAAACAAGGAAGAAGGAAGATCCTAGTGCATGCAAAGGGATCATGGTTGGATACTCATCCACCAAGAAGGCCTATAGAGTCTTTATACTCTCTACTTCTCAAGTTATTGAAAGTAGAGATGTTGTCTTTCATGAAGATCAACACTCATCATTTGAAGAGGCCGAGATCAAGAAATCTATGGATGCATCATCAATTATTGATTTTGAAGGCAATCATCATGTGATGGGGTCGAGATTTGAAGAAGACTCTCCTCGGATTTTTTCACCAAGAAGATCCATGAGAGATAGATCCGAGCCTAAGAGGCTCTCATATGTTGACAAAGGCAAACAAGTGGATCTTGATTCCACTAATTATGTTTTTTATGTCTCTCATGAAGAGCCAAAGAATGTACAAGAGGCACTCAATACCAAGGAGTGGTATGATGCCATGAAGCAAGAGTATGATGCATTGATCACCAACAATACTTGGGAGCTTGTGGATCCTCCTTCCAACAAGCATGTGATTGGTTGCAAGTGGGTATTTCGGATCAAGTTCAATTATGATGGCACCATCAACAAGCATAAAGCAAGATTATGTGCCAAAGGATTTGCTCAAATCCATGGTCTTGATTATGAGGAGACCTTTGCACCCATTGCAAAGATGGTGACAATAAGAATTCTTATTTCTCTTGCTTGTTTTTTCAAGTGGAAGGTGTTCCAGTTAGATGTATCCAATGCTTTTCTAAATGGTTATCTTGAGGAGGAGATCTATATGGAACAACCTCAAGGATTCATCAAGGATGAGTCCAAAGTGTGCTTGCTCTTCAAAAGTCTTTATGGACTCAAGCAAGCACCAAGATCATGGTATTCAAGACTTAACTCTTTCCTTATCTCACTAGGATTTACTCTTAGTGACTATGATCCTTCCATGTATCTAAAGTTTGTTGATAGCAATATTGTCATTCTTCTAATTTATGTTGATGACATTATTCTTTGTGGAATTTGTATCAAGCTAGTTGATGGAACCAAGCTAGCACTTGGATGTGAGTTTAAAATGCAAGATCTAGGAGAGATACATTACATCCTAGGCCTAGAAATTGATTTTTATGAAAATCATGTCTTTATATGCCAATCTAGATATGCTCACTCTATGTTGAAAAAATTCCATATGGAAAATTCTAAGAGCATAGATACTCCAATGGAGCAAATTGTAAAAGATCCTAATAAAGGTGATGAAAGATCCTTTGAGGACATCACACTTTTTAGGAGTCTTGTAGGCTCCTTGATTTGGCTTACCATTACTAGGCCCGATCTTAGTTTTTGTGTGCACAAATTGAGTCAATTTATGCAAGAACCTAAGATCCATCATTGGAAGATGGCCAAGAGGATTCTAAGATATGTATCTTCATCTTGTGATTGTGGTCTACTCTATAAAAGTGAAGATCTATCCATTATTGGCTACTCGGATTCGGACTTTGCAAGTGACAAGATGGATCGAAAGTCTATTAGTGCATACACTATCTTTCTTGGAGGCAATCTAATATCTTGGCTTTCCAAAAAGCAAGATACTATATCTCTCTCTTCATGTGAGGCCGAGTACAAAGCACTCACTACAACTACCAAAGAAGTGCTTTGGATCAAGAGGTTATTAATGGAACTAAAGTGCATCAAGGAGGATGATCTATGAAGTGTGATAACATCTCGGCCCAAGCTCTTGCCAATAATCCCATATTTCATGCAAGAAGCGAGCACACAGAAGTGGCACACCATTTTGTGAGAGAAAAGCTTATTGGAGGAGAAATCTATTTGGAGCATGTCAACTCGTCCTCTTGTATTGCCGATCTACTCACCAAGCCTTTGAGCAAAAGTGCTTTCATCAAGCATAGATCTAATCTTGGAGTTATATCAAGATCAATGCTCAAATCTTCATAGATAATTTTTTAGGAGGAGTGTGAAGAATTGAAAAAGATTATCTATGTTAGATATAGGGGTCTTATGTTTTTACATCAAGCATCTAGGTGTAGGATGTTGATAGGAATAAATTTGGCATAGATGGCAAATTATGCATTTCCACTTGTAATGCCACTATTGAGCCAAAATAGAGTAAGAGGCTAAACACTTGCTAATTAGAGTGTAGACAAGTGTAAAGTTTTTGTTTGATGAATTCCAAGAGGTCCAATAGGATATAGAGGTGGAACCTTGTGAGGTCCAATAGGAAATTGAGGTGTGCTTGAATATAGTCCAATAGAATTAAGAGGTGCATAGATCAATGATCCAATAGGATCAAGAGGTGACAAAATGTGGTCCAATCATAGTTAAGCATAGTGGTAGCTCGTGGACCTACTAGTATCATTGTACTCCTCATTTTGAAATCAATTGATTTGGTGATTTCATGGATTTTGTGAGTTTTTGGATTTCTAGCTTTCTCTCTCTACCCGAGAGCTCTTGATGCATTTTCTCTCTCTACCCGAGGAGAGCAGCTTGTTTTTACTTAGATTATTTTTTGAATACTTCCCACACGTGTGAGTGAGAGTTGGAAGTGATTGAATGCATGTAGTAGTGTGTTTTTGCCATAGGATTCAAGATTGATCTTAAATCTCAATCTAGTCTTGATCTTGGTGCATCTACACACCTTAGGAGATCACAAGTACATGTAGTGGACAGTGCACACGTGTAAAATTCAACAAAATTGACTCAAATACAATCTGTTTGTATGAAACAATATGCCTAGAACCTATAAATGTTGTCTAAATCACATATAGATGAGATTGTTCAACTTTTGGATGATTTTTGTGATCATTCAAGCAATAAATGACATGTACTCACGATTTGCCACAAGTCTAGACGGCCTACCTACGACTCTTCAAAATCTTATAACTTTTGATTGGCTTTCCAATTGTCATGATTCAAATTACATCAGATTCTACACATTTTTAGCTTTCTAGTGGGCTAATTTGCATGAAATTTGGATCTAAGGTGAGAGAGAACCACCAAACTGAAAATGGGCGGATTTCACACGTGCCAGGACCTGAAATTTTGTAAAGTACCTGATCTGGACCATTCAAAGTGGTTTGAAGCTCTAAATCACCAGAAAACTGCAAACTAGTAGAATCTAGACAATTCCTAGCTTGAAATCTGATCAAATCTGCAAACTTTTTGATTAGATTTGCTTGTAAAACTTAGATAGGCTCTGATACCAAGCTGAATTCACATGTGTGGGATGCCCTACACATGTACTTTTGATCTCCTAAGCCCAATAATACCATAAAGATCAAACTAGCATTGGTTGTCAATAGGAAAGCTGATCATACAAGAAATATTATTGTGTTACAAGCAAGATCTATCAACAAAACATTATACCTTAGCATCATAAATGCCTCAACTCGACTAGAGAGAGAAAATAGAAAGTACAAAACTCGTGTAGAGAGAGAGGGCACAAAGAGCTTGTCTCCAAATTTGCATTACACACAAATTTCATCATTTTCTCAATGAGAGTACATCACATATATATATATCCATGGACTCCTTTCCTTCTTTGAGTTGAATTGGAGTTGTGAATCCACCTCTCAAGCTATCTAGACTTATTCAAGCCACCTCACTATGTCTAATTGTCTCACCTAGTCTTTTCATGCATTAAATGTGGCATATCAAGTACAAATGGCAATTCCTATGGTAGCTCGAGTTTCTACTTCTACCTACCTTGACTATTTTAATCTAAGATGGGGGTCTTTACTAAGCCAAAAGAGCTGAATTCATCTTTGCATTTTTAGGACCCCTACGCACAACATTAGATAGATTTTTCCAATATTTTGACACTTTATAGACTCGATTGAGCCTTCTTCATGTACCATCTTTAAGCTTTAAGAAGCTTCTTTAGATTCATTCTTCAAGTACTCTTCTTAGTACCTACACATACCCTTAAGAAAAGTTAGGAGTCATACCATAAAATGGTTCATCATTAGATTCTATTTTTAGAAGCTGCATATCAAACTGTTAGCATTGACCTACAGTTTCATTTCTTGTGTACCTCTTAGTTTAAAAAGTATGAACATACCAATGTATCTATTAGACAGATTTGTCTTTTCAACTTGTTAACATTCAATGAACTCAAAGAATTGCACGCTTCTACATATTTACATATTTATGAATTTCACATTCATTAGCTTTCACATATTATCTTATGTAAACATCTAGGCAAATCACGAATAATGCTCCTAACATTTGACATATTTATTGACACAAACCAAATACAATCAAGATGCATGGATTATACATCTCTACATATCAACAAAATTTATATCTTCACATTTGACTTATTGTCTTTTGCAAACATTTGGGTAGAGGACGGTTGAAACTATACTTGATGAACAATTCCTTCCCAAACCTGATAGATCTAGTGGCACAGACCATTACATAAGTGCCCTTTACATTCCTAGTAAAATATTATTCTTTTCCATTGGTGCATTCTTCAAAATCACAATTCGTCAATAGAGGGTGGCCAATGGAACTATTTATATATGCAACAATGTTTCCATGCACATTTGGACGTCCATCAATGTATGTAGGATTTGCCCTTGAGATGTTGCCTCCTTGCATGCGTTGTTCCTCTAAAGAACAAGCATTTGAATTCAAGCCATATACTTGCATCCTCCATTGGTGACGACACAAAGCATGCCAATCACCCCAATTGTATTGAGGTCCTGCATATGGCATCAATGTCACAACACTATTTAAAAGGACCTTAATACTACTCGATGCAAAAAGGCCGAAATCAGCCTCACGAAAGTGTCCACTAGGCATGATCATGTACATTCGACCCCAATACGTAAATGGTGTTCCATTTAATGGTAATGGTGATTGGAGTGGCCAACATGAATATCTACTTCTAATGAAAGTTTTTACTAATGGTTGCAAGCTAGGTGGAAGAGGAAGGTCAGACAAAGGACCTAGAATGTCTTTTGACACATCAACAGTGCGTAGTAATTTGCAATTATCTTTCAAACTAGTCATAATACGTCCAAGACGTGTTCGCTTTTTTAAAGGGGTGGTCAAGTTTGTGGAATCTACGTGGAGTATCGTGGAGGACTCATGTGCAACATTTAGGATAGGTGTGGTTGGGTGGTAAGAACATTCTAGAGATTTGGAGACATGGATTGAATCACAAGGCATTGATGAATTAATTATATCATGCAAGGGGTCATCATCAACAAGAGCATCATCTAGGGCCAACGATGATCCAAAATCAATATTCATGTGATTTATCCTATCAATAATATTCTCGATCTCTCTTGCAACTCTTTTTCTTGAAACCAACTTATGGTCCTTCTTCTGCAAAAGATGTTAGATGTATCAGTCTCTCTCTCTCTCTCTCTCTCTCTCTCTCTCTCTCTCTCTCTCTCTCTCTCTCTCTCTCTCTCTCTCTCTCTCTCTCTCTCTCTCTCTCTCTCTCTCTCTCTCTCTCTCTCTCTCTCTCAAGCATGAAACATAAATTAATATATAACACAAACCGTAAACCAGTAGCATGAAACACACACACAAACACTTGCACGCACACACACACCCACCCACACCGACCCTAAACACACATGAAGAAAAAAACAAAGAGAACATTATAGAGTGCTAATCAAAACTCCTGAACCACACAATTATATCCTACTCCAAAATGTCACCACATGCTCCCTCCCTACGGCGGTTGGGCTTTTTTGTGGAACTCATCTTCCAACAAAAAACATTTGAACCACGCCTTTAACAGAAGAAAACAAGGGCTACACACCTTCCTAGAATTGGGAGTGTTGGTTACCTTTAACTCTCTCTCTCTCTCTCTCTCTCTCTCTCTCTCTCTCTCTCTCTCTCTCTCTCTCTCTCTCTCTCTCTCTCTCTCTCTCTCTCTCTCTCTCTCTCTCTCTCTCTCTCTCTCTCTCTCTCTCTCTCTCTCTCTCTCTCTCTCTCTCTCTCTCTCTCTCTCTCTCTCTCTCTCTCAGACGTGAATGAGTCTATTATGGGTGATTGAATATGGAAATCAAGATTAACTACATCTAATCATTCTATTTGGATTTTTTCTTTTAGAAGCAAGTGAGAGATTATCTTCATCTAATCATTCTGTTTGGATTTTTCCTTTTAGAAGCAAGTGAGAGATTAACTTCAAAGTATCGTGGCACTCATCCTATCGCTCAATATTTATTGGCCAAACTATACTTGAAGTGTCATAAGGGTCAAAGATTAAAGCATTTTCAAAAAACACTTTAAAGAGTTTATCTCTCGTACTCTTGGATTCTCTGTGTGCACTCCATTGGCCCAAATATGATCGTTGACAATCCTCCTTGTCCGAATCCTAAGGCCTTTACATTGTGTGCATGTACATGGTATCCTCTCATCATATTCTGGTTGAAACTGGTCCAATAATTCAATTGCAAATTGCACAAATTCTTTCAGTGTCATTCAAGTGAAAATTGACAAATTCTAACATGTGACGAATTGTAACATGTGACAAAAATTGACAAAATAGTCTTTGTACATTTAGTGCATTTTCAACCTTCATTTGTCATGAAGTGGTGTTTTGGCTTTCCAAAGAGCAATATACTATATCCAAAGAGCAAATAAGAGTACATCACTATTACAAATAAAAAAATTATGACATAAATCAATATACATACATGTGATGGATCAATAGGCGGTCTACGTCGACTGATGGAAGAGCTTGAAGATGAACCAGTCAATAGTTGTTCATTGATAAGGATGGAAGGTAGGTAGCTTAACATTTAATGTTAGCCACTTTAAGTTGAATTTTTCTTGGTTTACAACATTGGGATTCACCCAAGGATTTTTCATGAGATGGGAAAGGCTTTGCATATGTCCATCTTATCTTGCATAATTTTCATCAATTCCTAGGCTTTTTTTTCTAGGGGTTGCCCATCCCCAATCATAGTGGAGTGTGACACAAAGGGTGATCAGTCCTTTGGTTTATTCTCCAAATCTTTATAGACTCGATTGAGCCTTCTTTATAGACTCAATTGAGCCTTCTTCAGGTACCATCTTTAAGCTTTAAGAAGCTTCTTTAGATTCATTCTTCAGGTACTCTTCTTAGTACCTGCACATACCCTTAAGAAAAGGTTAGGAGTCATATCATAAAATGGTTCATTATTAGATTCTATTTCTAAAACCTGCGTATCAAACTGTTAGCATTGATCTACAGTTTCATTTCTTGTCTTCAAGTAATGATACATGCACTCATATTTCATCAGTTAGAGTAATAAGCTCTAATATTCAAAATATGTTTCATACAAAAAGAATGGAAGACTGGATAGCCTTTATTTCTTGGTCAATTTGGTCTATACAATTTTACATGATCTCATGTGATAGGAGTCAATTTCATTGACAAGGGGTCAAGCTTGAGCTATCTTAATATACTTGTTATGGCCATATTCGGTTAAGGACCTGGAATAGTCCTAATATGGTAGATCGGCCCTCCAGAATTCGAGATTGTTGGTCACACCATGATCTAATTCCATGTCAAGGCCAGCTTGTGACTAATAACCTTGAGAAGGCCCAAACACTCTAATTGAGACATATGGAGTATTGCATGTCTGTGTGACAGATATAGGTAGGAGGACTGCATGAAGAGGTGTGATCTATTTATAGTTGACCTGCATGGGGGTTGCATGGTTTCATGCACAGGACTCTACTCTCTATATAATGAGGTGGAGATTCTCTCGTCGACATATTGGGTTTAGGTCACCAGTTTCTCTCTTCTCCTCTTGCTTCACATGGCATGGCTTGGGGGCTAGATCCATGTTTGATCTAGGATTGGTTGGGCGGTTTGGCTCCATTGTCTCTCTTATTGTGTTCTCCTATCCCCATCTTAGGGGGTTATCTCTTATGGTCTTTACATTGGTATCAGAGCTCGGCTAAGATGCGGTCTTCGATAGGAGTGGAGGCAAGCTCTACATTGGATTTGGAAGTTCGGAGCACTTGGATTTACATCCCAGTTGGAGTGCTATTTTCTCAAGAAAATCATGGAGTTGGATTCACAAATTCCATGGTAAAGCATGCTTGCTTCATGCACCTCTTCTTTTCCCTGAAAGCACCTGCATAAATGCATTGGAAAGTTGCCGGTGAAAATCATGGATTCATCCTATCATGTCAGTATAGTTCTTCATGGACTAGCAGTAGCTGGATGAGAGATCCAGTGTGGCAGCTCGATTTTCCCTCGATGGCATGGTGTGGAAGAGAGTGGCGAATGTGGCTGTGTGGCGATTGGAGAAATTGTAGAACAAGGCTAAAGCATTAGGTCATCAATTGCGATCGCCAGTTGGCTGGTGATCTGTTGGCATCCATCCAGTTCCTTGTCATTGATTGCTGATAAGCGATGAAATTGGCCGTAAACATTCTGTCTGCATAAATGAACCAAAATTGTAGCTCTGCAAAAATGAACTAAAATAGCCACAGGCGACCCTATTGCAAAAAGACGACAGTGTCAGGATTTTGCAAAAATGTGAAAAACCTGAAGGTGCCCTTAAATCTCAGTTAGGGTTGTCCCACACTTTGCCAGAGTCATTTCCTTAACATTTGAGACTCTTTGGAAAAAGCAAAAAATGTGACACTGCGATTTTACACGAGATTCTTGACAGACAAAAAATACAAGAAAGGCGACACTGCATTTTTTAACGGGATTCCTGACAGGCGAAAAAGATGACATTGTTGTCAACTCCATGTATTTTTGCAGACTGTGTAAAAACACTTGTAATTCTGCAGACTGTAAAAAAACACAAGAAAATCTGCAGAACTGGATAAACAATGGATGAAGATTAAAACCGATTAGTCAATTAGTAAGAAGGAGACTAATCCAACACTCCCCCTTAATCTGAATCCTTGAATACCTTGACCTTCAAACTTAGTTCTACATAGAATCTTTTGTGTGACTCCAAACTTAATGCTTTGGTAAAAACATCTGTTGTTATATCTTGCGTTTGACAATCTGACCTCTTCGTTGAGAACTTTGCTTCTGATAAAATGATACTTCAGTTCAATGTGCTTACTCCTAGAATGAAATCTAGGGTTGGCTGATAAAGCAATGGCACTTTGATTATCATAGAATAATGTCGTCGGAGCATATTGATTCAGACTGATATTTGAGAGTAAGTTCCTCAACCATATTGCTTCCTTTGTAGCGTGAGAGGCTGCGAAATACTCTGAGTCATTGGAAGATAGAGCTATTGAAGATTGCTTGCGACTATTCCAGGAAACTGGACTTTTGTTGAGAAAGAATGTAAATTCGGAAGTGGATTTACGAGTGTCTACATCTCCTGCCCAACTTGCATCTGTGTAACCACTGAGTAAATTGAGTTTGTCGTTGCCGACTGTTCCATAACAAATGCAAAAGTCCATAATAGCTCAAAGATATCTCATGACTCTGATAAGAGACTTCCAATGTGTTATACCAGGATTAGTCATAAACTAACTGAGAGATCTGACTGCAAAAGCTATGTCTGGCCTGGTACAGATCATGGCGTACATAAGAGATCCTATAATAGAATGGTAAGGATACTCACGCATCTGCTGCTTCTCATGAATTGTTTGGGGACACTGATCCTTTGACAATCTGAGATCTGGTTCCATTGGTGAGAGAGCTAACTTGCAATTCATCAAATTATATCTGACTAACATGTTGTAGATGTACCTCTGTTGTGTAATGTAAACCAAATTCTATTTTTTGTCTCTGTGGATTTGTATACCATGGCAGAATGAGCTTCACCTAGATCGGCCATGTCGAATTCAAAAGATAGCATTGTCTTGGCCGCTTTTATTAGATCGGTATTGTTGCTGAAAAGCAATGTGTCATCTATGTATAAAGTGATAATGACAAAAGACATGATTGTGTTCACCCTCGATAACATAACCTTCGGGTTGCACCATGTAAATGTCTTCTTCGATAACTCCATTGAGATATGCTATGTGTATTTCCAAATCTGCTGCAGTGGCAAATGATAGCAAAAGTCGAATAGAAAAATGCTTGACTACTGGACTGAAGGTCTCAGTGTAATCGACATTGTATATCTGAGAAAATCTTTTGACTACAATTTGTGCCTTTCTCTTGTTGATGCTTCCATTTGCATTGTACTTGACTTTGAAAATGACTTTGAAAATCTATTTGCAATTAACTACGTTTCTGTTGGCAGGTAATTCAACAATTGTCCAAAACTAGTTCTTGATAAGAGATGAATACTCTTTATCCATAGCTTCTTTTCAGAGATCTGAGTCAGGTTGACTGAGTGCCTCTTGGACAGACATCAGTTCCTGAACAAGATAGGTTGCAGACTTGTCGATATACCGGTTAGGTGGTCTGCTAGTCCTTGATGATCTTCTGGGGAATACATGAAGTTGATCATTTCCATCATGCTATAGTTACTAATCTGCAACATCATCATCTTCTGATCCACCGTTGATTTGTTGTTCATCAAAAGTAGAAGAGCTTGGATCTTCAATGGGAATAGTCGACTGAGGAACTGGAAAGCTCAATGCGTCAGGAGAATCTGAAAGGTCGGCTACATGGGGACTGCCCTTTCCTTTGAGGTCTTGAAACTGATCTTCGGTGAAGATGACATCCCGGCTAGTGAATATCTTCGACTCGATGGGATTGAACAACTTGTAGGCTTGATCTAAAGTAGTGTAGCTGATGAAAACACATTTGATACTTTGGAAGTCGAGCTTCTTCTTGAGATCACAAGAAATCTGCGCAAAAGCAGTATATCCAAAAACTCGTAAGTTTGATAAAGAAGGTTTGGTACCTGTCCAAACTTCAAATTGTGTTTTGTTTGAGAGGTCTTTAGTAGGACATCTGTTCTGAATATAGGTTGTTGTTGAAACAGCTTCAGCCTAGAAGCACTTCGGAAGTGTTGCATGTGATAACATGCATTTTGCTGATTCAACCAAGGTTCTGTTCTTTCTCTCAACAAGACCATTTGACTGAGGTGAATAAGAAGTAAATTTATTGTTGTTCAATGCTGTTGTTAAGGCAATAATCCTTGAATTTGTTGGAGATGTATTCTCCCTTGTTATCTGACCTCAATGCTTTGATTTATTTGCCAGTTTGATTCTCAGCATGCTCTTTGAATTGTCTGAATTTGATGAAAGCCTCTGATTTCTATTTAATGAAATAAACAGCTGTTCTTTCGGAGAATTCGCCAATAAAGGTAATAAAATACTTTGCATCTAGCAATGAAGGAGTTTGCATAGGTCCACATATATCTGTATGAACAACATGTAACAGATATTTTCTTCGTGCTGTAAGGTGTGTAGGAGTTGAAAATCTCACGTTGATTGGTCATATGTTGTGTTGCTCCAAAATCCAGAAACCATGAATCATCCAAAAATGCGCTTTGATTTTTGACCATGAATGCGCCTTCGTCCACTTCGACCTGGGAAGATGATGAAACTGTGTTTGCTTGTTGATCAAGTTGTTTGGCTGCGTTCTTCGCTTGAAGAATTTGACAATCCTTGATCTCATGGTTATTGCGCTTGCAATACCTACAAAACATCTTCTTCTTCAACTGTGGATTTGATGATTGTGTTTGACTTTGAGTCTGTTTCTGATTCGTTGCAGCCTTCTTGGAGCTTTTTTGCTTCTGTTGCTTAAAGCCTTTGTTGACATATAGAGCCTGAGAGGAGGAAGTAGAAAAATGTCTTGATTTCTTCTATTGTCTTCTTGCAGCAATATAGTGATAACTCTAGTAAGAGTTAAATCTGTGTGTGTCGATATGAGGGCAAGCTTGAAAGCAATGTCATAATTGTGTCTTGATCGTCTATGACTGATTCGACAGCGGCCATCTGTTGCAAGAGATTCTTAAACTGGCTAATGTGACTCTGAAGAGAATCCCCAGTAGACATTTTGAAAGTGAAGAATTTCTTTTGTAGATGTAACTTAGAAGTTACGTCTCTCACATCATATAGTGAGTTCAAGATGTCCCAAACATCTCTTGGCATTTTAACTTTAGCTATGTGTCCAATCTGTGTATCTGATATATTGAGGATAATAAGTGCAAAAGCTTTACCGTCCTTCAATTTTCACTTTGAGTCGTCGTCTTCAAGTTTTACTTCTGTACTTGTAACAACGATTAGCAAGGTCTTCATCTTAAATTTCCACAAATTATAATTGGATTCATTAAGCTTGTTTGCAATGAGACCGACTTTACTTTGAGAATCCATCTGGAACTTAGTTTGTCGATTGTATCTATGACGCTAAGATGCAGTAATGCCAACAATAGGAAATCAATTCTCTGATATTGAAAGGTTAAGAAAGACTGAAGAGTATGATTATCAATTTGATATCACAAAATATATCAAGTATTAGAGATTTTGATCTGATACCACATAGGTATTAGATAAAGAAGTAGTGAAATTGCTCTGATACCATGTCAAAAGTGGTGTGCAGAAGATAGGTTTAGTTCGAAAAGAAACAAATGAAAATAATTCGAGTGTCTAGAAAGAAATCTTTTTGTACATGGCAGAATAAACTATCTTCCTCTTTCACAATGCATGACTATGCCTATCAATTTCAACAAAACAATAGTGATAGAAATCACGTTTGATCTTATAGTAACTAACTTGGGAATCATCAGTACTATATTGATTGTTGGATTATTCTCCTTCTTACCAATTGACTAATCAATTTTAATCTTCATCAATTGTTTATCCAAGTATGCGGATTTTTCTGTGTGTTTACATAGTCTGCAGAATTACAAGTGTTTTCACACAGTTTGCAAAATTACACGAAGTTTACAACAGTGTCTTCTTTTCGCCTGTCAAGAATCCCGTTGAAAAATGCAGCTTCTCCTTTTTTGCATTTTTTGCTTGACAGAATTCTCGTGTAAAATCACAGTGTCGCATTTTTCATTTTTTCCAAAGAGCCTCAAATGTTAAGGAAATGACTCTGGCAAAGTGTGGGGCAACCCTAAATAAGATTTAAGGGCACCTTCTCTTTTTTCGTATTTTTCGCAAAAAACTCGACAATGTCGTCTGTGGCTATTCTAGTTCATTTATGCAGAGCTATAGTTTTGATTCATTTATGTAGACAGAACATTTACGACCAATTTCGCCGCTTATCAGCAATCAATGACAAGGAACGGATGGATGCCAGCTGATCACTAGCCAACTGGCGATCGCAATTGATGACCTAAACTCTTAGTATAAATAGTTGTTAATATTCATACATTTTTATGATCAGAAGTCAAGATTATCAGAAATTTTTGAATAGTTAGCTCTCTCTCTCTCTCTCTCTCTCTCTCTCTCTCTCTCTCTCTCTCTCTCTCTCTCTCTCTCTCTCTCTCTCTCTCTCTCTCTCTCTCTCTCTCTCTCTCTCTCTCTCTCTCTCTCTCTCTCTCTCAAGCCTATGAGCTTGAACACTTTTGAGCATTCTATCTCTCTTCTTAGAGTTGTTTTAGAGAGTGCTTTTGCACTCCTGCTTATCATTATTGTGCTTATTTCAGACTTTCATTTTAGCCGCTCAGAGATAGCATAGAGTACGTGACTTCGATCTGCAATTCATTGTACTCATTTACTTATGTTTTGTTTTGAATCAATACTATTCTTTATTGCGTTCAGCTTCGTCTCATAATGTATGCGTTTTCTGGAGTTCTTCGCGACTAATTATTTGTCTGATAATTTTCAATGCTCAAACATGATCTCAATCACCATTGTCTTGTTTGAAATTGATAGGCATAGTCATGCATTGGAAAGATGAAGATAGTTTATTCCGAAATGCATGAAAAGTTTCTTTTCTAGACACAAGTTATTTTCATTTGTTTTCTTTTTGAGCTAGACTTATCTTATGCACATCTCCGACAGTGATTACGTAGCCAAACAATAAAGCATCAAAAATTATCAGACAAAATATTTGTCATGAAGAACTACAGAAATGCATACATTTTGAGACGAAACTGAATGCATTAAAGGATAGTATTGATTCAGTATGAAACCAAAACATAAGTAAATGAGTACAATAAGCTGCAGATCAAGCTGCGTACTCTATGCTATCTCTGAGTGACTAAAATGAAAGTATGAATTAATGTGCAATGCTGATAAGTAGTGGCACAATAACAATATCTAAAATAACTCTAATAAGTGAGCTAGAATGCTCAAGAGTGTTCAAGCTCGCAGGCTTGAGAGAGAGAGAGGGCTAACTATTCAAATGCTTGTTGACTTCTGATTTGGTGATCTGCTGGCATCTATATGGTTCCTTGTCATTGATTGCTGATAAGCAGTAAAATTGGCCGTAAAAATTATGTCTATATAAATGAGCCAAAACTGTAGCTCTGCAGAAATGAACTAAAACAGCCACAGACGACACTGTCGCAAAAAGGTGACAGTGTCAGGATTTTGCGAAAAATGTTCAAAACCTGAAAGTGCCCTTAAATCTCATTTAGGGTTGTCCCACACTTTGCCAGAGTCATTTTCTTAACATTTGAGGCTCTTTGAAAAAAGCGAAAAATGTGACATTGTGATTTTACACGAGATTCCTGATAGGGAAAAAATGCGACAAAGGCGACATTGCATTTTTCAACAGGATTCTTGACAAGCAAAAAAGGTGACACTGTTGTCAACTCCGTGTATTTCTGCAAACTATGTAAAAACACTAAAAATTTTGCAGATTGTATAAAACACGGGAAATCCGTTGAACTGGATAAACAATGGATGAAGATTAAAATCGATTAGTCGATTAGTAAGAAGGAGACTAATCCAACAAGGATATGTTCAAGCAAAGGGCATAGATTATGAAGAAACCTTTGCACCCATGGCCAAGATGGTCACAATAAGGTTATTTCTTGCACTTGCTTCACATTTTGGTTGGATGCTCTTTCAAATGGATGTCTCTAATGCATTCTTAAATGGTTATTTGGATGAAGACATCTTCATGGATCAGCCCCAAGGCTTCATTAAGCTCGGGATGGAGGGTAAAGTATGTCATCTTTGAAGGAGCTTATATGATTTGAAGCAAGCATCAAGGTCTTGGAATTCAAGACTTCATGATTTCTTGGTTTCTATTGGATTCACTCAAAGTGAATATGATCCAACTTTGTACATAGTGTATGATGTAAATGGCATTGTACTTTTATTGGTTTATGTAGATGACATCATTCTTAGTGGTGATAACATTGATGGTATTGAGAAAACCAAGAAAAATCTATCTCTAGAATATAAAATGGTAGAACTTGGTCACCTACACTTTATATTGGGCATAGAAGTACTTAGAGGTTCAAATTTCATCTTCATTAGTCAATCTAAGTATGCTCAAAGTTTTCTCAATAGATTCAAGATGCAAGATTGCAAGCATGTAGAAACACCAATGGAGTAAGATGTAAAAGTGCTCACTAAAAGTGATGAAGCATTCTTTATCGACATCACTCTTTATAGGCAACTTATAGGCTCCTTAATGTGGTTCACCATAACTAGGCCTAATCTATACTTTAGTGTGTGTAGGGTAAGTCAATATATGCAAGATCCATTAGTGATACCTTGGTAAAATGCTAAAAGGATCTTGAGATACATCTGGATACTCTAGATCATGGAATTCTCTATAGAGGAGATGTCATTGATTTGCATGCCTTTAGTGACTCGGATTTTGTAGGTGACAAAAGAGATAGCTGTTGGAAAGGCAGGATAATGGATTTTAAAGTATCACCTGCCGGTCAATTTGTCACAGAAGTTTTAGTTCAGCATGCTTATCTTCACAATGAGCTCAACATTCATGATCTGAATCCAAATGATAGAAGGAAATGCAATTGTAAGTTTTCAGATTCAATTTCTTTGGATTTAGCATTTTTTTTAAATTATTATTTTTATTGAGATGTTTTTGTTGGTTTTGCATATTTGTATCCATCAAATTTCTTTGAATGGCAATCAGTTCAAGTGATTGCAGGAATAATCGATGTCATACATTCGGATATCGGTATTTTACAATATAAAGGTCATTATCCAAAATCACTTTTAGAGTCAGGAGTTTTATTTTATGATCACACATATTTTCTTGATAAAAATGGTTTAGTTGGTAGATTAGAGCCATATCCTCTACCAGATTTTTCGAGTGAGAAATGGATTTCTTCCGATGCAGCAATTTCAGAAAGTTTTCGATCTAGGCTATATATTGATATTCAGAGTATATTAAAATGTAGCACTGGATCAAAGAATAATAAATTAAGTTGGTATCTATCTTTTACTATTTTTGTTGATTTTTTTTTTCCAGATGCAATGTTCGGAGAACAAAAACAATGTTTATTTGTAAGGACTTGAGTGCTAATATAATCGCCGAGTTGTTGAATGATGGTTGGGATACAAAACAAAATCAGCAAGTTGAGTGCAGAGTATGTTACTCACCCATGACATTTAGATATCACATCGAAAAACAAATGTTCACTTTGCTGCTGTATTATAGAAGATGGATTAAATGCAAAAATGTTTGGAAGCCACTTGATCAAGATTTTGGTATAAACCCTCAAGAGTAACTTCAGATAACAGTGAAAAGAAATGACACCATCATTGCAATGGTTGAGGTTGAGGAAGATTGGTGTCTCAATCACATTCGATCGAAACTAGACATGTTGCAATTCGATCTACCTCAGTACTATCAATTTTGATTGAATGGTGTAAAGGTACGTTATGCCATATAAAGAAATTTTTTTTTTTCTATTTCTAAGTGAATCAGTTTCATAAAATATATAACTAAAACAATTTCTCTTGTGCAGGTAAGAGTAAGGCAGAAAGAGCATATAAAATGCAAAGACATTGGAACATCCATCGAAATTAAAGATCCGTAGATTATGAACTCTGAAATTTTGTATTATGTAATACAATTTTTTGTCTACATCATTTTTGAAAATATATGAACCACTTTTTCTATAAGGCTCTTTCATTTCTATGATCTCCATTTCCATGGTGCAAAACACAATGTAATTGCAACTGGATAATATGAGTTTTGATAGCAAGATTCATTGTCTCCTGCAGGAAATGCACTATCTCCTTTGGGGAGATCTTCAGTCACTTGAACTCTAGTGATCACTACAATCGACGCTTGTCCTTGTTGATGTCTCGTATATATCGGTTGTTTTTTTGGTCTTCATTGCCCTCTGTATTGTCCTTGTCTTGGCATATTTGGATATGTTCAGAAGATGAACTGATGAAAGCTTTGTTGTAACAAATCTAAGTTTGTCGCATGTTTGGATTGGTTGTGGCAAAGGTTCGATCAGATCATCATTTTGAACTTATCCAAAAAAAAACCATGGTAAAGACAAGGCAGACCAAGGCTATGAAAAATAAACATGTCAAAAAATCGTAGAAATTGATGATGAATGAATCATAACCTGAATTAATAACAAGAAAAAAATTAAAATTTTCTGTACATGTGTCTCATCCACATAAAGTGAGATGAATATTTAAACAAAATCAACTATCTATGATCTCTAAATCCATTTCTCCAGTTGGAAGTAGCTTGGGTGGAGAACACTCGACCACTACAACTGGATATGAATTTTTGATCACAAGCTTTATGGTCTCCTGCCTAAAGTGCATTATCTCCATTGGGGAGACCTTCGGGCATTTAAACTGAAAAAAAACATAAACACAGTTAAATGTAATTAATCAAAGATCAGTTAATAGGAGTTTGTATAAAAACAAAACAAAAACACAATTAAAAGTAATTAAACGAATATTACATCTTCCAGATTTGGAAGTCCATCTTGTAATGCAAGCCAATTAAAAAAGTGTTTGGCATTGCATATGATATACCAACCACAGCTGACAGAATCAACCTAATGGGAGGACTGCAGAATCCAAATTCGAACATTATGAGATATCGGATCAACGCACATGATGTAAGAATAAAATCTACAACGGAAACAAGCGCGCGTTGAACCGATATCAAAATTTTTTGATTGAATATCGGATCAGCGTGCACGTTGGGAAAATAAACAATCAATAAATACAAGGGCGCGTCGAACCGATATTGAAAAATTTATACCTTTGCATCAACCATTTTCAGCTTCGAGTATGCTTTTGCATTTGGAACTGGAAAGAGTTCCAATATTTTCTGTATATGGGTCCTGGCAATTTTGTGTGTGTGTGTGTGTGTGTGTAATAGAGTTCATCTTCAAACAAACTGGATTACACACACTCTCATCATTGACGTACATGGACAACACATATAAGTTCCAATGATCACTGCAATCAGAAAACAAGAAATTCATGAGAATCAATGTGAAATTAAAATTCATTTGAAAAATTCAATAAAATAAAATATGAAAAATAGACACTTACTTTGTTATGTATGGCAGCATGAGAATTGGAGTCTCCAGTCTGACGTATTGGAGCATATCATCGTGCAAACTTTTAAAATCAGGAAAATCAAATGCTGCCATGAATTGAAGGGAAAACAATGCAACATCTATAAACAATGGGGTCTGGAAGAACTCCATCCCGTACTGAATTGCCCCACCTCCTACATTGTCCCCTAGCATTTTCTCCCTACTTTCTAATTCACCAGTATCTAAACTAGAAAGGGGGAGACCAGCATTGGTCTTCGGCATCCTAAAACTGTATCGAGGACCTAAACCTTTAAGATACGTGTTTAACAATTGTTCATACTGTACATATTGAGAACTATTTACAAAGGCAAGTGCAGGGGGTGATGTAAGTAACACCGATAAACCACATAAAGAATTGTCATTCAAGATTAATATCTAAATTGCTTCCAACAACAGGAGGAGGGCAACTAATATTTACGGGTTTAGGATGAGGAGGAGATTTAGGAGGTGGAGATTGGTTAGGAGAGGAAGATTTAGCAGGAGAAGTTAAACATGAAGTGGAAGGAGAAGAAAGAGACTTAGGAGGAGAATTAGGAGGAGAATGCCTAGAAGAAAGAATAATATTCAGAGGAGATGGCTTGGAAAAATCCCTTGCTTTAGATGGAGAGTCGAGAGACCTCCTCTTTTTCGAAACACTCCCGCTCTGTATACGAATAACAAGCCGGGTTGGTTGAGATTGCTTTCGTTTTCTCCTCTCTGAATCTTGTTTTGGAGGAGAGGAGGGAGCAGGTCTAAGGTATTCAGCAACCTTGTCATATGTGTCCCGAAGCCTGAACACAATGTTGAAATCCTTGGCATGATGGTCACCCTCTTGGCATAAACCTGAAAAAAAAAATTTAACCTGGAAATCCTCATATGCTGTGTGCAGCGTCTCAATTGCTGTTACCGTCCATCTCAGATATGTAGATAGACTTCTTGTCACCTGCCTGATGGACCTCTATATGTGAGATTTCGGAATCAGAAGATTATTTGTCTTCTGAAGCTTCCAAATATCCTTGAGCTAGTGTGGGTCTCTTCTTCTGCCCCTTGGCCTAGGAGGAGGTGGTGGTGGACGAGGTGGTAGTTGTGGATTTTCCTGACCCGCACCTGAAATTGGTATTCCACCTGAATGCCCTCGTCCTGTCTGCTTAGTTCATGCCAATACTGTGTAGTAGCGGATCATCGCGCGATAATGTTGATTTCAGGATCAGACCTTAGGTCGGGCGCGTCGAAGCGATACCTGAGCTAAACAATTCCGTTAGCTGGTAGCGGATGTGCACGAGCGAGTGGGAACAGATTGAAGGAAGTTGTTTTTGAGCACGCTGAATCGATATCGCATGGATACAAATAATTATAAGCAAAAAAAATTTAGCGTCGTCAATTAGTATATATAGAGAAAAACAGAAATGATTGCAAACGTGGTGGCTCGTATTACGATGATGATTACTCAAAGACTTGTCAATCAAATCAATCTAAATATCCATCAATCATCAAAATGATTAGTCCATATCGAATTAACCACAACTAATTTCAAATAAAGTATGGTCACATCTACAATTAATCACACTTCTACCATTTAATGCTGAAATTGACAACGTTAAGCTTTAAATATAAGACCTTTTTTATATCCAATAATTATAATTTTGAAAAATTCCAAAGGCCAAATTTTCACCCAATAGCTAATCAACGCGCATATAAAGCATTTGACAACCATAGTATGTATTCTCGCGCGCTCATCCAATATTGGATGCAATATGAATGATCAGAACTTGATTCGATAGATTCTGCATAACTTTGGCCAGTATGAAGAGTCTTCTGAATCAAGTTTTGATCATGCATATAGGGTCCAATAGTTTCGAAAATCTCAGAAATATTTTGGTCCTGGAATAGTGATTCGACACGCGTAGTCCAAATGCAGCAAATACATCCTCTGCCAGGGGCACTGATCCGATATCCCATACGCAGAAAAATCATACTGGAACGCATAATGAAAGATTTATGAAAATGTTCTGAATGACCATTATCTCAAAAAGAAAATTTTCGTCTTGACGGTGCTTAAATAGGGCAAGAGATTGTAATAATTCTCCTCGTTCACGTTTTTCAATGATATCCATTAATCAATTGTTTATAATTTTTTTAATGATTATTCTAGGAGGCTAGTGATTGTCTATTTAATGTATTTTGGTGCAAGGCTAATGATGATTCGTTGAATCTAGTACTAGACTAGTTAATGTATTTCGACGTAGGTAAAAATAGTTTCATTCTGATTGGTGGATAAATATAGACTGTAAATCACTATTTGTTTGGCTGTGATCAACAAGAATTGGCTATAAATATGTGCACCACTTTCCATATTTAGATTTCGTCATCTTTTATTCTGAACTCTCTAGTCTTCTTGTTTTTCTTCATTCTCCCGATATCGAATCGACGCGCGCCATCCCTTGTTGTGCATGCTTGTATTCATTCAGGCGTGCTGAATCGATATCAGCCACTTCTGATCAATGATTTTCGAAAAATTTCGTTCTCGGCCTTACCATATCGGATCAGCGCGCACACTTTGCTTTATTCCTCTACCGATATTTATTTGACGTGTTGAACCGATATCGGATTCAATATGGCTAATTTCTCCATGGCCTCAGATGACAAAATTATGGATTTTTTAATACAAGTGACATTCCATCTGACAAATTAGAGTATTTTGCTAGTATTTTTTTTGCTCCCTTCGATATCGATAAGCTAGTTTATGAGAATCGTTATAATTTAATTTTTTATCTTGATAATTTTTCTCAGATTATTAGTATTCCTGTCATGGATATAGATAATTTTTGTTTTGTTCATTTTCAGGACCTTGTACATTCCCAACCATCCTCTAAGCATAAACACAATAGAAAGTACTCTAACCTGCATGACCATTTAAAAAGAAATATATACTGTGATATCCACAAAAGAATATGTTGGCTTTTGTGTTCTACATATCTGCTGAAATTCTAGATGATGAGTCTGTTGAATCTTCAGTTGTTCGATTGATCGAAGTATCTGCACCTGCTCCAGTTGATGTAAATGATGCAGATTGTGATACAAGGGTTGAAGCTGAAGCTTCTATGGCTTCAGATTATCAAAAAACTCTCTCTTGTTCTATAATCCTTTTTTATTATCTTCCATATGCATCTTCTGTTAATCAAATAACTCTACTTGATGTTCATTTATATTTTATAAATAATGAATGTTATATTTCATTTAATGATATAGAGGATGTATTGAATCTGAGAGAGGATGAAATCCTCTCAATTTTTGCTCAAAATTTATCAGAATTTTTTGACATTGTTGATTACTCAATATGATGACTTTGAAATTGAAATAGATTATAATAAAGATGGCAATTGGAAATCTGGCAATGAGGCCTTGGAGGTCATGATTGAAAAATCTAAAGCCTATGAAAAGACTTCGCCTACAGAGGAGGAATTTATGGAATTTAAAAAAAAAAATTCCCCCAGGGCTAGATGTATCCCCTCCGAAAATGTAGAGGCCATTGGAGGACATGACATCAACAGAGCAAACGTCATTGATTACGATGGATATGATCTGGTAAGTAGATATTATATTGGTATTGATATTGTTCAATTTTCTTATTTCTTATTCGTATTGATATTGTTCAGTTTTCTTATTGAGTTTGCAAAGTTATGTATCATTCTAAATTTATTTTCTTTTCTCGTTTACAAGATGCTATTGAAATAGATGCTTTTGGTATAAGACATGGAGGCGTCTGAGGTGTATCAGCTGGAAGAAAATATGTTTCTCTATCTCATTATTTGAAAAACTTTCAAAATAATGAGATTTGTACATATCATTCATCTTATAATCCATATGCAACCGTTGTCATTATGGCCATCAAATCATTATCAGTTTGTTTAGGAGGCCATAAGTACGCAAGAGAAACATAATTTTTTTTTTTTGAAGAGAGATTTGGCTATTAAGATATTGGGTTATACTCCCAATGAGACTACCAAAAGATCATTTGCAATGGCCCTTTATTCAGGTTACATTGATATGAACAAGAGTAAAAATTTAGAATTTTTGGATCCATATGAAAGAAGATTATTCCTTCATGACAATACCATCCGTCTGAATCTTGAAGAAGATGATGATGATAATTAAAAAAATTTCTATAATAGATTTGATATATTACAAGGATCTCTCTTCTTGTAATGAATTTGAATGCCTTCCGAAATATCGTAATACTTGGCGAGTTTTTAGCTTGATATCTAAATTAAACCACTGCATTGAACTAAATATTTATATCTTGAATTATGTCCTCCATGATTTGTTGCTCTATGAAATGCTCCCCTTGCTTGCCAATGAAATTTTTTCATGCCTTGTGATGACCAGATACTTAGGCTCCCATATTCCTTTGCAAAATAAGTTGCATGATGAAGAAGGATGTGCTGCAAACAATAGTTTTGATTAGTTACATCAGTAGAAAAAAATATAAGCCTGAATGAGAAAAGTACCAAATAATGATATATATTAACACCCTGTAATGAGTAATGTTGTCTTTTCTCCAACAATCATGTACAGATTTTACAAATGTGGTGCAATGATTTTGCAAAGTCCTCATATCTTCTGATGATAGGTTTTCTTTCCTGATAACACCTATGAGTTTGTCTAAGTTGGTCCACACTTGTCTCTTTTCCACTCGTTATCATTTCCTTTGTTGACTTTCTTGGTAAAACATGACTTAAAGATGATTCAATACATGAACGATCTGATAAATAGTTCTTTGCCACCAAACATGATCTACAACAAACATATGAACTCAAATTATGTTTAATAAATAAATAATCCATGTTATCAAGTGCAAATCAAACTTAAATGACATATACAAATCAAATAAACAGTTTAGATGACAACATACTTGAATGCTCGGATTCTTTTTTTCTAATTGCCGCTATGTGTATATAGGTCATCAATATTCTTCATCGGTACTCTCTTTCTTTTCCTCTTCATCATTGCCTTATTGATAACTTTTAGATCAATAGCAGATTTTAAACTCTCGGATCACAACTTTTTCATGGATTCTAACATTTTTTGGTTCGATCCTCAAAGAGTAGTGACAATAGCATTCAACTCTGACATAGCATTCTTGAGTGCATTGTTTTCAGCACTAGTGTGTTGCACATAATGAAGCAATTGTTGATTTGCACGTTGCAATTGTTGATTTGCAAGCTGTAATTGTTAATTCAGACAAGATATGCTATGCATTCCAATATCTCGCGACCTTTGACAATATCCAAGTAATCCGCTATTTCCTTCACATACATATCTGAGAAGATGAGTTACGGACTTAAAATCTGGACACAAATTGGTAGCTGGATCATTAGGATAAATTGATCCATCCACCCACAAATCTATATTCATATGATTATTCATTCTCAATTCTCTAACTATTGTTGCAACATTCTCTACAACTTTCGTATTTTTCTTAATAATTGGAGTGCATTCCATCAGAAGAGCAACATGCAAATGGAACATTGCCATTGTTAACGCTACAATCATGTAAATGAATCTACCTACAGTAAATCAACATGAATAGATCTAGCATTCCTTACTTTTGTAATGTTTATGTCGCATTGAAAAATTGTCCGGCCTCATATTTCATTATAAGCATACAGTGATTTCAAAAGTTTTGCCTCTCCCACTTCAGTTTTTGCATTGAGCACACCAAAATATCTAGTCTTAAAGCTCTAGTCCCGAATTTGGAAACGAGCATGGAGAGAAGTTATTACATCTCATGCTAAACTAACTATTGTCGTAGGTCAACCATACTAGTTAAACGTTGGGCAAGGCCAAAAACTTGGAAAACAACAACTTGAAGTTACTGGTTTGCATTCTCTCTCTACGTAACCTCTCTCTAAAGTGAAATTTTTTAAAGGGCCCATTTTGAGCCCATATTTCCCCTAATGAGCTAGGAATCAATATATTGATTTGTAATCTAGCTTCTAGATCTTGTTTGGATCTTAAGTAGGTGCTTTATCCATCATTTCTATGATCAAATGCATTTATTCTGCTGCATTTTTGACAAATCTAATAACACTTCAAGAATACTTATGCTAAGAAACCAAATCTAACAAAGTATGAGAAGAAGTGATGAAAGTGCACAAGAATATAAGAACAATCATTAACTGAAGGTAGGTGTACTTTCTGGTTTCACACGTGTGAAACAATGTCTGAGTATGGACTCCAACCTGAAAATCAAGTACACATTGATAGAGCCTCAAAACAATCAAAACAAATGTAGACAAATGGAGAGAATCACTCAAAATTGCTTCCAAAACCAAGATTAGTGTCTCACATTGTTTATGGCCAAATAAGCCTCTATATATACACTTCTTGAAGCTCGAGGTACTAATCATGCATCAGATCTCACACGTGTGAGGATGCCTTGTCACCATCATGCAATTTGACACTTGGATCAAAACTTTCCATTTTGGGCATTTTTGGTCTATTTTCCTACTATATGAAAATTTTCATGGAAATATTCTAGAAGCAAAAACTTGCCTACTTCAGCTATTTCCCCACGTGTGAGCTATCCTCTACACATGGGATGTGACACCTATTCAAAATATTTGGCTCATGCAATCATTAGATTGGTGCCATGTGTCATATTGTAGCGCAGGCATCCCAAAGGGAGCCGGGAACCACGACTTAGCTTCCCAGCCTTCAACTCTTGCCATCCAAACCCGCTTGACATACAAGCAGCCAACTCGCCAACAACGATCAGACTTAACCAACTTGAAGTTCCGAAAACCAACATTGAGATCCAACCTGGCGCCATGCCAGATCGGGGGTCCCGATGTGGGTGACTTCCCTCCAAGCAAACCACCTGACATACATCAAACTTAACCAACTCGAAGCTTCGTTACAAACGAGTAACATCCATTCCAAGCAAGCGGTCTGACTTACATCAGACTTAACCAACTGAAAGCTTCGTCACGAGCGCTGGAAGCCAACCTGGCGCCACGCCAGACTGGACAGCCATAAACAGGTAACATCCACCCAAGCAAGCCATCCAACTCAGCCGACAGGTTAGAGCCCGTTCCCCAAGAGCTTAACTCATTCACGTTCATGCAAGGAACACTCAGAACCACAAGTCGCGACAGATATGGAAACAACCAGTTCCTGGACCAAATGGTCCCGACAGCATACCGCTGGCGCCACGAACCAAATGGTCCCGACGGCATACCGCTGGTGTCCCGGGATACGACCCTCAGCTATGTGCTAAGTTAAAAATTTTGAAAGCGGCCTTACAACTGGCGCTTTTACCGAACACTGAAACCCAGAAGATAATCAGAGTCAGTTTGAGAAAAATCCCACTTTATTGATAAATCTGAGAAGGTTACATTTCAAGTGTGTGACCGACCCTAGTCTCCGGGGCGCTAGCATGCCAAGGCGAGAGCCATGACAACATTCCAGCAAGGGAGGCTGAGACTTGGTTGGAGCTCGTCCTGAGTCGCAACCCGCACTCTCCTATAGTATTGGTGTGATTCGGCACCCCCCCTCATACCAAGCACTCTACCCAAGCTGGTAAAGCACGTTTTTCTCTCTCTAGGATTTTCTCTTTCTAGAAAGTCATTTTCTCTCTCTAGATTTTATTGATCCTCAGGCTTCCTTTAATCATGCCTAGATCGTGTGACGTGATTACACATCGATCTGAGCTCTCTGGACTCTGCTAGAACCGATCAAAGATTTTCAGCCATAGGAACTTGGCGCCGGCTGGATTCTGGTCACAGTGGCGCCAGGAGCAGCGCCGGTGCCGTTGACGCCGGGAGCAGCAGGGGCGCTGCTGGCGCCGAGGACATAGCTAGCGCCGATGGCGCCAGAAGTAAAGCTTGTAAAGATAGCTTTACAACATCCACCCCACCTTTATAAAATCTGATGTCCTCATCAAATGTCAGATTAAAGTAAAGGTGTCTCCGAATTAAAATAACGATACATTTAAGCTACTTGGCACAGTACTCAATTTACTGGCCACTTTTTATTAACATTGAAGCTGGCACACCACAAGTCGGAGGCTCAGCTCTTTGTACTGAAAAATTACATAAGTTGAAAATATATCTTTGTCTGGGAAAAGCGTAGATTTGATATCGCTTTCGTAAAACCCGAGAACCTTATTAACTGTGACAGAGGCCTTTTTTTGAAATGTTCGCCCCTGTCGCTTCTGACTTTCGACTTTGAAACTCCTTTGAGTTACTGATTTGTCCTTGATGCACTTTGTGTTGAGCTCCAAATTTGTTCAGTTCCGCACAGGTATCAAGGCTCCCTGAGCCAAAGGATTTGTCGTTTGATTGCCCACTTTATGGTCCACTCTGTGCCTTGTTGCTTCTGCACCTTGTTTTCTCTCCTTGTCCCAGCCTGATCTTGATACTTTTCCATCTTGGCTCTTTGAGGTAGGCAAAGATTGAGTACTCTGCAATGCACCTCTCACTTAGCTTGAAGTAGCTCTTTGAATCAGACCAAATGTAACCATTGACCTCGTGGAAAGCCAAAGAGTCGCACCAATTTTGATCCGCATCCGAACTATCTCTTCGCGTTTGTTTGAAGCACCATGTATTCGCGCAAAACTTGACTTTCACAATTCCATCACTGGTTAGTTGCCTCACAGTCAAAACAAGAAGTGTACATCGAGCTTGGCTTCAAGTAGCTCTCTTTGAATCAGAAACATGCACCCAGAGCTTGCACTAATCCGATCTCAACGCGAACTGTCCCTTAGCGTCCGTTCGAAATACCAAGTCTCTCATGCAAGACACAACTTTCACAGTTCCTTCATTGATCAGCTGCCTTACACGTAACACCAGCCAGCGTACTCATATGTTTCCTCATCATTGCTGGTCCAGAGAAAGCCTATAACAAACTTTCCTTTCCACAACAAAAACTTGTCAACTTATTAGGTCCAAAGTTCGCCAGTCTCCTCATGTGAGTATGGCTAGGTCACCTTGAATTTGCCCCATTTTGATCAACTTTCATTCAAAATTTGCCCCAAGAGAGAGGTGTGTGTGATAGTTCCCCTCCACTTAATAAATCAGCTGATCGGACTTAGAGTAGAGTTCTTCGGACAAAAAGCCTTTCCAACACTTTGCTTCCCATCTACTAGGATTATGGCTCGATCCAACTTGTTGCCAATCTCTGAAGAGGATCCTAGTCTTTTCTCCTTTGAGGAAAAACCCAACTGATACTGGATATCACCCATGCTCAGTGAGTTTC
Organism: Diphasiastrum complanatum; assembly: GCA_029204225.1. Classification (NCBI taxonomy): domain Eukaryota; kingdom Viridiplantae; phylum Streptophyta; class Lycopodiopsida; order Lycopodiales; family Lycopodiaceae; genus Diphasiastrum; species Diphasiastrum complanatum. Next base: position 51,542,370 of record CM055093.1, read on the forward strand.
AGTTCCGAAGGTGGCCGTCCCAAAATGAAGACCAACTGCTATAGAAGATCTCCCCTGAAATTGCCCTTTCCAACTTTTGACTTCCTGCTTGCGTCTGGTGGGCATTGTCGCAAATGAAACTAACCCAAGAAACAGGGTAGCCATCCATCCTTTGCAAACATTGAGTCGTTTTGTTGTCGTTCACGTGCGAGTACTTGAACTGCAAATCCGCCGCACAGATTCTGGATATCGCCCATGCTCAGTGAGTTTCAGTTCCGAAGGTGGTTGTCCCAAAATGAAGACCAACTGCTCCATAGAAGATCTCCCCTGAAATGGCCCTTTCCAACTTTTGACTTCCTGCTTGCGTCTGGTGGGCGTTGTCGCAAATGAAACTAATCCAAGAAATAGGCTAGTCATCCATCCTTTGCAAACATTGAGTCGTTTCGTTGTCGTTCACGTGTGAGAACTTGAACTGCAAATCCGCCCCACAGATTCTGTAGTCCTCTTTGTTTGATGGTATCAGCCTCCAAAAGAAAAGGTTCCTTCTCGAGCCATCAGCTCCTTGTATCACAAGCAATCATGCAAACCAGGCAAAGCACGAGTACTAAGACTCACCACGAATACATACAAGTAAGACACTCAGGCAGGTTTACTAACAAGTAACAAAGACAAGGTCCCCCTTTGAGATGGACCTGCCAACGGACCTTTGCCTGGCCGCGCCCATACAAATCGATCACGGAATCAGCCCACATAGGACACCCCTCCAACTATCCGTGCTTTCACCATTAAGCAGCACATTGCCTCAGCCACGCCCCACCACTTTTTGGTCGATAGCCCTTATAGCTAAACGATCGGCAGCTATCCCGCACCGGCAGCTAACCACCCGTGCTTTACACCCGAATTCGAGCAGCATCTCTGTATCAATGGTTAACCCGTACAGTTCGAATATGTCGCCCCGCACCCCACAAGGCACAGACCGTGCTTACACCAACCTAATGATAGCACACTGCCTCATATGTCCTACGTGCAAACAGCGCCAGGCCCGAACCGCGAGAACTGACCGTGCTTACACCTCAAGGGCAGCACTTTGACTCATCAAGTCCCTCGTTCTGTCGACCACCCTGACCGTGGACGCACCCGTGCTTACACTGTGGGCAGCACCTTGCACAACAGTTGTCTTGATGAACCCCAAACCGTGGCCATTTCCGTGAGATCCGCATAGTTGACCGGCCAGTCGGCTCTGATACCAAAGGGAGCCGGGAACCACGACTTAGCTTCCCAGCCTTCAACTCTTGCCATCCAAACCCACTTGACATACAAGCAGCCAACTCGCCAACAACGATCAGACTTAACCAACTTGAAGTTCCGAAAACCAACATTGAGATCCAACCTGGCGCCATGCCAGATCGGGGGTCCCGATGTGGGTGACTTCCCTCCAAGCAAGCCGCCTGACATACATCAAACTTAACGAACTCGAAGCTTTGTTACAAACGAGTAACATCCATTCCAAGCAAGCGGTCTGACTTACATCAGACTTAACCAACTGAAAGCTTTGTCATGAGCGCTGGAAGCCAACCTGGCGCCACGCCAGACTGGACAGCCATAAACAGGTAACATCCACCCAAGCAAGCCATCCAACTCAGCCGACAGGTTAGAGCCCGTTCCCCAAGAGCTTAACCCATTCACGTTCATGCAAGAAACACTCAGAACCACAAGCCGTGACAGATATGGAAACAACCAGTTCCTGGACCAAATGGTCCCGACAGCATACCGCTGGCGCCACGGACCGAATGGTCCCGACGGCATACCGCTTGCGTCCCGGGATACGACCCTCAGCTATGTGCCAAGTTAAAAATTTTGAAAGCGGCCTTACAACTGGCGCTTTTACCGAACACTGAAACCCAGAAGGTAATCAAAGTCAGTTTGAGAAAAAATCCACTTTATTGATAAATCTGAGAAGGTTACATTTCAAGTGTGTGACCGACCCTAGTCTCCGGGGCGCTAGCATGCCAAGGCGAGAGCCATGACAACATTCCAGCAAGGGAGGCTGAGACTTGGTTGGAGCTCGCCCTGAGTCGCAACCCGCACTCCCCTATAGTATTGGTGTGATTCGGCACCCCCCCCATACCAAGCACTCTACCCAAGCTGGTAAAGCACGTTTTTCTCTCTCTAGAATTTTCTCTTTCTAGAAAGTCATTTTCTCTCTTTAGATTTTATTGATCCCCAGGCTTCCTTTAATCATGCCTAGACCGTGTGAGGTGATTGCAAATCGATCTGAGCTCTCTGGACTCTGCTAGAACCGATCAAAGATTTTCAGCCATAGAAACTTGGCGCCGGCTAGATTCTGGTCACAGTGGCGCCGGGAGCGGCGCCGGCGCCGTTGGCGTCGAAGCAGCAGGAGCGCTGCTAGCGCCGGGGACATAGCTGGCGCCGATGGCGCCGGAAGTAAAGCTTGTAAAGATAGCTTTACAACACATATCCCTAGAAAACTAGTTTTTGGCCATTTTAGCCACTAGAACTTGAATTAAATCATATGTACAACATATATGATTATGGTACATGAAAAGTACACTAGTTTCACATGTGGGAACAGGCTCCACACATGTGTGTATATCCTATATACATGATTTTTGGCTTCTACCAAGCTTATTTTTGCATTTTTCAGGCTCCTCCTCAAAAAACTAGCTTGGTAAATCTAGCGGAGATCTATCTATAACTCCAAGAGCCAATCTTAATTTTACAAATGGATCTTTAGGCAATGCTTTGGTGAGTATATCAGCAATGCAATTTGATGATGAAACATGAATAAGCTTGATCTCCTTTGCTTGCACTTTCTCCCTCACGAAATGATGTGCAATCTCGATATGCTTTGTTCGAGCATGGAAGACTGGATTGTTTGCAAGTTGTTGAGCTGCTTGATTATCACAATATATGCATGGAATGTCTTCATCCTTGATCACATGTAGCTCCTCTAAAAGCCTTTTAAGCCAAAGAACCTCCTTTTTTGTTGTTGTCATAGCTTTATACTCGGATTCTGTTGATAAAAGAGAGATGGTATATTGCTTTTTGGAAAGCCAAGATATAGCTCTTCCACATAAGAATGTAGCAAATGCACTTATGGATCTTCTATCCATCTTGTCACCTGCAAAACTTGAGTCCGAATATGCTCTTAAACAAATATTAGCCCTTTTATAAACTATGCCAAAGTCTTTTGTAGCCGAGATGTACCTTAACACCCTTTTTGCTCCTTTCCAATGACATATTAATGGATTTTGCATGTATTGACTCAACTTGCCAACGCAAAAACTAAAATCTGGTCTAGTGATGGTTAAGCATATCAAGGAACCAATAAGCATTCTATAGGTAGTGATGTCCTCAAAGGATGCTTCATCACTTTCCTTAGAAACTTTTACACTTAGTTCCATAGGAGTTTCAACTCCTTTACAATCAATCATGCCAAATCTTGCTAAGATTGATCTAGCATACTTAGATTGACATATGAGGAAAAAAATCATTTCTTCTAGTGACTTCTATTCCAAGTATAACTTTAAGAAGTCCTAGATATACCCTTAGATTCACTAGACAAGGAAACTTTTACATTTTTGATGCAAAGCTTATGAGATTTAGAGAGTCCACAAGCTTCACAAAGCTTGCCACACTTGGATATGGTCTTGGGAAGTCCTTTTGCTAGCTCCTTTTTCACCATGGTCTCCATAGCTTTGTAATTAGGATGGCCTAACCTTTTGTGCCATAATTTCACTTGAGTGAGCTCCTCCTTTGCCATGTTCACACTTCCAACCATCACATTAGCATCCAATTTGAATAACCTCCCTTGCTTGAAACCACTAGCAATACACTTTTCCATCTTTCAAGATAGAATGCTCCATGCTTGAAATGTACATCTAATCCACTATCCATAAGTTGTCCTACACTCAACAAGTTCTTTGTAATTGAAGGTACATAAAAAACATTGTCTAGATCTACTTTTTTAGATGATCCTAGACATAAAGTAATGGATCAACTCCTACAATCTCACATCCTTGATCACTTGCAGTGAAAATAAATCTCTTAGAACTATTGTAAGAAAGTAGATTAGAAAAGTAATCTTTTAAATGAGTCATGTGAGAGCTTGCCCCACTATCAATCCACCAAGTGTCTTGATTAGATGTTTGTGGTGAGGATACCATCAAGATAGATTGCCTTCTTCCTCCTCCTCAAGCACAAGATTGCCTTGATTGTTCTTCTCTTGGGCATTCTTCTTCTTGTAGCACCCGAAAGCAAAATGTCCCTTTTTTTCACAAAAGAAACACTTTAGCTTCTTCTTGTCCTTCTTGCTCTTGCCTTTGGAACTTGTTCAAGCGCGTTCTTTACTTCACTTTAGGCACCTCTACAAGTTGGCAATACTTTTGCTTATATGGTTGGCACACAATTGCTTGGTATAGATGGCTCTTCATCTTGGCTATTGGCTAAGGCTTGTTATGTACTCGTGTTGAAAGTCCAATAGTTTTTTCTATTCTATGTACAATGCTCCCCCTTTTTTGGAGTATGCAAACTGTTATGGCCTTTGTTGTCGTTCAAGGTTTTGTACTTGCATATTTGTGAAAATAAAATAGTATCCTTAACCATTGCAAAAAATAAATAAATAACTCTCCAAACACAAGCTTGGTAAAAACTCAAATCCCAAAAAATTGAAGACACGATTTGGATTGAGACAAGCTCACTTCGATTATTCTAGTAATCAAAATGAGAAATTGAAATTGATACAGAGTTCATTGGCAAATCATCTATTGGTTCAATTCAAATTCAAAGCCAATACATTTTATAGATGGTGACAAGATCCTTAAGTTCATTTACAATATCATAAAAATGGAATTAGCTTCTGATATTATACATGTCTCTACGTTTCGAAAGGGTTATTAATTGAAAATAAATTCTCCTAGGGATGAACGTCAAAGCAAAATAATATTTCTACCTACATTTTGATAAAAAGGGCATATACATGTATAACGCTTGTTGGGGGAGTTTTTCTTAACCCATATCCACAATTGAGATAGGAAATTCGAGGTGAATTGATTTAAAAATGGCCTTTTCGGCAAAAGTTATGTTGTAGACATGGATAGGTCTTGCCTGTAAGTGGGAAACATGTACATTTGAGTTCGCAGTATTTTGATAGAAAGTTTTTTGCCCACGGAGTGGCGCCAGCGAAGATTGGAAGATGTACTGTAATTTTTACCTATGGAGGCTGCAATAAGTTACATTTATAGAACACCAAGGAAATATGATGGATTTATCTATTGTCAAAACCACCAACAGACGGAATATAGAGAAGACAACAGAAATATAATGAGATTATCCAATATTGTCAAAGCCAGTGACAGATGGATCACTTTCAAACTCATCTTCAAGTTCATATCCTTAAACATTTTTGTTAGATTTGAGCAGGACATGTACATTTGAGTTGGCAGTATTTTGATAGAAAGTTTTTTGCCCAAGGAGTGGCTCCGGCAAAGCTTGGAAGATGTACTGTGATTTACCTATGGAGGCTGCAATAAGTTACATTTATAGAACACCAAGGAAATATGATGGAATTATCTTTTGTCAAAACCACCAACAGACGGAATATAGAGAAGACAATGGATATATAATGAGATTATCCAATATTGTCAAAGCCAGTGACAGATGGATCACTTTCAAACTCATCTTCATCCTTAAACATTTTTGTTAGATTTGAGCAGAACTCCATTCAAAGTTAGGACCATGCTAAGCTCTGGACTCTCTCTTTTCTTTGTGGCTTGAATCTTGCTTTTTGACTACACATTCTTTGTGTTTTCCATAATTACTTAACATTGCAAAAAACCATAGTGCAATTCGCAGTTAGCCTGCAAATTCATTAGCGCCATTCAAGGATACAGAGAGTTCTAGGTGAAATCCTTCTCTGGATTGAAAACCATGAGGATCACAATATGAGAAAGCGAGTCAATAGTTTCCTCCTATCTAAATTCCAGACACACAGCTCTTATAGCTTTTCCAATCTGAGCAAATTAAAAGATTCCAAACTCAGTGGGTGCTTTAACTATGCAAATTGTAACAACCATCTCAAAGAATCCAATTAGTAGGATAATTCAATCATAGAAAACATTTACCTCTGAATAATAAGACTCTGTATCTCACCAGTAGCCAGATCCTGATGTATGTATGGCTTCACATCATCCTCACTACCATAACTAGATTGAGTAGACGGCTTGACTTTTGCATCTCCATTCTCACCAGGGAGTTTAGCAGGACAAATTTCCTGGGATGACTTCACATCATCTTGATAACAAACTTGAAGATCATGTTGCTGACACGTGTGCAGAGAGCTGAGGCTAAAATTTGGTTGATCAGCATCACCCTTCACAGACACTTGTTGGGCAATTGGGGCAAGGTCCTGATGTATGTATGGCTTCACATCATCCTCACTACCATAACTAGATTGAGTAGATGGCTTGACTTTTGCATCTCCATTCTCACCAGGGAGTTTAGCAGGACAAATTTCCTGGGATGACTTCACATCATCTTGATAACAAACTTGAAGATCATGTTGCTGACACGTGTGCAGAGAGCTGAGGCTAAAATTTGGTTGTTCAGCATCACCCTTCACAGACACTTGTTGGGCAATTGGGGAAAGGTCCTGATATATGCATGGCTTAACATCATCCTCACTATCACAAGTAGGTTGTGCATTGAGCTTGCGTTTTACATATTCATCACCATCTTCTCGTGTGTTAAAGGTGAGATCCAGATTTTGCTTAGGTTTTACATCAGTCTCCTCAAAAAATGCCAGACCTGATCTTTGGTTGAGCAACGACTCTGCGGTTTCATCCTCGTCAAGAGATAAAACGACCGCAATAATCTGCAACATCTAAACCTTTAAGTTATCGTTTACTTGATGAGAGCCTACCAACTCTAGTAATCTTAACCTTATAATTATGCATGTCTACAGTTATATAAATATCTGCACGCAGCACTTCCACAAACATTTCAAAAATATTAAGATCTTTCGCCTGTTGTCATACCTCACAGTCTGGGCCATCAGTTTCAAGGCAGTCCTCATCCTCAAAAGCACGATGTGAATCAGCCCACGGTTTAAAAGCACCTGGCATACATGCACACTGCACAACAAGGGTTCAATTAAGAAAAGTTACAGCCCAGCCTAAACTTGTGATCGGTAAATTTCTTGTGTTTAAGTGGGATATTTCACATCGAGTTCTCACTAGGATGTCGAGATTTTATCGAAGCCAGAGTTAATCACTCTAACGCATGTGATGTCTGAACTGGCCATTTGGTATCAGGACAGCAGTAATATTCACCCTTAATTTTGAAATTTGGGGGCTTTAAATCATAAGCCAGCCATACATCTATATGAAGCCCAATTTTTTTTCCACCAAAAAAAAAGAGGCCTTGGGAAGGAAGGGGCAGGCCAAGGCCACGGGCAGGGGGAGGGGCAGGGGCAGGGGCTGGGACAATGGAGGTGGGCGGGTTGCTGGATGCGCTCCCTTATATTTTGAATTTGCCCACCCACCAACAGAAGGGGAGGCGTAGTAGTTCACAAAGAAAACGTTTATGAATACATTGTAGGAAAAGGCAACTTGGTAGAGATCAATTACATGTAATGCTTCCGAGCAGATAAGAGCTAGAGATTCGATCTCTTGTAACGAGATATGACCATAACTGTGTGTGTGTGTGTGTGTGTGTGTCTGTGTGTGTGTGTGTGTGTGTGTGTGAGAGAGAGAGAGAGAGAGAGGACCTTCAGCCAACAGAAGAAGCCACGTAACAACCTTAGCTTGCCTTCTGGTTTCATTGTGGATGCAAGTTTAAGAGCCAAATCTATCACATGAAAGATCAGATCAGCAAAATTTCTCTACACAAATCAAAAGTGCTGTTAGAAAATAAGCAAGCAAATAAAATGGAGCGAGCTATGATTACAGACATTTCAATCTATGACAGGAAGGTATCATTAACTTTCACTAGTTTCCACAAATGTTTGTTGACCTGCAAGAATGCGTTAATAACTTTTTTTTGCTTCAACATTTCAAGAAGTTCATACCATGGTTCGGATGCTAATTCATTGTGTCAATCTAAAAAAATCAATTAGATTTGGTGTAGCATACTTTAGAATATCCAGATTTAGAGAGTCGTGACTGAAATTTAAACACATCGATTGGGATCAATCATGACATCAGCTTTAAGAAGGCTGGGCTCCTTGATCTATTTGAATGGAAAATTCCTTTCACAGCGAGACATCTGAACAAATTACGAAGACTTTTTACATAGATATACTCATATTCCTAAACATGGTTTCAATTTTAGTTTTAACATGCATCAACTGGGACGCTTGAAATAAGACTAAAATGTACCTGGGTGATGATCCAAATAGGAAAGTCCCTCTTCACTGGTCGAAATTTCATGAGATCTGTGTCTAGTCTCGCGACGACGAATTACAGGTTTTCGATGGTTAGCTAGTTCCCACATTTCTGCAAGTTGATGCATGTCGAAAGGCTCATCTAATACAGAATTAAGCTTCTCTGTAAAATTTGTTGCTTCTTTCAATCCCCGAAGTACACTCCTCTCTATTATCTTCTCCAGTGATGCATCCTGCAGATTCCATATGAAAATTTTACCCTGAATAAGGAATACAAAATAGACTGAAGGAAAGCTACTTCTTTTCAGAAAAAAATTAGCATAATTCAACGTTTCCTTTGAATTACCCACCAGCTTTTCAGTTTTTCCAGAGTCACCAGCAGGTACGTCTGCAGCTGAGGAAGAGTCAACTCTGTCACCTCCATCGACCAAGCTTGTACTATCTACTGTGGAAAGTTGAGAATTACATTTTAGAAGGCCATCTTGAACACCCACATATGAGGGGTTGCAGGATTCAAACAAGGCAGAGTCACCTTGTGTAGCACTATCAGATGTCTTGTCTTTAGCTGTGAACAAGCTTCTAATGCTTTTGCACGCATCACGCAATGGCAGCAGATTACCTGAATCTTCAAGGAAAGATTCACTGCCAACATCTGCCGAGGCCTTCACTCCGGGTACGGCAAACTTGGGGCTTGCAATGTCCGTGGAAGATGTTTTGCTGGTAAAAGTTTCATTTACCTCAATTTTAACCTTGGCTTGTACATAGTGATGCATAGGAGAGGACGGAGGTGTAGTTGCAGGGGAACAAAGAGCACTAGAATCAGACAGTTTGTTTCTCTGTGAAGGGTTTGTAGTGGCCCCTCTCATTCTCTGTTTCAGAAACATCCTCCTGAATGAGCACCCCGTAGAGCACTAAAAGTGCTAAGGAATACGGTACATACAGTGTAACAGCCAGGAATAAAATATCTAGCTTGCTAAGGTAAAGTAAGAACATCCATTGCAGTAGAATACACTTACTACAGTAGATGTTTGTGATAATGCTTCCAACTGGCTTTCCACTTTTGTCTGCACATTGCAACTTCCAGATTTTTGACATATACCAATTGAGGGGTTCGGTATCTTGTGGCATTTGGAGATTCCATTGCTGCCTTTAGTCCAATTGCGGCCGACTTTCCTTAAACTGATCGTTTCTGCACGCTCACCTGTCTTTTGGAATATCAAAAAATCATGAACATTGCTGTAGCCAGCAGCACGAGCTTCCCTTACCATTTGCCCTGTTGGTGGCAACCCTTGAGCCTTACGACAAGGCCCACAATTACAGCTGTACAAGATAGTGTAAACGTGGATTGCATGAGCATTTGCATGATGTTTAAAACCAATTCAATAACATTATCGTAGCTGCTAAAATAGAAAGTATTATCGATGGTACAGTCCTTGGTGAAAAGCATAACCTAACCGATTGCGCCCTGCTATCAACAGCATAGACCCTGGAGTCTCTAGTGAAGGTGTACATGGCCTACCAGGTATTGAACTCTCTAGATAAGGATAAACTAGCGATTGCACTTTCTACAGACAGCACAGTGCATACTGATTTTGTTGAATGCATATATGGGCTACACATGAACGTCAGCCACTCACTCTTACAGTAAGTCACTCTTGAATGTTTTGAAGGGAGGATGCGACATGCCCCATGAAAGTTATCAAAAGAGTTCGATGAAGAGCTAGAACCCTAGAAGTAATTGTTCAAAACCTGTAACAAACCAGATAAAGAGGGAATACTTCTTTCCGCTTAGCCTTGAATCTGAGTCTACGCACACCACAAGTTTTGGTCAAATGATTTTTTTTTTTCAGAAGTGTGTCAATAAGAGATAATTGATAATAGCCAATACTTCAAAGTGGGTACAAGAAAATCAAGACAACCCTAGTTTTACTGTGACTAATGTTGGCCTTCCTTCTGAAAAGCAGTCCATAATCCATTCAAGATGCTACAGACAGAAAAAAGAAAAGAAAAAAACGTTCTCAATTTGAGGATTTCAAATTGATACAGTTGATTTTACATTTTGCATTTACCTGCTACAAGTCAGTCTTGATTCAAAATTTTCGTTCCATAGGAATGAAAGTTTAATGCTTAAATTATCAAAGTTCAAAGAATAATGGCGAGGAAATGAGAATAGGAACCAGAATGTAAACAGGAAAAGGAACGAGGAACGAGGAACCTAAACATCCGAAGGAAATATAAATAGGAATGGAAATGCCACTTCATCATAGTGAAGTAAATTAAGAAATTTAAAGTTTATAGAAATTTGAATTTGAAATTACACATCACATAGAGGTTGACAAATGTATTTATGCAAGGGCGCTGCTATATAAGCATAATATACGTGAAATACCTCTGAGATACTTTAGTATCATCCCTTTTTGGCCATCTTTATGTAGTCCCCCTACAGTTTTAAGCCATCCAATAGTCAAAAATCACCAGATCGGTACTTGAAGTTCAGTGTCCCGAATATTGAGAGCAATTGGTTCACATTCATATTAGTCATAGACACAAAAGTCCTTGATTCCATAAGTGCTTGGGTTGGACCCTATTGTTGAAACTCGAGCAGACCTTTCAAAAAATAAATCAATGCTTCTCGGAACATAACAAAAACGAGCTGTCCAACCTTCAGCCCTCTGGAATTCACTCATATCAAGCTACACCATCACAACTCCATGGTGCATAGCCCGGACAGAATGTTAAAACATCTCTAGCATTCATGAAGAGGTGCAGCTCACATCACAAGCATCTGTCCACATCAGCTTTCACAAATTTGTGCGAAGCCAATATGCTAAAGTTCTGACACTTCTCTGGATGCGCAGGGCAGACCTAGCCATGATGAAACCAGCACTTACACTCGATGGCAAACACAATCTATGAGTCCCTATTTCCTCATTCCAAACCAAGAAAATATGGACAGACGGACAGTTGTATGGATGACAACTAGCAACACTTTTCACCAGAAGCATTAAACACAGTAAAGGTGGATCCAACTTCCTCTATCAAATTTGTGGAACTCTGAGCAGAAGTCTTGAAGACCTTAGGATATTGTGAATAGCAGACCAAAGGGTACCTAACATGTTTGCATCAATCAGCCGGTTCAACTTCCACGAAAACAAGGATTATACCAATGTGTGCACACTTTTGGAAATGATATAGGGCCTTGCATCCTCACAGGGGTTCTTCTATTGATGAGATCGGGATTCCTGGGCAGTATGATAGCTACCAAAAGCCGAAATCTTTAGTCATGTGAAAATAACTAAATTTGATCACACCTTGATTGGTCTCAGCTCAAAACAACGACCCAAAATATTGACAATGAGAGTGTCATATTTCAATCATCGCAGATTTGTTGCAAAAGGTGGCAAAGATTTGAGGGTAGAGCACAGAATACAACAGCTATTTATTCTGATGGATTCAATTTTAAGATGTGGCATGTGCAAAAGACAATTATCAATGAGAGCTTATGCAGTGGTCCCAGTATCAAAAGACTGTGGACTACTCCAGTTTGTAGAGAATACTGCTGCACTATAGGATGTCATCAAGGATGAGTTATCTTTTCAGTTGTCTATGCTCTTGCCTCAAATGCAAGGCCAAGTACTCAAAAGGATACGCCAGCTGGACTTCTTACCGAAATACAGTGCCAGTATCAAGATTGGGTTTTTAAATGAGGGTCAAATAATCTTGCTGGAGATAACCGGAATTGTCATCTTAATCTCTTGAGTAATTTCAATTTGCTGAATTTAATCTTTTCCAGGCTGCTTGAATCATTAAACAAAAGACTAGAACCTTGTATTAAGCTCCTACCAAATGATTCAAAAAAAACCCTAATCTCTTTCAAATCTCACAAGAACAGCGTAAATAACAGGGGGGGGCGGGGGGGAGATTTCAGATTTTCAAAGAATCGACATGTTGGAATCAAAGGTTCAAATTCAGAAATGTTGCAACATTGTTACTGAATGCAACTACTTCTGATATTTAATTGGTTGAAGGTTTTTTTCTCCCTAACATTTGATTGTGGGAATGTTACACTAGTTTTTTATTGCAACTATCTGGCAAACAGTATCGCTCATCTCAATGACTTCCAATGTAACCTGTTTAATGTCAGGACTTACTAAGTTACTATTCGCCACGGGCCAGAAAATTCAAATAGCCCAATAGGAAAATAACAAAAAAAGAAGGTTCAGTCTGTAGGAAAACTAGCTGGCCATGTATGGCCTCAAGTCTTTATGGAGTCCAGGCTTGGTCTGTTAAATGTTATCTAGCATTCTGAAACTACCATCTTTGAGAATTATAAAAATCAATTTTCAAAAAACTGTCTTATAGGACATCCCAGGATTTCTTTCAGAACTCCACAATTTTAATGGGAATCTGGGATATTAACCCTTCAGTGTTCTAACAAATAGGACTCATTGATCTCAATTGAAGATTTCTCTGGAATGATAAAGATTTTGGTGAGATGTATCTCAGTTCATCTTCTGGGAATCAATTTTGAAGATGGCTGAAAATTTTGAAGTTGGAATACTTTAGGTCTGAACAAAAGGGGCTAGAAGACTGCATCTAAAATTTCTAAAAGACCATAACAATACTCAGAGCAAGAAAAATCTCTTCACATGGAAGGGAGGGATGCCGGAATCAGTAAACCATAAATCCTGAGAAAACCTGTTAAATAACCAAACAGTTTCACTGCTGCGACAAACAAAACACAACACCAAGTCCACAAAGTGCATTAGCGCAATACCTACACCTACACAGCATTGCACCCAGCATTTTGTGCTGCATTGTGCTCATAGAACAATTGTAAAGAAATTTGAAAAACTTATGACCCATGAAAATGCGAGACTGAATTAAAAAAGTTCAGCCATAAAAAAAAGTCTTCGTTCCCATCCTTCACAATTAAGAAATGTCCTTTTAGTGAGCTTTACACCTGCACCCGGTTTGATGACCACTCAATTATGGCACCTAATGGCCTCACCACAATTTAAGAGCCCTTTTACAAAGTGCAAAAAAGGTCACTAGAAAGGCTATTCCCCCATACATAATGAGTCTACTCAAATCTTACATAAATATAAGCTAGAGCCCGAGTTTGGTAACCACCTGTACCTAGGGCATCTGCTATAACAGGACCTCATTTTTATTAAAAAGGAAAGCCCAAATGGATAGAATCTTAAAGATACTTAAACCCTCATGGATGGAATCTTGAAAAATATGTAAGCTTCACGGATGGAATCTTGAAAATACATAAACTTTACAGATGGAATCTTAAAAAGACATAAGCTTTATGGATGGAATCATTGATAGAATTTTGAAAATTACATCCAAAACATTTTTAAGCTCGTACAATAATGAGCGTTTATCAGCCCATGGTTAGAATATAATGGCTCATCTTCCCGCTCCATGGCTAGCATGGCTCAACAAGAAGACATGCATATCTTTACAATGGGCCGCCAAACAAACATTATCTAATACATAATAGAGATACAATATTTGTTGCCATTGACACTCGCAGGGTGCACAGCCCACGGAGAGGCTGAATGCAAGCACAATACAAATTAAAAATCTCCTGAAAATAAGTAGCTACCATTAGTGACATGAATATGGAACAGACCCCAGCCCATCTTGCAGGGTTGGGTGCATTGGAGGAAATGGCTCACCCTGCAGAGCCCACCGTTGGCCTCCATCCCTGGGCTTCATTGGCCTTACCTGGTAGAATGGCAACCCAACAAGCACAACCTCGATTTTGCAACAATTAAAAGCCAGCAAAACGTCATACCAGTTGGAACAGCCCGGCCCACATCCCCCTCTGCACTTTGGGCACACCCATTGTACGCTTTTGCGTCTTTCATCATCTATATTTTCTCCATGGCGATTTCTTAAACAGAGCCCGCAGAATTTAATGGAGCAGTTACAGCACGCTACGTGATCCTCGACAGTCTTTTGGCGACACCAATGGCAAGTTTCCCCAAGAACAGAGTCGTAGACTCGACCTCCAATGATTCGCCTGCCAGGATTCTTGTTTCTTGACAATTTCTTCTGCCCTTCCTGTGTTTTCAGTTTCTTTGTAGGCTTGCAGTCTTCATGATCTGAATCGCTATATTCTGAAGTATCTCTATCTGATTCGGCACTTTCATCCTCAGACTTGGGTGAAAGTAGCGCTTCACTTGAGCTTGAGCTCCAGATACTACGGCTAGATGTGTTGGAATTCTCTGGCCATGCACCGCCAGGGTCTTCAAGAACGGAGGTTGGAGAATCGTGATACTTTTTAGTCCCTGGTGCATTGCGAACAGCGCGAACCTGTGAGGTTTCTTCTGCTGTTTGTGCTGTTGTTCCCCGGCTACTTATACTTCCTCGCATGATTCAGCCCTGGCTGATGCACTTCAAATCTTCATATCACGACAAAGTGACAACGAGCCTCTAGTTTTCCATCAAAAGCTTGTAGCTGAAAAGACAAGTTACATGACGATTATCATGGTAAAGGATATAAAGTAGTTTCTTCGATCAGTTTAGTACGAGTAAACATTTTCGAATTGAAATCCAAACTGCAAAAAAATCTTTTCATGAATCAAATGAGAATAAAACATTACTGGAGTTGGGACGAAATCAGTACATTCGGCAAATATTTACATTTCGACTGGATATACTCGAGCAGTCTGTAGCCTAATTTTTCTTAACTAAAGACACATTAAAATCATTTCAAACAATGTGTAACAAGCTTCTCGTCTTTCCCTTGGTGCATAATAATACATTGACATTATTTATAACTTTGCCTGAAACTTAGATTAAGATCTTGGATGATTATATCCAATAATCTCTTTAAAAATCCCGGTTACATAAGTAACAACACAGAATATCAACCCATTTGAAGTGATACAGTAGAATCCGTGACCTCTTCAAAAGCATTTGAAGTATCTGTATCGCGCAGTCTTGTCATAAGTGAGAAATAAAACCTAAATAACCGGTAGATTGAAAATACCATATAAATATTCGTAAGAAACAAGCAACAAAGAACAGGTGCCAGCAAACATGAAAATGCACAAACGTAAGCTAGACTTATCTAATATACTGGTGAGCGTCACTCGTCACGTCAAAATGAGTGGGACAAGTTCTTCATATCGGCTCTTCTGGCAATCAAATGGGAAGCAAAAGATAAATATAGCAATTGTTACGGTGTCATGTTGGTACCATAAGCTTCTTAGCGATGAAAGGGCGACAAGAGTTTAACATGCATATTCTAGCCACACTTCCACTGGACAAGAAAAATACAGAACGGATACTGCGGGAATAATGTAGTGACATGAATCAAAATTGATTGAGAGCAGGCATCAAAGCATCTAGTCAAGGTTCATAGTCCTGGGTCATAGTCTCGGCATGGAATTTATTCGAACGCAGCGGTCTGTTAACAGTATTCGACAGATAGGAAACATGCTACTATGCAAAAGAGTATATCAAGATCACAAAAAAATAATACTTAATGTTTTGGATCCGCAACGAGCATACATGTATTTGATCATATCATGCAAACTGTTCTAGCAGCAGATACTTCGTTCGTATGAGCGTTGGATTGTCCGGTTACCTGGGAGAAGAAACCAGCGAAAAGACAGGTTAAACTCAACAGTACGTTGCGTGATTTCAGGAGTTAACAAGTAGCATGATTATTAGAAGAAGGAGCAGCTTTCGAGATTAAAAACATTATCACTTATATCGTTCTTTGTTGCAGCAAGAGAAAGTTGGATAACTTAAGGAACATGAAGATTCCATATCACTTATATAGAACTTTGTTGCAGCAAGAGAAAGTTGGGAACATGACGATTCCATACAAGAGTAATCAGATTTGAGAAACGGAGTACGTCACAGATATGTCTTGGAAAAAAGACCCAAGAAATAAAAAGCACTACTTTCTATTTCGGGTTCAGCGGTCTTTGCAGCACATACGGGAGCAATTCAACTTATGACCTGGGGTATGGGGTGTGCTTGAAACTGTAGTACCCTTGAACAGAACCGCTACAAAGCGTCAATCAAAGCTGGAAAACTTCAAAGAATAATTTGCGTAAAGATATGACTTCGAGCAGCAATATAGGTCACTACAAATTCTATCACTTACAGGTGTTGCAAGACACGGAGAGACGCATGTCATCATCCAGAATATATTATCCAAGGTTCTCGAGAAGCAACAATGATTTCATTCTGACGTGGGTATGGATGGAATACGCTAAAAGTGTTGCAACAACAACGAACTAGAAATAAATCACATCGAAATCAAAACACGAGGAACGAGAGTACCTGCAACGTGCTAAGCTCATTCGATAGAGCAATGTGAACGACATGTCAACTTCAAGACTCGTAGTTCATGTCAAAAATAACCAAAAACTCTATCGTTCCCTTTAAAGTCCTCACAGTTTCTCCACCAAATTAATTAACAGACACAATAATATATTCACATTACAGTTCGCTCCTTTTTCTCCACTATGAAGACCTTCTGTGTGTGTGTGTGTGTGTGTGTGTGTGTGTGTGCGCGTGTCTCTCTCTCTCTCTCTCTCTCTCTCTTCTCTCTCTCTCTCTTTCTTTATTTTTTGGGTCAATGTTTAGTTTTCAATCAAACTCTGACTTCGATTCAGGGTCTCAATTTTCAAAGCGTGCAGCCTTGCAGTTGATTGTTAATTGGATCTTTAGTAGTTGCCAGTCAATTTTCTAACGAGATCGAGTTTCTTTCAGGATTTATTTATCGGATAAATACTACGAGGCATCTTATTTTTTTAA
Source organism: Diphasiastrum complanatum (assembly GCA_029204225.1). Lineage (NCBI taxonomy): Eukaryota > Viridiplantae > Streptophyta > Lycopodiopsida > Lycopodiales > Lycopodiaceae > Diphasiastrum > Diphasiastrum complanatum. The sequence continues at coordinate 51,559,543 of CM055093.1, forward strand.
GGTTTATGAAGGGAACCGGCCAAACCGACACCTTCCAATCGTTTATGAATTTCAGAAAACAACAGCGTGCTAAGAAAAGAATTAAAACTGCGACGTGCACCCTTCAACGTGCTTCTCCATAGGGGTGCACATTGCCGATTGATGAAGTTGCTTTTTTGCATTACAAAGGAAAACAAGAAGTGAAAAAAACAGAGAAGCAAAAATGCATAGCTAATAACTAGAGCACATGCAAGGCAAACTGAAAAGACATAGCAGCTGAGGAGTTGGAGATGATGCGGAAGGCAAGATAACAGAGCTTACCGACAAGAATAGAGCGGAACGTGACAAATCTAGCTCACGAAGCAAAAAGAGAGTTTGATCGGTCCCAGCAGGAGTTCCAGAACGTGGGAAGGGTGAGAACAAAGGCGGGCAGCAGGGTAGCTAAAAAGGGAAGGCTGAAGGGCAGCCTGCCAACCGTCAAGTGGAGAGGACTGGTCAGGGGCAAAGTGAAGGTCAAGGCCCACAAAGGAGGCAAGCTCAAGAACGGAACGTTCACTGAGAGTTAGTTTTGGACGTGAGGGAGGAACTGACAAGAAGGTGTAGAACAACTGATCAAACAGATCTTGATTCTACCAACAAAGCGGGCAGTTTACTTAACAAAGGATGAGAAAGAAACGAACGCGAACTCGAAACTTTTTCTATTCGTGACCAACTCGAAAAGATTCGAGAAAGATTCATGAAACAGTGTCTTGTGGAAGCTCGTGGCTTTCTTGTTGAAGCCCGTAAGATTCGCGAACAGAATATTGTCGTGAAATTTTTCTGTTTCTTATTCAAGCCTCATATGTCGCGAACAATTCGCGAAATCTTCTGGACTGTTCCTCAAGCTCACCTGTCGCAAAACTATCTCGAACAGTTCGCGAAATATTCTGGCTTCCTTCAAGCTCAAGAATTGTCATCTGTCGCGAACGATTCGCGAATGACAAAAATGTCACGAAGAGACAAGTGTCGCGAACAATTCGCGAAACACGAAGCTGAAACGAAGAGACAGACTGTCGCGAAATATTTGTGAACTGAATTGATTTGACCCTAGAAACCAGAACATTGTTGAATATCAACAGTCAAAACGAATTGGATTCTGTTACAGAAGGAAAAAGGCCAAAGGACTTATCCTATAACAATATAAATACATGTGCACTTATAGTAATAACATACTCTCAGATTCAAGCTCAGACTTAGACTCAGACTGACTTATGCACTTGCGCACTTACGTACTCTTCATAAAAGAGATACCACAAGGCAGCAAGAAAAATGTATATTGATTCAGACTCAGAATTATAAAATTCGTTTTCTGATCAAAGTTTCAGTCGTTTATCTGATTATCTAATTGTCTATCACATTCGCGCATATATTTCCAATTTCCGCACCCATATTTTCGCATGCATAATTTAATCATAATAGAACTGCTCTATTAGTACATAGATCATATTCAAACATGATTAAAAACGTTGATATTGGTGTGATTTATTCAACCTCTAATCGCGTTCTCTAAGGAAGAATTTGCAGAACCTTTCTAACATTCGCAGAACCTTTCCTACAGTGGTATTAGACAAATATAGTGATATACAGTGAAATCAGATAGCCTTATATCCATCAATAGCCAAATCGAAAGATTGGAAGATGTCTTCGATCAGCAACATTCAGTCTAAGATCAGTACGATCTTGGATGCAGAAGGTTCAAACTATTTAGTCTGGAAGTTAAAAACTTCACTTGTACTAAAGGGCGAAGGTCTATGGCAATGGGTAGAACCATCAAAAGATAAGCCAATTGCTCCTGGCAAGGAACTTCGTGAATGGATGGAGAAAAATGACAAAGCTATTGCAATTATTGCGTCTTCAGTGCATGACAACATAATGCTAGATCTTTTATCGACTTCAAATGCGAAAGAATTGTGGGAAGAACTACAAACCAAGAATGAGACTCGATCTCGAAATCAAGTCATGTTCTTGGAGGACCAGTTGACTTACCTACAATGGGACGACAAAAACTTGACCACATTCGTACAAAAGATAACGGATTTGTTTATTTCTTTGCAGAATTTCGGCACCGAAAATGCGATCTCAAAGGAAAAGCAGCTTAGCTATTTTCTTCGCGCCCTACCTAGGTCATTCCACACAACTCAAACTTTACTGGCGAAAGATTCGACAATGACACTTCAAAAAGCGATAGATGGAGTCAAAGAGGAAGTAGAAGCACGCTAACACTATGATGACAATGGTGATTCCGAAAAAGCTCTTTTCACTCAGAAAAATAAATCTTCAAAGAAGTTTAAGTCTATGAGGGAGTCGTTTAAGAAGAATGGAAATCGTTCAGACGAATCAAAGACAAATGATTAACAATCTAGAAAGCAGCAGAAAAATTCTGGTGAAAAGAAGATCTGCAACAGATGCAGAAAATCAGGTCATACAGAAGACAAATGCTGGTTAAATCCAAAGATTGAATGCATTCATTGTCATAAACAGGGTCATGCAGCAGTAGACTATTATAAGAATCCCAGAAACAAAAAGGAACAGAATCGAAGTGAACCTTCAGATTCTACTTTCATCGAAGACAAAGCAGAATGTTCCAGAGCAGCGGAAGAGAGAACAACAAGAAACTCAGCAGCATATGTTTCTAAAGATTTATGTTGTTCATCAAATTCGCAAATTCGAGAAGTAGTTCTTGATTCGAGAGCCACCTCACATTTTCTTTCCTCGAAACAAATATTGTATGAGTATAAGAAAACAAAATATTTAAGATTTATTATACTTGGAGACAGTTCTAAACATATAGTTGATGGAACTGGTGTACTATGGTTAGACACGAATCAGGGTGAAAAGAAACTGGAGGAAGTTCTCTATGTTTCTACTCTTGATAAGGATCTTCTATCCGTAGCTAAGATAGTTGACACAGGAATGTCAGTAAGCTTCACAAGAAACTCTTGTAGATTGTTCGATGAAGATTCTGATAACCTGGTTGCCAAAGGCAATAGAAATGGTAATTTGTATCACTTGAGTATCCGAACTAAAGTTGAACAAGCTAATCAAACTCATGAATCAACAGATATTCAGTGGCACAAGAGGCTATGTCACATGAACATGGAAGCCTTGTACCAAGCCAACAAAAGTCAGACAATTGAAGGAGTCGAAATCAAACGTCGAGATATTCGATCCACTTGCGAATCCTGTCTTAAAGGCAAAATGTCTCAAACACCTTTCAGTAAAGATGTTTATAAAGCAGCCAAGGTATTTGTGGACCATTTGGAGTGTTGTCATTGGATGATGCAAAATACTTCATTACGTCTGTCGATGACTTCAGCAAGTTTGTTGTAGTATACTTTATTCGTACAAAATCAGATGAAGCAAATTCGCACAAATCGTGGAGGTGAGTACATTTCCAATGAATTCAAAGTTTTATGTACTAATCGAGGTATTATGCATACAAATAGCATCATACACTCCTCAGCACAATGGAATAGCTGAACGAAGAAATCGTACACTTATGGAAGCTGCAAGGCGTATGATGGCTCATGCAAAAGCACCAAAGGAGTTATGGGCGGAAGCAGTAGCTACGTCAAACTATCTTCATAATCGAATTTTGAAATCAAGAATGCCGGATAAAACTTCTCATGAAGTATGGTGGAAGTCAAAGCCAAATTTGGCTCATGTTTGGACATTTGGATGTGCAGTTTATATGCACATACCAGAGAAATTCAGGAAGAAACTTGATGAAAAAGCAGAACAAGGTTGCATTCTTCATATTATTGAGTTTACATACCCGAAACTGGAAAAGTAAAAGTTGTACGAGATGTAAAATTCAATGAGTCAAAGTACATAGCAAACAGTGACTTAGTCGGCTATGAAATTCTCAAGAGTTATTTTGAGTTACCATCTATAGAAGTAAAGCAAGCACAGTGACAAAGAAGAATTACCATCCGGACACAATAGTGATTCAGAGGGAGTTCAATTTCGAGAACCTAAAAGACTCGAGATACCAGATGAACAGGTCGAACCTGAAGATCCGTCTTTGAATTCGAGACCTATATAGACTGTGAGAAGATCTGAAAGGCAACGCAAATCACCAATAAGGTTTGGACATGATGAATTATGTGGCTTCACTAACAAACCTCAGAAATTCGAAGAAGTTATTGACAGACCAAATAAAGATTGTTGGATTCAAGCAATAGAGGACAAAATGTCATTCATGTATAAGAACAATGTATGGACACTTGCACCTGTGCCTGATGGAAGGAAACTGTAGCGCAAGCATCCCAAAGGGAGCCGGGAACCACGACTTAGCTTCCCAGCCTTCAACTCTTGCCATCCAAACCCACTTGACATACAAGCAGCCAACTCGCCAACAACGATCAGACTTAACCAACTTGAAGTTCCGAAAACCAACATTGAGATCCAACCTGGCGCCATGCCAGATTGGGGGTCCCGATGTGGGTGACTTCCCTCCAAGCAAGCCGCCCGACATACATCAAACTTAACCAACTCGAAGTTTCGTTACAAACGAGTAACATCCATTCCAAGCAAGCGGTCTGACTTACATCAGACTTAACCAACTGAAAGCTTCGTCACGAGCGCTGGAAGCCAACCTGGTGCCACGCCAGACTGGACAGCCATAAACACCCAAGCAAGCCATTCAACTCAGCCGACAGGTTAGAGCCCGTTCTCCAAGAGCTTAACCCATTCACGTTCATGCAATGAACACTCAGAACCACAAGCCGCGACAGATATGGAAACAACCAGTTCCTGGACCAAATGGTCCCGACAACATACCGCTGGCGACACGGACCGAATGATCCCGAGGGCATACCGCTGGCGTCCCGGGATACGACCCTCATCTATGTGCCAAGTTAAAAATTTTGAAAGCGGCCCTACAACTGGCGCTTTTACCGAACACTGAAACCCAGAAGGTAATCATAGTCAGTTTGAGAAAATCCCCACTTTATTGATAAATCTGAGAAGGTTACATTTCAAGTGTGTGACCGACCCTAGTCTCTGGGGCGTTAGCATGCCAAGGCGAGAGCCATGACAACATTCTAGCAAGGGAGGCTGAGACTTGGTTGGAGCTTGCCCTGAGTCGCAACCCGCACTCCCCTATAGTATTGGTGTGATTTGGCACCCCCCCTCATACCAAGCACTCTACCCAAGCTGGTAAAGCACGTTTTTCTCTCTCTAGGATTTTCTCTTTCTAGAAAGTCATTTTCTCTCTCTAGATTTTATTGATCCCCAGGCTTCCTTTAATCATGCCTAGATCGTGTGAGGTGATTGCACATCGATCTGAGCTCTCTGGACTCCGCTAAAAACCGATCGAAGATTTTCAGCCATAGGAACTTGGCGCCGGCTGGATTCTGGTCACAGTGGCGCCGGGAGCGATGCCGGCGCCGTTGGCGCAGGGAGCAGCAGGAGCGCTGCTGGCGCCGGAGACATAGCTGGCGCCGATGGCGCCGGAAGTAAAGCTTGTAAAGGTAGCTTTACAACATCCACCCCACCTTTATAAAATCTGATGTCCTCATCAGATGTCAGATTAAAGTAAAGGTGTCTCCCAATTAAAATAAATATACATTTAAGCTACTTGGCACAGTACTCAATTTACTGGCCACTTTTTATTAATATTGAAGCTGGCACACCACAAGTCGGAGGCTCAGCTCTTTGTACTGAAAAATTACATAACTTGAAAATATACCTTTGTCTGGGAAAAGCGTAGATTTGATATCGCTTTCGTAAAACCCGAGAACCTTATTAAGTGGTGACAAAGGCCTTTCTTTGAAATGTTCGCCCTTGTCGCTTCTGACTTTCGACTTTGGAACTCCTTTGAGCTCCTGATTTGTCCTTGATGCACTTTGTGTTGAGCTCCCTGAGCTCCAGATTTGTTCAGTTCCGCACAGGTATCAAGGCTCCCTGAGCCGAAGGATTTATCGTTTGATTGCCCACTTTATGGTCCACTCTGTGCCTTGTTGCTTCTGCACCTTGATTTCTCTCCTTGTCCCAGCCTGATCTTGATACTTTTCCATCTTGGCTCTTTAAGGTAGGCAAAGATTGAGTACTCCGCAATGCAACTCGCACTTAGCTTGAAGTAGCTCTTTGAATCAGCCCAAATGTAACCATTGACCTCGTGGAAAGCCAAAGGGTCGCACCAGTTTGATCCGCATCCGAACTATCTCTTCGCGTTTGTTTGAAGCACCATGTCCGTCGCGCAAGACTTGACTTTCACAATTCCATCACTGGTCAGTTGCCTCACAGTAAAAACAAGAAGTGTACATCGAGCTTGGCTTCAAGTAGCTCTCTTTGAATCAGACACATGCACCCAGAGTTTGCACTAGTCCGATCTCAACGCGAACTGTCCCTTAGCGTCCGTTCGAAATACCAAGTCTCTCTTGCAAGACTCAACTTTCACAGTTTCTTCATTGATCAGCTGCCTTACACGTAACACAAGCCAGCGTACTCATATGTTTTCTCATCATTGCTGGTCCAGAGAAAGCCTATAACAAACTTTCCTTTCCACAACAAAAACTTGTCAACTTATTAGGTCCAAAGTTCGCCAATCTCCTCGTGTGAGTATGGCTAGGTCACCTTGAATTTGCCCCCATTTTGATCAACTTTCATTCAAAATTTGCCCCAAGAGAGAGGTGTGTGTGATAGTTCCCCTCCACTTATAAAATCAGCTGATCGGACTTAGAGTAGAGTTCTTCGTACAAAAAGCCTTTCCAACACTTTGCTTCCCATCTGCTAGGACTATGGCTCGATCCAACTTGTTGCCAATCTTTGAAGAGGATCCTAGTCTTTCTCCTTTGAGGAAAAACCCAACTGATACTATATATCACCCATGCTAAGTGAGTTTCAGTTCCGAAGGTGGCCGTCCCAAATTGAAGACCAACTGCTCCATAGAAGATCTCCCCTGAAATTGCCCTTTCCAATGACTTCCTGCTTGCGTCTGGTGGGCGTTGTCGCAAATGAAACTAACCCAAGAAACAGGTTAGCCATCCATCCTTTGCAAACATTGAGTCGTTTCATTGCCGTTCACGTGCGAGTACTTGAACTGCAAATCCGCCCCACAGATTCTGTAGTCCTCTTTGTTTGATGGTATCAGCCTTCAAAAGAAAAGGTTCCTTCTCGAGCCATCAGCTCCTTGTATCACAAGCAATCATGCAAACCAGGCAAAGCACGAGTACTAAGACTCACCACGTATACATACAAGTAAGACACTCAGGCAGGTTTACTAACAGGTAACAAAGACAAGGTCCCCCTTTGAGATGGTCCTGCCAACGGACCTTTGTCTGGCGCGCCCATACAAATCGATCACGGAATCAGCCCACATAGGACACCCCTCCAACTATCCGTGCTTTCACCATTAAGCAGCACATTGCCTCAATCATGCCCCACTACTTTTTGGTCGATAGCCCTTATAGCTAAACGATCGGCAACTATTCCGCACCGGCAACTAACCACCCGTGCTTTACTCCCAAATTCGAACAGCATCTCTGTATCAATGGTTAACCCGTACAGTTCAAATATGTCGCCCCGCACCCCACAAGGTACAGACCGTGCTTTCACCTCCCTAGGCAGCACTTTGCCTCATCCGTCCTACGTGCAGACAGCGCCTTTGAATGCCTTTCAAGGGGGCCGTTTTCTTGAATGAGAGTGTTATGCACCGCCACTATAGTGACAATGGTGGTACAAAAACTAGTGGAGATGGTGGGTGGTACCACCAAAGATGGTGGTGGTATCTTTTTCCACTCTTAGATTTGTGGGACCTCACCAATGTCACAAGTGCCGAATACACTCATCTCTTTTTGTTTCACAAAATATTTAATCATATATTTATCTTTTGAAATTTATCCTTTTGAAGTTAAGAAGTACCATGAATAAGTCAACCATTACACAACATGCAATAAAATTTTAAACGTGTAAATTTACACTAAACAAAACATAGGAGATGAGCTTAGCTCGTGAAAGATCTCTCACTAAGCTTTCCATTGAAAAATCTTGTCATAAGACTTGGTTTAGTTAAGTAACTTTTTATAATAATATGACCCAATATTGCTCGAGAAAATTGACAAAGTATAAAAATGGAATCGGCAAGTTTTTTCGAAGTTTGCCATTTCTCCTGATCATACCATCTTTTATGGTATATTTAAGGTAAGTGTGAGTCAAGAGACCAGAACTCTCATCCTGAGATTCTACTTGCGCAAGATTTGCCTCCCTCACAATTCCTTGACAATGAAGATCCTCTTCCTGAGCCTGTCTAATCTCAGCAATCAGGTCATTTTCTATGACCACAAAAGACATCTGATACGATATCCGAGATAATGCATCAGCCACACGATTTTTGGCACCTTTCTTGTACCGAATTTCCATGTGAAATTCCTGCATCAACTCAGCCCACCTGGTCTTTTTATGAGTAAAATTGTTCAAAAAACTGAAGTTTTATAAAATGCAAGTTTTTTCAGGAGCACTCATAGCAAATGAAAAAGGCAATGAGAAATTTTTATTTTGTTTTACATTATTGTTAAAAGATGATTAATGCTATCCAAAATAACAAGTATGAAATAAAATAAGCTTTATAACAAAATTTATAAAAGTTACTTCAATCTAAAAACTTTATGAAAATATTCTTGGCCCGTTTTCTGCCTTTTTATGGACTCATAGTTGTAACTTGTGGCTGAATTTAAATACACTATCTGAATTATAGTGAATTCTTTCCATATTAAGAAATGAGAAAATGAATTGCTTCTTTATTCAATAAACGATTGCGTTTTAAATTGCAAGCCCATAATAATAAATCACCCTAGGCTCTAGCTTTGCCTAGATATTTAATGCTCATTATGGCCGCCACAAGCTAGGCTCACAATTTATGTAGGCTCCGCGCTAACTGTTCCATGAATTGATTAAAAAATGAATTACGAGCCAAAATGTTCTTAAAAACAACGCTTTAAAAAATTATATACTTATATCCCCCTTCGTTCACGTTGCAGCCTACAATCTACGCTCTCAGTCGCATCGTAAAGTTCGCAGTGGTAACATCTCTCACGACCAAAGCCCACGCTTCAAGAATGGAGGAATGGAACGCAAGAATTCTGTCAACTGACTTCAAATTAACTGCGCTGAGTCCATTGTACATTAAAGACAATTAATTTTGAATCAATCAAATTAATTCTTTATCATTCATTATGATTATCACATGTGTGAGCCATGCTCCATTACGTTTCACATGTGTGATCAGTTCATGCTCTAGGGACTAGTGTAAAAGTTTTATGCTCAAGAATTAAGATTGCTCTTCATAATATTTTTGATATGACTGGTCACTGACTTCTTTCGTGAACAGTATTTTTAATGATCATATTTGAATTTTACAAAGATTGTCATTCCTCAGAAAAGAAATTTAGGATCCAGTACATTAATACATATTAGGCAAAAAAAAAGACAATTCAGTGGCTGCATAGGGGAATGCTTAAGGAGTGCACTCCATGGGCACCTGCACTCTTGGCCCCACTCCATCCAAGGGTGGTGGATGAAGTTAAGGGAGAAAAAATACATCTCTTCCCTTGGATGGTGTGGGACTTGTGCACCAGAGGCATTGCAGGTGCCTGTGAGGTGCACTCTCTAATGAGAGCCACATCCGAGTACCCACTTTAGAATTTGGGACATGATTTGTCTTGTTCAAAAAACCTTTCAAAACATGACTTCAAAACTATCAAAATTATTGCTTTGTATTGTTGAACACATTGAATCCAGCATACCTTATGAAATTATGATTATGACTCCGCTTGGCTTCACTCACATGATTGCCAAGAAAGCGTGAATTTCTTGTCTTCAAACTATTAAAATTATTGCTTTGTATTGTTGAACACATTTAATCCGTTATACCTTATGAAATTATTATGATTATGACTCCGCTTTGCTTCACTCACGTGATTGCCCCTAACATGGGAATTTATTGCATGTACATTTTGACAATGTTACTCATAAAATATCAAAAGACAATAATGCAAAATTGACCTCACTTATTTTTCTCGCATATGATGAATTCTTAATTACATAAAAAACATTCACAACAATATTATTCTCATAAAAGGTTGTAGATAAATTTGAGGAAAATAAAATATGAATAATGTTCTAGAGATTAATGCATTTGGCAATGCATTAATCTCTGGAACATTTGGTATTGATGATTTTGTCATCTGCCCCCTACTTTTTAAAGAGCCGGACAAACTTATGCATCTATAAGTCATGATTTTCTTTGTATCTCTGTAAAAAGTTTATAATCCAAGGTCATATTACTTTGAGAGAAAAATAATAATAATACGATCCATAAAGTAGGACGTGCGCAAAAAATTGGGTTGTAAATAGAAACCTCTCCCTCCCAAACTTTATGCTTGGGAAAAGGTCTCAAGGTTGTTTAGTTATGGATTGGTCTAAAGGCCTCGTTGTGGACACTATTTTTATTGATAAATAGCAAAAAGGTGTGGACCATAAAACAAAGTTCAACCATGACATAGACTCACTTGGGAAAAAGATATTTTATAGTCAGTGAAATTTAGAGATCTTGATCACTCAAAGTCTCAAGATATCTAGAGATATATTTTGTGAAGGAGTTTGAAAACACAATCTTAGACAGTGGGCGAATAGAGATGGAGGAAGGTCGTTGATAGCGAGAGATGATTTTGCTTCTTCCAAGGGATCTCGCTTCTTTCGAGGGATCATGCTACTGGTAATAGGGCAGATTGTGCTTTGTTATGTTCTTTTCTTATTTCTTATAGGATTCAACCCTTGGCATTTGATCTGTCTCTCTCCAGCGCACACGTTGTTTCCTTATGTGTTTTTCAACATAATGCTCCTAGCTTAACTAGTTATGCCTCTTTCCTCCAAGTTTTTTTTTAACACTTTACAGTTGTCTTGTTGTTCCTTCTGGCTGCAATGTTGTTCCACAACCACAACTCCTCAATTCTTCTCACTTCTTTCTTTTGCTTTCTTGAGCTCCTCTTTTTCAGCGCCTAGTTTGTTGTGATTCCGTTGTTTCCGGGTGACTAGTTCTTGGTGGCCAACCAATTGCCTTCTCGTGTTTACCAAAATCGTAAAATGTCTCATTCTCCTCCTAGTAATAGGTTTTCTCGTCTTCCCAACTAGAATGGCTCTATTCCCTCCTTTACTAGTGCCCCTAATAACCTGTCTCTTCACTCAAGAGGTCTTCTCCCTACTCCTCATGCAATCATTCCTTCTTTGAGCTTTGTAGAGGTCCTCAAGGACAAACCTTCTGATCCTTCTTTCGCTTTCTCTTTGGAAAGGTGGTCAACCCTGAGAAAAAAAACAATGTCACTATGGATCTCATCAACTCCTTAGTCGGCTCCTCAGCTCTCTCTTTTTATCATGATCTTGTAGCCCTTTATGCCTCTCCCTTGTTATTAATGGTACCCCTCTCCCTTGCCCCAACGCCATTAACATAGCTTTCTTCAATCATTTCTCTCAGGTTTTCAACCCGACCTCTCAACCCACAATTTTGACATTGGAACTCCCTTAGTATTGTTCCTTTTATTCACCACTTTCACCTGTTGATTCCAATTCCCTCTCTTCTCCGCTTACTTTAGAAGAACTCCATCTTTCCCTCAAAGCCCTCATTAGAGATAAAACTCCTGGCCTTGATGGTGTCACCCCTAACAGTTAAAATTAAAGTTAGAATCACTGTGTTATTATACTGTGGGTCCTATCGGTGGATAAGGATCGGTTGGCCTCGCCACGAGGCAAGTCGACGGGACACGCGTCCCGCCAACGGCAACCTGGGTCATGCATGGGTTGCCTGAGTGAACAACTATATCTACAGTGTAATTTCATTTTGAAAAATACAGTTGCTATGTGAGCTTGCTGAGGAGAGTGATTTTCTGTCTGTGTTACTGTGTAGCATGATCTGTGTTCCTGTGCAAAGCAAATTCTAAGTTGGTATCAGAGCCGTACAGGGAGTGTACACAGTACAGTGTCGCCGTTGAAGAGAGCTTCGGGAGAACTCTCTTCTGAGAGTTCGGGGTTTTATGGCGGGTTGAAGACGGAAAGAGAAGCACTGGTGCACGGTTTCTAATTTATAGAGGCTTGCTAAGCTCAGCAGAGGGATTATTAGCCTATGCATAGCATCAGACAGGGAAAAATTTGGTGAAAAATTGACAATTTTGAAGCCAGCTGAAAATTGAAATTGGACTTGGGGTTACGGTTTTTATACATAACTGGTGATTTCTTCGTTGTTTGTGCACCGTTTTGGATGCCGTAAGGACAGGAAGGAAGCTAATTACACTGTCAATCAGCCATGGAGAGATTCTGAGGTTTATGTCAGAGATTTGTCTCCAGACAGTTAACCTAGAAGATTTGCGGTAAAACGGTGAAAAAGCCACTTTGTCAAGTTGAGCTAAAATCACCGTTTCTCCACGGAATTTCCTGACTGAACACTCTACAGTCATGGATTCAGTAGGGCGACCCTGCTCCAGGCCTCAGATCGTGCTCAAAACGATCCACAGGAGAGCTTAATCTGATAATTATCAGAGAAGGGAGGCGTGGCCGCAGGCAGGGAGGTCGCGGGCTGTTCGTGCGCCCAACGCGATAAACAGCTTAGTGTACCGAAGACCATAGCATCTGCAGGAGTATGGTTCAATGCCCAGATATACTTTGAACCTTTAGATGAGGTGTCAAATGAATCAACGGTCCAGAATCTATGATGGGAGAGAAATTTGAACCACAAGATTTGGTTCAGCCATTGGATGAGCTTTAAACAGGGCCCCTGAAGAATTGAAGTGCATTCTGGCCTTCAACTTCAATAGAAATTTTCATACTGAAAGTTGAGTTGGGTCCCTTCACAAGTGAAGAGTGAAGTTTCTTCAAAGTGAAGAAACAATTCAAAAGCTAGAAAAGTCCCTATTTCTGGGTCCTTTGCCCGTCTTGACCCAAACGAAAGGCTATAACCTCCAAACGAAGGGCACCCGGACTGTACCTACAAGTACGGTACAACAAAACAGAGTGGTTGCAGTGGAGAAAGTGTTCGGAGTACGTCAGAAATAGTTTCACCATTCCACTGGGCACGTTATTGGGAGTTGACGACTGAGTGCATTTCGGAAGGCGACACCGATTTGGCTTTCAAATTGGTGGAAAAGCGGCGAGTGGTCTAGTAAGAAAAAAAAAGTGCAGGTCATTATTTTCAACTTCTGACATCACTGTTGGCCTCGACATATTGTTCTTAGCCTAAGGCAGAAGTTTTAAGCAGTTTTGCGATGGCAAACATGGGAGAATCCATTTTGAGTGAAAGTAGCAAATTGGATGGGATTTCCAGCTATGTAGTGTGGAAATTCAAAATGAAAAACATATTGATGGAGAAAGATGTGTGGGAAGTCGTCACAGATGATGAGAGAATGCCGCCAAATGAAGCAGACATTAAAGTGTTCGACAAAAAGATGAGGAAAGCTTTGACCTTCATTAACTTGTCAGTGAAGGATCACATCATTACCCACATTTGTGATGCTATTACACCCAGACATGCATGGGATGTGCTAAAGGAGCAGTTCGAGACGTCAAATCTATCAAGAATCATGTTTCTGAAGTCAAGGTTGAATAGTGCCCGCATGGAGCAAGGAGAGCACATTCAGACGTACTTGACCAGAATCAAGACAATGAGAGATGAACTGCATTCTATTGGAGAGCGCATACGTGATGTGGAGCTGGTGCATAATGCATTATGCGGCATTGCAGAACCCTATCAGATGTTTGTGAGCGGAATAGCATCAAGAGAAAGATTGCCAACCTTTGACGAGCTCACATGAATCTTGATGCAGGAAGAGCAACGACGAGAAATGGTAAAAGCTAGACGTCAAAATACTGACGATCAGGCACTTGCGACACGCCAAAAACAAGGCAAGGGCAAGGGCAAGAAGAAGTCTAAGCAGCAATTTGCCAAGTCTTAGGAGGATGAGGGATCTTCCAGCAAAACTAAGAAGAAAGACAAGTGCTTCCATTGTGGTAAAAAGGGCCATTGGAAGAGTGAATGTCGCAAATTCCTGGCGGAACAAGGCAAGGGAAAACCAAAACAAGCAAGTAACCTTGTCGATGAGGGTGAGATTGAAGACTCTAGCATCTTCATATCTGCATTGTCATCTAATCAAGATGATCAAGCATGGTATATTGACTCAGGAGCCACAAGACACGTGATAGGTAACAAGAATTGGTTCAGTAGTTTGAAGGTGTTGGATAATGGAGCATCTGTTTCACAAGCAAATGGTGAGGTGTGCATGATCAAGGGGATAGGCACAGTTTCAATCCAACTGCCTGATGACAAAAGCAGGATGATCACGGAGGTACTTTACATACCAAGTTTGAAGAAAAATCTACTTTCTGTTGGAGTCATTACTGATCAAAAGTTGAAAGTAGAATTCGCCCATGATCGTTGCTTTGTGAAGGATGCGGACCAAAAGTTCAAAGTTATTGCGAATGGAGTAAGAGAACCCAATACAATTTTCTAAAGAAGCAGTTGTGATAGATGGCGGTTCGGGAGTTAACCTAATTTCTACAAAGCTATGTGCAAAGTGGGGCCTTACAAAGATACAGCCTACGACTTTTGCCATTAAGTTGGCTGATCAAACTACAGTTCATCCGCGAGGAGCGGTTAAAGATATATCTGTCAGAATTGTCAGAGTACAGTTTGTCATTACTTTCGTAGTAATGGACTTACCAAAAGCACCAAATGTCTATCGAGTCCTATTGGGATGCCCGTGGTTACGAGTTGCGTAGTAGTTCATAACTGGGGTATAGGAAAAATCACTTTTGAAAATCATGAACGCGCAGTCAAGGTTGATCCTATAACTTAGACTATCAAACCAGTGGCTCAAAAAAAGGATGATAACTCATCAACAACGGATCATACTTGTGACCGACAAATAAAAAATCGGGGAGTTCATTACGACTCACAAACTGATACTGTCAACTAGAATCAAGCTCTTGGAACAATTGACTGTACAGCAGGATATATGTGTCAACAAGATAATCAATCAGATTTGAGCGAGATTTCATTATTGGATTGAACTTTAAATACACTGCCAGACCTGAAAAAACGTTCGCCGGATAGGTTCAGAGCTTTAGAAACCTTCGTTGAGATTTTTATAACCTATTTTCACAATACTGAGCAAGCCTACAAATTTTTGTTCAGAACTGATAAGCCAAACTAGTATTTTGTGTAATAAACCCTCCAAATTCACTATAAGTAACCTGAATTCGATTCATTGCTCACTTGTGCTAGCGGAGCTCTTGCCAATTTTTCTCGCGACCCAAAATTTCTACCCACTTTTTTCTGCCTTCTGATATACACTTGCACTCACTGTCTAGTCACCATGTCTTCTACCGACACTTATCGATCTCCAAAATACTTTGTTCATCGTGGTGTTCCAACTGCAACGGACATCATGGTGCTCCCTAGTGCAAGCATGGTCACTCAATGGATGACTCTTGCCGATCACGGCAATGGGCATCTATGAGCGTGTCTTTTTTGGAAAGATAAACATGCATTTCATTACCATGGCCTTTAGCATGTGGACCGAGGCCAAGTCTAAGTTTTATGTTACGTTCCAGAATACCACACACAAGGTGTGTGTTACTGAAGCTGCCCTTGCTGCCATAGGAATCACATCTGGTAACTAGCCATCTCCAAACCATAAGCACGCCAAGAACATGATCAAGTCATTCGTTGACACCTTAGTCAGGTTCTACTGGACTCATGATGGGTATCTCCTAAACTCCATCCAAGATCCTGTCATCCAGGCTGCAGCCCAGTTTCTAAACAACTTCCTGATGGTTGGCAACCTCAAGAAGGAACAAATTTCTTCACAAATCCTACACCGTCTTGTTGAATCCAACTACAAGATAGAATCTAGTCCCCTCAAGCCTTATAACTGGTATAAGACGGTCTTTGGAGAGTTGAAGAGGGCAATCAAGGAGAACACTAAGTAGCAATTGCGACTGGCCCTCTCCTCTCTCTATTATCCGTCTCGTACCTGGAGGACAGGGTTCGTGGGTTTGTTGCCAATTTCGTGTTGTCTATCTATGAAGAAGCACAGGCAGAGTCGTCTCACTAGGCTTCTACCTCACATAATCGTCATCATCCACGCAGCGTGATTGTCATTCCTGACTCGCCTTTCACTTCATGTCGAAGGACTAGGCAGACATCTTCAGCTATGCTTCCACCTCCCGCTTCTATTTGCACTGATGTCCCTATTTCCCCCGCCTCTGATGCTTCCTCTCAAAGACAATCTATGATCATTGGGCTACCATTTCCATCACAGCTGCCTAGGCTACCTCACCCCTAGCCATGAGAGCTGTTTCACCAAACACCCATTATTTCATGGACATGTTCGATGATTCTGACCCCCTTGGGGCCTCAGAAGTTTTTGTAATGCCCCAGAGCCTAGCGCCCTTTGAACTTCAATCTCTCGGAAGAGGATTCGAGACTGTCCATGATTCTGAAAGCCTTTCCCACAGAGCCACAAGAAACCGCAGCAGCTCAGGCACCAGACACAATCCGGGTCAGGCAAGCTGTCAAATCACCAAAGCACTTCGATGCCACAGTACCTGAGGGCTATGAAGAAGAAGATCTCTTTGAAGAAGAGGAACTATAGGCACCTGCTCCACACCAACCAGGGACAGTACCACCATGTCCTTCTACTACTGCCACCTCCACGGCAGTAGATTCTGGTGATGCTCTAGGTCTAGTCTCAAGCCTTGAGCAAGTGATCCAGTCTATGCTGGATAAGAAAAAAGAAATGGAGTAGTGCAATTAAGATATGGGATCTGAGAATACACTCATTAGCCAGAAAGTCATATAGTTGGACAAAGAGCTGAAGATCGTCAAGCAGCACGAAGCCAAGTTTGAAGCTAGATCTTAGTGTTAATGCTTAGGGTTAATGGATGTTAGAGTAGATGTGGATCTTCCATTCATGCTGAAATCTGAAATATGCTATCGCTCTCATGGGAATGAACCTACGTGTGACAACTAACTTCATTTCCTTGATGCTAGATTGATTAGATCTTGGGTTGAGGATAGGCAAGGAAAGAAACCCACTATAGGATGCCAATAATCCGGAACCACCGCAGGTCATGGATGCCAGAAATCATGTTCTACAGATCCGTGGGTATGTCTTCTAGCTACCTAACCTGTTTTTTTTCCAAAGATCCAACTTCTACCAGCTGTTTTGCAGTATTGTGACAATCCAACTTCAGCAACAAAGTGCAAACTCTAGCTTTTTTCACTTGCCAACAATAAGTTTTTTTCACAACTACTACTATATTGAGACTGGTACTAGAAAATTGGCTAACCTTGAAGTAATTTGTTATGCTTAAGTTTGAAACTCTCGTCCATCTAAACTGAAATTAGCTTTATGAGAGCCTCCTCCCATTTTGCAGTGCTTATTGCTTTCTTGAGCTCTAGCTGCAGGCAAACTTTGCAAACCTCACAAACAGTGGGACCTTTGTCTGAGAATTCTAACATGAATAGTCTAGGAAAGCTAGGGCCCACACTGCCCTTACGCAAGTGATCAAGGTAATGCCGTTCCCAATCCCGATGGCTGACCTAATCACCCCGCACTCTCGGATCAATGAGAGTTTTCCAGGTTCTCAGAGGTATGATCACTTGGGAGATGAACTGATTATTGATCTAGGATGTTGTTTTTGTCACTTTTAACCTTCCAGCTTCTGGTTTGGCAATAGATGTGGTATGCTAACTATTTTCTATCCTTGGCGTAATCGAGTCAAGTTTGTGGACAACAATACCCATACGGGATCTATGCGATAATAGATGCGTATTCGAAACTGACTACTTCTCTAACTACCTCAGCTTCGGTGCGAACACTCTCATGCTGGGTATCGAGAGTAACGAATCTTATAGTCATCCATCCTTCTATGCGTAGGACTGGGCAATATCTAAGGGGAGCAGCCATTTGTGATATGGACATAGGATTGCGGTAGATTTGAGTATGGACTCTAGGTAGGATCTAACTGAATCTCAGGGAATCTAGGTAGAAATCGTTTGAGAGTCTCAAAAAGATGTCTAGCCAAGAGTCTCATGAGATTCAACTTAGATCCAACCCGAACGACTTAAATGGTTCTTACTTCTAGACTGGGACTATCAACAGGGTCCTCAGATAGTCCATCGCTTGAAGTATTGATGACTGGTTCATGATATTGATGTAATGCTCTTTGATTCCTATATCTGGGTCTATTTTTTGGATTTACATTTGTACTATTAGTGGTTCCAAGCGTTTGTTCAGGCGAGTCAGCACAAGGGGTACTTGGGGGTGATTGTGATGCTTCTGCAAAGTGGGTGGATGTAGCGTCAACTAATCTCCATGACCCATCTAGCTTGAAATCATATACTTCTAAATAACTTTAATGTTCGTGATGTCATACTCTGATAAGGTATCCCATGGGTGTAGGTTGTGGTGAAATTCTGGGGTGTAGAAGTGATATCTTGGAATTCCTCGTCTAACTAGTTGGCACACGTCGCCCGGCAGGGGTAAGAATTGATATCTTAGGTCCGTCATATGAACCCTAAGGCTGATCAAGGGATCTTGTCTAGTAGTGCAACTTGAACCGCTAAGGAAAACCAGTGATGACCCAATCATAGTATAAAGTGGCCTGTATTTGAGCTACGTTGGTATTGATTTCTCTAAAGCAAGGTTGCCAGTGGTCACAAGTCCCATCATTTAGTATATCGAATTGTTGTTCACCAACTCTTGGAGGCGTTCTAGTGATTCTGACGACTTGCCAATATATGTCGTTTTCTACCTCGGGTGGTAGTGAGTGATTCAACATGATTCTAGCTGATATGGCTTTTGTATTGTGCTTAGACAATCTTTGGTCAAACAATATTTCTATCTTAACGAAGAATGAACTTCCAAGCGTATGAGAACTTTGGTATGGGTAGTTTCATATATTCAACTTCAGCTAGGCATTCATCCACAGTAGTGTACATTCTTGCCTGATGGTGGCATGATATTTGTCATTTGATCGATGATTTCTTAAGATGGGTGTCAAGTCTAGAAATTTTCCCTTTCAAACCCGGTCCTAGTTAATGGTGTGTATCCTAGGATCCCTTTCTGAGTGGATCCTTATATAACTCTTTTGTGCTGTGGAGTAATGATATGATTTGTGAAGTGTACACTTGTCCGAATTTCGCACATGAGTAGTTTTTTCTATTCCCCACATTTAAACAATACATTCAAAGATACTCCTCGTTCATGTTGTAATGTCCCGACCCATCATTATTCGTATAGTTGTTCAGCCTAAATCGCACTCTGATTATTATCAACAATGAATACAATTGCATGAAGTTATAACTTCAGCGTGTTGAGCGTGATAACGCTGATACAGATTAATGAAAACGTCTTGTTTGGTATCATGATAATGGAGTTTTTGAAACTCACGGTGTAATCTTCACAGTCTTGTTGGCGGTAATTTTGTACATGGATTGAGTCATAACCTACGTCACATTACTGCATGGGGGAGCCAGCATAAAGATTTTGATGTTTGTTCTTAGAGCAGGCCCCAAAAAATGAGATTTTTAGTGAAGTTTTCATACACATGTGATTTCGAATATATTTTTCTCACTTACTTTGGTGTTATGAGTAATGTGTGCTAGGTCCAACATATCATGGTCAAAATAACAAGTTTGTTATGGTTTCCAATTCGTTCCATATAAATCTCATCGAGGATGAATTCTAGTACTGCTAATGGTAATTTTGGTATATGATTTAAGCAGTATTCAGACCATTCACATTGAACTTTTTGGATATCTGCGGTTTTGCAGTTTTCTATCGTCCTTCCGTGCTCACGGGACTGACAAACCTTGGGACTTAGGCGTTCGAGTGCTCGCCTCCCAAGGCTCGTATGTTTCAACAAGTGACCTAGGCAGGTTGTTCTAAATGCGGAATTTTCATTGTAACAATGTGTTCTTTTCTAGCCCGAGAGATGTGTTTCACCCTCGTTAGGTATTAAAACCGCCTTTGTGTTTCAAGAGGTTCGGCCCACATTTTATTTTTAATGCAATGTTTCACATAGAAAGATAGAATCATCATTCACATAGCACATTATTTTAGCGAGTTGACATCATCATACAATCTTATCATAACAGGCAGGTACATTCGAAATATCAATTCATACTCATGCATTAAATATCTATCTCACAACTTACTGGCCTATGTCGATACATAATTTAGAATCTAGACTCTGAATTCAGCATGCCAATAATTGTTGCTAACATAAACGCTAGGCAAATTGTTACTGTGTATCAATAGTATCTAAGAAATCATTATCATTCTACTTAGCATTCACCAAACTTGCTAGCAGCAAGCACTTCAACCGTATTTCCTATCTAGCAGATGCATGCAGCGATCCGACTCTACCTTTACCATGCAAATGTTATGGTAGCAATATTACTACTACAGACTGCATTGACATACGGACAATAATCAACCAAACACCTCAGACAATAAAACCTCCTACATTTTACATAAAACTTCTTTGTATTCTAGAGCGATTCAATAGACAGTTTAGCTAACATCACTCTCAATTATACTATCCCTGCACGTCAAGAGTATTAGTCCAAGCAACTTTAACTATGGAACATACTCTGTGCATCAAAGTGCATATGGAGTTCATTCCACAATAAGTAGTTATTAGACAATCATTACTCAAAGTGTTAAAAGGACAATACCTCTATATGCTGACTAGGAACGGTCGATCACTTTTCCAAGATGGCTCTTCATCTATCACTTCTACAAATCCGCTGGCCTCTGATATCTGCACCTCAGCTCCTTACTTTTTTGCCTTCTACTGGTTCCGATTACATGCTGGCTCGTTCTGCCGTGAACTTATACACTTTGTAGCTTTGCAAAGGTGTTTTCAGGTTCTATGACCTATCAACGTGAGGCAACGAGTTACTTAGCTAATGATCTACCTACACATGATGAGTGAGGCATTCTGATTGAGTATTTTTCTGACTCAATGTGATATTATCAACAAGTGCAAACTGTCAAATGGATAGTAGCTCTTCAACGACTTCCAGAACCTTCAACGATCTACCATGTGAATGAAGTGTGAAGAAGTGTCTGAGCATAGAAGTTTGAATATCATGAGTTACTAACAACGTGTAATTCATGGATAAATTGGATAGACTTTCGGGATCAGTGCCACACATTTGCATTGTTTACTTCTGGCTACGGACTGCAAGTGGTGTTGAATCATCACGTGTAACGTCTGCTCTTCCATTCTAGTTCAATGGCTTCCTCCATTGCAACTAATCGCACCTATCAAAGAAGGACTCTGTCTCGCGAGTCTCCATGGATCATTTTTGCACTTGAATGAAACGTCCAGTAGACGCATGAGCATGTGTGAATGTTGTTGATACCTAAGCGTGGAAGTGAAACGTGTGGTCATCAACGAGATCCAACGAGCATTCCGCCACCTCTCTACATAATGTGTGTTGTCAGATCCACTCATCATCCCATGAAGGAATCGATCTGTATGAGGTCATTATTGATGAAAAGAAGAGCGCAACTACCTATTTGCAACCATCACGTGACCAGTAAGTGAGCAATAGCGTGACCCAGATGAACAAAAGCATGGCAAACCCGTGTGAATGCTTGATCCAGCTATTCTGCTATAACAAAGAATGAGAACATTTTTGCAGTAAGTAGGGGGCCATGTGCAACCATTACCCCATTGAGAGTGGAGTATATGCAATCCAACAACCATTGGCATATCCGTGAATCCAAAGGAAGAGGGCGTAGCCAGTCTATACAAACTTGTACGTATGATCAGAGCGATGTATTGCAGGCCTACTAGCAAAGTAACTCACTCTCTAACATCATAAATCAATGCAGATTCCTCAGCAGTATGAGCACAACAACATATCAGCAAAGCAGGACAGCAGAACTGAGTAGCAAAACAACACAAGAGCAACACTCTTCACTTTTGTAGATTGGTGTCTTTTGCTCAACATTTTGGTGCTATTTTATAGATGGTGGTAGGAGCCCACCCTTCATTTTGATAGCCCTTCATTTTTCAATTATTTCTCCTCCTTTTCACCATGTGTTTCATGCAAGGCCCCATCACATCAGCCAACTTTCTTCCTTATCTTTTTTCCATTGTACTCTTCCATTGACCTATGGACACTTGTGTCGAAGCAATTTTTTTTTCAAGATTTCCACCATGATTACTCAAGGTGATTTATGTTTGATGTAAGCGGCCAATCCCACCTTCTGACACTTGGCCATGAGATGATGTCACTCCAAGACTTTTGTAAACAAAATTCACCCCCCCCTTCTATTACCTTAGTGATATTTTGCGCAAGTAAATTTTGCAAGTTACCCACTTGTGCAAAAATATTTTGCTTCAAGTTGGCTGGCTATGTTGGCCTTCCCCGATATTTAATAATGCCATTCCTGTTTTGTCTTGTTGAGTTTTCCTTGTAAATGCGATTTTAATGCAGTAAATTGTCGTGTACCCATATTTTCGAAACCCATTGTGCCCATCAGTGATGTATGCCATTTTGTCAATTTTTCCTATCGGTATTTCAACTGACTGGTTTTTGATTCTGCAAGTTACTGACGTTGTTGCAAGTGACAGACAAAGCAATCTTGAGATGAACCCAACCGTTCCTGAAAAGCAAAGAGGATTTTGGTATTAGTAAAATATTTTTGATTACATCAGAATTTTGCTCGGCATTGTCAATTTTTATATCCGGGACAATTTTAAGGCCGTAAAACTTCTGATTAGTCACATTCAGGCGGGCTGGGACCCATTTGTACATGGACCGGCATTTTTCGGTCAGACTTACAAAAAATTAGCCTATGTCAACTATTTTCAACGGTTCTCTAGACCGTTTACAAAGATATATCGTCTATTAATAATTAACGTGTCTAGCCACTCTAAGGGTGGGCTGGGACCCCTTTTTTGGTCCACTTTTTTGTATCAACTTTTTCCGAATTCACAGTATTTTGTGCTCGTCAGATACTATGCAACCGCTTTTTGCTCAATATTAGTCCGATTTTTGGTGTCGGCTAACAATGTGCCATGGCCGCATTGTAGTAGAGGACAGATAGTATTGATGGCAGTCACAATAGAGGGTATAAAATTCATTATAGGTGAGGCAGAGGGCTTCGAGGAGGGCAGCGATGGTTGTGTGGTAGTGCTTGATGTGCTATGCCAATGCATTTGACGACTTCTCTGCTCCTGCAGGCTTATACTCCGACACCTACTGTACCTGCATGTGTTGGGAAGATGAGGGGATGAACATGGGTGGAATGAAGAGAAGGGGGGGGGGGGGGGGCTCATGCATATGATCTAACTCCAATTGGGCGTCGATCATGAGGAGAATTTATAATGGCACAAAGGCTTGCAACAAAACGAAGCGGAGGCCTCCCAAAACATCACAAAAATAGCCAAAATTCTTAACCTGGACAAAGCCAGTAAGGACGGCAAAAGCAAATATATTTTTATTCGCCTCCAATGCAAGCTGATAAATACAAATGAGTTTTGAATTAGAGAGGGGGGGAGCCGGGAATGGCAGATAGAAATAATAAAAGGCTAATCTAATAATAGTTTGGTGGCTCGACTCTGTTGCTTGATATTTGTTATGCTCTTTTAATAGTTGGAATTCGTTAGAAGAATCTTCACAGAAATCTTCTAACAGAAAGGGAGGAGTTGAGCTTCTTAAGGTGGAAAATAAGAGGTTACATGGCAATGACAAAGAGAATAGGGGGAGAGAGAGTAGCCTTGTCTAGTACCACAAGAAACAAGGAAAGAGAGAGAAAGAACACCCTGAAAAAAGATGGAAGAGGAGGCATATGCAAAAAGAGCACATATAATATTGATAATGTAGATAGGTAAGCCAAAAGAGGAGCAACAAGTACGAGGATAGTTCCAGCTAATGCGGTCGAAGGCTTTATCAAAGTCAATTTAAGCAGGAGGGCTAGGTAGTTAAACTAAAGGGAGGCATCAATGGTTGACTAGACATTCAGAATGTTGTCAAAAAGGGATTTGCCTTTGACAAAGCTAGCCTGGTTTTTGGAGAAGTGGGAGGGGAGAAGAGGCACAATCCTTCTAGCTATGGCTTTTGCTACAATCTTATACCAGTGTTAAGCATAATGAGAGGACGATAATCAAAATTAGTCATGGGCGACTTAACCTTGGGAATGAGTTTGATTAAACCCTGAGAAAAAGAAGCAGAGAAGGCGCCCAAAAAAAAAAGCAACATTGGTGGCTAGGAGGAGGGAGGGACTAACCGCATTCCAATGAGCAAGAAAGAAGTTAGACTTAGAATTTGCTTTGCACAAGAATACAGATCATGCTACACAATAACACAGACAGAAAATCACTCTCCTCAGCAAGCTCACATACCAACTATATTTTTCAAAATGAAATTAGACTGTACATATAGTTGTTCACTCAGGCAATCCATGCATGACCCAGGTTGCCGTTGGCGGGACGCGTGTCCCGTCGACTTGCCTCGTGACGAGGCCAACTGATCCTTATCCACTGATAGGACCCACAGTACAGTAACACAGTGATTCTAACTTTAATTCTAAAACTCTCCCTTACAGTAGAGTCACTTTTTATGCAGTCATATACATAGCTTTAAAGTCAACAAACTTTAAGTACAGAAAGCTTTGATCTAAACTTATCAAATTTTTCTCCAGTAAGTGGCTTAGTGAAAATATCAGCTAGTTGTTCTTCTGTGCTACAATGAACAACATGAATTTCACAGCTCAGCAGCCTCTCATGTATGAAGTGATATTGAATCTCAATGTGTTTAGTTCTTGCATGGAACACTGGATTCTTTGCTAGCTGAATGCCACTCTGACTGTCGCTATGTAAAGTCGTGGGATTTTTCTGCTTCATGCCAATTTCTTCCAAGATTTGTCTCAACCATATAGCTTCTTGTGCAGCACTACAAATTGCCTTATACTATGCTTCTGTGGTGGAAAGAGCAATTGTACTTTGCTTCTTACTAGACCAGGAAAAGCAATTACCACAAAACTGGAATATATATCCTGTGGTGGATCTACGATCATCATAATCACCTCCCCAGTCCGCATCCACATAGCCACACAACTCAGGTAAACCATCATGCTTCCTGTAAATGAAGCCATACTCTGAAGTGCCTTTCACATAACGCAAAATGCGTTTAGCTGCTTTCCAATGCGTTTCCGTAGGTGCTGCCATAAACTGACTTACAATGCCAACAACATAGCATATATCTGGTCTGGTTGTGGTAAGGTAAATCAAGCTCCCTACTAACTGTCTATATAGTGTAGCATCAAATGACTGTGATTCATCAAGCTTAAAAAGCCTTTTACCTGGTTCAATAGGAGTGTTTACTGGTTTGCAATCCAACAACCTAAACCTGTGCAGCAACTCTTTGACATACTTCACCTGTGTTAAACCCACTTCATCTCCTTTTTGCCACACTTCTACTCCAAGGCAGTAATGCATCAGGCTGAGATCCGTCATCTCAAATTGTTCCATGAGGTCTTTCTTGATCATGTCTATCATCTCTTGATTATTTCCCGTAATAATCAAGTCATCAACATAAAGAGCAATCAAAGCAACCATACCATCAAAGCATAAGACATATAGATTTGGATCAGAATGTTTTCTCACCATCCCCTTTGAACGAAAGTAGGCATCAATCTTGCTATACCACGCATGTGGTGCTTGTTTAAGACCATAAAGCGCTTTCTTCAAGCGACATACTTTATTTTCCTGTCCTTTCGTTACAAAGCCTTCAGGTTGATCCATGAACACTTCTTCTTCTAACTCACCATTTAGAAAACCAGATTTCACATCCATCTGATGCAAAGGCCAACCAAAATGTGAAGCTAAAGCAATAAGTAGACGTAGAGTATTCCACTTACAAACCGGTGCAAAGGTCTCCTCATAGTCAATGCCTTTATTTTGTGCGTACCCTTTGATCACCAATCTTGCTTTGTGCTTTGCTATACTTCCATCTGTATGGTACTTAGTTCTGTATACCCATTTGCAACCAATGGGTTTCTTGCCAACTGGTGGTTCTACTAAGTCCCATGTGCTATGCTTAGCAATTGACTCCATCTCCTCTCCCATGGCCTTGATCCAAATGTCATCATCCTTCGCTTCACTATAAGTTGAAGGTTCTTTGCTTTGAATAATGCTAGATAAGAGAGCATAATTTGCTTCATACCTTTCAGGTAGTATCTTCTCTCTTGTTGATCTTCGTAGCTCTCCCTGGTTAGATGATCCTGGAAAGTTATCTATGTCGCAGCTCTCCATCAATCTCTCAAACCACTTAGGGAGCTTTCTGTCAGGTGATCGGCTTTCTGGTGAAAATGTATCCCACGGTACATCCTTCTCCTTGCGTTTGTCACCTGCAATTTCAATCCTTCTTGCACCAAAAGGTTTGTCCCTACCTCTCCAACCTGTTTCTTGAGGTTGAGTAGTAGTATCTTGAGATGTATCCTCATGTTCATCACTCAGAAGGTCAATGAATGGATCATCATCAGGTGGTATCCTCACTATACCATCTTTTCTACTGGATGTGTCTATCTTCTTAGCATCTTCATCTTCATACATCTTGGATTCATCAAAGATAACATCTCGGCTTATATGAATTTTGTTTTCGATTGGATCAAGACATCTATAGCCCTTCACGCGATCATCATATCCTAGGAATATGCACTTGATAGCTTTTACATCAAGTTTACGTCTCTCTTCCTTAGGAATATGTACAAAGGCCTTACATCCAAAGATTCGCAAGTGGTTCACCTTTTGCTTCTTCTTTGTGAATGCTTCCTCAGGTGTTATTTTTGGTATGGCAATGGTAGGACTTCTATTTTGAAGATAGACTGCCGTGCTACATGCTTCTGACCAAAAATCTTTTGGTAGTTTCATCTAAACTAGCATAGATCTGGCACTTTCCACAATCGTATGATTTTTGCGCTCAGCTACACCATTGAGAGCAGGAGTATGAGCTTGCGTAAATTGTCTTTTAATCCCACATTGATCACAAAGATCATTGAAGTCATTAGACTTATACTCACCTCCACTATCTGATCTTAGGATTTTGATCTTCTTACCTGTCTGATTTTCGACCAAGTTTTTGAAGTTCTTGAAGTTATCAAATGCATCTGATTTCTTCTTCAAGAAGTAGATCCACGTCTTACGTGACATATCATCAATAAAGGTCATGAAATAGAAGGCTTTTCCTAAGGACACGGTCCTCATAGGCCCGCATAAATCTGTGTGGATTAAATCCAGGATGTTCTTTGCTCTTGCAACACCCCCTTTATTGAACTTCTCTCGATGCTGCTTTCCATATACACAAGATTCGCACATCGATTTCAAGTGATCTTCTATGGTAGGCAGTCCTGTTACCATCTCCAATTTTCTCATCAAACTGAGGCTTCTCAAATTCAAGTGACCAAGTCTCTTGTGCCACAACTCAGTTTGCGAAGGAACGGATGATACAAGTCCATGTTGCCCCTTGATTGTAGCATTCAACCTGTACACGGTGATATTTTTTTGTTCACTTTCCCAAGCTGCTCTGACATGGTGTACTTCATTAGATCTTCAAATTCAGCACAAAAATGTGGCTCTTGATGGACTTCAGGTTTAGCGTGAGTTAACTTTTGCGCTAATACTTCTTTTTCTTTTGGCACCAATTTTGAGAATTCTCCCAACGAAATGTTGATCTTACTAGACAAAATATTCATGAGCAGTTCTGTTTGCGGCACTTCCGATTCAGTCATCTTGAAGTATTCTTCATGATGATGCAACTGAACATTCATATCTGTACATGAATTATTCGGTGGTTGTGCTGGTGAAGAATGAAGTTCAATTGTTGCTCTAGCAATATCAAGCTCCTCTCCTCTTGCAAAAATCCACTGCCTCATATCCTGATATCTTCTCTTTTTTGCATGAATATTTGGATAGACTCCAGATTTTGTTGGTATATCAGTTAATGGTATAGAATCAACAGGTATTAGATCTGCTACAGGTTCTTTCTGCTTTTGTGCTCTAGTAACCACCATCAAGGGTACACTTGGTTCATTATGAGCTGCTGGTCTTTGCTTGATTGTTATCAAATTCAAAGGAGTTGTGACCGGCGGTGGCTTTGGTCTTGCTGGGCACTCCTTATAGCAATGCCCATAAACACAGTCACGACAGAATGGTACAAATTTGTTTTTGTTTGGACATTCTGCAACTCTGTGATTTTCTCCACATGCAAAGCATCCAAGTGGTGCTCTGGTCCAGTTTCTAGATGCTTGTTGTTGTCCGACAACATAAATAGCATACTGTTATGAAGATCCACCTTCATGATTATTACTGTAGTTCCATTTCTCGGCACTTCTGTAAGGTTCTAGTTCCATCAAATTGGCAGGAGGAACAGATTGTGTTGGTGGGGCAGGTAAGGCTAATCGTTCCAGGTATCCAAGGGCAGATTGACGAGGTCTAGCTGTTGGATTTCCTCCGTAAAGTGGTTCTCGATATCCCAGCTAGGCATACCGTTGCTGAATAATCCGAGGATTAAAGTTGCAAAAAGCAGTCTCATGATCAGGTGAATTGCATAAATGGCATATACTGATTTCCATTCATTTTTTCAATGGAGGACACTCATTCATTGTGTTATTTCCCGTACAAATAGAACACCAGACATTTTCCTTGGTAGGAAAAGTCTTGGCAAACTTCTCAGGTTCTTTATACGCTTTTCCATGGAAATCTTCCAATGCTTTGATCTTCTCATCAAATTGCGATTGCAACTTTTCCATTTGTTTCTGTTGATTCTTTCCAAGTTTCTCAAACTCATTGAGCATCATCTCTGCAGTAGCATTGACATTCGTTGATGCAATAGTGGTGGATGTCGTAGTGGTCTGCCCTGCTGTATAAGGCAACATACTGATATTCAGCTCATCGTCTGAATCTTCATCCTCCTCTCGTACTGCATCATCCATCGCATTTTGCAAATTTGCATATTCGTTGTGACATTTCAGCTCACATCTGATCCTTTTAGGAAAGCCTACCACATTGTATGTACATGGCTGTGAGAAAATTGGATTCATTGAGGTTTGCACCTAGAGCCTACCCTAATAGGTTGATGGGACCACTACACGACCTAGTAAGTAGGTCAATGAAGCATTCC
The DNA here is from genome assembly GCA_029204225.1 of Diphasiastrum complanatum. Classification (NCBI taxonomy): domain Eukaryota; kingdom Viridiplantae; phylum Streptophyta; class Lycopodiopsida; order Lycopodiales; family Lycopodiaceae; genus Diphasiastrum; species Diphasiastrum complanatum. The sequence continues at coordinate 51,588,755 of CM055093.1, forward strand.
AATACCATAGGAAACTAAAGGAGGTGGGGGAGTCTATAAATAGCCTTTTGGGCTCACAAGCTCCTATCCTATTGTCATGATGGCAATTGTGAGAGTTCGTACATGCTATGACTATGAGAAAGTGTAGTAGACATTAAGTAAATGTACTTCATTCAGTCATTATCAACAAAATTACTTCGCATCTCCTCTTTTATTTTGAATTTGATTTTGTTATTGTGTTCTACCACAATGTTTTAGCGAAGTGGCAAACCCTAGAAGGTGATGTCTTGCGAGAACTCTGACTTGAACTAAAACTGCCACATGTGACAATGTCGGCTTTTTGCGAAAAACCCGACAGTGTCCTTAAATCTCATTTAGAGTAGCCCCACACTTTGCCAGAGTCATTTCGATAACATTTGAGGCATTTTGAAAAAAGCGAAAATGCGACTCTGCATTTTTACTCGCAATTCTTGATAGGCGAAAAATGCGAAAAAAGTGACACTGTTGTCAAACTCTGTGTATTTTTGCAGACTGTGTAAAAACACTTGTAATTCTGTAGACTGTATAAAGACACGGGAAAATCCGTAGAACTTGATAAACAATGGATGAGGATTAAAACCGGCTAGTCGATTAGTAAGAAGGAGAATAATCCAACACTCCCCCTTAATCTGAATCCTTGAATGCCTTGACCTTCAAAGTTAGTTTTACATAGAATCTTCTGTGTCATTAGGAGATATTAGAACTCAAAATGGGCCCTTTGTCAAGATGCTATTTTTGACTTCGCACGCCTTCAATGCTTATGTGTCCCAATGAATGGTATCCATCTGTGAAGAACTGTAACAGTGGTTGACGGACGGAAATTGTATTTAACTTTCCTGGCTAAATTTTCTTGATTTTCAAATATCCCGTCGGGCAGAACAAACAATTGTGATTGGACCACAGTTATTGCTCGAATACTCTTATGCTGCCTGTCATTGTACACTCGAGGTTGATTTGACGTCAATAGTCATAAATTGTAGTTAACTAATCCTTGTAGTTTAGGAACTTCTTGTCATTCATAGGTATACCTCTCATTTTCTTCATTCTATCTCTTATTTTGGATTGTCATTCTTAGGTTTACCTCGCAATCTCTACATTCTCTCCGTTCTCAGCTTGCATACTCGTATTTTCGACTAATGGCTACACATAATCAATATTTGCAATGAAAAAAATGTAGAAGATCAATGGATACCAAGAATGTATCGAAAATATCAATGGATCTTTGATGCATCCCTCTACAAAACGCTCATTCCAAAAAAGAAAAAGATCGGATAACATATATAGAAGCTCTTGGAAAGGCAGGATAATGGATTTTAAAGTATCACTTGCCGGTCAATCTATCACGGAAGTTTTAGTTCATCATGCTTATCTTCACAATGAGCTTAACATTCATGATCTGAATTCAAATGATAGAAGAAAATGCAATTGTAAGTTTTCAGATTTAATTTCTTTAGAGTTAGCATTTTCTTTAAATTATATTTTTCTTGTAATGTTTTTGTTGGTTTTGTAGATTTGTATCCACTAAATTTCGTTGAATGGCAAACAATTCAATTGATTGCAGGAATAATCGATGTCATACATTTGGATATCAGTATTTTACAATATAAAGGTCGTTCTCCAAAATCACTTTTAGAATCAGGAGTTTTATTTTATGATTACACATATTTTTCTGATAAAAATGGTTTAGTTGGTAGATTAGAGCCATATCCTCTACCAAATTTTTTGAGTGAGGAAATTTTTTTTAACTGGAAATGAAAACAATTTTGCTTTTTATCAGTTCCTATTATTACGATTTTTCCAATAAAATTGGACTGTTTGCCCTTTTCACTTACTGGCTTAAGAATTACTTTGTTAAAATTATCTGTAATTAATGGAAAATAAGATTTGGATTCGGATACTTTCTACACTGTATTCACCCCAAATAATATTGTTGAATAAAGAATTACCTCCAAATATTATGAATTTTCCACCATCAACTATTTAACAAGTATCTCAAAAGCTTTGGCTTGTTAAATTTTAATGACCAAAATCATCAAAACCACAATAACCAACTGATCGGTGTTCTACCGATTTGAAAAGGAGAAAACCGAAAAAAAAACACAATTTAACTCCATTTATTGGGAGTACCAATACTCCAAAGTTTAATTGGTTTAAGTAGCATTATACCAAGGAATCGTATTTCTAAACCGTGTATATGCCTGAAAACCGTACCACTCCTTTTGTTCCATCAAGATCGGCTTAGAAATATATACATTCCGAAAACTGATTATTACAGCTTGACTGAAGATCCAACAATACCAAAGTTCCAATTAACTGGCTTAAAAAAGGCCTAGGAAAACAACATGCAAACTAAGCACATGCAAAGAGCCACGCAACCCAAAGTTTGATCGACCCTTAACAACAACATGAGTTGAAAAGCCCCACTGTCTATTCCCATCCAAAATGGAAGCTAAAAAGAGCAAGCTCATTCTGTTGGCCTCATAGTCGCTACAGCCGCATCATCCTCATCGCGCTCCTCTTCATAAGCCTTCATCGCCTGAAACAGAATCAACTGCCTCACTGCTGCAAGAGTATTCCCATCAACCATCTCTGAAAAAATAGGTCTGCACCGCTCCTACTGCTACCATCGCTGGGAAATGGATCCATGGCTGCAGTTATGCCAAACACAATTCAAAGGTTTATTACAAGACTCCCATATTCAGATACAATGTGCAAACGATTGGGAATGACTGAATTCCAGCCAACAGCCAATCCACACAGGTTGTACACTCACCGCCTGCCTATCTGCAGAGTTCTGAATTCATAACGGAATGCGTCCTCTCCATTTGGTGTCCATCAATGGTTCGACCATAAATTAGAATAGAGAGTCTATGAATTCCTTAAACTTACTCCTGCAGAAAGCAATTGGGAAACAACATGTATTTCAGGACTGATAACTCCAAATGATCATGATTTTCTTTTTCTCTGCTTACCATGACATACAAGGTTCAACCCGAAACAGAAGAAGGAAAAATCATCGATTATTTTCTGGGAGTGAATCAATTTCAGTTGGTTAATCTCTGGTCTTCCATAGATTTTCTACATGTACATAGAGAATTATTCACACTGCAATTTCCATTCTATGTTCAAACGATTTGCAGGTTATTCAGGAGGATGGTCTATTCTTTGGCAACATCAGACCTCAACATTCAATCATCAATTCAAGAATTTAAGGTTGCTTGTTTGTCTATTTCAACAGGAAAAATCAATTCAAAGTTATTTTTTTAATAGACTCAAGTCCCAGCGACAGATATGGAGACAATCAGTTCCTGAACCGAATGGTCCCCACAACATTCCGTTGGCGTCTTGGACCGAATGGTCCCAACGGCATATTGCTGGCGTCCCGGTATACGACCCTCAGCTATGTGCCAGATCAAAAGTTTTGAAACGGCCTTATAACTTGCGCTTTTACCGAACACTGAAACCCAGAAGGTAATCGACCCTAGTCTCCGGGGAGCTGGCATGCCAAGGCGACTGCCAAGACAACATTCCAGCAAGGGAGGCTGAGACTTGGTTGGAGCTCGCCCTGAGTCGCAACCCGCACTCCCCTATAGTATTGGTGGGATTCGGCACCCTCCCTCATAGCAAGCACTCTACCCAGGCTGGTAAAGCACGTTTTTTTCTCTCTAGGATTTTTTCTCTCTCTAGAAAGTCTTTTTCTCTCTGTAGATTTTATTGATCCCCAGGCTTCCTATAATCATGCCTAGATCGTGTGAGGTGATTGCACATCGATCTGAGCTCTCTGGACTTCGCTAAAACCGATCAAACATTTTCAGCCATAGGAACTTGGCGTCGGTTGGATTCTGGTCACAGCGGCGCCGGGAGCAACAGGGGCGCTGCTGGCGCCGGGGACAATGCTGGCGCCGAAAGTAAAGCTTGTAAAGGTAGCTGAACAACATGGTTCCGACAGCATACCGCTGGCGCCACGGACCGAATGGTCTCGACGGCATACCGCTGGCGTCCCGGGATACGACCCTCAACACCAAAAAGTTTGAAGCGGCCTTACAACTAGCGCTTTTACCGAACAGTGAAACCCTGAAGGCAATCAAAGTCAGTTTGAGAAAAATTCCACTCTATGAATAGATCTGAGAAGGTTACATTTCAAGTGTGTGACTGACCCTAGTCTCCGGGGTGCTGCCATGCCAAGGCGGGCGCAAGGACAACATTCCAGCAAGGGAGGCTGAGACTTGGTTGGAGCTCGCCCTGAATCGCAACTCGCACTCCCCTATAGTATTGGTGGGATTCACCACCTCCCCTCATACCAAGTACTCTACCCAAGTTGGTAAAGCACGTTTTCTCTCTCTAGAATTTTCTCTCTCTAGAAAGTCATTTTCTCTCTTTAGAATTTATTGATCCCCAGTCTTCCTTTAATCATGCCTAGATCATGTGAGGTGATTGCACATCGATCTGAGCTCTCTGGACTTCGCTAGAACCGATAAAAAATTTTTAGCCATAGAAACTTGGCGCCGGCTGGATTCTGGTCATAGTGGCACCGGCGGCGCCGGGAGCAGTAGTGGCTCTGTTGGCGTCGAGGCAATGCTGGTGCCAGTGGCGCCGGAAGTAAAGCTTGTAAAGGTAGCTTTACAACATCCACCCCACCTTTATAAAATCTGATGTCCTCATCAGATGTCAGATTAAAGTAAAGGTGTCTCCCAATTAAAAATAACTATACATTTAAGCTACCTGGCACAATACTTAATTTACTGGCCAGTTTTTATGAACATGGTAACTGGCATACAAGGTGCAAAAGCAACAAGGCACGGAGTGGACCATAAAGTGGGCAATCAAACGATAAATCCTTTGGCTCAGGGAGCCCTGATACCTATGCAGAACTGATCAAACCTGGAGCTCAAGGAGCTCAACACAAAGTGGCTCAAGGACACATCAGGAGCTCAAAGGCGTTCCAAATTCAAAAGTCAGAAATGACAGGGGCAAACATTTCACAGAATGGCCTCTGTCACCAGTTAATAAGGTTCTTGGGTTTTACGTAAGCGATATAAAATCTACGCTTTTCCAAAACAAAGTGATATTTTCAAGTTATGTAATTTTTCAATACAAAGAGCTGAGCCTCCAACTTGTGGTGTGCCAGCTACAATGTTAATAAAAAGTGGCCAGTAAATTGAGTACTGTGCCAAGTAGCTCAAATGTATAGTTAATTTTAATTGGGAGACACCTTTACTTTAATTTGACATCAGATTTTTTAAAGGTGGGGTGGATGTTGTAAAGTTACCTTTACAAGCTTTACTTTCGGCGCCACTGGTGCCAGCATTGTCTCAGCGTCAGCAGCGCCACTACTGCTCCCGGCGCCGGCACCGCTCCCGGTGCCACTGTGACCAGAATCCAGTCGGCGCCAAGTTCCTATGGCTGAAAATCTTTGATCGGTTCTAGTGAAGTCCAGAGAGCTCGGATCGATGTGCAATCACCTCACACAATCTAGGTATGATTAAAGGAAACCTAGGTCCAACAAATTCTAGAGAGGGAAAATCCTAGAGAGAGAAAATGTGCTTTACCAGCCTGGGTAAAGCACTTGGTATGAGGGGAGGTGGCGAATCCCACCAATACTATAGGGGAGTGCGAGTTGCGACTCAAGGTGAGTTCCAACCAAGTCTCAACCTCCCTTGCTGGAATGTTGTCCTGGCGCCCGCCTTGGCATGGCAGCGCCCCTGAGACTAGGGTCGGTCACACACTTGAAATGTAGCCTTCTCAGATTTATTAATAAAATAGGATTTTTCTCAAACTGACTCTGATTACCTTCTGAGTTTTAGTGTTCGGTAAAAGCGCCAGTTGTAAGGCTCTTTCAAACTTTTTGATCTGGCACATAGCTGAGGGTCGTATCTCGGGACGCCAACGGTATGCCGTCGGGACCATTCGGTGCGAGGTGCCAGCGATATGCTGTCGGGATCATTCAGTTCAAGAAATTGTCTTCGTATCTGTCGCGGCTTGTGGTTTTGAGTGTTCCTTGCATGAACATGAATGGGTTAAGCTCTTAGGAAACCTGTCGGCTGAGTTGGATGGTTTGCTTGGGTGGAAGTTACTTGTTTATGGCTGTCCAGTCTGGCGTGGGGCCAAGTTGGCTTCCAGTGCTCGTGACGAAGCTTTCAGTTGGTTAAGTTTGATGTAAGTCAGACGACTTGCTTGTGTTACTCGTTTGTAACGAAGCTTCGAGTTAGTTAAGTTTGATGTATGTCGGGCGGCTTGCTTGGAGAGAAGTCACCCACATCGGGACCCCGATCTGGCATGGCGCCAGGTTGAATCTTAATGTTGGTTTCGAAACTTCAAGTTGGTTAAGTTTGATTGTTGTTGGCGAGTTGGCTGCTTGTATGTCAAGTGGATTTGGAAAAGAGTTGAAAGTTGAGAAAGTAAGTCATGGTTCTCGGCTTTCTTTAGGATGCCTGCGCTACATGGCTTTCTCCATTTGCATACGTATAGGTCTGTATAGATTGGGTGCGCCCTTTGGATTCACGGATATGCCAACGGCTGTTGGATCGCATATACTCCACTCTGAATGGGGTAATGGTTGCACATGGCTGCCTACTGACTGCAAAAACGTTCTCAGTCTTTGTTATAGCAAAATAGCTCTTTGTTATAACAAAATAGCTGGCTCAGACAGTCACACGAGTTTGCCACGCTTTTGTTCATCTGGGTCGCGCTACTGCTCACTTACTGGTCACGTGATGGTTGCAAAGAGGTGGTTGTGCTCTTCTTTTCTCCAATAACGACCTCATACAGATCGATTCCTTCATGGGATGATGAGTGGATCTCAGCGACTGACAGCACACGTTATGTAGAGAGGTGGCGAAATGCTCGTTAGATCTCGTTGATGACCACACGTTTGGACTTTCACGCTCAGGTATCAACTACATTCACACATGCTCATGCGTCTGCTGGACGTTTCATTCAAGTGCGAAAATGATCCATGGAGACTCACGAGACAGAGTCCTTCTTTGATACGTGAGATTAGTTTCAGATCAGAGCGATGTGTTGCTGTAGCAACAATCCGGAATACCATAAGCCCAGTCTGACAACTTCGATAGGGTGGAAATGAGCATGACAGAGATGTATAATGCTTAGCTGTGAGCCAGGGGAGCCTCTTTATTATAGGTGGTTATGAACTGTCTGCAACGATATGCGTTGTCAGCGGGTGCTGCAAAACGTATACACGTATACTCCTTGTCTATGGGCTAACGGTCTCATATGGGTTTTGAAATGCATATCTCTCCTTCAACGGACACATATCGTGCCACACTAGTCTGTGGTAACATCGCCCTCATCAACACCATTTCATGCCTTCAGACATGATACTCTCTCGTGGATCTTGACAACAGTGTTTAGACCACATGACAGCAGATTCTCCATAGTTGGTATCACCCTAACGACCAGATCTGCTCAGCGAGCTCTCTGTCTTTAACAATCAACTCTTCATCTCTTAGCAAGTTCACATACTCTCTCTCTCCATTCTAACAAGGTGGTAGTACAAAGGTGTAGCAGAATAGCTTGGTGCTCATAACTCTCCTTCAATCAGCATCACTAGCACAGATAGTGTCATCCTTCTCCTCTGTCAGCAGCATAACGTAGCAACAAAACAAAGCAGCATAACATGGTAGCAGAGCAAAACTAGAGCAGTCACATTCTCTAAACTCTCCACTCACACACTAGGTAAAACAACTCAGCCTTAGCAGTAACAAAAAAGATATACCATCCTCCTCCATAGCAGAATAGCAAATGAGCAGCAAAACAACACGAGCAACACTCTTTACTGGGATAGATTCAGGCCCACTAGCAACATAACTCACTCTCTAACATCATAAATCAATGCGAATTTCTTAGCAGTATTAGCAGGACAGCAGAACGGAGTAGCAAAACAACACAAGAGCAAGCTGTCTTTTGCTCAACGTTTTGGTACTTTTGTATATTGATGTCTTTTGCTCAACGTTTTGGTGGTATTTTATAAATGGTATTTTATAAATGGTGGTAGGAGCCCACCCTATGTTTTGACAACCTTTCATTTTTTAGTTATTTCTCCTCCTTTTCACCATGTGTTTCATGCAAGCCCCATTACATAAGGCCCCATCACATCAGTCAACTTTCTTCCTTATCTTTTTTTCATTGTACTCTTCCATTGACCTATGGACACTTGTGTCCAAGCAAAAAAATTTCAAGATTTCCATCATGATTACCAAGGTATCATGATTACCAAGGTGAATTATGTTTGATGTAAGCAGCCAGTACCCATGTCCAAGCAAAAAAATTTCAAGATTTCCATCATGATTACCAAGGTGAATTATGTTTGATGTAAACGGCCAATACCCCCTTGTGACACTTGGCCATGAGATGATGTCACTCCAAGATTTTTGTAAATAAAATCCACCCCTCCCCCATTCTATTACCTTAGTGATATTTTGCTCAAATAAATTTTGCAAGTTACCCACTTGTGCAAAGATATTTTTCTTCAAGTTGGCTGGCTATGTTGGCCTCCCCCGGTATTTAGTACTGCCATTCTCGTTTTATCTTGCTAAGTTTTCCCTATGATTGTGGTTTTGATGTCGTAAATTGTCCTGTATCCATATTTTCGAAACCCACTATGCCCATTCAGTGATGTATGCCATTTTGTCAATTTTTCCTATCGGTATTTCAACTGGCCGGTTTTTAATTCTGCAAATTGTTGACATTGTTGCAAGTGACAAACGAAGCAATCTTGAGAAGAAACCGACTGTTCTTGAAAAGCAAAGAGGTTTTTGGTATTAGTAAAATATTTTTGATTACATCAAAATTTTGTTCGGAATTGCCAGCATTTTTATATCTGGGCCAATTTTAAAACCGTAAAAGTTCTACTAGCCACATTCAGACGAGCTGAAACCCATTTCTACATGGACCGGCATTATTCGTTCGGTCTTACAGAAAATTAGTCTCTGTCAACTATTTTTTACGGTTCTCTAGACGGTTTACAAAGATATATTGTCTATTAATGATTAACATGTCTAGCCACTTTAAGGACGAGCTGGGACCCCTTTTTTGGTCTCCTTTTTGTATCAACTTTTTTCGAATTCACAGTATTTTGGTGTTCGTCAGATACTCTACAACCGCTTTTTGCTCAATATTAGTCCGATTTGTGGTGTCGAAAATTCAGCTAACATTTGCGACTGGTCCCCATACGGCGGATCCAGAATCTCTGGTTTCATAGCTTGATTTTGTATTGATGTCTTTTTGGGATCAACACCCTTAGGCGGGTAATGCTAACCGTTCATATTCCTTTTGCACAAGTGTTGGCGATAGTAGGAGCATCAGTCTTGCTGGATGTTCCTTCCGGTTTCGTCTTCTAATCTTGATTATTTTGTATCTGCAAAAACACTCATCCTGTGTTTCTAGTTTGGCATGTGCACCCATTTCCCAGCAGAGTATGACAATAGGCCCAATTCTCAATCCCATGCATAAATAGGTATGTAAATGCAAGATCTCAGAAGCTGTTAATATGGATGAAAATTTTTAGCAATGTGTCTAATGTGCAAAATGTTGTGTATGCATTGTAGATCTGCTTCCATTAGGGAGACTAATACAATTCAATGTTTCTCACCACACTGGATTGAACTGAATTTTGTGACACAATGGTTAACGATCAAACATTCTCAATTTGGACAAAGACTTACTCATGTGATACTTTCGTATCATGTTAGAACTTTTGCTCTCAGAAGTAGGGAGGATTATCGTCCCTCTGATCAAACAACTCTACTTATCTCTCGAGTATATAGAAGAAGGTTGTGTCAATGCTTTGGCTAATTCTCTCTCAACTGTATCAAGACCATTGATTGTAATACTAGATATGATCATGCTACCTAGATATGTTCATTCCACAATAATGTCTTGATGAGTAATGCAGACGCACCAATGTTTGAGAACTTGGGACGGGTGACGACACATTAAGCCTTTCAACTCTCAAATCTATCCAAATAACTAGATAATTGCTGGAGTGAGATAGATCAAATACTACTACTTGTTAAACAGATACAGTCAGATCCAATTAGATGTAATCACATGTTCACTCCCCACTACATTGTTTTTCAATACCAATTTTTTCTCTCAAACCCCCCCCCCCCCCCCCCAATTATGCTTCTAGCCATTCAGACACATGCTCTATTGACAATGTAAGGGGAATGCCCATCTTTATTTTTCAGAATCAATGCATGATGCGTAAATATGGATGCAATCAATCAGACTTGAAACAGATGATTCAAGCTCATCGTGTCTATATGATGCATGGTGGTGGGTGTGATTTTTAACAACGACAACATAATACTGCACTGCAAGATATATATACAAACTTCTTTTTTTCAAAAAGAAGATAAACATATATACAATGATTGTCGTTTCTAGTGCTTAGTCACAAATGCGCTCTTGCACAGATTTGTTTGCGATGTCTTTGTAGTTATTTCACTTTGATCTGAGCCCACATTCACGTCTATGAGAACTGCATCAGCTCCTTCTGAAAATTGAAAGAGAAATGTTTCGTTGAGGGTCTTTCGTTCCTTGGAGTTCCTAACTCGTACTTTAAGTAATAGTGCCAAATCAACTCCTGGTTCCATAGGTTCATTTGGATTATACCACCACTTGTTTAACTTTAGGGTTGTTGGCATGTTCTGATACCCCCAAGGGATAAGCAACCATCTTTGTAACTGGTGGGTATAATGGTCTGCTAGCCATTATAATGGCCTGCTAGCCATACTATGTCATCTCTATGGTGGGTGCTCATAACAGTAAATATGCTTAGACTATCACACGCTTCGATGTAAGAGTCAAAGGAACCCCGAACTATGGGCCACTTAAACCTTGGTTGATTTTTAGTTGTTGCTCGGTATTTAAAAACTTGATGGCTTATGGGAACTCCACAGGCGGTATATTTAGGATGTAGGAGTCGAATTGTCTGAACAATTTTTGATCGGTGAGTATTTCTCTTCTTGTAAGAGGATATGCCAAAATTTGTTCTCGTAGGCTGGTGCTTTGTCCTTTCCCTTTATCTTTATCGTTTTGTTGGTATGTACGTAATTGGCATGCCATCATAGTGGTTGTAGATTTAGTGGCGGCAAGTTATGTTCGCAGCCTGGCTATTGTCTTCTCTTGTTCTTTAAGGCACGTCTCGTATTGCATGTTCTGAATCTTGGCATCTATCTTCTTCTCTTTTTGTCACCAAATCTTGGCTTCTTTGCTCAAGCTTTCCAATTCATTCTGTTGTTTGGTATTCTGACTCTTCAGCTTCCTTATGTCATCCTTATGTGTCTGCAATTTTCTTTTTTTGCTTGTTCTCATTCTTTAGACAATAGTATAAATAGTGCGTTTCTATCTGTCATGAATGAAGCATATGGTCTTGCTCCCTCCATATCTGTCAACCTGTAAATAACTCTAGCAGCTAGGGTTAGGCGGAATGCATTAATTCAAGGGTAACATCTTTAGCAAAATGCTCAAAACAAGTTTTATCTAATTCCTGATGTATTAAAGGTCGTAGCTGCTCTATCAGCTGTGGTTTCTTTTCTGTGATCCATGTTATCAGCTCCTTAATCCATCTGATCCCATATAAGATTTCGTTCTTAAGTAGTACCCAAAGTTCTGTTGTTGTGTTAATGTGCTCAATACTATTTGTTCTCGGTGTACATCTGTGGTAATGATCCTTGCGGTAAGCTATATTGGCAAGGTGATCTGCTCTAGAATTCTAGCATCTTGACACGTGCATCCATTTTACATGCGGTATCTATTGTACTAGACTTCTTATGGTTGAAGTGTAAGCCTTTAGTATCTTATCTTTGATTTGATATTCTCTAGTCATTCCTTTGATAAGTAATTCAAAATCTCCACGTATTCGTAATCGTTGAATGTTTTTCCCCATTTTTAACGTCATTTGCAGACCCATCACAAGGCCCTTATAGTCAACTGTATTACTGGTGAAATGCGCTCCTAGATAAACACCAAGGCTAGCTATTATGAACCCTTTTGGATGTTCCAGTATCGCTCCTATAGCACCCTCTCGAGCTTTATGTCTACAAGCCCTGTCCACTAATAGTATGTACATGGTCTTTTCTGAGGAGATTTCCATTTACAAACAAGAGAAATTTATAGACATTAACAAGATTTTTTTTTTCACATAAAGATTTTCAATGGTATAGCCTCCCCCAATAGGGCCCTCTGAAAAAGTTAGTGATTCGCGATCTTAGTCTTTGTGGTATTGTCCTCTTGGCAGGCATGAAGTACATGTACACTGCGTTCTTTGTGGGGATAGCAATTGCCAGATCTTCCAAAACCTGTTCATCGATTATGTCGATGTACATAAAAGGGCTGCCTATTTCATAATGTGATCGACAAGGCTCTTCATACTCCCAATCCACTACAATGCGCTTGATCAAGTTTTGGCTTCATAGAAAGGTCATGTAGGAAATGTCATTGGCGCTATCCCATACCCATAGCTCTTTGGATTGTATTCGCAAGTTGGCAACTATTTCGTCCCGAATAAAACTTTGTGCATATAGATTTAGCAACTATGTCAGGAGGTGAAGTATCTCCTGCCCTCTGTCTCGAAGTTGTATACCCAGCTGCTGTGAAGAAGAGTCCAACAAAATCTAACCCCCGCTTTTCAAAGGGAAATTGTGCTTGTATCAGAATCAGTGCTCATGTTCTATTTACATTCGGCTCCACTTATTGGCAAATATCACAACTCTTTGCATAGGTATAGTATATATCAGTTATTGTGACTAATTCTAAGATAGCTAAGGGGATATTGGGTCCCATGAGAGCCTTTAGATTAACCTCCCTAAAAGTATGGAGGGTTTACTGGTCAACATGACATGTCATATGCTCATTGGAGCACTTGGTCCAGTACATGTGTGTCGGACGGTCAACATGACATGTCTCATATGCTCATTGGGACACTTGGTCCAATGTATGAGTGACATGTGCAGATAGTCTACCGACAGTATCCACTTTATAAGTCGTTTTGGTGGTTCTAGTCTATTTAGTAACATGGTGACCGCCTCACTCTTTGTAAAGAAGATCACCGGTCTATGTAACAAGTAGTGTCAAAATTTTGAGATGGCATATGCTAGTCCTAAACAGATCCGCTCGGCTTTGGTATAATTTATTTTGCTGCTTTCAATTTCCTTCCTACAAAGATTATTGAATGATAGATTTTGTCCCAAATTTGTGCTAGACAACAATTGATGCATATTTCAGTGGTGCTAGTAAACACATAAAATGGTCGATCATACATTGGGGGTTTCAGAACAGATGCATGTGGTAAAGCTTGTTTGAGATCTTGAAAGGCCTGTTCACACTTGTCAATCCAATTCCATTCAAGGCCTATTCACACTCGTCAGTCCAATTCCATTCAACGTCTGCCTTTAGCAGTTTCATCAAGGGGTAGGATCGTGATGCATAAGCCATCATGTATCATCTATAATATCCAGTCAAACCGAGAAAAGTTCGTAGTTGCGTGATAGTAGCGGGAGAGATTATGGCTAGTAATACTGCTACTTTTTCTAGCTCAATGGCCATTCCGTATCGGCTAATCACATGTCCTAATAATACTCCATAGGGGACCCCAAATAGACACTTATTGGCATTCAACGCTATGCACAACACTGCACATATTTGGAAACAGTCTTCTAGTATTGCCAAGTGTTCCTTCTTTGAGGATGCTCCACACACATTAGAGAAAATTTGAGCACAAAAGGGGCCTTTCAAAAAGATACCTTTTATTTTTTTTTCTCAAAAGTTTCACTCAAATTTGAAATCTACGTAACGTAGCTCCTTCAAATTGATTTTTTTTTCTTTTTAAAAGAACTGTAATTTTGCGTCGGGGGCAGCCCATAAATAAGCCATTTTATTTGTAGTATAATATGCAACTCAGCAAAAAAAAAAAAAAAACAGCGTAACTTTCGAACGGCAACTCGGATTGAGACGATTATGGTGCCATTAAAAAGCCCTCGACGAGAGCTTTTCAACGACATCCAACATGACCCAATTCTGAGCTACGGTGAAAAAATTATGGTCGGTCAAAGTTTTGGTCGGTCAACACTTGGTCAACCCGATATCTCTTTCAAGCGCAATTGACCGGTTTGACCATGGCACCCTAATCGTCTCAATCCGAGTTGCCGTTCAAAAGTTATGATTTTTTTCAGTCACAGACTATACTACCCACATAATAGCTAATCATCGAAGACTGTGTGGGCAAGACAGCGGGCAGAACAGATTTTATTTTAGTATTTTACATTGCCAAAAAATTGTCATCCCACGTGGCAATTCTTATAGGGCCCTTTCCAAAGCCAAATTTTCTCTAATGAGTCATCAATGAAGATTTTAAAGTTATCATTCAGTATATCCTTAAAATGACTATTCATGGACTGTTGGTAAGTAGCAGGGTCGTTGGTCAATCCAAATGGCATCACATGATAAGCAAAGATCCCAAACGTAGTGGTGAATGTGGTTTTAGGTTTATCTTCTTTGACAATGGCAATTTGATTATACCCAGCAAAGCAGTCCATAAACGAGCAAGAGTAATATTGGTATTTTTGCAAAAAAAAGACTTTTTTGACAAAAATATAACAATATGACAACTAATCCTCTGCGAAACCTTCTATTTTTTATATTATTCTTTGCCGACTTGGCAGTAGATAGATCTGAATCACACCTATGCACAGTGAATCGGGCGAAGGTTCTTTTTCTGTATTTTTAGAGTTTTGGTGATTTTTTGGTATTTTTTGGTGGTTTTTCTGATGTTTCAAAAAATCTGCTGGGAAGGATTGTTCGCCCTTCAAATTGAAGGTTCTATGATCAAAACCAAAGGTGCCAGCAACTCAACGAACGTTTCCTAAAAGAGGGCAAAAAGTTATCAGCTCTACTGACGATTTTTGTTGGATTATTCTCCTTCTTACTAATCGACTAATCGGTTTTAAGTCTCATCCATTGTTTATCCAGTTTTGCGGATTTTCATGTTTCTGTATACAGTCTATAGAATTACAAGTGCTTTTACACAGTCTGCGGAAATACACGGAGTTTGACAATAGTGTTGTTTTTTTCGCATTCGCGTGTCAAGAATTGCGAGTAAAAATACGGAGTCGCATTTTTGCTTTTTTCAAAGTGCCTCAAATGTTAAGGAAATGACTCTGGCAAAGTGTGGGGCTACCCTAAATGAGATTTAAGGACACTGTCGGGTTTTGTGCAAAAAGCCGACACTGTCGTCTTTTTGTGACATTGTCGCTTGTGGCAGCTTTAGTTTATTTCTGCAGAGTGACAATTTTAGTTCATTTACGCAGACAGACTATTTACGGCCGATTTTCATTGCTTATCAGCAATCAATTTCTAAGAAGGAACTGGATGAATGCCAGCGGACACCAGCCAACTGGCAATCGCATTTGACAACCTAATTGCTTAGTATATATAGTTGTTCATATTCATACAGTTTCATGATCAATGAAGAAGTTTAGCAAGCCTTTGAATAGTTAGCTCTCTCTCTCTCTCTCTCTCTCTCTCTCTCTCTCTCTCTCTCTCTCTCTCTCTCTCTCTCTCTCTCTCTCTCTCTCTCTCTCTCTCTCTCTCAAGCCTGCGAGCTTGAACACTCCTGAGCATTCTAGCTCACTTCTTAGAGTTGTTTTAGAGATTGCTATTGCGCTTACTACTTAACAGCATTGTGCTTAATTTAGACTTTCATTATAGCCGCTCAGAGATAACATAGAGTACGCGGCTTCGATTAGCAACTTATTGTACTCATTTACTTCTGTTTCATTTTCATACTGAATCAATACTATCTTTTATTGTGTTCAGCTTCGTCTCAGAATGTATGCATTTCTGTAGTTCTTCGCGACAAATTATTTGTCTAGTGATTTGCGACAAATTATTTGTCTGATAATTCAATACATTATTGTTTGGCTACGTAGTCATTGTAGTACTGATGATTTCAAGGTTAGTTACTATAAGATCGAACATGATTTCTATCACTATTGTTTTGTTCGAAATTGATAGGCGTAGTCATGCATAGAGAAAGAGGATGATAGTTTATTTCACTGCGCATGATAAGTTTTCTTTCTTGTCGTTCGAATATTTTTCATTCGAGTTCGTTTCTTTTCGAGTTCGACCTATCTTTCACACACCTCTTTCCGACATGGCATCAGAGCATTCTTCCATAGTATCAGTGCTAGATCACTACTTCTTTATCTGAACCGTCATGGTATCAGACCTGTGATCTCTATCAGGGCCTAATACTATTTCGATATCAGAGTGAAATCTCTAATACTTGATATCTTTTGTGATATCAAATTGATATCACATTTTTCAGTTTCATTCATCCTTTCAGTATCAGAGAATTGATTTCCTATTGTTGGCATTACTACATCTTAGCGTCATCGATACAATCGACAAACTAAGTTCCAGATGGATTCTCAAAGTAAAGCTGGTCTTATCACGGACAAGCTGAATGGATCCAATTATCATTTGTGGAAATTTAAGATCAAGACTTTGCTAATCGTCAATGAGTTATGGGATGTTGTTACAGGTACAAAAGTAAAACCTGAAGACGACACAGAAGAGTCAAAGTGGAAATCGAAGGATGGTAAAGCTTTCGCGCTTATTATTCTCAATATATCAGATACACAAATTGGACACATAGTTGAAGCTAAAACTTGAAAAGACATTTGGGACATCCTGAACTCACTATATGACGTGAGGGACGTAACTACTAAATTACACCTACGAAGAAAATTCTTCACATTCAAGATGTCTAATGGTGATTCTCTTCAGAGTCACATTTACCAGTTTAAGAATCTCTTGCAACAGATGGCCATTGTTGGATCATTCATAGACAATCAAGACGCAATTATGACATTGCTTTCAAGCTTGCCCTCTACATATGAGAACTGGGTGATAATCATATCAACACACTCATATTTAACTCTTACTAGAGTTATCACTATGTTGCTGCAAGAAGACACTAGAAGAAGTCAAGAAACTTTGTCTACTTCCTCCTCTCAGGCTCTATATGTCAACAAAGGCTCTAAGCGATAGAAGCAGAAATGCTCCAAGAAGGCTGCAACAAATCAGAAGCTGACTCAAAGTCAAGTACAGTCATCAACTGGAGAATCCAATTTATTTGGATGACTGGCATGCCCCATCAGATGGATATCACAAATCCACACCTGATTCTCTGATTTAGACAGAAGAATTAACATGGTTCAATACTACATTCTGATCCTTACAAGTTAATGATAAGCTTCAAATCCCTCTGGATCCAAGAGCATTAACTCTAGGGACAAGCTTCTATCAACTAACAGATCCAATGTAATCCATATATCATATTCTACTTCTAACATCACAATTGACATCCAAAACTGCGGATAACTCAATGGTTACAAAGATATAAGCTATGAATTCAACTCAATGAATTCTATCCAGGAAATTAATAACTGATATTAAGCAATTATTTATTGAGATTACCAAAATCCTAATTGCGAAATACATTTTCCAATCACACTTACTACCATTGATGTCTACTCTTCTTCCCTCCTTAGAATTTTTAGTTCCTTGAAAATCTTTCAGCTAAGGTATCAAAAAGACGTAACGACATTAGTACATGTTTAAAATTAATTACTGTAGGAAAAAGTCTGAAACAATTTCATTTCTATCCTATACCTGGGCTGAATAACTGATACATCAAAAATCATCTACTAGTATGTGAAACAGTACTAGTTTGATCTTTTGAATATAATTCACCATAGGATTTTACTGGAAATGAAATCAGTTATGTATTTTCTATTATTACAATTTTTTCAATGAAATTGGACTGTTCGTCCTTTTCACTTACTGGCTTAAGAATTTTCGTTAAAATAATCTGTAATTAATGAGAAAATAAGATTTGGATTCGGGTACTTTCTACACTGTATTCACCCCAAATAATATTGTTGAATAAAGAATTACCTCCAAATACTATGCATTTTTCACCATTAATCATTTAACAAGTATCTCAAAAGCTTTGGGTTGTTCAATTTTAATGACCAAAATCATTAAAACCACAATAACCAATTGATTGGTGTTCCACCAATTTGAAAACTAAAAAAACACAATTTAACTCCACTTACTGGGAGTACCAATACTCCAGAGTTAATTGGTATAAATAGCATCGTACCAAGGAATCGAATTCCTAAACTGGGTATATGCCTAAGAACCATACCATTCTTCCTTCTACGTCAAGATCGGCTTAAAAAAATTCATTTCTCAAAACCGATTATTACAGCTTAACCAAAGGGTCCAACAGTACTAAAGTTCTCAAAAAATCGGCTTAGCCAAAAATGTCAAAGTGACATGCATATTGTCCCTAGAGAAAGGAAATCTTAATTCCTTCAACTCCATTTACGAGAAACAATACTAGATCCAAGGTTAAATTTTGACAAACAAACACCAGGAAATCGGAATTTTTCTAACTGGGTGTTATTAGCTTGAACTATCAGAGTTGTTCTAGAAAATCGATTTCGAACTAACTCAAGATAATGTCAAAAATATTTCCAAACCTTGATTAACAAGCATGTAAAAGCACGAATGCAAACAGTTAGCCAATTCCAAATTGTCGACCATTTTTCAATCATCATAACTTTCTTGACCACTCTATTCAAGCATGCCACAAGTCCCAAACTGAAAGGTTTTCTCTTTTTTTTATAAAAAACATAAGGCCCTGGGCCTACCAAAAAAATAACAAACCCTATCTTTTTTAAAAAGATTTAGGGCCGGCTCCCTTTTCCAACAATCGAAAGAGAGAGATTAAACCAGCCGCGACTCGTTCTAGAGAGAAGGCCTCTCAGCCACAGCCCCCATCGAGAGAAAGAGAGAACATTCAAGCACGATTGGAGGCTGAATCGCGAGCTTCCACGACCCAGTTACAGCACACAGCCATTCTCCATCGCTGCCCTACTTCCCATTGCAAGGAAAAGTCAAGTTTCAACCCTCTGTTGACAGCATTCTGATCAACAGAACTCATCCTCCGACTCCCACCTTGGTTCAGACAGCCGCCAGATGAGCTATGGAGATGCAAAGACTTAGTTTCAGGGAGGTCATCTCCTCCAAAATCCGGTTGCACATCCAACAACGCCCATCAGCAATGTAAACGACCTTCAGAAACCACATGCATAGTCGCTTCAAACCCGGCTGTTAGATCCAAGTAGACCTTATACGGTAAGGGCCACTTCACTGGGAACTCTGATAGGTCACAAAGCAACTAGATCAGCGGTCAGAGATCCAACTCTCTGAATTCCTGAACTATTTGTGCAGCCAAAAGGTAGGAGAGCAAGCTCCAGACAATTTGCAAACCTTTTGTCTCACAAGGTTACAGGTTTCCAAGAAAACAGGTTACTGACCCTTCTAGGCTCAACAAGCTTCCTCTGGGAATTGATTTCTCATCTTTTTTACCAGGCAGACCAGTATTCTGTTCAGCAATTCATTAGAAGATTAACTACACTTTCCATCAATGTTCTTGAACATGCAGGTTTGAAAGAAAAAATTACTAACCCTCACATGCATTTACTGGAATCATGCTTTTAGTTATTAACAGTTCATATATGCTGGATAAATTGAATTTACTTCAATCTATCTATGAACAAACTAGAAACACAATTCAGAACATTATGGATTATGCATGCATCCAATTTATAAACCAAACAAAATATAGCCATGAAACAAGCAACTGGATCCATTCTAACAAACCCTACTACATCCCTTGAAAGCTTCATAAAAAAAACTGGAAATACTAATGAATTCATACTAATTCTTAGCATATTTTCCATAAAAGAGCTTACTATCAACAATTCCGAAAAAATTGCTTTAAAACTGGAATTAGTGAATCCATGATCGCACTTCTCTTGAGAATTCAGCACTCCAAAATCCGGGATGCAAATCCAAGTGCTTCCACCTTCCAAGTCCGATGTAGAGCTTGATTCCTTTCCTATCCAAGGCCGCATCTTAGGCAGGCTCTGATACCGATATTAAACCCCAAAAGGATTACCCCTAAGATGAGGATAGGAGAACACAATAGAAGAGACTATGGAGCCAAGCCGCCCAACCAATCCTAGATCAAACCTGGATCTAGCCCCCAAGCCATGCCATGTGAAGCAAGAGGAGAAGAGAGAACCTGGTAACCTAAACTCAATATGTCGACGAGAGAATCTCTACCTCATTATATACAGAGTAGAATCTTGTGCATGAAACCATGCAACCCCCATGCAGGTCAACTATAAATAGGTCTCATCTCTTCATGCAGTCCTCCTGCCTATATTTGTCACACAGGCATGCAATACTCCATATGTCTCAATTAGAGTGTCTGGGTTCTCTCAAGATTATTAGTCACAAACTGGCCTTGACATGGAATTAAATCATGGCGTGACCAACAATCGTGAATACCGAAGGGCCGGTCTACCATATTAGGACTATTCTAGGTCCTTAACCGAATATGGCCATAACAACAAACCAAGCTCTGATACCACTGATGACAATGAATAAATGTAGAAAATTGCAAAAATTCTAGCCAAAACAACTTTGGTGACAAACTGACAAAATTAAATCACGAACGATTCACGAAACTTTTTGCGACACTCGAATTATTTCTGTTTGAGTTGGATCAAGTAGGCTCTGTAACACAACCAAATGAAACGAGACGAATTATAAACAAAAACAAAACGAAACAAAGCGAAGCGAAACTTACACTGACATTGATTCATGTTGGAAGCACAGAGATCATGAAACTTTACGAAACGAAACGAAGCAAAAGAGTTTACGACAAGATCAATCAGGTCGCAACGAGACGAGACGAGAAACAAGACAAAATGAAACGAAACGAAACAAAGATGAGCTCTGTAATTGATTTATCATCATGGCTAAGTGATCGCGAAGCGAAGCGAGGCGAAACACGAAGCGAAAGAATTCGCGAATGGGATCAGTTTGTCAGGAGTTCAGATGTGATTGCTGGTCACTGCCGGCTATATCAATCCTACAATCCTTCAAAGAGTAGTCAGACATTGTTGATCTACATTAACAAATTAATGTAGCATTCAACAAAGATCAAACCAGAGTGCGAAAGCAAGTGAACAAGCGAATTAGATACACGAATAGTAGTAGACAAAAATATATTCGAGATCATACAATCATCTAGATTAATAATGTACACAACAGCTACAAAATCATCTATTGATTTTTCTAATTCTTCAAGCATTGCATGCAGATCCATGCAGTGGTTGGCGTGAGATAAATACAGTTCTCTCACGAATTCAAGCCCTTTGGATCTACAGATCCTATTACAAAATTATCTCGCACGCAGGCGAATTCGTATTCTCTATTTTTCGTCTTCTGATGTCTTGTCTTGTCTTTCTGTAATATGCATCAACCAGAAAGTATATAGTTCGCAAACAATTTTGTGTCGCATTCTTGTAACTTACAGATTAGAAAGATTAAACATCTACAACTAATTCGCAAATTACAAGAGTGGCAGATTAGCCATGATCTAATACTATTCTGATGATGTCATGGTATTTGGCTGATTTTCTTGTTGGCTGTTCGTGGGGTACGGCTGATTTCATGTCGTATTATGTCCCATCGTGTCGTGTCGCCTTTTGTCAAAGGTTCAAAATTGAAAGCTAGCAAAGCTTTGGCATTAGAAACAAAATGTTTCTTCAGCTTTATCAGCCAACCTTAGATTTCATTCTAGGAGTAAGCACATTGAACTGAAGCATCATCTCATTAGAAGCAAAGTTCTCAACGAAGAGGTCAGATTGCAGTATTGTAAACGCAAGATATGATAGCAAATATTTTTACCAAAGCATTAAGTTTGGAAGCCATTAGATAAAATATGGGCTCAAAATGGGTGCTTTAAAAAATTTCACTTTAGCGAGAGGTTATGTAGAGAGAGAATGCAAGCTGGTAACTTCTAGTCGCCGTTTTCCGAGTTTTCGGCCTTGCCTGAAGTTTAACTAGTATGGTTAACTTCAGACAATAGGTAGTTAAGCATGAGATGTAATAACTTCTCTTCATGCTCGTTCCAAATTCGGGATTAGAGCTTTAAGACTGAAAATCTTGGTGTGCTCAATGCAAAAACTGAAGCGGGAGTGGCAGAACCTTTGAAATCACTATATGCTTATAGTGAAATATGAGGCGGGACGAGTTTTCAATGTGACATAAACATTACAAAAGTAAGGTATGCTAGATCTATTCATATTGATTTACTGTAGTTTGATGTATTTACATGATTGTAACTTTTAACAATGGCAATGTTCCATTTGCATGTTGCTCTTTCGGTGGAATGCACTCCAATTATTAAGAAAAATGCGAAAGTTGTAGAGAATGCTGCTGCAATAGTAGAGAATTGAGAATGAATAATCATATGAATATAGATCTGTGGGTGGATGGATCAATTTATCCTAATGATCCAGCTACCAATTTGTGTCCAGATTTTAAGTCTGTAACTCATCTTCTCATATATGTATGTGAAGGAAATAGCAGATTACTTGGATATTGTCAAAGGTTGTGTGATATTGGAATGCATAACATATCTTGTATTAATCAACAATTACAGTTTGCTAATCAACAATTGCAACAACGTGCAAATCAGCAATTGCTTCATTATGTGCAACACACTAGTGCTGAAAACAATGCACTCAAGAATGTTATGTCAGAGTTGAATGCTACAGTCACTTCTCTTCGGGGATCAAACCAAGAAATGTTAGAGTCCATGGAAAAGCTGTGATTCGAGAGTTTAAAATTTGTTGTTGATATAAAAGTTATCAATAAGGCAATGATGAAGAGGAAAAGAAAGAGAGTACCGATGAAGAATATTGATGACTTATCTACACATAGCGGCAATTAAAAAAAAAAGAATTCAAACATTCAAGTATGTTGTCATATAAACTGTTTATTTGATTTGTATATGTCATTTAAGTTTGATTTGCACTAGATAACATGGATTATTTATTTATTTAAATATAATTTGGGTTTCATATGTTTGTTGCATATCATGTTTGGTGGCAAAGAACTATTTAACAGATCGTTCATGCATTGGATCATCTTTAAGTCATGTTTTACCAAGAAAGTCAGCAAAGGAAATGATAAAAAAATGTTTGGTTTGAAAAAATGAAAAATGAAATTGTAGAAACTGTTTTGATTAAGGTTCAATCATACTTGGATGCAAATGTGATACAAGGTGCATGTGATGTATTTGGAATTAGCAGAAATGCTTAGTTTACTTTTTTTAGAATAGTTAAAGAAGCTTTTTCCCAAGTGATGGTGAAGAAAATTTATCTTCCACGTCTACATCGGGTAAGATTAGCAAGAAATTATTATAATGACGGAATGTTCAAAGTAGTTGGCCAACAACTTCATATAACTGAATTATACAAATCAGAATATGGTGAGCTCAATTACAATGATTGCAATAATATTTTTCTTGACATTGAAAATGTTCTAAAATACATTATTCGATTCTATAAACTAGACAAACATCAAGTAAATGGAACGATCATTATTGTAATAAAATTGGATGAATTTGAAATCATCAAGGGTCAAAAGTTGAAAAAAATGTATGTATAATGTCTCTCATGGGGCAACATCAAAGCATCCATGTCTTTATTGCATGAAGGATTGCTACAATATGAATTTGGGACGATCAACAAACTTTGGCCCAACACGAGAAGCTGAAGATCCAAATATGAAAAGTGTTCTGCCAATTCCATTAAAAAATGTTCACATATGTACATTGCATGCTGAGGTTCGTATTATTGAAAAATTATTTTACCTGCATATTCTACTAGCATAGATCATAAACCGGAGTCTGTGGCTAAAGCAGTAATTAGGAGGTTGTAAATAGTTCTGTCAAATGCAATACTACATAAAGGGAATGTCACGATTGAAAAAAGTGACAGACTCTCCGGAAAAAAAGGAAATGTTTCTAATAAGCCATCAATTGGAGGTGCTAAAGCAAGAAGATTCTTATCCAATCACACTGCAAAGAATCAAGTGTTAGATACAAATTTGGAGAGAAATTGTTCAAGCCACACGAACACTAGAAGGAAGTA
Organism: Diphasiastrum complanatum; assembly: GCA_029204225.1. Taxonomy (NCBI): domain Eukaryota; kingdom Viridiplantae; phylum Streptophyta; class Lycopodiopsida; order Lycopodiales; family Lycopodiaceae; genus Diphasiastrum; species Diphasiastrum complanatum. Next base: position 51,612,883 of record CM055093.1, read on the forward strand.
ATCGAGTGGAAAAGGGACAAGTGTGGACCAAATTAGACAAACTCATAGGTGTTACCAGGAAAGAAAACCTATCATCAGAAGATATGAGGACTTTGCAAAATCATTGCACCACATTTGTAAATTCTATACATGATTGTTGGGGAAAAGACAACGTTACTCATTACATGGTGCTAATCTATATCATTATCTGGTACTTTCATTCAGACTTATATTTTTTTCTACTGATGTAACTAATCAAAACTATTGTTTGTAGCACATCCTTCTTCATCATGCAACTTATTTTGCAAAGGAATATGGGAGCTTAGGTATTTGGTCATCACAAGACATGGAAAAATCTCATTGGCAAGCAAGGGAAGCATTTCATAGAGCAACAAATCATGGAGGACACAATTCAAGATATAAATATTTAGTTCAACTTTTTTAGTGGTTTTATAGAAAAGCACAATTTAGATATCAAGCTAAAAACTCGCCAAGTGTTACGATTTTTCGAAAGGCATTCAAATTCATAACAAAAGAGAGATCCTTGTAATATATCAAAAATCTATTACAGAAAATTGTTTAATTATCATCATCATCCTCTTCAAGATCCAGACGGATGGTATTGTCATGAAGGAATAATCTCCTTTCATATGAATCCAAAAATTTTAAATTTTTCTTTTTGCTCATATCAATGTAAAACGAATAAAGGGCCATTGGAGATGATCTTTTTGTAGTCTCATTGGGAGTGTAAGCCAATATTTTAATAGCCAAATCCCTTTTCACAAAAATTATTTTATATGTTCTTCTTGCGTACTTATGGCCTCCTAAACAAACTGATAACGATTTGATGACCATAATGACAGTGCTTGCATATGGATTAAAAGATGAATGATATATACAAATCTCATTATTTTGAAAGTTTTCAAATAATGAGATAGAGACACATCCTTTCTCTTGGCTGATACACCTCGGACGCCTCCATGTATCATATCAAAGGCATCTATTTCAATAGCATCCTGTAAACGAGAAAAGAAAATAAATTTAGAATGATACATAACACTGAAAACTCATACTTTAACATGATGTTTGAAATAAAAAAACTGAACAATATCAATACCAATATAATAACTACGTACCAAATCATAATCATCGTATTCAACGATGTTTGCTCTGCTAATGTCATGTGACAAAATTTCCAAAAATCACACATGTGGGAAATGTCCACAAGTATGATGGATCTAATTAAGCTTTGTGATTAGCATAATAACCTGATTCTAGATTGATTAACAGGATCTAGTGCAAAAGATATGGCTTAACCGCAATCTAGCATGCTAAGCATCAGAATATGATAGCAATGAATCAATAATGAACAAAAGTACAAGATATCAGTGTATTAGCATTAGCCTCACCACGAGTTAGAGAGAGAAAGATAGAGAGATAACAAGCAAAAAATGTGTGGATCCAAAATGGCATGAGATAGCTACAAAGCTTTGGTACTTCATCACAAAATATGAGGAGAGCTACACATATTTATGGAGTTTGAGGTAGCTCAAGGTAGAACCACATCCATCCATCATTTAATGACATCTAAAGTGAAAACTAGAGTCTATGTGACATTTGTCACTTCTCATGCATGAAACTCTACCAACTTTTTTCAAGTGTGCTAGTTCTAACTAGAAATGTACAAATCATCATGCATGTGTCCATTACACTTTGTGCATGCCTTGCATGTCACTATGGATCACTTACAATTAATGCATGTGAATTGCCACGAGTTTTTACAAGCATAATTTTGCTAATTCTATGTCTACAAACTATATGCAAGTTGTACTCATCATTCTAGATATGACATATCCATGTAGCTTGAGTTCTATCTAGGCCAAACTTGGCATTTTGCATTTATGAACAACATACTTGCATGGTACAATATTTATAGAAAGCCTAAAGTCAGGATAGATTATTTTTCCATTTCAACACTCCTACTAAAAACAATCGACTTGAACATGGATCTTGGTATTACTCCAAGATTGGCTCTATGCTTGATGAAGGAATTTTTGCTCAAAGGTTTGGTGAGCATATCATCAATACAAGATGATGTATCGATGTGCTCCAAGTAGATTTCACCTCCAATGAGCTTCTCTCTCACGAAGTGATGTGCAACTTCGATATGCTTGCTCCTTGCATGGAATATCAGGTTGTTGACAAGGGCTTAGGCTGAAATGTTGTCACACATGTCATAGGTAGATCCTCTTCCATGATTATCTTTAGCTCCACTAGTAACATCTTGATCCAAAGCACTTCCTTTGTTGTTGTAGTGAGTGCCTTATACTCAACTTCACATGATGAGAGTGATACATTATCTTGCTTTTTGGAAAGCCAAGATATCAAGTTTCCTCCAAGATATATGACATAAGCACTTGTAGTTTTTTGATCTGCTCTATCACTTGCAAAATTCGAGTCAGAATAATCAACAATAGAAAAATCTTCATTTTTATACAATAAACCATAATCAAAAGTTGAAGATATATATCTAAGCACTCTCTTGGCCATTTTCCAATGATAAATAGTAGGATTTTGCATAGCCTGGCTCAACTTATGAACACTAAAGCTTATGTCGGGTCTAGTTATTGTGAGCCAAATTAAAAAGCCTATAAGACTCCTAAAAAGTGTGATGTCCACGAAGGATCTTTTATCACCTTTGTTAGGATCTTTTACATTTTGCTCCATAGGAGTTTCTATACTCTTACAATCTAACATATTGAACTTTTTTAACATTGAAAGAGCATACTTGGATTGACATACAAAAGCTCTATCTTTAAGAAAGTCAATCTCTAATCCTAGACTCGTAGTGAATTTTTTCAAGATCTTGTATCTTGAGCTCTTTTCCAAGTGCAATCTTGGTTTCCTCAACTAACTTGATACAACTTCCTGTCAGAATGATATCATCAACATAAATAAGAAGGATGACAATATCTTTATCAAAAAACTTGACATATAAGTAAGGATCATAGTTACTAAGAATAAATCCTAGTGACTCAAGAAAGTTGTTAAGTCGAGAATACCATGACCTTGGAGCTTGCTTTAGTCCATATAAACTTTTGAAGAGCAAACAAACTTTGTAAGCTTTGAAGATTAGGAAGTGATCAAAAACCATAGCCTTTGAAGAAAGTAGATACAACCAAGTATATCTAGTAAAGTCATCAATAAAGGTGACATGTTGCACCACCAATACTTTTAGAAGAGGAAAATGTACATCCGAGTATATAAGCTCCAAAGGATGAGTAGTCTTTATAAAAGACTTCTGATATACTGTGTGATTTTTCAATAGCACAAGCCTCACAAGGCTTGAAATCTTTGGAAAGAGATTTTGGAAGACCAATTGCCTTCACTTTCTTGACCATAAAAGACATAGAGTTAAAGTTAGGATGCCCCAACCTTCTATGCCACAACTCCTCCTTAGATAACAAAGCAACTTCACAAAGGTTTGTATTCTCATAAAAATTCAACATAAAAATTCCATCACATCTAGATTCATCAGCTAGGATCTCATCATTTTTCTTGATAAAGCAAAGTATTGGAGTTGAACTTTACATCACAACCATTATCAAGCAACTTTCCCACACTAATCAAGTTCTTTGTAAGTTTTGGAATGAAAAGAACATTAGAAAGTGCAAGAACTTTTGAAGAAGCAAGTTTCAATGGAATGTTGCCAATTCCTTCTATAGAGCACTCATGATCATTAGCAGTGTAAATAGATCTCTTAAGTCCTTTGTAAGGTACAATTGAGTCAAAAGACACCTTTGAACAACACATATGTGAAGAAGCTCCACTATCTATGTACCAAGCTCCATCTTTCTTGATAGGTGATGAAGAAAAACTAGACAACATAAGTGATCATTCTCCATCACTTGCAACAGAATCTTCTTCAATGTCTTTGGAGAGATTAGCATGCTTGAGTTGGTTTTTCTTCTTAAAGCAATTAGAGGCATAGTGCCCCTTCTTGCCACAAAAGAAACACTTCACTTTCTTCTTCTTGGTCTTTGAAGTAGAAGGATGAGATGAATCATTCTCTTCACCATCTTTGTCTCGATCTTTGGCTTTGTCTTTGTTGGGTGCTTGAGGGAACTGGTTCTTACTCCTTCCTCTATGCTTGTCTTTGACAAAGAGGGCTCTTCCACCATGCTTGAGTTTGTTCATTTTGGACAATTCATAGCTTTGTCTAGATTCTTCAGAAATAAGAATTCCTTGGAGAGTTTCTAGATTAGGCAACTCCTCCTTAATGGCAAAAGACTAAACAAGATTCTCATAGTCATCTCTCAAGCCATTTAAAATGACTTGAACTAGCTCATCTTGGTTAATAGTAACACCAACACAAGAAAGCTCTCTATGTAAATCTTTAACTCTCAGAACATAGTTTGATGCACTCTCTTCACTTTTATGGAAACTTTGGAAAATTTGGTTCCTAAGAGTGAGTATTCTAGAAATATTCTTCGCTTCATAGATGGACTTAAGTGCATCCCAAGCTTCTTTGGCTGTAGTGCAAGATCCTTTCTCTCTCATAATTTCATTAGATACATTCATCTTAATGAAATGTAGAGCCATTCTAGCTCTCTTCCTATACTTAGGAATTTCATCATGTGCTTGAGGCTCCTCCTCAACACCAAGCACAATGTCCATAACATCCTGGAGTATCAAGATAGACTCCATTTCGAACTTCCAAATTGAGTAATTAGAAGTATTTAGTCTTTCATTTGCTTCTAGAAGATATCCTCCCAGAGGTGCCATTTAGATGAAGACTTCTTAGTTATTGGACTGCAATATGTTTGAGCTTGTTCCAATCAGACTTAAAGTTGCTGCTCTCTTTCACTATAGGTATTTTCAAGGATATTCTACCTTCCTATGTGAAACACTTGCAACTGTATTTGAGAAGGATCTCAAATATTCCACAAGACAAGATTATCTAGATCAGACACACAAAGTGAATTGTGACACTTTCGCAAGTTTGAATCCTAGTTTTGGCACGTGTGAAATGCTTCAAAAGAAAACACTATTGACACTCAGAAGGCTCAAAGGATGTTTATGTACTTCAAACTTAGTCTTGATCTTCAGTTTCTTGTGAAGGATGCTCAAAACAATGGATTCTAAACAAATCAAATCAAAATGTTGTCACTCGGATTTTGGACCTATCCCTATCCTCTTTAAGAGCTTATAACTCTTGATAGACACATCAGATTGATTTGGTTTCAATTTCTATGGAAAGTACAAATTATAAGCTTTCCATCAGGCTATAATACCACTATATTTGGATCTACAAGCAAGGAGATAAAAGGGACTGAAATGTCTGATTTTCACACGTGCGGAATTCTAGAATTCCATACTACCACTATTCAGGTCTGAAAATTTAGTTCCAATCCGATTTGATCCAAATACACTTCAGAGAAAGGTGAGAAAAAGTGCAAAACTGTTTTTTGCTTGAATTAGCTCTCAATTTCTTGTACAGTCAGAGATGTTAGCATGCAAAGCTCAAATTGGCTCTGATACCATGACAAAATTTCCAAAATTTGCACGTGTGGAGAATGTCCACAAGTATGATGGATCTAATTAAGCCTTGTGATTAGCACAGTAACCTGATTCTTGATTGATTAACAAGATCTAGTTCAGAAGATATGGCTTAACCACAATCTAGCATGCTAAGCATCATAATATAATAGCAATGAATCAATAATGAACAAAAGTACAAGATATCAGTGTATTAGCATTAGTCTCAACACGAGTTAGAGAGAGAAAGATAGAGAGATAACAAGCAAAAAATGTGTGGATCCAAAATGGCAAGAGATAGCTACAAAGCTTTGGTTCTTCATCACAAAATATGAGGAGAGCTACACATATTTATGGAGGAAAAGACTGAAATGGATTTTTATATACAGAATGGGATCTTGTTTCGTAAAGGCAAAGCATGTGTACTGGAGAATGACATAGTTAGGGCCTAAATCCTATATGAGTGTCATGATAGTCCATGCGTAGGGCATCAGGGTATACAAAGAACTCTTGATTTAGTTAGGCGGCACTTTTGGTGGCCTAAGATGAAAAGTCAAGTAGAGGCCTATGTACTAAGTGTCAATTAAATAAAGCAGAAAGGCTAAAAGCCCATTACATCCATTGGATATTCTTGCTGGAAAGTAAAAAATTATTTCTATGGATTTTGTGGTCAAACTTCCACGTACCAGTATAGAGGGATTTGATCCTCAATTGTCGTCGACTTGAGGCTTTTCTTTGGATTAAAGCATAACTCACCGAAGCACATGTCCCACCTGGTATCTACTTTTGTGGCGGTCAGAAGTGTCTCCACATTGTAATAGGCTTCCAGAACGATTGGATCAGGACTGGGCTGGATCGTATGGAATTCTCACAAAAAGATTATGTACAGGAGCAAAAACAGAAGTGAAAACAATATTTACATATTTCTCTGTTATTTTGTCTAGCTCTTCTTGGATAATCAACACTTTTGGTGATGAAACTTGCTGAGGAGCTGGACAATTAACAGGAGGAGGAAGGGGCAAAGATTCTCGATCTGAGTTAGATTCTCTAGCATCTGACTCAGAGCTCAGGAAGACATGGGGTCTCCTGGCCAGGATACGTCTAGGAGGAAGGGAAGCAGCTGGCCTTCGAGATCCAGCCTTTTTGGGGACATGCTACTTTCTCTTCCTCCTAGAGGTAGTAGGCACATCGGTTCTATCCAGAGACAGGTCTCTGGAGGTGCTGGCATTATCAACATGCAGACCAGAATATCTGTCCTGAAGCCTTTTGAGAATGACTTGGCATGATGGTGACACGCTTACCATGCACTGCCAAAAGACAAGTATCCTAAAAAAACTGGGACAGAAAATCTTCTAAAGCATCTTGTAAGGTCTGCATGGCTGTCACGGCAAAATGAACATTTAGCCCAAGTGACAGAGTGACATTCGGAACAGATCGGCCGAAAGGAGTTCTAGGGATCAACAATTCAGTTGATCTGTGGAGTTTTCTAATCTCCCTCAGCTAGACCTGCTTCATGCCATGCCTACGGCCAGTACCAGGGGGATCACGGGAATGGGATGGCTGTACAGTGGTGACCGCACGGGCGATGGATTTGGCCCTAGCCATCATTCTCAGAAGAAAAAAATTAACAAAAAGAAGTTTGAACAAAACAAAAGTGGATGAAAACAAAAAAATTTGCGATGAAAGGACGTTTGAGATCGATACCAGAACTGCATATCGGTTTCGAACGCAAGATCTACACAGATTATTTGAAGAAAAACGTCTGAGAGCGATATTTGAAACTTTAGTTCTGTTATTTTTGTTTAAAATGTCTAATTTTGAATCCAGTTTATTTATTTTTTAGTGAATTTGGTATTACTGATAGGTTGGACTATTTCAAATCTCTTTTTCTCCTTTTCTTTTTATTCTACCTTCTATAACTTAGGGCCCTAGTGTGGAGGCATTTTCTGAGATATATCTCAGATCTAAGTCCCTGCTCAGTATCCGCTATTTAGATCTCAGAAAAAAAGACATGATTCGAATGTTTACCAAGTTACATAATGATTTCAAGTCTGTAGATGAGTGCCCAAACCATAATAAAAAAATGTAGATTTGTTGATTTTCAGTTTGCTTTTGTTTTTTTTTCTTTTGTTAAATATTTCTGATGATTTGGAGGCTGTGCCCCCCACTTCTGAAGCAGCTTCTTCTAGTGGTACAAAGTCTGAAAAGTCAAAGATTGTAGATATAGATACTTTTTTTATTGATACGAGTGTTATTTTAGATGATTGTTTTGATTTTGCTTGAAATAGGGCTACTTTTATAGGCCCTAGAACACCCACTACCCTTTCTCCTTCTGATAAATCTTTGATCACTTTGCCTACTTATAATATAGATAATAATTTCTTTTTGACAATTTTGGATATATCAGATCTTTTTGACTTCACTGAAGCTGAGACTCTTTACATTTTGAGCAAAGAGCTTGATAAATTTTAGGATATAATTGACTTTGATGCTGATGATCTTCTCCCTGGTGTTGATGATGTACATAATGATAAGTTTTACTCAAGGAAAGATTGCTTGAAAATGGTTGTGGAGGAAATGCGCAACAAAGAAGATGATCTACCTTCTGAGGCAGAGTTTCTTAGAATCCAAAGTCAACTTGGTTTTCCACAGCCAACTGTCTATTCACCAACAATATTGACATCAAAAGGTGGACATAATATTGATGGAGAGACAGTTATCAGAGAAGACAAAGCCAAATGCGTAAGTTTTTGTCTCTTATCAAGTACAAGTAGATTTGTTATGTCAGATTATATACTAAAGCTTACTTTGTTTTTTATCATTTCAGGAAACAATTTCCCTTGATGATTTTGCAATTCGTCAAGGAGGGCAAAGATCTTCTGCTGGAGAATTTTCAAGAGATCATGCACTGGGGCACTATCTGAAGTCCTTCAAGAATAATGAGATAAGTGTTGCCCATTCAAAGTTTCATCAACATGGTGAAACTATGATTATGGCAATCAAGGCACTATCTCATTTTCTTGGAAGACATAATTTCAATAAGGTGCATAAAATAATTTTTGTAAAGAAAACTATTGCGGTTAAAATTTTAGGATATGGACCAGTGAATTCCATGCTCAGATCATCTCATTTTGCAGTGTTTGCTACTTATGTTGATCTGGGTAAGCATGAAAACTATGAGCTATTGGATCCATACGAAAGAAGAAAATTGTTGCATGATTCTAAGTTGCAACTTTTCTCTATCTTTGAACCCACGTACTCATACTAGAACAGAACACATAGAAGTTTAATTTCATTTTATTAAAATATCGGAAGCAGATTACATACTACTGAATTGTACTTTGTAGATATTTTTATTTAATATACAAAATTTTATTGTGTCTATAGCCTACTGGTTTGTATAATTGAAATTTTTTTATAATCCGTCGATTTTGTATTATGACGAATTTGGATTCTTCTTTAAAACCATTGGAAAAGTTGCAGTATATAGCTGTTTTTTGTGTTAGTCCCGCCATGTTGTGTGCTTTTATGAAATGTCGCTCTTGCTTGCCAATGAGATTTTGCCATTCCTTGCGATGACCATATGCCAAGACTTCCACTATTTCTTGCAAAGAATGTCGAATGATGTCATAATATGTGCTGCATGTCATAAAAACATAATCTAAATCGGTACCAAAAGTATTTAGTTTAATTGCACATATTTGTCTATCGTAGTGTAAAATCAAAATCTTACCATATAATGTGTTATATGATCAACACCCCATGCACTTTGAACTGCATCCACAAATTCATTGGTTGTTTTCTGTATCATTTGAACATCAGTATTTGAAAATTTATCTTTTCTCAAGTATTTCACCATGTTGTCTAACTTTTTCCAAACTTCTACTTTGTGTATACGAGTAGAACCTTCTTCTTCGAAATCTTGAGTTGCCGCAATAATTTCTTTCCAAACCGTGTATTGAACCTTAGATTGTTTGCCATAATAATTTGATAAAAATCTTCGAGCTTGAAATCCTCCAATGCTCGGCTTGCATGAAATATTTCATGTTTTACCTGATAGCTTGTCATCTTTTTTTAGTTTAACGTGGCCTTTATGTAAGCCTGCTTTGGACAACACATCCTCTAATCTGGAAATAGCTTCCTTCGCAGAGGCCTCTGGTTCGAAATTCTATGCAAACAAGATGTGAAGATATATTATTTTTTCTATAATACGCACCTCCGCATGCAATGTACAGATATGAACATTTCGTAGAAGAATCGGTAGTACAGGTTTTCAATTAGGATCTTCTCGATCTTTTGATATTCATGTACTCCTTGTCATGTCTTTTGTTGTTTTCATGCAGTACAAACAAGGGTGTTTAGAGTTAGCGCCATGAAATACATTGAACATACATTTTAATGTCTTCAGATCTCCTGCTAAATGTCATTCAATGTTGAAAGTGCCAATTCTAGGAATATTGAGTGAAACTCCCTCCATGAGATTTTTTATGGTGGCAGGATATGATGTTCTATTAAATATCCATGAGAGAATGTTATGGTCTTCTTTCAGCACCTATAAGAGAATACAAAAACGTGATTAGACTCATAATATTAACACAAAGAAGATTTTAGATATGAAATCCATATTCAAATAATTATCCCTATTTATTATGCGAAGGAACTGCTATACCTGAAATGCTGCCAACCACCAAATATCATTTTCTGATTGAATACTAAAATTGAGGTCTTTTGAGTCTTTTGAATTTGAAAGTGCTCTATTCATGATTGTGAGACTGACTCTTTCCATTTTTTGTCCTTTTATAATTTCAGACTCATCTAACTTGAGAACAACTATCAACTTGTTATTAACATTCTCATTTGTGATACCGTAAAAATTTATGATGAATGTTAATAACTGATTAATGTCAATAAATAAATTGTTGGAATTGTTATATGCTAGAGTTTCTCCTTTTGAGCAATACACTTCATTGATATGTGATGGATTACCAACTATTGTCTGCATACCATGGTTTAACATGTCTCTTTTTTTTAATATGAAATGGTCGTGGGATTGGAAACTTTTTAATATTTACCTGTGCAAATGCCTCCTTTATCATCTTAAATATTGTTGCATATGCTTCCCTACTGATGCTAGAAAAGTCACATGCCCCCTAAAGCAATGTAGTGTCTAATATTTTTCCAACTTCATCCATAATGCTATCAGTAACTGAAGCCTTAATCTTTTTCATTTTGTTATAATTGAACATTGATTTCATAGATTTAGAAGTCAAGATAGAGCCTAGTGAGTTTCCAATTGAAATCTCATTGGCCAAATGGTCTTCAACAATCAATGTTGATCTGCATTGCAAACATAATGTTCATGAAAATGTCAGTAGAAATTAAGACACTCATAGTATTCACAGCAGTATATAATAAGCAAATCAACAGAAAGTTGAAATGAATAAATAACAAAATTAGTGATTATGAATGAATCAAAAAGTTCAAGCAATATTCAATACCAAATAAGCTATAACTTACTTGAATGCACGGATTGGTCTTTTTCTATGACCTCCTCCGGATGATAGATCACATATATCTTTGTTTACCAGTCTTTTCCTCTTGTTGCTTCGGACCTTTCTGTTGAGCACATTCATATCTTTAACAAGAGACAAATATGAGATACGCATGGATTGAAATGCAATTTTTATCTCATCATTACTAGTTGTATAATGATGCAAGGAAGATTTCAACCTTTGGATCTCCCCCTTGAGCATCTCATTTTCATCCAAACAAGTTCTCATCTTTGTAGATTTTTCTTCGCACTCCTTTGATATTTTCCTTGATTCCTCTTCCAAATAATGTATTCTTTGCATTGAATGTGCATTCCCATAGAGCATCAAACTCTCATAGTAATCCAAAAGGCTATGTTTACCATGACACATAGATTATTAACTAACTCACCAAATGAAAATCTAGATGTTGTAATGAACATGGATCAATAGGATACAATGTTCCTGATGACCATAAATCTACATGTTTTAGCTTTTCCTCCCTGTATCGGACCATATCAGAAGTTGACAATTTGGGTTGCTTTGAATTTCTCGTCCTGAGTGGAGCATATCCTGGTGACAGATCCACATGAAGATGATAAAGCTTTGTCATTAGTACAGTAGTATAGTAACAAACAACACAATGACAATAACAAAGCTGGAGATGGTGCTAACGACTCTGCTGGAGATAGCAATGGCATAGGCTTTTTTTAGAAATGTCACTCCTAATTCAAATTTTTGAGCGTTCCCAACTATTGGGAGGGAATATTTCAGCATTTTGAAAAATTATATTTTAATTCTGATTAAATACCAGTGAAGTTTGATGTGACTAAACTATGGTGCATTCATTTACATGGAAAGTAGTGCGAGCAGATGCGTAAAAAAGTTAAAAAATGATATTATAATTACTTTATAATTATTTTTTTCTCTCCTACATGGCATTTCTTATAGGGCCCTCTTTGGGCCCATATTTTCTCTAATGAATGTTGATGTACTGTCGTAGGATCAGGGTGGGTGTCATCAGTGCAAGGAGGAGCAATGGAGGTGGATGGAAGATCAGTTTTGGGAGGCGATGAGATGATAGGCGGCGAAGAGGCAACATGAGGCAATGTGGCGTGAGGTGGTAAAGTGGCACGGGGAGGAGAGGTGTTGTCAGGTGGTGAGGAGCCGCGAGGAGGAGAGAAATTTCGAAATCGGGCATGTCTGGATCAATTAGGAGGGTGGAGGTGGTGGTTTTGACCTGTGTAGCATATTGAAGATCCTGATCGAAGGTGTGGTCTCTGCCAGTTTGGAGGTCAAAATGAGGGAATGTTAGTTGGAGTTGTTGGTAATCGATGGTGGAGGTGGATTCGACGAATGGAAAGTTAAAGATGGAGCAAGGATGGCAGATGGATGGATCTTGGATGATGGCATTATAATGTGTGTTGGGTTAGATTATACGTCGAGGGATTGGTCCTGTCGGAAGATCCCCAATGGGGGAAGGGCCCACACCGCCCTTATGTGAGTGATCAGTGTAACATCGTTTTCAATCTCGGGGATCATCCTAATCACCCTGTACTCCCAGATCAATGCGAATTTTCCAGGCCCTTACAGGTATGACCGCTTAAGAGATGAACTGATTATCGAACTAGGATGTTGTTTTTGTCACTTTTAACCTTCTAGCTTTTGATTTTTTGGCAATAGATGTGGTATGCTAACTATTTTCTATCCTTGGCGTAATCGAGTCAAGTTTCTAGTCTCGTTCTAATGTCCCGACCCATCATTATTCGTATAGTTGTTCAACCTCTATTGTGCTAGTGTAGTGCAGGCATCCAAAGGGAGCCGGGAACCACGACTTAGCTTCACAGCCTTCAACTCTTGCCGTCCAAACCCACTTGACATACAAGCAGCCAACTCGCCAACAACAATCAGACTTAACCAACTTGAAGTTCGGAAACCAACATTGAAATCCAACCTGGCTCCATGCCAGATAGGGGGTCCCGATGTGGGTGACTTCCCTCCAAGCAAGCCGCCCGACATACATCAAACTTAACCAACTCGAAGCTTCGTTACAAACGAGTAACATCCATTCCAAGCAAGCGGTCTGACTTACATCAGACTCAACCAACTGAAAGCTTCGTCACGAGCGCTGGAAGCCAACCTGGCGCCACGCCAGACTGGACAGCCATAAACAGGTAACGTCCACCCAAGCAAGCCATTCAACTCAGCCGACAGGTTAGAGCCCGTTCTCCAAGAGCTTATCCCATTCACGTTCATGCAAGGAACACTCAGAACCACAAGCCGCGACAGATATGGAGACAACCAGTTCCTGGACCAAATGGTCCCGACAGCATACTGCTGGCACCACAGACCCAATGGTCCCGACGGCATACCGCTGGCGTCCCGGGATATGACCCTCAGCTATGTGTCAACTTAAAAAATTTGAAGCGGCCTTACAACTGGCGCTTTTACCGAACACTGAAACCCAGAAGGTAATCAGAGTCAGTTTGAGGAAAATCCCACTTTATTGATAAATCTGAGAAGGTTACATTTCAAGTGTGTGACCGACCATAGTCTCCGGGGAGCTGGCATGCCAAGGCGAGTGCCAGAACAACATTCCAGCAAGGGAGACTGAGACTTGGTTGGAGCTCGTCCTGAGTCGCAACCCGCACTCCCCTATAGTATTGGTGGGATTTGGCACCCCCCCCTCATAGCAAGCACTCTACCCAGGCTGGTAAAGCACGTTTTTCTCTCTCTAGAATTTTCTCTCTAGAAAGTCATTTTCTCTCTCTAGATTTTATTGATCCTCAGGCTTCCTTTAATCATGCCTAGATCGTGTGAGGTGATTGCACATCGATCTGAGCTCTCTAGACTTCGCTAGAACCGATCAAAGATTTTCAGCCATAGGAACTTGGCGCCGGCTGGATTCTGGTCACAGTGGCGCCGGGAGCGGCGCCGGTGCCGTTGACGCCGGGAGCAGCAGGGGCGCTGCTGGCGCCGGGGACAATGCTGGCGCCAGTGGCGCCGGAAGCTACTTGGCACAGTACTCAATTTACTGGCCACTTTTTATTAACATTGAAGATGGCACACCACAAGTCGGAGGCTCAGCTCTTTGTACTGAAAAATTACATAACTTGAAAATATCTCTTTGTATGAGAAAAGCGTAGATTTTATATCGCTTTCGTAAAACCCAAGAACCTTATTAACTGGTGACAGAGGCTATTCTTTGAAAATGTTCGCCCCTGTCGCTTCCTGACTTTCGACTTTGGAACTCCTTTGATCTCCTGATTTGTCCTTGATGCACTTTGTGTTGAGCTCCCTGAGCTCCAGATTTGATCAGTTCTGCACAGGTATCAAAGCTCCCTAAGCCAAAGGATGTATCGTTTGATTGCCCACTTTATGGTCCACTCCGTGCCTTGTTGCTTCTGCACCTTGATTTCTCTCCTTGTCCCAGCCTGATCTTGATACATTTCCTTCTTGGCTCTTTAAGGTAGGCAAAGATTGAGTACTCCACAATGCACCTCTCACTTAGCTTGAAGTAGCTCTTTGAATCAGCCCAAATGTCACCATTGACCTCGTGGAAAGCCAAAGGGTCGCACCAGTTTGATTCGCATATGAACTATCTCTTCGCGTTTGTTTGAAGCAGCATGTTCGTCGCACAAAACTTGACTTTCACAATTCCATCACTGGTCAGTTGCCTCACAGTCAAAACAAGAAGTGTACATCGAGCTTGGCTTCAAGTAGCTCTCTTTGAATCAGACACATGCACCAGAGTTTGCACTAGTCCAATCTCAACACGAACTGTCCCTTAGCATCCTTCGAAATACCAAGTCTCTCATGCAAGACTCAACTTTCACAGTTCCTTCATTGATCAGCTGCCTTACACGTAACACAAGCCAGCGTACTCATATGTTTCCTCATCATTGCTGGTCCAGAAAAAGCCTATAACAAGCTTTCCTTTCCACAACAAAAACTTGTCAACTTATTAGGTCCAAAGTTCGCCAGTCTCCTCATGTGAGCATGGTTAGGTCACCTTGAATTTGCCTCCGATTTGATCAACTTTCATTCAAAATTTGCCCCAAGAGAGAGAGGTGTGTGATAGTTCCCCTCCATTTATAAAATCAGCTGATCGGACTTACAGTAGAGTTCTTCGAACAAAAAGCCTTTCCAACACTTTGCTTCCCATCTGCTAGGATTATGGCTCGATCCAACTTGTTGCCAATCTCTGAAGAGAATCCTAGTCTTTCCCCTTTTGAGGAAAAACCCAATTGATACTGGATATCACCCATGCTCAGTGAGTTTTAGTTCCGAAGGTGGCCGTCCCAAAATGAAGACCAACTGCTCCATAGAAGATCTCCTCTAAAATTGCCCTTTCCAACTTTTGACTTCCTGCTTGCGTCTGGTGAGCGTTGTCGTAAATGAAACCAACCCAAGAAACAGGCTAGCCATCCATCCTTTGCAAACATTGAGTCGTTTTGTTGCCGTTCACGTGCGAGTACTTGAACTGCAAATTCGTCCCACATATTCTATAGTCCTCTTTGTTTGATGGTATTAGCCTTCAAAAGAAAGGTTCCTTCTCGAGCCATCAGCTCCTTGTATCACAAGCAAACATGCAAACCAGGCAAAGCACGAGTACTAAGACTCACCACGAATACATACAAGTAAGACACTCAGGCAGGCTTACTAACAAGTAACAAAGACAAGGTCCCCCTTTGAGATGGTCCTGCCAACAGACCTTTATCTGGCCGCGCCCATACAAATCGATCACAGAATCAGCCCACATAGGACACCCCTCCAACTATCCGTGCTTTCACCATTAAGCAGCACATTGCCTCAGTCACGCCCCACCACTTTTTGGTCGATAGCCCTTATAGCTAAACGATCGGCAGCTATCCCGCACCGGTAGCTAACCACCCGTGCTTTACACTCGAATTCGAGCAGCATCTCTGTAGCAATGGTTAACCGGTACAGTTCGAATATGTCACCCCGCACCCCACAAGGCACAGTGTGCTTACACCAACCTAATGGCAACACACTGCCTCATCTGTCCTACGTGCAAACAACGCTAGGCCCGAACCACGAGAACTGATCGTGCTTACACCTCAAGGGCAGCACCTTGGCTCATCCAGTCCCCCGTTCTGCCGACCACCCCGACCGTGGACGCACCCGTGCTTACACTGTGGGCAGCACCTTGCACAATAGTTGTCTTGATGAACCCCAAACAGTGGCCATTTCCGTGAGATCCGCATAGCTGACCGGCCAGTCGGCTCTGATACCAAAGGTAGCCGGGAACCACGACTTAGCTTCCCAGTCTTCAACTCTTGCCATCCAAACCCACTTGACATACAAGCAGCCAACTCGCCAACAACGATCAGACTTAACCAACTTGAAGTTCCGAAAACCAACATTGAGATCCAAGTTGGCGCCATGCCAGATCGGGGGTCCCGATGTGGGTGACTTCTCTCCAAGCAAGCTGCCCAACATACATCACACTTAACAAACTCGAAGCTTCGTTACAAACGAGTAACATCCATTCCAAGCAAGCGGTCTGACTTACATCAGACTTAACCAACTGAAAGCTTCATCACGAGTGCTGGAAGCCAACCTGGCGCCACACCAGACTGGACAGCCATAAACAGGTAATTCCACCCAAGCAAGCCATCCAACTCAGCCGACAGGTTAGAGCCCCCATCTTTCATCAAAATGATTAGTCGATAATAATGACCACAATTAATTTCAACAAAGTATGGTCACATCTACAATTTATTGCTGAAATTGACAAGGTT
Organism: Diphasiastrum complanatum; assembly: GCA_029204225.1. Classification (NCBI taxonomy): domain Eukaryota; kingdom Viridiplantae; phylum Streptophyta; class Lycopodiopsida; order Lycopodiales; family Lycopodiaceae; genus Diphasiastrum; species Diphasiastrum complanatum. The sequence goes on from CM055093.1 coordinate 51,629,693, forward strand.
AAGCTATAAATATCTGACCTTTTTTTATATCCAATCATAAATAATGAAAGTTACATTTTATTTAATGATATAGAAGATGTTTTGAATTTGAGAGAGGCTGAAATCCTCTCAATTTTTGCTCAAAATTTATCAGAATTTTTTGACATTGTTGATTACACATATGATGACGTTAAAAGTGAGATAGATTATGATAAAGATGACAATTGGAAATCTGGCAATGAGGCCTTGGAGGCCATGATTGAAAAATCTAAAGCCTATGAAAAAACTTTGCTTACAGAGGAGAAAATTTTGGAATTCCAAAAAAAATATCCCCCAAGGCCTAGATATATCCCTCCGAAAATGTAGAGGCCATTGGAGGACATGATGTTGAAATGGAAAAATAATCCATCTTGAATTTAGGCTTGCTACAAATATTGTACCATGCACGTATGTTGTTCATAAATGCAAAATGCCAAGTTTGGCCTAGATAGAACTCAAGCTACATGGATATGTCATATCGAGAATGATGAGTACAACTTGCATATAGTTTGTAGACATAGAATTAGCAAAATTATGCTTGTAGAAAGTCGTGGCAATTCACATGCATTAATTGTAAGTGATCCATAGTGAAATGCAAGGCATTCACAAAGTGTAATGGACACATGCATGATGATTTGTACATCTCTAGTTAGAACTAGCACACTTGGAAAAAGTTGGTAGAGTTTCATGCATGAGAAGTGACAAATATCACATAGACTCTAGTTTTCACTTTAGATGTCAATAAATGATGGATGGATGTGGTTCTACCTCGAGCTACCTCAAACATTTGAGGAATCATGCTTACCCGAATCGACCCCAGAAAGTACTTGTTGCCAATACTTTCCAAAAAATGGATCGGAACCAAAAAGTCCTTGGAGAGACTAAAATAATCCAAATTGTATATCAGTAACGCTTAACTAATTAATAACTGGTAAATGACTCAAAACATCTGTTAGAGTCTTTTGACTTCCTTTACAATATCATATTGAGAAGACAAATACTTGCATTAGCTCAACCCATCTTCTTTGTCTCCCTTTTAAATTTGTAGCATCACAGAAATAACGAAGCATTTGTTGATCAGTCAAAATATCAAATTTGGCTCCATACAAATAATGTCGCCAAATTTTCAAGGCATGAATAATAGCATACAACTTCTTTTCATAGGTACAATTCCTAGATTGAGCCGGATTGAGTTTCTTGCTTTCAAAAGCAACATGATGTCCATCCTGCATCAATATGGCTCCAATCGCATAATCAATGGCATCGGTCCTAACTAGGATACGTCCACCTCTATTAACAAAGCATTCAGCCATCTTATTGGATCAAAGTTGAGTGAATTGGAATTGGAACTAAAACATTTTTTATGGATCAGTCACTAGAGAAGAAGTTATTATCTGAAGACAATTTTTGAAGATTTGAATGTATGTGAGCAGACTTTTTGAAAACACTGGCTGAAACCTTAAAAGATGTGAGTAATCATGATGTAAAGATATCTCTTGTGCATATGTTATCGTATATAATCACTGGCGTGCGCATTCACGTGAACTCAAGATCAAGTTAAATTCGATCCTAAATCAATTAATTTTGATTCTGCGTACTCCGAAATTTTATCTAAGTCGACTCTTGGAAGTGCATGTCCAGAAATCAAGAGTGGATAGACAGACGAATAAGATAGAAAAGAGCAAGAAGGAATGTTGGAAACGGGTGAGAGGACACGAACGGAGGAAGAGAGAAGGAAATTTTGTGGAATAACTCTCCTATTTTTATGGATTGCTACAAGCAAGAACAGTCTAAAAGACTATAGTTGCATAAATAGACTCACAGCTCGAGCATTCTCACCTACAGGATCATGAAGTAATTCATACTAAAAAAAAACTTGAGTATAGTCCACCGAAGAGATTAGATGAGGTGTGATATTATTGCAAGTTAGTTTCACTAAGAAGTTCAATTTAGAATTTTGTGTGATAATGTTGTTCCTCAGACATCAAAGAAAACCGTCATCTGATCAGATTCTAAGGAGTCGTAGACCTCCGTGATCTAATCAGAGTGAGTGAACTAGCGTGAACAAGCAGTAAGAGTGAAATCAAATCACAACATCATACATCTACATTAAACACAGATGATAGAACATGTTGCTTCTATATTTCAAAGAAAGCTTGAACAACATTGAATACGTTACAGCCATAAATAGAGATGTAACTTGGATGTTTGATATCATTTGCTTTGTTGGTGGAGCATCACAGATAATGCGTGATGAAGATGTATTTATACAATGCATCTTTGTAATTAATTACAATAAATGTTTAACATCTAACAATGTATTTTGTTGTACTCAAGAAGTATTTGAACTACAACGACAGTTGTACAATGTGTACTTTGTTCAAACAACTTGAAGTCACTGACGTGGATGAGTTTGTCATATACTTTGTATTTTTCACATATTTTTGGAAGTAGTTGGAGATGTTGCTCTTCGAAGTAGACACACTATGCATTTTTCGCATTTCGAAAAAATGCGAAAAAGCCGACAAACAGTTCATTTGTTGAAGTAGACTGAATTGTCGCACTTTGAAAAAATGCGAAAAAGCCGACAAATAAATTATGTCTTCAAATTAGATGCAAAGAAATCACTGTCAAAAAATTGTCACATTTTTTGGGAGTTGCAAAAAATGCAAATTGTGTGGCAATCTGTTCATTTATGCAGACTGTTGCAAACACTTTGTATTTCTACAGACTTACAAAAAATGCTCATTGGTTGAAGTCATTGAAGATGGCAAGGTCTTCAACCTGCAGGTATCAGTTGAGCAGACATAGAACCAAAGTAGATTTCATCTGACCCTAGATCAATGATAAAAAAAATGTGCAGGAAGAATCTTGAAATATAAATTATCACCAAGGAGGAAACTGTGGACTTAATTTCCAAAAAGAAAGACGAAGATGTAGAGAAAGAGAGAGAGAGAATTAAATTGGGATTCAGATACATGCATTGATTGAAGAAGCGAATCCAATACCAAGGAACTTCCAAAATCCGAACTTGAAAAAGAAAAATCATCGAGTCTGCCACATTCAGATGAAGGTGATGTTGATCCGGACGGTATGGCTACACCAGCACCCACATCCTCGAAGATTCGGTATGATTATTTTAAAAAAAAATCCTCTGACAATGTTAATAGCTATGTGTCCTAGTTCGAATCAATAGCGGTCAGTATAAGAAAATTTTGAATGCAGACAAGCTAAGAATTTTTTCTGGCTTATTAAAAAAGGAGGTCATCAGAACATTGTTCAGTCAGATCAAACCAGCTTTGGTTTCTACTTGGACTAACTTGAAGAACTTGTTCTTAAAGCAATTTCGAAAAATTGGTTATCAACTCAGATTCTTTCACAACTAAATTTCATATGAAAGAAATTAATAGAATTTTTAAGGAAATATACCAAAAGGGTTAAGAAGCTTATTGGTCAATTGACATGACAATATCTTGTTGCTATGCAGATTGAATGGTTCTTGGGGAGATTATCCAAAAGAATAGATCGATATTGTAGACAAGGACCAACGAATATATTGGAATATGTTATATCGACTGCTGAAAGTTATGAAACTTTTATAATATCTAGGAGTTAAAGATCTATTAAGCATTCTTCGTCCAAAAAGAAAAAGCGTGTTTCGTCTTCTTCTGATAACTTGAGTAGTAGTTTTGACTTGGATTTGAGTTCTTCATCGAGTTCAAGTTGAGAATCGAGCTCCAGTTCAAGTGAAGATGAAAGATTGAAAAAACAACATGTCAAACACTCTAAAGATTAGAAGAAAAATGAAGAGACCAAGAAATCAGACCAGAAGCATAAGAGTGTGTGGAAGAGAGAAGTTTCAGACTTGAGCAAGAAATTTGATGAACTTAAAGTTCAACTTCTCCAACCTAAAAATAAGAGAAACTCTACTATAATAATTGGTAAGTCTAATGTATGGTGTACCAAATGTAAACAAGAAGGACATCATCATATTGAGTGCAAGAATAGACCGCATGTAGCTTTTATTGAAGAAGCTGAAGAAGAAAATTCAGATAATGAATTGATATATCTTATAGAGATTGAAACAAATGAACCTATGTATGAAATTCGAGTTCAAAATATTAAGAACAACAATCAACAAGGAACAAATTTTACTCCTAAAGTTCAATTCAGGAAGTTTGTTCCAGTCCAGAAGTATGTACCATCTCAACCAAAGCCTACTAATTTTAGGGGTAGAAATAATGCTACATGGTATAATTGTGGAGCACCAGGGCATTATTCAACAAAATGTCTTGAACCAAAGCGACAAATTGGTTATGGACCATTATGTGAAAATTGCCAAGGAGAAGGACACACCACTTTTGAATGTCCTAAACCACCAAGCAAAAAAGTGATGGTGAAATATGTTAATGCGCAGGTATTCGGAGAGGACATAGTAGCGTATCTAGGGGTTTGGTTGCTTGAGGGCCATGCTTCAATGCATGAGAACAATCTTCTCCATCCGCTTAGGTCTCATTAGATTGTGATCAATCTAAGGCAAACTTTTAAAAAAGGACTTTAAATAACCATGTGTAAGATGGTTGGCCTTTCTTTGAATGCAAAGAGTATGTTGAAAGGCATTGGAGCTTAGTAACTAAGTTTTAGGTGGTGACCATTGTTAAAATTTGAAGATGTTTTGCAGGCAATAGTACATTTTGAAGCTCTTGAGAGGTAAAATATAATGTCTCACAAATATTATGACTTTATGGTTGTTTTCTTTTTGAGATGATTTTAAAGGCTTTTCCATAATTTTACTCTATTGAACCTAGTGGAGAGAGGTCACAAAATTATCTTCTTCTTTTTTTTCTCAAAGAAAACTGACCATAGATTAAAGACTTTTTAGAAAATACAAAGAAGCAACATAACTTAAAGAAATCATCATTTCCGAACTCTTTACTATTTCTATCTAACCAAATGTTCCAAAATGTTGTAAATTTGATACATTGCCAATAGGAAGGTGTTGCGTTTTATAATAAAAGAGAAGAAGAGACAGACACGTTTAAGAAAGAATATAAATCCGACGAACAGGCTTCAAGTTTATCTTATCATCATCAAATGTGATATCATTCAACATTAGATCTAAGTGGCTAAATCTCTTGAGCCTGGCATGGAAGCGAGCAGTAAATAGGTCAGTCACCAACTTCCAAAGTGGAGCGTAACAATGAAAGAACAAGTGAGTCACATCCTCATCAAATATTTTGCATTTAGAGCAGGTATTTAACACATCCCCTCTGTAGTTGGCATAGAGAGGAGAGAGAGAGAGAGAGAGAGAGAGAGAGAGAGAGAGAGAGAGAGAGAGAGAGAGAGAGAGAGAGAGAGAGAGAGAGAGAGAGAGAGAGAGAGAGAGAGAGAGAGAGAGAGAGAGAGAGAGAGAGAGAGAGAGAGAGAGAGAGAGAGAGAGAGAGAGAGAGAGAGAGAGAGAGAGATGTTGAAATGGAAAAATAATCCATCTTGACTTTAGGCTTGCTACAAACATTGTACCATGCAAGTATGTTGTTCATAAATGCAAATGCCAAAATTGGCCTAGATAGAACTTGAGATATATGAATTTGACATATCTAGTTTGATGATTACAACTTGCATATAGATTGTAGACTTAGAATTATATGCTAGTAGAAACTCGTGGCAATTCACATGCATTAATTGTACGTGATCCATAGTGACATGCAAGGCATGCACAAAGTGAAATGGACACATGCATGATGATTTGTACATTTCTAGTTAGAACTAGGACACTTGGAAAAAGTAGGTAGAGATTCATGCATGAGATGTGACAAATGTCACATAGACTCTAGTTTTTACTTTAGATGTCATCAAATGATGGATGGATGTGGTTCTACCTCGAGCTACCTCAAACAACATAAATATGTGTAGCTCTCCTCATAATTTTTTATGAAGAACCAAAGCTTTGTAGCTATCTCTTGCCATTTTGGATCCACACAATTTTTGCTTGTTATCTCTCTATCTTTCTCTAACTCGTGTTGAGGCTAATGCTAATACACTACTTTCTTGTACTTTTACTCATTTATGATTCATTGCTATCATTCTCTGTTGCTTAGCATGCTAGATTGTGGCTAAGCCACAACTTCTGTACTAGATCTTGCTAATCAATCTAGAATCAAGTTATTGTGCTAATCATAAAGCTTAATTAGATCTATCATACTTGTGGATCTTCCCCACATGTGTGAATTCTGAAAAATTTGTCATGGTATCAGAGCCAAATTGAGCTTTGCATGCTAACATCTCTGATTGTACAAGAAATTGAGAGCTAAATGAAGCAAAAAAGTAGTTTTACACTTTTTCTCACCTTTCTTTGAAGTGTGTTTGGATCAAATCGGACTGGAACTGAATTTTCATACCTGAAAAGTAGTACGGAATTCTGGAATTTTGCACGTGTGAAAATCAGAGATTTTCAGTCCCTTCTATCTCCTTGCTTGTAGATCCAAATATAGTGGTCTTATAGCTTGATGGAAAGCCTATGATGTGTACTTTCCATAGAAATTCAAACCAAATCAATATGATGTGTCTATTAAGAGCTATAAGCCCAAAATTTGAGTGACTGTATTTTGATTTGATTCAACCTTGCTTTGTTCTGAATTCATTGTTTTGAGCATCCTATACAAGAAACTGAAGATCAAGACTAAGTTTGAAGTAATTGAACACCTTTTGAGCCTTCTGAGTGTCAAGGGTAGTTTTTTTAAGCATTTCACACGTGCCAAAAGTAGGATTCAAACTTGCCAAAGTGTCTCAATCCACTTTGTGTGTCTGATCTAGATAATATTGTCTTGTGGAATATTTGAGATCCATCTCAAATACAGTTGCAAGTGTTCCACATAGGAAGGTAGAACATCCTTGAAAATACCTATAGTGAAAGAGAGCAGCAACACTAAGTCTGATTGGAACAAGCTCAAACATATTGCAGTCCGATAACTAAGAAGGCTTCATCTAAATGGCACCTCTGGAAGGATATCTTCTAGAAGCAAATGAAAGACTAAATACTTCTAATTACTCAATTTGGAAGTTCAGAATGGAGTCTATTTTGATACTCCAGGATGTTATGGACATTGTGCTTGGTGTTGAGGAGGAGCCTCAAGCACAGGCTGAAATTTCTAAGTATAGGAAGAGAGCTAGAATGGCTCTACATTTCATTAAGATGAATGTATCTAATGAAATTTTGAGAGAGATAGGATCTGGCACCACAACTAAAGATGCTTGGGATGCACTTAAGTCCATCTATGAAGCAAAGAATACTTCTAGAATACTCACTCTTGGAAATCAGATTTTCCAATTAAAACTCCGGATGATGTTGATAGATAGAGACCTTTGGGATTTAGTAGACTCGGTTTTGACTTGAAACCAGAAGATGGTGATCCAGCAAAGGCATGGAAGATCAAAGGTCAGAAGGCCTTAGCATGTATCACACTCAATCTGGCCGACTTCCAAATATCCCATATTACCACGTGCAAAACCAATGAGGAAGCACTGGATTTGTTATCAAGTCTATACGAGACTCAAGATGTAACCACTAGATTACTTCTTAGAAGGAAGTTCTTCACATTTAGCATGACTGATTCTACTGCCATCACTTCTCACATCAACAACTTTAAGTCTTTAATGGATCAATTATCAACTATACGATGTGCTATTCAAGATGATGATATTGCAAGAGAGCTAATCATGACATCAAGGAATGTCAAATCCGCATCTACAACGAGGCAAAGAAGCAACACCAACAGCAGCCAGATTCCTCCAATGTAGTGGAATTCAAGGACCAAGATTCACACTTGTTAATGGCTTACAATAGTGGCAACGAAGACCACGACAACTGGTACCTGGACAATGACGCTACCCAACACATGACCTCTTGCAAGGAATGGTTTACCGAGTATGCAGCTTACAGCAGAGATCAATTTATCTATCTTGGAGATTCCAGCACCATCCGCATGGAAGGCAAAGGGACAATCAAGATCATGTTCAATGATCTTTCTTTTTATGTTCCCAATATTCTTCACGTACCTTAGCTATCAAAGAACCTGTTATCAGTCTCTAAGATAACTCATGAGGCTACATTGTTACTTTCTCTTCTGAAAAGTGTACAATCTTCAACGAAGATACTACACTGACTACATGTACTAGAGTTGGAAATCTATATCTACTCTCTAACTTAGTTTGATTAGCTAGTATCTCTCATAAAAATGTAAACGATAATGCTATTCTGTGGCATAGTCGATTTGGACACGTGAATACAAGATCACTTATTTATATGCATTGTAATAATCTAGTTGATGGATTGAATTTTTCTTCTATATTAGATAGGAAATCTTTCTTCTGTGAATCCTACATCTATGGAAAACACTCTAGAAGCAAGTTTCTCACATTTTGTCAAAACAAATCATGTATTAGATCTTGTACATAGCAATCTTTGTGGTCCAATGCCAAGTCCATCCTTAAGAGATGCAATTTATTTTATCACTTTCATAGATAATTATTCTAGATGGTCTATAGTCATGTTCATTAAGCACAAATCAGAAGCCTTTGAATTCTTCAAAAGATTCAAGGCCATGGCTGAGACACAAACTTCTACAAAAGTAAAAGCTCTCCGAACAGATGGTTGCCTCTCTTACTTTGCTTTTTAGATGTATCCATGTCAACTACGTTTCTCCTCAATCTTGGACTCTTATGATGACGACTATTCTATCTCATCTTCCTTTGATGAACTACAACACCCATCACTTGTACTTCCTTGAATTCACATGTTTTTCCTTCTCCCTATCTATCTCCCTTGTTTTTTGATTTAATTAAATTCATAGAATTCTCCTCTCTATGCGGGAGCTTATGCTTTGGATAGGGGGCAATTCAGTTTCTCCTTTGGAATCTATTTGGTTATCTAAAGTGATCACCATTGATTCTAAGCCTATGGCCTTGATTGAGAGCTGACTTTGCCATAACTTGACTTGTAAGGTCCTTTTCACAAGTTACCATATCATATGGACGTGATTTATTTTGGCAATCTTTCTTGCTTGAAATATGATCTTGAGCTCTCCTTTCACGAAACTATTTTCCTTTCCTATGCCTTTTCTTACAGCGACCTTGGTCCTCTGACTACCTCCTCTGCATCTGACTACAACAATAAATGACTCTTCAAGGCCCTTGACAAGTCAGAAGAAAATATTTTCTACTTTTTTTGTTCCTGCTACCAAAGAACCCAATTTTACCTTTATTGTGGTACAATTAGAAATGTAAAGTTTCTGACCCCCCTCTCTCTTTGGAAATTTTTTGTTTTTCTTTTTTTAGTTCCAGGTTATCATTAGATTCCAACAAAACCTTAAAATCAAAACTGGCAAACTTAGAATCTTTTCTATGAGGATCCTTAAGCTCTCTCTTCCTGTACGTGCTAATAATAAAGGGGATGTGTCTCATATCTGCTCTAAATGTAAAATTTTTGATGAGGATGTGATACGTTTGTTCTTTCATTGTTATGCTCCACATTGGAAGAGTGTGAATGATATCTTTTTTGCATGTTTTCATATCAGGTTTAAGAGATTCAATCATGTCGATCTATTGATGAATGATATTTTGTTTGAAGATGCCAATGCTAATACCTTTTGGCAATGTATTAGGATTATTACTTTGTGGAGTATTTGGCTGGACAAAAATAGTAGAGAACCTGGGAATGGTGATTTTCACATCTCCCCTCTACTCCTCTTTCTAGAGGTTGGTAAGTTAATGCTCCTTTAAGTTTGTTGATGCTATGTATTTCGGATAAAGTCAGTAATCTAAGGTCATTTTTTCCCGAAAAAAATAGAACTTTTGGATTCAATAATGCTTGTCGAACTTGTTGCAGACTTTATAAAACAATGTCTCACATTTTCATTTGATGTCATTAGAAAGAAATACTTAAGAGAGTTGGACTTTGGCACTATTAGTCTGAAACATAAGACAATTCAATATGTTACAATATAACGTCTCATAAAGATTTTAAAACAAGCACTAACTTACATTTAGATTGGCTTCTATATTTAAAATGTTGAAATTAATGTGAATTTCAGTTCAACTGATTTTTGTGATGAAGAGTATCTCTGTTCCAAGCTATTCATGAATCTAAGTTGTCATGTTTAGTGTGCAGCACAAGTACCAAGTTGCATAACAAATTGATCAAAATTAGTTGTAGAGTATACTTTTGCAAGCTCGATTTTTGCAATTTATTTTTATTTAGTTTTCAATGTCCGATTTATTTGTAGATGAATTTTTTTGTAATATTTTGATTAGTTTTACTTTTGGTACAAGGGAAATATAAAACTATGGTTATGCATAATCAGCTACTTGCTCCATGAAAATTGAAGTAACTTCATAACATTATATTGAATAAGTGTAAAAAAAAAATCTATATCATACATCATACATGCAACACTTAGATAAAAAAATATTTTATATAATTTGGAGCTCAAATTAATATTTTATGCATGATTAAATCTAAGCCTTGACTACATTTGAGTATATGCATATGGAATCAATTGGAAATAGTTTGTCTAAATGCGACTAGATGCAAGTTTCCATTAAGCTCTTTTTAAAAAAAATCTTATCAATATTCTTCATAAATGAAAGCATAAACATTTAACTGCCCATGTGGAGCCCTTCAAGTGGGGAAATATATTATCATATTTTACTCAAGTCACATAATGAATTTCATCTTAAATTCTCTAGGTGAAACATAAGTTAGAGAAAATTAGATTTTTAAATTACAAACATATAAACTTTTTAAAGACAAAAATAGGCTCCAATATGAGATTATAAACTATATAGTATATCTTAATGATGACTTTGGATGAGTGCTCATGGTCAAATTTAACTTCTACCCGATCTTTTCTAAGTAATGATAGGTTTATCTAGAAGAGCTTATTATTATTACTCTACAATGCTTGGTGCTAAAACATTTTGAACATTGTGTATGTGACCTATCTGGTAATCAACGTAGTCAAGTGTGTGTGCGCGTGCCTGTGTGCATGTGTCGCACGCATCTGTGTGTGCATGTGATATTTAAAGATCCATAAATAACTAAATCTAGCAAATTACTTATATAAACAACTCATATTTGTCATGATTTATAAAAATGTCTTGTGCTTGTGTTTGTGATGATAATTTATAGAGATTTCAATAAGATAATTAATGATTCACTTGAAGGTTGAAACTAGAAAACAAAATTTCAAATTCATAGTTTTCTTATTTAACACCCTTGCTTTTCTCTAATAAGGCATTAGTGGAGTCCCTCTATTTTTAATCTTGTAAAGGTTATGTGTCAACACAACTTTACAATTAGCACACTATTCTTGCCAATCTCTGTGTCTCAAAGGACCTAGGTGTAGATTTCAAGCATAAACATCAAGAGACATCCAAACTATTCTTAATCAATGAAGTAGATTGGACCCATATCTATAAACTTTTATGAACTAAATATATTTCACAAAGTTGATGCATAGAGATACCATAGCTTGCATTTTCTTCATGAAAAAATCCCCCCCCCCCCCCCCCCTTGAGAATTATAGTTCAAGTTATATTGTCTCCTCAATTTCAAACAGCAATTATGATTTTTAATATGATAGTCACTAGACTAGGTACAACATCATGTTTGTTTTGATTTTGTGTTGAGAGAGAAATAACAAGACATTGTTTAAGCTATTTCATGGAGGTGTCCCTTGCAATATTTAAGAATGTTAGTACATCTTCTAGACCCCTTATGAGTAAATTTATCAATGTTTGCTAACTAAAATAAATCATCATTTAAAAATATCTAATGTCATATGTTTGTTATTATGATTCACATGTTGTACATAAAATGCAAAATGGTGTACATAAGTTCTATTTTCTCAGTGATTGAAATTTTTAGTTTTAAATTTCAATTTTGTGATGACAATATATTTCAGTATGTACAATATGTAGATTGTGCCTGCCAAGGTTGGATCACAAGACTAAAATGTTTTTATATTTTACAATAGTTAGAACTATGAACCACTCTTATGTTTGGATGTACAGGTTAGTCATATCATATTTTGTCTTCAAACATTATTTGAGTTTCTAATTTAGATATTATTTAGTTATTCTAGTTATTAATGAATGAGTTTGTGTGTGTGTGTGTGTGTGTGGCAAAGAATCATAACACAATATCTGACTACTAACCATTATATTTAACAACTCTAATACATGAATCAAGTCAATCATGTCTAGAGGTCATGTAAGGAGAAAAAAAAATGTCTTATCTATATTGTAAAAATAAAATAAATAAATAAAGGTGAAATCTACAACAAAGAAGCACCAAAATAAAGGGAATAAGCTAAGTTGTGCATACACTCCAAGACCATGAAACAAGGATAAATTGTGAGTTAATTAGATCTTCATATGTAGAAGACACTTTTCCTGACTCCTTCATGGAGGCCTAAAAAATCCATACATTATTACATAGAAAAAGATCATTTCTTTGTTCAACAAAGAAAAGAAACCTCCCAATTCAAAATCCAGGGACTTGGAAATGAAGGACAACGACTGCCTCACAGAGAGGTTGCATTCTATAGTAGGAAACAGCCAACAACCTTTTCTCGCTACCTTGAAAAGTGGTGAAAACCACTTACAAATGCCCTAGGAAAAAAGTTTTGACCTTCAAGGAAATTCTTCTATCGTCCACCCCATCAAAAAGGGCATCCTCGAACTCTGAATCACGGAATTGTAGGAATCATATCAATGAAGACAAGCAATATAATGGAAATTTAGGTGTGGCATCTTACTTCGATGAGTTATCTTTTGAAAGTTTAGTTGCTGATAAGCATACTTCAGCTTCTCAATTGTGGAGCCCTTCCTAAAAAATGGCACTAAATCAGCATAACAAAGTCCTCACTCGCTGCACACTGAAACTTTGGCAAGAGCAAAAGGGAAGGCTATATTAAAGAGAACGTAATAGTTGTGTTTCAACAAGAAAACTTTCCTATCGGGTCGAATCTCTCTCTCTCTCTCTCTCTCTCTCATGCTTTGTATTTTGTGTTTGCAAATTCCAGAGAATCCCCAGATGCCGAGCCAAGCCGAAGACACATAATACCTCTCACCCATGACCGAGGAGGTCTTAGAAGGAGGAGAGCAGAAGAAGCTGAGAGCCGAGAAATTACTAGCTAGGATGACAATGAAATATCTATGTGAGCCTACATGGTGTATCCCAGAGAAGGAACGACCATGTAGGAGCTAGTAATATTTCCTAGGCATTGTAAATAGATGTAGACCCCTCTTAAATTAGTTAGAGTGAGCCACCTTTTGATGGTGACCTTTAGTGAAAAGGCAAGTTCCACATGTAATTTCTAATTTGGTGGAATTGCCACTTGGGCTCCACATGGGCAGCCTTTTTGTTTATTTAAGGGCCTCCCTCTCTTGTAAGGGAGCTTTGGAAATATATTGTCAAGTCCTCTTGAGTAAATAAAGAAGATCCTCCACGAGTTCTTGATTATTACTAAGCTCCTTGTTCATGGCAATGTTCTTGAGTGAAGTTTCTATGAGCATGCTTTGATTCCCTTGTATTATGGATTAACTAGGTTCTTGTTTTCTTCCTTGCTTAGTTGTGGATTAGAATTCATTTCTTGTGGAATAAGATAGGAATCAGCATGGTTTGTGGTGTAGATCTTGCATACTTTCTTACATTCCAGTTCTTGATTGTTCTTGGGCATTCTAAGCATCAAGAGATGAGTGTTTCTTGATTCTTGGATTGTCAAAATGCTATTAGGAATCTTGTTTCTTGTTTCTTGTTTCAGTAGATAATCTTGTTCTTGATTGTTTCTTGTTAGGATTCTTGTTTCTTGTTTCAGTAGATAATCTTGTTCTTGATTGCTTTCTGATTTAGTAGACAATGGTAGGATTGCTCCCTGTTCCAGAACATTGATCTTCTTGAGCTAAGACTGGTTACATGGCTGGTTTATGCATGTAGCTGAGTATCGAATCCGTGACTCCCCACTGACAGGCTGGGGAATACTTGTTGTGAATCGAGAAAACACTTCTGCTGAAACGATTCTAATAAGAAGAACAAATCGCAAGGAACCATAATCTTTAGAGAATGAAGAAAGATTGTTAAAAGCAGAAGTAAAAGAAACAAAAAATTGTGTTCACAGATTCAGTGAATCTATGAACATTTGGCGCCGTTCCACAACTACATAGACATTAAACCATGCCATATCTTTCTAATCTGTACTGCCAAACAATTGCTCTGAGATCTCCCACACGTTCATTGCAGAGCTCGCCACTTTGGTCCTGACCAATGTGCAGCTCAGTTCTCTTGCCAAGCCGAGTTCCACGACTCTTGTCTGGACCGGACCGCTGCCTACTAACTCTTGACCGAGCCACTACTTCAAAATTCTAACATGTCCTGAGTTACACCTCAACTGATGCTCATCCATCACATCTCCACCGGAGCCTTAAGTCCTGATTTTGACTAAAGGCCTCTTTAAAATCTTGACCGAAGGCTTCCTTTGATCTCAACCGGAGCCTTCAGTCCTGATCTCAGTCGAAGCACTCCTTCCAATCTCGACCGGAGCCAAAGCACTCCTTCCAATCTCGACCGAAGCGCTCCTCCAAATCTCGATTGAAGGCTTTCTTCACATCTCAACCGGAGCCTTAAGTCCTGATTTTGACTGAAGGCCTCTTTCAAATCTTGACCTAAGGCTTCCTTCAAATCTCGACCGGAGCCTTTAGTCCTGATCTCAGCCGAAGAGCTCCTTCCAATCTCGACCAGAACTGAAGTGCTCCTTCCAATCTCGACTGGAGCTGAAGCGCTCCTTCACTTCTCAACCAGAGCCGAAGTGCTCCTTCAAATCTCAACCGACGCTGAAGTGCTCTGCTAAATCTCAACCGAAGAGATTTTATCACGTCTTGACCAAAGAGTTTTGATCAACTCTCGACCGGAGGGTCTGAATCCAATCTCGAACAGAGGGATTTCTCTCAATTCAACCAGACCAGATCCATGCTCAACCACCAATCTTTTCAATGACCATCTATCTATCAAACCAAACGCACTAGAAGATGCACCGCTATCAATGAGAGCAACGACACGAGCCTACCGCCAACTGGTCGATTTGCACTCGCATCAACCGTGGACCTGTAGCAACCGTATTCCGACAAATGTATCCACCGTAACAAAGAGTCCAAGAGGCCTACTTACACAATCCTACAATACTTTAAAGTTGTTATGGATCGTCCTTACGACCCAAATTCTACGGAGGACTATCCACTAGAGATGGTCTCCCCATCCACCGAACAGGCTCGATTTAATCGATATTCCAAGATGAAATCCCAAGTCCAAGAGCCATCCACCAACCCATTTGATAGATGGAAACCCATGCGTTATGAAGCTCTATATGAATGACCACATTTTCATGTTGTCAAATCTTCACATGCACGAGCTCACTTAAATGGAGCTTTTGCAAATAATGTTTTGTGTACTGAAAAATGTACCCCAAAACTAGACTTGCCTAAGTACGATGGTAACACTGATCCTCAAAGATTTCTTCAAGTCTTTGAGAATGCATGTGATGTCTATGGCGAGACATCACCAGACGCCATGGTACAACTCTTCTCGATGACCATGATCGATCAAACGAGAATGGTTTTTTAACCTTGATCGTGAAGATAAACATGGTTGGTCACTCTTGAAGGAGGCCTTTATCAAACGCTTCAAGCCTTTTCGCTTGATAGAAAGTCCTTTTGTCAAGCTAAATAACATCAAAATGACAAAAGACAAAAAAGTTCGTGACTACATTGAACGATTTAAAAGATTAAAAAGTCAGGTACAAGAGCAACCCACTGAGTCCATGCTCATAATTTGGTTTCTTATTGGACTTCCATGATGAATACGACGTGAACTTCGTTCCAATGATGAATATACATCATTGAAACAAGCCATGTCTGATGCCAGTCAGGAAGAAGACGAGGGTTCCGATGTCGACGAATCGGTGCACATTTGTCATCAACCCAACTTTCTGATCTGGAAACATTACTTCACAAATACAGGGATGTATTTGCATGGAATTATACAGAAATGAAAGGAATCCCACCTGAAATAGTCATTCATAGGATTCCTTTAGAAGACAATGCTAAGCTTGTTAGGGCTAAACCTTACCGAAGTAACCCTATCTATCGTGAGAGGATCGACAAAGATATAAAGAAATTGCTGGATGCTGGTTTCATTTATGAAGTTCAACATACTGATTGGGTATCACCCATTGTGGTTGTACTAAAGAAAAATGGCAAGCTTCATATATGTGTCGATCTCAAAAACCTTAATGCGGTTACGAATTAAGACCATTTTCCCTTGCCTTTAACGACCCAGATCCTAGAGGAAATGGCAGGAGCTGAAGCTTTCAACTTCTTGGATGGATTCAGCGGTTATTCCCTTGTTCAAATAGCCCCTGAAGATAAACATAAATCGGCCTTTGCAACAGAGAACGAGATTTATGCTTATAACGCTATGCCTTTTGGCTTATGCAATGCCCCTTCAACGTTCCAGAGGGTCATGCAACTGGCCTTTCAAGATCTGTTACATCGGATAGTGGAGATTTATCTCGACGATCTAGGTGTACATTCCTCCACAGCTATGCACCTTGACGCCCTGGAAAAAATCTTCATTCGCTATTGTAGAATTACAATCTCACTAAACCCTGATAAATGCCAAATATGGGTCACCCATGGGGTCGTACTTGGGCATATAATCTCAAAGGACGGTATTTCTACCGACCCGTCAGAAATCAAGGTTATAGTGGAAATGCCCTTACCCACAATAGTGAAGGAAGTATATGTCTTCCTCGGTCATATAAATTATTATCACATCTTTATAATCGACTATGCCGGCAAGGCATGCCTCAAATAATTTAGTTGTGGTAGATCCTCGCTGGACCGAAGAACGAATTAAGGCCTTTCAGGAGCTGAAAACAGCCCTCACCACAGCTCCCATACTCCGCTCGCCAGATTACACGAAAGAGTTCCATGTGCATACTGATGCAAGTAAGTATGCCATTGGAGGTCTTCTTGCGCAACTGGACGAGTATGGCAAAGACTTCCCAGTACGTTTCTTGACCAGACAACTGGTGCCTGCTGAAGTAAACTATACAACCACCGAGAGAGAAGCATTGGCGATGGTCTATGCTGTACAACAACTAAGACATTATTTATTAGGCCAGACCTTTGCATTCTACACAGACCATCAAGCCCTTCTATATATCGTTAGTAAATCCTGTAAAACGGGACGTATAGCTTGATGGCTGTTGATTTTATAGGGATTTAATCTTCGCGTAGTCGTTCGGAAAGAGACCCAACATTTCATGGCGGACCACCTTTCCCGACTACCAAGTGAAAGCAACTGCACCAGTCAACGATGATCTCCCTGATGCATGTCTTTTTTAGATCGATGCTACGCCCTTATGGGCTGAGGAGATCACTCAGTTCCTAACAACAAGCAGACTCAAAGAAGGCCTAAGTACGGTGACAAATTTTTTTTTTTTTGCTAAAAGCAGCGCTCTTTCAATTAATTGCGGGACAACTTTACAAAAGGGGCATTGACGGTATCATTCGACGATGTGCTTATGAATCTAAGATATGACCGATCATATCTCAGGCTCATGAGGGCATCGGAGGTGGCCACTTTTCTGCTAAAGTCACAACGAAGATTATCCTTTGAGCAGGACTGTGGTGGCTATCTTTGTTTAAGGGCACATTTGTTGTCATTAAAGCATGTGATGTCTGTCAACGAGCCAAGAAGAACACCAAAGCAAACTTCACGCCACTGACTCCCATTATAGAAGGCGAAGCCTTCCATAAGTTTAGAATTGACTTTGTTGGACTAATCAGTCCAGCAGCAAAACATACCCAAGCTCGTTACATCCTCATAGCGACAGATTACGCCACTAAGTGGGTTGAGGCTTGAGCAACGAAGGACGCCAACGCAAAAACAGTTGCACGTTTTCTTTACAAAAACATTATTACACGTTTTGGCTATCCCATAGAGCTAGTTAGTGATCGCAACACACATTTTTTAAATGCTATCGTTGATAACCTCCTACACCATTACCTTGTCGTTCACAGAAAAAGTACACCGTACTATCCTAGATGTAATGGCCAGGCTGGGTCAACTAACAAGACAATATGTAAAATTTTGACCAAGATAGTTGAAACTAGTCGCTCTGATTGGGAAATAAAACTTTTTTTAGCTATTTGGGCTTACCGCACCACCCCGAAGAAAGCCACTAGGTGGGTTACCCCTTTCCACTTAGTATATGGTCAAGAGTCAATAATGCCAATAGAATTCTTAGTCCCGTCATTAAGAGTCATGGAAGCTTTTTCAACAGATCTCTGTGAAAAAATTGCAATCGAACAACAAGTCAAAACCAGGCTATTTACGTTAGCCCAGTTATGCGAGACAAGACTTATATCTTACCATGCACAACTAGTTAACAAACAACGCCAAAAGGCCTGACATGACCATCACCTACGCAATAAAGATCTACACTTAGGTGACTAGGTGCTTCTTTATACATCAAAGAAGCACCCGGACAAATTAAAATTCAAAAATGAGGGGCCATATGTTATTCATAAAATCTTTTATAATGGTGCAGTCCAGTTGCAAACACTTGACGGGATACTCCTAGACACTGTCGTAAACAATGGTCATCTACGGCGGTACTATGAAGAGTTGTTCTTTGTTGACCCAATTTAACATCTTTTCCCTAGTATATATTTTACAGTTTTTTATTTTTATTTTTATTTTTATTTTTATTCTATTTCCTTGCTTGTAATTCTCGTTTTGCATGCCTATTTTTCACCTCATTCCTTGTTTATCCTTCATACCATTACTTATGTACTTTCTATGCATTTTTTTTTCTTGTACATACTCGTGGGTCATGGATGTTCTAGATCAACAAATGATAGGCTACACCATAGAAAATGATTCTCACACTTTAGCCCCCTCATCTCTGTCTCTTTGGTATCTTAGGCATACTAACATTCCTCGAGATACACTTTTTTCATAAGAATTTCTACTCTGAGCCACAGTCATATTTTCCCTTTGAAGTTCTTCACTAGCATCAACCAGGTCCATTCCTTCATAATGACATTTTCTCAAATCTCAACCGATGTGCTTCTGTCAGATCTCAATCGGAGCACTTCTTTTGAATCTCGACCGGAGCATTTCTGTCAGATCTCAACCGAAGCGTTTCTGTCAGATCTTAACCAGAGCACTTCTCTCGAATCTCGACTGGAGCATTTCTTTCAGATCCGGAGCATTCTGCCAGATCTCAACCGGAGTGTTTCTGTCAGATCTCAACCGGAGCACTTTTCTCGAATCTCGACCAGAGCGTTTCTGTCAGATCTCAACCGGAGCGTTTGTCAGATCTCAACCGTAGCATTTTTGTCAAATGTCAACCGAAGCGTTTCTGTCAGATCTCAATCGGAGCACTTCTCTCGAATCTTGACCGGAGCATTTTTGTCAGATGTCAACCAGAGCGTTTCTATCAAAACTCGACCGAAGCGACCTCTTTGACCTCAACTGGCACAAACTATTAAATCTCGACCAGAGGCCCCAAATTCAAATCTCACAAACCGGCATGTCCCATCTCGCTCGAAACTAGAAGCCGACGACCATAAATGCCCTCACCCTCAACGAAGTGCAAATTCTAGGGTTTTCTGACAACGATATGCTGGTGATTTTCTTCCTACTATGACCGATCTTGGCGCTGAATTGCTCAATCTTTTTGTTCTTGTCTTCACACCATCTCTATCGACTATCAACTATCATCGTTAACATTCCACTGAGAGTGCCATCACCAAAACCTTACAACCTAACATCGCCAGTAGAATACATTATCTTACAAGTTTTCGCATGCTGAGGGGTAGTGTCACGCGAGCACTCATCACGCTCCCGTTACACTATTGAACATCATCACAATCGACATCACAAACTGTGTATTATTTTCCTCCCAGTTCATTTCACACACATATCCACCTTCACAAAATCACCATCCTTGACAAACACCTCCACATCTTCTACTTTTTGATATTCTACTTTCCATTCTTATTACCCCCACCTCATTCTGCTCCCACCCTTTTTTCATCATATTTCATTTGCCACCCACATTCCATACTGTTCTATCCAACACAACCCACTTTCACACACCTTTCCTTCCAAACCTCCATCTTTCACAACTCTTTTTCGTATCGCATCATACTTTGTTTTCCACACATATTCCAAACCCTTCTACACCGCCATTTTCACTTCAATCTCGATCGGAACCAGTCCTTCAGTCTCGACCGGAGCCCATCCATCCATCTCGACCGACACCCTCCCTTAATTCTCAACCGACGCCAGTCCACCAAATCTCAACCGACGCCCTTAACACTGTCTGAACTCTCAACCAACTCAGTTTTTTTAGAATCTTATTTCTTCCATTTTTCCACCATGTCGTCCAACCCAAGTTCCAGTTCTGACGATCCCAAAGCAAGTAAGCTCGACATCCAACTGTCCAAGTTAGATCTTACAGAGATGCAGACCTGGTACCAGTAGGCAGAGTCATTCTTCAAGGAAATTGAATTCCAGATCCCTGTCCTGACAGGTTATCAAAGCCCGTACCTAGTACATATGGCATATGCCAACTATCATGCAACGACAAGGTCATGCCAACTCATGGTTCCCCCTATCAAGAAGTATGTTTATAGCGTACCTTTTGTGGCAGTCAACTTGCAACCTTATGGGTTCCCTCGAGGACCAAATGTTGTCTCAAGGACATTCCAAAAGATAGAGCAAACGACAAACTTTAAGTACATCGATCCCTTTGTGGACAAGTGGAAGAACAAGGATGGGTACAGAGTGGAAGCCATCAATGATCAGCAGCTGCAAGCAGCATGTGCCTATCTCACCAGATGCACACAAAAACCATGGACAAAAGTGCTGAGGGTACCCATGTCCCTGTTTCACATGATGGCAGATTCACGACTGCATGCCCAGAGTCTCTATGATTGGGCACAGTTTGTTTCAAACTGCCTTCATGAGTGCATTAAGAACAAGCAGCCGATAACAGTACTCGGATATCTCTTGATAGATATCACCCTCCACCAAGTCCAGAATGGGCCAAAGCTTCAACAACACCTGCAGCTTGCGGACAAGGCATGGGACATTCCCATTGAGTCAAAAAAGTCCAAGCGTGCACGATCAAGAGCTACTTCACCATTGGGATCCCAGTCTAAACGAGTAAACACCAGTATACTCCCATTGGTACAGAGACAAACAAGTCCACAACCGGACCCACCAGCAGCTGCAACCTCCGAAGTTCAAGAGGCCGATACCTCCAAGGCCCAGTTGCCAGACACAAGGCAACAAATGATGCAAAAAAAGCTTTAAGCTAGGAGCACATCTCCAGCGGGATCAGTCTCAGATGGTTCCACTTCAGATGATGGAAGCTAATCCACGGCCTCACAACAACACTCGTCACTCTCACATGTCATCGACGGGGGTGATGGAGCAACTACCTCTACACCAGCACCTGACACGACAGTATCTTAAGTCACCGATCAGCCGGACAAAGTCACCACCCCACCCACATTGATTACCATGCCAACGCCACCAACATCACCATCAACACAAGTTTTTTTTTTGGGGGGGGAGAGGAGTGGGGATATCCAGTCCCCAGGACACGGAAGCGGCTCAGCAACCACAAGACCAACAACCACAGGCCCAACAAGTCCACACATTGGACAGATCACAATATTTTGATGCTACGGAAATAAGCGACGACGAGCCAGAGAAGGAGAAGCAGCCAAGAAGAAGTCTGACCCTTCTAGTGACACAACAGTTACTAACATCATCCCTCCACTCCCTCCACCTCCACCTCCATCTTCAGCTCTAACACAACGTTTATTTTTTGGTTTAGCCTCACCATCCCACACTCCAGATCAGTACCCAACCCTCACTAACCCTGAAAACCTCATCGAAGCAGCCAAGCGCTCGATGATTGGCCTATCCAAAATGAGCTACCATATGCATTGGTTGGTGAGCCGATATCAAATGCTCGAGAGCAAGGTCCAACATCAAGACCAGGAAATTACACATCATCAGAGGCTGGCCAAAAAAAAAGAAAGAGAGACAGTGAAAATCAAATTCGTGATGGCCGTGCAGAAGACCACTCTGGAAGAGGTTCAACAACAATTGAAGCACCAGATGGTCCAAATCGACCAAGTACGAGATGGATCATCGGGTGCAATGACAGTCGATGCTCCTCTAGTCAAGCCCGAGGATATTCAATTCCAGGCCCCACAGGCCTCATCCATCCGGATGGAAAAGTATGTAAGGCTAATCCAAGAACGAGAGGCCAAGAAGAAAATTTTTGAAAATATTGTGGCCAAGCAAGAGAAGATCATCCTGGAGTCCCACAAGCAGTTGGAAGACATGAGTAAGGCAGTGCAGCAAGTCTTGGACAAGGTGAACCAATTGTGGGACACGACGTGCAAGGCCAAAGTAGGCACTCATTCAAAGAAGCCACGAGACGATGATGGGAATGATGGAGTAGGAAATCAGGACAGGCAAACCCAACTTTCAGACGGTAGCTCGAGATCAGGTGGCCAGAGAGCCGATGCTGCTTTCAGGACTTTCCCCCGACCCCTCCCACCTTTAACCCCTCCTCCTGCTCTGCATTTAGTTTTTCCAAAACATTTATTCGAACTTACCTGATTCTTTCATCTTCCCTCTCTCCATCACCTTCTAGCAAAATAATGGGCCCATCAAAAGGTCCAATTGACACATACAAAGCCCAATGGGATGAGTTCCTCCAACAACTCCACTCCCCCGGTGCGGCGTATAATTTGTTAAACCCACCCCCTCCGAAACCTGTCGTTCCCGCATCCCTCTCTCCAGATCATTCCATCCATGACCTTCCATAAACTAACACCGACATGGGGGGTGATGATGACTTCTTGGCAGATCAACCAGAGACAAGAAGGTTCTCGCCCAGGAAAGACACGGGCGCAGCTGAGCCATCAACAAGCGAGTGAGCTAAAGAAAAAGATATGTGCACCAAGGCCCTAGATGATTATCTGGCAAGGCCATCACAACCACGAAGGACAACTTTCCCTACCAGGCCCAGAGGCAAAATGGCTGACACAAGAGAGTCAGAGAAGTTCGAAAGAAAATACCCTCCCAACATGAGGGGGATATTGATCAAAGCCAATACTCCACCAGGGCCAAGATCATTGCAGCGTTACAACCGCAACTGGAGTGGTGGAATAAAGTTCTAAAGGATAGCGACTCCAAGAGTATCTGAAGGCACCGACATGGAAGCGAGTGGATCCCTTCTACATGCCACTCAAACGCAGAAATCCATGGCCGGTAGAAAAGTCACAAGTGGAGGTGGTAAATTGGCCAGTCATTCCGGGGATTTCAGAGAAAATCTCTTTAGATGATCTGAGGCTGCAGTTACTCGACTTTGGAAACAAGTACAAAACAAGTGCCGATCTTTGCGTGCAAGAAAGTGCCGAATATTGCACATCTATGGCCTTTTTGATGCAGCAAGATTGTTTCTGGGATTGAGGCTAGGGTCCCATCAAGATCAACCCGAATGTAGCCCTCCAGTCGGAAGAAGACCATGAGATGATGGCCAGGCTATACTACAGAGCGGCCTTCATGTCGTCACACTATGTGACCATGGTGAAAGACTGGCAGTAAATGGGCTTTGTGGAAAAGATAAGAGAATACCTGGGGCCTCTCAATTTCGGAAGTAAGCTCCGCTTCCAAGTGTTTGAAGCCTTGGGGTGAAAGATGAGTGAGAGAAAGCAAACGACATGACGACGAGGCGAGCAGGACTCGCAAGAAGTTCTCAAGAGGGCTGAAATGTAGTGGCCAATTGAGAGACTTCTAATTTTGAGGAATAAGTTTTGCGGATAATAAGCACTTGATTTTACGGAAGCGAATGAAGATCCACACTTTCCAAGTGCCAAGCGGAAAGTCATCACCGGTGTTGCAGTGGGTCCTTGTTGTAAAGCTGACTCAGGTGCACCCAGTGTGCCCTGTAAGACTCTAAGGGGTGATGCTCCCTAAGGTCCCAGAGCAAGTTAGAACGTCAAGGACCGAGCCTCCGACCTGTGGTGAGCCAGTCAAGTAGTCACAAGTCATGAGCTAGCTCTGGAGCTCGAGTCATGGCCTAGTCAGGAAGCAAGTTGATTCTACCGTCGGGACGGCTCCTGGGACCTATGTCCGGGAGCCAGACTGATTCTGCCAGGCTTAATCAGCAAAATAAAAACTAAGTCCTAAAAAGCGTGCTTTACCAAAAAGCACTATGTTTTAGAATAGAGGGGCTGCGCCGAATCACAACAGAACTATAGGGGGAGTCTGGCAGACAGAAACTTGGGCAGCTCATTCAGCGCCAGGAATCCAGTCGCCAGGTCTCAGCTCCCTCTACCAGCACGAGCCAGGCACAATGCCCAGCACGTGTTGGTGGTCCCGAGATCGGTCAGTCTATGTATGAATGTAACCTCTTCCAAATCTAATAAAGTTGATCCTTGGGGATGATTACCATTTCGGTTTTGCCTCTGGGACTGGTCCAAGTGGAAGGACCCTTACTACAACCTTTTTGCGTAGCCGGTGCCTAAGGGTCCTCGTCATCGACGTGTGGCTTGCCACTATGCCAATTGGTCAGTTTGGCGACCACTATGCCTCTGGTTTCATGTGTGGCTTGTCTTTTCCTTTGGTTACCTTTTGGGGATGGATTCTGAGTTGGCTTTCGGGTTGGTTGGGATTCCAGTTTTCTTAAGTCTGAATGGTTAAGCTTGTAAAGTTTCTGAGTTGGTTTTTACGTAAGTGCATGATGGATGAATGTTAGACTTAAGCGTGTGTTGGGAAAATCGCTCAAGTCCCAGCGCCCCTTTGAGGCGCCGGCGCAATAGTCCTACAACAGATTAGGGGTGGATAATGTTAGCAGATTCTAGAGACTCCCCAGATGCCGAGCCAAGCCGAAGACATAGAATACCTCTCACCCATGACTGAGGAGGTCTCAGAAGGAGGAGAGCAGAAGAAGCTGAGAGCCAAGCATGAGAGCCGAGAAATTACTAGCTAGGATGACAATGAAATATCTATGTGAGCCTACATGGTGTATCCCAGAGAAGGAACGACCATATAGGAGCTAGTAATATTTCCTAGGCATTGTAAATAAATGTAGACCCCCCTTAAATTAGTTAGAGTGAGCCACCTTTTGATGGTGACCTTTAGTGGAAAGGCAAATTCCACATGTAGTTTCTAATTTGGTGGAATTGCCACTTGGGCTCCACATGGGCAACCTTCTTGCTTATTTAAGGGCCCCCCTCTCTTGTGAGGGAGCTTTGAATATATTTTCAAGTCCTCTTGAATAAATAAAGAAGATTCTCCATGATTTCTTGATAATTACTAAGCTCCTTGTTCATGGCAATGTTCTTGAGTGAAGTTTCTATGAGCATGCTTTGATTCCCTTGTATTGTAGATTAACTAGGTTCTTGTTTTCTTCCTTGCCTAGTTGTGGATTAGAATTCATTTCTTGTTGTGGAATAAGGTAGGAATCAGCATGCAAGTAAACTAAATAGGCTAGTTTGTGGTGTAGATCTTGCATACTTTCTTACATTCCAGTTCTTGATTGTTCTTGGGCATTCTAAGCATCAAGAGATGAGTGTTTCTTGATTCTTGGACTGTCAAAATGTTGTTAGAAATCTTGTTTCTTATTCTAGTAGATAATCTTGTTTTTGATTGCTTTCTGATTTAGTAGACAGTGGTAGGATTGCTCCATGTTCTAGAACGTTGATCTTCTTGAGCTAAGACTGGTTACATGGCTGGCTTATGCATGTAGCTGAGTATCGGATCCGTGACTCCCCACTGACAGGCTGGGGAATACTTGCTGTGAATTGAGAAAACACTTCTGCTGAAACCATTCTAATAAGAAGAACAAATTGCAAGGAACAATAATCTTCAGAGAATGAAGAAAGATTGTTAAAAGAAGAAGTAAAAGAAACAAAAAACCGTGTTCACAGATTCAGTGAATATGTGAACATTTTGATAGACATGCCCTACTCTCTTCTATCTTAATGTTTGACTATGGAAGTGATAACTTGAAATTTAAAAGGGCCCAATTACCCTATTCGTCGTTCTTTGCTTCACCTATCTCTTGTGAAGACTTTGTGAATCTCTTCTCTCTCCTAAATCCTATTTTAATCTGCCTCCATTCATGCTGCTGTATTTTACTTGTGTTGTAGCACAGTCTGCATATTTACATGTAAAATAAGATAGACGAATAAAACGTGACTATCTGCATAAATACAAGTAAATTTCCACGGGCGAAAAAGGTGACGCTTTCCTACAAATGCTAAAGGTGCCCTTATAGAAAAAGCAAAGGCACCATGTGAATCAGTTTTTAAGGCATTTGTCAGAGTGTTGTATTTTCATCAATGTTAATTTCAGTGAAGGCTGATGTCGCGGCCTTCTCACGCTCATCCCATGCAACTGTGCAATTAGATTTGACAACGACAACAACCACCCACGATCTCCCATAGATAGCACATCCACTTTGTACTTTCTTCATCCGCACACCTATAAAAATTATGTATATATTGAATACCATCTATGTATTCAAGACACGAAGCAAATGCGTCAAGCATAGCATCAGAAGCGTATCAAAAATAGACATTGTAGATGCTTTCGCGCATTAATTTTTTTTCTTCCAGATCTGTATTGTCAATAATAGATTTATCACCTTTGTAGACTGTGTGATTAGCTTTGTGAAGCACGTGGTTTCGTCCGCTATTGTCTTGTGCTCACCTGCATTATTGACCTGTATATTTCGCTATACTTAATCTGATTACAGCTCTGTTTGTTCTGCATTCAGATTTGTGTCAATATTGCAATGCCTTTCTACATTCTGTCTGACTTTCTTATTGCTTAATCTGGTAGTCTGCTCTTCGCAAATTATTATTAGTCTAGTTGTTCGCGACTAATATTTAGTCTTGCCTTTCACGACTAATTCGCGACTTATAATCAGTCTAGATATTCGCAAATAATTTGCGACCAATAATTTGTCTAGCTATTCGCGACAAATTATCTTTCTGATTTTTTATGCTTAATGTTTGGCTACGTAATCAGCTCAAACATGATTTCTATCACTAACATTCTGTTTGTGCTTGATAGGCATAGTCATACTTAAGGAAAGAGTGAGATAGCTTATTCCGTTGCGCGCGAACATTTTCCATTTGAATTCGTTTCTTTTTTGAGTTTCGAGTTCGCTTCTTTTTATGTTCGTTTCTCTTCGAGCTATTTTTGTTTCTCACACTCCTCTTTCCCAACATGGTATCAAAGCTATTTTCTGTAGCCTGATAAGCTTCCACAATAACAAGACTCTACTAGCCGATAGAGTAATTGTCTTCTTGTTCTATAATTTAGCACTAGATTTTCATACTTGAGTCACTGATAGTTTTTCCTATCACCTAGACTAATCTTCCACATGGATTTCCAAGGGAAAGTGTAGCGCAGGCATCCCAAAGGGAGCCGGGAAGCACGACTTAGCTTCCCAGCCTTCAACTCTTGCCGTCCAAACCCACTTGACATACAAGCAGCCAACTCGCCAACAACGATCAGACTTAACCAACTGGAAGTTCAGAAACCAACGTTGAGATCCAACCTGGTGCCATGCCAGATTGGGGATCCCGATGTGGGTGACTTCCCTCCAAGCAAGCTGCCCGACATACATTATAGGAGTTCCAAGGCCCAAAAGGGATGTCTAAGAAATGCCACGTAAGAGAGAGAAAATCGTCGGATTTTAAAACTCCGACCCAGTTTTTGGTCTGCCCACACAACTCCGATGACTTGACCTCACTAGTAACGTATATAGTTAACTAGAAGTTGGGTAGCCGCAACGCGTGGGGTCCATACTTCAAGATTCTATTTTCTACTATTAACTAACATAACTTCTCATGTAAATGCAAATCGTATTGCACATCAAAGTTTTCTTTCCATCTACTCAAAGCGTTCACATCAATGAAAAACAGTCTTATCGATCTGAAAATCATGGTAAGAAACTTTGAATATTTTGGATAACAATGAGCGCCAACGTGAATCTAAATTTTTGCAATTCTGAAAATACGGAGTGTGTTGGATCAAATTGAGTGGTAAGGTTATTTCAAACTTTTGCAATTCAAAAATTTGCAATTTCAACACACATCTATTGAAAAAATATTTTGCTTATTTTGCTCATAACTACGAAGCATTGATTTTGCATATCAAGCAAGAAACATGGAGTGTGATGGATCAAAAAGAGCGCCAAGATCATTTCAAACTTTTCCAATTATTATTATTTTTTTAATTAAGACGAGTTTTAATAGTTTACAAGATATATAACAAGTTGGTTTTCTACTAGATTAATCTATCGATTATTAAGATGTCTAAATATCATCTCCATATTGATCTTCCCACAGAATATGCTCCACTGTCGAGAAAAAATCTGAAAGGATCCACCTTACCAGCTCACCAAAGGACGGAAGACATGAAACATTGTGATCTATGGGTTGATGGAAGTTTGTATCCAATCGATCCAAGCTCAATGCAACATCCAAATTTTAGATTGGTCACACAACTCATACTGTTTTTGTGTGAAGGACACAATGGTCTATTGGGTTATTGTGAAAGATTGAAAAGTTATGGCATTAGCAATTCAATGAAAAAAATGCATTGTTCGGAAAATATGTTGAATAGTTTGCTTACTGACCACCGAGAAAGAGAAACTATTTTTTTGCAAACAAAAGAAGAGAATGAAATCTTGAAGATAGATAATTCTCGTTTGCAAGATATTATATTAAACCTCAACCAAGAAACTGACAATATGAAACTAATTGTACAAACATTGCGTACCTCATATTGTCAAATAAATGTAGAAGTAAACACATTACGGAAGAAAATATTGAACAATAAGCAAAAAAGAGTTATTTTAAAAAGTATTGACGAGCTTTCAACAAGTGGGGGTCAATGTAAAAAAAGAATATATGTTTTCAAGTAGATTATGATCTAAACTATTCATGTGTTTTGTTTCATCTAGCACTCAATGATTGTGAATTGTTTTTTTTTCTGAATCTTATTTTTCTTTTGCAGATTAGCTTTAGCCACCAATGAAAATCTGAAAGACAAGGACATGATTGGAAAGTCTTTGAGTGCAGTACTTACAGCCAAGTCAACAACGAGTCTACTTGGAAATCAACGATATTCTCGAATCAAGTCCAAGATTGCAGAGGCCCTTATGGGCAAAGTCGGCAAGATCATTGACCAAAAATTGATACAAGGGGCATGTGATTATTCTGGTATTAGCAGGGATGTATATGACACAATGTTTAAAATTATCAAAGAGGCATTTGGACAAGTACATATAAAAAAATTTCCTATTCCTTGGCCCTTTCAAATCAAATTAGAGAGGGTTGTGTTAAACAGGGGTTTGCAAAATATCATTGGTATTCCTTACCATATAAATGTGTTGAAAATTCCAGAATTCACACGTGTGGGGAATGTTCACAAGAGTGACTGATCTTGATTAAGCTTTGTGATTGACACAGTACCTGGATTCTAGATTGTTCAACAAGATCTAGTTCAAAAGATATGGCTAACTCACAATCTAGCATGCTAATCAATAGACTATGATAGCAATGAATCAAAGAATGATTAAAAGTACAATATTACAATGCATAAGCATTCGTCTCAACACGAGTTAGAGAAAGAGAGAGCTAGAGAGATAACAAGAAAAAATAGTTTAGATCCAACCAAGCATGAGATAGCTACAAAACTTTGGTTCTTCATTACTTTGTGAATGAGAATGATATGTACATATATAGGAGAGCCAAAATTCGTGGTAGTCCTTGCATTCAATGCACATCCTACACCTATTCAAGTGCAAACAACTATTAACTTGACACCTAATTGCTAGCATGCATAGGTTGCACCTAACTTCTACCTACTTTCTCCAAATGGCAATTTCTCAACTAGCCATGTACAAATCTACATGCATGTGTCCATTAGAGTGATTGCATGCTTTGCATGTCACTACGGAAACTTAGGACATTATGCATTTATTGTGGCTCGAGTTTCTACAAGGTCATAATTGACCAATTCCATGTGAATCTCTATATGCATGTCAAACTAGACATTGTCAACATTATTGCATATCGTACTAGACCAACTAGACTTTATGCATGTCACTGAAATTTGATCTACCTAACCCAAACTCGCCCTATTCTACAAGGATATGTGCTCAATTCACATACCTTGGATATGTACAAAATATTTACATGGGTAGGATCCCTCAAACATTAACAACAAATGATAGATATGTTTTACAATTTTTAACACTCCTGCTTAAAATATATCTATCTGATGTTGGTGAAGATCCTTTGAGTTTGGATTCTTTGCTTTGCATTTGAAGTGAAGATGAACAAAGAATCCATCATAGTAGTGTGCTTACCAAATCCATGATAAGTTCTCTTTGATAGAAATCTTTTCCAAATGCCTTTGAAAAATATTCCACCAACCTGCTACTATGCCAATGTACCTCCTGCATGTCTGATGTCGATCCTGGGTGTGCAAAGTCCACATGCATGAAGTTGGCTGCAAGAAAGACTAAAAAAAATCGAGGCTTCCATGCCTCATCATGACCACAAAGATCATGCAGACCAAGATTGTACCATGAGCAATATTCAAGATTAAGCATACTAGCTTCACTATTCCAAAAAATATGGACTCTATCCAAAATGGATCTAATCTTGAAACCATAGTCAAACTTTATCAAATTAAGGCTAAATACTTTCTTGAGGGTGTAAGTGTCCTCAATGGATGCTTCACTTAACCTCACAAGAAGTTTACAATATGCCTCAATACATGAAAAAACTCCTTTATTCAAACTATGAGTACTAAACTCATACTTGCTCTTACTCAATTTAAGAGCATACAAATGATGGTACAACATCTTGCTTTCTAGATGTTTTGGAAACATAATCAAGTCACAAAAGACAAGAAGTAATTCCAAACTAAAGACTTCATTCAAAAACAGAATAGTCTTACTTGATCTCTGAGATAAGAAAATCTCAATTAAGCAAGATACATCATTAATCAAAGAAAAAGAACAATAGGTGAGTAAAACAAAATGAATACCACCTTTACTTTTCTTTTCTTTTCCATGAAATAAGATCAACAAGGACTCGGCCTTGTACAATGATGAAGATCTCCTTGGACATGCATGTTGAGGATACTCCTCCTCAAACCTTGACCTCATCACAACTTGATTACTTGCCATAGTAATGACTTGTGATGCACTATGAGACACTGTGCTCTCGACCACTTCCAAGATAGAAAATAGATCTTCAAAATCAAGAACTTCTCCATGCTCAAACACCTTCGAGATGGAGAGTGTAAGGCTATGTAGCCTTCCTTGGTGGATAAGCATCCAACCATGATCCACAGACTAGGATCACCATCCTTCTTTCTTTCCAAGAAACCACATACAAAGCAATAGTCTTCAGGAACACTGAGGTATACAACCTTAGGCTTATAATCGAACAAGACTTCATAAAGTGCACTCCTTCCATTAGCTTCATAACTCCATAAAGTTTTGCATGATGGAACATACACATGCACCAAAAAACTTGAAGAGACAAGACACAGCCAAATGTAAGTTGTGGATCCATCAATAGTACATGCAAAGCAAGAAACACCTTCCTTTCTTACTGATAAAGAAAGATGAACATCGGAATGTTCCAACTCCATAGAATGTTCTGTCTTTTTAGAAGACATTAAATATGGATTCATAAGTGATTTTGCCAGAGAATAAGCCACTCTTGGCTTGATCTCCTTGACTATAATAGGCATAGACCTGAAGTTGGAAACATACAACTTCCTATGCCATAGCTCCTCCTTGGAAACATAAGTCATCAATGCAGCATCACATAAACTTGAATTTTCATGCACATCTAGCTTGAAAATACCTCCATATCTAGATCCACTTGCAAGGATCTTATCTTCTTTCTTTATGAAACAACCATTGATATTGAAATCTAGTTCATAACCATCCTACACTAATCACACTCTTTGTGAGACTAGGCACATAGAGAACATTGGAAAGTGTAAAATTCATAGAAGATGTAAGTTTTAAGGAACAACTTCCAACACCTTCAATTGCACATGCATCACCAATTGTTGTGTATATTGATTTCTTAGGATCTAGAACAAATTCAATAGAAACAAAAGAATCTTTGGAGCAACTCGTATGAGTTGTTGCTTCACTATCAATATACCATGATACATTATTAAAAGGTAAAGAAGAAAAACTAGACATCAGAAGAGATGCCTCTCCACAACTTGCATGTGAGTCTTCTATGATACAACTGGTTTGAACTTCTTGTGTCTTCTTCTTGAAGTTAGAAGGATGAGATGACTCATCTTCTACTCCACCGTAGTCTTTGTTCTTTGCTTTTTTCTTGGTGAAGGCACAAGAGTACTGGTTCTTACTCCTCTTTCTTGACTTGATCTTGGCTTCATGAAGGTTTTTCAGAGTCTCCCAAGTCTCCTTTGCTGAGGTGCATGAACTAATCTCTCTCAACATCTCATCAGAGATGTTCAATTTGATGATATGTAGAGCAATTCTTGCTCTCTTCTTTAATCTCTGAGCCTCATCAAAAGCTGCAGGTTCAACTTTAGTTCCAATTACAATATCCATTACACCATAGAGAATCAACAAGGATTCTATCCTATCCTTCCAAACTGAATAGTTATAGGTGTATGGTCTTTCACTAGCTTGAAAGAGACAATTTCCTACAGATGTCATAAATGTGAAGACTCTTGTAATTGGACTGCAATATGTTTGAGCTTGTTCCTATCTGACTTAGAGTTGCTACTCTCTTTCACTATAGGTATTTTCAAAAATTGTACTACTCCCTATGTGAAACACATGCAACTGTATTTGAGACAGATCTCAAATATTCCACAAGACAAGCTAACTAGATCAGATACACAAAGTGGATTGGGACACTTTGGTTAGTTTGAATCCTACTTTTGGCACGTGTGAAATGCAACAAAAGAAAACACTATTGACACTCAGAAGGCTCAAAGGGTGTTCAATTACTTCAAACTCAGTCTTGATCTTTAGTTTCTTGTGTAGGATGCTCAAAACCATGAATTTAGAACAAAGTAAAAATTGATTCAAATCAAAATGTTGTCACTCGGATTTTGGACCTATCCTAATCCTCTTTAAGAGCTTATAACTCTTGCTAGACAGTTGAGATTGATTTGGTTTCAATTTCTATGGAAAGTACAGATCATAAGCTTTCCATCAAGCTATAACACTACTATCTTTGGGTCTATCAGCAAGGAAAACAAAGGGACTGAAAATCTCTGATTTTCACATGTGCGGAATTCCAGAATTCCGTACTACCTCAATTCAGGCCTGAAAATTCAATTCAGGTCCGATTTGATCCAATTACACTTCAGAGAAATGTTAGAAAAGGTGAAAAACTGTTTTTTTTCTCTTGTTTATCTCTCAATTTCTTGTACTATCATGGAAACTAGCATGCAAAGCCTAATGAGGCTCTGAAACCATGTTGAAAATTCCAGAATTCACACGTGTGGGGAATGTCCACAAGAGTGACTGATGTTGATTAAGCTTTTGATTGTTTAACAAGATCTGGTTCAAAAGATATGGCTAACTCACAATCTAGCATGGTAATCAATAGACTATGATAGCAATGAATCAAAGAATGATCAAAAGTACAAGATTACAATGCATAAGCATTAGTCTCAACACGAGTTAGAGAGAGAGAAATAGAGAGATAACAAGAAAAAACAATTTAGATCCAACCAAGCATGAGATAGCTACAAAACTTTGGTTCTTCATTATTTTGTGGATGAGAATGATATGTACATATATAGGAGAGCCAAAATTCATGGTACTCCTTGCATTCAATGCACATCCTACACCTATTCAAGTGCAAACAACTATTAACTTGACACCTAACTGCTAGCATGCATAGGTTGCACCTAACTTCTACCTACTTTCTCCAAATGGCAATTTCTCAACTAGCCATGTACAAATCTACATGCAGGTGTCCATTAGAGTGATTGCATGCTTTGCATGTCACTATGGAAACTTAGGACATTATGCATTTATTGTGGCTCGAGTTTCTACAAGGTCATATTGACCAATTCCATGTGAATCTCTATATGCATGTCAAACTAGACATTGTCAACATTATTGCATATCATACTTGACCAACTAGACTTTATGCATGTCACTGGAATTTGATCTACCTAACCCAAACTCGCCCTATTCTACAAGGATATGTGCTCAATTCACATACCTTGGATATGTACAAAATATTTACATGGGTAGGATCCCTCAAACATTAACAACAAATGATAGATATGTTTTACAATTTTTAACAAAATGTAATTCATAACTCAAAACATGGCACTTTGTCATATGATTCTACCAACAATATGTTTGTAGATCTGAATCATTTACTGAGATTTATCGTAAAGTTTTATGGAATCACAAATGAAAGTGTTGAAAAATTGATATTAGTTCTCAAGTTAGATGAATCAGAAGTAATAAAGGGACAAAAGCTGGAAAGGGTTAGTGTTACAATTATGAATGGAGCATTAAGCAATACGATAAACTCGGAGAGTCTTGAATTCAACGTGCAGTCCGAAAATAATATTTGGTGGTTGGCAGCTTTCCAGGTTTAAATCTATTCTATTGAGTACTAGCAACTAATTCATTTCAAGAATTAATGGTTTTGTGTTTTAAGCTAATATTGTTCTGTTATTATAGATCTGAGTTCAATTCTCCTAAAATAGTTCATGATTTTGTGTTTCAAACAGGTTTTAAAAGAAGATCATGACATTCTCTTTTGGATTTTTAGTGAAACAGAATATGCAGAGATAATTAAGAATCATATGAGCGACACACCACTCAATGTTCCTGGAATAGGTGATTTTAAGGTGGAATGACATTTGGCTAGAAACCTGAAGTCGTTGAAGTGCATGTTCAACGTCTCACATGGAGCAAATTCAAAACATCCATGTCTCTATTGCATGACATGTCGAAGAGCACGAGAGTTTCAAGGGATATAGAAGACCCGACTTGGAAACCAGTATTACCGATTCCGCTTAAATATGTTCACATTTGTACACTACATGGAGAGGTTAGAATTATAGAAAAATTGATACACCTTCATATTTGGTTTGCTTGGAATACTAAGCCAAAGTCATTAGCCAAAAAGGCAATAGCTCGACTGGAAGAAGTTTTATCAAAAGCGGGACTTCATAAAGGACACATTAAAATACAAAAGGACGAGAAGCTTTTAGGAAAAACGGGAAACATCCCATGCAAACCAAGTATAGGAGGATAAGCTCGTTGTTTCTTATCAAATCATTCCGGAAAACCAACTGAAATCCAGTACTCAATTTTAATAGATGTACTCAATGCCACAAAGGATTTTGAAGAAAAAGGAACAATGAGGATTAAAAAAGTTGAAGTTTGGACAAAGCTTGACAACATGGTCAAATTGCTCAGAAAAGATAAACTATCTGATACTGATGTCCTACTAATTGAGAAATCAACAATTGAGTTTGTGGATGCAGTTAAAGACGTCTGGGGTGAAGATCATATTATGCATTATATGGTAAATCTCTTTTCAATGTAACTAACTCTTCGATTTATAATCTCATTGCACATATGCTAAATTTAAAATGATAATATGACAATAATTGTATCTCTGATATTGCAGCACATTTTATGATATCATGCATCATTTTTTGCAAAAGCTTACGGCAGTTTAAGTATTTGGTCATCACAAGGAATGGAGAAATTGCATTGGAAAGCCAGAGCAGCATTTCATCGAAACACACAACACAGTGGAACATCTTAAAAAAATAGTTACATTATCCAGCTATTTCAATAGTTCTACAGGCATATTCAGATCCGATATAGAACTAGATCAACAAATTATCAGAAATTCAGAAAGGCGTGCAAATTTATAGATGAAAATAATATTGATGCAAGAGCCAACCCATAGTAAATTTCATGATATCAGACGAAAAAAGTATTTGTATTATATCGCATTATATGTAGTACAATGCAAGGCAAAATCATTGTTTCTCTTTGTCTTAAATGATCAGCTTTGTTGTGTGGTCATGAAGAATTTTTTTTCTATGATATGAATCTAGAAAATCAATCAATCTTCTTTTGCTCAAGTCAATGTATCCAGAGAAAACAACTAAGGAGGAAGACCTTTTCGGAACTTCCTCAGCTACATAGCCAAACACTTTTATGGCAATGTCTCTCTTCACAGAAATAATTTTATATGTATTCGGAGGGCATTTATGCCCGTTTGAGAAATAGGATAACGCTTTAATTGCCATTAATATTGTCGCAGCATCTGAAGAAAATTTGCTATGATGAATGCAAATCTCTTTATTTACAAAGCACTTCAAATAATTGGACAGGGATGAATCCCTTTGTCGTGATCCCTGGCCTTCCCTCAAATATCCCTGCCTTGTTGCAAAGGCATCCACCTCAACAATAGCCTATAAAATACGATAAAAGGTCACATGTCTTGTAAAACAAAATGGCTATATTTGAATAAAAATCTCATTAAGATAAAACCAGATTTACCTACCAGATCACGCTCGTCAACCTCAATAAGTGCAACAGTATGTAGATCATGACCATCAACAATGGTCGTCGAAGCACTAGATGGACTAGTTTCCGAAGACTGTGACACATATCTCCTCCGGATTTTCAGAAATTCCTCCTCATTGGGCAAATTGGCCTGGTATGCCTTGATTTCAGACATGATTGACTGCAGTGCTTCAGTCCCATCCATCCATTCATCTCCGTCTTTGTAATCAATAGAAGCACGTAGATCATCATCACCGTCGAGATCTATGAAGTCCTCGAATTCTTTGATGAAATTAGACAAAATTGATAATATTTCGTCCTCCCTCAAATCAAGAACATCTCCAACATCATTCAGTGAGAGGTATGCGACACTATTCATGTAATACATTGGCAAATCCAGGAGAGTCTTGGTTTTGTCATATGGATTCACGTCAGATAAGGAAGAAATGGACAATGCACGAGACTCGGCTGGGTCGTACATTGAAGCCAATCTTGCCTCCTCGTCAGCACCCAAGGTGTCATCAATAATAGCTGACTCTGATATCATAGAATCGGTTGATGATGAGGCACCCTCAATGCTAAGCGTCGAAGTTCTTGCCTCATCAGAAATGAGAACACAAAGATAAAACACAAAGCCCATGCCTTCCTGCAAAAAATGACATGATCGATTGTGCTGGTCACAAGGGACCACACGTTTAAAATCACTCACGATTTTTGTGAATCGTCGGTTGTGGCTTTGCTTTGAAGATGGTTGGGCAAGTACTAGGTCATGGAAATAGATGAAGTGTAGATTATCCATGATCAACATAGACTGATTCAGACTATCATAATACTCCTTATACAACACTGGAAAATATGATTTATGTTATGATCCAAACCTCTCAATATCAAAAGACATATTGAAATACGTCTTATAGTGACCTATGTAGTTACCAACATCGGATTCAACGAGGAAGGAGTGCAAAGCAGAATCAAAAGTATTAGAGGATGATGCGACCATCTCGAAAGTACGACCAATATGGCCGAGTATCGCTACGACACGGGGTGGCAGGGAGTCAGAAGACAATCAAGACTTCCTCGCGTGATGGCGATATTGGCGAATGACCTGATATCGGAATGACGCGAGGGATCTTAGATCGTCTAGAATCTCTGCAAGATTCTCGCGTGGTAGCGATACTGCAAATAAAAAGAATTGTTCACACACTGCGAGATACAGGGAGTGAAAATCCAAAACTTAGCGAAAT
Organism: Diphasiastrum complanatum; assembly: GCA_029204225.1. Lineage (NCBI taxonomy): Eukaryota > Viridiplantae > Streptophyta > Lycopodiopsida > Lycopodiales > Lycopodiaceae > Diphasiastrum > Diphasiastrum complanatum. Next base: position 51,667,710 of record CM055093.1, read on the forward strand.
GTTTTAACTGATCAAAAAACATTTATATAGCTAAAACCAAGAAAATCCAAGCTGTACACTCGTCGATCCAACAACAAATCAGATCTATGACGCGTTGTACAACCGTCCACACGTGCGAGACCACACGTGCTACAATACGCGTCAATCTGCCATTCGCCACGTGCCCACACGTGCAAGATCACACGTGCCAGAACACACGTCACTAAACCAGTGGACCATGTGGACACACGTGCAAGTTTCACACGTGCGGATACAGTGGTGTAGGTCCCACCATCAGGTACTGATTGGCCACATGACCACATGTGTGAGCCTATACGTGCAAGAACACATGTCATTGATCCATTTCGGCCACGTGTCCCCATGTGGGGTTCCCACATGTGTTGATCCAGACGTGCAGTTTCACACGTGCGTATGCAGATGTGTGGTTCCACATGTCAGCTATTGAGTGGGCCACGTGTCGTTGGTATTCACACGTGCCAGTTTTTCTCCCCTATATAAGTCCATTCCCGGGGATTGTACAGGTTTTCGCATAATTTGCTGGCACGTTTGATTGCATCCATACGAAATGCAATTGTGATATCGCCATCACGCGAGCGACCTTCTCCCCATGCGCGTTCCTTACACCCTCTCGCGTCGTACCGATATCAGCTTGACTTTCCCAATATCGTCATCATGCGAGCCCTTGCCTCTCCCTGCCTGACTCTACCACTCTCTCGTGTCGTAGTGATATCACAGTTAGAGTTCTCAGTGTCTCTTCTGTTGTGTCTCTATCCTCACATAATATAGATATTCGACCTCAATGGCTCGGACGAAGCAAACCGTTAGGCTTACCAGTTTTGTTCATTCGTTCCGTCCCCAGACATCTGAACCTGTACGTCCGCAAAGACGCGGTAGACCTAGCTGTCTATTGTTGAGGGACATCAGGGCCTTGCAGAGGAGCACCAAACTTCTGATCCTGAAAGCAGCCTTCTACCGGGTTGTGAGAGAAGTTACACAAGACATGGCCACCCATCTGCCCTATGTAGTGAGGTGGAATATCACTACATTGGAGGCCCTCCATACTGCATACGAGGATTTCCAGACAAAATTGTTTGAGGATTCGATGCTGTGCTCCATTCATGGCAAGAGGGTGACACTGATGCCCAAGGACATGCTTCTTGTCATGAGGCTTCAAAACACCTATGACAACATTTTTAAGTCTGGATTCACACAGAGGCAAGTTCCTCTTGAAAGGGGGTCTGTCCCACCCCGCAAAAAGAGAAAGCAAGCACAACCCAAGCGTTCACAACCCAATCCCAGGTCTCTCAACTCTTCACCCTCACCTCCTCCCATTAGAAAAGATCTGGCTAGTACGTCTGCAATTCCACTGGTTGAGAATCCTCCCGTAACCCCTGATCTTCAACTGCACGATTCTCCTTCTATACATGAGGATGACCTCAATACAGTGGTAGACATGATTGTTTCTGATGTTGATGCAACTGATAAAGAGTTGCACATCAGACTTCCGAATGAACCTAAAGACACATTTTTTGATTCTGAGAGGTACATTGATTTTGACTTGTGTATAGCCAAGAAAATAGATCATCTCGGAGGGGAGTTTATGTTTTGTATAGACGATATTAATTTTGCAATGCATATCAAAGACCCGCATTGTAGGGAGCTAAAAGAGAAGACCTCATATATCTCAGACACAGTAGTTGAATCTGCTTGTGCATACTATCTACATAAATATACATATACAATCACGAAGGAGATTTTTGTTGTATCTCCATTTTTTGGGCATCTGTTGAATAAAGAGAGGAAAGCCAGAAGGCTCTTCAAGCACACCAGCAAAGAGGCGTCAATGTTCATCATCCCATACTGTTCAAAGTAAGATAGTTTCTTCTTGTTATATCTATTTTCTGTAAGATTTTTCTTTTGGAAACTCTTATAGATTCTAGTAATTCATTGCTTGTCTCTTTCTGACAGCAAACATTGGAGTGTGCACGTCATATCCATGAAAGTGGATTCGACTGGAAGTTGCACACCTGTGTGCATGACAATGAATTCTTTGCATACCACCCATTCCATTATTAAATCCATGTACAAAAGGATGGTGGAGCTATTGCCCAGGCCGGATGGGTTGGTTGTAAATACCAACATAGAGGTTGTTGATGCAAAGGTAAAAGAAATCTTTTTACGTATTTTATTTGTAAGATGGCATGTAGTTTAGAATTATATTGAATTATACTTTAACAATTTTTTGCTGTGATTTCTCAGTCTTTGCAACAAGACGATGCTTTCAACTGCGGATGGTATTCAATCTGGAATGTTAAATCGTTCTTGGATTGGTATATGGTGCAACCTTCAGATGCTAGTATCCGTGAGGTATTTTTTTCAATGTTCTAGTATCCTGATGATCTATTGTTAACTTTGTGAATTTATATATTTTAAAACATTGGCTAATACATACATACACTCGATATTTTTTTTTGTAGTTCCAATGTCCTGAGGTATCAACAAATGCGATTCATCAGTATCGGCATGAAATGTTGGAAATTTTACTATCATGTGCAAGGCCCTACAAGCATGAAGGTGCCTCAGATGAACCTGCCAGGGGATCCGTGGATGAGGTTACAATGCTCGAGGATATGCCTCAGGCACCTTTGATTGAAATGTAAATATAGTTCTGACAGACACAGAGAAATATATCATCACATGATGATCCATAGAACAATAGATAGGCAAATAGAAAGTGGGCTATTACTGAATGCCACAAATATATTATATCAATTTCAAAAACAATGTACATTTTTCAAAATACTAAATACAAATTGCTTGATGAAATCTTGAAGTCATTTGAGACTTCTTTGTATTCCTTTCTTTTTGAAAAACTACATTGATGTTGCTCGTCTATCATCACAATGTTTATGCAGTTTCAACAATTTCTATGCTTCTATTTAAGTCCTTGCACTCTATGCGACTTTCTTGTCTTGGTCTTACCTGTACATCAAAGAAACTTGTTAAACAATATCAACATTGAGATTATGTCAAATGAAATATTGTAATACCGAAAACACTGAAACATGTTTAAATAAAATCATTGAAAGTCATTTCAAATGTGTACTGGAATAAATACACATACACCTACCAATCTCTTGTTGACTCAAAAACAGAAGTGTTTAGGAATATCATATTGCAGCAATGTAAGCTCTGATCGAATGTGATCGAGTGTCCAATCTTCTTCCACCTCAATTGTTGTAAGAGTAAAATTATTTTTCCTCACTTGAATTTCTATTTGATCTTGATGATTCACTGTAAAATCCTGATCCAATGCTTTTCATCCGTTGCCAACTTTGGACCATCTTCTATAATAAAATGTTAAAGAAAGCACTTGTTTTTCTTTAAGATATCTAAATTTCATTGATAATCTATTAACTATGCACTCGATATTGCCATTACTCTTTTTATCCCAATGATCATCAAGGAGGCTTGATAGCATATTGTCTGTTAAATCACTAAAAATAAACATTGTCACTGTTTTACGAATATTACATTCAACAAAAAAATCAACAAAAATTGCAATAGGCAAAAACTAGTGCAATCTATTATTTTTTGAACCTGTGCTATATTTCATACAGTTTTGAATGTCTATAAAAAACCTTGATCGGAAGCTCTCTGCTACGGTGGAATTTAGAGGAATCACATTGTTTACAAAATCAGAGGCCCTCAAATCTATTTCTCGCTTACTTAATTAATCGTTTTTTCTAATAATTTCTTGAATATAAGACATCAGACTAGTTTATATGAATTCTTTTCAGCATGAAGTTATTCTTCTGAAAGACTATTATGTCATATAAATTACTACTTTTGCGAATAGACTTGAAATTCAAATAAATTCCATGGTTTGAGTGTTTCAATTTATTAAATCTAGAATATCTCTTTTTGCATATATGGATATCGATGGAAGTGTAGTTTCTTTCACTCGGGTTGAAAATATTAGAAGGAAAAGTCCTGTGTGTAATAGAGTGAATCCTTTTGTGGAATACACTTAACTTTTTTTAGATCTGAGTATTCTATATCATCTTTTCAAACTTTTATTGAATTTATGATTTCTTTAAAAGGAGGGGTGAAGTGGTGGAATAAAATTCTATTTGAAAATCTGTAGATTGCATAGTTTCGGAAGAGAACCAATTGTGGTATAAAAATGAGATTTGATCTGAAAGTAATTTCGGATAGATTCAGAGTAAGATACCTAATTGGAACTTTTTTAAAAAGAGGAATTCTCTAGGGATTGTTTGGACAATCTGTAACTAGAATAGGTTTGATATTTGAATCATTATCTATAAGTAGTACGGTACATGATCAAAGGTTACTGATTCCATTTTGATTGGAATAGAAGTAAGTTTGATCTGAATTTAAGTCTGAGAGTTCTGTATTAGATCAACCTAATCTTAGTTTGTGTACTAGAATCAGAGAGGGGTTGATTGAGTGGAAGAAATTGTGTAATTAGAAGGTCAGTTGGAAAACTGCTGAGAGTGATTGTTATTCGTCTCAGAGATTTTCTCGGATATGTTATTTACTCATGAGGAATAGAAATTATTTTGTAACTGAGTTACAAGATCTCAGTGAGATATGTGAGTAACATATGTGGGTTCTGGAGGAATCTGCCAGATAAAAATGTGTTTATGTACTGGGTCATAGTGAGATTATTCACCTATGCGCACGATTAATCTTGTATGAATCTACTGTGTATTCCTAGTCACTAGAGTTATTTAGTGCACTTAACCTAGTCGGTGAACATGAACATATGATCAAGTATTGTTTTGACAGATACTTGCAGAGTTAACAAATCTTTGTATGGAAGATTTATCGATTAACTTATAAATGATTTGGATAAGGATCTAAATGTGGTGTCATACTAGTATAATTGAATTCTTCACCTAGACATTTGAGATTTTTGAATCATTGGCAATTAACTTGAGTAGTTGATTACTCCAGGATGAAGTTAATCGGTAAAACAATCAGTGTGATGTGGATTCACCAAGAATTGATGGTTTTTGAATTATGTTGCTTGTAAGACGCATGATTAGTGAATCATTTGAGTTCATCAGTTAAAATTGTGTGTATTGGATATACAGTATTCTTGGGATAGAGTATTCCTTAGTTAAAAAAGAGACTTAGCTCATTAGTGATTGTATTGCAGAGCGCTCAGTTGGATAACAAATCATAATGAATCCAAGAATAATATCTGAATTGATATTCAACAGGACTTTGGGTATCTAGATTTGATTCTAGATTGTAATCTAAAGTTTTTGTAGTTGAAGATGATTGTCATTTTGGTATGCAGTCTCTTTAATTACCAGGGCTTTATAGAACTTGAATCTTTCACTTCAGTTAAAGAATCCTATTTGACGAATATTCCTAAATTCAATATTTTCTAAGTGGAAAGATTTTGGAATGATTCTTACTTTTCTTGAGTTATGTTGGACATATACTCCAGTATCCTATAAATGATTATGAGTTTTGGATTCCAGAAAATTATGATTGACGAATCATATGAATCTAAATATACGGATCATAAATAGATACTTAATTATTGTTAGAGGATTATTCGAAATTGTGATGATTCTTAGGTGTGACGATTAAGTCTTGGTCCATTAATTGAGTAAGAATTCGAATTAGTGTTTTGAATCTCTCTACTCCAATATTTTAATTGAGAACCTATGGATCTCACAGAAATTCTCACGAGGAAAGTTATTTTACTTGTAGAGAATTTAATTTATCTAGTGGATGCTATTTTGCTACAATATATGGTCTGTAGATGCTTGAGTACAGTTCTTCATTTACTTGGATCTCCAGTTATCATAGGAGACAAATAAATCTATTAAAATAAATGAATGTTATTTTCTTGTATTTGGTGCTAGAAACAGGAGCATTTAACTCAAAAGAGTATATGGGATACTCAGAGTTGAGTTTTAATCATTCTATATCTTAATGATTCTCCTAGAGATTCTAGTGGAATGAATTATCATATCTTAGAATTAAATTCTAAGGATAATTGTATTTGGAAGTTTTTTATGACCAGAGTTTGAGGATAATTTCAGACTGTAATTATTATTTATTTTCTTTAACTTTAATCTTCTAAGTTAGAGAATATTTCACTTAGTGGTTCATGTAAGTATTTTACATGAAAGTGATATTACTAGCTTGTGTTGAGTGTAACCTAGTTGAGAAATTTATTGCTTAGTGTACTTTTCAAACTTGAGTCGTACTCCAGAACATAGATTAACAGTTAGAAATTGGTTTATCTCTAAGTACTTGTTTGATATGAAAACCAAACTAAGAATAATGATTTCCTAGGTTAATATTGAAAGTTAAAGGAACTATTCTTGTAATTTTTTCCTGTTTTAAGGAGCTTCTAAGGATAGAAACAATTTAAGGAGAGAAGAATGTTATGGCCATATTCGGTTAAGGACCTGGAATAGTTCTAATATGGTAGACCGACCCTCCAGTACTCGAGATTATTGGTCACGTTGAGATTTAATGCCATGTCAAGGCCTGTTTGTGACTAATTACCTTGAGAGGACCCAGACACTCTAATTGAGACATATGGAGTATTGCATGTCTGTGTGACAGATATAGGCAGGAGGACTGCATGAAGAGATGTTAGTTGACCTGCATGGGGATTGCATGGTTACATGCACATGACTCTACTCTCTATATAAGGAGGTGGGGATACTCCCGTCGACGTATTGGGTTTAGGTTACCAGTTTCTCTCTCCTCCTCTTGCTTCACATGGCATGGCTTGGGGGCTAGATCCAGGTTTGATCTAGGATTGGTTGGCCGGTTTGGCTCCATAGTCTCTCTTATTGTGTTCTCCAATCCTCATCTTAGAGGCAATCCTTTAGGGTCTTTACACTCTCTATTGCTAAGTCATTCCAAGAATTCCTTTGGAATAATCATCCCATTCTCCTCAACTGAGATATCTATATTGCTCCTAAGAAACTTGGAGGCTTTGATCTTCTCGATCCCTCTACGACTTTCCTTTCTCTCCTTTACAGACGAATCCATTCTAATTTCTCCTATACCTTGGACCCTTATGATGATGTTTTTCTTATGCTCAGTCTTAAAAATCGACAAGTAATGAGCATCTTGAAAACGGAAGGCCGAGAACATGATTTCGAACATTTACATTTTTCTCCATTAAAAGTTTTTCCCTTATGCCTTAGAAACCATTCTTAAGGCACCCTCATTTTTTGCCTTAGCGAAAAATGCGACACACTGGCCAAGTGGCCAGAATGCCTTAGAAACCATCCTTAAGACACCTTCGCTTTTTTTGCCTTAGCAAAAAATGCGACATACTGGCCAAGTGGCCAGAGTGCCTTAGAAACCATTCTTGAGGCACCTTTGCTTTTTTTCGTCTCCTTCGTCTTTTTGGACTAGCAAAAAATACGACACACTGGCCAGATGGCCAGAATGCCTTAGAAATCATTTTTTAAGGCACTTTTCTCTTTTTTGCCTTTTTCGCTGCCTGTAATCTAAAACACCTTTGCCTTCTTCTCTGCCTTTAATGCAAGACACTTTTCGGCTTTTTCACCTTCTTTGTTGGCTTGAATCTAAGGGCGCCTTAGGGATCTACATACCTTTAGTATAAGGGCACCTTCAGGAGTTGCAAACGTTCAGTCTAAGGGCACCTTCGAGTTTTTCGCATTTTGCTACAATGGCTGACCGACGTCACCAACTTATCAACAACCCTAAAACAGCTAAACAACCAAATATCCCAAAGGCGGTTGGCGGTTACCAACTTTGAACCGCCAACAGTAAAGGCTTGTAAGATATTTTGTTCCTCGACACTTGTAAATCTATATGTTAGCTGATTCAAGCTATGTAAGAGTTAATTTGAGCTAATTGAATTTCTCTTTCAATCAGAATTTTTATCTATAGCCAGCGTTATCATGCTCAATAAGCTGAAGTTATTACTTCAAGCTATTGTACTCATTGTTGATATTTATCATAGTGCAATTTTTGTCTCACTACTTACTGCGTCGTTCATTTGCCCATTCTGTATGAATTCTTCTACTTGAATAATTCTACTGCTAACTGTTGCGTTTTCGTTCCTACATGCCGCTCAATCCTTGAGCTTTCACTGCCGCTCACGCACGCACGCGATTTTTATGACATTATATCAGAGCGAACATTTTAAGTAATCTGCATTTGTACTATGGATTATCAATCTTGTTTCTACCAAGACGTCTTTCTAGCAAACGCGCAGCCAATAGTATTCCGACAGTCGTTGTTTCTACCAACGAACTCGTTCAGCCAGAATGGATCCATCATCTAGTTCATCTCTCATTGACAAACTCGATGGAAATAACTACCATCTCTAGAAATTCAAGATGAAGATTATACTTCTAGCCAAAGAACTGTGGGACATCGTTGATGGCACAGAGCTCAAACCAGAAGGTGATACAACCATCATCACTAAGTGGAGACTGAGAGATGGAAAAGCATTTGCCATGATCACCCTCAACATCAAGGATACTCATATCAGTCACATACGTGCTACTCAGACAGCTAAGGATGCATGGGACATCCTAGCAACTCTCTACGACATTAGAGACGTTACATCCAAGCTTCATCTGAGGAAAAATTTTTTCACCCTCAGATGTCTGATGCAGATAGTGTTTTGAGCCACCTCAACACTTTCAAAAATCTTATGGAGCAGATGACTGCAGCAGGCTCAGTCATAGAAGATTCCGATGCACTCATGACTTTATTATTGAGTCTACCTGAAGCCTACAGATTAGGCCATTTAAATTCCAGTTGTATTTAACAAATGTCAAAAAAGAATTTAATATGAGATCTACAATTTATTAACAAATCAAATTGTTCTTGTAAAAGCTGTATTTCCAGCAAGCATGCTAGAACTCCAGCCGCTTCTGATTCAGTTTGTTCTTCTAAAGCTTTGTTAGATCTTGTACACATGGACATTTGTGGTCCTATGCAGACTATTTCCACAAGGAGAGCTGTCTACTTGTTGACTATCATTGATGACTTTTCTCGGAGGACTACAACATATTTCTTGAAGAACAAATCCAAGATTCTCAAGTTCTTCATGCAGTTCAAGGCATCATGAGAAAAATTGACCGAGAGAAGAATCAAAGCTCTACGCTCTGATGCAGGGAGTGTATTTATCTCCACTGAGTTTAAAGCTTTCTGCAAGGCCAACCAAATACATTTACAACAACATTTAGCCAGCTACTCACCTCAGTCCAATGGTGTAGCTCAAAGGAAGAATCAATCACTCATCGCAAGTGCAAAGAGCAGGCTGGCCCATGCTTCTCTTCCAAAGAAATTATGGGCAGAAGCTGTTACTATAACAACCTACCTTCAAAATCAATCCATCTTAGAGGCCCTAAATGGCAAGACACCTTATGAGGTGTGGAAAGGATCGAAGCCATCACTCACAAATATTTGAATGTTTAGATGCATAGCCTACGCACAGATCCCTGCTGATCTAAGTAGGAAGCTGGACAACATCAATAGAAGGTCGATCTTCATTAGCTATTCCTCAGACTATCAGACATACAAGCTCTTCAATCTAGACTCTCAGGAGACCTTCATGAGCAGAAATGTCATTTTTGCGAAAGATCAGTTTATCGACCATAAGGGGAAAGCTACTTCAAATTCACATTCTAGAATCGACACCAACGGGTACGAATGACTCAGGATTGATCAGAAGATTGACACTGACACTAACACTGACTCCGACAATGAGACAGTCCCTCAGCAGAACGAATCACATAAGAGGATTGTAGTTCAAGCCAGAAGATTGAACCAATCAAGGCAGCCTCCATCCCAAGTTACGAATGATCTGGCCTGTTACTTTGTGCATGAATCAAACGTTGTTTCAGAGGCAATGTCAATACCTGACACTGATCAAAAGAAGAATAATGCATTTTTTAATGAGAATGATTTTACTCCAAACTCGACAGACTCGAATTTTTATTTTCAGTCTATGTCGAATCCCTTCATATTTATCACCTTTCATGTAGATGATATGTTACTATTTAGTAACAATCTGAATTTATTGAAGGATTCAAAATGCATGTTAGCTCTATCAAAAAGAGCTTCATCTCAGATTTGACGATATGTTAAATTTGAAGTTCAAAGCATTTTTCAAGATCCTCATTAATGGGGAGTGTTAGATTTCTTATGCTCAGCCTTAAAAATCGTCAAGTAATGAGCATCTTGAAAACAGAAGGCCGAGAACATGATTTCGGACCTTCACTTCTTATGCCTTACAAACCATTATTAAGGCACCTTCGCTTTTCGCCATAGCAAAAAATGCAACACACTGGCCAAGTGGCTAGAATGCCTTAGAAACTATTCTTAAGGCACCTTCGCTTTTTCCGCCTTAGCGAAAAATGCGACACACTAGCCAAGTGGCTAGAATGACTTAGAAACCATTCTTAAGACACCTTCGCTTTTTCGCCTTAGCGAAGAATGCGACACATTGGCCAAGTAGCAAGAATGCCTTAGAAACCATTCTTGAGACACTTTTGCTTTTTTCCGTCTCCTTCATCTTTTTGCACTAGCAAAAAATGAGACACACTGGCTAGGTGGCCAGAATGCCTTAGAAATCATTTTTTAAGACACGTTCTCCTTTTTTGTCTTTTTCGCTCCCTATAATCTAAAACACCTTATTCTCTACCTTCAGTGTAAGGCACTTTTTGGCTTTTTCGTCTTTTTCACCTTCATCGTTGCTTTGAATCTAAGGGCGCCTTAGGGATTTACATACCTTTAGTGTAAGGGCACCTTCAGGAGTTGCAAACCTTCAGTCTAAGGGTACCTTCGAGTTTTTTGCATTTTGCTACATTGGCTGACCGACGTCGCCAACTTAACAGCAACCCTAAAATATCTGGACAACCAAATATCACAAAGTCGGTTGGCAGTTACCAACTTTGTACATATGCAAAGATTGTCGTAAATAGCATTAAAGACTTGTAAGATAAATCTATATATTAGCTGATTCAATGTGCTGATAAACAACAACTTTAAAAAATATTATCCATTTTCATTTTGTAACATTCCAAGGTTTATATGTAAGAGTTAATTTGAGTTAATTGAATTTTTCTTTCAATCAGAGTTTTTATTTGTAGCCAGCGTTATCACGCATCGAAGGTATTTGATTTGTTCAATTTGGCTGAGTAGTTTGTGAGATATCATCAGTCAAAGTTGAATGTTGACCAAGTCTCGTTTTTAAGAAAAATTTGGAACCAAATTTGTTTTCCAAATTTAGGTCATACGGTCAGACTCAAAAAAGGATAAGTTCGAATGGGGTGTTCACGTCTGAAATTTTTTTATTTTTTTATTTTATTTTTTGAAACTAGGTCCGAATGAGGACTCATCCGAGTGGGAATTTACGTCCGACTTGAATTTGCGTCCAACTGGGAGTACGTCCGATGGGTTGGGTGGAGTTACACACGACAGAGAGACCCGAAGGGGTTACGTTCGAGAGGTTTTACAATTTACGTCCGTCGAAGGCACGTTTTTTGTTGTTGTTGTTGTTGTTTGCGTCTGATGGACAAGTGCTACGTTCGATGGGCAGAGGTGCTGGCACCCGTCAGGGTGGGAGTTTTATTTTTTATTTTTTTAAAAAAAAAAAGATTGCCTTGGTGCTGTTGAATTAGAGTTATGAATCCACCTCTCAAGCTATCTAGACTTATTCAAGCCACCTCAATATGTCTAATTGTGCCACCTAGTATTTTCATGCATTAAATGTGGCATGCAAAGTACAAATGGCAATTTCTGTGGTAGCTCGAGTTTCTACTTCTACCTACCTTGATGATCTAGATGCTTGCTTCAAGCCATAAAGACTTCTAAATAGCAAACACACCTTAGATTTATCCTTGATGAATCCTTGAGGTTGTTCCATGTATATCTCCTCCTCAAGATAGCCAATCAAAAAAGCGTTGGAGACATCAAGTTGATACATTTCCACTTATAAAATAAGGCAAGAGAGATTACGATTCTTATTGTCACCATCTTTGGTACAGGAGCAAAGGTTTCTTCATAGTCAAGGCCATATATTTGTGCAAAGTCTTTAGCACATAATCTTGCCTTGTACTTGTTGATGGAGCCATCATGATTGTACTTGATCTTGAACACCCACTTGCATCCGATAATGTGCATGTTAGGTGGTGGATCCACTAGCTCCCATGTGTGGTTGGTGATCAAGGCATCATATTCAATCTTCATGGCCTCATACCACTCCTTGGTATTGAGGGCTTCTTGGACATCTATGGGCTCCTTATGAGAAACAAAATAAGCATAAGTGGAATCAAGATCCACTTGTTTTCCTTTGTCATCATAAGTGAGCCTCTTAGGCTCGGATCTCTCCCTCATGGATCTTCTTGGAGTGAAAATCCGAGGACTTTCATCTTCAAATATTGACCCCTCCATATGTTGATTGTTTCCAATAACAAAAGGTGATAGATTTTGAGGTTGCTTGATCTCGGCCCCTCCAAGATTGGACTTTTCTTTTTCATGAAAAACTACATCTCTACTTTCAATTACTTTAGAGGTAGAGAGCATGTAGATTCGATAGGCTTTCTTGTTGGATGAATATCCAACCATTACTCCTTTGCTTGCACAAGGATCATCCTTCTTTCTCGTTTCCAAGGGAATATGGACAAAGCATATGCATCCAAATACTCTAAGGTGATCAACCTTAGGTTTCTTCAAATAAAGTGCTTCATGTGGTGACTTTCCTTCAAGTGCAACATGAGGGAGTCGATTGCAAAGATAGTTTGAACACTCACCCCAAAAGTCTTTTGGCAAGGATGCCTCAATTCTAATGGTTTTGGCACATTCACACAAGATTCTATTCTTTCTTTCAGCCACCCCATTTTGAGATGGTGTATATGCACAAGAAAACTCCCTTTTAATGCCTTCAAGCTCACAATAATCATGAAATTTATTGGAAGTGTACTCACCACCTCCATCACTTCTAAGAATCTTGATTTTGTATGAAAATTGCTTTTCAACTAGAGCTTTGAACTTTAGGAAATAGTCAAACACCATAAACTTTGAAGCTAGAAGATATAACCAAGTAAATCTTGTGAAATCATCAATGAAAGTTACAAAGCAAGTAGCAACACCCTTGCTCTTTGAAGATGAGAAGTGCACATCCGAGTGTATGAGCTCCAATGGATGTGTAGTCTTAATAGATGACTTTGAAAAAGGCTTCTTATGAGATTTAGATATGGCACAAGCCTCACATGGCTTGAAATTCTTGGAGATAAGATTAGACAAGCCAATAGCTTTGGCTCTTGACCATGGACACCATAGAACTATAGTTAGGATGTCCCAACCTTCTATGCCATAGTTTCTCCAAAGAAATATGAGAAGCAAAAGCACCATCAGAGTTAGCACACTTTTTGGGATCAAGCTTGTAGATTCCACCATATCTATACCCAAATGCAAGGATCTCATCATGCTTCTTGATTGTACATGTATCAACATTGAAATTCACATATAGTCCACTATTAAACAATTGCTCAACACTAATAAGATTTTTTGTTAACTTAGGAGCAAAAAGTACTTTAGACAGAGAAAGAACTTTTGATGATGAAAGCTTTAAGGGAATGGTCCCTATGCCTTCAATAGCACACTCATGATCATTTGCCATGTAGATGGACTTCTTGGCTCCTTCATAAGGTGTCATGGATGAAAACAAATGCTTGGAGCTACACATATGTGAAGAAGCTCCAGTGTCGATGTACCACGAACCATCCTTCTTGAAAGGTGATGAAGAAAAACTCGAGACCATAAGAGATCCCTCTCCATCACTTGCATGAGCATCATCCTTCTCTTCATTGGAAATGTTGGCTTGCTTGTATTGACTCTTCTTCTTGAAGCAATTGGTGGCATAATGCCCCTTTTTGCCACAAAAGAAACACTTGATGTTTTTCTTCTTCTTCTTGGATGTGAAAGCTTGAGAGGACTCATCCTCTTCTCCTTTCTCCTTGGAAACAAGATTGTTCTTGCTTGTTTGGTTGACAGAGTCTCCTATGCATGACAATTATCTACAGAGGTCTTTAACTCTCATTACATAAGCTGAAGCACATTCATCACTTCTCTGTACACTTTGAAAAATTTGGTTTCTTAGTGTTAGAAGTCTAGAAGTATTCTTTGCCTCATAGATGGACTTGAGAGTATCCCAAGCATCTTTGGCATTAGTACAAGCACCAATTCCTCTTTAGATGTCATTTGAGACATTCATTTTAATATAATGTAGAGCCATCCTAGCTCTCTTTTGTACTTTGAAATTTCTTGAGGAATTTGTGGTTCTTCTTCAATACCAAGTACAATATCCATCACATCTTGTAGAACTAAGACAGATTCCATCCTAACCTTCCAAATTGAGTAATTGGAGGTTGACAATCTTTCACTTGCTTCTAATAGAAAGACACCCATTGAAGTCATAAAGAATGCATCTCAAATCATATCTATTGAAGATTATCAAGATGCGATGGGATTGAGGTTTGAGGAGGAGCCTGTTGAAATATTGGAAAAATCTATCTAATGTTGTAAGTAGGGGTCCTAATTGAGCTCTTTTGGCTTAGTAATGACTCATCTTAGAATAAAATATTCAAGGTAGGTAGAAGTAGAAACTCGAGATACCATGGGAATTGCCATTTGTACTTTGCATGCCACATTTAATGCATGAAAATACTAGGTGGAACAATTAGACATGTTGAGGTGGCTTGAATAAGTCTACATAGCTTGAGAGGTGGATTCATAACTCCAATTCAGCTCAAAGTAGGAGGAGAGTCCATGGATCTATATATATGTGATGTACTCTCATTGAGAAGATGATGATTTTTGTGTGTAATGCAAATTTGGAGACTAAGCTCTTCGTGCCCTCTCTCTCTCTACTCAAGTTTGTACATTCATATTCTCTCTTTAACCGAGTTGAGGCTTTTATTGTACTTAGTTTCATGTTTTGTTGATAGATCTTGCTTGTAACACAATAAAAAAAGATGGATGAAAAAATTGCTTATCTTCTCACTATAGGAACCAATCAAGGATAAAAAACCAAATCCTATGTAAGACTAAGCAAAAAACTGTGAGATAGATCTCACTAGTTTGACAATCTCTCTAAAACAAGATTTGAATCATCAAAAAAGATGAAGTATGGCAAAAGTTATGGTTCTCTGAATTTCACACGTGTGAAATACTCCAAAAATGTCAAATTGACTCAAATACAATCTATTTGTATGAAACAATTTGCCTAGATCCTCTAAATTTTGCCTAAATCACATATAGATGAGATTGGTCAACTTCTGAATGATTTTTGTGATCATTCAAGCAATAAATGACATGTACTCACGATTTGCCACAAGTCTAGGCACCTACCTATGACTATTCAAAAGCTTATAACTTTTGATTGGCTTATCCAACTGTCATGATTCGAATTGCATCAGATTCTACACATTTTTAGGTTTTTAGTGGGCTAAATTGCATGAAATTTAAATCTAAGGTGAGAGAGAACCACCAAACTGAAAATGGGCAGATTTCACACATGCCTACACCTAAAATTTTGTACAGTACCTGATCTGGACCATTCAAAGTGGTTTGAAGCTTTAAATCACTAGAAAATTGCAAACTAGCTAGAAAGTAGAATCTAGACAATTCCTAGCTTGAAATCTGATCAAATTTGCAAACTTTTTGATTAGATTTGCTTGTAAATCTTAGGTAGGCTCTGATACCATGTTGAATTGGAGTTATGAATCCACCTCTCAAGCTATCTAGACTTAGTCAAGCCACCTCAATATGTCTAATTGTGCCACCTAGTATTTTCATGCATTAAATGTGGCATGCAAAGTACAAATGGAAATTGCTATGGTAGCTCGAGTTTCTACTTCTACCTACCTTGAATATTTTATTCTAAGATGGGTCTTTACTAAGCCAAAAGAGCTCAATTCATCTTTGGCATTTTTAGGACCCCTACTTACAACATTAGATAGATTTTTTCCATATTTTGACAAGTGCCACGTGTCGGACACCAGGGTTTATCCCATAAGAAAATCTCTGAGATAAACCAAAACCTATATATAATTGAACCCACCTGCTTACTCACATGTGTGCAGGTGGGTGTGAAGCTGCCCAGTGCCACCTGCCCAGTTCCCGGCGCCGCCCACCTGGCGCTGCCTGCCTCTTGGCGCTCTCGCCCTCTATAAGTACTATAACAGAACCAATCACGAAACCAAGGAATGTCAAGTTCTCAAGCATAACGAAGCAAAGAAGAAGATGCAGTAGGATGGAGAATTTGATTTTGCCAGAACATCTCTCGAAGACCCAACATTGCTAATGATACAAGATGAACCCACTAGAGGAGCCATGGATTGATACCTCGATTCTGGTGCTTTTCAGCACATGACTTCATGTAAGTCCCGCCACGGCGCCTGCCTACGCCTTTTTGGCCAGCCCCTGGCTGGTGCACCCTGGCGCATCAGGGTGCTAAAATTATGTGGAACCCACATGATCGAAGTTGTAACAACAACTGCATCTGATTCGACCATTAACTTCATGCTTGCATTGATTTGTAACGTTTTTATGTATTTATTCATGAACAAATGAATAAGATAGAACAACAAACAATGTTGTAGCCAAAAGACCAAAAGTCAAAGACCTGTAACCCTTTAACTATACAAACAAGGTCATATCTCAAACGTTTCAATTTTCAGATGCAGTTAACTATTCCAAACAATCATTTCTAAGGATACTACTACAGGGAAAGTACTAGCTAACATATTTGGTAGCTATCCAGGTCCTCCAAGTTCAAGAACGAGTTAAAAATGAGAACAATTTCCAGTTATAGTGTTTTTCATTGAAGCTTGCAGTTAGATTTAAATGTTTTTTACATTTGTGGTTCAATGCAAATATTGGTCTACGATTACAACTGGCTAGTTTTCATGCAGTTGGTTGTCAAGTAGAATCTACTGTTGAATAACATTCATTTTCAGGTCTGCTCTTGGTTTTTTTTTTTGTTGAGGGCAGTTGCAAGCTCGACAACTGCGCCAATGTTTGCAGATTATGTACAAGACAAAATCCATTCTTCTCTTAACTCAAACCATTTAACCACTCATCGTGTTGTAGTATAGTTCTTTCCAGCCTTCACCCTTCCCACTGAGCTCGAACCTTAAGCTTGCAATAAAGATCCTCAACCCAAAAACCAATCAAGAAACCAGCACAAAACTAACCACAAAGACGCTTGCAAATAAACCTCCTCACAAAGATCCTCAAAGAGTCATCCAAAAATTGCTAGTAAGTAATCAAGACAAAAAAATTACTAAATACATGTCCGCCTCCGTGCGAGACAATTCTGTCTAGGATGTATAGATCCAACTGTCCGCTAGTAAAGCGAGACAATTGCTCATGAGAGAATCGTGTTTCTCAAACGCCAACGCACTCGTGGATTTGCATGCAGCGAAGATCAATATAGATGATTTTCTTGTTGTGTTGTCTGATCTCGAAGCAAATGCGTCTACTGTTAATCGTGTGTCCAAGTTTTTCTTGTTCATTTTGAATTCCGCACCTTGGTTGAAACTATGTTGAATGCTGCATTAATTTTATAAACGTAGGCCTAACTACATTCTGGAGGACTGTAGGAGTGATTCAGCTAGCAGTGTCCAACGATCACATTTGAACTCCATCCGAGTCGTCAGAGGATTGTAGTTCCTTCGCGAAAAGCTTTGCGATCGATTCTCATCAGTGGTATCAAAGCATATCACCTCCCATTTCATTCTCATCAGTGGTATCAGAGCCTACCTATCTTATCATATTTTGACATAGTCGAGAAGCTATCAGATCCAGGAGGCCAAGCATTCAGACAATCAACCATTAACAAGAGAACAGACTCCAAGAAGCAATGGCTTCAATCAGCAGCATGCAGAGCAAGATCTGCACAGTACTTGATTCTTTAGGATCTAACTTTCTAGCCTGAAAAGTCAAGACATCACTCATACTCAAGGGCGAAGGACTCTTCCCTTGGGTGGATGGCATAGAAGAAATGCCTATGACAACAGGCAAGGAGCTCGCAAATGGAGGGAGAAAAATGACAAGGTAGTAGCCTTGCTATCATCTTCCATCGAAGATAGCCTCACACTTGACCTGGCTACACTCTCCAAAGCTAAGGAGATGTGGGATGCTTGCTCACCAGATTTCAGACGAAATCAAGAAGTCAAATCATGATGCTGGAAGATCAGCTGACGAATCTACAGTGAGATGGAAAAGACCTCACTTCTTTTGTAAGAAAGATGAAGGATCTATTTCTATCACTACATAACTCTGGAGTAGAGAACGCTATGTCAGCTGAAAAGTAGCTCACGTACCTGTTGAGAGCCTTACCCAGATCATTCTAGACAATGAGGACCCTGCTCGTGAAAGATCCTACCATGAACCTCGAAAAGGAAATTGTTGAGATTCGATAGGAAGTCGAGGTCAGAGAACATCTTGATCACAAAGATGGTTCTAACCAGGCCCTTTACGGCAACAAAGAAAAATCCAAGAAGCAATTCAAGCCTAAGAGAGAGTGTAGGGTCGAAGATCTTGCGTAGTATAGCCCTCCCACCTGTCAACAAGGGTTAGTTCAATGGATAGGCACCTAACTATGCATAGATGCTATTTTAAGTTAGTTTTCTACTTTGCATCTAACTCTACCTCCACTAACACTACTCACACTAACTCTACTCCCCTAACTAACTTCATCATGATTTTGTGTGAAGAGAGAGGATAGAATAGAATAGGAAGAAGAAGGAGAAGAGAAAGAGAGAGAGAGATGAGATGGAGGTTAGCTCAAATGCTCAATTTCATTGCTTATGGAAAAACCTTAACTAGCATAAACCAAAAAGCATGGGAAATGGAAATAACAAGCAATCATGCAAGAGTGATTAGCAAATGAGGATGCTTGAGCTCTCAAAATGATAGAGTCTCCTCCTCTCTATTAAGCATGAAAATAGTGTACAAATGGTGCCTTTTTATAAAATGGGGAAGGCCCTTGCCCCATAATTTTATTGGCTATTATTTACATTGATCCTATCCATTCATCTTGGACCCAACTTGATCCAAGGGTCCATAAAATGTACTTTGAAATTCACAAAATTCATGTGAGTCCCAATTTGGACCCAACTCTAAAAAGTAATCTCTAAGTTTAAAATTGACTTTGGGCCTCTAGTTTTATTTTAATTTAAAGGCCCAAGTCTATTTTATTTTATTTACAACTTAAGCTTGTGTGCTCATTGGGCCATGGGATTATACGCGCAGGATGCCATGCCCTCGCAACACATTTTATTGGTCAGTTTTATTTATTTACAATTTGTTGGGAATACCCCCAACAGGATCCACGGCCTGAAGTAGTGCCGATCCCTCGGCACTCTGCCGATTCAGTAAAGAGTCTTCTTGGACCACCTCTGTTGGATCAAGTAGGTCGTGACGTCTTTCATAAAGTTGAGGCGGCCCAGTTTTTTCAAGTCCTTGGGCATGTGAAGGGACTTGTGGACTCCTGTCAGCCAATCTTGGTCGACCCACCTTTGGAATCTGCGTGTCCATGGATCGCCAAGAAGGGTAGCTCGGTAATACACACTAGCGACTGGAAGCTGATCTTTGACTTTGTCGAAAGCTAGCGCCTTATTCGAATCAAAGAATATGGGGGGGAGAAAATTGTCCCATTTAGTTTCAATCCCTAGTAAATGCTCTAAGTCCCGAGCGTAAGTGGCTGCCGCACGGACTGTTGGATCAGGACAGTTGAAATAGTGATTTGCGAATGTGGTGAGAGCCCTTCTGGCATCTACATCCGTAGTCCAACCGTACTCTGATGGAATAATCGGCCAATTGAAGTTTTGAATTGTGATCTTGTCCAGAGAGGTGTCACATTCTGTCTATTTGGATCATCGTGTACATGCCAGGAAGTGCGCGTTCACTCGTAATTGTTGCGTACTTGTCACATAGGCCTTGATGGCCACAAGATCTCTTTCAAACAACTGTTGACGCCACTCTGGTTGTGGTTGGAGGGCGAGTAATACTTGTAGCTCCTTTCCCTTTATTGTCTGAGCTGAAAACGATATCTGCTAGCCGTCTCTTGATGACTCATGGGGATACTTTGATAGAAATTCATTTATTTTCTCCTCCATGGACTTTGGTCTTCGGAAGGCCCGGCTGACAGATATGGTGCGCAAAGCTCTGGATGATGTGGCTTGTCCTTCCTCTTGGCTTTTTCTGGTACCTACGTCTTGGTCTTGGTCTCACGTCTCAACACCCGTGCATCAGGAACTCTCGAAGAGATTTTTATCAATGCATCTAGTTTAGATCTACTGATTGTCCAAGTTTCAAGAGCTATCTCCCAGGGGATCTCCAAAAATCATGAAAAAAGTGCTCTTTTAGAGTGTTTTTTGACGAGATCTTGAGATTCTCTAATTTTTAACTTTTGCAAACTGGTAAGCAGCTTCATCCATGCTTGATCTAATTGTTGGTAATTTTTTGAAAGTTTTGATGGACATTAGGTAGTAGATCCATCAGTCTTTGGTGAATTTTGCCCTTAATTTGCCATAGTTACTGAAATTGAGGTCTCTAATCTGCAAATTTAGGGGGCTTATTGGCATAATCCGATGATCTGCTTCCTCGTTGATCCCATCTGGATCTGGATTTTTTTGATTTTTCCAGATTTAGCCGAATCTTGATGGATCTAGCTTGATTTGGCTTGATCTTCCTAGATCTAGTAGTGATGGTCTATCAGAATAGCTTTTCGTGCCGTGCCACCACCAATTTGGATCTATCTTACTGCGATGGCCATTATTTGTGCAACTGGCTACCATTGATGGGAGTATCGAATGGTGTCCCATCTAGATTCTCTAAAATCATGGCTCCATGATTAAGAATTTCCTTCATTTGATAAGGACCTTCGCCTATGAATTTTAATTTTCCCTTGATCGCCTTGGTTAGTATACATGAGGACCAAATCTTTGGAGCAAAGATCCTTCTTTTGTAACCTACAATCGTGCCATGCTTTGCGTCTTTTCTTTTCAGCTGCCAGTGCATGAACAACTAGTAAGCATGTTTCACAGAGTTTATGTAGAGCTTCGTGGCGTAGTTGTAGAGATTTGGATTCATTAAGACGTTGCGTTGTAGCAATCCTTAATAAAGGGACTAAAAACTCTATTGGCATCACAGCATCCTGACCATATACTAGTTGGAAAGGTGTTTGATCAGTGCTTCCCTTATATGTTGTCCTGAATGCCCATAGAGCAGCATGCAACTTATGTTTCCAATCTGATCTGCTAGCTTCAACTGTTTTCGTGAGCACGCTACACAAGATCTTACTGGATGATTCTGCTTGCCCATTACCACGGGGATAATAAGACGTACTGGTTCTATGGATCACGAAGATTTCCTCGAATAGGACCTTGATGGACTCATTGATGAAATGACTCCCGCGATCATTGAGTAGTTCCACCAGGCATCTGAAGCGCACAATGATATTTTCATAAAAGAACTTGGCAGTGGCCCTAGCATCAGCTACTCTTACTGCCTTGGCTTCAATCCACTTGGTGAGATAGTCTGTGTCTACGATTATGTATCAAGCCTGAGAACTCCTTGCTGCAGGGTGAATTGGACCGATGTAATCCAAACCCCACTTTTTGAATGGTGCTTGGGCTAAGATCGGGTGCAGTAGGTCATAATTCAATCGCCCTTTCGCACACATCGCACTTTTTCAAGTATTCCTCTGTATCCTTATGAATTGTTGGCCACCAACATCCTGATTGCAGGATCTTACGAATTGAAATGTCGGATGCAAAATGGCCTTCACCCATGTCTTCATGTGAAAGCGAAATGATCTGGGTGGCCTCATGAGGGAGAATACACCGCCGAAGAATCCCGTCTAGACCTCTTCAATACAACTGGCCAGCAATCAGCTGATAAGGTCTAGCCTTCAAGATCAATTTTCGCTATTTCGCCTTTGGTAGTGACTTGTCTGATTGGCCCCGCATTAGATATTCAACAATGTCGGCAGTCCATTCTGGTATTGTGTCCACGTAGAATAAGACAGCATCGGCCAGCTCATCATCGGGTTGGGTCACAACTTCCTTTCCCTTAATTCGTGACACGTGATCTGCCATGTAGTGTTGTTTTTCCTTGCGAACTACGATCCAAAAATCAAACTCCAACAACAGAAGTAGCCATCTGGTGATTCGTGTTGCAAGTTTTGTTAACGAGATAGAGCAAGGGTTGATGGTCTGTATAAAAAGTGAAATGTGTGGCCATCAGGTGATCAAGTTAGCTTTTGCCAATTTTAACACTCCCATCGTTTCAGTTCTCTTCTGATGCTTCGTGGTTGTCCGGCTAGGAACCACATGATCACCGCATGATTGGGAGTTAGGGCTGCACTGCACTCAGATCATAGGTGTTTGACCCGTTCAATATAGTCCCTGACCCTTTCTCGTTTTCCCATCTTGACTTTACTCAGCAGGAGAAATGGGTCTTCCAAGAACTTTCTTGTTTTAAAGGGCGTAATGAGAGCCGCTTTAACCGCTTCCCAGGTGGATTTTTCTTCCTCTGACAGGTTGAAAAACCTATCCTGAGCCACCGCCAATAAGGACATGGGAAACAACATCAGCTTTTCCATAGGTGTCTGTTCGCCGTAGATTTCACAAGCTTGTTTGTAGATCTAGAGGAATCGGACGGGATCTGACGATCCGTCATATTTTGGTATTTCCATCTGTGGTGCTCTCCGGACTGCTTGCAAGGGAGCGATAGGTACGGGTTGGCCCATTGGATCTATTGGTGCTGGTTTCGGTTCCGCCTCTTGTTGCACAACTGCTAATCTGGAAAAATGTGGTGCTTGATTTGCTATCCTTCTTGCTATTGATCATCCCGATCTCAGATTCATCTGATGGTGGGTTCCAAAGTGGTTGGATCTTGCTTGTACAGTGGAATGTAGTCTGGATCTTAAGAATTTGATCAATCTGATCGGCCGAAAGTGAAATTTAGGCCCTTTACGGTGGTTTTTCCTTGATAACTTCTTACTCCTTGCACTGATTGACCTGAGATTTTGATAGTAGCTGGATCTGATGCAGATCTTTTCACTGATCTAGTTTGCGAGGGTTCTCTTGTGTGAGGGTTGGCTATGCAAGGGTTCTTTAGTTGTTTTTGTAGATAAAAAGCTTGATATCTCTCACATATTTGAGAAGTAACTCTCTCAAGGATCACAGTAGCCGGATCTGGGTCAGATCTCACTATGGAATTCTCTACGAGAGTTAACTCTTGCACTAAGTAAAAATTTCACTGTATGTGAGGGTTCAAAACCACTATTTTGGCTTGATCTTTACCAAATCTCAAAACTAACTCTCGCAAGCTTCATCACTGATGGAAATTAACATTCTGAATTGATTGAGAGGGTCTGCGAGAGTTCTTACTGGAAGGATTTGTTAGATCTTCACTTTTTAGTGATTTTTTTAGCACTTAAATTCAATTTTCTGCTCACTGGAATCAAACTAACTCTTGCAGGCTTTTATGTGTCCTTGTCTCACTGAGATGGAACTTCAAAATCTTCTACGAGAGTTCTTGCCCACTTGAACTGAAAATTTTGGTGTCTGCGAGGATTCACTGGTACTTTCTCGTCTTTTTTTCACTAGAAACTCTCGCACAGGCACTCAGACATCAAACTAACTCTCGCAAGCTTCTCTGTGTCCTGGTCTCACTGAGATGAAACTTCAGAGGTGTCTGCAAGAGTTCTGGTGAGGTTTTGGATTTTTTTCAAGAGTTTTTTGGATTTTTTATGATTTTTCTCTGATTTTTGCAATCTTCTTGAAACTAACTCTCACAAGCTTCTATGTAGGTTTGGGACAGTATCTTGGAGCTGTTGCCAGTCATGCAAGGGTTAATTCACGCTGGTTTCAGAGATATAAAATTTTTGTTGGGAATACCCCCAACAAGGAGTCGAATCAGAGACAGGATCGTGACCAACAAGCAGAGGGGACTAGCAAAGGCAACTTGAAGACCAAAGGGAGGTCGAAGCAACAAGGTGCAGACAAGAAGAATTGCGTGAGATGCAAAAGAGACGAGCATACAATAAATATATGCTGGCTCAATCTTGTTGGCTAATTCTGACGAATCCCCAAGATACTCGGACAGAGCAACTCAAGAGCACCTCTCACCTTAGACCGAGGAGGTCTATGAGAAGACGAGACTAATGAAGACTGAGAGAGCCGAGGAATACTAGTTAGTAATGACAAGTAAGAACTGTGTAAGCCTCATGGTGAATCCCAGAAGATGGAATGACCATGTAGGAACTAGTATTTCTAAGCAAATGTAATAAATGCAAGTAGACCCCTCTTAAAGAAAGTAGAGTGAGCCACCTTTTGATGGTGACCTCTAGTGGAGAGCAATACTCCACTTGTAATTTGTGAAATGTGGAAATTCCACTAGGATGCCACCTAAGGAGCTCTCTTGCTTATTTAAGAGACTCCCTCTTTGTAAAGAGGAGCTTTTTGCATTGTATCTACTCCATGCTTAATAAGAAGATTCCCCATGAGTTTGATGCTACACTAAGCTCCTTGATCATGATGGTTTTCTTGAGTGATGCCCCTATGATCATGCCCTTCCATTCATATTGTGTGTGCTTGTGGATTTAGAGTGGATTAGTTTCCTTGCTTTCCTAGTTGTGGATTAGATTTCATGTTTTCTTGTGGATTAATCTAGGAGCCAGCATCCAAGTAAACTAAATAGGCTAGAAATGTGGCATAAATCTTGTATATTCTCTAGCATTCTAGTTCTTGATGTTCTTGGGATGTCCAAGAATCAAAAGGCTGGTTAGTTTCTTGATTCTTGGACTTATAACATGTTGTAGATTAGTTTTTGTTTCTTGTTTTGTCAATTTATGCAAGTAAAGTAGTGTTGGATCCGATTTTAGTTCATTTTGCAATGATCTGTTCTAGCATTTTGTTTTTAAGTGCCATAATAATGCCCAACCATGTTTCAAGAAGAGCTGTTTTTGGACATTCTTGATGTGCTTGCATGGTAGAATTATTGCAAGTGATTTCAAGAGTTCAAGAGTGTTCAAAATTTGAGTATCCGTGATAGGTTGAACCATACTACAACCCCAAGAATCTGCTGCCTGATCTGGGCATTGAACCGAATAGAAATGACCAAGAACATGCCCAACTAACAACCAGAATGGAGGTAGCATAAGCTGTAACAAGAAGCAAACAAGTAGAACTAGTAGACAGACAGAGGAATCTGACAACAAATTCCAAGATTGAGTGTATTCATTGCCATAAGAAGGGTCACACAGCCATGGATTGCCACCAGAACCCAAGAGATAAATAAGCACAGAGCAGACAGGAGAACAACAATAGTTCATCCTATGTCGAGGAGCCCGAGAGCTCGAAGATGGGCAAAGAAAGAATGAACAACAATTGTTTGACCGCCTACATCTGTGAAGATGTGTGTGTAGCATCAACATCTGACACACATGAGGTGATCCTAGATTCAGGAGGCACCTCACACTTCGTGACATCAAGATGAATTATGTCTGATTTTAGAAGTGCAGATCCTTCAAGATTCATAGTTCTTGGAAATGGATCTAGACATGAAGTGAACGATATTGGTTCACTATGGCTCAACACAAACGACAGAGACAAACGACTCGAAGATGTTCTATTCGTGCCTACTTTGCAACAAGACTTGCTCTCTATAGCAAGAATAGCAGATGCAAGAATGTGTGTGATGTTTTCTAACAAAGCATGCAATGTGATTGACACCAGTACCAATACTCTAATCGCTCAAGGCAGAAGAAAAGGGAACCTATATCATCTGAAGTACGCCTACTTGAAGATCAGGTGCATCACACTCATGATGACCAGCCAGACACTCTGTGGCACAGGAGACTCTGTCACATGAACTAAATGGCACTTTACCAAGCAAGCCATCATGGAGCAATAACAGGGGTCAACATCTCGAATGCAACCAGTTCGACCACCTGTGATGCATGTTTGAAAGGCAAGATGTCATGCACACCATTCATTAAAAGACTCCTATAGAGCGACAAAGATTCTGGAGCTAGTGCATTTTGACATATGTGGACCATTCAATTGTTAGCGAAATCGAAAATAAAGCACCAATAGTAGTTGGCGTGGCCAAGGAAAGAGTAAACTTCACGTATCGTACGCGGTTTCGGTAGATTTTGAACAATAAGGATCTTTTCAGGGTCAGTGGCACTGCCATTTTGGGAAATAATATGTCCTAACACAATACCATGTGCTACCCAAATCTGGCATTTTTCAGGATTAATAGAGATGCCAAAGCGTTGACATTGGATAAAAAAATTTTCGAGCACAGATAGATGGCGTGTTTCTTTTGAATGTACTCCTAAATCATTCAAATAAACCTCTAAGGTATCGCCCATCTGTTGAGAAAAGGCCGCCTGCATAACATGTTGGAAGGTGTTAGGAGCATTGCAGAGACCAAAGGGCATGACTTTTCAACAGAAGGTTCTCCATTCTGTGGCAAAAGTGGTTTTATGTTGATCTTCTTCAGCGATTTGGATCATATTGTATCCGCTAAAGCCATCTAAGAAGGAGTAAGCCTCATCTCCTGCTAGATTTTCTAAGATGGATTCTTCGAAAGGTAATGGAAAATGATCACGTTCGGTGACGACGTTAAGTTTCTTAAAGTTGACACAGATTCAGAGTTTTTTGTTTCTTGGGAACGATGACAATTGGGGAGACCCACTCCGTATGCTCAATTTCATAGATAAATCCTGCATCTAAGAGGCGTTGTAATTTTTCTTTGATCTTGTCCTTATAGATGGGATTGCATCTGTATGGACAACTAGCAATGGGCCTTGCACCCGATTTAAGCGAGATACGAAGCACAACTACTTGGGGTGTGATGCCTTTCATGTCTTTATAGGTCCAGACAAAGACATGTCGATATTTTTGCAGGAGCTTTTCAAGCCATTTGTGCTGTTCGTGATTGAGATGAGCTCCGACGTGGACAAGATATTCATTGGTTTCATTTGGCTCACTCAGAGAAAGGGTTATAGTTTGTGTAGGGCCTTCGTAGGGTGAATTACCAGTTGGCTCACGTTGAGTTTGGGGTGATTGGATTGTGACATTCTCGATCGTATAGTCCTTAAAGTATGCAGGAACATCATGGGCTGGAGATTCGAGGGGGGCCTTGCCTTTCGCTTGCTGGGATGGTGATTGAGAATGTTTGGGGTTTGATGTAGGAACAAAGGCCATCTCAAGAACTTCTCTAACAATTATGAGGTCACTAGGAGGTTGAATTTAAAGCGATTTTTTTATCTTCTCTTTCATAGTATGACCACGTGGTTGAGGCTTTGGTGGTGGAGAGGTGTGTGGATGAGGGACGGTTGGTACGTCATGGAGGATCTCATCATCAATTTGAAATATGGCCTTCTCCTCACAGAGATCCCATGGATAGTGTGGGCATTTGGGACGGTAGAATTTTGTCTCAGACTTTTCAATTGCAACCTTGGAAACTGGTTCCACCTTGGAAGCATATTGCGGATAGGTCCTAAGTGGGAGTGCCTCCATATAATTGAGGATCTGAATATTAGAAATGTCCAAATCTTTTGGGCAATTCTGAATTCGTAAGACATTCTCGTCATCGATGAATAAAGTGTCTGATTCATTAGTAGGTAGCCATGCAACATTTAGTAGCTCATCGTGGTGTGGAAGAATATCAATAAAATTGATATTGATGATAGGTGTATTCTAATCAGGTAATTGGTCATGATCGATCGGGAGTGGAGAGGTACAATTATCTTGATGCTGAGCACAATAATCGACATTTACACAATCAATGATAGCTAGACTATGACTCCAGTTTATGATATCAGGATTTAACATAATGACCTTTTTTGTGGTTATACTGGTATGGCTCATATACTGAGTTGGTGGTTGAGGACCCTTCGTCATGGATGCATGCAGGTTTGAGTTTACCCGTTGAATCAATGGTAATAGAACTGTCACGATTTCCAAAAGTGACTCAGCCTTTGCTCCAATCATGAACGACTTGTGCATTGGTGAGCCACGGACGACCAAGTAGTAATTCATAAGAATAGGCATTATTGGGAATATCAGATACAACGAGATCGACAAAAAATTTGAGACATCCTAGTTTGATCAGCATGTGTGGAAGGAAACCGGTAGGTCGGACCACACTTTGATCAGCCATCTGAAACTGACAAGTGGATTTGGCTAGCTTGTCTCTCAGATTTCATTCTATCATGAGGGATGTGGAAATGATATTGATACCGGAGCCACCATTGAGTATTGCTAAAACTTCACGAGATTGATGATGGGTAGCTGGGATTTTGATGTTGCCTCGTTCGCTAAGTGGATTGGTTAGATGTAAGGGCATTTCAGGCAACTCGTCAATAGTGGTGGTGTTATTGGATTGGATCTGTTGTTTCCACTAGCTAGCATGCTTCCAGAATACATGGAAAGGAAGAGTGACATTGGCTTGTAGTAAATCTCCCCCAACTTCGGTACCTTCAAGGGTTTTGCTTTCAAAGGACTTGTGAGGTACTTTATGGGAAGTGGAAGATTGTTGGTCGGCATTGCGGATTTGCTGGTGATACTAATGATGCAGCCAAATTTCTTCAGATGGGTGAGGATAAACTATCGGGGTTGAATCTTCACTTGGAGGAACAGCCTGCGGCTGAGTGTTGTTGGGTGCAAGTGTAGGGGCTTGGCGTTGGGTTTGTGCCCGAGTCAAGACCCAAGCAGGATGAGTTTCGATGGGTAAGGTTTCTACTTGCACTGAATAGACAGGAGTAGCTGGCTTAGATCGAGATGGGCAGTCTGTGATGTTCAATACCACAGTTTTCACAAGTTGGAGGAACACGGAGTTTATCTAGGCAACAAATACTAGGATGTTTACCTGCACAGATAAAACATCTTTGTATTGTGGGTAGTTGATGTGCGGCAAAGATAGCTTGGTTTGGAATGTAAGCTTGGGCATTGGGATCCACTGTTTGAACATTAGAATCATAGATATAATAAACAACCATTTCAGTAGAGTACTGCGGTTGAGTATTGTATTCCACATAGTTGGTGGCCAGATCGATGGCATTCGGATCAAGATAATGGATAGCGTTTTGTTGGGCAGATTGGTTAATGACAACTGTTGACGTGGTGATGGGTATTGATTTAGTGCAATTGGTCATGGTTGGTAGACCCCTGGCACAGGCTGTTGTGGAGGGTAAGGGCGGTAAGCTCGATAGATGGTGGGTCTGGTGGCTGTTGAGAAATGGTTTTGCAGTTGAGGGCATTCATTAGCAGTGTGATGTTGTGAGCAGATTGGACACCAGACATTTTTTCTCGCTGGAAAGGATTTCTCAGCAATCTGTTTCATGGCGGCTTGAAAATCGATAGTGAGTCTATCCATATGAGATTGTTGAGCTTTTTGCCAGGTTTCAATTTGATGTAGAAGTTCAGAAGATTGAGCAATATTGTCAGACTTCGAGTGATTAGGACGGTCTGGATTCTTAGATTTCTTTTCAAAATGGTCAAATTCATCATCGGAACCTTCGTCTTCCTCACGGATAGCATCGATCATCACATCTTTAAGTTAATCATAAAGGTCAACTAGTTTGAGTTCACGACGGATGTTTTTAGGCAATCCAACCAAGAACAATTTTATGGTCGTAGACGTTTAAAACGCTCAATGTAGTTTCGAACAGACTCTTTGCGACGCATCTTGATATGGGTAATTTGAATGAACAGGCTCTGAGTCAGTTTGGATGGTTTGAAACGCTTGATAAGAGCATCCTTGAGAGTGGTCCAAGAAGCAAGATCAGGAGCTTTGAGATTCAAGTACCACTCCTTGGTGGTTTCATAGAGTACCATGGAAAATAGACGGAGCTTTTCAATTTCATAGGTATCTTCATAAAAACGGCATGCATTATCAAAGTCTTGGAGAAATCGGACTGGGTCAGATTCTCCATCGTACTTTGGTGCATCGATACGTAGAATTCTTCGTTCTAGTCGTGGAGAAGCCGGATTAGAAGATTCAGCACAGTCATGAGATATGATGTAGAATACAGATCAGCAGGTTAGTACTGTACTTGGCAAAAAGACAGTTTGCTTGCAGAATTGATAGTGTAGGACAAAAAACTGGTCTTTCTGGTCGTGATAGAATTTGCGAACAAGCTGTGAAATCGTGGAGAGGCTGATAATAAGCTTCAATACTCGCGAATTCTGACAGGGAGTCTTGAATGTCAAAATAGTGATTTTTTTTTTATTTTTGAAAAAAAATTGTACTTTCAGAATTCACGGGTAGGACAACAAAATCGTATTCTTTGATAATGATTTCTTAGGCTGGATGGAAAATTCTAACAGAGAGGTTTGACTGGCAGACAGAGAATATGGAAAAAAATGTGACTTTTGGACAGCAAACAGGCAAAATCTCTGAGATAGAATTTGCGGAGCTGCTGGAGGACTGATCTTGATGAGATTTAGCCTCAATGAAGTCGGGGAATTCTAGGACAAAGATTTGGGTGAAAAATAAGGGATTTTGACAGTATATCAGGTTGTTTTCTTAGAATCTAACCGTGGTCAAAATTCATGGAGGTGATAAAATGAAAGATCAGGGTCTATTAGGGTTGCAGACAGGCTGACGAATTCTAATATACCTGGTTGGGTTGAAAAAATGAGACTTGGGTCACTTATTTTCAAGAAAATGCCCAAGCTGACTCTTTTGTTGCTTCCCCCCGACTTGATAAGTTGCTCCGCAGCTTGCGTAGGACCTGGAGAGACGACTCGTGCTGTTTGTTGGTAGATAGAGACAGACAAACAAGCAAACATGCAACACGGAAGCAAGAGAACAAAAAGGAAAAAAAGCTAGGTAAAAAATATTTAAAAAGTGACAACGGTGCCAATGTTGGAAGTATTTCTATTTTGTGCGGTGGCTAGATCTACTTACGAGTGTAGTATAGAGATGTAGAGATTCGTCCACTTTCTAAGTTTCTACAACAAGCTTCAACGGAAATACGAAAATAATCAACAAAGATGAGAGCACTAAGGCTTACCCAACTAGTGCCCAAACAGAAATAAAGCTAATTAGAAACAACAACAAAAATCCTTGCTAAGGCAAACCCAACTAGCAAGATTGCTAAACTAAGACCTAAATTAATACCCAGAGGGTTTGAAAGATAAATTGCGGCTAACTAAATAAACCGATAGAAACATGCCACAATAATCCATTGAAAGGAGGCAAGAGGAGGCCCGAGCACCTTCCAATGGGAACACCAAGAAATAGAATGATAATCTCAATAGAGAGCAATTTAGCTAATCTCCGAGTGTTGTTTACAAGGCAAATACCTCTCCTTTTATGGCAAGGAGGGTCTTCCATAAGTATTTACTAACTTATGGGACTAATCTATTTCTAGTCTTTCTAGAACTTCTAACTTAGGATTTAGAACTTCAAAGTTTCTTAACTTAGGAAAACTTAAGATAATATATTTCTAATCTTAAGTTTCATAAGTCTAAGTTCTAAATCTAAGTTTAAGCTATTTTATTATTATTTAAGCTTCTACTCATGGGCTTACAAAACACATGCCATGGTCGAAGTTTTGTGCGAAAAGTACAAAAAGGACCAAGAGTGGATCCTAATCTGATCCTCAAGAGGGATTGGTTGCCAAATTACTTGATCTATCAATCTACTTCAGATTAAGATCAATCTAGATCAATTCTAGACACAAAATCCTAACAAGAACAATCATTAATTGAAGGTAAGTGTACTTTATGGTTTCACACGTGTGAAACACTGTCTGAGTACGGACTGTGAAAATTGTCAACATTTCCTTGTCTAGTTTTAGGCCAAAATTGCTAAAAATGGCACATAGTTTAGGATCTGACTTTTCACACGTGTGAAACAGGTCTAGATATTTTTAGTAAGTGTATTTTTTCAGTATGAAGAAGTGTCAAACTTCAAGACCTTCGAAATGAGTCCATTTTCATGTATTTTGGACATATATGCCAATTTTACCTATATAGGGCATATTTTAGGTAAGGAGGGTCTAGAGAGAGGAGAGAGAGTCATCTCTCTCAGCTATATATAGCAGGTAGGCCGTGGAGAAACAGGTTGGAGCAGATCCATTGTATTCATTTGCTTAATGAGAGATTTTTCTATTGGGTTCTCCTTCCATTGTTGGCATTGTGTAGTGATTGAGTTCAAGCTTTGTGTGTATGATCTTAGGTGCTTTCCAAAAGTGGTAGGCTGATGTATTATGGACTGTATAATGCTATTTTGGGCCGCACTTGATGTTTATGGAAGTTTCCATTTGTGATAAATGCTTTTTGATCAAGTTCTTTGCATTCTAGGTAGCATAGAATGTGTTGCCAATTCCTAGCTTATGTAGTTTGGAGTGCAAGCATTCAAGCCAATGATCTTGGAGTTTAGATCCACTTAGGATCTGTATTTTTCACATGGTATCAGAGCTGGTTGGCTTCTATTTACAGTAAGTATTCCATTTTTGGTGATATTTGGATGTTTGATCAAGTTCTAGCATGATTTTGCATTGCTTTGTTGATCAAATCTTACTAACCTTTGTTTTGTGAGTTGAACTTGTGGATCAAAAGCATATTTCAAGTCTATTGAAGATCAGAGGCTGAAAAGAAACTATTTTGGTTCAGATCATAACACCTAATCATTTGTGATTGTGAGGCTTGTGCATATTCAATACTAACAATGTTCTTTTCAATCCTATTGTTGACAATCTCCATTCTTGGATGAACACTCTCCTTAAGTGGATGAAACTTCTCCTTAAGTGGATGACAAATGCTCTTTTGAGTGAGTTGTAATTCTCCTAAAGGCTGAGCAAAGCTCCCATTTGGATGAAAGATCCCCTTTTTTGGGTGAACATATTGTAAGCTCCATTGTGAAGAGCATATTGTAAAGATTGTCATCAATTTTGGCATAAATTTTGGTGTACTTTGTTGAGCATGTAAGTAACTCTCCTTATGTAATTTGATTGGAGCATTTGCTGGAAGGTGTTAACCATTATGCAAGTGTGTTTTCAGGTTCTTAACAGGTTGAGGAACATTCTCATGTGAAGTGATCTTAGATCTACATCTAAACACCAAGATTTGACAAGATAGTGAAGCTAGTCTTGTGATTCACTAAGTGTGCTCATTCATTCACCTCTAAATCTTGTATTTATCACTTGCTGGAGTTTATAAACTTTTAGAAGTGTGGTTTACATGTGGTTTTACAGGTTGAATCAATATCTTAGTGTGTTGATCATATGTTGATCAAGTTTGTTCATTACTAGGTAATCTTGGCATCCTAGTTTTGGGTATTTTCTAAGAATGCAAGTAACTCTTCACACCATAACTTGATTTGGTCACTTGCTGGAAAGTTTGAGAGCTTAAGCAAGAGTGTGTTCAGGTTGGTTTGATTTTGTAATCCATTCTTAGTGTGTGCAAAGTGTTGCATGTGTTTCAATCTTCCTTTCTATGCTTGGAAACCATCTAGGTTCAAGATAGAAGTGTTTTAGGGTCCTAAATCTTCATAGATCTCTTTATCTATCATTTGTTGAGAGAAAAGTGAGTGCTAAGTGCTTTAGGACAGAACCTAAAAGTTGAAGAAACATTAGAATCATGGCTTCCAATGGTGGGATCATGCTAGAGTCTAGTGAAAGGTTGAGTTCATCAAACTACTCTACTTGGAAAGTGAGGATGGAGTCCTTACTTGAGTTGAATGAACTCATGGACATAGTTGCAGAAATTGAAGAGAGACCTCTCACACTTCAAGAGCAACAAAGGTTTGATAAGAAGGCCAAAAGGGCTCTTCATATCATTAAAATGAATGTTACAAATGAACTTCTCAAGGAAGTTGGAAAGTGTCAAAGTGCAAGTGAGGCATGGAATGCCTTAAAGAAGCTCTTTGAATCAAAGTCCACATCTAGGGTATTGACCCTAAGGAGACAAATATTTTCTAGTAGGCAAAGAGAGGGTGAAAGTGCTCATGCATTTATCTTGAGAGTTAAGTCCCTAAGTGATGATTTAGCATGCATTGATGAGAACATAAAAGATGGTGAAATAGTCCAAGTTATGTTGAATGGTTTGCTAAATGAACATGCTAACCTTGTGCAAAGTTTTGCCATTCAAAGAGTCTTGCCAAGTGTGGTTGACTTGCAAGAAATCTTATTGGCTGAAGAACATAGGTTGCAATCAAAGCTTGATGGTGCATCCTTGCAAGGTGGAGGTGAAGAGGCTTTCTTCACAAAAGGCAAATTCAAGGGCAAAGGTAAAGGCAAAGGGAAATGGTCCAAAGGTGGTAACTTTGATCATGATGATCACTCTTCCTCTTCCTCTTCTACTAAGAACAATAAGTCAAAGTTCAAGTGCTTTTATTGTGGGATAAAAGGACATTTTGCAAATGAATGCCATAAGAAACAAAATGCTAGATCTAGGTTGAGATCTAATGTACTTCTTGGAGATGATAATTGTTGTGCTAACTTGGCAAGCTTTGGTGAATCTATGGTCAATTTTTTGGATCCATTGGATCTTCAAGATGCACTAGTGTTACCTACTAGTCATATGGAGTCATGTGGAGCTAAATTAGCATCATGTTTGTACTCTTCTACTCATGGACTTCCAAGGCTTGGTGGTTCTTCAATGGTGCTAGATGGCAAGTGCAAAAATGGAAAAGGTAAGGAAGGAGCTAACTTCATCAATGGAGTTGATGAAGATTCTTCTTTGGAAGTGATTGTTGCTAATGACTTGTTTGTTCATATGGAAAAAGATGGAGATGCTAAGTGTCATTCTTTGCAAGAAGATGGTTGTTCTTCTAATTCTTTTCATATTGATGTATGTAATCATGTGGGAAAAGATGATGGTGCTTTGAGCATGCTTGAAGGAAATGGTTCTTTTACATCTTTTTGTGATAAAGTCATTTGTGCAACAAGTGGTGTCACATTTCTTCATAAAAAGAGTAGATCAAAGGTTTCTATCATGAGACTTGGTGAGGGAGATCACAAGTCAAAAGGAAGAGAAGTATGTGAAGTGTTCAAAGTAGGATGTACTTTGAATGATGTTTTTATGAACGATAGTGAGGAAGAATCATTATCATATGACTCATTACCTAAATCATTGAGTAGAAGTTCATGTTTGAAAAGAGAGAGTACTTCAATCACTCTTATGTTGAAGGTACTAAGGATTCTTTTCTTGGCTTCTAATATTCAAGAGTCTTCTACTTCTTATGGTGCAACTATCAAGAGGGAGGTTTCTAACTTTTGTGGTGCTAGCATTAAGAGGGAGCCTTGTGAAGGAAAGGGCAATGGAAGAGTGGTTCTTGGGAAGATCCAAAGCATGGATCTAACATCTCTTCATCAACTCAAAGCATTCTATGATTGTGGTGGATTGTTCATTCATGGTCAAGATGGCAAAAGGTTGGTTGACGAAGACTACATGGAGCAACTCAAGTGGCAACTTCTTCAAGGCAAGGGAGATATCATTGGTGAGCTTATTGAGGTTTGTTATGAACTCAAGAGGGCTGTTTTGATTAGGTTTGATACTCATCTTCACCTACTCTACTTCATGTTAAATGGAAATGTTGGAATCTATCTTTTGGTTTATGATGGTGGCATTGTTTTCACTAACTATAGTGAAGGGTCAAATTTGAGCATTGATGAGATCTTGTGGGATCTTAATCATGTGTTTGAGAGGGAGTATCTTCAGAGTTTCAGATCTGAAGATGTTCACATATGCAAGATCTTTGATGTCTTATTGGAAGATCAAGAGGTTGATCTTGGATTGCTTCATCAACACCAAGAGACAAGTGGCAATTCGAAGCTAGTGAAAAGCATCAAAGAAGAGACAAATGGTCAAGGCATTTTGGATCTGTTTTTACAGGTTCTTGAAGGTTCAAGTAAGGTCTTTGGAGCTGCAAGGAAGTGTCTTCTTACTCTACCTCACTTGCCTAATCTCATGTATGAACATTGTTATGTCAATGTGTTGAAATTGTCAAATTTCAATAAAACTAGTTCCATAGTTTTGCATCCTTTGGATCTTGGAGATGGAATAGTTATCATTGCTGGTTTGTATGATCAAGTACATGAATTCATTCAGATCTTGAAAGGTATTGAAGTGGTCAATATGTTTTCTTTTGAACAAAGTTCAAGATCTAGTATTCTAGTGTTGGCAAATTGGCAACTTGTTGACATTGTAGGATCAAGCGTTGTGTGCAAATCTTGTGGAGGTACTTCAAGTATTTCAAGTTCAGGTTTTGGTCATTCAAATGGAGTAGGGAACACATCTTTTTGGCATTCATTCACTCAAAGGCTTTCATGGATTGAAGATCTACAAAGGCAAGGTGGTGATGGAAGTTCATTCATGGAGATACATGTTGCATTCACTATATGTATAGTGAAATGTGGAGGAGGCATGCAAACACTTGTTGATCACTTTCATTTACAACTTGTTTGCTGCTATTTTACAGAGAAACCAGAGATGGATACATGGAGGAATTCATTAATTGAGATTCTATGTTCTTTTACATGTACCATTTTTATGATTCTATGTAAAATTGATGTAAGAAATAGTGAAGCATCCTATATGGACACTATTATCTATATCAATTATGTTGTGTCCTATTTTGTACATATTAGGATCCTTGAGAAGAGATCTATTCTGATGATGGAGATCATTCTTAAGTTGGAACAAAGTAGTGTTGTAAAACTAGCAAGTTAAGTTGAAGAGGGAGTGTGAAAATTGTCAACATTTCCTTGTCTAGTTTTAGGCCAAAATTGCTAAAAATGGCACATAGTTTAGGATCTGACTTTTCACACGTGTGAAACAGGTCTAGATATTTTTAGTAAGTGTATTTTTTCAGTATGAAGAAGTGTCAAACTTCAAGACCTTCGAAATGAGTCCATTTTCATGTATTTTGGACATATATGCCAATTTTACCTATATAGGGCATATTTTAGGTAAGGAGGGTCTAGAGAGAGGAGAGAGAGTCATCTCTCTCAGCTATATATAGCAGGTAGGCCGTGGAGAAACAGGTTGGAGCAGATCCATTGTATTCATTTGCTTAATGAGAGATTTTTCTATTGGGTTCTCCTTCCATTGTTGGCATTGTGTAGTGATTGAGTTCAAGCTTTGTGTGTATGATCTTAGGTGCTTTCCAAAAGTGGTAGGCTGATGTATTATGGACTGTATAATGCTATTTTGGGCCGCACTTGATGTTTATGGAAGTTTCCATTTGTGATAAATGCTTTTTGATCAAGTTCTTTGCATTCTAGGTAGCATAGAATGTGTTGCCAATTCCTAGCTTATGTAGTTTGGAGTGCAAGCATTCAAGCCAATGATCTTGGAGTTTAGATCCACTTAGGATCTGTATTTTTCACACGGACTCCAACCTGAAAATCAAGTACACATTGATAGCACCTCAAAACAATCAAAACAAATGTAGACAAATGGAGAGAATCACTCAAAATTGCTTCCAAAACCAAGATTGGTGTCTCACATTGATTATGGCCAAATGTGGCTCTATATATACAATAAGTGAGAGCTCGTGGTACTGATCATCCCTATGATACCACATGTGTGAAGGTGCTTTGTCATATGATGATTCATCATGCAAAACTGACACTTGGACAAAACCTTCTATTTTGAGCCCTTTTGGTCCATTTCCCTTCTATATGGAGATCTACTTGGAAATCTTACCAAAGGATGTGGCTCATGCAATCAATAGATTGATGCCATGTGTCATATGTCTAGAAAACTAGTTTTTGGCCTTTTTAGCCACTAGAACTTGAATTAAATCATATGTACAACCTATATGATTATGGTACATGACAAGTACATTATTTTTACACGTGGGAACAGGCTCCACACATGTGTAATCATCTATATACAAGATTTTTGGCCTCTACCAAGCTTATTTTTGCATTTTTCACACTCCTCAAAAATCTAGCTTGATGGAAAACATGATGATCTTGAACTTGACTCCATGGGCTGAATTGGTCTTTGCTAGTTCAAAAGGTGTGAAGATCAGCCAATGAGCTTGATGTTGATCTGAAATCACCATATCCATGATAGTGCTTCTTTGATGTTGACATCTTTGATGAGCTTGAGAGCTTTGCACCATCCTAGCACCTCCAAAATTGATTCCTTCCAATTTTCATGTAGATGCTTGACCTTGAGGCTTGCTCCTTCACATGAGATATGCTCCTCTTTCCCTTGAAATGTGAGCCACATGGGTTCAACCATGTTTCTTGAGTTTCTTTTTGGAATCACAACTTGAGAAGGTCTCTCCTCCTCAATCCTTGGCACACTTGAACCTTGAGATGACTCCTTAAGATCCTCTTCATGATGCTCCTTCTTGATGGAAATCCAAGACCTCCATGTCTCATAATGATCACAACAAGTATGACCATTCAATATGCACTTCCTATGATTATCAAGATTACTTATGCTAGAAACATAAGTCCAAAAATCACCACAACTTGGCATGATTTTTCCAATATTGAAATCAAAAGGTATCTCCATCTCAATAAGGCTAACTACTTGCTTATGGATATAAGTGTCCACTTTGGATGCTTCACTTATTCCCATAAGAAGTTTACAACTTGCCTTTAGGATTGAAAACATACAATTTTCATCTTTATGAATGAACACATCATTCATGATCTTATTGAAACCAAAAGATCCTACATTATGAAGATATTTCCATTTCCTTGACTTCATAACTAATGTAAGCTTACAAGGAAAACATATTTTGCTATCTTTTAAGGCATCACACTCAACTAGCATTGCCTTAAGCCACCTTTGAGATACAAAAATCCCTTCAAAGCAAAATAGATCTTCATAAGTTGACATGAGAGCATAAATGAAACTATTTTCATTTTGTGATTGATGCTCCTTATTCTTGATTGATATCTCTTGGATCATAACAATAAGTTTGAACTTATCTAAAGTTCCAAGCAAAATACTTTTCAAGGACATAAAATAAATCCAGGTTACTTTCATGAAAGTGACATCTATCTTTGCATCTTGAACCAAACAATGTACTTCCAAATGAAAAATTTTAAAATATTTGACATGTGTTGTGATGGACTCTTGAAGACAAATCTTGCAAGTCCTTATGAGACTCCAAGCCTCATTCACCTTTCCACAAAGGAAACACCTTTCCTTGGACTTGTCCTTCTTGTATTTGCATTTTGAACTTGAAGCTCCATCCTTCACCTCGGCCCCCTTGCTTTGGTTCTCCTTGGATGGACTGGTCTTCTTTTTGTAGCATCTTGAGAAAAAATATCCTCCCTTGCCACAAAGGTTGCACTCAGGATCCTTTCTTTCCTTCAATAGGATGCCACCTATTGATGCCTTGTGAATAAAAACCTGTGATATGATTCTACAAATGTAATTTGTGACTTTCAAGAGACTAGATTTGAACATCTTCAATAATCTAGAATGATCTACAAAAGATCTAGCTCACAAACCTAAGAATCAATATTCACACTAATGACTAGTCACTTGGAAACTTTGCTTTGATTACTAAGACAAAAGCACACAATCTTTGAATCAAATCACAAAAGAAATCAGATCCAATTTCCTATTAAACTCATCAAATACCAATGACTCTTTCTTTTGAAAGTTGAAATGGATATGAAAAAGATTTGACACCTAGATTTTCCTTTTCACTTGACTAGTTCTCTCAACACTTGATATTCTTGAACAAAAGATGGGTTTTGTTTCAAATACATGAAAATCAAACTTAATCACTTCTTTTGGACTCACTCTTGACCCAAATAATCTCACACTTGAGATTTAGAATGAATTTGATTTGATTTGACAACAAACTATACCACCAATTTTTCACAAAGCTTAAAAATTTAGACAACTAGAGATTCACAAAGATCTCAACCATGCATGAATACTCAAATATGGACTCCTCCTCATTCTAGACATTTAATGGGATCACAAATTGGCACACTCTCACAAAGAAAGTTGAATAGAACTAATTTGAGTTTCATACATACTATGTCAATTTTTGCTCAACAAATTGATTTCAATCACTCCTATTGGATTCCACCAATTACTCTACCTTCTAAGACTTGGAATGAAATTCAAAATCAAAAGTTGTGATTTTTTTCACTAAGATATTGTGCTTCAAAGAGCTAATGCCACTTAGAAAGATTTGATCACCTAGGAAGAGACAAACTCTCCACCAATAACAACACATAATGAGCTTCTAGATCTTGCCCTCTACAAAGGAAGGAACTCTTAGAAAATTGGATCTCTCTCTACACATTTGCCATAGACACCTTAATGACTCTTTTCAAACCTTACAATCACTCAAACAAATTGAGTAGGATATAACAATGTGACTTGGATCTCAATCTCTTTTCTAGAACTCTCAATTAAAGCCAATCTATGTCAAATTCTACAAAAGATTTGCATAGATGCTCTATATGCACTAGAAACTCTCAAAGGTTTCACTTGGAGGACAGATCCAAGGATGTTTTCTAGCAAATTGATGCTTCTAAACTTGACTCTATCACTCTTGAACAAATCTAGAGTGATGGTACAATAGATTTCAACCTCTCACCTTGCATATCACTCCTTCATCTATGATTTTTAGCAAAATCTCTCTTAACTTCAACATACACTCAAAAAATCAGAGAAAATCATTTAGTGCTCCTAATTCAAGCTTCAATTTTAATTTTTTGGCTGATCTAATCCAAGAACTAATCAAGGAATTAGATTCTCTATAGAAAATGCTTGATTTTGCACTAAAAATCTCTCAAATTGGGTGTGTGAGTCAAATTGTACAAATTTTTGAATTTTCTCAGCCAAAACTGGAGATGTACGGCCTCACACGTGTGAAAAGTATTCCTACAGCCCACAACAAGATTTGGACCAAAAATTTTGAGGATAGCTATCAAATCCAACTCATTACACAAAATTTGACTAGTTTCCAAAAAACTGCTAATTTTGGCTTTGATTTGGATTAACCCTATCAATTTCAACAAAACCTCTTGTACTAGGCTCTGATACCATGTGCAAAAAGTACAAAAAGGACCAAGAGTGGATCCTAATCTGATCCTCAAGAGGGATTGGTTGCCAGATTACTTGATCTATCAATCTACTTCAGATTAAGATCAATCTAGATCAATTCTAGACACAAAATCCTAACAAGAACAATCATTAATTGAAGGTAAGTGTACTTTATGGTTTCACACATGTGAAACACTGTCTGAGTACGGAATCCAACCTAAAAATCAAGTACACTTTGATAGCACCTCAAAACAATCAAAACAAATGTAGACAAATGGAGAGAATCACTCAAAATTGCTTCCAAAACCAAGATTGGTGTCTCACATTGATTATGGCCAAATGTGGCTCTATATATACAATAAGTGGGAGCCCGTGGTACTGATCATCCCTATGATCCCACATGTGTGAAGGTGCTTTGTCATATGATGATTCATCATGCAAAACTGACACTTGGACAAAACCTTCTATTTTGAGCACTTTTGGTCCATTTTCCTTCTATATGGAGATCTACTTGGAAATCTTACCAAAGGATGTGGCTCATGCAATCAATAGATTGATGCCATGTGTCATATGTATAGAAAACTAGTTTTTGGCCTTTTTAGCCACTAGAACTTGAATTAAATCATATGTACAACCTATATGATTATGGTACATGACAAGTACATTATTTTTTCACACGTGAGAACAGGCTCCACACATGTGTAATCATCTATATACAAGATTTTTGGCCTCTACCAAGCTTATTTTTGTATTTTTCACAAGTTTATTGACAGATACTCATACGTGGACTTACAAAACACATGCCACGGAGTTTTATTTCTTTCTATTTATTTTCTCTGTGTCAGAATAGTTGCTAAGAAATACCTAGTAAAGACATTGGAAATCACTTACTAAATGATCCAATCTATCTATCCAAAACAGTGTCCACATATCATGATCTTTATGTGATTCCCACATAACAATCATGATACTGCCTTACCATACCCTGTCAAGTGTCACTTTAGACCTTTGGTGAGATACAACTGGAAAGCATGAATATTCTCAAGAGTATGGACAATAGTGCATGACACACCTTACATTGTAAGGGTCACTTGGGTCAGTATAGCATGGATGTGCTCTAATACCAGCACACGTGTCCACACCAGGTCCTTTGGCTAAGTAAAACTTTAAACGGTTAAAACTTTTCATACACTTATAAGCATAAAATAAACCGATATGGACCACTCCGTAAGCTAATCAGTAGTATAACTTCTTTTGGACATGAATAGCAATTGTCGTTCAGCTATGACACCTGTCTTCCTCACTGAACTAACTTGAGCGGTTTTGTTTGGTGGAATGGTGGCAG
This sequence comes from Diphasiastrum complanatum, assembly GCA_029204225.1. NCBI lineage: Eukaryota > Viridiplantae > Streptophyta > Lycopodiopsida > Lycopodiales > Lycopodiaceae > Diphasiastrum > Diphasiastrum complanatum. Next base: position 51,710,133 of record CM055093.1, read on the forward strand.
GTATCAGCTGGACGTCTTAAAAGGGGTTATTCTTTGTGGTGCTTTCTAGTACTATATTTTACTTTTCAATTGTATTTTACCTTGTTGGATTATGAATAAAGGCTTCAAAGAGCTTCGATTGATAAGGGAAGTTGTTTTTTTTGTGTGGTTTCAGACAATTTCCACACTTTTCGTTTCAATTTTTTTGTTATGTTAGCAGTTATGGCCGACATGGAACATGAATTGTTTGGTGAGGGAGTTCCATCACTAGTACGAAGTGTGGGATGCTCGGACAATGATCCGCAGTCTATTCTGGATGTGATAAACAAAACACTGCTAGAAATCCACCAAAGTAACAAGCATCGGGATGAACAAATTAAATTTCTATTATCAAAACATGATGCAGCATCTTCGTCACACTTAGAATTTCAGACATAAGTTTTTTCGGCGGATAAGAAGTTCAAGCAGCCGGCAGCAGTGGAATCATGGATTAACAAGTGGAATAGTTATTTTGGTCTGCACGAAGTGCCTGAGGAGAAGAGAATTTCTTCAGTGCTGATTTTTTTGGAAGGTAAAGCCATGTCGTGGTGGTGAGACCTAGATCCTAAGCCAGTCACTTGGGATGCCTTTCGGGAGGTGTTCTTGAAAGCATTTATGATTGTGGATGAGAGGGACTCGTATTAGCATTTTGTTGAGCTCAAGATGGCACGTGACTTGGACACATACTTCCAAGAGTTCATGGCCCTCTTGATTAAAGTGCCACATTTTCCCAAAAAGTATGCAGAGTGGCAATTTGTGAATGGTTTACCAGGGACTTTCAAAATGAATGCAAGCGCAATTCTTTGAACTCATTGGAGGATGCCATTTAGATCGCATCAGTGTACGATCAAACGGTGGTAGCTTCTAAGAAACGGGGGCAAGAAAAAGGCTCAACAAATTTCCGACCACAAAAGATGTCAAAATAGTTTTTTGATGAACTTGAAGGAATGGCTTATAAAAAATCCAAATCAGGGAAGAAACTGAAGTCATTAGTCAGAGATGCCTTTAAATAAGGGCTATGTTTTAATTGATGCAAGGCGGGCCATATGGCTAAAGAGTGCCCATTAAAGAACAAGTCCTCATCCAATCTTACGACAATTGATTTGCCAACAAGTAAGATGGAAATTGATGTTATTAATAGTACTTGTGAATGTCAATTTAGTACATTGTCTTTTGGTCCTCATAATTTGTTTTGTGTAAGGGGCAAGTTGTTAGGAAAGATGTGAATGTATTGTTTGATCAAGGCAGTACTCATAACTTTAATAATTCTCGACTTGTGCAGAAACTCCAAGTACCTACCAAGCCAAGTGATCATAGATATGTGGTTAAGCTTGTGTCAGGTGCAGATACTAAAGTTTTTGATGTAATGGTTCCGAAATTGGAGCTAGATATTCAAGGCCATGTTGAGAAAGTTGATGTCCATGCTCTAAACCTAGACCAATCGGACGTAATTTTAGGCTACGAGTGGTTCTTTAGAAAATACGATAGTTTGCACATTGATTTTAAAAAGCATGAATTATAGTTCATGGATCTTAGTGGTAAAGTAGTATCCATTTTTGGTGATGATGCTGGAACTCAGTCTCCGATGGTTACATCGGCAAAATTAATAAAGGAAGCTCACAATTTTGATTGTTACTATCTTGTAACGTAGAGCCATTCTAGCTCTCTTCCTATACTTAGGAATTTCAGCCTATGCTTGAGGCTCCTCCTCAACACCAAGCACAATGTCCATAACATCCTGGAGTATCAAAATAGACTCCATTTTTCAGAGGGATGATCAGTACCATGAGCTCCCACTTATTGTATATATAGAGCCACATTTGGCCATAATCAACATGAAACACGAATCTTGGTTTTGGAGGCAATTTTGTGTGATTCTCTCTATTTGTCTACATTTGTTTTGATTGTTTTGAGGATCTATCATAGTGTACTTGATTTTCAGGTTGGAGTCCGTACTCTGACAGGGTTTCACATGTGTGAAATCAGCAAGTATTCAAGCATCATGCAATCATTAGATCCAATCATTAATGATTGTAAAAAAGCAAGTACAATCTGGAAAACGTACTACATCAATACCTATGATCAATTTCAAGCAAAAAACTTCAATTCTAGGTGAAAAATTCACTAAAATCATCAAAAATCCTTTGATTTCCGCCAAAAACTATGGAGAAAATCCATAATTATGATCTTTAGGCTGAAAGTATACCAAATTCAGAGAAGCCACCTACTTGGAGATCAATTCCACCACCTGGAAGTAACATGCAAGGAGAAAGAAATCCACAAAAACTGAAAAAATACAAGAAGTAGCTCCACCTTCCGATTGTTGCAAATCCATAGCTCTGATACCACTGTAATGATCGCCTTATGAAGATCTGACTACATCATGTTGCAAAACAACCAAAAGGACAACAAAACCACCCATCCAGACCTAGACCCCTCTTGGAATTTTCTCCTGGACCTAGCCCCCAAGCCATAGTGAAGAACACAAGAGAGAGGAGGAGAAACTAGCTCAAGAATCTGAATTCACAATAGGAGGATGGGCGAGTTTCCAATGGACATATTCTCCTCAAGAGAGAGAGAATATTCTCCCTAGGATTCCCATGCAACCTATATTGAGCTATTGACTTCATATTCTTGCATTAAAGCAGTCTTCACCATGCATGTGCTCCTATGTCCAATTATAGGTCTCGGCCCTCATATGATTATTAATTACTTGATACGACCACGTCCGGAATGACGTAGCATAGCTAATAATCACATACATTTGGAGTGACCGGCTATCCATGTCAAAAACTAATCCGATTCCCTTATACAGGACATGGACATAACAATCTGCCTGGGATACCTTTTCACATATATCACTTTACAACAGCTCAGTCACCATTCACACATCTGAGATAACCTGCTGCTAGCTGACAAAGCCTAGGAGATACCTGTTGATCAGACACCCCAGTCTCTTACAGAGCTTGCATCACACGACACCAGGACGACAGAATCTCAGAAAAGAAAATGTGCAGCCTCTCCCAAAGGATCTGTCTCAAAACATGTCAAGACAGACCAAGCAAAGCTTCAACCGCGCAAGGCAACCACCTCATCTACGTCCCAGACATAGGAAAAACACAAATCCGATTTGATACTCAAGAAAATGACATTTTTGTTTAGAGGGCACATGGTCGCGAGTGCAGAGGTCATTTTCACTTTTTTGGTCTAATTTTCATGTCATATCGCTTTTCTACGGGTCCCGTTTGCTCCCTCATCACCTCGTCTCTATGTGTGTGCACAAGAGCAATACTATGATCGTACATATCGCTTTTGTGTACCGTTACCTCATTCGTTATTTTGTTTCTTTGTCCACCCTCGCACAAGACCAATACATTAGTACATATCACACCTCTACGAGCCTGGTTATCCTCCTCTCATCATTGCTACTATAATTGCGCACACAAAACCGATACTAGCCTGATGTCTAGGGTCAAACTAAAAGAATTTTTTCTCTCTTGGCACTGTGTCCACTATTACTCCTACTATTAATCCACCACGGCAGACCAGGCATAATAGGAGCAAATGGCTCTCTAAGATTAATAAATATCAAAGATCCACCTTGCTCCTGATACCAAGAGTCTCTTTCTACAGCATTGTCTGTCTGATTACTAGGGATAGCAAAGTTTTGTTAGGTTCACACCTGGAGCATTGTAGTGCTTGCAAGAGTCCGCGAAGGAGTATTTGGTATTTTTTTTTAAGATTGTTTTTTGTTTTCAATCCATGCTAAGCGGGTCACCATAATGCGCAAAGATTTCCAAATTTTGTATAGAATGAGGGAGAGATTCTGTAAACTTCACAAGGGTGAACCCTCTACTCCTAGGAACAAACCCCTTGACGGGATTAACCCTCCCACAAAGAGGCCTCACAAGCAACCTCCTCCTAAAAGGAGCAAGAAGTCCCCTGCTCAGGCTCCTGAAAAGGTCCGATGCATGGACCTCTAACATTCCTCATCTGAAGGTGATACAATTGTAAATCTAGTAGCCTTAGATACTGTGGTTGATTCAGTCACAAAAATTTTAGACATCCCCTCCATTGTGAATAATCTCACCCCTCCTCCCATTAATCGCAAACCTATATTATATTTAGATTCTAATGATTATTTAAAATTTGAGAAAGATTCATTCGGTGGTTCATCGTTATCATTTGTTGCATCATCATGCGACAAATCTGCCAAAACAAATGAGTCTCTCTAATTCTACCCAAATATCTCCTATAGCTTCATCATTAATAAGTTGATCTTCAAAAACTAATGGCGACGGTGATGACGAGTGCCGATGCCAGATCCTGCTGGCGATCCAATTTTTTGGTGGATATGCTGGATTGCATATGGATGTTTGTTGCTCTTTTTGTGAAATTAATTTGTTACAACTATTTTTTGTGATACTAAAGTTAACAAACTACAATATCGGTTTTTGTTTTGCAGATTTCATTATTGGTTACTGGACCGATATTCATCATGGCATTTTTGATAGATCATCATCATAGCAGCTCCCTGAGGTACTTTGAGGGTCAAAATGGAGCTCAGAATAGATCATGCTAGTTCTAACAATATACTAGTGTCTATTCTGACGTCTGTTCCAACCTCCCCTAACATTTTTTTTAAGCTTTCAAATGACAGATTTGTAAATTTTATGATACATTTGTAAAGCTTGGGTGTTTTTTTTAGCAGAATCTTCAATTGTGATGACTAGTTCTATGATTTTTCCATGAGGATGTGTTACATGGTTTCTTGATATGAAATTATTTTGCAATTCTTTGTGTCGATTTTTGGGCTCTAACATCATTCAAACAGCTGACTAACACAACTAGTAGCAGTTCCAAGTACTTGTACAGTATTGTAACAATTTCTCTCCTATTTTTTGTTGTAGATCCACATTTTTTAGTGAAAAACTACATTCAATCTTATTAACATTAGGATTTATGAAAACAGATTTGCACATCCTAGAAACAAATCTGTACTTTTATTTATAAATCTGTTGATAATGGTAGTACATCTATCAACTGGGATGGGAATCAGTGGAGGTCATCACAAAATTCTTGCTTTAAATCTACTAACAACGGTTTTCCTTCATGTTCATGATTTAAATTACAGTACTGACTTCCATCATTCACAATAAAATTACCATCGATATTGATTTAGTACTATCATTCACATCTGAAGACTCAGAAACAATTCTTCCACTACGGTCATGTTTGTTGCTAAGGACATGCTTGTAGCATCTGCGTTGTGAGGTGGAGATGATTGTTGATGTGATGTCGTATGCGTGGATGAGTCGTCGTCTGACTCCTTACCGTACGATTCTATTTTGTCAAGTGAGGCATGGCGTGACATGAGCATCTTTGACCTGGTGCGTGGTGGTGTTTGGACTTGTGTTGTGGTGGTTTGTTGTTGAGCCGAGGACTTGGCCGCAGTACAAATCTCAGTAGAGTGAGATACATTGATTCCTGGTACTGAGATCCCTTCATCCTCAAGTACTGAACATTCCATAAAGGATATCAGTCATTTTTTGGTGGATACTCCTGATAAAGACACTGACTATTTGAGTGTAGATACTGATAAGCTGAGGGATGCTTTCATTGGCTCTAATGCCAATATTGAGAAAAAAATTGTTGATGTACATGCTAAATGCCTTTTTGATTTGTCAAAATATTATATAAATGAAGATGTGTATATCACAACAGCAAATCTATGTGTTTTTTCCGATTATCGGGAGGATGAGGTGCCTTGTCTATTGTCAAGCACCATTTCTGAGTTCTCTGACATTGTTGATTTTGAAACCGAAGACTTGGTGCTGGGCATTGACTATGATGATGAAGAAGGTATTTTGACTAGTGAGGAATGTTTGTCCTTGGCTCTGGCAAATGTTCGTGATCATGGATGAAGTTTGCCATCTGATGAGAAATTTATTTCATTCCAGGCCCAACTGGGATTCCATCCAAAGTGGTGGACACTTACTGAGAGCTATTGGTAGGATTCTCTCTCTGCCCAAGGAGAGGAGCCTAATTTTACTTAGGTAGATTTTGGAACACTTCCCACACGTGTGTATGTACTTTGGAAGTGAGTTAATGTATGTAGTAGTGTGTTTTTGCCATTAAGAGTAAGATAGATCTTGAATCTCAATCTAATCTTGATCATTGTGCATCCACATATCTTAGGAGATCTAAATCACATGTAGTGGTCACTCCATTGATTTTGCTTTTCTACTTGATTCAAATTTGGATATGGCGCGATGGCGCTCATATTTGGAGATGGCGCTCATATTTTCATTCCAATGTGAAGACGACGTTCATATTTGGAGATGGCGCTATATTTTCATTCCAGTGGAGGGAATGCATATTCATACGTTTTGCTATTTTCCCTGATGCGAATTTGGGGATGGCGCTCATATTTTATATCCAATAGAGGTAATGTATATTCAAATTTAGACAAGTTAGACTGTGAACAGTTTAGAGTTCTTAACTGTGACTGTAGACACTATGGTCAGATCATTGAGAGTTGGGAGGCCTCGAAAGTGGTGGGGGCAAGCAAATAAACAATAATTTTTTTTTTATTTTGATTTTTTTCTTTATCCTACATGTCATTTCTTAAAGGGTTGGATATTGAGAACTCCTCTAATGCTCCAATAATTTCTGGCACAGTGTTGACTAATGAAGACTATCTCCGAAATGATGCAGAGCGGGAAGCTATGCTGCAAAAGCCTTATAGAAGACTTATTGATTCATTAATGTATTTGGCAAACAACACACGGCCAGACATCGCTTATGCAGTATTCAGAATGAGCCAGTTCAACATTAACCCAGGACCTACACACTAGAAAATTGCAAAGAGGATTTTGCAATACCTAAAATAGACAAAGGACTATAATCTTTTTTCTCAAGATGCAGGATTTCAAATGAAATCCTGCAGCGATGCAAATTGGGTATCTATAAGAGACAACTCCAAGAGCGTTTTAGGCAAGTGCACCATAGCAACAAATGTCGTTGTTCTTTGGATCAATAGGAAACAGACAATTACTACACAATGATCCTGCGAAGTAGAATACGTTGCAGCAGCCAATGAGCTCACATGGCTCAGACAGTTCCTCGATGGAGAACACTGACAAGCCACTGACCCTGCATATCGATAACACATCCGCCATATACACCTGACAAAGGATCCCATTTTTCAGTCTAGAACGAAACACATTGCTATCAAGTATCATCTGATAAGGGATCTAGTTGAAAAGAGAAAGCTAAAAATTGAGTTTGTTTCAACAAAGCATATGGTGGTTGATATTCTTAGAAAGCCTCTTTGACAATGCAATGTTTGAAAAACTGTTGAAATTTCCAGAATTCACACGTGTGGGGAATGTCCACAAGAGTGACTGATCTTAATTAAGCTTTGTGATTGGCACTACAACCTGATTCTAGATTGATCAACAAAATCTAGTTCAGAAAAAATGGCTAATCCACAATCTAGCATGCTAATCAACAAAATATAATAGCAATGAATCAAAGAATGAATAAAAATACAAGATCTCAATGTATGAGCATTAGCCTCAACACGAGTTAGAGAGAGAGAGAGAGCTAGAGAGATAACAAGAAAAATAGTTTAGATCCAAAATGGCATGAGATAGCTATAAAACTTTGGTTCTTCATTATTTTGTGAATGAGAATGATATGTACATATATAGGAGAGCCAAAATTCGTGGTACTCCTTGCATTCAATGCACAGCCTACACCTATTCAAGTGCAAACAACTATTAACTTGACACCTAACTGCTAGCATGCACAGGTTGCACCTAACTTCTACCTACTTTCTCCAAATGGCAATTTCTCAACTAGCCATGTACAAATCTACATGCATGTGTCCATTAGAGTGATTGCATGCTTTGCATGTCACTATGAAAACTTAGGACATTATGCATTTATTGTGGCTCGAGTTTCTACAAGGTCATATTTGACCAATTCCATGTGAATCTCTATATGCATGTCAAACTAGACATTGTTAACATTATTGCATATCATACTAGACCAACTAGACTTTATGCATGTCATTGGAATTTGATCTACCTAGCCCAAACTTGCCCTATTCTATAAGGATATGTGCTCAATTTACATACCTTGGATATGTACAAAATATTTACATGGGTAGGATCCCCCAAACATTAACAACAGATGATAGATATGTTTTACAATTTTTAACAAAAACAACGTGCAAGTCTAGGAGTCATGAAGCTACCATGCTTTAAGGAGGGAGCTGAAGAAACTTGAGGTTTCTACCCACAAAGCATCGATAGCTTATGACCGCAAACCACAATCCACTGCTACCACAACCGCATCATGACATATACAAATGGGAATGATGAAGTCCGATAGACCGCAGATCGCAATAAATCGCAGACCACAAACCCGAGCGACGACAGCTGCAATGGCCTCGACTACAATTACAGAAGCGACCTTGAAATTGGCGCGTCTTTACGACCCACGATCAACGAAGTACTAGCATAATGGACTGACACCACGGACGAAGCAGACATCAAACTAAATGTAGTAGATACTAGGTTAAGTAGTTTTTGTAATCATTCATTTACATTGAAGACCACTTCTTTCCTCTAATCATATACATATAGGATGAATGGGAGAACATTTTCAGTTACAAAAAGAGAGGTGACAAACAGATAGAGACAAAAGGAGATAGATAGGTTGAGTGATTGAGTGTTGAATGTGAGGATGAAAAGCCATTCACTAGAAAGCAAGATGAGATGAGTTAATTAGACCTCTAAGGTCAGACATAGAGAGAGATAGATACAAGTACTTGGTAGTAAGCACTACTCATCAATTTCTGTTCGTAAGAGACATAGTTTCTCTTGTGGTGATGCGTTGTGTGGTATGCCAAACAGCGCTCATAGGAGTCACTGTAATCAGACTGATGTTTTCCTATCTCTTGCCTACTATGTATAATTTTTGTATGTGTTATACTTATAGAATGTTTGTTACAAAACCAGCTATCATTTGTATTTTCGCATAAAGTCTCATCATAACTAAATCAGTAGTAGATCAGTAGTGTTCGACTACACCTTAGATTAGGATAGATCCTAATTAGCAGCAGTAGCTATAACTAAGAGTTTGACTCTATCTAGGCACATCAAGAATCCAAAATAGGGCCAGGCCCCAAATGGACCACGTAGTTGTCCGTACACCAAAGGGGTTCACACCATCTGTTGCAAGACCAAATCTCACATTTTTTTACTCATTGGCAAAGCTTGGATACTCTTTGTTGATGTGTTTCCATGTAGGTGAATTTGAAGGTACCCTCATATACCATCTATAGAGGTATGATGTGCATGCCAATCCATAAGCTGTGCAAGAGATTTACAACGAAATAAACGTTGCAATCGTGGAATCACTGGAAAATGTCGTAAAACTTTGCATGGAATGGTCGCCCCTTGCAAATCATCTCTATATCGAGGAGTATAAAAAATGGGACATTTCTTGAGTGATTCGTACCTACCTCGATATAAAATACAATCTTTTGGACATGCATGATATTGCTTGTAGTCCATCCTGATGTTAGACAACATCTTTCGTGCCTCATCTCTTGTCTCAGACATGACATTCTCTTCTGGGATAATTTTGTTTCTCAATAGTCTGTACATGACAAAAGAAGTCATATTAGAAAACTATCCCTAGATGTCCAAATTTTAAAGTTTGTTTCAAAGCAAAAATGACAAGTAGATGAAATTTTTTTTACTCAAATAATGATAGGAGGCTTTGATCACTCCATCTATATTTGGCTTGAAGATTTAATAGAAGTAGAGAAGTTGCCAAATGAGATGTCTTTGCTCTAGGGTACAATGTTGTCTTTGATTCTTCCGTAGATTCTTTTCTTCTTTAGACAAAAGTGCCTCCTCATCTTCTTCATTGTCTCTATCTGCATTATTGTTCTCATACATGGCATCCAACATGTCTCCCATGACATCGAATTCTTCATTCATTGGAAGCTCATTTTCATCGTTGGAACTTGTTTGCAAAGAGGTAGAAGAGCTAGATTCAGATGCATTGGTCTCTTGATTAGTGTGCTCATCAATTTCCATCATCTCTCTTAAGCCTTGACGATGACACTGAGATAATTGCTCTATATGAGGACCATTGTATGACATTCATCGTCTATGTTGGCAATTACGAGGATTATTGTCTCCAACGCTAAATGAGGATGAAAAATCCTATATACCCACAACAAAAAGTTGAAACTATGCTTGATAGACATTTCCTCCCCATACTTGATAGATCTAAATGTTGCACAAATATAAATTTCATTTTTGTTAAAAAAAAAGTATGCACATAACAATGTATCTATTAGACCATTATTCTTTCCAACTTGTTAACATTCAATGAGCTCAAATCATCATAGCAACAATAAAACTACCAATATATCAACAATATACCAACATACCAATGTATATTTTAGAACATTCATCATTTCAACTGTTAACATTCAATAAACTCAAAGAAATTGCATACTTTTATTTTTTTACATATTTATATAAATTTCACATACATTAGCTTTCACTTATTATATTTTGTAAACATCTAAGCAAATGAAAATTGAACTTAGCTTTACAATAGTTCTCCTAACATTCGACACATCTTTCCCAACTACACTTGATGAACAATACCTCTCCAACCTTGATCATAGATGTAGTGGCACACACCATTCCTTGAGTGCCATTTGCAAGATATTCTACTTTTTCACATATGGATTATAATTAAAATCACAATAATAAACATGATACCAACATACATATTTACATATTTACCAACATACATATATATATTTATTTATTTACAATTTTCACACACATTAGCCAAATAGTTGTCAAATAATTCTCCTAAAATTTGACAAATTTAATGACACAAACCAAATACAATCACGAATGCATAGATTATACATATTTGTTGCATATCAAAAAAATCTAAATATTCACATTTGACTTATTGTCTTTTGCAAACATTTGGGAAAAGAACGGTTGAAACTATACTTGATGAACAATTCCTCCCCAACCTTGATCATAAATGTAGTGGCACACACCATTCCTTGAGTGCCATTTGTAATTCTCTTAAAATATTCTACTTGTTCACATATGGATTATAATTAAAATCACAATAATAAACATGACGTTGGAATGAAAATCATCATAGCAACAATAAAACTACCAATATATCAACAATATCCCAACATACATGTTTACATATTTACATTGTTTCCTATACAATTCATGGCTACTTTTCATTTTTCTAATTTTTCCACCTTGCACTCTGAGATGATACAAAACATCAGACATGAGACTCCATTGCTCGTGCTCCCATACATAACCAAGTAATTGTATGATTTTCACATTTAATAAGTTGATTTTTTGATATGAATTGTGATCTTACTTGCAATCTAAAAATAATATAAATTTCTGATTGTAGTGGCCATTGGAGCTTATATGCTTTGTTTTTATATGTCAATGATGAGAATGTGTGTAATCCGATTTGTATAAAGATGAACTCTATTTCACACACCCACAAATAAGCAAAGAGCCTTAGCAAGAAAGTATTTGAACTCTTTCTTATGTTAAGTGCAACAGCCTATAAAAAGCTTAAAATGTATGATGCAAAGGTATTATTTATTTGCTATCGATTCGACATGTGCTTGTTTCTTAATCACGTGTGCGTTGATTCGATATACCATCTACTTTTTTTTACACAAAATTTTGTTTCTAGCCTTCGTATATATTTGAGCATTGCAGTCATCCGAACAGACTAACTCTGTCAGTTGTGGCTGGTTATGAGATATACAATTGGCTTGCACAACATAATAAGCTTTTGAATATGCTTTTGAATCTATTTATTCACAATCATGCAATCAGATATTCATAATTCTCAGTCACTTATTCTTGATTAATAATATGTGCTTGTATTTTTGTTTTTTGCAGTTCTCTGGCCCGAAGGTCTCCCCAATGGAGATAATGCATTTCCAAGAAGAGACAAAAAAACTTGTTATCGAAAATTCATATCCAGTTACACTTACATGGTGTTCTCCACCAAAGTTACTTCCATCTGGAAAAATGGATGTAGAGATCATAGAAAATAAAGTCCCTCAACTTGAACAATGATACTCGAATTTAGCGGTTCACATACTATCAAACATGATGTATACAAAAAATTATACTACATAATACAAAATTACGTTGTTCAAATTCTATGGATTTTTAATTTCGATGGATGTTCCTATGTCTTTGTATTTTATATGCTCTTCTTGCCTTGCCCTTACCTGGACATGAGAAATTGTTTAAGTTCAATTATCTTGTAAAACTGAATCACTAAGAAATAGAAAACGATGAAAATTTTCATATGGCATAACGTACCTTAACACCATTCAATCAAAATTGATAGTACTGAGGAAGATTGAATTGCAACATGTCTAGTTCTGATCGAATTTGATTGAGACTCCAATCTTCCTCAACCTCAATCACCACAAGAATGTTGTCATTTCTTTTCACTGTTATTTCTTGATCTAGTGGCTTCCACTCATTTTTGCATTTTATCCATTTTCTATAATCGAGAAGCAAGATGAGCATTTGTTTTTTGATGTGATATCTTAATGTCATTGATGACTTACATACTCTACACTCAACTTGCTCATTATCACAATGATCATCCAACAAATTGACGATCATTTCATCGCTCAAGTCCTTACAAATAAACATTGTTTTCATTTGCCAAACATTGCATTTGGAAAAAAAAAATATCAACAAAAATAGTAAAAGGTAGATACCAACTTATTCTATTATTCTTTGAACCAGTGCTACACTTAATATACTCTGAATATCCATATAAAGTCTAGCCTTCTGAAGTTGCTGAATCTGGAGAAATCCATTCCTCACTCAAAAAATATGGTTGAGGATATGGCTCTAATCTACCCACTAAACCATTTTTATCAGGAATATAGGTGTGATCATAAAAAAAAACTCCTAAATCTAAAAGAGATTTTGGAGAACGACCTTTATATTGTAAAATACCAATATTAGAATGTATGACATCAATTATTCCTGCAATAGATTGAAGTGATTGCCATTCACCGAAATTTGATGGATACAAATCTGCAAAACCAACAAAAATATCATGAGAAAAATTTAATATAAAGAAAATGAAAATACTAAAGAAATTTAATCTAAATATGTACATATTAATCGTATACTTACAATTGCATTTTCTTCTATCATTTGGATTCAAGTCCTGAATGTTGATCTCTTTGTGAAGATAAGCATGCTGAAGTAAAACTTATGTGATAGATTGACCGGCAGCTGATATTTTGAAATCCATTATACTACCTTCCAAGAGCTTCTATATATGTTATCTAATCTTTTTCTTTTTTGGAAAGAGCCTTTTGAAGAAGGATGCATCAAAATCCATTGATAATTACAATATATATTCTTGGTATCCATTTTTTTTCATTGCAAATATTGATAGCATCAATGGTTCCTCTTGGTCTCCGATTATGTGTCTCCATTAGTCCAGAATATGTCTATGGAAGCTGAAAATGGAGGGAATGAAGAGAATGAGAGGTATACCTAAGAATGACAAGAAGTTCCTAAACTATAGGGACTAGTTAACTACAATTTATAACTATGGACGTCAAATCAAACTCGAGTGTACAAATGTGGACAGCAAAAGAGTACTTGGGCAATAACTGTGGTCCAATCACAATCGTTTGTTCTACCTAGCGGGATTTTTGAAAACCAAAATTTGGCTGGGAAAGGCAAAAACAATTTTCGTCCGTCAACCACTGTTACAGTTCATCATAGATGGACACCATTGATTGGGCCACTTAAGCATTGAAAGCATGCGAAAAGCATCTTGACAAGGGGCCCATTTTGAGTTCTAATATCCCCTAATGTGTTTTACATAAAAATGGTTCAGAATGAAGAAATAGAAGTGCAAGCAATATATCAATACTCATAGTTGCATTTTTTGTGATCCTAACAATTCAATCTATGCAAATTTTTCTCTAAATGCATATACACAAGTTGAACTAATACTTCATATATAGATTTTCCTCCTGATGACATCTTGAAATCCATAAATTGGCCTTCCAATAAAATCAAAATGGTAATTTTGTCTTCTTGCTTTTTTCAAAGTGTTCTTTTTGATGATAATTGCATTAAAACCCAAGAGCTTTTGTATACTTTCCTAGAATCCATGATCCATCAACATCTTTCTCATAAAAAAGAAGCATAGAGTTGATTGAGAAGCATAGTTTCCTTGATGGTGCCATGCATTATGTGTAGAAAGCTATCTAGTTGAAATTTTCTGTAAGCAAAATTTTGAAACACTGAACTTTTTGGTGCTATTTGCTAGCTCTAGTTAACCCGATAAGCCATGATTCAAAAAGGCATTCATATTAAAGCTACATCGATTTACTCATTTTAACCCTGCATAATCTTCTATCATATACATTTTCAATCCGGTTGGGCCTCTTCGAGCAGTGATGAGTTGGAAGGGCCTCAACATCCAATAGCAGTTTCCTAGGCTTCTTAATAAAACATTCATATATTTAGAAAGTGTTTTATTTATTTTAATTTGAGACAAGCTACGTTATGTAGAAGCCTAATATCAGGGTTGCTATTGGTCCACATGGCAATGCAAATGAAAAACAAAAAAACAAAAAGGCATTTTTGCATATAAACTTTGGCTTGGGCCCCTTACATGGTAATCTAGGTCTCAACAGGGCATACTAGTTTAGAATAGTCCCTAGAAAAATGATCCTTCTTACCATAGTTTGTCATCACATCATCTCTACAGCGAAGGGAATATCTATCGAAATGGCCACCATCTCCACCATTGTTATCGATCAAAATATCTCCACTATAAATATAGTTTTTAATTGTGGGAGGGCATTGGCATTTGAATTTTTGAGAACTCATCCATCCCAAAACAATGAGTCCAAGCACACTCAAATTTAGAGTGTTTATGGTATCTTATGTAGTGGTGGTGTTTAAAATTTTAACCTTGCACACCATTATATCATGTTGTTCTTCCTATTTCTCGAAAATACTAACTTGTACTATTATCTTAATGATGTAATACAAGAAAAGTACATGATGCCTATGACATCATTTCTTGATTTTTGATTTATTACTTTATTGTGGAACAATAGTTCAATTGTAAAAAATTCATCTCGTATGGATGTTGCTTATTCTCTATTATAATGTAGTAGCAATAGTGACGTTCACTATGCTAAGTAAGCCTATATGAAATCTCCTCTATCACACAAATTTGCCTCATTTTTTTCACATAAGATGCCACCTATGGGCATGTCCCACCTTTCCCAAAAAAAGGGAGGCCACTTGAAGCTATGAGATTTTCATACACCAAGGAAAAAAGTGTCAAGATCTAGTGGATCTCTAGCCATGAAACTTGTTGATGCAAAGTTACCAAAAGACAAACTACCAAATAACAATCACTAGATAAAGATCACATCAATGATAATATATACAGTCTATTCATGTACTACTACTCATATATGGAAATAGAAATCACAATACCAATGAGAGAGATAAACTACACAATGTAGTCCAAGTGTACACAACACCTCTTTCTCTTAGAACAACAAATGATAATGATTGAGACATATTTATCGTGTTAGGAGCTCATGTTTGGAACCTTCTAGACTTATTATTTCCCTTGCATTATCAAAGATACATCCTCTTTAGTAGCTTCCTTGTTGTTACATATGCATACTAAAAAATACATCATCTTTAGTATTTTCCATTATGCCACAGCCAAACACATCCTCATTGTTATAGTTACATACTCGAGATACATCTTTTCTAGTATCATGGCACAATGAAGAATCTAGGATAGATCAATATTCTCTTTCAAACAATAGTTTAGAGATAAAACCTCCCAGACACTGTTAAAACGGGAGGGATGAGGGTATAGATATGTTTCGAGCTAAGGGTTACCTTACCGTATGGGCCAAGCCACTATCAACTACACATGTTTAAAGACCTAATAGTCTCACATATTAAACTTTTTAGATATTAGGGAATAAGCTTTTTACTAACATTTGTAGCTGATCCAATGATTGTAAAATCATGTCAAGGTATATAGGCTAAGCTATAAGCAAACATCCTTGAACTAGGTATAAAGATCTCAAAATATCTTTTTTCAAACATAAGGATTGGCAAAGCATTTTGGTTTAATTGAATTTTCTTTTATGGCCCACATGATTTGACTTTTTATGTGCTATACTATTCGTCTCTAACTTTTGTTGAAATATAAACCTAATTAAATAAATAAAACATAGCACATAGTTTTATTTGGAGGCCAAAGTTTTTAAGGCCCAAATAAACTTAGGCAAATTTTTTTTTTTAGTACAAACTCATGGAGGGCCTTCTTGCATGATGATGCCACTTGTCCACTTGAGTTTGGTAGACCCCCATGCATATGTGCATGGGGGAGAATAAGTTAATTTGCCACATATCCTAGTTTGCATGCAACATGCAACATGCATGCAAGACAAATTAGACACATGCAAATAGGCATGCAAATTGCCATATACCTTGGACACTTGGCAATAGCATGCCATGTTTTGTACATACCTCAAATTCTATTTAATAGAGTCTCCACGAGTTGGAGAGTGTGATTTCTGGAATAGTCTTCCATTTTTCATCATTGTGTTGTCTCCTTCATCTCAGATTGTGTAGTAGCTCGCTGGTGGATCTGATCAAGAGTTTTGCTAGTTTCTCCCTCTCCTCTCATCAGATTTCGATGAAGACAGTTGCATACTAATCCTTGGAGGAGGGCGCTACCATTCCTATGCTTTCTAGCTTCAATCAAATTGTTTCCATGACCAGAACAGTCATCATTCAGATCTGATTGGGCGTTAAATCTGATTTGTTTGTTCCTTCATTTCTCCACAATGGATAGTTAGAATTAAATCAAATCAATTACACAAGATTTCTACTACATAGATTCTATCATTCCTTATGAATAGAAGCAATCAGAAGTCAATCTGATTTTTCCATTTGCATGTGCAAGTACTAGTCCATGCATGTTGTATGCATGCCTCTAGAATTCTTCAGATTGCTTGCATGTTTCCACAGTTGCTTGTATGTTGATTGAACAGTTGTATATGCAGCTCCAGTTTGAAAAAACACCATTGTTTGATGATGGTGGTTAATGTCCACCTACATGGTGAGGGGAACTGTTATGTTTCTAATCCCCATCACATGCATGTTCAAGAAACATCGGTAGGCATTAGGAGTTATTTATTTAATAGGTTTAAGGGGGCGTTGTTGAAATATAGACCTAGTTAAATAAATAAAACATAACACATGGTTTTATTTGAAGGCCAAAGTTTTTAAGGCCCAAATAAACATAGGCAACAAAAAATTTCGGTACAAACTCGTGGAGGGCCTTCTTGCATGATGATGCCACTTGTCCACTTGAGTTTGGTAGAACCCCCATGCATATGTGCATGGGGAGAATAAGTTAATTTGCCACATATCCTAGTTTGCATGCAACATGCAACATGCATGCAAGACAAATTAGACACATGCAAATAGGCATGCAAATTGCCATATACCTTGGACACTTGGCAATAGCATGCCATGTTTTGTACATACCTCAAATTCTATTTAATAGAGTCTCCACGAATTGGAGAGTGTGATTTCTGGAATAATCTTCCATTTTTCATCATTATGTTGTCTCCTTCATCTTAGATTGTGTAGTAGCTCGCAGGTGGATCTGATGAGGAGAATCAAATTGTTTCCATGACCAGAACAGCCATCATTCAGATCTGATTGGGTGCTGGACCTGATTTGTTTGTTCCTTCATTTCTCCACAGTGGATAGGCAGAATTGAATCAAATCAATTACACAAGATTTCTACTTCATGGATTCTATCATTCCTTATGAATAGAAGCAATCAGAAGTCAATCTGATTTTTACATTTGCATGTGCAAGTACTAGTCCATGCATGTTGTATGCATGCCTCTAGAATTCTTCAGATTGCTTGCATGTTTCCACAGTTGCTTGCATGTTGATTGCATGTCACTGTAGTTGATTGCATGTTGATTGCATGTCACTATAGTTGCTTGCATGTTGATTGCATGTCACTGCATTTGCTTGCATGTTGATTGCATGTTGCTGATTTTGATCTATTTTGAGTTGTAGAAGACCATCGAGGATTCCTAGGTTGGTAAACCTCAATTTAAGGATCCTTTCTATCTCTATTTTCAATTTCATAACAACTTCTTTATGAACATATTAAGTACCATAATCATTTTCTTATAATTTTTGTGAACTTTGAATATATAATTTGTTGAAAGTATACATCTTTAGCTATTGCAAAATAGTGGTATGCAATTGTGACTATTTTCTCAATAATGACATGTTCATTTTGGATGATATTGAGTTGAAGGTATTTATTTTAATCTCTCAAATGTACAGACATTTTTTTTTTCCATTTTTTTGTCGTCGTTTTTATATCCTTAGAAAATAGTTTACATGCAACACTTGTAGATTCTTGAGAAATTCCATTCCTTGCATGATTTAATGCTCTTCAACAATACGAATAGGAACATGAAACTTAAAATGCCATTACTCGTACTAAAAGATCCATTGAATTTATCTAGCTAATTTCTCAAATTTAAATCTTATATATTCTAATGTTTTCTCACTTTTCATTTGAAGGGTTTATTATATAAGGTTTTTGAGAGCATTGCACCATAAAAGAAAGTGATCCAAAAGATTCCAAGAGCTTTGCCATGCATGCTCATTTAAAAAGTGAACAAGATAAATTTTACAATTTCGAAACAATTTAACAAATGCATTTTTAAACTTAAACTCCTAGACAAATGATTTACCATTATGGCAATTTTTTTTATATTACATAAATGGCACGTGAGCATCCAAATGATTGTTCACAATAGGTAACTTATAGCTCCCATGGGAACAAGCTAGAAAAGTAATGGATATTTTGTGCATATTTTGCCCATTTTTGGGCTCCTTAAAAAGCAGAATATGTCACAGTTTTTTTAAAAAAAAAAATTGCTGCCCATTCCAGCCTGCTCATCGTCAGGGCATCAGGCCTGCGCTTGCCACGTGGCAGCGGCAAAGTGGGCAGAAAAAGTCAAAATGCTCATTATGTATCATAATGAGCATGTAAAAAAATTTTAAGTGTCCATTACGCAATGTAAAAAGGCCGGGCACAAGCCATTTTGCCCGATTCGACTTTCGAATAAATTTTAGGCTCGCCACCTCCGAGCCTCGCCCAAAAAATTCTGAAAATTCTTATCAAGGCAGAATGGCATGTGCTCGGCTCCTTATATAATACTAAGTGGTGTGCAAGTGAGATCAAAATATTATTAAAGATATAGAAGTTGAAAGAGAGGAGGCGTATGTAATAAATAGTGTATGAGTAATGAGCTCCAAAGTCGTCGGAAAAATATCTGCGTCGATCTTTATCCAAATAGCGCTCGTGGTGGGTCTCGAAGCCAATGCGCTCAATACTCCGCGAAACGTGCCATTTATCATATGAGAGTCGGTTGCCCATTCTATTCCAAATTCCAATTTCGGTTGCTTTTTGAGAAAGAGATTTTAAATGGGTGAAAAGAAGTTTACTATTCTCTTCTATCCGGATTTGTGGTGGAGGAACAGCAACGAACCCAACTGCAAGTGCTCATTAGTTCACATTAGTAAGTGGATAAGCTTTGTATTAAGTTCACCATTTAAGGCAACAATCTATTTCTTAACCTTATCTGTTTAGTATTAATTGTTCTGTGAAAGGAGTTGTAATTTTATGCTTCTCTCTATTTCTTCTGGGGTACTTCTATTTATTCACCTTATCTGTTTAGTATTAAATTTTTCTGTGAAAGGGGTTGTAATTTTATGCTTCTTTCTTCTTCAGCCCCTGGATTCCTGGGTTACTTCCCTATTCTTTTTGATCCATTGCTAGAGTGAGAGCAGAACTCCCGGCTTTGGGCAGATAAAATGCCTTACTTCTGGTAGGATTTCTCATCTCTGTGGGTTGTGCCGTTTCTACTTGCCTCGAAGTCGGATCTCAAGTCTGAGACTTGTATTTATGTTGGAGGTATGAGATAGATCCAAGGCTGTCTTATTTCTGTTTATAGTGCAGCTTTTACTTGGATCAAAGCCCTGTTGTCTCTGGAGTTCCTTCGCAGGGACTACTAAAACAGGAAAGCTGCTCATGTTCTTTCCTTCATGTGCCTGAGAGCATAAATTGAAAGAATTTTCTACTCTGTTGCTGCAATTGATTGATCTTCGCAAAGAACCAATTATAGAGTTTGATCATTTCTCTTTGAGTGCACTCCAATTTCAGTCTAATCAAGTCTTCAATTAAGATCTATATCGAGTGTAGGCTATTTCAATACATTTGTGCTTTGGTTGCTGAAAGGAGTCAGAAAATGGCACGAGCGGTGACCGCAAGCCCCATTCAAATACCCGGCCTCAATAAGAAGTCGTTGCAGAGGCGTTTTTATGGGGAAACTTCTTCACCAAATAGATGTGGAACGCCAGATCGTCAAAAAAGAGCGGCTGGCATGACTATATCATATGTAGGGGATCATTTTGCCACTCTCGGGGTCAGCCCTGGTACCTCTAGGCAGGAGATTAAAACGGCATATCGAAGGCTTGCTCTTCAGGTTTGTAGAAATATCCAGAATTAGTGCAATTATTATTCATGGCTAGGCTAAAATTTTAATTCGCTTCATGGGAAAAATAGATTTTATAGTCTGGATTTAGAAGAATCTGACAAGGGTTTGATGTTTGGGCAGTACCATCCCGATGTTTGCAAGGGTGACTACTGCGCTACCAAGTTCAAGCAAATCAAAACGGCTTACGAGGCAAGTTACATATTATCCTCTCTTCTCCTCGACTGCTCAACTCAAGGTCATTTTGTGCATAGACCTTCTATATTTCTTTTTAAAATCCAATAAGATTCTAACAGCACTTGAAATCTAACCTGCAGCGTGCTATGAATGCCGGAGCCTCCCCATCTGGAAGTTACGTGGATGATTTTTATTACGATTCCAGTTCGATCACCTCGGAAGGTCTTATGGGTGTGAATGATGATTTATGGGAAGACTGGGAAGAATGGATGGGCTGGGAAGGCGCAGGCACAAGAGATTATACTTCACATATCAATAGCCATCTATGAACGTTTACAAGGATAGAATTTGCAGAAAAGATTCGGAACTGTCATCACACATGAAGAATCTGCTACTATAGCTTCATCAGTTGTACAGGTATCAACAAGGATGTGTACTCTTATACTGTCACACTGGCAGCAAGGAAGATTGAAATTGTATACCCTTTCATCACAAGTGACAGGTATAAAGAAATTGTGTACTCTACGTCCTAACAGGCCGCATATGTAAATTATTACACAAAAACAAAACCCTCTAGCTCTTGTAATTTGACGAACATTAGGATCTTATGATTCGAAGTATTGGATCATAGGTACTATGCATTAGCACTGGTGGTAGCAACACTCTTGATTACACCTAATATGCAATATTCAAGGAGAAGATTAACGCATTCTGCAATGAAGGAAAAAGATGATGAAGATGAAAATCTTTACTACGTAACTTCTGAATTTTCCCTTTGGAATGCGGATCATGATCTTGTTGGCAGGAAAGGACAAAGTTCTAGGCATCTATAGAGCATCATAATTGAACATTGTTAAGATGATGCACTTGTATAGACTATATTAGAGTCTATAATAGCTTCCATGAGGCATTTGTGACAAGAAGCTATGCAAAAAGGGAATCTAGCTGAACACAAATGTACATGACTCGTAACACTATTCTTTATTCATATATTTTTGCCATTAGGATCTGCCTATCGTCTTTTGATGCTGATGTTTTCATCTGAATCTGTTTTGTATGTGTAGCTTCATATGTGGTTGGTGCCTTTTGGACTGGGAGCAAATATATGTTGTGTATCAATGAAGCCAATTTTCAATCATGAACTTAGTTTTTCAGCCTTCTCTTGAGGGAGTTTTTAGCAAAAAGGGACAATCATTTAGTAAGGGTAATGTCTTATAAATAGAGGCATATTCTATAAGCAATGGCAAGTAAAGTAGCACACAAAAATATAGATAATCTAGCCACTTTGTTGTGTAAAGAGAGAGAATTTATATTAAACCCTTTGGATAGAAAGGCTTATCAGTGGGGGAAATGTTTGCAGTATGTTGGTCGGTTTGTTTCTCTTCACTTAGTTGATTTCCATCATTTGGTTGGTGGACAATGCCAATTCTTTGTGATCACTCCATGTAGCTAGCAAGCCTATTTGTATCCAAGGTTTTATGTTGATTGCTTAAACTTCAACTAAGGGTATCATTTTTAACAAGGGGTATGGTTGTTTGCAATATAGCTCTACTAAAACACCCACAAAGATCAAAACCAATCTGGAGTGTTGAAAGACGCATGGCTTGAATACTCTCCAATGGGAGGATGGATGACTATGGCCACCTGGCCTCCTATTGGCAGTCCATGGCAGGCCACCATCTGTGCCCAGATCTTCTCTTGCAGCACCCACATCTACAGACGCTCCTCCAGTGGCAGCACCCACAACACATCCTCCTCCATTGGCAGCACCCACAGCACTGGCTCCTCCTTTGGCAGCACCCAGGATATACCAGTACCGTCCACCACAGTGCCCCTTTCAGTACTTATCGCCGCTGTACTTGCCTCCTGCAGGGACGGCCCCTCCACATCTAGTTCCTCCACCAGCAGCAGGCCCACAGGCACACACTCCTCGGACCTATCCTCCACTATCAGCTACACAGGGACACCCATCTTTAGCTCACTCTTGCCTTCAGTACGTGGAAGGAAGAGAAATCCAAGTTTTATATCACCTTCCAAGGAGCCACACACAAGGCGCGTGTCACTGAGGCCGCACCTGCAGCTATCGAAATCTCATCCGGTACGCAAGCCTCACCCAATCACAAGTACAAGACATCAAGCCATACATCGACCTCACCAACGATCTGCACTGGACTAATGATGGCTATCTTCTGGAAGCCATCACTGAGCCTTCCATCCATGCCACTACCCAGTTGTTGAATCATTTCTTGATGGTTGGCAACCTCAGGAAAGACCGCATCACATCTCACATCCTTCACAGGATAGTGGAGTCCCACATAAAGTTGGCCAAAGCCCCTCTTGGACCAGATAACTAATTCAAGACTGTTTCTGGTGAGCTCAAGCGAGCTATTAAGGCCAATACAGAGCAGCAGTTTGCCGCTGGTTCTCATAGTCATTGTCGTCCACGCAGCGAGATCGTAGTTCCTAACTCGCCTTCCGCGTCATGACAACGTACTAGGCATACCTCATCAGCTGCACTTCCACCCCCTGCTACTGTTCGCACTGAATTTTCCATTCCCCTTGCCTTTGATGCTTCTCTCGCCTCTGCTCCCATACAAGGACAGTTTGTGACCATTGGGCCTACCATTCCCATCATGGCTGCCTAGGCTGCCTCACCCCCGCACACCGAAGCAACCTCACCCAACACATAGTTCTTCATGGATATGTACAAAAGAGACCATCAACGCATATGAAAAAGCCGTCGCTCAAGTGTTGGAAGTCGGACCACAAATCCTCGTCCCGGTCATGCCGCAATTCTCTCCTTCGCGCCAAGAAGCTATACAGATGGATACAGGGGTTGATTCGAGCATGGACTAGGGGGGAGCTTCAGATCTAGCAAATCAACTGCCAACTATACCGGAAGTAAAAGTGGGTCCATCCTCATCAAGGACAAGCCATTTATTCAGAAGGCCCATCAGCGTCGAGGACCAGATCCAGACCTTCTTAAAGCAGCATCCACATGAGTCCTTGCGTGGTGGATGGGTTCTCAAATTTAAGACCTCTGAGATCGAGGCCGGCAAAGAATTGGACAAAAATATCTGCACTGGGAGAGCAGCCGACATGGAGAATCACAGTTTTTGAGAAAACTCCGGAATCGATTAGAAGTTACGTCGCTAGCCCTCGCCAATTGCGGGTAGATCCTTATTACGTGCCAATGCTGCGAAGACAAAAATGGAAAGATTTGGGATTGGCTATGGATAAAATCACCATCCATACGCCCAACTGGCCAATCATCCACCAGTCTTATAGCTGGAATATTTCAGTGGACTTCCACCGGGCCTTACAAGCATATCAGAGAGAGTATGTCCACTCTCCGGATCCAACGGTGCGACAATCGCCAATGTTTGCAAAAGATCTAACTCTGTTGGCGTCAGTGGCAACCAAATGGGATGATTGCCTTCCTACCCTGGCATTCGATCCAAATAAGCCGATGATCTCAGAGCAAATCAAAGATCAGCTACCGATTGCTCGACTGTATTTCTGTGCGGCTATGATGGGAGGCTCTTGGGAATATCGCTTCACCTCATGGACAACTTCCAAGTGGATTGCCGGAGCCCACCGTTGTTTTCTGCCGCATAATTTGGATTTCGATACTGCATGCATTGACTTTATGGAGAAGGGGCAGTATCATTTAATTAAAATTTGGCGCGAAGCCAATAAAAGTCCCCAATAACTGCATATTGCAGGTGTCATGGGACCGCCACCAGTTTTGGTGGGGGATACTGTTGGAGGGTTTGCGGATCCCACTGATTGGACCGTAATGGTTGCCTGTGAGGTTCCTGAGTGCTCGAGACCTAACACTTGTGGTTAAAGTAAGTCTATTTGGATCTAATCATAGCTAGAGTAACATATATGATTTACGAAAGACCGTCAGCATTTATTACAAATTTGGTTTTTTATTTTCATACTGATTCAACTACATTTTGTTTCAAACTCTGTTGTTCATCTTCTTTTAGCTTTGCAATGGAGTTTTTCAGAAGCTGTCGACCACGAAGCAATATTGTCTCAGTTTTTGTTTGTAATGAAAAAGACTCTGATGGCTCTTGGATACCACGTATCTATAGAAAATTTCACTCGGTTCTCATGCATCCCTCATCAAGAGGTGTTTCTGGTAAAAAGAGAAAATCAAATATGGATTACTGAAATTTTTTGAAAGGTAGAATTTTAGACTTCAAAGTTTCACCCGGTGGTTGATCCATTTCAGAGGTCTTGATTCAACATGTCTACATGCATAAGGAAATTAGAGTGGAAGGCGTAAGTTCAAATGACAGACTCAAATGCAATTGTAACTTTTGGAAAAAAAATTTGCTTTGAGCTTTGCATTAATCATTTAGACGTGCATCTGAGTATTTAAATGACATATAGTTTTATGGGTTTGTGCAGATTTGTATCCATCAAGCATAATCGAATGACAACCTATACAATCCCTTTGGCGGCATCATGGACGTTATTCATTCTGATATTGGTCTTCTACAATACAAGAACCGTTCCACGAGATCACTTTTGGATTCTTGCATTTTCTTCTATGATTCATTTTACACACCATCCAGTTTAGGTGGAAAATTAGAGGCGATATCACCCCTCTTTCTCAATCGAAGAATGGATTCCTCCAGATTCCACGATAGCAAAGAGATTTCGATCAAGGTTTTTTATGGACATTCAAAGTAGCACATGTTCAAAAAACAATAGATTGCACTAGTTTCTGCCTTTCGCAATATTTGACAGAAAATCAAGTGCTTTCTTTAGCATTTTATTATAGAAGATGGTCCAAAGTTGGCAACGGATGCAAAGCATTGGATCAGGGTTTTACAGTGAATCATCAAGATCAAATAGAAATCCAAGTGAAGCAAAGTAATTCTACTATTACAACAATTGAGGTGGAAGAAGATTGGACACTCAATCGATCAGAGCTTACTTGCTGCAATATGATATTCGTAAATACTTCTGTTTTCGAGTCAACGAGAGATTGGTAGGTGTATGTGTGTTTATTTCAGTACACATTTGAAATGACTTTCAATGATTTTATTTAAACATATTTCAGTGTTTTTGGTATTGCAATATTTCATTTAAATTAACAAGTTTATTTGATGTACAGGTAAGACCAAGACAAGAAAGTCACATATAGTGCAAGGACTTAAATAGAAGTGTAGAAATTGTTGAAACCGCATAAACATTGGGATGATAGACGTGCAACAACAATGTACTTTTCAAAAAAAAGGAATACAAAGAAGTCTCAAATGACTTCAAGATTTCATCGAACAATTTGTATTTAGTATTTTGAAAAATGTACATTGTTTTTAAAATTGATATAATATATTCGTGGAATTCAGTAATAGCCTACTTTCTATTTGCCTATCTGTTGTTCTATGCATCATCATGTGATGATATATTTCTCTGTGTCTGTCGGAACTTATGTGACAATATTTTACATTTCAATCCTGGGGCATATCTGGCATATCCTCGAGCACTGCAACTTCATCCACAGAACCCTTGACAACTTCATCTGAGGCACCTTCATGCTTGTAGGGCCTTGCACATGATAGTAAATTGTCCAACATTTCATGCTGATATCGATGAATCGCATTTGTTGATACCTCAGGACATTGGAACTGCAAGATAAAACATTGAGTGTATGTATGTATTAGCCAATGTTTAAAAAAATATAAATACACAAAGTTGACATAATATCATCAGGATACTGGAACTTGAGAAAAAAACCTCACAGATACTAGCATTTGGAGGTTGCACCATATACCAATCCAAGAACGATTTAACATTCCAGATGGAAAACCATCCGCAGCTGAAAGCATCGTCTTGTTGCGAAGACTGAGAAATCACAACAAAAAATTGTTAAATTATAATTCAATATAATTCTAAACTCCATGCCATCATGCAAATAAAAAACGTAAAAAGATTCGTTTTACCTTTGCATCAGCAATCTCTATGTTGGTATATACAATCAGCCCATCCGGCCTGGGCAGTAGCTCCACCATCCTCTTGTACATGGACTTAACCATGGAATGGGTGGCATGCAAAGAATTCATTGTCATGCACACAAGTGTGCAGCTTCCAGTAGAATCCACTTTCATAGATATGACGTGCACACTCCAATGTTTGCTACCAGCAAATGACAAGCAATGAATTACTAGAATCTACGAGTTTCCAAAAAACAAATCTTACAAAAACAAATATTACAAGAAGAAATTATCTTACTGTGAACAGTATGGGATGATGCACATTGACACCTCCTTGCTAGTGTGCCTGAAGAGCCTTCTATCTACTGTGTCTGAGATATAGGAGGTCTTCTCTTTTAGCTCCCTACAATACGGGTCTTTGATATGCATTACAAAATTAATATCATCTATACAAAACATAAACTCTCCTCCGAAATCATCTATTTTCTTCCTATATACATGTCAAAATCTATGTACCTCTCAGAATCAAAGAATGTGTCTTTAGGTTCATTGGGAAGTCTGATGTGCAACTCTTTATTGGTTGCATCAACATCAGAAACAATCAGGTCCACCACTGTATTTAGGTCATCCGCATGTATAGAAGGAGAATTGTGCATTTGAAGATCAGGGGTTAGGGGAGGACTCTCAACCCATGGAATTGCAGACGTGCTAGCCAGATCTTTTCTAATGGGAGGAGGTGAGGGTAAAGAGCTCGGAGACCTGGACTTGGGTTGCGAACGCTTGGGATGTGCTTGCTTTCTCTTTTTTCGGGGTGGGGCAGGCCCCCTTTTAAGAAGAACTTGCCTCTGTGTAAAGCTAGACTTAAAAATGCTGTCATAGGTGTTTCGAAGCCTCATGACAAGAAGCATGTCCTTGGGCATCAATGTCACCCTCTTGCCATGTATCGAGAACAACATCGAATCCTCAAACAATTTTGTCTGGAAGTCCTCGTATGCAGTATGGAGTGCCTCCAATGCAGTGATATTCCACCTCACTGCATAGGGTAGATGAGTGGTCATATCTTGTGTAACCTCCCTCCCTCACAGTCTGGTAGAAGGCTACTTTCGAGATCAGAAGTTTGGTGCTCCTCTGTAGTGCCCTGATGTCCCTCAACCATGGACGGTGAGGTCTTCCACGTCTTTGCAGATGTACGGGCTCAAAAGTCTGTGGACGGGATGATTGAACAAAGCTGATAAGCCTAGCGGTTTGCTTCGTCCGAGCCATTGAGGCCGAATATCTATACCACGCGACGATAGAGATACAATAGTAGAGAAAGTTAGATTCTCTCACGTGATGGCGACATTGGGAACTCTGAGGATGATACCGCTACGACGAGAGAGTGTAACAGTGTCAGGCAGGGAGAGGAAGGGGCTCGCGTGATGGCGATACTGGGCACATTCAGGCTGATATCACTACGACGCGAGAGGGTATCAAGGACAGGCCTGGGGAAGAGGTCGCTCACGTGATGGCGATATCACGTATGCAAGTCGTATGGAAGCAATCGAAGGTGAAAGCAAATTACGCAAAAAGTTGTACAATCACCGGGAATGGACTTATATAGGTGAAAAAAGTTGGCACGTGTGAATACTTGCGACACATGGCCCAATTTGTAACTGACGTGTGGAACTACACATTTGTATACGCACGTGTGAAATTGCACGTCTGGAGCAACACGTGTGGACACGTGGCCGAATGGTTCAGCGACATGTATTCTCGCACGTATAAGCTCGCACATGTGGGCACGTGACCCAATTAGTACTTGACGTGTGAAACTACACGTTTGTATTCGCACATGTGAAACTGCAAGTATGGAGCAACACGTGTGGGGATTGCACGTGTGGCCACGTGGTCGAATGGTTTAGTGACGTGTATTCTAGCACGTATTAGCTCGCACATGTGGGAACGTGGCCGAATGGCAGATTGACGTGTATTGTGGCACGTGTGGACGGTTATATTATGCGTCATAGATTTGATCCGTTGTTGGATTGACGCGTGTACGACTTGGATTTTATTGGTTTTAGCTATATAAATGTTGTTTAATCAGTTAAAACCTTTTGCTAAGTTTTTGATTCACACTCCCTATAACTCTTGGTGTGTCAACACCACTAGTTCTTTGCAGTATCGCTACCACACAAGAATCTATTTCAGATTCTAGACGATCTTGGATCCCTCGCGTCGTTCCAATATCCGGTCATTCACCAATATCGCCATCATGCAAGGACTGTCTGATTGTCTTCTAACTCCCTGCCACCCCGCATCATAGCGATACTCGGCCCTATTGTTCATACTTTTGAGATGGTCGTCTCATCTTCTAATACTTTTGATTCTGCGTTGCACGCCTTCCTCATTGAATCCGATGTTGGTAACTACATAGGTCACTATAAGACGTATTTCAATGTCTTTTGATATCGAGAGGTTTGGATTAGAACATAAATCCTATTTTCCAGCATTGTATAAAGAATATTATGATAGTCTGAATCAGTCTATGTTGATAATGGATAATCTATGATTCATCCATTTCCATGACCTGGTACTTGCCCAACCATCTTCAAAGCAAGCCCACAACCGACGATTCACGAAAATAGTGAGTGATTTTTAAATGTGTGATCCATTTTGACCAGCACAATCGATCATGTCGCTTTTTGCAGGAGGGCATGGGCTTTGTGTTTTATCTTTCTACTCTTGTTCCTAAAGAGACGGGAACTTCGAGGCTAAGCATTGAGGGTGCCTCATCATCAACTGATTCTGTGATATCAGAGTCAGCTATTGTTGATGACGCCTTGGGTGCTGACGAGGAGACAAGATTGGCAGCAATGTAGAACCCAGCCGAGTTTCGTGCATTGTCCATTTCTTCCTTATTTGACGTGAATCCATATGACAAGCCAAGACTGTCCTCGATTTGCCGGTGTATTACATGAATAGTGTCGCATACCTCTCTCGTGATCTTCTTTTAAAAACTGTTTGAAACACAACATCATGAACTATTTTAAGAGAATTGAACTTAGACCTATAATAACAAAACAATATTAGCTTAAAACACAAAACCATAATTTCTCGAAATGAATTAGTTGCTAGTACTCAATAGAATAGATTTAAACCTGGAAAGCTGCCAACCACCAAATATTATTTTCGGACTGCACACTGAAATCAAGACTCTCTGAGTTTATTGTATTGCTTAATGCTCCATTTATAAGTGTAACACTAACCCTTTCTAGCTTTTGTCCCTTTATTATTTCTGATTCATCTAACTTGAGAACTAATATCAATTTTTCAACACTTTCATTTGTGATTCCATAAAACTTTACAATAAATCTCAGTAAATGATTCAGATCTACAAACATATTGTTGGTGGAATCATATGACAAAGTGCCATGTTTTGAGTTATAAATTTCATTGATATGTTAAGGAATACCAATGATGTTTGCAAACCCCTATTTAACACATCCCTCTCTAATTTGATTTGAAAGGGCCGGGAATAGAATTTTTTTTTATATGTACGTGTTCAAATGCCTCTTTAATAATTTTAAACATTGTGTCATATGCATCCCTCCTAATACCATAATAATCACATGCTCCTTGTATCAATTTCGGTCAATGATCTTGCCGACTTCGCCCATAAGGGCCTCTGCAATCTTGGACTTGATTCGAGAATATCGTTGATTTCCTAGTAGACTCATCGTTGACTTGGCTGTAAGTACTGCACTCAAAGACTTTCCAATCATGTCCTTGTCTTTCAGATTTTGATTGGTAACTAAAGCTGATCTGCAAAATAAAAATAAGATATAGAAAAAAAAACAATTCACAATCATTGATGTGCTAGATGAAACAAAACACATGAATAGTTTAAGACATAATATTACTTGAAAGCATATATATTTTTTTTCCGTTGACCCCACTTGATGAAAGCTCATCAATACTTTTTAAAATAACTCTTTTTCGCTTATTGTTCAATATTTTCTTCCGTAATGTGTTTACTTCTACATTTGACAATATGAGGTACGCAATGTCTGTTCAATTAGTTTCATATTGTCAGTTTCTTGGTTAAGGTTTAATATAATATCTTGCAAACGAGAATTATCTATATTCAAGATTTCATTCTCTTCTTTTGTTTGCAACAAAAGAGTTTCTTTTTCTCTGTAGTCAGTAAGCAAACCATTCAACATATTTTCCAAACAATGGATTGTTTTCATTGAATTACTAATGCCAAAACTTTTCAATCTTTCACAATAACCCAATAGACCATTGTGTCCTTCACACAAAAACAGTATGAGTTGTGTGACTGATCTAAAATTTGGATGTTGCATTGAGCTTGGATCGATTGGATACAAACTTCCTCAACCCATAGATCACAATGTTTCCTGTCTTTCGTCCTTCAGATTTTTTCTCGACAGTGGAGCATATTCTGTGGGAAAATCAATATGGAGATGATATTTAGACATCTTAATAATCGATAGATTAATCTAGTAGAAAACCAACTTGTTATATATGTTGTAAGCTATTAAATCTCGTCTTAATTAAAAAATAATAATTTAAAAAGTTTGAAATGACCTTGGCGCTCTTTTTGATCCATCACACTCCATGTTTCTTGCTTTATATGCAAAATCAAAGCTTTGTAGTTATGAACAAAATATTTTTTCAATAGATCTGTGTCGAAATTGCAAATTTTTGAATCGCAAAAGTTTGAAATAACCTTGCCGCTCCATTTGATCCAACACAATATTTTCTGAGTTGCAAAAATTTAGATTCACGTTGGCGCCCATTGTGATCCAAAATATTCAAAGCTTCTTGCCATGATTTTCAGATTGATAAGACTGTTTTCCTTTGATGTGAATGGTATGAGTAGATGGAAAGAAACTTTGATGTGCAATACGATTTGCATTTACATGAGAAGTTATGTTAGTTAATGGTAGAAAATAGAATCTTGAAGTATGGACCCCACGCATTGTGGCTACCCAACTTACAGCTAACTACATACATTACTAGTGAGGTCAAGTCATCGGAGTTGTGCAGGCAGACCAAAAACTCGGTAGGAGTTTTAAAATCCGACGATTTTCTCTCTCTTACGTGACATTTCTTAGACAGCCCTTTTGGGCCTTGGAACTCCTCTAATGAGTATCCTTTTGGGTTCTGAAGGAATTCTTTCATATGACCCTTCAAATGAATTACCAACTACAAAATACCTTGATATACTATCCCATTGCTTAGTAGAAATATCCAATGGGTGCAAAAGACCCCCAGCTTTAAGCGTTGAGCTTTATTAGTCGTTTTCGGGGGAGCAAACCCTGCTGCTAGCATTGGTCACAACTTAACACATCAAATTCTACAAAAGGTTTTAATTTTGGCCAATAAAAGTCCATTCGTACCAAATCTAACATAGATGTTTACTTGGATGTCCAACACAAGGTGTGTCATGACATTCAAACAATATTTTTCTCTTAACAACATCCAGTCTAGGTACATATACCTTTCTCCTTTTGAACAAGAGTCCATTACAAATGGCAAAATCTTCCACTACCTTCCTATCTTTCTCATCCAACTGATTACCTTGTAAATAAATTCTAGATTGAGAGCCTAACATAATTTTTGCCAAATTGGTCCAAAATAGTGTTCATAAAGACCTCATAGCGAAAGATAGAATTTTGTAGTGATTTTCTTGAACAAAAGTTCATTCACTTCACCGATTTGACTCAAGGCATAAACCACCTGATTTGAAGATCCTTTGATATATCTCAAATCAAAGTCAAATTCATGCACTAGCTTAGCCCATCGAGCTTTACAACCTCCCAGATCTTGCTAATTACAGAAATATTTCAATGGTTGGTGATATGAACACACAACGAATTTACTTCCATATAAATAGCGTCTCCAAATCTTCAATGCATGCACAACCGCAATTTTTTTTTTCTTGAGTGGTAAAATGAATGTGTACATCAGATAATTTTTTACCCTTAAAGGTAATGGGCCTCTCCTCTTGAAGTAGAACCACACCACTAGCAAAATCACTAGCATCTACTCTCACAACGTGAAGTTTATCTAGATCTATGATAACTAGAACAGGTGCCGAGACAATTAGATCTTTGAGTTTATTAAAACACAAACCTAACTTCTCATTCGATTTAATCAGTGGACTTGGCCTACCCTTCCAATTTTTTACTCCTTTCAATAAACCGTTGAGAGGTACAATTATCTTTGAATAATTGAAAATAAATTCCAAGAAAAGATTTGAGTTCACATGCGATCTTAGAAACTGGCCATTCAATAACCATCTTTATTTTTTCATGATCAATCTTAACTCCTTGCTAGGATGTGACATGACCAAGATAAAGCAGTTTTTTCTTAAAGAATTTACAATTTAATTCTTTAACATAAAGGTCCTCTTGTTTCAAAATCCTTAAAATAATATGGAAATGCTTCATGTGCTCTTTCAGTGTCCTACTATAGATGATAATATCATTCAAAAACACCATTACAAACTTTCCTAGATACAGACAAAATAAATCATTCATCAAATTTTGAAATGTAGCCAAAGCATTAGTCAAACCAAAAGACAAAACTAAAAATTCATAATGACCAAAATGAGTCGTAAAATGCTTCCAAATGTATTCTGATTTGATGATAACCTTTTCACAAATCAATTTTAGTGAAGTATTTGACTCCACCTAAACAATCAACCAAATTGTCCATTTTAGGTAAATGATATTTTTTTTTATAGTAATTTTATTCAATCCCTTATAGTCTACACACATCTGAAACGTACCATCTTTCTTATCTTTTAGAAAAATTGGTGCTCTCCATGGAGACTTACTAGGATTGAAATTGTCGAGTCATTTCTTTTTCTTGCTTCAGACTAAACCGGTACAATTGTCGGAAAACAAGTTACTACTTGGAAAATTCTATCTTATACTCAACCGATCGAGATGACGATAAACCATAACTCATTAGGAAACACTTTACAAAATTCTTGTTTTAAATCTACTAATAGTTGTTTCTCTTCATGTGCTTGATGTATGTTAAAATATTGAAATTCATTAACCATATTGAAAGTCGTTTCAGTATTAGAGCATGCACTACCAATCACATCAAAAGATTCAAAACTATTTCAATTCAAACTAAATTTCAAAACTAGATGATAACAATCAAAATTGTGAAATTCTTTTATCAATTCCGTTGATGACATTACTAGAAAGAAAGTACAAAAATGGATATTTTCCTACCACTATCAACAAAATCCATATTATGATTTTTTAAAGCAATTTGCCAAGTATCGGATTTATTGAAGAACCACTCATAATCTAATATAATGTCCAATTGGCCCAAATTTAAAATATGAGAATCTATCTTCTCAATATGCCCTTGCAACGGAATAAGAGGGATAAATACTGCAAACAACCAATGGGAGTCTAAAAACTAGTAAGAAAAGGGCATCACCATCTCTCTCTCTCTCTCTCTCTCTCTCTCTCTCTCTCTCTCTCTCTCTCTCTCTCTCTCTCTCTCTCTCTCTCTCTCCGTGGGCTTAAAAAAATATAGTATTGTGAAACAAATGCCAAAACTTTTATGTATACTGCCTCATAGGTACAACGTCAATACCAACACATATGTATTGTCAATTCATGACCATTTCAAGTTCAAACAACAATGATGATCCAAAGGTAGACATCAGTAGGAGGCTCACTGGCCCCACAAGTGACTCGTACGTAACGAACGGGTGTCTATCCTATATATGAAGGGACCAAAGATGAACATGATGTGTAGGACCATGGAAGTTCTTAAGTCTGACGGTTCGTAGCATCGAAGAGAGAAAAGGATGTTGCTACTTCGAAATCAACACTTCAAAGTGGTTACAAGTGGACACTTGTTTGAATTCAGATGAACCTCATGCAACCTTTTAGAGTTATTGAGTTTGAAGTAGCATACACACTTTCCTCATTTTGATGTGGTGAACCATGAGGTTCAAGAACGTCCACGACCTGCACACCATATGTCTCTTCGGTATCTCCATTTTTAGGCGAGACACCCAATCGGCACAGACAACTCGATCGCGGAGCCAGTTAGCCCCCTTTGCATTCTCAATGGATTCGTGTGTTCAGCAATATTGTTAGGGTTTAGGGTATTTCAAGTTCAAGTAACAATGATGATCCAAATTGAACCAGATTGAGGAATAGACATCAACAAGAGGCTCATTGGCCCCACAAGTGACTCATATGTAACGAAGGGGTGTCTCTTATATGAAGACACAAAAGAGGACTATGGTGTGTAGGCCCATGGTAGTCCTTGAACCTTGCGGTTCGTAACATCGAAGAAAGAAAAGGATGTTGCTACTTTGAACTCAACACTTCAAAGCAGTTACATGTGGACACTTGTTTGAACCCAAATGAACCTCATGCAACCTTTTACAGTTATTGAGTTTGAAGTAGCAGATACACTTTTCTCATTTCAATGTGGTGAACCATGAGGTTCAAGGATGTCAACGGCCTGCACACCATATGCCTCTTCGGTGTCGTCATTTTTAGCCAAGACATCCAATCGGCACAGACAACTCAATCGAGGAGCCAGTTAGCCCCCTTTGCATCCTCAATGGATTCGTGTCATCATTAACATTGTTAGGATTATAGGGTTTAGGGTTAATTGGAGATGGAAGAATGATTTATACATTGGTATTTTCCTCGTAGCTTTGACTCAATACCTATAAAACCTTTGACTATGCTACAGGAACCACGCATGCACACACACACAAAGATTAATTAAGATCCTACAAATTAGGGTAGCATGAACTGGTAAACATGAAACATAAATGAACGACATCACACACGCACACACACACCCTAAACCCTAAAACCTAAGCACACATGAGGAGACAAAAAAAAAAGGTCATAGTAGAGTGCTAACCTAAACTCCCGAACTGTATGGTTATATCCTATTCTAGAATGTCACCACATACTCCCTTCCTACAACGTTTAGGCTTTCTTGTGGAACTAATTGTCCAAAAAGAAAGAATTCAACCACGTCTTTAATGGAAGAAAACAAGGGCTACACACCTTCCTAAAATTGGGAGTGTTGGTTATTTTTAACTCTTTCATGATCTCTCTCTCTCTCTCTCTCTCTCTCTCTCTCTCTCTCTCTCTCTCTCTCTCTCTCTCTCTCTCTCTCTCTCTCTCTCTCTCTCTCTCTCTCTCTCTCTCTCTCTCTCTCTCTCTCTCTCTCTCTCTACAAAACGTGCATCTACAACAAAAGATGGGAGATAAACATTTATTAAAAAATTTATGAGCGGAGGTATATAATCTAGCATCTATGAGCTGGTAACAATCTAGCATATAATTTGTATATGATCTGAAAAAAATGTATGAGTAGAAGTTGGAATGGACCTTGGAATAACAGATGGTATACTGACTTAAAAAAAAAACACATGTTCCGAGGTCTGTTTCGACCTCCACTGATTCCCACCCCATTTATCAACAGATTCATCAATAAAAGTACAAATTTTTTTCTAGTACAAATTTTCATAAATCCTAACAAAAATAAAATTGAATGTAGTCCTACACTACAGAATGTGCATTTACAACAAAAGATGGGAGATAGACATTTATGTAGAAGTTTATGAGCAGAGGTATATAATGTAACATCTATGAGCTAGTAATAATCTAGCATATGATCTGAAAAAAATGTATGAGCACAAGTTGGAATGGACCTTAGAATAACATATGGTATACTGACTTATATAGAAATACATATTTTGAGGTCTGTTTTGCTGATTCCCACCCCACTTATCAACAGATTCATAAATAAAAGTATAGATTTTTTTCTCGGATGTGTAGATCTATTTTCATAAATCAGTAAGCATGAAACATAAATCAAGATACTCCGAATTAGGGTAGCATGAACTGGTAACATGAAACATAAACGAACGGCATCACACACGCACACACACACACCCTAAACCCTAAAACCTAAGCACACATGAGGAGAGAAAAAAAGAAGGATCACAGTAGAGTGCTAATCTAAACTCTCGAACTGTACGGTTACATCCTATTCCAGAATGTCCACATGTTCCCTCCTTACGGCGTTTGAGCTTTCTTGTGAAACTAATCATCCAACAAGAAACAATTGAACCACGTCTTTAATGAAAGAAATTAAGGGCTACACACCTGCCTAGAATTGGGAGTGTTGGTTATCTTTAACTCTTGCATAATCTATCTATCTCTCTCTCTCTCTCTCTCTCTCTCTCTCTCTCTCTCTCTCTCTCTCTCTACAACAAAAGATGGGAGATAAACATTTATGTAAAAGTTTATGAGCAAAGGTATATAATCTAGCATCTATGAGCTAGTAACAATCTAGCATATAATCTGTTTATCATTTGAAAAAAATGTATGAGTAGAGGTCAGAATGGACCTCGGAATAACAGATGGTATATTGACTTAAACAGATCCACATATTCCGAGGTCTGTTCCGACCTCCACTGATGCCCACCCCACTTATCAACAGATTCATAAATAAAAGTACAGTTTTCTTTCTAGGATGTGTAGATCTATTTTCATTAATCAGTAAGCATGAAACATAAATCAAGATACTACGAATTAGGGTAGCATGAACTGGTAATATAATCATGAAACATAAACAAATGGCATCACACACGCAGATGCACACACACCCTAAACCCTAAAACCTAAACACACATGAGGAGAAAAATAAAAAAAAGTTCATAGTAGAGTGCTAACCTAAACTCCCGAACCGTACGGTTATATCCTATTCCAGAATGTCACCACATGCTCCCTCCCTACGGCGTTTGGGCTTTCTGCTGGAACTAATCATCCAACAAGAAAAAATTGAACCATGACTTTAATGGAAGAAAACAAGTGCTACACACCTTCCTTGAATTGGGAGTGTTACTTACCTTTAATTGTTTCATGATCTCTCTCTCTCTCTCTCTCTCTCTCTCTCTCTCTCTCTCTCTCTCTCTCTCTCTCTCTCTCTCTCTCTCTCTCTCTCTCTCTCTCTCTCTCTCTCTCTCTCTCTCTCTCTCTCTCTCTCTCTCTCTCCCCTTCGGTCTCTATCTCTAAGCTTGAAACATAACTAATACACAACACATAAATTATGATTCAACCGAATTGTTGAAAGTGAGGATCATTTGTCTTCTTAGGCCAACTATGGAGTATACTGACTTAAACCACAACAAAAGATGAGAGATAAACATTTATGTAAAAGTTTATGAGCAGAAGTATATAACATCTAAGAGCGGGTAACAATCTAGCATATAATTTGTTTATGATCTGAAAGAAATGTATGAGCAGAAATCAGAATGGACCTCGGAATAACAAATAGTATAGTGTCTTAAACAGATCAACATATTTCGAGGTCTGTTCTGACCTCTACTAATGTCCACTCCACTTATCAATAGATTCATAAATAAAAGTACAGTTTTCTTTCTAGGATGTGTAGATCTGTTTTTATAAATCCTAATGAAAATAAATTGAATGTGGCCACATCTACAACAAAAGATGAGAGATAAACATTTATGTAAAAGTTTATGAGCAAAGGTATATAATCTAGCATCTATGAGCTGTTAAAAATCTAGCATCACTACGAGAAAGGTGACAAAAATTGTGGAAATTTTTTTTTTTCGCAATTTATACCGTTATGGCAGAAATTGCAGAAAATTGTCCGCAACTTCTACTATCATGGCAAAAATTGAGGAAAAAATTGCAAAAAACTTCTGCAATTTTTGTTGTCATCACAGAAATTGCGAAAAAAAGTGCGAAAAAGATTTTCCGCAATTTTTTGGCCGTGGCCGAAATTGTGGAAAATGTTTCTGTGACAAAAATTGCTGAAAACATTGTAGAAAATTTTTCGCAATTTTTTCCGTCGTGGTAAAAATTGTAGACAAAATTGCGGAAACAAATTTTTGCAATTTTTAGGCCATGGCAGAAATTGCGAAAAACGTTTCCACGGCAGAAATTGTAGAAAAAATCGTAGAAAGTTTTTCGCAATTTCTCCCATCGTGGTAGAAATTGTAGACAAAATTGCGAAATTTTTTTTTTTTGCAATTTTTAGGCCATGGCAGAAATTGTAACTAACTTTCCGCGGTAGAAATTGCAGAAAAAATTGCATAAATTTTTTCGCAATTTCTCCCGTTGTGGTAGGAATCGCAGACAAAACTGCGGAAATTTTTTTCGCAATTTTTACCATTACGGCAAGAATTGCAGAAAAAAAATTTGACAATTTTTTGGCTGACTCTATGGTCGATGCTAGCAGCGTCGATTACTAGAACTTAATAGATGCTATGGTCGACGCTGCTAGCATCGACCGTAGCGTCTATTAAGTTCCAGTAATCGACTCTATGGTCGACGCTGCTAGCATCGACCATAGAGTCGATTACCGGAAGACAAATCGCGTGGCGCATCACAGTTTATTCCCATTTTGATTTTTAGTTTTTGAGCGCGAAGAGGAGGATATTTTTGCGCCTAGCGGTGGTGCTGCTCTCTATGGCTC
Source organism: Diphasiastrum complanatum (assembly GCA_029204225.1). Classification (NCBI taxonomy): domain Eukaryota; kingdom Viridiplantae; phylum Streptophyta; class Lycopodiopsida; order Lycopodiales; family Lycopodiaceae; genus Diphasiastrum; species Diphasiastrum complanatum. The sequence continues at coordinate 51,749,550 of CM055093.1, forward strand.
TTCTAATGATACTTGGTCCGTCTTATGCTTTTTTTGTCATAGCCAAAGCTCTCTACCTTTTTACCATAGCCAGGGCTTGGAGAAAAAGTTGAGCATTAGACAAAAAGGTGAGCACCATAGCCAGCATTCAAAAGTTTACTTGTTTTTCTTTGATACATTTGTGTTTTTTGTTGTTTATGTTCTTTTGTCACAGCCAAAGCTCTTTACCTTCTCACCATAGCCAAGGCTTGAGCAAAAAGTTGAGCATTGGACACAAAGGTAAGCACCATAGCCAACATTCAAAAGTTTACTTGTTTTGCTTTGTTACATTTGTGTTTATTGTTGTTTATGTTCTTTTCTTGTCAGAAATGGTGAAATCCTGCAACTTTGCCACAACACGAACACGAAGCGAAGGTCGAACAAAGAACAATTTGCGAAAGTCAACGTGCCTTGACTCAAAGGACGAACGATTTGTGAATCATTCGTGAATCGTAAACATACCTCCAAGACCGCAACCACAAAGGGACGCAAAACCAAAGGTTACGAAGAAACAAAAGGAAACAAAACAAACGAAGGGAAATCTTTCGCGCTGCCAGTTGGTAGCTCAACGGGCTTGGAGTCGGAGATTTCATGCCCAGCTAAAATGAGTGGCAACAACGGAAAGTAACTGATTAGTTGATTAGCCTTAACTAGTCTTGTGATTCTGCGTTTAGCTATTTTGTAAACTCCACACAGTGGAGATATAAACTATCCTTTCTGGATCATAAATATGTAAGAGAATAGACAGAATTTCTATAAGAGACAGAGAGAGAGACGTAGCGAGTAGAGCAAAAAAGAAAAATACTAGAAATGAAAGAGCTGTGCATGAAAGTCTGCCAACGAGCAGAACATAGTGAAAGAGTAGAGTGTCATTCCGTCAACGAGTGAGACACTGACGATCTCGCTCTAAAAATTAAACTCATAATACAGTTGCTCTATTTTCGTGCATCTCCTTGTCTTGCGTCATTGTCTTGATTGCTAGAATAGAATGTGTTATGTGATGTGCAGTCACATGTCTAGGTTCTTGTGAAGCTTCCGCACAAAAGAAAATTCAAAGACACAAAATCGTTCTCGATAACGAAAACAAAAAAGAAACAGTTTCGCGACATGGTATCAGAGCACACAGATTATCACTACTGATATCTAAGTAGTGATTCTCTAGACAACACAATATGGCTACAACAATCTAGACAAGAGTAGCAATCAGTCTTGATGGTGCAAATTACAGAATCTGGAAATTCAAAATCAAAACACTTTTGAAGGACGAAGGCATCTGGTCGGTGACCGAACTCTCAGAGATGTAGCCTCCAGAGGGAGACCCGAGGAAAGCTGAATGGATCAGAAAAGATGAATATGCAATGGTGATCATCATTTTGTCCATAAATGAAGATCTACTCATGCAGATTGAAGACTGTGAAAGCAGCCATGTAGCGTGGGAAAGATTAAAGCAGAAGTATGAAGTGAGGATTGCAGCTTCAATCATGCACCTTCACAATCAGGTGCAATCCATACGATGGGATGGGAACCAGTTGGATCAGCACGTTGAGAAGTTCAGAATGATCTTTGCTCAACTCGCTACATCAGAACATGAGCACCAGGTCCTAGCACCACAACAGCTGATGTATTTCATGAAATCTCTACCGACGTCCTATCAGCCGTTAAGAATGCTCATACTGAGTCTACTAGATATGACATTCGACAATGTAGTCAGTCTTGTCGTTGATGGGAGACTAATGAGAGACGAAAGAGAGAGAAGTAGCGATCAAGAGAAGGCTTTCTTCACGAAAGGAAAAAAGAAAAACAAGAACAAGCCAAGATTTGAGAAGATGAAGTCCTCGAATCAACAATCTTCTTCCTGCGATCACTGCCACAAACCAGGCCATATGGCCAACAAATGCTGGTTCAATCCAGCAATACCTTGCATGCACTGCAAGAAGAAGGGGCATTCTACATACGATTGCAGATTCAACCCAAAAAGAAAGAACAAAGCTGAAAAAGCTAATATTGCAGGGTCATCCAAGGATGCTGATAGAGATGACGAAGCCTTCACGATACTCGATGAAGCTTCAACGAGCTAAACTGAACACGACTATGATGTAGTCATTGATTCATGAGCAACATCACACATCACCTGCAACAAGAAGATCTTGATCGACTTCATAGAGCTCAAAAATAACAGAGCAGTGATTCTAGGTGATGGGAGCAGACATGATGTCAAAGGCATCGACACTCTAAAACTGCGAACACTGTCAAGCCAAGCAAAGATGCCAAGAGCACTCTATGTGCCCTCACTCAAAAAAGATATACTATTTGTTTCCAAGATGGTAGATCTTGGCATTCAAATTTTGTTCAACGGCAACAAATGTCGTATGATCGAGAAAACGACAAACAAGTTGTTGATGGTCGAATTCAGAGAAGGAAACCTCTACCTGGCCAAGATAATCAACAAATCTGATAGCATATTAAATGCATAAAAAAATGAAGATCAACTTTGACATAGAAGAATGTATCATCTGAACATGCGGATCCTGTATGACATGAGTAGAAAAGACATAATCACAAGTTTCAAAATTTCAAGGCCCGAAACTGAGTCCTGCGAAGCTTGTCAGAAAGGCAAGCAACATCGCAATCCATTCACACATGAGGGGGGAAGAGCCAAGGAAGTTCTGAGCTCGTCCACTCTGATGTCTGTGGATCGATGAAGATGGATTCACTCTCAGGTTCGAGGTATTTTCTAATGTTCATAGATGATTACAATCGGATGACCATGATCTACTACCTAAAGAAGAAATCTGAAGTGTTTGATTCCTTCAAGAAGTTCGTGGCATTTTCAGAGCAATACACCTCAAAAAAGATACAGATCCTTAGATCTGACAGTGGAGGTGAATACAAAAATAAAGAATTCTCCAAATTCTACGAAGAACAGGGGATTGAACACCAGTTCACTCCTGCATACACACTAGAATACAATGGTGTCCAGAAAGAAGAAACAGGACGCTAGTCAAAGGAGCCAGATGCATGATGGCACAGGCTCAGTTGTCAAGTCAATTCTAGACTGAGGCAATAGCTGCAGTTGTACACCTGTAGTACAGATCAACAACGACAACGCTAGATAACAAGATGTCGTACACAAACACGAAGCGAAGGTCAAACGGAGAACAATTCATGAAAGTCAATGTGCCTTCACTCGAAGGATGAACGATTCGCGAATCATAAACATACCTCCAGGATTGCAACCACAAAGGGACGCAAAATGAAAGGTTACAAAAGAAACGAAGGAAACGAAAGGAAATGAAACAAACCAAGGGGAATTCTCCGCATTGCCAGCTGGCAACTCAATGGGCTTAGAGTCGTAGACTTCACGCCCAGCTGAAACGAGTGGCAACGATGGAAAGTAACTGATTAGTTGATTAGCCTTAACTAGTCTTGTGATTCTGCATTTAGCTATCTTGTAAACTCCACACAGTGGAGATATAAATTATTCTTTCTGGATCATAAATATGTAAGAGAATAGACAGAATTTCTATAAGAGACAAAGAGAGAGAGAGACGTAGCAAGAGAGCAGAAAAGAAAAATACTAGAAACGAAAGAGCTGTGCATAAAAGTCTGCCAACGAGCAGAACACAGCGAAAGAGTAGAGTGTCATTCCACCAACGAGCAAGACATTGACAATCTCGCTCTAAAATTTAAACTCATAATACATTTGCTCTATTTTCGTGCATCTCCTTGTCTTGCATCGTTTGTCTTGATTGCTAGAATAGAATGTGTTATGTGATGTGCAGTCGCGTGTCTAGGTTCTTGTGAAGCTTTCGCGCAAAAGAAAATTCAAACACACAAAATCGTTTGTGATAACGAAAACAAAAATAAAAACAGTTTCTCGACATTTCTCTCTCTCATTGACACTCTTTTGTTTTTTTTCATCATAGTTAAAGCTTTTCAAAAGCTTTCAAAAGCTTGAGGCAAAGCTATTTAAAAGCTTGTAAACCTTTTCAAAGAGAGCATAAGAAAGCTTCTCAAAGGGAGTAAAGCTATTTAAAAGGGTTTAAAGCTTGGAGTAGGGCTTGGAGTAAAGTAAGTTTTTTGAAAACCTTGATGACTCTCTATCCTTTTATCTCTCTCATTGACACTCTTTTGTTTCCCTTTCATTAGAGTCAGAGCAGTTTGAGTAAAGCTTGGAGTAAAGCTCTCTCTCTCTCTCTCTCTCTCTCTCTCTCTCTCTCTCTCTCTCTCTCTCTCATTGACACTCTTTGTCCTCACTTTTATCACAATATCCTCAGTTTGGAGTAAAGTTTCTTGGGGTAAAGCTTTTGAAACAAAGCTTTTGGAGACAAGGTGAGCATTGTTTACTGTGAATCTTGTTTCTTTGTTTTGTTGAAATATTGTTGTTTTGTTTTGTTAAAATCTTGTTGCTTTGTTTGTGCGTATTTTCTTTCAATTGAAACTTTCTAAAATAATGTGAAGGGCATATGCTACAGCTTGATAAAGATAAACATTTTAAAATCATGAAAACAAGTAAGACAGTTGAAAAGGGCTTTAGTGTTTAGAGTTTAAAAAAAAGGATTCATAGAAAGGGTATACATGAGGACATGATATAAGAGATTTAGAGTAAAAGATTTAAATTAAAGATTTAGAAACAGTGGATCAGAGGTAAGGATTTTCAAAGAGAAATTGAATAAAAAGGGGATAAAGTTTATGTTTAGGTTTGTGGTTATAGTTAATTTTATGTTTTATGTTTATCATTGTTATCTTAATTGTAGTTCATTTTTAATATGCAGATGTCTGACCCTCCATCTCTTAGGTCCGGTCTTTTTCCGTCTCATGAAGAGTGTATGAACTGAAGTAGTGCATCTGCTAGGCAGAGAGAACAAATGCTCTCTCTCTCTCTCTCTCTCTCTCTCTCTCTCTCTCTCTCTCTCTCTCTCTCTCTCTCTCTCTCTCTCTCTCTCTCTCTCTCTCTCTCTCTCTCTCTCTCTCTCTCTCTCTCTCTCTCTCTCTCTCTCTCTCTCTCTCTCTCTCAGCACGAAACATAACTAATACACAACACATAAATTATGATTCAACCGAATTGTTGAGAGTGGAAATCATTTGTCTTCTTAGGCCAACTATGGAGTATACTGACTTAAACCACAACAAAATATGGGAGATAATCTCCCTATCCTTCGCTCTCTATCTCTAAGCACGAAACATAACTAATACACAACACATAAATTATGATTCAACCAAATTGTTGAGAGTGGGAATCATTTGTCTTCATTAGAGGAGTTTTGATTTCCAGAAAGGCCCTTTAAGAATTCGTGCAAGATGCCTTTTTTATTATTAAAATATTATAACACTAATACTTTTGACTTGCCATAACTTTTTAATCGTAGCTCAAAAGTATGTCATGTAACATATCATTGGAAAGCCCTTGTCAAGCGCTTTCCAATGCACCAAACTCCACTAAATTTGGACTTACCACTAAAAAGTTATGCTATTTTTAGTATGGAATCAAAATGTGGACTCAAAAGGTTACGTTACGTAGATTTCAAATTTGAGTGTTTTGATTGGTCCATGTGTAAGAAACATTTGAGAAAAAATATAAAAAAAATCTTTACAAAGGGTGTTTTTTGGATTTAGAACTCCTCTAATGCTTAGGCCAACTATGGAGTATACTAACTTAAACCACAACAAAAGATGGGAGATAAACATTTATGTAAAACTTTATGAGGAAAGGTATATAATCTAGCATCTATGAGCTGGTAACAATCTAGCATATAATTTGTTTATGAGTATGAGCAGAGGTCGGAATGGACCTCAGAATAACAGATGGTATACTGCCTTAAACTGATCCACATATTCTGAGGTCTGTTCCGACCTCCACTAATACCCACCCCACTTATCAATAGATTCATAAATAAAAGTACAGTTTTCTTTCTAGGATGTGTAGATCTATTTTCATAATTCCTAATGAAATTAAAATTGAATGTAGTCCTATACTACATATTGTGCATCTACAACAAAATATGAGAGATAAACATATATGTAAAAGTTTATGAGTAGAGGTATATAATGTAGCATCTATGAGCTGTTAACAATCTAGCATATAGTCTGTTTATGATCTGAAAAAAATGTATGAGCAGAGGTCAGAATGGACCTCGGAATAATAGATGCTATACTGACTTAAATAGAAACACATATTTTGAGGTCTATTCTGACCTCCACTAATTTCCACCCCACTTATCAACAGAATAATAAATAAAAGTACAGATTTCTTTCTAGGATGTGTAAATCTATTTTTATAAATCAGTAAGCATGAAACATAATTCAAGATACTACGAATTAGGGTAGCCTGAACTGGTAATCATGAAACATAAACGAATGGCATCACACACGCACACGCACACGTGCACACACACACATGAGGAGGAAAAAAAAAAGAAAGATCACATAGTAGAGTGCTAACCTAAACTCCCGAACCGTACAGTTATATTCTATTCCAAAATGTCACCACATGCTCCCTCCCTACGAAATTTGGGCTTTTTTGTGGAACTAATCATCCAACAAGAAACAATTGAACCACGCTTTAACAGACGAAACAAGGGATACACACCTTCCTAAAATTGGGAGTGTTGGTAACCTTTAACTCTTTCATGTCCTCTCTCTCTCTCTCTCTCTCTCTCTCTCTCCCCCCAAGCACGAAACATAACTAATACACAATACATAAATTATGATTCAACCAAATTGTTGAGAGTGGGGATCATTAGGCCAACTATGGAGTATACTGACTCAAATGACAACAAAAGATGGGAGATAAACATTTATGTAAAAGTTTATGAGGAGAGGTATATAATCTAGCATCTATGAGCTGGTAACAATCTAGCATATAATCTATTTATGATCTGAAAAAAATGTATGAGCAAAGGTCGGAATGGACCTCGAAATAACAGATGGTATACTTTCTTAAATAGAAACACATATTTCCTAGTGAACTTCCGCATGGTCTACCTCCGTCTAGGTCAGTAGATGATAAAATAGAATTAGTTCTAGGTAGTCAACCTATCTTTTGACAACCTTATTGGTTTAGTCAGAAGGAAGAGGATGAAGTGACTCGACAAATTGATTGTGAAATTTGACACATGTGGGAATGCCCTAATGTGTGTGATTATGAGAATTCCATCTCAACATATGCTTTGAATAATAGGAAATAATTATGCACCATAAATGTTGAAGAAAGAACAAATGTGTGTCTTGTGTGATCATCTTGAAGAAAGAAAAAATGTGTGTCTTGTGTGATCATCCTCCTTTGAAGACTTGGATACATAAGCAACATCAAGAGATTTTGCACTCTCTCTTGGGTTCAATTTGTAGATGCCTTCATGTCTAGATCCATATGCAAGGATCTCTCCATCCTTCTTGATCACACAATTGTCAATGTGGAAATTGACATCAAGACCACCATCAAGTAATTTTCCAACACTTATAAGATTCTTTGTAATCTTGAAAACAAAAAGAATTTTTTGAAGAGAGAAAACTTTTGATGATGCAAGCTTCAAGGGAATAGTCCCTACTCCTTCAATTTTGCACTCTTGATCACTTGCAATATATATGGGCTTCTTGATTCCTTCATAAGACATAATAGTTGAAAAGAAATCCTTGCATATGTGAAGATGCTCCACTATCAATATACCAAGAGTCATCCATCTTGAAGGTGGAAGAGGAGAATTTTGATGCCATAAGTGAGCATTCTCCATCACTTGCAATAAAGTCTTCTTTCTCATGAGAGATGTTAGCTTGCTTGAATTGGTTCTTCTTCTTGAAGCAATTGGTGGCATAGTGGTCTTTCTTGCCACAAGAAACACTTAACATCTTTTTTCTTCTTCTTTGAAGTAGAATATTGAGAGGAATTATCATCCTCTTCATCTTGGTCTTTTGCTTTGTCCTTAGAGAAGTGTTGGTGTTGCTTTTTGCTCCTCTCTTTGTGCTTGGCAAATAAAACTTTGTCTTCACCATTATGATTGAGTGACAATTTCTCCATACTTAATAGCTTGTTCTCATGCCTTGAATCTTCAGACATTAGCACTCCTTGCAAAGCCTCCAAAGTAGGTAGCTCCTCCTTGATGACATAGGATTGGACAAGGTTCTCATACTCATCTCTCAAGCCATTAAGTATGACTTAGATTAGCTCACTTTGATTTATGGATCCTCCAATGCAAGCAAGCTCCCTATGAGTATCTTTCACTCTCAACACATAATTAGTGGCACTCTCATCACTCTTTTGAGAACTTTGAAAGATTTGATTTTCAAGAGTGAGGAGCCTAGAGGTAGTTTTGGCTTCATAAATAGCTTTGAGAGTATCCCAAGTTTGCTTGGCCGAGTTGCGATCACCAATCTCTCTCAAAATCTCATTAGAGACATTCATCTTGATAAAGTGGAGAGCCATCCTAGCTCTCTTATTGTACTTTTGTACTTCTTGAAGGACTTGAGGCTCCTCCTCAATCCCAAGTACAATATCCATCACATCTTGGAGTATCAAGATTGACTCCATTCTAACCTTCCAAATAGAATAGTTGGACGTAGATAGTCTTTCACTAGATTCCAATAGGTAGGAACCCATGGATGCCATCAAAAGTAGTAAAGATTCCTTGTAATGAGACAATAAATGTTGCTTCTCTCTCACTATAGGATCCTTGAAAGGTGTACTACCAACTCCAATGCAAGATCTTGCAACAAAGTGAGATATGGACCTCACTAGCTTTTCCAATCTCTCTTAATCTAGATCAATCTCACATCAATTGATGAAGTATGGGCTAAGTTTGGGTCAAGATTTATTTGGAACGTGGGAAACACTCCAAGAATACACAAATCACTCAAATAGAAACCAATTGTATGAATTAAAGTGGCTATGACCTTAAAATGATGACTAGATCTCAAGAAAACAAAATTGGCAAGCCTAGAAGTGAGATTTTTGATCAAACAGGCATGATAGAGTCAAAAGTAAAAGTGTCCAACCAAGTTGGGTGCCCTACCCACCTTGATTCAATTGACTATAACTTTTGATTGGGCGATCCAATCACTATGAAGTCAATTGCTACACAAACAAGATTGAAATAGCTTTGAAAGTAGCTATCAAGCACCAATTCTTGATCCCACATGGAAAAGGACCACCAAATTGAATTGGGTTGTCCTTCACATGTGTCTGAGTAGGAAAATCTATACAATATAAAAAATGATTCAATTTTTATGATTATGAACCCTTTTGATCCAATTTTGCTTGAGATAGAATGGGAGATGCAAACTAGTCTCTCTAGATCTAGGTTTTCAAGGAATTTTTGGAACTTTGGATGAAACAGACATCAAACAAGTTGATACCATGTGAAATTTGGCTTTGATACCATGTGAAATTTGACACGTGTGGGAATGTCCTAATGTGTGTGATTGATCTCCTAAGCAAGCTTATGCACTTGTTGATGGATTGAGTTGCAAGATCTAGATCAAAAAACTAAGGCATAGAGGCAAAGATAGATGCATTTGTTGATAACCAAAGTACATACCCTTATGAGAAATTGACCTTGAAAGAACTAAGTAAATTAAGCTCCTCTCCTTGAGTAGAGAGAGAATAGAGGTTTGATTCGGGTAGAGAGAGAATGTAAAACAAGCAAATCTCACAATACTCGAGTTTGACTCAAAAACTCAACATACATTATGATTGGAAAGAGGAGTACATATAAAACTCATGGAGATCCTTCCTAGCACCCTATTGGACCCCTAATCCTAGCCTCCCTAATGCTATTGAATGAGTGATGCATCCATCTTGCATTTCTATTGGACCCTTCATGAAGTTTTCTCAATTTCTATTGGACCCCTTGACCAAAGCCAACACTTTGACTTGATCACTCATCAAATTACACTAACACAAGTGTCACAAGCCTACTTACAGGCCTAACTAGCTCGAGATTGCAGCATAAACTACTTTTGGCTCAATAGAGGCATTACATGTGGATTTGACCAATTTGCCATCTATGCCAATTTTTGGCCCTATCACAGCTCTTCACAAAGATGCTTGACATAAAACTTTGTGACACCCCTAAAGTAAACATCGTAAACTATTTTTGACTTTTTCTACATGTGGGAACATGCTCCACACATGTGATCTTTTCATCACAAACTAGAAGACACAAAACAACCAAGATAGATTTTCACAATTTTCACATTGAGGAATATCTTCGAATGGGTCACATTTGACATAGTAAGTCGCCATGGGGAGCACCGGTTCTTCTAAAGGATAAGAAGGATGGTACTTTTTGGATGTGCGTAGACTACAAGGGGTTGAGTAAGGTTACCATTAAGAACAAGTATCCTCTACCTAGGATGGACGATCTAGTTGATCGTTTGGGTGGAGCTAAGTATTTTACCTAAATTGATTTGCGAACTGGATATCATCAAATTTGTATTCTTCCAGGAGATGTATCTAAGATGGGTTTTAGGACTATATTTGGTCATTATGAATTATTGGTGTAACTGTTTGGATTAACTAACGCTCCGGCCACTTTTCAGCAGATGATGAATGATTTATTTCGTCCATATCTGGGAAAGTTTGTCATAGTGTTTCTAGATGATATAAAAATCTATAGTAAAACACTCAAAGAGCATAAGAATCATCTTAGGACTGTCTTGAGGATTTTGAGACAAGAGAAGCTTTGTGCTAAAGAGTCTAAGTGCGAGTTCTTTAAGAAAGAACCGTTGTATCTTGGTAATATCATATCTTGGAAGGGAATTACGATTGATCAGAAAAGATTAAAACGATTCTGGAGTGGCCAGTTCCTAAAATAGTAAGAGAACTTAAATCTTTCTTGGAGTTTATTGTTTTCTTCCGTAGATTTATCTTGGATTATTCGAGGATTGCTACACCTCTCAACAGTGCGCTGAAGGGGATAATTACTCAAAGGGTAGGGCGAGTCCACCACTCGTGTGGAATGAGACATTAAATGCGATTTTTAATAAACTTAAGGAACTAATTGTCTCAGCACCATTTTTGATCATAGCGGATCCTGACAAACCTTATTTGGTTAAGGTGGATGATAGTGATTATGCGGTTGGTGCAGTTCTTCTACAAGAGGGAAGGCCAGTTGCTTTTGAGAGTAAGAAGTTATCTGACGCACAGACTAGGTATACAACTCAAGAAAAAGAACTTTTTGCGGTTGTGCGTGCATTGAAGACATGGAGACACTATTTATATGGTAGTCAATTTATAGTGTGCTTAGTTCAACAACCATTAAAGTATTTCTATAATCAGAAAGACCTTAGGGGTCAAAAGGCTCGATGGGCTGAGGTGATGCAAGAATTCGACTTTGATTTGAGATATATAAAAGGACCGTCGAATCAAGTGGCGGATGCCTTAAGTCAGATTGGAGAGGTGAATGAATTGTCATTCATTGAGATCACTACTGATTTCTATCTTTCATCTCGAGGTCTTTATGAACAAGATCCTCACTTCGGACCTATATGGCAAAGGAATCTAAATGGCTCTCAATCAGTTACTGATTTGCAAGGTGATCAGTTGGTTTTGAAAGGTACGAGATAGTGGATGATTTTTTTGAAAGGGAACAGTTTGTGTACCAGGAATGGATGCATTAAAACAGAAAATTTTATTTGAATGTCATACTGCACCTTGTGCTGGACATTTGGTCGAATGCAAAGAATCACTTTTTTTGTTCTACCCTAAAATCTAAACTTGTATTGATTAACTCTACATGGTTGTATGTTCTGAAAATATATTTTATTGCTTGCAGAGATTATCCCAATCGTATCCTCAATGGCTCATGACACATCTCCAAGTCATGGATCTGGCCGCAGTTGCGGGTCATCCCATTTTTCATCCATAAGTGACGATGAAGTTCTCAGTTATATGGATGGGATGTCTCCCTCGCGTGCAAGGAGATTCATGGAGAGACTACGGGCTCATTGGATGCACGAGTTCAGGTAGGTTGTCCACATCATCTCGTTCTGAGGAGATCCAGTCCCCACAACCCTCCAACCGAGGTGTTCCCCCCTTCCATGAGGGTCTATCCGGCGGTTTGCCGTCACCCGCGCACTCTAATGCCAGTGCCTCTTCCCGACATTCCGTCCAAGAAAAGAGCGATCGTAGGAGGAGTCACCTCAGCGGCGGCTCCTATTGTGGTGGTGACGCCGATGATGTCCTGCTTCATGCGGCCTCGAGTCCAGAACATCCATCTAGCAGGCCTCGTCGTAGGTCTTCCTTACTTTGAGAAATCCTAACTCAAGAAGCAACGCTGCATTTGTCACACCTGATTATCCCAAAACCCCCACACTCTATCCTCACATTTTTCCTTCTTTGGTACCCACGCCCCCTATGGGGTCTCCATGGCACCATGATCCCTCTTGCCAGGCCAGTCCACCCATTTTTTCTCCCATTCAAACTCGTGTTGGTTATAGTCTCGCTCAAACTCCTCCCCAACCTTCTCCTCTTCATACCCCTCCCCACTCTTCTAGTGATCACCTTCAAACTCCTCTCCAAATCATTCCCGTTGTAGTCAACTCCCCCACTCCTCTTGACACTCCCTTTGCCACCTCTCCATCAGCTGACGTCTTGCCATCCTATGACATAGATGCGGAGAAGCACATAGTGGAGGATGACCGCGGTGGTCGTGCACTACATTCATGTGGTTTGACTTTCACTCTCATCACATTTATCAGATAACTAAATTATATTCATTGGATGCAAGTATCACAGTCTCAATCCCATGCATCGCAGTCACATGAGTCCGATTGCGACGTCAATGGCTAGGACGAGGATGACTCAACTGGATCTAATTATAGTTAGGTACATTTCAATAATCCAACTTGTAACATATCTTTGTACTTGGAACATTTATTTATGAATATATATTCGTTGAATTTAAGTCTCCTTCATCAATTTTTAAGTGCTTATAATGTAACTCAAATAAATTTTGCAATTTTTTTTATAAACAATAATGAATGAACAAATGATTTTGCTTACCAACTTCATAAGAAGTGTGCAAAAGACTCATAGGGTCAGATGGAGTCCATTTTCAGGGTAGAATGGAGCCAGTTTAATTCTGCCCTAAATTGTTTTTTTTTTTCCGATTTTAAACCCTCAGAATAACCCTCGAAACAGTGTAAACTTTTGATAGAGATATACCAAGGGATACCCCTCGGTATAATCCTTGGAATAGAGAGGATCACCAATAGCTTGTTGGGAGGGATATATCGAGGGGCTTCGGTGTATCTCTCGGTATACGCGTGCTATAAACAATGCAAAAACGAGGTGAAGAAGCCTCGATTACCGAGGCAATTATCGAGGATCTCGTTCCGAGGCATACTTCAGGGTTTATACCCAGGCATATGATGTTTTTTCCAAAAAAAATCTTCATAAAAGCCTCGGTAATAGGGTCGGAAATCCTCTAGAATGTTGTAGTGAGGTAGTGTATTTTTACCCAAAAAGGTAGTGTCCTTGACAGTCCATGTTGTACCACCAAACCATGCTTGAAGTAAGATTGGGATGCTATTCACTCTTCTTGTTCCTCTTTTTGTGCTTTTCACTTGTTTTGTTTTTTTTTCTTCTCTTTTCTTTCTTTGTTTATCTAGACATCTGTGGCTCTAGATCTTGTCAAGGGAGGCGAACAATGTATTGAAATGCCTACCTATGGATCTTAATGATCACTCCATTGTTTTGTTTCTAGCACCTATTTTAGTTGTATGTAGATCTTATGAAATAGTTTCAAGAACTAGCTATGATGAATGGTTATGCTAAAAATGGAGCTTGAATGTCATAGCATGATTAAACAATAACAATATAGCATTCATCATTCATAAAACAATCACACACACATAAAATGGGAGGGCCTTGAACAAAGGTGCTAGGGAGGGGAGGAGATACTCTTTCTCTCTCTCTTTCAATCTCTATTCTTCACAGATAAAAAAGGGTGAATACAAAATGGTGTCACATGCTTTTTTATAGACAAGGCTAGGGTTAGGGTTTGGAACCCAAAACCATGTTCCATAAGAACTTGACATTATATATTTTTTTATATTAAATTCGTTTTTCACTACTTGGGTCCCTTTTCACTTTCGAATTGGGCCTATTTGAGAGCTAGACTACCATTAATTCTCGCTCATTTGGCTTGGGATTCAAATGCATCATTTACTGGTGTCACTTTACATTCTTGGTAGCTCTATTTACTTTTGCTGACTCGGCCATGCGTTTAATCCCCGTGAAATGTGTCCGTGGGGCACCAGGCTTTATTTCAGCTTGTTGGCCGGTCTGCTACTTGTCAACTTTTGTTAGTGGCAACACTCTTGATAGATAAAGGTTCGGAAGCTCCAATATTGTCATTCTTTCATTGACGGTCTCTTCGTACGATTTATGATAGCTGGAACTGTTAGAACATTCTTGTAGGAATTTTATAAAAATCTTCTAACAAGTTTTTAAAGATTTGATTTCATTAATTGTCTTGTGACATGAGTACTATTTGATTCCATGCACTAACATGGAGGCATGAGATTCTCATTGGTGCATGAATTTGCTTGAATCTTTGAGCATACAAATAAAAAAGAGAGTGGTTTGACATGGACTTTGTCATATGAACACCATGATGATGTCTATCATAATGGAATGTATATAAATGTGGTTTATTCTTACCCGATAAAATTCTTTATGTAAAATGATTGACTTTACATACAAAATAAAATCTTAGAACCATTTTGCACATGTCTGAAACCTTTGGCATTGAGTTTGGGGTTTAAATTGCCTTGTTCAATACATTTTTTCTCATGCCATCCCTTATTGAACTGTGATATTTGCCCCAAGCTTAGACATCCAAAACATTGGCCAAGCATTTAGTATTTTTGTTTAGAGTTGAGGCGCTTTGTGCTTGTCATAGAGGGGACGCTTGTGTCGGAATATTATCTTGTCATTTAAAAATTTATTTCTCTAATTAACTTAGCTTATTTAGCCATCATTGATCTTGGCTTAAGAGTACCCTACTTAATGTTAGAGGACCATAGCTAGTAGTGGCTACAAAACTTATGGATATTAGTTAACCAATAGCATGATTATCTACTATTGTTGTTGTCTATGATAGAACTCCACCTTCAATTGATATTGCACTCATAATCGAAACTTGCAACACATCAAATCTCGGTCAAATTTAACCTATTAATGGACTTCCAGACCTTTGATTCAGATTATAGACATCATGGACTCTAATACCATGTCAAGTATTGCTCATGAGAATGAGGACCAAGCATAACAACAATAAAACACTATGGTTTCCTTAGCCTAACTAGCAGTTAATTGTATTAATAAAATCAAATAAAGAGCAATAGCTCAAACAAGAGACATTTGTTGTTATTTGGAGCACTCTAACAAAAAAAATTACATACTTAAATTTGAGATTTCAAGAAAAATTTACTACTATATTGATTTCAGGGCAAAAATTCCCTAACATCCTTAGAGCTTAGGTATTAATATGAGTATTAAGATAAAAAAACCGAAAAAATAAAAAAATAAAAAAAACCGAAAAAATAAAAAAATAAAAAAAACTGGTCCACACGTACGGCCGTACGGCCGTACTGTACGGCCAAAAAACGAAAAAAAAAAAAGAAAAGAAACCTAACCTTCGCACAATGGCATTACGTAGGTGAAGGCCCGAAGCCCTCGGGCCTTCCTTGCTGGTCGGGGCCTGGCCTCGGGCTCCCGCCCTCGGGAGAGGGCCCTCCAGCAAGGAAGGCGCTCAGGCAGGGCCTTCCCCCGCCCCCCCCCCACCTAAAACAGTCAAATGCCTCTAAGCTATGTGAAACTCATACTAGATCTGGGATGTGACGAAAGTGTTCCTCAAAAGGAGATTAATCGTGGGGAACACTGGGCATTACGCAGTATATTGAAAGTAACACACACTCCCTTCATGGTTTCAGACTAAATTACCCAAGTCACAACTGAATATTAGTGCCAAGCTCAATCTGATGAAACTATAAATGACATAATTACAGAAGGTGAACTAATGAACTTTTAAAGATAATTTGTTGTAACATATAATCTTTACAGGTATCAAGTCCTTTTTATCAACTACACCTCAAAGAAGCAAACTACTGAGATTATGTTCCTCTTCAGGATATTCCATCAGCGAAGTGTAGAACCCGTTTCTTAATGTTAGATAAGCCCTCCTTTCCTAATCTTGCCATCAGCTAAATGGTTTTCTCCTTTCCTAATCTTGCCATCAGCTCAATAGTTTTCTCCTTTCCTAATCTTGCCATCAGCTAAATGGTTTTCTCCTTTCCTAATCTTGCCATCAGCTCAATGGTTTTGTGCCACCAAGCATCTGACATCTGACAAGTGCAACATTTCCGTCTCAAAAATCTTCTCAATTTTTCAAAATTCTATCAACTTCATTCAAACGTTTATCCCCAAAACCTCATCATTACAGGATTCTCAGTAGTTTCTTTGCCATCGGCAGAGATTCTGATCACCTACACAAGATTAACTGAGATGCAGTGTCTGGCATACACCAAACACTGACCAGAAGATAAGGTCTTGTTTCCGGAAGCCAAAAACAGAGGAATGTCCGATACGGATATTTCAGATCATAAAATTTCACTGCTCGTAAGCCTGTCGGAAAAGCTCAACAACCTCCTCTTTAGTCGGTTGGCGTGGGTTTGAAAAACCACAGGCATCCTACAAAAGGAAGCCAGATTATTGAAACATATGGATAGAAACAGGTATCAAGTCCACACAATGGAAGCAACAAATAAAGCACAAAGAAGAAACTGCATGATAGACCTGGCTAGACCAGGATGCCTCCACAACAGTATGATACACACTTTGGAACTTAGGCAGCATATCTTATCGACTTATTGCAATCAGCAGTCAATTGCAGGGATCAATGAAATCTTTTACTAGTTCAAGTCTGTTGGCTCTTAGATAAGTATCTTCCGGATAGGATAGAGCATTAGACCTTTTTTGCATTTTCAGCCAGAGAATCATAATCCTCAGGTTTCACTCCAAGGGCAGCTAAATTCTTTGGGATTCCAACATCTTTGTTCATAGACCTATCATCAACCAAAACTTTCATCAGTTCCTGTACAAAATTTAATTTACATAATCAAACTATGCTCAACAGATTATTCTTATTCCAGCAACAGCACCAGCATGATCATAAGTCAGATAAGCAAATGTTGGACAAATGGCTTTGATCTACATTTCACATATTCTTTGAACTTTTAATAACTGTATCAACCTTGCCCTTCATTCAACCATGTCGGCCTTTCCCATATCGACAATAGCCACAATCGAGCCACCCATGCTCGCGATTGGAAATATTGTTATCAGACTCTAACCAGTAGTTTATTTAGATGTCAACTATCTATTCATGTACGATTTGAGGTCACACGCATGAAGTTCAAAGTAGAGGGTACATTCCTTTGCAGCATAGAGAAAAATAATCAAATTGACCAGGGAAAACCTACCTAATCTCAGCCAGAACTTTTTCCACGGCCAGGACACTATTCTCACCGATGTTTTTAAACCCAAATGCCTCCGCAATATCGATGAAAAGATAAGGGACCTCCTTTGCATTATACTCCTGTATGTGAAACACAAAACACTTTGAGCTCTACGCAAATAATGCCGCATTTTTGTTGAAATCATGAGATGTTACTATGTATTCATGAACATCGTTTGTGAATGTCAGTAGCTAACCTGGACAACTGGTAGAAGAACAGCATTACAGACACCATGAGGCAAGTTGTAAAAGCCTCCCAATTGGTGAGCCATAGCGTGGACATAGCCCAAACCAGCACTGTTGAATGCCATACCTGCAAGAAACTCCCCGTAAGCCATCATGTCTCTCGCTTTCATGTTCTTGCCATCATTGACTGCATCCCTTAGGTAGGTAGTGATTAGACGCATCGCATGCAAGGCAGCAGCATCAGTTACTGGGTTGGATCCAGTGGAAACATAGGCCTCGATGGCATGTGTGAGGGCATCCATGCCTGTTGCTGCTGTCAAAGATTTTGGCATTCCTATCTGCGGGATATTATCAATTTTAAACCTCAAAATCACAAAATGCTGAACTAGAAGGTGCACTTTAAATTTTTTAACCATGAAAAGGGAACAACTGTGCAAAATTTTCTCAGTTCACACAATTGGCTATATTGAATAAAAAAAGCCTTACAAAACAACTGAGAACATGTTGTAGCCGTGCGATCAAACAAATGGTATTGAGCTTACCATGAGAACTGGGTCGTCGACAGAGATGCTGGGGGTCACCTTCCAGTCGATGATCGACATTTTCACATGTCGAGAAGTGTCCGTTATGATGGCAAATCGTGTAATTTCTGCAGCAGTTCCTGCCGTGGTGTTCACAGCAACAAGGGGTACCATAGGCTTCTTGATCTTGTTCACTCCCTCATAGTCGTGGATCGTACCTGCTCAGAACGACCAAACCAAATCCATATCAGACCCCGAGCTCTCGGCAATAAGCTGTAATTCCACAACCCACTGCAGCTGCTCTAATTAGCTATTGCATGTTCTACCTCCATTGCCAGCAACAACGCCAATAGCCTTGGCACAGTCATGCGGAGATCCACCACCAAAAGACACAATAAAATCACAACCACTCTTCTGAAACTTTGCCACCCCTTCCTCAACTTGCTTGTCTGTGGGATTGGGCTCGGTCCCATCATATATGACATACTCTACCCCGATGCTATCCAACACGTCCGTCACTGCTTTCACAGCTCCTACTTTCACAAGAACCTGCATCATGGAAATGTATTAGCTTCTGGATAACCCATTGGAGATTGATGATCTACTCTAGTTAATTTGCCCAAATTTCTCAGGTTGTCAATTTAGCAGCTATCTGTTAATTATACTAAAGCCTACCTTATCAGTAACTATGAGAGCTCTCTTGTACCCCAGCTCTTGAATCTGAGCTCCAGCAGCCTTTGAAGAGCCCTCTCCGATCAGATTCACTGCCATGAATCAAGAATACTGAGAAATATCTCTTTGGAAAAGCATATTTTAAAACTCTAGCTGCATCATTCATTCTCTTTTCCTGGGGTAGATTATTGTAATTGGAGTAGCATGCATTTTTGCATGAAGTAGAAATTATTCTAAAAGAACCTTAGAAAGCTTACGAGAAGGCATAAAGAAAGCGTAGCCATCTGTCCCTGGTGGTGAATGATGATAGTTTACTCCATGCTGCCCTTGCGTGGGATGATCGACCAAAGATCCCTCTAAGTTGTCGTGCAGATGATCCAGTTGCATCTACGGCACAGCAGACAAGTCAGTTCAGACACTAGTTGCCCCAATTACTTTTTCTCATATCAACAATCGAAATTGCAACACAGCAGTCCTTCTGAAAGGCTTATATTGAATGCAGATGCTTATTGCACGCGACTGTGGCAGCAGCATTGGTGCTAATACCTGAGAAGTTTCTCCCATTGCACAGTTGATTGACAGAGAAGACTGCTTTGTTTGAGAAGGATCTAATTTGATCTTTGCACTTCGGAGCAATCCTTTATAACCAGTAGAAAAAGAAAAAGAGCAATCAATGGAATGACATCTACCGAATGCATTTCTGGGAAGGAAGGTTTGGCAGCCGCCTTGAGCTAGGAACTTGACGGCAAGCATCTGTCCTGGGGGAAGCCTTCTCGACCCTGATTCGGCTGATGGACTAAGCGATCGTGCAAAAGTAGTGCTAACACTAGACATTGATCAGAAAGCTTCCTACTCTTTTTCTTTGTGCTTTAAGCTTTCTTGCTACTCAACAGGTATAATTGAGCATATATACAAAAGGGAAATTTGCTCTTCTTCGATTCTCTTCTCTTCACTCAGCTTCTTTCTCAAATAGCAACCCCACACTGAAAACTTTTCCGTTTTCCTACAATTTGACTAAAGCAGTTGTTTTTTATATTTTCTTCATGATTGTTTGATGGGGTCACCCTAAAACTTGCAGTCATTCGAATTAGCATCAAACCCAACAAAACCCAATTATATAATGCTGCATTAAGCAAGAATTTAAATGCCAAAGACTCAAATTACAGTAATAACAGTATTAGCTTAATGCTAATGCAGACTAAGCCTTCAATCTGTTTCTGAAAAGTCTAGAAGATCAAGCCAGGAATCATGGTCACTGGGAAAAAGGATAACAAATAAAAAATAAAAATTGAGATTAGCGTGTGATTAATGGAAGTTGCATGCATGGTGATAATCCATCGTTTGAGTCCGCAGATTTTTCTTGTTCACAGTTTCAGTGAGAAAGAAGCCCTAAAACTAAGGGCAGGCGCCAGCCTCGGGACTCGGAAGCCCCCGGAGTCCAGGCACCGGTAGTCGCGAACCGCCAAATTGGCCGACAGTAGATTGGCGGCCTGTTCATCCTGACCGTCCGATCTCATCTCATGGCGGCCCCCGTGTAACGAATCACGACGCCAGCGGCAGGGTGGCTCCACGCAGCCATCATCTTCCGTGACGTGACCATGGTCTGTAGAAAGTGGGTTTTGTGTTGTGACTGCTACAAAAGGCATTGAGGAATACTTTTGCTCTCCTATCGATTCATTTGTATGTCCCATTATATCGAATATGGGTTTGGCAGCTTGGCTGAGTTGGTTATCTTGGCATCCCAAGTTTCTTAAGTCCCATGTTTGAGCCCTCCTTCGAAAACAAAATGCATGTGTCTCCCATTTTTTACCCTAAATTCGAGACTCCCTTGGAAGCAAAGATGCATTTATGTATAGGGTAAGGCCCCCGTCTCGGGGCCTTCAGCGCCTGGAGGTGGCTGAGGGCGGCAAACCAAGGCGCAGTTGTCACGCCAGGGGAAGGCCCCCGCCCAGGGGCCTTCAGCCCCTAGAGGCCTCCCAGGCGTTGAAGGCCCCCGGGCGGGGGCCTTCCCCTACCGTGACAACTGAGTGAAATTTTTTTGCTAAAAATAGCATACAACTTATTAATAATAGTATGTTTAGGACTTCTATAAATAACTAAAGATACTTTCTTATAATAGTAAGAGTACCTTAGTAAGTGCAATGCACTTCTATATGTGTCTAAAAATAGTAATGATGCATTACACATTTATTACTTCTTCAAATCTTGAAATAAAAAATGTAGGTGTGATATTGTGGCTTTTAAAGTTTCACATAAATACACGTCCAATAGGTTGTTACGTATGGGGCAAGGCCCCCCGGCGGGGGCCTTCCCCATCGTAATAACCGCACAGATTTTTTTTTAATCATTTTTTTAATTTTTAGAAGCGTTTCTAAATATAATAAATTTGGAAGTATGCGACTTTTAAAAAATAGCCCAAAATTATGTGGCTTTATAAAAATAGAAAGTGAACCTTACATTTTTGTAAGGTGCTTCAATCATTTTCTAAAAATAGTAATAATACTTTACAAATTTGTAATGTATTTCGTGCTCCATAAATTCATGTATAATAAATTAAGGTGCAATATTATGCCATTAAGGCATCCTCCAAATACATTCTAAAAACATATGGAGGCTGTTACGTATCCAGCCTAGCCTAGAATGATAGCAATGCTAAGTTTCTCACCATAGGGTTGAGTGAAATTTCTTGGCCACTCTCTCGCCTCCCACCATTAACAACAGACTGATCTCATTATGTCTATTTCTTTCATCTCTATGTAAAACATGACTCCTGATCGATTCGACTTGAGAATCTCAAATTATCAATTTTGTATTAGTCTTGTAATTTGTTTTACAACGATACATCTCGATTCATTTTAAGATTCACAATCTCAATCTTAAAATTGATTTGACTTTGACTTCAACTTCGTCTTCGGCTCTTTGTGTAAACTTCTTGTCCATAACTACAAAAGAGCTTACATATTGTTGTCAAGGACTTCGTGTAAAAGTGTTACCCTCCCTTCTCTACATCCTCTAACTTATATCGAATTATTGACTCTCCCTAGTCCTTTTAGTCGAAACTTGATGATAGCGTGTCTCTCGATTCGTAAGTCCGGGCAAGCCCAGCGACATTCCATGGCCAAAGCCAAGGTGTATGTCCTTTGCCTCTAGAGTGTTGATTGCGTGTCACATTATTGTTGCTTATACAATCTTCTTCTCTTCCTCTATCTTTGTTAGCAAGCAAGCTCTTCTTGGCATTATCACCAAGCTACTTCATGTTTTCTTTGGGCTAGCAAACACCCCCTGCCCTAGCCTATCTGCATGACTACCACAATTGATGGTGGCCTCATCATCTTTGATCTTTTTCTAATCCTTTGCTTGTCCTCCCTCCCCTGCCCCTCCTAGCATTGGCACTTCCTTCCCCTTTTTGGGCCTCCTCCCTCCTCTTGCAAATTGCTTAGCTTTGGTGGCTCCTTTCATTCTAAAGGGCCCATCATCGTGAAAAGCCTTGTCTCTACCCATCTCAAACTCTAATCTCTTTTTTATTGCTCAACCATGACCTCGCTGCTGGGGATGAATGAATGAATGTGGTACGGAATGAAAGAGCCGAGACGACCAAATTCCGACTGATCCCTCGGTGCGTGCACTATGTCTACCCGGAGAGGTTTCGTAGGCGAACACAAACAATTGTAATGCACTTTGCGGAATCGTAAATAGTTTTAGAGCAAACATTAACAACCATAAAACTGTTTAATATATGAATAACTTATTTGCATAGCATCAACAATTGATCTGAACAAAAAAGTAAATGCATTCGATACAATAAAACAAGACTCGGATTATTTACTAGAACAGAAATTACATTTGCTCGCAAAGAGCACAAGTCTCGCCTCTCCTAGATTTTTCATATCAAATTCTTGTGACAACATTCTCTTTGTGTCCTTTGTTGCTAAACAACAACATATCATCTACATATGACGATGATAAAGAACTGGCTGACAGCTTTGAAACAAACAATACAGTCTGCAGAGCTTGGGTCAAATCCATGGTCGATCACAAGCATGTTGATTCAATGGAATCATGCTCTGGATGATTCTTTCAGACCATACAAAGCTTTATGGAGTTTACATACTTGGTCTTCATGACCATTAAGGACATAGCCTTTTGGATGGATCATGTAATTGTCCTCTTCAATGATTCCATGAGAAATGTTGTCTTTACATCTATCTGATGCACTTCAAGATTGGTTGTAGGAGCATATGACAATAGTAGTCGTATGGACGTGTGCTTGAACATCGGACTGAATGTTTTGAAATAATCAACATTAGGAGTTTGCGAGAACTCTCTTTTCATTGGCAAATCAAATTTTCCTCCCGTCAATGCTTCTGTCTACCTTATATTTGATCTTGAAGATCCATTTGTTGTCAATAATTTTTCTACCTGTTGGCAGCTTGATGACAGTCCAAGTATTGTTTCTCAGCAATGAGTTGTACTCTTTATCCATAGCCTCTTTCCAGAGATCTGAGTTAGCTTGTGACATAGCATCCGCAACTATGGTTGGCTTCTGAATAAAGTAGTGAGAAAACTCATAAATGTAGCAGATAGGTTGAACTCAAATTTTTATCAATCTTCTGATTTCAACTTTTGGCTACGAAATTCGATTTTGCATTGGCTGCTCTTGAGTTGCAGCTTATTCCTCTGAATCTGACTGTACAGGCAGTCACTTCATCTTTGCTCTTTTGTAGATATACCCAAAATAATCTACTAAAATCATCAATAAAGGTTACATACATCTTAGCACAACTATTGCTAATTGTAGTAGCTCCATGAATATTCGAATGCACAACTTGAAAAGGCAAAGTAGATATAGATGTAGATATCTTATAAGGTAACCTATGTGACTTTGATAAAGCACATTGCTCACGAACATGATTGATGCTAGTTAGGGAATTTGGAAGACCAATCACAACTTGCTTTCTTGCCATGACCTCCAATGACTTGAAGCTGAGATGCCCCATCCTCTTGTGCCAAACCTCTTGCATTGACATTTGCTCTTTTGCAACACATCCAACTTGGTTAGCAATAACAGAAGCATCAAGTTTGAATAACTTAACTTGCCTTTTGCCTCTTGCAATCACAATATTCTTTTTCTTGATCAAGGATGTATCACCATCAAACTCAACCTTAAGACCCTTTGATTGCACACTCACCATCATTGGCCGTGTAGATCACCTCTTGTCATCTCCATATGCCAACAAAGATGTGAAATACTCTTTGTGAAAAGTCATGTGTGAGCTTGCTCCACTATCAATCCACTAAGAATCAATATCTCCAACATTAGCACTCAAACATGAAGACAATACAAAAGCATCATCATTTGTGTTTTGAACATCAACACCATCCTCATCTAGAGTTAGATTTCCTTACTTATCATCTTGAACTCTCTTCTTTTTGAAGCAATCACTAGCAAAATTCCCTTTGATGCCACAATAGAAGCATTTTAACTTTGATCTATCTTTCTTTTCGCCAAAAGAGAAGGTATCACCTTGATCTTGCCCTTTAGACCACTTGCTTTTGCCTTTGCCCTTGAACTTGCATTTGATGAACATAGCATCCTCTCCATCAACTTGAGATGTAGTAGACGCACCTCCTCTTGATAGTATCCTATACTCTTCATTCACCAATATCTCTTGCAAATCCACAATACTTGGCAAAGCCTTTTGAATAGCAAAACTTTGAACAAGATTAACATGATCATCCAACAAGCCATTAAGTATAACTTGAACAAGTTCTACCTCCTTAATGCTCTCATCAATACATGAAAATTTATCATTGAATGCTTTAACCCTCAAAACAAAAGCATGAGCACCTTCATCCCTCATTTGCAAACATTGAAAGATTTGTCTCCTAAGAGTAAGTACTCTTGATGTAGACTTGGATTCATAAAGCTTTTTCAAAGCTTCCCAAGCCTCACTTGATGAAGTACACTTACCAACTTCCTTGAGAAGTTCATTGGTAACATTTATCTTTATCAAATATAGAGCTTTCTTTGCCCTCTTGGTGTACCTCCCTTGATCTTGTTGTGCCATGGGTCTTTCCTCCACACCTACAACAATGTCCATCAAATCATTCATCTCAAGGAGAGACTCCATTCTCACCTTCCAAGTAGAATAATTTGTAGAGGTAGGCATGTCATTGCCTTCCAACATAAATCAACTTGATGTAGCCATTTTGCAATGACCTGATCCTTTCTTTCAACTTGTTCCAATGCACAAAGCACTCTCTTGAATGTCAACAAATGAACTCAAGAAGAAATCACAAAGATATGGAACCTCTCAAATCTCTTTCTTGTGCCAAACCTAACAAATCCAATACACTCTTAAAAGGTCCAAAAACCTCAAACATAAGAGATCCAATCAAATTTAGGGTTTGACAAAAGTACAAAAAATTGAATCTTGCAAATTCTATATGCAAATGCTACAAAGTTGATATACTATATTGAAGAATGTAATAAGACCTATTCATAGAAATTAAAGTCACCACATTCCACCAAGTATGGAGTGAAATTGGCCTAATTCAATCATTTTGCCTTCTATTGAGTACTGATTTGCAAAAAATCAATTCTACACTTGAAAAATGCTTGATTTTTTAGTAGAAATTAGTCTAGCATGCTCTAGAATTGGTAACTCCTCCAAATCCTTGCTAAATCCGACTGATCCTTCAAGTAACCTGCACCATGTGAAGAAAAATCATATCATTAAGATCCAATCAATCTCTAAGATCTTTGATTACTTAAGATAGCATATCTAGCACCATTGACAATATAGAAATCTAGCTCTAACAATGCATAGAAGCCATAAACTCTAATAGATCTTGACAAAATCAAATGTGAATGATAAATTATTGTTGCTTTCCATACAAATCTAGTAAGCTACTATATTTCACACGTGTGAATCTAACAAACATAAAACAATTGCATTTTACACACAAAAATTCAAGATATGAATGCTATAATGCACCAATGAGTATGGAACTCCAAAGAAATCTCATGTATAAGCATGAATGAGAGTGGAGAGAGAATTTGTCTCTTGCCACATGTGTACATCTATTTATAACAGGTCCATGCCTTATTTTGAAATTGTTTTCCCTCCATAGAAACTTCTAGATCAAAAACCCTACTAAAAATATGGACTAGATTCAATGAACAAACTATTCAAATTTGAATCTCTCAAACTTGACCTTCTACATTTCCCACACTTTATAAAAGTGGTAATTTAAATGAACTTAGGCTAAAAATAAGTTCATGAAGTTTATCTCTAAGTATGAATTGCATATTGGCCTAAAATGCCAATTAACCAAAAATCAAACTAGATCAAACTTGTTGACAATTTCTCATAGTGTGCTTCTTTGTGCACCTTAGATTTAGATGTGTTTCTTTTGAAGGGTTAGGATTTCAATCCTCCCTTCCATGAAGTATCCAATAGAAGCAAAGGAGCAAGGGCCTCCCCAAGAATAAAAAGGCACCTCTTGTACTCCATTTGACATGCTAATAGAGAGGAGGAAACTCTACCACTTTGTGGAATCAAGCATCCTCATGAGATTTTGCTTTGTGTCTAATGCTTTTCATTGAAGTTTTCTAGTTTTTTATGCTTTGTTATTTCATTGATTTATGCTTGTTAATGCTTCTCCATCAGATTAAAAGCAATAAGCTAATGAGCTACTTCCCTATAACTCTCTCTCTTTCCTCTATTGCACCTTTACATATGATGGCTTGTGTGGTTAGAGTTAGTTTTGGGAGTTAGTGTTAGTAGTTTGTAGGAAAGCAACTAGAATAGGCAACTAACCATAGCTAGAGACCTATCTTTGTGGATCTAACCCTTCTTGATAGGCGGAGGGTGGGTTACACTATCTATGACCCTACAGGCATGCTAGAAACTAAGGTCATGACATTAGAATATTCAATTGCTGAACCTATGGCTGCCATCTGCTCTAGCAAAGTGATTATGGCAAAATCATCTTTTTTCCATTTTGAGCGAAAAGAAAGTTTTTCTCATATGCAACTTTGAAGTGCTTCTTGGTTTCCAAGGGGAGGCTCGAACCTGAGACCAAAGAAACTTTGGATGTCAAGCTAACCAACTGAGCCAACCCCGTTGAGCTGCAACTTTGAAGTGGCATCTCTTACTTCATAAAGTGTGTTCAATATATCCCAAGCTTCTCTCTAGCAAAGTTTTGAACTGATTTACGTTATTCTAGATAGAATCACCTTCTGACATTCTGAGCAAAAAGAATCTTTTTCTCATATGCAACTTTGAAATGACATCTCTTATTTCATAAAGTGTGTTCAATATATCCCAAGCTTCTCTCAAAAATTGGGCTTGTATTTGAGCATTGTCAATATGTGGAAATTGTCAACATATGATGAAACTAGGTTCATAGTTTTGCATCCTTGGATCTTAAAGATAGACAAGTGTTCTTGGATTATTTTGTTGATCTAAATGGAGTTAAGAAAGGACCATTGTGGCATTCATTCACTCTTAATTTTCCAAGAGTTGGAGATATTGTGGCAAGATGGCAATGGAGGCACATTCATGGTGGTTTTTGGAGCATACACCTCAAATGAGGTGGAATATGAAGGATGCAAGAAATCATTCAACCATTTGATTGTTTTGACACATGTTTTTTACTATTTTATAGAAAAACCAGAGGCTGATTCATGGAGGAATCCATTCATTATGTTTCTATTTGTTTTTTCATGTAGTTTTTTCATTATGTTATGTATATTGACGTAAGAAATAGTGAAGCATCCAATATGGACACTATTCTCTATATCAATTACGAAGCCATACTTATAAGAAAAATACATTATTAAGAAAGAATTTAATCTTAAGATATCACAAAGTTTTGATGTTAAAATAGCAAGTATAGTTGAAGAGGGAATGTGGAAAATTGTCAACTTATACTTGACTTGTGAATAAGGTTCACATGGTTTTGTGAAATTAGATTATAAGACTAT
This sequence comes from Diphasiastrum complanatum, assembly GCA_029204225.1. NCBI lineage: Eukaryota > Viridiplantae > Streptophyta > Lycopodiopsida > Lycopodiales > Lycopodiaceae > Diphasiastrum > Diphasiastrum complanatum. Next base: position 51,777,455 of record CM055093.1, read on the forward strand.
TTCTAGCAGGGTCCAAGTTCATTTGATCACCCATACAAATAGTTCACTTTTAGAGGTCCTTGGCAATTTGGTCAATATATCTTCCTTTTTGTCACCTACACAAATATGACAAGACAATGGGATTAGTTAGAATCCAATGATAGAAAAAAATAGAGTTTTGGTGTTCCTGAGAGCACCATTTCTTACCATTTGATTCTACAAGGAGAAGAACGAAAGGAGCAAAAGCAAGAGGAGCAAGGAGAGGAACAAAAGCATACATTTTCATTTTTGCCAATGGTCCCCTATAACAAAAAACAAGGATAATCATTAGTATATTAAATCAACTCATGAGAGAGAGAGAGAGAGAGAGAGAGAGAGAGAGAGAGAGAGAGAGAGAGAGAGAGAGAGAGAGAGAGAGAGAGAGAGAGAGAGAGAGAGAGAGAGAGAGAGAGAGAGAGAGAGAGAGAGAGAGAGAGAGAGAGAGAGAGAGAGAGAGAGAGAGAGAGAGAGCGAGAGTTTTAAACTTAGAACTATAATCTTTCCATCAATGCCACTTATATTATGCTTTGAGTAATATTTCCATTCATTTAGTCAAACAATGTTTTCTATTCCCACAAGCACATGTATGTATGACCAATTATTTGAACTCACATGTTTATGAAATATCTCACTCATACGTTGTGAGAACAAACTAACAAAGACCACAAACAAGAACTTAAAGTTTTTAGATCCAATATAGCTAATGAGCATACAATCATTATCTTTAATAATTTAAATAAAAAATGCTAGACTTGAACATATTTGATAAGCAATTGCTAGTTTGTATGAGAGGGTGAAAAAAGTACTTGAGACACTTGATTTTGTCAATTGTAATAAGTATAGGTGTACAAACATCATGTTCAACAATTATGAAGACTTATGGGTGAAGACTTATGGGACAATAATGGATGGGAGAGAATGACCTATAAAAAACTACATAGAAGTAGTAACATAAAAACAACTAGCAATTGTCAATGCAAAAGAGCATTCGTCATGTCATTAAGCCAAATCAAGTAGTCATCATTATAGTACATGGAGTGAGCTAAAGGCCATAGCACTATTACTAAGCCAAGTCTTGGAATCTTAGAGCTCAAGGAATATAGGACTCCAACCAATAGCAAATGAACTTATCTGCACATGTACCCCATAGTAGCAAGAGCCAGATCTTGTAGCAATGACAAATAACGATAAAAAGCCCAATCTAGAAGGAAAAATAAACCTTGAATGCCCTGTGAATAGGACAAAAAGGATGTATACATTTCGATTTTTGACAACCACCAAAATGAACAAGTATTATGGCCAAGAGTGGTTGTTAAGTAGTTCTAAAAGGGTGGTAGATCTTTTTGCTCAAGAAAGCTATTGGAAAGAGGTGATCAGATGAGAGAGAACAATTCAACAAAATTGAAGTACGTATACGACTTCATCAACCATGGTGGAATGAACCTTCTTTCCTGTGCATGACTACGCCTATCAATACTGAACAAAAGTAGTGATAGAAATCACATTCAATCTTTAGCAACTAACTTTGGAATCGCTAGCAACTAAGTGATTACGTAGCCAAACATAAAGCATTGAATTATCAGACAAATAATAAGAGATTATCAGTTACAAAGAATTACATAGATGCATACATACTAACATGATACTGAATGCAATAAAGGATAAATTGATTCAGCGAAAGAACAAATTAGAATGGAAATGAGTACAAAGGAATTGCGGATCAAAGCCGCGTGCTCTGCGCTATCTCTGAGTAATTCTAGCTATGTCTGAATTAAGCACTTCCGCTAATAAGCAATAAGCCAATAGCAAACACTAAATCAACTCTAAAGAACTGAGCTAGAATGCTCAAGAGTGATCAAGCTTGAAAGCTTGAGAGAGATGCTAACTATGTTTCAATTGATCACTATGATTTTGATGATCACAATCGATTGATTAATTATTGCAGAAGTATGACAACTAGTTATACTAAGAAATTAGATCGTCAATTGTGCCATCTAGTTGGCTGTGATGTGTTGGCATTTGTCTAGTTAGGACTTCTCAAAAATTCTCTTGTTGATGAATTAATACAAGACGATGGCTTTAATTCCAAACTTAAAGTTAATTGTCACTCCATAGAAATGAACTATTTGTCGCGACAGCCAAAAGTGCGACGAATGTGATTACTGAAAAATCCAATGTGTCCAAAATGGATGAAGTGGCCGAAAAATTCGAAGGCCGAAAATGCGACACTTGTGAACCATTTTCGAGTAGTCTACAATCTGTGTAAAAACACGAAGAAAACTGTAGCTTTGAATAATCAGTTGGATGAAGACTAAAAACCAATTAGTTGATTAGGAGGAGAATAATCCAACACTCCCCCTTAATCTGAATCCATGAATGCCTTGACCTTCAAACTTAGTTATGCACAAAAATTTTTGTGTGTATAATGCTTTGGTGAAAATATCCGCTATCATATCTTGCATTCGACAATACTGCAAGTTAACCTCGTTGTTAAGAACGTTGCTTCTGACATAGTGATACTTGATTTCAAAGTGCTTACTCTTGGAATGAAACCTAGGTTGGCTGATAAGACAATGACACTTTAATTATCACAAAATAAAATCGTCAGGGCATATTAATTCAGATTGATATTTGATAGTAAGTTCCTCACCCAAATTTCTTCCTTTGTAGCCTGAGAGGCTACGATATACTCTGATTCAATGGAAGATAGAGCTATCAATGATTGCTTGTGACTATTCCATGAAATAGGACCATTGTTGCGGAAGAATGTAAATCCAAAAGTGGATTTACGAGTGTCTACATCTCCTGCCCAACTTGCATTTATGTAACTACTGAGAATGTTGAATTTGTTGTTGTTGACTGTTCCATAACAAATGCAAAAGTCCATAGTAGCTCGAAGATGTCTCATAACTCTAACAAGAGCTTTCCAATGTGTTATATTAGGGTTAGTCATAAAATGACTTACAGAGCTGACTGCAAAAGCCATGTCTAGTCTAGTACAAATCATGGCATACATAAGAGATCCTATATTAAAATGATAAGGATACTCATGCATCTACTCCTTCTTTTGAATTGTTTGAGGACTCTGGTCCTTTGACAAGTTGAGACTTGGTTCCATTTGTGAGAGAGCTAACTTGCAATCAACCAGATTATATCTAACTAACATATTGTAGATCTACCTCTGCTGAGTAATGTAAATCAACTTTCATTTTTTGTCTCTTTGGATTTGAATACCAAGGCAGAAATGAGCTTCGTCCAGATCGATCATGTTGAATTCAGAAGATAGCATTGTCTTGTCTTCTTTTATTGATCGATACTGTTACTGAAAAGCAGTGTGTCGTCCACATACAAAGTGATAATGATAAAAGACTGCTGCATTGTCTTGAAGTAAACATTAGAATTTGAAGAGCTTGGTGTGTAGCCATGATCAATAAGAAAAGTACTGATCCTTTGAAACCATGCTCGAGCAAATTGCCTCAAGCCATAAAGTGCTTTATGGAGTCTACACACATGATTGTGTTTATCTTCATTATTGTCACCTTTAGGTTGCACCATGTAAATGTCCTCTTCAATAATTCCATTAAGATATGCTATCTGTACATCTATTTGATGTATTTCAAAATCTGCTACTATGGAAAATGATAGCAAAAGTCGGATAGAAGAATGCTTAGCTACTGGACTGAAAGTCTCAATATAATCGATGTTATATACCTAAGAGAAACCCCTGGCTACAAGTCGAGCTCTTCATCTACTGAAGCGTTCCATCTGTTGAAGCATTCCATCTGCCTTGTATTTGAGTTTGAAAATCCATTTGCAATCAACTACATTTCTGCTAGCAAGTAATTCGACAATCGTCCATGTCTGGTTCTTGATAAGAGATGGATACTCTTTATCCATAGCTTCTTTTCAAAGATCAAGATCGGGCTGACTGAGTGCCTCTTCAACAATCGGCTCTTGAACAATGTAAGCTACAAAGTCATCAACATACCTATTAGGTGGTCTGCTAGTTCTTGATGATATTAGAGGTAGTAAAGGACGTTGATCATTTTCATTATGTTGTAGTTGCTGAACTGCAACATCATCATCTTCGGATTCACTGCTGCTAGGTTGTTTGTCAGAAGTACATGAGCTTGGACCTTCGATAGGAATAGTCGACTTAGGAACTTGAGAGTTCAATATGTCAGAAGAGTCGTAAAACTTGGCTATATGGGCTTTGCCTTTTCCCTTGAGGTCGATAAACTGATCTTCGATGAAGATGACATCCCGACTAGTGAATATCTTTGACTCGGATCAAACAACTTGCAAGCTTGATATGAAGTAGTGTAGCTGATGAAAACACATTTGATACTCTGAAAGTCGAGCTTCTTCTTGAGATCATGAGGAATCTGCACATAAGCGATACATCCAAAAACTCGTAAGTTTGATAAAGAATGTTTGGTACCTGTCCAAACTTATGGCGTTTTGGCTGAAAGCCTTGAGGCCTTTACTTAGCATTTGACTCACACTAAGCAAATTCTTGGAGTCCTATTTGTAGAGAGAGAAATAGGAATTGTGCCAATCCCTTTGATTGCACACTCACCATCATTGGCCGTGTAGATCACCCTCTTGTCATCCCTTATGCCAACAAAGAAGTGAAATACTCTTTGTGAAAAGTCATGTGTGAGCTTGCTCCACTATCAATCCACTAAGAATCAATATCTCCAACATTAGCAAGCATACATGAAGACATCACAAAGGCATCATTATTTGCATCTTGAACATCCAAACCATCCTCATAAAGAGTAACATTACCTTGCTTGTCTCCTTGATCTCTCTTCTTCTTGTAGCACTCACTTGAAAAGTGTCCTTTGATGCCACAATAGAAGCACTTGAGCTTTGATCTATTCTTCTTTTTGCCACTTGAAGAAGCATCCACTTGATCTTTCCCTTTAGACCACTTACTTTTGGTTTTTCCCTTGAATTTGCCCTTTGTGAACATAGCCTCCTCTTGAAGTGTCAATGTAGATCCACCTCTTGCTTGAAGCCTATATTCCTCATTGATCAAGATCTCTTGAATATCCATCAAACTTGGCAAATTCTTTTGAATAGAAATACTTTGAACAATGTTAACATGAGCATCCAACAAGCCATTAAGAATACTTGAACAAGCTCTCCTTAATGCTTTCATCAATGCAATCCAACTCATCATTCAATGCTTTCATCCTCAAAACAAAAGTACTTAGACATCGAAAGAAATTTGGGACATCTTGAGCACACTATACGAAGTGCAAGATATAGCTTCCAAGCTACATCTCAGGAAGAAATTTTACTCCCTCAAGATGGCGAATGGTGATTCCCTGCATAATCACATCAATCAATTCAAGAACCTGCTAAGGCAAATGGCTGCTGTCAGATCTGTCATAGACAATCAAGACATAGTGATGCAACTGCTTACAAGCTTGCCAAGCTCATACCACAGCTGGGTGATGATCATCACGACACATCCAGAACTGACTCTTTCGAGAGTCATTACTATGTTGTTGCAGGAAGACACGCGAAGGAATGAAAATGCCACGTGGAAACCCACTCCTAATGTAGATTATGTCAAGTCAAGAGAGTTGGTCATGTCTATTTGGTGGTCATCCCTACTTTATAGGACCTACACCTAAGTTTAAAGTGAAAAATTGACCAACTAGCTACCTACCAATCATAACTCTAGGATCTAGTCTAGGGTTTCATTTTAGGGCAAGAAGTGTGAGTTAACTTCCTTATTACATGCTGGAAATCCACCTAACTTCAAGAAGGAAGTCGAATTTGCTATGTATTCCAAGCTCCCATAGTGAGAAGATAGAATATTTTTGGAGCTCATTGGCAATCTCAAGCTAGTTCACTATGTACATTGAGTTTTTGTGATCCAAATGAAACCAAATCAATTTATACTTGTTTATCAGGCTCTAGGCCATACTACAGCCTATAGTACACATGTGTGGACTCGGATTTGGGTCTTTGATCTTGTTTATTGATTATCCATACTTGTTATGTGTCAAATTGCTAATCTAGATCAAGATTTATTGCCTAGTTTTTTGATGCATTGCTAAGCAAGCACATAATCTCTCTTGTGGATCTTCTAAGATCCATTTTTGGTCCTCAAAGTACTATACTTTCACATGGTATCAGAGCCAAGTACAAGGGCTTTGATCTTAGATCCATTCAAATCCATTTTCAGCAATTTTAATGCTAAAAACTAGTATTCAGAGGCAAGGTAGAATCTTGATTTTGGTGAGCAGATTTTATCCCAAACTTGGTAGGGGTCCAAATACATATAGTCCACATGTGTGGGCACCTCTAAACCTGCATTTAATGCATGATATTCATTTGATCCAGAGAAATTCAATTTGTGAGCTTTTGATGTAATTTTTGGTGGAAATCTTAGGATAAGCTACCAAGATTGAGTGTCATTGATTAGATTTGACATAGGGTCATGAGATCTAATTAATCTAGGCTGAAATAAGGTCCTCTAAACTTGTTTTACAGGTCTTGAAAGTACATCAAAAAGTGTGAGGGAGATTAAGTCATTTTTTTGTCCAAAAATAGCCAAAATTGGCAAGATTTGATTGTAAGTAGATTTCACATCATCTTATCTTTATTCCAACTTTGTGAGGGAGTGCTAGAGGTGAGATTATAAGTCCATTTGTTGGATTATAAATCCAATTTGAGTGAAACACTACAAGAGAGAGACCTTAGTGACTTTCTAGAGACAATCAAATCCATTTCTTGGCAAGATTTGTTTGAAAGTAGTTTTCACTTCATCTTATCTTCATTCCAGCTTTGTGAGAAAGTGATAAAACTGTGATTATAAGTCCATTTGTTGGATTAGAAATCAAATTTGAGTGAAACACTGCAAGTTTGAGACCTATGTGAGTTTCAAGTCAATCAAATCTGTTTTTTGTTTGTAGAAGTCACTAGTAAGATGGGATCTGTTGGAGCATACCTTCTAGAAGCTAGTGAGAGATTGAATTCTACAAATTATGCTATTTGGAAGGTTAGGATGGAGTCATTCCTGGTGCTCCAAGACCTTTATGAGTTTTTGATTGAGGATGAAGATGAACCTCTAGGTGCACTAGAGTTAGCTAGATACAAGAAGAGATCTAGGCTTGCACTTCATTGTCTGAAGATGAATGTGAGCAATGATCTGTTGAGAGAAGTGTCAACATATACTAGTGCTAAAGAGGCTTGAGAATCTTTCAAAAATCAATTTATGAATCTAGAAACACTTCGAGAGTACTCATGCTCAAAATTCATATTTTGCAAAGCATGAGAAGAAGTGAGGAGAGTGCACAAGACTATGTGCTTAGAATCAGGTCTCTAAATAGGGAGTTGGCTTCCATTGGAGAGAAGATTCATGATGGAGATATTGTACAAATTATCCTTAATGGTCTAGGAGATGACTTTGCAAATTTGGTCCAAAGTTTTGCCATCCAAGACACTTTGACAACTATAAAAAAACTTCACAGTGTATTAGTGGTTGAAGAGTGTAGGATGCTCCACACCAAGGCAAGAATGAGTTCATTGTCTTTGCAGGATGGAGATGAGAAAGCCAATTTCTCATTCAAGGGAAAAAAGAAGACCAATGGAAGAAGAAGCATCCAAAGGAGGCCAAAGAAGAGGATGATGCATCAAGCTCAAAGGACAAGTCAAAGCAAAAATGCTTCTTTTGTGGAAAGAAGGGGCATTATGCATCCGAATGCTACAAGAGGCTAAGAGCAAAAGAGGAGGAGGACAAACAAGGGAACCTTGCATATAAAGAGGATGAAGATGAGGAGATACTCATTTTATATGGCATCTACATCCACTCCAACAAGCAAAAGCAATCCAAAGGACACTTATATACATAAGCAAGTATGTAGCCTCATGAGGTTCAAGATCACTTATAATTACAAGATTAGAAAAATCATGCTTTCTTTTGATGGTTTGTGGACTAGTCATTTTAGCATGATAAATCTCGGTAATAGTAGCAAGTACATGTTTTGTGATCTTGATCAATGTGATTTTCACAAGACATGGAGACATCAGATTACCTTTAAAGAGAAGCATCAAGATCAAGGAGGAGCAAGTTTCAAGTTCATGTATCTTCACTCAACATAGAAGAAATCAAGTGCAAAGGTGCAAGGAAGAATCAAGACTCTTCAATTCATCTTGGAGGAGATCAAGATCAAAGAAGCTCTATCTTGGATATAGTGATAGATCATGCCATCATCTTTAGGGGCTCATTAGTCATCTTTTAAACTTGAATAAGATTCTTATATTAAGATCAGGACCTGGTCTTAGAATTGTATATAGATACATTATTGTTTCCAAGGCTAGATTTGAGGAGGAGTGTGAAAAATAGCCTATTTTGGCAAATCTAGCCATGTAGAACTTTGTAAATATTGTGTATAATTGAGTTTTTGTAAATATTGTGTATAATTGGGTTCCACACATGAAAGGCCAAGATGCCACATGGCAACCCACTCCTAATGTAGGTTAGGTCAAGTCAAGAGAGTTGGTCATGTCTATTTGGTGGTCATCTCTACTTTATAGAGTTTAATTTTGAGAGAGCAAACAATCATAGGTGAGAGATAGACATGGTATGCTAGTTACGGGTAAAAAATTCTTGTGATCAGATTCAACTCTTGGGCTTAGAACCGACCAATGTCAGGTGGCATTTTGGAAGAATGCTCTCACAAGCATGATCGACGATAATATTGTCGAATCAGGTGATAGCTGCATTGACACATGCACCTGTAGCTTGGAAATTTCTCATTCGGAGGGAAATATGGGCTAGCTTGGAGGTACACACATTTTGGCGGTCACATGTGATGGAAATGCGAGGTGGTGTCAGTTAAAAGCCATTGGACAAGATAACGGACTTGCAGCACGAAATCTTTTGAAACGAGAAGTGGCAAAGGACCCATTTTTTTTTTATGATTTTAATATTTTTTGAAATTCTCTTAAAATTTGAAACCTCAATTAGAGGAAAAAAATAATTTAAAATATGTTGCATTTTGCAAAATTTAAAATTTAGACTCTGATGCAAGATATTTTTAAAAATTTAAGTTAATTTTGTTAAAATAATATAAACATTAGTTGTGGTCAATTAATTAAACATTATTTTTCATATGTATAATTAATTTAAGTGAATTCAAACTTTTAGAACATTATAATATTTGATTTTTTTTTAAAATGCAATATATAATATCTTCATGTGATTTTAAAAACTTGTTAAAAATTTCATTTTATTATTTTGGCATGCAAAAAATGATTCAAGTGCAAATTTAAAAAATATTTGTCCAACTAAGTAATGTGAATAATTATTAAGTTACTTAAAAAAATTATTCAAGTGCAAAATTAAAAATATTTGTCTAACTACTAATCAATTTGAAAAAATAGTTCTAAAATAAACAATATATATACTCATCCTTTTTTAAAAGATAAAAGTATTCACTGTATAAAAAACAGTGTGAAATATTCTATACACTATAGTCAACCTCTTTTCATCGGTTGAAAAATAGCCGATAGAGGGATATTCAATCTCATTACAAAGTCGGACTCCCCTGAAATTTCTTATATTTGGCTTAAATCTGCAATTATAAAAAAATTGAAATTTAAATACTCAATCGAATAATTTGGTAAAAAATTTATATAAAGAGTAGAGAGACAGGAACTTATTGTGTTCGGGCAAAAAATAAAACAGTTACTTACCAAATTGCATTCCCAATACCTGCATTGCAAACTTTGAGAAGCGCTTTGTGAACGCCAACTTGTTGCTAGCTGGAGTGGAATACCACTATCCTCCAAAGTGGAGTTGTGGTGACCTCCAAAAAATTCGCAACAACATCTTTCATCTCGGTGTATTTAAAATGACGATCGTCATCTAACAAGTCCAGCAGTTTAAAACCGTAAGGAATATCAGCGATGCAAAGAGTGTATGGTCTTCTTTTCACAAACTTCGTGATTTCTCTTGCATCGCCTTGTTGAATTGTATATTAAGAACAAGGGGGGTCATCAATAGACTTCGGGACAAATGTCTCTTTCGGATCTTCCTTGACGCTCATGTCCCAAACTTCTTGACTCTCTCTTTGTCTTCTCTCAGCTTTTGTTTTTTAAAGGTGGGTCCTAAATTGCTCAGGGAGCTGCCCACTCTTCTAATCTTCAGAATTCAAAAAAAGTAAGAAATTACATATGTTAGAATAGACCTATGCTTAGCATGGATAAATTTCTCAGAGTCTTAAACTTAATAAATCATGTGAGAATCTTATGTTGAGCATGGTTAAGGCAATTGAAAAAATGTTTTACAAAAAATCTCTGAAAACAGTCTCTAAATAAAATCAAAATCTCTAAAGCTCTTCGTCTTTGGAGTAGTTCGGGTACAAAGTTTGGCATTCTGTCCAATCTTGAGAATTTAGGCTTTTCACATGGCCTCTTGAACTCTCATGAAAAGCTTGTGTCTGAAAAAAAATGAAATTAGTAATTCCTTAATTTAAAGGTGACTGTATTTTAAAAAAAAAAATCGAATAAAAATTACCTTTGAAACTCTTTTCCCATTTTTGCAAGGTTCAATTGTCCATCTGCCACTCTTGAGAGGATGCTCACAACGATATCTAGCAAAAGAATGTTTTGCATATTTTTCCACTCAGGAATTCCCATATCCTGAGAGATGGGAACAAGAGTCGACTGAGTTGTTTTCTTTTTTGAAGAGGACACCCCTTTTAAAATTTGTTCCTTAATCTCAAACTTGTCCCATTTGTCAAATATTTTGTCAACCAAATCTCAGATTTGAAACAAAGATTATTGTGAATATTAAATACTCAAAAATTGGAACTAAAATTTTTACTAGATTCAAAAAGATTAAAAGTTAAAAAAAATCACCTGTCCAGTTCGAAAGGCTAGCTGAAAAAAGTTATCATATTTTGTCAAAGAAGTGGTTGGAGACTTCTCGTCAAAAGGAAGCCTAGTCTCTTGAGCGCAGAGGCACTTTAGCTGTATATTAGTTTTGTCGTCCTCCTTGTGAAAGAATCTCACTCTTTGAATAACTGTCATTTTCAGTCTGTAATCTTGATCAATGTTGTTGTCCCAAGCAAGAAGCTTGGCCTCTTCAACACTCAAGCCAACAAAAACAATGGCACTAACTTGCCTAAAGGACAAAATGTGGGGATATTAAAAAAAAAACTATTTCCTGGCCTGTAAACTATGGATGTCGTCCAAAACAAAAAAATTATAGGAATCAATTAATTTAACATCAAAATCTGCTACAGTTCAAAAAATAGCAGGATCAACAAGAACAATAAATGGAGTCAGTATTGTCTGAGTGTGGTCTTTAAATTTTATTTTCAGATTATGTACATGGGAGCTGTTAGGTTCCCTGACTTCCAAGGGCCTGTCGTTAGTCAAAGGGTCAATAGGAGGCCTCTCACATTGTTTAATGTCCAAGATAAATGTGGTTACTTGGACTTTTTTGGGTTAATGGATCAAGGCACGCATTTTTGCCACGTCTCTACTAGACGCATCAAGTTTAATGGCAGCTCTAGATAAATTTAGGGTACTTGAAGAAGGAGAGAGATTTTTCAAGACTTTGGGCCCAGAGCCTCTGGGAGTCATGCATTTGAATTTTCTAGTCTTTGTTACAGGAGATGTTGAAGCATCAACCAAAACAGTCTCAACTTGGCTACATTTTCTCTTAGAGGGAGAGAGGATTGTTGTATCTTTGAAAGAGTCCAAGGGTTGGGAGTCTTTTTGTGAGGATGAGGCCAAGCCCTTACGAGATGACATTGATCTTATAGGCTTCGGCACAACAGGGTCTTCTTTTCTTTCAAGAGCCTCAACTACAATCAAAATTGATGCTTTCAAGGTCTAAAAACAGTACAACAATATAAATGGTTTAAATAAATCCATGACAAGCATAAAGACAAACAAGATCATTCAAAATAATTATGGTAAAAAAGAAAAAATAACTCACAAGGGTCTTCAACGCATCATCAAAGAAGTTTCTGACAATTGCATGTTCACAAAGGCGTATCTTCATAAATGTGTTCTCCACAATGTACAAATAAACCTTTTTATCTATGGCTTTTGATGGGATCTTGGTAAAGCCAACGTCGTCATCTACCACCGATACTTTGTGAAGCACATGACCTTCTGCTACAAAAGTAGTTGGCCCTTTGCTAGCAGTCTCTACTGTCTAGAGAAAAACCTTTGTGAGTTTCTGTCCCTCGCATCCCTTTGTAATATAGAACATGTGGTTCGTCATGTCAACTTTTTGAAGATTGGATGGATTTATTGGTGGACGAACTCTAATTTGGGCCATCATGAAAAGATCTGAAAATCAACAAGCAAAAACATTATTTTTGATAGAAAATGCAAACACAAATACTTAAAAATAAGTCCCCGCTCGACAGCATAGGTCGAGACAAGCTCAACAAGAGTCCCTGCTCGACCTATGCTCACCGACCTTTGCTCAACATAGGTCAAAACATGACTTATGCTGAGCATAAGTCTTCTCTCGACCTATGTTGAGCATAAGTCGAGACAAGACCTATGTTGAGCATAGGTCAAGACAAGACCTATGCTGAGCGGGAACCTTGTCGCGACCTATGCTGAGCAAAGGTTGATCAAGGACTTATGCTCAATATAAGTTATGTCTCGACGCATAAGTCGAGACAAGACCTATGCTGAACGTGGACTTATGATGAGCATAAGTCCCCGCTTGAGCTTAGGTCAAGCGAGGACTTATGCTCAGCATAAGTCTTGTCTCAACCTATGCTCAACATAGGTCTGGCGGGGTCTTATGCTCAGCATAAGTCCACATTTCAACCAACCTATGCTGAGCATAGGTTTTTACCAAGAAATAGGTTAGAAACGAACAAGAAATAAAAACTTTTAAGAAACATTATTTACCTCGTAGCAAAGAGGCAAAATGGAGTTCCGTCAACCTATGCTGAGCATAGAAGATGATTAGCACGTATGCTATGATCACTAGATAGCGAAGAAAGCGCAAAAGGAGAGCTCCAGAGTGCAATTCGAGAACACGAACGGGCAAAGTGACTTCTACCGGGGCGAAACACTCTTAAATAGTTTATAGGCTATGGGTAGGTGCCATGTTGAGTATTTTTTTTAGACCAAAGTCCATTGGAAGGCTAACTCCTACGAACCAAAGTGAGTAGGTGTCGTGTTGAGTATTCGCTAAATTAGACCGTAGTCCGTTGGAAGGTTGACTCCTTCAAAAAAAATAAAATGAGTCAAATATTTTTAGAGTGGCCAGAGATATAAGACTGTCAAAGCAATATTTACGACTGAATATTGTCTCAGGATTTTGCGAAGCCTAGTTTGCGAAATTGTTAGGAACAAGAATCTTAAATTGCCAGGACCACATAGAAGTCTTTAAGTTCGAAGACATAAATAAGGACGAAACCAATGTCTTCATTGGCCAAGTTGACTGTTGAACCTCATATTATTGTGCTATGTTCCTAGCCCTAACCCTAACCCTACCTTGATTGTTACCTCGACCCTAAATCTCTCAGACTACTTAAGAAATACTTACTAGAACTGAACTCATTGTCTATTCCTGCTTGGAAATATCTGATTTTGCTCTACTAGTTTTGGTCCTATGTTTTCTATGCATTGTGGCATACCTCCATTCTATGGAACCCATGGCCAGCTTTGCTTCCCATGCCAAGCATAGCTTTCCTATGCTCATCATAGAATTAGAATTGTAATTTTTTGTTTGTTTCTTGTTACTTTATTACATTTCAATTATCTTACACTTCTTAGGTGTGAACTAGTATTTGATTGTTTTCTCAATGAAGAGCTCCTTCTCTTTTTTCTTCCCGCTCCAACTTACTTTGATGTAGTTTCTAGTAGTTCTTTGTTTGACATTAAAGTTACAACTGTGCACCATGAAATGACTCTAGGTTCAATTCAAGCCTTCATCTTTGTGTCTCATGAATCCCCAAACAGTGTACTATTCTCCTTCTGGTGAGAATTGTTGTGGTTCAGAAACAAGCAAGGCTCTCTCAGTTACTGATTCAAGTCAGTCTAGAATCCCACGTCCAGGAACTCATTCTTTAAATAGGACAAGACAAGCACGAACCATTAGATCCAATGTTGTAAAATAGAAAAGATCAATGTTTTCTAATGTAGAAGATATTTCTGATAACGCAGAGCCTTCTGATAGCGTAGAGCCTTATGGTGAAAATCAAGGAAATGATACAGATGAGATTCGTGAAACACCCGTACGAGGGGATAATGCAGACGAGATGCGAGAAGCACACATACGAGATACAGCTTCAATATTACCAGATCAGTCGTTAGGTGCTAATGTACCAAGTTTCTCTTATAGAGTAGAATCCAAGGGCAAAGACAAGTTTCGAAGGGATTTACAAGCATGTCACGAAATGACGGGGCATCAAATCAATTGCTCGAACCTCAAGAAACTTGTAAAGTCAAAAACATATGTTGTTGTGTTTCCTCGTGTTTACAAAAGTTAAGCTTTGTTGAAACTAGGCAAATTTGAACAAAGTTTTTTTCAAAGACAAAAAATGATCAAAATTATCTGTGAGGCCTGATCGAAAAGGTTTTGCTTACTTCTTGGAAACAACTGAGGTTTGTCATAAAGCTTTCAAAGGTGTTCATGCAATTGGAAACTCAAGACTTGCCCGCATTCACGAGGTTACAAAAAGATCCAAGCCTTCAAGATTTTGTACAAGGTCAAACTGTTTCTCCGGACTACTTAACCGCAAAAGCATGGTTAACTCATTTCACGAATGTGAACGCTGAGAAACTTCCAAATTCTCTGCATTTTCATCTTCCAGACAGTTTCATGAAATTGGAAATATTCTTGATGTACAAAGATTTCGCAATGTCCAAGAATGCTCAACATCTAAGTTATTCTTATTTTGTGAAACTGTGGAAGAGAGATTTTGGTCTAGTAAAAATTCCAAAAAATTCTAGAATGTTTGTTTGTACTATATGTGAGCTAGGAGAACAAGCGAAAATGTCCCAAGAAAAAAATATTTGCTATTTAAATTTGTTTCACTAATTTTAAATTTCTTTTGCGCTTCCAATTACTTAAATTTAATTGTTTTTTTTGTGTGTGGTTTTTTTAGCGGACATTATAAAGTCACTCCAAATCCACGGAGAGCAATAGACAACAGAAAGACAAAAGCTTGCAAAACACCGAAAAAAGTGTTCGGAGTTTTCTCAAAAGTATTTGGGTCTCGTAATCGACGGGATGGATAAAAAGAAAACACTAATGCCACATTTTGTAAGAGTGTCAAAGAATTTGAAATGAAGCTGATTTTATTCAAGTTCATTTGGTTGGTGCTCTTATATTCAACGGCACTTTGCAATCTAAGGTGTATTTCAGCTATCCAAACATTCGAAATGACCCAAACTTGACCATTACCATAATTCACAAAATAATACTTGAATTTGGTGATAGTCTTCCTGAGATTCTCTACTTGCAACTTGATAATATTGCCAGAGAAAATAAAAATCAAACAGTGTTGGCATATTTATCAATGTTAGTCGCTTTGAATATTTTCAAAAAAATCAAAATAGGATTTTTAGTGGTGGCTCACACTCATGATCAAATTGACCAAATGTTCAGTTGCTTCTCGAAAAAGCTAAGATGCAAAAAAGCCTTTTCTTTACTAATCTTACAGAGTATTATTGAGGACTCATACACCCCTACACCAAATGTGGTTTCATTGCGTTGCACATATGATTTTAGAGATTACATAAAAACGTCGGAAGAACATTGCATTGCACCAATATATGATATTAGTTCTCAACATCAATTTAAAATTGCTAATAATGTTGGTGGCATCACATTATTTTGGGGAAAGCAATTCTCTAACTCAGTGGCATGACTACCTTCTAAATGAGTCCATTTTTTGCAATCTCTGCCTTCTTCTCAAGTTAAGCTTGTACCTTTGTGTTCTCTAACTTCTATCTTGGAGGAGCAAAAAGCTCAAAGGGAACATTGACTAGTCGATCCATTTGCAACGTTAAACTTTTTGGAAACAATCATCAAGCAGCATACCAATTTTTTGACGAGTTTGATCGACATTGGTGGACTAGCCAAGTTGCAGGATTGCATGTGCTAGCTAGCTATGGTTGGGTGGTGAATACTTGAGGCCACTTGTTATCTACCTTTGTGATTAAGACTAGGGACATAGGTGGAGGAGAGATCCATGGAGGCTTGAAGATCTTTACTTGCAGGTGGAGGCATCATAGCTTGGAGTTGGGGAGCATCTTGGAGCTTGCAGGTTACTTGGAGGACCTTTGGAGGCACTACCTTTGGACTAGTAGCCACACTAGAGCATAAGCATAGCAAACAAGAGAGATCTCTCTCCCTCCCAATGGGCGCCCTACTCCCCTCATATAGCTGGTAATTGGAACCCTCCAATACACTATGAAGTCCCAAGCACAACCAATGAGAAAGAGAGAGGCCTAGGGGAGTTAAAGAACATTCATAGGTTTATGGAAGGTCAAGAGACTTCTTCCATAACCTATGACTCTTTGAATACTTTTCTTGTGGGAGTTGGGAACTCAATGGACACCTTGGGAGGGCACCCTCCTACTAGGTCCCATTGCCCAAGTTGTGCTTGTATACTTTGGTCCAAGACCAATAAAGTGATATGGTTCATCTCAGCTTGAAAATCAAAAGCAAATTAGAAAAGGTGGCTAGTCTGCACCACTAGAAATAAAAAAAGGTTTAGAAAAATAGCCAAAACACCCTTGGTAATGACTTTCTAACACCTCACTAGGTTCCATACTTCCGACCAAGGCATAGACACCTACCTGCCCTTATCCAAGGACACCAATACCTTAATCTAAAGGCACATACCCTTAATCCTAAGGGTACCCCTTATCCAAGGGTAACTTGATTTCATACCTCCAACCAAGGTATAGTCACTTTCCTGCCCTTATCCAAAGGCACCTACCCTTAACCTAAGGGTACCTCTTATCCAAGGGTAACTTGATTCCATACCTCCGACCTAGGTATAGTCACTTATCTGCCCTTATCCAAAGGCACCTACCCCCCTTATCCAAGGGTAACTTGCCATTTAGTCCCCAACACTAAATGGACATCTGGAGGACACCGATGTACTGTGTGGATCTATTTGTGGCACGGGTGAAGAATTGGCTTCGGTTGCTGCTTTAGCTGCTTCCAAGGCTTCTTCTTCTCGCAACTGTTGAATCCATTGTCTCATATTTTCATATCTATTCTTTTTTGAGTTCAGATTTGGATACACTCCTGATGTAGGATCAACTAGAACTTCTTTCTGCTTCTAAGCTCTAGTAACAACCATCAAAGTACACTTAGTTCAATAGGCTGAACTGTTGGTCTTTGCTTGATCGTAATCATATACATTGGAGCAGTAACTGGTGGTGGTTTTGGTCTTGTTGGACAATCCTTGTAACAAGGGCCATAACCACCTTCATGACAAAAAGGGACAAACTTCTCCTTGTTTGGACATTCCACAACTCTTTGGTTCTCTATGCATGCAAAGCATCCAAGTGTGCTCTGGCCCATTGTCTCGTTGCTTGTTGTTGCGCGGCAACATAGATAGCATACCAATCTGAAGGACCAATCTCTTGATCATTACTGTGATTCCATTGCTCATTAATGTTGTAAGGTTCTAGTTCCAATAAATTAACAGAAGGATCTTGTTGTCCTGGTGGAGCTGGCAAAGCTGGTCGTTCAGAAAATCCATAGGCAAAATTAAAAAAATTTCCTTTAGGATCAGGTCTCGTTTGAGTAGTAGGTTTCCGATACTGAAGCTTAGCATACCTTTGCTGGATAATTCGAGGATTAAACAAGCAAAAGGCTATTGTGTGTCCTATAGAATTGCATAGATGAATATAGTATTCGTCATTCGTTGCTCCAATGTTTTACATTCGTTCATAATGTGATTTCTCGCACAATTAAACACCAGACATTTTTTCAGCTAGAAAAGGTCTTAGCGAACTTTTCAGGTTCTTTGTTTGCTTTACCATGGAATTTTTCCAAGGCTTTTAGCCTTTTTCGAACTGAGACTGCATCTTATCAAACTACATCTGCTACTTTTGACCAAGTTTCTTGAACTCGTTGATCATCAATTCCACAGTAGCATTAATATTCGTGGATGATATAGTGGTGGATGTAGTAGTGGTTTGCCCCATTGTATATGGCAGCATCCCCATATTCGGTTCATCATTAGAATCTTCATCCTCCTCTCGTATCGCATCATCCATAGCATTTTGTAAAGACATATATTCCGTATGGCATTTCAGCTCACATCTAATCCTCTTCAGTAGACTTGCTAAAAACCACATAATCATAGCTTCATCAACAATTACTTCCCCTGCTCAACAATTAGATTAGACTTCAAACAAGAAGATTCAGTCAAATCAAGCAAAATCATTCTCAATCTAGCCCTAAAATGCAATTTTAACCCCATTTATGCCAAAACAAGATGCCTAATGCAAGCTACCATCCATCCAAACATGCTGCAAACTGATAAATTGGTGCAGCTCCCCAACAACGACATCAATATTGTTGTGGGGCTATTTCCTACCCTAGCCTCAACCCAAGATCCAAGCATACAAGCACCAAGGAGACGAGGTTAGATGTCACGTGAGATTCAATCCCATGAGAGCAATAACATAGATCAAAATCCATCATGCATAGAAGACCCACCTTTAACACTAAGATCCATTTAACACTAAGCACTAACCCTACATCCATTAATACTACAATCCACAATGATAGAAACTTATCCTTCTCTCTCTCCCTTTCTCTGACGATTATGAAGAAGAAGACCTCTTTGAGGAAGAAGAGCCACAAGCACGAGCTCAATGCCAAGCAAGCACCACACCTGCAGTTCTTGTTCCCGCTGTTGTTGTTGCCACAACTGCAACAACCGCTTTTGGTGATGCACTAGGTTTAGTCAATAACCTTGCGTGAGTGATCCAGACCATGTTGGATGAGAAGAAGAACATGGACAAAAGAATCTCTGAGTTGGGATCCGAAAACACTTTGATCAACCAGAAGGTGATGCAACTAAATCAAGAGTTAAAGATTGCCAAACAACATGAAGCAAAGTCCAATGCAAGATGAAGAAAGCCTAGCAATAAGCTGAAGCATTGAAATACCCTCTTCATAATGCCCTCACAACTGCGTAGACAAGGTTGTCCAAGATGCCAAACAACAGGTGTTGTTGCTACAGGGGCAATTGGATATGGCTGCACTTGATCAAAAGCGCCTTCAAAGTGAATTCGACTTGACTACCCTTGAAAGAGACACGTGTTTGCAGACACAAGTGCCTGATCATCCTGTCTTAATAGCGGAGATCAGTTATTTGTCCAAAAAAGTTGAAACCTACCGAACTTCATTTGCAGAGTTTCAAGCCCGATTTGATAAGTTCAAACATACGGCATTGACAAAGCTGGCCCAAGGCAAAGTCAATTATCAGATACTATGAAAAGACGGTCGCTCAAGTGTTCGAGTCAAATCCCCAGATTCCAGTTTCACTTATGCTGCAATTCTCACAAGTGCCGCAAGATCAGGGAGGATTTGATACAAGCTTGGATCAAGGGATATATGGCAGTATGGAAGACGTAGTATTAGATGCACAAGCCACGAAAGAAGGTACATCTGCTTCTAGGACCAGGCCTTTATTTCAAAAGTCGATCACCATCGAGGACCAGATCCAAACTTTTTTACAGCAACATCCGCATGAGTCCTCGAGGGGTGGATGGGTAATCAAGCTCAAGACCTCCAAGATCGAGGCTGACAAAGAATTGGACAAACTACTAGCATTGGGAGAGTATCCAGCTTGGCGAAAGATAGTTTCTGAGAAAGCACCAGATTTTGTCGTGAGCTATGTTGTAAGCCCTTGCCAATTGCGGGTAGATCTTTACTGTGTGCCAATGCCACGACTCAACAAATGGAAAGATTTGGGAGTTCCAATGGAAAAAGTTAGCATCCACACCCCAAATTGTCCCATTATATATGGTTAATCAGTAGTTTACAATTAGGTTAAGGCACTACATGTTGTTGGCAGTCACCATTGGATAATATTTGATTTTGTCCGGTTGTGACATGTGTACTTGTTGATTCGCCGATAGTCCAATTGCGGCCGATTGTTCAATGATAGTCGATTGCAGCCAATTGTTCGATGATAGCCGAATAAGAGAAAGTGGCCAACAAAGAAGAGGTGGCCGAACTATCAGGAATATTGCCATCGATTCCTTTGTATTTGTAGAGGATAACCATGTACAATGATGAACCAGTGAAAAAGACAGCTTCAGCTAAAGTGAGTTGTGCATCGTCCAAAAGAGGTGCACGAAACCTCTCTTGTAAAGTTTGCTGTTTGCTTTTGTTGTTGGGAATCGAACTTGGAGATGAATGCTGAGATGATACACCCACATCACTTCAATTACTTCCCTCGTCTAATGAGAAGGTGTTTAGGGTTGGATCTTCATCAGGATCTGTCAAGTCAACCATGTTGTGACTATGACCAGTACTAATTGATGACTGACCTCTTTTTTTAGCTATTTTTTCAGTTATTATAGCTCTCAATCTCTTGGAAGCTTCTTGGGCCAAATGACTAGTACATCAAGCGATCAATGATTTGTTACTCGCACCCAAAAGATGTTTTCTAATTCTAGGAGTGCCACCAGACTTTTGAAGGTGACAAAAGTTACACTCCCAATCCACATATTTGCCAAGATTTTTGGCAAATTCCCAATCGGGACCAGGTGACTTCCCAGGCGGTTTCTTCTTGCGTAGAACTGATGATCCCCTACATGTCAAGGGCACATCACTAGCAATCTACGATGCATTAGGTTGGGGCATTGAATCACCCATTGATGAAGAAAATTGGAATTGAAAAACTAGATTAAGAATATGATATTAAAGATAGACTGTAGTTAGCTTTTGATGTGAAACTGAGAGCCAATTGATCCCAAACATAGAGATAATGACCCAGCAATGCACATCATTTGTCAATATCATCAAGAAAAGCGACTACCCAAGTCATGAAGTTGACGAGAATAGACTTTCAAAGATAATATTTTATAGACCCTCTATCAAGATTGGTTGGAACAAAAAAATGAGACTCTATTGATGCAAAATTGAGAGCCAATTGATCCCAAACATTGAGATACTTTAGCCAAGCAGTTGCATTTAAAGCATCTGGAGAAACAGTTCGACCCTGTAAGGATCCCCGTGATGTTGAGTCTTTTTTAAGTCGTGCATGCATTCGTTGAAGCCGCAAGTTTTCAATTGTGTGAATTGCTTTGTAGGCTTTGCGACAAATGCCAAAGCATTTAAAAAATACGAATAGGAGTTTTTGTTCGGCCTCACAGGAGCACACAAATAGCAATTTCTCTTATCCTTACTTCGTAAAATGAAGTTTGATCTTAATTCTTCAATTTCTCTGATACTCAGTTTTTGCAAACAATAGGATGAGTAGCAAATAATATTTTGTACCTTTCGAATCTCAGATTTTGTAATCAACTCTTTTTGATGATTCGTTAAAACAGGTGAAACTCTCAAGTCTCTCTTGCATTTTTCTTTTTGTTTGGAGTCTAATCTATAAATTGAACTTGTGACACTAGTAGGTGCTTGACTGGGTTGAGAAGGTGTTGGAATTTCATGACTCAGAATTTTGGTTCCAACCTCAGGATGTTCCGAACCCTCAAAAGGCTCTAAATTTAAAATAAATATAGCTCTTTTAGATTTAATACGATGAAAATCACTTTGAGAAAGTCTCCTATGAATATGAGAAAAGCTTGAACATCGCGGATCAACAAACTTACGCGGATCTGTTGATTTACTAGAATCAGTAACCGAGTGAATTGAAGCTACTGAATCATCACTCAATGATTCAACCTATTCAAAAGAACAATGTTCTTACTTTGTAGAGCCTGTATCTGAAGAGGAGGATGAGGTCAAAAGATTTGACACAAGTTGAGTTATAGGTGTCATTTCTTGAAAAGTACTGGCATGAGAAATTTCATAAGATGAACGTGTAAATGATGATGATGCCACATCATTTATGAAAACATGTTGAGAACCAGGAGTGGCTTTATAAAAAAAGTTTTCATTGGGAATATCAGATGAAGATGATGCACTTGTTGCAACGTATTGAGTTACAACTACTGGAATAGAGGAGGTAGAACTACTTGACATCGTAACCATAAAAAAAATTCTAACTACAAACTTATACTAAGCATAGACCCGTTAAAATAGTTGACACATAAAACTAAATGTGCTTCACAAACTTAACTGCATCCTATGCTGGTCCTAAAACAAATAAAAAACTATGCGAACCGCAATAGACGTAAACAAGAAAAACAGCTAAATGCAAATAAGCAACAAGCCTAACAAGCATCTAATTAACTGAAATTTTCAGCGGCTACCATGCCTTAAATACTGTTTGGCAGCATCCTTAGGGTTGGATTTGGACGGTCCCAGCGCAGGCTCGAGGTCGGCGTGAGGTGAGGTGAGTCACGACAACTCAGTGCCAGCACAAGCTCGGCAAGAGGTGAGTTGAGTCGTCACAACTTGGTCCCGACGCATGCTCCAGGTCGGCGTGAGACGATGGTCTCAAGAAAAAAAATATTTAAGGACCGTAGTCCAAGCATAACTCACATCATTTGCGAATTCAGAAGCACACATGCTGCTAGAGCTCTCACTGTGACAAAGTCATGGGTTTCTATAGTATTTTGCATATGTTCCCGCTCACACATTTTTTGATGGTAAGATTCCTGTCATTTTTTAATTTTGTTCTATGCTTAGCATGGGTACTAAAGTATTGCATTACTAAATATTCATGTTTTGGCTAGTGTTCAACGTCTTACCACTTGGGTGACCTATGCTCAGCATAGGTAGCCACACGAGTCCTCTCCTCTAACCTATGCTGAGCATAGGTTGTGCTCGGGTCCTAAGTAACAACATATGCTCAGCACAGGAAGCAGCATGCAAAGACATCCTATGCTGAGCATAGTTGAGACTAGAAGACGTGAGTGATGACCTATGTTGAGCATAGGTTAGAAGAAGACCACAGATGCAACCTATGCTCAACATAGGTCAATAGGTGGTAAAAAGAGAAACATCACAACGACTTCCTATGCTGAGCATAGGTTGTTACTCAGGACCCAAACACAACCTATGCTCAGCATAGGTCGATAGATGGTAAGAAGAGAAACATCACGAAGACTTCCTATGCTAAGCATAGGTTGTTACTCAGGATCCGAACATAACATATGCTCAACATAGGTCGATAGGTAGTAAGAAGAGAAACATCACGACAACTTCCTTTGGTTGTTACTCAGGACATGAACACAACCTATGCTCAACATAGTTCGTTACTTGTATTTCTTCCGTTTTGCAAGGCTCAGTCCGTGAAAAGTGAGACTTTTAAGACGTCTTAGGAAGAAAATGTGCTTATAAATCTTATGAATTTATAAATAAATTTTATAAAAATTGTTAATTTTAGTCATGAATTTTAGAGATTTTTCATAAAAACTACATGTCTATTTAAAGTTTTTAGTATTTTTGTTAAGGTGATGTTTGAAATTTTTCTAAAGAATCTTTCTCTCTGCAGATTCTCAATTGTCTGTGATAATCTACAAAATGTCGAGGATATCTTTTAGAATTTCAGGTAAACCTCAAGATATTCCATTGAAGGATAAGAAAAAATTCATGTATTACTTCACCTCTAGATGAATAAAAAGCTCTCTGAGCTTTTTATTCATCTAGCTGAGTAGCCTGACAAGGGAGACTCACGGTTCAAAATTCAAGAAAAATTACCAGATGAGAATGAGGAAGAAGATTTTGTGAACGTGCTTGTAAAGGAGACGGATAAGTCTCCTTCTATTTCCATTCTGAATGAGACTATGATAAAGATTCGACTTAGTCAAGACGAGGCCATCAAAACTTATTTTGATAAAGCTCTAGTTACTTTGGTATGTAATCATAAAACCTATTTTTATTCATGTATGTTAACAAGTGTTCCATGCTTAGCATAGTGGTTACCTAAATATAAAATTTCCATGAACTTATAAGTGAAAAATCTTTTTGTAAATTGAGTAGTCATGTTCTGAACATAGCCAATATAAATGTCTTTACTTATTATACTTTAAACCTGCTTTTGTTTCTGTCCAGAGCATGAAGCAATGCTTAAAAATGGTGTTAGCTGCTATTGTTGAGGAAAAAGATGCGGTCTACTCATTACGGAGTTCAAAATCTATATCTATTGGACCTCGCAAGCCTACTTCTACCACTGCTCAGGTCACAAAGCTAGCCTCTGAAAACGTTGAGGATGATACTGTAACTGCCCCTCATTCCACAAAAAAAAAATCACATAATATTTCTGAATCCTCTCCCACGAGACCCAAGTCCCGCCCAAAGACCATGGCTACACATCGCCACAAGTCCATTCCATTAGCTGAAAACAAGAAAGCCATGACTGAACCATCAATGTCTTTACCTTGTGCCTCCATCAACCCCTTCCAAGATAGCTCTGAAATTGCTAAATTAAGGGAAGAAATTCATAAAACAAAAAATAATTAGAGAAACAACTTTGATTTTAGATATAATTCAGTGTGATAGGCCACTTGTAGACTCAATAACAGGAGATAGGCCAATGGAAGTAAGAGAACCAAATGAAACACATGTACATAATCTAAAAATAAAATTTAAAGATCATACACAGGCCATAGTTACCCCATTTGTTGTTTTGGTTGATCCCAACGAATGCAACGATGTTGCAAATTTTGATTTTTCTTTATTAGATTCATATCATTTTTTTGTTCTTGGGGGCATACACAGTTTACAAGCCCGAAAACAGTTATCTCATGAGTATCCCCATATTCCTTCCTTTCAAACTATGAGTGCAATTGCATTTGCTGGCCTAACAGTGGAAGAAGCAAAATTATTGTCTTGGGATGATAATATTGATCAGGAGTACCGGAGGAAGATGACCGTCATACAAAGAATCCGGTTCTTTTACAAAGAATACACGAGAGTCTCCAAAGCAGCAGATGTGAATCAACTAGAGCTGAAAGCACTTTGTGCTCAAGAGACATGCCTACCTTTTGATTTGAAAAATCCTACACAGAGCCTTACAAAATATGATAAATTTTTTCAACTTGCTTTTCGCAGTGGCCAAGCGTTACGGCCCTAATGGGGGGTTTGTACCATTAGGGGGCTACCTTAGATGTAGGGGCCAGGCCTAATTTGGGTAATAGCTAAGTAAGACCTTAGGCTATGCCTGCATGCGGTATAGGCATGTGTGTTGCATCCTAGTATGGGATAGGATGTACATGCATTATGTCTATGTATGGGTCTTTGCTATTGTGAGTTAGGGGTACCTACATGCAATTGACATGCATGGGAGTTAGGCATGAGTTGATAGCATGCTTACATGTGGATTCATTGCATGGACAGGCAGGGGCGGGGCTCCTCTCTATATATACCCCATCCTATGTCCATTTGATTCATTGAGAGTCTACGGCCGTTATGCTGTCAGATTGGTAAGCGCTTCCTATCATTGAGACCTGCCTCATTCTCTATTGGAGGTCTTGGGGGACATTTTATTGGTATCAGAGCAGCCAATCAAAGTTTGTGAGCAGCTCGGTGTGGACCAGCTTTTGGTGGAATTGTGTCGATGAAAATTCGTGAAAATCCGATAAATTGGTGGTCTTCCAAGTAGGTGTTCTGCCTTAATTCGATTGAGCCGATTTGGTTAGGATTCTTGGATAATTTACAGGATTTCAATTTCCAGATTTGACATGAAATAATGGATTCCTATTTTTTGTGGTTCTGATTTTTTTGGTTTTAGATGTTACTTGACTCCAAAATCTTATTTCCGGTGAATGGAGTTTCCTGTAAATTAATCAGAATGGACTATGCGTGTGATTGAGAACTGAGTTCTTGCATTGTTGCAAATCTGATTTCTGGTTAGTTTCAAGAAGGCCTGTTGTGTGCTAGTTCTTTGAAACTAAGTGCTTCAGTAAACCAAAAAAAAGTAAAGAACTGTAATAAAGAATAGTGACATCTGTTAAGGATTTCATGTGGTTGTCCACTAGTTGTGGTTCTCTGCTTCCTTCTTGTGCATGCAAAAGAGTTGGAGGTCTGCTTTGTGAAAGAAGCTTGTCTCTGCTGTAAACCCTGTTGCATGTAGAAGGTATGAAGAGAACTAGCTTCTGAAAGGATGATTCAAGCCTCTACTGGGCTGTGAGCTGTGAGATGCTAATGAATAGTAAAGCTGTTGGAGGGCATCTGAAGGACTGAGGAAACTATCTTTTCCAGTCCTTGAGCCTCTGCTTTTTGATCTAAGAACCTGCAAAAAAGTGAAACCCTGTTTCTAAACACCTGAATCTGAAAAAAAAAAAACAAGAAATTAGTTGGCTGTGGCCACTGTCCAGCGCTTTTGGAGAAGAACTGGAATCCAAGGATAGAGCGCTGGTGGTGCGACTGCAGATTCGAGACATCGTGCGTCGCGTCAAGCCTGTATTCGGGCGCTCTCTCTCTCTCTCTCTCTCTCTTCGTGAGCCAACGACCTGCTCACGATCTTGATCTTGGGCTGGGAGGCGTCAGTATGGAGTAGAAGGGAAGGGGGGGGGGGGGGGGGGGGGGGCTGCTTTAGCATGCATATTCTTTATTAGTGTGTGTGTGAGTCACAATAGGAATTTTTCTTTGGTGCATGTTGGGTCTGCATTGCCCCTCGGATGGCCCCAGTCCATGTAAAGTTTTATGAAGTGATTAAAAATTATTGGAGTTAATTCTTTACAGGTTCTCAGAATATTTTCTTGATTCTAAGTCAAAAAATAGTTTCTGACTTATTTTCTAGGTGTAAGATGTCGATTG
Organism: Diphasiastrum complanatum; assembly: GCA_029204225.1. Taxonomy (NCBI): domain Eukaryota; kingdom Viridiplantae; phylum Streptophyta; class Lycopodiopsida; order Lycopodiales; family Lycopodiaceae; genus Diphasiastrum; species Diphasiastrum complanatum. The sequence continues at coordinate 51,804,354 of CM055093.1, forward strand.
CTAAAAGAATTGTTTTTTGTGGGGTTTCGGATGGTTTCCACAATTCTTATGGCAATTCTTTGTTGTGTTGGCAGTTATGGCCGACATGGAACAAGAATTATTCGGTGAGGGAGTTCTGTCACCGGTTCGAAGTGTGGGAAGCCCGGACAATAGTCCCCCGGACAATAGTCCGCAGTCTATTCTGGATGTGATAGGCAAAGCACTGCTAGAAATCCACCAGAGTAACAAGCAGCGGGACGAGCAAATCAAATATCTTTTGTCTAAGCATGATGCGATACCTTCTTCACACTTAGATTTTCAGCCAGAAGTTTTTTGGGGGACAAGAAATTTAAGCAGCCGGCAACAGTGGAGTCTTGGATTAACAGGTGGAATAGCTATTTTGGTCTGCATGGAATAACTAAAGAGAAGCGCATTTCCTCAATATTGACTTTTTTGGAACGTAAAGCCATGTCATGGTGGCGAGATCTCGATCCTAAGCCAGTCACTTGGGATGCTTTTCGGGAGGTATTCCTGAAAGCATTTATGACTGTGGATGAAAGAGACTCATATCGACATTTTGTGGAGCTTAAGATGGGGTCGCGTGACTTGGACACTTATGTCCAAGAGTTCATGGATCTTCTTACTAAAGTGCCGCATTTTCCGAAAAAGTACATTGAGTGGCAGTTTGTGAATGGGTTGCCAGCGGATTTTCAGAATGAATGCAAGCGCAATTCTTTGAACTCGTTGGAGGATGCCATTCGGATCGCATGTGTGTACGATTAGACGGTGGTAGCTTCTAGGAAACGGGGGCAAGAGAAAAGGTCATCAAATTTTCGACCGCGAAAAAAGTCAAAAAAGTTTATTGATGAACTTGAGAGTATGACTTATCAGAAACCCAAGTCAGTGAAGAAATCAAAGAAAAAATCTAAGTCATCAGTCAGGGATGCCTTCAAACAGGGGTTGTGCTTCAATTCTGGCAAGGCGGGCCATCTGGCTAAAGAGTGCCCATTAAAGAACAAGTCCTCATCTAATTTTGCGACAGTTGATTTGCCAGCAGGTAAAATGGAAATTGATGTTATTAATAGTACTTGTGAATGTCAATTCAGTACATTGTCTTTTGGTCCTCACAATTTGTTTCGAGTAAGGGGCAAGTTGTTAGGAAAAGATGTGAATGTATTATTGGATTCGGGCAGTACTCATACTTTTATTAATTCTCAACTTGTGCAGAGACTCCAGGTGCCTACCAAGCCAAGTGACCATCGTTATGTGGTTAAGCTTGCGTTGGGCACAGATACTGAAGTTTTTGAAGTAATGGTTCCGGATTTGGATCTGGATCTTCAAGGCCATATTAAGAAGATTAATTTCCATGTCTTAAACCTTGGCCAATCGGACATAATTTTAGGATATGAGTGGTTCTTTAGTAAATCTGATAGTTTGCAAATTGATTTTAAGAAGCATGAGTTACGATTCATAGATTCTAGTGGTGAAGTTGTATCCATTTTTGGTGATGATACTGGAACTCAGTTTCCGATGGTTATATCGGAGGAATTAGTAAAGGAATCTCATTATTTTGATTGTTACTATCTTGTTTTAAAATCTTGCTTAAGTGGAATTGTTTCCGAATCTTCACATGAGAATAATAGTACAAAATCGATTATTGATAGTAATTTCATTGTGAATGATAAAAATCGGTATGGTAATTTAGATCATGATCATGAAGAGAAACAATTATTAGCAAATTTAAAGCAAGAATTTAGTGATGTTTTTCCAAGTGAACTTCCACATGGTCTATCTCCGTCTAGGTCAGTAGATCATAAGATAGAATTAATTCCGGGTAGTCAACCTATCTTCCGACAACCGTATCGGTTTAGTCTAAAGGAAGAGGAGGAAGTGACTCGACAAATTGAGGAGTATCTCCAAATGGGTCACATTCAACCTAGTAAGTCACCATGGGGGGCGCCAGTCCTTCGTAAGGATAAGAAAGACGGTACATTGGGTGGAGCCAGATATTTTACCGAAATTGACTTGCAAACTGGTTATCATCAGATTTGAATTCATCGAGAAGATGTGTCTAAGACAGATTTTAGGACTAGATTTGGTCATTATGAATTTTTGGTATTACCGTTTGGGTTAACAAACGCTCCGACCACTTTCCAGCAAATGATGAACGATTTGTTTTGTCCATATCTGGGAAAGTTTGTTGTAGTGTTTTTAGATGATATACTCATCTATAGTAAAACACTCAAAGAGCATAAGAAGCATCTTAGGACTGTCTTGAGGATTTTGAGACAAGAGAAGCTTTATGCTAAAGAGTCGAAGTGTGAATTTTTTAAAAAAGAACTGTTATATTAGGGTCATGTCATATCCTGGATGGGAATTATGATAGATCGGAAAAAGATTAAAACGGTTCTAGAATGGCCAATTCCTAAAACTATAAGAGAACTTAAATCTTTCTTGGGGTGTACAGTTTTCTTCCGTAGATTCATCTTGGATTATTCATTAATTGCCGCCCTCTCAACAATGCGTTGAAGGGGATAGTTACTCGAAAGAGTAGGCCGAGTCCACCTCTCGTGTGGAATGAGACATTGGATGCAAGTTTTAATAAACTTAAAGTCTCAACACCAGTATTAATCATAGTAGATCTGGATAAACCTTTTCTGGTTATAATAGATGCTAGTGTTGATGCGGTTGGTGCAATTCTATTACAAGAGGGGAGGCCAGTTGCTTTTGAGAGTAAGAAATTGTCTGATGCACAGACTAGATATATGACTCAGGAAAAAAAATTGTTTGCGGTGGTGCATGCGTTGAGAATGTGGAGACACTATTTATATGGTAGTCAATTTATAGTGTGCTCAGATCACCAACCATTAAAGTATTTTTGTAATCAAAAAGACCTTAGGGGTCGAAAGGCTCGATAGGCTGAGCTGATGCAAGAATTTGACTTTGATTTGAGATATATCAAAGGATCATCAAATCAAGTGGTGGATGCCTTAAGTCGGATTGTTGAGGTGAATGAGTTGTCATTCACAGAGATCACTACTGATTTCTATCTTTCATTTTGAGGTCTTTATGAACAAGATTCTCATTTTGGACCTATATGGCAAAGAGTTATGAGTGGCTCTCAATCAGGAACTGATTTGCAAGGTGATCAGTTGGTTATGAAAGATAGGAAGGTAGTGGATGATTTTTTCATTTGGTTATATTTCGAAGGAGAAAAGTGTGTGTACCAGGGGTGGATGCATTAAAAAAGAAAATTTTATTTCAATGTCATGATGCACCTTGTGCTGGGCATCCAGGTATACATCGTACTCTAGATTTGGTATGAAGGGACTTTTTTTGGCCAAAGTTTGAACTGTGATCAGTGCCAACGGAATAAAGCAGAACGCTTAAAGGCTAGTGGACTATTACATCCATTGGATATTCCTTCTAAATGATGGGATAGTATATTGATGGACTTTGTAGTTGGTTTACCGAGGACGAATAAACAGAATGATGCAATTTGGGTCATAGTTGATCGGTTAACAAAATTGGCTATGTTTATTCTGGTAAAGACTACAATTAAAGTGTCTGATTTAGCTCAAGTATTTGTTGAACGTTTGTTCAGGCTATATGGGTTGCCATCTAACATTGTTGGTGATCGGGATCCTAAGTTTACAGGCCGATTTTGGACAACAATGTTTGAAAAGCTTGAGACGTCTTTGAGCATGGGTTCGACTGATCATCTGGAATCCGATGGTCAGACTGAGAGGACTAATCAGACAATGGAACAAATGCTTCGTGCATACGTTTCGCTTAGGCAATCTCAGTGGGAGAAGTATCTTCCATTGATTGAGTTTGCTTATAACAGTAGTAAGCATTCGGCTACTGGGTATAGTCCGTTTATGCTTATGTATGGATTTCAGCCTAGATCTCCGATAACAGTTGAAACTAAGTCAATCAAAATTCAGAAAGTAGCGGATTTTTTGTGTGAAATGCAAGAAATGTTACAGTTAGCTCGTGAAAATGTTCTAAGTGCTCAGGATCGGGTAAGACATTTTGCTATTATGAGAAAGCTTGCCTCGGGAGTTTCAAGTTGGAGATTGGGTGTATCTTAGAATTCCGAAGGATTCTAAGGTAATGCGCACTAAGAAGCATTACAAACTATCTGCTAGGTACAGTGGACCTTTTAGAATCTTGAAAAAGATTGGATCTTTAGCTTACCGATTAGAGTTACCAGAGGGAACCAAGGCTCATCTTGTGTTTCATGTAAGTCGTCTGAAGGTGAGTTTACATGAGGGAGATCATGTTGGTTCTGGTACTAATCTAGATTCGTTTGAAGACTTATTTGAGAGGATTCCTTTAGAACCTGAAAAGATTCTTGCTGGAAATTGACATTCTGGATCAATTGCAATGGTCTACGAGAGTTCTTTTTGGAAAATTTTGCTGGATATTCAATTTTTAGTGATTTTTTATCACTTAAACCCAATTTTCTATTCACTAGAGGCAAACTAACTCTCGCAGACTCTTTTGTGTCTTGGTCTCACTGAGATGGAACTTTAGAATTCTTTGCGAGAGTTCTTGCCCAACAGAACTGAAAATTTTAGTATCTGCGAGGGTTCTTTGGTATTTTCCCACCTTTTTTCCACTGGGAACTCTCACATAGGCACTTAGATAGCAAACTAACTCTCACAAGCTTCTCTGCATCCTGGTCTCATTGAGATGGAACTTCAGAGGGCTCTACGAGAGTTCTAGTGAAGGTTTGCATTTTTTTTGGATTTTTTCAAGGGTTTTTTGAATTTTTTATGATTTTTCTCTGATTTTTGCAATTTGCTTGGAACTAACTCTTGCAGGCTTCTATGCAGGTCTAGGACAGTACCTTGGAGCTGCTGCCAGTTATGCAAGGGTTAACTCTCACTAGTTTTGGAGATATTTAAAATCTGATGAGATTTTAGGCTCTTTTCCCCTCCAATGATGCAGATTGGTGTGTTTTTTGGGTTTTCTCAGGTTTTGGTTTGGATGTCAAGCCCTTAGAGGCTGTTCAAGGCCTCCTCTACCTCTCACACCTCCTCCGCTAGCTATGAATAGTCCAAACACAAAAATACAGAAAACTAACTCTAAACACCCAAAAATCTACTCCAAAAAACAAGAAATAGCTAAAATGCAGCTATACTAGTTAGTGAAAACCTATCCCCGGCAACGACACCACTGTGAGGTCGCATATCTCGCGTAGTATAGCCCTCCCGCCTGTCAACAAGGGTTAGATCACTGGATAGGCACCTAACTATGCATAGATGCTACTTTTAGATAGTTCTCTACTCTCTCCCTTAACTCTACTCACCACTAACACTACCCACCGTTAACTCTACTCCACTACACTAGCATTCATCATGGTTGAGGGTGAAAGAGAAGAAAAGAAGAGAAGAAGAAGAGAGGGGAAGAGGGTGAGAAAGAGTGACAGAGATGAGATGGAGGTTAGCTCAAATGCTCAATATCATTGCTTATGGAGAAACCTTAACCAGCATAACCAAAAAGCATGAAAAATGGAATTAACAAACAATCCACAACAATATCATAAGCAAGGGTGATTAGCAATTGAGGATGCTTGAGCTCCCAAAATGGTAGAGTCTCCTCCTCTCAATTAAGCATGAAATTAGAGTACAAATGGTGTTTTTTTATAAATGGGGAAGGCCCTTGCCCCAAAATCCTATTGGCTAATATTTACATTGATCCTATCCATTCATCTTGGACCCAACTTGATCCAAGGGTCCACAAGTACATTGGAAATCACAAGATTCATGTGAGTCCAAAATTGAACCCTACTCTAAAAAAGTAAACTCTAAGTTTAAAATTGACTTTGGGCCTCAAGTTTTATTTTAATTACAAAGGGGCCCAAGTCTATTATTTTATTTACAACTCAACTTGCATGCCCATTGGGCCATGGGCTTATACGCGCAGGATGCCATGCCCTCGCAACACATTTTATTGACCAATATTATTTATTTACAATATGTCGGGAATACCCCCAACATTTTCGTCGCCTGATAAGCTTCCACAGTACAAGACTCTACTAGCCGATAGAGTAATTGTCTTCTTGTTCTATAATTCAGTGCCAGATTTTCATACTTAAGTTTTCCTATCACTTAGACTAATCTTCCACATGGATTTCCAAGGGAAAGCCAGTCCCATCATGGACTAGCTTGATGGAGCCAATTACCATCTGTGGAAATTTAAGATGAAAACTGTACTAATGGCTAAAGAATTGTATGACGTTGTTACAGGTGCAGAAGAGAAACCATAAACAGACAACGCAACAATCACCAAATGGGAGCTGAAGGATGGAAAGGCTTTCGTGCTGATCATTCTCAACATTATGGATACCCAGATCATAAAGCTTCTTCAATGAATCCCAAGCATCCATAGATGAAGTACACTTACCCACTTCCATGAGAAGCTCATTGGTAACATTCATCTTGATCATGTGTAGAGCCCTTTTGGCCCTCTTATCATACCTCATTTGATCTTGTTGTGTTGTTGGTCTCTCCTCCAAACCTACAACAATATCCAAAACATCATTCATCTCAAGAAGTGACTCCATCCTCACTTTCCAAAATGAATAGTTACTTGAGGTAAGCCTATCATTGACTTCCAGCATGACTCCAATTGACGTTGCCATGTTCTTTTTCAACTTGTTTCAATAAACAAAGCACTCCTTTGAGCAACAACAAATGTTTTCAAAAGAAATCACAAACATTTGAAACTATCACAAAAATTCTCTTCTAGCACTTACACCAAGCAAATCAACACATAGAATCATGGAATCTTGACCAACCTATGATCTATCCTCAATCTAATGACTTTTGCCACTTCCTAAGATTGAAACACACTCAAATGAAGTACATCAACCTCACTATAGAGAGATCCAATCAAAATTAGGGTTTTGACATAATCACAAAAAATTGACTATTCCAAATCTACACGCAAATGTTAAAAATTTGATATGCAATCTATTAGCCACCACTTAGGCTAATCCAATGATCCAAAAATCGGCCAAATCCAGTATGTAAAATCAAAAACGGAATTGACCAAGTTTTTGAACCTATATAGGATTTTGATCCTACAAAAGCACAAAACTCGATTTTGGTGGAGAATCCTCTCTAGCATGCTCTAGCCTTGATATCTTCACCAAATCATTGATAGATATGATTTCCTCCTTCATAACCTGAAACACAAGCTCTGATACCATGTGAAGGATTTCAGATCATTTATGATCCAATCCATAAAAAGATCTTGGGTTACAAAAGAAGACATCCTACCAATCTCACCAATGTAGAAAAATCAGCATCTACACACAAAATGAGATGCAAAATCTAATAGAACTTGATCAAACATGAATCAAATGATAATAAAGTACTGTTGTTTGTCTGTACAAAACCAGCAAGCTACTATGTTTCACACGTGTGGATTCAAAACTAGCAACTATAGATCATTGTACACATAGAATTGCAAGCAATCACAAGTATAGTGCACCAATGGATAATAGAACCCAAGAGAACCATGTATAAGCATGGAATGAGATAAAGAAGAGACAAGATATGTCTCTCCATGAGCTTCATCCTTTTATAACAGGTCCAAATCCTATTTGGCCACTTGGCTTTCCCTCCTGCTAACCCTACTATTTTTGGGTCTAGATTCAAAGTACCCTACATTCAAATTTGAATCTACTCAAACTTGCCTTCTAACTTTCCCACACTTTCAAAAAGTGTTTATTCAAATGAATTTTAGACTAATGAACTTTGAAAAGTCAATCTCTAAGTCTAAAAACAAAGTTGGCCTCAATTTGCCAAATATGGAAATATAGCAAATATGATCAAACTAGTTGAATCTTTCACAAGGAACACCTATGCGACAATAATGGATGGGAGAGAATGAACTTTAAGAAACTAAATCGATGCAGTAACATAAAAACAACTAGCAATTGTCAATGCAAAAGAGCCTCCATCATGTCATCCATCCAAATCGAGTAGTCATCATGATAGTACATGGAGTTAGCTAAAGGCCAATAGTACTATTATTAAGCTAAGTCTCAAAATCTCATTGTTCAAGGAATGTAGGACTCCAAAAAATAACAAATGAACATATTTGCTTGTAGCTCATAGCAACAAGAGCCAGATGTTGTAGCAATGACTAATAATGATAGAAAGACCAATCTAGAAGCAAAATAAACCTTGAATGACATGTGACTATGATAAGAAGGATGTATAGGTTCTAGTTTGGGACACCCACCAAAACGTACAAGTATCATGGCCAAAAGTGGCTATAAAGCTGATCTAAAAGTGTGATGGATGTTTTTGCTCAAGAGAACAACAAACATGTATGACTTGACTTCATATGGCCCCATAACAACGGGAGAGTTGTTCTGCAAATATTTCCTTCTCTCTTTTTCCGTTCCGTCCTCTCAACCTTACAGATTTATATCAGAGCATCAACTCAATAAACGAAGAGATTAAGATTGTTCTATTTGTAGTATTGTTAGCATGTCTCTTACTGGTGACTCCTCATCTTTTTCATCCAATGAAGTTAGAATCATTGACAAGTTCAACGGATCTAAATTCTATATTTGGAAGTTAGAACTCTAGATGATGTTGATAGATAGAGATCTTTGGGATGTTGTAGACAGGTCTAACCTGAAACTGGAAGACATTGACCATCAATTAGCTAAGGCCTAGAAGAGCAAAGATGAAAAGGCCCTAGCAGCGATCACGCTGAATCTAGCCGACTCCCAAATATTCACACGTTACCACATGCAAGTCCTCCAAAGAAGCATTAGACTTGTTTATCGAATTTGTATGAGACTCACGATGTAACTACAAGGTTGCACCTTAGAGGAAAGTTCTTCACTTTAAAATTATGATTCTATAGCCATTACTTCTCACATCAACAACTTTAAGTCTTTATTAGATCAGTTATCAGATGTAGGATGTGATATTCAAGATGATGATGTTGTTATGAACTTGCTTTCTTCTTTACCAAACTCCTATGAATACTTTGTTGTTATGATATCCACTCAATCTAACCTGACACTTCAAAAGGTCATCGATCATCTTCTTTAAGAAGACTGCGAAGAAAGACCAATGATTTGTCTGTCAAAGACAAGTCCCTGGCTCTATAGACAAAGAAAAAAGACAACTTCAAGATCAAGAATCAAGTACAGCAACAACAGAAGCCTCATACTCAATCAGAGAGCTGTGGATTGCGCAAGAAGCACTTTTACAGATATTGTAAGAGGGTGAACCACAACATCAAGGAGTGTCATATCCGCATCTACAATGAGGCTAAGAAGCAATAACAACAAAAGCCAAACTCCTCCAATGTGGCAGAATTCAAGGAGCACATCTCTGATGATGACCAACCATTAAAATTGTTAATGGCTTACAAAAGTAGCAACGATGACTACAATAGATGGTATCTAGACAGTGGCGCTACCCAACATATGAATTCTCACAAAGAATGGTTTATTGAGTACACAACTTATAGCAAAGATCAATTCATCTACCTCGGAGATTCAAGCACCATTCTCGTGGAAGACAAAGGGACTGTCAAGATCGTATTCAACAATGATCTTTCTATTTATGTATAACGAATGGCAACATCAAGAAAACCATGCTCCTCAATTGATTATGTGCTTTTCTACAATGAGAAAGATGGCAAAGGACTATGGGTGCCAAGAAAATATTCAAGAAACTCTTGCGTTATGATGCATTCATCATCAAAAAGAGCATTTCAAAAAAGCAAAAAGGCAAAACTATCACTTCGATCTTGTTGGAAAGCCATAATTATCGATTTCAGAACATCAAGAGGAAAATGTATATTTGAAATATTGGTCATATATGCATGCAGAGATATTTGTACAAGGACTGAATTGTTATAATCACAAAAAAGCAACTGTGAATACTGATATATTACTTGTATTTTTATTTCTTTCATTCTAATTTATATAAATAGAAAGACTAATATGATTATTCTTCTCTTGCAGATTTATATCCATTGAATGTAAATGAATGGGAGCCAGTTGGATCTCTTGCAGGTGTATTAGATGCCTTGCGGTGTTTTAGCAGCTGGTCTTTGCATGTGACCATAGTTTTGACTCTACAGTACATTGGCGGTTCCTTGTGGGTGGTGCCTTCGGTCAAACAACTCGAAGTTGTCAGAATGCATAGGTTGTCGCATTCCTCGCATATTTTGCATTTTGGAAAAATGCGACAACGAGCTTAAAACTTTTATTTCGTCGAAGTAGACGGGGCTTCGCATATTTCACATTTTGGAAAAATGCGACAATGAACTTGGAACTGATATTTCATCGAAGTAAATGGGCACTTCGCATTTTTCGCCTTTTGAAAAAATGTGAACTATGTGAAAAACAGTTCAATTCTACAGACTGTTGCGAAGATAGTGTATTTCTATAGACTTGTTCAAAATGGAGATTTGTGGAAGTTGTTGAAGATGGCCAGGTCTTCAATGTCCTTAACGCAAAATCTTGTGAAACGGGTCAAAATTCTAAAAAAGAGTAATCTTTTTTTTAATTTTTAATTTTTGTCCAATAACATGCTTTTTCATGAATTTTTTTGGAAAATCACAAAATATAAGCATTTTGACCAAAAACATCAATACATCATGTCCAAAAAGATTAAATTTTCTAGTAAATTTTTTTTTTTACAATTCAAATTCCAAGGAATTCTCACTAACTCCTCTTAAGTCACTGTTTGAAATATTATCAAGGCTCTCTTTTTCAGCTGAAGAAGTCGATGACCCATCTTTTTCATTAGAGTCTATCGACAAATTCTCATCTGAATCAACATCCTATGTCGAGAGAAAATTGTTTATCGTGGCTTTGCTGCATTGAAGCCGAGTCAAAGATTATGGTTGTGCAGTTAGCCCAAGTCGTTCTTGTAAAATAGATATTGTGAACTTTCATAAATGGTTCGTCATTATTAACTCAAAATTAAATACAAGCACATCCACATCTTCAAGATTTATGTCATCGACTCTTGGTTGGTTCTTTGTTGCATGCTTCCGCTTGCCTCTTGGGTCTAATTTCAACATTTCTAACTCGTATCTTCCCAAGAAAGCATTTGTTGAAACGATATGCATCCAGTGCACACGTACAATCTTGGTGTCATTGCTCTGAATGAAGCCAATCACTTTAGCAATCCAAAAAGGATGACTTTCATTATTTTCCGATGCCAAAAGTGTGATGAGACTCCCAACCTTTAATTCATTGAAATTACCACACCATTTAGCGTTGGTAGCATTTACAGTTTGTCAACTTTTTTTTGAACCCAAATAAATTTCACGTTCTTTGTTGTGTAGAAGGTTTAAAGACTCAATGAGGAATCAATGGCCATTGTTGGAATTCAAGATCTAGTTGGCTACTAAAATTCTTCAGACAAATTTGAGTCTCCTAAATCAAGCAAGGTGCAGCGATTGGGCACCTTGTGTAAAAGGAAAGAGTGTGTGTGGGAAAGCTACTACTTAGAAGTTGTGTGTGTTTATGCAAGTGTTCTCAAAGTCTGCTGTAGCATTTGCATCTTCATTTATAGGTGGTCCTCCTGTTGTCATGATTGTTATGTTTCTTTCAATAAGATTGTCCATCGCTATATAATTCATTTGTGCACACCCAAGAATGCATATAATACGTTGCTTTATACAAAAGTACGTCTTACATGCGACCATGAATTTTATTGTATCAAATCTGGAGTAAATGCAATGCAAACCCTAAGCATACTGCACACAAGAAAACACTCTATACACTAGTAGCCACACTAGAGCATAAGCATAACAAACAAGAGCCTTGTTGGATTTATTTCCTCTACTCTCCTAAATCCTATGTTAATCTGCCTCCATTCATACTGCTGTATTTTACTTGTGTTGTCCCACAGTCTGCATATTTACACGTAAAATAAGATAGACGGAAAACAGTTTGCATTTTTACTCACTATTTATGACAAGCAAAAAATGCGACAGTTGCACAGCTTGCATATTTACAAATAAAATTGACAGGCAAAAAATGCAAAAAATGCGACACTGAATTTTTACACGCATTTTATAACAGACAAAAAATCTAATAATTTGTGTCCTTGATCATTGATCAATCGCATACATATCTGTTGATCTATGTGCTATTTACATTTATGTAGATGAGTGTACAAGAGATGGCGTGGAGCCGTTGCACCGTCAGGGAGAAGATCGTGACTGCTGTCATTGTCAAGTTGGTTACGTAGTATAGATGATGAGTGTGAGGAGGTCGATAAGTTGGGCTTCCCTGATATGTCTTTCGGGTTGGGTCTACCCGATAGTTCATCCAACTTCGATATGTCGGTCATCTTCACTTACTCATCTTTAGTAGTTGAGTTGCGCGACAATGTTTGCATGACAATGCTGGGTGATAATGCAATTAAACATGCAGCAATGAATGGAACTAGATTAACATGGGATTTAGGAGAGTAGAGGAGATAAATCCAACAAGAATCTTCATCGTCATTGCTAAAGCACAATCAAGTGACAAATGCTACGGTACCGCCCAACCACAAAGCTACTGCCACCTCACCTTTGTGCACTGGAGCTATAGACCCCCATCAAGCAAGCTTGGATCTCCTGTATGCCATGGTGTTCCATACCACCATGCCTTACCCTCGACCCTCGCCTACCTACATCATGAGGCCTAGATAATCATCCTAAGCTGACCACTAGTGGAAGAGCTCTTCATTCTCTAGGAGAGAATAAATGCCAAGCTCATGGAGATCCACCTCTATATACATAGGAGTTACACATGACCACCAACGACATGTGATAGTTGTGCACATTTGACGTGGGTCCATAACAACAAGTCACTACGCGCCAATAAGACATTGACACATGGCATTCAAAAGACGTATAGCTCCAGATCAGCGTTACATTCCATAACTGAGACCGTCACCTCAAGTTTCCTATTGCGTGCCCTTATGGGTACGTAATATTCCCTCCCTCTTTAAGAGTATCCTCTTAATGGGAGCAAACCAGGGAAGTTCCATTTTAAATAGTCTTCTCTCTCCCAAATTTCCTTATCATCTGACTTGTCTTTCCAATGTACAAGAAATTCAGAAACCAAACGGTTTCTCAATTGGTGATGATGAACGTCAACACTTTTATGTGAAAGTACAGCAAAAAGGACCAAGAATGAATCCAAATCAGATCCACAAGTATGATTGGGTGTTAGATTAGATTGATCTACCAATCTACACAAGATTAGATAGCACTAGATCAAATCTACATCAACAAATCTAACAAGAACAATCAAATATGATCAAAACTTGTACTTGCTGGTTTCACACGTGTGAAGACCTGTCAGAGTACGGACTACCAGCAAATAATGAAGTACACTAAGCTTATAAACCATTAGAAGCATAAAATCACAAGACAAATGGAGAGATTACTCAAGAAATGCACCAAAACCAAGATTTAGCTTTCTTGTCAATTATGGCCAAATGAGCCACCATATATACACAAGAGCTGATGGTTACTCAGCTGATTTGGCACGTGTGAGAGTGCCTACTCATCAAAGGATCCACCAATAATCATCAATATGGCACATGGACCAAGTTTCCTAACTTATAGCCACCTCCCTTGATTTTAGGCAATTTTCCTAATTTATAGGGACTTGCACAAATATCTACTACAAGTTGGATCTCACCTACTACTGATGTTTTCACACATGTGAGCAGTCCTTGGCACGTGTGAGATCACTCCTATCCATGTGAAATAGCTTTTCCTACCAATAAAATGATGCCAAGTGGCATATAGCTAGAAAACTAGATTTTGGCCATTTTAGCCACTAGATCTTAAATGAAATGGTATGTACAACCTATATGACTCATCTAAATGATAAATGCATTTATTTCACACATGGGAACAGGCTCCACACATGTCTAATGATGATATGTACTACTCATAATGGTATTTACAAGATTTGATCAAGTTAGCTTTTGCCAATTTTAACATTTTTCAGGTACATTAGGAACAAGGTAGACAGAACCTCTAACTCAACCAGTTCACCTTCCAGAATTAGGGAATCCTTCCTACTAAGTTGTTCCTTTAAACGACCTACATGGAAAACTGGATGAACCCCAAACCCAATCATAAGATTTAGCTGATAAGCGACCAGATTGATTTTCTTTACAACCTTATAAGATTCGTTGTTACAAGGAGATAGCTTATGGCATTTTTTCGTCCGAAGTACCTTTGAAGCTTTAGGGATTTTAAGATATACCCAAGTTCCGACCTCAAATTTCTTGAGGTGAGCGACCATGGTTAACATATTCTATCCTAAGCAATTTTCATGCTTTCTCTGGCCACTAGCAACATTTCTTGCATATCTTGCAGAAAATCTACTACAACTTGCACCTTGAGACCTTTGAGTCTGACCAAAACTGGAGAACGCGGCTGAAAGCCATACATCAACATAAAGGGACTGAATCCGGTGGCAGAATGCTTGGCACTATTGTGTGCGAACTCAACCACTGAGAGATACTTTTTTCAATTAGAAATATGAGTGGCGGAAACAATCAAGATGTTGACGAGATCAAGAGTACTCTCAAGAAGAAGTTTGAGGTGCATGATCTTGGTCATTTGCATTACATTTTAGGAATAGAAGTGATTAGATCTTCTCAATTTACTTTCATTTGTCAAGAGAAGTATGCTAATTCTATTCTAAAGAGATTTCGTATGGTAGATGCAAAGTCTTGTGATACACCTATGTGTGAGAGTTTTCAACAAGTTTAGTCATATTTTGGTAAATTGTCAATTGAGGCCAAAACTCATTTTAGACTTAGAGATAAACTTTTTGAAGTTATATTAGTTTAAAATACGTTCAATAAAAACTTTTGAAAGTGTGGAAAAGTTGGTAGTCTAGTTTGAGAGAGATTCAAATTTGAACTTTGGGTATATTGAATCTAGTCCCAAAATAGTAGGGTTTTTCATATTGGAGGGAAAGCCAAGTGGAAAAGTAGGGTTTGGACCTATTATATATTGTTGTACTCATGGAGAAAGGGATCTTCTCTCTTCTATCTCTCATTTCATCATAGTACATGGTTCTTTTTGGGTTCTACTACTCATTGGTGCACTCTCATGATGTTGTCTTGCAATTCTATGTGTAGAATGATCATTTATTGCTATTTTTGGTTCCACACGTGTGAAATACGCTAGGGTACTGTAATTGCACAAACAACAACTATATCTTATATTTTGGTTCATGTTTGATTAGTATCTCTTAGAGTTTGCATCTCATTTTGTATGTAGATGCTCGTGGCCATCTTGTCAATGAGGATGGTTTTTTACTAGGAAATTTCAGATAATTGTTGGCTGCTTTGCTACCACAGGTCTAAATTAAAACCCTATCCAAAGGGTTTCTATTATGATCCATTTCATCAATAATTTTAGCTAAAATATAAACAAAGAAGTGAGAAAAAAATCATTTTCAAATGTTTATAGATAAAAGGACAAGACAATTTCAGAACCACGGATAAATTACTTTGTTACAAATTTATTTATTTCGTGTTTCAGAAAAAATGTGTCCTATTATTCACACATGTGTTAGATGTTGGATCCCAAAAATGGGCCCCTCTAATGCTTACTTTGAAAATCTATCAAGCTCAATGCTCTTTTTGTTGTACCCAACTAGAAAGAAAATTTGGATATAGACAAGTTAAATATTTGATGTGAGACATTCATCTTGCAAAGTAAGACTAGAAACAACATTGTTGCTCTATCCCCCCCAATTGGCCAAATTTCATGTCAAAGTCCCAGATTGTGTCCAGGAATTGGGCGCATGATAGTGCTAACCTCATGTTGTAAGCTTGCGTCTCACAAACAAATTTGATACAGAAAAACAATCACAGTTTTTTCTGTGTTGTCTGTAAGCGGGACGCTACATTATGTGGAAGCCGCACTCCATTAAATTGAGCTGTGATAAGTTCTGCCTCTAGAGTCCACCTCTCTATATTCGCTTGGGCACTGCATATGTAAAATATCTTCTCCCGTTTTACTGCATCGATTAGTATCAGGCTTAGTTCTTTAAGCATGTAGTTGCGGATCAACAATGAATCATTGCCTTGCCTAGCACTAGAGGCTTTGAGTCGGATTTGATTGTAATGAACACATGAACACCTTGTTGACATGTATGCAAAATGAGGATGCACAGAGGATGCCCGTGAACTATTCAATAACATGAGCGAATGAAATGTGGTTTCGTGGAATGAAATAATTGCGAGATATGCACAGAATGAGCTTGCGTCAAAGGAGGCCCTTGCCTTGCTAATCACCGACGATCAACAAGGGCCACGATTTTTTGCTCATGCATGCCGAAGCCTTGCCACAAGCAAAATGTTTTTGCACAAGCAAGCTTTCCATGATGGTTTTGCTCATGCGTGGCAGATATATAGGGTCACGACTAGTATCAATAATGGATATCAACATGGTATTAAAAAACAGACCCGACTGGTATATGATTTCTAATACCAGGGTCTAGAACCGGACACCCAGTATTAACTATTTTACTATTCATGTTGATACCCAGGTTGGGGAGATTTTGTGGATTTTTGCCATGGTATTAGTAGTACTATTTTTAGGTTTTTCTTTTATATCTCCCATCCGGCCCCAGGAGTCTTTTGCACCACTTCTTATGAAGTTGGTAAGCAAAATCATTTGTTCATTATAGTTCATAAAAAATTTGCAAAATTTATTTGAGTTACATTTTAAGCCCTTAAATTGAAATATACCTGATATATACTTAGATCCAGTTGAGTCGTCCTCATCCTGGCCATTGATGTCGCAATCGGACTCATGTGACTGTGATGCATGAGATTGAGACTATGATACTTGCATCCAATGAAGACGATTCATTTATCTGAGAAATGTGATGAGAGTGAAAGTCTGACTAAATGAATGTAGTGAAATTACAGTATATCTTGAAGCCATATATACCTCAGATCTAGAATATCCATCCGAATCAAGGCACAAGAAAAACTTGAAGTTTGCAAAGAGAGAATTCCCCGAAAATCCAGATCGTGTCAAACAACAACGGGAGGCTGCTAAGAAGCTACAGGAGACTTTAGGGACCTTCTCACCTTGGAAGTGGTGGCCAAGGTTCTCTCCCATGGACATCGTTATAACTCTGTCAAATGGCTCCATTCTATCCTAAAACTAGACTACATGCAATTGAATATCCATGTAGAGGACTTAGTGTAAACAAATTATATATATTGATACATAAATATTCAAATTACAAATATATATCAGAATGAAACGTCTAATTATCAGATCCAGCTAAATCGTCCCCGTCTTGGCCATGGTCATCAGACTCATGTGATTGGGATGCATGAGACTGGGACTACGATACTTGCGTGCAACGAAGATGTGTAAATTTTGTAAGTGATGTTGTTAGAGTGTCCAACCAAATGAATGTGGTGAAGTCAAAATATATGTTGAAACCATAATACATAACTCAGAATATCCATCCCAGTCAATTCTCATTGCTTGTCTCTCCAATAATTTGTGTAACGATTGCAAGTTGTTGGAGTATGCATACTTTCACTCCTCTTTTGTGGAAGACTACTTTACGACATATTTCTACATGAACCGACAAGTTGGTGATTGTAATTTGATTTAACCAAATCTACAACTAAAATATAAATCACGAAAATATCAAATTCAACTTTTGGCTGAGGAGACTTACGAAATGGGCATGAAAAGAACCTTGGTCGTTACTGCCCATGTGCAAGGGCCCTGCCGTTGCCATTCGCTTCTTAGTCGCCTCTCTTTGTTGCTTAAAACGATCTGGATTTTCTCAAAAAAATTTCTTTGCAAACTTCCATTCATCCTTGTGCACGTTGTATGGCCTAGATTTGCTAGCTCTCAGCACATCTTGGATCTCTGATTTGCGGTGGCTCATCACGCTTCCCATGCGTTTTCCCATCTGTATTCGGTCAAATTCCAAATCAGGGGAGGGGACTAGAAATTCTCTATACAATTGGTCAATGACATAATTCTTTTCCTCATCACTTTGTTTGCGCCAGTCCTTGAAAATGTCCCTGTTGAAGACCACATGCGTGAGTTGCCTCATGCGAGTGATGACGCGACCACCACGGTCATCCTCCATTATGTGCTTCTCCACATCTATGTCATAGGATGGCAAGACGTCAGCTGATGGAGAGGTGGCAAAGGGAGTGTCGAGAGGAGTGGGGGAGCTGACTATAATGGGAATGATTTGGGGAGGAGTTTGAAGGTGATCATGAGAAGAGTGGGGAGGGGTATGAAGAGGAGAAGGTTGGGGAGGAGTTTGAGCGGGAGTGTAACCAACATGGGTTTGAATGGGAGAAAAAATGGGTGGAGTGGCCTGGCAAGAGGGATCACGGTGCCATGGAGACCCCATAGGGGGTGTGGGTACCGAAGAAAAAAAATGCGAGGAGAGAGTGTTGGGGTGTCGGGATAATCAGGTGTGATAGATGAAGGAGTCAAATTCACGCGCCATCCACATTGCTTCCTGAGTTAGGGTTTCTCGATGTAAGGAAGACCTACGATGAGGCCTGCTAGATGGATGTGCTGGACTCGAGGCCGCATGAAGCACGACATCATCGGCTTCACCGCCACAACAAGATCGCCGCTGAGGCAACTTCTCCTACGATCACTCTTTTCTCAGCTGGAATGTCGGGAAGAGGCACTGGCATTAGACTGTGCGGAGGAGGAACTCCCGGATGTGGACAACCTACCTGAACTCCTTGCATCCCAACGAGCTCGTAGTCTCTCCATGCTCATGCCTGCACACGAGGGAGACATTCCATCCATATAACTGAGGACCTCATCGTCACTCATGGATGAAAAATGGGACGACCCACGACTGCGGCCAGATCCGTGACTTGAAGATGTGTCATGAAACATTGAGGATACGATTGGGATAATCTCTACAAGCAATAAAATATATTTTCAGGACATACAACCATGTAGAATTAATTAGTGCTAGAAATAAATTCAAATAAATGAGTTAAAGGTTTAGGGTAGAACAAAAAAAGTGATTTTTTGCATTCAATTATAGTTGAATATATTACAGTACACCACAATAATCACACGTTAACCACGATAATTACACTTTATAATAAATAAATTAAACATTTTTACATGGTTTTAGGGCCAAATACATTTCAATTACATGACTAGTCAAGGTTCAAGATTACATAAAAAATTAGCGGCATCGAAAGATGGTTGGCAAATGTACGAAAAAAAAATGATAGATGTAAAAACATGTACACAAGTGTTTGTAAACATGGAAAGGCTAGCTATAGAGCCAAAACACTAGCTAGAACTATCTAATTCCTCCTCATCCTCTCCGCCATGTGCAGCTTGTTGTTCTTGCATGCGCAAGACATGACATGAATTAGTCTTCCGAACAATCATATGGGAGTGTGAGAGACTAGCAAGTTTAAAGAACATAAAATGGATTTGATGTCGTACCGAGGAGCAGCATCCCAGTTTATATGCACGCCTTGCCTCTCCTATAACTCATGTGTGGGAGAACGCCCCACGGCGAATCGCTGCATGAACATTCCAAATTTTGATCATATAAAGAGAGCATTTTATTCCAACGTGTCTTATGAAAAAATCCCAAGAGCAAAAAAAAAAAACAATCAATAGTCCAGTTACCTTGCAGAAATGCTTATGGGATATAAACTGGCTGCCTAGACATGTGGCATCCGGGCAGCCAGTTTAAAAAAAAAAAATGTGTGGTCAGGAGGGCACCGGGGCCAAACCGCCATACGTGCGGCCTGTAAGCCTTAAAGGCACTGCCCTGGGGCCAAAATGTTGCGCCGGCGCCTCAAAGGGTGCTGGGACTTGAGCGGTTTCCCCAACACGCGCTTAAGTCTAACATTCATCCATCATGCACTTACGTAAAAGCCAACTCAGAAACGTAACAAGCTTAACCATTCAGACTTAAGAAAACTGGAATCCCAACCAACCCGAAAGCCAACTTAGAATCCGTCCCCAAAAGGTAACCAAAGGCAAAGACAAGCCACACATGAAACTCAAGGCATAGTGGTCGCCAAACTGACCGATTGGCATAGCGGCAAGCCCCATGTCGATGACAGGGACCCTTAGGCGCCAGCGACACAAAAAGGTTGTAGTAAGGGTCCTTCCACTTGGACCAGTCCCGGAGGCGAAACCGAAATGGTAATCATCCCCAAGGATCAACTTTATTAGATTTGGAAGAGGTTACATTCATACATAGACTGACCGCTCTCGGGGCCACCAACACGTGCTGGGCATTGTGCCTGGCTCGTGCTGGTAGAGGGAGCTGAGACCTGGCAACTGGATTCCTGGCGCTGGTTGAGCTGCCCAAGTTTCTGTCCGCCGGACTCCCCCTATAGTTCTGCTGTGATTCGGCGCACCCCCTCTGGTTTGAAACATAGTGCTTTCTGGTAAAGCACGCTTTTTAGGACTTAGTTTTTATTTTGCTGATTAAGCCTGGCAAGCCTGGCAGAATTAGTCTGGCTCCCGGACATGGGTCCCGGGAGCCGTCCCGACGGCCGAATCAACTTGCTTTCCTGACTAGGCCATGACTCGAGCTCCAGAGCTAGCTCATGACTTTGTGACTACTTGACTGGCTCACCACAGGTCGGAGGCTCAATCCTTGACGTTCTAACTTGCTCTGGGACCTTAGAGAGTGTCACCACTTTGAGTCTTACAGGGCACGCTGGGTGCACCCGAGTCAGCTTTACAACACAAAACCCATTTGGCCCCAGCCCAGTGTTTGGGCGCCACGTGGCGCAGGGCCCGTGCCCGCCAAAATGAACCATATTGCGGGCGCTCGAGCACCAAGGTGGGCGCCTGGCAGCACAGGCGGCGCCAAGGTGGGGCGTTGGGCAGCACGGGGGTGGGGCGTCAAGCAGGCACCAGGTGGCGCCAAGCAGGGCAAAAAGGCACCAGGTGGCGCCAAGCAGGGCAAAAATGGAGCTGGGCAAGTCTAGGGTGTGTGCATTGGGCATGGAACAAGGGCACTGGGCAGTGCACACCCAAGCACACAAACACATGAAATAATTGTGCAGTTTGCATATACATGCCCTCTCAAAAATTTCATAGAAACACTTATGGGATATATTCTGGCTAAAAAAAACGAGTGTGTGGGTGTGATGAAGCTCGGGGCCAAAATGGGGTAGTGCTCTCTCTGAAGATGCAGGCCCTCCCCCACCCCCAGTACTACAGTACATTAGACGTTAAGTAGTACAACGTACCGTTAAACGTTAAGTAATATAACGGAGTTCATTATACGTTTTGCCAAGACCAAGTCGTGAATGCATACATGCGCAAGTCGTTAGTTAGTTACTCTCTCTCTCTCTCTCTCTCTCCGTGGCTGATAATTCCGTGAAGGAGGTTGAGGATGAATATGAGCAGTTCGTTCATGTCTCTCTTTCTCATGATCTATGGTTGCATAGTGTTTCTAGTGGATGCTACTGACATACAAGCCGAAGCCATAATCAAAGAGCTCCTAAGCAGCCAAGATGAGAGCGCTGATGCAGTCATTCACCTGGACGACGTCACCTTCCACCGCTTTGCAATTGAGCCCAGGCATCGTTCCTACGGCCTTATCATCTTCTTCGACGCTATGCAGCTGAGGGACAAGAAGGAGCTGAGACTGCAAGACCTTCGGCACGAATTTGGTCTTATCTCATCAGCATACTTCAAGATCGCCCAACAAGAAATACTGGTCTCAAAGGTGTTTTTCTGCGAGTTAGAGTACACAACATCTCATGCAACCTTCGATGCTTTGAATGTCACCGCTGTTCCTTTCATCAAGCACCTTCCGGCAGGCGCCACAGGCCTTCGGAAGGCTGTATCGCTGGGGGAGAGAGAGTTGTTGCATATCACAGATTCCATGGTCAAGTTCGTGGAGCATAGATTGAATAGAAAGATTGGTCTGATCAAACGAGCAACCCACATGAAGTACACTCTCTCATCTCTTCTGATATGCGTGCTAATGGGATCTCCATTCATCGCCACTATTCTCATGACCAAAGGAGCTATTCTTAAAGATCCGGAGGTATGGTGCATTGGTGCGATGCTGGTCTACTTTTTCAGCATTTCCGGAGGAATGTATCATATAATCCGCAATACACCCTACTATGTGGTTGAAGAAGGTGGGAATGTGAAATGGTTCTATGTGGAGAGGAATGGCAGGGTTGCAGGAGCTGGAGGCTTCTTGATAGGATTCCTATACATAGCATTCGGATTAATACTCTCCTTTTGTTCTCGTCTTCTTATCTATGAGCGCTCAAAGAATGTGCAGCGTGTTGTGATGCTGGTGGGGATGGGAACCTGTTTCTGGATCGTCCGAAAATTATTACTTTTGTATAATACGAACTTTCAAGCATGATATGAATTCATTTCCTATCCTAAAAATATGCCATTTTTCATTTATCATTGCTCCTTGTGTTCTTTGATTATTTTAAAAGGAAGGCCAGGCTGAGGGCCTTCAGTCCTAGACGCTGGACGCTTCTCCCAGACCGACTCTTTCAGGGCTGATGGCCCGAGGAGTATCGGCCCGAGCTGATGGCCCGAGGAGTAGGGGCCTTCCACCCCCATAATTGAGAGGTTAGAACCTTAAAAAACATTTCAAAAAAAACGTCATGCACTCAACAATAAAATGACACATGTCATGTTTCTATTTGCCCACTATAGAATGTTCATATTTTATGGCTTGGACATGTGTATTGTTCAATGATGATATGTGGCAATTTGAACATCAACTTCATTGTTAGATGTTTGACATGTAGACGGTTCAAATTCGATAAAAATTGAAGGATATGCTTGAGAAATCTGCATATTTTGTTTGTTCAATCGTTTGTAGTCTACACATACTCGGATACGTGTGGAGTTCTTTTTTATTCGTGGTACAATTGGAGAACACCACTCGGTGTTTTTAATAGGAAATATTAGCCTTGCCTGCCTAAGTCGTTCTAACTCTTTATAGACCCCTTCCTTCAAGTGGTAGGGTAACCGTCGTTGTTTCTGGCGTGCTGGCTTGGCCCCTTTCTTCAGTGGTATATTGTGTTTTACTAAATCCGAGGGAATGCCTCTCAGATCCCCATAGTCCCAAGTGAAGCCGTGCATGAGGTTATCGTCTATTGCTTAGAAATGCATCACCAGGGTGAAATAACAGACAACCAATTGTACTATAATACCGTGATTAAGTCTGTGCAGTGTGAGGATTCCAATTATTAATCCCATTTGAATATTGTGAACGTCTCAAAACACTTTGAGCAAGCCCTAATTGTGAAGGTCCATAAAATTTGAAACTATGACCCTCATGAATTGTGCACTTGCACAAGGGAGAGATAAAAAATATTTCAATTTAAGCATCTAGTCAAAAAGTGATATTTGATGGTTGGCATCTTTTTAGGCACTTCTATTCATCATAATAATGCTTCTTGGTTTCCAAGGGGAGGCTCAAACATGAGACCAAAGAAACTTTGGATGTCAAGCTAACCAACTCAACCAATCCCATTAGGTCATCATAATAATGGAATAATTAACTCATGACTTAGTTATGGTTGATCCAATTGTATTTGTGCTCAAACCAATTGACTCTACCAATAGGTTTTGAAGAAAGACTACTTTGTAGAGCTTCTTATCCTCGGATCACCAAAGATCATATGAATGGTGGGATCTCACTGTTCTTGCTAGTAGCAACCCATAACAACGGGAGAGCTGTAAGGCAAATATTTCCTTCTGTCTTTCTCCGTTCCGTCCTCTCACCCTTATAGGATCTCACCTACTACTGATGTTTTCACACGTGTGAGCAGTCCTACACACGTGTGAGATCACTCCTACCCATGTGAATTAGATTTTCCTACCAATAAAATGATGCCAAGTGGCATATAGCTAAAAAAAACTAGATTTTGGCCATTTTAGCCACTGGATCTCAAATAAAATGATGTGTACAGCCTATATGACTCTTCTAAATGACAAGTGCATTTATTTCACACGTGGGAACAGGCTCCACAGATGTGCATTTATGATATGTACATTTATTTGGCAAGCATGATTTTGACAATTTCACACTCCTCAAAATCTAGCTTGGTAGATCTAACATGCATCTATCTACAAATCCAATTGCTAATCTTAACTTTACAAAGGGATTTTTTTCCAATGGCTTGGTAAGTATATCAGCAATATAATCTGAAGATGAAACATGGATGAGCTTGACCTCCTTTGCTTGCACTTTCTCCCTCACAAATGGTGTAAAATTTCGATGTGCTTGGTTCGAACATGGAAGATTGGATTGTTGGCAAGTTGTTGGGCTGCTTGATTGTCACAATAAATGCATGGAATATCTTCAGCCTTGATCACATGAAGCTCCTCCAAAAGTCTTCTTAGCCATAGGATCTCTTTTGTTGTTGTTGTCATAGCTTTGTACTCGAATTCTGTTGATGAAAGAGAGATGGTATATTGCTTTTTGGAAAGCCTTTCCTCCACATAAGCATGTAGTTATGGATCTTCTATCCACTTTGTCATGTACAAAATCTGAGTCTGAGTATGCTCTCAAACAAATATTAGTCCCTTGATAAACAATGCCAAAGTTTCTTGTAGCCGAGATGTATCTTAATGCTCTTTTGGCACTTTTCCAATGACATATTAGTGGACTTTGCATGTGTTGACTCAATTTGCCAACACAAAAGCTAAGTTTTGGTCTAGTGATGGTCAAGTAGATCAAAGAACCAATAAACTTTCTATAGGTAGTGATGTCCTCAAAGGATGCTTCATCACTTTCCTTAGAAACTTTTACACTTAGTTCCATGGGAGTTTCAACTCCTTTACAATCTTTCATGCCAAAATTTTCTAAGATGGATCTAACATACTAGATTGACATATGAAAGTAAAATCATTACTTCTAGCGACTTCTATTCCAAGTATAGCTTTTTGAAGTCCTAGATCTACCATCTTAAATTCACTAGACAAGGAAATTTTTACATCTCTAATGCCATCACGATCATTTTCTGTGAGAATTATATCATCAACATATAAAACCAAAATAATGATCTTCCCATCATTACATTTGTAGTAATGTGATGGTTCATAAGAACTTACAACAAATCCAATGGAAATAAGATAAGAACGCAACCTAGAGTACCATCACAAAATCCAGTGGAACAAATGATACTTCATAAGAACTTACAACAAATCCAGTGAAAATAAGATAAGAATGCAATCTAGAGTACCATCACAAATCCAATGGATAAGAATGCAACCTAAAGTATCATGTCATAATCTCTTCAAAAAGCACACTTAGTCTTCTTCTCTATCTCGGGTTGGCACAATCAAATTTCCTCTTCCAAGAATACATTCAAGAAAGCATTTGTCACATCAAGTTGAAAGAGCTCCCATTTGAAAGTAGCAGCAGATGAGAGTTGTTGGAAAGCACCTTCTCTTTGACATTGAGAGATTCATCAAAAAGTACATCTCTACTTACAACAACTTTCTTGGTAATAGGATCAAATATCTTATTAGCTTTACTATTTTCACTATAACTAACAAAGATGCCTTTAAATGAAGTAGCATCTTCCTTCTTCCTTACTTCTAAAGGAAAGTGTACTTAACAAGTACAACCAAATATT
The DNA here is from genome assembly GCA_029204225.1 of Diphasiastrum complanatum. Lineage (NCBI taxonomy): Eukaryota > Viridiplantae > Streptophyta > Lycopodiopsida > Lycopodiales > Lycopodiaceae > Diphasiastrum > Diphasiastrum complanatum. The sequence goes on from CM055093.1 coordinate 51,830,003, forward strand.
GTCAAATCCCTAAGATTTGGCTTTTTGCCATACAATGCTTCAAAAGGTGTGAGTCCTTCAATGGCACTATTAGTCATTCTATTACATAGAAAGTTTGCACATAAAATAGCTTCTCCACAAAATGAAATAGGAAGAGATGCATCTAATCTCAATGCTTTAGCACACTCACATAGTGTTCTATTTTTCCTCTCGACCACTCCATTTGAGGAGTGTATGTGCATGTAAACTCTCTCCTAATGTCATTAGTTTCACAAAACTCTTTCATCCTATTGGAGATGTACTCCCATCCATTATCACATCTTAATACTTTCAAGCTGGCATTAAGTTGCTTTTCCACAAGAGTTTTGAACTTTACAAAGGATTCAAATACATCACTTTTCTTAGACAAGAGGTAAAGCCAAGAGTATCTTGATTTATCATCAATAAATGTGAGATACATAAGAGCCCCCCCATTTGTGAAAATGAATGCACATCCGAGTGTATGAAGTCAAGAGGAGAGTTGGATCTTGACAAAGATCTCTTGAATGGTTGCTTATGAGATTTGGAGAGTCCACAAGCTTCAAAAAGCTTGCCACATTTGGATATGGCTTTGGGTAGTCTAATTGCAAGCTCCTTTGTCACCATGGTCTTCATAGCTTTGAAGTTAGAATGGCCTAACCTCTTGTGCCACAATTCCACTTGAGTGAGCTCCTCCGATTGCCATGTTCACACTTCCAACCATCACATTAGCATCCAACTTGAATAACATTCCAACACTCAACAAGTTCTTTGTAATAGAAGGTACATAAACTTACCTGTCTAGATCTACTCTCTTAGATGATCCAAGGCATAATGGAATGGATCCAATTCCTACAATCTCACATTCTTGATCACTTGTTGTGAAAATAAACTTCTTAAAGTTATTGTAAGAGAGTAAGGTAGAGAAGTACTCCTTTCAGTGTGTCATGTAGACCTGATCTAAGCTATAGTGTAGGCAAACTAAGCCAATCTATGCAAAAACCATTGGTTTGTCATTGGAAAAATGCAAAAAGGGTGTTGAGGTACCTCGGCCACCAAGAACTTTGGCATTTTATATGATGGATCTAATCTTGCCTTAAGGGCATATTCGGATGCTGATTTTGTAGGTGATAAGGTGGATAGGAGGTCCACAAGTGCTTTTGTTACCTTCCTTAGCAATGGCATAGTGTCTTGGCTTTCCAAAAAGCAAGATACTATTTCTCTATCTTCAACTGAATTGGAATACAAGGCACTAACATCCACAACAAAGGTTGAAGAGGCTTTTGGTGGAATTGCAAGTCATGGAGGCCGAGGAGCAGCCAACAATATTTTGTGACAACCAATCAAGCCAAGCATTAGCAACCAATCTCACATTCCATGCAAGGAGCAAGCACATAGAGATTGCTCACCATTTTGTGAGGGAAAAGGTTCAAGCAAAGGAGATCAAGCTACATCATCTGTCTTCTTCAAATTGCCTTGCTGATCTACTCACTAAAGCCTTGCCAAAGGCTTCATTTATCAAGTTAAGATCAGCCTTAGAAGTTGTAGATAGATGTACTATAGTTGTACCATGTAAAAATTGAGGAGGAGTGTAAGAATTAAGCAATTTTCACATGGTTTTTGATGTATTTTGACATCTATGTGGATCCACAAATGTGAGGACCTGTCCACACATGTGAAATGACACTTGTAATATTCAGATCCATTTTGATTAGCTTTAATTTGAGTCTAATATGACATCTCCTAGATTATAGGAGTTAGGTCCTAGATTGTAGGAATCTAGAAGGTCAACACAAACCACCAATGGATGATGTGGCAAGCTTGATAGATCTTATCCAAAGTGGATATGGAGGAGTACAATGAGCTGTCCCACACGTGCTAGATGCAGCTTAGAGAGAGATTATGGTGATTTGGTACTTGATGCATGATGGATCCATTGTTGAGCTAATGATGAGAAATCTTGGTTTGTGAAGCAATCTTTGTGTTTTGACTCTCTTAAGCACTTTCTTTGTAGATGAATGCTTAGTAAATGATAAGTAAACTATTTCTCTGTTATCAAGCCGTACAGTAGTTGTACTTCACACGTGTGAAGCCATGGATCATCATTTTTTATTGTTCTTGCTTGGATTCACAAAGATTGTCAAGTAGAAGCTAGATTTGGAACTAGTCTTGATATAGATCAAGATCCCAAGCTACCAATCACTCTTTGTGATCATTTGTAGATCATTTTCAGTCCTTAAACTCCGAAATATGACATTAATGTTCCATGACTATCTACTGATGAATCAGAAGATTTATTCGTAGATGACAAAAATGTCTTACGAATTCAGAATTTCCCAAAAGATTTGGACATTTCTGATATTCAGATCCTCAACTACATGGAAGCACTTCCACTCAAGGCCTTTCTGTAGTATTCATCTAAAGTGGAATTGGTTCCCAAGGTTATGGTAAAAAAACTTGATACCAAGCTATACCATGTCAAAAGACCAAATTATCCATGGGACCTCTATGAGGAGAAACAATCTTTCAAATCGATGACAAGATCCTCCATGATGTGCCACCACTTCCTCATCCGCACACCTCATGTCCTTCGAACCAACAACCTCGTGGCCATACCATGAAAGAAAAGATGAAGAAACCCCTTCAAATTCAGCCTCCTGGAGACCTTACCATTGCTAGGGAAGTTCCTGAGATCACCTCCGCTCATACGCCAATTCTCAAACCTCCCAAATCACCATCCAGACAGTTGAAAGGCAAGGCCCCCCTCGAATCCCCAGCACATGATGTGCTTGCATATTTTAAGGACTATACAATCATGGATGTAACCATCCAATTACCCCAAGCTCAACATGAGCCAAATGGTAATTCACCCTACGAAGGCCCTGCCCGAACCGTCACTCTCTCCTTGAGTGAGTCCAATGAAAGTAATGAATACATTTTCCACGTCAGGGCTCATCTCAATCGGGAACAACACATAAGGCTTGAAAAGCTTCTGCGCAAATATCGACATGTCTTTGCTTGGTTCTATAAAGACATGAAAGGAGTCTCACCCTAGATAGTTGTGCATCATATTTCCCTTAAATAGAGTGTGAGACTAGCTAGTCGTCCCTACATATGTAATCCGATCTACAAGGCCAAAATCAAAGAAGAATTACAACATTTGTTAGATGCAGGATTCATCTATGAAATTGAGTGGGTCTCCCCAATTGTCATTGTTCCTACAAAGAATGGAAAACTCTGCATCTGTGTCAATTTTAAAAAACTTAATGTCGTCACAGAATGTGATCATTTTCCATTACCTTTCAGAGAATCCATCTTATAAAATCTAGCAGGAGATGAGGCCTACTCCTTCTTAGATGGCTTTAGCAGATACAATATGATTCAAATTGCTAAAGAAGATCAACATAAAACTACTTTTGCCACAAAATGGAGAACCTTCTGTTGGAAAGTCATACCTTTTGGTCTCTGTAATGCTCCTAGCACTTTCCAGCGTGTTATGCAAGTTGCCTTTTCTCAACAGATGGGAAATACATTGTGTGGAGGTGGTGTTTGGTTTCATTATTGAGGATTGTTCATAGTTGATTACACTCTTTTTCTCATTGGTAAAACGTAGAGTGTTTGAATGCTTGAAGAGATCTAGAAGATGCTTGATTTGGTTGCCATTGGAACTATTGATTGATTGATGCCCATGCTTGTTTGTGAGTGAAATGGGAGAGTGATTAGTGATGTTTAAGTTGTTTGCCATTCTTTGAGAGAGAAGGTTTTTTTTTTTTTTGGGTTGAGAAATGTACAATCTTGCAATGTATTTCTTTTAATGTATTTTTGGAGTGATTGCATGAGCATGAGTAAGTTAGAGTTGTTGATCGTAATTGATTGTGGTGAGATAATGTCAAATGGATTGATTGCCTTATGCACCTTGATCTACGACATGGAATCGTCTACGAACGTTGTCCAGTAACCTGTTTTCAGATTTCCCTATCTATTGTGACATGTGGCGGCCTGCCTTGCTGTCTACGGATCATTCAAATGACTTGTACCAAAGTTTTGTGATTACCTTTTCGTTGAACTCTCAGTCTATTCAATCATCTGTGGCAAAGCAAGTGGCAAGCGGCAAAGGAAAATCGAAGAAGAATCGGCAAGACATTCATGACTAGCATCTCTCTGACTTCCGACTACCTAATGGCACATTGAGGTAAGACTTGCACTTTTCATAATTATTTTATCTTCATGACGCCATTTTATGTATGTTGTCTTCTTTCAATTGGAATAGAGTGTGGTATGTAGCCATAAACAGTTTTGGTTTGAAGAAGGTTTTTTCAAGTATTTTCATTGATATTGGGTTTTAAGAATTATCATTGTTGGGTGTGTTTATGTTTTTGTATGTTGGGGGTATTCCCAACAAAGTGTAAATAAATAAAATCCCTCAATAAAATGTGTTGTGAGGCATGGCATCTTGCGTGTATAAGCCCATGAACTTGTACAGCCCTCTGCAGTTCCATCTCAGTGAGACCAGGACACAGAGAAGCTTGCGAGAGTTAGTTTGATGCTTGATGCATTTGTTATGTCTAACAAGAGGAATGAAATGGATGTTGGTGGTTCTCTCAACTTTCAAAAGTCAATTCCTAGCATTAATAATATTGGTAGATCTTATGCAAAGTCTAAAGAGCTTCCTTATGCTAGATCTAGGTTGAGATCTAATGAGCTTCTTGGAGATGGTTATTGTTGTGCTAACTTGGCAACTTTTGGTGAATCTATGATCAAAGTTTTGGATCCATTGGATCTTGAAGATGGACTAGTGCTACTACTAGTCAAATGGAGTCATGTGGTGCTAAATTAGTATCATGTTTGAACTCTTCTACTCATAGATTTCCAAGTCTTGGTGGCTCTTCAATGGAACTACATGGCATTTGCAAATATGGAAAAGGTAAGAAGAGAGCTAACTTCATCAATGGAGGTGATGAAAACTCTTCTTTGGAAATGGTTGTTGCTAATGACTTATTTACTCATTTGGAAAAAGATGGTGAACACTGGACTCTTTGCTAGTTGAATGCCACTCTGACTGTCGCTATGTAATGTTGTGGTATTTTTTTGCTTCATGCCAACTTCTTCCAAGATTGGTCTCAACCATATAGCTTCCTATGCTGCACTACACATTGCCTTATACTCTTCTTCTATGGTGGATAGAGCAACTGTACTTTGCTTCTTACTAGACCAGAAAAAGCAACTACCACAAAACTGGAATACATACCCTGTGGTGGATCTATGATCATCATAGTCACCTCCCCAATCCGCATCCACATAACCACACCACTCAGGTAACCCATCATGCTTCCTTTAAATCAAGCCATAATCTGAATTGCCTTTCACATAACGCAAAATGCGTTTAGCTGCCTTCCAATGTGTTTCCGTAGGTGCTGCTATAAACTGACTTACAATTCCAACAACATAGCATATATCTGGTCTAGTCATGGTAAGGTAAATCAAGCTCCCTACTGCCTATACAACGTAGCATCAAATGGCTTTGACTCATCAATCTTAGAAAGCTTTTTACCTGGCTCAATGGGAGTATTCACTGGTTTGCAATCTGGCAACCTAAACCTGTGCATCAACTCTTTGACATATGTTAGCATATTCTAGGGAATCTCCAAGTGCCGAGCCAAGCTGAAGACACAAGTTGTCTCTCACCCATGACCGAGGAGGTCTCAGAAGGAAGAGAGCAGAAGAAGCTGAGAGCCGAGCATGAGAGCTGAGGAAATACTAGCTAGGAAGATAGTGAGTTAACTATGTGAGCTTACATGGTGTATCCCAAAGAAGGAATGACCATGTAGGAGCTAGTAATGTTTCCTAGGCATTGTAAATAAAGGTAGACTCCCCTTAAATTAGTTAGAGTGAGCCACCTTTTGATGGAAGGGCAAATTCCACATGTAATTCTAATTTAGTGGAACTGCCACATGGGCTCCACATGGGCAGCCTTCTTGCTTATTTAAGGGCCCCCCTCTCTTGTGAGGGAGCTTTGATTGTATTGTCAAGTTCTCTTGAGCAAATAAAGAGGATCCTCCACGAGTTCTTGATGATATCTTAGCTCCTTGTTCATGGCAATGCTCTTGAGTGAGATTTCTATGAGCATGCTTGATTCCTTTGCATTGTGGATTAACTAGGTTCTTGTTTCTTGTTTCTTGCTTAGTTGTGGATTAGCATTCAGTTCTTGTTTGTGAAATCTTATAGTAATCAGCATTCAAGTAAACTAGATAGGCTGGTTTGTGGTATAGATCTTGCATACTCCCTTACAACCCAGTTCTTGATTGTTCTTGAGTAGTCTAAACATCAAGTGATGAGTGTTTCTTGATTCTTAGATTGTTAAAATGCTGTTAGGAATCTAGTTTCTTGAATCTTGTTTCTTGTTTCAGTAGTTAATCTGGTTCTTCATTGTTTTCTGATTTAGTAGTTAGTGGTAGGATTGCTCTTTGTATTGAACGTTGATCTTCTTGAGCTTTGTCTGGTTACATATGTAGCTGAGTATCAAATTTGAGTTACCCACTGACAGGCAGGCTAGCAATACATGTTTAAACCTGAGTAATGCTTCTACTCTGTAATAGTTCTAATAAGAAGAAGAAACACAAAGAACCGTAACAGCAGAAGTAAAGTAATCCAAGAAGAAGAAAGAATAAATGTGTTCACAGATTCAATGAATCTGTGAACATTTGGCATCGTTCCACAGCTACACACACTTTAAACCAAGCCATATCTCATTCGCTTGTGTTGCAACACAATCGCCCTGAGAGCTCCTACACGTTCATTGCCGAGCTCATCACTTCGGTCTTGACCGACGTCCTGCTCATTTCTTAACCAGAGTCTCACGATCCGCAGCAAGCGGAGCTCCATGACTCAAGTCTGGACCGGACCACCACCTCATACCTCTCGATCGAACCACAGCTTCAAAATCCTAACATGTCCCGAGTTACACCTCAACCACCGCTCATCGTTCAAATCTCGATCGGAGTAATAACTCCAAATTTCGAACGAACATCTCTTTGACATCTCGACCGAAGGGAACCTTCACATCTCAACCGGACCCTTACAGTCCTAATCTCAGCCGAAGCGCTCTTTCACATCTCAACCGGAGTGTTCAATCAGAACTTGAACGGAGCACTCCTATCACATCTCAACCGGAGCACTCCGCTCAGTTCTCAACCGGAGCATTTCGCTCACATCTCAACCGAAGTGTTCAGTTAAATCTCGACTGGAGCACTCTGTTCAGATATCGACCGGAGCACTCTCCTCAGATCTCGACTAGAGCACTCTGTTTAGTTCTCGGCCTGAGCACTCTGCTCAGATCTCAAATGGAACACTCTGCTCAAATCTCAACTGGAGCACTTGCTCGCATCTCAACCGACGTGTTACATTAGATATCAACTGGAGCACTCTGCTTAGTTCTCAACCGGACCACTCTGGCCAAATCTCAATCGGACCACTTGCTCACATCTCAAACGACATGTTCCATTAGATCTCAACTGGAGTACTCTGCTCAAATCTCAACCGGAGCACTTGCTCGCATCTCAACCGACGTGTTCCATTAGATCTCAACCGGAGCACTTGCTCGCATCTCAACTAACGTGTTCCATTAGATCTCAACCAGAGCACTCTGCTCAGATCTCAACCGGAGCACTTGCTCGCATCTCAACCGACGTGTTCCATTAGATCTCAACTGGAGCATTTCAATAAAATTTCAATCGGAGCGTTTCAGTTAAATCTCCACCGGAGCATTGACCTCGAATCTCAACTGGAGGCCACAGTCACCTCTTAACCGACGGCCTACTTAAACCTTGACCGGAGCCGGACCCTCGTCAAATCTCAACCGGAGCCAGAGCCCTTACTCAAATTTCGACTGATGGGCATTCGTCCCCACCATCCTTGACCGTAATCCACTGCAATATTACAGCCTACAACTCCATCATCACCTCCAACCGCAAATGACCACCATAGACAGCCACAACCGTCCCTGACCGCCACAACTGCCATCTTACGGCCTACTACGAATACACCCCATCGTCATCGACTACAACCAACCGCCACAACAGCCATCTTACGGCCTACTACGAATACACCCCACCATCACAGACCGTAATATTATGGACTACGAATCCTTCATCACCATCGACAACCCACAATCGCCCACCATCAACAACCCACAAACGACCACCATAGACAGCCACAACCGTCGCAGACCACAATAGACCTCAATTGACCATCACACACCGCAAACAACCACAATAGACCTCAATCGACCGCAACAGACCACAACCACCACATTCCAACAACCGTATCCACCGTAACTAGAGTCCACGATCATATTTACACAATCCCACGACACTCTACAAGCTGTCATGGATCGTCCCTATGATCCGAAGACTACAGAGGACTATCCACCAGAGATGGTCTCCCCATCTACCGAACAGGCTCGATTTAACAAGTATTCCCGGATGAAATCCCAAGTCCAAGAGCCATCCATCAACCCATTTGACAGATGGGAACCTATTCGTTATGAAGCTCCATACGAACTACCACAATTTCATGCTGCCGAATCCTCACACACACGAGCTCACTTAAACGGAGCTTTCGCAAATAATATTCCACGTACTGAAAAATGGACACCAAAGCTAGACTTACCTAAGTACGATGGTGACACTGATCCTCAGAGATTTCTCCAAGTCTTTGAGAATGTCTGTGACATCTACGGCGAGACATCACCAGAGGCCATGGTACAGCTCTTCTCGATGACCATGATCGATCGCGCAAGAGAGTGGTTTTTTAGCCTTGATCGTGAAGATAAATGTGACTGGTTACTCTTGAAAGAGGCCTTTATCAAACGGTTCAAGCCTTTTCGCTTGATAGAAAGTCCTTTTGTCAAATTAAGTAATATCAAAATGACAAAAGACGAAAAATTACGTGACTACATTGACCGATTTAAACGATTAAAAAGTCAGGTACAAGAGCAACCTATTGAGTCCATGCTCATCATTTCGTTCCTCGTTGGACTCCCACGATGGATATGACGTGAACTTCGTTCCAATGATGAATATACATCATTGAAACAAGCCATGTCTGATGCCATTCGGGAAGAAGACGAGGGCTCATATGTGGATGAACCACGTGAACGGAGAGCACATCGTGCTGTCCAAGAAGCCCGACCAAACGATGACACACGAGAACAGTTACGGAAGACATAGATGGAGTTGCTTAACCAACAACACCAACAACAGATGGAGAAACTCACAAAAGAGTTTCAAAACACTCTTAATTCTATCCAAAGTTCGATGCCAGGTCAGTTACCCACTGGCCAAATCCATCATAGATGAGAGAACACGTGGTGCCCTCACTGTCGAGGTACACACACTGGCAATGAGTTCCCTTCATACCAATCGGTCCTAGACACCTCCTTGATCAAATGTGAAATCTGCGACTTTATGGGGCATACCTCCCTTTATCTCTATTATAACTCGAGGAATCAGCCTCACAACCAGTCAGGAGGACATTATCAACCTCCTCAACAACCATTTGCTTCACAACACCAACACACGCCATATCCACCACAAAACAACCAGGTCCATATACAGGAGTTGCCCAGACAACCTAGACATGAACCTCAACCACAACTGGCACTCTTAGGACCACCATCACGAGGACAATAGGATCTAGGAGCACAAAAACATAGACATCCTCGAGAGTCTGCCCACACACACCTGGTAGAAAACTCCTATGATCACTCATATCATCATGATACATCAATTTCATCATCTAGCCATCACCAATATCAAACCGACAACTCATGTTCGTGCAAACAAGCTAAGTATTCCACACCACCAGAAAACCCAACACAGCTAGCCATCCAAGATGCTTACGCTATCGCCACCGGACCAATGAGCAACCGTTGCTTTATCTGTGGTGAAACAGGACATTTCATGGCTGACTATAAAGTCAAAAACCAATACCATGCAGAATGTCTCGATTGTGTTCGCAAACACAGCTTCAAAGACTGTCCTAAACAACCTAACATGATCCTTCCAGCACATCATATCACATCCGAACCTGTTAGAGTTCTTACTAGAGCACAACGCCAACATCAAGAACAGCAGCAAAACCATGGAAAATCAGCTGACCCACATAGAAGCCATTTGACGGCCTCCACATTACCAAAAGATTACCCAGACCCAAAAGTGGAACAAAGGCAATACAACGAATTTCGAGATGAATTTTTGCGAGAGGAAGAACATACGAAAAGTCCGTTATCAGCTCATATCCCCGGAAAGGAGCAATCCCTATAGGGACTTGAAGTATTTTCTGACCTCCTGCAAGCTCAACTCACCATGTCGTTCCATAGTGCTATCAAATCCTTCACCGGACTTCAACGCTATATTCATCATAGTTTTCAGCTGCCTCCTATTCCTGATGAACAACGAAAACCAGAAGAGATTCCTGAAATTCCTTAGATTCCTATGAATCTGATGAATAAAGGTGTTGCTGAGGGGAATAGCATCACACTACCTTTGTCCTATAAAGATTACCCCGTAGTATCTGCTATCCTCGATAGCGGATCAGGCGTTAATATAATGGCTTTGTCATTGGCAAAGTCATGGGGCTTCAATACCCTTGATCAACTACGATATAAACTTCGTATGGCTGATCAACGAGTTACTGACCCTACTGGTCATTTATCAAATATATAAGTTCGAATAGCAGGTGTCAAGTTTATCATCGATTGTGTCATCTTAGACCTACCAGAAGATGCCAATATGTATAAACTCCTTCTTGGTACACCCTGGCTCCAAATGGCAGGTGTTGTCCAAGACTAGAAGAACAGCAAAATTACCTTTGGCAACCACGATAAATGAGTCACTATTGACTCAAATGGCCATGTCAAGCCCGCCAAGGTATACGATGATTGGTCATCTACAACATATGACAAATCAAATAGTGTCCCAATCCAACCAAAAGGCCACTATACACGAACCGCAGACATAATCAATTGGGGTCATGCACTAGCCACTGTGGACTGTGCGGATTCCAATTGATGTCGTATCGAAATGGCTGTAGAAGATGTGGATATTCTCCCATCTTCTACAGACATTGACACACCCATCATCCCGCTTATGATGATAGATCTCATTCCTATAGCTTGGTGCCCGGGAGAACCTAGTATCTCTACTGCCCATGTTTCAGAAGAAGATATTCTTTCCATGGATGATGTCGAAATGACGGATGATCATGTACTCCTCTATCTAGATGCTCAACGTTATCTGTCCAAAGTCATTTCTAAGGAGATCAAGTCACTAGGACCATTGGCTCATGTCCAACTAACATCCAAAGTACCAAACATACAAGCATACAGGCCCAAACCCAAAGTATATACTTGGGACGTGGATCCCGACGAAGTCTCGGATACAATTGACGACGATATGGTAAGTGAGGCCACAACACCACCCATTCAAAAACCACAAAAACCTCGGTTACAAAAAAATAAAATTATTGATACAAAATTAACCGAGCATAAAAAACAGATGCGTGCAAAGCTTAAACAGCCAATCAAGCCCTTGTCAGAGGGGACAGACAACAAACAGTCCGACAGAGCTTCCAATTCTGGTAAAGAATCAACTCAAATGATTTCTAAAGTCCCAGAACATTTTGTGGACCCACCTTTCGATCTTCCACAGAAGTTCAAAGACTTTACACTGGATGACGTTGTTATCCAGTTATCGCAGCCACATCGAGAACCTACACCAAGTTCCAATTCCTTTGAAGGACCCGCTAAGACAATTCCAACTAAACCTTAAAGATCCTGACGAGGACATAGATCAAATGGTTCATATTGGTGCACATCTATCATCAACCCAACTGTTTGATCTAGAAACTTTACTACGCAAATACAGGGATGTATTTGCATGGAATTATACCGAAATGAAAGGAATCCCCCCTGACATAGTAGTACATTGGATTCCTCTAGAAGACAATGCTAAGCCTGTTAGGGCTAAACCTTACCGCAGTAACCCAGTCTATCATGAGAGGATCGATGAGGATATTAAGAAATTGCTGGATGCTGGCTTCATTTATGAAGTCCAACATACTGATTGGGTATCACCCATCAGTATGTTGTACCCAAGAAAAACAGCAAGCTTTGTATCTGTGTCGACCTCAAGAACCTTAATGCAGTTACGAAGAAAGACCATTTTCCCTTGCCCTTAACGACCCAAATATTAGAGGAAATGGCAGGAGCCGAAGCTTTCAGCTTCTTGGATGGATTTAGCGGCCATTTCCTTGTTCAAATAACCTCTGAAGATAAACATAAAATAGCTTTTGTCACAGAGAATGGGGTTTACGCTTATAACGTTATGCCTTTTGGCTTATGTAACGCCCCCTCAACATTCCAACGGGTCATGCAACTGGCCTTTCAAGATCTGTTACATCGGGTCGTGGAGATTTATATCGATGATCTAGGGGTACATTCTTCCGTTGCTATGCACCTAGACGCCTTGGAGAAAATCTTCATTCGTTGTTGTAGGTTCGGCATCTCACTAAACCCTAATAAATGCCAAATATGGGTCACCCACGGGGTTGTACTCGAGCATATAATATCAAAGGACGGTATTTCTACCGACTCGTCAAAAATCAAGGTTATTGTGGACATGCCCCTACCTGCAACAATGAAGAAAACATATGTCTTCCTCGGTCATATCAACTATTATCGCATCTTTATTATCGACTATGCCGGCAAGGCACGCCTTGTTTATTTAGTTGTGGTAGGTCCTCGCTAGACCGAAGAACGAATTAAGGTCTTTCAGGAGTTGAAACAGCCCTCACGACGGCTCCCATACTCGGCTCGCCAGATTACATGAAAGAGTTCCATGTGCATACTGACGCAAGTAAGTATGCCATTGGAGGTCTCCTTGCACAACCGGACGAGTATGGCAAAGATTTTCCTATACGTTTCTTAACCAGACAATTGGTGCCCGCTGAAGTAAACTATACCACTACCGAGAGAGAAGCATTGGCGATGGTCTATGCGGTACAACAACTACGACATTATCTGTTAGGCCAGACCTTTGCTTTCTACACAGACCATCAAGCACTCCTATATATCGTTAATAAGTTCTGTAAGACGGGATGAATAGCTCGATGGCTACTGATTTTGGAGGAATTTAATTTCTGTGTAGTCGTTCGGAAAGGGTCCCAACATTTCATGGCGGATCACCTTTCCAGACTACCAAGTGCTGAAAAAGCAACTGCACCAGTCAACAATGATCTTCATGATGCGTGCCTTTTTCAGATCGATGCTACACCCTTATGGACTGAGGAGATCACTCGGTTCCTCACAACAGGCCGACTAAAAGAAGGCTTGACTACAACAAAAAAAAGAATTCTTTTAATAAAAGTAGCGGCCTTTCAGTTAATTGCGAGACAACTTTACAAAAGGGGCGTTGACGGCATTATTCGATGATGTGCTTATGAATCTGAGATACGACCGATAGTATCTCAGACTTATGAGGGCATTGGAGGTGGCCACTTTTCTGTTGAACCCACAGTGAAGATTATCCTTCGAGCAGGATTGTGGTGGCCATCTTTGTTTAAAGAAAGCAGACTTCACACCATTGACTCCCATTATAGAAGATGAAGCCTTCCATAAGTGGGGGATTGACTTTGTTGGACCAATCAGTCCAGCAGCAAAACATACCCAAGCTTGATACATCCTCATAGCCACAGATTACGCCACTAAGTGGGTGGAGGCTCGAGCAACAAAAGATGCCAACGCAAAAACAGTTGCACGTTTTCTTTATAAAAACATTATTACCCATTTTGGCTGTCCCATAGAGCTTGTTAGTGATCGCGACACACATTTTTTAAATGTTGTTTTTGATAATCTCCTACGCCATTACCTTATCGTTCACAGGAAAAGTACACCATACTATCCTAGGTGTAATGGCCTAGTTGAATCAACTAACAAAACAATATGTAAAATTTTGACCAAGATAGTTGAAACCAGTCGCTCTGATTGGGAAACAAAACTTTTCTCAGCTATCTGGGCTTACTGCACCACCCCGAAGAAAGCCACTTGGTGGGTTACCCCTTTCCACTTAGTATATGGTCAAGAGGCGGTAATGCCCGTAGAATTCTTAGTACCTTCGCTAAGAGTTACGGAAGCTTTTTCAATAGATCTCTGTAAAAAGGCTTCAATAGAACAACAAGTCAAAACCAGGCTATTTACATTAGCCCAATTATGCGAGACAAGACTAATATCTTATCACACACAACTAGTTAACAAACGATGCCAAAAGGCCTGGCATGACCGTCACCTGCGCAATAAAGATCTACACTTAGGTGACCAGGTGCTTCTTTATACATCACAGAAGCACCCCAACAAATTGAAGTTTAGAATTGAGGGGCCATATCTTACTAACAAAATATTTCCTAATGGTGCAGTCCAGTTACAAACACTTGACAAAACACTCCTAGACACTGTCGTAAATGGTGGTCGTCTATGGCGGTGCTACGAAGAGTTGTTCTTTGTTGACCCAATTTAGGATCTTTCCCCTTGAAAAAAAAAATCCTATTATTTTAATGTTATTTTATTCCTTTCCTTGTACATCTCGTTTTTTATGCCTATTATTCACCTCGTTCCTTGTTTATACTTCATATCATTACTTATGTACAGTCTATGCATTTTACTTTTTTTTTCTTTTTCTTCTGTTCATACTCATGGGTCATGGATGTTCTAGATCGACAACTGATAGGCTAAACATTAGAAAATCATTCTCACACTTTTGCCACCTCACCTCTGTCTCACTGGTATCTCAGGATAACCAACATTCCTGGAGATACACCTTTTTCATACGAACTTCTACTCTGAGCCACAATCATATTTCTAAGTTCTACACTTGCATCAAACAGATCCATTTATTCATCATGAGGTTTTCTCAAATCTCAACTGAAGTGCTCTTGTCAAATCTCAACTGGAGTACTCCGCTCAAATCTCAACCGAAGTGCTCCTTCAAATCTCAACCGGAGCACTCCACTCAAATCTCAACCAGAGCACTCCGCTCAAATCTCAACCGAAGTGCTCCTTCAAATCTCAACCATAGCACTCCACTCAAATCTCAACCGGAGCACTCTGCTAACATCTCAACCGAAGCGTTCAGTTGAATCTCGACCGGAGCAGTGTGTCAGATCTCGACCGGAGCTTACCTGTCAAGTCTCGACCGGAGCGGTTCTGTCAAATCTCGACCGAAGCAGTTCTGTCAGATCTCGATCGGAGCTTATCTGTCAAGTCTTGACCAGAGCAGTTCTTTCAAATCTCGACTGAAGCGGTTCTGTCAGATCTTGACCGGAGCTTCCCTGTCAAATCTCAACCGGAGCAGTCATTTCAAATCTCGACCGGAGGACATACATTCGAATTTCACGAACCGGCACGTCCCATCTCCCTTGCAACCAGACGACGGCGGCAATAAATGCCCTCATCCCGAAGCCATTCGCACCTCAGCGAAGTGTGAGCTCAAGCGTCTTCTAGCGACGATCTGTGGCGATCTTCTTGCTATTGTGTCCGATCCTGGCACTCAACTGTTCAATCCTTCTGTGATCAACCACCATCTCTACACTCTACCAACCACCATCATTATCACTCCCTTATGAGCGCCATCACCAAAACTTTCAAACCCAACGTTGCCGACAGAATACCTCATATCACAAATTCTCGCATGCTGAGGGGTAGTGTCACGCGAGCACTCATCACGCTCCCGTCACACTGTTGAACATCCTAAAATCACTATCACAAACCGTATACCTTCAACCCGCTTCATTCCTCACAGATCCACATCCATAACATTACAACCCTTGTCAAACACCTCCACTTGCTGCTATTCCACTCCCCATCTTTTTTAACTCGACCTCACTCTGTTCACCCTACTTTACATCATCCTATTTTGTTTACCACCCACACCGTTCTATCCAACACAACCATCTTCCAGATATCTCCCTTTCCAAACCCTTTGATACATCACTCCCCACACACTTTCCGAACCATTCTGCACCGCCATTTTCCATCTCAACCAGAGCCCACTCCTTCAGATCTCAACCGAAGTCCTCCCTTCCCATCTCAACCAGAGCCCAATCCTTCAGATCTCAACCGAAGTCCTCCCTTCACATCTCAACCGGAGCCTAACCCTTCAAATCTCAACCGACGCCCTTACCACTGTCTCACCCCTCAACCAACACAGTTTTTCCATAATCTCCCTTCTTCCATTTTCCCACCATGTCGTCCAATTCCAGTTCAAGTTCTGATGATCCCGAACCAAACAAGCTCGACATCCAGCTATGCAAGTTAGACCTTACAGAGATGCAGTCCTGGTACCAGTAGGCGGAGTTCTTCTTCAAGGAAATCAAAGCCCGTATCTGGTACACATGGCATTTGCTAATTATCATACCACGACAAGATTATGTCAAATCATATTTCCCCCTATAAGGAGTTATGTTTATAACTTATCTTTTGTGGCAGCCAACTTGCAACCTTATGGGTTCCCGTGAGGACCAAACACTGTCAGAAGGGCACTCCAAAAGATAGAGCAAATGACATATTTCAAGTACATTGATCCCTCTGTGACCAAGTGGAAGAATAAGGATGGGTACAGGCTGGAAGCCATCAACGACAAGCAACTTCAAGCAGCATGTGCCTATCTCACCAGATGCACACAAAAACCTCGAATGAAAGTGTTGAGGGTACCCATGTCCCTGTTTCACATGATGGCATATTCATGACTGCATGCCCAGAACCTCTATGATTGGCCATGTTTGCTTCGAATTGTCTTCATGAGTGCATTGAGAACAAGCAGCCCATCACAGTATTGGGATATCGGATGACAGATATCACTCTTCATCAAGTACAAAATGGCCCAAAGCTTCAACAACAACTGTAGCTTGCGGACAAGGCATGGGAAATTCCCATTGAACACAAGAAGTCCAAGCGTGTAAGAACAACTTCACCATCGGGATCCCAGGCTAAACGAGTCAACACCAGTATCCTCCCTCTGGTGTAGAAGCCAAGAATCCCACCACAAGATCCACAAACAGCTGCAACTTCCGGAGCTCAACAGGCAGATACCTCAAGGGCTCAGTTGCCGGACACACGGCAACAACGAAGGCAAGAGAAGCTTCAAGCTGGGAGCACATCACCGGTGGGATCAGTTTCCGATGGTTCCACCTCAAATGGTGGCAGCTCGTCAACAGCATCATAACAACGCTCGTCACCCTCACATGTCATCGACCGGGGTGATGGAACAACTACCTCAACATTGGCACCTGACACGACAGTACCTCAAGTCACAAGTCATCTAGATGAAGCCACCACCCCACCCACACTAATTACTACGCCAACGCCACCAACATCACCACTGGCACAAATTTAGAGGGGGGGGAGGAGTGGGGATATCTAGTCCCCAGGACACAGAAGTGGCTCAGCACCCACAGGCCCAGAAAGTCCACACGCTGGACACGTCGCAATATTTTGATGTTGCGGACCTGATGGAAATCAACGACGACGAGCCAGAAAAGGAGAAGCAGCCAGGAAGAAGTCAAACCCCTCCACTAACCACCACCACCACAACAGCTACTAACATCATCCCTCCACCTCCACCTCCACCTCCATCTTCAGCTCTAACACCACGTTTGTTTTTTGGTTTAGCCTCGCCATCCCATACCCCAGATCAGTACCCAACCCTCACTAACCCTGAAAAGCTCACTGAGGCAGCCAAGCGCTCGATGATTGGCCTATTCGAAACAAGCTACCACATGCATTGGTTGGTGAGCCAGCATCAAGTGCTCGAGAGCAAGGTCCAACATCAAGACCAAGATATTGTACGATATCAAAGGCTGGCCAAAGAAAAAGAGGAAGAGACAATGGAAACCAGATCCGTGATGGCCTGGCAGAAATCCACTCTGGAAGAGGTCCAGCAACAACTGAAGCACCAGATGGTCCAAATCGACCAAGTACGAGACAGATCATCTAGTGCAATGACAGTCGATGCTCCTCTAGTGAAGCCCGAGGACATTCAATTCCAGGCCCCACAAGCCTTAGCCATCCGGATGGAAAAATATGTAAGGCTAATCCAGGAACGGGAAGCCGAAAAGCATAATTTTGAAAACATGTGGCCAAACAAGAGAAGATTATCCTGGAGTCCTAGAAGCAGCTGGAAGACACTACGAAGGCCCTGCAACAAGTCTTGGACAAGATGAACCAACTATGGGACACGGCGTGCAAGGCTCAAGCAGGTGCTCAACCAATAAGCCACGAGATGATGATGGGAATGATGGCGCAGGAAATCAAGACGGGCAAACTCACCCATCAGACGGTAGCTCGGGATCGGGTGGCCAGAGAGCCAGTGCTGCTTCCATGACTTTTCTCCAACCCCCTCCTTTAATCCTTCCTCCTACTCCGCATTTAATTTTTTTGAAACATTCATTCCAACTTACCCAATTCTTCCATCTCCCCTCTCTTCATCATCCTAGCAAAATAATGGCCCCATCAAAAGGTCCAACTAACACTTACAAAGGCCGACGGGACGAGTTCCTCCAACAACTCCACTCCCTCGATGCTGCGTATAACTTGTTGATTCCACCTCCTCCTAAACCGTTCACCCCCACACCCCTCTCCCCAGATCATTCCATCTCCGACCTTCCAGAAACTAACACTGACATGGGGGGTGAGGATGACTTCTTGGAAAACCAACCAGAAACGAGAAGGTTCTCGTCCAGACCAGACACGGGTGCAGTTGAGCCGTCGACAAGTGAGCGAGCAAAAGAGAAAGATACGGGCATCAAGGCCTTAGATGATTATCTGGCAAGGCCATCCCAGCTGCGCGGGACAACCTCCCTTGCTAGGCCCAGAGGCAAACTGGCTGACACGAGAGAGTCATAGAAATTTGAGAGTAAATATCCTCCCAACATGAGGGGAGGCAAAGAAGACATTGATCAAAGCCAATACTCCACCAGGGCCGAGATCATTGATGCGATACAACCGCAGTCAGGCGACTTCAAGAATATTTGAAGGCACCGGCATGGAAGCGAGTGGATCCTTTCTACATGCCACTCAAACGCAGAAACCCATGGCCGGTGGAAAAGCCCCGAGTGGAGTTAGTAAACTGGCCAGTCATTCCGGAAATTTCAGAGAGAACCTCCTCGGATGATCTGAGGCTACAGTTACTCAACTTCAAGCACAAATACAAATCAAGTGCCGATCTCTGCGTGCAGGAAAGTGCCGAATATTGTAGATCCATGGCCTTTCTGATGCAGGAAGAGTGTTTTTGGGATCGAGGCTTGGATCCAATTAGGATCAATCCAAATATGGCCCTCCAGTCAGAAGACCACCATGAGATGATGGCCAGGCTATACTACAGAGCGGCCTTCATGTCGTCACGCTATGTGACCATGGTGGAAGACTGACAGAAAATGGGCTTTGTAGAAAAAATAAGAGAATATTTGGGGCCCCTCAACTTCGGAAGTAAGCTCCACTTCCAAGTTTTTGAAGCCCTGGGCCGGAAGATGAGCGAGCGAAAGCAGACTGCACGACGATGAGGCAAGCAGGATTCACAAGAAGTGCTCAAGAGGGCTGGTATGTAGCGCCAATTGAAAGACTTCCAATTTTGACGAATAAATTTTGCGGATAATAAGCACCTGGCTTTATGAAAGTGAACAAAAATCCACGCTTTTCCAAGTGCCAAGCGGAAGACATCACCGGTGTTGCAGTGGGTCCTACAACAGATTAGGGGTGGATAATGTTAGCAGATTCTAGGGAATCTCCAAGTGCCGAGCCAAGCTGAAGACACAAGTTATCTCTCACCCATGACCGAGGAGGTCTCAGAAGGAAGAGAGCAGAAGAAGCTAAGAGCCCAGCATGAGAGCCGAGGAAATACTAGCTAGGAAGACAGTGAGTTAACTATGTGAGCCTACATGGTGTATCCCAAAGAAGGAATGACCATGTAGGAGCTAGTAATGTTTCCTAGGCATTGTAAATAAAAGTAGACCCCCCTTAAATTAGTTAGAGTGAGCTACCTTTTGATGGTGACCTTTAGTGGAAGGGCAAATTCCACATGTAATTCTAATTTAGTGGAATTGCCACATGGGCTCCACATGGGCAGCCTTCTTGCTTATTTAAGGGCCCCCCTCTCTTGTGAGGGAGCTTTGATTGTATTGTCAAGTTCTCTTGAGAAAATAAAGAGGATCCTCCACGAGTTCTTGACGATAGCTTAGCTCCTTGTTCATGGCAATGCTCTTGAGTGAGATTTCTATGAGCATGCTTGATTCCCTTGCATTGTGGATTAACTAGGTTCTTGTTTCTTGTTTCTTGCTTAGTTGTGGATTAGCATTCAGTTCTTGTTTGTGGAATCTTGTAGTAATCAGCATTCAAGTAAACTAGATAGGTTGGTTTGTGGTATAGATCTTGCATACTCCCTTACAACCCAGTTCTTGATCGTTCTTGAGTAGTCTAAGCATCAAGTGATGAGTGTTTCTTGATTTTTAGATTGTTAATATGTTGTTAGGAATCTAGTTTCTTGAATCTTGTTTCTTATTTCAGTAGTTAATCTGGTTCTTCATTGTTTTCTGATTTAGTAGTTAGTGGTAGGATTGCTCTCTGTATTGAACGTTGATCTTCTTGACTTTGTCTGGTTACATATGTAGTTGAGTATCGGATTTGAGTTACCCACTGACATGCTAGGAATACATGTTTAAACCTTAGTAATGCTTTTGCTCTGTAATAGTTCTAATAAGAAGAAGAACCACAAAAAACCGTAACAACAGAAGTAAAGTAATCCAAGAAGAAGAAAGAGATAAAAAGAAATGTGTTCACAGATTCAATGAATCTGTGAACAACATACTTCACTTGTGTTAAACCCACTTCGTGTCCTTGTTGCCACACCTCTACTCCAAGGCAATAATGCATCAGGCTGAGATCTGTCATTTCAAATTGTTCCATGAGATCTTTCTTGATCATATCTATCATCTCTTGATTATTTCCCGTAATAATCAAGTCATCAACATAAAGAGCAATCAAAGCAACCATACCATCAAAGCATAAGACATATAGATTTGGATCAGAGTGTGTTCTCACCATCCCCTTTGAACGAAAGTAGACATCAGTCCTGCTATACCACACACGTGGTGCCTGTTTAAGACCATGAAAGCGCTTTCTTCAAGCAACATACTTTATTTTCATGTCCCTTCGCTACAAAGCCTTCAGGTTGATCCATGAACACCTCTTCTTCTAACTCACCATTTAGAAAAGCAGATTTCACATCCATCTGATGCAAAGGTCAACCAAAATGTGAAGCTAAAGCAACAAGTAGACGTAGAGTATTCCACTTACATAATGGTACAAAGGTCTCCTCATAGTCGATGCCTTTACTTTGTGCATACCCTTTGATCACCAATCTTGCCTCGTGCTTTGCTATACTTTCATTTGCATGATGCTTAGTCTTGTATACCCATTTTCAACCAGTGGATTTCTTGCCAATTGGTGGTTCTACTAAGTCCCATGTGCTGCTGCTATGCTTAGCAATTGACTCCATCTCCTCTCCCATGGCCTTGACCCAAATGTCATCATTCTTCGCTTCACCATAAGTAGATGGTTCTTTGCTTTGAATAATTCTAGATAAGAGAGCATAATTTGCTTCATACCTTTTAGGTTGTGTCTTCTCTCTTGTTGATCTTCGTAGCTCTCCCTGGCTAGATGATCCTGAAAAGTCATCCATATCGCAGCTCTCCAACAATCTCTCAAACCACTTAGGGAGCTTCCTGTCAGGTGATCGGCTTCCTGGTGAAAATGTATCCCATGGTACATCCTTCTCCTTGTGTTTGTCACCTGCAATTTCAATCCTTCTTGCACCAAAAGGTTTGTCCCTACCTCTCGAACCTGTCTCTAGAGGTTAAGTAGTAGTATCTTGAGATGTATCCTCTTTTTCATCACTTGGAAGGTCAATGAATGGATCATCATCAGGAGGTATCCTCACTATACCATCTTTCCCACTGGATGTATCTATCTTCTCAGCATCCTCGTCTTCATACATCTTGGATTCATCAAAGATAACATCACGACTTACATAAATTTTGTTTTCCACTGGATCAAAACATCTATGGCCCTTCACACGATCATCATATCCTAGGAATATGCACTTGATAGCTTTTACATCAAGTTTACGTCTCTCTTCCTTAGGAACGTGTACAAAGGCCTTACATCCAAAGATTCGCAAGTGGTTCACCTTTGGTTTTTTCTTCGTGAATGCTTCCTCAGGTGTTGTTATTGGTATGGCAATGGTAGGACTTCTATTTTGAAGATAGACTGTCGTACTGCATGCTTCAGACCAAAAATCTTTTGGTAGTTTCATCTCAGCTAGCATAGATCTGGCACTTTCCACAATCATACGATTCTTGCGCTCAACTACATCATTGAGAGCAGGAGTATGAGCTTCCGTAAATTGTCTTTTGATCCCACATTGATCACAAAGATCATTGAAGTCATTAGACTTGTACTCACCTCCACTATCTGATCTTAGGACTTTGATCTTCCTACCTATCTGATTTTCGACCAATGCTTTGAATCTCTTGAAGTTGTCAAATGCATCTGATTTCTTCTTCAAGAAGTAGATCCACGTCTTACGTGACATATCATCAATAAAGGTCATGAAATATAAGGTTTTACCTAAGGACATGGTCCTCATAGGCCCGCATAAATCTGTGTGGATTAAATCTAGGATGTTCTTTGCTCTTGCAACACCTCCTTTATTGAACTTCTCTCGATGCTGCTTCCCATATACACAACATTCGCACATCGATTTCAAGTGATCTTCTATGGTAGGCAATCATGTTACCATCTCCAATTTTCTCATCAAACTGAGGCTTCCCAAGTTTAAGTGACCAAGCCTCTTATGCCACAACTTAGTTTGCGATGGAATGGATGACACAAGTCCATGTTGCCCCTTGATTGTAGCATTCAACCTGTACAATTTTGTATTGGGCTCCCTTACTCCATCCGCAATAACTTTGAACTTTTGGTTCACATCCTTCACAAAGCAACGATCACGGGCAAATTCTACGTTCAACTTTTTATTAGTAATGACTCCAATATAAAGTAGATGTTTCTTCAAACATGGTACATAAAGTACCTCCCTGATCATCTTGCTTTTGCCATCAGGTAGTTGGATTGAAACGGTGCCTATCCCCTTGATCCTGCACACCTCACCATTTGCTTGTGAAACGAACGTTCCATTATCCAACACTTTCAAGCTACTGAACCAATTCTTGTTACTTGTCATGTGTCTTGTGGCTCCCGAGTCAATATACCACGCTTGATCATCTTGATTAGATGACAATGCAGATATGAAGATGCTAGAGTCTTCAATCTCACCCTCATCGACAAGGTTACCTGCTTGTTTTGGTTTCCCCTTGCCTTGTTTTGCCAGGAATTTGCGACATTCACTCTTCCAATGGCCCTTTTTACTAAAAAAGAAGCACTTGCCTTTCTTCTTGGTCTTACTGGAAGATCCCTCATCCTCCTGAGACTTGGCAAATTGCTGCTTAGACTTCTTCTTGCCCTTGCCCTTGCCTTGTTTTTGGCGTGTCGCAAGTGCCTGATCGTCAGTATTTTGACGTCTAGCTTTCACCATTTCTCGCCGTTGCTCTTCCTGCATCAAGATTCCTGTGAGCTCATCAAAGTTTGGCAATCTTTCTCTTGATGCTATTCTGCTCACAAACATATGATAGGGTTCTGCAATGCCGCACAATGCATTGTGCACCAGTTCCACATCACGTATGCGCTCACCAATAGAATGCAGTTCATCCCTCATTGTCTTGATTCTAGTCATGTATGTTTGAATGTGCTCTCCTTGCTCCATGCGGGCACTATTCAGCTTTGACTTCAGAAACATGATTCTAGATGGATTTGACGTCTCAAACTTCTTCTTTAGCACATCCCATTCCTGTCTGGGTGTAACAGCATCACAAATGTGTATTATGATGTGATCCTTCACTGACAAGTTAATGAAGGTCAAAGCTTTCCTCATCTTTTTGTCAAACACTTTGACATCCGCTTCATTTGGCGGCCTTCTCTCATCACCTGTGATGACTTCCCACACATTTTTCTCCATCAGTATGTTTTTCATTTTGAATTTCCATACTGCCTAGTTGGAAATCTCGTCCAATTTGCTACTTTCACTCAAAATGGACTCTCCCATGTTTGCCATCGCAAAACTGCTTGAAACTTTTGCCGTAGGCCAAAAATAGTATGTCGAGGCCAACAGTGATGTCAGAAGTTGAAAATAATGACTTGCACTTTTCATCTTACCTAGCCACTCGTCGCTTTTCCACCAATTTGAAAGCCAAATCGGCGTCGCTTTCCGAAATGCACTCAGTCGTCAACTACCAACTATGTGCCCAGTGGAATGGTGAAATCACTTTTGGCGCACTCCGAACACTTTCTCCACTACAATCACTCTGTTTTGTTGTACTGTACTTGCAGGTATAGTCTGGGTGCCCTTCGTTTGGAGGTTATAGCCTTTCGTTTGGGTCAAACGGATAAGAGACCCAAAAATAGGGACTTTTCTAGTTTTTGAACTGTTTCTTTAGCTTAAAGAAACTTCACCTTGCACTTGCGAAGGGTCCCAACTCCAATTTCAGCTTGAAAATTTTTAGTGAAGTTGAATGATCAAATGTCCTTCAGCCCCTTCTATTGAAGTTTCCCATGGATTTAAGGAGATCTAATGGCTTATCAAGATCCGATGGCCCACATTGCTCGCGATCCCCATCGTGTATTCATCTTCCTCACAATTTGATGGAGGAGATTCTTTTGGCGCGATGATGCACTGCCCTCCAACCACTACACCCCTTCGTGCACTGAGCACCCACTCGGGTGAGGGCGCACGATTGCCCGCGACCTGTCTACGGGCTTTTCTCCTCCAAGCTTTCCTCTTCTTTGCTTGAAGCTATGGTGGCCAGGGTTTATCTACACCTGTAAATCGTGATCTAGCGCTCTACACTGCCTGTGGCTGTCCACGGCCGTTTGCCTACTGAATAATCTTTCCAGGGCAGCCTCCTACATGCTTTTATAGCTCCAAAAACCATTCAGAACAAAGAGATAACTGCAATTTTATGCTTCCAAACCCCAAACCATGATTTTTCTTAGAAAACTGATCTTGGCTTCTTGTTCACAATTCTTTGACATGCCAATTCTCTTCCTCTGAGGTTGCCCTACTGCTAGGAGTTTGATGCTTCAATCCATTTGTCAAACGATGTTCGATTGAATGCACACTGATTGCAAACACCAAATAGCCTGCTTCGAAATTTCAAAATTCCGTTTGTTGAGGTTCTGATTCAGCCGACAACCCTTGTCTCTGAATCCTCACACAGTCTCAAGCTCACCAAGCTTCTGTGTGCTAAACTCTCTGCACCAGTATTTCTCCTTCCGTTTTCAACCCGCCGTAAACCCCAAACTTTTAGAAGACAATTCTCCCGAAGCTCTCTTCAACGGTGATGCTGTACTGTGTACACTCCCTGTATGGCTCTAATATCAACTTAGAATTTGCTTTGCACAGGAACACAGATCATGCTACACAGTAACACAGAGAGAAAATACTCTCCACAGCAAGCTCAAATAGCAGCTGTATTTCTCAAAATGAAATTACACTATACATATAGTTGTTCACTCAGGCAACCCATGCATGACCCAAGTTACCGTTGGCGGGATGCGTGTCTCATCGACTTGCCTCGTGGCAAGGCCAACTGATCCTTATTAACTGATAGGACCCACAATACAGTAACACAGTGATTCTACTTTAATTATAACTAGAGAGTCATCTCTCTCATCTATATTAGGCTGAAATTTGTGGAGAACAGGTTGGAGAAACTTATTGTATTGTTGAGAGAGATCAATAGATCATTGTCACAGTTTCTTCCTCCATTGAGAGCATTGCTTTGTGTATTGCGTTCAAGCTTTTGTGTATGGTCTTAAGAGGTCTTCAAAAGTGGTAGGCTACTGTTGTAGGGCTAGTATGCTATTGTTTTTGGTTGCCATCAGTACCTTTTATTAGTTTCTTTTGTCTCTTGAATGCTTTGTCAAGTTCATGTGTATCAAAGGTAGCATTAGGATGCTTTGCCATTTCTAGCTTTTGTAGCTTGTTGTGCAAAGATCTTAGCCAAGTCTTTTGGGAGTTTGGATCCATCCAAGATCCACTTTTTTCACACTCTACTCTCTAGAAAAGTGGCAAAAAATGAAAATCACAAAAACTTGAAAAAACAAGGTAGGGCGAGTAAATCACTTGTCAAAAAGAGAAAAAAAAATGGCAACCAAATGCAAATAAAAAATTACTCCAAGGACTGTTTAGCATCGTCTCTCTGGCAATGGCACCAAAAAAATATTGGACCCTTTGGCATGCCTCTCTATTCACGTGGATCTAGAGGGCAAGGAGCGGGGGTTCATGGATCTACTTTCGGGTGAGTATCGCATGTAGTATTAGGTATCGATCCAAAGAAGAGAGGATAAAATGATGATGTGAGTAAGAATCTAGGCTTGCTAAGGTTGTCAATCCAAGCTTATGATCTAATTGTGAAATAGCCTAGATTTGAGGTTTAGTTCATCTTTTTTCCTCATGTCTTTATGTTCTTTTCTTGTTTTGCTTTCTTCTTTCTTGGTTTTGTTTTTTTGTTTTTGTTTATCTAGGCATCCTTGGCCCTAGATTTTCTCCACAAGAGGTTGATCTTCCTAAGAGAGGTGAACAATGTATGTAAATCTACCTACTAGTCTTAATGATCATTCCATTGTGTGAATCTAAAAATCTGATGGATACCGAGTTCATCATAATTGACCAGATTTTTATAATTGATTTGTCATCTAAATCATATCCAATATTGAGTTCAATCATATCTGAGAAACAATCAATACAGAATCTCCTATTGCTAATCTGATTCTAGTATAAGATTCAGTCAACGACATCAAGTCTGAGATTCATAGCAGTTTAGCCTCTAAATTATAACAAAGTTACATCCGATGAGCTATTGATTTTAGATCTAACATTGTAACTCATGCTACATCCGACGAGCTTCTGTACAGATCAGACAGATCACTTTTGCTAAGAAAAATGCTAGCTTCCTCACATTTTTTGCATTCCTAAGAAAAAGTAAAATACCAAAATCTGAGTGTTGTTCAAGTTTTTTGGGATTTTTGCAAAACTCGCAGAGTGAAAATTGATCATTTTGCCTGGAATTTGAAAAAACTTCATTCCTCGCAAAACTCAAAAATTTCAAAAGTTTCACCATCTTTATATCCGACTACTCAATCCTTTGTCTCTTCATATCTTACATCCGATGCTATACCTGATGGTTAGTACACTACTAGAACCAACCGAACGTCCAAACCGAGGCTCTTTAGCCGAGGCTTCCATGATTTCTTCCACCGAAATATTCAACCAAATCTTCACTGAGGAGCTCAACCAAACGACCGAAGTTTTGGCCTAGACTGAGGTTCAACCAAAGTTTTCAGCCATAGGCACTATCTAGCATCCACTATTTGAAAGTTACAAGAGCGATATTTGACTCTCTTTTTTAGGAAAAATTTTGATTGGCCATAACTTTTGAATGGTAGCTTGGAAGTAGGTCATGTAGGTACTATTGAAAGCTCTCATCAAGCGCTTTCCAATGGTATGATTTTCGTCTCAATCGGAGCTACGGTTAAAAAGTTATGCTATTTTCAATGAACTACAAACGGTAATGTACATATAATGGTTAACTTATCGAAAATAGTGTGGGGGCAGAAATGAACAAGAATTTGGGTAGAAAATGAATTTATTTTGGTAATTTACATCTATAAACTTTGTCAAGCATTTGCAACCAATGAACTTATGACATAGCAGTCAGACCACACGTGTGTGTTGTATGGAACATTAGGGGGGTGACACATGTCTGGTTGACCATTGACCCACACGTGTGACAAAAATGCCTATAAAAGGCACGCAACCCGATTGATTTTTTACTTTTTTTTCTCGATTTTTGTGGCATATCACTCTTGTGTGCACTATTTGTAGTGTCTATTTCTTCTGCTTGCGCACTAGTCCAACATACCAACTGCCCTTTCCGTACATATCGCTCCTGTGTGCGTTTTTTACAATCTCTTTTTTGCTATTTGCATACCCCACAGACAGAAGCGATATCTGCCTGAGATAGATGGCCTTGTCCTCGGGATCTAGTCGTGAGAGCAATCTAAGTGTATTTCTTACTGAGTTTGGAATTACTAAGAACTTAGACTACTTTCACATGCTATTTCGCCCATATCTACATGTTTTCAAGACTGCCCAACCTAATCCTGAAGTATTTTACGATTACTATGTTGGATTCAAGGATATAATCGGTATACCTATTATCTGCATAGGACTTCTCTCTTTCATGCATTTTACTGATCTTGTCTATTTTCGTTGTTTAAGCAAAGACTTGATAGGATGTTTACTAGATTGTTTCAACAATTTAGATGCACTACTATGTGTCATGTTTGTAAGAGAAAATGTCATTTTGTTGAATACCAAACAAGTTTCATACTTTTCCTGCTTGTTCAGATCCCAGATGATGAGGAGGCTGTTGATTTTGATCCTCAAATGGCCTCATCCTCAGTCCCATCATTCTTTAAAGACATTAGTCACTTCCTTATCGACACCTCTGATAAGGATAATGATTTCCTTGAGTTGATACTGAAGTGCTTTGGGATTCTTTTATTGGTTCTAATATCACTGCTGATGATTTAATGTCTGGAGATGAATCAAAGTGTGTTTTTAATTTGCTTGTGTATCATATAGATGATGATGTATATATAACTACAGTTGATTTGTGTAAGTTTTTTGACTATCGTGAGGATGACGTGCTTTATTTACTATCCGGCACAATTTTAGAATTCTTTGACATTGTAGATTTTGAAACCGAAGACTTGGTGCCTGGAATTGATTATGAATATGAGGATGGACTTATGGGCGACAAAGAATGCCTAACAAAAGCTTTATCAAGTTTTGTTGAGCATGGACGAAGCATGCCATCTGATGAAGAATTCATGGCATTTCAATCCCGAATGGGCTTTCCTTGTCCATCACAAATGCATTTCATAGATGATTCTTCTTTAGTAGGTGGCCATAATATTGACGATGTATCTTAGCAAGTAATTTATATCAACAAATGAGTTGTTGGATGAATTATAGGATATTGATCCTCCATCAGTTTCATATAGCTCCTCAATATGAAATGGGGTATCGATGATATTATGCATACCTATGTTTAATGTATCCCTCTATTTCTTCAAGTGATATGACCTTGGGATTGGGAGTTTTTGTGAAAGATTCAACTAGTTTCATCACATTTTGCAATATTTCCATATTTGGCATATTGAGGTCAAAACTTGTTTTAGACTTAGAGGTTGACTTTTCAAAGTTCATTAGTCTAAATTTCATTTAAATAAACACTTTTTGAAAGTGTGGGAAAG
Organism: Diphasiastrum complanatum; assembly: GCA_029204225.1. Lineage (NCBI taxonomy): Eukaryota > Viridiplantae > Streptophyta > Lycopodiopsida > Lycopodiales > Lycopodiaceae > Diphasiastrum > Diphasiastrum complanatum. The sequence continues at coordinate 51,859,536 of CM055093.1, forward strand.
ATAGAATGCGAGTTTGAGTAGATTCAATTTGAATAAGTTGGGTACATTGAATCTAGACCCAAAATTAGTAGGGTTAGCATTTTGGTGGGAAAGCCAATTGGCCAAATAGAGTTTGGACCTGCTATAAAAGGATGTAACTCGTGGAGAGAGTCATCTTCTCTCTTCTCTATCTCATTTCATGCTTATACATGATTCTCTTGGGTTCTACTATCCATTGGTGCACTATCTTGGTGATTGCTTGCAATTTTATGTGTAGAATGATCTATATTTGTTATTTTTGGATTCACACGTGTGAAATATAGTAGCTAGCTGGTTTTGTATGGACAGCAACAGTACATAATCATTTCATTCAAGTTTGATCAAGTTCTATTAGTGTTTGCATCTCAAATTGTGTGTAGATGCTGATTTTTCTACATTGGTGAAATTGGTAGTGTATTTCTCTTTCTAACCAAAGATCATTCAAGTAGATTGGATCTTAAGGATCTGAAATCTTTCACATGGTATCAGAGCTTGTGTTTCAGGTTATGAAGGAGGAAATCAGATCTATCAATGATTTGGTGAAGATATAAAGTCTAGAGCATGCTAGAGAGGATTCTACACCAAAATCGGATTTTTTGTTTTTGTAGATTGGATCTTTTGTAGATCAAAACACTAAATAGGTCAATATACTTGTTCAATTCCGTTTTTTGAATTCACATGCTGGATTTGGCCGATTTTTGGATCATTGGTTCAGCCTGAGTGGTGGCTTATAGATTGCATATCAAATTTTCAGCATTTGCATGTAGATTTGGAATAGTCAATTTTTTGTGATTTTGTCAAAACCCTAATTTTGATTGGATCTCTAGATAGTGAGGTTGTTGGACTTCATTTGAGTGTGCTTCAATCTTAGGAAGTGGCAAAAGTCATTAGATTGAGGATAGATCATAGGTTGATTAAGATTCCATGATTCTATGTGTTGATTTGCTTGGATAAGTGCTAGAAGAGAATTTGTGAGATAGTTTCAAATCTTGGTGATTTCTTTTGAAAGCATTTGTTGTTGCTCAAAGGAGTGCTTTGTGCATTGAAATAGGTTGAAAGAGAAGATCAGGTCATTGCTACATGGCAACCTCAATTGGAGTCATGTTGGAAGCCAATGATAGGCTTACCTCAAGTAACTATTCATTATGGAAAGTGAGGATGGAGTCACTTCTTGAGATGAATGATGTTTTGGATATTGTTGTAGGTTTGGAGGAGAGACCAGCAATACAACAAGATCAATTGAGGTATGACAAGAGGGCCAAGAAGGCTCTACACATGATAAAGATGAATGTTCCCAATGAACTTATCAAGGAAGTTGGTAAGTGCACATCATCTTTGGAAGCTTGGAATTCATTGAATAAGCTTTATGAATCCAAGTCTACTTCTAGAGTGTTGACTCTAAGAAGGCAAATCTTTTCTTGTTTGCAAAAGAATGAAGAGAGTCCAAGTACTTTTGTTTTGAGAATGAAAGCTTTGAATGATGAGTTAGCTTGCATAGATGAAAGCATTAAGGAAGGAGAGCTTATTCAAGTGATTCTTAATGGCTTGTTGGATGCTCATGCTAACATTGTTCAAAGTATTTCTATTCAAAAGACTTTGCCAAGTTTGATGGATCTTCAAGAGATCTTGATCAATGAGGAATATAGGCTTCAAGCAAGAGGTGGATCTACATCGACACTTCAAGAGGATGCTATGTTCACAAAGGGCAAATTCAAGGTCAAAACCAAAAGCAAGTGGTCTAAATGGCAAGATCAAGTGGATGCTTCTTCAAGTGGCAAAAAGAAGGACAGATCAAAGCTCAAGTGCTTCTATTGTGGCATCAAATGACACTTTGCAAGTGAGTGCTACAAGAAGAAGAGAGATCGAGGAGACAAGCAAGGTAATCTTACTCTTGATGAGGATGGTTTGGATGTGCAAGATGCAAATGATGATGCTTTTGTGATGTCTTCATGTATGCTTGCTAATGATGGAGATCTAGATCCTTGGTGGATTGATAGTGGAGCAAGTTCACACATGACCTTTCACAAAGAGTACTTCACTTCTTTGTTGGCATATGGAGATGACAAGAGGGTGATCTACACGGCCAATGATGGTGAGTGTGCAATCAAAGGGATTGGCACAATTCCTATTTCTCTCTCTACAAATAGGAATGTTCATTTGGAGGATGTCTTGTTTATTCCATCTATTACCAAGAATTTGCTTAGTGTGAGTCAAATGCTAAGTAAGGGCCTCAAGGTGGAGTTTGATGGAGATGCTTGTTTGATCAAAAGGAAGGATGTCTTGATTGGAAAAGGTAAAAGACAAGGGAAGTTGTTCAAACTTGATGCTTGTGTTATTGCTAACCAAGTTGGATGTGTTGCAAGGGAGCAGATTTCTATTCAAGAGGTTTGGCACAAAAGGATGGGATACCTCAACTTCAAGTCATTGGAGGTAATGGCAAGGAAGAAGGTTGTGATTGGTCTTCCAAGTTCCTTAAGTAATGACAAGCATGTTGGTGAGTCTTGTGCTTTGTCTAAGTCACATTGACTACCTTATACTAGATCTATTTCTAGATCTACAAAGCCTTTTCAACCACATTCGGATATTCATGGATTTACTACAATTAGCAATGGTGGAGCTAAGATGTATGTAACATTCATTGATGATTTTAGTAGATTTTGTTGGATCTATCTACTAAAGAGCAAGGATGAAGTGTATGATGTCTTTGTCAAGTTCAAGAATGCAAGGGAGAACCAATTCTCCACAAAGATCAAGTGCTTGAGAGGTGACAATGGTGGTGAGTACATATCTAACAAGTTCAAGGCCTTTTGTGATGAGCATGGGATCAAGAGGGAGTATACAACATCAAGGACTCCACAACAAAATGGAGTGGCTGAAAGGAAGAATAGGACTTTATGTGAAAGTGCTAAAGCTATGAGGTTAAGTGCTAATCTTGACAAACCATTTTGGGATCAAGCTTTGTTGTGTGCCAATTTCTTGTGCAATAGGTGGCCGAGTGCTATTTTGGATGGAAGGACACCAAATGAGATGCTATTCAAGAGGAGGCCGAGTGTCAACTTTCTAAGAACCTTTGGATGCACATGCTATGTCAACATTACTCTTGATGATAGGACCAAGGAGGATCCATCTTCAAGAAGAGGTATTTTTGTTGGATATAGTGAGGTGAGTAAAGCCTACAAGGTTTACATTCCTTCTACTAACAAAGTGATTGTTGGAAGAGATGTCATTTTTGATGAGGGAAACATTCCAAAGGTGTCTTCAACCATGATTGATGGTAAAGTAGATGGATCTAATATTCTTGATGCTGATGAGAAGGATCCTACTTTGGATGTGGTGATGATGGACCTTCATCAAGTCAAAAGCCAAGGAGAACATCAAGAGAAAGACAAGTACCTTCAAGGCTCACATATGATCAAAAGGGTAAGCAAGTAGTTTCTGGAAATTATGTTGCTTTCCTAACCTCTTTGGATGAGCCTACAAGTGTAGATCAAGCAAGGAAAGAAGAGGAGTGGATCCAAGCAATGGATCTTGAGTATCAAGCTCTTATGAAGAATGGAACATGGAGATTGGTGGAGTTGCCTAAGGACAAGAAAGCTATTGAATGCAAATGGATCTTCAAGGTGAAGACAAACCAAGATGGATCTATCAAAAAGTACAAGGCAAGGTTAGTGGCAAAAGGATATGCTCAACAACAAGGAATTGACTATGATGAGACCTTTGCACCCGTGGCAAAGATGGTAAGCATTCGAGTCATCATTTCACTTGCTACACTTTATGGATGGGATCTATGGCAAATGGACATTTCAAATGCATTCTTGAATGGTGATCTTGAGGAGGAAGTATACATGGAGCAACCCGAGAGCTACATCTCATCAACAAAGCCAAATCATGTGTGTCTTCTACAAAAGAGTTTGTATGGCCTTAAGCAAGCACCAAGGAGTTGGTATGCTAAGCTTAACACTTTTTTACTCTCTCAAGGCTTTGTTATGAGCGAGTATGATCATTCACTTTATTATAGGTTTGCTGAAAATGATGTTACCATCTTGCTAATCTATGTGGATGATATCATCTTGAGTGGTGGAGACAATCAAGATGTGGAGGATATCAAGAATGCTCTTAAGAAGGAGTTTGAGGTGCATGATCTTGGTAATTTGCATTACATTTTAGGAATAGAAGTAATTAGATCTTCTCAATCTACTTTCATTTGTCAAGAGAAGTATGCTAATTCTATTCTAGAAAGATTTCATATGGTAGATGCAAAAGCTATTGATACACCTATGGAGTCTCATGTAAAGCTTACTATAAGAGGTAATGAAAGATCCTTCAAGGACATTACTCTCTATAGAAAGCTAGTTGGTTCACTCATCTATCTAACCATTACTAGACCTAATCTAAGCTATTGTGTTGGAAGATTGAGTCAATTCATGCAAGATCCTAGTGAGGAGCATTGGAAGCTAGGAAAGCGAGTTTTGAGGTACATCATTGGAACTCGAGATTTTGGCATATTGTATGAGGGATCATCACCTAATCTTTTTGGATTTTCAGATTCGGAATATGCTGGAGATGTAATGGATAGGAAATCCATTAGTTCTTATTGTATTTTCATAGGTGATGGAGCTATATCATGGATGTCAAAGAAACAAGCCACTATCTCATTGTCATCTAGTGAGGCCGAGTACAAAGCTCTTACACATTGCACAAAGGAGATGGTATGGAGCAAGAGGATGATCAAGGATCTTCACTTGCTGGATTTTTCAAAGAGCCCAATCATCTTTTGTGACAATCAATCAGCCCAAAGAATGGCATCCAATCCTATCTTTCATGCTAGGAGCAAGCATATTGAGATACAATATCATTTTGTGAGGGAGCGAGTCATTGCAAAGGAGGTGGAGCTTCAACATGTGTCTTCAAGGGAATGTGTAGCTGATATCTTCACCAAAGCATTGGGAAAAGACTTGTTCATGAAGCATAGGACTTCACTTGGAGTATTATCAAAGTCTATGCTAACACTAGTTGAAGAGGGAGTGTGAAAGATTCAACTAGTTTCATCACATTTTGCAATATTTCCATATTTGGCATATTGAGGCCAAAACTTGTTTTAGACTTAGAGGTTGACTTTTCAAAGTTCATTAGTCTAAATTTCATTTGAATAAACACTTTTTGAAAGTGTGGGAAAGATAGAATGCGAGTTTGAGTAGATTCAATTTGAATAAGTTGGGTACATTGAATCTAGACCCGAAATTGGTAGGGTTAGCATTTTGGTGGGAAAGCCAAGTGGCCAAATAGGGTTTGGACCTGTTATAGAAGGATGTAACTCATGGAGAGAGTCATCTTCTCTCTTCTCTATCTCATTTCATGCTTATACATGGTTCTCTTGGGTTCTACTATCCATTGGTGCACTATCTTGGTGATTGCTTGCAATTCTATGTGTAGAATGATCTATATTTGCTATTTTTGGATCCACATGTGTGAAATACAGTAGCTTGCTGGTTTTGTACGAACAGCAACAGTACATAATCATTTCATTCAAGTTTGATCAAGTTCTATTAGTGTTTGCATCTCAAATTGTGTGTAGATGCTGATTTTTCTACATTGGTGAAATTGGTAGTGTATTTCTCTTTCTAACCAAAGATCATTCAAGTAGATTGGATCTTAAGGATCTGAAATCTTTCACAGTTTTCTCATTTAAACTTGCTCAAAAGCTTCTCTAATAAGTTTAAATATTGTTCCATATGCTTCCCTACTAATACCTGCAAAATCACAAGCACCTTGAACTATAGTCTTATCTAAATTTTTCAAAGACTCTGTTATTTTTCACTTTACATTTGAACTCCTATTGTTCATCATGATACACTCAGTGAATTTGCCAGTCAATATTGAGCCCAACGACATTCCAAGTAAAGCATTGTCCTTAATATTCCGAGGAGCTACTAATGCAGATCTGTCGAAAAAACAAATAGTTAGCAGAATATCACCGTAGTTGAAATAAATCCATATGTTATTGATCAAGTTACAAAAATCTTAATATGCTTGCCTGAATGCACGAATCCTTCTATTTCAATAACCTCATTTTGAAAGAGTTTGAATATCCTTGCAACTTCGTCGCTTTCGCTTCTTATTCCCAACCATCTTCTTAGCCAATTTCACATCCTTTAGTAATTGTAAGTTATCAATTCGAATAGATTGTAAGATTGATTGCATTTGCTCTAGTTCTGATTTGATATCGATTGTTATCTTTTGTAATGATTCATTATTCCTTTTAACTTATTCATTTTTCTCTAAGGTCTTTTGGAGAAGACAATCTATGATTCTGACAATAAGAGAATACCCGTATCAACTCACATTCTAAAAAGTGAATTTTTTTCATATAAAACTGATTTCCATGATTCTTCAATCTCTCACAATATCCTAGTAATCCAGTATGCCCATTACATATCCATGTAACTAGATTAGTTATTGAAGAGAATGTGGGATGAGTCAAAGTGCTAGGATTTTGAGGATATAATGAGCCATCTGTCCACAAATCCAAGTTCTGCTTTCCTTCTGCCCTACAACGAGAACGATCTTCAGCAGATATTTGAATTCCTTTGCCTCCTCTTCTCTGTAAAGGCGTCAAATCAGTAGGGATATCCAAATGTAGATGATACAATGTCGTCATAAAAAAAAATATTAAAATAATCAGATGCATCAAAGTACTAAGAACAAATTTCTCAAAACAAAATAAAATACTCATCTTTTATTATATTAAGTAAGGCTGGTCTCATCGTAGACAAGTTTGATGGATCCAACTACCACTTGTGAACATTTAAGATGAAAACTATGCTAATGGCCAAGGAGTTGTGTGATGTTGTTATAGGTGTCAAAGTCAAACCCAGTGCAGATGACGTAGCAATCTCCAAATGGAAGCTAAAGGATGGCAAAGCCTTCACACTAATCATCCTCAACATTTCAAATACTCAAATCGACCACGTATCTGAAGCTCAAACATTGAAAAAGTCTGGGATATTCTCAACACATTGTATGACGCGACCTGAGGGACATGACTTCTAAGTTACATTTTAGAAGAAAATTTTTCTCACTTAGAGTCTAATGGTGATTCATTATAGAATCACATAAACCAGTTAAAAAACTTCTTGTAGTAGATAGTTGTTGTCGAATCAATCATCAACAATCAAGATGCAATTATGACATTGTTATCAAGTCTGCCATCTACGTATGAAAACTGGGTGATGATCATAATGACACACTCAGATCTAATTCTCCCTAGAATACAATCAAAGAAATGGTGCTTCCAGCTCTTCAAATACAGACTCGCATGCTCTACATGCAAAAGGAGACACGAAGAAGCAAAAGAAAAAAACGTCCGAAATAGTTCAAGTCAAATCAGAAACTGACACAGAGTCATCATCAAATGCATAGACAAAAAAGATGTTTTTGCAAGTATTGTGAGTGTACCAATCACGAGATTCAAGATTACAAAATATTGAAAGCCAAAAATAACAACAAGAAGCAATCGAATCAACAAACGAACGTAGTTTCAAAGACATCTCATGCCTCCAATCAAGAAGTGGATGAAGATGCATTCATCATCAACCCATCAAAAAGCATCAAATGACAGCGCCTAATTTTTTTATTCTAGCGCCACTTAGCACACTCTAGTTACATCGACTATTTCTAGTCTTATATTGACTATTTCTAGTTCTATATGCGGTGTAATTGATCTCAACAACAATAGGTGAAGGCATTGTAAGATTAAGCTTCCAGAATGATCAATTCAAACTGCTCTTTAAAGTTTTTGATGTATCTAATATGTCTATAAATTTGCTATTTGTCAACATAATTACTAATCTAGGACATAGAGTGAATTTTGAAGTTGATCAAGGCAAAGTTGTTGATAGGACAAATAAGACTCAAAAAGAGACATGGATACTTATACAAATTGAGTCATTGTTATTTAGCTATGAATCAAGCCCCAAATACTTTTGTTCATATCAATAAAGGATTAATTTGGCATTATAGACTTGATCACTTGAATAATTTGATTGGTAAGTGCTAGATTTTTTATTACCTTTATTGATGAATATTCTGACAGAATAGTTGTATATTTTATTAAGCATAAATCAAAGGCATTTTATCTCTTCGGAACATTCAAGGAGTGAGTTGAGAAAGAAACTGGTAACGAATCAAAGCATTGAGGTCCGACAATAGTGGAGTGTACTTCTCGATGGGGATTCTCCCGTCGACAATCTGGTTTTAGGTTACCAGTTGCTCTCTTCTTCTCTTGCTTTCACATGGCATGGCTTGGGGGCTAGATCCAGTTTTGGTTTAGGTTTGGTTGGGAGGTTTGGCTCCATAGTTTCTCTTGTTGTCTTCTCCTATCCTCATCTTAGGGGTTTTCCCTAGTGGTCCGGATAAGATGCGGTCTTGGATAGGATGGAAGACAAGCTCTACATCGGATTGGAAGATTGAAGCACTTGGATTTGCGTCCCGGATTGGAGTGCTGGTTTTCGAATATAGATTCACTAATTCCTACTTTCAGTATACTCCCCAAAATGGCAGTAGAGTATTCTTCTACATGGTTGTTTTTTGGTTATAGATGCTGAGAATTGCATGAATTTATTCATAATTTTCTATTTTCTTAAGGAAGCTTTCAATGATGTGGAATAATCTGCATGTGTAGATCATGTGGCTTGGGTCAATAGCTTATTTTTGCTTGGTTAAATATTAACAACATGCTAGACCATGTTTTGATTCATGTATGCTAGTGTTCACATATAGATTGATACATCGATTTTTTTTCAGGTTGTGTGGACTGTTAGCAGTTTGTGACATGATTCTACAGATTGCATGTTGGGGATTAAGACTTATTTTTACATCCATAATCCTCCTGAAAACATGCATGATGGGAACATAGGTGGATGAGTGTTAAAATTTAGCAGAATTGGAAGCTATGTTAACCTAGTGAATCAGTTGTTGAAGCTTGAAGTATGTAACTCTGGTTAGTGAACCATAAACATGCATGTAGGTCTCCTCTCAAACTCGTTTTTGAGGTTTGAAACCCTGATAGCTGTTGAAAGTCATGAGACAGCTGGTTTCTACCTGCTGGGGTTTTCTCATAATCAGATTTTGAGGACAGCTGGTAGAGCTGTGACTTGCTGTGGCTTGGTCTTTGACTCCTGAAAGCATGGGTTGATGTTGTCTGTTTTAAACTACTGCTCGCCCTTCCCATCAAGTCAGGTTTGCTTAAACTGTTGTAAACATGCTCTTCTGCTGTGGTTTTTTGAAAAAAGATGCATCTACAGGATTATTTTTGTGGAATAGTCATGTATCTTTTATCTGTATCCATAAGAGCATGAGGACAGTCCTAAAATTGGTCTGAAAAGAGGGAAGCGCCTGAACTGAGCAAAATAGGAGGCATTTGATCGACCTAGAGGCAGGCTGTTACTTGATCTTCTTGAAGCTTGGAGGCCGCTGGAATGAAATCTTGTTTGGAAACCGCGTACGAGTAGGGTCTCGGATTCCCTGTGACAGCTGAGGAAGATGTGAATGGTTGTGAAGCCTATTTCATGCGCGATGCCTTGCTATATGGTCGATACTGATCCTGTTTCCTCTCTCCCTCTCTCTCTCACGCGATGTTGGAAGCCATATTCTCCACAAGATGGAGGCGGTTGTTCGGGATTGTGTTTTCCTTCAACCTATTAGGGTTTTGTAAGTTTTATTGCATGGCCTTAATAGTGTTGTAACTTTGGCATGTGAATTTTAAACCTTTGAAGTGAAATGACTAGCTGTTTCGCCCTCATGCAAAGGCTTTAAATTTAGCAATTTTGGGAATTGCACATCTATGCTTGTTACGTGCCGGATGTCCAAGACTTTTCAAGGTTCAAGACATGTAGTAACTTTAAATTGGTTTGGAAAGAGAATCTTTTATTTCCTTAAATCCTGGTAAATTTAAGCTACTAGCACTCGGTTATAGAAATTTGATTTCTCGGTGCTCAATTGTCAATTTTTAACCTTGTAATAATGTAACTTTTGCTAGTTACATGCTCTTTGTTCCTTACATCGACAGTTACATGTAAGCCCAGATTTTGTGGAACTTTGGTACCATTGTAGTCGTGGTCAAGCAGTGTTAATCAGTTTTTGGAGGAAATTTTTTCTAAGCTGATTTTGATGGAACGGAGGAAGTGGTACAGTTCTCAAGCATATACCCGTTTAGGGGATTTGATTCCTTGGTACTATGCTATTTTGGCCATTTAGCTCTGGGATATGGGTACTCCCAGTAAGTTGAGTTAAATGGTGATTGTATTTTTTTTTTCTTTTCAACTTGGTAGAACACCGATGAGTTTGTTTGTGTTCCCAACGATTTCGATCATTGGGATTGGGGCAAACAAAAGCTTTTGAGATACTTGTTAAAGTGAATTACTGGAGTAAAGTTGATAATATTTGGTGGTAGCTCTTTATTCGACTAAGCTTTTGTGTCGAATACTGTAAAAGATGTACTCGAATCCAAATTTTATAGATTTTCCATTAATTCCAGGCGACTTTGACAGAGTAATACTAAAGTCAGTAAATGAAAAAGGAAAATAGGTTATCGTTTGCTATGTGTTTATGGGAAATCCTTGTACCTTAGCTGATGGAATTTTATGGGGGACCGAAAAATCTAAGGGAGGAAGAAAAAGTGGACACCTGAGTTAGTTAATGATTTTGTGTTATGCAATTTGGATTTCTTGATAATCCCTGTGGAAAGTTGCATAATACCAATTATGGAGTGAGACAGTCAAATATAAAGTGTCAAAGGTCACATACACAGATTTTAATGACCTTCAAACTTATGAAATTAAAGGATGGTCTTTAATTAAAGACACCTATTCTAAGAACGTAACTGAAACGACTCGATCTATTACCGAAGAGAGATCTACTAGAAGTCTAGCCATATAAAAAATTCATGTTGAAAAGTCTTAAGATAAAGTCCTAGACAATCATTATGATGGTAGCTAAAGTGCTTGATGATGATTTTGTGCATCATGTTGGGTGTATATGGTGCATACTGTGAAAGATTTTAGATCATTATGATCCAATCCACTTGAAAGATCTTTGGTCACAAAGAGAAATACTCTACCAATCTCACCAATGTAAAAAAATCAGCATCTACACACAAAATGAGATGCAAACACTAATAGAACTTGATCAAACTTGAATGATATTATAAAGTATTGTTGTTCTCTGCACAAAACTAGCAAGCTACTGTCATTCACATGTGTGAAACCGAAAATAGCAATTATAGATCATTCTACACATAGAAGTGCAAGCAATCACAAGCATAGTGCACCAATGGATAGTAGAACCCAAGAGAACCATGTATAAGCATGAAAATGAGATAGAGAAGAGAGAAGATCGCTCTCTCCACGAGTTACATCCTTTTATAACAGGTCCAAAACCTATTTGGCCACTTGGCTTTCCCTCCAAAATGCTAACCCTACTATTTTTGGTTCTAGATTCAAAGTACCCAACATTCAAATTTGAATATACTCAAACTCGCCTTCTAACTTTCTCACACTTTGATTATTCAAATGACATTTAGACTAATGAACTTTGAAAAGTCAATCTCTAAGTCTAAAAACAAAGTTGGCCTCAATATGTCAAATAACACAAATTCCTATCGAATGGGTAATTTTTCCAATGAAGGGGAAACATTTGGAATATTCCCTAAGATACTTCAAAAATGACCTCTTTTTATGGGCGTCAACAAAAAAGCAATACGCATGTGCAAAGTGTTTTTCAAATTACATTAAAAGAAAGACTTTTTTTGTTCTTGACAAGGACTACAATTATACCATTTTTGGGGTTCTCAAGACCACTTGGAAGAACATTTCCTTTCAAAGAGTACCATGTTTAAAAAGAAGCACATTTTTAAAATGCTTGCGGGTCACCCTTCCACATCTGGGCTAGTCTGTCCCTCCTGCTTGTTGACCACCTTGCTCCAAGATACATCTCTCTGGTCTCTCTAACACATTCATGATGTTCTGTTATTTGTACGTGCTCTGTTTCGGTCTTACTTTGATGGACAGGCCACACAAAGTCAAATGAGAGTTCCCATTTGTCGTCCTCAATATTACTTAATATCACCATTTGCTCCTCACAAAATGTATCCCACCATTTAGTATCCTGTTCTCCCGCATTTGGCTAGTAACATAGGCATCTGCTTTGCAGACTTCATCTGAGCAACTGGTACATGTATCAAGAATTTCAAACCATCTATTGGAAGCCATTGTTTACATGTTGACAATTGTTTCCCATACATTAACACAACCTCATTTTCCATATTTGTTTTAATAAGAAAGCAGTGCTGGTAGCTAATGTCATTTAACTTTTTCAAACATAGTTCTCTTGAAGACTTTACAAACTCCTTGAAGTCAATGGTCTCCTTGAGATGAAATATGCTTGGCTTAGGAGTGTAGGCTTCCTCTATGCGGGACAACTTTTTAGAGAAAGTGCTGAACATTTGATCTATATGATCGTGTGTGTGTCCAACCAAAAGAAAATTAACCTTTACTTTTCTGAAAATGCCCTTCTCCACAAGCATATTTAAATAACTGCAGACCATTTGATTCTTATTATGTCTTGCTGTGTTGTCCAACTGAACATATAAAACAGCCAGAAGCAATCCTCGCCATGAAGATAAAACATGATGAATAATAGTCACGATTAAGTTGGGATCATTATGCACGTTAGGATATGTGAAAAATACTCGGGGATGAACAATTTCATTGTATATCAAGCAACTGGCCAAATGTGCTTGAATCATCGTTTCTTCATGAAGATCCTTTGGTAGCCGTGCGAAGTGAGGCAACTATGTCTTTTTTTTATCCATCCCGTCAATGACAATGCCAAAATACTTCTCTGGAAACCCAAAGCCTTATTTACAGTGATGCATTATTTTTTGACGTTCCGCTGCTTGTTCCTCTTTATGATCATTTTCACCGTCGCAATCTCCGTCAGATCCCTTAAGGCTTTTCTTTTACTTTTCAATTCTACACACGTAGTGCATACTCCCATTCACACTTTTCATGGAATAGAGACATTATTGAAATCTCTTTTCCAAAGTTTTGTAAAATATGAATAAGATATATACCTGTCATTGTTTTGAATCATATGCTCTTTGTGTACTAAATTTTTTTTCGTAAACTTATCAACAAGATGGAATTTACCAGTCGTTGGCATTACCTCGCAATGAAGACAAAAATATTTCTCCATCCATGACAATGTGTGTTGTGCAACATCACCCACAACCTTCGGAGATGGTTGGATATGACCGAACTTATTAATTATGTACTTTATCCTCTCTAGTCGAGAGTTGTCGAGGCTCAACACAATTTTAAATGCCCCTCTACAAACGAGGTCATTCCCTAGACTATAGTCAAACGTTTTTTTTAAACAAGGTATCAATTGTGAGGATAGAAACACGTCTTGCTCACTAGGACTCAGATGTAAATAAAAAGTTCTTCATCTTTTTATCTTTGTTTTCCTAACTTTATTAAACAATTTGCATTGCAACAAAACGAATGCAATGCCTCCTGAATTGTTGATCAGCTATCAAAAAATCTTTCCCATCCTTACCAAAGGAATGCCTCCTGCGACAAAATACAATTGGCGAACATTCTTGGTAATTATTTTCCTCATTAGTCTCACTATTTGACTGGTTGCTGCTTGACTCAGTGAGCATGTCAACTTCCACGCTCTCAAATCAAGTGTCAACATTGGCACAATGATTGTCAGAACCAAACGACCCCAATGATAATATATCGTTAGAGAATATTGGTTTATCGCCAAAACATGGTCGTAAATATGATGGGACATCAACAAATGGGAACAATAAAATCTCATTGTCCTCGCTACGCACAGGAACAAATTCTTTGACACGTTTTCTGACACATTTTCTGATACGTTGTTTACACCGACCACTGGGGATCCTTCATATGAAGAAAACGAGAGGCTCCGTCCCAGTAAAAAATCCAAAAATCAGAGTCCGACGATTGGAAAATATGGGCGACAACCAATTTTTCAAAGGCACGTCGGAATCCAACATGTCGGATTCCGACTTGCAGACGTGGATATGACCTGCCATACATTTAAAAAAAAAGTCGTGTAATCCAACATCGGCAAGCCAAAAAGCTTGTCCACGGCATCTGCACATTTGTCCGGGCCTGAATGGGCACAGACGTCGGATTCCGACGTGTTTGGAGGATGTCAGAATCCGACGTCTGTTTCAATCTTCGAATTTGCGCAATCCAGCGCCTTCTCTCTCACTTTGTTTTTTGCAGATTTGAGCGTCTTTGGAGCGATTGTGGGCGATTGAAGACCAGTGCTTGAGGGCTTGAAGATCAGTGCTTGAGGGTGCTTCAAGATCAGTGCTTGAAGATCATTGTTTGAGGTTGGTGCTTGATTTTTGTTTGTTTTGCTTTTTGTTTGTTTGCATTTGTTTGAGGTTGGTGTTTGTTTGTTTGTGTTTGCCTCTTCAATTTGTTTCATTTTTTGTTTTCTCATGTCTATCAAAACTTGACGTTGATTGTAACTAAACACGGATGGATCAACTCCGTGGAATGGCATTCGATGTACAAGCTACACACATGAAACAAATTCCATAAGTGACATATATAGATTGACGAAGATTATGATAAAAAACAATCATATAAAATTAACAAACCTCAATGTCTTCCAAATTCGATGGTTGACCTTCTTCTTTTCGTCCAAATTTTCACAAATGATTTTCAACAATGCGTCTTTCATGCATCTTTTGTCCATCACACTTGAGGCATGTGCACCATATTTTATTTTGAAAATAATTTCTCTACGAGAAACAAAAATCAAGTACATGTCACTTTAGCACAATATTTTAGCTTATAATAACAAAGTTTTTATGATAAAAAAAACATGCGTGTTTATTACCTACCCTGTTAACTTGATCTGAATGTAATTCATCTCGTTGTGATAAACCTATTCTTATACATTGTCGCTTATATGATTCTTTTGCATCTTGGTGCAGGCTCGAGCTTTACACACATATCTCTCTTCTTCTGTTAACACAGGTACAAAAGTCCCACTTCAATATGCATTAAAGTTCTGTAATCGATTTTCTTTTCTACTTCATTTCAATATATTAGGGTTTATTGTAATGTATTGTATGTTTATGAATGTAGTAATCATGTCGGGGTCAGGCAGTGGTGAAAGCTCGAGAGACTATGTAAAAAATTTATATGAATCATTAACTCCTGAGCAAAAAACACAACTACAAAGTATGCTTAGCCGAGATGAGGGTGGTCCCTCACAAGCGGCTGCGGCTCCCGCCCCCACCGAAGAGTCATCCACAAATCCTTATTATGATGTGGATCCTCAAGGCAATATAATTGCCAATAGAAAAAGGAGGGTGGTTTTGGACCGACTCTATTCTTTATGCCAACGCCATTTTGGCGACAAATTATTTAGTAAATGGTTCGAACAACCTGCCGCCGATAAACGACAGGTTATTGGTACCCTTCATGACGAATTCCATAAGAAGAGAAATTCGAGGAGAAGGAAATTCATAAGCATATGAGCTTATGGATTAGGCATCGTCGTGATATGGCACGACGAGCTTATAGGGACGGGCAATCCAGGCTCTCCTGGTGTTCAAGAAATGATTGGAACCGTGTAAAAGCGGATGAACGAACACCAGATAAATACAAGATTCAGAAAGATGTTGCAGCCGCTAGGATGCATAGGATAGGCAATTCTAGGTTGGGCTTGAGCAGAAAGGCGGGATCGCAAGCAAGCATGGTAAGTGAACTTACACTACACTTATAGTTTATCTTCGATTTCATATGCTTTTATTTAATACATTGATTCATATTATGAAAATATTAATATTTCAAATGATCGTGCTATATTGCCATTGCTTTTATATGTGCAATGTTCTTTTTCAAAAATTGCCTTGTCAAATTTAGAGATGTGGATTGACGTAATAACCAACTAAGAAATTAAAACCATGTGCAATGTCGGATTTCAAAACAACAATCAATATCATATATAGAAATCTAAATGAAATTTATGATGTGCACAAAGCAATGCAATAAAGTATTGTCATTCATAATGGACATGAAGTAATGCAATAAAATATAAAATGAAAAGTAATTTAAGAATGAAAAGTACCTCATGCTTAGTTTGTTGTTTGATCCAAATGTTGAATGCAACTTAAAAATATTGTTTTAAAAACAATTCATGACCATCACTTCTCCAAGAACTCAACTCCAAAAACAGCCCGATAAAAATGCGTGCACTATTTTTTACGGATTTTTTTTAATTTATTTTTAACCTAATTTGAGACGTCAAAATCCGACGTCCAAACGCGTCGGATAGATGTCGGACACACGTCGAAACCTTTTTCTGATCATTTTGTTAATAGACGTCGGATTCCGACAACTATCTGGGACGTCGGAATTCGACGTCCAAGTATACGTCGGATGGACGTTGGATGGGCGTCGGACACCCGTCGGAAAAATTTTAGCATCATATGGTCTTTACAGACGTCGGAATCCGACAGGGTTCCGCGACGTCGCAATGCGACGTCCACGTCATTTCTTTTGCGACGTCTTTGGATGTCGCAATGCGACGTCGGAACTTCTTTCCGTCATTGAGATTTTTTGTTTCGGAATCCGGCACGTTGTGCCTGTCGGACCGCGACGTGTTTTAAAGTCGTTGGATTCCGACGACCTTATAGCGACATGTTCTTCCAACGTCCGTGACGAATTAAAAAAAAACTAAGCTCGCGATTCACGTCGCAAATCGCGGCAGGTGTTGTAGTGCAAATGCTGGAGAGGACTTGGATTGCCCTCCAAACTTTATGTCGCATATACAGAGGGCTAAGGAAGAACGAATGAGGATTCAGTTAAAAGATTCCCTCCCGCCAATGTCCGAGGATTATAAAACCTTCACTTGTCTTTTGGATCCGATGAGGACATTTACGTATTGGGTTGTTTGTTTTGATGTCTCGAATTTGATAGAAGAAGTCCCAAAGCATGAGTATACTCTTGCAATTGGGAATATTCCATATGGTTTCAGAATGCCTGGCTCTATTAATGACTTGAAACCATTTCCTTACCCTCAAATAATGAAGCTGGTGACTGATTTTGCTGCCTTGACAACATCTTCTTTACGGAGATGTGTGATTTTCCATAGCGCGGCTCAATCGTCATCAGTCATTGCATCTCTGAAAGTTACATGTCATGCTATTGAGCACCTTGTATGGTATGTCATTTTAATTACAGATTGTGATATTTTGATTTAGTTAATGTTTGAAACTGTATGTCTGAATACTAATATGGTATTACATATGCAGGAACAAAACAAATCTTGAACGTAAACTGGGTTGCCAGCTTATCAGTTCTTTTGAAATGATGACCGTGGACTAGTATGATGCCCATGAGAAAAAGAGATTGCGGATTCATTGCAATGAGCAATGTAGTAATGTCATTTCTTGTCCAGTTGTCACTCAAAAATTGAGACACTTAGAGGGTAATAGGTCTTTGGTTAACCCTTACCAAAAGTCTCAGAGATTAATCAATAAGTTGATTGATATGTTTTCAAATGAGGAAGATTGGATTCTGGACATGTTTGCAGGAATAGGTATGAAGATGTGTTTCTTTGCTTAAAATTAGTTCTTATAATTGATTATTAACTTTTGAATTTAATTGTTGTTTTTTGAAAATTACTTATTCTTTTATATAATTTTACAGGAATTGCGTAGTTGTTGAAGTGAATGAAGTCTAGGCAACCTATATTGAGATGAGAGTGGCTGCTATTTGAGAACTTCCAGATCTGCTCGAGCAGTCAACAATAGTGAGAGGTTCCAGAGTGCCTCATTTGAACCAGTTCCTCCATTTCTAAACGAAGAAGGGGAGTTAGTTGGGTTGAGAGATGACATTAATGAGCCGCCTCAAGATTTCACTGATAGGGCTACTAATGTCGTTGATGATGGGCAAGCCTCTCAATCAGCCGAGAAGGCCTTACCTGAGATGTTACTAGATATTGCTTGATACATTTGGGAATATGTGTTGCTAGATATTGATTTGCAAACATAAATGTAATTGGCCAGAACCTTATGTTATTGGAAAAATCAAATTTGAAAATTAAAATTTTATTTCTGTGAGATTCACAATGATTTGAGATATTATGATTCATGAGCTTATTCTTAGATTTATAAAAAGTTCTTGTTTATTTATGCACTATTATTCTACATTTTGATAAATTTATCTGCTATGAAATTTTTATGCAATCTAATACATCATCATAATGTTTTGAAAATATCTAGATGCCAATATTTAGATGACATTTAAAATATGAATAATTTATTAATGATTTATGCAAGTACCTATAACAAAATCTCGATGAAGAGTTAATTAGCTATATGAATTTTAAATTCATTTCTTGTTTGTGATATTTTTTAAAACAATATCAAATTTGCAATGCACGTAATTGTGTAGTTTCTTACTAAAGTATTTTTGAAAATATGGTAATCCAAAAAGATTAGGTGATGATCCCTCATACAATATGCCAAAATCTCGAGTTCCAATGATGTACCTCAAAACTCGCTTTCCTAGCTTCCAATGCTCCTCACTAGGATCTTGCATGAATTGACTCAATCTTCCAACACAATAGCTTAGATCAGGTCTAGTAATGGTTAGATAGGTGAGTGAACCAACTAGCTTTCTATAGAGAGTAATGTCCTTGAAGGATCTTTCATTACCTCTTATAGTAAGCTTTACATGAGACTCCATAGGTGTATCAATAGCTTTTGCATCTACCATATGAAATCTTTCTAGAATAGAATTAGCATACTTCTCTTGACAAATGAAAGTAGATTGAGAAGATCTAATTACTTCTATTCCTAATATGTAATGCAAATTACCAAGATCATGCACCTCAAACTCCTTCTTAAGAGCATTCTTGATATCCTCCACATCTTGATTGTCTCCACCACTCAAGATGATATCATCCACATAGATTAGCAAGATGGTAACATCATTTCCAGCAAACCTATAATAAAGTGAATGATCATACTCGCTCATAACAAAGTCTTGAGAGAGTAAAAAAGTGTTAAGCTTAGCATACCAACTCCTTGGTGCTTGCTTAAGGCCATACAAGCTCTTTTGTAGTAGACACACATGATTTGGCTTTGTTGATGAAATGTAGCTCTCGAGTTGTTCCATGTACACTTCCTCCTCAAGATCATCATTCAAGAATGCATTTAAAATGCCCATTTGCCATAGATCCCATCCATAAAGTATAGCAAGTGAAATGATGACTCGAATGCTTACCATCTTTGCCACGAGTGCAAAAGTCTCATTATAGTCAATCCCTTGTTGTTGAGCATATCCTTTTGCCACTAATCTTGCCTTGTACTTGTTGATAGATCCATCTTGGTTTGACTTTTCCTTGACGATCCATTTGCATCCAATAGCTTTCTTGTCCTTAGGCAAGTCTACCAATCTCCATGTTCCATTCTTCATAAGGGCTTGATACTCAAGATCCATTGCTTGGATCCACTCCTCTTCTTTCCTTGCTTGATCTACACTTGTAGGGTCATCCAAAAAGGTTAAGAAAGCACCATCATTTCTAGAAACTACTTGCTTACCCTTTTGATCATATGTGAGCCTTGAAGGTACTTATCTTTCCCTTGATGTTCTCTTTGGCTTTTGACTTGATGAACGTCCATCATCATCACCATCCAAAGTAGGGTCCTTTTCATCAACATCAAGAATGTTAGATCCATCCACACCACCATCAATCATGCTTGAAGACACTTTTGGAATGTTCCCCTCATCAAAGATGACATCTCTACCAGCAATCACTTTGTTAGTAGAAGGAATGTAAACCTTGTAGGCTTTACTTCTTTGATGCCACAATAGAAGCACTTGGGCTTTGATCTATCCTTCTTTTTGCCACTTGAAGAAGCATCCACTTGATCTTGCTCTTTAGACCACTTACTTTTGGTTTTTCCCTTGAATTTGCCCTTTGTGAACATAGCATCCTCTTGAAGTGTCGATGTAGATCCACCTCTTGCTTGAAGTCTATATTCTTCATTGATCAAGATCTCATGAAGATCCATCAAACTTGGCAAAGTCTTTTGAATAGCAATAATTTGAACAATGTTAGCATGAGCATCCAACAAGCCATTAAGAATCACTTGAATAAGCTATCCTTCCTTAATGTTTTCATCAATGCAGGCCAACTCATCATTCAATGCTTTCATCCTCAAAACAAAAGTACTTGGACTTTCTTCATTATTTTGCAAACAAGAAAAGATTTTCCTTCTTAGAGTCAAAACTATAGAAGTAGACTTGGATTCATAAAGCTTCTTCAATGAATCCCAAGCTTTCAAAGATGATGTGCACTTACCAACTTCCTTGAGAAGCTTATTGGTAACATTCATCTTGATCATGTGTTGAGCCTTCTTGGCCCTCTTATCATACCTCACTTGATCTTGTTGTGTTATTGGTCTCTCTTCCAAACCTACAACAATATCCAAAACATCATTCATCTCAAGAAGTGATTCCATCCTCACTTTCCACAACGAATAGTTACTTGAGGTAAGCCTATCATTGGCTTCTAACATGATTCCAATTGAGGTTGCCATGTAGCAATGACCTGATCTTCTTTTTCAACTTGTTTCAATGCACAAAGCACTCATTTGAACAACAACAAATGCTTTCAAAAGAAATTACAAAGATTTGAAACTATCTCAACAATTCTCTTCTAGCACTTATACCAAGCCAAATCAACACATAGAATCATGGAATCTTGATCAACCTATGATATATCCTCAATCTAATGACTTTTGCCACTTCCTAAGACTGAAACACACTCAAATGAAGTCCAGCAACCTCACTATCTAGATATCCAATCAAAATTAGGGTTTTATCAAAATCACAAAAGATTAACTATTCCAAATCTACATGCAAATGCTAAAATTTTGATTATGCAATCTAATAGCCACCACTTTGGCTGATCTAATGATCTAAAAAATGGCCAAATCCAGTATGTGAAATCAAATATCAGAATTGGTCAAGTTTTTGAACCTCTATAGTTTTTTGATCTACAAAAGATCCAATCTACAAAAGCAAAGAACTCAATTTTGGTGTAGAATCCTCTCTAGCATGCTCTAGCCTTGATATCTTCACCAAATCATTGATAGATCTGATTTCCTCCTTCATAACCTAAAACACAAGTTCTGATACCATGTGACGGATTCAGATCATTATGATCCAATCCACTTGATAGATCTTTGGTTACAAAGAGAAATACTCTACCAATCTCACCAATGTAGAAAAATCAGCATCTACACACAAAATGAGATGCAAACACTAATAGAACTTGATCAAACTTGCTTTCGGATTTGCTTGCTTCAAGATTTGAGCTTTGCTATTTTTTTAAACTTTGTCACAATAGTGAGCTATTGTGACAATTTGCTAAAAGTTGAGGTGTCATTCTTGAGTTGAGGTCGAGCATATATGTGTGTGTGTGTGTGTGTGTGTGTGTGTGTGTGTGTGTGTGTGTGTGTGTGTGTGTGTGTGTTAAGCTTTTAATATTTCTGATGCAATCTTCATTTATTTTTTTAGTTTTCAAATATTCGAATGCCCTTCGTAAGTCCAAGGTTATTGTGACATATCGATCACCTTGTTTATAGTTTCTTTTTTAAAAGAATGCTTAGTTTTGCAAGTGAAATTCTTGTAGTTGATTTTTTGATTAAGGAGTTTTGACTTTTAGGGTAAGGACATGTATAAAAACTCAAAGAAGTAGAAAATGAGAAAGACACAGAATGATTCAAGGAATCCTCTTGGTCCACTTGTATTTTAAAATTTGTTATTGATCATTTGAACTTGAAGGTTTGACCAATGCTAGTGAACGGAATTTAATTGATAGACACATGCACTTCAATTTATTCCATAGTGAAAAGTTTGGTTTCAAGCTGTGTTGCAGCGGATTGCGATCCGCTGCAAAAACGTTCCGGATCGTGCGATCCGGAATGTCAGCGATTCGCGAACCGGATCGCAGATTTATTTTTTTTTGTGTGGAAAAAGTAGTAATGGCCAAATTTTTTTTGTTTGAGTTTAATACTAACTAAATCAATTTAGTGTTCTAATGCCAATGGTTTGCAGATCTACTGATTCCGTTTTTAGTTAGAAAATGATAGAAAGAGTTAGAAGGAGCCTTCCTTAGATTGGCAGGAATTGTATACTTCTTTTGGAATAGCTGAAACAGGGGGTTCGGGGGGCAATAGCCCCTCGAGAAACAGGGGGTCTGGGGGGCGGTAGCCCCTCGATGGGGGGTTTGGGGGGCAACGCCCCCCAACGGTGGGGTCCGCGGGCTACTGATAGACCCCGGCCCCGACGGTAAGGCCTCTTCATGATTTGGCCTTCCAACTCCCTGAGTGAAAACACACTTTTTGGTGTTTCGCACCCGAAACAGTCAGCAGACTACACAGTCCAAATTTCTGAAACCATATGAAAATGCAGCCAGTTTTCTTAAACCATCTAATGATGTCCAGATTTCTAATCAATGTAGCCCACAACCATCTAAAACCAAGCAACAGATCTGCATAACAATTGCTTTTTTGATATCCTTTCACATGATACCCATATTGGCAACTATACCAAAAAAAAAAAATTGCGAAGCAAAACCAAATAGATATAATGGCTCTTTTAATCTTCTTAGAAAAGAGTGTAAACGAGGCCATTGTGAGAGTTAACATTGATATAACGGGACATTTAAAAAAATTATATTAGTCCATGGGTACTTTAGAGTTTGACAAGTGGTGGTCAACAAATGCCATTCATGGCCTAGTGCACTCCTAGTTTACCATAATCAAAACGAAAAGCCTGAAATGTTAGGCTTAGGTGCAATTAGGGTTTCGGGGAGTTGCAGTAGCCATATAATAGCGAGGGGCGAGAGAGATGTATGCTGCGAGAAGGGGGGAGAGAGAGAGAGAGAGAGAGAGAGAGAGAGTGAATCAGCCTTTTCTCGAATGATTTGTGCGATGTCAAGCGGTTCGGCTCTGGCAACCCGCCTTATGACCACAACAACGGAGCTGCCTGCGATGCACATTTCAAGATCTGTCTCCTTCCTCACATCACAACAACAACAATACTCTTACTATTCCTTCCTGCACACCTGCCCCAGGATCGCTACTTTCACTCCAACAAAACAACTCAAGCTTCTTGCGAGCACAGAAAGGATTAGTGCAATGGCATCTTCCCATGTTGAGAAGCTAAGTCCCAGTTCCGTTTCTGCAGAAAATCCTGTTGAATGTGGATCTAGTGTACATGATGCTTCTTCTTCGTCTTTGGAAACACAAGCATCAGCTTCGCCAAAGAAGAGGCCAGCAGATGAGAATATTAGAGATGAGGCTCGCAGGCAAGGGCTGGGAGCTCCTCGCTGCACATTCTCGGCAAAGTATGTTCCATTCTCGCCTTTTGAAGATACAGAGGAGGAGTATTCCCTGGATGAGATTATATACCGGAGCAAAACGGGAGCTTTGCTGGATGTGCAGCATGATCTAGAGGCACTGAAGAAGTATGATGCAACGTACTGGAAGAATCTGTTTGATTCGCGTGTGGGCAAGACATCGTGGCCCTATGGATCTGGGGTTTGGAGCAAGAAGGAGTGGGTTCTTCCCCAGATCGATAACGACGACATCGTCAGTCTCTTTGAAGGAAACTCCAATTTGTTTTGGGCAGAAAGGTTTGGGAAAGAAATGCTGCAGATGAATGATCTGTGGGTTAAGCAATGTGGGATCAGCCACACAGGGTCTTTTAAGGATTTGGGAATGACGGTCCTGGTAAGCCAGGTTAATAGGCTAAGAAGAATGAAAAAGCCTCTCTTAGGAGTGGGTTGTGCCTCCACTGGTGACACTTCTGCTGCCCTCTCTGCATACTGTGCTGCTGCCGGGATCCCGGCAATTGTCTTCCTTCCTGCTAATCGCATCTCCATAGCGCAGCTTGTGCAGCCAATTGCCAATGGGGCCTTAGTGCTAAGTCTGGACACAGATTTTGATGGATGCATGCGCCTTATAAGGGAAGTAACGGCAGAGCTGCCCATCTACCTAGCCAATTCCTTGAACAGTTTGAGGCTGGAGGGACAAAAGACTGCAGCCATTGAGATTTGTCAACAGTTTGACTGGGAAGTACCAGATTGGGTCATTGTGCCCGGAGGAAACCTGGGAAATATTTATGCATTTTTCAAGGGCTTCCACATGTGCAAGGAGTTGGGCTTGATTGATCGAATTCCTCGTCTTGTATGTGCGCAGGCAGCAAATGCCAATCCCCTTTACCTCTACTACAAAGCTGGCTGGAAAAATTTTAAGGCCATCAAAGCAAGTAATACATTTGCATCGGCAATTCAGATCGGGGATCCCGTATCAATTGATCGAGCAGTGTTTGCCTTGCAAAATTCAGATGGAATTGTTGAGGAGGCTACTGAAGAGGAGCTCATGGATGCTTGTGCACAAGCTGATTTAACTGGCATGTTCACTTGCCCCCACACAGGAGTAGCTTTAGCTGCTTTAATAAAGCTTAGGAAAAATGGTGTTATCCGTGCGACCGATAGAGCTGTTGTTGTCAGCACTGCACATGGGCTGAAATTTACTCAATCCAAAATAGATTATCATTCCAAGGCAATTGCCGATTTACCTTGCAAATTTGCTAATCCGCCTGTGCAAGTTGCCAACGACTTTGGTGCGGTGATGGATGTGCTACGTAGAGAGCTCTCTTTAAGGTGAGCTAAATCAATATCATTTGTTGCTATGTGATGAGCTTAGCTTAGAACAAGCAGGAGCACTTATTTTGCGTAGAGAGTTTTCCCTTTTGCTGGTTGATGGGGTGTTGTTCCTGAAACAGAAGAGGGTTACATACTTTACACTAGGGATAAGGTCCCACAATAGCCGACTTCATCCCCTTCTGTCCTTTCAAATTGCAAATTTGCAACTGTTTCAACTTTTATTGCTGGATCTAGTTTTTACCATTTTGTAATACAATCAGTTCGCTTTTCAAAACAAGTGATTGATTATGTTATCTTATTGCTAGGTTAAAAGCAGCTTTACTACCGTTTCAACCTCTTCTTTTTTGCGTATTTCCAGTTCGTGTTCCAGTTATAAAAGTCTGGATGAGCTGGTTTTGCCATTGTGCATGACAAGTATAAGGTTTCCAAAAAAATATTTCTCCTTAGTGTATGCAACCTTTCAAAGTTTACAGCTTTCTTTGATGGATTCATTACGTAGTCGGACTCTTTTAGAACAAGTTATATTGATTTTGAATATGTTGTAGTGAGATGAGGCTTTTTTGAAGGATTCCATTATGGAATGTGATGCAGCTAAGGTGGCCATTTGATTTCTTCAAGGAGTTGAGGTTTCAAGATTTATCATATCTCAATCTTATTGAAGGTGAGGTTATGTAAGCTTAACTAGCTATTGATTTAGTGATACCAAACCGATTCCTAGTTGTGAAACAGCAAGTAATAGAGTCCATGAGAGGAATCATTGGCAGTGCTTCAAGGTAACCATATGACGATCTGTGAAGTCACGGAAGTGGTAAGTGGTATCTTACAGCTTAAATTCTAATCTGTTCTTATATATGCAAAGTCGGAAACATAATGCACAAATACTAGTCTTGTACAGATGAAGAAAATATGTCTGGGAGTTCTTTATAAGAAGTTGCAAGTTTGAAAGAGTTTCATGAAAACCTGTAGAAAGGCATTTTCATTTCCTTAGTACATCTTTATATTCAGCCCATGGGGTTTGTGTATAGTTGTGGACCTCAATTAAGTCTTGAAAGGTGTGAAACATTGACCCTCTTAAAAAGCAATCAGGTGATTTACTTTGATTTGTAACCAATATTTACTATTTGAGAGCACTTGGTGATACCCTACTTATCAAAAAAAAAAAAGTTCGAAGTCACGATCATGAGTTAAGTCAGTTGATGGTTGGATATCTGGGATCGACATGTTAGTTTTTTTGGGACTGGCCATTACTAGAGTTTATCATTTAATGCTTAATGTTCAATTTTATGAAGAAGCAAATTGTTCTGAATCTTCTTTTTCTTAGTTTGATTGTATATCTTTGTGCATACAAATGTGTATATTTGGTATGGTGCATCTGTCCACCAGCCATGCTTTTTAGTTAGGTTTTGAGCAACGTGATATATATGTTCTTGGTGTCTCATGAGGAAGTAGGGATATCATCTGATTGGCATTGCTCTTTTGTACTATCCTTCATCATGATTGAGGGAGCCATTTGGACAATTTCTTATTAAAGTTGTTAACAAAACATGAAGCTGTCCTAATTTCAGTTAGTGATTCGCCAAATCATTCTTCGATTCTAGATATGGTTCCATGAGGAGTGACAAAACCATGATTCTTGGATCCAAGATGGAGGAGCATACTAAGATAAAAGAAAAATTTTAGACTGGATTTATAGACAATTGTCTTTGACCATTGAGAAAATTTGTCAAGATTTCTAAGCATGGTTTGAATATCGTTTTTATTCAATCTTGAGTATGCTCTTCAGGTTTGGGGAAATGATATATGTTGAAGATTATTTCCTTCATTCACGAGCGATTTCTCACATAAATTGACTTTCGCTCTGCTGTGTTCAAGCAGGTGAAAGCTAGTGTGGACATGTTTTTTGCATTTCACATCTCCTACACTGATTAAGTTGGTAGGGATGTTGTAGCATTTGGTTCATGCTCTGCACGAGGGAGTTGGACTCCATAAGATCAAGCCTTCCTTCATTATGTTGAGACTATTACTGAAATAGCATTGGCATGCAGATATCTTTAGTTTAAGTAAAGTTCATTTGATTATTATCTTATTTCAATAGTGCAACGATAAAACAAGCACATCTATTTCAGTAAAGGCTAGTCTAATGAGTAGAATTGGTTGAGAAGCCACATTTCATATGAAAGAAA
This sequence comes from Diphasiastrum complanatum, assembly GCA_029204225.1. NCBI lineage: Eukaryota > Viridiplantae > Streptophyta > Lycopodiopsida > Lycopodiales > Lycopodiaceae > Diphasiastrum > Diphasiastrum complanatum. The sequence continues at coordinate 51,886,541 of CM055093.1, forward strand.
TAAACACAAAGTCAGGCCCTTTGTTCATATGCGCTCATAAGGGTAGAGTGTACATATTGTGGAGCAACATTTTGAAAGGTGCGAACACCAAAACTAATCACCACAATAGAATTTTTCCCAAAGGGATAACGTGAGGTATTTGACTTTGAATCAATGAGTAGATATAAATTATTTTTAGCAATCTAGATGATTTTAGATAAGGTGAGTAAAGTATGTGGAGAAGTGCTTCAACAATTTTCATTGTGAAAATTATACGGCTTAAATTCCTACATTGTCCCAATTTTGTTTTGCAATAAAAGAAATGCATATGCTACATATTATGTTTTGTTTTGCATATTGAGTAGATGCTTAAACTTGTCTACATAAACAAACAAATGGTATATTGCACACCAACTTAAGGTGAGAATTAAAGCCATTCAAGATATATAAAATGATATGCCCTAGAAACTAAAAGCTTGGAACATGAATGAAGATTTGAAAACATGATAAATCTTCTTGGGGTAAAAGCTTGTAATAAAAATTGCTCTTATCATGAAAAAGAAGATTCAATAAAAGCAATGAAGCGGCCCCACGAGATGTCCTTGCTCCATGGTATCCTTCTCTTAATTTCTATACCAAGATACTCACAAAAGATCCGATAGTCCAATTGTATCAAGGTTTTGCATATGACATTGTTCAAAGGGACATCATTGTCATTAAAAGAATATCAACCCAATCTAGCATTAGGAAAACAAAACACTCACTAAATTTGATTATGTCCATATGACCCCAATATGAAAATGGTCTCTCACATAACGGCAGTAGTACTCTATCAAATAACATCAAATAACATGAATATTTCTTTTTATTAAAGGGCTTAACTAATGCCACTAGATGAGGAGGAAGGGAAGACTCGGTCAATAAATTTAGAACATCTTTTGACAAGTCGACAATATGTTTAATTTTTTTGTTCATTTTCAAATCTTCTCAAAATGCATCCAAGTCATGCTTTTTTTTAAAGGGTGTAGATGGGATCAAAAGGCCTAGTATAATATACATGAGTGTGGTGGGATAGACAAACTCTATGAGGTGCCATTGTGTAGCATAGATAGAATTTAAGGCAAGATCAGTACGTATATGACATGTCTTGGGATGGAAAGAATTTGTGTAGTGACATTGTGCTATGGATATAATCTATGACAGTTTGTGTGAGGTATTGTGGAATGAATAGAATTTGTGTGTGGTGACATCATGGAATGCATAGAATCCATGGTAGGATTTGTTTGGTGGAGTGAGTGAGATCTATATGAGGCGTGGAAAGATGCATAACCTCACATCATGACATGCGTAGTGACTACTGACATCAAGAATATGGTCATCAACTAGATCTTTGTCTAATGCCAAAGATGATCCAAAATCGATGTCTCTTATATTGTTGACAAGATTATAAAAAATTGACATCAATGTATTATTTTACAATAAATGTGAATCTTTTGAAACGAAAAATGGTGAAGAGACCTATTTTTTAATCTTAAATAAAATCAAATATTTTAAAAAAAAATTGTTTTATTTTGCAAACATTTTAAATTTGGGATGGGTGATGGGAGGCATTGTAAAAATCTTGCATTCAAATCATTGAAAATACGAAAATAAAATTTTGCAATTTTTTGCTATGAGTAATAATTGTTAGAATAAATAAATTTGAAAATTTTGCGAAATTCTTATTTAAGACTTTTGCAAAACTATACAATTTGAAAGAGATCAATATTTTTCTGAAAATTTGTTTGCAATTCAATCTTAATATTCTAGCATTCAAAAAAAATATTACAAAATATAAAACTATGATAAGACTCAATACTCTGATTCTCATAAAAAAAATAGCATAAATTTTAAAACTGTAGCTTTGATTGAGACAAAAATCATATAATTGGAAAGTGCTCAACAAGACCTTTCCAATGACACCTACATGACATTTGAGCTACCATTCAAAAGTTACAGCCAATCAAATTTTCAAAAGACCCAATCCCTCTTCTATGTGCGGATAAAGGACCCTCTTAACCAAATATCTCTTATGTGCACAGATAGAGCACCCTCTGAGTGAGAGGGTTACACTCTATGGGCGCACAAAAGAGATATTAGGCTTTCTAGAAACTTTGGCTGTCTATAATTTTTGAATGATAGCTCAGAAGTAGGTCGTGGTTGTTGGCTTTCCAACGATATAATTTTCATCTCAATCGAAGCTACTATTTACAATCTATACTATTTCTTTTAATGATAAATTGCATATTATACCATGAATAACATGTTATTAAGGAGATTATTTTTTTCAAATTTAATAAGCTACATTATGTAGATTTCAAATTTGAGTGTTTTAATTGATCCATGTGTAAGAAAAATTTGAAAAAAAATACAAAGAGAATCTTTACAAAGGTTCTTTTTTGGATTCAGAACTCCTCTAATGAGTAACTGCATCTGTAATAACAAAATACACTTGATCTACAACCTTTGCTAAATCAACCTCATCACTAATAGCAAGTGGCTGAGGCTCTTTGCAAAGAGGAGCAATACCATTTTCATATGGTCTTATCTTATCAACCTACTAAAATCCATTCAACAAAACTAAAATCCTCGTCAAATGCATTTTAACACTAGAGTCGTCACAAAATGTGCACAAAAGTGTGCATTTCAAGCACATTTAAAAAAAAATCATATCTCATAAACTATGATGTATCACATCAAATCCTTTCACATGTGAGTTCTTCATATACTGATTAAAAATTTTGATACCTTCATTTTGAGCAACTTATATGTACGATATGATGTGTCAAACATGTGGGGTTACTGATGAAACTTTGATATTTTCATATATGGGACTACATTATTGTGAATTTACATTCAATTTGTAGCCTGCCTACTCTTTCGCCGACCGTCAGGTCTAGGTATTTTGCTAGAAAGTACCAACTGTTGGATTTACTCCTACTCTCCTAAATCCCAATTTTAATCTGCCTCCATTCATGCTACATATTTACTAACGTTGTCACGCAGTCTGCATATTTACACGCAAATTCGCACAGACGAAGAAAAAGGCAAATGAATCATGACATTGTGTTCTTTACACAGGTTATGGTGACAGGCGAAAAGGGGACACTACCTTACTGAATGTCAAAAGTGCCCTAAAAGCTAAGGCACCCTGTAAATCTTATCCTAAGGCCATTCGTAAGAGTGACACACTTTTGCATCATCACCAACATTCACTTCAGTACTAACTAACGTTGCACCCTTTTCACGCTCACCCTATGCAGCTGCGCTAACAGAGTGGACAACAACTGCAGCCACCCACGATCTCTTACAGACAACACATCCACTCTGTACTTTCACATCTGCACACCTGTAATATTATGTATATATATTGGATACCATATGAGTATTCATAATGCAACGAGATGAAGAGACAAAAGAGACTAAGAGAAGAGGTCTATTTTTTATTCCTCATTATAGACATAATAAGCTTCGTAGGGCACGCGAATTCGTCTGCTATAGTATTGTGTTCTACCGCATTATTAACATGTATACATGATGTACTTAATCTGATACAGCTCTTTGCTCTGCATTCAGATCTATGTTAATATTGTTATGCTTATTCTTCATTCTGTCTGATCTTTCTAGTTGCTCTTTTTGGTAATAGACGATTAACTTTTAGTCTTGTCTTTTGCGAATCATTCGCGACTAATTATCAGTCGAGCACAGTCTAGCTCTCCGCGAATCATTCGCAACAGATAATTTGTCTTGCAATTCGCGACAAATTATTCATCTAGTGCTTCATCCATTAAACGTTTGGCTATGTAATCTAAAATGATTGTGATTTCTATCACTAGATTTTTGTTCATTCTTATAGACATAGTCATGCTTAGGGAGAGAGTCAAATAATTCATTCCACTGCGCATGAACATTTTCTGTTCGAGTTTGCTTCTCATTCGTTTCTTGTTCGAGTTCGTCATTTATTCTTCCCCCCTCTCTCCCAACATGGTACCAGAGCAATTTTCATAGCTTGATAAGCTTTCACAGTACAAGACTCTACTAGCCGATAGAGTAATTGTTTTTTCTTGTTCTATATTTTTCGAGTATCAGATTCTCATACTTAAGTCACTGATAGTTTCTCCTATCACTTAGACTAACTCTTCCACATGGATTCCCAAGGAAAAGCCAGTCCTATCATGGACAACCTTGATGGAGCCAATTACCATCTGTGGAAATTTAAGATGAAAACTGTGCTAATGGCAACCAGACTCTGAAATCTAGAGAGAAGCTATGGACAAAGAGTATTCCTCTCTGATCAAGAATCAGACATGGTCATTAGTCGAAGCTCCTATTGGCTGCAATATTATTGATTGCAAAAGGATCTTTAAGATCAAATATAACGCCAACGAAGTGATTAATCGAAGGAAGGCTAGACTAGTAGCACGAGGATTCACCCAGATCCCGAATGTCGACTACAGTGAGACTTTTAGTCTAGTCGTCAAACATTCGTCGATCCGAATGCTCCTGTCTTATGCTGCAACTGTCGACCTCTAAGTACATCAACTTGATGTACAAACAGCTTATCTGAATGGAGTTATACAAGAAGATATCTACATGATCCAGCCCGAAGGATACATTCTGGAAGGCATGAAAAATCATGTCTGTAAAGTCCACAAAGCATTGTACGCCTTGAAACAATTTGCCAAAGTTTGGTTTCAGAGGATCAACACATTCCTCATTGAACAAGGATTTAAACCAAACACTGTTGATTGCAACGTTTATTCTACAGCAATCCTTCATTATCATCACCTTGAATGTTGATGATATGTTGCTCTTCAACAACAATGCCAATATGGTCAAGGATTCGAAACAGATGTTGTTCTCAGAATTTGACATGACTGATCTGGGCAAAGTACACTTCTATCTTGGAATTCAAATCCACAGAGACATAGCAAATCGACTGATTTACATCACTCAACAAAGGTATCTTCATAATCTTTTTAACAGATACAATTTAATGAACTGTAAATTAGCTCACTCACCAATGGATCCAGGCCTGCATCTGTCAAAGGACCAATGTCCCCAGACCAAGCAAGAAGAGGAGCAGATGAGAGACTATACATATCGATCGATACTTGGATCTCTCATGTATGCAATGGTCTGTACAAGACTAGATATTTCTTTTGTTGTCAGCTCACTCAGCCAATACATGGCTAATCTTGGAATTACCCATTGGAAAGCTCTTATTCGAGTCATGAGATATATTCGAGCTACCATGGACCAGCGCATCTGCTATGGAGATGTCAGCAATGACAATCTTCATCAGCTCAGTGGTTATCTTGATGCAAGTTGGGGAGGAGATGTAGACCAACATCTGGATTTAAATTCTTCTTCAATGGCGATCCTATTTCATGGAACAGTCGTAAGCAAACCTCTATTGCACTTTCTTCTACTGAAGCAGAATATATTGCTGCTTCTCAATCTAATAAAGAAGCGTTTTGGTTGAGAAATTTGCTGTCAGACATCAATCTGTATCAAAACAGCCCTACAATTTTGTTTTGTGATAATCAAAGTGCTATTGCCTTATCATCCAACCCTAGATTTCATTCTAGGAGTAAGCACATTGAGATAAGATATCACTACATCAGGGGCAAGGTTCTCGATAGAGAGGTGAGCTTAACGTACTGCAGAACGCAGGACATGGTTGCAGACATTTTCAAAAAAGCACTCAATGTTAATGCACACAACATATTTTGTGCATTCCTCAGTCTGAAGATCAAGGCATTTACGGATCCAGATTAAGGAGGGGTGTTGAATTTACTCCTTCTACTCTCCTAAATCCCAATTTTAATCTGCCTCCATTCATCTAACGTTGTCACGAAGTCTGCATATTTACACACAAATTCGCATAGATGAAGAAAAAGGCAAATAAATCGCGACACTGTGTTCTTACACAGGTTATGGTGACAGGCGAAAAGGGGACACTACCTTATTGAATGTCAAAAGTGTCCTAAAAGCTAAGGCACCCTGTAAATCTTATCCTAAGGCCATTCGTAAGAGTGACGCACTTTTGCATCATCGCCAACGTTCACTTTAGTACTAACTGACGTCACACCCTTTTCACGCTCACCCTATGCAGCTGCACTAACAGATTGGACAACAACTACAGCCACCCACGATCTCTTACATACAACACATCCACTCTATACTTTCACATTTGTAGCGGCCTTGTGTCCGGTGCAGATTGAGCTAACCATTCGAGCTTCTCGTCTTGTAAGGCTTCAACCTCCATCCCCAGGCGCGTGTTCTCTGCTTCCAAAAGTGTAAGTTGCACCTAGATGGGGGCAAGCCATTGGGATGCTTCAGCTGTGAGCTCCCGCACCTTTGTGGAGGCCTCAGTCAGTGCTTTGGAGAGGCTTTGAATATATTTGCTTAGGCCCTCCTCCTAATGTTGCAGCTTGGCAATCTCCTGGTGCCTTGCTTGTTCGTGTTGCTGATCCAGAATCAGGTCTTGCTGCAGCTTGGTGAGGTCTACTCACAGTTGTGTATTACTCGTTGCCTACTGTAGTACCCTGCTTTCCAGAATAGCTTTGGCTGCTACCGCATCCAAGATGTATTTTCCTAGGGTTTGGTACGCCGTCGTTAGATCCGTGGGAGCAGTTGGTACACTGGCATTGGTAGGGGCTTGTGTTGTATCGGCCCCGACGACTTGTGGAATTCCATCGTCATTGTCTTCGATCAGGTTTTAATTTGTCCTGATGCCATCTGGGGCGATAGGGTCAGCCCGATCTGGTGATGCTACATAAATTGTTTGTACAAATGCGTCATCAGGCAGCGGTTGGCTGCCCTCGGCAACCTTTGGCGAAGCGGGTGGGGTGTGAGAAACAACTGTGGAAACATGGGTGAGGACGGTTTGTCCGAATGAGAAGATGGGAGGAACAGTGGGGAACTGAAGTGTGGTGTAGAGTATGGAAGAAGGTGAGGATGGAGCAGAAAGTGTCTGGCGTGGGGGTGGAAAATTGATAACTTGCATCCATGCCAGAGTGTCGGGGGACAATTGCAAAGCAGAAGGGTTGAATGTGAGAGGAGCAACGGTGGTGGCAGGAGTAATGGAGGATGCGATGGTGATGGATGGAACAGCGGACACTGGAACAGAAGTAGGAGTGGTATCAACAGAAGAAATGGGGATGGAGACAGAAACAGATGTGGATGGAATAGGAAGAGAGCTAGCGACAACAAAAATTGGAGTGGGGGGTTGCACGGAAGAAGAAGTGGCGGTGGTTGATGGAGTAGTTAGTGCTACAGTGGAGACATGTCTTGGTGGAGATGTGGATGTAGAGGCAGCGCCACACATTTGTTTGCTGGCCGTTGTGTTAATGACTGCAGGTTGGGAGGAGTAGATGCTTGAGATGGTGGGTAAAGGTTAGTATGTGGCACAAGGGTAGACATGAGAGATGAGCGTTGAAAACCGCGCACTTTTGCCTCGAGAAGTGTGCAGGCAAAGTTACACAATAGGGGGCCTGTTGTGATTCGCTCACGTTTGTTGGGTTTAATGGAGTTTGTTAGTTCTCGGATAAGGAAGCTATGCTAGTCGTATGGCACAACGAAGGGGTTAGAGAACTCCAGAAAGGATTCCACTATCTGATCAGCAGCGTAGACTGGATTCTGTCCTTGCAAAATGTTGAAATAACCAGAAAGTTATTCAACAGATGCGCAGCTGTCTGAATGACGAGTTCCGTGATAGCTTCTATCAAGTAACCATTGTTAGTCTAAATGGGAGTTTCTGGTGTGGTTTGGGCGACGAATGGTTTGATCAGAGATTTGGCATGACGATGGGAGATGGGTTGACGATCATCGGACATAATGCCAATGGTGATCATCGAGTCGGCGTTAATCCTGACCTTGTACGTGGTACCTTGGTACAGGAAGTGAAAACAAGCCTTGTCCTCATCCCAGGTGGCGTAAGCGTGAAGGACGAGGCCCATGTTAATCTCAGAATGAAAGAGTGCCAAGTAAAAACCCATTGCTTCAAGGAGTGGGCCGGCTGTCTGTAGCCATGGTTGGATCAGAGTGTCAGAGGGTAGAGGCCAAATCTACGTGGCCTCGGGGATGTCACGCTGGATCACCTGTTTGGCGCCAGAGTCTTCAGAGGATGAGGAGGCCATGTTAGCAATGATGATTAGTGATCGAAAAAGTCGGAAGAGTAGAAAAAATGGTGGAAAATGAAAAAAGATGTGGAAATAGTAGAAAACTGAGAATAATGAGTGTTGGATGGCAATGATTGTAGTTTAGAGTGCAGATCGGTGTTTAATATGAGCAGATGACAGCTGGTAGGAAGTTTGGTTGAAAACAAAAAACTTGGTATTTTCAGTGGAAATTTCGGCAGAGTTTCGCTAGCAAAGGTGACAAATGACTCGAATTCAGCCCTTATATAGCGGAATTTAGAGTGCGTATTAGGTGAAATTCACTTTCCCTTGCTCAGTTCCATCCAAATTTTGGCAGACACCTTCTTCACAACATTCTAAGACCTCAGGGAAGTCTGCGAGAGTTCAGAAGGTGATTTGACTTCCATGCAAAGGTTCTGCGAGGGTTCAGGCTGTCTGCGAGGGTTCAACTCTCGTAGGAAGTGATCTCTCGCACAACTTGTTCCTGTGATTGGATTTTCAAGATCAGACCATGTAGGCAGGCTAATTTCACTGCTCTAATTCCATTTAGGCACCTTGCAAGAGTTGGTAAGTTGATCTTGATGCTCTGCGAGGGTTCTGAAAATTTTGCTTCTGGAACTCTCGCATACACTACAAAATGATGATTCCTCTATCAGGAACTCTCACAGAGATTTTCATGAATGCATCTAGGTGAGATCTAGTGACTGTCCAATTTTCAAGAGCTATCTCCCAGGGGATCTCAAAAGATCATGAAAAAAGTGCTCCTTCAGAGTGTTTTTTGACGAGATCTTGAGATTTTCTGATTTTTAACTTTTGTAAACTGGTAATCAGTTTCATCCAGGCTTGACCTGACTGTTGGTAGTGCTTTGAAAGTTCTGATGGATTCTTGGTAGTAGCTCCCTCAGTCAATCTGATGATCTGCTTCCTTTTTCACCCTATCAGGATCTGGATCCTCCTTGGATTCTGATGGATTTCTTGCCAGATCTGGCTGAATCTTGATGGGTTTAGCTTGATTTGGCTTGATCTCCTTAGATCTAGCAGTGATGGCTGAGCAAATTAGCTTTTTGTAACGTGCCACCCCCAATCTGGATCTGTCTTACTGTGGTGGCCAGTACTTGTGCAACCGGCTACCGTTGATGGGTGTGTCAAAGGGCGTCCCATCAAGCTGTTCTAAGTTCCTGGCCCCATGATTAGGAATTGCCTTGATCTTATAAGGACCTTCGCCCATGAATTTTAACTTCCCCTTGATCACCTTGGTTTTATACATCATGACCAGATCTCCTAAACGAAGATCTTTCTTTTGTAATTTGCAATCATGCCAAGCTTTGCGTCTTTCCTTTTCAGCTGCCAATGCATAGACAGCTAGTAACAATGTTTCATATAAGACGTTGCACGGTGGCAATCCTTAATGAAGGAACTAAAAACTCTACTGGCATCACAATATCCTGACCATATACCAATTGGAAGGGCGTTTGATCAGTGCTCCCTTTATATGTTGTCCTGAATGCCCACAGTGCAGAATGCAACTTGTGTTCCCAATCTGATCTGCTAGCTTCAACTGTTTTTGTGAGCATGCTACACAGGATCTTATTGGATGATTTTGCTTGCCCATTACCACGAGGATAATAAGGCGTACTGGTTTTGTGGATCACGAAGAATTTCTCCAACAGGACCTTGATGGTCTCGTTGATGAAATGGCTTCCGTGATCACTGACTAGTTCCACCGGGCACCCGAAGCGCACAATGATATTTTCATAAAGGAACTTGGCAGTGGTCCTAGCATCAACTACTCTTACTGCCTTGGCTTCGACCCATTTGGTGAGGTAGTCTATGGCTACAATTATGTATCGAGCCTGGGAACTTCTTGTTGCAGGGTGAATTGGACCAATATAATCATTGATCAACAAAATCTAGTTCAGAAGAAATGGCTAATCCACAATCTAGCATGCTAATCAACAGAATATAATAGCAATGATCAAAGAATGAAAAAATACAATATTTCAATATATGAGCATTAGCCTCAACACGAGTTAGAGAGAGAGAGAGAGAGAGAGCTAGAGAGATAACAAGCAATATTTGTTTAGATCCAAAATGACATGAGATAGCTACAAAACTTTGGTTCTTCATTATCAATTGTGTGGAGAGCTACACATATTTATGGAGATTGAGGTAGCTCGAGGTAGAACCATATCTATCCATTCCAAAATGACATCTAGAGTCTATGTGACATTTGTTACTTGTCATGCATGAAATTCTACCAACTTTTTACAAGTGTACTAGTTCTAACTAGAAATGTCCAAATCATCATGCATGTGTCCAATAAACTTTGTGCATGCCTTGTATGTCACTATGGATCACTTACAATTAATGCATGTGAGTTGCCACGAGTTTCTACAAGCATAATCATGCTAATTCTATGTCTACAAACTATATGCAAGTTGCATTTATCAAACTAGACAATACATAACCATGTAGCTCGAGTTCTATGTTGGCCAAACTTGGCATTTTGCATTAATGAGCTACATACTTGCATGGTACAACATTTGTAGCAAGCCAAGAAATCAATTTGGATTGTTTTTCAATTTTAACACTCCTCCTAAAAATGATCTATATTCATTTGAACATGGATCTTGGTATAACTCCAAGGTTGGCTCTATGCTTGTTGAAGGAACTTTTGCTCAAAGGTTTGGTGAGCATATCTGCAATGCAAGATGATGTGTCGATGTGATTCAATTTGATTTCACCTCCAATGAGCTTCTCTCTCACGAAGTGATGTGCAACTTCGATATGTTTCCTCCTTGCATAGAATATCGGGTTGTTGGCAAGGGCTTGAGCTGAAATGCTGTCACACATGATCATAGGTATATTTTCTTCCATAATTATCTTTAGCTCCACTAGTAACCTCTTGATCCAAAGCACTTCCTTTGTTGTTGTAGTGAGCGCCTTGTACTCAGCTTCACATGATGAGAGTGATATAGTATCTTGCTTTTTGGAAAGCCAAGATATCAAGTTTCCTCCAAGATATATGACATAAGCACTTGTAGATTTCCGATCACTTGCAAAATTCGAGTTAGAATAACCAATAATAGAAAGATCTTCACTTTTATATAATGAACCAAAATCAAAAGTTGAAGATATATATCTAAGCACTCTCTTGGCCTTTTTCCAGTGATAAATTGAAGGATTTTGCATAGCCTGGCTCAACTTATGAACACTAAAGCTTATGTCAGGTCTAGTTATTGTGAGCCAAATTAAGGAGCCTATAAGACTTCTAAAAAGTGTGATGTCCTCGAAGGATCTTTCATCACCTTTGTTAGAGTCCTTTACATTTTGCTCCATAGGTGTTTCTATACTCTTACAATTCAACATATTGAACTTTTTTAACATTGAAAGAGCATACTTAGATTGACATATGAAAGCTTTATCTTTAAGAAAGTCAATCTCTAATCCTAGAATATAGTGTATTTTTCCAAGATCTTGCATCTTGAACTCTTTTCCAAGTGCAATCTTGGTTTCCTCAACTAACTTGATACAACTTCCTGTCAGAATGATATCATCAACATGAATAAGAAAGACGACAATATCTTTATCAAAAAACTTGACATATAAGGAAGGATCATAGTTACTAAGGTTAAATCCTAGTGACTCAAGAAAGGTGTTAAGTCGAGAATACCATGACCTTGGGGCTTGCTTTAATCCATATAAACTTTTGAAGAGCAAGCAAACTTTTTCCTCATCATGGATGAACCCAATAGGTTGATCCATATAGATATCTTCTTCTAGATAGCCATTTAGAAATGCATTAGAAACATCTAGTTGAAGAATTTGCCAATTGAAAAAACAAGCAAGAGAAATTATGATTCTAATTGACACCATCTTTGCAACTGGGGCAAATGTCTCCTCATAATCAAGTCCATATACTTGAGCAAATCCTTTAGCACAAAGCCTAGCCTTGTACTTGTTGATTGTGCCATCTTGATTATACTCGACTTGAAAAACCCATTTGCAACCAATGGTATGCTTGTTGGATGGAAGATCCACAAGTTCCCATGTATTATTGGCCATCAAGGCATCACAAATGTATTTTTGATCTTCATAGAATATCACATCTCTACTCTCAATTGTAGTTGAGGTAGAGGGAACATAGATCCTGTAAGCTTTCTTGTTGGATGCATATCCAACCATGATCCCTTTAACAGAATAAGGATCATCTCTTTTCCTTGTTTCCAAGGGCATATTAACAAAGCAAGTACAACCAGAAACTCTAAGATGATCTACCTTAGGTTTTTTCTGAAACAAGACTTCAAAAGGTGTTTTTCCAGCAAGAGCATTGTGAGGTAATCTATTGCACAAATAGTTTGCACAATTTATAGCTTCACCCCAATATTCAATAGGCAAAGAAGCTGCTACTCGAATGCTTTAGCACATTCACATAAAGATCTGTTTTTCCTCTCATCTACTCCATTTTGAGATGGAGAATAGGCACACGGAAATTCTCTCTTTATTCCTTCACCTTCACGATAATTATGAAACTTGTTGGAGATATATTCACCTCCTCCATCGCATCTTAAAGCTTTAACTTTGCAAGAAAACTGTTTTTCTACATAATCTTTGAAGATAAGGAAGTGATAAAAAACCATAGCCTTTGAAGAAAGTAGATACAACCAAGTGTATCTAGTAAAGTCATCAATAAAGGTGACAAAACATGTTCCACCACCAATACTTTTAGAAGAGGAAAAATGTACATCTGAATGTATGAGTTCCAATGGATAAGTAGTCTTTATAAAAGACTTCTGATATGGCTTTCTGTGTGACTTTGCAATGGCACAAGCCTCACAAGGCTTGAAATCTTTAGAAAGAGATTTTGGAAGACCAATAGCCTTCTCCTTCTTAATCATAGAAGACATAGATGTAAAGTTAGGATGTCCCAACCTTCTATGCCACAGCTCCTCCTTAGATAACAAAACAACTTCACAAAGGTTTGCATTCTCATAAGAATTCAACTTAAAAATTCCACCACATCTAGTTCCATCAGCAAGGATCTCATCTTTTCTCTTGATAAAACAAGTATTGGAGTTGAATTTTACATCACAACCATTATCAAGCAACTTTCCCACACTAATTAAATTCTTTGTAAGTTTTGGAATGAAAAGAACATTAGAAAGTGCAAGAACTTTTGAAGAAGCAAGTCTCAATGGAATGTTGCCAATTACTTGCAACAGAACCTTCTTCAATCTCTTTGGAAAGATTAGCTTGCTTGAATTGGTTTTTCTTCTTAAAGCACTTAGAGGCAAAGTGCCCCTTTTTGCCATAGAAGAAGCACTTCACTTTCTTCTTCTTGGTTTTTGAGTTAGAGGGATGAGATGTATCATCCTCTTCACCATCTTGATCTCGATCTTTGGCTTTGTCTTTGTTGTATGCTTGAGAGAATTGGTTCTTACTCCTTCCTTTCTGCTTGCCTTTGACAAAGAGGGCTTTGTCACTTCCACCATTTCAAGTTTGTTCATCCTGGAGAGTTTATAGCTTTGTCTAGATTCTTCAGAAATAAGAATTCCTTGGAGAGTTTCTAGATTAGGTAACTCCTCCTTAATAGCAAAAGACTGAACAAGATTATCATAGTCATCTCTGAAGCCATTCAGTATGACTTGAACTAGCTCAACTTGGTTAATGGTAACACCAACACAGGAAAGCTCTCTATGTAAATCTTTAACTCTCAGAACATAGTTAGATGCACTCTCTTCACTTCTTTGGAAACTTTGAAAAATCTGATTCCTAAAAGTGAGTATTCTAGAAGTATTATTTGCTTCATAGATGGTCTTCAGTGCATCCCAAGCTTCTTTGGTTGTAGTGCAAGACCCTATCTCTCTCAAAATCTCATAAGATACATTCATCTTAATGAAATGTAGAGCCATTCTAGCTCTTTTCTTATATTTAGGAATTTCAACCTATGTTTGAGGCTCCTCCTCAACACCAAGCACAATATCCATAACATCCTGGAGAATCAAAACAGACTCCATTCTTAACTTCCAAATTGAGTAACTAGAAGTGTTTAGTCTTTCATTGGCTTCTAGAAGATATCCTCCCTAAGATGCCATTATAATGAAGACTTCTTAGTTATTGGATTGAAATATGTTTGAGCTTGTTCCTATCAGACTTAGAGTTGCTGCTCTCTTTCACTATAGGTATTTTCAAGGTTGAACTACCTTCCTATGTGAAACACTTGCAACTATATATGAGATGAATCTCAAATATTCAACAAGACAAGTTATCTAGATCAGACACAAAAAGTGGTTTGAGCCACTTTGGCTGGTTTGAATCCTACTTTTGGCACGTGTGAAATGCTTCAAAAGAAAACACTATTGACACTCAGAAGGCTCAAAGGGTGTTCAAATACTTCAAACTCAGTCTTGATCTACAGTTTCTTGTGTTGGATGCTCAAAACAATGGATTCAGAACAAAGTATAATTGAATCAAATCAAAATGCTGTCACTCAGATTTTGGACCCATCCCTATCCTCTTTAAGAGCTTATAACTCTTGCTAGACACATCAAATTGATTTGGTTTCAATTTCTATGGAAAGTAAAAATCAAATGCTTTCCATCCAGCTATAACATTCTATCTTTGGATCTATAAGTAAGGAGAACAAAGGGATTGAAAAACTCTGATTTCACACATGCGGAATTCCAGAATTCCGTACTTCCTCAATTCAGGTCTAAAAATTCAGTTCAAGTCCGATTTGATCCAAATAAACTTCAGAGAAAGGTTAGAAAAAGTGCAAAACTGCTTTTTTGCTCGATTTAGCTCTCAGTTTCCTGTATAATCAGAGTTGTTAGCATGCAAAGCTTAATGTGGCTCTGATACCATGACAAAATTTCCAGAATTCACACGTGTGGGGAATGTCCACAAGAGTGACTGATCTTAATTAAGCTTTGTGATTGGCACTATAACCTGATTCTAGATTGATCAACAAAATCTAGTTCAGAAGAAATGGCTAATCCACAATCTAGCATGCTAATCAACATAATATAATAGCAATGATCAAAGAATGAAAAAATACAAGATTTCAATGTATGAGCATTAGCCTCAACATGAGTTAGAGAGAGAGAGAGAGAGAGAGAGAGAGAGAGAGAGAGAGAGAGAGAGAGAGAGAGAGAGAGAGAGAGAGAGAGAGAGAGAGCTAGAGAGATAACAAGCAATATTTGTTTAGATCCAAAATGACATGAGATAGAGATAACAAGCAATATTTGTTTAGATCCAAAATGACATGAGATAGCTACAAAACTTTGGTTCTTCATTATCAATTGTGTGGAGAGCTACACATATTTATGGAGATTGAGGTAGCTCGAGGTAGAACCATATCTATCCATTCCAAAATGACATCTAGAGTCTATGTGACATTTGTCACTTGTCATGCATGAAATTCTACCAACTTTTTACAAGTGTACTAGTTCTAACTAGAAATGTCCAAATCATCATGCATGTGTCCAATAAACTTTGTGCATGCCTTGCATGTCACTATGGATCACTTACAATTAATGCATGTGAGTTGCCACGAGTTTCTACAAGCATAATCATGCTAATTCTATGTCTACAAACTATATGCAAGTTGCATTTATCAAACTAGACAATACATAACCATGTAGCTCGAGTTCTATGGAGGCCAAACTTGGCATTTTGCATTAATGAGCTACATACTTGCATGGTACAACATTTGTAGCAAGCCAAGAAATCAATATGGATTGTTTTTCAATTTTAACAGCATTTGCATTTCTTGTTCCGCTGTTGTCAAGTTTACATGGGCCACTTGTTGATTGGCTGGCCCTGGTGGAGCAGGTAAGGCCATGCGTTGTGGTTGATTGGGTGCGTCGTACCTTGGTGCCACGTTTATCTTATCCACCAATCAGAGTGAGACAAATTTGTACCTATGCCGGAATACATTAACTAGTCTATCACTAGATTCAACGAATCATCATTAGCCCTGACCCTAGAATCTGTACCTGTGCCGAAATACATTAGATATTCGATCAATAATAATCATTAAACAAATAATAAACAAATGATAAATGGATTCATTGAAGAACGTGTACGAGGAGAATTATTAAAATCTCTTGCCATATTTAAGCACCGTAAAGATGAGATTTGTTCTTTTGAGATAATGGTCATTCAGAACATTTTCATTCCAATATAATTTTTCTACGTATCAGATATCGGATCAGCGTGCCTGGCAAAAGATGGTTATTCTCCATTTGGACTACGCGCATCGAATCGCTATTGCAAGAACAAAAATATTTTTGAAATTTTGGAAACTATTGGATCCCATTATGTATGCTCAAAGCTTGATTCGGTAGACTCTTCATACTGTCCAAAATTACGCAGAATCTATCGAGTCAAGCTCTGGTCATTCATATTCCATCCAATATCGGTTCAGCGCACGAGAATAGCACCTCTGGTTTTCACATGCTGTATATGCGCGTCGATTAGCTATCGGGTGAAATACTGGCTATCAGATTAGCGCACCTTTGGAGAAGACAGTGATTTTTCAGTTGGACTGCGTGCATTGAATCACTATTGTAGGGAAAAAAAAGAATTTTGGAAAATTTTCAAAATTATTGGAGAGTATTTTGCATGATCAAAGCTTGATTTGATAGACTCTTCATACTGTCCAAAGCTAAGGAGAATCTATTGAGTCAAGCTTTTATGATTCATATTATCTTCCAATATCGGTTCAACGCGCGAGAATAGCCTCTCTACGATTCACTATTACTCGCGCGCACCCATCCGCTACCAGCTATTGGCCTAGTTGAGCTCAGGTATCAATTTGACGTGCTCGACCTGACTTCTGATCATGGGTTCTCCTTCATCGTGCGCTGATCCGATATTGGACATTAATGACGCGGACCAAGCAAGCAACACGAGGCCACCCTGGTGGAATACCAATCTCAGGTGCGGGTCAGGGAAATCCACCACCACCACCTCGTCCACCACCACCTCCTCCTAGGCCAAGGGGTAGAAGAAGAGACCCACCCTGGCTCAAGGATATTCGAAAGCTACAGAAGACAAATAATCTTCTAATTCCGAAAGCTCACATACAGAGATCCATCAGAGACGTTACAAGAAATCTATCTGCAGATGTGAGATGGACGGTAATGGCAATTGAGGCACTACACACTACATATGAGGATTTTCAACTGAATTTTTTTTCAAATACTGTTGTTGCAGCTGTCCATGCCAAGAGGGTGACCGTCATGCCCAAGGATTTCAACATTGTGTTCAGGCTTTGGGACACATATGACAAATTTGCAGA
The DNA here is from genome assembly GCA_029204225.1 of Diphasiastrum complanatum. NCBI lineage: Eukaryota > Viridiplantae > Streptophyta > Lycopodiopsida > Lycopodiales > Lycopodiaceae > Diphasiastrum > Diphasiastrum complanatum. Next base: position 51,904,007 of record CM055093.1, read on the forward strand.
ATACTTTTGACCTACTCCCTCCTCTCCTCCAAAACAAGATTCAGAGAGGAGAAAATGAAAGTAATCTCAACCATCCCGGCTTGTTATTCGTATACAGAGCGGGAGTGTTTCAAAGAAGAGGAGGTCTCTTGACCCTCCAAATAAAGCGAGGGATTTTTCCAAGCCATCTCCTCTGGATGAGATTCTTTCTTCTAGGCATTCTCCTCCCAATTCTCCTCCTAAGTCCCCTTCTTCTCCTCCCAGAATTCCATCTTTACCTTCTCCTGCTTAATCTTCCTCTCCTAATAAATCTCTTCCTCCTACCCCCATAAATAATAGTTCCTCTTTTCCTGTTCTAGGAAATGATTTAGATGATTTTGTTAAAGGTAGAATCAATTTTGAATGGCAATTCTTTTTCTGATTTATTTGTATTACTTCCGTCACCCCCTACACTTGCCTTTGTAAATACTCCTCAATATGTACAGTATGACCAATTGTTAAACATGTATCTTAAAGCTTTAGGTTCTCGATACAGTTTTAGGATGACGAAGACCAATGTTGGTCTCTTCCTTTCTAGTTTGGATACAGGTGAATTAGAAAGTAGGGATAAAATGCTAGGTGACGATGTAGGAGGTGGGGCCATTCAGTATTGGATGGAGTTTTTTCAGACCCCATTGTTTATAGATGTAGCATTGTTTCCCCTTCAATTCATGGTTACATTTGATTTCCCTGATTTCAAAAGTCTGCACGATGATATGCTCCAATACGTCAGACTCGGGACTCCAATTCTCGTGCTGCCATACATAACAAAGTAAGTGTCTTTTTTTTAGATTTTATTATGTTGAATTTTTCATATGAATTTTGATTTCACATTGATTCATGAATATATTGTTTTCTGATTGCAATGATCATTGGAGCTTATATGTGTTGTCCTTATACGTCAATGATGAGGGTGTGTGTAATCCAGTTTGTTTAAAGATGAACTCTATTACACACACACACACACACACACACACACACACAAAATTGCCAGGAGCCATCTCTAGAAAATACTGGAACTCTTTCCAGTACCAAATGCAAAAGCATACACGAAGCTAAAAATTGTTGATGCAGAGGTAAAAATGTATCAATATCAATTCGACGCGCCCTTGTAGTTATTGTTTGGTTTCTTTTCATAAGGTGCGCGCTGATCCGATATTCAAACAATATTTTTTGGATATCGGTTCGACGCGCTCTTGTTTCCGTTGCAAATTTAATTATAACATCCTGCGTGTTGATCCGATATCTCATAACGTTAAAATTTGGATTCTGCAGTCCTCCCAGCGGGTTGATTCTGTCAGCTGTGGTTGGTATATAATGCCAAACTCTTTTTTAATTGGCTTGCACTACAAGATGGACTTCCAAATCTGGAAGAGGTAATCTTTAATTAATAACTTTTAATTGTGTTTTTTGTTTTTTTCATATTCAAATTCCTATTAACTGATCTTTGATTAATTACATTTAATTGTGTTTATGTTTTTTTTTAGTTTAAATGCCCGAAGGTCTCCCCATTGGAGATAATGCACTTCAGGCAGGAGACCATAAAACTTGTGATCGAAAATTCATATCCAATTGCAGTGGTCGAGTGTTCTCCACCCAAGCTACTTCCAACTAGAGAAATGGATTTAGAGATCATAGATAGTTCATACTGATTGAATATTCGTCTCACTTGATGCGGATGAGATACATGTACGGAAAATTTTAATAGAAATATATTTATAGTTTTTCTATGGTTGTTCTTACTTGTTTTTTTTCCTATTATTAATTCAGGGTATGATTCATTTATCTTCAATTTCTACGGTTTTCCGACATGCTTGTTTTTCATAGCCTTGGTCTGCCTTGCCTTTACCATGGTTTTTTTTTGGATAAGTTCATAAAGATGATCTGATCGAACGTTTGCCACAACCAATCCCAAACATGCGACAAACTTAGATTTGTTGCAGCAAAGCTTTGATCAGATCATATTCTGAACATATCCGAATATGCCAAGACAAGGACAATACAGACCAAGACAATGAAGACCAAAAATACAACCGATATATACGAGACATCAACAAGGACAAGCGTCGATTCGATATCTGATTGTAGTGGTCACTGGAGTTCAAGTGACTTAAGGTCTCCCCAATGGAGGTAATGCATTTCCTGCAGGAGACAATGAATCTTGTTATCAAAAACTCATATTATCCAGTTGCAATTACATTGTGTTTTGCACCATGGAAATGGAGATCATAGAAATGAAAGAGCCTCGTAGAAAAAGTGGTTCATATATTTTCAAAAATGATGTATACAAAAAAGAAAATGCTAACCTTAAAGAAATTAAATCTGAAAACTTACCATTGCATTTTCTTCTATCATTTGGATTTAAATCATGAATGTTGAGCACATTGTAAAGATAATCATGCTAAAGTAAAACTTCCGTGATAGATTGACCGGCAGGTGATACTTTAAAATCCATTATCCTGCCTTTCCAAGAGCTTCTATATATGTTATCCGATCTTTTTCTTTTTCGGAATGAGCCTTTTGCAGAGGGATGCATCAAGATCCATTGATATTTTCGATATATTCTTGGTATCCATTGATCTTCTGCATTTTTTTCATTGCAAATATTGATTGCATCAATGGATCCTCTTGGTCTCTGATTATGTGTAGCCATTAGTCGAAAATACGAGTACGCAAGCTGAGAACGGAGAGAATGTAGAGATTGCGAGGTAAACCTAAGAATGACAATCCAAAATAAGAGATAGAATGAAGAAAATGAGAGGTGTACCTATGAATGACAAGAAGTTCCTAAACTACAAGGATTAGTTAACTACAGTTTACGACTATTGACGTCAAATCAACCTCGAGTGTACAATGATGGATAGCATAAGAGTATTCGGGCAGTCACTGTGGTCCAATCACAATTGTTTGTTATGCTCGGCGGGATATTTGAAAATCACGAAAATTTGGCCGGGAAAGTTAAATACAATTTTCGTCCGTCAACCACTGTTACAGTTCGTCACAGATGGACACCATTCATTGGGACACATAAGCGTTGAAAGCGTGAGAAGTCAAAAACAACATCTTGACAAAGGGACCATTTTGAGTTCTAATATCCCCTAATGTGATCATTGTGAAGATCTAGCTTCCACACGTATGGTACGACCTTCCGTATGGCCTGTAGACAACAAATAAAGTTTAGAACACTTATTTCATTTAGATCCAAAAGGAAACAAAGTACATAGTGGTAGAAGTCGAGATAGCCTCTTAGCTCTCAAAAAAGTTTCTAAGCATTAGTATGGAGAGATGATGATACATAGAAAAGATCTTCCTCACCTCGAGTTAGGCGAAAATCCAGCATGTAATAGGAAAGATGATTGAGCATTTTTGCCCTGATTTGTCATTCTAGCCTAACTCTTGAGTTTTACCATGTTGGTGGCTAGATAGTTGGTCCTATAATGTAAGAATCATCACCAAACAAACTTGACCAACCCTACGGACATGATCTAACCTACTCTAGTGTAGATTCACATGTGGCATCACAACCTCACACGTGTGGGACCCACCAATATACATATTTACATGGTTTAATTAAGCTAGATTTCCCAATTTTGGCAAATTTTCACACCTTGATCAAGTTTTTTTCTCTTGTATGTCCATGAACATCTAATTGGAATCAAGATTGAACCTTCCTATAAAAAAGAGTGTGCCTAAGAATCACAAGGTCTTCTAGCCACTTTCCTAACGTTAATTGGAGCCATACAAATATCAAATGTTTTCCTCTCGTATGTTCGGTGCACTTGATTGGAATTGACTTCCCCAACTGCAATGTAGGGATAGGACCTTGCATTGTAAGGTCCATGTAGGTATGCCATTTGATAGGCACTTTCCCCCTACCAAGAAATTCACAAAAGGCACTACCCCACACACAACTAAGAATCGCTACTCAATAGTATGAACAAGAGATGGATGATGGAATAAACTCCATGCTATCCAAATGTAAATGATTCACTCACAAGATTCTTTCACGTTCTTAAAAATGATCAAATCTTGCAAAGTTTGTCCTTCCTCATGAAATTATGAGTTGAGTCTGTGTTTGCCCGAGTCCCTAATGACAAAGTTGCCATGAACCATTTTATGAACTTTAAAAGTGACCTCACTTATTTTATTTTTTTTTGGCATATTATCAAAATTTGATAGTGACATTAATGACCTATGTTGTTGGCATATTTTCAGAATTATTGTCCATAAAAAAATTTCACAAGAACTTTGTGCTTGTAAAGAAATATGAGGGGAGACATTATAACCCACAAAGAGGCATGAGTAAGACTCAAAAAAAAATTCAGCCATTAAAAGGGTTGCTCTCACCACGATTACACTTGAGAAAAAGGTCTTTTTAGTAACCTTTGCACTAGATTGCCATAGTGTTATGGCCATTGCTGTTTTATGGGGTGCAAAGGTCACTTCAAATACCATTCCCCATACATCATGGAAATAGGTTACACTATTATTGAATGGTTTCCTCACAAGCAAATTTACCTTGGAATAGGACATGAATATTCCTAGAAACCAGCATTTACCTTGGAAGAGGACATGAATATTCTTAGAAAGCAGCATAAAAAAAATAGGGAAGATTTTAGAACTGAGAATCCTGATCCATAGAGGATTGTCTGCACGCCTCATACGATCTTAATCGGCTGCGTGTGAGCGTTGACACTTTCATGGATGCCATTTACATATATGTACACTTGAATTCAGAAAACAGCCTCCACCTATCAACTACAAATCCTCCATGTGTCTACTGAAGAAAGACATAGACAAGAACTAGACTAACCCAATAAATTTCTCGTTTGGAATGCACCCCCTGTAACAAGCCACTCAATTTTGCAGTATAAGTTGCAAATGTGATTCTGACCCCCTCATCAGAGACGGGCCCAATATGAAAAAAGCTAAGCCTTAACTTGATTCTTTTTCTTTGAGAAGAAAGACGTGATCCGAGCAAATAACTTCAATTTCTTTGGAGCAGCTTGCTTGTTATTTTCTGGGTAGAATTTCTCTGCAGGAGGTGGCAATGATAACTGAAAAACCTCAGCAAAATGGTCTGTTTTAACGTGGATTTTCTCAGGAGTTTCTGGGAATGCTAATCTTCCACTGTATCTTGGGCTTGGAGTAGCTACTGCTATACTATCTGCAGCCCGACGCCGTCCATTCTCGGCTCTCCATTTTCTCAGCTCACCTTCTACAGCAACTTTAGCCGCCTCAGCTTCCTCTGCTTGCAGCAATGCTTGTTGCTTTTCTGACTTTATTGCCTCCATTTCTGCCATTGCTCCTTCAAATTGGTTTAGGAGCTCCTGCTGGGCAGCCTTTTCTGCCTTCAGTAGTTGCATGGCTTCTTCAACTTTCTCTGTTGCCAGCTCTTCCGCTTCTTCCAGCTTTTTATGCAAAGAATCAAATTGCTCTTTGTCAACAGTTTGAGCATTTGGTTCATTTTGAGTCACATGCGGCTTTTTTGGTTGTGATAGATATTTGATTTCCTTAAGGGCAATTGCTTCAGATATTTTGGCTACTTCGGCTTCTCTGTACGAAGCTTGCAGGTTATACTCTCCGGTAATGATGGCAGCTTTGGCTTGCCTTGCAGCTATCTTAGCATTGCTAGCTTCTTGAATAGCCTCCTTATGTAAAACCTTTGCTTTATCAGCTTCTACAGACATATCTTGAAGACCAATAGCAAAGGCAGAAATCACCTCCTTTGATGAAATTTCTGCTGCCAAAGCTGCTGCTGTATCAACCTTTACCTTCTTAATTTCACCTTTAGTAGCAGAAACCAGAGCTAATGCAGTTTCCTGTCGGTATAGAAGAGCTTGAAGTTCAGTCTTAATGATGTTCCATCTAATCCTTAATGACTCTATGGTAGATGAAAGTGTAGCGTTTTCATTCACTGCCTTTTCCAGTCCAGTTTTAACCTCTTCCAGCTCGTCAACCTTTGATCTTGTGTTTTCAGCAGCAAGTACCTCTCCAATCCTTGCTTTCTGAAAATTTGCAAAGGCCTCACTTGATTTCAAATCCGTCTTTCTGGAAGAAACATTCGACTTTTGTTCAGCTTTGCTGGTGCCCTCCAGAGTCTCTCTCCATGTATCTGGCTTGGAAGTTGTCTGCTTTCTCTGCGACACAGAGGATTGTATAATTGCCAGTTCCACGATCAGACCTTTTGTGGCATTTTGTGAATCCTGGCGTGATTTGGATTGTGCTTCCTCAGAAAAAGTTTGCGTAGATGCAAGGTTTGCTGCAACAAGCTTCTCTTTCAATCTGTCCTCCAATAGATCCAAAGCTTTTTCTAAAGCTAAATATGCAGTATCCTTCGCTATTTGGATTGAATTCAAGTTGTCCATCATCTCCTGAGTAGGAGGTAGTTCAATTTGCAGCTTCTCAATTTCTTTTTTAGCCACCACCAGATCCTCAGAAACGAACGTGAGCTCTTGCTGTGACGTATGTGACGTACAGTGCCTGTGCCCTGTAGATTTGTCAGAATCTGGGAGAGTTTGAAAGAAATAAGAGGGGTCCTCTTTCTTGGTTGCTTCAACTTCATCTTGCCTTGTATTCTGCCCTTTAGATCTGTCAGCTTCTGGATGACTTTGAGATGTGTCAGTGTAATCCTTGATTGCCGAATTCTTTGCTGCTACAGCCTTTTCAAGCCTAGCTTTTACCTCTTCCGAAAGCTCTTTTTGACTCGCAACCTCGTTAAGTGTCTGAGCTTCAAGAGCTTCTACAGAATGCAGCATCTCCGCACTAATCTTCAATTGCATCAGAGTATGCTGAAGGCCAGAATCACCACCAGCCTCCTTTATTTGAAGATTGACATCATTATCTGCTTGCGTCTATGCCAAAAAGGTCCACAATTGATCAGAAAAGCCTATCAGGCTTATACCACACAATCAAGTGTTGTATAGATCCCAAAACATACCTTCCAGCACAAATTGTCCTTTTACATAAGTAGAAATCAGAACGAACAACTTTTTACGACCTTTAAATAATTCAGGCCAGTACTTACATCAACAGTTTCTGCAGAAACAGCCTCCGCTTCATGCACATTCTGATGTGATATTGCAGCATCTATGTCTCCTCTTTCCCTTTCAGGAAAAAGGGGCAAGTTCTCTGCTGCCATAGGTAACTACTGGAACTGATTAAACCACCACACCTGCAACAGAGACACAAGTTTGCTTGTGAAATGCCTAAAGGACAACCGCCACTGGCAATCTGGCAAAAGTAGTGTCTACCAGATTAAATAATCCTAACCCAAGGAAAAAAAACGGTGTACACTTCATTAATCTTCAGTCAAACTAAGCCTTCGACCTTACAAGCCATTGATATGCCATTAAGGCTCTGTAATTTAAGGAGTCTTCCAACAACCCTAAGAAGACCGTCGCAATCTTAAATGTCCCCTATGTACTTTGCGGAACAGATTGTTCAGTGACCTTTCCACCACGTAAAAATAACTGTAAAATGACAGCAAGGCCATGATGCTCGAGCCGAGCTATAGCCACCACTGAAACTAGTAGAAAGGCCACAAAAACTCGCTTTCCAAAACAAGTAAAAGATTGGTGAAGCCTTTAACTCGATGGCTGAATGTTTTTCTTTGGCACGCCTTTTGACTTTTCAATCTCCTTCGACTTCTTTATGAACCTTTTTATTATCTGCTGCTGTCAAAAAATGAGTCATGTCCCTCTCATAGGGCGTCATCATCCTTCAAATTTTTTTACAGCATGCTCTGAAAAAGAAATCATATTAACAATGCACACAAGGCAAAATCTGTACAGATTCCATTGATATACGGCATTGCATCCCTGGAATGCTGATCCTCAATTCCTCAAGAAACAAATTCTTTACAAAGTTTAGACCACCTCAGCAACGTAAAGTAATGCTGTGTGTCAATCTTTACAACTCGTGCGTAAAGACATTATTCACATTAAACTCCTAAACAGCATCATACTCCAAAATTGGGTCAAATCTTTTTGCTAAACAACAAGCATCCACAGCTTTAACACCAGCTAAGCTTTGAAAATATATATGATTGTGAACCCATAAATCGCTAGCAAAATCTTTCTGGATAATCATTTCAAATCTACTGAGTGAATTTTCATTTGGTCGTTTGCCACGGTCATGTCCCAGTGTTATGCCGTGGGCAGTGAATTGTTTTAAATCTTGTGTGGCGAGGCCATTTAGTACCTTGATGTTCTAAAACACTATTACCTACTGAGAAAAAATAATCTAGTGACCTTTCCACCAGTTAAAGGTCGATAGCGCTATGAATGAAGTCACAGTGAACCTCACAAAAGTTTAATACGGATTCAGCTGAACAAGACATGCTGCCTCGGAACATGTTACAAAATAATGTTTTAAGAAATGCAAATCCTTCACTCAGCTTTTACTTTTTGAACCTTTCACTTTATTTATTGTGATTTTCACAAACATTTGAAGACTCTTATCAGTCCATCTGGTTTATGGTGTCCCTTTTATTGGATTGTGTTTACTATAGGGAGTGTCATTTGGATTCATACTTGAAAATTCTCAGCCAAAATCATCATCTGTCATCAGCAACTCCCTTGCAGAATACTGAAAATCCTCAAGAATCCAAAGCTTTCCAAAACCTGATCTAGATTTCTGAACATTTTCAAGCCTTCTCTCTATCTTTCCATTAGCTAATGTAAAGCTCTCATGATCTTGGTTGAGATGAAACCCTAACAATGACCAATTCAGGTGATGCACTCCCTCAACAACAAAATTAAGTGGATGACGATCCAGCATTTAAGCTTTCAACACAAGTTCAGTATTGTTGACTGTTACAAATAGCATCTAAAGAAAAACAGTGTAAACTTTTATGGAAGACATATCATAATCTGTACAACATGATGCTTTGATTATTTCATGCAATCTCTCTTCATATCCTTTCCTTTGACAGAAATTACTAAAGAAAGAAGGATTAAGGTTGAGTAATAGCTAGAAATTCTTATTGTGATTACAATTGGACCTATACTATAGCACAGCAGATCAAAATATCAATAAGGAAAATACTGAGGTTCTATTTAACATGGAAAACATAAAGTGTACTTAAAAGCAACATCAGATGAATCGCGAGCAGTAAATGAAGAGGCAAACTCACGTCCAAGATGGAGCAAAAACGGTAAGAAGCGTACCTCAAGCTACGTCAAAGGGGTACAATGATTTAGATCATTCCAATCATGCCACGGAAAACTTCTTCTCACTGTCCACAAAAACACACGCATCATCAGCTAATAAAGCAAAAGAGCTGTAATGGAAGGGAAGATATACTATGTTGTATTCAGATCTTCTAATCAAACAACCACGTTCTGAATGGATGAAAGCTGTTCAAAATCGGATCTATGCAAAGAACAGCATTTTAGTCGGTGGACAGCGTTTAATAGTTTTGCAGGACAACAAACCTCATGCATAAAACCGTTTTGGAAATTAAGCCTCGTCATGTCAATTAAACAGATAAAAGAACAGGCAAAGAAAACTGGGGTTTTTGAAAGTGCTCTTGTTATTAACCACTTTCCAACAAACTGAAAGAGCAAAAGCACGCCAGATAACACACTTACGAAACTCGTTGACTGTAATTTGCTGCAGTGCTCAGATTGAGCCGAATAGGAAAAATTCATATATCAAAGCCGCCAGACGCAGGCTCAGTTTTGTAGTAAACAGAAATATTTCTTGATTATAACAATTGATAGCACATCCAAAATCTGGACTACGAAGAGGCTCAAAAGGACCTGCACCTTGTAATTTTACAAGTTACAGACCTAAAGTCTAAAGAATTTCTAAGCCACGCACGATCTTTCAACGCTTGCTCCGAGAAGCTATGGTTCAAGGCGTTTAAGGCATATCTATCAAATTGAAAACACATCGAAATAGTGAAAAATAAGGGAAAACGTGTAACCTTTCCACATTTGCTGCAACCAAAAAGCTCTTCCCGGTTTGGTGGCAAGTTTCCGTGGATGAATTTGCTCGGAAGATCATGAACAATAATAATTAAGAATCCTACACTAATTGCTACCTTTTACAAGTCAACCAACGGTAACGCACACTTCTACTCCTCAAATAAAAAAGAATAGAAGCTAATTACACACCACTGAATAGAAAAATATCACGATGTGCGAAACGAATCCTCCATTGCCCTTCTCCTGCGCCGAGCTCGTGTTGCCATCCATCATAGCCATCTCTCTCTCCCTCTCTCTCTCTCTCTCTCTCTCAGAACTGTTCGCGATGGGACCGGCCTTCAGCGTGTGACGAGAATTTTCTTCTATTGACGGGTTCGAGGCTTTCAACTTGACGAGACCTTCGGATTTCATATGATTTAGCATTTTTTTATTTTTTTTGGGGGGGGGGCACAGGCCGCTAATACGATGATGATGTGCCAGGACATGGCCATTCAAAAATAAACAAAAATGACTCTGTTCACACCGTTAACATGTGACTACCCTTAACTACAATTTTAGTTCTTGTTAATATCAACTACTTATATCAATATAAGTGCTATTTAAATAACCTTATACTGAAAGAGTACTGAGGCCACTAGCCGTGGAGATGGCCAAATGTATGCATCCTTGAGCAATGGCAACAAGCATGGGTAGATGTACATTGTAATCAGTGAGAACAATAGAGACTACATCCAGGCCTTTTCAAACAGGTAAACATAGAATGTTATGGAGAGTTATACACTAATCTTAACGAGAGTTGACAACATTAGATAAACATTGTACTCCAATAAATAATTATCCTTGCTTTTATTAATAAAAGATGGGAAAAGTCATGACCATACAAGACGATTAAAGTATATAAAATGATACCGCAGAATGGCAAAAATGAATTAAGCTAATCAAAAGCTTAGTAAAACTTAACATAGTCAATTAATTATTCCAAATCAACTGCTTGATGTAAATCACTAATTCCACTAATAGGTAATGCAGGAAGCTTTGAAGTGTGAAAAATTGCCTACATTGGCAAATCTAGCCATGTAGAATATTGTACATTTTGTCAATATTGTTTGTTGGTTACTTCAATGGCCAAAGTGCCACTTGTACATACACACCTAAAGTAGGTTACCACGAGGTAGTGATTCCTACTTTGTAGGGTCTAGACCATGATTTATGATGAGATTTGTACCTACCATGCACCTACCAAGCATGACTCTTGGATCTAGGCTAGGGTTTTCACATTAGGGCAAGAAAGTGGAGTCTACTTCCTTATTACATGCTGGATTTTCACCTAACTTTGCAAAGGAAGTGTGTTTTACTATGTATTCCCATTCTTCATAGTGAGAAGATAGAAACTTTTTGGAGCCTCAAGGAGAAACTCGAGTTTCCTCTCATTGTATGGTGATTACTCTATTTTTCCAATGAAACCCAGCTTTGGCACTTTGTAAACACCGTCTACAAGCTGTACTACAGCCTTATTTCCACACGTGTGGAGTTGGATTATACTAATTGATCAATGCTTTGATTGTCTCTATTTGTTTCCTATCAAGCTGCTAAACTAGATCTTGTTTTCTGATGACTAGTTTCTGATAGATTGTTTAACAAGCATACAATCACCTTGTGGATCATTCAAAGTGAGGATGGAGTCACTAATGGTGCTCCAAGATCTTTATGAGTTTCTAATAGATGATGAAGATGAACCTCTAGGTGCACAGGAATTAGTGAGATACAAGAAGAGGTCTAGGCTTGCACTTCATTGTATTAAGATGAATGTAAGCAATGATCTTTTAAGAGAAGTATCATCATGTAAGAGTGCTAAAGAGGCTTGGGAATCTTTAAAATCTATCTATGAGTCTAGTAACACTTCGAGGGTTCTCATGCTTAGGAATCAGATTCTATAAAGCATGAAGAGGAGTGATGAGAGTGCACAAGATTATGTGCTAAGAATCAAGTCTCTTAATAGGGAGTTAGCTTCCATTGGAGAGAAGATTCAAGATAGTGAGCTTGTTCAGATTGTCCTAAATGGTCTAGGGAGTGGCTTTACAAATTTGGTCCAAAGCTTTGCAATCCAAGACACTTTGCCTACTATAGAAAAGCTACACAATGTATTAGTAGCTGAAGAGTGTAGGATGTTGCATACCAATGCAAGAATGAATGCTATTTCTCTGTAGGATGGTGATGAGAAAGCTAATTTCTCATTCAAAAGCAAGAAGAAGACCAATGGCAAGAAGAAGCACTTCAAGGAGACCAAGGAGGAGGATGAGGCTTCAAGCTCAAAGGGCAAGATCAAAGACAAGTCCAAGTACAAATGTTTTTTTTGTGGAAAGAAAGGACATTTTGCATCAGAATGTCTCAAGAAGAAGAAGGCACAAGAGAGCAAACAAAGCAACATTGCACATCAGGAGGAAGAGGAGGATGAAGAGTCATCCTTGATGGTTTCCAACAAACCACCATCATCCAAGAGCAACACCAATGATTCTTGGTGGATTGATAGTGGGGCAAGTTCCCACATGACATATCAAAAGGACATATTCTCCACCTTACTTTCTTACAATGACTTACATAGATCAATCTATACTGCAAGTAGTCAAGAATGTAAGATAAGTGGAATAGGAACAATTCCCTTGTATGTGGGATCATCCAAAAGGATGAATCTAGATAATGTTCTTTATGTTCCTAAGTTAACCAAGAATTTGCTTAGTGTTGGCCAGTTAATGGATAATGGCCTAGATGTACAATTTAAGCATGGAGTTTGTTCCATCCTTAGAGATGATGAATGTATAGCCAAAGGCTTTAAGCAAGGTAGATTGTTTAAGCTTGATGCTAATATTGCAGTGGAGAGTGTTAACTTAGCAAAGGTGGAGCTATCAAAGGTGGAACTGTGGCACAAAAGGTTGGGCCACCCCAACTACAAAGCCATGGAATCTATGGCTACAAAGGAGCTTGCAGTTGGACTCCCCAAGCATTTGTCAAAGTGTGGGAAGAGATGTGAAGCATGCAGCCTCTCAAAGGCTCACAAACTACCCTTCTCAAGATCTACATCAAGATCAAACTCCCCTCTTGAACTCATCCATTCAGATGCTCATAGTTTTTCACATGAGTCTAATGGTGGTGCCAAGTACTATGTAATCTTCATTGATGACTATTCTAGATTTTGTTGGATGTACCTCTTGTCTAGCAAATCAATGGTGTTTGATTCTTTTGTAAAGTTCAAGACTTTGGTAGAAAATCAACTTCGTACCAAGATTAAGATATTAAGGAGTGATAATGGAGGTGAATATATCTCCAATAAGTTGATTGACTTTTGTAGTTCTAATGGCATAAAGAGGGAGTTGTCATGTCCATACACCCCTCAATAAAATGGAGTGAGTGAGAGAAGAAATAGATCTCTTTGTGAGTGTGCTAAGGCCTTAAGGCTAGATGCTTCTCTATCTAAACCATTTTGGGGTGAAGCAATAACTTGTGCTAACTATTTGTGCAATAGATTGCCAAACCAAGCCATTGGAGGAATCACACCATTTGAAGCTCTATTTGGAGAGAAGCCCAATCTCAAAGATCTCAAAGTTTTTGGATCCACTTGCTATGTACACCAATCATTGGATAAGAGAAGGAAGGATGATGCAACATCCATCAAAGGCATCTTTGTGGGATATGGTGAGAATAGCAAAGGTTATAGAGTCTTCAATCCCATCACTAGCAAGGTGATAGTGAGTAGGGATGTTATTTTTTATGAAGGACATGCTTGTGATTTGGATGATAATGCTACTAATCATCTTGATGCCAAGGATCATGCTAGGATGGAGGAGGAGCTTCCAAGTGAAGAAGAACTTAAGGATCCACCTCAAGATGCAAGAACTCCAAGAACTCCAAGAACTCCAAGAAGATCTACAAGGGCAAGATCCGAGCCATTGAGGCTCATCTATGATGGTCAAGGTGATCAAAGGGAAGGCTCATCATCTTTCACATCTTACACCTTTCTTACTTCAATGTTAGATGAGCCAACATGCTATGAAGATGCTTGTAAGTCTAAAAGTTGGATGGATGCTATGCAAGTAGAGTATGATGCTCTTATTGAAAATCATACTTGGGATCTTGTGGATCTTCCTCAAGGGAAGAAACCTCTTGATTGCAAGTGGGTGTTTAGGTTGAAGTATAATCAAGATGGATCAATAAGCAAGCATAAAGCTAGGCTTGTTGCCAAAGGTTTTTTACAAACCAAAGGCATTGACTATGATGAGACTTTTGCTCCTGTGGCTAAGCCTGTTACTATCAGGTTGATCATTAGTCTTGCTACAACCTTCAATTGGGAGCTATTCCAACTTGACTTCACAAATGCATTCCTCAATGGTTATTTGGAGGAAGAGATCTACATGAGGCAACCCGAGGGCTTCATCAAGGCAAAGCATGAAGGAAAGGTGTGTTTTTTGAAGAAGAGCCTTTATGGGCTCAAGCAAGCACCTAGAGCATGGTACTCTAGGCTAAACTCTTTTCTCATTTCCATCAATTTTGTAATGAGTGCCTATGATCCATCATTGTATATAAGTTTTCATGATGGCATGATCATTATTCTTGTTTTGTATGTAGATGACATTATCTTGAGTGGTAATGATCTAGATGGAATTAGAGATGTAGAAATTGCTTTAGCAAAAGAGTTTAAGATGGTAGATCTCGGCCTATTGAGCTTCATTCTTGGAATAGAGGTTATTAGAGGATGTTATTTTAGCTTCATTTGTCAATCTAAATATGCTACATCCATCCTAGATAGATTTGGAGTGAAGAATTGTAAAGGCATTGAGACACCAATGGAGCAACATGTAAAAGCATCTATTGGTTGTGATGAAGCATCCTTTGAGGACATCACATTATATAGAAGGCTTATTGGCTCCTTGATCTATTTAACTATAACTAGACCTGATCTTAGTTATAGTGTTGGAAAGTTAAGCCAATTCATGCAAAGTCCTCTAGTTTCACATTGGAAGATGGCCAAAAGAGTTCTTAGATACATTTCATTCACTAAGAATTTTGGTATTTTGTATTGAGGAACTAATCTTGGCTTAAGAGCCTATAGTGACTCGGATTTTGCAGGTGACAAAGTGGATAGAAGATCAACAAGTGCCTTTGCCACCTTTCTATGTGATGGAGTAGTATCATGGCTTTCCAAAAAGCAAGATACCATCTCCCTTTCTTCCACAGAATCCGAATACAAGGCCTTGACATCAACATGCAAGGAGGTCTTGTGGCTCAAAAGGCTATTGGTGGAGCTTCATGTCATGGAGGAGGAGATCCCTATCATCTATTGTGACAACCAATCAGCCCAATCACTTGCAACTAATCCTACATTCCATGCAAGGAGCAAACACATTGAAATTGCTCATCATTTCGTGAGGGAAAAAGTGCAAGCTAAAGAGATCAAGCTCCAACACGTGCCATCATCAAGTTGCTTGGCTGATTTGTTTACTAAACCTTCACCTACAGATTCATTTGTCAAGCTTAGATCTTCAATTGGAGTTATTGATAAAAGCATTGTGATCTCCAAGGCTAGATTTGAGGAGTGTGAAAAATTGCCTACATTGGCAAATCTAGCCATGTAGAATATTGTACATTTTGTCAATATTGTTTGTTGGTTACTTCAATGGCCAAAGTGCCACTTGTACATACACACCTAAAGTAGGTTACCACGAGTCAAGAGGAGTGGTTGTGTCTATTTGGTAGTGATTCCTACTTTGTAGGATCTAGACCATGATTTATGATGAGATTTGTACCTACCATGCACCTACCAAGCATGACTCTTGGATCTAGGCTAGGGTTTTCACATTAGGGCAAGAAAGTGGAGTCTACTTCCTTATTACATGCTGGATTTTCACCTAACTTTGCAAAGTAAGTGTGTTTTACTATGTATTCCCATTCTTCATAGTGAGAAGATAGAAACTTTTTGGAGCCTCAAGGAGAAACTCAATTTTCCTCTCATTGTATGGTGATTACTCTATTTTTTCAATGAAACCCAGCTTTGGCACTTTGTAAACACTGTCTACAGGTCGTACTACAGCCTTATTTCCACACGTGTGGAGTTGGATTATACTAATTGATCAATGCTTTGATTGTCTCTACTTGTTTCCTATCAAGCTGCTAAACTAGATCTTGTTTTCTGATGACTAGTTTCTGATAGATTGTTTAACAAGCATACAATCACCTTGTGGATCATTCAATGATCCATTTCTGGTCCTTAGTACTGTACTTTTCACATGAAGCAGTTGCTCCTGCAAATTGAGCTCGTCGAAGAATTGAAAGCGCCTGTAAACGTTGCAATGCAATAGAAATATGCTGGCGGTAAAAAGAAACAATGATGGATGGTACGGTAATGCTTTGTCCCTGGCGTTTCACCATAAGCTCCGCATATAAAGACAAAAAATTATTAAATTTCTTATGAAGACAACCATATGTTTCTAAGGCAAAGAGGGTGAAATCTTCACCAAGTACACGATCATTATAATCTCGCTCCTTTTCTTGAGCTACGTGAGATGCAACGGACCCTTGCGTGGTGGAAGAACGACGAAGGAGGTCCCGACGAGAGAGATCAACAATGACAACATCTCCTAGAGTGCGAATTCTCACGCGATAGAACAAGGTCAACTCGATGTCGAGAAGATTGCGAAGAAGGCCCTGGTAAAATGTGTGTATGTTCTCGAACAACATGAAAACCACTATCATGAGCAATAGCAGCAACAAGGGCATCATGAATGGAATCATGTGAAACAATACGTTCTTCACCTGAAGGGCACCGCATAAGGTGAGTACCCAAGGAATCCAACACGTGTCCACATGAACACTTACAGAGAC
Organism: Diphasiastrum complanatum; assembly: GCA_029204225.1. Taxonomy (NCBI): domain Eukaryota; kingdom Viridiplantae; phylum Streptophyta; class Lycopodiopsida; order Lycopodiales; family Lycopodiaceae; genus Diphasiastrum; species Diphasiastrum complanatum. The sequence goes on from CM055093.1 coordinate 51,920,830, forward strand.
CAATAAACATTGAATGTGGAAGTCCCAATCTGGTTTGAAGGGCAGTTATAAACAGGTCATTGTTGAGTCGCAAGAGTAGAAGAACTGGACGTGCAACCAACCAAGCCCTGGCACTTGGACCAGCACATGAAAGAAGACGAGCTCAAATTGCATCAGAAGGTGAATCATTAATAAGTTGACCGAAGGAATAAGAGTGAAGATGCTCCATGATAGTCTTCTAAAAAACCAGCCACTGATTTGTGACCAAAGATTCAAAGGGAGCCACAAAAGGTTGTACAAGCAGTGGAAGTAAACCTCGAGCAGTGCGAAGAGCATGTTGAAAAGCAAAATTGGCAGTCTCCACATGAGCCATTGAATCAAGAAGAAGAGGCTGGTTACCCTGCTGAAACCTGGAAACTAGTGCAGAGGCAACAAGAGCCCAAATTCCGAGAAAAGCAGCTGGTGCAATGCAAGCAGTAGATACTAGGCCAACACCACCTGAGGAGCTAGGAAGAGAAATTTGCGGCTAAGAAAACTGACCTCGACAAGTGTCAAAGGTTCTTGGAAGACGACCAAATATGCCCAGTAAAGTATCATCAAAATCCCCAAGTAAGGATAATATGTCAAGTGAAGGAGAAACGCAACATAGAAGATAGCCAGGACATTGAGCAAAGCACTGAGTGAGAATTTTAAATGCAACCTGAGAATTTCCAAGCTTTGGCAACATATCAGAATGACGATCAAATCCATCCAAAGCTTCTCGCATAAATAAAGTGACATAGCCATAAGAACCAATGGGAACACCCAATGCCTTAATGCCAAGTTGAGGAGTAATGAAACCTTCAGGTAAGGAGATATATGTTGGAAGGCCTTTTGGGCACCAAGCAAAATAGTTGTAATTGGGTGGAGAAAAGATCATTATATTCTCTTATTATGTGGAGAATTCATCTTTGTTGATTCTATGTCCATCTCTTGTGAATTTTTCATGATATCTTGAGTTTCTATGTGTGAAATGTTGATTTTTTTGTTGATCTAGCTTTTATACGTGTGAAGTACTGTATTGTACTGCTGCTGTATGGACAAGAACTGTATTGTATTGTACTGTTGTTGTATGGACAAGGACAATACTAAGTCAGTTCTAAGTGGTTATGATTAGATCTCGATGCATTCCTAAATTCTAGCATGCATAAAGTAGTGATATGTTGTTGATGAAACTAGATGTGTGATCAAACTTGGCTAAAGATTTTTTATGCTATAAATATGTTTTATATATGATATTTTCACATGCTACTCCTGGTGCTTGTGAGACGGTCGTTCATGCTTTACGTGATATTTTGGATCTTCATCATGACTGGATAGTTTTACAAGTCGATGTTGCTAATGTTTTTTGTTGGGGATGATGACAAACTGACACACACAAAGGGTGGTCTGATAGGCCGCAGCGGAAGAGATGGCAAAGAAAACAATGATGAAACAATTGAAAACTGATGAATAAGGATCTTGGATTACTTAGAGACTAAGAATTAGAGCAGGTCTGATTTGATTAAGATGTGAGAGTAGGTGTCGTAGACAACCATAGGGAATGCAAACGATTTAAGCATCTGAGACAGTCATGCTATTCTCCGTTTCTGACAGATAAGTTCTGATAATGGTGAGAAAGATTGAGAGGCATTCAAACATTCAACATGAATACAATTGATATGAAAAATAGTGCTTCTGTATAAAAGGGTGTTGTAGTGACAACGGTATCAGATCACAAAACAATCGCACGAAGTCCGTCATCCTACTTACAAAAGCTAATGAATGTTATCTTTCAGAATACTCTTTACTCTCTCTAAAATGATCACTAACTCTAAGGAGTCAGCTACTAGAAGATCGGCTTTGGTCTTTTGATCTCTCTGTATACATTGATTGATTATCTCATTCTCTTCAAATGCTCATACGTTTTTATAGCTGTCAGAGGGTCCACAAAAGAATCTCCTTTGTATGCATCAGGAGCATGAAAATGTGGCGCCATTGCAACCATAGCCTGATTGCAGGAGTGTGAGGTTGAAACCGTATGTCAACCACAATCGTTGACTTGGCGGTTCCCTTCGGTAAGTTGCCATTCGTTCACTTCGTAGATGACCGTAAGTGATAATTTACGGTGTTGGGCAGTATGCGGTTCATTGCGGTTGACTCCTTCAATTGGTCTTTGTTTGTGAGTCCTTGCAGACTTGTTGTGGTTGGTTTACTTTGACTTCATAAGGCAGGACTTTACAGTCTACTTCAGTGCACTTCCTGGCTATGAGTCTTCTACAAGACCAAAAGCAAGACTTTGGAGTTTACTTCGGTCTCTTTCATAAGTAACTGTAGGCAAGGTTCCTTGCGGTTTCTTGCAGAGTATTGCCTGTTTGGACTTTACATGTATTTCTGCAGATATTGTAAAAGGTAGTGTATTTCCAAGGACTATCCGAAGAGACGGAAGAATGGTGGCCGCTCCTTTAAGGCACCAGGTAATTCTTCTATTTCTTGCATTGATGTATCTTTAAAAAATGCTTCTTGGTTTCCAAGGGGAGGCTCGAACCTGAGACCAAAGAAACTTTGGATGTCAAGCTAACCAACTGAGCCAACCCCGTTGGGCTATCTTTAAAAAATGAAACAGTTTGTATGAATTGTTGTTTTAATATGCGGTGTTTGGACCTCACGACCTCATTCACATGAGTGAGTTCATAGGCAGCCAATCTGTGAGTATTCTTTTTGATGACGGTTCTACGCATAATTTTATTAATGCTAAGTTGGTGCAAAAAGTGCAGCTGGCAACCGCACCAAGTGACCACAAATACGTGGTTAGGATGGCAGCTGGTGGGGAGCAGCAGGTCTGGGACCACTTTGTCCCCCACGTGTCATTGAAGATTCAAGACTTTGTAGATAGTTTATCTTTTCATGTCATGAATCTAGATAAGGTGGATGTAATCCTGAGTGATTTTATGCTAGGAATGAGTCTTTAAAGAAAGACTATGTATCTCGTTGTATTTCTTTCTTACATAATGACTCTTGGGTTTGTCTTAAAGTCAATGAGCCTGATTTACCTTTTGTAACCGCTCATGAAGCGAATCAATGTATTTTGAATTCTGAGTATTTTTCGTATCTATGTTATTTGAAAGATGAATCTTACATAGATGCTTTTAGTACTCATAATGTCAATGTTGATGTATCGTCTTTCTCTAAAGCATTGTCTTTTACTAATGATAATTTAGAATCTTCGTCTGAGGGCAAAATCTTTAAGAGACTTAGGGAGGAATATAATGATATATTCCCTGAGCAATTGCCTGAGGGTCTTTCTCCCTCACGGGGTGTAGACCATCACATAGATCTCCTTCCCGACAACTCTCCTGTATTGCTTTTTTCCTATAGGATGAGCCCGAAGGAAGAAGATGAAGTTGCTAATCAACTTAAGGAGTTATTATGTAAAGGCCATATTCGGCCTAGTAAATCCCCTTGGGGATCTCCTGTTTTGCTAACCGGCAAGAAAGATGGCGGAGGTATTCGTCTTTGTGTCGATTACAAAAAGTTTATTAAAATGACAATTAAGAACCGCTATCCCTTGCCTCGGATGGACGACTTAATGGACCGATTGAATGGTGCTAGGTATTTCACCAAATTGGACCTTAGGTTAGGGTACCATCAAATTAGAATACACGAGGGAGATGTTTCCAAAAATGGTTTTTGTACTAGGTATGGCCATTACAAATTTTTAGTTTTGTGAAAAATACAGATCCTAAGTGGATCTAAACTCCAAGATCATTGGCTTGAATGCTTGCACTCCAAACTACATAAGCTAGGAATTGGCAACACATTCTATGCTACCTAGAATGCAAAGAACTTGATCAAAAAACATTTATCACAAATGGAAACTTCCATAAACATCAAGTGCGGCCCAAAATAGCATTATACAGTCCATAATACATCAGCCTATCACTTTTGGAAAGCACCTAAGATCATACACAATAGCTTGAAGACAATACACACAACAATGCTCTCAATGGAGGAAGAAACAATGACAATGATCTATTGATCTCAATGAAGCATACAAAAGGTTTCTCCAACCTGTTTTCCACGACTTCCCTACTATTTATGGATGAGGAAGATGACTCTCTCTCCTCTCTCTAGAAGGTACTTGACCCTAGATATTCCCTATATAGGAAAAATAGCTAAAAATGGCTTATATGACCAAAATACATCAAAATGGTCTCATTTTGAAGGGTATGAAGTTTGACACTTCATCATACTGAAAAAATACAGTAAATAAAAACATTGTGGCCTGGTTCACACGTGTGAAACTCCAGAACCAAAACTATTTACAATTTTAGCCAATTTAGGCCTCAAACTAGCTAGGAAATGTTGACAATTTTCACACTCCCTCTTCAACATTGGATGCTAGTTTCAACATAGTCTTTGAGCACATTCCAAGATTAGATCTATGCATTAAATATAGGTCCTTTCCCAATGGTTTGGTGAAGATATCAGCCACACACTCCTTTGAAGAGACATGTTGAAGCTCCACCTCTTTGGCAATGACTTGATCTCTCACAAAATGGTGAGCAATCTCAATGTGCTTGCTCCTTGCATGAAAAACAGGATTGCTTGCCAAGATTTGGGCTGAAAGGTTATCACAAAGTATTATTGGAGTCTTCTCTGGTTCCAGCAAGTGAAGATCCAATAACATCCTCTTGATCCAAAGAATCTCCTTGGTGCATGTTGTTAATGCCTTGTACTCGGCTTCGGTGGAAGATAGAGAGATAGTTGGTTGCTTCTTTGATAGCCATGAGACCACTCCATCTCCAAGATAGATTGCAAAGGCACTTGTTGACTTCCTATCCATTTGATCACCTGCAAAATCTGAATCTGAAAATCCACAAAGGTTAGGTGTAGTACCTCCATACAAGATGCCAAAATCTCTAGATCCCGAGATGTATCTAAGTACTCTCTTTCCTAGCTTCCAATGAGCCTCACTAGGATCTTGCATAAATTGACTTAGTTTACCAACCACAAAGCTTAGATCAGGTCTTGTGATGGTTAACCATATAAGAGATCCTATTAGCTTTCTATAGAGAGTAATGTCCTTGAAGGATCTTTCATTACTTCTTGTAGTTAGCTTTACATTTGATTCCATAGGAGTAGAAACAACTTTACAATCTTCCATATGAAACCTTTTTAGAATAGAGTTAACATACTTTTCTTGACATATGAATGTAGATTTAGAAGTTCTAATAATCTCTATTCCTAAGATATAATGAAGTTTACCAAGATCTTGAATTTCAAACTCTCTTTTGAGTGCCATCTTGATTTCATCTATATCTAGATTGTTACCACCACTTAAGATAATGTCATCAACATAGATCAAAAGTAAAGTGATATCATTTTCATTCAATCTAAAGTAGAGAGAATGATCATACTCACTCATAACAAAGTTTTGAGAAAGTAAGAAGGAATTGAGCTTAGCATACCAACTCCTTGGTGCTTGCTTTAGCCCATACAAACTCTTTTGGAGATAGCACACATGATTAGGCTCATCATGTGAAACATAGCCCTCAGGTTGCTCCATGTAAATATCTTCTTCAAGATCACCATTCAAGAAGGCATTAGTAACATCCATTTGCCACATATCCCAATCATAAAGAGTTGCAAGAGAGATTAGGATTCGAATAGTTACCATCTTTGCCACGGGTGCAAAGGTCTCATCATAGTCAATACCATATTCTTGAGCATACCCCTTTGCCACCAACCTTGCCTTGTACTTGTTGATTGATCCATCTTGATTTGTCTTGATCTTGAAGATCCACTTACAACCAATTGCCTTCTTGTCCTTTGGAAGCTTTACCAACCTCCATGTGTTGCTTTTGATGAGTGCTTGATGCTCATGATCCATGGCTTGGATCCATTCCTTCTTTTGAATTGCTTCACCTACACAAGTTGGTTCATCAAAAGAGGTAAGAAAAGCAAAGTTAGAGTTGTCCACCACTTGCTTTCCTTTTTCATCATAGGTTAGCCTTGATGGCTTAGCCCTTTGCCTTTGAGTCTTCCTTGAAGTTTGCTTTGGAGTGGCATCTCCATCTTCATCCAAGACATCTTGCACATCATGATGATTAGTAGGCACATCAACATCAACATCAACAACATTGGAAACATTCTCTTCATGAAAGATGACATCCCTACTTATGACAACTTTCTTTGTAGAAGGAATGTACACTTTGTAAGCCTTGCTTACTTCACTATAGCCAACAAACACACCCTTCTTTGATGAAGGATCTTCTTTAGTTCTATCATCAAGTGTGATATTGACAAAACATGTACATCCAAAGATCCTACAATGCTTGACACTCGGCCTTCTACCATAAAGAACCTCATGAGGAGTTTTACCATCCAAGGAAGCACTTGTCCATCTATTACATAGATAGTTAGCACATGCTAAAGCTTCCCCCCAAAAAGACTTAGCAAGATTAGCATGTAGTCTCATTGCCTTGGCACATTCACAAAGGGTTCTATTCTTCCTCTCGGCCACTCCATTCTGTTGTGGAGTCCTAGGACTAGACATCTCCCTCTTAATCCCATGTGCTATACAAAAGTCTTTGAACCTATTTGAGGTGTATTCTCCTCCATTATCAGATCTTAAGCATTTGATCTTTGTATTGAATTGGTTTTCCATTTCATTCTTGAACTTGACAAATGCAGCAAACACTTCATCCTTACTTTTAAGAAGATAGATCCAAGTATACCTACTAAAGTCATCAATGAAAGTTGCATACATCTTTGCCCCACCATTGCTAGTTGTACTAGAAGAATGAATATCAGAATGCACAAGTTGAAAAGCTTCTTTAGATCTAGAAGTAGATCTAGAATAAGCAAGTCTATGAGATTTGGACAAGGCACAATGTTCACAAACACTATTGTTTGCAACAAGACTTTTAGGGAGACCAAGAACAAGCTCTTTCTTTGCCATTACCTCCAAAGATTTGAAGTTGGGATGGCCCAACCTCTTGTGCCAAACTTCTTGGTTTGTCAATTGCTCCCTAGCCATACATCCTTCATGATTAGAGATCACACATGCATCAAGCTTGAAAAGTTTACCATGCCTCCTACCTTGAGCAATCAAGGATCCACATTTACTTATCAAACATGCATCTCCAATGAACTCCACATCAAGTCCTTTGTCAATCATTTGACTTACACTAAGCAAATTCTTAGTGATTGAAGGAATGTACAAAACATTTTCAAGATTTGCTTTCCTATTTGTTGAAAGGGAAATAGGAATAGTGCCTATGCCTTTGATGTCACATTGACCATCATTTGCAGTGTAGATGATGTTACCTTCTCCCTCATAAGACAATAAGGATGTAAAGTATTCCTTATGTCTTGTCATGTGAGATGAGGCTCCACTATCAATCCACCAAGGATCATTATCATCTATGTTGGCTAACAAACTTGAAGTCATAACAAGTGATTCACATGTGTTATGTTCTTCCTCATCTATTGTAAGATTTCCTTGCCTCTCTCCTTGCTCTCTTTTCTTCTTATAACATTCATTTGCAAAATGACCTTTTATCCCACAATAAAAGCACTTGAACTTTGACTTATTGTTCTTAGTAGAAGAGGAAGAGGAAGAGTGATCATCATGATCAAAGTTACCACCTTTGGACCATTTCCCTTTGCCTTTACCTTTGCCCTTGAATTTGCCTTTTGTGAAGAAAGCCTCTTCACCTCCACCTTGCAAGGATGCACCATCAAGCTTTGATTGCAACCTATGTTCTTCAGCCAATAAGATTTCTTGCAAGTCAACCACACTTGGCAAGACTCTTTGAATGGCAAAACTTTGCACAAGGTTAGCATGTTCATTTAGCAAACCATTCAACATAACTTGGACTATTTCACCATCTTTTATGTTCTCATCAATGCATGCTAAATCATCACTTAGGGACTTAACTCTCAAGATAAATGCATGAGCACTTTCACCCTCTCTTTGCCTACTAGAAAATATTTGTCTCCTTAGGGTCAATACCCTAGATGTGGACTTTGATTCAAAGAGCTTCTTTAAGGCATTCCATGCCTCACTTGCACTTTGACACTTTCCAACTTCCTTGAGAAGTTCATTTGTAACATTCATTTTAATGATATGAAGAGCCCTTTTGGCCTTCTTATCAAACCTTTGTTGCTCTTGAAGTGTGAGAGGTCTCTCTTCAATTTCTGCAACTATGTCCATGAGTTCATTCAACTCAAGTAAGGACTCCATCCTCACTTTCCAAGTAGAGTAGTTTGATGAACTCAACCTTTCACTAGACTCTAGCATGATCCCACCATTGGAAGCCATGATTCTAATGTTTCTTCAACTTTTAGGTTCTGTCCTAAAGCACTTAGCACTCACTTTTCTCTCAACAAATGATAGATAAAGAGATCTATGAAGATTTAGGACCCTAAAACACTTCTATCTTGAACCTAGATGGTTTCCAAGCATAGAAAGGAAGATTGAAACACATGCAACACTTTGCACACACTAAGAATGGATTACAAAATCAAACCAACCTGAACACACTCTTGCTTAAGCTCTCAAACTTTCCAGCAAGTGACCAAATCAAGTTATGGTGTGAAGAGTTACTTGCATTCTTAGAAAATACCCAAAACTAGGATGCCAAGATTACCTAGTAATGAACAAACTTGATCAACATATGATCAACACACTAAGATATTGATTCAACCTGTAAAACCACATGTAAACCACACTTCTAAAAGTTTATAAACTCCAGCAAGTGATAAATACAAGATTTAGAGGTGAATGAATGAGCACACTTAGTGAATCACAAGACTAGCTTCACTATCTTGTCAAATCTTGGTGTTTAGATGTAGATCTAAGATCACTTCACATGAGAATGTTCCTCAACCTGTTAAGAACCTGAAAACACACTTGCATAATGGTTAACACCTTCCAGCAAATGCTCCAATCAAATTACATAAGGAGAGTTACTTACATGCTCAACAAAGTACACCAAAATTTATGCCAAAATTGATGACAATCTTTACAGTATGCTCTTCACAATGGAGCTTACAATATGTTCACCCAAAAAAGGGGATCTTTCATCCAAATGGGAGCTTTGCTCAGCCTTTAGGAGAATTACAACTCACTCAAAAGAGCATTTTTCATCCACTTAAGGAGAAGTTTCATCCACTTAAGGAGAGTGTTCATCCAAGAATGGAGATTGTCAACAATAGGATTGAAAAGAACATTGTTAGTATTGAATATGCACAAGCCTCACAATCACAAATGATTAGGTGTTATGATCTGATCCAAAATAGTTTCTTTTCAGCCTCTGATCTTCAATAGACCTGAAATATGCTTTTGATCCACAAGTTCAACTCACAAAACAAAGGTTAGTAAGATTTGATCAACAAAGCAATGCAAAATCATGCTAGAACTTGATCAAACATCCAAATATCACCAAAAATGGAATACTTACTGTAAATAGAAGCCAACCAGCTCTGATACCATGTGAAAAATACAGATCCTAAGTGGATCTAAACTCCAAGATCATTGGCTTGAATGCTTGCACTCCAAACTACATAAGCTAGGAATTGGCAACACATTCTATGCTACCTAGAATGCAAAGAACTTGATCAAAAAACATTTATCACAAATGGAAACTTCCATAAACATCAAGTGCGGCCCAAAATAGCATTATACAGTCCATAATACATCAGCCTATCACTTTTGGAAAGCACCTAAGATCATACACAATAGCTTGAAGACAATACACACAACAATGCTCTCAATGGAGGAAGAAACAATGACAATGATCTATTGATCTCAATGAAGCATACAAAAGGTTTCTCCAACCTGTTTTCCACGACTTCCCTACTATTTATGGATGAGGAAGATGACTCTCTCTCCTCTCTCTAGAAGGTACTTGACCCTAGATATTCCCTATATAGGAAAAATAGCTAAAAATGGCTTATATGACCAAAATACATCAAAATGGTCTCATTTTGAAGGGTATGAAGTTTGACACTTCATCATACTGAAAAAATACAGTAAATAAAAACATTGTGGCCTGGTTCACACGTGTGAAACTCCAGAACCAAAACTATTTACAATTTTAGCCAATTTAGGCCTCAAACTAGCTAGGAAATGTTGACAATTTTCACAGTTTTACCCTTTGGTCTAACTAATGCCCCGACAACCTTTCAACAGATGATGAACGATATTCTTCGTCCATATCTGGGGAAGTTTCTCGTGGTATTTTTAGATGACATACTGATCTACAGTAAGACTCTTGAGGAGCACGAAGCGCATTTGCATACAATCTTAGATAATCTAAGGCAACAAAACTTTATGCTAAGGAGTCTAAATGTGAGTTCTTTCAAACTCGACTCAGGTATTTGGGACATATCGTTTTCGATTGAGGTCTTGAGATCGACTACGATAAGGTCCAGAAAGTTCGTGGTTGGCCTATCCTGAAAACCATTAGGGAAGTAAAATCTTTTTTGGGCTTCACAGGCTTTTTCCATAAATTCATTAAAGACTATGCCTTGGTTGCATTACCTCTAACGAATCTTCTTAAGGGAGTGAAGAAAGCCAAACGGAAAACTAAAAAGGGTAATAAGAAGAAGGCCGGAAGGCGTTCGAAAATCAGTCCCCTTGTTGTTTGGACTGATGAACTTAATCAAAGCTTTGAAGCCTTGAAGATGTTGGTGTCTATAGCCCCTATCTTACACATAGTGGACCCTAGCAGATCTTTCTTAGTGGAAACAGACGCTAGTGACTATGCAGTAGGTGCAGTCCTTTACCAGGATGGTAGGCTCGTGGCTTTTGAGAGCAAGAAGTTGGACCCAGCTCAAAGTAGATATTCTACTTATGAGAAGGAACTTTTTGCTGTCATCCATGCGTTAAAGATCTGGAGACATTATTTGTACTGATCTAAATTTGTGGTTATGATAGACCATAAATCTCTTAAGTATATCTATGATGCCTCGGACCTTAGGGGTCGTAAGGCCCGCTGGTCGGAACTCATTCAGGAGTTCGAATTCGACATTAAGTACTGTTGAGGTACATCGAATTGTGTCGCTAATGCTTTGAGCCGGATTGGAGAAGTTAATCATTTATGCTTTGCTGAGTTCCAATATGAGTTGTATCTTTCTCTGCGAGATCTTTGTCGGACCGATGAGTATTTCGGTCATATTTGGCAAGATGTCCTAGCAGGAAGCTCTTTAAGAAGAGACAATCTTGGAAAGCAGGATTCCAAGAAATCTCGCAAAGACAAGATACTTGATGATTATTCCATTCGGAGTGGTTTGCTTTTCCATAGAGGAAAAGTGTGTGCCAGATATCGCGGACATTAGGGCCCAAATCCTGCACGAGTGCCACGATAGCCCCAATGCGGGATACCCTGGTATACAAAGGACACTTGACCTTGTTAAAAGAGAATTTTATTGGCCAAAAATGAAAGGTCACGTCGAGACATACGTTCAAAAGTGTGAACAATGCCAAGTAAATAAAGCAGAAAGACTCAAAGCAGCTGGTCTGTTGCATCCATTGGAAATTCCTAGCAAGAAATGGAAAAGTATTTCCATGGATTTTGTGGTCGGACTTCCTAAGTCAGGGAAGGGTCACGATGCTATTTGGGTAGTAGTTGACAGGCTAACCAAAATGGCACAGTTTATTCCAACAAAAACTACTGTCAAAGCTTCTGAACTTGCTCAACTTTTCGTTGAAAAGTTGTTTAGGTTGTATGGATTGCCAAACGATATTGTTAGTGATCGTGATTCCAAGTTCACTAGCAAATTTTGGCAGGCGGTCTTTGAAAGATTAGAAACTGCTTTAAGTCTATCATCTACGGATCGCCCAGAAACCGATGGTCAGACAGAACGTGTCAACCAGTCGATGGAAGATATGCTTCGCGCATATGTTTCCAAGAGACAATCAGACTGGGAAAAGTATCTCCCAATGGTTGAGTTCGCATACAATAGTATGAAGCATTCTGCCACTGGTTTTAGTCCTTTTATGCTCTTGTATGGCATTCAGCCTCGTTCCCCTATCTCCATTGGACTCAAAGGTCTCAAGGTTCAAGCTGTAGCGGACTTCTTGCATGATATGCAGGAAATCATGCAGGTGGCTAGGGAAAGCATTAGATCGGCTCAAGATAGAGCCCAGTTCTATGCCAACCGAAGTTGCACACCTCGAGAGTTTGAGATCGGTGATTGGGTGTATCTTAGAATTCCCAAGGACTCTAAGACACTTTGAACGGGGAAATGTCTGAAGTTATCTCCACGTTTTAGCGGTCCTTTCAAAGTTCTTAACAAGATTGGTAGGGCTGCTTATAGGCTAGAACTCCCTATTGGAACTAAGGTTCATCCTGTATTCCATGTTAGTCGTTTAAAGGAACGACTTCATTAGAGGAGTTTTGAGTTCCAAAAAGACCCTTTAAGAATTCGTGCAAGATGCCTTTTTTATTATTAAAATAATATAGCACTAATACTTTTGACTTCCCATAACTTTTTATCGTAGCTCAAAAGTATATCATGTAACATATCATTGGAAAGCCCTTGTTGAGCGCTTTCTAATGCACTAAACTCCGCTAAATTCGGACTTACCACTAAAAAGTTATGCCATTTTTAGTATGGAATCAAAATGTGGACTCAAAAAGTTACGTTACGTAGATTTCAAATTCGAGTGTTTTGATTGGTCCATGTGTAAGAAAAATTTGAGAAAAATAATAAAAGAATCTTTACAAAGGGTCTTTTTTGGATTTAGAACTCCTCTAATGGGTGGGAAAGATGACTGCATCGATTGCTCCAGGGCATGGGGGTGGGTCGGTTGTGACCCTACGGTTGGGCGGTTACGGTGCGTCGTCACTGGTATGCGGTGTGCGGAACCTTCAAGGCAGTCGATGATCCTAAGGAGTTGTAACGCTGCTATTCAAACTAATGCACTTAAAGCTTAAGGTCTAATGCATGTGCATGGCCCACAAAGTTTTGTAGGCAACAATAATGGAGAGGCAAGTACAAAAACACAAGGAACAAAACAATGTGCTAGACAAACTAAAAGAGAGAGAAAATGTGCAAGCAACTTAAACAAGGCAAAACTTGTTCTATTCACAAATTTCTTCCCTACAATTGGATCGATCTAAGAAGTCATTCACCATATCATGTAAATAACCACCATTGCAAAAATTGGATTGAATAAGGGATGAAGCAAACATAGAGGTATGCTTTCATGATATTAAACTTGTTGCTTTGGCAAAGCTATCATCAGTAAAATAGAAGGGTTGGAAGCAAATCAATTCAAAATGGAGATGAGATTCATGTGGAATGGGCACATGAGACCTAGCAAGCTCTGTTCCCAAGGCTCGCATTCACAAAGAGGAGGCTAAGCTCTCTCATTTGCAAATGAGCCAAAAGATCCCCAAAATGGTGTCTTTTGCCTACTAATAGACAATCCCATAACTTAAAGAATTATAACAATCTTGCAAATTAGTTAACCTACTATTAATTTTATTAAGTCTACTTTGGACCCGTAGTTTGGAGGATTAAAGAGAGAACCACCTTATTCCCAAGGCTAAAGCAAGTTTTGGGCCTACAAAGCTTACAATGGATAGTGTATTGCATTGATAAGCACTAGTGTACTAAAAGTTAATACATGACATATAATCTAAATGGTCCACAATACCTCGTAAATAGTTAATAATGCTTTTAACACATGTTGTGTATTGAATAGGTAATGTCGCAAATTACCTATTTGAAAATCTTGTCAAAAACCTCAACTTTTACAAAAGTGAATTAATTTTTCACATCTTAACACTAGAGTCATGACAAAATGCACACAATAGTGTGTATTTCAAGCACTTATTCAAAAAATCATATCTCATAAACTATGATGAATCACATCAAATCTCTTCACATATGTGTTCTTCATATATACATTTATCGATTAAAAATTTTGAGACCTTCATTTTGAGCAATTTATATGCGAGATATGATGTGTCAAACATGTGAGATTACTATTGAAACTTCAATGTTTTCATAAATGGGAATACATTATTGTGAATTTTACATTCAATTTTTAGCATGTCTACTCTTAAATCCTATATGATTATGAAAATATGCCTATTAAAGAAATTTGACTTTTGAGATCTATAGGGATAAATACGCGCATCCAAAGTTACCCATTTAAGTGTTGATAAAAATCAACAAGACTAGAAATATCATATGTGAGTGTATCATGATTTTAACAATGACAACATTGGTGGGCTTTTAGCACAAGTTTAATCAGAATAAGTTGATGGCAACTCAAGAGTTAGTAAAAAGCATAGAGATCTTGAAGAAATATCAACAAGAAGCTATTGCAACAACACAGACAACTCCCCAAATCCAAATCCCCCTCTAGCCTCAAATTTTCATCACAAAGTTTTCAAGAAGAGCAAGATCAAGGCGGAGATGTATTATTAGAAGTCCAGCAGGCTTTGTCTTCGACAATCACATCACGAAGACATATTTCAACATGAAGGACTTTTAAACAATCGATCACCATCAAGAAAGAAATTCAAGACTTTTTTAAGCAACATTAGAGGAACTCTTGACTCCAAAAAGACTCTTTGTGATCATACTTTTTTTAATTTTCAACTATTTTATGTCCACACGGCCCAATAGTGTGTGTCCATCTGTGTTGTTACGTAACATGACACAAACCCCCATAGCGTGAGCGCAATTTAAACCTTTTATGACAATTATGTATATAATTGATAGTTCAAAATTTGAAAACACAAATTTATCACTGCTATAGAGTTTTAGACTTCGTCAAATAAATATATTTAATCTCATTGATGGGGTAGTAATTTTATATATATATATATATATATATATATATATATATATATATATAAGAGTTAGCAATTTTCACCATAAAATTAAAAGTTGTCATATTATTGCGGACATTCCAATTCTATCTATCATTACCAAATTTTTGCCTTGATAATATATATCGACTTATTAACTACAATGCACATAATGGTCAAAACTTGGAGTGAAGAAAATAATTGGATCTAGGTAGTGTTTTTGGTCAAATTTTGGCAATTTTGAGATAGAAATGGACTATATGAATCAATATTCATCTAAATCAAAACATTTTTTGCTTTTATATTACCAAATCACAATAGACCATGTCTGATTGCACTTGCATGTGGATTGAATCCACAAATTATGCTACATTTCTAGTTGGGCAATATATTACCACTAGTAATTTGTATACTAAATCCAAATTTTTTGAAAGACTTGGGACAAAAAACTATTAAGAATACGTAATAATAAACATGATTGTTGAATGTAATTATGATAGTACTTTTGTGTCAAATTTAAGTTGTCAAGTCACATGGTTGAGTACTACCAGGAAGTCATGAAAGTGTATGACTGAAAAGGCCAAGGTTGTGTTGCAAGCTCTCTCTCTCTCTCTCTCTCTCTCTCTCTCTCTCTCTCTCTCTCTCTCTCTCTCTCTCTCTCTCTCTCTCTCTCTCGCGTAGGCTATGCGTCAATGTTCGTGCAACCAACTTGTGTCATTTTTCAATGTTTCAAAGACACAATAGGGACCCTATGAGCAAGGATAAAATTAAGAATCGATGGTCAAATAAATTTGGGTCCATTTCTTTGGCAATTTCTATTTTGTGGTCTAGGAAGCCGTAGTGGGACCTAACTTGGGCATTTTTTGCCGAGATTCTACCGAATGAAATATCACATCAAGGACTTGTGTAAGCTCTTCCAAGAATACTATTTCTTGCTTATCCTTTACTAATATATACAAATGCTCAAAATGAATATGATTGGCCAATCAAAATATATTCTAATTTTGGTATTTCTAAATCTAAAATCAATGGATGGTATGTCCTTAGCTCAGACTCATCAACATCATCATCAAAACTAGTAAATCCCCTTCATATGAATTATCTACAATCATCCACTACATGAGATTTGATTTTTATAGAATGTCCTTAGGAAGTATACAACCAAGCTATAACACAAATTAAGCTTTATTTAGAATACAATAGATACCTCAAATTCTCATGGAAATTTGCATTTGTATTCTTCACCTGCTCTAACTAAATTAGATCATACTCTAGATATATGCATAATATTCATCTCAAACCAAAGACTACAACATAATCACTTGCATTTTCAAATTCGTAGATCAAATATTCTTTGCTTGTTATACTAGCAATTGAAAAATCACCTTGAATTTCATACTTAAGCATACGATAACTGTACCCAAAAGGCCAAATGATTATCCATCAACGAGCAATAGTCATGAACTTCTTATTTAGACCACTCATCAATCAAAATTGTAAACAACCAACACTAGAGGAGGCAATTCCCACAATTGTCTGTCATATGGACCAAGCATACCAATCCTCATTTGAATTAAACTTGTAAACAAACAACACTGGTGGAATATATCTACATGAATGTCTACCATACAATTGATCGTATTTAAATCTATTAAAATACCACTCAATCCATTTCTTGTTCACAAAATCCTAGAATCAAAAAAAAAAAACTTAATTGTTTCTACCATTTCTAAACCAAGAAATACCACTAAAATCATTCAATTAGAACCGACTTGCTAAACTATAATGGTCAGAACTTTTAGTTGAACATTCAAACTAGTTTGCTTATAGCCATGTCTTGATTCATGCATGCTAAACAACAAGCACAAAGACAGGTGAATGAATTCACAATTATCTATACATGTATGCACACCAACACATTTATCACCATTATCTAATGTAGCATACCAACGCATCATAACCCAAACTTAAGATAAATAAATAACTAAAACTTTATTGATCCGATTTCATATCTCAAGCATTCATGTTTTTGGATATCTTGTAACTCATACATCACAATAACACTAAATCTATGGACTGGACTCCCCCACTAGTTTGAACTACTCACAATCGTTGAATCAAAATGATAATTTGATCATGGAATGAGCCTGGTGAGAGCTAGACAAAAGATCAATAAATTAGTGAAAAAAATGTCCCTTAAGAGTTAAACAACCACTATCATACTAGCCCCTCAATCTGTTAGCTTATGTAGGTTTCGAGTAGCCAAAATTATCCATAACTAGTGAAAAACACTCAAGAAAAGGTCATCAAAAAAATTCCAATCTATTATATCAATTGACATAATCTTAGGATGAAATTTAATCCTTGAGCCATCTAGAAGCACAAAAATTCCATCTAAGATGTTCATCACACACCAATGAAGTCAACAAATGACCTCCATTATCTTAACACTTCCATCAATCTTGTCGTCATTGATAATGAACAAAAGTACATGCACTACAACCATCTACAAACGACCAACTACAATACAAGTATGCCAACAACCAGCAAATCTTGGCTTTGATAGTTGTTCACATCCTCCATCTACCATTGTCAAAAACTAGATAGATTCACCTTGCCAAAAAAAAACCAGCGCTTCTACTTACGATCCGAAGCAAAATTGGCCTCATAAAAAATGAGGACCACAAACACCAACCTAAACCCTAAACCCTAAACCCTCAACCCATTACATGCAATACTAATTTTTGAGAAAATGGCATGCAATCCAAACTTAAAAGGTACTCATAACTCTTGCCATCATAAATAGGCCCAAATGTTTTTAAAGTTCATATTTCATCAATATCGCACTCTAACTAAAATATGAACAATAATGCACTAAACCATATATAATAAAATGTTCAAAGATGTAATATCAATGAGAAAATACTTCATTGATCCACTTCAGACTATGATAAAAAGGAATCAAGCACATCATAAAAGGAGGCCATGTATGACTACATATGTTAAATACATAAAGTAGCATTGCCAAAATTACTGACGTACACAATTATTGGATGTCCACATAGTATATTTCTAAAATATGTTTTATAATGCTATAGGCAGCTGAATCTTTCTCATGCTTGAAAGGATGCTTCATGCTTGTAGAAGATTTAACTTTAAAGTTGCCATAGAAGGTTGTATTAGAGAATACAACACCTCGTAGAGGAATCAAGTTCACATTAATGTGTTATGGGATGTTGCCGGCCAACAAAGTATTACTTGCTGGATGTAGACTTTCTGCAATGTTGCTGATTTGCTGAGCATGAGACTCTTGTCGTCATTGCTTCACTTGTTTAGAAGCTCCTTAGTCTTATTGGGTGTTGTATTTTGGAGTTTCAATAATTACTAAGTGTTTTTATCTTGTTTGAGTAGTTGCATCAACGTATTGTGGCTGAATAGGATTACCTTGAACTCATTTTGAGGTCAACATGGAGTAGAAATTTATTCATCCACTTTGCAAATATCTTCATCTCTATTAAGTGTTTGGCACCCCACAAAGGTAACTCTTTTGTTCATGTATTTAATGAGGCAACTCAGTACCAATGTGCTCAGGTGAGGATGAATGCAATTTCCATACAGTACATGCTTTAAAAGACAATACTACAAAGGCATAAAACTGTTCCCAAGGGATTAAATAAGTTAGACAAGGGAAATAAAACTATGTCAAGAAAAAATGGCAAATCTTTTCAAACAAGTACCTAAACGATAATAAAATGAAAAATAGAAAAATCAGTAGTATAGCAAAAGTTTGGCATAATCTTATTTCACATGACATATGGTCTGCTAGCAAAAAAATTATCTCAACAATTGCCTACTCTTGAAATGAGACAAATCATTTTTGAACCACCATGGACTCAATAACAATAATTTTCACAGTCAACAAATCAATCTGACAACATTTTTTCAAAAACTTCCACCCAATTGAGTACGTCCCATGAAATAACCAATCATAAAATAACTTTGTGATTCAAAAATGAGTGTTGCATGAATTATCAGAATACGTCTGAGGTCTGGCTATGATAACATCCCTTATTAGAGATATACAGCGTTGAGAGGCAAGTGTAAAAAAAGTTTTATTACAGTGATGTGGCATATTTTTCCTCCATATCCTACAAGTTGAAATGATTGTTAACCAAACTAGTTAACCAAATGATTGTTAACCAAGTTTAAATGATTGTTAACCAACATAGTAGACAAATCTCAAATGGGAGCATTGGATGTTAAAGGTTCTACAAGAGATACATTCCCCCCATGGAATCAAGCACCCTCAATGTACTAGTGCTCTTCATTCTTCACCAACATCAATCAGTTGAGCTATTTATTATGCATGCATTGTATTTGAAAATGGAGATTTCATCTGAAAAAAATCATGGCCTTTTTAGAATGAAAGATCTTTTATCTACACTCAGAATCAGCAGTGGCTTCATACGAATATCGACCTTCCTGAGCATAAAAAAACTCTAATCTCCTCTTAGCAATAAAGTGTAATCAAAGTCACTAGTATATAGTAAATGAACTACAAGATTTAAAAAAAAAAAAATAATAGCCACTCCTTGCATACGAAAATTTTGTTGTACGTAATTTTTAGGATACTGATTTATTGAAACCACTTTGAAACAAGACTATACTCTAAATATTTCTTTGTAATAGTATCCAGTTCTAAACAGTATATTGAGTGCAAAACATGTTCTCAGTCCAATTCAGTAATCACTTCCCTAACTAATCACTATACTTTGTTCGATGAGGATCGGAATTATAAATTTTGTAACGACCGACGACTATCAAGTTTCATCCACACAAACAAGAAATGCAGATCCAAGGAGTTGGAATTTTTGTTGCCCTTCCATATCAAGCTCATCTAGCCACGAGCATTCAGGGATGAAAAACTATCACCCAACCTTGTAGGCTGCTCAGGTCAACGCTCATTTTTTTTCCCAACCTGCTCATGGCTGGCTATGAGCAAGTAACAATTACATCACGCCTGCTCATGGCTGGCTATGAGTGGCCTGTTTATCCTTGGTGAAGAGCAGGTGGGTACAAATTTTTCAGCCCCGGCCTGCTCATCACCGACGAAAAGTAGGTCAAGACTAAAAAATTTGAATAGCACCAGCCTACTCATCCTTGGCAAAGAGCAGGGGGGAGCAAAATTTTTAGCCTTCACTTACTCACCACTGGTGATGAGCAGGTCGGGGCCAAAAAAATTGCCCCCCCACCGTGCTATGTGCTGGCTATGAGTAGGGTGGGGGCAAATTTTTTAAGCCTTGACCTGCTCATCGCCTGCATGAGTAGGTCGGAGCTAAGACAATTAGACCTGTGATGCTCCGATTGCCATGCTGGTATCCTGTTAAAAACTCCTTCAAACTTCAATATGGATCTCTTTCATGATTGTTTGAAATGTGAAAAGTCCATTTGAAATTGTGATGCCTACTCTATGTGATGCCATGCCATGCCAAGCCATGCTTGAGAGGAGCCCATCGTTGAAAATTGCACTTGTTAAAATCAATTGCAGAAACATCCACCTATTTTAGGCCCACGCAAAGCAAAATGCAGGCTATTACCACCTAGAGGGCACATGTTTTCACCCGGCCCCTATGTATGGTTTGTTGAAGAGCGGTGGATTTGTAGTTTGCTCATGTGGATGAGAAAACAGGCGTGGAAGATGGAACCTTCAAACCAGCCATGAAGAGAAGTAGTTGGCAGCCCATCGTGAAGTTTGATGTGCTTGTCAAATTCTGATGCAAATGCTACTTCCATAATCCATTTGTTGCATCAATCTCCTTTATTACATTAAGTGCAGCATAGCAACAATGCACACCTGTGTGAAGGCTTTTTGGGAAGTTACACCCGTCCACATTTTCGTTCGGCCCATCGATAGATAGTTGAAGGACTAAACACTTTCCTTCATGAGATGGAAGGAAGAACCAATGTGTTCTACTGAGTTGGAGACTGGTCATGAATATTAAACGCAAGTTATCAGCGAATTTTTCAGCCATACTTCCCAGGAACGAAACAAAACCATTCCTAGGAACAGTTCAGTACAATTCCTAAGGAACCTAAGGAGCGGTTCCCAGTTCCTTAGGTTTTGGTGTTTTCCTTTAATCTGTTTTTTGCCCCCCGCCTAGAACCCCCCCAATGCCCTCCCTGGCTCCTAAGCCCCCACCACAACTCTCCAAAACCCCTACAAAAGCCCCTAAAACCTCCATTCCTTACGAACTTAGAAATGGAACAGAAGGAACGGCACCGTACCGATTCAAATCCTTATGAACAGGCTTCTTGCTCTGACCTGCTCATCGCTGGCGGCAGTGATTATGTGAGGGCTAAGAAAGTTTTGTATTACCATGCTCCTATTGTCCAAAGCCAATGCCAACAACAATAGAAATGTGGGGATTGCAGTGCAGGCAGATTGGGAAAATCGTCAGTATTCCAATGCGTGGTCTCTCAATGTGCATCACCTTTTTGAGTTCTTGTTGCAATTTGATAAGCATCCTACAGATTGGAAATAGTATCAACAGAACTTGTTTCCTTTCCATTGTCCATGAAGCTCAAGAATCCGTCGTACACCTTGCAAATCCATCGTACACCTTCCAAATTTCAACTTCTGTAAATGTAGGGTTAGAACCAAGTGACCTTATTGTAATATCCAGGTATGAAATGTGCTGTCTTAGCCTTCAGTCTTAATCAATCTTCATGTACCACTCGTATTATGAAGGTTGAAAAGTCTATTTTTAACCTTCAAACGAACAACAAGGAGCAGATTAGCCGTTCTGAATGAGAAGCTGACAAAGCATGAGGCACGACTGGAGTTTTTGGAAGCAAAAAAAAGTAGTACTGCAGCACAAACAAAAGATACTACCATTAGTTTTTTTCCCTTATTTTAGCATTAAAGGATCGACCTTTAAAGCATATCACTCATTAACTACAGTCTACATCTAATTTCCATGCATACTTTTCCTAGAATCAATAACTGCAATTAATCAGCTGCAATGGGATTGCAATCCAGTCAGAAAAAATAATATATGCGTGGGAAGAAACCTGGGTGAGTTGAAACTTGAGGAAAGCAACGGAGCACGGTAATATTTTTTTAGCCCACCTGCACATCACCGACAATGAGCAAGTCAGGGAATAGTTCAGCACCTGTAGCCTGATAAGATGATATCAAACAGAAACCCTCACAAAATCAAACCCTAGCAGAAAGAAATACAGAAAAGCTCAACTACAAAGCAGTTTTTGCTACAAATCCTAACAAAGGCGTCCAGGCTGTGAAGTAAAGCCTTTTGGCTTTGAGCAGGTGGGGGAAAATTCTTTTAGCCCCAACCTGCTTATCACTCGTGATGACAAGGCCAAGGCTAAACGAATCTGCTCCCATAGCCTGTTTAACTCTGCATCCGGAGATGAGGAATCTTAATGCACCCATATAATAATACATAGCCAACATGATGCCCTCTTGATCATCTGCTCAACCTGCGCAGCATTGTTTAAGAAGCCAAACATGCAGGCTGCAAAGTTTTTGCTCACATCGCTGCAGAAAGATTTCGTGGTACCAGCAGGTGGTGGATTTACTACGTTCTTTGGACATCTCTGTCACGGACCTTCCATCAAGCACTCATCGGTATATTTGCCGCCACCGCTTTTGTCGTTACATACAGCTTCCAAACCGCACCACATTTATTACCAAACACATTTTCTTTCCCTTGATCTAGCCGATTTACCTTTGCTCCCGATATATCTCTCACAGTCACTCTCATACGGCTTGCGTTCCCGCATTGGACAGCTACGCACCTCTTCCCATCAGCTTGTTGTTGAGACTGGTCGCTGCTGGAATATCCCGCGTGAGCATAGATTATGTCGCCTTTGTTCTATGCAAAAGCTTGAAGATGAGGCACACTTCTTACTTTGATGCCCTTTTGCACCTATGTGTTACGAGCACGTAACCAGTGCTGAACCCTAGAGAACACAGAAGGTCAGATACCACAGTCAGGGTCATGTCCAGCGTACACGACCAACAGGGCAAGACAGTGTGAGTAGTGTGCCCCGGCACGGTCCATAGCCATGGCGGGCCTAACACAGCCTAGGGACCCTGTCAGCAGGATAGGGCCCCAAGTTGGGTCCCGACGTGCAGTCGACCATGTCAGGGCCACGTGGCCGACACTTGGCAGTATGCATGCTACCAGTCCTCACACTGGGCTAGGAGGGGCTTGCTCCATATCAGGGAGTAGGCAAGGTTGGGTGGATCAGTTAGTGTTTGCCCTACTGTGGTGTTAGGATCTATTACACGGGTATCAGAGCCATCTCCATCTTTGGGAGCTTAGTAGCAGCAGTAGAGAAAGCTATCAAAAGATAGGAAATATTTCTCAGATTCTCATAAAGGCATAGAGGAGAGAAGTCACTGTAGGAATAGCCTTCTATTCATCCAATTTTGGGGGAATTTCCACGATTTCTGAGGAAGTTTTCCTTGCACAGGTCCAGCGATGGAAAACCAGGGATTTATCCATGTTTGTTGTGAGTAAATTGTGGATTTCAGAACGGATTTGGAGTAGGAAGTGGCGAGCAAATTTTTCAGTAAAATAGACCTCAGATCGGGATATCATCAGGTCCGTATGAAGTCGGAAGATGTCCTGAAAACAGGCTTTAGGACTCATCATGGTCATTATGAGTTTAAAGTGATGCCATTTGGGCTCACAAATGCTCCAGCTACCTTTATGACCTTGATGAACAGTGTCCTCAGACCATACTTGGGTAAGTTCGTAGTCGTATTTTTAGATGACATCCTCGTCTACAGCAAAACGAGGAAGGAGCATCTAAACCACCTCAGAAAGGTGTTTCGACTGCTTAGAAAGCATAAGCTTTATGCTAAAGAATCCAAGTGTGAATTCTTCGTTGAAGAAGTAGCTTATTTGGGTCACATTATCTCGGCAGATGGGATTAAGATGGACCCCAGTAAGGTTAAAGCCATACTCAGTTGGCTGAGACCTCAGAATATTCTAGAGCTTCAGATCTTTCTTGGTTTGGCGGGATATTACAGACGATTTGTCAAGGAATATGCTCAGATAGCAGTTCCTATGACAAATCTTCTTAAGGGGAAGGGAAAGGAGTTCATTTGGGAGTCCGCACAACAGGAGAGCTTTGATGCTCTCAAAACAACCTTAGCCACAACACCAGTTTTAAAAGTCATCGACTCCAATCAGCCATTTGTGGTCGAAACAGATACTAGCGACTTTGCAGTTGGTGCTGTACTAACTTAGAGTGGACGACCAGTTGCGTTCGAGAGTAAAAAACTCGAGCCAGCTCAGACTAGGTACAGTGCCTATGAAAAGGAACTAATATCTATAGTTCATGCCCTTAAGACTTGGAGGCATTATTTGTATGGTGCCAACTTTGAGGTCCTGACAGACCATGAAAGTCTCAGATACCTTTGCAATTAACCCGAGCTTAGAGGTCGAAAAGCTCGTTGGGCAGAGTTGATGCAAGAAATTGATATGTCTATCAGATATAGACGGGGGAAATTCAATACAGTAGCAGATGCCCTTAGTAGAATGCCTATGATAAACGAGTTGAGTTTTACTCAGATTTGTAATGAGTTACTCGAGTCCTTGAGAGGGAAGTGCTAGCATGATGCATTCTTCTCTACCATCTGGAACTCAGTCCAGAGCAGACAGTTACAGACTCCAAAACCAGTTCCCGGGGCTGGTGCCAGTTCGTCCAAGAATATCAAGGATTCAAATGAAAATAGTATTCCATTCAGGACGAGTACTTGCTCTATAGAGATAGAGTATGTGTCCCCAATTCAGAGGATTATAGGCAGCAGGTCCTATATGAGTGTCATGACAATCCTAGTGCGGGGTACCCAGGCATACAGAAGACCTATTGAGCTTCTTCGTAGGCAATTTTTCTGAGCGGAACTGGAGTAGGAAGTGGCGAGCCGATTTGATCAACACTCGCATGATGCATTCTTCTCTACCATCTGGAACTCAGTCCAGAGCAGACAGTTACAAACTCCAAAACCAGTTCTCGGGGCTGGTGCCAGTTCGTCCAAGAATACGGCAACTTCCGTTGAGGATGATGATGAATCCGAGTATACGTCAGATGACGTTGAGAATTCTGAGCCTGTATTACCCAAGCAATCCCTAGTGGTTGAGGGTCAGTTGACTCAAGGATTCAAATGGAAACAGTATTCCATTCAGGACGAGTACTTGCTCTATAGAGATAGAGTATGTGTCCCCAATTCAGAGGATTATAGGCAGCAGGTCCTATATGAGTGTCATGACAAGGCATACAGAAGACCTATGATCTTCTTCGTAGGCAATTTTTCAGAGCGGAATTGGAGTAGGATTACCCAAGCAAACCCTAGTGGTTGAGGGTCAGTTGACTCAAGGATTCAAATGGAAACAGTATTCCATTCAGGACGAGTACTTGCTCTATAGAGATTATACAGAAGACCTATGAGCTTTTTCGTAGGCAATTTTTCTGGCCCAGTATGAAAAAGGACGTCCAGCAATATGTAACCAGTTGCTAGAAATGTCAAATAAATAAAGCAGAGCGTTTGAAGGCAGGATGGTTGTTACAGCCTTTAGATATACAGCTGGTAAATGGGAGAGTATCTCCATGGATTTTATAGTAGGACTGCCTAAAACCCAAAAGGATAATGACGCTATATGGGTCACAGTTGACCGTCTGACCCAAATGGCTCACTTTATTTCGACCAAAACAACCGTTAGAGCTCCAGAGTTAGCAAGGTTGTTTGTAGACGGGCTATTTAATTTGTACAGTCTACCTTCCGGCATAGTCAGCGGATTTGAAGGCCAGGAGGGTTGTTACAGCCTTTAGATATACCAGTTGGTAAATGGGAGAGTATCTCCATGGATTTTATAGTAGGCCTGTCTTGCCCTGTTGGTCGTGTACGCTGAACACGACCCTGCCTGTGGTATCTGACCTATCTGTGTTCTCTAGGGTTCGGCATTGGTCACGAGCTCGTAACACTCCCTCCCCCTTAGGAACCGTCTTGTTCCTAAGACAAACTCTAGAAAAATCTTGCGAAGGACGCTGCCTCTTTCCCAAGTGGCATTCTCAACAGGCTGATCATTCCACTTAACCAAATATTCTCGGTATAGAGTATGACGAGTCTGCGTCTCTCTACTATCAAGAATCTCCTCAAGTTCATGTGGAGGTTGCTAAGGATCCAATGGGAGAACTAGAACACTGTCCCCTACCAGATTGTTTGATCTGGTTAAGGCTTTTCGTAACTGACTTACATGAAAGACTGGAAAAACCTTACTGCTGTGTGGGAGTTCTAGTACATAGGTGACCTCGCCTAGTCTCTTACTGATGGTAAAGGGACCACAATACCTTGGAGACAGCTTAGCACACACTCCTGATTTGAGGGTTTTAGAGTCGACTGGGACTCTCAAGTAGACTTTCTCACCAGTGGAGAACTGCACATCCCGTCTGTGTGGATCTGCATAATGTCTGGCTCGATCCTGGGACTGCCTAATGCTATGCTTAACATGTTCTATCATCTGGTTTAGGTCCTCTAAAAAGTTTCTGGTTGCTTCAACTTTTTCTTGTTTAAACCCTACAGCTGTGGGTGAGCGTGGCTGAAAACCGTACATCAACATAAATGGGCTGTATCCCGTAGCTGAATGTTTGGTACTGTTGTAAGCAAACTCTAATATCGAGAGATACTCCTCCCAATTAGTCTGCTTCTTGCTGACGTATGCTCGAAGCATATCCTCCAACACCTGATTTACCCTCTCTGTTTAACCGTCCGTCTGTGGATGGTCTGTGGTACTCATATTAAGTTTAGTATGGAGATGATGGAATACTGCCCTCCAAAAATTTCCAATAAACTTACTGTCCCGGTCGCTGACTATGCCGGAAGGTAGACCGTACAATTTAAATAGCCCGTCTACAAACAACCTTGCTAACTCTGGAGCTCTAACGGTTGTTTTGGTCGGAATAAAATGAGCCATTTTGGTCAGACGGTCAACTGTGACCCATACAGCGTCATTACCCTTTTGGGTTTTAGGCAGGCCTACTATAAAATCCATGGAGATACTCTCCCATTTACCAGCTGGTAATTCTAAGGGCTGCAACAACCCTCCTGCCTTTAAACGCTCTACTTTGTTTACTTGACATTTCTGGCAACTGGTTACATACTGGTGGACGTCCTTTTTCATACTGGGCCAGAAAAATTGCCTACGAAGAAGCTCATAGGTCTTCTGTATGCCTGGGTGTCCCGCACTAGGATTGTCATGACATTCATATAGGACCTGCTGCCTATAATCCTCTGAATTGGGGACAGAAGCTGCCGTATTCTTGGAAGATTCCGGGAACTGGTTCTGGAGTCTGTAACTGTCTACTCTGGACTGAGTTCCAGATAGTAGAGAAGAATGCATCATGCTGGCATTTCCCTCTCAAGGACTCGAGTAACTCATTACGAATCTGAGTAAAACTCAGCTCGTTTATCATAGGCATTCTACTAAGAGCATCTGCTACTGTATTGAATTTTCCACGTCTATATATGATAGAAATGTCAAACTCTTGCATCAACTCTACCCAACGAGCTTTTCGACCTCTAAGCTCAGGTTGATTGCAAAGGTATCTGAGACTCTCATGGTCTGTCAGGACCTCAAAGTTGGCACCATACAAATAATGCCTCCAAGTCTTAAGGGATGGACTATAGAAAAGAGTTTCTTGGTACCCCTGAATACCAAGATTTAAGTTACTTACCATAGTTTCCTATATTTTTTTATCTTCACCCTTAGCTAATGAAACTATGTACCTATGCTGACTAGGTACTTCTAGAAGTTTAAGCTTTTTAACCAGGGTGTAGTTGATGAAATTATGGGTTGCCCCATCATCAACCATAACTCTTACTGACTGGTTACCAACTTTCCCATGCATATGTACTAGGTCATGCGGCCCAAAGCTGAAGGGTCTTGCTAGCATTGCAGAGGTCAGCTGGCAACAGTGTTCATAATCTTCATGATACACTTTGATCTCGGAAGTTGCCGAGTCACTGGGGAAACTTACAGTTTGAACAAGCTAAACTTGTTTCTTATCTTTCTTATCTTTTTTAGTCAAAGGCCCCTTGGGACACTGTTTGACTGTGTGTCCCTTGCCCATACACACACAAAGCACAAACGTTGCTTGGCTTTCTCAAAATCATCTGGTTTTAAGGGCTGTATGAGTGAAGGGCGTTTCTGAGGAGCTTCACTTTTAAATTTATCTTGATTCTTTCTTTTTTAAAATTTCTTTTTAAATTGAAAGTCTTTCTGAGGAGGCTGCTCAGAAAGTGGCTGTTGTCTCGCCCTCTTCCTACCCACTGCATCATCATAGATTTGAGCATATCTGAGAGCTTGCTCAAGGGTAGTAGGTGAGTTTCTCTGGACCTCTACTTTATATTCATCTTTGAGGCCACGGACAAATCCCCTGATTTTCTGATAATCATCCATATTTTTAATTTTTAAAATTGTTTCTCGATACTGCGAGATATATTGGATGAGGGACTTGTCCATTACTGTTCTTTCCCAGGCTTCCCAGGCTCTATCAAGTTCATTTTCTGGTAGGAATTCTCTTAGGAAAGCGTCTTCAAAAGCTTTCCATGACCGGGGAGTCTGCCCAGTCTCCTGGAGATTTAACCACCACTTATAGGCCATAGGCCATAAGGAAATACTGGCCTCAATAGCTTGCAAATGGTCAGGGGTCTGTTTAAGAGCATGAATGTTCTTCCATTTGATGAGGAAGGTTTGTAGAATATCTGCATTTCTATCCTTCTCTTCCCCCTTAAAAGTAGGAGGCTTTAAATCTTTAAAGACACTGGGGTGAGACCGTAAAGTCTCACCCGAAACTGATGGAAGTGGAGAAGGGGACAATTGAGAAGTGGAGGGAAGAGTTCCTTTCGCGGAACTCAAAATCAAACCTTTGAGTTCAGCGAACGAGTCATTCACACGGGACTTGAAATTGGCTAATGCCAACTTCAGTTCATCCACTTCTGTTACCAATTGGAGAAACTGCTCCTTGGTAACCAGTTCGCCGAGTTCTTCCGCGAACTGTTCCTGTTCTTCCAATTCCAAAAGTTCCTTCCCTTTACTGTAGGCCAAGGCTTCTGTTTCAAGTTCGTCGAAGCCTCTCTCCAGGGGTTGATCAGGTCCTTGAGGAGTGGTCATCTTCGGAACTGAAAGAGAGGTACCTTAACTTCTGAAGGAAAAATAAGTCTAAAAGACTAATTTATAACTGTACAAGGGAAAGAAAAGATGACTTAGCTGTTTCTAAGAACTGTACTTCCAAAGAAATTACGAAGAGGAACCCTCTCAGCTCTTTCCCCAAGATTTCAGACCTGCTGTCCCGGAAAATGCCAGTTTGAAGCTTCAAAATGGTGCCAAATTTCCCGGTGCTTGAGTTGAGCAGCTGACTGATCTGATTTCAGGTGTGGGGCTCCAACAAACTGAGTGAAAACCGGAATTTTACAACAAGAAATCCGGAATTTTTTGTGTCTCTGCCCTCGCTGACTGGACAGCCACCTGTCTGGCCCAATTTTCTGAAATTCAAGGCCCAATACTCGCTTGAATCTCTGATCTGACCTCAGGTAGTAGGTCGTTGGTCTGTGGCAATCTAGTTTGAAGTTCAAACTACTGAGAAATCTCAAAAATCAGGGATGAAAATCCAATTTTTCAACTCCATGTCCAGCGCTAACCCTGCTACTCTATTTATGATTAGAACTTAATCTAATCTACTCAGAACTTGCTACACTTTTCAGATCTGAGGGCTAGCTATACAGCGATGGATCTGCCCATCCTTTTCCCTTGAAATTCCGCTCAGATGACTCAGAATTTTACTGAAATTGCCTTGTCAGATAGCTGTCTCTACAGCGATGGATCTGTCTCAGAAATCTAATTCATATTCCAACTGAAAGGAAGATGATTCAACGGAGATTTTCACAGCAGAAAGCTTCTCCTCCAGTGCTGGATCCGTCTCTCCTATTTACCAAAGTTTTTAAGAGATTCTGAGCACTCTCTCTACTTTCTCCCTGCTGTTACTTAGCTACCAAAGATGGAGATGGCTTTGATACCAATGTAATAGATCCTAACACCACAGTAGGGCAAACACTAATTGATCCTCCCAACCTTGCCTACTCCCTGATATGGAGCAAGCCCTCCTAGCCCAGTGTGAGACCTGGTAGCATGCAACTGCCAAGTGTCGGCCACGTGTCACTAACGTGGCCGACTGCACGTCGGGACCCAACTGGGAGCCCTATCCTGCTGACAAGGTCCCTAGGTTGTGTTAGGCCCGCCATGGCTATGGACCGTGCTGGGGCACACTACTCACACTGTCTTGCCCTGTTGGTCGTGTACGCTGAACACGACCCTGACTATGGTATCTGATCTATCTGTGTTCTCTAGGGTTCGGCATTGGTCACGAGCTCGTAACAAATTGGGAGGAGTATCTTTTGATATTAGAGTTTGCTTATAACAGTACCAAACATTCAGCTACGGGATACAGCCCCTTTATGTTGATGTACGGTTTTCAGCGACGCTCACCCACAGCTGTAGGGTTTAAACAAGAAAAAATTGAAGCAGCCAGAAACTTTTTAGAAGACCTAAACCAAATGATAGAACATGCTAAGCGTAGCATTAGGCAGTCCCAGGATCGAGCCAGGCATTATGTAGATCCACACAGACGGGATGTGTAGCTCTCTGCTGGTGAGAAAGTCTACTTGAGAGTCCCAATTGACTCTAAAACCCTCAAATCAGGAGTGTGTGCTAAGTTGTCTCCTAGGTATTGCGGTCCCTTTACAATCAGTAGGAGACTAGGCGAGGTCACCTATGAACTAGAACTCCCACAGAATAGTAAGGTTTTTCTAGTCTTTCATGTAAGTCAGTTACGAAAAGCCTTAGCCAGATCAGAAAATATGGTAAGGGACAGTGTTCTAGTTCTCCAATTAAATTCTCAGCAACCTCGGAGGAGATTCTTGATAGTAGAGAGACGCAGACTCGTCATACTCTATACCGAGAATATCTAGTCAAGTGGAATGATCAGCCTGTTGAGAATGCCACTTGGGAAAGAGGCAACGTCCTTTGCAAGATTTTTCCAGACTTTGTCTTAGAGGACCAAGAAGGTTCTTAAGGGGGAGGGAGTGTTACGAGCACGTAACCAGTGCCGAACCCTAGAGAACACAGAAGGTCAGATACCACAGTCAAGGTCATGTCCAGCGTACACGACCAACAGGGCAAGACAGTGTGAGTAGTGTGCCCCGGCACGGTCCATAGCCATGGCGGGCCTAACACAGCCTAGAGACCCTGTCAGTAGGATAGGACCCCAAGTTGGGTCCCGACGTGCAGTCGGCCAAGTCAGGGCCACGTGGCCGACACTTGGCAGAATGCATGCTACCAGTCCTCACACTGGGCTAGGAGGGGCTTGCTCCATATCAGGGAGTAGGCAAGGTTGGGTGGATCAGTTAATGTTTGCCCTACTGTGGTGTTAGGATCTATTACACTATGGGTGCCTTCAAGCGTTAATAAAGCTCTCTCTCTCTCTCTCTCTCTCTCTCTCACAAAAACCCTACCATTGTTGGAGTTTGCCTATAATGATAAAAAGAATACATCTACGAAGATGAGTCCTTTCAGGATCTATCAAGGATATAAAACCTTTGAAGTTCACTGGAGCAGTATCTATGAGAACTGCAGACGTCGTTGAGAATTGGTTGCAAAAATGGGAGACAACATTCAAGATGTGTCTTCAAGGTTTTCGATTCCTTTGGAATCTTGAGAAACACCATGTCTCCTTCCTCGAACTCTCTTGGCGTACGATCCAGATCGGCATGTTTTTGCTTGATCAATTTTCGCTTTTACATTTTCCTTTGCTAACTCCAATATCTATTGCATGTGCATTCAATAGCACTAGGTGTCTTATGAGGCATACCTGTAGTAACTGGACTGGCTGGTCTAAAACCATAATTTAGCTCGAAAGGACTCATCTTCGTACATGTATTCTTTTTATCATTATAGGCAACCTCCAACAACGGTAAGTAACGTTTCCATTGCGTTTGCCTTTCACTCACATACGCCCTAAGCATGTCTTTCTAGGTTTGCTCTCTCAAACTGCCCATCTGTTTCAAGATGATCAGCAGACCTACTCATTCCCAACTGCACCTCTAACTTCTAAAAGACTGCAGTCCAAAAATTGCTAGTAAAACGAGAATTTCCTATCAAACACAATGGATCAAGGTAATCCAAGAAGTCTGAATACATACTATATAAACAAATCAGCCGTACCAGGTGCATCAATCTTATTATTAGTTGGGATAAAATGAGCCAATTTAGTGAGTCTGTCAACCACAACTAGGATAGCATTATATTGCTGCTGCGTATGTGATAATATGTAATAAAGTCCATGGAAATACTCTCCCATCTCCCTTCTGGTATAGGTAACGGACGTAATAATCCAGGCACTTTAATCCTTTCAGCCTTATTAACTTGACACTTAAAACAACGTCACATAATGGTTTACTTCTTTCTTAAGTCTAGACCACCAAAAGTTAAGTCGTATCAACTCATAGGTCCTATCCACACTAGGATGACTTGCACTAGGGCTATCATGACATAGATGTAAGATCTTCTTTCACAACACCTCACAAGCTGGAATAAGGTCCTTACCATTTCTCATCATTATTCCATCTTCTATGGAATACTTAAGATAAGTGTGAACCAAGGTAGAACAGTTCTCCTCTTGAGACTCTGCATGGCCACTGTTCCACTTTCTTACAATGAGGGACTACAAATGACATGTGATACACCACACGAGATAGTGCATCTACCACTCGATTCTCGGCACCTTTCTTGTACCGAATCTCCATTAGGAATTCATGCATGAGCTCATACCATCTAGCTTGACCTTTTCGAAGGTCTGCCTGCTTACAAAAGTATATCAAGGTATCATGATCAGTGAATACCTTAAATTTCGATCCATACAAATAATGCCTCCATGCCTTTAATGCATGAACTATGGCACACAACTCCTTTTCATAAGTTGGATAATTTTTCTGAGCAAGGTTGAGCTTCTTGCTCTCAAAGGCCACAGGCTTACCCTCTTGCATCAGAATTGCTCCCACAAATGTCACTCGCATCCGTACCTATAACATAGGGCTTTTGAGGGTCTACAATCTTTAGAGTGACACACTCAGCAATAGCTTGCTTCAGCTGATCAAAGCTTGCTTGATGCAATTCACCAAATCTATTTTTTTGAGTCAAATCAATCAAAGGTGCTGCAAGATAGGAGTATCCCTTAACATAATTTCTATAGAATACTACCATAGTAGTGTCGAACTGCGGTTTGTTCAAAGAACCGCGGTTCAAACCGCCGGTTCGAATCAGCCCGGTTCGAACCGTTTTTTTGGGTTGGAATCGAAAAAAAAAAACTTAATTTTTTTTCAAAGAAAAAACGGTTCGAACCCGTTTTTTTTTTTTAACGGTTCAAATCGTTCTGTTTTGGCATTTTCCACAGAGAGAGAGAGAGAGAGAGAGAGAGAGAGAGAGAGAGAGAGAGAGAGAGAGAGAGAGAGAGAGAGAGAGAGAGAGAGAGAGAGAGAGAGAGAGAGAGAGAACCCTAAATCACAGGTGACAGGTATTGTTAGGTAACAAGACTTAGGAGTTGCACGTCAAGATTCAAATTTCACTATCGATTAATCACGAATTATAATGTACATGTTTCCCATTAACACTAAGAAAGCACTTCTTTTTGACATAATCGAAGGGTAGAAAATAAGGGAGATTCAAACCCGATTTAAACCGGATTCAAACACGGTTCGAAAAGGCGATTCGAAAGGTACCATTTAACATTGAATACTACCAATCCAAGAAAAGAACGGAGTGTTGTCAAATCAGCTGGCACAGGCCATGCAACGATCACAGCAACCTTCTTAGGATCTGGCCTCACTCCATCAACAGACACTATATGACCAAGATACTCAGTCTCCTTTTTAAACAATTCACTTTTTTACTATTGGCAAACTCCCTCAAAGTAGACAACACAGTTCTAAGGTGAGCCATATGCTTGATCTCACCTGCATTGTAAGTCAGAATGTCATCAACGAAGTTTACGACAAACTTACCCATATACAATCTAATATCATTCATCACCATCATGAATGTAGTTGGGGCATTAGTCAACCCAAATGGCATCACAAGATACTCATAGTGACCGAACCAAGTTTTGAAGGCAGTCTTATGTACAGTGTGCCAACAAATGCCCAACACCACATCAAACCACTCAAGTCGTGTTTATCTCAAAATCCAACTCTTCTGTGTAACTTTGTACAGTTAGTGGAATGCCCACAACGCTCTGATCTCAAATCTCTGTACCATTTCCATCAGCCATTTCGACTATGTACTGGTACTGGGATGGTTGAGTACTCACACCTAATTTCCGTACCAAAGTTGAATTCAACACATTATGAGAGGACGCAATGTCAAATAGAACCTGAACATCTCTACCACGCAGCTGTCCTTGCATAACAATTAGAGAAATATTAGGAAATTGATACCCTTGGCGAACCGATTTTGACAAAAGCATTGGTGGAGCCGTGTCCACTCTCCTGACCACCGAAACATTCATGAGGCATGGAATACCTGGATTGGCTTCCTGCTTAATCTCTTCCACTATCATAGGGTCATCACCTTGGTTCATCTGGTCCACCTGAAGATTATATGTGGTCCGCATCAAATTCTGTGGACATTCCTTCCACCTATGCTGCCCCAAACATCCAAAACAGAGGTTTGCCCTCTTTGCATGTTCTTGGTCCTAAAGCGACAACATTGAAAGACGCTGACCCTTTTGGGCATTGGGCTGCCCATACAACCCTTTGCCTTTGGGGGCACCCTTCCCCTTTTGGTCACCCCCGAGCTTGCCACTGACTGGTTTGACCTTCAAATTTTCTCTGTTTGTTCCATTTGCACTTGCATCCCCAAGGTTGCTGACCACCTGTACCAGCTACTGCAACAAGAAACGGGCCTCTTTTTCCATCTTCATAATACAAAGCCATCTGGATAGCTCCCTGCAAATCATGAGATTGCTCCTTCCGCACGAAAGGGCTACATAGGAACTTCCTGAGGAATGCGTAACAAAACCTCTCCATACTTGTCTGCATAATCCTACACGCTCAAGTTACCCTGCTTCACATAAGTCCATTGTTGCATGGCTTAATTGTTTTCATCCATAGGCACCCAACTTTGAGTAAACATTTGCCAGAATGCCTCCCATGTGGTTGGAACTAGGTCATCCTTTGCCACCTTCCTCCACCACCTTTGTGCTGACTCTTGAAAATGTGGCTTCAGCAATCATCTCAGTTTTGTCCTCTATGCCACACATCTGGAATGCGTTCTCCCATTTTTGCAACCAATTCTCAACAACATCTGTAGTTCTCATAGATACTGCTCCAGTGA
Organism: Diphasiastrum complanatum; assembly: GCA_029204225.1. Taxonomy (NCBI): domain Eukaryota; kingdom Viridiplantae; phylum Streptophyta; class Lycopodiopsida; order Lycopodiales; family Lycopodiaceae; genus Diphasiastrum; species Diphasiastrum complanatum. Next base: position 51,956,141 of record CM055093.1, read on the forward strand.
ACTTCGGAGGTTTTAGATCCTTGATAGTAGGTAGCTTGCTCTTTCGAAACTCAGCTTCATGGCCCGTTGACAATGTCCTTTCTGCTTCCATAGTCATACCACTGACTCTCTCAGGAACACTAGCCCCTTTACCTTTGAGTTGCTCCAAAATCAGCTTAAGAGTGGCTTCGATAGCATCCACCTTGCAACATACTACATCTAATCTCTGTAAATCTTGACTGGTGTTGCTTGCGGATGCCATAGCAGAAGAATAGGTAGCAGAAACAAAGCAGAGTACAAAAAACTATGCAAAATTAGGCAACTAAAGTTCTTGAAACAAAGCAGAAACAAGCTCTCAACACCTCAAATCACTACACAGATAGGTTACCCTGTATTCCTAGAAGAACTGGATAGAATAGATCTCCCACAGCCAAGTTCTAACTACACAGACTCTGCTTCTCCAAAAATCAGCAAACTAGGATTTCAAACTGACAATTGGCAAAAAAACAATGGATGATCGCCGAATCGAAAGGGTGAAAAGCCCTACCTTACCAACGACCTACCCCAAGAAGCCTATTGCAACTGACAGATCTGAAAAATATTGCGTATTAAAGAAGTTACAAACAGATTCACAAATCCTACGTGGGCTGTATTTTCACAAAAGCGAAGAGAATAATCAAGACACGTAGTAGAATATGCTCAAAGGCTGCCAGAAGATCAGCAATCCACCATAGGGCTTCAATCTACTATCCATAGAATTAATGAACCGTCCACGGTTCTGAGAACCGTACATTTCACAAAAGATTTTGCCTGGAACCATGGTGAACCGTACAGTTAATTAGTTAATTAACTAATTAATTTTTATTTTGTTTCACACATCCAAAAATAGCCCAAAAAGAATGCCAAAACAATTTGTGACATCTGTGAAATCTGGTTCAATTGGTGAAATCATTTGTGAAATGAGAGGACCATTTGTGAAATCTGTGTTAAATCTATGAAATCTGGTTCAATCTGTGAAATCATTTGTGAGATCAAATCCAAAAATCTGGGTAATCTGGTTCAATCTGTGAAACCAGAGGACCATTTGTGAAATCTGTGTGAAATCTGTGAAATTTACAAAATGAGGACCAAAAATGCCTTGGGAGGGGTTCTGGGGGGAAATTGGGAAAAAAATAAATAAGTACTTAATTGAATAATTAACTACAGGAACGGTTCCCACCACGGTTCCCAGGACCCACGGTTCTGGAACCGTGGGTTCTATGCTACTATCTTATGGGCTCCAAATCTGCCAACAGATCACCTACAATAGGGCACTTGCTCTCCAAGAATGCACATGCTCAAAGACGTCTCAAGCTTTTCAAACACTATTGTCCAAAATCGGCCTGTAAACTTAGGATCCCGATCACTAACAATGTTAGATGGGAACCCATATAGCCTGAACAAACGTTCAACAAATACTTGACCTAAAATAGACGCTTTAATTATGTTACGGCCCTAATGGGGGGTTTGTACCATTAGGGGGCTACCTTAGATGTAGGGGCCAGGCCTAATTTGGGTAATAGCTAAGTAAAACCTTAGGCTATGCCTGCATGCGGTATAGGGATGTGTGTTGCATCCTAGTATGGGATAGGATGTACATGCACTATGTCTATGTATGGGTCTTTGCTATTGTGAGTTAGAGGTACCTACATGCAGTGGACATGCATGGGAGATTCTCTATTGGAGGTCTTGGGGGACGTTTTACCTGTACTCTTTTGTGAGCTCAAGCCTTTAAATAGGCTAAAGGCCTATCACGTAGTTGCAAGTAATCTTATGTAGGACATTGCACGTGACTTACATGGGATTGTGTGTATAGATCATGTATATGCAAGTTTCGTGCACATGCATCTTGGCTAACATGCAAGATAGATATTTTCCATGTGTTCCTTGACCTTGCTCTTTGTATATAGTCTTATTAAAGCAGGAACTAGCATTGTTTGATTAGTGGGACCATCAAACTAAAATCATATGAACACTCAAGTTATAACAATTTGGGTTTTGGCACATCTTTCTTCTTCCAAACCCATGAATTTGTGATTACAAAAATGCCCATTCTCAGAACCAAACTCTTGTAAAATTTAAGGTTTTTATAGTGGTATGTCTAAAAAAATGATCATTGCCAATTATACTACAAAAAAAGATCTCTTTGTGTGCAACTTAGCTAAAATAAGATCTCTTTGTGTTGCATGTCTTCCCAAAGAACTCTTCCATGTCTGCTGAAAACTTTGTGGGAGATTGGGGGTGGACCTCATAGGGCACCAAAATTAGGCCCTTTAGCCTTCAGGTCACGCAATCCCAAAGAAAAAAAAATTGCCATTTGGGAACTCTTTTGGAGAAAAAAATAAAAGAAAAACTTTGAAATTTGGGCTGTTTCAAACACATTTCAAACGGCCACGTTTGGTTGCAATAGTGCTTACATGAAAAACTGGATGCACTTTGTATCCCTCAGGCAATTGCAACTTATAAGCTACCTCACTGACATTTGTAATGATTTGCCATGGTCCACAATACCTTGGTGATTTTTGCACACTTGCCAATTCTCATCACCTTAGATTTAGGTGGCACCATCAAAAAGATCATATCACCTCTCTCGAACTCTCTGTACGAGCGATTTTCACATAGATAAGTCTACACTCTGGCTCAAGCCTTGAAAAGACTTTGACGCGCTAAATCCAACTTAGCCTACCCATAAAGTCTCTGAGTATGTCATTCATGAGCATCATGAACATTGTTGGAGCATTAGTCAAACCAAAAGGCATGACCAAGAACTCATAATGTCCAAAGCGCATACGAAACACCATCTTCGATACATCAAGCTCGCTGATACAAATCTGATGGTCACCACTTTTAAGATCTATCTTGTTGAACACCTCTGCACCATGCAATGCGTTCAACAAATCATCTATTCGCGGCATAGGATACTTGAATTTATAACATTGTGTGATGAACTGATGTCAAAGAGGATCACCACCTTGTGACTTGCCAGTCGTCCTCGCATCCTGATTAATTCTGTATCATCAAAACAATAACATGTTTGAGCCTTATCGTTGTAGAGAGCATTGAGCTCATCAAAGGTAATCCTAGGTACTTTGTCATCCTCATATGGTCCCATAACATTTAGCTTTTGCTTCTTCCATCATGGACACTCTTTGTAGATGTGCCTAGCCAAACAATAGTAGCATATCCCCTATTGCTGACGCTGCATACCTTGAGCCCTTGAGACATCTGAACCTTACCCTTAAACCCGCCCTCATAGGAGTGTCACGGCCCTAATGGGGGTTTGGACCATCATTAGGAGATGTGTTGGACATAGGGACCAGGCCTAATCTGGATAATAGTCGAGTAGGACCATGGGGTCACACCCGCATGCAATTTAGCATGCATGTTGCATTCTAGTATGGGATAGGATGTACATGCACTGTGCTTTTGCATGGGTCCTAGATATTATGGGTTAGGGGTACCTACATGCAGTGGACATGCATGGGAGTTGGGCATGGGCTGATAGTATGTTTACATGTGGATTCAGTGCCTTCAACCATGCAAGGTCTAAACTCCCCTATTAAGAAATTACATTGCTATTGATACTCTACACATGCATGGACTGTCCTAAACCATGTACTAACTCCAATCAGTGTGTTTGGGCCTCACAAGGTTATTAATTACTTTACGGGTATTGTCCAATATGACATGGCGTGACCAATAATCTCAAACTCTGGAGTACCGTGTATCCAAGTCTAGGATTATACTGAATCCTATATTCAAAACATGGACATAACAAGAATCCTTTTTTTTTCCTTGAGATAATAAATAGAATGTTAGCGATATACACAGATTGTCTATGCAAGGCAAGGAAAAAAGGTTTTAGAAACACTTAGAACAAACTATAATGCAAAAGGAAATAAGCAAAATACAGTAAAATTTAACTTCCCCAAAATTTAGCATGTGGAAATGTAGGGCTACATTAGAAATGCAAGTTCTAGCTAGCTTTGGAGCACGTTGCTTCCTGATGGCCACGAGCAAAAACTTAAAATCTTTGGATCGAATAGGTCAATAAATAGCCTCCAATCAAATGTGATTTCCGCAAAATTTGAACTACAACCAAACTGAAGGTACAACTACAGTAGGTCGCCTCCCTCTCAGGATCTCTCACACCCAATTTCTGTCAAAACAGAGTAAAAACGAAGAAGTAACAACGCTACAACTCCGGAATGTCAGTGATTTTTTTGTTTCTTAAGGCCTGAAGGGCAGCGATTTAGTACTAGTAGTGAGGTGAGTCTGATTGTGGAAAATCAGGATTTTCACCTCTTAAAAAAAGAATTATCGGACTTGTAATGCTGCCTCTCACCCCCACAAATGCATCTACAACTCTTCCCTCCAAATATCCCTCAAGTAAGAAGAGGAAAATAGTGCTTTTCCTCACATTCTCTCTCTAAAACGGGACTTTCTCTCTTAAAACGTGTTCTACCTTGAGCTCTAATACCAAATGTTAGAAGCAAAGAGCTCCAAGCTCCTCTCCCAAAGCTAGCTGTTGTGTAGAATGAACCCCCTCCCATCCATAGGCAAGCCTTTAAGCCCATTGCCTGCTATTTTGGTCCAAGGGCACTTGGGGCTCATGTGGGTGATCAATCCACTTGGCCTACCAAGTCTACCCCTAATAACCCAAGAATACAATGTCTTAATGCTATGCCACCCCCATGCCCGCCGTACACATGTGGCTATAAGGCCACGCCAGTCACATGTTAGTTAACCCTAATCATTGCCTGCCAAATTACGGGTTAACTTGGTTAGTTGTACGTCGGCTTTACCAAACTCTCCATGCACGTCAAGTGCAAGTACACCGGGTTGCAACTAAAACACACCTAGACACGACTAGCCTCAAGTGCGATGGGGAGTCATCAACCATCTAACTGGTCCTATGACCTCTAGAGCTACCGCCCAACCTTAGAATATGTTGGATCCATGACTGGATCCTAACAAGGAGTGTTAGAATTCAGTTTTGACCTTGCAAGCCTCAACCAGAGCTGATCTGACTTCGCCATCTTGAACAGTGAAAAATCCTCCTAAGACCAGTAAAAACCAAGTCGACGAGCACATATCTCAAGAAATCACTACAGTATGCCCAAAAACTTGTAAATCACATTTTTTGCACTTTCAAGCCTGACACCAGGACTTTTGACCTCACCAACGGTCAACCTGTCAGTGATCAATTTCACACAAGTTTCACCTACTTTAGCCAAGGCAAGTACTAAAGCCATTTGCTCATTCCCCATGTTTATTTGTTACTGCTAATGTTATTGTCTAAGGCATTTGAGGCGAACCTTCGAGCTATTGTTAGGGGCCTATATTTAGTAAAGTTAGCTTAACTAGTTGTTGACTCAAGTCAAAAATGCTGGTGCTATAGCACTCCATTCTTGACACCACCAAGGAAAAAATATACTTTCACCTAACTAGGCAACACTTGTCCCATCAATCCCTCCGTACAATTGAACGACCGTCAATAGCCATCTCACACCAACACCAACAACTAACTATTTGTGTTGTAGACTCAAAGAGCAGCATCCCTATATCAATAACTTAGCCTGTGCAGTTTGAATGTGTTAACCCACACACCACCAAGCTACAATCATGCTTTCACCTAGTTGGGAAGCACTTTCTTTCATCTGTCCTCCTTGCAAATGGCTCCAAACCAGAATTGGCAAGGTCTGATCATGCAAACACCCAATGGTATAGTCTCCACGAACCCGATTCATTGATGAGCAAATCTTGATTCGTTAATAGACCGTTCGAGTCCAATTTGAATTGAAAAAAGATCATACCTAATAAAAAGGGTAATGTAATTGTGCTAAACTTCAACGGTTCTTTGATTTTGATTTTTAATGTTTTCATTTGTATTCAAATGTTTAGCCAATGTACTATGTGATGGAAGTTTGATGATGGATCATGGATAAATCATAAATTACAATATTGAGTGGATACCATCCAGTTTCAATCTAAAGCTCAAAACCAATGAGCTCCAAGAGTAATCAAGGACTTGAGCTCTAGAGCTACCTTGACGATAGTTAAGTGATTAGCTGATCCACATACGGGGACCTTGTAGAACCTGATCTAGCGTGCTAGATCATCCATACCTCAAAGGCTTAGCCATGTTCATCTAGACTTGCTATCAAACATGATGAGTCTTTTGGGAGCATCGTGGTGCTCCCAAGACAATTTTACAATATTTGGCTTTTGAGTTTTTCTCTAAAACTATGTGACTTAAGAATCTTCCAATAGAAAGAAATTTCTTATTGGAACAATACTTGTTAGGGAAGTTCTTTGCTATCGACCTAGCATATTTGGCCTACAACGTACCATATTCCAACTTAATCGAAGGAGCTTCAGGTTTACCAAAAAAAGTTGCCTTAGTCTGGGGACGAAGCTTCTAATGGAATAGGAAAGCCCACCCTCCACGCAAGGAGCTTGCTCTTTAGAAAACATCCACTTGTTGAGAAATCAAAAACTATGACGTGACAATAATGGTAACCTACTACCACGAGAACAAGAGCTAGTGCTACTGCACCTGACTTCTTGGATTGAATCCAAACAAATAGGACCAAATGCAATGCAAAAGTTCATGAATACACGTCAGGTAACTGTATCTTAGAAAGGCATTGTTACAAAACTGCATCAAGCTTAAACTTGAAAGTCAATCTGGACAATTAGGCTTAATACTTGGTGCCAACGCGTCTATTCCAGAATCTTCCAGATCAGAATGCTCTCCTTCAATTCAAAAAGGAAAGTCAAATCCGACCAAACCTATGTCTGTTTCTGGGCAAGTAATATTTGTTGTCGTGATTCATCAGTCGTCTTGTGAGACAACTTTTAACAGCAAAAATCAATGTCGAAAGATTATTATAACACGGTAGAACTAACTCATCACTTTAGGAAAATGTCACCAACCTTTTGCATTCGCGCAATTTTCCGGTAAGTTCTTTGAGCTGCTCACTTTGTCGATCAGCATCCTGGATTTCATCCACGTTTTAAAAACCGCTCATGAAATTTTTCAAAACAAAATGATTAGTTGCAACAATATTGAAGTTCTACAAATACGGGTATTGTCTAGTGGCAAGAAAAGCAGATCAATAAATTTTTAAACCGTGAGGAGCAAAAACCTGAATGCCTATTAGAGGGCTTGAGTGATACCTGTGACTTTCGCATTCTAATTCTTGATTGACCAAAATTGGGACCCATTATAAGGACAGGCGATGACTCCAACAATTGGTAATGAGCTGCAGAAACATAATTTTGAAAGGTACGTCCTAGAAAACAACAAATGAAGTTCGTCCAATATTTTCGGCTGATAAAATTTTAAAACATTGATGCGTCAAAGTATCGTGATTTCCAGCGCAATACAACACGAAAAACTTCCCACTGCATATGCCATGCATTACATTCTATAAGTGTTTCGTGAGTTTACGAAACATGAACGTCGACAAGTACGAATCTGCACGAACCAGAATCGATGATCACAACGGCGGGCAAAGAGCGAGTGACTGAGGCCTGAAGACAGAGATGGAAAATAGTGTGCAGTTTTGAATTCAAACACGTTCGCAGGCAGGCAGACGGTCCAATCGAGCAAAAACGGACCAATCGAGTAATTTGTTTCTAAGAATCAATCAACGATGATACGAGTCGTACAGTCATTTTCGACCCAGGCTGGCATTAATAAACGTTCATCCGCGCGGCGCCGCGGGCCCACCGACAGCCACGTTATAAACCCGCCCACTTCGATGTCAGCCACGTTCCAGAAGGTGCCTGTCAATCATCCAATGACTGTATGGACATGTGGCAATCTATCTGTTGTCCTTGATATCTAACCTTGCAACTTCATCTCTGGAGCCCACTAGCTCTTAACTAAAGGGGTAGCATATTCTGCAGCACCATCGCCATCCCCAGTGCAACACCGTCACCCATTGGCAATGGTGGGCTTCCATGCATCTAAGGATGGGAAGATATACAACCATCAAAATCACCACTAGATGGATCACCATGACTAAGCATGGTGCAAAATATGCTATTACGTAACCAAATGGCCCATATAAATGGTTTTATGCCCTCAAGTTTTGTTATTAGATATTTTACAATGTCACTCATGCATCGTCATACTTCTCAAGTAAGGGTGGCGTCAAGATAATCAGTTGGGCCAATTCAACATCTTAGCAAGAAATGGTGGTGGTTGACGCCCTTTTAGACTACACACAAGTGACCAACAGGTGAGAAGCTAGGAAGGAGGAGATTAGTATATATTGCTCTTGATTGGCTAGCCACAACGAAGAGCACTTGCTAACCTCCCAAAAAATGGCTTGAACTTGCCCTTTATTGCAAGCCCAAAGTGCCACCTCACCTGAAGTGTAAGGGGCATTTACTTAGTTCTAAAGGGACCCAGTCATTTTGGTCTAGATAACAAGTAGCATATGTGCCCATTTGGGCAATCACTTTCAAACTTAGCGTAAATTGTCCAAGTGGTTTGGATGGGGCTTAAATGCAGTAAACTCAAAAGCTATCAAGTCCCAATAGGATGTATGTATTCCCATGAATTTCAACCTTGGCCATGCATGTCATGAGGGTTTTTTCATTTTTCTTGCAAAGGTTAATGAATTATGTCAAGTCTAAAAATCATCAAAACATATAATAATTGCTTATTGCAGTGAAGTGAGCTGGGCAGAATTGTTAGTTGTGGCTAAGAGGGCATGCTAAAACAGCCCAATTGCTACATATTGAGATTTTTTTTTTAATTCTATATAAGGACTCCCTAAACTTGTTAGTAGCCTTGATAGTATAAAATAGTTGTTTCAATACTTCCCACTACACAAATAGACAAACATTTAAATCTTATTCACAAAACCATTCTCAAGACCGTAGCATGACTTAAATTACACTGCTATCAATCTCTTTCGATTGTGAACAACTTATCAGACGACCATCACGTATTTGTGGATCCCTCGTTATTACGTTACGCATACTATGATGTCTTTATTACAAAGCAATAAGACTTGGAACCAAAAGTGTTACATACCTATGTAACTAGCAGTACTTCAGACCCCTAATAGTCCATTTAGTGTTGGGGGCTAAATGGCAAGGTACCCTTAGGATTAAGGGTATGTGCCCTTGGATAAGGACAGGCAAGTGACTACACCTTAGTTGGAGGTATGGAGTCACGTGACCCTTGGATAAGGGGTACCCTTAGTATAAAGGGTAGGTGTCTTAGATTAAGGTACTAGTGTCCTTGGTAAAGGACAGGTAGGTGTCTATGCCTTGGATGGAGGTATGGAACCTAGAGAGGTGTTAGAAAGTCATTGGATGACTATTTTTCTAAAACCTTGGGCCTCAACCTTGAACCATATCACTTTATTGGTCTAGGACCAAAGTATACATGCACAACTTGGGCAATGGGACCTAGTAGGAGGTCGCCCTTCTAAAGTGTCCATTGAGTTCCCAACTCCCACAAGAAAGGCATTCAAAGAGTCATAGGTTATGGAAGGAGTCTCTTGACCTTCCATAAGCCTATGGAGGCTCTTGGAGATTCTTTAACTCCCTTAGGCTTCTCTCTCTCTCTCTCATTGGATGAGCATGGAACTCCGTAGTGCATTGGAGGGGTCCATGGGCCATCTATATGAGGGTAGTAGGGCGCCCATTGGGAGGGGGAGATCTCTCTTGTTTGCTTTGCTTATGCTCTAGTGTTGTTACTAGTGTCTAGAGTGCTTTCTTGTGGTAGTATGCTTGAGGTTTGGATCTTGCTTATGGTATAGGACATAAGTAGGATTTGGATCTTGAGAATGCTATGGAGTGTTGTGGTATGCTTGTGATTTGTTTATGGTTAGCAAGGGGGTGCTAGATAGGTCTTGCCTGGAGCTTGGATCTAGCTATGGTTGGGTGGTGAATACTTGAGGCCAGCTTGTTATCTATCTTTGTGTTTAAAGAGTAGGGACACAGGTGGAGGAGAGATCCTTGGAGGCTTGCAGATCCTTACTTGCAGGTGGAGGCATCCTAGCTTAGAGTTGGGGAGCATCTTGAAGCTTGCAGGTTGCTTGGAGGACATTTGGAGGCTCTACCTTGGATTTGGAGGACTTCCTCACCTCTACTTATAAAAGTAACATCATTGATGTTGGTTTTGTGTAAAAACTCGTATAAAACTGCAATGTCGTCTGTCAGAAACTGAATGTAAAAAATGCAGTTTGTCCTAATTGTCAAAAACCCCGTGTAAAAACACAGTGTCGGGTTTTTCGTTGTAGCGACAATTAGTTCAATAATGTAGACTGTTTAAAAATAGTTCATTTACTGCAAGTTACATTTGAGAGAGTAAAAATTAAAGAACGAAGGAGGGCTGTTGGGATGAGTAGGAGTTAGATTAAATTCCAACACTCCCCCTTAAGCTAAATGCTATGAATCTGATCTGCAATTGAGATTTAACATACCTACTAAAGTAGAATGTTTATCTCTAGACAATGGTTTTTCAAAATATCAGCCAACATACTGTCTGTATGACAGTAACTTAGTACAACATCTTGACTCTGAACTTTCTAAGGAAATTGAATTGAACTTCTATATCCTTAGCTCTATTATGAGTCCGTGGGTTCAGAGAAATTGGTCTTGGATGATGATTTGTTGTGTTGTTGCTGTTGTGGTTGCAAAGCTGCTGGCTGTTCTACCTTTGTCTTCTTGTTCTTGAAGCCTTTCTTCTTCTTGGACTGCTGCTTGGTTGAGTAGAGTGCCATGGATTTGGTACTCGTTGACGTGGACAAGCTTTTTCTCCTTACTTCTTCTTGCAACAGACTTGTTGTCAATTTTTGTAGAGACAGCGCAGGAGTGTTGCTAAGAAGCAACACTAAATTGTCGTAGGAGGATGGAAGACTGGCAAGAAGAGACATGGTAGACTCCTCTTTCTGATATAGGTGATCCTATTGCAGCCAGTTGGTTTAGCAACAGTTTGAACTCGTTCAGATGGTCGCTTACTGAGGTGCCTTCGCTCATTCTGAGTGTCAGCATCTTCTTCCTCAAGAAAGGATATCTGATGCTTCTTTGGAGGTGGTGATGTTTGACACATGAGCAATCTGAGTGTCTTTCAGATTCAGGGATACAATGGCAAGTGCTTTGCCATCCTTTGCTTCCCATGCTGAAGCAATTCAGGTTCTACCGGCTTGGGTATTGAACCATTTACGTACCCCCACAACTCTTTTTCGATCATGATCATTCTCATCTTGAACTTCCACATGTGGAAGTCATCTCCGTTGAATTTGTTGATCAAGCAGATCTCTGAAGTTGAACCTTCCATAGTGATCGTGTAGCAGAGATAAAACACAAACAAAAAGAATAGTTCTATAGAGTTAGAATAAGTCCTAGACTCTAGTAATCCAATGAACCTTGGCTCTTATACCACTGTTGAAGTGTGGTCTGGCTCCACTCCTCTGTAGAAACCCGTATAAAACTGTAGTGTCACCTGTTAGAAACTGTATGTAAAAATGTGGTGTCGCATTTTTTTGCCCTAATTGTCGCCTGTCAAAAACCCCGTGTAAAAACACAATGTCGGGTTTTTTGTTGTAGCGACAATTAGTTCAAAAATGCAGACTTTCTAAAAATAGTTCATTTTTTGCATGTTACATTTGAGAGAGTAAAAAATAGAGAACGAAGGAGGGTTGTTGGGATGAGTAGGAGTTAGATTAAATTCCAACAGATTTTGGTAAAAGTAACAACAATTGGAGGAGTCCACAGTTTATATCTCTTGAATATTCATGCATCTGAGACAATGGAGCACACATTTCAAAAGCACATTTTGGGGCACATCTGCAATAAGCATATGTACATCAAAAGCATTACCAATAGGAGAAACATCAATAAGAAAAAGCTAATGCAAACTTGCATAGGTGTAGAAACAAACATAGAGGGATAAAAGAAAGTAAGTTGTGGACCTCAAATGTAAACCTCAATTGAAAAAGCTTGCACATCAATCTATGAGTAGTGGAAAGAGCATAACACATAGCATCTTGATTTGAATAATCATTTTGTTGAGTTGTACCATAATGATAAACAAGAAGAGATTAGGATAGTAGATTAGGATGTTAACGAATACGTAAAAGACACTTGTTAGTTGAACGCCACAATTTGTCACATTGATAAGACTTAAAAACCAATGAACTACACACTATCATAAATACTATTAAGTAAGAAAAAAAATTTAAAAATTTGCAAGTTTCCAAATGTAGAAAAGGTCATATAACTTGGCTGAAAAATACATATTGCTCTAGGTTCAGATGATAATAAATGACTAGAATTATCATATGTGAGTGTATCATGATTTTAACAATGACAACATTGGTGGGCTTTTAGCACAAGTTTAATCAAAATAAGTTGATGGCAACTCAAGAATTAGTAAAAAGCATAGAGATCTTGAAGAAATATCAACAAGAAGCTATTGCAACAACACAGACAACTCTCCAAATCCAAATCCCCCTCTAGCCTCAAATTTTCATCACAAAGTTTTCAAGAAGAGCAAGATCAAGGCGGAGATGTATTATTAGAAGTCCAGCAGGCTTTGTCTTCGACAATCACATCACGAAGACATATTTCAACATGAAGGACTTTTAAACAATCGATCACCATCAAGAAAGAAATTCAAGACTTTTTTAAGCAACATTAGAGGAACTCTTGACTCCAAAAAGACTCTTTGTGATCATACTTTTTTTAATTTCCAACTATTTTATGTCCACACGGCCCAATAGTGTGTGTCCATCTGTGTTGTTACGTAACATGACACAAACCCCCATAGCGTGAGCGCAATTTAAACCTTTTATGACAATTATGTATATAATTGATAGTTCAAAATTTGAAAACACAAATTTATCACTTAAAACTCGTTACCAAGAGGCTCCACTGTAGAAGCACCAACATCATGCATAACATGGATGATGGGGTATTACAAAATTTGGAAAAAAAAAAAATTAGACTAGGAGACCAATATAGTGAAGATGCAACAATTGTCAAATACTATAAAGTACAAAAAGATTTTGAAAAATATTCAAGGCTTGATCAAATAGTGTTACCCTTTTTTTCCCACCCTTGGAAGACACCATAGAACTTGACATTCTTAATATAGAGAGGGCAATAAATTCAATCCAACAGAGAAGATAGTGGTGTGGTATGAGAGGGTGAGCTAAAGTCTAAAACTAGTCACTACAGAAAAAGAGGGAGGTGTGGCACAAACTATCTCTACCAAAGCAATAATGCTACATTCTAGTGAAGGATTTAAGCTGAAATGATCCTGGACAAGCTAAAAGGCAAGGGGTGAGCCTTTTGCCTCCTTCCATCATTTCTTGTCTACTTGTGAGCTTGTTGTACCCTTCTTAGCTCTTGTCCTGTTTGGATTCCGATTAGGCTTCAACACACAAGAAAATCTACCTATTTGGTGTCATGTGCCAAATCACAAACTAATAGCAATTACAATAGAAGTAAAGCTAATAACAAGAAAAGTACAAGACCATCAAAAATGCATATCCATAGAAAGCTAGAAACAATGAGATCTCAATGGAATCACATTAGCAATGAAAGAAAGAGTACAATCTATGAACATTGAGCATTGATTCATGTGGATAGGGCACATGAGACCTAGCAATGGAGATCCCTATGGCTCACATTCACAAAGAGGAAGCAAGAAGCTCTCACTTGCAAATGAGCCAAAAGATTCACAAAATGATGTCTCTTGCCTAGTTATAGACAATGCTTTTACTTAACTTACCTTAACTATCTTGAGGGATAGTTAGCCCTTGTTAAGTGTTATTTAGACTATATTGGGCCCTTATTGGCCTATTATCCTTATTAGTTGCTTTGAAGGGCCTAAAGAGGGAACCGCCTTGTTCTTGAGACTAATAGCTCCTTTTGGGCCGACAAAGCTTACAATGGATATTATATTGCCTTTGAAAAGCACTGATGTACTAAAAGTACATGACATTTGGCCTAAGGCCTCTCTAGATTGTTACTAACACCTCTTTAGGCTTGCCAACCAAGAGAAAATGAGAGAGGAGAGATGGTTGCTAACGGAAGCCGATCTTCCTAAAAGCTTCCACCATCCGCAAGCTTGCTTGAGCTCCTTCTTGGACTTGTTGGAAGTGTAAAACTTGCTCCTACGGTCCGAAGCAAGCCAAGATAACAAGAGAAAGCACCAAAAGTTTACTCTCCAACTAAATAGAAACAACTACGTGCGGTTACCTAATGCACATCTCACATGCAATGGAAAAAACAAAACCTCAATGGAAAATACAAGCTCAATGAAATAAGCATTGACACATCATCAAAAATTCACCCTTATAGACTCTTAGTTGGGCCACATGATGGAGGCTGCCACCAGTGGTTTCCTCTGGTGGCAACCTCCAAAAATGTGGGGGCAAGCTACATGTTGGAGGTAGAGTGCTACCTCCGACCTATGTGTCATCATCTAATTGGGCATGTTTCTGCCAGCCGACAAAGGCTGGCCTGCCTTCGGTGGTTGACTTTTTAAATCTTTGGAGGCAGAGCCAACCTCGGGAGCTAAAAGAGAAATTACTTAGAATATTCTCTCCTACCTCCCTCCATGTGGCCCGACTTTCTCTCTCTCTCTCTCTCTCTCTCTCTCTCTCTCTCTCTCTCTCTCTCTCTCTCTCTCTCTCTCTCTCTCTCTCTCTCTCTCTCTCTCTCTCTCTCTCTCTCTCTCTCTCTCTCTCTCTCTCTCTCTCTCGGAGAGAAACTCATGCCCTCCAATTAACAAATGCAGTTTAAGCACACAAAATACAAAGGATTGGTTCTTTTATGGGGTCCAAATGCTCTCTCTCTCTCTCTCTCTCTCTCTCTCTCTCTCTCTCTCTCTCTCTCTCTCTCTCTCTCTCTCTCTCTCTCTCTCTCTCTCTCTCTCTCTCTCTCTCTCTCTCTCTCTCTCTCTCTCTCTCTCTCGGAGAGAAACTCATGCCCTCCAATTAACAAATGCAGTTTAAGCACACAAAATATAAAGGATTGGTTCTTTTATGGGGTCCAAATGGACATATGTGGCCAAAACACTATTGTCCAACTTCTAACTTATGAAGTCTAAGTTTGCTTGGTTTTTTATTATTTTTCAAGCAACTTGACTTTTACAATGTTGAATTTTTTACATATCAACAAAATATTTGAATGATTATACAACTTTTCTAGCACCAATCTTTTTTTTTTCATAGATGTAGAGAGAATTTCAAAATTGTTTCATCCATCATGTGCAAAATTCAACATTTAAGCTTCACCAATGCCATTTTTACATCCTTGTACATTGCATATATCGGTTGAGCACAAAATTGATGTTTATTTCAATTTCATTCAAATGTGATTCTTAATTCATGCCACTGTAAAGTTTGCTAGAAATCTAATCATTGTGCAACATAGCCATCACTATGTTCATTATGTGCTCAAGAGAAAGTAATTTTTTTTCCCCTAATGACCAACATCTTCATGGTTTACGAATTTTGAAAATGGAATTAACTGCAATGGTCCTATACTTTCTTACTTTGTTTGCAGCTACACATTCAACGATGAGGATTGACTCACCGTAATCCAATGGATACTGTTTATGGCTTTCCCCACAATGCATCTCATTATTTCCTCTACAAGTTACCTCTTTCTACCTGCATTCAAAGGCTAGCGGCTATTTAGCTTCATAATGTGCTTCTTTACAGCTCTACATGTGACTACATACTACACATTATTCAACTGACTATAGCTCCCACAAAGACCGTATTCAAGTGTGAAGAGGTGCGGTTTTTGTGAGCAAGGTTTGTGAACATTTTTTCAGCTTGATGCTATACACGAATTGGATGTCTTTTTGTGCCAAATGAGATATCTCTACATCAATTTCTTGCTCTAGATTTACATGGATTCAAGCAACAATTTTTAGTAACTCTAACCACCATTAGTTGCATTTGCTTTCCAATGTGCTTTTTCACATATAATTCTTGCCACAATTGTAATGATATATTACTACTAAGTTGTCATTATTTGTGACTACCAGTTTCTAGTCAATGTCTACACCTATGGCGTTAGGCACAATGCATAAATTTGCTGATTTTTGAAAATAATTCACATTTGTACTTTTTAAATCACTCATGACTATGTGCCACACAATTTTATAGCAATTTTTTCATATTTTAGAGCTTATTTCAATGGAAATATAGACATGACTTGCTAATAAAGTATTATGCAACAATTGTTCTGATTCTATTTCAACCCAAACCACACTTCAAACTTATGTATGGTCTTGAAAGAACTTCTACTTAATCTTAACGTACAATTGCTTGAAGTTTGTCTGTCGTCCACTTCTATAGAATTTCGTCCAATACTTATTTGAATGTTGTACATAAGTTTGGTAATCTTACTTTAGGGTTTACAAGTCTACCATACTATGTTACATAATTTGTCATATGAGTGAGCCTGAAGTATGTGAATTGATAGCTTGTAGAGATTACAAAATATTATGGCAGCCTCACAAGAAAATGTCACCACACACATCCATGTATGGACGTTTAATAGCTTACATTTGAATAAAAGCTTTTTTTTTTCAAGTGCATAAGTCATGAATGTCATCTATAAAGAATGATAGTTTACATCTATAAGAATTCATAGAGTCTACATATGAGAAATAATGTGCCAATCCAAAGCTCTATATGTTTGTCTTAAACTTAGGATTCTTGGCTTGAGCACTCTTATTTGATGAACACAAGGATTAGTATGACATGGATTTGCCCTAGTACATGCATATTTGTGTTTTTCAAATCTAATACAAGTCATTGCCACCCATTCTAGTTTTTGAACTCTCATAATAGTGTTTTGGCTTGAACGCTCTAATAAAACCTGGATATGCTCATGGGATATGACATCAGTGCATGACCTATTGGAATTACTCACCTACCACATGACGAATTAATATGCATGGATTTTTTTCTAATACATGCATGTAGGGCCTTGCCTTAGCGATTGCAAAGCAATTACTAAATACAGTGAACTTAGTACACATATGTGTGGTGTGTTACGTCCATGTTTGGGTCAGAGGATTCAAAATAATCCTTGACGTGGATATTCGATACTCTAGTGTATGAGTTTATTATTTACACCACCTTGTCATTCCGAACTAGACAAAAATGTAGTTAATAACCTTGTGAGGACCTAGTCACACATTTAATGACACGTGGAGCTATTGCATGGTTTGTGACAATTGTTGGCATGATGTATCAATAATAATGAGTTACATGTTTAGGAATGTAGTCACTGTAAGGAGAAACACCTCAAGATCTTGCTTACAAGACACACACGAAGGAATAACTATGGAGCAGAACCGCTCAACCAAGTAGAAGCTAATGATCCAATAACTTCACCCCCAAGCCATGGGATATGATATTGACAACCGACAACAATCACACAATAGAAAATGATAGTAGGGCGATTTTCTATAGGCATACATAGAATCTATAGTGTTTGTGCATTGCCCATGCAAGCCTATTGCATTCTTATACACATAAGTCATTACTATTGATACTCTACATTATGTCAACAGTCATTCTAAACCATGTAATAGGTCCACTTGTCATCAAATGTGTGATTGGGTCCTCACAAGGCTATTAATTACATTTCTAACCTAGTTTGAAATGATGAGGCGCAAATAATAAACTCGTACATTGGAGTATTGAATATCCATGTCAACGATTATTCCAAATCTTCTAAATCGGACATGGACATAATAATCTTCAAATCATCATCCTCGGAGCATCCTTTTCAACGGATCAAAAACTCAGAAAGAGAATGATTTCTTAGATATTTATCTCTGGTTCTAAATATCCTTTTTGGTTCCAAAGATACAGTAAGCAATAAATCTTCCAAATGGAATAAATCTTTATCAGATCTAAGAGCATCACCTTCATGCAAACTCAACTATAATCGACTAATATGAAACACAAGGTAAGCAGTAGATTTGCCTTGAAAATCAAGTTCGTAAGCTAAAGAACCAATTTTTCTTATAATTCAAAATAGTCCACAATACATCTGGTAGATGATTTATAATGGCTGCCTATATACAGTGTTCTAGAATCTTTTGGAATTCAAAGACATACCAAGTCATCGACTTTAAAATCTTTGGAGGAGTTTTTTAAATTTTGTATAAGTTCCACTCGATCCTAAGCACCGAGAATACTCTCATGAGCTATTTGCAGTATCTCTTGCATTTCATGCAGGAAATCAACAACTTTTTGAATTTTAACCAATTTAACCTCCACAACTACTAGAGATCTAGATTGAAAACCGTACATTAGCATAAACGAAATATAACTTGTAGCAAAATGTTTATACTATTATATGCAAACTCAACCAAAGAACTACAATTTTTCCAATGAGATTTCTTGTGAGATAATATCTTTCATAGTCTCATTAGTTCTTTTTATCTGGCCATGAGCTTGCATTTTGACACTTATTTTTTTTGGTGAGAGTGAGAGAGTAGTTCCAACACTTAGAAATTTTTTTGTATTCTCTCTCTACCCGAGAGCAAGCTTTGTATTTTTCTCTCTCTCCCAAGAACAACAAGTTTTTATACTTAGTTTTTTTTCATCAAGTGTTCTCTCAATGTGAATGATAGTTTTCGATGGTAGAATGCATGCTTGTGTGCTTTTGCTTTGATATTGTCAAGCTAGATTGTTTGCATCAATCAAGAGATATGTGCAATCACACACACCTTAGAAGGTCAATCATATCGTTATGGATGCCTCAAGTGAAAGTGTTGACAAATAAATGGTAAGAGAGTATATATATGGACTTTGTAGTTGGACTTCCAAAGACTCAATGTCAAAATTATTCTATTTGGATTATAGTGGACATGTTATCTAAGTTAGCTATGTTCATACCAGTTACGTCAAAGGTTAAGGGTTCAGATTTAGTCCAGATCTTTGTAGAAAGATTATTTTAGTTGTATGGACTACAAAATGATATAATTGGCAATAGAGGTTGTTGGAAAGTGGTATGCAGAAGATAGGTCTAGCTCAAAAAGAAACGAATGAAAATAATTCGTGTGTCTAGAAAGAAAACCTTTTGTGCATGGCGGAATAAACTATCTTCATCCTTTCCAATACATGACTATGTCTATCAATTTCAAACAAGACAATAGTGATAGAAATCATGTTTGAACTTATAGTAACTAGCTTTGAAATTGTCAGTACTATAGTGATTACGTAGCCAAACAATTAAGCATTGAAGATTATCAGACAAATAATTAGTCGCGAAGAAATACAGAAACGCATACATTCTGAGACGAAACTGCACGCAATAAAGAATAGTATTAATTCAAAATGAAACAGAAGTAAATGAGTACAATAAATTGCGAATTGAAGCCGTGTACTGTATGCTATCTCTGAGCGGCTAAAAATAAAAGTTTGAATAAATGCGCAATGCTGATGAGCAGTAGCGCAATAACAATCTCTAAAACAAGTCTAAGAAGTGAGCTAGAATGCTCAGGAGTGTTCAAGCTCGTAGGCGAGAGAGAGAGAGAGAGAGAGAGAGAGAGAGAGAGAGAGAGAGAGAGAGAGAGAGAGAGAGAGAGAGAGAGAGAGAGAGAGAGAGAGAGAGAGAGAGAGCTAACTATTCACATGCTTCTGATAATTCTGATTTTTAATGAATTAATCTGTATGAAAATGAACAGCTATTTATACTAAGAAATTAGGTCGTCAATTGCGATCGCCAGTTGGCTGGTGATCCACTGGCATCCATCCGGTCCTTGTCATTGATTGCTGATAAGCAGTGAAATTGGCCATAAATGTTTTGTCTGCATAAATGAACCAAAATTGTAGCTCTGCAAAAATGAACTAAAACAGCCACAGGCGTCACTGTCGCGTTTTTTGCAAAAAGGCAAAAGAAGACGAAGGTGCCCTTAAATCTCATTTAGGGTTGCCCCACACTTTGCCAGAGTCATTTGAGGCTCTTTGAAAAAAGGAAAAAATGCAATTCTGCGTATTTGCACAAGATTCCTAACAGGCAAAAAATGTGAACAAGGCGACACTGCATTTTACACGAAATCCACAGAACTGGATAAACAATGGATCAAGATTAAAACCGATTAGATGATTGGTAAAAAAGGAGAATAATCCAACACTCCCCCTTAATCTGAATCCTTGAATGCCTTGACCTTAAAACTTAGTTCTACACAGAATCTTTTGTGTGACTCCAAACTTAATGCTTTTGTAAAAACATCTGTTGTCATATGTTGCATTCTACAGTATTGCAATCTGACCTTTTCGTTGAGAACTTTGCTTCTGACGAAATGATACTTCAGTTCAATGTGCTTACTCCTAAAATGAAATCTAGGGTTGGTTGATAAAGCGATGGCACTTTGATTATCACAAAATAATGTCATCGGAGCATATTGATTCAGACCGATATCTGAGAGTAAGTTCCTCAACCAAACTGCTTCCTTTGTAGCTTGAGAGGCTGCGATATACTCTGATTAAATGGAAGAAAGAGCATCGAAGAATGCTTGCGGCTGTTCCAGGAAATTGGACCATTGTTGAGGAAGAATGTAAATTCAAAAGTAGATTTACAAGTGTCTACATCTCCTGCCCAACTCGCGTCTATGTAACCATTGAAAAAATTGAGTTTGTTGTTGCCGACTGCACCATAACAAATGCAAAAGTCCATAGTAGCTCGAAGATATCTCATGACTCTGATAAGAGCCTTCCAATGTGTTATACTAGGATTAGTCATCTGGCCTGGTACAGATCATGGCGTACATAAGAGATCCTATAATAGAATTGTTGTAAAGCTGACTCAGGTGCACCCAACGTGCCCTGTAAGACTCTAAGGGGTGACACTCCCTAAGGTCCCAGAGCAAGTTAGAACATCAAGGACTGAGCCTCCGACCTGTGGTGAGCCAGTCAAGTAGTCACAAGTCATGAGCTAGCTCTGGAGCTCGAGTCATAGCCTAGTCAGGAAGCAAGTTGATTCTGCCACCAGAACGGCTCCCGGGACCCATGTCCGGGAGCCAGACTGATTCTGCCAGGCTTGCCAGGCTTAATCAGCAAAATAAAAACTAAGTCCCAAAAAGCGTGCTTTACCAGAAAGCACTATGTTTCAGAATAGAGGGGGTGCGCCGAATCACAGCAGAACTATAGGGGGAGTCCGGCAGACAGAAACTTGGGCAGCTCAACCAGCGCCAGGAATCCAGTCGCCAGCTCTCAGCTCCCTCTACCAGCACGAGCCAGGCATAATGCCCAGCACGTGTTGGTGGCCCCGAGACCGGTCAGTCTATGTATGAATGTAACCTCTTCCAAATCTAATAAAGTTGATCCTTGGGGATGATTACCATTTCGGTTTCGCCTCCGGGACTGGTCCAAGTGGAAGGACCCTTACTACAACCTTTTTGCGTCGCTGGCGCCTAAGGGTCCCTGTCATCGACATGGGGCTTGCCGCTATGCCAATTGGTCAGTTTGGCGACCACTATGCCTTGGGTTTCATGTGTGGCTTGTCTTTGCCTTTAGTTACCTTTTGGGGACGGATTCTGAGTTGGCTTTCGGGTTGGTTGGGATTCCAGTTTTCTTAAGTCTGAATGGTTAAGCTTGTTACGTTTCTGAGTTGGCTTTTACGTAAGTGCATGATGGATGAATGTTAGACTTAAGCGCGTGTTGGGAAAACCGCTCAAGTCCCAGCGCCCTTTGAGGCGCCGGCGCAACAAGAATGGTAAGGATAATCACGCATCTGCTACTTCACATGAATTGTTTGGGGACACTGGTCCTTTGACAATTTGAGTCCTAGTTCCATTGGTAAGAGAACTAACTTGCAATTGATCATATTATATCTGACCTCTGTTGTGTAATGTAAATCAACTTTTGTTTTCTGTCTTTGTGGATTTGTATACCAAGGCAAAAATGAGCTTCGCCCAGATCGGTCATGTCGAATTCGGAAGATAGCATTGTCTTCTCCTCTTTTATCAGATCGGTACTATTGCTGAAAAGCAATGTATTATCCACGTATAATGTGATGATGATAAAAGACTGCTGCACTGCTTTGAAGTAAATGTTCGAATCTGAAGAGCTAGGTGTATAGTCGGATCAATGAGGAAAGTATTGATTCTTTGAAACCATGCTCGAGCAGATTGATTCAAGCCATAAAGTGCCTTATGGAGTTTACAAACATGATTATGCTTACCCTCGATAATATAACATTCGGGTTGCACCATGTAAATGTCTTCTTCGATAACTCCATTGAGATATGTTGTTTGTACATCCATTTGATGTATTTCCAAATCTGCTGCAGCGGCAAATGATAGCATAAGTCGAATAGAAGAATGCTTGACTACTGGACTGAAGGTCTCAGTGAAATCGATGTTGTATACTTGAGAAAAACCTCTGACTACTAGTCGTGTCTTTCTTTTGTTGATGCTTCCATCTGCATTGTACTTGACTTTGAAAATCCATTTGCAAACAACTACGTTTCTGCTAGCAGATAATTTGACAATTGTCCACGTCTGGTTCTTGATAAGAAATGAATACTCTTTATCCATAGCTTCTTTCTAGAGATCTGAGTCAGGCTGACTGAGTGCCTCTTGGACAGATGCCAGTTCCTGAACAAGATATGCTGCAGACTCGTCAATATACCTATTAGGTGGTCTCCTTGAAGATCTTCTGGGTAATACAGGAAGTTGATCATTTCTATCATACTGTAGTTGCTGAACTACAACATCATCATCTTCTGATCCACTATTCATTCGTTGTTCGTCAAAAGTAGAAGAGCTTGGACCTTCAATGGGAATAGTCGCCTGCAGAACTAGAAAGTTCAAAGCGTCGAGAGAATCTAATAGGTCAGCTACATGGGAACCCCTTTCCTTTGAGGTCTTGAAACTGATCTTCGATCAAGATGACATACCGACTAGTGAATATCTTCGACTCGATGGGATCGAACAACTTGTAACACACTTGATAATCTGGAAGTCGAGCTTCTTCCTGAGATCACGAGGTATCTACGCAAAAGTAGTACATTCAAAAACTTGTAAGTTTGATAAAGAAGGTTTGGTACCTGTCCAAACTTTGAATGGTGTTTTGTCTGAGAGGCCTTTAGTAGAACATCTGTTCAAAATATGGGTTGTTGTTGAAACAACTTCAGTCCAGAAGAACTTCGAAAGTGTCGCATGTGATAACATGCACTTTGCCGATTCAACTAAGATTCTGTTCTTTCTCTCAACAAGACCATTTGACTAAGGTGAATAAGAAGTGATGTATTGTTGTTCAATGTCGCAGCAGTCCTTGAATTCGTTGGAGATGTATTCTCCCCCATTATCTGACCTCAGTGCTTTGATTCGTTTGCCAATTTGATTCTCAACATGCTCTTTGAATTGTCTGAATTTGATGAAAGCCTCTGATTTCTATTTAATGAAATAAACAACTGTTCTTCTAGAGAATTCATCAAGAAAGGTAATGAAGTACTTTGCATCTAGCAATGAAGGAGTTTGCATAGGTTCACATATATCTGTATGAACAACATCTAACAGATCTTTTGCTGCATGCATATGGTTTGATCTAAAAGGAAACCTTTTCATAGAGTCGCTCGGGATCCAATATAGATGGAAACATAGCTCAATGATTGGACCACTCCCAAATCACCTTTTACAATGATTGGACCATTCTCAAATCTCCTCTTACAATGATTGGACCATTTTGATACACCTCTTGCTCTTATTGGTCCACATGGTCAAATAAAATTATGAGGTGCATAAACCTCTCTCTATCATCATGCCAAGTGTAAGCAAACTA
The DNA here is from genome assembly GCA_029204225.1 of Diphasiastrum complanatum. Classification (NCBI taxonomy): domain Eukaryota; kingdom Viridiplantae; phylum Streptophyta; class Lycopodiopsida; order Lycopodiales; family Lycopodiaceae; genus Diphasiastrum; species Diphasiastrum complanatum. Next base: position 51,979,963 of record CM055093.1, read on the forward strand.
CACTAATTCGAGCTAATTTAAATCGTAATTTTCTCCAAATCTGTCAACGTCGCGACGTGGGTTGGATTTCCGAGTTGACGGTATAAAGGGTCAGAATTCTCCACTAGGTCAAAAATATATACATAGGCTCACATTTTTTCAGGGTCGGGAAAAGGCAGAACCGATCCGATCTGATTTAGGGTCGAAGACGCCCGGATAAATTAGAATAGATCCAAATTGAACAGGTTCGAAAAATCTATCTTTGACAAGATTGAGATTGGTTTGGAAAAATAAGCTTGGGCCGGATTTTTTGATCCTTTGCTAGAAATTTGAGCTTTCGTAATTTTGTGCTTTTCCAAGAATAAATATATACAGGGGTTTTTCAGGATGCTCATTACCAGATGATTTGATCTTGAGCATTGAAATCCAACACTCTCCCTCAATGTGGATTCTGAAAAATTTCAATCTTCAGATTTAACAGGTTGTTAAATCTGAGATGATGTTCCTTTGTGAATGCCTTGGTGAAGTAATCTACTGCCTGTAATTCTGTCCTACAGTAAACTATACAAATTCCTTTGCTTTGCACTTTTTCTCTAAGGTAGTGATACCTTATTTCAATATGCTTACTTCGAGCGTGAAATCTCAAATTCAAATATAGTGCAATGGCGCTTTGATTGTCATAGTAGAGGGTCGTTGGATGTGACTAAGTCAGTTCGTCGATATTTGCAAGCATGTTCCTTAGCCAAACTGCCTCTTTGGTAGCATTTGTGTGGCAACAATTCTGTTGAAGACAATGATATTGAGGTCTATTTTTGGCTGTTCCATGAAATTGGGCCTTGATTGAACAAGAAGACAAATCTTGAGGTCGATTTTCTTGTGTCAATATCTCCTGCCCAATCTGCATCTATGTAGCGCTCCAAAATGTTGGCAGGTTGGCTGCCTCCATAGCAAATGCGGAGGTGCTTTGTAGCTTGGATATACTTCATGACTTTCATGAGAGTCTTCCAATGAACTTGACCTAAATTTGAAAGAAATTGGCTGAGAGAGCTGATGGAATAAGCAAGGTCGGGTCAAGTGCAGAGCATAGCACACATCAATGATCCGATTATTGAGTGAAATGGGTACTGCTTCATCTTCTCCTTCTCTGACTCGGATTTTGGACATTACTCATTTGATAGCTTCAAACCAGGGTCGAGTGAGAAGTGGTTTGCACTCGACCATTCCATATTTCTTTAACACATTGGTGAGGTATCTCTGCTAGCTGATGAAAATCTGCCTGTTGGGTCGAGTTCAAAAAATCTGAATTTCGAGACAGTATTGTGCAGGACCCATATATGTCATCTTGTAAACCTATGCTAACAAGCATTTGGTATCCTTCAATAAATTTAAATTGTTACTAAACAGTAACATATCATCAACATAAAGAGTGATAATTATGAAGGAATTCGATACAAACTTAAAATAAACATTTGAGTCTGCCGAGTTTGGAATGAAACCATTCTAGATTAGAAATATATTTATTTTTTGAAACTAGGCTCTTGGAGACTGTTCAGACCATATGGAGTTTTGTGAATTTTGCAAACTAGGTGCTCCTTACCCTTTAGCTCATATCCTTCTGGTTGGGACATGTGGATCTCCTCTTCAATGGTGCCATGAGGAATGCAGGACGTCCATTTGGTGAACTTCAAGGTCTGCTGCAGCTGCATAGGAAAGTAGTAGTCAAATTGAAGCGTGCTTTACTACAGGACTGAAGGTTTTGAAATAATCCAGGTCTAGAATTTGTGAGAACCCCTTGGCAACCAGTCTGGCTTTGTATCGATTTACTTTGCCTTCAGCATCATACTTCACTTTGAAAATCCATTTGCATGGGATTGGATTTCAATCCTTTGGCAGTTCAGTTATAGTCTAGGTGTGATTCTCGATCAGAAAATCGCACTCTGCATTCATGGCAACTTTCCACTAGTCAGCATCAGGTGTTGTCATTGCCTCATAAACTGTGTTCGGTTCCTGCACAAAGTAGCAGGCCAGATCATCCATGAATTGGGATGGAGGATATCTTGTTTAATTTGATCTTCTAGGTTAAATTTTGACCCTCTGATATTGCTCGTTTTGTTGTTGAGGTTCAGGCTCACTGTCAGAGTCAGTATCCATTTTTTGGTTTTTGAACCTAGGATTGGATTTGAATTTTTTGACCCTTGTTCGAATTTTGAACTATTCGACTCTGGTTCGGATTTTGACTGTTCAAACATTGGGCCATATTTTTCTAGAGATTTTCTCTTCTGATTGAAAAATTGGTCTTCCATGGATATGTGCTCACGAATGTCTTCTGAGTGATCAGGTTGTAGAACTTGTATGCCTTGTGATCTGGAGAGTAGCCAATGAAAATCGATTTTCAATTTTGTCATCTAGCTTCTTTCTCAGATCTCCAGGTATCTGAGCATAGGCAATGCATCCAAACACTCGAACTGATGAGGCAACAGAGATAGAAGAATGCAAACGGAGAAAAGAGCAGGAATATTGTAGAACAGCTCTCCTGTTTCAATCAGCCGCTAGATGCAAAAACACTGTAATATAGAGCTTATGCTAAATATAATCACAACTTTAAGTGTTCTAATTTCCCGACATGATCTTATAATTAATTCATACTCACAAAAAACAAGAGTACAATCCACCGAAAAGATTAGAAATGGTTTGTGTGTGGTATTACTGAAAAATGGATTGAATGTGAAGTTTGGTTCTGAAATAGATGGAAAGAGTAGTATGATATCGCGAGTTCCTCATGCGTCAAAGACAACCATCGTCTGATCAGAAGCAAAGGAGTCATAGACATCCGTGTTCTGATTAGAGTGAGTAAAAAAGCACGATCAAATAGCGATAAAGTACATTCAATCACAACAAGCATTCATCTACGTTACACATAGATAGAAAAGCACGTTGTTACTATATTACACTAAAGCACAATAAAATAGCAATTACAACCAAAATGATGGCATAACTAGGAGGCTCAAATAATATATCTCGTGGGTGGGGCTTCAAGTAATTTGTGCTAGGATGATTTGTGAGAACTCTACATAGTGTATATGGTCAATGAATTAGGAATGTTGACACGGACAAGGACGTCAAAAGATCTCTCACTTCGCATTTTACGTAAAGTGGTTTTCTCTCACTTCACAAATTTTGGGAAGTGGCTGGGAACATCCTTTGTTCAAAATAGACGATCTTCACTTTTTCTCTCTCTTCGGATTTTTCACGAAAAAGTCGAAGGTGCCCTAAAACAGTTCAAGCCTTGAAGTAGATGACCTTTGGGAATTTACTCTCTCTCTTCGCGAACATTTTGCGAAAAAGCCGAAGGTGCTCTAAAATGGTTGGACTTTGAATTGTGCCTAAGTGTCGCATTTCAGAGAAATGCGAAAAAGGCGAAACTATCGTGAACATAGCTCATTTCTGTAGATTGTCACGACACTTAGAGTATTTTTGCAGACTATCACGAAAGTAATGTATTTCTGCAGACTTGTTCTAAATGCTAATTTCGTGGAAGTCCTTGAAGATGGCAAAGTCTTCAATGACTTCAAATTATTGAACTTAATATCTGAACTTGAAATTATGATAGGATTGGTTGCCGGAAGCCCGTTGTAGATGTTCTTCAAATAAATTGGCTGTCTAAGTTTGTGATTCTTGCAGGTATCAGATGAACAGACGTAGAACCAAAGTTGGTTTCACCTGACCCAAGATCAATGATCAATAAACGTGCAGAAAGAATCATGAAATAGAAATTAGTCATTCACAAAGGAGACAATTGTGGGCTTAATTTCCAATTGTCCCTCTTAAGGTCACAGTCGGTGCATTGGTACCTTCGTCAGGTTCAGCATATTGAAGGACTTCTGATGCTTGATCCTGGGAAGCACTTTGGTGAAGATGTCTGCAACCATTTCTATTGTGGAGCAGTATTGAAGGATCACTTGCCCTGAGAAAACTTTCTTCCGAATGAAATGATACTGGATTTCTATGTGCTTGGATTTGCCATGAAATCTGGGATTCAGTAACAGTGAAATACAGCTCAAGTTGTCACACAAAATGGTGGTAGCATTGAACTGACTGTGATGTAAGTCGTGAAGAAATAACCTGATCCATACTAGGTTCTTCACAGAAGGCTTAGAGCCTGTCCACAACTCGTGGGGTGTCTTGCCTGATAGGGCCTTGAACATCTGTTCTGGACGTAAGCTGCAGTGCATACAACTTCGGCCCATAATCTCTTGGGCAGCGATGCATGCGCTAGCATACATTTGGCTGATTCAACTAGGGTACGGTTCTTCCTCTCGGCTAAGCCAATAGATTGAGGACTGTAAGGAGTGATGAATTGCTGCTCAATGCCTTGGCTTTGGGAGTACTCCTTAAACTCGATAGAGATATATTCTCCACCATTGTCTGACCTTAAAGCCTTGATCGTCCGTCCAGTCTCCTTTTCTGCATGCTGTTTGAAGATTCTAAAACAGTTGAAGGCTTCTGATTTCTTCTTTATAAAGTATACCATAGTCCTTTTGGAAAATTCATCAATAAAAGTTATAAAAGACTTTGCATCCTTCAACGAAGGATTTTTCATCGGGCCACAAATGTCTGAATGTACAATGTCTAACAATCCTCTAGAAATATGCTGATGGCTTGATTTAAATGGTTTCCTAGTTTGTTTACCAACTAGACAGTCTTGACAGACAGGTAACTCGACTTTATCACGAGGATAGTCGAGATAAAAAACAATAGATTGTCTAGACATTTGTCGTACATCAGCATGATTCAAGTGACCAAGTCTATAATGCCAAAGTAAACTTTTATTTGCATGAATAGAAGTAATGAGCGCCTGACTAGAGATAGAAAAGCAATGACTTAATTTATACAAGTATCCATGCCTCTTTCCGAGTGCTAGGATCTTGCCTGTCCCATCAACTACTTTGCACTGATCACATTCGAATTCTACTCTATGTCCTAGATCTGTGATTCTGCTTACAGAGAGCAGATTCGTAGACAAATTTGGTACATGTAGGACTTTAGAAAGTAGCTTAGACTGATCATTTGCAAAGCTTAATCTTATAGTACCTTCACCTTTATTAGCTTGTGTGCTATTGTCGCCAAGGTGAACATATTTCTTGGTACTGTAAGGTGTATAGGACTCGAAACAGCCAATGAGACTGGTCATGTGCTGAGTGGCTCCAGAATGTAGGAACCAAGAACTGTCGTCGGATGCTCCTTGATGGCTGGTCATGAAGGCATCATGATCTGCTTCTTGAATAGGCTGTGGAGCTTCTACAGCTGCATTTGCCACTTGATTCGACTGCCCCTTGCTGTTGTTTTTTGCTTGCAGTATCCGACAGTCTTGAATTTTGTGGTTATTTCGCTTGCAGTATCTGCAAAACAGCTTCTTCGTTGTCTGCGGATTCGACTATTCTTTGTGCTGTGCTGGTTTTTGGTCTGACTTTGATTGCTTTGGGCCTTTCTTCTTCTTCTGCTTAGTCGTGCTCTTGTTGGTGTATAAAGCGTGAGAATCAGCTGAGGAAATTGAGGTTTCGTTCCTCCTCGTGTCTTCCTGCAACAACATAGTAATGACTCTCGAAAGAGTCAGTTCTCGATGTGTCGTGATGATTATCACCTAGCTGTCGTATGAGCTTGGCAAGCTTGTAAACAGTTGCATCACTGCGTCTTGATCGTCTATGACAGATTCGACAGCAGCCATTTGCCTTAGTAGGTTCTTGAATTGATTGATGTGATTCTGCAGGGAATCACCATTTGCCATCTTGACGGAGTAAAATTTCTTCTTGAGATGTAGTTTAGAGGCTATATCTCGCACTTTGTATAGTGTGCTCAAGATGTCCCAGACTTATTTCGATGTCTGGGCCTTGGATATATGGCCAATCTGGGTATCTGTAATGTTGAGGATGATCAGCACGAAAGTCTTTCCATCCTTCAGCTTCCATCTGGCGATTGTTGTGTCGTCTGCTTCAGGTTTTCCTTCTGCACCTGTAACAACATCATACAATTCATTAGCCATTAGTACAGTTTTCATCTTAAATTTTCACAGATGGTAATTGGCTCCATCAAGCTTGTCCATGATGGGACTGGATTTCCCTTGGAAATCCATGTGGAAGATTAGTCTAAGTGATAGGAAAAACCATCAGTGACTTAAGTATGAAAATTTGGCACTGAGTTACAGAACAAGAAGACAATTACTCTATCGGCTAGTAGAGTCTTGTACTGTGGAAGCTTATCAGGCTATGAAAATAGCTCTAATACCATGTTGGAGAAAGAGGGTGCATGAGTGTGAGAAACAAAAATAGCTCGAAAAGAAAACGAACACAAAGAGAAGCGAACTCGAAACTCGAACGAGAAATGAACTCGAACATAAAGTGTTTGTGCACAATGGAATGAGCTATATTAGTCTTTCCCTAAGCATGACTATGCCTATCAGAAATGAACGTTAGTGATAGAATTCACGGTCGATTTGATTACGTAGCCAAACATTAACAAAACATCAAAAAAATAATTTATCTCGAACAACTAGACAATTTATTAGTCGTGAATGATTCGCGAAGAGCTAGACTGATAATCAGTCGTGAAAGACAAGACATTAACAAAACATGACTATGCCTATCAGAAACGAACGTTAGTGATAGAATTCACGGTCGATTTGATTACGTAGCCAAACATTAACAAAACATCAAAAGAATAATTTATCTTGAACAACTAGACAATTTATTAGTCGTCAATAGCTAGACTAATAATAATTTGCTTAGAACAGATTACAAAATTGAGCAACAAGAGAGTTAGATAGAATGAAGATAAAGCATAGCAATATCGACACAAATCTGAAAGCAGAACAACAGAGCTGTTATCAGATTAAGTATAGCAAAATATACATGTCAATAATGTTGTGGAGCACAAGACAATAGCGGCCGAAACCGTGTGCTCTACAAAGCTAATTCAATCTGTAAATTAAAAGGAATGAACATATTATTGACAATACAAAAGAATCAATGCACAAGGCATCTACTTCGTCTATCTCTGATAAGCTTCTGATGCTATTATTTTACACACACACTAGATACGCAGATGGTATCCAACATATATACATAATTTTACAGGTGTGCAGATGAAAAAAGTACAAAGTGGATGTGTTGTTTGTAGGAGATCATGGGTGGCTGCTGTCATTGCCAAATCTGTTAGCATAGTTGCATGGGATGAGCGTAAAAAGGCCGCGATGTCAGCCTTTGCTGAAATGAATGTTGGTGAAGATGCAAAAAATGCGACACTCTGATGAAATGCCTTAGGATTTGATTTACAGGGTGCCTTCGCTTTTCCTAGGGCACCTTCGGCATTTTGTAAGGCAGTGTCACCTGTCACAAATCACGTGTAAAAACACAGTGTCGCATTTTTTGCCTTTTTTTCGCCTGTGAGAATTTACTTGTATTTATGCAGACAGTCGCATTTTATTCGTCTGTCTTATTTTACATGTAAATATGCATATTGTGCGACAACATGAGTAAAAATGCAGCATGAATGGAGGCGGATTAAAATAGGATTTAGGAGAGTAGAGGAGATAAATCCAACAAAACGTGCAACATGTGCTTGCTTCTTGCATGAAAAATTGGTTATTGGCAAGAGCATGAGCCGAGATATTGTCACACTTGACAATAGGTAGATCTTCATCCTTGAGCTCCATAAGTAGCCTTTTGATCCATAATACCTCCTTCGTGGTTGTTGTAAGGGCATTATACTCAGTTTCACATGATGATAAAGATATAGTATCTTGTTTCTTGGATAACCAAGACACAAGATTGCCTCCAATAAAGATAATATAAGCACTTTTGGACTTCCTATGCACTTTGTCACTTGCAAAGTTCAAATATGAAAAGACAACCATTGTTAGATCCTCTTCTTTATAGATTAATCCATAATCTAGTGTGGAGGAAACATATTTCAAGATCCTTTTGGATTATTTCAAATGGCAAATTTTTGGATCTTGCATGAATTGACTCAATTTGTGCACACTAAAGCTCAAATCCGGCCTAGTTATGGTCAACTGAAGCCAATAAGACTAGGGTGATGTCCTTGAAGGATATTTCATCCCCTTTGATAGGATCTTTTACAACATGCTCCATGGGAGTATTTATGCTCTTGCAATTTTCCACATGAAACTTTTTAAACATAGAAAGAGCATATCTAGATTGACTAATAAATGCTTGATCTTGATATAGATCTATTTCTAGGCCTAAGATGTAGTGAAGCTCACCTAGATCTTGCATCTTAAATTCACTACCTAGAGCACTTATAGAAAAGCAATAAAATCAATGTTGGAATACAAAAGCACCATATATAAAATGACTGGATACCTCTTTCATTTGCTTTGACAATCTTTTCTTCTCAAAAATCTTTTTTTTTTTTTGAAAATCCATTCCATCAAAAACAAATTAATAAGATGATATGTAGGAGATTTTGTTTGTAGATACCTCCTAAGTAGCTTTCTTTTGTCAGTGTAGCAATATAGTGCTTGTTGGTTGAAATATGCTTTTCTGCCCTGAGGTGAGGGGCTTGTTTGGCAATCAAGTGCATATGGATATACAAAATTGCATTGGCATACTTATGTTGATCATTTTTCTACAAATTGATTGAAAGTTGTGGATATGTACATGTGTGTCAAGGACATGTATGCTAGTGTTTGAGAGTAGAACTAGCAATTTCTTTTCTCCAAATATCAATTTTTTTTGTGATTGAAGGTTGCTGGCTTTCAAAATATCAATCTATTTTCCTTTTTGGAAAATTTTACGAAAATGCAATCACCAATTTTTTTCTCCCCCCAAATTGACATTGTATGATAGATTAAAATTGATAGACCTTTTTTTTTTTTTTCTAGACATCAATTTCAAATAAGAAGATCAAAGGATGTTGGCTTCCAAAAGAATTGACAATTAATTGTTTTAGTAGAAAATTTATAAAATGTATGCAAGTTTCTAACCCTTACAAGGTTATATTGTACATAAGCTCATCTAAAAGGGTGAGAAAGAAAATTATGATGTCGTGAACATAATTGATTTTGTCTTGTAAGAGCCATAAGTTTACATAGAAAGGGAATGATAGTGTTGAAAGTTGCAAGACATAATATTCACAATGTGTTGATTCATAAAGTCACATAAAGCACTGTCTTTTCCATAGCAATGTTGGGTGGATATAAAGTTATTTGTGATTTATTTGTTACTTTTGTGAGCATGCTAGCTACTCAAAATCAACAAATGTTAGTAGGTAGAGTATTTTAAGATTTGAGAGTTTGAAGTTGAAGGATTAAGATTTGTCAAAAGCCAAAAAAAGAAATGTGAAGACATTATTTAGAGGTAAAGTTAAAAGAGGTTTTTGGATTGGACAGTGGATTTATGACATCTAGGAATCTGTAAGTGTTATTATGAGAATGTACTTGCTTATACTATTTGTAGACACTAGGCATTATAAAATTTTATTTGGCTATACTATTTGGAGATGGTACAAGTGGACCGTCGTAATGGAGTGTGGAGCTTTATTGAAAATCGTTTTAAGATGTTGTACATACTTGTTAGTACTAAGTTCTAACACAAGAGGAAAAAACATGTGGGTTATAGCATGACATAAGGACGTTGGAAGAGTACCAAATTGTGTGGAGATTCAAAATCATTCAAATCACCAGATGCAACCGTGCAACGTGTACTTGGTCACTCTTTGGTGTGTGAGGAGGGCTGAGGGGTACCGTACACTTGTCTCCTCGGTTCCGTCTCTAGTTTATATATATTCTTGTATTTACTTCTCTTTGATGCTACATAGCTAGAGAGTTTGGAAAGTACAACACTCGTTCCTAAAATCTATAGTCATCGTCCACCAGCTAGTTGACATTCATTCATTTATTATGAGCATTGTCAAAAAAAAAAAATATGAGAGAGCTCGTTATGAATGATTGTCCAATTATGGGTGTTTTAACGCAAGTTGGTTGAACTTTTGAAATTATATATTTTGCCTCATACACGCAAGTTGACAAGGTGTGTTGATGAGGATTGATGTATGTGACCGCAAATCACAACGTCGTAATGTTGTTGTTAAGGGGGTTTAGACATAAATTATTACGCAACAAAATGAGCAATCATCAAGTCAATGAAGATGCTGCGGCTGTGGATGCAAAAATGACATTGAAAAAGATTTGGGCTCTTTCCTCCGTCTTTCCTTCATACGACCTTTCCTCCTCCTCCTTTTCTGAGGCTTAAGCAGTAGCAGGTGTTCAAGTCAGACCGCAACAAAATCGACAAAGTATAAAAACGAAATCAACATGATTTCTCAAAAATTGGTATTATAAAATCTTAGATAAGCATGTATATATAGTATATATATATATATATATATATAGCTTTATTTGAGTAATAGTCTTCAGAAAATAGAAAAGCTTAGAAAAATGCATATTTTTTGAGAATAAGTAAAAAGAGATCTTCCCATATGACCTACGTGAGCAGTCAGTGGTACTACATACTGCATAGTTTCCCGTAGACCGTGGTACAGAAGCACAATAAGTAGCCGTGAAAAAGTGAATGAAATTCTGCACGTTTGGAGAATTATAGTTGGTAAAATCCAAAAGATAAACTTATAAAAGAAGAGGAGGTGCTGAATAAACAACCGGGATAGATGCGCCTTGCTTGAGGATTTGATTTAGTGAATGAAGAATGAAAAAATGAAATATAGATGCGATTCCGGGCAGCAAGATATGGGCTAATTGAGAATGTGGAATCCAGATTCTGATTTCTGAAGTCGGGACCGGCAGACAACCTGGATGGCAGGAGGCTGAAACGACCAAAGCAAAACGTCGCGGATGATGCTTGTCAGTCTGCTCTGCATGCGGGGCCAGGTGACGCGTCCGTTTATCCATCCTCAATTAGAAGGCATCTAACTGGATCCAGATGCCAGCCGTGCCAAATTTAGGGGCTCGAGTTCGCCGTCTCTTAATGAAGTGTAACTGCTAGCCAACTGGCAGCCGGTGGGGGCACCGGCCTGAACCAGTGAGGCCCAACCTCCAAGGATTCCTTGTTCCGCCATTCCTTCATCGGGAGCAAGCATGCATGCTTCGAACTTCCTTCGTCTGCGTAGCTAGCTGGCAGGGGCCATTGGGCGCAGCAGAGCTCCAAAAACTAGCACAGTTCATGAATAAGATCCGCAAATTGTTTTTGAAACCGACTTCATATATATACATTTTAAAAATGTGTTGACTTCTTAAAATCAGTAATTTATTTCTTTCGTAAAGAGTTTTAACATAATCATGATAATATAAGAAGCCACAAATTTGTTTTGGAATTGTGAAGCTTAATTGTGTGAGTGCTTAACTTTTTGCTCAATTCTTTGGATAATAAAAGTCTTCATAGATTTCTATTCATGATAAGTACATGTCTCACAAATTAAATGAATAGATTGTATTATTTTTGAATTGAATCTGCTATTCTAATTAATTACAAATCTTAGTAGTTGAAGGATTGTATAGAGTGAAATGATATTGGTAAGTTTTCTGTGAGGACTTATTAACAGACAAGATAACAAATCTGAGGTAGATGTCACTGTTTGATGAGTTTGAACATTAATTTTGATTTTTTTAAATTGCAAATTTTAATGTTTTGATTTTTTAACTATCTTAATGCTTTAAAAGTCAAAGCCTCTTGTTATACTGTATATCAAATTTCATTAGTTAAGACATATGACAAGAATATAAAACAAACATATTACAAAAACCGACATCCCTTAGAAATGCAGCAGGATAATGAAGGGAAAATTGAGGTTTGAGATGTGCACTGTGCTCCCGATTTCAGAGAGAGGTCAGGCCAGGCAGCCGCCAGTGCCTGATGATGCCTAATCTCTGATTTAGACGTTCTGGGAGGCATGCGTCGTGTACAGAGAGCCTAGCTAGCGTCCCTACTCCTCCTGGGAACCGAGTCCTCAGTCCTGACTCCTCTGGAGTCTGAGTCCTCTTCTCCTCCTCCTGAGTGAGTGAGTCCTTCAATAAGTCCTCCTCAGTTCTCTTTCAACTCGTAATAAGCGGTTACCTTTCTATTAGTCACCGACGATGATCGTCCACTCGGCCTGCTTTCCTGCAACCTCTAAAGCAAACCCATTGGCTCCGGGCCCCGTGACCAGTGAACTGAGCCCTACCAGATCAGAATCTGAGCGTTGAAGATCTTTGGCCAATGGGCGTCGCTGGGGTGAATGGTGTAAGAGTGGGATAGCGCCGTGTGAGGAATTGGTGTAGGGTAGGGTTATTTTAGCCAAGGGACGTCGGGGAGATAGGCATCCGCAAGGGCTTCTTCTGCTATTCACGTCTCCTGTGGCCTCGAGGCTAGTCCACCTGGCAGCCGCTGCACTCACGAGAAGTCAGCAGCTTCTCATGAATGTGCACAAAATAGCTGAATGCCACTATAGAAATTGGCTATATAATTGTATGTATGAAGCTCGCTGTCTTTCATCAGCACTGACTCGACTCCTGAGTAGCACCAGGCGTGAGGCAGCAAAGAACCGTGAACGCCTTCGCATAGCACACGTAATAGTTTCTTTTGACCCCTGACGATTCGCCCACAAATTTTAAATAAATATCTTGGACTGGGGGAGAGCAAATAGGATTTACAGCATCGCAGCAGTGGATTAGATAAATAGATAGTATATGATTGAGTGAATCTGGATTCTGAGGTCGGAGGAGCAGATCAGACGGACCCCTTTTCCTAAATCTTGTCTATAGTAACAAGCTATAAGCAGAGTTTTCAACTTCAACTATAAACAGTATCTAAGGTACATGTGATTTTAGGCATTCTCCTTGTGAGCCGTTGTCAAGAGCAGAGGACAATAAGTCGGGACAACGAGTTTTTAATCAATACCGAGCTGGCTGTGAGGATACTCAATAGTCACAACATAGTACGCACAGTACCACGTGCAATCAGTGGCCTACCCTCTCACACACAAAATTTCAATGGATTGAAGAGCCTAAGTCTTTGCGAGATTATATAAGAACAAGTCTGCGCAAGGGACATTCAATCGTTTAGTATTGTAATTTTGTGACACACTAAGCGCAGGGAAGGATGGCACTCCTTCTAGCTTGTCTAGTCTTCACTGGATTTTTGTTGCTTGCAAGATTTATGCGGCACACCTGGGCAAGCCGTAGATACCTTCGTTTGCCTCCCGGGTCCATGGGATGGCCTTATTTTGGAGAAACTCTGCAGCTATACACGCAGAATCCAAACATGTTTTTCAGCGCTAAGCAGAAGAGGTCTCATTCTCTTCTACTCAAATGTATTTATAAAAAATGTGAGAATGAGAAGGTGTATGGATTGTTTCATTGCATTGTTCAAACGATTTAGTGAAATGTTGATGTAGGTATGGCGACATATTCAAAACTCATGTACTCGGCCATCCATCTATTATGATTGCAAGTCCTGAGGCAGCCAAGTTCATCTTAGTCAGCCATGCCCATCTCTTCAAAGCAACTTTTCCTTCTAGCAAGGAAGGGATAATCGGCCCCCGCGCGCTGTTTTTTCACGAAGGGGAATATCATAAGCGGCTGAGGAAATTGGTGCAGAGCTCATTTCTTCCTGAAGCCATTCGAGGGATGGTTTCTGATATCGAAGCGTTGGCACTGCGTGTATTGGATTCGTGGGACGGACAGACTGTCAACACTTTTGAAGAAATGAAAAAGGTTTTTTCGCACGACTCTTGCTCTAGCTTTTCATTCCTCTTCGTATTCAATGTTTACGAGATTCAATTTTTGTTAAACGTTTGTGACTATGTTGCTAGTTTTAAATTGGTACAATCCATGTGTTTCAGTTCTCGTTTGATGTGGGACTGCTGGAAATATTTGGCAACCACAAGGGACTTAACAAGCATGATTTGAAGTGCGCTTATCACACGATGGAGAAGGGTTACAATTGCTTCCCCATCGACTTTCCGGGTTTTACTTTCAACAAAGCAATGAAGGTATGCTTGCGAGTAGTATAGAAAACTTCGCATGGATTATTTGCTGTAGGGATATTCCTTTATTTAGCCTCAACCAGGCATTTATCAAACAATTTCAGATCGTCGGTGTCCTTAAACAAAGTAACTGTAGAAGCAGTGCCGCTACACGGCATTATGGCATTAGTTTGAAGTTATTGAGTAATTCCATCTTCGACCGGTAAAGTATCGTCCCTACCTTCAAGAAATCCTTCCCAGAGTCATTCATTGCTTGAATCTCTTCTGGTTTTCGGGTTTTATCACTATTTTCATTGATTGCCTTCAAAGATTGTGGCTGCAGAACAATCAACAAAATCAATAGCAGATTTGTTTTCTCTAGTAAGGTTAAATATCTTCGATGAAATCTAATTTATTGTAACAGCCATAGCAGATTAATTACTGAAAGATGATACAGATCTTATTCGGTCGTTTGTGTCAGTAACTATTGTGGAGATTGCCGAAAATTGCTAGCATCAAATGTCAAATTCGCCTACAAAATTGCTATCGCTCTCACTTCTTGCTAAAGAGGAGAGAAACAAGAGCCGCGATCTATGCGTCCACGTGCAAAACCACGTCAGGTGGCTTGTGGGACAGCTTGGCCACACTGGAGCGGCGGGCTCAGCGGCCCCTTGGTTCCGTCTGCGTCCATGTGGATGTCCACGTGTGTAGGCCCGGTTCCTTAAGACCGGAGGCCACCGTTCTAACTTCTAACATTTTGGCATCTAGGTTTGCTCAGCGGTACTAGCGCTAGCCCGCAACTTTTAGGTACACAGGCTACACTGCTACAGCCCCGTCTCAGGCACCTGACTCGTGGGTCCTGATTCCTGACGTCCTGACTTAGAAGTTAGAACCAATCCAAGTACGGTCAGATTACGAGAACTTTCTAGTTTTAAAAAACGTGCATAAGAAAATATCATTAGTTTGGCATGGTTGTACTTTCTTTGTCTTCCTTTGCTGCAGTACCGGCCAGATAATCAGATCGTAGCTGCTGCTATTGCCTTTTAACTACAGTCCTCAGCTTTTCCTTTTTAACTACAGTCCTGACGACTCAGTCGACAGATGCCCGGAAATGTTGCCAAATATCTTAGGTCTGAAGTTCTGTCCAGTGGATGATGATCCAAAGTGTCAGAGTTAGGAAAGCCGTCCTTGTATGCGAATTTCTGCAATTTTTTAAAAAGAAACTCGGCACGAGTTCTCTTTTGAAGGATCAAATGTCCTAAACATCATATTCCAAATATCTTAGAAAATGGCATACATGAATTTAATCGGGACTTTATTGCATAAGACCGAATCACGGTAAGTTTTTTGCACACGGCTATGATAGGTTGAATTCAGAAATTTTCTGTGGTAGAGGTAACATTATGGATAGTTTCATTACCCCATTGACTCAAACTTTAAGAGACGCGAACTGAGAAATAGAATGTAGGAAGATATTGGCACGGATGATGCTGCGTAACTGTCATAAGTTTGTCACATGGTTGCAGGTTAACAGCTAGTGAACTGTAGATTGTTTACCTACTCGTGTTTTTTCCCCAAATATGTATTCCCGTGCTACAAGCATGAATTTAATCATCTATGACGTCCTTTTCCTAGCACAGTAGATAGTTGCACATTGAATTCGCGTGAACCTTGTTAATCAGTAAACTTATCTAGAACATTAAACTCAGATAGTTGTTTTATATCCTAATTACTATTCATATCTTAACAATGTTCTCTGCCACTGTGGGCAGTGATACTTGTATCATAACAACAAATTTTACTGCATAATAACTAACACTCACCGATGATATTCCATCTCGTGTACATTCGATTGATAATATTCCATCTTGCTATGAGTGAGCTACTTAACGTTTACAGTATATATTGCACATTAATCTACAAGTAGCCGACAATATCTATTGTCCATATTACCACACAGCATTATTCCTTGAACATTTTTGCGATTCTGTGATCTTTGAGTACTTTTGCTAACATGGGGTTCTACGTGTTTGTAGGCACGGAGGCACTTGAGTGCAATTGTGAGCAAAATAATTGCACAGAGGAGGCAGCACAAGCAACTTTGCAAAGATTTGCTTGGAACTTTAATGGACTCTAATAACGAGGCTTGCAGAAAATTGACCGATGAACAGATAGCAGACAATGTGATTGGTGTTATTTTTGCTGCTCAAGACACAACAGCAAGTGTCCTCACCTGGCTAGTCAAGTTCCTCAAAGAAAATCCAACATTACTGGAAGCAGTCACGGTACTTCCGACTTTTCTAGATTGATCATAACAAATCTAGGAGTTAGTCGGATCAAACTGTTTCATCTGGTTTATCTCTCGTTTATATCTGCCAACTTATGTGGATAACATATGCATTTGTAGGCTGAGCATGATATCATCAGGCAACGGAAAAGTATCGATGACAAGTCTTTGACATGGGATGATACAAGAAAAATGCCACTTACTTCCAGGGTATGCACGATTCCTAGAGCTTATTGCCATCTGATTTTTTCATAGAGGACATCTTGATTGCAGGAATAACAGCCAAAACCCCTCTGCCTAAATATATATATATATAGATAGAGAGAGAGAGAGAGAGAGAGAGAGAGAGAGAGAGAGAGAGACAGAGAGCTGAATTGTTACAAGATCATGGTTTCGGGTGTACGGAGGAGCTGCTAATGATAATTTTGGTGGTAATAGCGCCGTACAATTAATTTAAGTGCACTTGCAATGCATGCTCTAAGGAGAAGCTATTAATACATGGAGAAGAATCTAAATACCTTTATTTTTTCTTGATAGGTCATTCAAGAGACTCTGAGGGTCTCAACCATTCTTTCGTTTACATTTCGAGAAGCGGTTGAAGATGTAGAATACAAAGGTAAGCGTTAGCCTTGGCAAATGCAGAATTTTTAAGAGGAAATCGGTGATGTTGTATATTTTTGTGCATAAGCCTTTTTGCTCGCTTTGGTGGTTTGAGGTCGTGATTATGCGTTAGAATTGCAACATTAGTTTAATTTCAGCTACAACATGATCTAAAAATTCTTTCTGTAGTGATACTGAGTAGGGTTAAAATGATGCTGATAGATAGCCGTAGGCCCGTATTCCAGGTTACTTTGTGCTTTCTATATTTAGCTTATGGACATAAGTTAATTATGATAGCTGGAGAATCCACGGTGATTTTGTTTTGTCAGAGTTAAATTGCAAAGATTTTTTTCTACGGTCAGATTGCGGGCACGGGCTGATAAGTGCATATGTTAATAGTGAACACTCGCCTTGTCTATTGCAAGTCCCGTATCAAATCACATGTTCTTAAATAGTGAAGTTCTAATTTCTGAATTTTTATGCAGGATACCTAATTCCAAAGGGATGGAAGGTCATGCCACTGTTTCGAAATATTCATCACAGTCCAGAGCTCTTTCCCGATCCGCACAAGTTTGACCCGTCAAGATTTGAGGTGTCCCCCCCCCCCTCTCTCTCTCTCTCATGAAGATTATAAGTTTTCGAAATGTTGGTTCTTGATAGCTTATGTCATCTGCCATTGTTTTGAGTAGTAAAGTCTAGATTTAACTTTTTGTAAACGTTTTCAATTAGCAACAACTTTCCGCATCAATTTGCTCATGCTGTTAGCTTTTCGGTCACATTCTTAAAATAGCTTTTTGCTATGATAACATCAAATTAGCGGCAATTTATTGCTGTTCGGAGCTTTAAAAGAGAATTGCCACCAACAGAAGAGCACAAGATTTCAAACTTGTTAACTAGACAAGCCAAGTTTGTCCAAGAGCTGATATGCTGTAACAGACGCAGCAATGAGATTTGTCTATTGACAAGTTAACAATGTGACGTAGTGGATTTCATTGCTGCGCCTTACATATGAAAATGAGTGTTGTCAGATTTACTTTCCTGTAACGCGCCATCTGTTTCTTGCCACTTATTTGGAAGTAAACAGCTTGATGTCATGTTTATGTTAGAAAAGAGGGTCTTGTCATCAAAATTGTAACTGAATTTGTAGCTCGAAATTATGCTAAAAAAATGTGTATGTTCCAGAAACCTCCCAAGCCAAATACATTCATGCCTTTCGGAAATGGTGTACACTCATGCCCAGGGAGTGAACTAGCCAAGCTCGAAATGTTGATTCTAGTTCATCACCTCACCACCAAGTTCAGGTAAACCTCTTTTGTTGATTAAGTGCTTGATAAGTCTGGTGAACTTCTAGAAGCGTAAATTAACTCTTCTCCATTTCTACAGATGGGAGTTTGTCGGCCCTCTCAATGGAATCCAGTATGGACCTTTTCCTTTACCAAAGCACGGTCTTCCGATCAGTGTCAGCCGCAAATGATGTATGAAATACAAGCTGTATAAAAGAAATGTAGACGAAGGATGGCCTGATGCACAAGCAGGGAATTTCCCAAAGGGTCAAATTCTCTTTTCTCCTTGGGAGATGTGCTCACATACATGCTGAGGCTAGAATTATTATGAGTCTTAGATATAATTAATTGATTGCAATTCTGTACTGTATCATGGGAGAACACAGTTCTCGGTAGCTATTATTATCATTTAGACCGCAAGCCAAAAGAGCTGGGTCTCTTATCTCATTTTTTGTACTTTTGTGATAAAAAGTGTCAATATTGACACAATTCCTACATTAATTTACATGGTTACTTGCCCATTGTGGTTGATAAATTCATTTCAAAGCCTATCATTTCATCAATTGGATTTTCTAAACCAAGAAGCATTTATATTAAACCAAGAAGCATCAATTGGATTTTCTAGCATTAATTAATGGCATCTATTTTTTGTTTGCAATAAACCACTCATAAAGATCAATTTGGTTACTACACTAAGGTGGTTTCATAGTGCTGCCTCACAAGTCCCAATTTAAAATGGAGTCCTCACGTGGTCCTCAGAGGAAAAATGGGTCTATCCCCCTTTCTAACTTAGCTTGAGTGCCACCATGTGGCAGATTACGTGGCATGGGACCCCCCCCCCCCCCCCCACGTAGGGGCAACTCAAGCCCATTTTTTGGGCTTGGGAGCATTGTTTGACGTGTTGAGTTGCCAGGGGCAATTTAACAAAAATGAACCAATCAAAGGGTAGGGATTCAAACTGGCCAATCAGTTGTGGCCCTTCATTTGGCACTTGCCAACCAAATTCGGAAAGGGGGGTGGTCCATTGCCTTTCAACTCACTTGCTGAAATTCAAAAAATTGGGTAGCAAGTCAAAGAGCCTAGCAAAGGGACTTGCCGCTAGTCTAAAACCACCCTAAGAGGATTGTAGGATCCAAATAAAAATAATTTTGAGATATGTGGATCATGCTGAATCAATGTGTTTTCATAGGAATGACCACACCAATTGTTGCTTGTTATATTGAACATGTTTATTCATTTTGATTCATTGTTACAATAAGTGTACACTAGATACACAATGTTTGGGAGCTTGACCGGCCTCTTAAAAAATGCTTTTGAGCCAAGTGTGCTCATATTTTGCTGTAGCCTAAGATACCATAGGCACGCTTTGTAAGCTTGGATTTTTAGACAAAAATCTATGTTCAAATATTGTAAACGTCTAGGATTGGCACCTGAGTAATGGGAATTAGATTGCATGAGGTCGTTGTTGGGATATCCAACAGGATGAAAACAATAATGAAAGAACAATAATAACTGTGTTAATAGGATCGTGGATTACTTAGCGAACGGAGATTGCGAGCTGTTCTGTTATGTTGAATAAGATTATCAGTGTAGGAGTCTTAGACTACCATGAAAGAGAGATTGCAGAAACGATTAGGCGTTTGAGACGGCCATGCAATCCTCTAATGCTGATAACTTGATATGAAGAAAATGTAAATATAATTTAGGCGTCAGAGACAACCATACATTTTCTTATAATGATGTTTGTGTAAGAGGAGTGAGAGTTAGGATCATTCAACAAGAATGAAAAGACGTAGAACAATAGCAAATTTGTATTATAAAGTTGTAGAAACAACGATCAGACCACAATACAATTGCGCTGCTAAGCGTGTGGTCCTACTTACACACTCAAATCAAAAGCTAAGTTCTGAATATATATATATATATATATATATATATATATATATATATATATATATATATATATATATATATATATATATATAACCACCAACTCTGAGGAGTCAGCTACTAGAAGACCCGTTCTGGTCGTTTGATCTCTGCTTGAGTATCTTTTCTTAAAATCCTATTTGAATCTATCTTAATCCATCTTCAATCGCTCATTTACTTATATAGCAGTTGGAAGATCTTGTGTTATCTTAACTTTACAATTATAAGATAGTTAACAACTATGAAAATGATCAATAGATTGGTTTATTATTGGAGCGTGAAGAAGGAATGGTCTGTACTTGGGATCCCATGTAAATCTGTAGATGGTCGTCACGACACTCTATGAAGACAACTGTCGCCTGTGTGGAATCCTGAGTAAATATGCAAAGTGTCTTCTTTTTCGCAAAGCAGTGTCGCATTTCTAGAAGTGCCTGAAATGGACTAAGAAACCTTCAATGAACACTTTGTCGCCTTTTTTCGCAAAACCTTAAGTGCTCAGAAAAGCCCGAAAGTGAAGTAGAAGCTTTTGTCGGGTGTCGGAGTTTTTGGCTGTCAGAAATTGTGACCAAAAATGCAAACTGTTGCGACGGACCATTGGCTTTGTAACTTCTACGTGTTTAAGTTTAGTATGAGTACGTGGGTTCAGAGATAGAGCTATGCAACTTTGATTGTCGCACTGGAGTATTGTTGGACCGATCTATGGGAATTGCAGATCTTGCAGTAGCCTTCTTTGTCAGAGAATGGGGAAACCCAGCTTCGCAACACACTGGCCACTTACATCGATCATTCCCTTAGCACCGTTTGAGAAGTGGGGAATAGATTTTGTAGGACCTATCAGTTAGAATTAAAGTAGAATCGCTGTGTTACTGTACCGTGGGTCCTATTAGTGGATAAGGATCAGTTGGCCTCGCCACGAGGCAAGTCGACGGGACACGCGTCCCGCCAACGGCAACCTGGGTCATGCATGGGTTGCCTGAGTGAACAACTATATGTACAGTGTAATTTCATTTTGAAAAATACAGTTGTTCTGTGAGCTTGTTGTGGAGAGTGTTTTCTGTCTGTGTTATTGTGTAGCATGATCTGTGTTCCTATGCAAAGCAAATTCTAAGTTGGTATCAGAGCCATACAGGGAGTGTACACAGTACAACATCGCCATTGAAGAGAGCTTCGGGAGAACTGTCTTCTAAGAGTTCGGGGTTTACGGCGGGTTGAAGACGGAAGAGAAGCACTGGTGCATGGTTTCTGATTTATAGAGGCTTGCTAAGCTCAGCAGAGGGATTATTAGCCTGTGCATAGCATCAGACAGGGAAAAATTTGGTGAAAAATTGACAATTTTGAAGCCAACTGAAAATTGAAACCGGGCTTGGGGTTACAGTTTTTATACATAACTGGTGATTTCTTCGCTGTTTGCGCACCATTTTGGATGCCATAAGGACAAGAAGGAAGCTAATCACATTGTCAACCAGCCATGGAGAGATTCTGAGGTTTATGTCAGAGATTTGTCTCCAGATAGTTAACCTAGCAGATTTGCAGTAAAAAGGTGAAAAAAAGCCACTTTGTCAAGTTGAGCTAAAATCACCGTTTCTCCACAGAATTTCTTGACTGAACACTCTACAGTCTTGGAATCAGTAGGGCGACCCTGCTCCAGGCCTCATATCATGCTCAAAACGATCCACAGGCGAGTTAGATCTGACATTTTTGAGAGTGGGGAGGCGCGGCCGCAGACAGGGAGGTCGCGGGCTGTTCGCTCGCCCAACACGATGATACTGTAGTGTCTCGAAGACCATAGCGACTGTAGGAGCGCGGTTCAATGTCCAGATGCAGTTTGGACCTTTGGATGAGGTGTCAAATGAATCAACGGCCCAGAACTTGTGATGGGAGAGAAATTTGGACCACAAGATTTGGTTCAACCATTGGATAAGCTTTGAACAGGGCCTTGAAGTGTTGAATTTCACACGTGTGGACTGTCCATTACATGTACTTGTGATCTCCTAAGGTGTGTAGATGCACCAAGATCAAGACTAGATTGAGATTTAAGATCAATCTTGAATCCTATGGCAAAAACACACTACTACATGCATTCAATCACTTCCAACTCTCACTCACACGTGTGGGAAGTATTCAAAAAATAATCTAAGTAAAAACAAGCTGCTCTTCTCGAGTAGAGAGAGAAAATGCATCAAGAGCTCTCGGGTAGAAAGAGAAAGCTAGAAATCCAAAAACTCACAAAATCCATGAAATCACCAAATCAATTGATTTCAAAATGAGGAGTACAATGATACTAGTAGGTCCACGAGCTACCACTATGCTTAACTATGATTGGACCACATTTTGTCACCTCTTGATCCTATTGGATCATTGATCTATGCACCTCTTAATTCTATTGGACTATATTCAAGCACACCTCAATTTCCTATTGGACCTCACAAGGTTCCACCTCTATATCCTATTGGACCTCTTGGAATTCATCAAACAAAAACTTTACACTTGTCTACACTCTAATTAGCAAGTGTTTAGCCTCTTACTCTATTTTGGCTCAATAGTGGCATTACAAGTGGAAATGCATAATTTGCCATCTATGCCAAATTTATTCCTATCAACATCCTACACCTAGATGCTTGATGTAAAAACATAAGACCCCTATATCTAACATAGATAATCTTTTTCAATTCTTCACACTCCTCCTAAAAAATTATCTATGAAGATTTGAGCATCGATCTTGATATAACTCCAAGATTAGATCTATGCTTGATGAAAGCACTTTTGCTCAAAGGCTTGGTGAGTAGATCGGCAATACAAGAGGACGAGTTGACATGCTCCAAATAGATTTCTCCTCCAATAAGCTTTTCTCTCACAAAATGGTGTGCCACTTCTATGTGCTTGCTTCTTGCATGAAATATGGGATTATTGGCAAGAGCTTGGGCCGAGATGTTATCACACTTGATCATTGGTAGATCATCCTCCTTGATGCACTTTAGTTCCATTAATAACCTCTTGATCCAAAGCACTTCTTTGGTAGTTGTAGTGAGTGCTTTGTACTCGGCCTCACATGAAGAGAGAGATATAGTATCTTGCTTTTTGGAAAGCCAAGATATTAGATTGCCTCCAAGAAAGATAGTGTATGCACTAATAGACTTTCGATCCATCTTGTCACTTGCAAAGTCCGAATCCGAGTAGCCAATAATGGATAGATCTTCACTTTTATAGAGTAGACCATAATCACAAGATGAAGATACATATCTTAGAATCCTCTTGGCCATCTTCCAATGATGGATCTTAGGTTCTTGCATAAATTGACTCAATTTGTGCACACAAAAACTAAGATCGGGCCTAGTAATGGTAAGCCAAATCAAGGAGCCTACAAGACTCCTAAAACGTGTGATGTCCTCAAAGGATCTTTCATCACCTTTATTAGGATCTTTTACAATTTGCTCCATTGGAGTATCTATGCTCTTAGAATTTTCCATATGAAATTTTTTCAACATAGAGTGAGCATATCTAGATTGGCATATAAAGACATGATTTTCATAAAAATCAATTTCTAGGCCTAGAATGTAATGTATCTCTCCTAGATCTTGCATTTTAAACTCACATCCAAGTGCTAGCTTGGTTTCATCAACTAGCTTGATACAACTTCCACAAAGAATAATGTCATCAACATAAATTAGAAGAATGACAATATTGCTATCAACAAACTTTAGATACATGGAAGGTTCATAGTCACTAAGAGTAAATCCTAGTGAGATAAGGAAAGAGTTAAGTCTTGAATACCATGATCTTGGTGCTTGCTTGAGTCCATAAAGACTTTTGAAGAGCAAGCACACTTTGGACTCATCCTTGATGAATCCTTGAGGTTGTTCCATATAGATCTCCTCCTCAAGATAACCATTTAGAAAAGCATTAGATACATCTAATTGGAACACCTTCCACTTGAAAAAACAAGCAAGAGAAATAAGAATTCTTATTGTCACCGTCTTTGCAATGGGTGCAAAGGTCTCCTCATAATCAAGACCATGGATTTGAGAAATCCTTTGGCACATAATCTTGCTTTATGCTTGTTGATGGTGCCATCATGATTGAACTTGATCCGAAATACCCACTTGCAACCAATCACATGCTTGTTGGAAGGAGGATCCACAAGCTCCCAAGTATTGTTGGTGATCAATGCATCATACTCTTGCTTCATGGCATCATACCACTCCTTGGTATTGAGTGCCTCTTGTACATTCTTTGGCTCTTCATGAGAGACATAAAAAACATAATTAGTGGAATCAAGATCCACTTGTTTGCCTTTGTCAACATATGAGAGCCTCTTAGGCTTGGATCTATCTCTCATGGATCTTCTTGGTGAAAAAATCCGAGGAGAGTCTTCTTCAAATCTCGACCCCATCACATCATGATTGTCTTCAAAATCAATAATTGATGATGCATCCATAGATTTCTTGATCTCGGCCTCTTCAAATGATGAGTGTTGATCTTCATGAAAGACAACATCTCTACTTTCAATAACTTGAGAAGTAGAGAGTATAAAGACTCTATAGGCCTTCTTGGTGGATGAGTATCCAACCATGATCCCTTTGCATGCACTAGGATCTTCCTTCTTCCTTGTTTCCAAGGGAATATGGACAAAGCATAAGCATCCAAAAACTCTAAGGTGATCAACCTTAGGCTTCTTCAAAAATAAGATTTCATATGGTGACTTTCCTCCAAGAGCTATATGTGGGAGCCTATTGCAAAGATAATTTGCACAATTAATGGCTTCTCCCCAAAAATCTTTGGGCAAAGATGCCTCAATTCTCATAGATTTTGCACATTCACATAGAGATCTATTCTTTCTCTCGGCCACTCCATTTTGAGATGGAGAGTAGGCACAAGAAAACTCTCTTTTAATGCCTTCAAGCTCACAAAAGTCTTGAAATTGATTGGAGATATATTCACCACCTCCATCACTTCTAAGAGCTTTAATCTTGAATGAGAATTGCTTTTCTACATAAGCTTTGAAAATAAGAAAATGATCAAACACCATAGATTTTGAAGCAAGAAGATATATCCAAGTGAATCTTGTGTAATCATCAATGAAAGTAACAAAACAAGTGGCTTCTCCCTTGCTTGTAGTTGATGAGAAATGCACATCCAAGTGAATTAACTCCAAAGGATGCTTGCTTTTGATAGAAGATCTTGTAAATGGCTTTTTGTGAGATTTAGCAATAGCACAAGCCTCACAAGGCTTGATCTTCTTGGAGAATGACTTTGGGAAGCCAATAGCTTTGGATTCTTTGATCATAGAGAGCATGGATTTGTAGTTGGGATGTCCCAACCTCCTATGCCATAATTCCTCCATAGAGAGCTTGTTCACAAGAGCAACATTACAAGCATTCACATACTCATTTGGATCTAGTTTATAGATTCCACCAAATCTAGATCCTAATGCAAGTATCTCATCATTCTTCTTGATGGTGCAAGTATCAACATTGAATTTTACATCAAGGCCATTATCAAGCAATTGGCCAACACTAATAAGATTCTTGGTAAGCTTAGGTACATAAAGAACTCTAGAGAGAGAAAGAACTTTAGAGGATGCAAGCTTCAAGGGAATGTTCCCTATGCCTTCAATAGGACATTCAAAATCATTTGCAGTGTATATTGATTTCTTCACTCCATCATAAGGTGCAATAGAAGAGAAAGAGTCCTTGGAGCTACACATATGTGAAGAGGCTCCACTATCAATATACCATAGGCCGTCCTTCTTGAAAGGAGTATATGAGAAACTAGAGACCATAAGAGATCCCTCTCCATCACTTGCAATAGTGTCTTCCTTCTCATTGGTAATATTGGCTTGCTTGAGTTGATTCTTCTTTTTGAAGCAATTGGTGGCATAATGACCTTTCTTGCCACAATAAAAGCACTTGATCTTCTTCTTCTTCTTGAGCTTGGATGATGAAGCATTAGAGGAATCATCTTCCTCCTCATCTTTGTCTTTGGATTTGACTTTGTCCTTGCTTGAGGATTGTTGATGTTGGTTCTTGCTCCTCTCTTTGTGCTTATCCTTGGCAAAGAGAGCTTTGCCATCATTATGAGTGAGAGAAAGCTTGTCCATCCTCAAGAGCTTATACTCTTGTCTTGATTCTTCTGAAATTAGCACACTTTGGAGAGCCTCCAAACTTGGTAGCTCCTCCTTAATGGCATAGGATTGGACAAGATTATCAAATTCACTTCTCAAGCCATTGAGAATGACTTGAACTAGCTCATTTTGATTGATGGAATCACCAATACAAGCAAGCTCTCTATGAATATCTTTTACTCTCAAAACATAACTAGATGCACTCTCATCACTCTTTTGGCTACTTTGAAAGATTTGATTCCTAAGAGTGAGAAGCCTAGAGGTATTCTTAGCCTCGTAGATAGTCTTGAGACAATCCCAAGCTTCTTTGGCTGTTGTACAAGTACCTATCTCCCTCAATATCTCATTAGAGACATTCATCTTAATGTAGTGGAGAGCCATCCTTGCTCTCTTTTTGTATTTTTGAACCTCTTGAAGAACTTGTGGTTCTTCTTCAAGGCCAAGAACTATGTCCATCACGTCTTGAAGGATCAAGATGGACTCCATCCTCATTTTCCAAATTGAATAATTTGAAGTGTGCAATCTTTCACTTGGTTCCAACAAGGATGAACCCATTGAAGACATTTGAAGTGAAGAAAACTCAGATGATGAACAATAAATGTTGTTACACACTTTCAATAGGATCCAATAATTGAGTACTATCTCCTCCTATGAAAGATCTTACAACAATTTGTGAATTGATTCTCACTAGCTACACAAATCTCTCTAAAACAAGATCTATTTCACATCAAATGATGGAGTATAGGCAAAGTTAGGATCCAACACTCTTAGCACGTGTGAAATACACTAAGAAACCAAATTTGACTCAAATACAATGATATTGCATGAATCAAAATGGCTAAGATCTCAAAACAATGCCTAGATCACATATAGATGAGATTGGCAAGCATACAACTATGATTTTGGATCAACCAAGCAATCTCTTGACCAAACCAAATGTGTCCACCCAGGTCTAGGTGCCCTACCTAACCCTCTTCAAAAGCTTATAACTTTTGATTGGCTCAACCAAATGGAATGAAACTGATTGCAACAGAAACTAGACAAAAATAGCTTCAAAACAAGCTATCAACCAAGATAAATGGATCAAACATGAGAGAGAACTTCCAAACTGAAATTGGATGTTCCTCACACGTGTCTGAGCACCTGATTCCGTACAGTACCAGGTCAGACCCAATCAATGTCCTTTTGATCTCTTTTGATCCAAGATTGAACAAGATAGCTAGGAAAATGGGCCTTGACAACTTCTAGCTCAAGATTGATGAAAATTTTTCACTTAGATGGATCAAAATGCATGGTAACCTTAGGTAGGCTCTGATACCATGTTGAATTTCACACGTGTGGACTGTCCACTACATGTACTTGTGATCTCCTAAGGTGTGTAGATGCACCAAGATCAAGACTAGATTGAGATTTAAGATCAATCTTGAATCCCATGGCAAAAACACACTACTACATGCAGTCAATCACTTCCAACTCTCACTCACACGTGTGGGAAGTATTCAAAAAATAATCTAAGTAAAAACAAGCTGCTCTCCTCGGGTAGAGAGAGAAAATACAGCAAGAGCTCTCGGGTAGAGAGAGAAAGCTAGAAATCCAAAAACTCACAAAATCCATGAAATCACCAAATCAATTGATTTCAAAATGAGGAGTACAATGATACTAGTAGGTCCACGAGCTACCACTATGCTTAACTATGATTGGACCACATTTTGTCACCTCTTGATCCTATTGGATCATTGATCTATGCACCTCTTAATTCTATTGGACTATATTCAAGCACACCTCAATTTCCTATTGGACCTCACAAGGTTCCACCTCTATATCCTATTGGACCTCTTGGAATTCATCAAGCAAAAACTTTACACTTGTCTACACTCTAATTAGCAAGTGTTTAGCCTCTTACTCTATTTTGGCTCAATAGTGGCATTACAAGTGGAAATGCATAATTTGCCATCTATGCCAAATGTATTCCTATCAACATCCTACACCTAGATGCTTGATGTAAAAA
Organism: Diphasiastrum complanatum; assembly: GCA_029204225.1. Lineage (NCBI taxonomy): Eukaryota > Viridiplantae > Streptophyta > Lycopodiopsida > Lycopodiales > Lycopodiaceae > Diphasiastrum > Diphasiastrum complanatum. The sequence continues at coordinate 52,008,141 of CM055093.1, forward strand.
CATAAGACCCCTATATCTAACATAGATAATCTTTTTCAATTCTTCACATGAAGAAGTGAAGTGTATTTTGGCCTTCAACTTCATTTAAAATTTTCATACTGAAAGTTGAGTTGGGTCCCTTCACAAGTGAAGAGTGAAGTTTCTTCAAGGTGAAGAAACAGTTAAAAAACTAGAAAAGTCCCTATTTTTGGGTCCTTTGCCCGTTTTGACCCAAACGAAAGGCTATAGCCTCCAAACGAAGGGCACCCGGACTGTACCTGCAAGTACGGTACAGCAAAACAGAGTTATTTAGCGAAGAAAGTGTTCAGAGTACGCCAGAAGTGATTTCAACATTCCACTGGGCACGTTGTTGGGAGTTGACGACTGAGTGCATTTCGGAAGGCGATGCCGATTTGGCTTTCAAATTGGTGGAAAAGCGGCGAGTGGCCTGGTAAGGAAAAAAGTGCAGGTCATTATTTTCAACTTCTGACATCACTGTTGGCCTCCGCATACTGTTCTTAGCCTAAGGCAGAATTTTCAAGCAGTTTTGCGATGGCAAACATGGGAGAGTCCATTTTGAGTGAAAGTAGCAAATTGGACAGGATTTCCAACTATGCAGTGTGGAAATTCAAGATGAAAAACATACTAATGGAAAAAGACGTGTGGGAAGTCGTCACAGGTGATGAGAGAAGGCCACCAAATGAAGCAGACATCAAAGTGTTTGACAAAAAGATGAGGAGAGCTTTGACCTTCATTAACTTGTCAGTGAATGATCACATCATTACCCACATTTGTGATGCTATTACACCCATACAGGCATGGGATGTGCTAAAGGAGCAGTTCGAGACGTCAAATCCATCAAGAATCATGTTTCTGAAGTCAAAGTTGAATAGTGCCCGCATGGAGCAAGGAGAGCACATTCAGACGTACATGACCAGAATCAAGACAATGAGAGATGAACTGCATTCTATTGGTGAGCGCATACATGATGTGGAGCTGGTGCACAATGCATTGTGCGGCATTGCAGAACCCTATCAGATGTTTGTGAGCGGAATAACATCAAGAGAAAGATTGCTAACCTTTGACGAGCTCACAGGAATCTTGATGCAGGAAGAGCAACGAGGAGAAATGGTGAAAGCTAGACGTCAAAATACTGACAATCAGGCACTTGCGACATGCCAAAAACAAGGCAAGGGCAAGGGCAAGAAGAAGTCTAAGCAGCAATTTGCCAAGTCTCAGGAGGATGAGGGATCTTCCAGTAAAACTAAGAAGAAAGGAAAGTGCTTCTATTGTGGTAAAAAGGGCCATTGGAAGAGTGGATGTCGCAAATTCCTGGCGGAACAAGGCAAGGGAAAACCAAAACAAGCAGGTAACCTTGTCGATGAGGGTGAGATTGAAGACTCTAGCATCTTCATATCTGCATTGTCATCTAATCAAGATGATCAAGCATGGTATATTGACTCGGGAGCCACAAGACACATGACAGGTAACAAGAATTGGTTCAGTAGCTTAAAAGTGTTGGATAATGGAACGTCTGTTTCACAAGCAAATGGCGATGTGTGCAAGATCAAGGGGATAGGCACTGTTTCAATCCAACTACCTGATGGCAAAAGCATAATGATCAAGGAGGTACTTTACGTACCAGGTTTGAAGAAAAATCTACTTTATGTTGGAGTCATTACTGATCAAAAGTTGAAAGTAGAATTCGCCCATGATTGTTGCTTTGTGAAGGATGCGAACCAAAAGTTCAAAGTTATTGCGGATGCAGTAAGAGAGCCCAATACAAAATTGTATAGGTTGAATGCTACAATTAAGGGGCAACATGGACTTGTATCGTCCATTCCATCGCAAACTGAGTTGTGGCATAAGAGGCTTGGTCACTTGAACTTGAAAAGCCTCAGTTTGATGAGAAAATTGGAGATGGTAACATGATTGCCTACCATAGAAGATCACTTGAAATCGATGTGCGAATTTTGTGTATATGGGAAGCAGCATCAAGAGAAGTTCAATAAAGGGGATGTTGCAAGAGCAAAGAACATCCTGGATTTAATCCACACAGATTTATGCGGGCCTATGAGGACCATGTCCTTAGGTAAAGCCTTCTATTTCATGACCTTTATTGATGATATGTCATGTAAGACATGGATCTATTTCTTGAAGAAGAAATCAGATGCATTTGATAACTTCAAGAGCTTCAAAGCATTGGTCAAAAATCAGACAGGTAGGAAGATCAAAGTCCTAAGACCAGATAGTGGAGGTGAGTACAAGTCTAATGACTTCAATGATCTTTGTGATCATGTTCATTGACCTTCCGAGTGATGAACATGAGGATACATCTCAAGATACTACTACTCAACCTCAAGAAACAGGTTGGAGAGGTAGGGACAAACCTTTTGGTGCAAGAAGGATTGAAGTTCCAGGTGACAAACGCAAGGAGAAGGATGTACCGTGGGATACATTTTCACCAGGAAGCCGATCACCTGACAGAAAGCTCCCTAAGTGGTTTGAGAGATTGTTGGAGAGCCGCGACATAGATGACTTTCCAGGATCATCTAACCAAGGAGAGCTACAAAGATCAACAAGAGAGAAGATACTACCTGAAAGGTATGAAGCAAATCATGCTCTCTTATCTAGCATTATTCAAAGCAAAGAACCTTCGACTTATGGTGAAGCGAAGGATGATGACATTTGGGTCAAGGCCATGGGAGAGGAGATGGAGTCAATTGCTAAGCATAGCACATGGGACTTAGTAGAACCACCATTGGCAAGAAACCCATTGGTTGCAAATGGGTATACAGGACTAAGTATCATGCAGATGGAAGTATAGCAAAGCACAAAGCAAGATTGGTGATCAAAGGGTACGCACAAAATAAAGGCATCGACTATGAGGAGACCTTTGTGCCGGTTTGTAAGTGGAATACTCTACGTCTACTTATTGCTTTAGCTTCACATTTTGGTTGGCCTTTGCATCAGATGGATGTGAAATCTGCTTTTCTAAATGGTGAGTTAGAAGAAGAAGTGTTCATGGATCAACCTGAAGGCTTTGTAACGAAGGGACAGGAAAATAAAGTATGTCGCTTGAAGAAGGCGCTTTATGGTCTTAAACAAGCACCACGTGCGTGGTATAGCAGGATTGATGCCTACTTTTGTTCAAAGGAGATGGTGAGAACACATTCTGATCCAAATCTATATGTCTTATACTTTGATGGTATGGTTGCTTTAATTGCTCTTTATGTTGATGACTTGATTATTACGGGAAATAATCAAGAGATGATAGACATGATTAAGAAAGACCTCATGGAACAATTCGAGATGACAGATCTCAGCCTGATGCATTACTGCCTTGGAGTAGAAGTGTGGCAAAATGGACATGAAGTGGGTTTAACACAGGTCAAGTATGTCAAAGAGTTGCTGCACAGGTTTAGGTTGCAGGATTGCAAACCAGTAAACACTCCTATTGAACCAGGTAAAAGGCTTTCTAAGCTTGATGAGTCACAGTCATTTGATGCTACGCTATATAGACAGTTAGTAGGAAGCTTGATTTACATTACCACGACTAGACCAGATATATGCTATGCTATTGGCATTGTAAGTCAGTTTATGACAGCACCTACGAAAACGCATTGGAAGGCAGCTAAACGCATTTTGCGTTATGTGAAAGGCACTTGAGAGTATGGCTTGATTTATAGGAAGCATGATGGTTTACCTGAGTTGTGTGGCTATGTGGATGCAGATTGGGGAGGTGACTATAATGATCGTAGATCCACCACAGGATATATATTCCAGTTTTGTGGTAGTTGCTTTTCTTGGTCTAGTAAGAAGCAAAGTACAATTGCTCTTTCCACCACAGAAGCAGAGTATAAGGCAATGTGTAGTGCAGCACATGAAGCTATATGGTTGAGACAAATCTTGGAAGAAATTGGCGTGAAGCAGAAAAATCCCACGACTTTACATAGCGACAGTCAAAGTGGCATTCAGCTAGCAAAGAATCCAGTGTTCCATGCGAGAACTAAACACATTGAGATTCAGTATCACTTCATACGTGAGAGGCTGCTGAGTCGTGAAATTCATGTTGTTCATTGTAGCACAGAAGAACAACTAGCTGATATTTTCAATAAGCCACTTACTGGAGAAAAGTTTGATAAGTTTAGATCAAAGATGTGGATCTACTTCTTGAAGAAGAAATCAGATGCATTTGATAGCTTCAAGAGCTTCAAAGCATTGGTCGAAAATCAGACAGGTAGGAAGATCAAAGTCCTAAGATCAGATAGTGGAGGTGAGTACAAGTCTAATGACTTCAATGATCTTTGTGATCAATGTGGGATTAAAAGACAATTTACAAAAGCTCATACTCCTGCTCTCAATGGTTTAGCTGAGTGCAAGAATCGTACGATTGTGGAAACTACCATATCTATGCTAGCTGAGATGAAACTACCAAAAGATTTTTGGTCAGAAGCATGTAGCACGACAATATATCTTCAAAATAGAAGTCCTACCATTGCCATACCAAAGATAACACCTGAGGAAGCATTCATGAAGAAGAAGCCAAAGGTAAACCACTTGCGAATCTTTGGATGTAAGGCCTTTGTACACATTCCTAAGGAAGAGAGACGTAAACTTGATGTAAAAGCTATCAAGTGCATATTCCTAGGATATGATGATCGTGTGAAGGGCTATAGATGTTTTGATCCAGTGGAAAACAAAATCCATATAAGCCGTGATGTTATCTTTGATGAATCCAAGATGTATGAAGACGAGGATGCTGAGAAGATAGACACATCTAGTGGAAAAAATGGTATAGTGAGAATACCACCTGATGATGATCCATTCATTGACCTTCCGAGTGATGATCATGAGGATACATATCAAGATACTACTACTCAACCTCAAGAGACAGGTTGGAGAGGTAGGGACAAACCTTTTGGTGCAAGAAGGATTGAAGTTGCAGGTGACAAACGCAAGGAGAAGGATGTACCGTGGGATACATTTTCACCAGGAAGCCGATCACCTGACAGGAAGCTCCCTAAGTGGTTTGAGAGTTTGTTGGAGAGCCGCGACATGGATGACTTTCCAGGATCATCTAGCCAGGGAGAGCTACAAAGATCAACAAGAGAGAAGACACTATCTGAAAGGTATGAAGCCAATTATGCTCTCTTATCTGGAATTATTCAAAGCAAAGAACCTTCAACTTATGGTGAAGCGAAGGATGATGGCATTTGGGTCAAGGCCATGGGAGAGGAGATGGAGTCAATTGCTAAGCATAGCACATGGGACTTAGTAGAACCACCAAATGGCAAGAAACCCATTGGTTGCAAATCGGTATATAAGACTAAGTATCATGTAGATGGAAGTATAGCAAAGCAGAAGGCAAGATTGGTGATCAAAGGGTATGCAAAAAGTAAAGGCATCGACTATGAGGAGACCTTTGCGCCGGTTTGTAAGTAGAATACTCTACGTCTACTTGTTGCTTTAGCTTCACATTTTGGTTGGCCTTTGCATCAGATGGATGTGAAATCTGCTTTTCTAAATGGTGAGTTAGAAGAAGAAGTGTTCATGGATCAACCTGAAGGCTTTGTAGTGAAGGGACAGGAAAATAAAGTATGTCGCTTGAAGAAAGCGCTTTATGGTCTTAAACAAGCACCACATGCGTGGTATAGCAGGATTGATGCCTACTTTCGTTCAAAGGGGATGGTGAGAACACATTCTGATCCAAATCTATGTCTTATGCTTTGATGGTATGGTTGCTTTGATTGCTCTTTATGTTGATGACTTGATTATTATGGAAAATAATCAAGAGATGATAGATATGATCAAGAAAGACCTCATGGAACAGTTCGAGATGACAGATCTCAACCTGATGCATTACTGCCTTGGAGTAGAAGTGTGGCAAAAAGGACATGAAGTGGGTTTAACACAAGTGAAGTATGTCAAAGAGTTGTTGCACAGGTGTAGGTTGCCGGATTACAAACCAGTAAACACTCCTATTGAACCAGGTAAAAGGCTTTCTAAGCTTGATGAGTCACAGTCATTTGATGCTACACTGTATAGACAGTTAGTAGGGATCTTGATTTACCTTACCACGACTAGACCAGATATATGCTATGTTGTTGGCATTGTAAGTCAGTTTATGACAGCACCTATGGAAACGCATTGGAAGGCAGCTAAACGCATTTTGCGTTATGTGAAAGGCACTTCAGAGTATGGCTTGATTTACAGGAAGCATGATGGTTTACCTGAGTTGTGTGGCTATGTGGATGCGGATTGGGGAGGTGACTATGATGATCGTAGATCCACCACAGGGTATGTACTCCAGTTTTGTGGTAGTTGCTTTTCCTGGTCTAGTAAGAAACAAAGTACAATTGCTCTTTCCACCACAGCAGAGTATAAGACAATGTGTAGTGCAGCACAAGAAGCTATATGGTTGAGACAAATCTTGGAAGAAATTGGCATGAAGCAGAAAAATCCCATGACTTTACATAGCGACAGTCAGAGTGGCATTCAGCTAGTAAAGAATCCAGTGTTCCATGCGAGAACTAAACACATTGAGATTCAGTATCACTTTATACGTGAGAGGCTGCTGAGTCCTAAAATTCATGTTCTTCATTGTAGCACAGAAGAACAACTAGCTGATATTTTCACTAAGCCACTTACTGGAGAAAAGTTTGATAAGTTTAGATCAAAGCTTTATGTACTTATAGTTTTTTGACTTTAAAGCTATGTATATGACTGTATAAAAAGTAGACTCTACTTTAAGGGAGAGAGTTAGAACTAAAAGTAGAATTACTATAATGTGGGTCCTATCAGTGGATAAGGATCAGTTGTCCTCGCCACGAGGCAAGTCAATGGGACACGCGTCCCGCCAACGGCAACCTGGGTCATGCACGGGTTGCCTGAGTGAACAACTATATGTACAGTGTAATTTCAATTTGAGAAACACAGTTGCTATGTGAGCTTGTTGTGGACAGTGTCTTCTGTTTGTGTTACTGTGTAGCATGATCTGTGTTCCTGTGCAAAGCAAATTCTAAGTATAATGACAGTGGTTGCATATGGATTAAAAGATGAATGATATATACAAATCTCATTATTTTGAAAGTGTTTCAAATAATGAGATAGAGACACATCTTTTTTCCTAGCTGATACACCACGGATGCCTCCATGTCTCATACGAAAGGCATATATTTCAATAGCATCTTGTAAACCAGAAAAGAAAATAAATTTAGAATTATACATAACATTGCAAACTCAATAAGAAAATTGAACAATATCAATACCAATATAATATCTACGTACCAGATCATAATCATCGTAATCAACGACGTTTGCTCTGCTAATGTCATGTCCTCCAATGGCCTCTACATTTTCGAAGGGGATATATCTAGGCCTTGGGGGATATTTTTTTTGGAATTCCAAAAATTCCTCCTCTGTAGGCCAGGTTCTTTCATAGGATTTAGATTTTTCAATCATGGCCTCCAGTGGCCTCATTGCCAGATTTCCAATTGCCATTTTTATCATAATCTATCTCACTTTCAAGGTCATCATATGAGTAATCAACAGTGTCAGAAAATTCAAATAAATTTTGAGCAAAAATTGAGAAAATTTCATCCTCTCTCAAATTCAAAACATCTTCTATATCATTAAATGAAATATAACTTTCATTATTTATAAAATATAAGGGAACATCGAGTAGAGTTAATTGATTAATAGGAGTTGCAGATGGAAGAGAATCAGAGAGGATTATAGAACGAAGGAGAGTTTTTTAATAATCTGAAGCCATAGATGCTTCAGCTTCAACCCCTATATCAATATTTGCATAATCTACATCAACTGGAGCAGGTGCAGATGCTTCGATCAATGGAACAATTGAAGATTTTACAGACTCATCATCTGAAATTTCAGCAGATATGTAAAAGACAAAAGCCATTCCTTTGATTATAAGGCAACATATTCTTTTGTGGATATCACAATATATATTTCTTTTAAAATGGTCATGCAAGTTAGAGTATTTTCTATTGTGTTTATGCTTAGAGGATGGTTGGGAATGCACAAGGTCCTGAAAATGAATGAAACAAAAACTATCTATATCCAAAACATGAGTACTAATAATCTGAAAAAAATTATCAAGATAAGAAATTAAATTATTACGATTCTCATAAAGTACCTTATCGATATTGAAGGGACTAAAAAATACTAGCAAAATACTCTAATTTCTTAGATGGAATGTCAGTGGCATTAAAAAAATCAAGAAGTTTGTTATCTGAAGACATGGAGGAACTAGCCATATTGAACTTGAGATCACAAGATCAGGTGTGGATTATGGTATCCATCTGATAGTCATGCAAGTCATCCAAATAAATGGATTCCCCAGTGTTGGGAGCAAGAGATAATATCCTGTATGGATTATAGGACAGGTAGATGATCAATGAATCTCTAAAATATCAGATAAGGCGGTTAAGGGTTTTCTAGAAGGAAAAGTTGATGGTATGGGACATCAATAATTTTAGAAAGGGAATTCTAGGACTGTAAAGATCTGATGATCAATGGTGCATTTTAGTACCTAGTCGCGATATGGAAAAGAAAAAACCGTTTGATCAAATGTGGGATATTTTGGAAAATTTTGAGGTTTAATCTAGATCCCAATGTGGTATCTCATCATTTACAAAATCAAAGGCCCTCAAATCTATTTCTCGCTTTCTTAATGAATCCTTTACTTCTTAGTAATTTCTTGAATATAAGACATCAGACTAGTTTATATGAATTCTTTCTAGCATGAACTTATTCTTCTGAAAGACTGTTATGTCATATAAATTAATAGTTTTGGGAATGGACTTGGAATTCAGATAAATTCTACGATTAAAGTGTTTCAATTTCTTAAATCTAGAATACCTCTGTTGCATAAATAGGTTTCAATGGAACGATTGTACTGTCACTTGGGTTGAAAATATTTGAATGAAAAGTCCTGGTTGTAATAGAGTGAATCCTTAGTGGAAGCACTTATTACTGACTTTTCTTGGATTTAGATATTTTCATATATCATGTTTCCAGTTAACTTTTATTGAAATTTATAATTCCTTTAAAAGGAGAGGTGAAGTGGTGGGATAAAATTCTATTTGGGAATCTCGGGGTTGCATAGTTTTTGGAAGAGAACCAACTGTGGTATAGAAATGAGATTGGGTTTGAAATAATTTTGAATAGATTCAGAGTAAGTAAGATACCTAATTGGAACTTTTCAAAAAAGAGGAATTCAAATAGGAATTGTGTGAACAATCTGGACCTAGAACATGTTTGAAAATTTGAATCATTATCTATAAGTAGTACAGTGAAAGGTCAAAGGTTACTAATTCCATTTGGATTGGAATAGAAGTAAATTTGATCAGAATTTATGTCTGAGAGTTCTGTATTGGATCAACCTAATCTTAGTTTAGTACTAAAATCAGAGAGGGGTTGATTGACTAGAAGAAATTATGTAATTAGAGATAAGTAGGATTGGAAAACTGTTGAGAGTGAATGTTATTCATCTCGGAGATTTTTCGGATATAATATTTACTCATGAGAAATAGAAAATCTTCTTTAGCTGTGTTACAAGATCTCAGTGAGATATGTGAGTAACATATGTGGGTTCTAGAGGAATCTGCCAGATTCAACCCAAGATCTAATCAATCTAGCATCAAGGAGATGAAGCTAGTTGTCACGCGTAGATTCGTTCCCATGAGAGCGATATCATATTTCAGATTTCAGCATAAATGGAAGATCCAGATCTAACTTCAACATCCATTAATCCTAAGCATTAACACTACAATCATTAACACTAAGATCCACAATGAAGATAGCTTACTCTTTCTCTCTCTCCCTTTCTCTCTCATAAAAAGTATAAAAACATGCAATCCCAATAAGAATCAGATCCAACAATTAGCAAACACAATAAAAGCATGAAAGATGGAGGAAAAGTGATAGAGAGCAAGGACATTCATAAATCCATTTCACAAGAAAAAAAATCTACTTTATTCAAATGAGGATATGTACATGTGTAGGAAACTCGAGTTGGTCCTTTTTTATAATAGAGAGGAAGACCCTGGCCTCTGAATCCTATTGGTCCATTTTTGCCTCCTTAATTATTCAAATTTAAAAAAGAGTGGAAATCATCCAAATTGGAGGAAAATCCAACTTTATTCAGTAACTTGACATTTAGGCCCTGCGACATTAAAGTCCCGCAAAAAGGCCTAAAGTTCTTTTATTGACTTTCTAATTATCAAATTACTATGTGATCATCGGGTTGGACTTACACACGCAGGGTGCCAAATCCCTCTTACTTATTAACTAGGGTTAAGGTTGCCTTGGGATCCGCAAACCATGATTGGTCATCTGAACAATGGTGTGGTCCTTGATGAAGATGGACCTACTTGCATTGCCTATGGAATTGTCTGTTCTTCTTGGACTTTGGGGGAACCACTCTTTTCCATGCCTGAATCCAACTCTGTACCCATTCTGCCGGATCTTGGTGCTAAGGCGAGAACTGTGACATCAATGGAACTGGAATTTGTGGCCCGACTTCCAACACTTGAGAGGTGGCTTTCTCATAATCTTTTATAATGGCTTTGGCCTTGCCTAACTCGGTGGTTGCCATCCTTTTGAGTTTATCGAATTTTTTTTGAAACTCCACCAATGCAGTATGGTAGATCTCCACTTTGTGAAACAAGTATCTGATCTCTTCCAGTGTGACTGGACGATCAGGCACTTGGGTCTGTAAGTAGAAATTGCGTTCAAGGGTGGTCGCATCCAATTTACCTTGAGGTCGTTTGCGTTCCAATGCTGCTAAGTCCAATTGTCCGGCTAACAACAAGACCTGTTGTTTGGAATCTTGGACTGCCTTGTCAACCTTGTCATGCGCCATGGTGAGTGCATTCTGAAGGGTCGCCACATAGTCTTCTAGTCATTGAGCGGATTCATTGGCCTTTTTCAAATCAGCCTCGTATTGCCTAGCAATCCTAAGCTCGTTGTTGATCTGAATAACCTTATGGCTAATCAGGGTATTCTTTGTCCCAAGATCGGCGATGCGCTTGAACATGTCTTTCTTCTCATCAATCATGGTTTGGATCATGCACGCAAGGTTAGAAACAAGACCCATTGTGTCACCAGGATCCACGGTAGTAGGCACAGTAGCAGCAGGAGCCACATGAGCAAGTCCAGTAGGAATCATGCTAACTGGCCTCTGTTGTGTGGCCGCTTCTTCTTCTTCAAATATATCTTCAATTTCAAAACACTCTTGTACTGGCGTCGAACTGCTTTGGAGATATAACAGCATGATTGACCCTAAGAGTGTCTAGTGCGGCTTCAACTTGATATTGCTGGTTGATCTGAAAAGAATCATCAAAGCCAGTAGTAGTATCATGGAACTATTTGAATTCTCTTCCAGGAGATTGGAGTTCAAAGGGTCCGGGGCTAGTGGGCATTACAAAAGTCTCACCTGGGCCTAGTGGGTTGGAATCATCGAACATGTCCATGAATGATTGTGTGTTTGGGAAAATGACTCAGATACGTGGAAAAGAGACGAGCGGGATGACTGTGACTGGAATGGTAGATCCAATTGTCACAGACTAACCTTGTGAAGAAGCATAGGAGGGGGAAGCATCAGAGATCGGGGGAATAGGGAGTTCAATGCGAATAGCAGTAGGGGTCGAAGCGCAGCTGAAGATGTCTGTCTAGTACGACGTCGTGACACGGAAGGCGAATCAGGAATGACGATCTCGTTGTGTGGACAACGGCCACTATGTGACCTCGATGCCTATTGAGACGACTCTGCCGATGTTTCTTCATAGATACAGAGCATGACGTCCATACGAAACCCATGGATTTTATTATCAAGGTGGGAGGCTGCTAGGAGTGACAACATCTAGCCAGCAGCAAATTGTTGCTTGGTATTGCACTTGATAGCTCGTTTGAGCTCTCCAAAGACAGTCTTGAACTAGTTATATGGTTTTAGAGGAGCCTTGGCTATCTTGGCATGAGACTCAACTATCTTATGCAAAATTTGGGAAGTAATATGGTCTTTCTTGAGGCTGCCAACCATCAAGAAATTGCTGAGGAGCTGAGCAGCAGCCTGAATGGTAGGATCAGTAATGGCCTCTAGAACATAGTCGTCCAGTGCCGATCATTGGTAATGTCAATATAAGGCTTAATAGCTTGTTTGGCTTGCTTATGGTTCGGTGAGGCTTGGGTAGCAGATGCTATCCCTATGGCAGCAAGGGCAGTCTCAGTCACACGCACCTTATATGTGGCTCCCTGGAAGGTAATGTAAAATTTGGATTTCTCCTCCTTCCAAGTACTGAAGGCAAGAGTAATAAAATCCATGTTGATTCTCCCCAAGAAGGCTCTCTCATGAATACCCGTTGCAGTAAGCAGAGGCTCCACAAGGGTCATTCACTGAGTGACCATGCTTGTGCTAGGAAGGATCATGATATTCATTGCAGATGGGACATCGCGATGGATAGTGTAACGAGGCGACTGAGACGTATCTGTGGAAGACATGATGTAAAAGAACAGAAACTGAGAATAATGAACACGAGTGTATATCAGAAAATAGTATAGAAAGTTTTGAAGGCTTTGGTCACTGGAAAAATTGGCAAGAGCTTCGCTAGAATGAATCGAATTCAACCAACTTATAGATGAATTTGGAGGATCCATTAAACAAAATACTAGTTTGGCTGATCAGCTCTGAACAAAAATTTGCAGGCTTGTTCAGTACTGTGAAAATAGGCTATAAAAATCTCGACAATGATTTTTAAGGCTCTGAACCTATCCGGCGAATGTTTTCCAGGCCTGGCGAAGGATGAATCTTCGCCAATCGTAACCCCAAACCCGGTTTCAATTTTCAGCTGGCTTCAAAATTGTCAATTTTTCACCAAATTTTTTCCTGTCTGATGCTATGCACAGGTTAATAATCCCTCTGCTGAGCTTAGCAAGCCTCTATAAACTAGAAACCGTGCACCAGTGTTTCTCTTTCTGTCTTCAACCTGCCGTAAACCCCGAACTCTCAGAAGACAGTTCTCCCGAAGCTCTCTTCAACGGCGATGCTGTACTGTGTACACTCCCTATACGGTTCTGATACCAACTTAGAATTTGCTTTGCACAGGAACACAGACAGAAAACACTCTCCACAGCAAGCTCACATAGCAACTGTGTTTCTCAAAATGAAATTACACTGTACATATAGTTGTTCACTCAGACAACCCATGCATGATCCAGGTTGCCGTTGGCGGGACGCGTGTCCCGTCGACTTGCCTTGTGGTGAGGCCAACTGATCCTTATCCACTGATAGGACCCACAGTATAGTAACACAATGATTCTACTTTTAATTCTAACTATTATGGCCATCAAATCATTATCAGTTTGTTTGGGAGGCCATAAGTATGCAAGAGGAACATATAAAATAATTTTTGTGAAAAGAGATTTGGCTATTAAGATATTGGGTTATACTCCCAATGAGTCTACGAAAAGATCATCTACAATGGCCCTTTATTCGGGTTACATTGATATGAGCAAGAAATTTTTTTTAGAATTTTTGGATCCATATGAAAGGAGATTATTCCTTCATGACAATACCATCTGTCTGAATCTTGAAGAGGATAATGATGCTAATTAAATAATTTTCTGTAATAGATTTTTGATATATTATAAGGATTTCTCTTTTGTAATGAATTTGAATGCCTTTCAAAATATCGTAATACTTGACGAGTTTTTAGCTTGATATCTAAATTGTGCACTTCTATAAAACCACTGAAAAAGTTGAACTAAATATTTATTTCTTGAATTGTGTCCTCCATGGTTTGTTGCTCTATGAAATGCTCCCCTTGCTTGCCAATGAGATTTTTCCATGTCTTGTGATGACCGGATACTTAAGCTCCCATATTCCTTTGCAAAATAAGTTGCATGATGAAGAAGGATGTGCTGCTGCAAACAATAGTTTTGATTAGTTACATCAGTAGAAAAAAATTTAAGCTTGAATGAGAAAAGTACCAGATAATGATATAGATTAGCACCATGTAATGAGTAACGTTGTCTTTTCCCCAACAATCATGTATAGATTTTACAATTGTGGTGCAATGATTTTGTAAAGTCCTCATATCTTCTGATGATAGGTTTTCTTTCCTGATAACACCTATGAGTTTGCCTAAGTTGGTCCACACTTGAGTTGAAATTCTGTTAGGATCTAGTGCAGTATGCAGATCACATCACACAACCATAGCCACTCCTCACAAGCTCTCAAAGATGGCACAACAAAAGTTATTAGATTACAAAGAAACACTGTACTTATAGAGTATTCACAAACTGCATGAAAAGGCAGATGTCCTAAAATTGGCCTACCACCTGTCAAACTAAGGTCAGGCCCAGTATGGCCAAATTCGACCGACAAACTTGGGACATGCCCCCAAGTATAGCAAGTATTGTAAATAACTCTTTACAGGCTAATTCTTCCTATGTGTGGCTACCCGGCTAACCCAAATAGTCATCTACGGGATCAATGCCCAATCAATATATCCTAACGGGTCACGTCCTGATCACAACCATATACAGTGAACCAAATAAACTGTACACTAATTACATCATCACATTTAGACCTTATACTAATGAATCAGATCACAAGCTGATTTCTAACTCTCTCCCTTAAGCTCAAATGTGATAAGAGTGAAAAACAATATATTACAGCAGCGTCTGGAGTGTCCAAAAGATGTTATGCATATCACAGCTACTATGTACTTGACTCACACTCAAGCACACCAACAAACCACCAGATTTGACTCACAAAGTATCATGTAAAGACAATGCTCATATAAAGAGTCTACCACACTCTTGACCAACTGACTCGTCCCCAATCCAACTTGACCACAAGTGGACCACATGAGCAACATGGCTCATACTGAGGAAATACCACTGCCACCATGAGACTTACATCCTCCATCTAGCTAGGCTAACATCCTATCAGACACTTACAAGCACAGACCTGTAAAGCTGACATACATGAGCAACTGAGGCTCAACCTGAGGAAATCTTACTGCCACCACTCACCAGATAAACAGCTAGTAGACACTGACAAGTCAATGAGCATAAAATGACTACTTTGTTCCTGACATAGCAAATGCACAATCACATACAACTCTGACTCAGATCTAAACTCTCGTGACAAGGCAACATGCAAGCCCACACACACTCATCCAAACCAACACGAATGATAAAGCGTCAAATACATGACCAAGGCCTGCCCATAAGTGGTATCCTGTCATACCAACACCTGTGCCACCTGTAGATCCGCTGCTACACCACTGGTCACCAAATCAAGTCCTCAACCATGGCCTGCACCTGTACCAAGATGCTCTCACGTCCAAGCATATACATCTATCCAATAAGTCCTGAAAGCTGATCTCCATCCATTCCCCATGCTCCAAGCACAAGAGTCTACCAAGGACTCAATGAATGAATGTACACAAACCTCACCATAGGCTATACCTGAGTAGCTCGCCCACCTCCCAGAGATACTGATGATGATCTACCTGTCCTACATCCCATGTAGGTTCAACTTTTCATGCTTGACATTGCCAACTCTGATTTGACCAGTACATAGGCCTCCCACCAAGGAGCCTATCTCACCAACATTGTATCCATCATAGCGTCCAAGCCAAAGCAAATGCAAACTTGATCCACTATTGTGATGAATAACTCACCCACGATCCATAGCATATAAGGTAGGATAGCTTCAAAACCCTGTACTTTGTACCATCTGATCACCAAGTATCCATTACCCGCTGATAGCTTCCCAAAAATCTGTCCACCTGTAGTGCAACTAGACTCCAACTGGATCTAACCAAAAACTGCATCTTGCTTATCAAAAGATGATGAATAGAACCAACATGTGATGCCAACCTAGAGACCACTGTGCATATAACACTGACATGATAGTTCAGAGGATAGAAATAGAGTCTGAATTATTAGATCAAAATCATCAATGGCCAAATTTAGAGGAAAAAGTAAATAAAGTAACTACAAGAAGTAGTAAAAATTCTTTAACTCTTAAAGATAAGAAGAAAACTAAGACGAAAATTGCGAAAACTGCGAAAAACGCGACAGAAAAAGCGAAGGTCGCAAAACCATTAGTAAAAATTCCTAGTAATAAAGAATTAAAACTTGATAAGTGTAATGGAAAACATTATGATGCTGATATTAGTTAAGAAGTTAAGAAGCTTATAGACGAAGAAACTAGAAAAGTTAAAAAAGTGACATTTTCAGATCCAGTTATAAGTAGCGAGATACCTAGAGATCTGTCGCCACTTAGAAACCATTCTTATAATATTGTCGAAGGCCTAGTTTTTAGAATGTCCAATATAACTTTTAAACAGTTATTAGACGATAACCAATATTATAAAAAAGAAATTAAGCACTTTTTGCAAAATAAAAAGAGAAGAAAAGCAAAGTTACCAGTAGTCAACATAGGATTAGTTAATTATGGTGATGAAGGCCAACCAAAGATTCAAATAGTAATTAATGGCTGCATCTTAGATAATGTACCCATAGATTCCGGATCTAGTGTAAATATAATGAATGAAGAAACAGCATATGAATTAGGCATTCATCATAGTATAGCACCCACTTTAAGACATTTAAGGTTAGCCGATGCAACTAGAAGATCACCAATAGGAGAACTATCTCAGGTTACAGTTTATATTGGAGACCATAAGTTACTTTATAATATTAAAAACTACAAGACAATCGCCACATAGAGTGTTATTAGGACGACCATGGCTCTATCAGGCTGATGTTATAACCCACTAGAAGAAAAAAGAGATTACCTTCAGAGACCAGATGGAGACACCGACAGGAAAAAGTCATAAAAGAATTTCCATATCATGGAAAAAAGATAAGTACGAAGGTGAGACACCTACATCTTCCTCGAGCTATACTTCGGAGGAAGAAGGGCTTCAGTCAGTAGGGACTGAGGAAGGGGAGAGGTTAGTTACATTAAGAATACCTGCATACAGTAATAGAGTAGAATATGTAGATAGAGGATATTGTGAAGTTCCAAAGATTAGTGCGATCATAGGAGATCAGACCATAGATAGAATACTAATAGACTCAGGATCTAGTATCAACCTAGTAATGAAAACAATGGTAAAAGAATTAGAATTAGAAAACTAGATACAGCCTATCACTTATCATGAAATCCATTTAGCAGATGCGACTAAATGTATACCAGTAGGTGAGCTAAAAGGTATTAACATAGTTATAGAGACAGAGACGTTTGTTATGAATTTCCTTGTCATAAATCCAGTAGATACACCATCTTATTTGATATTATTTGGAAGACCATGGTTATATCAAGCAGATGCTATTATAAATTGGTCTACCAAACAGATATTTTTTCCAGGTTTTCTCACAGCCAGTCCAATAGGGGTCACTTTTGAGATGGAGTGAGGAGTTAGCTAGACCTGCTGAATCATGGATCAATTTTATAGATGCTATGAGATTGATGAGGAAATAGACATACTGACAACATCCGAGTCGAGAGAAGTTTTGGGTGGAACCAAAGCAAGTCTGACCGAGGGGATGGTAGATAAAATAGATTATGTAAAAATAGAAATTAATAAAGGTAAGACTTTGAATCTATATAAACACCAATCGGACCAAGAACGTGAAGAGCATATATTGCTTCTTCAAAAATACCAAAATGTGTTTTCTTGGTCAATGGATGATTTAATAGGTATACCAGTTAAATGGGGTGAACATAGAATAGATCTCATTCAGGGAACAATACCTGTTAGGCAACGCCAATATAGATTGAATCCAAAGTACTCCCTATTAGTAAAAGACGAATTAGATAGATGTCTTAGAGCGGGTATTATATATCATGTTCAAAGCAATGAGTGGGTGTCACCAATAGTTATAGTACCTAAGAAGAAGACGAGCAAGATTAGAGTTTGTCAGGATTTTAGGAAACTAAATGCTGCCACAACAAAGGATTATCATCCTATGCCGTATACAGATACCATTCTTGACCAAGTAGCTGGACATGAACGTTATAGTTTTTTAGATGGATTCTCATGTTATAACCAAGTTTTTTATAAAAGAGGAAGATAGATCCAAAACTATTTTCACCACTGATTGGGGGACGTACGCATATACGCGAATGCCCTTTGGTCTTTGTAGTGCACCTGCCACATTCCAACGTATGATGACAAATATTTTTCAAAATTTTTTAAGAAAGTTTTTAGAAATTTTTGTGGATGACTTTTGTGTCTATTCATCAACTAAAAACCATTTAGATACATTAGAGAAAACATTGATGTCAAGAGACATCTCTTAAACTGCATCCAGCTAAGTGTTACTTTGGGATGAGGGAAGGCATCCTTTTAGGGCATAAAATTTTGAAGGATGGTATACAAGCCGACATCAAAAAAATAAAAAGGATTTCAGAATCATTAGAACCAACCAATTTAAGAGAGCTTAGACGTTTTCTAGGACATGTAGGTTACTATCAGAGGATAATTAAAGATTATGCTATAATAGTAACTCCTTTAACAAGTTTACTAAAAAAATCTGTTGAGTACCATTGGACACAGGACCATCAGCAGGCTTTTGATCAATTGAAACAGTCATTAGCAGAAGCCACTGGGGTCAGACCTCCAAATTGGGCTAAAAAGTTCCATGTATATGTAGACACATCATCTTTTGCGATAGGTGTAGTGCTTAGTCAGAAAGATGACCAAAATATAGATTATCCAATTTACTATGGAAAGCAACTCGCTGCATCAGAAAAGAATTATTCCGCTACAGAGCGAGAAGCACAGGGATGATTTATTCAGTAAAGAAATTTAGACATTACCTTTTAGGATACCCTTTTGTTTTTCACGTAGATCATTACGCATTAAAACATTTAGTTAATAAACCTGATCTTTCGGGTAGAATAGCTAGATGGGTATTATTATTAGATGAGTTTAATTATGAAGTAGAATTAAGAAGAGGCAATGATCATCAAAATGCCGACTATATATCCTGCCTCCAAACAAAAAAACAATTAGAACCCACTTCTGATGAATTTCCAGATGAACATATAATGCGTATTCAATCAGAAAAACATCAATTTATAGGGACGTTATAAATTTTTTACAGGACCAGATATATCCTGAACATTTTAATAAACATCAAAAAACTGTTTTTCTTTCTAAGGTAGGACCTTACACGATTGTAAATAGTATATTGTATAAAATAGGAGCTGACGATAGTCTCCGCCGATGTTTAGAACCAACCAAGACAACCGCTGTAATAAGTGCATTACATGAGGAAGATTCGAGGGGTCACTATGCTCTTAAAAACGCTGCAAAAAAAAAATTTCAATGCTAAATATTGGTGGCCTGCCGTCTATAGAGATGTTAGATTATTCATTGAAAAATGTGATGCATGCCAGAGGATGGGGAAACCCAACTTCGTATCACATTGGCCGCTTACTCCAATTATTCCCTTAGCACTCTTTGAGAAGTGGGGAATAGATTTTGTAGGGCCTATTAAACCGATCACGTGTAAAACTCATCGTCGTTACATACTAGTTGCCACGGACTATGCTACCAAGATGGTAGAGGCCGAAGCGACAATTAAGAACGATGCTAAGAATGTAGCAAAGTTTTTATTCCAAAACATTATCACGCGACATGGTTGTCCCTTAGAACTCGTTAGCGATAGGGGAACCCATTTCCTTAATTTGACCATAGAAGCCATGTTGTCATATTTTTCTGTTACACATCGTCAAACCACTCCATATAATCCAAAAGCAAATGGGCTTACAGAGCGGACAAATGAAATTCTATGTAAAATTTTGAATAAAGTAACGGAAACACATTCTTCTGATTGGGATTAGAAGTTACCATCTGTCTTATGGGCATATAGAACTACTGAAAAGATTACAACTAGGCAGACTCCATACTATCTTGTGTATGGAATGCATCCCATACTACTAATAGAATTCGAAGTTTCGACGTTTCGCATTAGTAATAAAGAGTGAATGGATGAACACGATAGTCTCCGGGAGCGAATGATTTCTTGACGCAACTAAAAGAGGATCGTCGGCTTTCATTAATCGAGACTGAACGAGTTCAGAATAAGAGAAAAGAAATTTTTGATCAATCCATCAAGAAAATAAAAATTAAACAAGGGGACTATGTGCTTCTGTATGATAACAAACACATGCTGTTTCTTGGAAAATTACATACCAGATGGATGGGACCGTATAAAGTTATAGAAGTTTTTAATAATGGATCACTTCAGTTAGCTGGTTTCCAAGGACATTTACTTGACACTCTAGTAAATAGTTCAAGGGTGAAGCGCTACTATGACTAATGTCCGATACATCAGTTTTTGAAGGCCGTCATTTTTTGTCCAATTATTATTTTTTTACCGAAGTATTAGCGAAAATGCCGAAGCATGCTGCATTGTTTGTATTGCAAAAAACCGAGACCTTCGCTACATTTTATACTTTGCGAAAAACCCGATACTACATTGGAATTCACCATTTTAGAAATACGGAAATTGCGACACTTACCTTCGCATTTTTTGGAATTTTCTACCTTTCGACACCTTCGCATTTTTCGCATAATAATTTTTGCTTTGATTTACCAAGCGAAGCATTCATGTATTTTGTTTATTTATTTATTTATTTATTTTTGTTTTTAGGACTAGACACTTTATTATTGAGTATGTACCTTCAAAACGAAGGACACGCTTCCATTTTATATTAGTCTAATCCATCGAAATACCATCAATACACCTAAAATCATAAACACATTAGTTGTTGTCGCTACCACTTTCCATCACTCTTGCTCTCCGAATTGCGAATTGTTGCGATCAAGCTCTTGTCTGCCATCGCTCGTTTACATCTGCAAGCACTATGGCGATTGTATTCAAAACGCACCCAAAGCCAGTGATACCAGTATTACAACCACTAGCTGTTCGAGCGTGAATTGAAGGTCTTCTTCAATTCAATCCATTAGTAATTCTTACTGATTTATGTTATGAGCTGATCCGCAATTTGGACGAAATAGAAGGACATATTTCCACAACCGTCTGCAATCAAGAGATTGCTATTACAGAGGGGTTATATTGTCATGCCTTAAGATTTCCTATGGACGGTAGTATGCCAGTTACTAAACCAGATTTCATTGCGGAGAGCGGAGCTTTTCAAGAAGAGGCTTATCTTGAGAAACGGGGATACAAACTCTCTTACATAAGAGACCCCAATCTCAAGAGCTTTGTTCAATTTGCTCTTGCTTCTATCTTCTTACCGGAGCAAGAGTACACAATTTCAAATACCAATACGGGATACCTGCTGAGAGCTTTAAATGGAGAACAGATTGCTTTCGGACAGATTGCTTTCAAGCAATTCTATAAATTAATAAAAGTTAATCAGTTCTCCAAGCTGGATCAGCAGATGGGCATTTTATGTATGCATGCTGGTGTGCTGACAGAGCCAGTACTACCAGAGCTAGCCCCATCAATTAAGGTGGAATACCAGATGCAGACATCAAAGGCAGCCACCGTAGCAGCCACATCATCATCATCATCATCAAGTCAAGGGAGCACGATGAGGATGACTTCGCCATCATCCCAGTACACACCACTGTCCAGCAAAGAAGGAAATAGTAATTCGGAAGAGGAGGCGAAGGACAGTATTGATCAGGAGCATAATCAGGCTAAAATATCACAAGAGCCAAAACCACAAGGAGCAAAACAACTTTCTGATGACCAGCAGGGCAGCGAAAGCGACGTCGAGGAACCAATCCTCAATGCCGAATTATATCAAAAGGTTTTTGGAACGCTACTGCCAGATACTCGGGCAACTATTCAGCATCTTGCTAGCTTGGAGAAGGTATCCAGGAAGCTGGGGTCCAAGTATGAAAGAGTCCGAATAGACCTCACCCAAAAAGATACAAGGCTGAGCGAAACAAAGGCTGAGTTGGCCTATAGAAATGAGGAGCTTGAGGCAGCCAATGCGGAGCTGAGCAAAAAAGATACAGAGCTTGAAGAAGCGAAAGGAAGGCATGATGCCACGCTCAAAGTGTTGGAAGAAATGCAAGAGCAGTCCAACGCCTTCAAAAGTGAGAACATACTGCTTAAACAACAACTTCAAACCCTGCAGGCTTCTTTGCAGGAGGAGAGATGAGTGCGAACTACTCTTCAAAGTAGCAATTTGGAGCTGAGCAATGAACTCAGCAGTGCTCAGTAATCAATTGTCCAACTGCAAAATTCTGCAGAAATGTTAAAGAAAGGCAATCAAATATACAAGAAACAGGCCGAAGAGACAATACTATGGCAAATTAGCGCCGAAGTCACACTCGGTGCCTACGTATCTCATGGCAGGTACCGAATTGATCTGGTAGCATGGAAGGGAATCCATGAGAGGATGATCCAGACCTTCTAGATGCAATATCTATAGCCGCAGATGATTGCTTATGAGAAGTTGAAGGAAGAATTAGAAGAGGCCAAATTTCAATTAGGCCAAATGCAGATTTTTGATGCGGAAGAACCAGCGCAAAGTCAAGATCAAGAGACACAGACAGATGAGCCAGCACTAGTAATTTCAAAAAAGGCCATCCAAACGGATACCATCTGCAGGCAGATCCTGAGAGATCAAGAAACACTGACTGAAATCAAGGATGTTGCTGAGGTACAAGCTACTGAAGACCAACCTGAGGCATTAAGCGTCATTCCATACCAAGCCCAGACGTCACCAAGTGGAGCAATTGTAAAGAAAAACAAGATTGTCTACTCACTACTAAGGTCAAAATTTCAGACATTTCATCAGGAACTAGCATCTTTTATTCCACCTTTTTGTAGTCCAGAACTCCAATGGAGAATGGATTACCTTATTCTACCTAAACTTTTTGGTTACACAAAAGAACAATGGGAGAACCCTTGGACTTTTTCTAACATAAATACTTTATGGTCTAGACTAACTGTACATCAAAAAAGAATCCTCGCCCTTGCCATTGTTCATAACAAGTTCAATGTGCAAACTAACTATATTCATGTGGTCGTCGGATCCTTGTATATATACATCTTAGAATACCTAAGAACATTTGAAAATGATATTTTTCCAGCATTGGATGAGTATTTGAATAAGTTAGAATCAATTAACATTTTTGATGTGAAAGAAGGTGTTTTTAACTCTAAATCAGTTTCTTCCCGAGTTACTCATCAGTTATTATTCCCTAATCCGTGGGAAATCTACACAGATTGGGAAACTAACTATTCTCGTTATTTGGAGGAAGTAAAAGCAAATAATATACTTCGCTCCACTAACCCAATAGCTAGACCATATTATACTTGCATCCATGTAAATATTGCTTCTCTCATTTGTATGCCCTCCTGTCTTTCAACAACTGTATATTAAAGCGAAATTTCCCGAATATACATATGCTGCCCTTTCACTGACTGTCCCTTCTTCCGAGATGTCTGAAATCCTGACCGAGGAAAGTTGGTTTACACATCTTGTTAATAATACATTAATTGATAACCCCCTTGCACCAATCGACAATCAAGAAATGGGTGGTGGTTATCCAAATTTGTCATTCCAAGAAGACTACAACCAGAAGAACAACTATTTCCTGGCAACAAAAGGACTGACATTCATGTAAAGGCCTATTTCACACTTTGTAAATTCATGTTTTGAGTAGAAGTTGTGACGTTCTAAAGAGACGCATTAGAAGTTCAAAACCGACATTTGATGGTTCGTAAGCGACATAGGCTGAAAAACATTCCTATAAGGATAGCACTATGTGCCATTGTACATACGCATTTCTACGCAGAGCTGAGTATCAATAGAGAGCGAAGACAAGTTCTTATAGCTTGAACATTTTTTCCTTTTGTTATCTCTCACAGAATTACTTCTTATCATTTGTGCGAACACACTCTGTATGATCTGTGATTGATTGTGATACTGTTCTGTTTGCGTCACACACATTTCTTAAGTTATACTGAATTTCAATTACTCTAACACAGATTTTCAGGCGACACCAACAAGTAGTAATTCTGACTAATGTGTGTAGGGAATTAGCCGAAGCTATTAAACATAACTTTTAGTAGAAATTCCTTCAACTCTAAATGAGCTATGTGTTCAGATAATGGGATTGATTGAGGCTCTGTCTTGTTTGCTTCCTGCGATAAAAATTAATTCTCTGTGTTTGATTAAGAAGAACTTTTAGCTAATGTGATTCTGCTTGATGAATCTAATTGCTAGTTGCTATCAGTTCGGACTGTTTTCCTAATGCCTGAAGAGCCTAAAAGATAAAGTAATTCTTACAATTACAGACCTTGACCAAATCATTTCATCATTGGTGTTCCTGGATGCCAATTTACCCAAATATCTTTGGATAACTAGTTATGTCACTATAGTATTCACTGTGAACTTTATACACTCTAGTCTGTTTATCATCATACATACATTTACCATGCAAAAGATGAGATTATTCTCTCTCTTGGGGAACGATCAAACCTTTTATACTACGTAATTCATTGATTTTGTGAAAATCTATAATGACTAAGCCACCACATATTCCAATGCCATTGCTAATCACAAAGATCTAAGCATCTACCCTGTAGTGCCCACCTGTATTCCCCCAAGCTAGCTCCTAGCTGCTCCTGTGAATGGTTCCGAACCACTCCCTGAGAATACACTGAGATGTGAACTCCAAAGCCACCATCAAGTCCCTCACATGACTGTGCATGCCAATATCCCTTAAAATGATCTGCACCCTATCATCGCTGGAATCTACATCCTTGATGCAATCCTGATATGGAAAATTGACTTGACTTATCCAAACTGGTAGTTGAAGTGTATCTCCTCGAGGACAAACCTGATACATTGCTCCACAACTACAATGGCTTGATCAAAATTGACTTACCGACTACAAAACCGCAAAATCATCACACTCATCACTCACCAAGAGCATCCAAAGTGTGATTATTGACCCGTTCTTGATCCTCTGTGTGTCCCACACACAGCTCGTCCAATGCAAGTCCGCTATCTTGAAATGTCACTTGACGTTGGTTGGTTCGAACCCCAAAAGTTGAACATGATCACAAGAATTTTTCACCTGTAACCGGCATACCATGCCTACCTCTCACCTGTGATTGCTTGCCCTGACGCTATCCCATAGCTCCACTGGATCGTGCATATCTACATCACCCTGACGCTCTGATACCAAGTTGAAATTCTATTAGGATCTAGTGCAGTATGCAAATCACATCACACAATCACCATAGCCACTCCTCACAAGCTCTCAAAGATGGCACAACAAAAATTATTAGATTACAAATAAACACTATACATATAGAGTATTCACAAACTGCATGAAAAGGCAGGTATCCTAAAATTGGCCTACCACTTGTCAAACTAAGGTCGGGCCCAATATGGCCAAATTCGACCAACAAACTTGGGACATGCCCCCAAGTATAGCAAGTATTGTAAATAACTATGTACAGGCTAATTCTTCCTATGTGTGGCTACCCGACTAACCGAAGTAGCCGTCTACGAGATCAGTGCCCGATCAATATATCCTAACGGGTCACGTCCCGATCACAACTATATACAGTAAACTAAATAAATTGTACACTAATTACATCATCACATTTAGAGCTTATACTAATGAATCAGATCACAAGCTAATTTCTAACTACTTGTCCCTTTTCCACTCGATTACTTCCTTCCAGTGTTCATGTGGCTTGAACAATTTCTCTCCAAATTTTGTATCTGACACTTGATTCTTTGCATGTGTGATTGGATAAGAATCTTCTTGCTTTATGTATCCTGCATCTGACATAACTATTTTCAATTTCCTAATTGCGGCTTTAGCCACAGACTCTGGTTTATGATTCTATGCTAGTAGAATATGCAGGTAAATAAGTATTTCAATAATACGAACCTCAGCATGCGATGTGCATATGTGAACATATTTTAATGTGGTAGAACACTTTTCATATTTGGATCTTCAGCTTCTCGTGTTGGGCCAGTGTTTGTTGATCGTTCCAAATTCATATTGTAGCAATCCTTCATGCAATAAAAACATGGATGCTTTGATGTTGCCCCATGAGAGACATTATACATACATTTTAATGTTTTCAAATCCCCTGCAAGGTGCCACTGAATTTGAAAATTTCCATGGTTTTCGACTGTAAATTTCTCACCCTCCAAATGTCTCCTTATAATCTTGCCATAATTTGTTCTTGAAAATATCCATGAAAGTATTTTATGGTCCTCTTTCAAGACCTATAGAGAAATAAGTAATGCATGACATGTCAATAAAAACTGGCAAGGTATGAATTGTTAATAAAGATATTCTTAATGAAAATTGAAATTTATACCTGGAATGCCGCCAACCACCATATGTGATTTTCTGATTGGACACTAAATCTTCAATCATTTGTATCTAAAATTTTGTTCATCAAAGTGACACTCACTCGTTCCTAACTCTTGATGATTTCATATTCATCCAATTTTATTACAATAATGATCTTTCCATTTACTTGATGTTCATCTAGTTTATAGAATCGAACAATGTATTTTAGAATATTTTCAATATCAAGGAAAATATTATTGCAATCGTTGTAATTGAGCTCACCATATTTTGATTTGTATAATTCAGTTATATGAAGTGGTTGGCCAACTACTTTGAACATTCCGTCATTAAAAAAAATTCTAGCTAATCTTACCCGATATGGACGCGGAAGATAAATTTTCTTCACCATCACTTGGGAAAAAGCTTCTTTAACTATTATAAAAAAAGTAGAATAAGCATTTCTGCTAATTCCAGATACATCACATGCACCTTGTATCACATTCGCATCCAAGTATGATTGAACCTTAATCAAAACAGTCTCTACAATTTCATTTTTCATTTTTTCAGACCGAGCATTTTTTATCATTTCCTTTGCTGACTTTCTTGGTAAAACATGACTTAAAGATGATCCAGCACATGAACGATCTGTTAAATAGTTCTTTGCCACCAAACATGATCTGCAACAAACATATGAAACTCAAATTATGTTTAATAAATAAATAATCCATGATAACAAGTGCAAATCAAACTTAAATGACATATACAAATCAAATAAACAGTTTATATGATAACATACTTGAATGCTCGAATTCTTTTTTTTTTTAATTGCCGCTATGTGTAGATAAGTCATCAATATTCTTCATCCGTACTCTCTTTCTTTTCCTCTTCATCATTGCCTTATTGATAATTTCTATATCAACAGCAGATTTTAAACTTTAAAATCGCAACTTTTCCATGAATTCTAACATTTCTTGGTCTGATCCCCGAAGAGTAGTGATAGTAGCATTCAACTCTGACATAGCATTCTTGAGTGCATTGTTTTCATCACTAGTGTGTTGCACATAATGAAGCAATTTTGATTTGCACTTTGCAATTGTTAATCAGCAAACTGTAATTGTTAATTAAGACAAGATATGTTATGCATTCCAATATCACGCAACCTTTGACAATATCCAAGTAATCCGCTATTTCCTTCACATACATATCTGAGAAGATGAGTTACGGACTTAAAATCTAGACACAAATTGGTAGCTAGATCATTAGGATAAATTGATCCATCCACCCACAAATCTATATTCATATGATTATTCATTCTCAATTCTCTAACTATCATTGTCATTGTTAAAGCTACAATCATGTAAATGAATCAAACTACAGTAAATTAATATGAATAGATCTAGCATTCCTTACTTTTGTAATGTTTATGTCACATTAAAAAATCGTCCCGCCTCATATTTCACTATAAGCATACAGTGATTTCAAAAGTTCTGCCTCTCCCGCTTCAGTTTTTGCATTGAGCACCCCAAGATTTTCAGTCTTAAAGCTCTAGTCCCAAATTTTGGAACGAGCATGAAGAGAAGTTATTACATCTCATGCTTAACTAACTACTGTCTGAAGTTAACCATACTAGCTAAACGTCGGGAAAGGCCGAAAACTCAAAAAACGGCCACCAGAAGTTACCGGTTTTCATTCTCTCTCTAGAGTGAAATTTCTTAAAGGGCCCATTTTGAGCCCATATTTTTCCTAATGGACCATTACTTCCACTTGATGAATACCCCTGAAGAAGAGAGAGCAGACTTGGAAAGGAAGCAGTTCCGGACATGGGATGCATTCAAAAATGTGCTACGAGAGGAGTATATACCCAAAGGTTCACACATGAGGTTGAGGGCAAAATTATCAGGACTCAAGCAAAAAGGTTCATTGCGAGAGTACTCGAACAAATTCAGGCAGTGCGTATGGGTAATTGAAGATGTGTCGGAAGCTGACAAGACCCACTATCTCTTGTCTGGAATGCAGAAATGGACCTGGTGAGCAATAGACAGCTACTTGCCCAACAACTTCAATTCAACTAATCGGGCGGCTGAAATGGTTTGCGATTACAAGATCACGTTGGCACGAACTGCTCCCTCAACGGCAACAAAGGTACTCAGTGGATCCAGACCAAGTCCAAACTTCTTCCCAAGGGGGGACTCAACTTCAAATGGTAACCAAGCCTCAAGTAGTGTGAACAGATTCCCAGCAAGAACAGGGTTTGGCAACCAAGGCAACAGTGGAGGGAATGCCTTTTAGAGAAGGAGCAACTTTGGTCCTTCAACTAGTCATAGTAGTAGCTCACCAACTGTTGTAAAGCTACCTTTACAAGCTTTACTTCCACCGCCACCGGCGCCAACATTGTCTCCGGCGCCCGCAGCACCCCTGGTGCTCCCGGCGCCACTGTGACCAGATTCCAGCCGGCGCCAAGTTCCTATGGCTGAAAATCTTTGATCGGTTCTAGCGAAGTGCAAAGAGCTCAGATCGATGTGCAATCACCTCACACGATCTAGGCATGATTAAAGGAAGCCTAGGAATCAGTAAATTCTAGAGAGAGAAAATGACTTTCTAGAGAGAGAAAATGTGCTTTACCAGGCTGGGTAGAGTACTTGGTATGAGGGGAGGTGGCGAATCCCACCAATACTATAGGGGAGTGCGGGTTGCGACTCAGGGCGAGCTCCAACCAAGTCTCAGCCTCCCTCGCTGGAATGTTGTCCTGGCACTCGCCTTGGCATGCCAACGCCCTGGAGACTAGGTCGGTCATAAACTTGAAATGTAACCTTCTCAAATTTATCAATAAAGTGGGATTTTCCTCAAACTGACTCTGATTACCTTCTAGGTTTCAGTGTTTGGTAAAAGTGCCAATTGTAAGGCCGCTTCAAACATTTTTATGTGGCACATAGCTGAGGGTCGTATCCTGGGACACCAACGGTATGCCGTCGGGACCATTCGGTCCGTGGCACCAGCGGTATGCTGTCGGGACCATTTTGGTCCAGGAACTGGTTGTCTCCATATCTGTCGCGGCTTGCGGTTCTGAGTGTTCCTTGCATGAACGTGAATGGGTTAAGCTCTTGGGGAATGGGCTCTAACTTGTCAATTGAGTTGGTTGCTTGTATGTCAAGTGGGTTTGGACGGCAAAAGTTAAAAGCTGCGAAGCTAAGTCGTGGTTCCCGGCTCCCTTTGGGATGCCTGCGCTACATGTGGTATCAGAGCCGACTGGCCGGTCAACTATGCGGATCTCACGAAAATGGCCATTGTTTGGGGTTCAACAGGAGAACTGTTGTGCAAGGTGCTACCCACAGTGTAAGCACGGGTGAGTCCACGGTCGGGGTGGTCGGCAGAACGGGGGACTTGATGAGTCAAGGTGCTGCCCTTGAGGTGTAAGCACGGTCAGTTCTCGCGATTCGGGCCTGGCACTGTCTGCACATAGGAAAGATGAGGCAATGTGCTGCCATTAGGTTGATGTAAGCACGGTTTGTGCCTTGTGGGGTGCGGGGTGACATATTCAAACTGTACGGGTTAACCATTGATATAGAGATGCTGCTCAAATTCAGGTGTAAAGCACGAGTGGTTAGCTGCCGGTGCGAGATAGCTACCGATTGTTTAGCTATAAGGGCTATCGACCAAAAAGTGGTGGGGCGTGATCGAGGCAATGTGCTGCTTAATGGTGAAAGCACGGATAGTTGAATGGGTGTCCTCTGTGGGCGGATTCTGTGATCGATCTATATGGGCGCGGCCAGGCGAAGGTCCTTTGGCAGGACTATCTCAAAGGGGGACCTTGTCTTTGTTACCTGTTAGTAAACCTGCCTGAGTGTCTTACTTGTATGTATTCGTGGTGAGTCTTAGTACTCGTGCTTTGTCTGGTTTGCACGATTGCTTGTGATACAAGGAGCTGATGGCTCGAGAAGGAGCCTTTCTTTTGAAGGCTGACACCATCAAACAAAGAGGACTACAGAATTTGTGGGGCGGATTCGCAGTTCAAGTACTCGCACGTGAATGACAACGAAACAACTCGATGTTTGCAAAGGATGGATGACTAGTTTGTTTCTTGGGTTAGTTTCATTTGCGACGACACCCACCAGACGCAAGCTGAAAGTCAAAAGTTGGAAAGGGCAATTTCAGGGGAGATCTTCTATGGAGCAGTTGGTCTTCATTTAGGACGGCCACCTTCGGAACTAAAACTCACTGAGCACGGGTGATATCCAATATCAGTTGGGTTTTTCCTCAAAAGAGAAAAGACTAGAATCCTCTTCAGAGATTGGCAACAAGTTGGATCAAGCCGTAATCCTAGCAGATGGGAAGCAAAGTGTTGGAAAGGCTTTTTGGCCGAAGAACTCTACTCTAAGTCCGGTCAGCTGATTTTATAAGTAGAGGGGGAGGTATTTTTGTTGGATATAGTGAGAGAGTAAAGCCTACAAGGTTTACATTCCTTCTACTAGCAAAGTGATTGTTGGTAGAGATGTCATCTTTCATGAGGGGAACATTCCAAAAGTGTCTTCAAGCATGATTGATGGTGATATGGATGGATCTAACATTCTTGATGTTGATGAAAAAAATTCTACTTTGTCTCTATTTCCTAACCTTCATTGATGACTTCTCTCGAAGGACTGCTACCTACTTTATGAAGAAAAAATCTGAAGCGTTTAAGTTCTTCAAGTAGTTCAAGGCGTCTATAGAAAATTGGACCCAGAGGAAGATCAAGGCTCTACGCACAGATGGAAGGGGAGAGTATATTTCCAGAGAATTCCAGGAGTTCTACAAGGCCAATGAAATACATGAACAATCTACAACCAGCTATTCACCTCAGTCCAACGGTATAGCTGAACGGAAGAATCAGACACTCATCGAAAGTGCCAAGAGCATGCTAGCCCATGTCTCTCTTCCAAAGAAATTATGAACGGAAGCGGTTACTATAGCTACTTATTTGCAGAATCGATCCATCACCAAAGCCCTGAATGGCAAGACACCTTATGAGGTGTGGACAAGATCAAAACCATTTTTTAAAAATATTCGAGTATTTGGATACATCGCTTTCATTCAGATCCCTAAAGATCTAAGAAGAAAACTGGATGACAAGAGCAGGAAAACAATTTTCATCAACTATTCCCCAGACCACAAGGAATACAAGCTCTACAATTTGAATGCCGAGAAGGCATTCACCAGTAGAGATGTCATTTTTGTGGAAGACCAATTCATCGACCACAAGGGAATAGCTGTTGATAAATCCGACCCAAAGATCGATCAACCAACATTCGATCCAGGGATTCAACTACAAAATATCGACTCAGACAATGAGTCAGAATCTCAATGAGTTAACCCACATCAGAGGACCAAATTCAACCCAGAAGGTCGAACAAATAGCCTCCATCAAGATTTATGGATGATCTGACCTCCTACTTTGTGCAGAAGCCAACCACCATTTCTGAGGCTATGTCTACTCCTGATGTTGACCAGTGGAAAGTAGTGGAAAGCAATGATGGACATCGAATTCGATTCTTTGATGGAGAATCAAACATGGACAGTCACTAAGCTGCCAAAGAACCGAAACCCAATTCCATGCAAATGGATATTCAAGACAAAGTATGATGCTGAAGGAAGGCTAAATCATTACAAGGCCAAGCTAGTCGCCAAAGGCTTTTCCCAGATTCCAGATCTAGATTATTCAGAAACCATCAGCCCAGTTGTCAAACATGCTTCGATCTGCCTACTCCTCTCCTTTGCAGCCGTAGCAGATCTTGAAGTCCACCAGATGGATGTCTAGACCACTTTCCTCAATGGAACCATCAAAGAGGAAATCTATATGATGTAGCCAGAGGGATACAAACTCAAAGACAAACAACAACACCTTGTATGCAAAATCCACAAGGCGCTCTACGAGCTAAAACAGTCACCCAGAGCTTGGTCCTAGAAGATCAACGCATTTCTGATAGAGAATAGTTTTATTCCAAACTCAACAGACTCAAACTTGTTGTCCTATCTTCTGCTACTCTGGAGCATTCAGCTTTGTCTTTGACAAAATTTGAATATGAAGGTTCGCTTCGATTCTGCTCCTTTTTGTTTCTGGGATTTTGATAATAGTCTACTATTGCATGACCCCATTTATGACAATATGCAATCAATTTTTGGTTTTAACCAGCACTTGTCTTCTGTATGACCTGATCTTTTGCATCTGTTGCAAATCTTCCTATCACCACAATTTTTCTGTTGTTTTCCAGATTGTTGATCATTTGTCTTGGATCCCTCTTAAACTTAGACTTCTTTGAAGATTTATTCTTCTGAGTAAATAGAGCATTTTCGGAATCACCATTATCGTCATAGCGTTCACGAGCTTCTACTTCCCCTTTGACTCCATCTATTGCCTTTTGAAGTGTCATTGTCGAATCTTTCACCAGTAAAGTTTGAATTGTGTGGAATCACTTGGGTAGGGCTCAAAGAAAATAGCTAAGCTGTTTTTTCTTTGAAATTGCATTTTCCGTGCAAAGAAATAAACAGATCCTTTATCTTTCGTACGAACGTGGTCAGGTCTTTGTCGTCCCATTGTAGGTAAGTCAATTGGTCTTCCAAGAACATAATTTGATTACTAGATCGAGTCTCATTCTTGGTTTGCAATTCTTCCCATAAATCTTTTGCATTCAAAATTGATGTAAGATCTAGCATTATGTTGTCATGCACTGAAGGCGCAATAATTGCTATAGCTTTGTCATTTCTCAAACTCCATTCTCGAAGTTCTTTGCCAGGAGTAGTCATTGGCTTCTCTTCTATGGGTTCTACCCATTGCTAAAGACCTTCGCCCTTCAGTATGAGTGAAGTCTTTAATTTCCAAATTAAATAATGATGGATGTGTGAAGAATGTTGAGAGTATATAATCAGCAGGTACTAGATCAATTACCAGTTCTTTCTGCTTTTGTGCTCTAGTGACCACCATCAAGGGTACACTTGGTTTATTCTGAGCTACTGGTGTCCCAAGAAGTGTTAGTGAAGTGTAACCCATGCGTAGACTATGGCCAAAACAAAACGTCTCACCATTGTTCCATTAGGAATAATGGGGCTTGTAACTACCCACATGTAAAAACTTATAGGTTGGCCATTCACTATAGGTTTCAGGGGACACTTATATTGTTGGATTGATCCCCAACTCGGACCACAAGGCCATAAAGCCAGATTTTACCAAGAATGTGTCACATGATAGTTTTAGACAACAACATAAATTTCACAACGAGTAGTCGTATGTATACACCAATTAGCAAATGAGTTTCAATTACTTCAGTGCACACATTTCATAGTTGGTTGAACACATTTGGTAGCGATTTTGGTGTCATAATAGATAGTAAATGACCTACTCACATGACTTACCTAATGATTAGGTAGGCCAACTTAGGGCCAATTTTTTATTTTAGTTTAGGAGTTTGGTCCTAAATTGTATGTAACTTCACCATATGGTCTACCTAACACCTAGATCTATGTACCATAAGCCTACTCTTCACACATGGAAATAGGCTATGACACACGTGAAATCAAAATGTGTACAAAATTACATTATTAATCAAGCTATTATTTGCATTTTTCACACAATATTCATAAATGACATATTGACAAGATTATTGAGCAACATAATAAAGAGGAAAAATATATAACAAATATCCTAACGAAAAAAGCTTGATTTTGTTGAGGCTCAAAACATGATTGGGCTTGAAATGATGCCTTGTTTAACACTTAGCAACATCCAACTTTTGCAAGTTTTCCTATAGTCTAGCCTAAGTAGTGCCTACTCATTGATAGAGCTCATGATATCATGTGAAATACAACAATTGCTCTAATTTAAGGTAGTCCAACTTGGTCTTCAATATAGAATATTAAAGGATACCATGTAAATGCACCTTGAACGATTATTGTATGTAGATAGTTGTGATAGTCATATTGTATCTCTCTAATTTTCTTACAAATGATTCCATTTTCAATTTTTACCCAAGTTCATAAAATCTCCATGCATTATGTCTACTTATTGTTCTTGTTCCATCAATATTGTAGGTAGAAAAGAACATCAAGCTATCTTGTATAGGAAAAACTACACACACATTTGGCTTCAAAGTATAAATTGTCATGCCGACAACTTTTGTAAATTTGTACTTTATCATTTTGTTCATAACAATTCCACAATGTGCAAAGCACATGTCAGGATGGTGAAACAACATGTACACTTTCTTAATGTTACAACACTTGATATTTGCAAAAATTTTGTAAAGATGACAAAAAGATGGATTAGCATTCAAGAGATGGCTACCAAAGCTTCGTCTAAAAACATCCTCCTTTCTTGTACTTCAAGGTACGTTATAAAACACAAAATCACATAGACATTTCATATACTTGAAAAACTAAAATATCATATGTTGATTGTGTCTAAAAGATAGTCAATGTCATGTTTTTGGGGGTACAAGAAAATTATACATGTTTTAAATTGCACAACACCTTCCATGGTCTTGATGGATTTTGAATTATTTAGATCATTGATATACAAGCAAATCTAGATGGTGATTGAAATTTGATAGTGCGTCAAAATATATCTCTCAATAAAATACATGAATCGATAAACATATTTTCTAACATATGCACAACAACTAGTTTGAGAAGGTTCAAAATCTCAAGTTATTGTGAAAGGAAGCCAAGTTCTAAGAATTAGGAACTTTATCAATGGGAAATAGAGCTAAGGATTTAAAAAACATTTCATGCGATGATGTAAAATGTTGCTTGCAGCTGGTCATTACATAATCAAGATTGCAAAGGGCTAAATCAATAGCCAAAATGTATTAAACAAAATATGAGGCAAGTATTGACTACTTGTCACAAGCTTAAGCAAACCTTGGTATGAGATTAACATGCGAATCGGTGCTACCAAGATATCAAAACACAATTATAGCCAAAATAGCAATATGCTATGCATAGATGATAGATGAATCCCATGGAGCAGCTACTAGGGATTTATACCTAGCATGCAAATCATTCACCAACTACATCCACATACTGCACCAAATTCCTACATTTTTGGTTCACTAAAAGGCATTCATATGAAGTTTCTTAACAATTCAGAAAATGATTTCTTATTGCTAATAACAACCATATATTAACCAGTGTTGCCTCTGTGCTTTTGTAATTGCTTTTTCTATAAAAAAGATATTGACATATGTGTTTTTGTCTCCTTCAAGTTGGTTTTTGCCTTTTTGTCGAGGAAGGTAAGAAGAAGCCCATGAATATGAGTCCTAGCTTGGTTAGAAGCCTTGACATTGCACGTAGAGTTGTTCAAAAACTACCGAACACACACATGCGCGTGCGTGCACGCAACACACACACACATAGTGTGGAACTCTTGTTGAGATGTTTGTTAGAATGATTGATTTTCTTTATATGGTTAGCTCTTGATGGCAACGGTAACAACTCAGGTGACTGGCCTACTCCAAGAAATCAGAGAGAACTATGGTGCAGATGCGTTGGCGAAGGACTTAATGATCGAATTCCAGCTGGGAAAGCCTCATAAACATTTCAATTGGAAGGATCAAATGGTTGTTTATAAACAACGCAGAGTATATGTCCTAGACAACATCAACCTGAGGAAGAAAGTCTTGAGGGAGCATCATGACGTACTAGCCGCCGGACATCCAAGGGTGAATCGCATGTATGAACTTCTCAAGAGAGGCTTCTATTGGCTAGATATGTGGGCAGACGTTGAATCGTAAACATGCCCTACACGTCAACAAGTGAAGGTGGAACCACCCAAGCAAGCCATCCAACTCAGCCGACAGGTTAGAGCCCGTTCCCCAAGAGCTTAACCCATTCACGTTCATGCAAGGAACACTCAGAACCACAAGCCGCGACAGATATGGAGACAACCAGTTCCTGGACCAAATGGTCTCGACAGCATACCGCTGGCGCCACGGACCGAATGGTCCCAACGGCATACCGCTGGCGTCTTGGGATACGACCCTCAGCTATGTGCCAAGTTAAAAATTTTGAAAGCGGCCTTACAACTGGCGCTTTTACCGAACACTGAAACCCAGAAGGTAATCAGAGTCAGTTTGAGGAAAATCCCACTTTATTGATAAATCTGAGAAGGTTACATTTCAAGTGTGTGACCGACCCTAGTCTCCAGGGCGCTAGCATGCCAAGGCGAGAGCCATGACAACATTCCAGCAAGGGAGGCTGAGACTTGGTTGGAGTTCGCCCTGAGTCGCAACCCGCACTCCCCTATAGTATTGGTGTGATTCGGCACCCCCCCTCATACCAAGCACTCTACCCAAGTTGGTAAAGCACATTTTTCTCTCTCTAGGATTTTCTCTTTCTAGAAAGTCATTTTCTCTCTCTATATTTTATTGATCCCCAGGCTTCCTTTAATCATGCCTAGATCGTGTGAGGTGATTGCACATCGATCTGAGCTCTCTGAACTCCGCTAGAACCGATCAAAGATTTTCAGCCATAGGAACTTGGCGCCGGCTGGATTCTGGTCACAGTGGCACCGGGAGCGGCAGGGGCGCTGCTGGCGCCGGGGACATAGCTGGCACCGATGGCGCCGGAAGTAAAGCTTGTAAAGGTAGCTTTACAACATTGGATATCCTCGAGTTTGCACATAACAACCAAGTGAACAGATCTACTAGAAGGGCACCCTTCGAGATAAGCAATGGTCGGCCACCGATTGTTCCGAGCTCTTTTCTTACAGGTGTGCAAGAAACTCTGATACCCATTGTGGAAGAATTCATCAATGAGTGACACACAAAGCTGACAAAGGTGAAGGCATTTTTAGAGCAATCACAACAGAGCATGGCAGCTGACGAAAATCCACATCGACGAGAATTGGAATTTAAGGAAGGTGATCAAGTGTGGTTGAACACTAAAAATATCGCTCTACCAAAAGGCTTATCTCATAAGTTCGTTTGACCTTATGCGGGGCCCTATTATGTCACTATTATGTGGCTTACCGATTGGCGTTGCCATCCAGCTTGGATATACACAATGTGTTTCATATCTCATTACTCAAATGGTACAAACCGGATGAGCGATTTGATCGGCAACACAAACTACGTCACCCACCAATGACACTTGGTGATACGAAGAGATAGCTTGTACTAGAACAAATATTGGCACATAGAAAGCGAACTGGCGTTCAACGCGAATATCTAGTGAAGTGGCTACGGGCTCCACTCATTGAGGCTTCTTGGGAGTACGAAGACAAACTTAAGGAGGGAGCCCCTGAAGTATTGACAGATTACCTGCAGAAAAATCAACGCAACAGCCGTTTTCCCATATTGGCACACAAAGCACTACCTGGCGGCATGCCTCATGTATGAACACTCATGACCACTCCGAAGTTCAAGGAACTTCCAAGTATCTTTCTTAAGTTTGTCAATAAATCACTTGCAGCTTTACATAGGTTTTACGTAAGTGAACTTGATCTACACTTTTCCTGTGCTACTAACAATGTATTTTTTAATTTAAAGTTGTTAAGGCTAGTGAATTAAGCTCGTGCCATGCGTCTTATGTCTAGTTTGGCCCTGATGAGGACATCAGCTTTTTCAAACGAGGGGCTGACTCAGGTGCACCAAGGTGCCCTATAAGACTCTAAGGGGTGACACTCCCTAAAGGTCCCAGAGCGAGTTAGGAAGCCAAGGACTGAGCCTCCGACTTGTGGTGAGCCAGCCAAGTAATTACAAGTCATGAGCTAGCTCTGGAGCTCGAGTCATGGCCTAGTTAGGAGCCAAGTTGATTCTGCCGGCGGGACGGCTCTTGGGACCAATGCCCGGGAGCCAGACTGATCCTGCCAGGCTTAATCAGCAAAATAAAAACTAAGTCTAGAAAAGCGTGCTTTACCAAAAAGCACTATATTCTAGGACAGAGGGGGCGCGCCGAATCACACCAGAACTATAGGGGAGTCCGGTAGATAGAAACTTGGGCAGCTCAACCAGCGCCAGAGGAATCCAGTCGCCAAGTCTCAGCTCCCTCTACCAGCACGAGCCAGGCACAATGCCCAGCACGTGAACTTGAGAAAATGATCAGTTATTTATACTAGTTAGAAATGCCGAAGGAGCTTATCCAAATGACAATTGACGGTCGTTTTGCCAGGTCGCAATTGGCACTTAGCTATATTGCGCTGTCACTTATCCAATTAGAATTCGTAATCATAATTCGTAAGGATCATAGTGAAGGTCCATAAACAATTGCAAAACATATGTCAGTAAGTAAACATAAGAGCCATAAAAGACTATGAAAGGTCATGAGCTTGTAGGCAAAAGTAAGAGGTCGTAAACAGACGTGAGAGTCCATGAGCTCATAAGAGGCCGTAAGAGCTCGTGAACCTGGTTTGTGACTCCCGTGTATTTCTACAGTTTGTGCAACAATGCAAGTAAATCTACAACAACATGATAAATGAATGGATGCAGATTAACAATAGGATTATAGAGAGATAAGGATAATAATTCAACAATTATGAGATTGTATTAATGGGTAGAGAGATTTTAGAGAAAATAAATAATAGGAAAAAAGACATGCCTCTCGATAGTGCTCGTAAAAAAGTTTCAAACTAACCTCATAAAAAACTCTAAAAGGTTAATGTAACACCTTAAAATCTGAAATGTATAACAAAAACCTTCTAATTTTGAACCATCTAAAAGCTTATAATTCTTAAATGAAACAATAAAAGATAAATTTTTACAATTGGGTTGTTTGTATTTGATTTTTTGCGAGCAGCCCTCATGGGATGACATGAGAAAATGATTTTTTGCGAGCACCCCTCATGGGATGAGAGGAGCAAATGAGAAAGGTACAACCAGTCATTATGGAGATACTAGTCATCAAAGGCAACTCCTACTTGACAATTCGTATTGGGGGGGGGGGGGCATAGAACATTTGTCTCGTTTGTGACTTTTATTCGATCATGACAGCTATAGACTTAGGAGATATGGAAAGTACAAGAATCGTTCCTAAAGTCGTAGTTCGACAGCTTAAGCTTAGTTGACATTTCATTTCGAAAGTATGTCAAAAAGAGAGTCGGTTATGAATGATTGCCCAAGTATGTGGCTGTTTTGACTCAAGCCAGTTCAACCATTTTGAATTGATATTTTCCGCGATACATGCACTCAAGAACACCGTATCCATTAAATTTTAGGCTGCATTCATAATTAGATAGGATGGACTTATGTGTCAGCAGATCAGAGGTTGGAAGCTAACAAATGTTGATATTGTTACTACGCACAAACTGAGCAATCAAATTATAAAGGCAACGAAGATGCTGCATGCATGCAGCCTTGTCGTTGCTGCACCCCATTTCTTCAGCTTTGCTTTCTTATCTCCTTTCTACGATGATCTGCCACGAATGATGCAAAATTCAAGTGATAGTATACAGACTACGTGGATCCGGGGCATAGCGATCCTTTCCTGTGGTCCACAGCCACAGCCTCAGCCTCAGCCTCAGCCGCAGCCACAGCCGCAGCCGTGAAAGGCACTGGCACTAGGGAATTTGATCTCCCAACGAACGAAAGAGTGAACGGACGGATGGAAAAGGGAGAAAATGTATACATGTGATAGCGATTTGCGATAACAACACAGGGGGGCAAAGCTGATCTTGATATTGGAACAGAAGGCATGAGAAAGGCCTGGCCTGAAAGTGCCCAGCAAAAGCGTGCGGATAGTCGTGTGCGGGGTCCGTTCGGTGATGCGTATCCCCGAACGATGAGTGAGACAGAACGAGAACGAGAGAATGACGAGAATGAGAATGAGACGAATCTTCTTCTTCATTAATCTCCATGAGCTTGATTAAGCCTTTTGAGCTTAGCTTGCTTTGCTTTGCTTGGCTGGCTGACCCTGTGTCCCCACCACATTTAATGTCTTGCTTGCCACAAGCCTATTTTACATATATTTTAAAATTTTATCATTTTTGATGCTTCAATTTTAGCTTTTGAAGGGAGTGAGGCCAACATATTATGGAGCCCGACATATATGACACTTTGCCTTTTCCCTCCTAGAAACAGTCCTCGGCTAAATCCCTTCTTTGGGCAAAAGAGATGTCGAGCCTAAGACTCCTTACCACGCAGGTATTGTGATTTCTTTTCAAACAATCATTATAAAATAGAATGAGGATTTGAAAAATAGAATTAGCATAAGCAAGTGTGGCGGTGGGACATGCTATCAATGGGACATGCATGGAAAAATTAAGGGGAAAAACATTGTAAAATCAGTGAGCAAGTTCCTGCTTGGGTACATTGAAAGCCTCATCAACATGCACAAAATCGTCCATAGCATTTCTGAGAGAAAGTTTGCCATCGCATCTGCTTTGGCGTGAGCATACCTTGCGATGAGAAGTACTTGAGTGATACGTTGTCAGTGAACGTCTTAATAGGCTTTCCTGCCACATAATGTCTCCAATGCTCCAGTACTTGTATGACCGCAACCATTTAATTTTCATGAGTCGGCCATCGTCGCTCTACATTACTCAATTTCTTTGAAAAATATGCAACTGGTTTTCCTTCTTGCATCAACACGGCCCCAATAGCAAATTTGACGCATCTATATGTATTTCGAAAGGTTTGCTAAAGTCCAGTAGAGCAAGAATGGGTTCTTGAGTGATTCGTCGTTTTAGTTCTTGGAACGTTGCTTCACATTCCGGTGTCCATGTCATCTTTAGATGAGTCTTTGTCTGCTCCAACAACGGTGCCACAATTTTGCTAAATGCCCCACAAAGGATTTGATGTCGTGAACAGTTTTAGGAGCTAGCCAATCCAAGATAGTCTTGATCTTCTTAGGATCCATCCGAATTCGTCCGTAGCCTATAACATGTCCAAGGAAATCAACTACTTCTACCGGAAACTCACATTTCTCTCTTTTCACGAACAAGCAGTTTTTCCTCAGTTGTTGGAGAACCGTCCTTAAATGTTTAATGTGATCTTTGAGGCTACGGCTAAACCCCAAGATGTCGTCGATGTACACAATGACAAATTCATCTAAGCAGTCTTGAAAAATGTTGTTCATCAACGTGCAAAAAGTGGATGATGCGTTTGTTAGACCGAATGACATCACCCTGAACTCGTGACTCCCGTACCGTGTTCGAAAAGCCGTTTTGTGCTCATCGCCTTTAGCTATTCGAATTTGGTGATATCCAGATCTGAGATCTATTCGGCTCAATTATTTGGCATGTTTGAGTTGGTCGAACAGATCATCACTTCTAGGCATGGGGTACTTGTTCTTGATGCTTTGTTGAGCATGCGATAATGCACACACATCTGAAGAGTCTTGTCCGCCTTTTCCACGAATAACACTGGAGCTTCAAAAGGCGAAGCACTAGGTCTAATGAATCCTTTGTCTATCAATTCAGCAAGTTGTCGTTTCAGTTCCACCAACTCTTCTTGTGACATCCTATAGGGTGCTCATGAAGTTGGTTCTGTTCCTGGTACCAGCTCAATTTTATGGTCAACTGGTCTTCGAGGAGGTAACTTAGCTGGGAATTCTTTCGGAAACACATCGCTAAATTCCTCTAGCAAATCTGCCACCTCTTTTGGCAAGTTTTCCTGTTGTCCGTTTTTCCTTTCTAAAACCTCTCGGCAGATACAAAGAAAGCACTTGACCTTTTAGTTAAAAAAGCAATGATCGACTTATACAGTGCTTTCTTATTTTGACGGCACCACGTGTGCTTAGTTCTAGAATTATCGGGCCGTTTTGCTTTTACAAGCCCTTTGAGTGCTTTTAAGCAACTTTATCTTTGTACTTACTAATCAGTTGAATATACAGTTTGAGGTGAGCTATTATGTTGTCTTGTCTTGTTGCACTTGATGTTGTGTTGTAGTGATTGATCTGGTCGGGTGTTTTAAACTGTGTTTCTTAACTTGGTATCAGAGCCCTTGGTGGCTTGAATCACCGGACAAGAACAGAGAGCTGTCAATTCATGATGGTTTGTTGGCTAGGAAGCACAAAACCGAGTCTGTGGAGATTCGTGGGATAGCTCAAAACTGTAAGAAGATTCAGAGGCTAAAACGAGAAGCTAAACGGAAGCAAAGGTCTCCGTAGAAAGGCTGCCTACTGTGGATTCAATTTGAAGCCAATTGAAGATCTGTTTGAAGCAGGTGATGGCTGACTGTAGGACGACCTGAGTGCAGTAGAGGGCTGCAAAAAGTGGCTCAGAGAAAACCTGAGCATAGCTCAAGAAGTTTTTCTTCTTTCATGACTAGGGTTTATAGGCATAAAATTGTGGATCTTTGGTTGTAGGAGATCATTTCAGGCACTATAAGTGCATGATGGAGGGCGTTCTAGTGCTAGGAAGACAATTCTAGAAGGCCGCGACCAGCCGTGGAAAGAACTGAGAGCTGAAGGCGCAGATTTCACAAGAAACCATAGCTTGTGAAGAGAGAGGTCGCGTGGAGAGAGAGAGAGAGAGAGAGAGAGAGAGAGAGAGAGAGAGAGAGAGAGAGAGAGAGAGAGAGAGAGAGAGAGAGAGAGAGAGAGAGAGAGAGAGAGAGAGAGAGAGAGAGAGAGAGAGAGAGAGAGAGAGGTCACGTGAAGGCTCGCGGGCGGTAAACCAGAGAGAGGCTGTAGCACGTGGAAGTGTTTAGCGTCTGGAAGAGCTACCTTTGGCGCTCGCGATTGTCAGCAACCATCAGATAAGCCTTCAATAAGATCAATGGCCAAGATGAAGTTCTCAGGGAGAAACGTGGGCCACAGGATGGTGGATCACCCTTAGATGGGCTTTGAAAGGGTCTTGAAGATCTGAAGGGCAAAGGCACCCTTCTTTTCATTAAAAATTTTCAAAGTGAAAAAGTTGTTGGGTCCCAAGTTTTGTGAAAGGTGGTTTCTTCACACTGAAGAAACAGTTCAAAAACCCAAATTGCCCTTATTTTCACCTCCTTTAGCCTATTTTGGCCAAACGAAAGGCTATAGCCTCCAAACGAAGGCACCTTGACTGTACCTACAAGAACGGTACACCAAAACAAAGTGGTTGCCGTGAAAAAGTGTTCGGAGCACGCCAGAATTGATTTTACCATTCCACTGAGTAGGTAGCTGGGAGTTGGTGACGAGAAGCATTTTGGAAAGCGACGCCAATTTGGCTTTCAATTTGGCGAAAGAGCGGCAAGTGGCCTGATAAGCCAAAGATTTCAGGTCATTATTTTTTATTTCTGACATCGCGGTTGGCTTTGGAATACACTTTATAGCCTACAGGTGGAGTTTCAAGCAGTTCGAGAGTGGCAAATATCAATGAGGCAATTTTGGGCGATGCAAGCAAACTTGATGGGGCTTCTAACTACAACATCTGGAAATTCAAAATGAAGAACATTTTGATGGAGAAAGAGTTATGGGAGATTGTGGCAGATATTGAAGTCCGGCCAAATACCACTCCAGGTGATATGAGGGCGTTTGATAAAAAGGTGCAGAGAGCATTGTCCTTGATCAATCTTTCAGTGAAAGACCATGTGATCACTCATATAAGTGATGCCACGATGGCTACGGGAGCTTGGGAAGCTCTAAGAATGCAATTTCAAACTTGCAATCCAGCTCGGGCCATGTTCTTGAAGTCAAGATTGAACGCAGTAAGGATGGAAGAAAGTGAATCAGTGGGATCTTTCTTCACCAGGATAAAGGGGCTGAGAGATCAACTTGTGGCAATTAGAGAACCAATTAGGGACATTGAATTGGTACATACCACAATGAGCGGTGTCTCAGAAGGGCTACAGATGTTTGTGAGCGACATTCTTCGAGGGAGAGATTGCCTACTTTTGAAGACTTCTACGAAATCATGTTGCAGGAAGAACAGCGTCGTGAAGTGGTGAAGTCAAGGCAAACCCCACAGGAGGATCAAGCCTTACTTGCTAAAGGCAAGCAAAATGGATGGAAAAGGATTCCCAAGAAATCCAAGGATGATGATGACGAGGGAGAATCGTCATCAAAAGGGAAAAAAAAAAAAAAAAAGGCAAATGTTACTATTGCCACAAACCGGGTCATTGGGCACGCGAGTGTTACAAGAAGAAAGCGGACATAAAGACGAGAAAAGTGACTCAACAAGGCAACATTGCCCAAGATGATGGAGAAGATGACGAGACAAGTGTCTTCTCATCGGCATTGGCATCCCAGGTTGATGATGGTGCCAGATGGTTCATAGATTCAGGCGCCACAAGGCATATGACTGGGAAACGTGATTGGTTTGAGAAATTCTCACCAATCCATGATGTGGATAAGGTCACTCAAGCCAATGGGGAGGAATGCCAAATACAGGGTGTGGGCAATGTACCTGTGCAGTTTCCTGATGGTAACATCAAGAACATCCCTAATGTGCTTTATGTTCCTAGACTCAAAAAGAGTTTGCTTTTTGTTGGAGTAATGGCTAA
The DNA here is from genome assembly GCA_029204225.1 of Diphasiastrum complanatum. NCBI lineage: Eukaryota > Viridiplantae > Streptophyta > Lycopodiopsida > Lycopodiales > Lycopodiaceae > Diphasiastrum > Diphasiastrum complanatum. The sequence goes on from CM055093.1 coordinate 52,052,863, forward strand.
TCAACATCTTAAGGTTGAATTTGTCAAGGATGGATGCCTTATGAGGGATATGAATCACAATCATAAAGTGGTGACAAAAGGTTATAGAGATAATAACTGTGGCCTTTATAAATTGGATGCTGCAAAACCAGAAGAATATGGTTTGGCTATCTCAACAGCATCTCAATCTGAGTTGTGGCACAGAAGACTTGGTCATTTGAACTCTGGGAGCTTGAGATTGATGGCAAAGCTGAAGATGGTAACAGATTATCGGCATTGTAGGATGATCATCATGCAATATGTGAAGGATGCGTCATGAGAAAGCATCACAAGGAGACATTCAAGAAAGGTGGAGCTGCAAGAGCTAAGAAATCGTTGGAACTCATTCACAGCGAGTTGTGCGGCCCAATGAAGACCATGTCGTTGGGGAAAGCATATTATTTTATGACTTTCATAGATGATTACTCTAGGAGGACATGGATTTATTTCTTGAAGAAGAAATCTGATGCTTTTGCTCACTTCAAGGAGTTTAAGACTTTGGTAGAGAACCAACTGGATGCACGCATTAAAGTGCTAAGATCTGATAGAGGGGGCGAATACAAATCTGATGATTTTGAGGACTTTTGCAAGGAACATGACATCAAAAGACAATTCACACAGTCACACATGCCGCATAGTAATGGTGTAGTTGAAAGGAAAAACGGGACTATTATGGAGAGTGCACGCTCCATGATGAAGTGAATGGGCTTGACCAATTCACTTTGGTCGGAAGCGTGCAGTGTGGCAACGTTCTTGCAAAATAGGAGCCCCACAGTTGTGGTTCCAAATGTGACTCCCGAAGAAGCATTTACTGGAATAAAGCAAAAAATCGACAAGTTTCGTGTCATTGGATGTAAGGCCTATATACATGTGCCAAAGGAGGAGCGAAAGAAACTTGATGCCAAAGCAATCAAGTGTATCTTCGTCGGTTGTGACGAGAGGACGAAGGCATACATGTGTTTTGATCCTGTAATGAACAAGAGACACATTAGCAAAGATGTGATCTTTGATGAGACGCATAGGTATGAAGATGAAGACCATGCAAGTGGTGAAAGCATCAAAAGACTTTTCACAATTTTAGAAGAAGAAAATGAAGAAGACGCTCCACAAAATGATGCACGTGAAGACGAGAGTCGAGAGGGCGAGTATGAAAGGACACCACCTATTCAAGAGCCTAGGGGGAGGTACTTGCCAATAGGAGCAATAAAGGAGAAACCGGTTGGAAGTAAGAGACATTACTTAGACACTCCTTGGGATACATACTCTCCATGTAGTGTATCACCTGAATCTAAGATACCAAAATGGTATGAAAAGATCATGAAGGACGCAAAGCTACATCAACCAGGATCTAGCACACAAGGAGAAGTGAGAAGATCAATGCGGGAAAGGAAGTCTCCCGATCGTTATCATGTGAACTATGCCCTAATGAGTGACATTTTGAAGTGTTGAGAGCCATCAACCTTTGATGAGGCAAAATATCACAAAGAGTGGCAAAGGGAAATGGAAGAGGAGATAGAATCCATCCACAGGCATGATACATGGGAGTTGGTTGATCTACCACTTGGAAAGAAACCCATTGACAATAAATGGGTGTTTAGAACAAAGTTTCATGCGGATGGCACAATAGCAAAGCATAAGGCATGCCTAGTAGTGAAGGGTTATGAGCAAAGCAAAGGAATTGACTATGAAGAGACATTTGCTCCAGTGGCTAAGTGGACTACGCTACGTCTTATCATTGCTCTAGCATCTCATTTTGGGTGGAAGATCCATTAAATGGATGTGAAGTCCGCATTTTTGAATGGTGACTTAGAGGAAGAAGTTTACATGGTCCAACCGCAGGGCTTCATGGCAAAAGGGCAAGAACAGAAGGTATGTAAACCACACAAAGCACTTTATGGCCTTAAGCAAGCGCCACGTGCATGGTATGGATGCATTGACAATTACTTTCTTTCTCATGGGTTTGTAAGAACAAATTCAGATCCAAACCTGGACTTCATCTATAACTACTAGTGATTACCAAACTAGTGATCCTCAAGTTGGCTTTATATTACAAGAAACAAAAGTTGATCAAAACAAAGCAATAAAGGAAGAAGCACCCATAGAAATTGATCCATACGTATTAAATTCATCATTAAAAATTGATGAAGGAGTATGCGAGGAAATAGAGAGTGATATGGAATTAATTGATTGGCTAATATTCAATACAAATTACACTATTGATGTACAATGTAATATGGTGATGTGTAATGAACTAGATATCGAAGATAAGGAAAGAAGAGTTAAACAGAAAAATGATCAACATCTAGAAAGAGAAATATCTCAATATCCGCCTTTCTTTCAAAAGTATGCAGTAGAGGATGTAGAGATAGCTACAAGACCTGCCCATGTTGGAAGTTATATTCAAAATCCTATGGATCCTCTAGAAGGACAATACTCCCGAGCTCCAACTACTATTAAAGTTAATTTAGGAAAAGAAGGGGAGGAAAAATTTGTCTCCATTGGTGCTCAATTGTCCTACAATGATAGAATTCAGTTACAAGATTTATTACGGGAATACAGTGACATGTTTGCTTGGAATTATAAAGATTTAAAAGGAATACCCCCAAGCATATGTACACATAAAATAGAATTACTACCCGACACGCAACCGATAAGGCAAAGACCTTACAGGCTTAATCCAAAATATTCATTATTAGTAAAAGAAGAAATACAAAAGCTAGTAGATGTGGGTTCATATATGAAGTACCCACTAGTGAGTGGGTATCCCCTATAGTCATTGTACCCAAGAAGAATGGTAAATTAAGGATATGTGTTGACTATAGAAAAATTAATGCATCCACAAAGAAAGATTATTTTCCACTACCATTTATTGATAGTGTGTTAGATGCAGTTGGTGGACACCAATTGTACTCTTTCATGGACGGTTTTAGTGGCTATAATCAAGTATCAATACAAGAAAAAGATCAGCCAAAAACTGCGTTTACTACTGATTGGGGGGTATATGCTTATAAAGTCATGCCTTTTGGATTATGTAATGCTCCAGCTACGTTTCAAAGGGTGGTTACACAAGCCTTTAAAAAATATCTAAGAGATTTCATGGAAATTTTCTTAGATGATTTTAGTGTATTTAGTGGTAATGAACCCCATGTGATTCCACTTAGAAAATGTTTTGAGAAATGTAGAACATATCTTATAGCTCTAAATCCTGAAAAATGTGTTTTTGGAGTAAAACATGGAATCTTACTGGGTCATGTAGTCTCTAGAAATGGGATTATGACTAAACAACAAAAAGTAAAAGTTATAGCTAAATTACCTCCACCAAAGAATATCAGTCAAGAGGATTTCTTGGACACTGTGGTTATTACAGACGTTTCATAGAAAAATATGCTATATTAGCACTTCCACTCACTAAGCTTCTAAAAAAAGATACAGATTTTGTTTGGAAGGCTGAGTGTCAAAAAGGGTTTGACCTTTTGAAGCAAAAACTTATTGAAGCGCCTATATTAATCGCACCAGACTGGGACAAGGACTTCCACGGGAGTGTCAGGAGGACATTTCAATGGAGATACAACTTCAAGAAAAATTTTACAAGTTGGTCTGTGGTGGCAGACTCTTTATAAAGATTCTCAAGAAGATGTTAAGTCATGTGACGCATGCCAAAGAGTCGGGAAACCTAATGATTTATTTGCCATGCCTTTAAATCCTTTTCCACCATTAGCTCCTTTCGAGAAATGGGGTTTAGATTTTGTTGGACCAATAAGTCCAGCAACAAAAGCAACACAATGTCGCTATATCTTAGCTGCTCATGGGTGGACGCTAGAGCTTTTACAAATAATACCCAAAAAGTAGTTGCTCAATTTCTGTATGAAAATAGAATATGCAGATTTGGATGTCCTATTGAACTTATTAGCGACAGGGGAAAACACTTCCTAAATGATACTATAGAAGTATTGACTAGAGACTACATGATTGTGCATAAAAAATCTTCACCCTACTACCCTAGAGGAAATGGACAAGCTGAGCCACAAATAAAACTATATGCAAGATACTCACGAAAGTTTGTGAAAAACATCGTACAGATTGGGATAAAAAGTTGAATATTGCATTATGGTCATATAGAACAGCTTATAAGGTTACTACTCAACATACTCCTTTTAATCTAGTATATGGAGTAGAAGCAGTATTGCCATTAGAATATCAAGTTCCGAGTTTAAGAGTAGCCATAGAAGAAAGATTGGGAGATGTTACAAGAAAGGCTTAATCGACTTAACCAATAAGAGGAACAAAGAACTAGAGCACTTTTTATCCAAGAAGTGGTTCAATATTAAAGGAAAAGTGTGGCATGATAGACATATAAAAAAAAGAGTCTTCGAAGAAAATGATTATGTACTGTTATATGATAGTAAATATCAAAAACATTCGGGTAAGTTGAGAATGAGATGGTTAGGACCATTTAAGGTTTTGGATGTTTATACTAATGGAACAATCGGATTGGAAAATCTACGAGGAAAATTACCTGTTAGAATAAATGGTATGAGATTAAAAAAATACTACAAAAGATGATATCACATTATATAGGTTTCAGTGAGATTTACAGGTATATTCTTTCTTGTTGAGAACATTTTTTTTATGTTAGAATTTTATTCAAACTAATATAGTAATTTCGGTTGTTGTGTGTTTTGATTTTTTTGAGTCCGGGTTAGGCTTCACAGATTCTGTGGTGTCTACCCTCCTTACTTTCTTCGGAGCTCTCTTGGGTGCTACCTGCTTCCTAGGACGCTTGGTAGGAAGATCAGTCCTATCTAGAGACTGGTATTATTTCTGGTTCTCTATTCATTGGAATAGGTTGTTTTGGTATAGATGTATCTTGAATATTATCAACCTTTTCTATTCCATTTGAATTCATTGGATGGTTATTTACATCACAAGGCAATACCTTAGTTTCAAGATCCATCTCTTGATCTTGAATAGAAGCAAAACTTATTCCCATAGGCGAACGATACCCATGGTCATTATTCCTTGAATCCATTACATGCTTTAAAAGATGTAGTATCGGTTCCCAATCCTGAATAAGAATATTAGATTTACATTAAGCATAACTAGAATATACATGGATTAGATGTTGGCATGTCTTTAACAAATTTTATTATATTTGTTCAGTACATACAGTCTCATAATGATTACTTATGATGTGGTATAGAGTAGCTAGCTGGCTACAGTATGTATATGTCATCGATGATGTCATCATCATCAGATAGCGATTCATCTCATGATTGCAACAACAGGTATATATTGTTATTGATATTGACATCAATTGCACTGTATTTGTTATTTGAATATGAGTGTATAATTTTTCTTGCAAATTTGCTTCTTCTTTACTATGTACATTTTACGGTATTTTGTATGGCAATGATTCGTTTTAGCTCCAATGGTGCATCAAGAACTTTTGAAGTACGTTTGTTATGGGTGCATCATACTGCTATACTTCTTCTTTACTATGTACATTTTACGGTATTTTTTGAGGACGGAAAGACTTACGGTCATATGCTCAAGGGCTCCTTTGGTCCCATATCATATTAGTGGACATTAGACTCCTTTATCTATCACTTCATCATTCAAAGACTTTTTTTAGTATATATTCAGTCCAAAGCCCTCACAAACCCATTATGCTTAGGTGATTGATTGGAGAGGAGAGTTAGCTTTCATTCCTGTTCTTATTGAGTTTCCAGTTTTCAATTCAGTTGTCAGCATCGTGATACTGTTGTTCATTTGATTGGAGTGATCATATTTCCTGTCAGTACATTTTGCAGTTCTTTCAGTATTTTCAATGTTCTTGTGTTGTCTTTATCATGATTTAAATAAGTTGATGCCACTCACTATAGATGGAAATATTGGCAGTTATCTAGTCACAACCTTGCAAATTGTACCAAGGGGTACTGAGGGTGCTGTTAGTGTTGAAGGCACTACTGCTGGGCTTGTTGCTTCTGTCTTTCTTTCAGGAGCTGCTTATGCACTTAATCAGGTATGCCAGAGAACTTTGTAAAACTATATTCATCTTATGTTAAGGCAATGTCTATTTTCTTCTTGGGGTTCATGAAAAGTAAAGTAATGTAGGTTCTTTTACAGAAAAAAGATGACCCTGTCTTATGTGCTCACCATAGGCTCCTGGTTTGTATTTTTTTGATGAGAAGCTGATTATCGTATGTCTTGCTGTTGTTTGACATTTGATGTTTCTTATAACATTTTTTTTTTGGTTGAGCTCATGATGACATTAACGCATTTATTGAACTGGGTGTGAAACATGCAGAAGTTTGTAAATTGTTGGGCATAATGGTGACTTGACATACAATAACAATCTCCTTCACAAAACGTTTTTGCAATTGGAACCTCCAAAATAAACTCTGATATTTTATGACCACAGCCACAACATAGTATAAAAACAGATGAGAGTAGCATACTTTTCATGGAACTATGATGCTCCAATGCAATGGACATTACATACAACCATTGTTGCCTGTATCAGAATGGACCCTGAATTTATTCTATTTTATATCTGTTTCTGTAAAACTCCAGATTGAGACTTTGTTAATACTCTTCAATGAAGGCAATGATACTCTCTGCCATGAAGGCCATCCTCTATGAATCTATTTCTGTACATGGCTAAACAACACCCTTGAATGATCCGTATATCTTCAAAAGTCTCTTGCAGTTGGAATACTAAATGGCCTCAATTCTGGCGAAACAGTAATGATGGCTGATCTTTTCCTTGATACAGGAACTAATGACTGTCTACGGTGATCTCAGTGATTGCGCTAGATTAGTGATTCTGTTGCTTCTAGAATCTAACTTCACTTTTTTACAAACTGACTTTTGTTCAGCTGAAGTCATTCCCTTATTGGAATTTGGGACTCGCTTATGCAGGATCAATAAAACGGATACATCATCGCTGCATCAAACATTGGTTTTCACTTCCTTATTCGCAAGATTGTGCTAGCAGCAGAAGAAATAGAAAGCCAGTTATGCGTGTACAGTACATGCTTCAGGATATGCAGTAGGAGTTATGTTAGCTCAAGTTGATGAGAATAAAATAGATCATCCTATTCATTATGCCAGCAAACAACTAATACAAGCTGAAATGAATTATAGTACTACTGAAATGGAAGGATTAGCAATGATATCAGTTCAAAAATTTAGACATTATTTATTGGCTAATCCCTTTGTATTTTATGTGGATCATCATGCATTATTATATCTAGTTAATAAACCTAATGTGACAGGGAGATTGGCTAGATGGTTACTCTTACTACAAGAAAATATATTTAAGATAATCCTTAAACCAAGAAGGGTTCATTTGCTAGCTGATCATTTATCTAGGATTACTGACGAAACAAAGAAAGAGGAAGAAGATGCACTTGTGGGCATTTGTGATGAAACACCAGATGCCTTTCTCTTCCAAGTAGATGCAATTCCTCCGTGGTACTTTGAAATCTCTGAATTCCTATCACTAGGTTATTTTCCACCGGGAGTACCCCTTAAAGAAAAAAGACGAATAGTAGACCAATCAGCAAGATTTACTCTTATAGGAGGACAACTTTAAAATGGGTTCTGATAAAATATCAAGAAGGTGTGTACTACCTCATGAAATATCTGTAATACTTAAAGAAGCACATGAATAACACTGCTCTTGATACTGTTGTAAATATAGCGACATTTGTTTTGGATACCCCTTCAATTCCTGTAGATACTACACATCCTCCTCCTCCTCCTCCCTCAAATCTTTATACATATATAGATTCAGATGATTATCTTAAATTTGAGAAGGACATATCCGATGCTATAGATACAATTGGTACTCCTTTTTGTTTTAGACTAGATGGACTTGATTTTAGTATAAATTAGAGAGTTCTTGATTGTCTGGATCTCAAAGACAGACGAGCTTCTATCAGTGATCCTGTGATAGAGTCCCGGCTTACACTCTTGCAATATGACATTGCAAGAGATTCATCCAATGAGTTGCTGGTGCTAAGTAACTTTTTGCTTCAGGCCTTCAAGGAGAATAATGACACATTGTCACAGTGTTTGACTAGTGGATTCACACCAGCAACAAAGTATCTACTCATCCCTTATCATACCAAGTAAGATATATTAAATGCTTCTTGCTGTTTTATGCATTAACATTGGCATTGTCAATGGAAATAGTTCTCAAAATTGTAACTAAAGAAATTTCAATCTTATTTTGCAGTGACCACTGGAGTTTAAACCTGATCTCTTAAAAGAGATCTGTAGATAATAGTATTAAAGGATTTTGTGTCAAGATGAATTCGGCGAGCAATACGCATAAGGATGTAGATATATACCTTCCATATTTAAGTAAATATATTCCTACAGATGTTCCCCATTCCGTGGACTGGCAGATCGTCAGTTTGGAGGTAAATTCTATCTTTCTTAATAGCATTTTGAAATCAGTATTCTAATGTATTTGCTTCATTCTAATTCATTTTGTTTCATAATTGATTTCTTGTGTGCTGAATTTTTTTGCAGTCACCCCAGCAAAATGATTCATTCAATTGTGGGTGATACACATTATACAATGCCAAGTTATTTTTTGAGTGGTTCAACCTTCAGGAAGATGTGATATTTCTAAGGTAATAAATTCTGTTTATTCTTATTTTTGGAATCATGATTAGTTTTCTATTTTGTTGATGTTTTTAGCCATTACTAATACATGAATGTTCTATCTTGCAGTTTACACTTCCTGAGTACACATCAAGCCAGGTGTACTGATTTAGACAAGAAATTATCCTGAGTATACTGGCTAGGGCAAGGCTTTAGCCTCCCGTTATTGATGATGGTGCAAAAGCTGATGTAGTTATACTAAATTAAGATCAAAGCAAATATAGATAGCATAGAACAAAAATATATATATAGAATTCATAGATAAATATACATTGATATATCAAATGCTGCTCCATTTTATGAATTTGGGAGCACAAAATACATGTACTGATGCCCAACTTACCCTTTAGTCACTTTCCAAGATTGAATTTGGGATCATTAGTATTCCACGTGGGCATTTATTATTTTGAGCTAAGTTTCTTTTTTGTGGCCTTTAAATGAAAATCCATTTAAAAAAAAGATTGGCCACAATTGTTGAGAAAACACTATTTTAAGCTTTTATATATAGCTTGGAAAAATTCCATGCTTAACTAAATGCTTATGCGATAAATATCTGAACTTAATGGTCTCTCCTCATTCCTCCTTACAACTATATTGCCAAAACCTTGAAACAATATATTGCCAAAACTAAAAACAAACTATATTGCCAAAAAAACTAAAAACAAACTAAAAACTAAAAAAAACAAAACATAATAAAAAGAAAATTATAGAACTCAAAGTTAAAAATAAATAATAAATTTTAAAATATGAATAACAAAAACTCAAAAAAATATAAAACAAATCTATAATAAAAATCATAAAACTATAAAACAAATGTAAATATTAAAAACTAAATATAAAAATTATAAAACAGCTATACATATTGCAATTTTTTGAATAAAAAGTCAAACAAACTTTACAATATGTCTAAATATAAATATTAAAGTCAAAAAACAAACTAAAAAATCTAAAAATGAATAATAAAAAGTCAATAAACTATAACACGAATCTGGAATTAAAAAAATACATAACAAAAAGTCAAGAAAATATACAATAAATTTGAAAATTGAAAAAAAAAAAAAAAAAACAAACAAACAAACTATAAAATAAATCTAAATATATATAGAGAAATTAGAAAAATAAACTAAAAAATCTCAAAATAAAATAAAGCCAATCTAAAAATTGCAAAATGAATATTAAAAAGTCAAAAAAACTATATAATAAATCTATATACTCCTCATCCTTTCATTTATTCTACATTATTAAAGAGAAAAAAGAAGTAAAAAAACATAAATATATTGTCAAATCCTTGAAAATGCAAAAATTCAAAAAAAAAAACAACCTAAAAATTAAGAAAAATAAAACATAATAAAAATCAAAAATAAAATTTAAAAACAAAGCAAACTCAAAATTAAAAATAAATAACAAAAAATTTAAAAACCTATAATCTAAATCCAAAATATATATATATAAACAAAGGGTCTTAAAGCGCTAAATACAAAGGGCTCAAAGACTAAGATCGAAAGACCAAGGGCGATGGGTGAAGGACCAAGGGCTAATGACTAAGGGCCTTAGGGCTAGGACTAAGGGTTACGGGGTAAGGACCACCGCCAATGACCAAAGACCAAGAGCCATCGGCCAAGGGATAAGGGCCAAGGGCTAGGGGCTAGGGCCGAGGGTCGAGGGTTAAGGCTAAGGGCCGAGGTTTAAGGGCCAAGGGCTAAGGTTAAGAGCCAAGGAATAAGGGCCTAGTGCTAAGGCTGACGCTCAAGGGTAAGGGGCTAATGCACGAGGGCTAAGGGCTAAGGTAACTCCAGTTGTTTTATTTTTTTCAAAAAGAGGCGGTTGCATTTGAAAATGTCTTAACTGCTGAATCAAACGGAACATGTTTTTTCAGAGAAGTTGGTACAAATAAAAGTGTGGTCCTAATTTCAAAGGTGTTTAAAATGGATTGTCCCTTGCCATACCCTCACGATAAATTTGATCGCCTCCTAGGAGAAGTTCACAACTATATTTCCATCAATCCCATTGCAAAAAAAATCTTGTGGGATAATGCAAATATTGTTGACTCGTTCTTGCCAACTGTCCATTATACAACATTGATGACGTTGTTGATTGTATGGATTTTCAAGGGGTAGTTTGCACTGCTAAATTCAGAGGCTACTATCCTAGTGAAAAAAAGTCCACATGGATGAACTCGTTCTTGCCAATTGTCCATTATACAACATTTATGACATTGTTGATTGTATGGATTTTCAAGGGGTAGTAGTTTGCACTGCTAAATTCAGAAGCTACTATTCTAGTGAAAAAAACTTGCTTGTTATCGTGAAGTTGACTTCAATCACAACAGGAAGAAATATTGCGGGGGTCATGGCAAATGATGGAGACCCTTTTTACAAACAAAACCAAACAATGATTTGGTGTTTGTCAAAACTGTCTTTGCACTTTAAAAAGAGAAAACATATATCATTTATTGAACCATTAAGTGAGTGCTTTACATATTATTCTAATGGTTCAAGAGGAGCAACATCAATAAAATATTGGCCCGTCAGACTGGTGGTTTAAATAGCATCCAAAAAAACGTCGACAAGATCAGTATAAATCAAATTATATAAGTGGTGTAGAAGATGTCGAAAACAGATCCGCCGACTACAATCCAGCAAGATCATTGACAAGTAACTATAACTCAGATATCTTGACAGGAATCGAAGATATTTCTCATAGTCGTAATATGTCAAACTCAGTGTATAACTCAGATATCTTAACGGATGTCGAGAACGTGGTTACTTGTAATACATCTGCATCAGCATACAACTCAAATATTCTTACAGGTGTGGAAAATGTTGGAGAGACTATTGATAACAACAAAAATAAAAGACGTCATTTTCAAATCGGCATTCAAACAAAACGTACACCGAATTCGTCAATTTTGGCAAGTGCAAATGCATCCACCCACCGTAATTCAAATTTTTTGGAGATCTACAAATAGAGCCTCAAGTATGTCCAACATCCTTTGGAACTCCTCAGAGTTTCAAAAGAAAGCGTGTGTTTGCTTATGTTGCACCAAAAAAAGCAGAATATGTTTTATCATCAAAAAATATAAGGGAAACATTGATGCAACCATGTTGTAGTAAGTTGTGCATTCGACAAATCACCTACAAAGAATGTGAAGACTTGTGACTAGGTGTGTGGAGAAAATGAGGAGCTGACAAGCATAATCAGTTATTGCAGATGCTCATATGTTTTTTTCATAGATGAGAAATGTCAAATGCAATGTTTGATTTTTTGAGGGAACCCAAATTGCGCTTCAAACCTACATTGGATGGTAAAGCTGTATGCATAAAAGCATATCAGAATCTGTTGGGAATCTCTGATGGAATGTGTTGGCAAATAATTGTTGCGGCACGTTATTCCATTGTGTACAAGTTTCATGGAAACACCGGCACATTCAGGCAACGTGGACACTCTTCAAAAGGGCTAGCCCTAATGCATTGGATTTTGGAAAAGCACTCGTTGCCTCAACACCTCTTCAACATAAATCAAAAGATGGCATTGTTATTTGCAAACGTCATGTCCCACTCGGCATGCATAAACGTGATGTCTTCAAAACTATAAACACACATCTTAAAGATACGTGTATTTCTAAAGTTTTAATCCACACTGTACAAGATGTGGAACAAGAGTTTGGACATGTCAAGACTCCAACAAGACAAAGAATGTCCAAATGCAAAACATGTGACGACCTTAAAAATGCAATAGAGACAACTCCTGATGCTAGGATGTGTGATCGTTATATTGCATTGAGAGGTCATCATCTACATCATGTTTTTGATTCCAGAAAATTGTATGCATATTGGAAAGAAGAGTCAAGATCCCATCCTGAGCAATCTTTGTGTCTTATCATTGATGGAATGGATCAAAATACAACAACGTTATCCCATTTCAATAAGACTCCTCCCAGATTAGAAGGGAATCGATTTTTGAAAACACATGTTTGTGGGGTATTGGTTCATGGATTCAAGTTGCTCTGTGATATTTGGATTGATACCTTTCATGCTCATGATAGCAATCAAGTTGCCACGTCAATAATGCTAGCAATAAGAAAGGTACAAGCATCATGTGGTAACTTACCTTTGATCTTATGTATTCAAGCTGACAATTGTTGGAGGGAGAACAAGAACAAATCTATTTTTGGTCTTTGTTGTATGTTAGTGGCACATAACATCTTCCAAAAGGTAGTTTTGGTTGGCCACACACATGAAGACATAGATCAAGTTTTCAGTGTCATATCTAGGGCTTTGAAGTCCAAATCAGTTCACACAATGCCAAATATGCAATTTGCTATAGCGACAAATGATAGCAAAAGTCGAATAGAAGAATGCTTGACTACTGGACTAAAGGTCTCAGTGTAATCGATGTTGTATACCTGAGAAAAACCTCTGGCTACTAGTCATGCCTTTCCTTCTGTTAATGCTTCCATCTGCGTTGTACTTGACTCTGAAAATCTATTTGCAATCAACTATATTTTTGCTGGCAGGTAATTCGACAATCCCTGCCTGAGGAATTGAGTTATTGATCTGTATTTGTGTTTGTAACGAAGATATATGTTTCTAACATATTTGTGAACTATTTGAGTTCTTTGGCCATGACTGGACTTTAGTTGTTGAGGACTTCCGTCTAGAACACAACAGTTCAAGAATAAGATTAACTATTTGTCTGTTCGTACACATCTGCATCGAACATAACACATATCCTTGCTGACAACTTAATCAGCCAGAGTGTAGCATTCGTGCCACAGCTTAAAGGTCTTAGGCAAGGAAATTCCTCTTGTTGCCTGCAGTACAATACAGGATCTAGATTACTGAACATTTAAAATGCTCAGCTCTCACCCTTAGTCTTCTGAACATACTACTACCCAACCAATGTAAAATCCAAAAGCCCTCAATCCAGCTCCAAGTGTCTTATTTAGAAAATTGTGAGGATACCGCAATCCAGTATCGCAACCCTTCGTAATGACCGTCAGTGATCGATTCAGCTTCACATAGAGACCGCATGGAAACCGCAATTTTGATGACCTTGCGGTTGCTTATGAACTATTCAGCTTCCTCCCAAATATGACTAATTGCTAACTAACCTATCAATTTCAACTTTATAAATGTCCTACAACGACGTCTTCTAATATCAAGACCTTACAGCATAATTACATCTTTATGTAAATAAAACTTCAATTACATAATTAACAGTCCTACTTATATTAACAACAACATATTTACAATGTGCATTGTCATGGCCAAAAAGGCCTAACACTTAGGCCTAGTTGCCATTTCGTGATGATTATGCTTTTATATGTCAATCTAGATATGCTCTTTCTATGTTGAAAAAGTTTCATGTGGAAACTTGTAAGAGCATTGATACTAATAAGGGAGATGAAAGATCCTTCGAGGACATCACCCTTTTTAGGAGTCTTATTGGCTCCTTGATATGGCTTACTACCACTAGACCCAACTTGATCTACTGGTGCACAAATTGAGTCAATCTATGCAAGATCCAAAGATCCATCATTGGAAGATGGCCAAGAGAGTGCTAAGGTACATATCTTCATCTCATGATTATGGCTTGCTTTATAAAAGTCAAGATCTATTAGCTATTTTGTAGGAAAAATAGTAATTATTCTTCCACATATAACATGATGCAAGTTTGAATAAATCAAACTAATATCAGTGTCTCTAATCATGATTTTATCTGATCTATGTACTAATAGAATAGTATTCATTCTGATTGAATATGCATGCGGAAATTATATGTGGAAGTAAGAGACAACTTAAGACTATTTAGACAATAAGAAACTATTGATCAGAAGACAAATTTTTATAACTATGAATTTGATTCATCAATATACATCTCTTGTTGTCTTATCTCGTTGTTGTGTCTCTAATTGAGTGAGTTAGTTACAACGAGTAGTGCATATGTATTTATATTGCTACAGGACAGGTCCTTTGGCCTTTTATTTACAGGTCTTTTGGCCTTTCAATGTTGTAACAGTAGATATCTAACCGTTTACGACAGTTGATATTCAAATAAATGCTCTATTTCCAGGCTCGAATACAATTTGTTCTCGAATCATTCATGACAATCCATCTCTTTGTCTCAGCTTCGTGTTTTGCGAATTATTCGTGACACTTGTCTCTTCGCAACATTTTCATTTTTCGCAAATTGTTTGCAACAAATGACAATCCTTGAGCTTGAAGAAGAAATCTAGAATATCGCATGAACTGTTCAAGATAGTTTCATGATAGGTGAGCTTGAAGAATAGTCCAGAAGATTTTGCGAATTGCTCGCAACAATTTCGCGAGTTCTCCAATCTTGTACAAAGCTTTGCTATTCAAAATGCACTACCTTCCATTGACAAGCTCCATAGTGTGCTTGTGGCCGAGGAGAGTAGGATCCTTCATGTCAAGCAAAGGATTGGATCCTTAAAGTTGCATGATGGTGATGAGAAGGCCAACTTCTCAAGCAAGGGAAAGGCAAAGTCAAAGAAGAAGATCCAACACAAGGAGACCAAGAATGATGATCAACCATCAATCTCCAAAGGTGGAAAGAAGAACAAAGCCAAACTCAAGTGCTTCTTTTGTGAAAAGAATGGGCACTTTGCATCCGAGTGTTTCAAGAAGAAGAATGCACAAGGAGAGAGCAAACAAGGCAACCTCACTCTTGAGGAAGATGACGATGAAGTGGATTCATCCTTGATGGCTTCTACATCAACATCAAAGAGCTACTCCAATGACACATGGTGGATTGATAGTGGGGCTAGTTCCCACATGACATTCCAAAAAAAAATTTCTCAACTCTTGTACTTTTTGTAGGTTGTAAAAAGTCTATTCTAACAGCAAGTGATCAAGAATGTAGAATAGATGGAGTGGGAACTATTTCCCTTAAGTCTTGGATCCTCTAAAAGAGTAGATCTTGATAATGTACTCTATGTTCCTACACTCACTAAGAATTTGTTAAATGTAGGACAATTGATGGATGATGGCTTAGATGTCCATTTTAAGCAAGGTCTTTGCTCCATAATGATGAATAATACTTGCATTGTAAAGGGATTCAAGCAAGGAAGGCTTTTTAAGCTTGATGCTAATGTTTTTCTTGGAAGTGTGAACATGGTGAAGGAGGAGCTCAATCAAGTGGAGCTTTGGCATAAGAGGTTGGGCCACCCCAACTTTAAATCTATGGAGATTCTATGCACCAAGGATCTTGCTCTCGGCCTTCCAAAGACACTCTCAAAGTGTGGAAAAAGTTGTGAAGCTTGTAGCCTCTCAAAGGCACACAAGCTACCTTTTGATATCTCTTCCACTAGATCTACAAAAGCATTAGATCTTATTCATAGTGATGTGCACTCTTTTTCTCAAGAATCTAATGGAGGTGCATCTATGTATGTATCTTTATTGATGATTACTCTAGATACACTTGGATTGAACTTTTGGATTCCAAAAGTAAAGTGTTTGAAGCCTTTGTTAAGTTCAAAACTCTAGTTGAAAATCAACTTGATGCTAGAATTAAAGTATTGAGAAGTGATAATGGTGGAGAGTATATCTCCACCAAGATGATAGAGTTTTGTAAATCCAATGGCATTAGGAGAGAACTTACATATACTTATAGTCCTCAACAAAATGGTATAGCCAAGAGGATGAATAGAACACTATGTGAGTGTGCTAAGGCTTGTAAGCCCATTGGAGGCATAACATCTTATGAGGCTCTATCTTGTAAGAAGCCTAAAGATCTAAGAATTTTCGGATCTACTTGCTATGTTTTCCAAGCATTAGATACAAGAAAAAAGGATGATCCTACTTCTATTAAAGGGATCTTTGTTGGTTATGCTGAAAATAGCAAAGGATATAGAGTCTATAATCCAATCACTAAGAAGATTTTAGTGAGTAGAGATGTTACTTTTGATGAAGGTAACTACTTCAAGTTGAATGAGAAAGCTTCTAATCCATCTTATGTCAAGGATCTTGTAAGGTTTGAGGAGGAGCCTACATGTGATCAAGATCTTGAAGATCCATCTCAAGATCCGAGGACTCCAAGGAGATCTACAAGAAGGAAGGCTAAGCCCTCAAGGCTCACCTATGTTGACAAAGGTGAACAAAGGGAAGATCTACATTCACTTACCTCTTACACTTTTCTAACTTCTATGTTTGATGAGCTTGGTACTCTAGGTTGAATACTTTCTTGAACTCTATTAAGTTTGTTGTAAGTGCTTATGATCCTTCTTTGCACTTAAGATCTAATGATAATAGAATCATCATTCTCATTTTGTATGTTGATGACATTATCCTTAGTGGAAATGATCTTGATGGTATACAAGAAGTGAAAGTAGCATTGTTTAAGGAGTTTAAGATGGTGGATCTTGGTAATCTTCATTTCATATTAGGAATAGAAGTTTCAAGAGGCAAGGATTTGAGTTTTATTTGTCAATCCAAATATGCTTCTTCTATCGTAAAAAAATTTGAAATGAAAGATTGTCAAGGAGTAGAAACTCCTATGGAGCAAAATGTAAAAGTTTCCAATAGTGATGATGAAGCATCCTTTGAGGACATCACACTATATAGGAGACTTGTAGGCTCCTTGATCTATCTTACTATAACTAGACCTGATCTAAGTTATAGTGTAGGCAAACCAAGCCAATTTATGCAAAATCCATTGGTTTGTCATTGGAAAAATGCAAAAAGGGTGTTGAGGTACATCTCGGCCACCAAGAACTTTGGCATTTTATATGATGGATCTAATCTTGCCTTAAGGGCATATTCGGATGCTGCTTTTGCAGGTGATAAGGTGGATAGGAGGTCCACAAGTGCTTTTGTTACCTTTCTTTGCAATGGCATAGTGTCTTGGCTTTCCAAAAATCAGGATACTATTTCTCTATCTTCAACCGAATCGGAATACAAGGCACTAACATCCACAACAAAGGAGATCCTATGGTTGAAGAGGCTTTTGGTGGAGTTGCAAGTCATGGAGGCCGAGGAGTAGCCAATAATATTTTGTGACAACCAATCAAGCCAAGCATTAGCAACCAATCCCACATTCCATGCAAGGAGCAAGCACATAGAGATTGCTCACCATTTTGTGAGGAAAAAGATTCAAGCAAAGGAGATCAAGCTACATCATGTGTCTTCTTCAGATTGCCTTGCTGATCTACTCACTAAAGCCTTGCCAAAGGCTTCATTTATCAAGTTAAGATCAGCCTTAGGTGTTGTAGATAGATGTACTATAGTTGTATCATGTAAAAATTGAGGAGGAGTGTTAGAATTTAGCAATTTTCACATGGTTTTTGATGAATATTAGACATCTACGTGGATCCACACGTGTGAGGACCTGTCCACACATGTGAAATGACACTTGCAATATTCAGATCCATTTTGATTAGCTTTCATTTGAGTCTAATATGACATCTCCTAAATTATAGGAGTTAGGTCCTAGATTGTAGGAATCTAGAAGGTCAACACAAACCACCAATGGATGATGTGGCAAACTTGATAGATATTATCCAAAGTGGATATGGATAAGTACAATGAGCTATCCCACACGTGCTGGATGCAGCTTAGAGAGAGAGATTATGGTGATTTTGTACTTGATCCATGATGGATCCATTTTTTAGCTATGATGAGAAATCTTGGTTTGTGGAGCAATCATTGTGTTTTGACTCTCTTAAGCACTTTCTTTGTGGATGAATGCTTAGTAAATGATAAGTAAGCTATTTCTCTGTTATTAGGCCGTATAGTAGCTGTACTTCACACGTGTGAAGCCGTGGATCATCTTTTTTTATTGTTCTTGCTTGGAATCACAAAGATTGTCAAGTAGAAGCTAGATTTGGAAGCTAGTCTTGATATAGATCAAGATCCCAAGCTACCAATCACTCTTTGTGATCATTTGTAGATCAATTTCAGTCCTTAAACTCTGAAATTTGACAATACCTACTCGCAACGAGCATGGTGTAGGCATCGCTACAACTCGATCTAACAAGAATGGCGATTCAAGGAGAGCCTTATTATACACAACTAAGAACAATCTGCCAGTTAATATGGCCATTGCAATAACTTCTTTGATGTCCTGGATTTTCCAGGTGAGTGGCGAGACAAACTTTATAATGCTAGAGCTAATTTCACTACCACCTAGTGCAGTCAATGCAAAGTTTTGGTGTTGTTTTTCTCTGATCTCTCAAAGAATATGCATACCAACATTCTTAAAACTTGTGCTATTTATTTATCACCTAATTTTTCTGTTGTACAGAATGTAGGTTGTATGATCGAAGAATGATATTTGACTGGTTTTTTTTTTTCTCTAAGATCTTTTGGTGCCTTCTTAAAATAGTATCTAACTACTCGCCCCACCTTCACAACTGGGAGTTGGTCGATTGTAGCACATAAATTTCTCCAGTCTGTACCTAAGCCTGGGAGGTAGAAACTGGCTATGGGTTGGAAGTCGGTTCATGTTTATTCCTTTGGGGGATGCACCTCGATTGCATACCCCTATAGTCCCATCTATTTTAACTACTATTTTCTAGGTATTTATGGCATGACCTTCTAAAAATAAATCCCTTAAGTTTGTATGCATTTATGTGTAAGAAATTGATGTAAATCCCTCACTTTCACGCATGGTTTATGTTCTCCTTTAACAAGCTTCTGCCATACCATGCATTTATCCACTTGCATGGATTTCACAGAGCTCTAATGTTGTGTCATTGCTTTTCTCTGTTATGCCATTTTGATTTGCAATTATGCGAAATAGGCTTGAGGGAGATGATTCACTATAGTGGAAAAACAAAACGGAGGAAGGATCGTGAAAAAGAAAAGCAAAAGAAAAAGAGGTCTAGAAATCCAAGGGGAGTGTCATGTTTGCATCCACAAACACACACCCCACCTTAGAGAGAGAGAGAGAGAGAGAGAGAGAGAGAGAGAGAGAGAGAGAGAGAGAGAGAGAGAGAGAGAGAGAGAGAGAGAGAGAGAGAGAGAGAGAGAAACAAGATTTTACATAGTCCCTCTTGACAAGTCAAGACCAAACCCTTTGAACCCTTCAATTTATAGCATAACAGGTAAAAATACAGTTGTATAAAGTTTATCAGTACATACTACCATAAAGCGAAGCAAGTTTTAAGACACCCAGCTGTTACCTGCCACCATCCCACACAACAAAACCGCACAAGTTAGTCGCGTGAGGAAGACAGGTGTCATAGTTGAGCATTAGTTGTTATTTATGTCCGAAACAAAATTCACTACTTTATCAGCTAGGTTGAATTAAAAACAAGTACGTCTAATCTTCCCAATCATTCATTTCATAGCTTAGCAATACGTTCTGCCCTTTTAACGAAGCCATATCAGGGCAGACGCCATACTGATCAGTAAAGGAGCAAAGAGAACATATTAATTTCACATATACATTCTTCATGTAAGCAGCTATCTTTCATTACACAGATGGACAGAGACTGGCCGATGGTCACAGCGCTAGGTACTAGAGCACCACCGTGCTATACTAGCCCACAAACCTCCCGTATCAGTTTACCAAGAGTCCAAGCATCGAACAACTTGGGCAAATCCATGCCATTCAAGTGTACCATGGTCGAGCTCTATATAATTATTTGACGTTACTTATATTAACTGGACACTGGATGTAGAGAGAAAAATATTTTTAAAAAACTCATGTCTATGTTATCTACTACGCATGCAAGATTAGCTTATACTTTTTTATTACTTTTAAAAAAACATTACGCACAAGGTTTGTAAGTCATCATAAATACGTAAGTAAAGTCATGGTATCAAGTTAGGTCACCCACCATATTGGTGGTATTTAGTAAAGCGTCATACCTGAATGAGAGTTGAAGTCATCTCTTGTGAACTATCCATCTTCGGCTACTATAAACGAATCACGTACGTGCTAAAGCAATCACACCGCAAGCCTTTGATTTAAGTATAGAGTACTCTCAAAGCCAGACAGAATCATTATCAATAGTTAGCTACGTAGATTAATCGTATCTCTTTTCATTCTTTCGATAGCATTTCCCACCATATACAGAAAATTAGTGATGGCAATCACTATCACTCACGAGCATATTAGCACATCCCACCACCTTTTTTACTACATCATTATCCGTAATCATAGCCATCATAATACTAGTTTATCAGAGACAGATCTCATCATATTCTTTATCAAACCTGTAGAGCAATAGTATGTAGCAATACTACGTATAGTTTATAGCCAATCAAACATAGTAAGGGCATTCTTATCAACCATATTCATGCAATAGTTTCTGGTAATTCCATAAATCAACTGGTAAGCCAGCGGTCAATCCCATTTTTGAATGCATTACACATTGAAAAATGCAAGCAACATTGCTCATACAGTGAGCAGCAGGTAAATCGCTATAGTTTAAGCATTAATACACAAAAAACCAGCGCTGGCCAGCCGCCATATTCGCTACATAGAGGTCATTGACCAGCGATCAATCACTTTTCAAAGACGTTGACAAATATACTCAACAATTGGTTTGTTGTCCAGTGCTTTTCATAAGCCACAAAGGTTGAAAAAATACCTTTAAAGTTTCCCACGTTTGCCCGCTGGGACAACGATTGCTTGTAGTATTATCCAATCCCAATATGCCAGTCGCACCTTGCTATTACACAACGGTAATCACAACATCTTGTAAGCATTCAGCTTTAGCATGCATGCTTCCTTATCAGCGAGCAACCTTTCAAAATGCTATCACCTTTGTTTGCAATACGATTGTTCTTCCAATAGCATCCACGAACGTTCTCTTCAATCACAAACACCGTACAGTATAGCAACAGGAAAGCAAGAATGAGGGGGGGGGAGAGAGAGAGAGAGAGAGAGAGAGAGAGAGAGAGAGAGAGAGAGAGAGAGAGAGAGAGAGAGAGAGAGAGAGAGAGAGAGAGAGAGAGAGAGAGAGAGAGAGAGAGAGAGAGAGAGAGAGAGAGCAAGACAGCATGAGGGAAAGTGAATAGGGTTGTGTGAATTCCCTCTTTATAGAACCAGAGGACACTAAGGTGTACTAAGTGCAAATTGCTGCTCACTGTTAGATTGACTGTCCATAATGTGCATAGATCCTAGCCATTAAAAGATTCACTACTTTCCCACCATTTATTTAAAAAAAACTTTTTCTGTTAAGTGGGGTCTCTTATCATGGTAAGGCATTTTTTTGCCACCACTAGCAAATAAGTTTAGTATGCGACAATTACATTCCACAGAGGTTTGCGAAGCAAATAAAGTGATATATGTACGTAACAGAGCCACAGAGAGAGAGAGAGAGAGAGAGAGAGAGAGAGAGAGAGAGAGAGAGAGAGAGAGAGAGAGAGAGAGAGAGAGAGAGAGAGAGAGAGAGAGAGAGAGAGAGAGAGAGAGAGAGAGAGAGAGAGAGAGAGAGAAAACCCACCAACCGTATCCACAGCTAGCAAAGTCTCTCAGGGGGCAGTTAGCACCCTTGAGATGGAGTGTCAACTGCCCACCAAAAGAAATTTAGCATTTTTTGGTAAAGTAAACTTGAGTCCAGAGAACAAATTGTGTAAGGATAGGTTGTTTATAATCTCATATAATCTTCCTCTCATGAAGCCATTACTTTGAAAAGCAAGAACAATGTTTCCGACCTCATCCATAAAAGTATCTTGTTTGCTACAACAATACATGGCAGCAATAATTTGAGCGATAATAACTTTATATGAGTTCATAATCGGCCTATTGGCAGTTAAATGTATGTACTGAAAAAACAAAAACGAAAGTTCCCTTTGCTTGTCAAATTTTTTCATATGAAATTTACCTGAAAAAAAATCAAAGGTAGTGGTAATATTCAAAAAATTGACCGTATTCTCCAAAGCGTCTTCATTTTTTTATGGTGAGGTACTCCAAGGGATAGATCCATAAGGCATTATCATTGACACGAGGGTGCTTCTTGTCCAGAAATACAAGAGCATCTGTATTATTTATGAAACAAATATCATCAATATAAAGGAAAGTATGTTTGAAGGCACATAGGTATTCCACCTTTCCAAGTCTGGCAAGCCTTTTCATAAAATGTAATTCAAAGAATGACAGATACCAGTTACACCATGTAGAGGAATAGGCAAAACCCATAGGAATACCACAAGCCTGTTTCCAAGTCATGTTTCCTAATCTTACTATGCAATTGTCAATCAATATAGCATTATATTGGCAAAGAGGTTCCATGTCAATCACAGTCCAATTATCAGTTTGATTAGTAACCCATTTCCAATCAAATTGCTTAAGGCTCGATTTCCATTGATAGGCAAATTTTTTATTTTTACAAGACTTGAATGCATACCTATCATTCTCTATATTATTATTTTTAGCCCATCAGGACCATTAAGAGGAATATTTTCATAGCATTTCGCGATGTCAGTAGACCACATTGAAGTGATTTTGTCAGGCACATTAAGATAAATTTCAGTAGATGAATCGCACTGCCAGAATAGGTTGGTATCCAAATTTAGGATACTCTGGTATGAATTTGCCTTAAGGCCTGCTCTCTCCATAAGGAGCGGAGTCAACATACCAAGAGCTCCAGAAATAAATGTGGCCACTTTAGAATACATCAGTCATGTGCATTTGTAATCATCTGAACGTATTTTTATGTGCCTTGAAAGTACAAAGTAAGAAAGGTAATTCTTCTTTTCCTATTAGAGAATCAGGTATTTTAGTAGTAAAAGTATCTCGGATCTCAATCATAGCCATGTCTAGTGTATTATCATTTTCTTTTGGAAACGGGACAAAATCTGGACTTGACAATCTCACTAAAGCCAAATTTCTTACAAGATAGATGCACAGAAAACATGGGTTATGTTGAGTCTTATCCACACCATTCACATATAGATTGGTAGTAATCCAATTACGCTCATCAATGGCATTAGTAAGTTTTTTATTCATAATACTTTTTCCATGTAGCCACTTAGTATTCTTCAAAAAATTTGTTACAGCAACTTTGCAAATCAGGGCATGTTCCATAACAGTCTCATGATCAATATTTTGATAAGTAGGTAAAAAACTTGCCAATTCAAACCATCCACGATAAAGCTCTAAAGCTACCTCATTTATATTAGACTGGCGCAATGGGATGTGATTAAGTCCTTTGTTCAATTCATTCTGTAAAACTTTGCTTCTAATAATTCAAGTATCCATCGATACAACATGCCCAAAATTTTCCAAAATGAACTCTTTAAAACGTTTATTGTAGGTGCAAGTACAAGGTGGAATGTTGTCAACATCGAAATCACAGAAAACTTGAAAAGACTTATACCATTCATGCTTCAAATGTGGAAAGTAAGACCACATGATAAGCTCAAAAGTCTCATCAATATGACCAAAAATTTGAAGTAAGGTTTCAGCATATAGTTGTTTAACATCCTCTCAAAGCATCTGTTGTAATAACGTAAATGCAAAAAAAACTTCCCTCTGTCTCTTTTAACCACTAGTCGTTGTCTACTGGTACTGCTGACCTCCAATATTCTTGTTTCTTCTAAGTCCTCCTGCACATGGATCAATCACGGTAAAAGTTCATCTTTCAGATAGGAAGATCCTCCTTTCCACCACTGCTTTGCCCTCCTTTGTCTTTGTTTGGAAAATACTTTCTTTTCTTGTTATTGCCACTGCCTGATGTGATTAAGTCCTTTGTTCAATTCATTCTGTAAAACTTTGCTTCTAATAATTCCAGTATCCATCGATACAACATGCCCAAAAATTTCCAAAATGAACTCTTTAAAACGTTTATTGTAGGTGCAAGTACAAGGTGGAATGTTGTCAACATCGAAATCACAGAAAACTTGAAAAGACTTATACCATTCATGCTTCAAATGTGGAAAGTAAGACCAACCAAACATGATAAGCTCAAAAGTCTCATCAATATGACCAAAAATTTGAAGTAAGGTTTCAGCATATAGTTGTTTAACATCCTCTCAAAGCATCTGTTGTAATAGCGTAAATGCAAAAAAAACTTCCCTCTGTCTCTTTTAACCACTAGTCGTTGTCTACTGGTACTGCTGACCTCCAATATTCTTGTTTCTTCTAAGTCCTCCTGCACATGGATCAATCACGGTAAAAGTTCATCTTTCAGATAGGAAGATCCTCCTTTCCACCACTGCTTTGCCCTCCTTTGCCTTTGTTTGGAAAATATTTTCTTTTCTTGTTATTGCCACTGCCTGATATGCCAGAGCTTGGATTGTTCAGATTGAAGGAACCCATTTTTTTGCTAGTATTCTGGAAGTATTTGTCTTGCAAGGTAGAGAAGCTAGGTTTTCTCAAAAGACGTTCAATTTCTCAAACGTTTTTAGCATCGCCAAGCTGTGCAAGGAGTTTAGCAGTAGGGTTTATGAAAAGTTCAATGGCAGCATCAATCATGTATTGTCGGATATACAGAAAGACAATGTGGGACTTGGCAACCTCTTTAGCAGGTTTATGCAACCAAAGGAAGAAGGCATTAAGCTGATTTTGCAGAGACGCACCAAGAAAGAAAGTGGAAAGATGATTCATTATATACCAAATAGAGTGATCAAACCATATGATAGAAGAATTGTTTTTAAACTTATCACCACATCTGTGATTCTAGCTTGATGAAGGTTCATTCTCTTAAAGTCGGTGTCAAAATGGCCTCTAGTTCTATCCCAGGTCAGCTAGGTTGAACTAAAAACAAGTACGTCCAATCTTCCCAATCATTCATTTCATAGCTTAGCAATACGTTCTGCCCTTTTAACGAAGCCGTATCAGGGCAGACACCATACTGATCAGTGAAGGAGCAAAAAGAACGTATTAATTTCACATTATACTTTTTTATTACTTTAAAAAAAACATTACGCACAAGGTTTGTAAGTCATCATAAATACGTAAGTAAAGTCATGGTATCGAGTTAGGTCACCCACCATATTGGTGGTATTCTGTAAAGTATCATACTTGAATGAGAGTTGAAGTCATCTCTTGTGAACTATCCATCTTCGGCTACTTTAAACGAATCACCTACGTGCTAAAGCATTCACACCGCAAGTATTGATTTAAGTATAGAGTACTCTCGAAGCCAAACAGAATCATTATCAATAGTTAGCTACGTAGATTAATCGTATCTCTTTTCATTCTTTCGATAGCATTTCCCACCGTATACAGAAAATTAGTAATGACAATCACTATTACTCACGAGCATATTAGCACATCCCACCACCTTTTTTACTACATCATTATCCATAATCATAGCCATCATAATACTAGTTTATCAGAGATAGATCCCATCATATTCTTTATCAAACTTGTAGAGCAATAGTATGTAGCAATACTACGTACAATTTATAGCCAATCAAACATAGTAAGGGCATTCTTATCAACCATATTCATGCAATAGTTTCTAGTAATTCTAGAAATCAACTGGTAAGCCAGCGGTCCATCGCATTTTTGAAAGCATTACACATTGAAAAATGCAAGCAACATTTCTCATACAGCGAGCAACAGGTAGATCGCTATAGTTTAAGCATTAATACACAAAATACCAGCACTGGCCAGCGGCCAGATCCGCTACATAGAGGTCGCTAACCAGGATCAATCGCTTTTCAAAAATGTTGATAAATATATTCAACAACTGGTTTGTTGTCCAGTGATTTTCATAAGCCACAAAGGTTGAAAAAATACCTTAAAAGTTAACCACATTTGCCTGCTGGGACAGCGATTGCTTGTAGTATTATCCAATCCCAATATGCTAGTCGCACCTTGCTATTACACAACGGTAATCACAACATCTTCTGAGCATTCATCTTTAGCATGCATGCTTCCTTATCAGCGAGCAACCATTCAAAACGCTCTCACCTTTGTTCTTCCAATAGCATCCACGAACATTCTCTTCAATCACAAACACCGTACGGTATAGCAACACGAAAGCAAGAATGAGGGAGAGAGAGAAAGAGAGAGAGAGAGAGCAAGACAGCATGAGGGAAAGTGAATAGGGTTGTGTGAATTCCCTCTTTATAGAACCAGAGGACACTTAGGTGTACTAAGTGCAAATTGCTGCTCACCGTTAGATTGACTGTCCATAATGTGCATAGATCCTGGCCATTGAAAGATTTGCCACTTTCCCACCATTTTTTTAAAAAAAAAAAATATTTCTGTTAAGTGGGGTCTCTTATCATGGTAAGGCATTTTTTTGCCACCACTAGCGAATAAGGTTAGTATGCGACAACTACATTCCACAGAGGTTTGTGAAGCGAATAAAGTGATATATGTACGTAACATGGCCCATGAGAGAGAGAGAGAGAGAGATGTTATACAATAGAATACAAATATGTTGTAAGGTAGGGATCTGTTGTACAAAACTTTCTCTCTCTCCCTTTTACTAAATCATAAACACACGAGGTTTAGAGTTTCAGAAAAGGAAGAAGAAGTTCCTAAATCCTAAACACGCGAGGGTTTCTAAAAAGGGGGAGAGAGAGAGAGAGAGAGAGAGAGAGAGAGAGAGAGAGAGAGAGAGAGAGAGAGAGAGAGAGAGAGAGAGAGAGAGAGAGAGAGAGAGAGAGAGAGAGAGAGAGAGATGTTGTTGTACCAACCTACAAGACGATACCATACAAGCCTTTGGCTTAGGGTTTAGTGTTGGGAAAGAGAGATTTTGAAAAAGAGAGAGAGAGAGAGAGAGAGAGAGAGAGAGAGAGAGAGAGAGAGAGAGAGAGAGAGAGAGAGAGAGAGAGAGAGAGAGAGAGAGAGAGAGAGAGAGAGAGAGAGAGAGACCTGTACAGTATGGTACAAACTTGTTGTACAAATATGATGGATGGTATGAAACTTTTGTACAGATTTATTGTACAGACCTCTTGAGCCATTTGACACTCTCCCTCTCTCTTTCTCTTTCAAACTCTCTCTATAGACCCTAAACTCTACACATACTCTCTCTCTCTCTCTCTCTCTCTCTCTCTCTCTCTCTCTCTCTCTCTCTCTCTCTCTCTCTCTCTCTCTCTCTCTCTCTCTCTCTCTCTCTCTCTCTCTCTCTCTCTCTCTCTCTCTCTCTCTCTCTCTCTCTCTCTCTCTCTCTCTCTCTGAAACCCAATATAAGCATATCAGGAAAAGATTGTTAAAGAAAGATTAGAATCGCTTCTAAACTATGATCATTGATCTTATCGAACTTCCCATAGCTAACACAATTATTCTTGACAAGGCATGACTACCTTCGAGGCCATGGGGCAACTAATTTGAAGTTACCAAGTATATTTATTCAACTTTTGATCTTCATCATCAAAGCTATCAAGTGTATATTCCTAGGATATGATGATCGTGTGAATACACACACACACACACACACACAGACCCTCCATAAACACACACATGGCACACACACAACACATGCACATACACACACACACTCGCGCGCGCGCACACACACACACAAAGCCATTAGGGCACACACACACACACACACGCATGCACACGCGTGCGCATGTCCGCCATCGTCGCACGTTCGCCATTGCCCGTCATAGACGGGCAGGCACTCTTTACTAGTATATATATATATATATATATATATATATATATATATATATATATATATATATATATATATATATAGAGAGAGAGAGAGAGAGAGTGTGTGTAAGGGTTGTCGTCAAAAAATTAACCCTATGCCGCCAAAAATGTCACGCTTTGCGTGCGAAACATGTCACGCTTTTGCAAAGGAAAAACTAAAATGTCATGCTAAAAAAAAAATTTCACACACACACACAACTCTTTTTTTTTTTGACAAACACACATAGATTTGAATTTTCCCCCTTTCTAGAGATCTCTCTCTCTCTCTCTCTCTCTCTCTCTCTCTCTCTCTCTCTCTCTCTCTCTCTCTCTCTCTCTCTCTCTCTCTCTCTCTCTCTCTCTAGAAACCCTAAACATAGTCTTGGGATTCAAGGCCCATCGGATTCAGTAAAAAATGGTCAGAACTTTGGATGGGAGGTGTCCATAGGTTCGTTGGCTCGACACAAACCACTGGACCATATGAAGCTCAATTTCGACGTCGTTTGTCCGAAAACGCCCTTTCTATTGGGGGGAATGCCATTAAATGGGCTACTTTCCATCATCTCCAAGAAGTGGTCCAGTGTCGTTGAATGCAGATTTTTCAAACCATCTATTTCATCATGTGCTGCACGTTGAGACGAATTCACTGGACTAAACCGAGCTTTAAATGGTTCACTACCTCAGACGTGAGGTGTCCACAGGTTCGTGGGCTTGACATGAACCCACTGGACCATATGTAGCTCAATTTCGATGCCGTTTGTCCGGAAATGCCCTTTCTGTCGGGGCCACTAAATGGACTACTTTCTAACAGTCTCAATAATCGGTCCAGTGTCGTCGAATGGAGTCTATTTTTCAGACCATTTGTTTTGTCTTGTACAGCACGCCGAGATGAACCCACGTGACTAAACCGGGCTCCAAACAGTTCAATACTCACAACGAAACGTGTGTCTGAAATAGAAACTCTAAACGTAGTCTTGAGATTCTAGGCTCGTCGAGCCAAAAATTGGTCGGATTCAGTAAAAAACGGTCAGAACTTCGGACAAGAGGTGTTCAGAACTTCCTTCTAAATCATCAGCCGCCATCCAAATCATTGGTCGTCACCCAAATCGTCGGCCGCACATGCACACGCACACAAACACATCATGCACACAAATACACATACACATAGTGCGCACACTCACAAACACACGTAGACCCACACTCATATACCCATACACACAGACAACACACACACACACACCCTAAATCCTAACACACACACACACACACACCCAGCCTAAGCCTAAAACCTAAAGCCACAACCTAATCCTAATCCACAACCCACACACACACACACACACACACACACACGGGCACACATGCACGCACGCGTGCGAGCACACGTTCGGCATTGCCCGTCAATGACGGGCGCTCTTTACTAGTATATATATATATATATATATATATATATATATATATATATATAGGCACTACCCTTATTTGTTTCTTAGTGCATTATTGGTTTGGGTTTGTTATCGATTTAACTTAAGCTCAAAGAATGGAGTCCATAGCATATCATGATACTTGTTGTTTGGGCATATGTATGCTTCTCACCCTCAACTTTGGATCAATGTGTTCATGAAGTGATAGTATCCCTTGAGAATAGAAAGGGGTACAAATATAACTAAGAAAATTAATCCTTACTTGTATGCAATCGACTTTGATAGTGCAAATCATCATTATGACTTTCCCTTATTGACAAATGACAGAAGCTCACTTTTTTGAGGCGTACTATATTCTTTCGGATAATCCTTCTTGTCAAACTTTCATTTTGAAGACACAAAGTTGTGACATCATCAACGGGAAAGTTTCTCATGAACAACTTGATGGGCAATGAATGTGGTGCTCAACTTGTTGACTTACTTTCAATTGTAGTCAAAGGTCATTTTAATATTTGAATGAGACATTTTTTTATATATGTGAAGGGAGAGAGAGAGAGAGAGAGAGAGAGAGAGAGAGATGCATTGCTTACGGGATACACAGGCACCCCAACATTGATCTCTCATGGGAAGAGAACATGAGCACACCACATGACACCATGGATTTGTCTAGTTCAAATGGGAGAGTGCTAGTAAGATACAAGGCTCCACGACCTGCTATTGAGAATATAGTTGCCTTGATTAACTGACTACCTTGATGAAACAACTGCTCCATCGACTGCCTTGAAGAAACAATGCGTTGCTAACCTCATAAGATGGCAACAAAAATTCATTGGAAACACACTACCTCCTCTGGAAAGAGAGCGACTTGCTTCCATCGCACTTCTGTGAACTCATTTTTGCAATACATTCAAGTAATATCTTACACACTTGTCTAGAAATCGTGCTTTAATAGCTCTAATACAATAGACATGCAATGTTTTACTTTTACTCAGTCTCCTGCTTAATGCAGTTCTTGTTGGAAATACACAACAATGCTAACATGATGTTTTTTTATAAAGTTCTTTTGTTGTGGTAAAACCTAACACAATTTTCTAAAAATCATGTTCATATACTTCCATTACATCCAAAATATAGTAGAAACAAATATTCAATCTCTCATGTACGTGATACTCTTGCTACAATTACACAACAATGCTTCCATTGATAACATGATGTTTTCTATGATGTTTACTGCTCTTAACTATGGCAAAACCTAACATGCATGTTTGAAAATCATGATTATTTAATATATACAATAGAATTGCAATGTTTTCATTAACTCAATCTCATGTTTATTTGTGATTCTTGCTAGAAATACACCAATGCTTTCTTTCCTAATATCATGATGGTTCCTACTCTTACTGTGGTAAAATCTAACTAAGTACTCTTCAAGTCACTCTATAAGAATAGCTCTTTGATATATGTCTTTTTTTCACACTAGTAAGCTACAATGTACCTACCAAATTTCTTGTTTGTTGACACATTACAATCACAAATTTCTTAAGTAATGTATCCATTTGGTTTTCGTAATTCATATAAGCTTTGGACTATTTCGACTAAAACAAGAAGTTTGTGTCCCTAACAGATTACTCACCTCTTTGTAGCATTTTAACTCCTCAAAATCCTTTCAAAAAATAAATGGTGACTACACATGGCTTTATCTAGCATTGAAGGATTAACAAAAGCCTAGGTATGTACTCTAAACGTTTTTTTTTTCTATAAGCAAAATAGTGCTACTCTGAACATTTCTAAAACGCCATTTTGTAAAATACGTAGATAGTTCTTTTCCAACCTAGACAAAACGCTACCAGTCATTGTTCTTTGTACTTAATGTGTGCAAACCTCTTCACAAACCCTAAGATTAATTTCCATCTATCACAAAATGTTTACCTATGCTATTGTGCTAGTTTTATTAGTTTTGTCAAACAAAAAAAATAGTAGTATACCGATTTGAAGTCATACCAAAAACATTTTCCAAAAGTCACCATATTTTACTGGGACTTACAATCAAATCATTCTTTCTTAATATGAGACATGTACCCAAACCGCTACTTCAAAAGATTACTTCATTACTAGACATGGATAACAAACTTCATTACTCTCCATGTTGGTTATACTATAATGATTAAAGACTACTTTAATTATCACATGAGGTTTCACTCAGGAGTTTAAAAAGTGCAGTCTTGTTTGGAAAAGAGGCTCTCTCTCTCTCTCTCTCTCTCTCTCTCTCTCTCTCTCTCTCTCTCTCTCTCTCTCCACTCATCCCTGTCCTACAATATGCTGATACATAGTGATGATCTCCTCGACTAGTGCAGGATTGCAAAGACACTTGGGTAGACTCCACCTATTCAGAACCAAATGGTGTTGTTAACACCAAAAAGACTTAGGTTATGATCTGCAAAACTTCTAGGGCCTATATGCAATTGTATGTGGTTAGATGGCCAACCATTGGAGATGGTGTCCTCTATACATATATGGGAGTACTCTCTCTCTCTCTCTCTCTCTCTCTCTCTCTCTCTCTCTCTCTCTCTCTCTCTCTCTCTCTCTCTCTCTCTCTCTCTCTCTCAATACACTCATCTCTATCCTACTATATGCTGATACATTATATTGACCTCCTCGACTAGTGCAAGATTGCAAAGACACTTGGGTAGACTCCACTTATTCAAAACCAGATGGTGTTGTTAACACCAAAAAAAGACTTAGGTTATGATCTTCAAAACTTCTAGGGCCTATATGCAATTGTATGTGGTTACTCTAGATGGCCAACCATTGGAGGTGGTGTCCTCTTATACATATCTGGGAGTATTCTTCACTGGTCCTATCTTCAGTATGAGACATGAGGCTTCAACTAGGATGAAAAAGGGCCATGCAACAAAGGTTAGTCATGATCGCTTCTATGAGGATGCTAGCTCTCCAGGCTCCTCTTGAAACCTGCCGCCAATGAAAGAATGAATTCCTCCCACCCGTAGGCAAACCGATATACCTTTTAGAGATGGACATCAACATCTAGATCAATGAAAATGTACAACTTTGGGTCAATAAGATGTTATGGCAATTAGGAACTAAGCACACCTACACATGTCTACACATTGGCACATGACACTACTAGACAGCACCATTGTTTCACTATAATATCACATTTTTTTCTATTTAAATGATTTTTAGAGAGTAAAGAAGTTTGACAAGCCAATGCATCTCCAAGCAATTTGCTTTTCATATCTTTTTATTACTTGTTAGGGGTCACATATCCACTGTTACAAACAGTTATTTTTGTAGGGTTTTACATGATGAAAGTTTCAATCCTGTGACGTCTTTTATGGTTCAGTTCAAAACACTTTGATTCTTATTGTTACCTGATTAGCCCCATATCAATATTGTCCTCATGATGATATCCTTGAATAGTACCACACTCTCACAGGCAGACAGAAGTTTGACAAAGACTAGAAACAGCTGAAATTAAATAAAGTTCCAATAGATTCTGAAATGCAAAATGCTTATCCTAGTTGTTCCTATTTTCATTTTTAAGTCGAATGTTTATCCCTTTCAATTCTTCAAGGCACTGCAAGAACTATTTTTCTTGAAATCAGCAAACTGCTTAGATGTGTAACTAATTAATCAAAATATCTAAATTTCTTCTTTGATAGAAAATTTAACATCCATTTTATCTTAATAAATATGATGCATCGATGGACACTGATGATTATCTCAATTTTCCTACCTAACGTTCTCTCTACATCACTAAACTGCATGTATCTATGTATAAAGGCAAAAATTTCTTATAGCAACCTTTTACATAACTTTGAGTCTTAAGGGCACACTGGTACAGATTCACCAGGCATATCCAATTCCATGTTCGCAGGGGCAAAGTTTTCACTTATGGCACTTTCATGTGTATCTTCAATTACAAGATGATCAATGTTTGCTGCTTTAGTCCAAAGATCTTTGTACATGTTTGTGCCCCAGATAACTCGCCTTCCTGTCTCTTTGGAAAGATTTTCAATATCAGTCTCACTGATGCAGGATCTCAACTGTTCCTGTGCATCAACTGCAGCTCTTTGTAGAATACGCTCCTGAAGACCTTTCTTGAACATTCTTTCTTTCAAAGCACATTCTAAACGCTCTGCAGACAGTTTTGCTGATCCGTTTTCTGCATGTTCTGGGATTCCAAAAAACTCTTGGTATTCAGGCAACTCACCAGTCTGTTTTGATGTCATAGGATCGATGGGAAAGTGTAGATTCTTGATTTCATCGATGCTACTAACTGTACTAACTTGCATTTGCTCAGTTTCATGAATCCCAAAACTGTCAAAATTCATGAGGCATGGAGTTGCACTGGAAGGACAAACAGTCTCAAAATTTTGAGAAATATCTACAGCTTGGTTCTTAGCTTGTTGCTGGAAACAACTGTTATTTCTTATGATATCCATACAATCTTCATGGTAGCTCTTATCATTGCTGGAAGGTTCACCTGCAAGCTTTGTATACAATGGCATTGTCTTTTCATCTATGCCCAAAGCATTGGAATCTCTTTTGTTGCAGTATGCATCCTCTTCAACAGAAGCCAGCATATTCACGTCCTTCTCATTCCACCTTATGTCGAAGCACTTACCTTCAGAGGGTTCAATGTTATCTATTTGAAGAATTGACTCTTCCTCATTATCTGACTCTTCCTCATCATTTTCTGAAATGTTGACAATAGGCTCGTTCTGAATATTGTGTTCTCGCAGTTCCGTAACTTCACAAGCAGCTTCATCCTTGGCATTAGCTTTGGCCTTTTGCACCATATCCTGAAATGCTGCAGGGAACAGTAAAGAATGTCTTAGTAAACCAATGAACGCATCCTAGATTTGATTGAAGACATTTTTTTATATAAATCGTAACAAAACTTTACTGTCTGTGACGGAGCAACAAGTGATAGGTAGCTTACCTTGTCGATGTGCATCACGTTCAGCAGCTTCTTCTTGAAGTATCGTTTCTCGTTCATGCTTTTCAGCCTGTGGATATGTGAAGTGTCACATATAATCAATCCAGGAAAGGGTCAAATGAGTTCCACATACCTATTATACAGCTCTCTCCAAGGGCGGTTCTCCTTAAGAATACTTCATGATGATCTTTTACCTCTAAACCGCCAGCCATCCAGGCATGAGCAAGACGCTTTTCTTTATCAAATACTGGGGACTCATCCAGATATTTTAACTGGATTCACAACAAGCAACATCTGGAGAGTCAGTAATTGTTTTATCTTCCAGTCTCGAGTTGTCTGTAAAAGAAACTTGCAGAAATATCATTTTCTACTCGATCCCTCTTTATTAGCCCCCAAGATTACGCAAAGCATGGTACCCTTCGCTAAATTTTGAACGTAAGCCAGCATTCACAATCATGTCATACTTGTAGTTACTAACATTTGGATTGTTTACTTTTAGAATCAAGAAGGCAGCTAAGGTACATCATCTTTCACTACTTGTGCTCGTTCTGATATTTGCTCCTTAAGAACTCTTACTTGCTTCCATGGAGTCATTCTAATCCACTGCTTTATGAAGCACATAGTTGAAAAATCTTTCTGACAATAGTTCTATGCATATGATGAAGCAAAATAACCTCACTGAAGCACTTGGATAAAAACAATCAACATAAAATGCATCAAATGATCATGAGAGAAAAGTAGCTTATTAACATCAATATACTGCCAAAACAAGGGTACATGGTAAGCACTTTACCGTAGGCATCCTTGCAATAGTCGTCTTGCGGTAATAGCGAGTTGTGCTGACAATTGGGTTTCCTGATAATCTTAGTAAATTCAGCGGTAAAGAATGCATGATCTGTGGTACAGCAGATGTTCATATGCGTATGTGTCAAGATAGACTATTTGCCTATTCTGGTATATTGCAAGCAATTATTGAAAATAGATTTTTCTAGTCATTTATGCCATACAGGCTATTCCACAGGCATTCCAAGGCATTTCAGTTTAAGATAAATAACTTTCCAGTACTGACAAGCTCGCGGTGCCAAGGGGGCTAGTGTATTACAATGCATTGGCGTAGGCCCGTTTTGAACTTCATTTTGGTTTTGAGTTCCAAGTTTCTATCATAATTACAAATCTTAGTGTTGCAGATTCTCTTCATAACTAAGTAGAGATGCTCAAAGCCACACTTATCAGATTTATAATCATGTAAGCTATTCCTCACAAAAGCAAGACTTTGCCATATGGTAAAGAAAGAAAAATTAATACATTTGAAGTGTACAGGTTAATCCTCATAATTTAAATGGAAATGGCTAAGTTTAAAGCATGCTTCTGTAGCATACATCACGGGTACGTATGTGACGACATTCTGAAAGCATTCATCATGTATTAGAAAATTTAATGTGAGAAACATCGATTTATGTATTTTTTGTAAATAATCATCAAAAAAAGATTACAAAACTCCTTATCAGTAGACCATAGTAGCCCAGAATTGTGATTCTGGGAAAAAAAGTTCCCAGAGGAAAAAAAACAGATTTATATATTTTTTGCCCTAAACTAGACCTAAATAGGAATTAACTGGACCCAACTGTATCCAAAACATCTGGCAACCTTTAAAAATGCAATGCCCTTGATCAGAGCTTTAATGTGATACCCATATTGCCCACAAAAATCCAAAATAAAAAAGAAATTCTAAGAAATGCTCCCCCATTTCAGAAACCTGGTTCAGAAACGCATTTCTGAAATGGGGGTGCAACTATGAAGTAGACTTACTGGGCGTTAGAATAAACCTAAATATTGTTCTAATAAATTGAATTCAATTCCCCAAACAATGTGACACGCCAGGCATTCCATAATACTACCCAATTATCCCAAAACACAAAACACAATACAGCCATAGAACCCTGGCTGAACAAAAAACTGTCTTATAGTAAGCAAGGGGACTAGGATTTAAGGGGGAGAGAGAGAGAGAGAGAGAGAGAGAGAGAGAGAGAGAGAGAGAGAGAGAGAGAGAGAGAGAGAGATGTTAAAAAGCATATAAGACCAATTTAGTACATGTCAAGTGTGATAGTATATGTAGGAGCATAGAAACATGTCTCCAAAAAAGAAAGAGAGAGAGAGAGAGAGAGAGAGAGAGAGAGAGAGAGAGAGAGAGAGCGCTTAATTGATGTCTTTTTGGTGCCAGAAGGTACATAAGATATATATATATATCAGACATGAGGGTCCGGGCCGAAGTGCCCGCGTCCGCGTCCGCGTCCGACGCCCGGACCCGGACGCGTCCGACCCCTGGACACGTGGTCGGACGCGTCCTTTTTTTTTTAAATTTTTTTTTTTTAAGGCTGGACGCGTCCGGGGCCCAAAACGCGTCCAGGCCCCGGACGCGTTTTTTTTTTTTTTTTTTTTTAAAAAACAAAACCACGAGGGCCTGCGGACAGTCCGCAGAACCCGAGACAGAGAGAGGGCGGAAGAGGGCGGAAGAGGGAGAGAGTGGGAGAGACATAGAGAGAGAGATATATAGATGGTGTTTGTGTGTGTGTGTGTGTGTGTGTGTGTGTGTGTGTGTGTGTGACTTTTCTATTGTTGATTTGTGTGCATACAGTTGTGTGTGTGTGGTGATCTGTGTGTGAGAGAGAGAGAGGAAGAGACAGAGAGTGTGAGGGACGGAGAGAGAGAGGATTTGTGTGTGTGCACAATGTGTGTGTGTGAGTTTAGGATTTAGGTTTAAGGGTGCTTGGGTTTGGGGTTAAGGGTTTAGGGTGGGAGAGAGAGCTTGGATTTCCGTGCTTTTGTGTGTGTGTGCGTGAGAGAGAGAGAGAGAGATGGTTGCTCGTCCCATTTGGGATGAGGTGGAGGTGATGCCCGACAAAAAGTGGCATTGCCCTTTTTGTCGAAAGCAGTTCACAGGGAACGCCTCTCGGGTTCGAGCACATCTGGGGGGTCGCGAGTCCGATCCACGGGGGGACGCTACGGGATCGGCATTTGTATGGTCATCCCCACTGCGTGGACTCTATTTCTACTGGTGCACCCACTACCACTGCCCCTGCCACTGGTACACCCACCGCCCCCACCGTCGCATCTGCACCCGCCACCGCCGCTGCATCCGCACCCGCCCCCGCCACCGCCTCCGCCTCCGCCTCCGCCAGTACTCCCCATGGATCCACAGCCTCCACTGCTGCACCTACGCCTCTGCCATCACTGTCAGATCTGCACGGCCCGTCCACATCCTCCGCTTCTGCACTTGCACCTATGCCACCACCTCCAGATCCGCATCGTCCATCCGCATCCTCCCAGCCATCCACAGCACCAGACAAATGTCCATGCCGGGATCTTTCAGAGGGGCAGCACAGAGAGGCCACCAGGACCATAGCACAGATGTTCTATGACCTGAACCTCCCCTTTATCATGGCATCATCCCGCATCTTTCGAGAGGCTGTCTCGAAAGTTGCAGTCTGCGGGCCCGGCTACACACCACCCACAGCTGACGCACTACGAGGCCCTTTGCTCCAGGACCGGGTTGCATCAGTCAGAGAGAGACTGGCCGCACTACACGAGGCTTGGGATAGATACAGCTGTTCCATCATGGCTGATGGGTGGACTGATCGTCGCAGACGTCCACTCATCAACGTGATTGTTTCCAGTTGTTACGGTTCCATGTTCTTGCGCAGCATCGACGCCTCCGAGGCAGGAAGAGTGCATTCGGCCGAGTACATTTACGGCATCATTCGCACGGCGACAGAGGAGATCGGGCCACAGCGCGTTGTCCAGGTATAATATTCTTTCATTAGTTGCTTGCTCATTTGCTGCTTGATGTTGATACAATAGTTCTGCGTAGTTTTCGATTGATTGCAATGTGTTTCCGAGCTGTGAACTGATCGTGTGAACGTATCGCAAAAGGTTGTGACGGACAATGCGTCCAACTGCCACAGTATGGGGGAGCTTCTTATGGCAAACTACCCCTCCATTGTCTGGACTTCATGTGCCGTACACTCACTGGACCTCCTCCTGCATTCCATCGGGCGCCTGCCTTGGGTCAGTGACATTCTCACGAGGGCACTTGCGGTTGTGGACTTCGTCACACGCAAGCGCCGCATGACGGCCCTTTTCCGCACATTCAGCAGGTAAGCTGCCACTTATATTTTGGCTCGTTCAAGATGCTCCTTTTCTTTTGCTCGTTTCATGTGTGCCTCTCATTCCGTTTGTCAATGCAGGCTCGACTTGAAGAAGCCCGCTCGCACCCACTTCGCCTACCAGTTCATCATGCTTGAGCGGCTACACAAGCTCAAGGGTGAATTGCGGCACATGGCCACTTCGGCAGAGTTCACCGCCATGGACCTGTCCACGACCCCAGAGGGCTTGGCCTTCCACGAGATCCTCTTCATGGAGCCTTTCTGGGTGGATATGCAACAGTTGATGGACATCATGCGCCCCATCTACTCTGTTCTGAGGCTCGTTGATCGCGACGGGTGCACGATGGGCCTCATTTACGAGTTCATGGACCGCATAGGCGAGTCTCTCCAGCGTTCTGGGCTGGACCCTGCCAGGTATAACTTTTTTCCATCTCACCATCCTTACTTCCATTTCGCACTATGTTTCGTCTTGCTGCCGCAACACGATGGTATGTAACTGTTGCCTCCACGTGGTTTGGTCCACAGGTTGGAGCCTATCAGGCGCTTGTGGCAGCGGCGATGGGATAAGTTTCATCGGCCCATTCACAGTGTGGCCCACATACTGCATCCGCTGTTTCAGAGGAGAGGCAGTACGACGATGCAGAGCTGCGTGCGGACTGGTTCGCATACATCCGCCTCCTCAGCAGTGACACTGGGTTCCGCAGCAGGCTCGAGGTGTAGAGGCTCGGTTACAGGTAAACTCTTGATCTATCGTACGTTGTCGTTTGTTCAATTTCCCTGCGCGGGCTCAAGTGTACTCAAGCATATCATTGCTCAACTGCAGGCACTCTCTGGGGCTGTTCGGCGAGGACCTTGCACGTGTCCGAGAGAACAGGCTCTTGCCTGTATCATGGTGGGAGAGCTACGGCGCCGGACAGCCAAACCTAAGGACGCTCGCGCTCCGAGTCCTTTCACAGGTATGTTGTCTGATCTCATTCATCCAACCAGTTTTCGCATTTTCTCTACAAGGTCGGTACTCACTCGAGTTGTTGCCAATTAATGCAGGACTGTTCTGCTTGCGTGTGCGAGCGGAACTGGTCAGCGTTCAACCTTGTTCACACGAACAGGCGGAACCGTCTGAAGACGGAGCGGTGCAATGACCTGGTGTACTGCAACACCAACACCAGAGTGGTTCGACGCATCACAGAGAGCATGAGGGCAGGAGGCGCACACGCCCTACTGCTGCAGGTATATTTCGTTGCTCTGTCGTTTTGCTTTCGTATTGGTTTGAGACATTCAGTTTAATGCCCTCACGGTTGCTTCGGCTTTTCTCACGAATGATTGACTTGTGCAGGTCAATCCCAATGAGTGCCTGGTTGCAGTGGCAGATCATGAGCCAGAGCCAAAGGTTGATCCAGACGATGCCGCTCGGCGTGCTCTGTGGGGTGATCCCGAAGACGATGCAGATGCCGATGAGACCACCCCCCTCCCTGCTGACGTTCCATTGCCCTCCTCTGATGATGAGCCCACATATGATTCAGACGAGACGGTCGACCTTGCAGGGGATGGTCCACGTGCCCCACCCAATACTCCCGCATCACGCCCCCTTTCCGATGATGGCTGGTCAGAGTTTGCGAGGGAGACAGAGGCTGCTGCCCAGAGACAAGTAGCGCATAGACGACTCAGAGCATCACAGGTAGGCAGTTCTTCCTAGAGACCCCCCCGTGGCAGAGGGAGACCCCCAGGCAGGAGTGTACCACAGAGGGTTCCTTCCGGCAGACCCAAAGGCAGGCCAGCCAAGAGGGGACGCACTGATGATTTTTCTAGTCGTCTCTTGGCAGGCGTTGGCCCAGACTTAGAGGAGTCCCAGATTCCTCCAGACTCCCAGCCAGATTTTGTATTTGACACCCCTGCAGATGCATCTGGCACGCAGAGGGATGATTTTTTTAGCACGGACTTGTAGATACTGATACACATTTTAGCATCATGTACAGTGGCATCAGATGAGATGTATATATTTTTTTACAGTCTATTGGTGTCATGGCTAATTTATCGTGGTTGCTTACAAATGGTTAGCTCTTGAAATTTGAATGGTTTGCTCCGTGCAAGATGAGAGAGAGAGAGAGAGAGAGAGAGAGAGAGAGAGAGAGAGAGAGAGAGAGAGAGAGAGAGAGAGAGAGAGAGAGAGAGACAGAGACAGAGACAGAGACCAGCACATCTGCATCTCATTCATAACATATGCATCATGTTCAACCATTTAACATAACGTGCTAAACCCGACACCCCAACAAATGGCACAGTTAATATAACACCCTAAACCCTACCAAATCATCCTAAACCCACAACCCCACAGCCATAACCATCAAAACTAGCCACAAGCATAATCATCATAACCACATTCATAAACATCATCAACCCCACCCACGTCCTCATTGTGTCGTAGGCATTGCACCACAGGTATGTGCAGATTCAACATCAAAGCTGCACTTAAACCTGCGTAAAATGTATTAATGGTCCAGGAATACAGTCCACTGGTTCGTGGAGCGGGTACGTACCCAAGGGACCGAGCCTGGCTCGATTCGGGCATCATCCGGTCAAAATGGTCGTTTGACGGGCTAGAAACGCAATTAGGTCAGTCGAAATGGACTAGTTTTGTAGCTATCCGTCCGACGGTCCTGTTTCTCCAAACGGGATCCGTTTCAGGTGTCGTCCATTTCGGCCAGCGGACAACCTCGAACCTGTGGGAGCACACGGGACGAGGACCGGACGGACGGCAGGCCCAGTACATCCTTCCGAAGTTCAAGGTCAAAACAGGGCTTCGGGGACAC
This sequence comes from Diphasiastrum complanatum, assembly GCA_029204225.1. Classification (NCBI taxonomy): domain Eukaryota; kingdom Viridiplantae; phylum Streptophyta; class Lycopodiopsida; order Lycopodiales; family Lycopodiaceae; genus Diphasiastrum; species Diphasiastrum complanatum. The sequence goes on from CM055093.1 coordinate 52,094,423, forward strand.
TTTGCCGGGATGGGACTTGAAAACATTCGGAATTGACAGAATGGTCCAGGAATACAGTCCAACGATTCGTGATCCCGATACGATCTCAAGGGACCGAGCCTGGCTCGATTCGGGTGTCGTTCGGTCAAAATGGCCATTCAACGGGACAGAAATGCAATTAGGTCACGTGAAATGGACCAATTTTGTCGGTCTCTGTCCGACCGCCCAGTTTCTCCAAACTGGCTTCGTTTCGGGTGTCGTCCATTTCGGCCAACCGACGACCTCGCCAGGAACCTGTAGGAGCAGACAGGACGAGGAACGGACGGACGGCCAGCAGTGAATGAAACAATTTTGCATAAGTAATTAGTAGGTTGTTGAAGTTCATCCGGGGGGAAACCAATCACAGCATATAAGACAGAGTACTGTGTAGAATGCATCAATGGTCCGGGAACATAGTCCACAGGTTCGTGATCCCGATACGAACACAAGGGATCGAGTCTAGCTCGATTCGGGTATCGTTCGGTCAAAATTACCCTTCCACTAGAGAGAAGCGCAATTAGGTCAAGCGAAATGAACTAGTTTTGCAGCTCTCCGTCTGACGGTCCCGTTTCTCCAAACAAGATCCGATTCGGGTGCCGTCTGTTTCGGCCAGTGGACAACCTCGATATGAACCTGTGGGAACAAACAGGACGAGGAAACAACCGACAGTCGGCCCGCAACTTCCGTCCGAAGTTCGACGTTAAATAGGGATTCAGGGACACTTTGTCCGGTCGGAACCTGAAAACTGGGAGATGTTTCGGAGCCCCCGTGCAGGTACACAAAATTTCGACATCGTATTGTAGCGTGTTGAAGTAGTGCCATAACTAATTAGTAAGCTGTTGAAGTTCATCCGGGAAGAAACCGATCTCATCAACGGAGTCACAGTAGTCTATAGCTTGTCACAATAGTCTCTAGCTTGTCACTGCTCATTAGCCATGGTTGTTTAGTAATATCTCAGTTATGAGAGGCATGGCCCAGTGGTTAGGTCTGTTGCAAATTTTTTTGGTACCGTTTTCCTATTTTTTAACAGGAGGGGGCAGGTGGGTGTCAAACACCCTCTGATATTTAATTCCGGATGAAAAACAGGGGCCATAAATTACTTTTATTTTGCTTTTGGGATGGGGGACAATGTAGGCAGGTGCCTGTATTTTTTTATTTTTTTTTGAAAAAAAAAAATTTGCAAAAATACGGAGGCATCCGGACGCGGACACACCCCTGGCGCGTCCGTGTCCGCCACCCGCTTCCTTATGATATATATATATATATCTAAGGAAGCGGGACCCGAACACGAACGCGCGTTCGTGTTCGCGTCCGGACGCAGACGCGCCAGGGGTGCGTCCGCGTCCCCCCACCCCAGATGCGTCCGGTTTTTTTTTTAAAAATTTAAAAAAATAAGCCAGGGGTGCGTCCGGGGGTCTGGACGCTTCAGTTTTTTTTTTTTTTAAATCTTTTTAAATTCTTTTAATAGTTATCTAGTTTAAAAAATATTGGACACATCCGACGCCGCGTCCAGGGGTTGGACGCGTCCGAGTCCAGACGCCGGACGCGGACGCGGAATGCCCGCGTCCGGCCCGGACCCTCATGGTTGATATATATATATATATATATATATATATATATATATATATATATATATATATCATAGTACCTCGTGGTACCGCTGGTATGGTACCGTCGGTACCATATCAGTGGTACCGCCGATGGGTACCGCCCTGGGATCCGCGGTACCAGGGTGGTACCATTTTTAATATTTTTTTATTTTTTAACATATTTTTAATAAAAAAATTTTGCATATTAACTACCAAAAAAGGACAAAAAAAAGTAAAAAAAAGGGGGTTCTGGGTGTAAAAAAAGAGGGTACAGTACATGATGCAGGGGACTGTTGCAGTGGCACATGGGCACTGCGAGTGAGCAGACCGAAGGGCCAATGGGAGACCAACACAGGGGGGTAGCATCACATGGGGGCAAGTACAGAGGCACATGGGCATTGTGGGTGAGCAGACCATGGGCCCAATGGGAGACCAACACAGGGGGGAGCATCACATGGGGGCAGGTACAGAGGCACATGGAGGGATGATGGGGATCCACATGGCCGATCAGGCTATGGGGATAAATAGGCACTCACAATGCCATTGTGGTCGGCATTTTCAGAGGCTGTGAGAGGGCTAGTGATAGACAGTGAGAGAGCAAGCGAGAGCCGGTGACAGGCTGTCAGAGGCTGTTTGAGTGCCAGGGTGCTGTGAGAGGGTGTTCGAGGAGCAGGGTGCTGTGAGGAGAAGGTCGATCAAGATGGCAGAGCGCATACCACCGAAGCCCGAGGGAGAAGCCAGGAGGAAGCTCGAGGAAGATATCCGAAGGCACAACGAGAGGCATCGGAAGCAAGAGGCAGATATCCGAGAGATGCTGCGACAGACTCGACAGAGAAATCCGGGAACCGCAGTGGCAACTGGCGCGATGGGACGGGATCCACCGGAATCTGAGCAGATGGGGGTGCGTGAGGCATAACTGTTTGAGGGGCAAAGGGACCGGAGGAGGATGCACTCCCTCTCCTCGTGCGTGCCAGCCAAGCAGGCAGCAACTCTGGGTTAGCCACATAAGGAGCGGTGCAAAATTGGAGAATGCCCTCCGAAATGGTGTTCTCCCCTGCCACGAGCCGCGGCTCGTAGGTGTCCAGTAGTCGTTGCCTGTCGGGGACGGTCATGCTGCCACAAGGGGCAGCATTCAAGGTGGCACCATTTTTGGCGCGTGCACCGAGCAGATGGCCTTTAAGGCGAGTGAGGGATGCAGCAAACTCGACGAGACAGTATCGGCAGCGCACGATCTTCTGACCGGTCTTGTTGGCCTTGTCGGCAACCCCGGGGGAGGGAGGAAGGGACAGGTACACCGTCACATAGGCACTATGGGGGAGCAGACCACGTACCCAATTGGAGTACAGCACGTGGGGGAGCAACACATGGGGGCAGGTAAAGTAGCACATGGGCACTGTGGGGGAGCAGGCCATGGGGCCAATGGGAGTGCAGCACGTGGGAGAGCAACAAATGGGGGCTGGTACAACGGCACCTGGAGGGATCATCAACAACTGCACATGGGGGAACAGGCTGTGGTGTTAAATAGGCACTCACGAGGCTATGAGAGAGCTAGTGAGAGGCTGTGAGAGCCGTTGTGAGAGGCTGTGAGAGAGCCAGTGAGAGCCATTGAGAGGCTGTGAGAGGCTGTGAGAGCTAGTTTGAGAAACAGGGTGTCGTGAGATGGTGGAGCGCATACCACCAAAGCCTGAGGGCGAAGCCAGGAGGAAGCTCGAGGAAGATGTCCGAAGGCACAACGAAAGGCATCAGAAGCAAGAGGCAAACATTGCAGAGATGCTGCGACAGACTCGGCAGAGACACCTAGAGCTGCAGATCCCCGCCCCCGCAGTGGCCCCTGCCCCCGCTGTCGAGCTGGATTTGAATGAACAGATTGGAATGAACTTCACACGACGGCAGCTCATCATGGTCAGGGAAAGGGTGGCCCACCGTCGGGCTAACCAAGAGGCAGATCGGACTAACCGGGAGGCAAAGCGAGAGAACAATGCACCTGACGAGGGCGAAGAGTCAGTGGAGGATCCGTATGAATGTTTAGAATAGATAGGATCCAGCCGTATGTGGCTATGTTGTTATGTAGTTTTCGGCAGCAGATGAGACAGCATTTAGTGTTTAACACAGTGTAAAGAACAGCCCCAGCCGTATATGGTGGGATACGTATTGTTATTTTGATACAATTGTTAAATTAATGTTCAGTGTGTTTTTTGTGCAACGCGTCCCTAGGAAATTGCAATGTAATACATGTGTTTATGAAATGCTATCAAGGGAGGTGTATTTCTGTGAAGTGCATCTGCTATCAATCTCTGCAGTTGAAACTAATTGAAAATACGATTCAAACACGCACATACCATTCGAAATAAAATTGAAAACAGAGCATCACATTTACAAATTGTCAAATACACAATGTGCAGAAAATAAAGTACGTCCAAAACTGGATATAATATGTAAAATTGTCTGAATACAGTGTTCGACCATCTGGCCGCCAAACATGGAACCATGATATCAAATTGCTAAAAATAAAATAACAGAGCTACAATCAATGCTCTGACTCTGACAGTGCAACTATAAGGGAAGCTCCCTAAGATCTTGCTTACAAGACAATACACAATGGAAAACACACTATGGAGCAACCACCCAACCAAGTAGAAGCAACCAATCAACTCTAGAAGCTTCACCCCCAAGCCAAGGAATAAGAAGCATGAATGTAGAGTGAAACCCTGGCAATGAATCAATGATCACAATAAGGAGTAGGGCGAGTTTGGCCTCAATATATAGAGCCAAAAGCAACCTGGGCACAACACTATTACAACAAAGCAGCGTGTGCGTTTATTTTTATCAGAGATCTCACAAATCTTTGCATCAATGAAGCATAAAATGACGATACATAAAGCAATGTAACAATCTCAACCTTTCTTGTATGTTTACCTTCCTACCAACAAGAGTCACCTTCTTGTACCAATCTTAGGCCCAAAATTCAACATGATTGTGCTACAATTATGCATAACCAGCTGATTCGCCTCCTTTCTAATCTTCACTAGGAGTTTAGCCAAGGGTAGCAGTTCTTTTAGAGTCAAGACTTGGAGTTGAGGGGATTTTATTATTGATATAATGTGATCTATTGCTCTTTGATTGACCGTCACATCCATTCAGACCCTAGATCTGCTCATAAATTTATCAATTAGAAAGAACTTCTTGCAATTGAGAAAAACATATAACACTGCACTACAATCTTAGAATAGATTTAAAATATCCTCAGGAACAATGACAATTTCAACAAGGTCAAACATGTGACTGTCACTCTAGCCCAGAATATTGAAGTACTAGACAATTACAGATATCAAACATACTAGTCATCAAAAACTGCTATGACCGACCCATCACAAGAGCTACCAAAGCTTGTCAAGACATGGAATAAATCCCAAACCAATTAGTGATAGATTAACAGATACACAAACATACTTTGTTTTTAACTCTCATCAATTGATGAAATATTGACTAACCTGTAAGGCTTCTTCATTGTCGATCTTGTTCTTTGATATATCCAATGATTGCAAGCTCTTGCATTCCTGAAGGACTACAGAAAAACATATTAGATATTGCCATCATGAACAAACACTACTTGTTCTGCAGCATTCAATGTTATGACAACATGAAATTTAAAACCATGAGGCATGAGAAAATAGAGCCAAATGTTAAAAACATATCAACACATTTTCTTGTCTCTAGTAGGCTATGCTACAACACGACATCAAGATTTTAAGTCTTCTGACAACTCACTAGAAGGTGAAGCACATTCTCCTTTTTCCGGATACGATTGCCAGAGATGCTCAATTGACGTAAAGAGGGACAACACGATAATCCCTGTATTATCTTGATCTGGTAGAGAACCCAAAATTGTTATGCTAGTAAGGAAATTCTCATGTATGCAATTGAATTCCCCAAACATGATCAAAAAGAAAGACATTAATTTTTTTTTGCTGATCTCTCATGATTACCGTTGAAAACATGATAGATGTCCACATAACAAACTTGTGTCAGCACACTATAAATAACATCATATGACCATTAGAAAAAGAAGTACAAAAGTACAAAGGCCCCTCCACATATACCTGATTATCTGAAAGGTCAAGTGTTTCCAGAAATTTGAGATTTTCCAACCCCTCGACATGCTCTACCAGATTCTGTAAGATATTGAAGACAAATTACTCTATCACAAATATATGTCACGATCAGAGAAAGGTGGAGCCAACTATGAGTTTTCCAACTTCTTGACATGCTCTACCAGATTCAGTAAAATACTGAAGATAAATTACGCTCTATCACATATATATGTCATGAGTAGCAAAAGGTGGATGTTCTCAATCAGCCAACAATAAGTTTTTTAGAAGCAGACTGAAAGCATTACTTGTCATTCCCTGCATGAGTTAATAATCATACAGATCTCTTCCAAAAAGCACAGTATCTACGTTGGAGATATTGATTCAGCATCTCAAACATATATGCAAGCAAATGCTAGCACCGTCAAAAACTAAGGCTATGTAAGTTTGAGCCCTGCTCAGTTTGTAGGGTTGCTGCTAATCAAGTCAAGAAAAAAGGTTTAGGACCTGATTTAAGTAAAGACATCGAAGTTCCACCAAAGCTTCCAGCCCTTCAATTTTGGATATAGCTGCAATTCACATAAGAATAAACACCATCAAAACCATATTAACAGCAAATGACGAGCCAACATGTTAATACATAATGCTTACTTGGCATTAACTTTACCAACAACAAAAAACCTTCAAGAGCTCATGGACCAGGAGCAGAGACGTTTTCAAACCCACAATGCATGCTGGAACAAAAGGCTTATTGGGGCTTATCAGAGGTTGGAAGTGAGTTTGTGACAGCGGGAAGTGGCCTGCCAAAGAATAGGTATGCAGAACTTAAAAAAAAAGAGGCAACAACTTAGCTATCTCTTACCTAACTAAGCATCATTTCAGCGTAAGGCCCGAGGTCCACGGGCCTTCCACTGCATAATGGCAAAGTGTGAGGTTTTTTCAATCAAAAATTATTCATTGACATGCACAATTTGTCCCTGAATTCAAAGTATTCATTTACATGCACATGTCGTCTTTGAAAATGCAACCAGACTACAAAGAGAAACCACACAATTAGACCTATGGGGGAGGGGTAAGTGAAGCAAAAAGAAAACTCCTTAGTAAAGGGGTGGTTCTGAGCAAAAGGCCTTTTGGTTTATGTTGATGGAGGGATACAGTATCAAACCCATGTTTGAAAGTCAAGGGCCATATTGCTTGCCCTAGTACCCATTGGCAATCTCTTAGCAGAATGAAGGAGTACTGTGGTGAATTTATGAAAGATTCTGTTTAGGAAAGGAGTTCCTTCACTCAAAACGGGTGGGAGGAGAGAATAACTTTGTGAAAGGGCACTAAAAACTTTATTTGAAAGATTTCATGGTAATCTTATAGCTCGTTTTGCCTCAAGAATTTTACTTGGGTCTTTAGGACAGCTTTAAAACTCTAATTTCAAGGACTGTCGCACTTTATGAAAAGTGCAAAACAAAAAAATAGAGATTTAGTTTGGCATGCTAAACAGTTTTGTATTTGACAAGTGACTTAACCATTATGCAAAGGACATTATTGTCCAAGTGGAGACTTGTGAATCTACAAGGTTGGGAGGCACTACAAATCAATCAATCACCGGTCTATGAGGAGCCTAGATTCAGGATTATTACATGGTCAAAGATTCATATGGGGCCAGCTCCGCGTATCACAACAGCTTGAGATTGAGACTGGACACTTCCAGGGTACCCCGCAAGAGGAGAGAATTTGCCAACTATGTTCCTTATTGGAGATTTAGTATGAGAATCACTTCTTATTCGGATGCCCAGTCTATTATGAGATCAGATGGAGATTCCAATTATGCACCAATCACACTCAAATCTATTACAGCATATGAGGATCCACGTTGTGTTGCACTCATGATCAAGGAGATGCTTCTATTACGACAGGATTTATGTCAGCTAGTTCAGATAAGTCACTTTGATGAGCTCCAGACAACATCCTTCTTCTCACATAGGAGATCACGGATTGATCTAGCTCGGATGACAATGGTGACAACTATGGTGCCTTGCGACATAGAGACCAGAGACAGTGTACTAGAGAGAGACCTTGGTTTTTTATGGCATGGTTCTAACAATGATGTCCCTCTATGGAGAGTATTGGGATGTTTTTGGGGTAACAACGGTACGATCATGAGCATTATTGGGGTGAAGCAGGGATATTCCCTCTCACCTACAATTTTTGGACTATATATTGACAAGCTAGAGAGGGTTATTGAGCAATGTGGTGGTTCTGGATGCAAACTTGGAGACATCTTGATCGCCATTCTTCTTTATGTAGATGATGTGGTCCTAGTTTCACCTAGCAGGGAGGGCCTATGGCGGCAGCTTGATTGCCTTCATGACTTTTGTTCCAGATGGGGCCTAGGGGTTAACTATTGGGAAGACCAAAGTGATGGTCTTCAACACGTCCAAGAGCTTTATGCCAAGACAGAATCTCCTTTTTGACAGTCAACCATTGGAAATTGTTTCATCTTACACTTACTTACGCATACTCTTTAATGGTCCTATATTTAGTATGAGGAACCACACTATGTTGCACTCATAGTACAAGGGATGCTTTTACTATGACGAGTTTTCCATCCTTCGCATCAAAGTATTCCAGACACCCAACTTCATATCACCTGTTTTTTCTCCAGGCGGTGTCCACAACCAAATCCGGATTCATAGGATAATGAGCGTGATGATGACAAACCTTCCCATAGAGCTTAGAGACTGTGCACATCCCAGCGATACCTTACAACCAGACCTACTCGTCCTACCATGAGGAGAGGTCCCTCTCACATTCGACATCGGCAACATCTCCCAGCTTTACTCCTACTGCAACTCGTATTATATCCTTCTTCAGTAGCACAGCAGCAGCAGCAATCTCATCACCATTTCCAGGACATGATATAAGGCTTTTTTACCATCACACATAAATATATCATTTCATACCTATGTTGTTTCTTTATCACTACTTTATGTACTTATATTTAGACTACATGCATTTTCTTTATAGTTTTAGAGACGTTTCCATACATTCCTACTTGCCCCACACACTTTGTATGTACTTATCTGTTTTACATGCCTTCTGGCATGGAAAAGACGTAAAGCTTTCCTTCTATCTCTCTCCCTCCCTCCACAAGAGGGAGGCCATAATTTTCTATCCAGCCTTTCTCCTCTTTCAGGTCATCACAACATACTACACAAAATACTTTAAGTTGAACGTTGACATTTCATATGAAGTCCTATATGTAAACTTTGTTAGATATCATAAAGCATTTTTGGGTGATAAATTTTCAAAATCTTGATGCAATTCTTGTTGAGAACAAAGAGCTTAAGTGAGCCAATCAAGATAATCTATGTTATAACCTTGTTCATAAGGCACAATAGAATGCAATCAACAAAAAGAATTGAGAAAGCAATGATGCACAAGCTCTTACAAACATTTTCTTATATATCCTACCATTGCATTCAAGGTAGATTGTTCGTAAACCGAAATATTGCTCAAGATTTTTTATCTTCACAATGCCCTACAGGTCAAACACCAGATTGTTTCTCAAAAATAAGATCGCATTGATCCATCCTAGTATTCCTTTGATGATGTTGTTTTTTTAAATTGAAATACAAGACAAAGGACGCAGGGTCGAATGCGTCCATTTTATTTTTTATTTTTAGTTTTTAAGCCTAAATACACTAAAAAAAATTAAAAAATTAAAAAAAAAACAAGCGGACACGTCCGGACCCCCAGACGCACCCCTGGCGCGTCCGCGTCCACCATCCGCTTCCTTAGGTTCATATTAATAATAAGCAATGAAAGACGCAACAAAACTTGTAAGCCAATCTTCATCTCTCAATATTCCTAGATTTTAAAGACCTAATCCCCAAGCTAAATCATGTGTTGTGTGTGTGCATGCGCACATATATGTGTGTGCATGCACGCGCACACGCGTGCATGCATCTACATGTGTTGTACAACATTACATAGGTAAATAGGGCATTTTGTGCCAACCTTCTGATGGAGATGGAAAACCTCGTTCAACTCTGGACAGCTTGAATATCTAATTTGCAAATGGAACAAACCATAGATGTGTTAGACAATGTGAAATGTCTAATGTGCAAAGATCTGAAGTGATTTGAAATTGATGATAAACTCGTGATGATCATTAATAAGCACATACGATTAGGCTAATTGTGATTAGATAAGATGGCAAACATAGGCTTTTTATCCACTATCTCTTATTTATCCATCACCCATTTCATAGATATTAATCATAGCAATGCAATCCAAGGAAAAGTCGGTGCTTCAAGAGTACAATTTAAAAAGTAACAAGCAAGAAAAATACTTGATTAGGGGTATTTAACTAGGACAAAAAAAAACTCAACTACTCATTTCAAGAGTACAATCTAAGAAGTGACAAGCAAGAAAACTACTTGAATATGGCTAATCAACTAACAAAATAAACTTGTGTAAACCTTTGTTTATAAAGCTCTAAAAAATTTCAAATTATCAATTAAATTAAATCTTGAATTTTTGAAAGTGTAATTCTTATGGTTTCAAACCAGCTTAGATGCTCTTCGGTATTCTAAATTCCTCAATCTGACTAATAAAAATTTAACTATAAACTATACAAAATGTATAATTTTATTAAATGATTCTATTGTTGCATGGCAAACTCATTAGCCAATATTGGCCTACAAGTATTTATTATAGAGGCACAAGGACTCAAAACGAGTCAATTGGAATAACTCCTAAAGCTAAAAATTGAATAGCCCATGTGTCATGTCCTGTAAATCATGTGGACACGCTCTTGCCTTAAGGACCATAGATGTTGTGGAGATTGATGATAGAAGTAGAAGGAACTTCAAGTGTAAGTTACTACAAATGAAAAGGATAAGATATCGAGGAAACTTATCATTTCAATTTGCAGCCCAAAGATGGTGGAGAATGATAGAGAAGGATAACTTGGTGCAAGCTATGCAAGAAGCATTTAGACAAATATCTACTTGAAATTGGCCACGGGATTTGTTTATTGAATAATGAATTCATCAAGTGCCATGTTTTCTAGCAGTCTACACATCAAACACCCCATCGTTGACATACTCAAAGATCTATTTTCAGCAAGAATCTGATTACTTTTGTAAATATTTGGAGGATTTGTTGGCTGGAATTTCAGATGTAATCAGAGATCCATTCCATTTTCAAAGGATATAACTTTTATTTTGCAACTTCTTGGATGCTTATTGTTAGATTTTTTCAGTACTCTACTTTTCTCACCCCATATTTCTAGCACCCAGTTCGATTGAGATTAATGCCCTACTTATTGTAGGAGTTCAGCATTTGCTTTTCAAATTTTTGGAGGTTTATTGGCTAGAATTTTTTTTCGCCTGCCTCCTTTTCAACGATGCACACTTCAGTGCACATCTTTTGCCTACTATTAGTGAGCAATAGGACCATTTGTTACGGCTGGTTGCATGCTGAATTTTCATTCTTTAGACTATTTATCCATTTTCCGAAGAGCTATTGGCAGATCTTCATTATTTTCAACAGCTTTTTTGCATCTATCCTAAGGTTTTCATGGTTGGAACTTGTAATACGCATTCCAAAATTTAGAAATATGGTTATCCAAAACACAAGATATAGATACATACATATATATCTTAATTGCAGCAGAACACGTTCCGGGGGGGTTTGCATTCCGGAACGCTTAATTTTTTTTAACTATATATGTAATTATATAGATAGATCTATATATATAAAGATATTTTAGAGAGAGTGTAAGGGTTGCCGTAAAAAATGTAACTCTGTGCCGTCAAAAGTGTGATGCTCCGCCCGCAAAAAATGTCATTGATTCGCAAAGGAAAAAAGCTAAAAAACGTCGTTTGAAAAGAAATGGTACAAAAAACAACATATACAAGCCTTTTTTTTTTAGACACACAGATTTCAAATTTTTCCCCCAACCCACAGCGCTCTCTCTCTCTCTCTCTCTCTCTCTCTCAGTGTGGCGGGGCTGGCTGTAAACTTAGAGTGAGTCATCTCACAGTGTGGCGGGGCTAGCTGTAAACTTGGCACCATTCTGATTGCCATTCTCCTTTATGCAGATGTAGTACTAGAATCCCTGACCAGAGAGGGATTGCAGAGACATTGTTTACAGGGGTTTTGTACCAGATGGGGATTGGGGGTGAACACTGCGAAGACCAAGGTTATGATCTTCAACACTTTTCAAGCCTTCGATGCTCGCGGTAAGTGTAGACTTTTTGATACTATTGTCACCCCCACAGCCTTGTATGCAGCAGAGACATGGTGTACCGGCCTCCCTTCATCACACTGGGCCAGCATTTCACGATTGCAGACCACCATGTTAGCTCGTATGATTCGAGCGAAGCCCTCGGTTCCACACGAGATCCTTCTTGCAGAGTTTGCCATTCCACCCATTCAGATAGATGCCGCGTTCCAGCTTATCGCATATATTCAGAGAGTCCAGGCTCTGCCCGATGCCGATATGAGATATACACAGACAGCACTTGTTTCCTTACATGACCAGGGCTATCGACTGTCGTGGTTCTCCTAGGCATCCCACTTCCTCATTGAGTCATTTGGTAAGGGAGATACCATTGTCTGTTTCGTGACACACCTATCACCTTACAATCACTCATAGCTTATGAGGACTCTCGATGTGCTGCACTCATGATACGAGAGATGTTTATACTGCGACAAGATTTGTATCAGACAGCCCAACAGAGTCATGTTTCTCAGCCTCAAATCACTTCTTTCTTCTCCAGGAGGAGAGGACGAGTATTTGATGACGATGATGATGATGATGATGACTTACTTACCCACAGAGATCGAAGACAGTGTCTCACACATACTCATGTTGCAACACAAGCTACTGGACCTCTTCATCCTCCCAGACGACGTCAGCAGGACAGGACCGGATGATAGAGTCGTACCTCACTCATGACTTTTAGCAGTATACATGCTCCCACATGTTTCTTATATCGTCACATCTATTTCAGTTCATAGCTTTAGCTTTAGATTTGCTATTTCTGTTACTGTTTTGGAGACGTTTCATACGTCCCATGGTTAACACATACTTGACATGTACATTTACTAGTCTTATATGCCTTTTGGCATGGAAAAGACATTAATAAAGCTTTCTTTCTTTCTCTCTCTCTCTCTCTCTCTCTCTCTCTCTCTCTCTCTCTCTCTCTCTCTCTCTCTCTCTCTCTCTCTCTCTCTCTCTCTGGATCGCGAGCACTCTCTGGATCGCGAGCAGGTGGAAGGTGGGTCCCTCTCTCTCTCGATTGCGAGCAATGCTAAGCCAATGAGCCTACCAATGCCCTCGGAAGCGCTCATTCCCTATTTTGCTTTAGTGTTATCCTTTGTAGTTTGTAACATGTCAATTATCTGAAATCTCATTATCTCCCTTGAATTGTAGGATATAAGTAAATGTCATGTCAGAATTTGAGGGTCGTGCATCATTTGGTACAAGCAGGCTAATAGTGGTCATGACCTGTGGGTGTCTTTTTTGGTGTAAGATCAGAAACCATCTGATTTTGGCTAATGTAAGGATTGCAGTGATGTCAAGTCTTGATTCAGTGGATATTGTATTCAAGTGTCTGTCAAAAGGTGCGGTAGATTTCCTTGTGAAGCCCGTCCGCAAAAATGAGCTTAAGAACTTATGGCAACATGTTTGAAGTGCCATAGCGTGAGTTTCTGGTGCTTGGTCACTTCTCTCCACTTCCAGCTAAATGTTTCTATGACCTTTGTCTGCCCATGTCGTGCTGGCATCATTGTCAAAGTTTTGAAATTCTAACAAAAACTTTAGCTATTTGACATTTTTGATGTATCCACTTGACAGTCTACTGGTAGTGGAAGTGGCGGTGGGAATCAGACAGGGAAAGTGGCAGGTTTGAAAAACATGAACGACATAGCAAAGAATAGTGGTAGTAATGATAATGACAACAGTAGTTTGAATCCTGGTGGTGGCAGTGACAATGGGAGCGGTACACAAGTAGGTGGTTTTGTAAAGCGAGCTTGCTTTTTGATAATGGGACTATTTAGATTTGGCAAGAGATAGCTTTCAGCTTTTCATCTTCATATTGATGAGGCAACTTTCTTCTGCAGAGACTAGACACTCACGAAAGAGCCAGCAAAGTGAATAGAAGTTTTGAAATAGTAGTAATTAGTTCTCGAAAGCCTAATTATTGAGCTGCATAAAGAACTTTTGGAGAAAAAAAGTAGAAGTCGAGAGCCCTTTGGTTGGGATGTTGCTCGGCGTCCTCTTGGAGCTCATACACATGCTGAGGTCATAAAATTTCAGGCACGCTTCCAAAAGATAGAAGAAGATCATCTATAGATGCTATGAGGGGCCAGACTACAATTCAAGCCAAATTTCCAGGTGAGGCTTACATAATGGCTTCAAGTTTATAGCTGATCTTTATTACCCATTCCTGGTGTTCTGAGCTGATTTATCATATCTCTGCCTTTCCATTGCCTTGAATGTTGACAATGCCAATTTACATAAGCTGTTTGCCGTGCTATTCCCTACAGATCATGTTTTGGGCAACAACTTAGGAATCACTGCATCAAGGGCTGGTGTGCTGGAATTTCAGGTGATAAACAATGGCCACTTGAAGGATGCCAATCGAGCATTGCAAGAAGTTACGTTCTCAGAAGATGTTGAACAGAATGAATGGTTAGATGAGGAAGGGATGCGAGATAGGGCTGCTGCTGCTGGCTTGGAAGCTGGGACTGCAGCCATCAACTTGCTTGGAAATATCGCTTGCAGATATCTGAGCAAAGAAAACCAGCGTTGTAGCAGCGATGGGGACAATTTGGATAGAAGCGCCAGTAACTGTCCTACAAAAGATAATGCTTCTGGTTCTATCTCATTGCCAACATTAGAGCTATCATTGAAAAGGTCTCATGCAGCAGAGGAAGAGGGCAAAGTGGAAGATAGAGATATTCTACGACAATCTGGTCCCTCCGCTTTTTTCAAGGCAAGGCTCTGTTCTCCCTTTGTAGTTCTACCAGTTTTTCAAAAAGAAATGTATGCATGAAAAGCTATCTCTTCAACCATTGTTGGCTCTGTTTTCTTGCCAATCTCTGATAGATCCGAAGGAGGTTAAAATTTGTGAAGTTGGGGTATTGTATTCCGAGTCTGAAGGATGCTCCTGCTGAACATTTTTGTATTTTGTGTGAAGTTGCACTATATATTCTTAAATGTTTACTTATGGCATGCAAAGAAACATTTGTTTTGCAAAGCTGGCTGGCTTAAGCGTTATCGTCAATATTCGAATACTTATGCTAAGATTATGTTCGGTGAAGCCAGGAAATGACATATCTAAGAGCTTATGTGTCTTTTATGTGTCTAGGTTTTACGATCAATATATCGGACCAATGAATCTTCCTTCTGAAGCAACCTACTACTGCAAACTTCCAGCAATCTGAATTTTTCCCAATGTTGAGCTTGGCAAAGAAGGATTTTCCAACCCTAGATTTTTCGACCCCAAGTAAAATCCGACCCTTTGTATATTTTCGACCCTTTGTACTGTCAACTCAGAAATCCAACCCTTTGTATATTTTCCGACCCAGGTAAAATCTGACCCTTTGTATATTTTTGACCCTTTGTACTGTCAACCTAGAAATCCAACCCTTTGTATATTTTCGACCCTTTGTACTGTCAACTCAGAAATCCGACGCTTTGTATATTTTTCGACTTAGTATATTTTTTGACCATTTGTATATTTCGACCCTTTGTAAATTTTCAACCCTTTGTACTATCAACTCAGAAATCCGACCCTTTGTATATTTTTCGACCCAGAGTAAAATCCGACCCTTTGTATATTTTCGACCCTTTATACTGTCAACTCATAAATCCGAATTTCTGACCGACAGTATCGGATTTTACAATAGGTCGGATTTCTGATCGACATTCTCGGATTTTACAATTGGTCGGATTTTACAATGGGTCGGATTTCTGACCAACAGTATTGGATTTTACAATTGTTCGGATTTTTTACACTGAGTCAAATTAGCTTTCCCACCCTACCCCCCCGAATTAATTACCAGGGGTGGACGGCATCGGGGCCCTAGCTGTTAGTGCTAGCCGGCAAGCAGTCGGGGTGACCAATTGGTGTCATCGATAAGGACAAGGCATGGGGGTGGTATCCCATGAGTCACTATTTACAGGTTGTATGCAGTGTGTACGCCAGGTGGCCTGATCAACCACTGGGGGGGTACCTCGTGTATGTTGACAGGAATAGCAGGTAGTGGACTCAAGAGGGGGAGGTACCTAAGGTTGGGGATCATTCCACACACCGGCCTTCAGGAGTTGAGTAGCTTTGAGAGTTTTGGTTGTTCACAGTGTCTCTGAGCTACAGCCTCTGCCTCCCTCGCAGCCTCTTCCCAGCCATCATCATCAAGGGTCTCTGTAGCGGCAGTAGTGGGTGGGGCACGGTAACCATCCCCTACGATGTCGACTATCTCGTCTGAATCATATGTGTGGTCATCAACAGAGGAGGGCAATGGCACGTCAGTAGGGAGGGGGGTAGTCTCCTCGGCATCAGGATCATCCTCAGGATCACCCCGCATTGCACGGCGAGCAGCCTCGTCTGCATCAACCTCTAGCTCTGGTCAGCCGCAGGAACCATCCAGTCATCCGGATTGACCTACACAAGTCAATCATGTGTGAGAATAGCCAAAGCAACCTGAGGGCATTAATCGATTGCAGGCCATAGCACAAAAGCAAAACGATAGAGCATAGAAATATACCTACAGCAGTAGGGCGCGTGTGCCTCCTGCCCTCATGCTGTCTGTGATGCGTTGAACCACCCTGGCATTGGTGTTGCAATACACCAAGTCATTGCACCGCTCCTGCGTGAGGCGGTTCCGCCTGTTCGTGTGAACAAGGCTGAACGCTGACCAGTTCTGCTCACACATGCAAGCAGAACAACTTTGCATTAATTGGCAGCTAGTTAAGTGAGTTGTGGCCTTATAGAGACAATGCAGAAACTGTTTGGATGAATGAAACTGGTGGATTAGAAAACATACCTGTGACAGGACTCGGAATGCGAGCCTCTACAGCTGTGCAAGTCCTGCGCCATAGCTCTCCCACCATGATATAGGCCTAAGCTTGTTAGCTCGAATGCGAACAAGGTCCTCGCCAAACAGTCGTAGAACGTGCCTGAAATTGAGCAACGGCGTGAGTTGAATCGAGCACGCAGAGGGAAGTTGTGAACCATGCAAAGGTGGAGCAAGGGTGTACCTGAACCTCAGCCCCTCGCTGAGGACCACAGGGTCGCTATCCAGGAGGCATATGTAAAAGAACCAGTCTGCATGCAGTTCCTCATCTCTGTACTGTCGGTCGCTCTGCCACAACGGATGAAGTATGTGGGCTACGCTGTGAATCGGCCGGTGAAACTTCTGCCATCGCCGCGCCCACAAGCGCCTAATAGGCGCCAACCTGTGGAACATACCATTTGGAGGCAAGCATTACATAATTGCGTGCTACGGCAACAACACGAAATAGAGTGCGAATGGAAAGAAAGTTCGTGAGACGGAAGGAGGTATACCTACCTGGCTGCGTCCAGATCGAAACACTGAAACGACTCGCCGATGCGGTCCATGAACTTGTATATGAGGCCCATAGTGCACCCCTCACGATCAACGAGCCTCAGAACAAAATACATGGGGCGCATGACATCCATGAGCTGCTGCATATCAAAAGTCCTTGAGAGGGAAGTGCCAGCATGATGCATTCTTCTTTATTATCTGGAACTCAGTCCAGAGCAGACAGTTACAGACTCTAGAACCAGTTCTCGGGGCTGGTGCCAGTTCATTCAAGAATACAACAGCCTCCGTTGAGGATGACGGTGAGTCCGAGTATACGTCAGATGACGTTGAGGATTCTGAGCCTGTATTACCCAAGCAGACCCCAGTGGTTGAGGGTCAGTTGACTAAGGGATTCAAATGGAAACAGTATTCCATTCAGGATGACTACTTGCTCTATAGAGATAGAGTATGTGTCCCCAATTCAGAGGATTATAGGCAACAAATCCTATATGAGTGTCATGACAGTCCTAATGCGGGGCACCCAGGCATTCAGAAGACCTATGAGCTTCTTTGTAGGCAATTTTTCTGGCCCAGTATGAAAAAGGACGTCCAGCATTATGTAACCAGTTGCCAAAAACGTCAGGTAAATAAAGCAGAGCGTTTAATGGCAGGAGGGTTGTTACAGCCCTTAAATATACCAGCTGGTAAATGGGAGAGTATCTCCATGGATTTTATAGTAGGCATGCCTAAAACCCAAAAGGATAATGATGCTATATGGGTCACAGTTGACCGCCTGACCAAAATGGCTCACTTTATTCCGACCAAAACAACCGTTAGAGCTCCAGAGTTAGCGAGGTTGTTTGTAGATGGGCTATTTAAATTGAACGGTCTACCTTCCGGGCATAGTCAGCGACCGGGACAGTAAGTTTAATGGAAATTTTTGGAGGGCAGTATTCCATCATCTCCATACTAAAGTTAACATGAGTACTACCGACCATCCACAGACGGACGGTCAATAAACAGAAAGAGTAAATCAGGTGCTGGAGGATATGCTTCGTGCGGACTCAAGAGATGGAGATATAGAGACCAATGGAGAAGATACTGCACCAACCACCAACCAGGAGGGGACTGAAACAGTATAGAGTATTACACTCTCTATTACACACTGCTACTGCACTTGCTGCTTGCTCATTGGGAGGAGTATCTCTCGATATTAGAGTTTGCTTATAACAGTACCAAACATTCGGCTACGGGATACAGCCCATTTATGCTGATGTATGGTTTTCAGCCACACTCACCCACAGTTGTAGGGTTTGAACAAGAAAAAGTTGAAGCAGCCATAAACTTTTTAGAAGACCTAAACCAGATGATAGATCATGCTAAGCATAGCATTAGGCAATCCCAAGATCGAGCCAGGCATTATGCAGATCCACGCAGACGGGATGTGCAGTTCTCCGCTGGTACATGAGAGTCCCAGTTGACTCTAAAACCCTCAAATCAGGAGTGTGTGCTAAGTTGTCTCCTAGGTATTGTGGTCCTTTTACCATCAATAGGAGACTGGGTGAGGTCACCTATGAACTAGAACTCCCACACAGCAGTAAGGTTTTTCCAGTCTTTCATGTAAGTCAGTTACGAAAAGCCTTAGCCAGATCAGAAAATCTGGTAGGGGACAGTGTTCTAGTTCTCCCATTGGATTCGCAGCAACCTCCACATGAACCAGAGGAGATTCTTGATAGTAGAGAGACACAGACTCGTCATACTCTATACCGAGAATATCTAGTCAAGTGGAACGATCAGCCTGTTGAGAATGCCAACTGGGAAAGAGGCTGCGTCCTTCACAAGATTTTTCAAGACTTTGCCTCGTGTCCAGCGTACACAACCAACAGGGCAAGACAGTGTGAGTAGTGCGCCCCGGCACGGTCCATAGCTATGGCGGGCCTAACACAGCCTAAGGACCCTGTCAGCAGGATAGGGCTCCACGTTGGGTCATGACGTGCAGTCGGCCACGTCAGAGCCACGTGGCCGAATTGGCAGTACGCATGCTACCAGGCCTCACACTGGGCTAGGAGGGGCTTGCTCCATATCAAGGAGTAGGCAAGGTTGGGTGGATCAGTTAGTGTTTGCCCTACTGTGCTGTTTAGATCTCTAACAACTCTGCCATGAGAAGATCACATTGCAATCAATCGAAAACCAATGAAACCTTTGTTAACACATTGCGCAATAAATGATCAAGCAACCAATGAAAGAACTAGTACCTGGACAATGCGTTGTGGCCCAACCTCCTGTATCACCTCGCGGATGATGTCGTAGATGTACTCCGTCATGTGCACTCTCCCTACTTCGGAGGCATCAATGCTGCGGAGGAACATGGACACAATGATGTTGATGAGTGGATGTTTACGACGACAGCCATGATGGAACAGCCGTACAAATCCCAGCCCTCGTGCAATGCGGCTAGTCTCTCTCTGACCAAAGCAACCTGCCCCTGGAGCAAAGGGCCGCGAAGCGCGTCGGCTGTGGGTGGTGTGTAGCTGGGCCCAAGGACTGCAACCTTCAAGACTGGCTCTCAAAAGATGTGGGATGTGGCCATGATGAAGGGGAGGTTCAGGTCATAGAACATTTGTGCTATGGTCTTGGTGGCCTCCCTGTGTTGTCCCTCTCTGAGAAATCCCATGATGGTGGTTTGTCCATTCTCATTCGTACTCAACTTCCATAGACATATTTTGGACTAATGTGAACACATAATCGAAGGACAAGAGGAACCATTGATGCGGTCTAGGATGAAGATGAGCAGTTTGCTTGGTGCGGGCCATGCGCTGTCCCAGACTTGGGGCTTATCTGTACTTGATCTTCCAAGTGGGACCCATGCGTATATCAGACAGCATATTTATCGAAGCTACATACGTACTATATGGTCACAGCCGGACCCTGATAAGGTCAAGATACATTTCTATGGCACACATTTACTACAGTTGGATATTACGGGCACTCCAATCCTTCCAGCATATCTTACACAGCCATTATCTTTTGGTCTGAGGTACCGTATGTGACAGCTTTGAGTCTCTTCTCATTAGTTGGCTATCGAGATGGGTAGATACACGGACACTCCGAGATTGCAGCGAATATGTAAGCTTTGTTCTCTTCATGAGGTGGATGATGAATTCCAATTCATCTTTCGCTGTCCAGTATATTATGAGATTAGGGGGCGATACCACTGTTTATACAAAGATACCCCTCTCACATTGCGATCCTTCCTCGAGTATCCAGACTCCAGATGTGTAGGTCTTCTTTTGAGAGAGATGTATACTCTACGAGCTTCACTTCTACCTACCACAGATATGGATCACAGCCGGACTCATATTACCTAGTTTTTCCAGAAGCGAGACAGAGAGGAATTTCAATTGTGGATTTTGAAGTCCCCATTTGGAGATCAAAGACACAGAGAGTCTCACATACTTTTGCTAGATCCAGGACCACCGAATCTTCACAGGCTTCCCGCCAATCTACAGCACGCTCCACTACTATGACTCATTATTTCCAGCTTGCTCGTAGCTAGTCTCCTCCGCAGAGCAAGTGGTTAAGCTCTTGCATTGTATCCTCACAAGCTGGTGGTCAAGCTTTGATACTTATTCTTGAGATAGAGAGATAGATATGCTAGTTTCTTTTCTTTTTACTAGTAAATAAGTCCGTATGCGGACAATGCTCCTCACTTTTTGTACTCTCTTTTGTCTCATGTACCTTTGGGTACCAAAAGACGTTAATAATAATAATTCTAATTCTAATTCTCTCTCTCTCTCTCTCTCTCTCTCTCTCTCTCTCTCTCTCTCTCTCTCTCTCACACCCTAAACCCTAAATCCAATATATCTCACTCTCTCTCCTCCTAAACCAACCCAAGCACACACACCTAAACCCTAAACTCACACACACACATACACACACACACACACATGCACACACACACCCTCTCTCTCCCCCTCTCTCACTCACCATCTCTCCATCTCTCTCTCTCTCTCTCTCTCTCTCTCTCTCTCTCTCTCTCTCTCTCTCTCTCTCTCTCTCTCTCTCTCTCTCTCTCGGGCGTGAGTTTGGGGTCCGCGGCCTGTTTTCTGCTGCTTCTTTTTTTTTTAATTGCGGCCGGATCCCGGACGCAAACGCATCCAGCCCAAAAAAAAAAATTAATATAAAATGGGCGCGCCCGAACCCGCTCCCGGGGGTCGGACGCGCCCGGGCGTGGACACGAAATGGCGGGGAGAGAGAGAGAGAGAGAGAGAGAGAGAGAGAGAGAGAGAGAGAGAGAGAGAGAGAGAGCAAACTAGGATTAAACTAATTGATTGAATTAAACTAACTGGCTGTTTTTGCAACCTAATAGTTTTTCTAACATGTCTTTGAACAGACCGGACATAATAGGGCCAAGGGATCTTAAATGTTGATAAAGACAACTATGGCTCTGGTAAGCTGCCAGAATATTAGAGGTCATGTAGAGCATCGACATACGCTTAGCTGTTGTCGCTCATGTGAAAAAGGGGCCAAGTGTCCAAGGGAAAAATGATTGGTAAGGACCCATAATATCGTGGAATGGAAATAAATGCCAATTGTTGTTGGAAGAGTTGAGTTAACAAAAGGGAGACCAAATATTTATGATGAAATTTATGGAAAAGAAAGTATGTAGAACATATGGGATGAGAGACATAAGTGAAACAAAACAAATGTAAATTTTGTTTTGCTTGCTAGCAAACCTTCCATGACCCCTTCTTCTGGTGCATAAACATTCATTCAGAACATGCGGCCTCAACTCTTCCTGAAGACCAAACAACACTCAAGAATCTCTTTCGGAATCTTGATGAGCAATTCCCTGTACTTATCAGCATACTCTTGCACACTATAGTGTTTATGACGGTGCAAAAACCACGCATCCATCCCACGTACATGCTTGTGTGAAGGAATGAACTGAGCTCTGAAGGCGAAGAGGCGCTCACACGTATGAAGCCAAAATTTGACAAGTTTCGCATTTTTGGATGCAAGGCCCTCACCACCACTAGATTAGATATCAGTTATGTTGTAAGCTTGGTGAGTCAATTCATGGCAACACCTACTATGGAACATCAGAAGACAGCCAAGCGTATTTTGAGGTATGTGAAGGGCACACTTAATCTTGGTCTAGTCTATTGAAGACAGTTTCATTTACCGAAGCAGAAAGGTTATGTGGGGTGGTAGTATGGATGATAGGAGATCTACTACTGGTTATGCTTTCGATATTGGCAATGATTGTTTCTCCTAGTCAAGTAACCGCCACAAAGGCTGAATGTAAAGCTTTATGCTCAGCAACACATGAAGCAATTTGCCTACATCAGCTGCTTAGAGAAATTGGCATAAAGCAAACCAAAGGTACAATCATTTTTTGTGATAGTCAGAGTGGAATTCAATTGCCCAAGAATCTTATATTTCATGCTAGAACAAAGCACATAGAAGTAAAGTATTGTTTCGTACGTGAAAAGCTTGTTCAAAAGACATAGATGAGATTCATTGTAGCCCCGCTATACAAGTGGCCTATATATTCACAAAGTTGCTAAGCAAGGACAAATTTGACGATTTATGGAAGCAATATCTTGAAGTTTGGAAAGATTGGAAGACATATTTGCTCTATCTTGTTTATAGCATCTTGGTAACATATCATTTTCTTTTAGATTATGAGCAAATATGCTATCATGGAGGCATGTTCCATGAATAGTTTTCTTGTTGATAGCATACAAAACGTTAATTATTGAGGGAGGGTTGAAAAAGGGCAATAATTAACTTGTTGTTTTGCGGTTACTTGCCATTTTTTTGACGGCTACTTTCTCTCTCTCTTAGTTCTAGATGGTGGGCAAATCTTTATTGCTACTTATGTACAATTCTCTTGTACCTTTAGTAGAGTGTGAATACACAGTGTTTGGAAGAGCGATCGGTTATCGTCATGTCTTGAAGCACTTTGTGTTCTTCTGGTGTGATTGAATCGATCTATGTTTGTTTATTGTCAAACTCTTTTTACTTACTGCCAACAATTATTCATCTCCCTAACCTTAAGTAACTCTACGATAGACTACTTGCAAATGGTAAAAGAGCTTCCTATATCAACGTGTTCTTGTGAGAAGTTAAAACTCACGATGTTGCTACTATATAGTAACAAAAGTTACTACAAGTGCTTTGGGAAACTGAAGTACCACCATCTTCCCTAGAGGCAAAAGGGAGTTAGAACGATAAGGTACTTCTTGAAATATTGAAAGTGTAAGTTCTTGATTGGATCATTGCTTGTGTCTTCCCTAATTGCTAATAACTGAGTGAAAGGTGAAATTGAACGTTCAACCTTGTACATGCATCAATCCTTCCAAAGATAGAGTGATTGAATAAAATATTGGGTTGGACTCAATTCTAAAGTGATCACAAAGGATTTTCAGGTTTTTTACTTTGTTCCTCTCAAACTAGTGTGATACACTTTAGCAAAAATTTAGCATTGTTATCAATGCTAGATCTATTTAACCAAATATTTGAGTGATAAAGTCTATACCGGAGAAAAAACATGAATTGAAATAGTTTTTGTATAATGTGATGTGCTAAGACTAGGAATGATTTGGAATATAGTACCTTAACTTTGGAATGGTATATTTAGGGTTGTACGTAAAGTTTGGAAGCTATGATAGAAAGCATATACTTCTATCTAAGAAGGTAACATAACATTTTGCTTCAAAGTATGCGCAAATTTGTGGTAGATAAAATTGTACATGCTCATAAAGAAAAAAGAGAGAAGAGATTGTTACAATTTGAGGTCTCTACAAAGCTTCTTCAAGGTCTGAGGTGTCATGTCAAAGCCCATTTCTCACTGCGCTAATTACCTTGCCCTCCCCTCACAAATTTGAAAATCTTAGCTTCTCAACCTGTAAAACCATGAATCCACTTTCAATTGACTACCTTAAGAACTATCTAGAACTAGCTTATTCAACTTTCCAACTTTTCTTGTGATAAAAAGAATACTACTTATACTAATCAAAAGCTACCTCCCTTTAAGAGGGGAACATGAAAATTCAAATATCAAGGCCCCAATTAGGAACCATGTGAAATATAGGTCCTGGGCCTATCAAATACAAAAAAAGTATGTGTTCACTATAACAATATCAAATAACATGTTAATACTAAAAGTAGTAGAGAATTAAATGACACCACTATAACAATGTGTCAATGATGCATGTAATGGCCATCGTATGGACACACATGTACAGAACACAAAAGCATGATGAATGGAAAAGGTTCACCAAATGCTCTTTGGGCTGAGGTTATTTAGGCGGCAGCCTATCTTCAAAATAGGTACCAACAAGGGCATTGGATTAAAAACACCCAGTACTGTAATTCCATTGCTCATTACCACTCGAAAATTCTGGTACCATCATATTCGCAGAAGGAACATGTTGTACTGGAGGAGCTGGCAAAGCTAATCGTTCTGGAAATCCAAAACCTTGCAGCTTACCATCAGGTGCCTTCCAGTTTGATTATCTCGGTATTGATATTTAGCATATCTGTGCTGAATAACACGAGGATTAAATGAGCAAAAAGCTGTATCATATTCAGTGGAATTGCATAGATGGCAATAAGTATCTTTCACACGTCGTTTCAGTGTTGGACACTCATTTATGGTGTGATTTCCAACACAAATCGCACACCAAACATTTTTTCTGCTAGGAAATGTTTTAGCCGTCTTGTCAGTTGCTTTGTCAAGCTTGGCATTTTGCTCTTCCAAGCTTTCAACTTTGCATCGAACTATGACTGCATCTTTTCTACCTACATCTGCTGCTTTTGGGCAAGTTTTTCAAACTCATCGATCATAAACTCAGTTGTGGCATTGACGTTCGTAGATGCAATAGTTGTGGATGTTGTAGTTAGCCCCGCTGTATATGGCAGCATTCCCACGTTTGGTTCATCGTCTGAATCTTCATCCTTCTCGCATATTGCATCGTCCATAGCATGTTGTAATGACATATAATCAACTCAACATTTAAGTTTGCGTCTAATCCTTTTAGGTAGACCTGCTAAAAACCACATTAGCGTCATTATTGATTAGTTCAGGATCACACTATGATCTGAGATGCTTGACCGGTTCCATATAATCTCGCACCCTTTCCCTCTTTCCCATTTTAATTTTACTTAGAAGTAAAAAAGGATCTTCCAAAAACTTTCTGGGTTTAAATCTTGTGAACAGGCCAGCTTAAACCACTCCCCAATCCATACGTTCAGTCTCATCTTGGTTGTGAAACCCTCCTATTGGGAGGCGCACTATTTTCCCTCCAAATCTTCTGCCTCCCTCTATTTTTGAATTCCTACTTGAGGGTTCATTGGTGGGGTATATATGGGGCAGCATTGTAGTCTTTTATTCAACTGATGATATGATCTCTCTCTTTAGTCTCCTTAATCTCTCTCTTTCATGCTTTCTAGGATTAAGTCTTGCTTATGTGATGCTTTCATAGCTTAGCTCTAGATCAATTGTGGCTTCATTCGTAACTTGGTATCAGAGCACTTTCCTCATATTTGCCTCATTTTTTTCAGATTTAGTAGAGGCTGTCCAGCACCCTACTAACCCATCACTTTCGTCGATTTTATCATCAGATTTCCATCGTTTTTCCAGATTTGGTAGAGGCTGGCCAGCGCCCTACCACCTTCGATTTTCTCCACTGATTTGCTACCCATTTCGTGGATTGATTGGAGGCTGTCCAGCGCCCTATTTCATCACCATTGTCAGCGGTTTTCTCCATTTTCTTTTTCAAGTTATGTGCGGATTTTGGTAGCTGCTACCCAGTGCCCTACTTCGACGGAGTTCTCCACCGATTTGCTGTCCATTTTGCTGATTGTTTGGAGGCTGCCAGCGCCCTACTTCAACGGTTTTTCCATCATTTTGCAGGACATTTGTGGATCTTATTTTAGCTGCTGCCCAGCGCCCATTTTCAGCTTGGATCTTCGGCATTTTCAGCTTAGATCTTCAGCTCTCTCTCCACTTGTTTTGCAGATTATCACTATCGTTTGGAGGAGGATTGGCACCCTACTGCTGCCCAACTACTGCCCATTTTCCAGCCTAACATCACCTACTTCCAACACCCTACTTTACTTTCCGTTTGCTGTCCACAACTCAACCTATTTGTAATCTTTCCCAGCCCACCCCTCTTTGCATTGTCTCCACCTTTCTACTGAATTTCTAGCTTTGATTACTGGCTGCCTAACCCTCTCTTTTTGGCACTCACCTTCCTTACTTGGCTGTCCATTTTCCAGCCATATACTCCACTACTTGCTACTTTTTTCTCTCATTATTTGGTTGCTTTTGCAGGCCCCTCTTATCTCTATTTGGTGGCTGCCCGGTATCTCTCCATTTTACTAACGTTTTCAGCACACTTTCGATTGCAATTGCGAAGTACTCCTTACACTATTTGTCATTTCCCTCTTTTTTTCTTTAGCGGGCTTTGTCACGTCTTTTCATTGGTGTATATGTTGTGACGACTTATGTCCTCTGCTTCAGTTCGTCCACTTGATTAGCGTCTTGTCTCGCATTTCGTATTTTCCTCATTATGACACATTCACCTACCCCGAGTGAGACTCTTCAAGAGAACCTATCCGATCAGTTTCGTCGCATGGATGATACCATTTCTGGCCTCGCTCTTGGCCTAGACACGGTTATGACCGACTTTGTCACTATGCAATCACAGATTGATTCTTTACAGCCCCATGGTCCTGGTAAAGCTCCGGTTTATCCTCCATTTGGTACTCCCCCTCCATTTGGATTTCCATCTTCTTCTGCTAGTTAGCCTGGTGGTGGACAGACAGTTCCTTCTACCTAACCCACCTCCTGGTTTCTTTCCATGTCCCACAATTCTTGAGCCACACTTTGCTCGAGATTTTCGTGATAGCGTACAGCTTGCTACCTATTCCAGTTCATCTGACTGGAACTTATTAGAGAATTGGTTTGCCAAGCTTGACACATATTTTCAGATTTATCCTAAGACTCTGATCCTCAGAAGATCCAGTTGGCTGCTTTACACTTAGATGGACGCACTACCACGTGGTGGCAGGTCTATCGAGCTAATCCTGATCGGGAAGGGCTCCATATCTGGCCTACCTTTCGCCGTGACCTCCGTCACGCTATGATTGATCCTCAGTGGCTCAACCGCCAGCATGATATATTCGTAGTCTCACTCAGACCAGTGATCTTGCTTCCTATACAAATCAATTCATGGAGCTTTCTTATCTTTTCACAGATCTACAACAGTTATGGACTCGGCTCATTACCTTCGCCACGTCCATTTACATTTACTTTACTTTATGCATAAGCAGGCCTTGGGCCCTTTTTTTAAATCATTATTGACACTTAGGCTATATGGTTGGTTGGGCCTTATTTGGACATTTGGACATATTACTGGAGAGTGGGGGCCTTCTTGGAGGGTGCACTATTATCCCTCCCAGTTGGGCCCTTGCCACTAGAAGCTTCATAAGTAGGGAATCTGTGTCATTTGTTATTCAGCTATGATATTGATCTTTCTCCTCTTTAGTCTCTTTAAGCTCTCTTTCCTGCTTTCTAGGGTTAAGTCTTGCTTATGTGATGCTTTCATAGCTTAGCTCTAGATCAGTTGTGGTTGCATTCTTAACTTGGTATCAAAGCACTTTCCTGATTGCTGAATTTTAGATCTGATTTTCTGATTGGGCGCCCATTTTCCTTGCTGATTTTTTTTTCTCTCTTTGTTGAGGGCTTTCATCTCTTTGCTTCAGCAACATTTAGCACAGTTTGGAAGAGGACCAACGCCCATCAGAGCATCTCCCGCTAAATTTGGCAGATTATTTCCGGCGCCCAAATCCAGCTTGTTTGCAGGCTATCTAACGCCCAATTCCCTCATCTCTTTCGTCTATTTCTCCTTCTATTTTCAGCCTTCTCTTCACTTTTGTTTGCAGGCTGTCCAGCCCCTTCATACTTGTCACTTTCGTCCGTTTTTGTCTCCGTTTGCAGCCATTTTTCACACCTTGTTTGCAGGCTGTCCAGCGCCCATCCCCCTCCTGTTTTTAGTTCGTTCCACCTTCGTTTGCTACCCCAGATCCACATTTGATTGCAGGCTGTTCAGCGCCCATCTCCACCCTCATACTTGCTGTTTTTTCAGCCTACTTGAATCATTTTTTTCCAGCATCTCTTGCAGCATTACTTGGTGGCTGTCCAGTGCCCCATTTGGGCCCAATACTTAGCAAAATTTCCAGCTCCAAAGCAGTTCCTTGACAGATTTGATCGGTGGCTGTCCGTGCACATTTCCAGTAGCAGTATGAGTTACGGACTACAGGATACAGGCCTACTAGACTACTCTGCATATATTCCCCCCTCTTTACATTTACTGTTGATTATGTATATTTCTGGTTACGCATTTTATATTAGTCATGTACAGGCCCCAAAGCCTTTTTATATGCTTATGACCCGCACTGGGTCCTTTTTTATGACATTGACTGGCCTTGGGCCCTTATCATATGGTTATATGTGGAGTGGGGGCCCGTAGGAGGGCGCACTATTTTCCCTCCACATTTTGCCTCCCTTTACTTTTGAATTCCTATTTTAGGGTTCATTGGTAGGGTATTTATAGGGGCATTCGTACACTCATTCTTCAGATTATTGATTGGTATTGCTTGGGCTCTTCGTGGGAGAACCTATTGTCTTGTCTATTGCTTGTAGGGCTTTAGTCTATTGCTATCTTTTATGCTTCATTGATTCAAATTGATCATAACTTGGTATCAGAGCACTTTCCTGATTGCTGAATTTCAGATCTGATTTTTTGATTGGGTGCCCATTTTCCTTGCTGATTTTTCTCTCTTTGCTGAGGGCTTTCGTCTCTTTGCTTCAGCAACATTCAGCACAGTTTGGAGGAGGACCAACTCCCATCAGAGCATTTTCTTGGCGGAGCTTTAGCAGATAGTTAGCGGAAGTACTTCCGCTAATTTTGGCGGCCGGAAAAAAAAAAAAATTGTTTTGGGCAGATTATTTTTGGCGCCCAAGTTCCAAATCCTTTTCCCTCTTTTTTTTTGAATCCTCCATTTGATTCAGGGAGAGGATTCCCAGCCATCTTTTCAGCATTGATTGGAGGCTGTCCAGCGCCCTACTACATCACATTTTTCAGCCATTGTTCCAGCAGAGTTTCAGCCATATTTCAGTTTTGATTGGAGGCTGTCCATCGCCCTATTCCATCACGTTTTCCACAAATTTCTAGCCATATTTTCAGCATTGATTGGAGGCTGTCCAGCGCCCACTTTCATTCTCCTTGTGGTCACATTTTCCAGCCAGCTCTTCGCACATGCTTGGAGCTCTATCGAGAGGTATCTTTGCTGGTTTTTTCCTTGCTTTCCACACCTTTTCTTGACATTTGTCATTTCCTTTCTTGCTCTTAGTGTCGTTTGTGTACCTAAAGTGTATTTGGGGTGACGACAAAAGTCTGCTCCCTCTGATATTAAGCTTTTCTTACACTCTCTTCACTTCCTGCATTCCTTGACCATGGATACTTCCCCTACATCTTCTGAGCCTCACATACCGTCTTCCACTTACCTTGACGAAGTACGGCATGAATTCCGAGATTATCTTGCAGAAGCCATGAGTGATGTACCCACTGATTTACGCCAGGAGTTACAAGAGACGTTCACTGCTCTTTCTGCCCAGATTGCTACACTATCATTACAGTCCAGTGTTTCTCCACTATCTCCACTTGTTCCCCCACAGCGTACATTTCCACCACCCGAGACTCCTTCATCTTCTGGTCCTTTGCCACGAGACTTTAAGGATAAGGTTCAGCTTACTGTGTATTCTGGGTCATCCGATGGGAATGAACTCAAGAATTGGTATTCTAAGCTTGAGACCTACTTCCTTATGTTTCCTAAGACTGACATTCAGCGGATACATTTGGTTGCTTTACATTTGGAGGGCCGTGCTGCTACTTGGTGGCGCATGTTTCGCCAGACGGCTTCACACCCTGGCCTTGCTAGTTGGACAGAGTTTATGACAGCACTCTGCCTAGCGATGATTGATCCTCAGTGGCTTATTCGACAGCGCGACATCTTTCGCAGTTTATCTCACACTAGTGACTTGGCTGCTTATACGACACGGTTTACAGAGCTTTCCTATCTATTCCCAAATATTTCTACATTGGAGCTCATCTCTCGCTACGTTGCTGGTCTACGAGGCGCACTCAGGTATGATGTTTCTTCTTTTTTTCCACTCACTCTTTCTCACGCCATCTCCCTTGCTACCGCACTGTAGCACAAGTACTCTCCCATCTCTTCCTCTGTTTCTCGTCCTTCGCGTCCTTTCACATGTCCTATTTTTTCCTCTCCATCCTCTGCTAGTCCCACATCTGTCAGTTCACCTTCGTCCACTCTTCCTTCTACACCACGTCCTCCTTTTTCTCCTCGTCCTGTTTTTGTTCGTCGCTACTCACAGCCTGAGATGTCTGAGATCCGTGAAAAGCGCTTATGTTTCAACTGTAAGAGTCCTGATCATATCGCCCGTGATTGCCGATAGCCTGCCACTGCTACTGCCGTCTATTTCCATGATGCTGACACACCCGCATTCGTGCTATGCCAGTCACTACGCCTCATCCCCTGCATGTTGAGGTTGCCAGCGCACACTCTTTTCCTAGCACGCAGATGTATCAGCAGCTTTCATATCGGATTGGAGACTTCCTTGGTCAGGCAGATTTTCATATTATTCCACTTACATGGTACGATCTTATCCTCGGTGCTGATTGGTTTGCATCCCTTGGTGCGGTTACAGTAGACCTCCAGTAGCAGACATTGACATTCTCTCATGATGGTACTCAGCATATATTTTCCGGTATTGATTCTCGGCAGGACTATCAACTTATTTCCGGGAAGCAGTTCATACGGAGCCTCCCGAAGGCCCATTGTGCGGCTATTCTTTCTGTTCAGCCAGTTCAGCCTATTGCGGATGCACCACCTTTGCCACAGGTATTTTCTGAACTGTTGCGTGAATTTGAGCATGTTTTTAGAGAGCCGACTCAGTTACCACCTTTACGAGATGTCAACCACCATATAGACCTTGTTTCCTCTGCATCACCTCCTTCTCGTCCTCCTTTTCGTATGTCTATTGTTGAGTGCGAGGAAGTCCAGCGTCAAGTGTCTGATTTATTACGTCAAGGCCTTATTGTTCCTAGCCACAGTCCTTTTGGTACTCTTGTTTTACTTGTTGATAAGAAGGATGGTACTAAACGTCTATGTATTGATTATCGTGCTTTAAATAAACTTACTATCTGTAATCAGTACCTTGTCCCTCATATGGATGACCTGTTTGACCAGTTAGGCCAAGCCAAGATCTTTTCTAAACTTCACCTCCGTTCCAGTTATCACTAGATTCGTATGCATCCTCCTAATGAGCACAAGACAGCTTTCCGTACCCACTTTGGTCTGTATGAGTTTCGTGTCCTTCCTTTTGGTGTTACCAATGGCCCGCCCACTTTTCAGAATGTCATGAATAACATCTTTCGTCCTCTGCTTGGAAAGTGTGTCATTGTTTATTTTGACGATATCCTCATTTATAGCACCACTCTCTCTCTTCATGTTCTGGACAGAGCTTATGCGTATCTTGGATGCACAGCTTTTTATGGGTTCTGCTTATCACTCTACTTGTGATGGGCAGTCTGAGGTCCTTAACAAGATCCTTGAGGATTATTTACGCCATTTTGTTACTCATTTTGGGAAGGATTGGGATCAACATCTATGTTTAGCAAAGTATAGCTATAATAGCTCTGTTAGTACCAGCACAGGCGTCTCACCATTTTTATTATCTCATAGCTATGCACCTCTTTTACCTGGCATTCCTCTTCCTCCTGAGGATACACCTGTGACACTTTGCATCCTTTCTATCAGGTGCCCGTGAGCTTATTACCCGGGCCAGTTCTCATTTACAGCATGTTCAACAGTGTTAGCAGACCTCAGTTGATCGTCAGCACAGCCATGTTGAGTTTCAGCTTGGAAAAATGGTTTATCTACCCCTACGGTTTGCACGTCATCATTTTGTCTTGGGCCATGCTTCTACTGAGAAGCTTGCACCATGTTATTATGGGCCTTATCGCATTTTGGAGGTTCTTAGTCCAGTTACATATCGCTTACAGCTTCCTGCTTCTACACGTGCCTGCGATGTATTCCATGTCAGTTTATCACGTGCTGCTATTGAGGATGACGGTCCTTGTGATGCTGAGTTTCCTACTGCTCCCGAGTTGTTTCGATTTTTACCTGCTGCTATGCGGATCAAGCTCGTGCTCTTGCTACACTTGTTGATTCCTCTACATCAGATGTTGTTCTAGATGTTGATCCACCAGGGCTTGTTGCTATATGATCCACTTTCTTTTCGATAGTTGCGTCTTATTTTTGTGACGAGGAGAGTTATGGACTCGGCTCATTACATTCACCACGTCCATTTACATTAACTTTATTTATGCATAAGCAGGCCTTGGGCCCTTTTTTTATTCATTATTGACACTTAGGCTATATGGTTGGCTTTGGGCCTTATTTGGACATTTGGATATATTACTGGAGAGTGGGGGCTTTCTTGGAGAGCGCACTATTATCCCTCCTAGTTGGGTCATGCCACTGGAAGCTTCCATTTAGGGCTTCCTTTAGGCTATAAGTAGGAAATCTGTGCCATTTTGTTATTCAGCTATGATATTGATCTCTCTCCCCTTTAGTCTCTTTAAGATCTCTTTCCTGCTTTCTAGGATTAAGTCTTGCTTATGTGATGCTTTCAAAGCTTAGCTCTAGATCAGTTGTGGTTGCATTCTTAACTACAACCCACTGAGCTTATTTCTCGTTGCATTGTTGGGCAGTACTCTGACGTCTTTCCTTCCCGCTTCTCCCAACCCCATCTTTCTGCTTCATCTTTTCCCGCTATGTCCACCTCCACACCTTCCACTTCTGTTCCAGCTCCTTCCATTGTCCCTTCATCTCTTCGTCCTCCGACCCCTCCTCCTACTTTTGTCCGACGTTACCCGTCTGCAGAGTTCACTGACCTTCAACAGAAGCATCTTTGCTTTCATTGTAAGAGTCCTGACAATCTTGCCCATGATTGTCGTCAGCCCCTCTCCAGATAATTCCGATATCTACATTCATATTCCTGATGAGCCTGACCTATCTCCTGAGCCTTCCACTGATTTACTTCCTGCTACTTGCCAGGCTCAGCTTG
The DNA here is from genome assembly GCA_029204225.1 of Diphasiastrum complanatum. Taxonomy (NCBI): domain Eukaryota; kingdom Viridiplantae; phylum Streptophyta; class Lycopodiopsida; order Lycopodiales; family Lycopodiaceae; genus Diphasiastrum; species Diphasiastrum complanatum. The sequence goes on from CM055093.1 coordinate 52,127,902, forward strand.
CCTATGCTACTTGCCACTTGGACAGGGCGTCCTAGTCCTCGCTCCATTCGGTTACTGGTCGTGAGTACATTGCTTTAGTTGATACCGGCAGCACTCATTCTTTTATCAGCAGTTATATCACCAGTCGAATCCGTGCTTCACCTATTCCTGCTCCACAGAATCTCACAGTTGAGGGTGCCAGTTTACACTCTTTTCCTAGTTCTCAAATGTTTCAGGAATTACCATACCACATTGGAGATTTTTTTGGACATGCAGACCTTTACACTATTCCTATGGAGCGTTATGATCTTATCCTTGGTGCTGATTGGTTTGCATCTCTTGGGGCCGTTACACTAGACTTGACACAACAGACATTGACATTTGCACATGGTGCAGTTACACACTCACTTGTTGGCATTGATTCTCAGGGAGACTTCCAGTTGATCAGTGGAAAACAATTTATTCGCAGCCTGCCGAAGGCCCATTGTGCAGCCTTATTATGTGTTCAGCGTGCAGTAGCAATTCCTCCAGTTTCTACTCTATCAACTGTTCCTCAGGTGATCTCTGACTTATTACATCAGTATGCTTTTGTCTTTTCAGAACCTACGACACTACCACCATTACGTGACATGAACCACCATATTGACTTGTGTCCTGGTTTTGCTCCTCCTTCCCGTCCCCCTTATCATATGTCTCGATCTGAGCGTGATGATGAGCTTGAGCTCCAGATTACTGCCTTGTTAGATCAAGGTCTCATTGTTCCTAGTACAGCCCTTTTGGTGCCCATGTTCTCCTTGTTAGTAAGAAAGATGGTACCAAACGTCTTTGTATTGATTATCGTGCCTTAAATAAGTTGATTATTCATAATTAGTACCCTATTCCGCACATGGATGACCTCTTTGACCAACTCGGTACCTCTAAGATCTTTTCTAAGATAGATCTTCATTCTAGATATTACCAAATTAGGATGCACCCTTCTTGAATGGATATTTGGAAGAGGAGGTATATGTCAATCAATCTCAAGGCTTTGAAGTCAAAAGTAAAGAGTTTTCTATATTCAAATTAAAAAAAAGGTTTGTATCAATTGAAGCAAGCTCCTCATGCATGGTTTTCAAGGATACAAAAATAATTACTTCAAGAACACTTCATAAGAAGCAAAGTTGATCAAAATTTGTATATCTTACAAAAGAAGGTGGAGCTCTTAAATTTGTACTCTACGCTAAAGATTTGATACTTATTGAAAACCACAATACTAAGATTGACAAAGTCAAACAAAGTCAAAAAAAAAGCTTGTCAAAAGAGTTTAAAAAGAGGATTTCAAACAAGTTGGTCAGGTATTTAGTATAGAGGCAAGATATAGTGCTTTCTTTATACAAAGTACAAACATTTACAAACTACTATAAAAGTACAGTGTGCTTGATTGTGAACCAACAAATACTCTATTTGAGTCTAATCAAAAATTGAGGTTTTTAAATTATCTTTGGCCATTTAGTTGGCATTGTGCGTCAAGTTTTTATGGCCAATCCAAGTGAATTGCAAACTCTAAATAACCGGGATAGGGAGTTAAAATCTCGGCTTCATCACCCACACCAGAAGGAGAGGTGCTGATATTCCACAGAAAGGTACATTGGATCTGTACCAAGTAAACGCCCAAAAGTCTGCTGGAAAAGATGCTAGACACTCTTTGTCTTTCAAGGCTCGTGTACTCAGGAGGCTCCAAGGTGTTAGATGATCTTGCAACTAATCGCTTGAACCTGTACTGCAAATCTGCCATTATTTGTACTGGAAATGAGTTGAAGTCTTTGTTTGTCAGACCACGATTTACAGCCTACATAAATTTCTGCTGCCTGAAGAGTTAGTTTGTTTGCTTGCGAGAGAGAATGCAAGTGATCCAACAACCGTGTTTCTCCACAGAAGCAGTTGTGAGATGGCACAAGTTCCTAATGGGGGCACATGAGATTTTTTGTGCCCATTTTTGGGTTTGCTTCAAGCAAAATCAGCAGCTTGATTTAATTTAAAAACGGTTATGTGAACAAAAGCCCAATAGCTGAGGGAAAATGTCATCTACCCAACTCCTTCCAACCAGTTTTGTGTGGGTCTAATGGAGTTACTTCCATACGCTCTAAACCTTACTTGAGCCCAAATTCTAGAGAGCACAACTTACAGATATATGAGTTTATGTGGGGCTTTCGTAGTTGGAGACGAAACTAGGACATTCTCCAACGTAAAATATGTTTTTGAAGCTTTTCATTTTAAATTTTTTTTAATTTATATTCAGTTGTTAATAAAAAATTTCTTTTTATATTATGTTTTTAAATCTATATTAATCTATTTTTAAAAAAAAATTATGTGAGACATGGTTTTAAATTGGCATCCACCTTTTGAATTTACATGCACTTTCTGAACAAAAGATTGTTCACTTTGGAAGCGCCTTCCATTCGAAAGTTTGAGTAAAATTGACTTTCCAAAGTTGGCTTGGATTACATTCTTGAAAGTACCTCAAATTCTTTCACAAAAGCTTAAAACCTAATTCTACGGTGTTTTTACATAGTATTGGGAGTAAGCGAAAATGCACAAATCTGAGATTCTCATTGCTCATTTCAATTGCAATGGTACCTTGCCACCACTTCACATGAAGCTCCTCTTGTCCCGACATGGATGCCTACTTGGACGATATTTGTGCCATGCTGGGAATTGTGGGCTTGGGGGGGATGTCAAGCACTCTCCCACAACATCTCCACTTAGTCTTGGCCTCTAAAATGTCCTAATCAACTGAAGGTCTTCCCTCCTCTCTTCATTGGGCAATGCTTCTCACATTGGTTACAAATGGGTAGCGTATCAAAGATATAATGGGCTCACTAATTGAGTTGTGATCCATCGATAACAATCATTTCAAAGATCCATCATCTTTTGTGGTCCTTGAATATATGGTGTTCTCATCCTTGCATATTTTGTTTTCATCCTTCATTTGCAACGATTTTGAAAATTAATGTCATGAGCCATTTGTAAAGAACAACAATCAACGTGCCACTTGGAAGTCATTTGCAGCCAACAGTGGTCCTTCTTCATCCCTTTTGGAGTCACCTAAACTAACAATGACACTCCATTGGCGATCTATTTGCAAACAACATTGATCAATAATCTATTTGAAGCCAGCAACGAGCGCACCTATTATGCGGATAGATTTTACAAGTACATAGGGATTTCTATCATCTTGCCATGGCACACCCATTAAGCCCCCCTAATCTCGCTCATTGACCAACCCATTCCATGACTATTTTTCCTCTTCTAACAATTTCAAGACACTCTACTTTTTTGTCTATGGTACATCGTTGTTTCTCTATAGGCTATTTTTGGCCCATCCTTTATTTCAAAGACCCCCCCCCATGTTTCAAACACAATGTATTATTCCAAAATCCCCAGAAAAATCTTCTCTCAATTTGTGGTTTTTGCTTGAAACCCCTAAATTTACATAGCCCTCCAGTCTTCTCTTGATCGCCCTAAATCTACATGGCCCCCCAGTCTTCTCTCAGTCATTCGTGGTTTCTACCCTTAAGGCTCATGGTTTTCGCCAAAGCCCCTTAATCTGCCTAGGCCCAGTCCAAAACTGAGATCTTCTTGTCCCAATTCTAAAGTCAAGATGTGGGATTGAAGTTGCTTAAAGTGACCCTAGTCAACCCTCAAAGTATCAACCTATGAAGAGGTTTGCTCATGAGTCCACTCAACATAAAGATGACAACCCTTGAGCTCCCTTTCCAATAAATCCGAAGACCGCGAGTCATAGTGTTACATCCATGTCCAGTATGAGGGATTCAAAATAATTCCTGATAATCAATGGATTTTTGACGGTTTTTTTGTGATTTTTTACCTAGAATTGAAAATTTTGGCTTTGAATTTATCAGTGGTACTGATCTAGTATGTTTTTCATATTGTACTTGATGTTTTACAGTCATTATTGATTAGATCTAATGATTGCATTTCGGTTGAAAAGTCAAAAGGGTGCTTAAAAAGTGATTTTTAGCCAAAAATTGGGGTTTTGGGGCTATAAATGGGCTATAAGAGCCATAATTGACTGAAATCAGAACTTTTAATGCTTGCATGTAATTGATTTACAGGTATTTGAGTCTGATTTCACTTAATTGTGGATTACAAATTTTGGTCAAAAAAACATGGTTTTTTGATGGTTTTTGGACTAATTTTGGAGATTTTCATAAAATTCATGGCTAATAATTTGCATGCACGTTTTCAGAGGTGTAATGAAGCTGTCCTAATGCTTTCATGAAGTTCTTTTAGTATTAGTGGACACCATTAAGGGTCTCAAAATGTCAAAAAATAGTGTATTTTTTAGGACTTTTGAGCATGAATACCTATCAAATGGTGGTCTGAACCTATTGGATCTCATTACGAGCTTAAAAATATGATGGATTGCCTCGGATTTGAGCCATCATGCATTCAATTTCGTTTTGTGAGGCTTAGGCACCATTATGTTGAAGTTTTGCTTGTTGAAGGAGTCCAAAAATGCATTTTTTGCATGATCTGAGCCTATGATTGTTTGTTGGACCTGATAATGGCCTTACTAATAGTAAAATCCATTGGTTTTTTGTTTTGGGTATTTTGGAAAATTATGAGATATAGATCAATCCCAAATGGTATCTCATTATTTACAAAAATGGAAGCCCTAAAATCTATTTGTCTATTATGTTAAACCTCTACTTTTTAGAAATTTCTTAAATACAAGACAATTGGACTGACATTCATATAATTCCTTCCAATGTAGAACTTGGTGAAGGACTGAAAAGTTATATGGAATTATATTTCCATATATGATTTATGAATATGGCTCAAAATCTATTGATGTTTTCAATTGATTCAGTGGAGTTTAGACTTCCTAGACCCAAATGTTAATCTCTATTTGATAGTTGGTTATTGAGATGTAATATTTCTATCACTAAGGATAAGATATTCTATAATTTTGAGGAACAAGTCCGGTGTGTAATAGTATTGATACTAATTATTGACTTTTTCAAATCTTTAATTGTCTCCTGAGAACTTTTTAATTGAAATTATGGAATTTCTTTTAAATGGGGGAGAAGAAAAGATGGGAATAAGGCTTTTGATGAATTAACCAGTTGCATAGATTTTTGACAATCTAGTATGTGTGCAAAGATAGAAGTATCCATTGTGGAATAGAGGAACTCTCTAAGTGATTATTTTCAATAATCTGGAACTAGAGGAGTTTCGGGGATGCTGAGCTGTGAGATATTCATGAATACGGAAAATACTGATAAGGATTAAATTAAGATTCACTGATTGTTGTCAAGAACCATTTTGTTATGGATTGGATCAGAGGAATAAAGCTCTTATCTTAACCTTATGTCCAAAGATATCTGTATAAGTCGGCCTAGTCTTGCATGCTGGATTTTTAAATGATTTATGATTCTAGACTATGTTTTGGTCAAAATTGCTTGGTTTTTCATGCTTTTTGACACAAAATAGAAAGTAAAAACCAAAATCCAGCAAGATCAGATCAATTAGATGGCTATAATTATGTAAATTGGTTTGCATGTGCTAGATAAAGAGTTGTATCTTATAAATTTCCACTTTACAGTGAAGAAAAAACCGGTAGAGAGCTCAAAATCATGATTTTTGTTTGTTTTTTCATAAAGTTGCGTAGTAGGTGGCTGTTAAATACCATGTAGAGCTTGTAAAGAGATGATTCAAAGTCTTTTGAAGCTTTTTTTGAAGTAAGAGCCAAGAACTCTAGCAATTGAACTTGTAGGAAGTCAAAAAAAAATGCAAAAAATGACCAATCTTGGTGATTTTTGGGGGATGGATCTCTCTAAATCCATAATGAGATCATCTGGAATTTTTTACAGCATGATTAGCATTCTTTTTTACCTTCCCAACAAGCTAGAAGACCTATAAATTGATGGCTAGTGGCTTGTGCTTCATGACCATCAAGTTTGAAGTTATTTTGACTTCTACAAATCAAGAAATCTTTGTTCTCAGCCCATACTGCTTCATAGGACCTGTATGAATGCTTCATGGAAGTGTAATAGACCATTTAAGACTGTTGATAGCATCACTTTTGGGTTTGCGGAGGTGTTTGCATGTTTTTTGATCAATTGGTCTAGAAAAAGTGCGTCCGACTACAGATTTTTGGCTGCTTTGATCTCACACGTGTGAAGTCTAGGTGGCAGGCTGATGTGGCAAGTGTCTTGATTGCTAGGTCTCCCTCTTTTCTGAGCTTTACAAGACCTAATTTGGTGTCTAGTAGCCAAGTTTATAATCATCTGAAGTTTTGCAATTTTGTGAGTAAAATTGGCAAAATTTGAAATTGTTTTGAGTACATGCTAGTCAATTTTCTAGTTTGTGGTACGTGCTTGCATGAAGTGATTGCATGTTGATTCTCAGAGTGATTCTGACATGCATGAGGGATTAACATTTGTTTTGAGTGGTTATACGCATGTGCTCTGACACTTAGAACACAAATCAAGAAATATGGCTAACAATTTCTGTAGAACTAAAATTTATGTAAAATTTCGTAAAGTCAAAAAAAAAAAAAAACAGTAAGTGTAGCATGTCATGCATGTCTGATAAACATTAATTCAATAAGTTCAGAAATCGAGCAATGAATCATTTTTTTTATTTTGATTGCCTAAATACTGACACTGTTTTTGACGAATTTTTAAAATTACGTAAAAAAATCTTTAAAAAAAATTAAAATCCAAAAATTTAAAATTTTTAGTTTTTTACAGTTTCTTGAATTATCTATGAAATGTACTAAAACTAGTGAATTGACAATATTGGAGTCAATTTTAGTCAGATTTTGATCAATTGTACTTCACTAATAGTTAATCAAATATTAACTAATTTTAGTAATTTTCAAGAATAGATATATCGAGGTAGTCGAACAAACTTCAAATCAAGTTGCAAATCCAGGTGCACCATCCTATGTGGTGATTTGCTAGCAGTTGAGTACAACGCTCAATGATATGAATAATCGGAATCAAATGAGAGATCAACAAATGGAGGTTCTTCTGAACCAGGTCAAATTGTTATCTCATGGGGATTTATCAGAATTACTATCAGAATATAACAAAATATCTTAAAAATTTGACAAAGGCTAGTTTTGATAAATCAAAACCTAAAAATAGTATTGACGAAGGTTTTCTAGGTGAAAATAGACTCGACGAAGGTTCTTCACTTATTTTGGATAAAAAAAATCATTGATCTGATTGTTTTCCAGACAAATTTGGATAAAATAACCTTCGCCAAATTCACAGAAAGTAAATCTAACTCAAATAAAACTAGAGTAGAATTGGCGAAGGTTCTTGTAGATGAACAATCAATTTTTTCAGCTGGACGAGGATTAAAATAGACTTTTTGCAAGATTCTCATAAATTTAATTTTCGTCTTACTCACAAATGATGATTTATTATATTTAGAATCCTCAGAAAAGTCAACAAAGGTTTTGGCGAAGGTTGCAAGAGTAATATTGTTATTTTTGCAAAAAGACCTCTTTTTGACAAAAATAGGTCAATATGACAATTGGCCTTGACAAAAACATTCGCCCAACTCACTGATTATAAAAAATAGTAAGTAGGACTCACACAGACTCTGGCGAAGGTTCTTCTCAAAGAACTAATATTTTTGCATAAAGTTGTAAATTTTTCACAAAAGGTTACCAGCAACTAGATGAACAGTCACTTTGGCCTTCTATTTCAGTATTATTCTTCGTCAACCTGGTAGTAGATAGATCTGAATCACACCTATGGACAGTGAATCGGACGAAGATTCCTTTTTTGTAGTTTTTTAGAGTTTTGATGGATTTTTGGTGTATTCTGATGGTTTTTTTGACATTTCTACAAATTTGCTAGAAAATAACTTTTGCCCTTCAATCTGAAGGTTTTGTGAGTGAAAACAACGATTTTTGCAATTCGACGAAAGTTTCTTGTAATAGAGTGGAAAGTTATCAGGTCTGATGATGATTTTGCCTCCTTTTTGTTCAAATCTGACGAAAATGACCGATTTTTGTTGTTTTTTTTTTTCTGATTTCTCAGATCCAAATGGATCTTAAGATTGGTGATCCAAATAGCTTCCCCTATTCAACAATCATATTAGATTTCAAACAAGAAGATCCACTCAAATCAAGTAAAATCACTCTCAATCTATCCTAAAATGCAATTTTTACCCTACTTATGCCTAATGCAAGCTAACATCCATCAAAGATGCTGCAAACTAATAAATTGGTTTAGCTCCCCGGCAACGGTGCCAAAATTGTTGTGGGTCTATTTCCTACCCTAGCCTCAACCCAAGATCCAAGCACACAAGCATCAAGGAGACAAGATTAGATGTCACGCGGCGGTTCGATCCCATGAGAGCGATAACATAGATCATTTCCATCATACATAAACGATTCCTTAACACTAAGATCCATTAACACTAAATCCACAAAGATAGAAGCCTACTCTTCTCTCTCTCCCTTTCTCTCTCACAAAAAACATAAGAAATAGCAATCCCAATAAGAGTCAAACCCAACAATCAACAAACACAAAGAAAGCATGAGAGATGGAGGAAAAGAGATAGAGAGCAAGGACATTCCACATCCATTCCATACGAGCGCCAACCTGATTGTATTGAAATGAAGAGAGAACATGTACAATGATTCGAAATTGCTACTTATATAGTGAATTGAGGAGATAAACGCTCCAACTCCTATTGGCTAATCTTAAGATAAGTATTCAAAAAGTGGAGGGAACCCGTTCATTAATTGAAGGACCCAATTTTAAAAATAAATTTTGGTGAGAACCCCTACTTTCTCACTAACTTGACTTTAGGCCCAGCGACATTAAAACTTTTGCATAATAGGCCTAAAGTCCTTCTATTGACTTTCTAATTAATCAAATCTCTATGTGATCATTGGGTTGGACTTACACACGCAGGGTGCCAAATCCCTCTCACTTATTAGCTAGGATTAGGGTTGCTTCTCTTCGGTCATTTTTTGGCAAGGCTCGTACGAATAAGAAAAAGAAATTTGCTACCATTAGGAAAAATGATGAACAAGGCAACAACTCGAATTCCGTTTCATCTTGATTATAGAACCAATCTTGTGCAGCTCCAGTTAAGGCCATCTGAAATAGCTCAAGTTTATCTTGCGGAAAATCTTCGCCATATATCTCACATGATTTTGAATAGATTTTGAGAAATCTAACAGGATTAGATAACCCATTATACTTTGAAATTTCTAACCGAGGTGACCTTCTAACGACAATTGGTGGAACATCCATTGCAAAATAGTTCAATCAAACAATGAGATCAGGGCAACAAGATCCTCCTGATAATCTATTGAAACCTGAGCCTTACAGTGGTAATGAACAAGGGAATCACAATATTGATCTAGAAATTGGTCCTTTAGATCAGTATGTTATCTATGTTGCCGCGCAAAAACAAGCAGTGAGACAATGGGCCAGAGCACCACTTGGATGCTTTGCATGCGGAGAGAATCACAGAGTTGCGGAATGTCTGAACAAAGGCAAGTTTGTTCCATTCTATCGAGAATACGGATATGGACATTGTTACAAAAAAATTTCAGCAAGACCAAAACCACCGCCGATTACTACTCTAGTGAATATGATTATGATCAAGTAAAGACCAGCAGTTTAGCTTGTTGAACCAAGTGTACCTTTGATGGAGAGCTCAGAAGCAGAAAGAGATTCTAGTTGATTCATTACCTGCAGAATCTGTACCAACTATGAATATACCTACAACATCAGGGGTGTATCTGAAACTCAACTCAGAAAATAAGAGATACCAAAACATGAGGCAGTGGATTAACAATTGCAAGAAGAAAAAGCCCTAGAAGCCACTAAAACAGTAGCCAAAGCCCATTCTTTATCATCACCATCGTGAAGAACCCTCCAAGATGACAGAACCTAAAGTGCCACAAACAAAAATGAAATTTCCACTACAAAAGGTGAAGAAGACAAGAATGATGTGTGAGGATAACCCCATAGCTAACTTGGCTAGATAGTAGCAATGTAGCCCGTTACCATTGATGTGTGTATCAAATAGTTGTCCTTGTAGATTGGCGAGTATAATTAGTACAATTGCACTGTTGGGTTGGATTTCTACTATCTTTTACGGTCCTTCTCCTAGAAGCTTCAATTTTTTTTATGTGCCTTGACATTGTAGAGAAGGGCACTCTAGAGAAGTGCCAATTCTCCCTTCGCGAGATCCTTGGTCTTGATGTTGTGGTCAGTCTAGGTTTTTCTACATTATTTTCCACAGTTAACTCATGGAGGGTGAGGAAATGAGTTTTATGGAGTTGGAGAATATTCTAGAGTATTTGTTTGGTGGATTCATCGGTACCCAATCATTCGATGATGGCTACAAAATTAACATTTTTCTGGATTCAGGGAGATCAAGTATTCACGGCATTTTTGAAACACCTTCTCCAAATTGGATAAGTGTTCTGAATCTGGTCTATGCATGCACAGATCGTCCAAGAAAATTTCCAAAATTTTTTGCAAATAATCTTTGAATGTCGTCTGCATGACTCGTTGGAAAGTGCTTGAGGCATTGCAAAGTTCGAATGGCATCACTTTATAGGCATAGGTTCGCCATTCCGTGACAAATGATGTCTTGTGTTGGTCCTGGGGGGCTATTTTTACTTGGTTGTAGCCGTCCAAAAAACTGTAGGCTTCGGCGCCAGCTACCTTGTCGAGGACACTTTCTGTGAATGGTAAAAGAAAATGATCCTTTTTTGTGACTGCATTTAGTGCCTTCAGATTCACACGAATCCGCATTTTGCCATTCTTCTTGGGTACTATAACTATCGGTGATACCCATTCCGTGTGCTCGATCTTGTAAATGAAATCTGCGTCCATCAGCTTTTGCAACTCCTGCTTGATCAATTTTGTATAATTCGGATTGCAGCGATAGTAACAGCTCACCTTGGGGACTGCTCCGTCCACCAAGGGTATGGTATGTTGGACTACTGTTGGTGGAATGCCCTTTAGATCACTATAGCTCCAAACAAAACAGTCTTTATATTCCACTAACAAGGATCGTAGTCTCTTGAACTGCTTGGGTGTTAACTGCTCTCCCACATGCACTATCTTTTCTTCTTCTCCTGGCTCCGCAAGATTCATCGGCTGTGTTCACGCAGGTCCCTCAAAGACTTGTTCCGCTGGTGCCTGACTTTGATCAAGCTCTCGCTGGGCTTGCAGCATCATGATTACCACATTGTCCAAAGTATAATTCTTGAAAGTATCAGGCATCTCGTAAACTGGAGCTCGTCGAGATTCCTCTTTCAGCATATTGATCTTGGCCCGACTGGTCATTTTTTTGATTTTTAGTCACTTGTGTAGAAGACGACGTTGTATCTTAGTCCAACTGGATTGACTTTAAGGAATCCAACACCTTCTTTTTGCCCTTTTTTGTCATTTTGGTGGGTTCATCCTTGTTGTCTTTCTTCGGGACTACCGTGACATTCGCCTCATGATTGCGAATATCAACGTCCACTGTAGCTATCGCCTCTTCGGGTAGGTCACTCCATCGGATCACCTGGTTGTAGCGTTGCTTCAACTGATTCTTCTTATTCGCAGGTGCCTTGGGTGGATCAATCCTTGAGACTTTCGTTATAGCAGACTTTGTGGTGGTTGAGCTGGTACCTTCTTGGTTCCGTATCGATCTGGGTCCATGTGGTGTAGGACCTGTTCATCAGTCAGCTTAATCTCCTTATTATAAGTTAGAGAATGTTGCCAAGGGACTAGATCATCGTCCACTGGGTTCTCAATAGGCTCCGCTGACAACCATGCTACGTTTATCATATTCGTCCCAAATGTGATTGGTGTGTCCATAGTGTAACATTTGGGTGAAGATGTACTAGGTTCTGGATCTGATTCATATTGACATGCCTGACAGTCAATAGTTCCTAATGAATCTGTCCATCTCACGACATCCGTCTCTGAATGATAGTGACCTCCCTTGGCTGGCCTTGGGCGATCAATCGTATAATCTGTCGTGGATGATCCGTCAGTAGCCTTGGGTGCAATAGGTTTCACCGCCCATGTGGCTGGATCAACCTTTACAGCCTATTCTCTGTTCTCAAAGGTGAGTTTCCCTATACCCCAATTGTGTACTATTTGCGCAGTCCTCAACCATGGTCTTCCCAGTAAAACACGGTATGCAGATGGAGATTCAGGTATGTCCATGACTACAAAGTAATCACAAACTGCATGTTTGCTATCTTTACGGGGATATCGGCAACTACACCTTTTGGTTTCACACAGGATTGATCTTCTAGCTTGATGGCGAATCTTGCTGGCTTCAATCCTTGTAAACCCCATTTTTCATATAAAGTAGTGGAGATCATATTGACACTCGATCCTCCATCTACCATTGTTGCCTCATCTTGTATCTCTTGTGTTTGATTGGCAAAGTGATGTTGTGTTCCTCACTTTCCCATGATGCTCCGATGTGGAGGACGGTATTTGTTTCATCGTAGCCCGCACAATATATGGGCTCAGGCGCTACTAGCTCCTCATCCGCTTTGGCCCATTCAGCTAGAAGGCTTTTCGCTTGTGGTGCAATCCGCAGTAGTTCTCCGAGTGGTAAACCAACATGGCTTGACAGTAAAAGTGTGAGCCTTTCAGTGCGTGGTTCCTCAGGCTCCACCATGTAAAAAGGTGGTTCATATTGGTGCAATCGATCATTCTGATCAGTGCACAGTGGTGAGCCCACTTGCGGTTCCTGTTCGACGCCGACTTGAGGTTCTGTGGGATTGTCTCTTTCTTGCTCTTTTTCTCCGCTTGTGCTTTCTGTACCCAGTGTCTTATTTTATGGTACTGTCTTCTCTCTTCTCTCACATTTGGATATGGCGCTTAAGTTGAGGGTTGGTCGTTAGTGACCGATGGTGGTGGTGAGAGAGCCACTTCCTTCCTCTTATGTGCTCGCGTAACAGCTAACACAAGAGCGTGAATTGTCGACCTTCCGATGGCATCCCTGCTGGAACTGCTGGTTGTTGTATGGCAATGAGGTTAAGAGGTGCACTGGTTCCAGGTTTAAATGGATTCTTGTAACAGTGTCCATAACTGCATTCTCGGCAGGCGGTTGTATATTGTCCCTTGTAGGAACATTATGCTATTCTGTGTCCTTCGCCGCATCCGTAGCAGCCGTAATTTCTTCTGCCTTGGCGCTGAGTTTGAGCTGCATAGGCCGAAACATATTCATTTATGGTAGGATCCATAAATGGTTCATCTGGTCCATACCATTGCTGCTGCTCAAGTTGAGGTGGCATTTGCATCTCTGGTTCTGCTGCTGTCAGATTTATATGGGCCACTTGTTGATTGGCTGGCCCTGGTGGAGCAGGTAAGGCCATACGCTGTGGTTGATTTGGTGCCACGTTGGGTGCCCCTTGATGATAAGGATAGGAAGTCTGATAAGGACTTTTCTTCTGTTGAACAATCTGGGGGTTAAACGGGCAAAATGTCCTATCGTGCGATGATGCATTGACAGATGGCAGAATCTATGTGTCAATCTCAGATTTTGCTTTAGGACTGGACACTCGTTCTTTGTATGGTTTTGCGTGCATACTGAACGCCATACATTCTCCCATCGAGAATACTGCAGCTGGTTTGGTTCCGGTTGATGTGGAGTTACTGCTACAGTTCTCTGTAAGGCTTTCAGTTTTTGGTCAAATTGTGCCGTAAGTTGCTCCATCTGTTGTTTGTGTAATTTTGTCATTTGCTCCAACAACAGTTTTGTGGATAGAGCGGATGTGTTTGATGATGATGATACGATCGAGGGAGTAGGAGTGTGGGTGGAAGGATATTCGTCGTCAGATCCCTCATCCTCCTCCCTGATGGCATCTTCCATAGCTTCTTGTAGAGTAGCGTACTGCTCTCGTCGTTTCAGTTCTCTTCTGATGCTTCGTGGTAATCCGGCTAGGAACCACATGATCATCGCATGATCGGGAGTTAAGGCTGCACTGCACTCGGATCGTAGATGTTTGACCCGTTCAATATAGTCCCGGACCCTTTCTCGTTTTTCCATCTTGACTTTGCTCAGCAGGAGAAACGAGTCTTCCAAGAACTTTCTTGGTTTAAAGCGCGTAGTGAGAGCTGCTTTAACCGCTTCCCAGGTGGATTTTTCTTCCTCTGACTGGTTGAAAAACCAATCCTGAGCCACTGCTAGTAAGGACATAGGGAATAGCATCAGCTTCTCCGCAGGTGTCTGTTCGCCGTAGATTTCACAAGCTTGCTCATAGATATGGAGGAATCGGATGGGATCTAATGATCCGTCGTATTTTGGTATTTCCATTTGTGGTGCTCTCCGGACTGCTTGCAAGGGAGCGACAGGTACAGGTTGGCCCATTGGATCCATTGGTGTTGGTTCCGGTTCTGCCTCTTGTTGCACAACTGCTAATTTGGGAAGGTGTGGTGCCTGATTTGCTATCCTTCATGCTATTGATTGTCCCGACCTCAGATTCGTCTGATGGTGGGTTCCAAAGTGATTGGATCTTGCTTATACAGTAGGATGCAGTGTATATCTTCAAGGATCTGATCGATTTGATCGGCCGGAAGTGAATTTTAGGCCTTTTACGGTGGTTTTCCCTTGATAACTTTTTGCTTCTTGCACTGATTCATCTGAGATTTTGATAGTAGCTGGATCTGATGTAGATCTTTCCACTAATCTGGTTTCGAGGGTTATCTTGTGTGAGGGTTGGCTGTGCGAGGGTTCTTTAGCTGTTTTTGTAGGTAAAAAACTTGATATCTTTTAGATCTCTGGGAAGTAACTCTTGCAAGGTTCACAGTAGCTAGATCTAAGTCAGATCTAACTATATAATTCTCTGCGAGAGTTAAATCTCTCAATAAGTGAAAATTTCACTGTCTGCGAGGGTTCAAAACCACTTTTTTGGCTTGATCTTCACCAAATCTTCACACTAATTCTTGCAGGCTTCATCATTGATGTAAATTGACATTTTGAATCGATTGAGAGGATCTGCGAGAGTTTCTACTAGAAGGATTTGCTGGATCTTCACTTTTTAATGATTTTTTAACACTTAAATCCAATTTTCAGCTCACTGGACTCAGAATAACTCTTGCAAGCCCTTTTGTGTCCTGGTCTCACTGAGATGGAACTTCAAAATCCTCTGCGAGAGTTCTTGACCACTAGAACTGAAAATTTTGCTGTCTACGAGAGTTCATTGGTACTTTCCTACCCTTTTTTTTTTCATTGGGAGTTCTTGCACAGGCACTTAGATATCAAACTAAATCTCGCAAGCTTCTCTGTGTCCTAGTCTCACTGAGATGGAACTTCAGAGGGCTTTGCGAGAGTTCTTATGAAGATTTGAATTTTTTTGGATTTTTTCAAGGGTTTTTTGAATTTTTTATGATTTTTCTCTGATTTTTACAATCTGCTTGGAAGTAACTCTCGCAGGCTTCTATGCACGTCTGGGACAGTACCCTGGAGTTGTTGCCAGTCATGAAAGGGTTACTTCTCACTGATTCTAGAGATATAAAAATCTGATGAGATTTTAAGCTTTTTTTCCCTCCAAAATGCAGATTGGTGTGTTTAGTAGTCTGATGCTAGTAAGCAATCAAGACAAAATACAGACAACAAGTCCGCCTGAGTGCGAGACGAGCTCTGTGATTAGGATCCATAGAGATCCAACTGTCCGCTAGTAAAGCGAGATGATTACTCGTAAGAGAACCGTGTTTCCCACGTCAACGCACTGAGTGGATTTGCATGCAGTGCTTGAAGAAAATAGAGGAAGATCATTATAGATAATTTCTCGTGTTGTGTCTGATCTCGTATGAAAATGATTCTGTTGTTAATTGTGTGTCTGAGTTTTTCTTGTTCACTTTAATTCCGCACCTTGGTTGAAACTATGTTGAATGCTGTATTAATTTTATAAACGTAGATCAGCAGAGCCTGACTACATTCTAGAGGATTGTAGGAGTGATTCAGCTGGCAATGTTTAGCGATCGCATCTGAACTCCATCCGAGTCGCAAGAGGATTGTGGTTCCTTTGCGAAAGCTTCACGACTGCGAAATCCAAATCGCGATACACGAATCTGATTCTCATCAGTGGTATCAGAGCAGGCAACGTAACCTATGTCCCACTTTGAGGGGGAGTGTTGGAATGGCAAAGTGGAGCCACAGCCCACGCTCAAAGAAATCTTACAAGTAGAAGTGGGACTTTGTTCAAAGTGGGTATAAGTGGTGAATGTGTAAGTGTTTAATGTCCCCTGGTACCAGCCCCTTTGCGGGTAAGGGGGAGCACTTGGATTCGTGGGCAGCTAGGCATTTGGGGACGGGATCTTGGAATGCGGCTCACGGAAGGGACAAAAAGGCTCCATGATTTTGGTGCGACCTCTAAACCAGAAAGGTTAAGTTGCATCACGGTGCAACCTCTGAACCAGAAAGGTTAAGTTGTATCCGTTGAAGGCCCACCGAATTCCTACAGTTAATTGATATCAATGGCTATTGGTGGTAGCCCTCGATCCCAATAACCTTTGAGCTCTGCCAAAAATGCCACCAGGCCGCAATTATCTGCAAAGTACCATGTGTCGCGATCAAGACTGCCATGGTGCTTTTGGTAAAATACACAGCAATTGGTGACCATGTCTTCTGCTGGGTTGCCGGTATCCACTCCTGTGAGCTTGGGCCAAAAGATCTTGTTCTTTACCTTGGTGATGGAGAACGGTTCACGTCGCGCTGCCGGATAATAGTATGGATTGGTGCGCATGTAGACAGGTGCTTCGAGCTGATGGCGCCAGAGTGGTTGTGGATCCAGGAGCTTGATTGCTTCCTTATGGGTTTTGCAATGGTCCAGGTTTGGCAGTACGTAGTCGTCTTGCTTGTTTGTAGTTTGATATTGCTTTGCAAACTCTTGAGATGTAAGCAAATCCTTGCTAGGTTCAGTAGGTGTGATCAAGTGCCTTATTGTGGGTGTTTCAACTGCCAAGGCATGTTCTATTTGTGGATCAGGTTGAGAGGAGAGAGGTGGTGAAGGGTTAGAATCAGCAATGCATTGAGATTCTGGGAGAAAATTGGCATTGGATGAAGGGAAAGTTAGTGGTGTCGATGGGGTTAGAAGTGATAGAGTGGAAGAGATGGTGTTGGGAGGAAGTACCACCAGTGCCCTATGATTTAGTTGGTGGAGGAGCTCCTGAGAATTGTTGTGGTTCAAGGGAAAGTTAGTGGTGTTGATGGGGTTAGAAGCGGAATAGTGGAAGAGATGGTGTTGGGAGGAAGTACCACCAGTGCCTTGTGATTTAGTTGGTGGAAGAGCTCATGAGACTTGTTGTGGTCCTTGGAATGTCAATCCATGATTTATTGATGGAGCTCCTTGGAAACATGCCCCATCTCTGCCATCAGATCCATCGTAATGATGCCTAGAATCATGAAATTGGACATGCTCTGTATGGACGGAAGGTGCCAATTTCATGGCCGTGTTTAGCTTTTCCTCCAGGGTGGCCATATGTTGGTTGAGGGCCTCGACGGAAGTAATATAGGATTGTTGCATTTTGGAATGTTGTTCCATCGTGGCCTTTAGCTTTTGTGCCAACTGCTGATATGCCACCACTGGGATTTGAGTTCCCTCAGGAATAGCTGGAGGAGCGAAATCTTGGAAATCAACCTGTTCCAACTGTTCCTTCATAGTGGAATGTGCTACTTTTGCATCTGCTAAGGACTCGTCCTGTTCCATAGTAAGATTTGCCATGGCAGTTTGCAGGTTGGTGATCTTCAGGTGGAGTTGGTCCTGTAGATGATTGAGCATTTGCTGTTGTTGTTGGGTGTGTGTGTTTAGATCTTGTATTTGTTGTTGATGTTGCTTGGATTCTGCCTCCAACTTTGCTTTTTCTTTCTGAAGATCTACTAGGGCTCCATCATCAAACTGTCTCATAGTGTATTGACCTCCCAAGATGCCAAAGAGGTTGAATTGGAGCTCCACCAACCAAATCACTTTTTGGGCTGGTAGGGGTAATTGCTCCCAAGGTCCAATGTCAGGGAGTGTGTGTGTATAATTGGGATATGGCATGGGATTGAATGGAATAAAATCTGGAATTGGGAGAGATGTTGGAGTGTGAGAAGATATAGGAGGCGGTGATTGAGGTGTGGAGTGATTGTGGTATTAGGGGTGGTGAATGTGGTGGTGACTGAATGTGTGTCGGAGACGTATGGAGTGGATTAGTTGTTATGGTGGTGGATGTGTTTTTTCTTAATAGTTGTAATGCAAAATCATCTACATTGACTGTAGAGTCAAGTAGGGTGGAAGAATGTATAGGTGAGGGCTTTCGTAGAATACTGGAATCAAAGCCCGTGTTAAGTGTGAATGAAGGGGTGGATGTGGTAGTAAATGGTGGGGTACTGGTGGAAGGAGAGTTGTGTTAGTAGGTAATGATATTGGAACGGCTGAAGTTACATGAGTGGACAGGACCCTACCTACTGAACCAGAACCGGAAGCGCCAGCATCCAAAGAGCTAGCTGCTACAGTGTCAGCTTCGGTGCTCATGGCCTTACTCTTCTACTTCTTTGTTGGTGGTGCGGGTGAAACAGGTTCTGCTGATAGTTGTGGGGTGGTACGCTTTATGGTGTTAGGATAGATGTCTTCGATCTCTTTGATAGTCGCGGTCGTTCATTGTCCTAGTTGTTTTGCGGCTAACATGTGGAGGAGATATCCACATTTGTTGGTGGCTTTTCTAGTTTTAAGGACCACACATAATTTGTCGGACACTTTCTCTGCCCACTTGTAATTGTGAGTGTAACCATCCATGGTGAGGGTTAATGAAAATAGATCGCTAGGTGGAATGTGATCTATTTTGGCGATGCGAACCTCGACCATGGCCACGAGGATCTCTGATGCTGCTTTGAGCTTTGGATTTTTGATGAGTCGAATGGCAATGTCATCATTGGTTTGGACAATTGTCTTTTCATCGTCCATTAGAAACTTCATGAAATATTTGGCATCATAGCTGGTACTACCCTTGCCATGGATCGTCTCATCCAGATTAGGAAATCCAATGGCTTGTAAATGTTCTGGGGAGATGTTGATGATGGTATAACTGTCGGCCTTAGACGTGATCCGAAATGACTGGAACTCGTCAAAATAAGTGGAGTAGGCTGCTGGACCAAGCTCTAGCTCTGTTGATCCGTGAAATAAGTCAGATCAAAACCGAGGTTAGTGAGAATATCCTTGGCTAAGATTAATGCTTCAAAATAATTCTTGATGGAGATCAAGAATATGTCATCCGAATAGGGCTTAGGGGCCTTACGATGATGGAGTGAGAGTGAGGTGTCACGAGAGACCATGGTAGCTGTAATTCTAGATGGTTTTGGAAATTCTAAAAATTGTTGAAAATTTCAGCATGAACTCTTGAACAAAAATCTAGAATGAACTCGTGGAGAGGATGGTTGAGGTCTACATATAGACTTTTTTTTTATAGGAAATCGTAACTTCTCCCAAAAATTGTCCTTAGTGCCCACAATTTCCTAGTGAGGTTCGCGAATTTCAAGGCAATATTCTAAAGGTCTGGCGAGTTTTTGTAAGTAGTTTTTTTGTACAAAATGAGCAAAATTGGCTAACAGTACAAAAATTGGTCTGATCAAAATTCGCAGATAGGACAGAGAAATCATGGAAGTAATTTTGAGGCTCAACGAATTATCTACAAATTCTGTTAGTGAGGATCTAATGCAAAAAACTGATTTTTTTTCTATTCTGGAAAGTTTGACAGTGAGCTAGAATTCGTGGAGCTAATAAATGAATCATGGATAGTAAAAATGAGTCTGAGCGAATTCTATCTAGTATGATTGTGAAACAAAACTTTAGAAAAAGAATGAATCTTGTGGTTTGGATAGAAAAAGACTGATTGTAGTTCTAATCTGAGGATATCTTGATGTTCTAAATAAGAAACATATCAAAAAAAATTCGTTAAAATGTCAAGCAGTTAGTAAACAAAAAGAAATAACAAAGTTTAGTGAATAAACAAACCTAGTACATATCAAGATAAAAATAGGGTTCGTTGTACTTTCAAAGTCTGCTTCCATTGGCCATAGTGTCTAAAGTATTGCCTTGTAGTGTTTGGAATTGTACGTAACCAGAGGCAAATATCTTTTGGATTACATAAGGTCCTTGGCCAGAAAATTTTAGTTTTCTTTTAAAGGCTTTGGCTTGGTATAAGAGGACCTTATCTCTGACCTAGAACTCTTTGAGTTTTAAGGATCGATCAGAACTTTTACTTTTGAGTGAAATTTGACTTATTCTCTCACCGTAACCACCAGGAAGGAAGGACTTGATTGTAAGAGAAGGAATCGATTATCATATCTGTCTCATTACCAAGTCCTCCTCATTCCTGTTGGATCATTTACTCCTCCTACGCTCCTAGATCCCAATTTTAATCTGCCTCCATTCATGCTGCATATTTCTCTAACGTTGTCACGCAGTTTGCATTTTCTACATGCAAATTTGCACAGACGAAGAAAAGGTGAATGAATCGCGACACTGTGTTCTTACACAGGTCATGGTGACAGGCGAAAAGGGGACACTACCTTACTGAATGCCAAAGGTGTCCTAACAGATAAGGCACCATGTAAATCTTATCCTAAGGTCATTCGTAAGAGTGACACACTTTTGCGTCATCACCAATGTTCACTTCAGTACTGGCTGACGTCACACCCTTTTTACGCTCACCCCATGCAGTTGCGCTAACAAATTGGACAACGATTGCAGCCACCCCCGATCTCCTACAGACAACACATCCACTCTGTACTTTCGCATCTGCACACCTGTAATATTATGTATATATATTGGATATCATTTGCGTATTCGATAATGATGATGATTAGATGATCAAGTGAATGAAGAAGAGACTAAGAGAAGAGGTTTCATTCCTCATTACAGACAGAAATAAGCTTTGTAGGGCACGCGGTTTTGTCCGCTACAGTCTTGTGCTCTACCGCATTATTGACTTGTATACTTGATATACTTAATCTGACACAGTTCATTTGTTCTGCGTTTTAGATCTGTCAATATTGCTATGCTTATTATTCATTCTATCTGATCTTTCTTGTTGCTCTTTCTGGTAATAGACGATTAACTTTTAGTCTTGTCTTTCGCAAATAATTTGCGACTAATTATCAGTCGAGCATAGTCTAGCTCTTCATGAATCATTCGCGACAGATAATTTGTCTTGCAATTCGCGACAAATTATTCATCTAGCGCTTCATCCATTTAAATGTTTGGCTATGTAATCTAGAATGACTGTATCAATCGGGTTTCACATAATTTGTGCAACGCTTCATGACGGAGTTGTAAGGACATATCATCATTTAAGCGTTCCGTTGCTGCTATGCGTAAAGATGGGCTTAAAAATTCAATTGGCATAACAACATCTTGACCATAAACCAGTTGAAAAGGTGTTTGATTTGTACTATTTTTGTAAGCGGTTCTGAATGCCCATAATGCTGCATACAATTTATGTTCCCAATCGGACCAACTTGCTTCAATTGTCTAAATGGTGCATAGAATCTTATTGGAAGATTCAGCTTGGCCATTCCCTCTGGGATAATAGGGAGTACTAAATCTGTGTATAATGAAGAAATCTTCCAGTAAACACTTTATTGTTTGATTAACAAAGTGTGTACCCCGGTCATCCAAATCTGATTATAATATTTTCATATAGAAACTTGGCTGTAGATTTCGCATCAGCCACTTTGACAGCTTTGGCTTCAACCCACTTGGTCATATAATCAGTTGCGACGATAATGTATCGGGTCTGAGATCCTTGTGCGGCAGGATGAATAGGACCAACATAATCCAGTCCCCATTTTTTCAAACGGTGCTTGAGATAAAACCGGATGTAAGGGTTCATAATTCTGTCGAGTAGGTCATCGTGCTCGCTGGAAAACATCACATGTTTCTGTGTCCTTATGAAGCGTAGGCCACCAACAACCAGATTGCAAAAGTTTGCGAACAATAATATCTGTAGAGAAGTTTCCTCCACTCATGCCATCATGTGAAAACATGATTAAATCTGGTACTTCATGCGATAAAACACATCTTCGTAAAATATTATCTGATCCACGACGGTACAATTGTCCTACAATTAATTGATAAGGTTGAGCCTTATGAATCAATTGTCTCTTCTGTACTTTCGTCAAAGAGTCATTCGGTTGTCCTAGCATCAAGTACTCAACAATATCTGCCGCCCACTCAGGTACTGCTTCAACATAGAACAACGCAGCATCTGGCAATTCATCATCCACTTCAGTATTAACTGATGTCGATTCAATTCGCGAAATGTGATCGGCTAGATAATGTTGCTTTCCCTTTCTAACCTCAATTTGAAAGTCAAATTCAGACAACAATAATAACCATCTTGCAATACGTCCAGTATTACACGTCTTGTTTACCAAGTAAAGTAACAGTTGATGATCCGTATAAAATGCAAAGTGCGTTTCCATGAGGTAGTGACAAAATTTTTGAACAAAAAAAATCATGGCTAGCGCTTCGCGTTCTATTGTTGAATAATTCTTCTTTGGATCTGTAAGCTGTCTGCTTGCAAATTGTATGCGATAATCCTTCTTATAGTCACCTGGCTGTGTCAAAATTGATCCAATGGCGTATTTTGAGGCATCCGTATGAACATGAAACTCTAATGTCCAATCTGGAGAACGCAGTATTGGTGCTGAAGATAATGATTTTTGTAACTTTTCAAAGGCTTCTAACGCCTCTACCGTCCAAATAGGAACAATAGTTAGTTTGTATATAGGTTGTGCTAAATCCGCAAAGAAGATAATAAAAATTCGATAGTAGTTCGCATGACCCATAAACTCCTCGAATTGTTGCTGGCGGTGGCAATTCCACAATAACTTTGATCTTAGAATAATTGGTGGCAATACCATGTCTTGATATCACATGTCCAAGCACAACTCCATGCGAAACCCATATCTGGCATTTTTCTGGATTTAGAGATATCTGATATTTGCGGGATCTTTTAAATACTTTCTCCAATCGATCCAGGTGGTCTGTATTTGTAATATGAACTCCCAAGTCGTCCAAGTAAATTTCAAGAAATTTCTGCAGATAATTTTTAAAAGCAAATTGCATTACTCTTTGGAATGAACTTGGTGCATTACAGAGTTTAACAACCTCCCAATCTGTACGCTCAGTTTCATCTTAGTTATAGTACCAATCTTGTGTTGCGCCTGTTAAGGCCATAGGAAACAGCTTAAGTTTATCTTGAGGATATTCAACATAGATCCGTAGAATCTAACTGGATCTGTTAATCCATTATATTTGGGTAGATCCAATCGGGGTGCTTTTCTAACAATAATTGGATTGACCTCTTGTGGAGCACCTCCAAGAGCAGCCATCTTTACAAATTTAGATCAAATAGATGATGAAATTGGATCTAGATTTTTTCAAAAAGCTATCTCAGATTAGATCTACTAGATTTATCTCACTTTTCAAGAATCTGATTCTATATGATGAAAAACTTTTCAAAATTCGATCAAAATGATAAATCTCTCATAATTCAATTCAGAATATATCAGATTTGATCCAAATTTTGACAGAGACTTGATCTGAAAAATTAAAAATTAAAAATAGGACTAGCGAAGGTTCACTAAGTGAAGGTTGGCTCGGCGAAGGTTCAACAGTGCTATGTTGGGAAGAAAGAAAAAAAAAAACTCTCTGAACACTTTTCTGGCAATTTCTTGGAAAATAACCTTCGCTGACTTCCCAAATGAAAGACCTGACACAGATAAAACTATAAAAAACCGAACGAAGGTTTCTGACACAAGGAAATACAGTTTCTGTAATCTGACGAGGGTAGAAATCAAGATTTTTTATTATCTGATCAAGAAGAATCTTCGCCGAACTCAAAAAATAGTATTTTTCCATAAATAGAAGGTTCTGGAAACTCGGCGAAGGTTCTGGCAAAGGATCAAGAGTAATACTGGTAATTTTGCAAAAAAGTGACTTTTTTGACAAAAATATGACAATATGACAACTGATCCTCTAAAATCCTTTCTATTTTTGGTATAATTCTTCGTCGACCTGGCAGTAGATAGATCTAGATCACATCTTAGCACAATAAACGGGCGAAGGTTCTTTTTTTGTATTTTTTAGGGTTTTGATAATTTTTAGTGTTTTTTGGCAGTTTTTTTGATGTTTTAGAAAATTTGCTAGGAATTAATCTTCGCCCTTCAAACTGAAGATTCTATAAACAAAACCGAAGGTGTCTACAACTCGGCAAAGGTTTCCTGAAAGAGAGTAAAAAGTTCTTAGCTCTGATGACGCTTTTTGCCTCTTTTGACCAAATCTGACAGATTTGATCGATTTTTGTTATTTTCTCTGATATCTTAGATCCAAATGGATCTTAAGATTGGTGATCTGAATAGATTTCCTTGTTTAATAATCAGATTAGATTTCAAACAAGCAAATCCACTCAAATCAAGCAAAATCAATCCCAAATTAACCCTAAAATGCAGATCTAACACTATTCATGCCACAACAAGATGCCTAATGCAAGCTAACCATCCAACAATCATGCTGCAAACTAAAAAATTGGCGTAGCTCCCCGAGAGCGGCGCCAAAATTGTAGTGGATTTCTTTCCTTGCCTAACCTGAATCCAAGATCTAGTCAATCTAGCATCAAAGAGACGGAGTTAGTTGTCACGCGTAGGTTCGTTCCCATGAGAGCAATAGTATAGTTCAGATTTCAACATGAATGGAGGATCTAACACTAACATCCATTAACACTAAGCATTAACACTACATCCATTAACCCTACTTCTATTAATCCTAAATCCACAACAATGATATAAACTTATTCTTCTCTCTCTCCTTTTCTCTCTCACAAAAAGCATAAGAAATAGCAATCCCAATAATGATCAAACCCAACAATTAGCAAATACAAAAGAAACATGAGAAATGGAGGAAAAGAGAGGAAGTGCAAGGACATTTATCAATCCATTTCTAAAGAGAACCAATCTGCTTTTATTGAAATGAGGAACTGAACATCAAGAGCAACTCGAGTTGGTCCCTTTTTATAGTAGAGAGGAGGACCCTGGCCTCTGAATCCTATTGGTCCAGTCTTGCCTCTCTTTTTATTCAAATTTAAAAAAGTATGGGAACTATCAAAATTGGAGGGAAGCCCAACTTTATTCACTAACTTGACATTTAGGCCCTACGACATTAAAAGCCCGCAAAAAGGCCTAAAGTCCTTTATTAATTTTTAACTAATCAATCAAATAACTATGTGATCATCGGGTTGGACTTACACACGTTGGGTGCCAAATCCCTCTCACTTATTAACTAGGGTTAGGGTTGCCTTGGGATCCACAAACCCTCCAACAGAGAGTAGCTTAGATTGATCATTTGCAAAGCATAATCTTAGAGTTCCTTCACCTTCAATAGCTTGTGTGCTATTGTTGCCAAGGTAAACAAATTTCTGGGTATTGTAAGGTGTATAGGACTCGAAACAGCCAATCAGGCTAGTCATGTGCTGAGTGGCTCCAGAATCCATGAACCACAAATTGTCGCCAAATGCTCCTTGATGGTTGGTCATGAAGGCATCATGATCCGCTGAATGGGCTGTGGAGCTTCTGCAGCTGCATTTGCCACTTGATTCGACTGCCCTTTGATGTTGTTCTTCGCTTGAAGTATTCAGCAATCTTCTATTTCGTAATTGTTTCGTTTACAATATCTGTAGAACAGCTTCTTCTTTGTTTGCGTATTCGACTGTTCCTTGTGCTGAGCTGGTTTTTGGTCTGGCTTTGATAGCTTCGGGCCTTTCTTCTTCTTCTACTTTGTCATGCCCTTGTTGGTGTACAAAGCATGAGAATCAGCTAAGGAACTTGATGCTTCATTCCTTTGCATGTCTTCCTGCAACAACATAGTGATGACTCTCAAAAGAGTCAACTTTGGATGAGTCATGATGATCATCACCCAGATGTCGTAAGAACTTGGCAAGCTTGTAAGCAGTTGCTTCACTACGTCTTGATCGTCTATGACAGAGCCGACAGCGGCCATTTGCCTTAGCAGGTTCTTGAATTGATTAATGTGATTCTACAAAGAATCACCATTCGTAATCTTGAGGGAGTAGAATTTCTTCCTGAGATGTAGCTTAGAAGCTACATCTCGCACTTCGTATAGCATGCTCAAGATGTCCCAGACTTGTTTCGATGTCTGAGCCTCGAATACATGGCTGATCTGTGTATCCGTGATGTTGAGGATGATCAGCACGAAAGCTTTTCCATCCTTTAGCTTCCATCTGGCAATTGTCGTGTCATCCGCTTCGGGTTTCCCTTCTGCACCTGTAACAACGTCGTACAATTCTTTTGCCATTAGTAAAGTCTTCATCTTAAATTTTCACAGATGGTAATTGGCTCCATCAAGCTTGTCCATGAGAGGACTGGCTTTCCCTTGGGAATCCATGTGGAATAATTAGTCTAAGTGATAGGAGAAACTATCAGTGACTTAAGAATGAAAATCTAATATTGAAAAATACAGAACAAGAAAACAATTACTCTATCGGCTAGTAGAGTCTTGTACTGTGGGAGCTAATCAAGCTATAAAAATTGCTCTGATACCATGTTGGGAGAGAAGGAGGAAGAATAAATGACGAACACGAACGAGAAACGAACTCGAACAAGAAACGAATGAGAAGCGAACTCGAACAAAAAATGTTCGTGCGCAACGGAATGAGTTAAATGACTCTCTCCCTAAGCATGACTACGCCTATCAGAATGAAGAGAACTTTAGTGATAGAGCAGTTCATGCCTTAGCGACAGAGAAAGGCCGCTGCAAGGCATGGCACGATTGTTGTTTGCACAAGAAAGATCTGAAAGCAGAAGATCTTGCATTGATGTACAAAACCAAGCTGATCAAGGGTAAGTTGAATGAAGTTTACCGAAAAGACCCATATAAAGTGAAGGAAATCCTGAACTATGGCGCAGTAATTCTTGAGCACTTGGATGGAAAACGATTTGATACTTTGGTAAATTGCAGCCAATTACGCAAGTTTTGACAGCCAGCTTCGCCAGTTCAGCAAGCTTGATCTCAATATACTTTTTAATTTCATTTGTTTTTCAAATTTTTGTTTTCAATATTTAATTTGCTGAGTTTTTTGAAAAAAGACAGTTAAAAAAAAAAGAAAAACAAAAAAATAAGAAAGGACTGATGAGCAAAAGTTAGGAAGTCATCAGCATAATAAAAAGAAAGCACAGTATTTTTGATGGACAATGACTTAGAAAATTACTGATTTGGGTAGATTTGGCCAATACAGTATCAGAAACCTTCGCTGAGCTCTCAAACTGTACATCCACCCTTGATTTATCTAAATTAAGGTGGGCGAAGGTTCCTGACAAGAGAAAATCCAATTTTTGAGACAGGCGAATGTTCAGTGATATGCCATTTTGGGAACCTTTGCCAAGCATCATAACCTCATTATGAACCTTCGCCGACCTGCTAGATGATCTTAAAATGTCAAAATTAGGTTGTCCATAGGTTCAGATTGTGAAACAATGCATTTATGACAGTACTTGGGCGAAGGACCCTCCTGGGCGAAGGTTCATCCTTTGCCAGCCCTGAAAAACGTTCGCCTGATAGGTTCAAATTCCTAGAAACCTTCGCCGAGATTTTTATAGCCTATTTTTATAGTACTGCACATGCCGGCAAATTTTTGTTCAGAACTGATCAACCAAACCACTATTCAGTGTAATGGACCCACCAAATTCACCTATAAGTTGGCTGAATTTGATTCATTCCTCACTTGTGCTAGCGAAGCTCTTGCAAATTTTTCTTGTGACCAAAGCCTTCCAAATTTCCTACATTGCCTTTTGATACACTTTCATGCATTTATTAATTCCTTTCTGATCATCATGTCTTCTACCGATACTTCCTAGTCTCCGCGCTATACTATCTATCGTGATGTCCCATCTGCAACGGACATCATGATCCTTCCTAGCACAAGCATGGTCACTCAGTGGATGACCCTTGCGGAGCCTTTACTCATTGCAATGGGTATTCATGAGAGAGCCTTTTCGGGTCGCATCAATATGGATTTCATCACTCTTGCCTTTAGTACGTGAAAGGAAGAGAAATCCAAATTCCATATCACTTTCCAGGGAGCCACACACAAAGTGCGCGTCACTGAGGCCGCACTTGCAGCTATAGGAATATTATCTGGTACGCAGGCCTCACCCAATCACAAGCACGCCAAACAGGCCATCAAGTCATTTATTGACCTCACCACCGATCTACACTGGACCAATGATGGCTACCTTTTGGAAGCCATCACTGAGCCTTCCATCCACGCAGCTGCCCAGCTATTGAATAATTTCCTGATGGTTGGCAACCTCAAGAAAGACCGCATCACATCTCAAATCCTTCACAGGAT
Organism: Diphasiastrum complanatum; assembly: GCA_029204225.1. Classification (NCBI taxonomy): domain Eukaryota; kingdom Viridiplantae; phylum Streptophyta; class Lycopodiopsida; order Lycopodiales; family Lycopodiaceae; genus Diphasiastrum; species Diphasiastrum complanatum. Next base: position 52,156,296 of record CM055093.1, read on the forward strand.
AGTGGAATCCCACACTAAGTTGGCCAAAGCCCCTCTTGAACCATATAATTGGTTCAAGACTGTTTTCGGTGAGCTCAAGCGAGCTATTAAGGCCAATATTAAGCAATAGTTCGCTGCTGGCTCTTTATTGTCCCTCTTAGCCGCTTCTCACTTAGAAAACAGAATCCATGGCTTCCACCTGGATTCTATGCTTTCGGTTTACGAAGAAGCATCGGCAGAATCATCCCATCAGGCCTCAAGCTCTCATAGTCATCGTCATCCACGTAGTGAGATCGTAATTCCTGACTCGCCTTCCGCGTCATGACGTCGCACTAGGCATACCTCGTCAGGTGCTCTTCCACCCCCTGCTGCTGTTCGCACTGAACTTCCCATCCCCCTAGCCTCTGATGCTTCCCTCGTCTCTACTCCCATACAAGGACAGTCTATGACCATTGGGCCTACCATTTCCATCACAGCTGCCCCGCCTCACCCCCGCATACCAAAGCCACCTCACCCAACACATAGTTCTTTATGGATATGTTCGATGATTCCGACCCCCTTGGGACCACCGAAATCTTTGAAGTGTGCCCAGCGCCCTTTGAACCCCAATCCCCTGAAAGAGGATTCGGACATATCCATGAATTTATTGTTGGTGTCGAAGATGCCAGCCAACAACCCCACACACAAGGTAGCTCAGCCACACTTCGGGTCGATACAACTGTAAAATCACCAAAATGGTTCGACACCACAGTGCCTGAAGGGTTTGAAGAGGAGGATATTTTTTAAGAAGAAGAGACCATGGCACCTATTCCATGCCAACCAAGGACAGTACCATCAGGTCCTCCTGCTGCTACCGCTGCCACGACCGTCAATTCTGGTGATGCTCTAGGGTTGGTTTTAAGCCTTGGGCAAGTGATCCAGTCTATGCTAGATAAGAAGAAGGAAATGGAACAGAGAATCTCTGATCTAGGATCTGAAAACACTCTGATCAGCTAGAAAATTGTCCAGCTGGATCGAGAGTTGAAGATAGCCAAACAACATGAAGATAAGGCTGAAAGCAAAAAGAAGTTGGCCCAGCAACAAGCGGATCGCTTGGAAAATTACATCAGCTCCCTGCAAAATGCCCTGACAACCGCACAAGATCAGGTAGATAAGGCATGCAAGATGCCAAGCAACAAGTGCAGCTGCTGAAGGGGCATATGGCCGAACAAGATCGCACACGGCTTCAAGGTGAATTGGATGCGACCACCCTTGAGCATGATGCCTATCTGCAAACGCAAATACCCGATCATTCGGTCACACTGACGGAGATTGCGTATTTATTCAAAAAAGTAGAGACACACAAAGTGGCCCTTCAAGGATTCCAAGGCCGCTTTGATAGGTTCAAAGGAGCAGCTTCAACCGAGTTGGCAAAGGCAAAAGAGACCATCACCGCCTATGAGAAAGCAGTCGCTCAAGTGTTGAAAATCGGACCACAAATCCCCATCCCGGTCATGCCGCAATTCTTCCCTTCGCGCCAAGAAGCTATACCAATGGATACATGGATTGATTCGAGCATGGACCAGGGGGGAGCTCCAAATATAGCAGATCAACCGCCAACCATACCGGCAATACAAACGGGTCCATCCTCATCAAGGACAAGACCTCTATTCAGAAGGCCCATCAGCGTCGAGGACCAGATCCAGACCTTCTTAAAGCAACATCCGCATGAGTCCTCGCGTGGTGGATGAGTTCTGAAATTTAAGACCTCCGAGATCGAGGCCGACAAAGAGTTGGACAAAATACTTGCACTAGGAGAGCAGCCGGCATGGAGAATCATGGTTTTTGAGAAAACTCCGGAATCCATTAGGAGTTACGTCGCCAGCCCTCGCCAATTGTGGGTGGATCCCTATTACGTGGCAATGCCGCGAAGAAATAAATGGAAAGATTTGGGGTTGGCTATGGACAAAATCACCATCCATACGCCCAATTGGCCAACCATCCATCAGCCTTACAGCTGGACCATTTAAGTGGACTTCCACCGTGCTTTACAAGCATATCAGAGAGAGTGTGTCCACTCTCCAGATCCAACGGTGCGACAATTCGCAATGTTTGCTAAAGATCTAACTCTGTTGGTGTTAGTGGCAACCAAATGGGACGATTGCCTTCCTCCCCTAGCATTTGATCCAAATAAGCCGATGACCTCAGAGCAAATCAAAGATCAGCTGCCGATTGCTCGTCTCTATTTTCGTGCGGCTATGATGGGAGGCTCTTGGGAATCCCGCTTCACCTCACGGACAACTTCCAAATGGACTGTCGGAGCCCACCGTTGTTTCCTGCCACACAATTTGGATTTCAATAATGCCCGTCTCGACTTCATGGAGAGGGTGCAATATCATTTAATTAAGATTCGGCGCGAAGCCAATAAAAGTCTCCAATAACTGCATATGCAGGTGTCGTGGGACCGCCACCAGTTTTGGTGGGGGGTACTGTTGGAGGGTTTGCGGATCCCAAGGCAACCCTAACCCTAGTTAATAAGTGAGAGAGATTTGGCACCCTGCGTGTGTAAGTCCAACCCGATGATCACATAGTTATTTGATTGATTAGTTAAAAATCAATAAAGGACTTTAGGCCTTTTTGCGGGACTTTTAATGTCGCAGGGCCTAAATGTCAAGTTAGTGAATAAAGTTGGGTTTCCCTCCAATTTTGATGGTTCCCACACTTTTTTAAATTTGAATAAAAAGAGAGGCAAGACTGGACCAATAGGATTCAGAGGCCAGGGTCCTCCTCTCTACTATAAAAAGGGACCAACTCAAGTTGCTCCTGATGTTCATTTTCTCATTTCAATAAAAACAGATTGGTTCTCTTTAGAAATGGATTGATGAATGTCCTTGAACTTCCTCTCTTTTCCTCCATTTCTCATGTTTCCTTTGTATTTGCTAATTGTTGGGTTTGATCATTATTGGGATTGCTATTTTTTATGCTTTTTGTGAGAGAGAAAATGAGAGAGAGAAGAGTATGTTTATATCATTGTTGTGAATTTAGGGTTAATGGATGTAGTGTTAATGCTTAGTGTTAATGGATGTTAGTGTTACATCCTCCATTCATGTTGAAATCTGAACTATACTATCGCTCTCATGGGAATGAACTTACGCGTGACAACTAACTCCGTCTCTTTGATGCTAGATTGACTAGATCTTGGATTCAGGTTAGGCAAGGAAAGAAACCCACTACACTCTCCAAAGTTCTATATGTACCTAAGTTATCCATGAATCTGCTCTCTGTAACAGAATCACAGATCTAGGACACATAGTAGAATTCGAATGTGATCAATGTAAAGTAGTTGATAGGACAGGCAAGATCCTAGCACTTGGAAAGAGGCATGGATACTTGTATGAATTAAGTCATTGCTTTTTTTGCCTCTAGTCAGGCTCTTAGTACTTCAATTCAATCAAATAAAGATTTACTTTGGCATTATAGACTTGGTCATTTAAATTATGTTGTTGTACAACGAATGTCTAGACAATCTATTGTTCTTGATCTCGACTATCCTCACGAAATAGTCGAGCTACCTATTTGTCAAGACTGTCTAGTTGGAAAACAGACTAGGAAGCCATTTAAGTCGAGCCATCAGCATGTTGCTAGAGGATTGCTAGATGTTGTACATTCAGATATTTGTGGCCCTATGAAAAATCCTTTGCTGAAGGAAGCCAAGTATTTTATAACCTTTATTGACGAATTCTTGAGAAGAACGATGGTGTACTTCATAAAGAAGAAATCAAAAGCCTTCAACTGCTTCAGAATCTTCAAGGAGCGTGCAGAAAAGGAGACTAGAAGGACGATCAAAGTCCTAAGGTCAGATAACGGTAGAGAATATATCTCTGTTGAGTTCAAGGAGTACTGCCAAGGCATTGAGCATCAATTCATCACTCCTTACAGTCCTCAGTCTAATGGCTTAGCTGAGAGGAAGAACCGAACTCTGGTCGAATCTGCTAAGTGTATGCTAGCACATGCATCGTTGCCCAAGAGGTTCTGGGTTGAAGTTGTCTCCACTGCACCTTACATCCAGAACAGATGTTCGACCAAAGCCCTCTTAGACAAGACACCCCACGAGGTGTGGATAGGCTCCAAGCCTTCTTTAAAGAACCTAAGAGTGTTTAGGTGCATTGCCTATGCGCAGATCCCAAAGGACACAAGGAAAAAATTGGACTTCCAAGGTCTAAAGACCATCCTGATCGGATATACTTCGTCTGATAACACCTACAAGCTGTACGATCCTGATACCCAGCAAATCTTGTATAGTTGGGATACAGTTTTTATCGAGGATCAGTTCGTCGACCTCAAAGGCAAGGATATTGCTCAACAAGAACCTTCATCCCCTACCATTGACACAACAATCCGAGATTCTGGCTCAGGAATGTCTATCGTCGACCCACTTCGAGACAACGAATTTGACGAAGATGTGGTTCCTACCCAGCAACATATCCCAGGAGCGGTTCACCAGTCGAATCAAGCCGAGTGCGCACACAACCCACAAGGTATACTCCTGAGTCTGTCTGTCTTTTAATGCAGGAACCGACGACAGTCGAAGAGGCACTTAGCCAATCAGACTTTGATCTCTGGAGAGAAGCTATTGATAGAGAGTATTCCTCTCTGATCAAGAATCAGACATGGTCATTAGTCGAAGTTCCTATTGGCTGTAATATTATTGGTTGCAAATGGATCTTTATGACCAAATATAATGCCAACGGAGCGATTGATCGAAGGAAAGCTAGACTAGTAGCACGAGGATTCACCCAGATCCCGAATGTCGACTACAGTGAGACTTTTAATCCAGTTGTCAAACATTCGTCGATCCGAATGCTCATGTCTTATGCTGCAACTGCCGACCTCAAAGTACATCAACTTGATGTACAAACAGTCTATTTAAATGGAGTTATACAAGAAGATATCTACATGATCCAGCCCGAAGGATACGTTCTGGAAGACATGAAGAATCATGTCTGTAAACTCCATAAAGCACTATACGGCTTGAAACAGTCTGCCAGAGCTTGGTTTCAGAGGATCAACACATTCCGCATTGAACAAGGATTTAAACCAAGCACTGCTGATTGCAACGTTTATTCAAAGTCAGTGTTGCAATCCTTCATTATCATCACCTTGTATGTTGATGATACGTTGCTCTTCAGCAACAATGCCGTAAGAGCTAAGATATATTCGAGCTACCATAGACCCGTGCATCTGCTATGGAGATGTCAGCAACGACAATCTTCATGAGCTGAGTGGATATTCTGATGCAAGCTGGGGAGGAGATGCAGACCATCGTAAGTCCACATCTGGATTTACATTCTTCTTCAATGACGGTCCTATTTCATGGAATAGTCGTAAGCAAACCTCTATCACACTTTCTTCTATTGAGGCAGAATATATTGCTACTTCTCAATCTATTAAAAAAGCGTTTTGGTTGAGAAATTTGTTGTCAGACATTATTTTGTATCAATACAGTCCTACAATTTTGTTTTGTGATAACCAAAGTGCTATTGCCTTATCAACCAACCCTAGATTTCATTCTAGGAGTAAGCACATTGAGATAAGATATCACTACATCAGGGGCAAGGTTCTCGACAGAGAGGTGAGCTTGATGTACTACAGAACGTAGGACATGGTTGCAGACATTTTTACTAAAGCACTCAGTGTTAATGCACACAACAGATTTTGTGCATTGCTAAGTCTGAAGATCAAGGCAGTCACGGATCCAGATTAAGGGGGGGTGTTGGATTTACTCCTCCTACTCTCCTAAATCCCAATTTTAATCTGCCTCCATTCATGCTGCATATTTTTCTAACGTTGTCATGCAGTCTGCATTTTCTACACGCAAATTCGCTTAGGCGAAGAAAAGGCGAATGAATCGCGACACTGTGTTCTACACTGGTCATGGTGGGGACACTACCTTACTGAATGCCAAAGGTGCCCTAACAAATAAGGCACCTTGTAAATCTTATCCTAAGGCCATTCGTAAGAGTGACGCACTTTTGCATCATCACCAACGTTCACTTCAGTACTGGCTGACGTCGCACCCTTTTTACGCTCACCCCATGCAGTTGCGCTAACAAATTGGACAACGATTGCAGCCACCCACGATCTCCTACAGACAACACATCCACTCTGTACTTTCGCATTTGCACACCTGTAATATTATGTATATATATTGGATACCATTTGCGTATTCGATGATGATGATGATCAGATGATCAAGTGAGTGAAGAAGAGACTAAGAGAAGAGGTTTCATTCCTCATTACAGACAGAAATAAGCTTTGTAGGGCACGCGGTTTCGTTCGCTACAGTCCTCCTCCTCCTTTCCTTGTTCATTAGTAATAGGTAGTAATGAAGTATATAGAAAGGTAGAGTAGCAAATAATCGGGGCCCTATATCATCTAAAATAATATAGGGCCCAAAAGGGCCTAAAAATGAGGTGAAAGGCAATTACGTATTCCTCATGGAAAAAATCTTGAAAATACGAAACCCTCATGAATGGAATTTGAATGTAAGAAATTGCTCATGATGGAATATGGAAATTACGTATTCCTCATGGTTGGATCTATTAACAAAATCTTGAGAAGTACTAGTCCTCTTGTGGGCCCCACATATTAACTAAAACTGTTTGTCGACCCCACATATTCAAGATCTAAGCCAATCTTGTGCCATGTGGCATGTAGTCATGGACCATAGATGTTTATGAACCTAGTTCTATACTAAGTTTGTCCCATCATTTTTGTAGAACACCTTCACACAAAGTCCACATGGACCAACAAGAACATTCAAACTTGAAAGTAGATTGCAAGATTTGTTGCAAGCTATGGCAACCTTGCATGGAAACTGGAGTGGCTCAATACAATGTGGGGCCCACATATTCAAGCTCTATATTAGGCTTATGCCATGTGGCACAAAGTTAGGAGCCATAGGTATTTGTTGGCTTCGCATATTTAAGTAACATTTCACATGATCAATTCACCAATAAGATTTTTGCAACACACATTATGCTTGATAAAACTTGTTATTCGACACATGGGTAGGAATATGTTGGCTCGTTCTTTCATCTCACCGCAACTTGACGAGAGGATTTGCCAATATATCCCTTAGATGTGCCTCCAAATACCATTATCTAGTCAATAGAATTAGTTTAGACCTTTCTACAAAGGAAATGGATGTGCTTTCCTAGGTGCAATCCGTGCGTCCCTTATTTAATTATTTATTTTTTACATGCACCTTTTGGGTGCCTGAAGGTGCGTCTGCAAGATGGATGTAAAAATTCTTTTATGACAAAAAAAAGTTAAAAAAAAAGGAAAAACTAGTTTCACTTTGAAGAAGGTCCGCCTCCTTAGTTGTTCGTCACTGATAATATGGTGTTCAGCCTCTGTATATGCAATTGGTAGAGTTGCTAAATAATGTGTGTTTAGAGCCATGTTGTACAAATATAATGGCACCCCTTGATGCCAGAATAGCTAAGAAGTCGGATCTTTCCTCGTCTCCCAATATCCCTATAGGCCCATTATATAATACCTAGAATATATCATGATGAAATCACTTATTGCCATTATATGTGTACACCATGACTCCAAACACACCACATTATGCAGGTCACAACCCTAACCTACCAATGGCATATGCCTAATATATTCTTACTTTTATTAACTTCCCCTAAGTCTTGATTGATATATTCTACCAAAGTGAGAACTCCTTAGGCTTGGAGAATATATGTAGGATATTTGGCCTTAATTTCAGGTTTATGCTATTCAAATAGACTAGGCAAATGCATCATTGGGTTTGCCATGCAAGTATCCTTGACTTGGTCATTCATTACTCAATTATTTCATTCAAAAATTTATGGCTCACCTAACACTTGTAAAGGCTGGACAACTAACATAATAAAGCACGAGGGTCATTTGACACCTAATTCGTGTTTAGGGTCATATCAGCGGAAGAGTCTATACCATCGCAATTAAGAGTTTGCTTTTAAGCCAAAATAAAAAAAAAATAAAAAAAATATAAGACCTTCCTCTTGTGCGATTGTAAACGTGAGCGTAAAAGAAATAAATTTTTAGTTGGAAAATAATAAATTAAAAGCCTCGTGTATATGTGTGGGGACATGATTTGACCGATTTTGTGATGACCGTTCCGATGATGCCACATCAAAGTGACAAAATGGGACACGTGGCGTAAGTATGGTGTGCCGTTAAATCCATCGACCTACCACCGAAAATGAAGCACAAGAAATTTGAAGGAAAAAGGGGAAATTCGGGGGGTAAAGTGTACTTGTAGCTCCATAGCTGGAGCCTTCACATTTTCAAATGAGGACGTCATTGACATGAAGTACCTGCTGGTCAAGCTTCACTGGTGGCTTTGGAGAACATTTCAAAGCAAAGAAACGTCCAACGATGAAGAATCGTTGGCCCTCTCATCTTAATAACACGCTAGGCTTGAAGCTCATAGCCGTTGGATCATATCTTAGACGGTCAGATTCTCGCATGTTTTCACCGCTGAAACGATGCCAAGTGCGTAGTCTGCCACATGGCAAGCATCCAAGGGGTATGCCCGCATGAGACAGAGAGAGAAAGACTGCGAGAGAGAGAGAGAGAGAGAGTAAAGGGAGTACGAGAGAAGAGAGAGCTCTCGGTTTTGCTCAAGAGAGAGTATGTTGGATGCAGAATGTCCGTCTTCCTCTTAAAGTTTGCTTTCATGTGAAGGAATTATTTGTTGTTTGTTTGTTCAAGAGGTCAGCTGCGGATGATTGCTGCTGCTGCTGCTGCTGCTGCTGCTGACGCTTTCAACATTCGTAGAGCTTTGCTCTCTTCAGTTGATTTTTTGCGTAAGCGTGCTACTTTTTGTTCAGATTTACGTTTCTTCATACTTCGATAGATTTGACTAATTGCAAAATAATTTTGGAAATTTCGAGAGCCGAGAAAGTGCTTGCATGCACTGGCGAGTTGTTGAATTCTCAATGTATTTTGAACACTGGCATGCTTAGAACATGTTGTATTTTTCACATTTCCTTTAAAATGAGCACGTTAAGTTTTCAGTGCCAAATAACTCAGCATCAGATGAATTCAAGTTTGTAGATCAGCCAGCGGTTTGTTGTCTAAGAGGAGCGCATTATGTCTTTGCATATTATGATGCAAATACAGAATTTATCTTCCATGCAATTCTTCAGAACTCTTTCCTAGTAACAATTACATAGAAACATAATGTGATCATTATTCCCTTGACTTTGAAATGAAAAAACTGTTTTCATTATTCCCTTAACTCTGAAACAGGAAGATTATGATCGACAATGAAGTCTGATCTCCAAGCGTCAGTGTGTATGCCACCGGCTCGAAACGCTGTTAGTTGCTACAAGACGACTGTATGCATGTCTCAACTGACGGGATTGATTAAAATTTAAAATCAGAGTCCTGAGATCTGCATTAACATTAATCAACCCACCAATGAAGCTAATGTTTTAAGTGCGGAGCAACACAGCAATCGTGAAACAACGGTAATCTATGTCGATAGTTAGTTCTAGGACTTTTCAAAGCTTGCATGCGTCAAATGTGAGCTCTGCATCTGCTCAAAGGCCTCTGTCGGTAAAGGGAGTCTTGTACATAATTGAAAGGCCCCTTTCTCATTTGGAGGTGTTGATTGCGCTTAGTGGTCAGAGGTTCAACGTCCCGGATCATTTACCCATTCCGTGACATCATTCATCTATCTCAGTTTTGAAAAAATTCAAGTCCGTTTGAGATCACATTTTTGACAACTGCAATGAGAGATGCTTTTCCAACATAGATGCAACTAGAGAATGTGATCTTAGGTGTCCCCCATCACTCTGTCCTTACACTCGACTCTTTGACACTCATCTCTAGAAAGGGTTAAGGGAAAATGGAAAGCAAAAATGTCTTGATATTTGCATACTCCAACACCAATCAATAGAAAGTACAACCATAAGGCAAAATGTCTCCTTGGGATTTTGAGTTTTGACCGGACTTAAAATACGTGTATAAGCACAAGGGCTTGGAATCTTGCAAGGCTCGGAGGCTCCAGCAAAAGATTTACGAATTTGGCCTTTAAAAGTATTATATCAGACAAAGATGTTTTTTGTTCCAAATAAGGTCACTTCGGCTAATTGTCTCATTGCAGGCAAAGACATGCAATGAAATCTAGAGGGAATTCAACGTGTCTCCTTTCTTTCTATACGTTTTCGAGGTAGTTTGACTCTCTTGTATGCGAAATTAAAATGGAAACTAACTTCATGCCTCACTTCCTTGTTACATTGTCTATAAGAGAGCTTCTGTTGTTGAGCAGCAAGACAGCAATTTGTAGGTTCATAATGTGCAAAACTTTATAGCAGTATAATCATAACAAAATATGCATAATTGAAGACGTCTTGGTCATTGGGCCAATACGCATGCCTGAACTATAAGGATGGCTTGGCAGAAATTCCAATACATGTATCTTCAGCTTTCCTTTTTTATATGGGCGTTGCCCGTGGCTAAGGTTCACCCTGGCCTTTACGAACAGTCATCCATAAATAGAGTTCACCTTTTTTTTTAAGCTGTGCGGAGAGTTGATAATCTAAAATACTGGGGGTGAACTCCACATAGTTGAGAGTTGCAGGTCTCCTTTGTTATGTTTGACACTATCCTAGACTTGAGAACTTCGATATGTACTAAAAATTGGACTTCTTCATTTATGTCTTCAAATTACCGTTTACTCAACATGCAAGAAGACACTTGCTCAATTTCATTCATCTAAGCCATGTTTCTTTTCACTTATCTCCAAGCAGAAAACTTTGTTTGCTATTCAGTTTCAAATTCTTGAGTCTTGATGGTTGAAAGTCTTATGCAGGATGGCATTGAACAGTTGCTGCTCATCTAGGAGTTTCGCGCTTAATACAAGGGATATGTTCGGAAAAAGGGAGGCATGCCAAACAGTTGGAAATGTATCATTGATACCTTCACAGTGCAGTTTGAGTAAGAGGGTGTTGATGCCAAACTGTAGACGTGCACTTGTGGGCATCTTTGCCATTGCTTCTCAAAATCATCAGTCCTCTTTCTCTACTTCACAGAATCCAATTGGTTCATGTAAGTGCATATCTTTTTGGACCACCTCTTGGATTGATATTTTTCTGCATCCAGTCGACAATAATTGAAAGATATGGTGGCAATGCAATACAACTTAATATTGCAGAGTACTAGTTGAAGTGAAGAGTGTCATTCTACGTAATTCAGGATGTGAGAAGCCTTGCAAACTCTAAACTACTTTATTTGACAGAACCTTGCAAATTTCAACTGGTTTGTGTGAGTACATATCTCTCAACCACTACTTAAATTTGAGGCCTTTTTCAGTAAGTTGGCAGTGAAACGATATGGTGGCAATGAAACACAATTTCATCTTAGAGTGTTTATTGTAAGTCAAGGGAGTCAACCTAAGTAATTTAGGATGCAAGAAACCTTGTAAACGTCAGTAAGTTAATCTGATTGTGCTGTGTTGGCAACTTTTAGAGTTTTGAAGTGAGGTATCATGTAAGCCTGCCAATCCTGCTTGCGTAAATGTCTACGCATGTTGTAAATTTATAGAGTGCTTGTATGTCATTGTCATGATATGGGTGTTCTTGAACCATCAATGTCCTGCTTCACTTGACAGTGGTGGCTACCGTGTCAAGTCCTGATCATTTTTATCTGAGAAATGACATGTTATATATATTAATGGGTGAAATACAGGGCAGTGTATTCTTCTTTCCCACATCGTTTCTGCTATTTGAATGGCCTGTTCCATTTGTTCTATTACTCGAAATAAGCACTTTTGCTATTTCGAACCTTCTGAATCACCCAAAATGCTTGGAGGATTATGAAAGACACTTTGTGTGAATATTTACCAAAAGAGGGTTTCCATTATTTTTTAAAGTTTAAGCTCAATTTTGATTGGTCAGAGCTAAATTGACCTTAAAATATCTGATTCTGTAGCAAGGGTCTCAATTCTTTTTGTAATATATCAAAATCGCTAACTACTATGTGCCGTCTTATCTGCAGCTGAGTCTGCACTGATACTTATTCGGCACGGAGAATCTCTTTGGAATCAAAAAAATTTGTTCACAGGATGTGTTGATGTACCTCTCACAAAAGAGGGAGTAGAAGAAGCCATTGAAGCTGGCAAACGCATTTCAAATCTTCCAGTTGACATAATATTCACTTCTGCATTGATTCGTGCCCAAATGACAGCCATGCTGGCTATGACACAACACCTGAGAAAAAAGGTTTCAAAATTAGAGCTTGCAAATGTCAGAAGCACTTTACTGATTTGTGCCTCTTTATCAATGTGTAAAGAGGCTCTTAGTGAATATATCTACTGAAACAGGTGCCTGTTATACTACATAATGAGGATGTGAGAGCTGAATCTTGGAGCAAGATATTTAGTAAAGTTACTGAAGACCAGACCATTCCAGTGATAACTGCTTGGGAGCTGAATGAAAGAATGTAAGTGTTTTGATAGAGCTTTGAAGCTGTACAATGTGTTGAGTTTCTTGCAGCTTGATCTTGTTTTTATATAAATTTGGCAAAGCAGTTTTCCTTATCTCACTTAGATTAGTGCTCTAAAGAACTGGAAATTCTGTAGGTATGGTGAATTGCAGGGGTTAAACAAACGAGAAACTGCAGAAAAATTTGGAAAACAGAAAGTTCTTGAGTGGAGACGAAGTTATGATATTCCTCCTCCCAATGGGGAGAGTCTTGCAATGTGTGCAGAGCGATCTGTTGCTTATTTCAAGAAGCAGGTTGTTGCCAACATAGAATATACATTTAGTTATGTATCTATGTCTGTCTAGATTTTTCAATTAGAAAAATTAAGTAAGTGATGCAAGTCAGTAGGAGCAAATGGGATGTCTGGTGGAGTTAATGAGGCACTGAAGCAGTTTATACGACCTTCAATTTCTGTTGTATGTCCTCTTTTGTGCTGTTGATTGGAGAGAGGAAAAAAGGCCTTCACCAGCATGCCACTTTTTTAAGGTCCTGTACTATTTTTCCTAGTACACTGTAGCAAACAGTTTTCGAACCTGCCTGACCCAAATATAAAGGAAAGCTCTCAAGTGTCACTCAGTAGTTTTAAAAATTTCTCTAACTTAAGCACTTCTTGCATGGCATGAATCACCAGTGTTTCACGACTAGGCAGTTCGAATTTTGAATTGTCCAGGGTTCAAATTGGAACAAAAAGAAGGCAGATTTTTTTTTCCTTTTTCGTTTTTTTGATGAAACGTTTTCTCTCTCAAAATTTATTGCATTCTGGGTATAATATGCACTGAATCAATGTGCACCTGATCCAAGATAGTTTGAAAATATGATTTGATTTGAATAGAACCTTCACTGAATTGATGTCTAGGTAGCAAAGCTCTCCTATATCTTATCAATGTGAACTATCCTAGTGTCCAAGGGCTTATTTGTTGGTGTTTAATTGCCTATTTATAGTTGCATAGGGCCCAAATTAGGGCTAGGCGTATAAGTGATTGTTTGAAGTGTCTTGGTTAAGAAATGTAATGTCTAATATCATTGATCAATCATGAGTAAGTTGTAGTTATAGACCTACCATTGAGTATTTCCAAAGAGCTTTGCTAATTTCAATCTTCTTAAATATTATAACATGGAGTTGCATTGACACCAGCGGCCATTGAGCACTCAACAGTGCACATATGTTTATCAGGAATCTGCCGTAAGGACTTAACGAGTGAAAAATCAGAAGATAGGGTGTGATCATCAATTGATTATAGTCTACAATGTATAGAGCTGTTATCGCACCCCAAACACTAAACTAGCACCTGTTTAAAGGCTAGGAACAAAACCAGAAAAAAAGACCCTAAAGCGATTTGACGGTTCGAACCTGGCCTACTAACCAATATTTGAACCAGCCCATGAAACATTATCTTGCACCTTGCAGCAAATTTGTTTGAAGGTTGCAAATATGCCAGGATTCAAACACTGGAACTATGCAGTGCTCTTGAATGTTTACAGACTCTCCAAACATGGTGGTTGAGCTTTGTGAAATGTTGATTGTTTCAAAGTGCTCAAGTAGGAATCTGCACAACCTTCTGGTCAACTCCTAGTGGCAAGCAAACTTGACTTTAGGATCTTGTTTGCTCATCAGTCCTTGGGCCCAACAAACTGATTATTGGGAGCCTTGATGACTACCTAGCAATATCGTTGTATGACGTGTTTCCATATGAAACATGTTTGACACTTTCAATGCCTTGATGACTACCCAATAGTATTTTTGTATGATGTGGATCCTTATGAACAACGTTTAACAATTTCACTGGTCTAGCAACTAACCAAGGATCATCTTGAAGCATAGTTGCACTGCGTTTCTGAAACGCGTTTCAGAAACACGATTCTGAAACGCGATTCGGAAATTTTTGAAAAAATTCCATAAACGTTTTTTAAAATTTTTTTTTTTCATGTTTTTTTTTGGGCATTATGGGTATCAGATGAAAGCTCTAATTAAGAGCATAATTACTGTGTAATTTGCCGACTGTTTCGGGTGCAGGATGGTCCAGTTCAGGTGCATTAATCCATGTTGGGTTCTGTCAAGGATAAAAATTCAAAACTAACCTCTAGCATGTCTGTTACGATCACAGATGGTCCCAGTAAGTGTGTTTTCGCTAAGGGAGTGGAAGGCCAAGTCATGAAGAGGCCTTACCGTCGGGGCCGGGGTCTACCGGACCCTGCTGTTGGGGGGCGTTGCCCCCCAAACCCCCCACCAGGGGGCTACCGCCCCCCAGACCCCTTGTTTCTCGGGGGGCTACCGCCCCCTGAACCCCCTGAGCATTTATTGAAAACCAGAGCAAATAACAACCAAATAGCTATTGAAAATAAGATCTGTTTGTGCCCCATCTACTGCACTTATGAGAGGCAAAACGCTCGTTTGACCTTTGATCCCCTAAAAATATTTCAGCCATAAGCTATTTTTCCAATTTTTTTTTTTTTCTTTTTTTTTTTTTGCGATTCTGGGAGGAGAAACGCGTTTCTCAGAAACGCGGTTTCCAAAATGTCTCCTCCCAGAAACGCAATTCTGTGCAACTATGTCTTGAAGTTACTACCAATTTTTTTTTGCGGAAAATTAATTTCAATCAACGCAACTAATCATGACGTTTTCCTTCAACCACTCACCTGTAGATGCTTGCAAGTTATACATCAGGCTACCTAGGCCTGTGTACATTTTACTGTTGTTTATACGTACCTAGTTACGCATTTTATATTATTCATGTACAGGCCCCAAAGCCTTTTTTATGCTTGTGACTGGCCTTGGGCCTTATTTCTACCATTGATTGGCTCATATGTGGAGTGGGGGCCCTTAATAGGGTGCACTATTTCCCTCCATATTCTTTGTCTCCCTTCTTTTTGAATTCCTACATTAGGGTTCATTAGTGGGGTATTGTTACAATCTCGAGACCCTAAACCGCTAGGTGCCGGTTATCAAGGAAATCGAACACTCACGATCCGCCCCACCGTAGGACCGTGCCTTGGCCCGCGACCTGTAACAAGCAAGATCTGACCTCCAACCATGACAGCCTCCCATACCACTGCCAAGGCCTTCGGGCATCTCCTACCTCAGGTTGGCACTCATCTTGGCTGTGCACAAGCACTCTCCATCCACCTCCTCCTAGGTAGATAGAATGAATGGATTAAGAGACCTCTCCTCCTTGTATACCTCCAAGGTAGGAGTCTCCAAGCCTAGCACACATCCTGGAGCATGACACGTGGCGACCATGTTGGTCCACGAGTCACTGGTCATGTCACAAGCCAGTCTCTCCAAGCTCGTGAATCCTAGAAGCCGGTGTGTAGAATGAACCTCCCACCCGCCTTGAGTCCTTCTACTTGCTATTCCCGTCACTGGCACATGGCATCCACCTGTGGGTGATTAGTCCACTTGGCATGCCTAGCCCCTGTGACCTGTGAATACTGAGTGACTCATAGGGTACCACCTCTGTGCCCCGCCAAAGTCCTGTGACCCTCTTGGTCACCCCGACTACCTGTTGGCTAGCATCTCGTCACTCCCGACAGTCAAGACACACCGCATCTCTAACAACTTGTCAGGCAGTCACACCGGGTCACTGCTCGTGACGAACCGGTCCCAACTTGGGACAGATGTCCTCCTCGGTCACCGGCTGTTAGAGTCCAGTTACGACTCTATCATGACCTCGGCACGGCCGGTTACCAAAGGGCCTGAGGCCAAGTATTGGCAAAGGGCCGGTGACCGAGGAGGACATCTGTCCCAAGTTGGGACCGGTGCGTCACGAGCAATGACCCGGTGTGGTCGCCTGACAAGCTGTTAGAGATGCGGTGTGTCTTGAATGTCAGGACCCTAGCCGTCAGTGACGAGATGCTAGCCGACAAGTAGTCGGGGTGACCAAGAGTGTCACAGGTCTTTGTCGGGCAGGGGGGTGGTACCCTATGAGTCACTCAGTATTCACAGGTCACAGGGGCTAGGCATGCCAAGTGGTCTGATCACCCACAGGTGGATGCCATGTGCCAGTTGACGGGAATAGCAGGTAGAAGGACTCAAGGAGGGGGTGCCTATGGTTGGGAGGTTGATTCTACACACCAGCTTCTAGGATTCACGAGCTTGGAGAGACTGGCTTGTGACACCGGCCCTTGCCAATACTTGGCCTCAGGCCCTTTGGTAACCGGCCGTGCCGAGGTCATGATAGAGTCGTAACTGGACTCTAACAATCCTTCCCTCCTCTGGCAAGTCATCGGTCCTCGATGACAAACTCTGGGTAAGACTTCTGCAACGCCTGTCGCGTCTCCCAGGTAGTATCTGACAATGGATGCCCTTTCTAGGTTACTAGATACTCTTGAAGGAGACGATTCCGCAATCGACGCTCCCTTCGATCTAGGATTCTTTTTGGCCCATAACCTGTGGTGTCTTTCTCCTCAAGAGACACTAGACCTTCCACCAGGCTATCCCATCGTGCAAACATCTCTTTAGTTTGCTAACATGGAATACTGGATGCACCTTGCATCCCACAGGTAGCTGTAGCTTATAAGATACTTGGCTCACCTTCTTAATAATCAACCATGGTCCACAATACCTAGGAGATAACTTGGCGCACTTTCCTGTTCGTAGCACCTTCGACTTCGAAGGGACTAGTAAATACACCCAATCTCCATTGTCAAATTCCCGATAGGTACGGTTCTCGCGAGCATGACTCTCTGCCCTAGCTACAGCTTTGGACAAGTTATCTCGTGCGAACTCTAGCTTCTGCTGCATCTGAGCCAAAAACTCTACAACACTAGGTACCCTATGCGGAATCCCTATGATTGCAGGACTCAGTGGCCTGAAACCATAATTGAGCTCAAATGGACTCAATCCAGTAGTGGACGCATGTCTCTTATCATTGTACGCGAACTCCAATAGCGGTAAATGCTTTACCCAGTCTGTTTGCATACTACTCACATATGCCCTAAGCATATCTTCCAAGATTTGATTCACTCGCTCTGTCTGACCATCCGTCTGAGGAAGCTCATAGCTACTCATCCGCAACTGTGTTCCCAGCTTGGCGAACACCTCAATCCAAAAATTTCCCATAAACCTTGGGATCCCTGTCAGAAACTACGGACTTCGGAAGACCATGTAACCTGACAATATTCTGAATAAATAACTTAGCCACTTGCGGAGCTGTGACCTTCTTGGTCGTTGCGATGAAATGAGCCATCTTGGAAAACCTGTCTACCACTACCATAACGGAATTGAATCCATTCTGGGTCTTGGGTAGCCCAACAATAAAATCCATAGAGATGCTTTCCCACCTTCCTGTAGGTATCTCAAGTGGATGTAGCAAGCCCGGAGGACTTACTCTCTCTGCCTTGTTCACTTGACAAGCCGTGCAATGTTGGACGTACTCTCTTACATCCCGCTGCAATCGTGGCCAGAAATAATGCCTTCTTAAAAGCTCAGTAGTCTTATCAATACCAGGGTGCCCTATTCAGGGACTATCATGGCATTCATGAAGTATCTTACGATGAAGATCCTTTACGTCTGGCACGAATACTTTTTTGTTTTCTCAACTACATACCTTCCTTCACGGTGTATGTCAAATAAGTACTGGTGTGTTCCTCTACAAAAGCGACAGGCGAGGCTCGCAGCCTTGTCCTTATCTTGACGCTGTTGTAAACCATGGAGCTTCATGTCCGTGCGGCGAGGACAATCTTTGACAAGATGCTTGCCAAGACAGAAGAAGCATAATCCGTCTTTCTTGGCCTTGTCCTTTTGTTCTGGACTGAGAGGAGACTTGTTGTAAGCCTGATGAGCCAAAGGAGATCCCGCCTTGCGCTTCAAAGTCTGCTGCATCTGGATAGGATCCTTCTGCGAAAAGCTTTTCTGACTAGCTTGGCCAAACTTTCGCAAATCCTTCCTCTGAGGCCAGCTTGGCGCTCCAGATTCAGCCTTGGTGCGCACATTTCCTTCAAAGTTGAGAGTTGTAGCAACTGCCTCTTCTAAGGTCTTGTACCCTTCATTAAGCACTGAAGGTCTCAACTCTTCACGAAGGCCAAATATGAACTTGTGGACTACTAGCCACTCGGGAATCTCTTCCGGAATCTTGATAAGCGTCTCACGATACCTATCAGCATGTTCCTACACCATGTACTGCCTCTGATGATGCAAAAGCCAAGCATCCGTCGCACGCACATGCTCATGTGGAGGAATAAACTGAGCTCTGAAAGCTCGCTTAAACTCAAGCCAGGTGGATGGAGCCTGATTAGACTTCAACAATTTACAGCACCACTTGTCAGCAAAATCAGTGAAATGGTAAGCAGCTTTGCGGACCCGCCAACCCTCATCAGTTGGGGACTGCTTCAAATCAAAAAACTCTTCCCACTTATGCAACCACTGATCTACGATATCAGTATTGCGTTGGGGAGAGTTTCCAGCGAAACGGGTAGGTTTAATATCTTTGTCTTCTGGATAGGGTGGAGGTAAGATAGGACGAACAACAGAAGATGGATAAGGCGGAGCATACTGCGAGGAAGACGCATAACCACCAGCTACCATCATCGCTCGCATTTCTGCAACGGTCTTTTCCACACTATCCATGCGAGCTTGCACAGAAGGGGAAGTACCAGCAGGCGAACGGGCAACCACTGTAGGCGGATTATGGGTAGGACTAAGCACAGGGCTGGTTGGTGGTGATGGAAGAGCAACAGGTGGACTGAGCGGAATATCAACTCTATCATCTTCCATTATGAAACAAAAAACAAAGACAACACGGAATCAAGCTAGAAATTGCAGTTATTGAAACAGACTCAGGAAAGGGAAATGTGGAAATTTTCAGCTTATTCAAAATTTAGAACTGAAAGAGAAAAAAAAGCAACTGGAAAGTAATAAAACTCTGGGGAAAAGCACAAAGCCAAGGACTTCCCTTGCGTCCTATGCTGGTACAAAAGTCGGTAAAGAACTTTTTTTTGGGCACCAAATCGGCTTGAAAGTCGAAAAAATAGGAAAAAAGTGGGCTGTTTGACGTCGAATTTCTTCCAAACGGCAACAGCTTTTCACGAACGGTCAATTGGCAGTAGGTTGCCCTCCTACTAGGCCCAATCTGAAACCTTAACAACAAAAATCGGAGATAAATCGGGGAAGTTATGTCCCATCCAAAAATCTGACCTGTTTTTTGCTTGGAAACCGACTTTTTAGTGAAACAGAGGCAAATCTGCTCCAAAACTGGCGTAGATGGCTCTATAGGATCTCTATGGATACTAGGAACATGCTATCAAAATCTGATTAGGATCTGAGAAGGTTCCGGAGAGTTATGAGCGAAAAACCTTCAGGAAAAATGTGCTGGCCCTAAAACTTTGAAATTTTCTGAAATCTCAGAATTTGCAGTGTGAATCCCTGTTGATCTACAGCGACTGCCCACTATAGATGATTTGAGACAGATCTCCCTCAAATCTGAGCACTATAGACCAAGTTATGGTAAAAAAACCAAGCTTTTTCTCACTTTCTCTCTCTAGAACGGACGTTTCTCTCTCTAGAACGAGGCTCTGATACCAATTGTCACAAGCCAGTCTCTCCAAGCTCGTGAATCCTAGAAGTCGGTGTGTAGAATGAACCTCCCAACCATAGGCACCCCCTCCTTGAGTCCTTCTACCTGCTATTCCCGTCAACTGGCACATGGCATCCACCTGTGGGTGATCAGTCCACTTGGCATGCCTAGCCCCTGTGACCTGTGAATACTGAGTGACTCATAGGGTACCACCCCCGTGCCCCGCCAAAGACCTGTGACCCTCTTGGTCACCCCGACTACTTGCCGGCTAGCATCTCGTCACTGACGGCTAGGGTCCCGACGGTCAAGACACCGCATCTCTGACAACTTGTCAGGCGGCCACACCGGGTCACTGCTCGTGACGCACCGGTCCCAACTTGGGACAGATGTCCTCCTCGGTCACCGACCCTTGCCAATACTTGGCCTCGGGCCCTTTGGTAACCGACCGTGCCGAGGTCATGATAGAGTCGTAACTGGACTCTAACAGGTCAAGTCAACGGGCCCGGTCATTGTTTGGTTTCAAGTCAGGTTTGGGACCCTAGGAAGTTGGGTCCCTAACATTCCCTCCCCCTTTAAGGATTCCTCTTCTAAGGTCTTGCTCCTTTTCCCAAGTGTCCTCGTCTTCGGAGCTTCCTTTCCAACGAACCAAGTACTCAGCTACCTGCCGGTTTCTGAGCCCACGTTGACGTACATCAACAATGGCCTGTGGTTCAGAAGGTACAAAGGATGTAAGATCTTCAAGTTGAACTAGGTCCTCCTGAAGAATCAAGTCATCGTTTCCACCAAGTCGTTCCTTTAAACTACTAATGTGTAAACGGGATGAACCTTGACACCTTGAGGAAGGTCTAGTTGATAGGCATTCCGATTGAGTTTCCTTACGATACGGAAGGGCCCAGCATAACGAGGCGATAACTTAGGACATTTTCCAGTTTTCAATACCTTGGAGTCTTTTGGGATTCTAAGATATACCCAAACTCCGTCCTCATAGACCCTAGGTTGTCGCTTTTGATTAGCGTAGAATTGGGCTCTATCATGAGCCGTTTTTACGTTATCGCGAGCAACAAGCAATATTTCTTGCATATCATGCAGGAAATCAACCGCTGCTTTAACCTTAAGGCTTTTGAGGCCAATAGAGATTGGCGCTCTAGGCTGGAAACCAAACATCAGAGAAAAAAAACCCGTCGCTGCATGCTTTGCGCTATTATACGCAAATTCAATTGTTGGAAGGTACCTTTCCCAATTGGATTGTCTTCTGGAAACATATGAACGAAGCATGTCTTCCATAGACTGGTTCGTCCTCTCTGTCTAACCATCCGATTCAGGATGATCGGTAGACCCTAGACTTAATGTGGTCTCCAATTTCTCAAAGACCGTTTGCCAGAATTTGCTAGTGAACTTAGAATCCCGATCACTAACAATATCATTTGGCAAACCAAACAACCTGAACAACTTTTCCACGAAAAGTTGAGCAAGTTCAAAAGCTTTTTTTTTAGTTAATCTGTCAACTATAACCCAAATAGCATCATTTTGCTTCCCCGTCCGAGGTAGCCCAACCACAAAATCCATGGAAATACTTTCCCACCTTCTTTCGAGAATTTCCAAAGGAAGTAACAAGCTAGCTGCCTTAAGTCTTTCAGCTTTATTAACTTGACATTGCCCACACTTGTGAACATATGCCTCCACTTGACCTTTTAGATTTGGCCAATAAAAGCTCCTTTTTATTAGATCAAGTGTTCTTTGTGAGCCAGGTTTCCCTGCACATGGGCTGTCATGACATTCATGCAAGATTTGGGCCCTAATATCATCATTTTCTGGCACACAAACTTTTCCATTCCGGAAAAGTAACCCATTCCTTATGGAATAGTCTCTTAATATCTTGTCCTGAGGAGAAGTCTTGAATCTTGCATTCTAAGTTCACCACTAGATCTAGAAGTACCTGCCAGGACGTCTAGTCAAATACGACTGAAGTACATATTGGTCTTACACAAATCTCTTAAGGACAAACATAATTCGGATTGGATCTTAGAAAAGCTTAACTGATTAGCCTCTCCAATCCGGCTTAAGGCATCCGCAAGGTCAACCGCATCGGTACTATACTTTAACGCTTGATGGGCTGTTACTATGGTAAATTGGGAGCCATACAAATAATGTCTCCACACTTTTAAAGCATGAATTATTGCAAAAAGCTCCTTATCGTAGGTGGAATATCGCCTTTGAGTAGGATCTAGCTTTTTGCTTTCAAAAGCAACTGGTCTACCATCTTGATATAGGACTGCGCCTATAGTCACTGGCATCCGTTTCAAGTACATATGGCTTGTTAGGATCCACTATGTGTAAGATAGGTGCTGTAGACACACAATATTTGAGATTTTCAAAGCTTTGATTCATCTCTTCAATCCAAGTAACCGGAGGGTTGAATTTACTGTGACGGCTAGTTCTTTTAGCCCCTTTTGAGGACATTTGTCAAAGGTAATGCAATTATTGCATAACCTAAGATAAATCTATGAAAAAACCCATAAAGCCCCAAAAGGACTTAACTTCTCCGATGGTTTGAGGAATTGGCCATTCACGAACTTGTCGGACTTTATTTGGGTCAATTTCCAACCCATGGTCCGATATAATGTGACCGAGATAACGTAATCTCTTTTGGAAGAAAACACATGTAGATTCTTTGGCAAAGAGCTTCTCCTGTCTAAGTAACTTTAAGATAGTCCTGAGATGCTCCTCATGCTCCTCCAAGGTCTTACTATAGATGAGAATATCATCTAAGTAAACTATGACGAACTTTCCCAGATATGGACGAAGAAGATCGTTCATCACAATGATGCTGATGCTTTTGCGCAATAAATGGGCTCTAATCCGAGCAGGCCCACTTGTGAAGGAGACGTGGCAGTATCTACAAGTCCACCTCTTCATGCCGGAGGTACCGTAAGAAGCATCAATGGTGACAGGGTCCCATAAGGAATCTCTCATCCTCGGCATGGTGCCACCAGGTGGCAGGTACACACACACAATGCACACTCTAGTCTCTCACACCGGTGACTGTTTGTACACACACACTCTCACACACGCACAATCATACACTCACTGTTCACACACACACACTCTCTCTCTCTCTCTCTCTCTCACACACACACACACACACACATTCACACATTCACACACTCTCAAGACTCACACTGTTAGAATCCCCATCGCCGATCTGGTCATTGCTAAAGCACATACAGGTGACGAACGCCACGTTACCACCCAACCATAGAGGTACTGCCACCTCACCCCTGTGCACTGGAGCTATAGACCACCATCAAGCAAGCTCGGATCTCCAATAAGCCATGGTGTCGCATACCACCATGCCTTACCCTTGACCCTCGCCTACCTACATCCTGAGGCCTAGATAATCGTCCTGACCTGACCACTAGTGGAAGAGCTCCATTCTCCAGGAGAGAATGAATGACAAGCTCATGGAGATCCACCTCTATATACATAGTCCAGGTGGGGTCATCTTCGTCCATAGGAGTCACGCATGACCATCGACGTGCGGCAGTTGTGCACACTGACGCGGGTCGATAAAAATGAGTCACCGCGCGCCAATAAGACATTGACACGTGGCACCCAAAAGACCTATAGCTCTAGATCAGCGTTCTGTCCCATAAATGAGACCGTCGCCTCAAGTTTCCTGTTGCATGCCCTTATGGGTATGTAACATTCCCTCCGCCTTTAAGAGTCTCCTCCTAATGGGAGCAAACTAGGGAAGTTCAGTCTTAAATAATCTTCTCTCTCCCAAGTGTCCTCATCATCTGACTTGGATGTAGAAGACCCGCAACTTTGAGTCTTTCTGCTTTATTTTGTTGGCATTGTTCACAACCTTAAACGTATGCCTCGACATGACCTTTCATTTTAGGCCAGAAGAAATTCTGCCTAACAAGGTCAAGTGTCCTCTGTATGCCTGGGTGACCAGCACAAGGGTTGTCATGACACTGCTGCAGGATTTGGGCCCGCAAGTCCTCCCTATCCGGCACACAAACCTTTCCCTTTCGGAAAAGCAGGCCATTCCTTATGGAATAGTCTTCAAGTAACTTATCATTTCGGGATTGCTTGGGATCCTGCATCCCAAGTTGAATTTCCTGTCAGGACATCTAGCCAGATGTGACCAAAAAACCTATCGGTTCGACAAAGATTCCGAAGTGAAAGATACAAATCAGATTGGATCTCAGCAAAGCATAACTGATTAATCTCTCCAATCCGACTTAAGGCATCGGCAACACAATTCGACATACCTTTGTGATACTTAAGTCGAACACAAACTCCTGAATGAGTTCCGACCATCTAGCCTTACGGCCACAAAGGTCCTTGGCATCACAAATATACTTAAGGGATTGGTGATCAGTCATCACCGTAAATCTGGCACCATAAAGATAATGCCTCCAGATTTTTAACGCATGAATGACTGCAAACAACTTATTCTCATAGGTAGAATACCTTGTCTGAGCAGGATCCAGCTTCTTGCTTTCAAAAGCAACTGGCCTACCATCCTGATAGTGGACCGCTCCTATAGCAAAGTCGCTAGCATCCGTATCAACCACGAAGGGTTGGTTATGATCGACAATGTGTAAAATTGGAGCCGTAGAAACAAAGTGCTTGAGAGTCTCAAAACTCTTATTCATTTCATCAGTCCATGTTGTCAATGGACTTTTTCCGCGGCTACATTTTTTCTTCATCCCCTTAAGAATGTTCGTTAAGGGCAATGCTATTAAGGCATAGTCCAAGATGACCTTGTGAAAACATCTTGTGAAGCCTAAAATGGATTTTACATCACGAATTGTCTGAGGTCTCGGCCATTCTCGTACCTTACGGACTTTGTCATAATCGCCTTTATCGGATATGACATGGCCCAACTATTTGAGTTTAGTTTGAAAGAACTCACATTTTGACTCCGTAGCATAGAGCTTTTCTTGTCTTAGAAGATCCAAGACAATACGAAGATGCTCTTCATGCTCCTCAAGGGTCCGACGATAAATTAATATGTCGTCCAAATACACCACCACAAACTTTCCCAGATATGGATGAAGAATATTGTTCATCATCTGCTGGAAAGTGGCAGGTGCGTTCGTGAGTCCAAAAGGTAACACTAAAAATTCATAATAGCCATACTTGGATGGAAATCCAGTCTTAGGAACATCTTTGTTCCTAATCCTTATCTGATGGTCTCCTGATCTAAGATCAATCTTGGAGAAATACTTAGCTCCATTCAGACGATCCATAAGATCATCCATCCTAGGTAAGGGATATCTGTTCTTAATGGTTAAGTCATTTAGCTTTTTAAAGTTGCCACACAAACGTGTGCCGCTATCCATTTTATTAACTAAAAGGATTGGTGCTCCCCAAGGGGACTTACTAGGCCGAATATGGCCCATCCTAAGAAGTTCTTGTAATTGCCTAGAAATTTCATTCTCTTCCTTGATGCTAACCCTGTATGGAAAAAGAGATACAGGTTGGCTTCCAAGAAGCAACTCAATCTGATGGTCAACACTCCTTTGGGGAGGTTGGCCATTAGGGAGTTTATCAGGAAAAACATCGCTATACTCTTGCCTAGGTTTGTTAAATATTCTTCCTTTAGGTGAATTAACACTTAAGGGATTAATTAAAGACACATTCAAAGGCAAATGCGATAAGTCAATATTTAGACTCTGGACTGCATGGTCATCCACATAAATTTCATCTTTCAAAAAACAAAGATAAATTTTATTGCTAGAATCTTTTATATATTTAACAACTTCCCATCTGCATTACTGCCTAATAGGAATGTTGAACATAAGATTGAGCTTATTCCCGGATCCTGTCCTGTAAATAGAAACCTTATAGAATGAGTTTGAGAGAGGAAGAGGAGGTGAGGAAGATTCTAGAGGACTATCTTGCACCTGGGCAGATTAGGCCTAGCTTCTCACCTTTTGCCTCGCCGATCATTCTAGTAAAAAAGGACGGATTGGCATATGTGTGTGGATTATCGAGGCCTTAATAATAATACTATTAAGCATCGATATCCTTTGCCACGTATTGATGATTTGCTTGATGCTCTTCATGGTGCCACTGTATTTAGTAAGATAGACTTGAAGAGTGGGTCTCATCAGGTTAGAGTTCGTGAAGAGGATGTTCATAAAACTGCCTTCCGAACTCGGTTTGGTCATTATGAGTATCTTGTGATGCCCTTTGGTTTGACTAACGCCCCAGCTATGTAGGAAATCAAAGTGTCAAGATCCTTCTAACATTCAATCTCCAGAAGAAGAAGAGGGGGACGGTTAGGCGCCCTCAAGGAGAGAGAAAGTAGTAGCAATGCTAGAAAGGAAATGAATTACAAATGAATAATGAGTACATATAAATAGGCCTTCTAAGGGCCTAGACTCTTCCAAACCCTAAGGTCATCCACTACTGATTATAGGGCACTCCCAAAAGTTAAGATAGGGCCCCTTAACATAATTAGACTTTACTTGGACCCACGAGTTATTACTAGACCAAAATTGGGTCCAACTTAGCTAAAACTAACTTAACATGGTCTAAATAATAAACCTAATCCATGGTTACACAAGTCTCGACCTTCTGGGTCAAAGTAGCCTATGGGAAACTAACATAATCATTTATTATTTCTAACAAGCTACATTCATGATGTTGATGAATGATGTACTCAGACCGTATATGGGTAAGTTTGTTGTAAACTTTATTGATGACATTTTGACTTACATTGGAGGTGAGGCCAAGCATGTGACCCACCTTAGGACTATGTTGTCTACCTTGAGGGAAAACAAATTGTCTGCTAACGCAAAAAAGAGCGAACAATTTAAAAAGGAAATTGAGTATGTAGGTCATATTGTGACTGTTGATGGAGTAACATCAGATTCTAAAAAGTTGTTGTGATCGTTGCGTGGTCTGTGCCAGCTGATTTGACA
Source organism: Diphasiastrum complanatum (assembly GCA_029204225.1). Lineage (NCBI taxonomy): Eukaryota > Viridiplantae > Streptophyta > Lycopodiopsida > Lycopodiales > Lycopodiaceae > Diphasiastrum > Diphasiastrum complanatum. The sequence goes on from CM055093.1 coordinate 52,183,255, forward strand.
GCATTGAAGTCTTTTTTAGGATTGGCGGTATTTTATAGAAAATATGTTAAGAATTACTCCCATATCGCAACACCTTTGACAGATCTAACTCAAATTAACAAGTTTGGTGAGTGGATTGAACTGCAGCAAGCAAGCTTTGATCAGTTAAAGCAAACTATCACTGAGTGCGTCACTCTAAAAATTGTTGACCCACCTTGAGGTATTTCTGCAAACAGCCCGATCTCAAAGGCCGACAAGCGAGATGGTTTGAACTTATGCAAGAATTTCAGATGGAAATTTGGTACAAGAAAGGGGCAGAAAATAGAGTGGCTGATGCATTGTCTCGGATAGTGTATCAAATGTCAATTGTGGTCATTAAAAATGGCCTATTGGTTGAGATAAAGAAGGCTCAACTAGAGGATCCTTAGTGTAAGACAGTGGAGCTTGAGGTGAGTCATGGCCATGCAGAGTCTCAGGAGGAGAGCTCTATTCCCTTTGCTCACACTTTCGTTAAGAGGAATGACAAATTTCTCATTCCAGTTTGTGAGGAGCCGCGTAGGAAAATCTTGCATTCCTGTCATGATAGCCCTAGTGCAGGTCATCCTGGTGTGGATAAGACTTGTGAGTTGATCCGACGTAGTTTTTGGTGGCCTAAGATTAATAAAGATGTCCATAGTTATGTGACACGTTGTTTTAAGTGTCAAGTTAACAAAGTCAAAAGGATTAAAGTTCTTGGATTGTTACACCCCTTGCCTATTCCAGAGGGAAGATGGGAGAGTGTATCGATGGACTTTATTACACACTTGCCTCGTACGCAACTTCAGAATGATACCATAATGGTTGTGGTTGATAGACTCACAAAAATGGCTCATTTCATTCCAACTCATTTTAAGATTGATGCACTTGGGGTAGCTGATCTATTTATACAGCATGTATTCAGACTTCATGGGTTATCATCATCCATAGTGTCTGATAGAGATCCACACATTACGGGTCATTTCTGGACTGCCGTAATGGATAAGCTTGAGGTGCGGTTGAGAATGAGTAATAATGATCACCCTGAAACAGATGGTCAAACAAAGAGAGTTAACTAAACCATGGAGGACATGCTTAGGGCGTACGTAAGTGTTAAGCAAACACAATGGGAGAAATATTTGCCATTGTTGGAGTTTGCTTATAATGATAAAAAAGATGCTTCAACTAAGATGAGTCCTTTCGAGTTGAATAATGGTTTTAGGCCAGCTAGTCCAATTACGGTAGGGATACCTCATAAAGTGCCTAATGCTGTCACATTGTACAAACGTTGCATGGCATGGTAGACCTCTCACTGATGCTACCTGGGAGACCGCGCACGCTTTGCATGCACAGTACCCTTCTTTTACCATCGTGGACGATGTGCCTTGAGGAGGGAAGGAATGTTATGTACTTATATTCTTGCCTCAGATGCTAGAAACAGGAGCATTTAACTCAAGAGAAAACATCTCCACTTTGATCAATCAATTTTCCCATTGAGTAAGCAATTTCTTTGTATACTTGAGTGACTAGTCACTTCAACAACTCAACTCTCCTATCGAGTAGATAGTACAATCGCCTACTCTAGAATAGTCAATAAAGTCAACTATTGGAAGTTGTTGGCCGGATAAACAGTACAGTTGTCTATCCCTTGCAGACTATACCAGTATAGTCAACTACACTAAGCTTTCAGTGTAGTTGATTACTTACGCATACATTCAAATGATAAACTGGCTAGCTACTTACATGCAAAGTACAATTTTACATGTTGGATCATTTTAGAGTTTTGATAACTTCAAGAAAATGTGTTGGGGCAATTAAGCCATTAGAATAATTATAATAAGTTTGTTTTAATCACATATCGATTGACAAATCCATATGTAAAAAGTATCCAAGGTGTAATAGCCTCCTCCCTCAAGTGTCCTTGTATCTAACTATTGGGTAAAAGTTGAGAAAACCTTTCAACAAATTTTTTTGATTCCCATGTAGCTTCGCTTATAGGTTGGTTCTTTCACTTAGTCAATTACTTAAAAACTGCTTTGCTTTCCACACTTTCTCATTCACAGGATAGCATCAAGATCAAAGTTGCTAATATCAGTACCTTCCTATATGGTTTGAGTAGGCAAACATATTTTTTCGATTGACTAACAATAAACATGATGAATACCAATACCACCAGGTATTTAACATCACTAATATTCTCAACAATCTTGTAGAGACCATGGAAAAGTTTAGTTAGCTTTAGTTTCTTCTATTGTACCAGAAATTTTAGGGCACTCCTCTTCAAATAAGTAAAAAAAATCATTTTCAAATATACCCATTTTCCTTCTTAAAAAATTAGCTTTCCTTTTCTTATTGGCAAATTTGACCATCTGAGTTTAAGCCCTTTGCAAATTGTTCAAAAAATCAAGGCTTTTGATGTTTATTTCCTTAACATAGGAATACCAAATGACACAGGAGAACTTGGATTCCTACCAAACATAGCCAAAAAAGGAGACGTGATGGCACTAGTATGTTTGTTATGTGCAAACTCCGCCAAAGGTAGAAGACTTTCCCATTGTCACGTGTACTTGAATCCCTTTGCCTATTGTGAATTGTAAATGGTAACTATAAGATTGCAAATGGCTAAGTCACCAGCCTATGGAGACAATTGTGAATTGCAATGCGAATATCAGTTGTAGTGACTAATTTCAAGATGGCCAAGGGGATACTGGGCCCCATGAGAGTCTGTTGGATTGACCTCCTAAAAAGTAGGGAGGGTTGACCGGTCAACGGTACACGTGTCATGTGCTCACTGGGAACTTTGGAGTGACACTTGTCGACGGACGGGTCAACAAGATGTGTCATATGCTCATTGGGACACTTGGTCCAATGTATGGGTGGCACGTGTCAGATAGTCCACCTACTAGCTTGCCTATGTGTTAGGGTACTGTCAAGTGGCAAGTGTTGACTGTGCATGGAGTTTGTCATGTGTCACGTGTTGACGTTGGGATGTGTCGTGGTTAAGGGGTGCTTGAGGGGATATAGTGTGAGCCTTGCCTAGGCATTCCCTATCTTATTCTTATGTAGCTATATAGGGTTGGGAGTAGACTTGCAACAAAGCTCTCATGTTTGCTTGTTGATCTATGTACATGTGCTTGAGATTAATATCTAGGTATTTTTGTGGATTTACTTAGGGTTTTGTGAGCTTGTGTGCAACATTTCGTATAAGAGCAAGAGGGAAGTTGGATCAATCTAGGGTTTAAAGGCTGGAATCTTCTACAAATCAGGGAGATCAGATCAATGTGGGGATCAGAGGGCCGGAAATTCAACAATGATTTTGGAATTAGGATTTCTGTTGTCCATCGTTGGTGATAGGGCTATTTTTGCTTGATTGCTGCCCTGAAAAATTCTGTTTTATAGCTTGTTGGAGGCCTGCAGAAGTTCACTGCTCTTGTTTGCTGTCTGAAACACTCTTTTCAGCTGGCTGCTGCCTGATTTTGCTGTCCTGCTGTGAACAGTTGAAGCCCTGCAGCTAAGCGCTGTCCCACAACTTGTCGCAGTCTCTGTTGGAATTTAATATGCTTTTTTTTTTGCAAAAGTTTGACACTTTTCCTCCTTGAATTTGCCCATCATAACAATCATAAGTAGGAGATGGACATAGTGTCAAAACACCAGGTGGGAAGTTTGCATATGTATTTGACAGTGTCAAAACACACTCTTGATGAATTTGTCAGAAGCAGTGATAAATAGATGTCATGACGAGATGCTTTGCAGGTTGGACAGTTGTTTGGGGCAAGTGACTCTATGTGTGAGACAGAGACAGGAGATTCCATGGAATAGAAAGTATTAAGTACTTTTTGTGAGAAAGTATTGCATACATTTTATCTTTGTATTGGGGATGCTCTATTACTTGCATATTTGGTTTGATTCGTAGATGACATTCTATTTGTATCATTGTTGGAGAGTGGATGCTATATTAATCCTCACAGGAATGCAAAGATGAAGTGCTATCAATGGTGTTCAACATCCAAGGGGAGTAGTTCATCTAAGTCCATCATAGGTGGTAACTTATGATAATACCAAGAGAATTGAAATGGATTTTACTCAAGGATTCAACACAGGTGGAGCTGACTACTTATGAAGTACAAGTTTCTAACATGGGTGTTGATGCAAGAGATTTTCTATTGACATTTGTGATGACATGGCATGCTCCTTGGTGGATGTGGTCCATGGAGACCTTACTTTGATTTTGCAATAACTTCCGAAAGAGAACTCTAATCAAATGTGTTGTCTCCTTTTTGTAGGTGCCCCTTGAGCTCCCAAAAATGTAATTATCTCCAACTTTTGTCACCAAACAGTACAAAAGAGATGACCTTTTTCAAAAGTAAAAAATTAGGGATTCTAGAAAACAGCCAGCAAGGAAAAACATTCCTCTAGCGGCACCCAATCACCAGGAAACCAATGCAACTGACATAACTCACTTTTGATCACAAACTAACAAGTGATGGCGAAAAATGCTGATTGAGGTCCTAGGGAGAGAAAAAAAAGAGAGAATCTAGAGAGAAAAACATTAGAAGAAATTGAGGCCTTTCCAATCGTTTATTGATATCAATGAAGCATAGAACAATAAATGAGGCAACAATAGTATTTTTCTACAAAGAAGATTGAAGTACCATCACATATGATCATTACCTAAAGCCCTACAAGCATTGATGAGTTCTCCCATGAAGAGCTCAAGCATTACCAATATCCAAAGCTGAATAATAAGTGTCTCTAGTCCCTATTTATACTTGACGGATGCCTTAGGATGGAAGCTTCTAGAGACTTAGATAATCGTGTTCACAATTTGGGATTTTGAAGGGAAAACAGTGTACTCTCCTGTAGGGTTTGCATTCTTCAATAGAACCCCCCATCCTCCACTCCATAACGATCAATAGTAAGACTCAAGGTTGAGAAGATGCGATGCAATAATCGATTGGTTATTGTCTACAGTATATAGTGTTGTAATTGCACTGTAAACGGTAAACTAGCACTTGTTTATGCGATGACAAAAGGCTAGGAATAGACAACCCCCCCCCCCCCCCCCCCCAAACAAGAAAATAACCCTAAACCTGGCTGGGTCATTCTGTCATGTTCGAAATGTACAAACTGCTGATTCTAACTGGCACTAGAAAATTTGCTTGGAGCTCTGATTCTTGTTGTTATGCAGCCTTTATTCATAGTAAAAAAAATTGGTCTTCGCAAGAGAAATCTTGACTTACAGAGGGAATAGTCTTATTGGATATACATGAAGGGCTTTCATTTTAGTCTTGCAAAAATGGACCTTTTTATATCAAAGTCTCCTTCCAGCTTTGTTCCAAGCTTGTTGCATGAAAATTTGGCTTTTGGATTCAAAATTAGTGTGCATGTTCGAATGAATATAACTGAATTCACTAGCCTTTGTGTCAGTATCCACACTAGCAAGGAGATTACCTTAATTCACCTGCTTTTTAAGGGCCTTAAGTTTGGTAGACGGGTGAGTCGGTTTGCAATTTTTTTTTGGTTTATGAAGACGGAGCTGGATCATGGAGATGTCATACAAGCACAAAGGAGATTGATCACAAGTACGATATCTATATTTTCTTGTTGATTAAGGTGATATCAGAGCCATCTTTGTGGCCTTTTGCTTACTATCTATGACAAAATTTTCTCATTGGATGTTCTGAGAGCGCTAGTTAAGAACATGTATTGATGTTCCTTTTGATCATAAATTGAGTAGGGACTGGATTGTTTTTTTGCCGGATGACTATAAAACATCTCAAGGAATGTGGAAGGAGATACTTTCACTAATTGTGCTCGGAACAAAAATTTACAGCCACAAAAATCTAGCACGTATGAGCCGGTTTTACATAGACAGAGCAAGGGCATATACTTGCCCACTATAGCTTGAATTTCAATAAGTTTTCACCTTCATGCTTTATTGAGTTTCATTTCTACTCTTGATTGTGCATTCTTGAAGATTATAAGCAAGTCTGGTAACTTTGTTTTGCTTATTAAAATGAGGTCTAAATCTTTCTTTCGTTAAGTGGAATTGTGGCGCAATCCGGTAGCTAGATTTGATTGCTTGTGACATATTTTTTGGATGGTTCAAACAGTGTTGCAAGTTAAACTCATACACACGTAACTAGAAGTGAGCTAGTTTCTATTCTCTTCATTGTTGATAAATCTCTGGATTTGTTGAGGTTACGGACTCAAGAATGTGGCCACTTTATTTGAAAATCGGTGGGTCCTAAGGGTCCCATTTGTATTTTTCAATACGTAACTTAAGGTTTCTGGATGCAACTTACAGGTAGGCTGGCTGGTTTGCCACTTAGTTGGAATTTTCTTTGTTATCATTTGTTTTCTTTAAGCATATGTGATGCCATATCTGTGAATTTTGTTCATGACTTGTTAGCAGAGCACTTTTTATTTATGTGATTTAAAGACCGATGGTAGAATTTTGAAAAATAGGAGTTCTTGTAATATGGCTGCTGATTACAAATCTGGTAAAACTCCTTGAAACAGGTGGAACCTGTACTTTATGATGGCCAAAATGTAATGATTGCTGCACATGGAAACTCCTTACGGGCAATAATCATGTATTTGGATAAACTTACTTCTCAAGAGGTACACTTGTTTTTTTGGGCTGGCCGTAATCAAAGCTCATATCTAATTTGTGCATCGTGACTAGGAAGTTTTACTTTTACCTATAGAGCTTAGAATTTTTGTTCTGGAGAATTTGCAGCCCTCTAGCTGGGCTGCAAGTCTAGCTGCTACAGCATTGCTTTCTTTTTATCGTTCTCTTTGGTGGGTTTTTGAGAAAGCAGTCTCTAGGACAATGTATTCTAAGTCTCATATTGAAACCTCCAAGTATGAATTTTTTTTAAAAGAAGGTAATGTTTAATTGTATGCTTATTTTGCAGTTCACCAGTTTATCTACAGAGTATGTTTTAAGCTTCTCTCTCTCTCTCTCTCTCTCTCTCTCTCTCTCTCTCTCCTCGATTTTGGCTCCCAATTCTTTGAGCTTGTTGGATGATTCTGATGTAGCTAGGATAGATTGAGCCCTAAGCTCTTGCTTTAGCATGTCCACCTCTTGTTGAAGCTTGCAATTAGTGTCTTTATTTAAGTTGGGACATTTCAAGTTTAACCAAGTGGAGTTCAACTTTCATCTCTTGGAAATCTTGCAACAAAACATTCATATTAGCGGTCACATAGGATTCGACCACTTTAGCAGGTTATAGGGCTCCTCAGAGGATGGGTAGATCTTTCTTGGAGTAGGCGATGGAGGTAGATGAGGTAGTGAGCAGGAAGAGGGAAGAGAGGAGGAGAGGGGGGGGTGGGGGGGGGTTTGGGGGTGGGGTGTGACACACAAGCTCACAAAACCCTGAGTAAATACACAAAACTACGTAGCAAATTTGTCACTTTATTAATCTCAAGCAAATGTACATAGATCAACAAGCAAACATGAGAGCTTTGATGCAAGTCTCCTCCCAACCATAGCTGCAAAGGAGTCCGATAGGGAATGTGTAATAGATCCTAACACCACAATAGGGCAAACACTAACTGATCCACCCAACCTTGCCTACTCCCTGATATAGAGTAAGCCCCTCCTATCCCAGTGTGAGGACTGGTAGCATGCTACTGCCAAGTGTCGGCCACGTGGCACTGACGTGGCCGACTGCACGTCGGGACCCAACTGGGGGCCCTATCCTGCTGACAGGGTCCCTAGGCTGTGTTAGGCCCGCCATAGCTATGGACCGTGCTGGGGCACACTACTCACACTGTCTTGCCCTGTTGGTCATGTACGCTGGACATGACCCTGACTGTGGTATTTGACCTATCTGTGTTCTCTAGGGTTCGGCACTGGTTACGAGCTCGTAACACTCCCTCCCCCTTAAGAACCGTCTTGGTCCTCTAAGACAAAGTCTGGAAAAATCTTGCGAAGGACGCTGCCTCTTTCCCAAGTGGCATTCTCAACAGGCTGATCATTCCACTTAACCAGATATTCTCGGTATAGAGTATGACGAGTCTGCGTCTCTCTACTATCAAGAATCTCCTCTGGTTCATGTGGAGGTTGTTGAGGATCCAATGGGAGAACTAGAACACTGTCCCCTACCAGATTGTCTGATCTGGTTAAGGCTTTTCGTAACTGACTTACATGAAAGACTGGAAAAACCTTACTGCTGTGTGGGAGTTCTAGTTCATAGGTGACCTCGCCTAGTCTCGTACTGATGGTAAAGGGACCACAATACCTTGGAGACAACTTAGCACACACTCCTGATTTGAGGGTTTTAGAGTCAACTGGGACTCTCAAGTAGACTTTCTCACCAGTGGAGAACTGCACATCCCGTCTGTGTGGATCTGCATAATGCCTGGCTCGATCCAGGGACTGCCTAATGCTACACTTAGCATGTTCTATCATCTGGTTTAGGTCGTCTAAAAAGTTTCTGGCTGCTTCAACTTTCTCTTGTTTAAACCCTACAGCTGTGGGTGAGCGTGGCTGAAAACCGTACATCAGCATAAATGGGCTGTATCCCGTAGCTGAATGTTTGGTATTGTTGTAAGCAAACTCTAATATCGAGAGATACTCCTCCCAATTAGTCTGCTTCTTGCTGACGTATGCACGAAGCATATCCTCCAGCACTTGATTTACCCTTTCTGTTTGACCGTCCGTCTGTGGATGGTCGGTGGTACTCATATTAAGTTTAGTATGGAGATGATGGAATACTGCCCTCCAAAAATTTCCAGTAAACTTACTGTCCCGGTCGCTGACTATGCCGGAAGGTAGACCGTACAATTTAAATAGCCCGTCTACAAACAACCTCGCTAACTCTGGAGCTCTAACGGTTGTTTTGGTCGGAATGAAATGAGCCATTTTGGTCAGACGGTCAACTGTGACCCATATAGCGTCATTACCCTTTTGGGTTTTAGGCAGGCCTACTATAAAATCCATGGAGATACTCTCCCATTTACCAGCTGGTATTTCTAAGGGATGCAACAACCCTCCTGCCTTTAAACGCTCTGCTTTATTTACTTGACATTTCTGGCAACTGGTTACATACTGGTGGACGTCCTTTTTCATACTGGGCCAAAAAAATTGCCTACGAAGAAGCTCATAGGTCTTCTGTATGCCTGGGTGTCCCGCGCTAGGATTGTCATGACATTCATATAGGACCTGCTGCCTATAATCCTCTGAATTGGGGACACATACTCTATCTCTATAGAGCAAGTACTCATCCTGAATGGAATACTGTTTCCATTTGAATCCTTGAGTCAACTGACCCTCAACCACTGGGGTTTGCTTGGGTAATACAGGCTCAGAATCCTCAACGTCATCTGACGACGTATACTCGGACTCATCATCATCCTCAACGGAAGCTGCCGTATTCTTGGATGAACTGGCACCAGCCCCGGGAACTGGTTATGGAGTCTGTAACTGTCTGTTCTGGACTGAGTTCCAGATAATAGAGAAGAATGCATCATGCTGGCATTTCCCTCTCAAGGACTCGAGTAACTCATTACGAATCTGAGTAAAACTCAGTTCGTTTATCATAGGCATTCTGCTAAGGGCATCTGCTACTGTATTGAATTTTCCATGTCTATATTTGATAGACATGTCAAACTCTTGCATCAACTCTGCCCAACGAGCTTTCCGACCTCTAAGCTCAGGTTGATTGCAAAGGTATCTGAGACTCTCATGGTCTGTCAGGACCTCAAAGTTGGCACCATACAAATAATGCCTCAAATCTTAAGGGCATGGACTATAGAAAAGAGTTCCTTTTCATAGGCACTGTACCTAGTCTGAGCTGGCTCGAGTTTTTTACTCTCGAACGCAACTGGTCGTCCACCCTGAGTTAGCACAGCACCTACTGCAAAGTCGCTAGCATCTGTTTCGACCACAAATGGCTGATTGGGGTCGACGACTTTTAAAACTGGTGCTGTAGCTAAGGCTGTTTTGAGAGCATCAAAGCTCTCCTGTTGTGCGGACTCCCAAATGAACTCCTTTCCCTTCCCCTTAAGAAGATTTGTCATAGAAACTGCTATCTGAGCATATTCCCTGACAAATCTTCTGTAATATCCCGCCAGACCAAGAATGATCTGAAGTTCCAAAATATTCTGAGGTCTCAGCCAACTGAGTATGGCTTTAACCTTATTTGGGTCCATCTTAATCCCATCTGAAGAGATAATGTGACCCAAATATGCTACTTCTTCAACGAAGAATTCACACTTGGATTGTTTAGCATAAAGCTTATGCTTTCTGAGCAGTCGAAACACCTTTCTGAGGTGTTTTAGATGCTCCTTCCTCGTTTTGCTGTAAACGAGGATGTCATCTAAAAATACGACTACAAACTTACCCAAGTATGGTCTGAGGACACTGTTCATCAAGGTCATAAAGGTAGCGGGAGCATTTGTGAGCCCAAATGGCATCACCTTAAACTCATAATGACCGTGACGAGTCCTAAAAGCTGTTTTCGAGACATCTTCCGATTTTATACGGACTTGATGATATCCCGATCTAAGGTCTATTTTGCTGAAAAACTTAGCCCCGTCGAGTTGATCAAACAACTCGTCTGCCCGAGGCATAGGGTATTTATTCTTGATTGTGACTTTATTGAGGGCTCTGTAATCTACGCAAAGACGCATAGACCCCTCTTTCTTTTTCACCAATAGGACTGGTGAGGCCCATGGTGAACTACTGGTCTGAATTTGGCCTTTCCCAAGATAGTCTGTTAACTGCCTAGTTATTTCTTCATCCTCTGTTCGGCTGACCCGATACGGAGGTTTAGAAACAGGTGCTGTACCTGGTACTAGGTTTATTACATGATCTATCTCTCTGCTAGGTGGTAAACCATGTGGCAAATTTTCAGGAAAAACATCTTTAAATTTAGACAATAAAGTTTCTAATTTACTGATTTTCTGCTGAATAGAACTGGAAATAGAAACTTCAGGAATAAACTGAAAGTCACATAAGAATACCTGATGGTCTTCGTCTCCGATTAGCTGACAGAGCTCTGAACTGCAGACCATAGGGCTGTTGGGAACATCATGCTCCCCATGCAACTGGATCTCTCGGCCTTTATGCTGAAAGCTGAGGGTGTTCTCCTGATAGTTTCTGTGGAGGGAAGGTCCTAAACTGTAGAGCCAATCTCTCCCGAGAACAATGTCTGTTCGATCCAGGTGCATTATCTGAAAGTTTATTTCATCTTGGTACCCCTGAATACCAAGATTTAACTTACTTACCATAGTTTCCCATATTTTTTTATCTTCACCCTTAGCTAATGAAACTATGTACCTATGCTGACTAGGTACTTCTGGTAGTTTAAGCTTTTTAACCAGGGTGTGGTTGATGAAATTATGGGTTGCCCCATCATCAACCATGACTCTTACTGACTGGTTACCAACTTTCCCATGCATACGTACTAGGTCATGCGGCCCAAAATTGAAGGGTCTCGCTAGCATTGCAGAGGTCAGCTGGCAACAGTGTTCATGATCTTCATGATACACTTTGATCTCGGAAGCTGCCGAGTCACTGGGGAAACATACAGTCTGAACAAGATGAACTTGTTTTTTATCTTTCTTATCTTTTTTAGTGAAAGGCCCCTTGGGACACTGTCTGACTGTGTGTCCCTTGCCCATACACACAAAGCACAAACGTTCTTGTTTGGCTTTCTCAAAATTATCTGGTTTTAAGGGCTGTATGAGTGAAGGGCGTTTCTGAGGAGCTTCACTTTTAAATTTGTCTTCTTTCTTTCTTTTTAAAAATTTCTTTTTAAATTGAAAGTCTTTCTGAGAAGGCTGCTCAGAAAGTGGCTGTTGTCTCGCCCTCTACCTACCCACTGAATCATCATAGATTTGAGCATATCTGAGAGCTTGCTCAAGGGTAATAGGCGAGTTTCTCTGGACCTCTACTTTATATTCATCTTTGAGGCCACGGACAAATCCCCTGATTTTCTGATAGTCATCCATATTTTTAATCTTTAAAATTGCTTCTCGATACTGCGAGATATATTGGATGAGGGATTTATCCATTACTGTTCTTTCCCAGGCTTCCCAGGCTCTATCCAGTTCATTTTCTGGTAGGAATTCTCTTAGGAAAGCTTCTTCAAAAGCTTTCCATGACCGGGGAGTCTGCCCAGTCTCCTGGAGATTTAACCACCACTTATAGGCCATAGGCCCTAAGGAAAGACTGGCCTCAATTGCTTGCAAATGGTCAGGGGTCTGTTTAAGAGCATGAGTGTTCTTCCATTTGCTGAGGAAGGTTTGTAGAATATCTGCATTTCTATCCTTCTCTTCCCCATTAAAAGTAAGAGGTTTTAAATCTTTAAAAACACTGGGGTGAGACCGTAAAGTCTCACCCGAAACTGATGGAAGTGGAGAAGGGGATAACTGAGAAGTGGAGGGAAGGCTTCCTTTCGCGGAACTCAAAATCAAGTTTTTGAGTTCAGCGAACGAGTCGTCCACACTGGACTTGAAATTGGCTAATGCCAACTTCAGATCATCCACTTCTGTTACCAATTGGAGGAACTGCTCCTTGGTAACTAGTTCGTCGAGTTCTTCGGCAAACTGTTCCTGTTCTTCTACTTCCATGGGTTCCTTCCCTTTTCTGTAAGCCAAGGCTTCTGTTTCAAGTTCGTTGAACCCTCTCTCCTGGGGTTGATCAGGTCCCTGAGGAGTGGTCATCTTCGAAACTGAAAGAGAGCTACCTTAACTTCTGAAGGAAGAAAAAGTCTAAAAGACTAATTTACAACTGTACAAGGGAAAGGAAACTTAGCTCTTTCTGAGAACTGTACTTCCACAGAGAGAATACAGAAAAGCCCTTCTCAGCTTCTTTCTCAATCTGATTTGAGGTTGGAAAATGTGCAACAAGATCTGAAACTTTTGCTATCCCCCCTCGCTGGTCTGACAGCATCTCAATTTGTCCACAAAATGGCAAATCTGAAGTCCAAAAACCCTTCTGAATTCTGAAATTTCAGAAGTCTCCTGCTCACTGATCTGGTAGGAATCCTCTTGCTCCAAATCTCTGACGTTGGGGCCCGAAAACTTGTCCAAAAACCAGATTTTCAGAAGCACTGGCAGCGCTGGCCCTACTCCTCTTTTTTGGCTTCCAACTCGCTGAGAACTAGTAAATTTTTTCCTGGAAATCAGATGCAGGTCTCTGACTGTACAGCGATGGAGGTGCTGGCTTCTTCCTACTCTAATTTCGCTGGGAAAACTATAGAGAATCCTCTAAACTCAGTGAGAAACAGCTGTTTTTCCAGCGAGTTACCTACACTTAGAATCTGACTCCTTGCTACTGTGATTTCTCAGTGAAAATCAGAAGTTTGAAGGCTGCTCCTACAGCGATCCTCCTCCTCTATTCCTCTCTGAGAATCTGAGAAACACTTCCTATCTTCTCATAGCTTTCTCTACTGCTGCTCCTAACTCCCTAGGATGGAGATGGCTCTGATACCAGTGTAATAGATCCTAACACCACAGTAGGGCAAACACTAACTGATCCACCCAACCTTGCCTACTCCCTGATATAGAGTAAGCCCCTCCTACCCCAGTGTGAGGACTGGTAGCATGCTACTGCCAAGTGTCGGCCACGTGGCACTGACGTGGCCGACTGCACGTCGGGACCCAACTGGGGGCCCTATCCTGCTGACAGGGTCCCTAGGCTGTGTTAGGCCCGCCATAGCTATGGACCGTGCTGGGGCACACTACTCACACTGTCTTGCCCTGTTGGTCATGTACGCTGGACACGACCCTGACTGTGGTATCTGACCTATCTGTGTTCTCTAGGGTTCGGCACTGGTTACGAGCTCGTAACAGAATGCCTGACAAGGCTCACACTATATCCCCTCAAACACCCCTTAACCCTAACACATCCTTTACTCCCTGTCCCGGTTATTTACAGTTTTCAGAGACACATGTACGTTTTGTAATTATTGTAATTACTGAAATGGCCGAGTCACCAGCTTGTGGTGACTTTTGTAAGTAAATTGTAAATAAACTGTAATTAGTTGGCATTGGACCTCAAAGAGTCATGCTTAGATTTAGCATGGGGTACTGGGTCATTTCTTAGGAGTGGCTGGATTGACCTCCTAAAAATTAGTTGACTAGTCAACGAGACACGTGTCATATGCTCACTGGACACTTGGTCCAGTGAATGAGTCACACGTGTCAGGGTTGATCGGTCAAACATGACACGTGTCACATGCTCACTAGGACACTTGGTCCAGTGTATGAGTGACACATGTCAGCCTACTCACTTGCCTATGTGTCAGGGTACTGCCAAGTGGCAAGTGTCGACTGTGCATGGAATTGGCCATGTGTCGACGTTAGGAAAGGTCAAGGTTAAGGGGTGCTTGAGGATTGTGCATAAGTGAGCCTAGAGAGAGGCATTCCGGATCATAATCTATGCAGCAAAGGTTGGGAGGAGACAAGGCAGCCAGCTCTACCATGTTTCATGTGCTCTAATGTTTGTACATGCAGGGAAATCGACAGGGATCGACATTGCGGACTGCTGCGCATGGGATAAGTTAGGTTTTAAGTGAAGTTTCAGATTTGGAGTCTGACACTCGCGCATTGGACCAAGTACCTCTTAACATATTTTCTATAAAATAGTGCCAATCCAAGAAAAGAAAGGAGTGCTGTCAAATTAGCTGGCACAGGCCATGCAACAATCACAACAACCTTCTTAGGATCTGGCCTAACTCCATCAGTAGACACTATATGAACAAGATACTATATTTCCTTTTTAAACAATTCACTTTTTTTTACTATTGGCAAATAAAGTGTTCTCCCTCAAAGTAGACAACACAGATCTAAGGTGAGTCATATGCTTGACCTCACCTGCACTGTAATCAAAATGTCATCAACAAAGTTTATTACAAACTTACCCATATTCGATCTGAGCACATCATTCATCATCATCATGAATGTAGCTAGGGCATTTGTCAACCCAAATGGCATCACAAGATACTCATAGTGACCGAAGCGAGTTCTGAAGGCAATCTTGTGTACATCCTCTTCACGAACTCTAACCTGATGGTATCCACTCTTTAGGTTTATTTTACTGAACACTGTGGCACCTGACAAGGCATCAAGCAGATCATCATATACATGGCATAGGATATCGATGTTTAACCGTTATCTTGTTTAAACCTCGATAATCCACATACATACGCTATGATCCGTCCTTTTCTACAAGAATGATTGGAGAGGCAACAGGGGAATAACTTGGTCATATCTGCCCGTTGGCAAGATAATCATTGACCATCTGTCTCACTTCCTCTTCTTGCTTAAGACTCATCTGTAAGGACGTCTATTGACAGGACATGGTCCGGGTATTAATTCAATCTTATGTTCAACATTCCTCTTAGACAAGGTCTGAACATGAATAACAAACGACTTGTTTCCATTTCCTTCCTTTCATACATCTTCCTAGTATGATAGGTAAATCCACTAGGTTATAATACCCTAACATTGGCAATCAACTGAGGGTTTTCTATCCTACCCACACATACTTGCATAAGCTAGAAGACTTCATAATCACCCGTCACCTTGCGCTGTAGGCCAGGTTTGGCAAAGGGTGCTTAAGCTTGGCACTATTTAAGCATCCTTAACTCTAGCTGTATTAGAAGTTTTTTCGCCTGTCCCTACACTTTCAGATAGATGAGAAACCAATGATTGGTCAGTATGCTTCATATTTCTTTCTTGGGGACTTTCCTTCCGTGCAATGAATGACAAGGTCAAATTCTTGAGCTCCATCACATGCGTGCTGAGTACATTTAATATTTGTAAGAACCTCAATGTACGAGCATTAACAGTGCTAACGGATTGCTCGTCTTTAAGTAAGACAATTATGCATGAACAAGGTTCAAGGATCATCGGTCAATGCAGGATCTTGGATGACTTTTCATGGTTAACCTTTCTTTTGCACTGACAGTGGGTTGTACATGCCATGGGGATGAATTCATTTAGCCATAAGCTGACATCTGCCACACTAACTTTGGTGTATCCTAAGTCAGCTTTTCAGTTCAAACGATGAAAAATGTCACAATTAACTTCTTTATCAGTTCTGACCAGTTATAGAAGTTTTCAATAATTTGATTTTGGCCTGGGTGCACCTAGGGAGAAGTATTTTGGAGTACGCTCTGGAATAATTCCAGGCCCATCACAAAAGGCATCTCATGAGAGCCATCAAAATCTGCAAATTGAGAAGCAAGAAAAAGCTTGAATTTCAGCCAAGTGCTGAATTGCCCTCGCAAGAAAGAGCACTCTTAAAAAATCAATCCAGGAAACGAAAGAAGACAACCCGTTACATCTATCTTTGCTCAGTTGTACTCGTATCTGTTAAGTTTTGATCTATATTGACTGTTTTAAAAATGTCAACAAGTTACTGAAATGTCTTGAAGAGTCCACAGTATTAATTCTTTGTTTTTGGCTTGCTTAGGCCTAATGTTTATTGATTTGCAGGTGATTGATCTTGAATTGTCCACTGGGGTTCCGATGTTGTATGTCTTCAAGGAGGGAAAGTTCATTCGTAGAGGAAGTCCAATTGGCCCTGACACTATTGGTGTTTATGCCTTCACACCAGTAATACATCTCTTTCATATTGGTTGAAATTTCTTTTTCAGAATAAATGAAAGTAAAAGATTTTTTATTGAATGGAAAACATATATGCAGCCTATTGTGGATACGAAATCTTTTGACTGGAAAGAGTAAGATTTGGTTGAACCAAGGTGAATTCGAATTTGCGTTGTATTTAGTTCTGCATGCACTTAGTAGAATTCTGTTCTCCTAAGTTGCTTATCCTTAATGTTTTCGGTCCTCTTCTGTAGGATTTGGCTGTTTATCGTGAGCAACTGGAAAACACGATTCTATAACCATTAGTATGATGGAAGCACTGCTGTATAGGTGTCGGACTGCAGGTGAAAACAGTCAATGATGACATGCAGCATAGATTGTGATTATCAAAAGAATGAAAGTTGGCACTCAGGAAATTGTGTTACCTGCTTTCAGTTTGCGCGAACATTTTTATTAGCCTTAAATTCTTGAAGTACAGCCGTATTGCCGAGTTGAAGTTTGTTGCATTGTTTGGCATAAGTGCAAGGAAAAGCAGCCTAAAGATGTGATTTTTATTACCTGTTTGCTTTCGGAAGTTTATTCATAATTTCTACCATTTTGTATCACTATATTAAGCTTTTAACGTGTACTTAGGAAACAAGCGTGCTAACTTATGGCCTGTCATACAGCTGGATGAGACCAACGTGGCCTTCACGAAGAACTGGCAAATGGTTCGAGGAAAGCCAATGATTCTGTACTCAATTGCATGGTGTGTACTATGACATAATTTATTTTCATACGGTCAAGGGTAATTTCCTCATTTGTTAAAGCCTTTCCTACAAGAGCATGGGGAGTTTCTAGGGACTCTATCCTGTTACTTTTTGGGAGCTCCGATTTCTGACAGTGGAGAAATGTAATAAAAAAGTTAGCTTCGTGTGCTCTTAGCGTCAGAAGCACCTTGGCCAAGTTATTTTGAAAAGGTCAATTCTTTCTTGGTATCATTATGGAAGGGTCGTATTCGAAATGGGGTTTGCCTTCTCACTTGAGGCTTTGCATTGCATGCAAGAAAGGACGAGGAAAATGCATGGCACCATCTTGTGGAGTGAGGGTTTATTCATTTGACACGAAGTCAAGAAGCTGTTTTTGCTAAATCGGAGATTTCAAGTTCCTGCAAACTTATTTAGGCATTTTTTGAAGATACATTATCAAAGCTCGTCAACTTAAGAAATTGGCATTTGAAGTCTCCAGTATTTGCTTTGTTGGATGGTGCATTCTTATGTTCAGATAAACAAATTTTGGTTTTATCATTATCAAAGAAATTATATTTAGTTGTACTATTTACCTTTTCAAGGTCCCATGGACTGCTTTTTGCTTGTTGGATGTTGATAAAGTGTCATACTCTCTCTCTCTCTCTCTCTCTCTCTCACACACACACACACACACACACACACACACACACACACACTAACACACACACACACACAATTGGTTCATGATTTCCTTAGTAGGATCATCATTGATCGTTGAATGCAATCCAAGAAGACCAATAAAAGTGAACTCATTCTACATTCACTCTTAGGTGGACTTCCCAATCTCACATTGTTTGTTCTCTTCCAAAATTTTTAGGAAGGAAATAGCAGATCAAAAGTTGGGTGATTCGAGTGCTTTCAAGATACGCTAGAAATTTTGTATTAGCAAGCAAGGAAGGTGATGCAAGGCAAAGATGAACAAAATTCTTCACAGTAATTGGTTTTCTTTTGGAAAAATTCTCATCAAGGAGTTACTAGTATTTAGTGTTGAAATTTGACATTTGTTTTGCACATGAAGCCCATCATAAACATATTTGATTAGCTCAATTGGCTCAATTGGTTAGCTTGACATCCAAAGTTTCTTTGGTCTCAAGTTCGAGCCTTCCCTTGGAAACCAAGAAGCATAAACATATTTGAAGGACCTGAAATTTTTTGTGAACGCCAACATTGATGGGCCAAAACTTACAAAAACTTCAATTTTACAAACAAAAATTTGAAAATTGCATGTCACCTAAGTCTAAGAATTCTCATAATCACCATAGATATTTGAGGGGTAGATTCTAGTTGCTTTGCACCCACATCAAAGTGCCTCAACTGCTTGAGATAGTACATATGAAAATTCTTGCTCAAAATGCAAAGAGCCTTAGCCTCCACGAAATAAAAAAGATCTTATATGTTCGATAAGTTCCCAAAAGAATTATTATCTATATTGTAAGTAGGCAGGGTGATTAGGGATTTATCACTTGGAGAAAGATGTCGCGAAATTGTTGCAACAGTTCACAAAATATTCTGAATTTCTTCTTAAAGCTCAAAGTTGTCATCTGTTGCAAACAATTTGCAAAAGACGAAAGTGTCGTGAACAATTCGCGAAACACGAAGCTGAGACGAAGAGATGGACTGTTGCAAATATTTCGTGAACAAAATTTATTCGACCCTGAAAATGGAGCATCTATTTGAATATCAATCATCGTAAACGGTTAGATATTTATTATTACAACATTAAAAGGCCAAAAGACCTGTAAATAAAAGGCCAAAAGACTTGTCTTGTAGCAATATAAAGACATGTGCACTACTCGTTGTAACTCTCAGAACTCTCAGAGACTCAAACTGAAGAGATTCTTAGACTCACTCAATCAGAGACACAACAACGAGATAAGATGTGCGAAAAAGGCGAAGGTGGTCCTAAAATGGATTCTAAGGCATTCTGGCCATTGTGTTGCATTTTTCGCGAAGGTGCGAAAAAGGCAAAAAAGACGAAAGTGTCTTAAAACACGTTTAAGGCACAAAAATCTCAAAGGGGGACAAATGTGAAGGCCCGCAATATGTAGTCAGCCTTTAGTTTTCAGGATGCTCATTACTTGAACGATTTGTTTAAGGCTGAGCATAAGAAACCTAACACAAATATCATGTTGGGAAAATGTTGAATGTGGTGGAGGATGAATTCCCTCGGTGCATTCACTAAGTTGATGAGAATTGATTGTTTAGGCGAACACAAAGATCTGTTTGCAACTGCGAAAGCGGAAGAGCAAACAATCTAAAAAAGCAATTTGGAAAGTCAGATAGATAACGGAATACCAAAGCATATGACACTGACTCAGATCTGAATGCAATAACAAGACAATAGTTGATTTAGATTAATGTAGGAAAATAAAAGTCAGATAGATGCTATGAGCACAAGACAATTGCGGGTGAAACCACATGTTTAGGAAGCTAACTCCTCTCTATAAAAGCTATGAGCTTATTTCAAGCAATCAGTCTGAGAGCAAGAATCAATGCGTGAAAGCATCTACAGTGTCTGTATCGTAGTGGTGTTTTGTGGTTTTGTTTATTGCAATGATCACCATCTATATACAATTTACATTAGTGCAGATGTATGTACAAGAAAGAGAATAGAGCTGTTGCGCTGTCTTGGGTAGATCGTGGCTGCTATTGTCATTGTCAAGATAGTTGCATAGTACAGGAAGTGGGCGTGAGGAGCCTTAGACTATTCGAAGTCGAGAGTGTCACTGCCGATAGTCGGTTTCCGATAATAGAGTAGTTGTGTAGACTGTGCGACAATGCATGTAAAACTGCAGCAATGTGAATGGAACTAGATCAACATGGGATTTAGGAGAGTAGAGGAATAAATCCAACATGCCTCTCAACATTAGCTTCAATATTGAAAAACTTACTAATTCTAGATTATCTAATGGATCAAACAGTCAATCTTTTGGACAAGGCTCTAACCATGTGGAAACTTGAGCAATGGACCATAAATTGATTCATTCAATCCACCAGAGGGATTCGTTGCATTACTATCTTCATTTTTATCAAATTACAAAGGTAGAAATGACACAATCATTGATATGTAAGCAAGAGCAATCTAAAACAAAGTGCTAATCATCGAAGAGGGTTCACACGTGTGAACCACATCTTGATGTACACATTCAAGACTAAGAATAGACCACAAATGGTAATCAATGCATTGTACTTGAAAAAAATACATGCATAAGAACAATCTCCAAGAGCTTGAAGCTAGATATCACAAAATCTCCAACTCTCCAATTTTGCATTAATCAAAATGAGCTCCAAAACGACATATACATGATGGATGAGCCCAACATGATCTGATTTAGATCTCACATGTGTGTGGGTGCCACATGATCATTCCTAAACCTGCTCAAAAGATATTTGCCTAACTTGTTGTGGTCCAATCAAATTGCACGTCTTCAAGATTCCTACATTCTAGGAGATAGATTCTAAGTTATTGAAACTTGGTTAAATGACTTATCTACTCTTAATATTAGCTCCTAATCTATTTAGGCTTGTCCTTCACTTATGGGAATAGCCTCCGCACATGTGAGATCCATGTACATATTTACAAGGCTTTATCGAGCTATTATTTGCCAAGGAATAGCCTCCACACATGTGGGATCCACCTATGTACAAGGCTTTATTGAGCTGTTGATGGTTACTCCTATTAAAAAAATTGTCATTTCCAATACAAGGTTCTCAATAGATACATTATAGGTAGATGATAATAATATCTAAACATATGTATTGTTAGAAAAAGAACTTGAAAAATAGAAAAACACTTACACTTTTGCATGCTTCTCTGTGCACAAAGCAATTCCAAGATTGGGACTATGTTAATGGGTGATGCTTGTTGAGTATTGTGCATTAAGTGAATGATGACTAGCTCTGTTGAGGTCTAAAAATTAAATGTCATAAGTCCTACATTCTACCCAAGTTGTTGACTAGCCTCCACATGCTTAAAATCGTCATCCAGGTTAGAGACTAGAGACCACGCAATATATGGAGATTTGTTTCAATTAATGCAAACAAGTTCTTAATCATTCAGAGAGAGAAAGATGCTAAAATCAAGGTCTCCTTTCAAGGAAGATGTCTGGCTAGAAATCATTGGAGCTAGTAAGGGCAAATTTGCTAGTTGTTGAGGTGTAGGTAGAATATGTGATAGAACTCAGTGGAAGCAATGCCCCCGCCCACCAACAAGATAGCATAAATCAAGATAGTATCTCATATCAATCATTACAGCAAAACAATCTATATATTGAATGTTGTACATAATAACTCAGTGCAATAATTGAATAAGCTATAGGTTTTATTCATGTATTGTAGGATTTTTATTGAAGTGTCAAATGCAAGCACTCTCAAGTTTTTAAGGGCATAGTTTCCTTCTTTTATTTAAGAGCTTTTTTCTCTTCTTAACTTATAAATGACTTGTAAGTTTCATGGCTGTTCAAACATAATCTTGTAGTGAAAAAGAAACTTCTCAAAACTTTTTTTTTTGGAAACTTGATCTTATATATGAAGATCTTTTTTTATAAACTTCAAACTTAAGGGTGATTTTAAAATTGTCTTTCAATTTATTTGAAAGGCAAATAGGCCTTGGACATACTTTGTAAGTTGCACACGTCAATGCTTGGTTTGTTGTGGGGTCTTCTTTGAGGGTGACGTGCAACTTTCTAGCTTTTTCCTCTCTCTTGTACGTGTTCAATATCAATCATGTTTTTTTTTTTTCGATGGACTTAGTCCAACTCTTCACCTCAAGTAGAGACTGGGTTAGAGCCCAACCAACACTTGATGTCAAAGAGAGGACCATGGGTGTAACATGGGTATATAGTTTTTTTTATTACCTACCGATTTCGGTTAAGGGCTTTTCTCAAATATAATTGTCACTTTTGGTTATGTGAGAACTTTATAAGCTGATTATGATTTTTGGGAAAAGTCTTACTACTCGATGGTACCTCTTGGATATATGGCCAGTTATCAATAGGGTACCAACATGTGTATTAGCCAACCCCATATATTAGAGATTCTTAGTAATGATCGGTTCTCTTAAAATCTTGTTACATACTTGAAGTGTTCGTGAGGATGAGCAAAATGGGTGTAGCATGACCTAATTGTGGGAGTGTGAGGCCAACTACATACATATTCCTCCTTCCCATGAATGCTATTGGACATAGTTTGTCGTGAGGAGCACATTTTACATCCTAATTTGGCTACATTACGTCAAACATTTCACTTAAAAGTGTGTGCAACTATGAGAAGTCCTTACTATCACCTATAGCGGCCCTTCTCACAACCCATGGCAATGAGACACGTCACCAAAATAGTGCCTCAAGAATTCTTGTTGTTCGAGTATTGATACTTGTATTAGTAGGTGCCCAATCACACAATATCATTTATCATCACCCAACACTAGTCAAGACTTCCTTTCATTTTGTGTGGAGAGTTGCACTCCAATCTGCCCCACAAATGAGGACCGCAAGGGAATATAAAACCTCCATCATTTAACGTGTTAGTGAAGGAAGGTTTGTAGCAGTGTTGGGCGGGTATATAGGGTCACGGCTGGTATCAATAATGGGTATCAACATGGTATTAAAAAATCACCCCGACTGGTATATGATTTTTAATACCAGGGTCTAGAACCGGACACCGAGTATTAACTATTTTACTATTTATGTTGATACCCAGGTTGGGGATATTTTTGCCGTGGTATCAATAGTAGTACTATTTTTAATAAGTATTCTATATCTTAGATTTTTTATATTTTAAATTATGATATTACACTTTAAAAAATATATTTATAACAATTCGTACATGTTAATACCCGGGTTAATAATCGGCTGATATCACCCTTGTGATATCAGCCCGATCTATACTAGTCTACAACTCGGTGATATCAGCCCGATCTATACTACTCTACCACTCCTATACCTCCTTATGTTGATACCCTATAGGTATTACATTTTCTAAAAAACTGCAATACCCTGACCTGACCCGGGTGGTATCAAAATACGTGCGCAACACTGGTTTGTAGCCAAGCCTTTCTGGTGATATTTACAAGGACCAGAGCACACTGAAATTTCAAGCCCGCCACGGTTGGATCATTCTTTGGCACATTGAGATCATTCCAAGTTTCCAACAATCAAGCGATCGATAGATTCCATGCGCAGATCTGACTCGTGGCTAGTAGCCCAAGTGCGCAGGCTGAGCATAGAGTACTGAATTACTTCTAAGCAATGTCGTAGTTTCAGGAAATTGGGTATTATTTATATTCATCGTCGATGATCGAGCGAGTAAACGGTGAAGACAGACTCAAAAAGCAAAGCAGATTAGTCAGATTATTTTTTTGGAAACTTTTTGTTTTTTATTGAATGAATGAAGGGATTAGAATTTACGCAGCTTTAAGAGAATTACAGGTCTTGGGACGACGGCGACAATACCTGCAGACAAACGGTGAGGGATCAGAAAGGTTTCCCTTTCTCTTTTTCTCTCTGTACTTCTGCTCTTGCTTGCGCTGCTGGTCTGCCGAGGCTTTGAAGGCTGCTGGTACATTAATGGATGCTGATTTTTGTTTTGTTTGTTTGCTCATGGAGCTTTGGTGTGGATGGATGGATATGGATCGTGAAGCATTTTGATGAGGACGGATGGATCCATAACGCTGATCTGATCTGCAGTTGTTCCAGGGTTTCATATATATGCCACATTAGGTGCAGCTGCCAGGTTTGGGTCATTATTAGGAGACTTGAGGCTGGATTGTGGCCCTTGCTAATTTCCAGGTTCACGTGTTGGATTGATCGCGACACAAGGGTTCTTGTTACTGCATCTGTCAGTGAGCACTACGGTATCTTGATGCTACATCCGTGAGTATAGCAGAAAGAAGTAAAGAATGATCAAATTATGCCCGTGGAAGCGGAAAGCATTCGCTCCACGGGCGGTTTTGTGAGAAGATTCATATCACTGATGAATTATAAAGGCAAGCCACTATAGCAATTTAGTACTGTTGAAAGAGAGATAATCGGCGATCTTTTCATGCCCTGGTAATGTTTTTCTGCCATAAGGTTTCGCTACAAAAGCATCGTCGAGGGACAAGGGAACATAGGCAGACAGTCTCGATTCATGGAGAAGACAGTGCAACCTAAGAAAATTGAAATTACATATCCATTGAGTCCAACAAAACCCGGACATCCTTCTTATTGCGATACTTGTGGCCATGAGAAACCGCAGTGGTACTGTGCAGCTGATGAAGCTTATTTGCTTAATGGTTGTGATGCATCAGTGCATGGAGACAAGTCTCTCTCACAAAGGGCGACGCTTGACTGTAATGAGTCAGTGCAGAAGGTTCCTGATCATGCCTCACGTGCTCTTGATGAGATGCATCTCTCTCAAATTAAAAATGGATCTTCTAACGACTCTGATTCGTGCTGTTGGAAGATGGGATCTCTGCAAAAGCTCAAAGACCGATCCCTTGCTGAGTGCCACGCTGCAACAGTTTCACAAAACTCCTTTGTAAAAGTTGGCGGCATCACGTACACTAAAGCCACAAAAGTAAAGTTGGAGCTCGACAGTCAATTTCAGGATCAGCACGGGTCGTGCGAGTTAAGTTTTGACTACAATAACTGGAGAGAATCAGAAAATTTCTCGTCCATTCACGAAGTGCCGGTTCTTGTCCCAGTTGCGATGCCTTCAGTAACTCTTGCGGAAGCTTCCAGACATGCCTGGTCTTCATCTTCGGCAACGCCTTTGGAAGATGCTTTAGCATGCGATTTCATGGGGTTTCTCGTACCAGATTATTGTGATGTTGATGAATATCTGGTCTCAAACATTGATCTGAATATCAGCAAAGAGGAACAAGAAGTAAGTGCTGTCGCCGGTGAGGAAGTAATCACAGGTGATGAGGAAGTTGAATGGAAAATGTACTGCGAGTTCAAAAGTGACGAGTCAAGACCCGAATTTTCCCTCGTGAATGAATCACATCGTAGCATCTTCTACGATTATGAAAGACACTTTGATCAAGGTACGGATGCATTTCGTTTGAAATATTCGGACATGAATGTCCTAAAACAAACCGAAAAGCCAAAGGCCAATTGCACGGAAACCGGCTTCGTACCGTTAACTTGGGTATGCGAGAAGCTGAAAGTGGAAAGAGCTGGAGATACAGACCAAATAAATCAACAACTCGAAGCAATGATTGAACGGCCGATACACAGCAATAGCAAGGATACTTGCAACCAGAAGAGCTTTCTTACATTAAACTATGAGGACGTCTTGAGTGCCTGGTCAGATCGTGGATGCTTCTGGACAGGCGGTCAATGGCCTCAGACTGTTCCTCACGATTTTACGTCGGGTTCAATGGTATCCCACTTAGCTTTAAGTTTCTGAAAAACAACCTGAAGTTTAAATGATAAAGGGCTGTCACATGATCTGGTTATTTCTTCTTAAAACACTTGCGTTGTAACAAACTTTCAATAGAGAGATCCGACTTAATAGCATCAACAAATAAATATGAGGCATTTATACATTTCAAACACAAAACTTCTTCTACCTTTAGTCCTCGTCTCCTGGAGTTGGAAGCCCAAGAATAAACTCTTTCGGGGGATTGATAGGTTCTTTTGTTGTTTTTATCAGAATGTGAGGTGATTGATGTTAGCGATTTAGTGATGGTCAGTCTGCATGTTCGTAAGCAGTTCTTAAAGCCTCTGTTTGTACAATTAAAGGTGCACAACTTGTAATACAGTATTCTTGCTTTGAACAGGACGAGGCAAGCTTGGACGTAGCCGTCGTTCCAGATTTAGACCCTGGAAGTGTTACATCTGTGGTGCAGAAAGAAGAAGCGCCTGTGTTTGCAACAACCGATCAAACTGATGGAGGGAGAGAAGCTCGGGTGCTGCGATACAGGGAGAAACGCCGAACGAGGCTTTTCTCAAAGAAAATCCGTTACGAAGTTAGAAAGCGGAATGCTGAGAGACGTCCAAGGATTAAGGTAGCTTGATGAAGTCAAGAATTTTCTGCTAGCTCTTTCGACTATTACGAAAACCTTTGCATCAACAAATTAGGCACATTGATAATTCCAAAGGGTCACTGCCTTGATCAATCCTTTATGATGTTCTCAGGTTTTCAGTGAAAGTCAGTACTCTAGAATATTGTTAGGTAGCAACGCATTTTTGTTTGATCAATGTGAGAAATGTTTCGAGTTTTTGATGACGATGGACAGCTGTAAATTTCACATGCTAATTATTCGTTTCTATGGCTTTTGAAATTTGAATTAAGGAATCAGGATAGTAAAAGTTCAGCTTCTGATCTAAACTAAATCCATATCGTACTATGGCTATGAGCTACTAGCCATAAATTTCTTTGAAATGCATTTAATTGAGGATCATTGGCTAATTTTGTTTCCATTAGATTTTTTCCCATGTTATCTACTTGTATGAATAAAAATGGACGAGTAGAAAGTAACAAAGTCGATTCTCATATTCGTTGGGTATGGATCTCCATGTTTTCATAATTCATTGTTTGAGATAAATCATGCAAGAACGTGTTGGGAAGGAACGTACTTCCTGACTCCTGACGGTGGTATTATTGCTACATATGTGCATCTGACCAATATTCAAACGTAAGTTTGTGCTGAAATTCCCGTTTGAACAGTTCCAACCGTATGTTTCAGGTTAGCTTTGACGTTCGGATAGCCGACCTGTATTATCTAACCCGAGGAATGGATAATTTATGTCAGTGAAAGCATGCCTTGGTCTTTTGCAGGGGCGATTTGTAAAATGGTCTGTTGACGACGTTCTAAGAGCTTGAGAGCAGAAATGGTGCTGTCTGTTGACTGCAACAGTGCAATCCTCTCAAATATAAGAGGAACGCTTTAGCCAACTCGTAGTCCATATGAAGGGGTATGCAGTTGCTATCCACCTCTTGCAAAATTACTCTATTCCAATCTACTTCTAGCCGTACCGTGAGAGCTCCACCACTGTTTTGCTTAGTGTAAAAGAGTGCTCTTTAAAACATTCAAGTTCAAGCTTATCCTGAACTATAGGTGAAATGATGGGTCCCAGAAAATGTAATAGCTATTCAATGGCTATGAGGATAGCCAATATTTGTCCTTTTTTTTTTTTTTTTCCTTCCGTGTGAAAGTTCCATGACATGCAAAAAAAAGGGCCTTGTGCACCTAGAAAGCAAGGTTTTGTTAGAAAAAAATTACAATTGTCACACAAATTTAAATTCTAAAAAAACATTCATATTTTGGGGGAGATGGCCTGGAAATTCCACTCATAACTACTACATGCCAAAAATTGCATGGCTCTATAACCAAGAAGATCATGGGCGTGGAAGTTTCATATAAATGTAATTTGTGTTGTAAATTCTCCTACACTTTCCTAACCTTTGGGTTGGAACTACTCTCAATTGAGTTAAGTATGCCATTGGCCTTGGTCAAGGCTTCGAACAAACAACCTTAGTTGTCTCCACTGCAATTACTCTGGTGATAAAATTTGATTGGTAAACTGTCTAATGTACTCTTGCTACAATGGAGTGCTTTTTGTCTTCTTGAATTTGTATTGACAAGTAGTGTTCTTGGCTATGTAAAAAATCAATGAATAGATCTTCTCAAGTTTCTAATTGCAATAGTTGTTTTCTGTATGAATAAATTTTTGTGAACTCACTTGGTACAAGCATACAAATTTAGCCCATACATTCATGCGCACATCATTTAAATATTTGAGAGAGAGAGAGAGAGAGAGAGAGAGAGAGAGAGAGAGAGAGAGAGAGAGAGAGAGAGAGAGAGAGAGAGAGAGTCAATCTTCATGCTTGCACCCATGAGGTAGATGTCCAAGTTTCACCAAGCTCCAATGGAAACTCCAACAAGGTGAAGATCAAAGCTCCACCAAGCTCCTTATTGAACAATATAATTACACGTGAGCTAGAGCAAACAAAAAAAAGAGACCTTGTGGAGGGGAACACTACCTCCTTATATGGGGAAGGGTGCTCCCCTATGGTTGCATCGAGGGGGGTGGGATGGGGAAGTAGGACAAGCTACCATGCAACTCGGTGAGGTGTTGGGATGGAGTAAGACTAGTCAACCATGCAATGGGGTGAGTTGTAGGGGTGGAGTGGGATTTGTCATGCATGAAACTTAAGATATCTTGAATAGTTTAGGCATGTCATCATGCAAGTAGGGCAATCGGCCATGCATACTCGTGCAAGTAGAAGTCATGTATGTAAGTTATCATTCTCATCTTGACACTTGGTGTATTCTAGTTTCATTGCTAAGTTGTTCCTTTCTTACCAATGTAAAGAATTTTAAGGTGAATGTATGCCCATCTTATTAATTGCATAATGGCAAGGTATTCGAGGCTGCCCACCCAATGGCAGATTACAAAGGGGAAAACACCCCAATGCTTGTAGGAACGATTCTGACAAACGAAGATAGTCCAAAGGCTAAAGAAGAGAAGGAGATAATGCAGCACACACCTTACAGAAGGCTAATTGGGTCACTGATGTATCTAGTAGATAACACATGCCCCAGATTTGAAAAAAAAAAAAAAAGATAGAACATTGAAAAATTTTATCGAAAAAATAGCATAATATGAGACTAATTACACAGGGATGGATCTACAATGTGCAAATGTCTTAGTATGGTCATTGGATAGGTGCCCTTGTGTAACCCAATCATTGTGAAATGCAGAGGTGAGTATGTGAGCTTTAGTTAAGCTTGTGTCAATGTAGTACGAGAGGTGGATGAAAGCTCAAGAAGTGATTTTGACAACTCCTCCGATCAATCTAAAGACCAATGTCAAAATAAGAGACAAGGAAAAGATGAAGAAATAACCTTGACATCTTCCAATTCATCCCAAGCCAACACCGTCACTAAGGCCCTAGAGAAATCACAATTACAACAAAATGAACATTTGAAATTTTTTTAGTAGTGATCTACATGGAATTATGGACCAAAAGCTAATGGGTGTTTAGTAGATGCCAAGGACATGACAACTAATGACATATCCACAAAAAGAGACAACTTGGTGTCCCATCAATACCAGAAGTCATACTACAAATGAACCTTAGAAGTGCCAACACCTAGATAGACAAGAAAAATATTGCCATTTGTGCACCATGGTCGGTCATAATATCTCAAAGTGTAGGTATAACCCTCGTGTGTGCATGCAATTTCATCATAATATGATCCTTCAAATTAGCAATGAGCCCACTCGAATGAGTATTTTTGGTAGAACTTGAATAAAAATCAACCCCCTCTTGCATCTTCCTACATCATCGACTTTTTTAACGACAAAAAATGATAGCCAAACCTCTTGGACAATCAACCAATATAAATGCGGTACTTTCTAAACTTAAGATTTCAAAACCATTATACAACCCTCCTAAAACATCAGATGAAGCTCTTGTATATTTCACATCTTAGAGATTTACATCACGTTGAGCACTTCCTCTTGCCCTTTGGATGTAATTGCAACATTTTTAACTCATACCTTCCTAAGAAAGCATTTGTTTAAATAGTACGCATCCAATGGAAACACATAATTTTCATCATGTCGTTGCTTTGGATGAAGCCAAACATTTTAGCAAATTCAAAAATCATGAATTTTACTACGTTTCAAAGCCAAAAATTCAATGAGGCTCCCAACATTGATTTCACTAAGATTACCGTACCATTTAGCCTTGGCAACTTAATAGTTTGATAACTTTTTCTAGAATCCAAATAAAATTTTTGTTCTTCATTTTTCACAAGGAATGAAGATTTAATTTCTAGGAATCATTGGGACGATGGAGCAGCAGGGTGAGTCGAACGACTTGACTGATTCTACTTGATTCTAACTTCAAAGTCATTAGAATCGATAGTGTCGATTACATAGGCCAACACAAAGAAAGTCTTGCAACCGATATTGTGGAAGCGAAAAGAAGTATACAATTCAGAAAAAATGGTAAGAAAAATTAGATAGAACAACTAAGAAAGCATTACATACATACTGATGACAATCTGAATGCAATAAGACAATAATTTAATTCAAAAAGAGTATGTATACAAGTTAGTCGATGCTAAAGCATGAAAATAATAATCGATGCATAAAAGCATCTACAGTGTCTGTCTTACCAACTCAACATTTACATCATCATGTGTAATGTACATTTGTGCATATATATACAGAGTGGCTTAGAGATGCTACGTTGTCTGAGGTAGATCTCAGTTGAAGTAGTGGTTGTCACTATCTAGGTAATTAGCAGACATGGATGTCACTTTTTTGGTAGGTGGTAGTCATGGTTGTCGATATCTCGACAAAGAGGTAGCTATAGCCATTATCAAGGTAGTTGCACAATAGTAGAAAGTGCTAGTATAGGTGACTAGCTTTATTTTGAGTGGTGCCACGTCGGCAGACGACTTTGACAGTTAGTTGAGTCAAGTCGAGTCGAGGTTGCCATCTGTCGAGTTTGACTCTTTCGACATTCGACTATCTTAACAGTTTGACTGTCGCGTAGATGTATGTCTTCAAATCTCGTGTATTTTTGTAGATTGTGCAACAATGAGAGTAGATATGTAGATTAACTGGAATTTAGGAGAGCAGAAGAATAAATCCAACACCCCCCCCTGCCTCCTTCATCTTAATCTGGATCCATGAATGCCTTGATCTTCAAACTAAGAGATGCACAAAAACTGTTGTGTGCATCAATGTTCAGTGCCTTGGTAAATACATCTGCCATCATGTCCTACATTCGACAGTTTGTTAAGCTTACCTCTCTGTTGAGAATCTTACACTTGACATAGTGATATCGGATTTTGATGTGCTTATTCCTAGAGTGAAATCTAGCATTTTGATTATCATAATGTATTTTTGTCGGAGTGTACTAGTTTAGACTAATGTTTGGGATGTAATATCTCAAGAACATACATACCATGATTTCAAACAACCATCGATAAATGATGCTATGTCATTTCATCCTATTTTATGTAGCATGGATTCTTCCAACGTTGATGTTCCTTCTACAAGACCTGTAGCTACAGCTACAAAAGCCGAGCAGCCGACAATACCTGTCATCAGACCAGACCAAGCTAGCTCGAACAAATATGAAGAAATTCAAGAAGAAACATCATCGCATCCTGGTCAACCAACGTCCGCAGATCCTCACGGACTCGGACAGTTCTTGAGAGGTATGCACCTCAATCATTCTGGACTTCATTAGAAGAACCAGAGAGCCTGGCCGAAGCAATTAACTCCAAGGATGTTGTGAAGTGGCAATAAGCCAGGGAAAGCAAGTATAACTCACTTTTGACAAATCAAACCTAGACGCTGGTCGACTTTCTCACTCACAAGAGAGTTATCGACAACAAGTGGATCTTCAAGAAGAAGATCAACTCTGATGGTTCCATTGCAAAATGGAAAGCACGACTGGTGGCTAAAGGATTCATTCAAGTTCAAGGAGTGGATTATCAAGAAATTTTCAGTCTTGTCATCAAGATGCAGTCAATCAGGACTCTGATTGCGTTAGCAGCCGCGGAAGACCTCGAAATGCACCAAATGGATGTCAAGACAACATTTGGATTTGCAAACAATTCAGCTGACTGTAATGTTTATTCAAAGCATGTAGGCACCAATTTAGTTCACATAGCTCTTTACGTAGATGATGCATTTATTTTGTCTAATGACACTTCTCTTCTGCACACTACTAAGAGTGATCTGTTAAAGGAATTTGACATGACTGATTTAGAAGCTATTTATTCTTTGCTAGGAATTCGCATTACTAGAGATAGACTTCAAAAAAAGATCTATGTTAGCCAGCAGGCATATCTAAAAGGCTAGAAAAGTTTCATATGTTTGATTGCAAACCAATTTTACACGGACGAAATCTATAAATAGATCATCCGAGCATAGATTAGTGGGTCCTCCGTCCATGAGACACATTGTTTGAGCATCCCAATTACGCCATCAATTTTTGGCTGTAATTGCTATTTTGTATTGTGCTTCAGTGTAATATAACAACAGCTTGTTTTTATCTGTGTACAATGTAGATGAATGCTTGTTGTGATTGAATGCACTTTCATTGCTGTTTGATCGCGCTTGTTTACTCACTCTGATCAGAACACGGATGTCTACGACTCCTCAGTTTTTGATTAGATGATGGCTGTCTTTGACACATGAGGAACTCACGTTATCATACTACCTTTCCATTTATTTCAGAACTATACTTCACATTGAATCTGATTTCAGTAGCACCACACACAAACCATCTCTAATCTCTTCGATGGACTGTACTCTTATTTTAGAGTATGAATTAATTTTTAAGATCATGTTGGGGGAGAGCTATTCCGCAATATTCATGCTCTCTTCTCCATTCGCGTTCTTCTATCTAACTTGGCCCATCAGATTGGTATCAGAGCATAGCTCAAATAAACCGAGAGATTAAGTTTGTTCTATTTGTGTATTGTTATCATGTCTCATATAGGTAGCTCTTCATCTTCATCACTCAATGAAGCTAGAGTCATTGACAAGTTCAATGGTTCTAACTTCTACATTTGGAAGTTAAAACTTAGAATGATGTTGATAGATATAGATCTTTGGGATGTAGTAGAAGGTGCAGACCTGAAACCAGAAGATGGTGATCAAGCAAAGGCCTGGAGGATCAAAGATCAGAAGGCCCTAGCATGTATCACACTCAATCTGGCCGACTCCCAAATATCTCACATTACCACGCGCAAAACCTCTAAGGAAGCACTGGACTTGTTATCAAGTCTCTATGATACTCACGATGTAACCATGAGATTACATCTTAGAAGGAAGTTCTTTACTCTTAGCATGTCCGATTCTACTGCCATCACTTCTCACATCAACAGCTTCAAATGTTGTTAGATCAGTTATTAGTTGTAGGATGTTCTATTCAAGATGATGATGTCGTTATGATCTCGCTTTCTTCTCTTCCAAAGTCCTATGAGCACTTTGTGGTGATGATCTCCACACAACCCGACCTCACTCTTCAAAAGGTGATCGGTCATCTTCTTCAAGAAGAAATGCGGAGAAAGACTAGCAGCCTGTCCATCAAAGACAAATCCATGGCTCTATACATCAAGAAGAAAGACTATTCCAAGGGCAAGAATCAAGTGCAACAACAACAACAGAAGCCTCAGACTCAAGGTGAGCATGGTGGATCGCGCAAGAAGCATTTCTGCAGATATTGCAAAAGAGCTAATAACGACATCAAGGAGAGTCACATTAGGATCTACAACGAGGCAAAGAAGCAACAACAACAACAGTAGCCAAACTCCTCCAACACGGCGGAATTCAAGGAGTCAGATACACACTTGTTAATGGCTTACAACAATAGCGAAGACTGTGATAGCTGGTACTTGGACAGCGGCGCTACCCAACATATGACCTCTTGCAAGTAATGGTTTACGGAGTACACAGCTTACAACAGAGGCCAATTCATCTACCTTGGAGATTCTAGCACCATACACGTGGAAGGAAAAGGAGCAGTGAAGATCAGCTTCAACAATGATATGTCCAAGTTATGTTCCTAACATCCTTCATGTTCCTCAATTATCAAAGAATCTGTTATCAGTCTCTAAGATAACTGATGAGGGCTACACTGTTACTTTCTCATCTAAGCAGTGTACAATACTGGAGGAAGATACTACTCTGACTACATGCACTAGAGTCAAAAATCTTTACGTACTCTCTAATTCAGTTGCATTAGCTAGTATCTCTGACGAAAATGTAAACGACAGTGCTGTTCTCGTGGCATAGTCGATTTGGACACGTAAATACAAGATCACTTTCTTCTATGCGTTGTAATAATTTAGTTGATGGTTTGAATTTTCCGTCTTCATTAGATAGGAGATCTTTCTTTTGTGAATCATGCATCTATGGGAAGCACTCTAGAAGCAAGTTTCCAAAATCACATTTCATCAAAACAAAGCATGTATTAGATCTTGTACATAGCGATCTCTGTGGTCCAATGCCAACTCCGTCATTAGGAGATGCAATCTATTTTATCACTTTCATAGATGATTATTCTGTATGGTCTACAATCATGTTCATTAAGCACAAATCTGAAACCTTTGAATGCTTCAAGAGATTCAAGGCCATGACTGAGACACAAACGTCTAGGAAAGTGAAAGCACTCCGAACTGATGGTGGCGACGAATACATCTCTAACGAGATGTCTGACTACATGGCTGAGCATGGTATTAGAAGACAATTTACCACTTCCTATTCACCTCAACAGAACGGGATTGCAGAGAAGAAGAATCGAACCCTTCTCAACTCAGCTAGATCCATGCTACATCAAGCACACCTACTTGCGAAGTTTTGGGCAGAAGCTACTACCACAGCCTGTTACGTGCAGAACAGATCCAGCACCAAAGCCTTCAACAACAAGACTCCTCATGAAGTTTGGCATGGGCACAAGCCTAGTGTCAACCATTTAAAAATCTTTGGTTGTATATGTTTTGTTCACATTCCTAAACAGCTTAGGAAGAAGCTGGATCATAGGACAAATAAATGTATTTTCACTGGCTATCCTGATGAACATAAAGCTTATAAAGTTTATGATCCATCCACCAATGTAGTATTTGTCTCTAGGGATGTAATATTTAAAAAACATACATACTATGATTTCAAACAGCCATCAATAAATGATGCTATGTCATTTCATTCTATTTTATGTAGCATGGATTCTTCCAACGTTGATGTTCCTTCTACACAACCTACAGCTATAGCTATAGAAGCCGAGCAGCCAACAATATCTGTCAACAGACCAGAACAAGCTAGCTCGAACATATCTGAAGAAATTCAAGAGGAAGCATCATCGCATCTTGGTCAACCCAACGTCCGCAGATCCTTACGGACTCGGACAGTTCCTGAGACGTATGCACTTCAATCATTCTAGACTTCATCAGAAGAACCAGAGAGCCTGGCCGAAGCAATTAACTCCAAGGATGCTGTGAAGTGGCAAGAAGCTATGGAAACCGAGTATAACTCACTTTTGACGAATCAAACCTGGACGTTGGTCGACTTCCCCACTCGTAAGAGAGTTGTTCATTCTTTGCTAGGAATTCACATTACTAGAGGTAGACTTCAGAAAAAAATCTATCTTAGCCAGCAAACATATCTAAAAGGCATTTTAGAAAAGTTTCATATGTCTAATTGCAAACCAATTGATACCCCAATGGATCCAAGTATAGTATTGACTAAACCTTTTTGTGCTGAGACTGATAGTGAAGTATTCGACTTAGCAAAGTACCCTTATCATTCACTAATCGGATCTCTAATGTATGCAATGTTGTGTACTAGACCAAATTTAACATACCATGTTAGCACGTTAATTCAATTCATGTCTAATCCTAGGATCTCTCATTGGAAAGCATTAAAGAGAGTGATGAGATATATTCAGGGAAGTTTAGACCACATTTTATGTTATGATGGAAATGCTATCGACCCACTCGTCCTAAGAGGCTACTCCGACTCAGATTGGGTAGGAATAGTCTCTACCAAAAAATCTACCTCTGGGTTCTATTTCTATTTGGCAGGGAGACCGATTTCATGGAACTCAAGGAAGCAAAAGTCAGTTGCACTTTCTTCGATAGAGGCAGAGTACATCGCAGCATGTCAAGCTTCAAAAGAAGCTGTATGAATCAGATTATTACTTCACGACCTACATCGCACTCAGTTTAATACTACCACAATTCTGTGTGACAGCTTGAGTTGTATTTCACTGTGAATCCCAGATTTCATGGCAAATCCAAGCACATAGAAATCCAGTATCATTTCATTCGGGAGAAAGTTTTCTCAGGGCAAGTGATCCTTCAATACTGCTCCACAACAGAAATGGTCGCAGACATCTTCACGAAAGCGCTTCCTAGGATCAAGCACCAGAAGTTCTTCAACATGCTGAACCTGATGAAGATACCAAGGCACCAACCGTGACCTTAAGGGAGACTGTTGGAAATTAAGCCCACACTTGCCTCCTTGGTGAATAACTAATTTCTATTTCATGATTCTTCCTGCACGTTTTTTTTATCATTGATCTAGGGTCAGGTAAAACCAACTTTGGTTCTACGTCTACTCATCTGATATCTCCAAAAATCCCAAACTTAGACAACCAAATTATTTGAAGAACATCTACAACGAGCTTCCGGCTGATCTCCAGCAAAGGGTAACCAATCCTATCATAATTTCAAGCTCAGAGGTTAATTTTAATAACTTGAAGTCATTGAAGACTTGGCCATCTTCAAGGACTTCCACAAACTTGCATTTAGAACAAGTCTACAAAAATACATTACTTTCGTGACAGTCTGCAAAAATACTCTAAGTGTCGTGACAGTCTGCAGAAATGAACTATGTTTTCAATAGCTTCGGCTTTTTCGCATTTCCTCGAAGGTCATCTATTTTTAAGAGTTAAACTGTTTAATGGCACTTTTGTCTTTTTTGCAAAATCCCGAAGAGAGAGAAAATGCCGAAGGTCGTCTATTTTGACCAAGGAACGTTCCCAATCACTTCCCAAAATTTGCAAAGTGAGAGAAAACCACTTCATGTAAAATGCAAAGTGAGAGAATTTGTGACGTCCTCGTCTGCGTCAACGTTCCTGATTTGTTGACTGTATACATAATATGTACAGTTGTCACAAAAGCCATATATTTCCAAGTACAATGGCTTTCCTAATTAGGTGACAAACATTCAATGTAATTAATACACGGATGAAATCTATAAATAGATCATCCGAGCACAGATTAGTGGTTTGTCCGTCCATGAGACACATTGTTTGAGCATCCCAATTACGCCGAAAATTTTTGGTTGCAATTGCTATTTGTATTGTGCTTTAGTGTAATATAGCAGCAACACGTTTTTATCTGTGTACAATGTAGATGAATGCTTGTTGTGATTGAATGCACTTTCATTGTTATTTGATCGCGCTTGTTTACTCACTCTGATCAGAACATGGACGTCTACGACTCCTCGGTTTCTGATCAGATGATGGCTGTCTTTGACGCTGAGGAACTCGCGTTATCATATTGCCTTTCCATTTATTTCAGAACTATACTTCAAATTGAATCTGATTTCAGTAGCACCATTGTTTCACTTTACTTTTCTTTGTATTGTAAGATTTCATGCAGCTTTTTTATAACATGTTATGTTATAAAACAAAGGGTTCAAAAGGTTTGGTCTTGCTTTGTCAATGGGGGGCTCAGTGAGGTATTTTACTCTCTCTCTCTCTCTCTCTCTCTCTCTCTCTCTCTCTCTCTCTCTCTCTCTCTCTCTCTCTCTCTCTCTCTCTCTCTCTCTCTCTCTCTCTCTCTCTCTCTCTCTCTCTCTCTCTCTCTCTCTCTCTCTCTCTCTCGGGCTCTGTTACGTACATATATCGCCTTATTCACTTCGCAAGTCTCTATGGAATGTAAATGGCGCATACTAACCTTATTTGCTAGTGGTGGCAAAAAAATGCCTTACTATGATAAAAGACCCCACTTAATAGAAAAAGTTGTTGTAAAAAAAATGGTGGGAAAGTTGTGGATCTTTCAATGGCCTGGATCTATGCACATTATGGACAGTCAATCTAACGGTGGGCAGCAATTTGGACTTAGTACACCTAAGTGTCCTCTGGTTCTATAAAGAGGGAATTCACACAACCCTGTTCATTTTCCCTCATGTTGTCTTGCTCTCTCTCTCTCTCTTTCTCTCCCCCTCATTCTTGCTTTCCTGGTGCTCTACCGTACGTGATTGTGATTGAAGAGAACGTTCGTGGATGCTATTGGAAGAGCAATCGTATTGCAAACAAAGGTGAGAATGTTTTGAATGGTAGCTCGCTGATAAGGAAGGATGCATGCTAAGGATGAATGCTCACAGGGTGTTGAGATTACCTTTGTGTAGTAGCAAAGTTTGACTGGCATATTGGGATTGGATATTACTACAAGCAATCTCTGTCCCAGCAGGCAAACGTGGGCAATTTTTTAGGTACTTTTCCAACCTTTTTTGCCTATGAAAAGCGCTGGACAGCAAACCAATTGTTGAGTATCATTATCAACATTTTTGGAAAGTGACTAATTGCTGGTCAGCGCCCTCTTTGATGCGGATCTGGCCGCTGGCCAGTGCTGGTTTTTTGCTTATTATCGCTTGAACTACAACGATCTACCATATGCTTTTTGTATGAGCAATGTTGCAAGCATTTTTCAATAATGCGTTTAAAAATGCGATGGACAATGGCAAGTAACAACTGGGCGTCTTAAAAGTTGTTTCACTTTACTTTTCTTTGTATTGTAAGATTCCATGCAGCTTTTTTATAACCTGTTATGCTATAAAACAAAGGGTTCAAAAGATTTGGTCTTGCTTTGTCAATGGGGGACTAGATGAGGTATTTTACTCTCTCTCTCTCTCTCTCTCTCTCTCTCTCTCTCTCTCTCTCTCTCTCTCTCTCTCTCTCTCTCTCTCTCTCTCTCTCTCTCTCTCTCTCTCTCTCTCTCTCTCTCATGGGTAATATCTTATTTGACAATGCCCCCTCGCACTCTAAGCTGTTTAATAAGATTATAGACCCCCAAGAGGTGTGAACCTTTTTGGAGGGAAAAGTTTTGTTCAAAAACCACTCTTCAAATGAAAGGTCCTTTCCAAGAAGCTTCTAACAGATGCACCTACCCTAGCTATATATGTGAGGTCTCTGTTGTGAGGTTTTTCTCACCTCTCCTCTCCTTTTTTTTCTCTTCTTTGGTCCATCTTGCATACTGAGGAGATAGCACCCATCCTCTACGTCAACCTGTGCCTCATATGAAAGCTTTCTTCAGGTATGGATCCATCTCATTGTTATAAATGCTTTTATGTCAGAATAAAAGGTTTTTTTTTATGTTCTGATAACACCAATCAACGTTGGCAAATGCTCTACCTGTAGGATAACTGTCTACCAACGATTATCACTGGTCAGACTTGCATCATTTTTATACATTTTTTGAAATGAGAATGCTACGCTGATGTACGTTGAGGTACAGTGATGGATCCGCTGCCAACGATGGATCCGCGGCCATCCCGTACTAAGTTTTGGGCAAAAATATATCTATTATGCAAGAGGTTATGCATTACTTGAGGGCGCTATGTTACAGCGACTGTTGTGAGGATGCTTTCCAGCAATCCATTGCTGACAATAACTTGCTTTATCAATTGTTTCAATGTATACTACGACTTTAATCATTGCTGGAAAACCAGCGATTATCATCAGTGATACAATAATAGCATTCTTATAGCTATCGATGATAAGTTGATAGCTATGTATTTTGTATTCATGCTTTCCAGTCCAGTGTAGGATGCTTGCTACATAATCATGGATGCTAGTAGTTATGTTTACTATATGCTCATAATGGAGAGTAGCTCATATCTATACTTACTCTTTTTAAGATAAACCAAACAAAGTGATCGACGGTTTAAAATATCTCTTTTCAGAAATGGTTGTAACCTTGCAACATGATTATGATTCTAGACAATGTAATATCTGAGTGTGTGGAAATCATCATCACCCAGTTTTCATATGAGGATGGCATGCTAGACAATAAGGTTATTACAACGTCAGAGTCTTCGATCATTGAACCTATTGCTACCATATGCTCTAGCAGAGTCTTTAATTGATTAATGTGATTCTGAACAAAATCACCTTCTAACATTCTGAAAGAGAAAAACTTTCTCCTTAGATGCGGCTTTAATGTGACATCTCTCACTTTGTATAGCAATATGTCCCAAATCTCTTTTAAAAATTGGGCTTGTCTAATATGGCTGATTTGCGTGTCGAAGATGTTAAGGGTGATTAAGGCGAAAGCCTTGCCATCTCTGAGCTTCCACTTGGAAATGGCTTGTGCATCGACACTGGGAAGTAGTCCAATTCCAATGACTATTTTCCAAAGTTCCTTGGCCATCAATACTACCCTCATCATGAATTTCCATAAGTGGTAGTTCAAACCATTGAGTTTGTCTGTCATTAGAGCAGACTGTGATTGCGAATCCATTTTGAAATTTAGGATGAGTGTATGTAGATAGTAGATTATGTGATTGGAAACAATTATAGTAAGTGTCTACTCTTTATCAAAACATTTCTTCTGATAATGTAAGCTCTAAATCTGTCTTAAATGAATCAGAAAGTAGAAATTACTGCTCTAATACCATGTTGGGGAGATGTGCGGAAGCATGTCACAACATGGGCAAGTATCCCTCGGTGCATAAAACCACGTCTATAAAATGTAGGCCGATTTCGACAGATCGAAGTTTGCCTACTTGATCACAGCTTCAAAGTCACCGGATCGATGCAGTCAATTCCATGGCGCATGGTGTTTGATTGCTATAATGCAAGAATAGGAGGTCAATTGCTATTCTGTGTTGCATGGGGATCCTAAGAGGAATATTCTCTCCTCATGGGAGAGAATACTAGTGGAAACTCATCCATCTACCTATTGGATTTTCTGATCCTTGAGCAACTAAGGCTCAACCTGAGGAAATCTTACTACCACCATAAGACTGTACCCTCACGATATAGACAGCTCGTAGACAAAATGACAAGTCATGAGCATATCAAATGATTACTTAATTTCTAACGTAGCAAATGCACAACCACATACAACTTTGACTCAGATCTAGACCCTCGTGACAAGGTAACATGCAAGCACACATTCATGCAAACCAACATGAATACATCAAATACATGACCAGGCTTGTGCAAACGATGGTATCATGTCATGCCAGCACCTGTCACCTATAGATTCACTGCTATACCACTGGTCACTAGATCATGTCCTCAACCATGGCCCGCACCTATAGCAAGGTGCTCTCATGTCCAAGCATATCCAAATAGATGTCGCTATACATCATCCAAGATCAACCATTGATCCAATGAGCGCTCCAAGCCTCATCCCTGATGTATCTTCCAAACAAAGCACTGCTCCAAGCCGCTTTGCCTTGACATCCTGTCCAATAACTTCTAAAAGTTATTCATTCCCCATGCTCCAAGCACAAGAGTCTACCCATTAGGGGGTGCATTGGACATTGGGGATGGACCTAACTCGAATAATAGTTGAATAGGACCATGGCGTTGGTTGACCACTTGCATGCAATATTAGCATGTGTGTTGCATTCATGTTTAGGTGTGCGTATATGATGCGTTGTGCTTTTGCATATGTCTTAGATATTATGGGATAGGGGTTCCTACATGTCGTAGACATGCGTGGAGGTTGGCATGATATGATAGATGGCTTCCATGTGGATATCGTGCATGGGC
Source organism: Diphasiastrum complanatum (assembly GCA_029204225.1). Lineage (NCBI taxonomy): Eukaryota > Viridiplantae > Streptophyta > Lycopodiopsida > Lycopodiales > Lycopodiaceae > Diphasiastrum > Diphasiastrum complanatum. The sequence continues at coordinate 52,224,855 of CM055093.1, forward strand.
ATGTGGGGTGGGTTCTACACTCTATATAGACCCTCACTCGTGTCTATGGAGGTTGAGAGTCTTGCAACCGCTATTTTCAAGACCTCCACTAAGGATGCACAACTTGGATGCTAATCCCATAGAATGAAAGGGAATCAGATGGTGGACAAACCTACCCAACCAAACCTAGATATATCAGATGTAGCCCCCAAGCTATGGACCTACCAATGCTCAAAAGGAGAGAGATGTCATTCCGATAGCATACTGCTACTATCCATAAATCCAACATACACAAGTGAGAGCCCAATGGATTTAGTTATTTCCGCCAAGGCCCATGCACCTCTAATAGTGCATTGTAACACCTCACTAGACACATCAACAGCCTAAATGGGCCACCTCATCCACTTCTCCTATGAGTCATTATTAGACCCATACTAATTCACCATCCTAAGATTAGGCCTCTAACCATTTATTATGACCTAATATCCAGGAGACGCCCATACCCATCATAATCAATAATTAATTTATGGGTCGAGGTAGGCCTACTGACCTCCTAACGAGATAATATATTAGATCAGTCCATCGTGGGCATGATAGTTATGCTTTCGGACTGTGAAGCACTTCTCTTATGATTTTCCTATCTCCTAGATTGCTCAAGGGCTAGATCGATAGTCTAGCATTAGTTGGGATGGTTTCATCTACTGTACTCCTCCCTTGTGTTCTTGGAGCTCTAACTCGGTTTAGATCTTGGGGGTGTTTTACAAGGCCTAGGCTTACTTGCATTGGCAAGGTATACAAAGGGAAGGCACTACTCATTCACCTCTTACACTCCCATGACTTCTATGTTGAGCCAAGTTGCTTTTAAGATGCCATTATGATGTCAAAGTTGGATTGATGTTATGCAAGTAGAATTAAATGCCTTGACATAAATATCATACATGCGATCTAGTGGATCTTCCTCAAGGGAAGAAATCTCTTGATTGAAAATGGGTGTATATATTGAAGTACAATCAAGATGCTACCATCAATAAGTACAGAGCAAGGCTTGTGGCTCTGATGAGACTTTTGCTCTAGTTGCCAAGCTTGTCACTATTTGATTTCTTATTTCACTTGTAGCTTCTTTTCATTGGGATTTGTCTCAACATGATTTTACAAATGCCTTCCACAATGGATACTTGGAGGAGGAAATCTTTATGAGGCAACCCTAGGGCTTCATCAAAGAAGGAAAAGAAGACAAAGTGCATTTTCTCAAGAAGAGTCTTTATGGAGTCAAACAAGCACCTACTACTTGGTACTTTAGTCTCGATACCTTTCTAATCTCAATCAAATTTAATTTGAGCTCTTATAATCCATCATTGTGTATTGGAATGATAAATAGTTTGATCATCATTCGAGTCTCATATGTAGATGATATCTTTTGAGTGGCAATAATGTAGAAGGAATCGAAGGTGTCAAAATTGCCTTGTTTAGAGAGTTGAGATTGGTAGATCTAGGACTTTTACATTTCTTTCTTAAAATTGAGGTCATTAGAGGACTAGATTATAGCTTCATTTTTCAATCAAAATATCCATCTAGTATCGTTGAAATATTTGGAATGATAGGATGTAAAAGTTGTAAATTGTAAAGTCTTTTAAGAGTGATAATGAAAGATCCTTCAAGGAAATCACACTCTATAGGAATCTAATAGGCTCCTTGATCTATTTTACTATATCTAGACCTAAGATTAGCTATAGCATAGGTAGATTGAGTCAATTTATGCAAAGTCCTCTTGAATTGCATTGAAGAGATGCCAAAAGGATGCTTAGATGCATTTCGAGTACCATAAACTCTGGTATCTACTATAGAGCATTCTTTGATTTTGATTTTGTAGGTGATAAGGTGCATCAAAAGTCCATAAGTGCCTTTGTTACATTAATTTGTGATGGGTTTGTCTCTTGGCTGTTCAAAAAGCAAGAAACTATCTCACCATCTTCAACAAAATTTGAGTACAATGCATTAACTTCCAATATGTAGGAATATCTTTGGCTAAAGAGATTGCTAAATAAAATTCTTATGCTACAGGCTAAGAAGGTCATTGCTACCATCTATTGCGACAACCAATCAGCCCAAGAACTCGTCACCAATCAAATTTTTCATGCCAGGAACAAGCACATTGAAATTGCTCATCATTTTGAGAGGGAGAAGGTGCAAGCAAAATAGATCCAAATCCAACATGTTTCTTCCACACAAATGTATTTCTAATATTCTCACTAAATTCTTGCCAAATAATTTATTTATCAAGTTAAGATAAGCCTTGGAGTTATGTATAAATCTAGCATACTTTAATCAAGTTGAATTCTAGGAGTGAAAAATGCAGATAATAGCTTGATTCAACCATATGATCATGTAAATAGGATGACTACACATGTGTGGAGACAATTCTCACATGTGAAAGATATGCCTAGGTAGGCTACTCTCAAATCTCAAGAGTAGATAAGCTCATTTGTCAAGTTTCTATAAGTTAGAATCTATCTCCTCAAATCTAGGAAATTTGGAGAGGTGCAATTCGGTTGGATGCCTATAAATTAGGGAAGATCTTTAGAAGTCGGGAAACATATGGCACTCTCACACACATGTGAGATCTGCTCAAACTATCTTGAGATTTAGGTTTTGTTGTATATCCTCTTTTTGGAGCTCATTCATCACATTGGAAAGATTTGAGAGTTGAAGATTTTTGGGGACTTCTCATACAAGCTTGTGTAGATCTTTCATTTACATGCATTTCTTAGTGTTCAAAGCATTAATTAACACTTGTATTTTGTTCTCAACTCTCTGTTTGTACAACATGCTACTATTAACATGTGTGAATCTATTTGGATCATTAACACTTAGTTTTCTTTTATTGTACTTGCTTGCCTATCAGCATTGTGTCATTACTAGCATTTATTAATAATGGAGATGAAGTTAGAAATGCATCCAATCCCTCTTGTTGATTGAATATATCCATTTAAGGTCCTTATATTTTAGATTTTCACAAAGCCTCGCTCCTCCTACATTTCCCACATTCAACTTGTACTTGGAAAACACTGGAACAAAATAAACCGAGGCAAATTTTTTTATAATAATAAAAATCCACTCACATAACATGAATGCGAAATCTTTTAAAGTTGGTCAATATCCTAAAAAAGAATAACCATTTAGCTTCTTTTTTTTTGCCCAAAAATATGCTTTTTCAAGTGAAAGGTTTCGAAATTTACAAAAAGTTTAGGTCATGTGTTGGGTAGCGCCGTTGTCCAAGTACCAGCAACTATCACAGTCTTCACTGCTGTTGTAAGCCATTAACAAGTGTGTATGTGACTCCTTGAATTCTGCCGTGTTGGAGGAGTCTGGCTGCTGTTGTTGTTGTTGCTTCTTTGCCTCGTTGTAGATCCTGATGGGACACTCCTTGATGTCGTGATTAGCTCTTTTGCAATATCTACAGAAATTCTTCTTGCACGATCCACCATACTCACCTTGAGTCTGAGGCTTCTGCTGTTGCTGCTGCACATGATTCTTGCCCTTGGAATAGTCTTTCTTCCTGGTGTATAGAGCCATGGATTTGTCTTTGATGGACAGGATGCTAGTCTTTCTCCATATTTCTTCTTGAAGAAGATGACCGATCACCTTTTGAAGAGTGAGGTCAAGTTGTGTGGAGATCATCACCACAAAGTGCTCATAGGACTTTGGAAGAGAAGAAAGCAAGGTCATAATGACATCATCAACTTGAATAGAACATCCTATAGCTGACAACTGATCTAACAGGGATTTGAAGCTGTTGATGTAAGAAGTGATGGCAGTAGAATCAGACATGCTAAGAGTAAAGAACTTCCTTCTAAGATGTAATCTTGTGGTTACATTGTGAGTCTCATAGAGACTTGATAACAAGTCCAGTGCTTCCTTAGAGGTTTTGCACATAGTAACGTGAGCCAGATTGAGTGTGATACATAGTAGGGCCTTCTGATCTTTGATCCTCCAGGCCTTTGCTTGATCACCATCTTCTAGTTTTAGGTTTGCACCTTCTACTACATCCCAAAGATATCTATCTATCAACATCATTCTCAGTTTTAACTTCCAAATGTAGAAATTAGAACCATTGAACTTGTCAATGACTCTAGCTTCACTGAGTGATAAAGATGAAGAGCTACCTATATGAGACATGATAACAGTACACAAATAGAACAAACTTAATCTCTCGGTTTATTTGAGCTATGCTCCGATACCGATCTGATGGGACAAGGGAGATAGAAGAACGCGAACAGAGAAGAGAGCATGAATACTGCGGAACAACTCTCCCATTCTAATCGGTTGCTAAATGCAAAACTAGTCTAATAGACACTTTATGCTAAATGTAATCACAGCCTTAAGTGTTCTAATTGCCAAACATGATCTTAAAAGTTAATTCATACTCTAAAATATCTCTCTTTGCATTTTTCGAAAAAATGCGAAAAAGTCAAAGGTGTTAAAAATAGTTAAACTTCTAAACTTTAAACTTTTGAACTATGCAAGTGTCGCATTTTGGGGAAATGCAAAAAAGCCAAAGTTGTTGAAAACATAGTTCATTTCTGCAGACTGTCGCGACACTTAGAGTATTTTTGCAGACTGTCGCGAAAGTAATGCATTTTTGCAGACTTGTTCTAAATGCAAGTTTGTGGAAGTCCTTGAAGATGGCCAAGTCTTCAATGACTTCAAGTTATTAAACTTAATATCTGAACTTGAAATTATGATGGGATTGGTTACCCTTTGCTGGAGATCAGTCGGAAGTCCGTTGTAGACGTTATTCAAATAATTTGGCTATCTAAGTTTGGGATTCTTGTAGGCATCAGATCAGCAGACAGAGAACCAAAGTTGGTTTCACCTGACCCTAGGTCAATGATCAAGAACGTGTGTTAGCAGATTCCAAAGAATTTCCAGATGCCGAGCCAAGCCAAAGACACAGAATACCTCTCACCCATGACCGAGGAGGTTTCAGAAGGAGGAGAGCAGAAGAAGCTGAGAGCCGAGCATGAGAGCCGAGAAATTACTAGCTAGGATGATAGTGAAATATCTATGTGAGCCTACATGGTGTATCCCAGAGAAGGAACGACCATGTAGGAGCTAGTCATATTTCCTAGGCTTTGTAAATAAATGTAGACCCCCTTAAATTAGTTAGAGTGAGCCACCTTTTGATGGTGACCTTTAGTGGAAGGGCAAATTCCACATGTAATTTCTAATTTGGTGGAATTGCCACTTGGGCTCCACATGGGCAGCCTTCTTGCTTATTTAAGGGCTCCCCTTTCTTGTGAGGGAGCTTTGAATGTATTGTCAAGTTCTCTTGAGCAAATAAAGAAGATCCTCCACGAGTTCTTGATAATTGCTAAGCTCCTTGTTCATGGCAATGTTCTTGAGTGACGTTTCTATGAGCATGCTTGATTTTCTTGCTTAGTTGTGGATTAGGATTCATTTCTTGTTTGTGGAATAAGGTAGGAATCAGCACTCAAGTAAACTAAATAGGCTGGAATAGTGGTGTAGATCTTGAATACTTTTTTACATTCCAGTTCTTGATTGTTCTTGAGCAATCTAGGCATCAAGAAATGAGTGTTTCTTGATTCTTAGACTGTTAAAATGTTGTTAGGAATCTAGTTACTTGTTTCTTGTTCCTTGTTTCAGTAGTTAATCTTGTTCTTGATCGCTTTCTGATTTAGTAGATAGTGGTAGGATTGCTCACTGTTTCAGAACGTTGATCTTCTTGAGCTATGTCTGGTTACATGGCTGGTTAATGCATGTAGCTGAGTATCGGATCCGTGACTCCCACTGACAGGCTGGAAAATACACGCTGCAACCTGAGTAACACTTCTGTTTAGTAACTGTTCTAATAAGAAGAAGATCTGTAAGAACCGTAACTACAGAAGAACGAAGAAAGAACGATAAGTGTGTACTTCAATTTTTCTAGCAGATCGACGAGAACGTTCAAAGAGAAATAATCAATCACCGGTCATTGTTCATGGCAATGTTCTTGAGTGAAGTTTCTATGAGCATGCTTGATTTTCTTGCTTAGTTGTGGATTAGGATTCATTTTTTGTTTGTGGAATAAGGTAGGAATCAGCACTCAAGTAAAATAAATAGGTGGAAAGTGGTGTAGATCTTGAATACTTTCTTACATCCCAGTTCTTGATTGTTCTTGAGCAATCTAGGCATCAAAAAATGAGTGTTTCTTGATTCTTAGACTGTTAGAATGCTGTTAGGAATCTAGTTACTTGTTTCTTGTTTCTTGTTTCAGGAGTTAATCTTGTTCTTGATCGCTTTCTAATTTAGTAGATAGTGGTAGGATTGCTCACTGTTTCAGAACGTTGATCTTCTTGAGCTATGTCTGGTTACATGGTTGGTTAATGCATGTAGCTGAGTATCGGATCCGTGACTCGCACTGACAGGCTGGGAAATACATGCTGCAACCTGAGTAACACTTCCGAGAATCTGTGAACAACGTGCAAGAAGAATCATGAAATAGAAATTAGTCATTTACCAAGAAGTCAACTGTGGGCTTAATTTCCAACAGGAGCTACAAAGGAACACATGTCGACGTATGATTGGTCAGAATTAATACGTCGTACAAACAATGACTGATTTGACATCTGTCATGTGCGAGAATGACACGCGTCGAAAAAGGATTCGTGCACGTGTCCCAACCCACGTGGCCTCATAATGAGGTCATCATTGTAAGAAATAGTGAAGCATCCAATTTGGACACTATTCTCTATATCAATTATGAAAGATACTTTAGAACCTTAGAAAGGAGATCTATACTTAGGATGGAGATCATTCTAAAGTTGGATCAAAGTTCTATTGTGAAAACTATGCCAGAACTAGTTGAAGAGGGAGTGTGAGCGATTTCAACTAGTTTAGTCTAGTTTAGTCATATTTTGGTAAATTGTCAATATGAGGCCAAAAATTATTTTAGACTTAGAGATAAACTTTTTGAAGCTATAGTAATTCAAAATACATTCAATAAACACTTTTTGAAATTGTGGGAAAGTTGGTAGTCGAGTTTGAGAGAGATTCAAATTTGAACTTTGGGTACATTGAATCTAGACCCAAAAATAGTAGGGTTTACATTTTGGAGGGAAAGCCAAGTGGCCAAATAGGGTTTGGACACTCTATAAAAGGATTTAAGTTGTGGAGAGACACATATTCTCTCTTCTATCTCTCATTTCATCATTATACATGGTTCTCTTTGGGTTCTACTACTCATTGGTGCACCATCTTGGTGTTATCTTGCAATCTTGTATGTAGAATGCTCATTTATTGTTATTTTTGGTTCCACATGTGTGAAATACAATAGGGTACTATAATTGTAGGAAAAACAAACATATTTTATGTTTTGGTTCATGTTTGATCAGTATCTCTTAGAGTTTGCATCTCATTTTGTATGTAGATGCTGATTTTTCTACATTGGCAGGATTGTTGGTTTGCTCCTTATTGTAACCAAAGGTCAGGGACATGGATTGGATCTTGAATGATCTGAAATCCTTCACACTACCTAGCTAATAAAATTGATCTTCTCGGCAATTATTTTGATTTTTTTCTTCCAGATTCACATAAAAGCTTTAGATTAGGTCCCAAATTTTGTGCCAAGCTGAAAGATAAAACGTCAAAAATTTCAGATGTAATAGTAGAAGTCGGGGATCCTTTTTGCAGAATAGTATTAGTTTCGATTCCCATGGTATTCTTTTTGTTGCTAGTCCATTTTTCATGGGAGCGATAAAGGCAAAAGAAGCCAATTTTGAGAAGGCTGTATATGTTATCGAATGCAGTCTTGTGGCAAAATTTTATTTGATTCCATATGAAAATAAGTAAGGATTGCTCTTTTGTTTTTGTTGCTTTAATCTGGATTGTTGCATGCGGCATTGCTTTAATAAGTATGGATTTATCGATTTTTGTATTTTGGTTGGTGCAGTCGGCATTGGAGCCTGAACATTATTTGTGTAAAGATAAATAAGGAGGGAATATGAAATTTTCTATCTGTATAATTAAACTCAGCTGCAAATACACATGGAGAATTTGATTCTCTACTTCGTGATGTCGTTCGAGAAATACCGACAACGACAATCTCAGTTGGAGAGATAACCATTAGATCTCTCAAGGTATATTCAATTTATCTCTGATATGCATGTATTCCTTTTTAAGTTCAAATCTATCGTCATAGCATAAATAAATTTTCTATCATAATATTACTAATTTTCGTTCAATATAGTAGTGTGTACGGCAAAAGGACGCTTTTAGTTGTGCATGGTTTGTCTTGTACAATACGAAGCTATTTTTTGAGTGGTATAATTTACAAGTGGATGTAGATATTAATAAGATAATATTCTGTTCATTTGTAGTTCCCTTCACTCTGATTCGTATTTCATTACTATCATTGTTTGTAATTTGCCGATTCTCATATTTTGTGATGACAGTTCACTCTTGAGCCGTATACTCCTGACAATGTATATGGATTTCGGCAAGAGTTGATCAGAACTATGTTCAGAATGGTGTAAGCATTGCACCTGAGATCAAGGGCCCTCAAAAGCAAGCTGCTCCTGCCTTGACAGCCTTTCAGGTTGCTCATGATGCAGATCTTATTATATATGATAAAAAAGGAATAGAAGTCCTTCCTAATACAGAGGAAGGCGATATTATAGCAGAGAGTCCTCTTGTCTTTAAAGGCATTGAGGCCCTTCCCGAAATAGAGGAAGACATAATTATAGAAAGAGCTCTTATCAGTTCCTAATACTGATAAAGAAAATATAGAAAAATTGACTACATAGAGATCTATTTGTAAATAGAGATACATAAAAAAAAAAATACAATCATTTTACATGTAAACAACCCGTTTATGGGTTTTTTTTATTGATATCAATATAGATTCTTACAATCAGGTTGTGTCCATAGTGTAATACTGGAATGCAATTTTGTATATCGAAAAAAAGACATGATGAGTGGCATGTATTTCCTGATAGTGAATCTCAGTGTTCTTCTATAAGTTGGATTGTTTCGCCAATATCTCTGCATTTGATCTCGAGCTCATGTCTTTTAAGTACCTGCATAAAACTAATACAAAGTGAGTTCCAATTAGTACAGAGATTGTATTAGAAAGTTTTGATTGAAACTATTCATAAAAGAACGAGTGTTTACAGTTACTTACGAGTTTACCATTGAAAATGAATCTGAAGTCTGAAAGTACATCATCTTATAGGAGCAATAGTTCCCGCCTGATGTAATTTAGACTCCAATCTTCTTCCACCTCAACACACGTCAAAACGACATCATTGTATATAATTTCAATATTTTTTTGTTTTGAATGTCCATTGACTTCTAAGTCTTGATCGAGTGGCACCCATTTACCTTTATTTTTTTTTTCATTTTTAATAATGGAAGCATAAGCTCAACATTTGTTTTTCAATTTGATAACGGAAGCACATGGAAGACATTTCAATTCTGCATTCTATTTCTCCATCTGATCTTTTGTCCCAGCCTTCATCCATAAGTTCAGATAATAAACTATCTGATAAATTTTTGCATACAAACATCGTTGGGGTTTTGTGTACATTGACACTTGAAAAGAAATCCACAAATATATTCAAGCTGACTGTTTTTTATCCCGTGCTCATTTTTAATGAATTTTTTACATCATTATATATCTTGCAATGAAATGTTTCTAAAACTGTAGCATCTGGTGCAATCCATTCATTACTTTCAAAACTATGTAATGGAATTGGTACTATTTGTCCAAATTTTTCTTTTGTACCAGGAATGTACATTGATTCATAAAAAAAGATCTCACTATCAACTAGATCTTTTGCAGTTCTACCTCGATATTGCAGTTGTCCAATATCAATGTGAATAACATCTAACACGCTTGCTAAAGATCCACTCGGTTCCCATTCATTTATGTTGGATGGATATAAATGTGCAAGAGAAAAATGATCAGATTGGCAAGTTTACTATTAGATATTTATGAATGACAAAAATCTAAGTATCAAAAATATCAATACTCACAGTTGTTTTTTTTGTGATCATGACGATTGAATCCTTGCACATTTATCTTTGAATGCATATATACATGTTGGACTAGAATTTTAAAAATAGATTTTCCTCCTGATGATGTTCTGAAATCCAAAATTCTGGCCTTCCAATAAGATCGAAATGATAGTTTTGACCTTTTGCTTTTTCAAAATGCTCCTCTTGATGATGGATGCATCAAAACCCAAGAGTTTTTTGAATATTTTCTTGGCACCCATAATCCATTATCATCTTTCTTGTTGAATAGAAGCACAAAGTCGATTGAGGAGCATGGCTTCCTTGATGGCGCCATTCGTAATGTGCATGCAAAAATCTGAAACACTGAACTATGAATCTAAAAATTTGCGTAGACAAAAAGCCATGAATCTGAGAAAATTTGGTGTAAATTTGGAACACTGATCTATTTGGCGCCACAAATCAACTCAGGTTAGCCCTGTTAACCATGATTTGTCAATGCATATACATTAATGGTATATCGATTTTCTCATCTCAACCATCTGTCATATTCATTTTCAATATTTTTGGGTCTCTTCGGGCAGTGATGAGCTGGAAGGGCTGGCCTCATCAACCAATAGCATTTCCACATGCTGCCCGACGAAACAACAATATATTTTAAAAGTGTTTATTTTATTTATATTTGGAAAACTCTACGTTATGTAGAACCCCGATTTCAAAGTTGCAATTGGTCCACATGGCAATGAAAATAAAAAAAATAAAATAAAAAAGCATCTTTTTCAAAGGCCCTCTTCGGGCTCTAAGTTTCTCTAATGTCATGATTGCAACTTGATCCGAAAGTTGCCAGCTGCTGCAAGAGATTCTTTAACTAGTTTATATGATTCTGAAGTGAATCACCATTAGACATCTTGAGTGAGAAGAATTTTCTTCTAACTTGATGCAACTTAGAAGTCATGTCTCTCACATCATATAGTGCACTCATGATGTCCCATATGTATTTTGAAGTTTGAGCTTCAAATACATGGCCAATTTGTGTATCTAATATATTGAGAATGATTAGCACAAAAGCTTTACCATCCTTCGAATTTCATTTTTAGTCGACTGTGTCATCTTCAAGTTTCATTTCAATACCTATGACTTCTTATTTTATGGCCTTTCCTTTTTGTTCTACTAGTCATTGCACTTGGAAGTGTTGTTTCAACTTTCAAGTTTTAAGCTTGAGCATGTAGAGTAGGTCGTGGTCCCGGACTTCAAAGATCCAATTTTTTAGCCTTGCAATTTTAAGGTTTAAAATGTAGGGTGGGCCGTGGCCCTAGACTTCAAAATTCTGAATTTCAGACTTTCATAGTTTCAAAAGTGCACCTTCAAGTTTTGACGACTCTTAATTTTGAAGAGTTTATTTATTAACAAATTTTTTTGAGTAACTCTTTTAGTTGGAATTTGATATGGGAAATGTAAATAGTTACATTCTAATAAACTGAAATTAAATATTGGGAACACTACATGAAAGTTCATCTTTTGAAAAATGTAATTTGAAGGACAAGTTTTATGAGGATGTCACACTTTTGAAGGGCAATTTTTATGTGAAGATGCCATACGTTTGAAGGGAAACTTTTATATAAGGACTTGATGGCCATGAACATTGCTCACCACGTCATGCAAATAAAACATGAAGGGCAACCCTGAACTTCAAATTTCAACACTGGCCATCACCATCTCTATGTCTGAGAGCACGTCCTTCTCCTCCATCTCATTCCCTGTAGCGCAGGCATCCCAAAGGGAGCCGGGAACCACGACTTAGCTTTCCAGCCTTCAACTCTTGCCATCCAAACCCGCTTGACATACAAGCAGCCAACTTGCCAACAACGATCAAACTTAACCAACTTGAAGTTCCGAAAACCAACATTGAGATCCAACCTGGCGCCATGCCAGATCGGGGGTCCCGATGTGGGGGACTTCCCTCCAAGCAAGCTGCCCGACATACATCAAACTTAACCAACTCGAAGCTTCGTTACAAATGAGTAACATCCATTCCAAGAAAGCGGTCTGACTTACATCAGACTTAACCAACTTAAAGCTTCGTCACGAGCGCTGGAAGCCAACTTGGTGCCACGCCAGACTGGACAGCCATAAACATGTAACTTCCACTCAAGGAAGCCATCCAACTCAGCCGACATGTTAGAGCCCATTCCCCAAGAGCTTAACCCATTCACGTTCATGCAAGGAACACTCAGAACCACAAGCCGCGACAGATATGGAGACAACCAGTTCCTGGACCAAATGGTCCCCACAGCATACGCTGGCGCCACGGACCGAATGGTCCCGACGGCATACCGCTGGCGTCCCGGGATATGACCTTCAGCTATGTGCCAAATTAAAAAGTTTGAAGCGGCCTTACAACTGGCGCTTTTACCGAACACCGAAACCCAAAAGGTAATCAGAGTCAATTTAAGGAAAATCCCACTTTATTGATAAATCCGAGAAGGTTACATTTCAAGTGTGTGACTGACCCTAGTCTCCGGGGCGTTGGCATGCCAAGGCGAGTGCCAGGACAACATTCCAGCCAGGGAGGCTGAGACTTGGTTGGAGCTCGCCCTGAGTCGCAACCCGCACTCCCCTATAGTATTGGTGGGATTCGCCACCTCCCCTCATACCAAGTACTCTACCCAGGCTGGTAAAGCACATTTTTCTCTCTCTAGAAAGTCATTTTATCTCTCTAGAATCTATTGATCCCCAGGCTTCCTTTAGTCATGTCTAGATCGTGTGAAGTGATTGCACATCGATCTGAGCTCTCTGGACTTCGCTAGAACCGATCAAAGATTTTCAGCCATAGGAACTTGGCGCCGACTGGATTCTAGTCACAGTGGCGCCGGGAGCAGCATGGGCGCTACTGGCGCCAGGGACAATGTCGGCGCTGGTGGCGCCGAAAGTAAAGCTTGTAAAGGTAACTTACACTCCCTTTAATGCCACACTTTGATTCATCCATTTAGAAGCGTTAAATTATGATATCGTAAATCATGATTATGATAGACGCTTGTGCATAGTTGGCTGAGGGTGGGAGCATGCATGCACACTATTCCAGATGAGAATTAGCTCATCCATTCAAAATACTTGTGAAGAGAAGTTTGAGAAGCAGGTTCAAATTCCACTTTTGGACTATTTTGAGAAGCAGGTGCAGATTCCACTTTTGGACTATTTCAGCTTTTTTAATCACATACATAACCTCACCACTATGTCTGATTTTATAACATATGACTGCTTGTGTAACATCCTTGCTCATAGGACTACTTGAACAGGGTTGGGTGATTTGGCACCACTTTTGCAACTACTTAATTGCAAGATTTATGGCTGTTGTTTATCTACAACCCAAACCTCAACTAGTGATAGTTCTCTTGTATTGCTGCTTGCTATGATCTCCATGCAAGCACGGCCGATGGGTCAGTCAAAAAGTGAATTAGGCGTTGTTGGTGATGGAGCATTTGCTAGTGCTTTCGTGACAAATACAGACGTAACTTACTCAGCAACAAGCATTTTTAGCACAACATAGATAAGCGGTACGATCTGCAAGACTTCTTCGGACTGCATCACTAATGATCATATATGTTGTTTCGGGACATGCTTGAAGAGTAACGAGGTATGCGCTAATTTGTTTGGCAAGAAAAATTGACAAATTATGGCATAGTTTGTTGGCAGCAACTATGACAACAGAGGTTGGAAACTGCCATGGTGTTGTAGCTTGCACTAGTGAATTCTATTTGTAACTCCTATATAAGCAATGCATCTTCTGATCTATTAAAAGATTTATGTTGTTCAATGATAATTTAGTGAAGCTTTCTTTGCTTAATGCATGTTGATGTAATGTCTATAAGTTTGCTCAACTCAGAAGTTAGAATGATAAATTTAGCTTCTTAGCTTAGTTGTGATGTCAAATATTTCGATTATGAAGATAGATTTGGCTTTCAGAGTGGCATGGAACTACAATATATGTGAGCAACACTATTACTGAAGCAAAAGCCCATAAATCTTTTGTATATAGCTTATGTTTGAATGAACCTTTTCTCAATCTTGTGCTTATGTTCTATGAACTAGATAATGATTGTTTGGAGTCTCATTTTAAGGATATAATGGCAACTCCAAGTACCCAAATTTTACAAAAGGGTCTTGGGCAGTGTCATTGATTGATTGGTGATCTAGAATTTGGGAACAACTTTTCTCAAACGAATATGTCCCGATAACATGTTTCCTATACAAAAATCACAAGGGTGGGGGTGGCGAATAGCAACACATACCTCTAAAGTGATCATGAAATCATGATCTCTAATTTAGCATTGCAACAACTCGATCACTTGATGTAATTTTTTTTTTGGGTAATATGTGTCATATGTTGTTGGCTCTTAATATGATGTTTTCGTGTCATATTGATTTACCTATTTTTTTAAAATTTGCTTAGTTACTTACTTACATAATTACTTGCATGCTACCTAATCTACTAGTTACTTTTAGCAACAATTACATCATGTAACATGCACGAGCAAACCTTCTACGACCATACTGGTAGTTCTTACCTACCTCACAACCACTCGTGGCTCGGTAGGTAAAGCTATCGAATATGGCCCCCTGCTCGCACACGCTACATAGTATGTAACATGGGGCATTAGCTGGCTATGGATTCCACTCAATGGAGACATGAGAACGAGGACTGTTGACTTAAACTTGTGTGTCCCCAATTCTCATATCATTGATCAATCTGGACAAGCCTTGATTATCTTTTATTTCGTATCCAACCTGGTATTAGAAGACGCCCTCATGATACGAGCTTGGTCATGGACAAACAACGATGCACTATTGTTTGAAACCATTCATTTCATAGTATTATAATATTGTTATACTTTCAATCAACATATGCACATAAGTATACAGTTCAATGTTCATATAAACTTGATTGGTATATTGGAAGGGTGATACAAGTATATCTAAGGGAATATAGATATATAGCGATTGTTGAATGGCATAGGCTTTTTCAAAAGGGTGGTAGGCCATTGTTGAAAGGCATTGACCATTTTGAAATGCAATATAAATGTGCATTGAAAAGATCATTTTTCTTGGTACCCACCAATGTTATTGGGGCACCACGAATAAACTATATTATATATTCAAATCTCAGATGCGTACGATTAAGGACCAAGGTAATGAAAAAGCTAATACAATGGTGGGGTCTAGTTTTTCACCCTAGTATCACAAGAACATATGCCATCTGGGCTGGTTCCCTAGTATCTTGGTTGATACCAGCAAAAAATTTGGTCTTAACATTGCAAGGAAGAGCTAAGCACCAATACTTGGCCCCATTGGGATCATAGGCTAGAATTCGCTTGTGTAAAATCATTAGTAATCATGGGTCTTCATATTGGGCTTTACACAACTCAACGCCACAATTGAAGTAACCTTATGTGTGTTTCGAGAGAATGATATCAAGTTAGACAAAAGCATTGTTTCCAAGAAAGTAATGGCAGCATTAGTTAGAATTAGTAAGCTCAACTGTGACTATACTGTTAGTGTAGTTTACAGTTCTTATGCCATTGTTTCAGTTTGGTTCGAGCCTTCCTTTGGAAACCAAAAAGCATTGTTTCAGTTTGGTAGGTAGGATTTAGTTAAAAGGCCAACCCGGGGGCTTGTCCCTCGTCGATAACGAGAATACATCTATATATAGCCAAAAATGCCACGTAGAGGCTAACAGTGAAATTCATTTATTTATTAGGTCTATGCCACGTGGCGTCCCATGCTAAAGGGGACCTTTACTTGTATATGTATCATTGTCTTTGTAAACTGAAATCCAGAAAATTTTGGTAAATGGGTGGTATTCCAAGTAGGTGTTCTGCCTTATTTTGGTTGAATCGATTTGGTACAATTTTTAGGATTGTTTGCATGATTTAGGTTCCCAGTTTTGTACATGAAATGGTGGTTTCTGGTTTTGGTGTTCCGGTTTCTTAGTTTGGTGCAGATAAATGGTTGCTTGTGGTTTCGGAAGCTTGCCTTCCGGAATGGAAGTGAGGTTGAAGCTACTGCAAATTGATTTGTAAAAACTAGGCTTGGTATGGAATGGAATGGGTTTGGAGTTCATGCAACGGCATGCATGTAGATTTGTACTCTGAATGTTGTGAAGTATTTATAAATCTACAATTTTGTGAATTCTGTAAACCTAAATGCTTCTACTAAAACCAAGAAAAGCTGTGGAATAGACTGAAATCAGTATGTTGACTACCAAGGATTCATGTGGCTGTTCTCCAAATTGTGTGTGTGCTTTTTTCTAGACATGCAAAGGCTCACATGTGGAAATGAAGCCATTTTGGACTTGTCTAGGCTGTTAGAACCTATCCTTGAGTATATAAGACTGTTTTTGCAGAAGATCTGTGAATAGCTTGCAAAAAGCATGCTATTCTCTTGTGGATAGTAGAGGACTGAGGTCGCAGTATCTCTTTCATGAACCTGCAAGTGAAAACCTTGTTCTTGCTTTTTCTAAATCTGTTCATAACCTACAAGAAACATAATAAAAAAAAACAAAGGAAGTTTTTGTTGCTTTTGGCTGCTGTTCAGCGCTTTGTGGGATGGTGTTGGGTGGCTAAAAACGTTGGCTGGCAGCGCAAGGCGGGGGGCGACCTGATCTCCGAGTCCTCCGGCTGGCTCTCTCTCTCTCTCTATATATATATATATATCTTGTGAGGCAGCAACTATGGCGCTGGACCTGTTGTAGAAAGGCCAGAGGAGGAGGGGGTGAGGGGGAAAAGGTGAAGGAGGGGGAGGGGGTCCCTTTACATGCAAGAGTGGTTTTCTAGGTGTTTCTAAATTTTTTTAGGCATGTAGTTAATAGGATGCCCTTGTGTTGGCCATGGCAATGAAAAATAGTTTTTTGGCCTTTTTTTCTCTAAATATTTTTATATATTTTGAGGGGCCTTGACGATTATGCAACGTTGACACGTATTAATTTTTTTAGTTTTCGAAAACACTGTATTTTGAAGTCCTCCAAGCCTTCACGCTGTCGCAAATCACTTTCGACGGAGACAATTTGAAGTTTTGATATTTCTTTGTCATGTTCCTTGTCTTTTTGGAGCTCCTTGCTAGCATTGCATGCAGGTGTGGATGTGTGGGTGCGTGATTTGATCTGCTGGCACACAAACCATTTCTTTGAATCGTCGTCTCCTCTAGGAATCCTGTGATTTATAGAGAAGCAATTTTAAAAAGAAAAAAGTGGAGACTGATAGAAACTGAAAGAGAGGTAATTTTGAAAGGAAAAACTGGGTATGAGATTCATAGAAAGTGAAAGCAATATAGCACACGGTTCGGAAGTTTACCAAGATAGAATTAGTACCTGGTAGTCAACCTATCTTCCAACCCTCGTATTGATTTAGTCTGAAGGAAGAGGAGGAAGTGACTCGACAAATTAAGGAGCATCTTCGAATGGGTCACATTCGACCTAGTAAGTCACCATGGGGAGCATCGGTTCTTCTAAAGGATAAGAAGGACGGTACTTTCCGAATGTGTGTTGACTACAAGGGGTTGAATAAGGTTACCATTAAGAACAAGTATCTTTTGCCTAGGATGGACGATCTAGTTGATCGTTTGGGTGGAGCTAAGTATTTTAGTAAAATTGATTTGCGAACTGGTTATCATCATATTCGAATTCATCCAGGAGATGTATCTAACATGGGTTTTGTTGCACACAAGCTCACAAACCCTAAGTAAATACACAGAATTACCCAGCAAATCCGTCACTTTATTAATCTCAAGCAAATGTACATAGATCAACAAGCAAACATGAGAGCTCTGCTGCAAGTCTCCTCCCAACCATGCTTAGGAATACCATAATCATAATCATAATGAGGAATGCCTGACAAGGCTCACCCTATATCCCCTCAAGCACCCCTTAACCCTGACACATCCTAATGTCGACACATGGCAAACTCCATGCACAGCCGACACTTGCCACTTGGCAGTACCCTGACACATAGGCAAGCTAGTAGGTGGACAGTCTGACACATGTCACTCATGCATTGGACCAAGTGTCCCAATGAGCATATGACACATGTCCTGTTGACCCGTCCATTGACCGTCTGACAAGTGTCACTCATGCATTGGACCAAGTGTCCCCGTGAGCATGTGACATGTGTCACGTTGACCAATCAACCCTTTCTACTTTTTAGGAGGTCAGTCCAGCAGACTCTCATGAGACCCAGTACCCCCTTGGCCATCTTGTATTTAGTCACTATAACAAATATTTGCATTGCAATTTACAATTGTCTCCACAGGCCGGTGACTTAGCCATTTACAATTTAATGATAACAATTTACTATACATTGGACAAAGGGATTCAAAGTACATGTGACATCCCTTCCCTCCTCAGATGACATCGTCCTCGATGGCAAAGTCTGGATACTGTGGATGCAACCCATGCGCGGTCTCTGGTCCATGCATCACCTCCCCATGTTCCTGAAACAATACAAGGCCATCAGCCAACAAGTTATCACCATCATGTAAAACCTTCTTTAAGCGTGAAACATAAAAAATAGGATGAACCTTACAACCAACAGGCAAATCCAATTCATAAGCAACGCTATAATTTTCCAAGGTCCACAGTATCTAGGTGACAACTTATAACACTTCCCTGTCTTAAGGGTTTTCGAGTCCTTTGGAATCCTGAGAAATACCATATCTCCTTCCTCAAACTCTCTTGGCGTACGATCCAGATCAGCATATGTCTTTGCCCGATCCATCGCCGCTTTTATATTTTCCTTAGCTAACTCCAACATCTGTTGCATGTGAGTTAGGATTTCCATAGCACTAGGTGTCTTATGAGGCATACCTATAGTAACTGGACTGGCTGGTCTAAAACCATAATTTAGCTCGAAAGGACTCATCTTCGTAGATGCATTCTTTTTATCATTATAGGCAAACTCCAACAATGGTAGGTAACGTTCCCATTGCGTTTGCCTTTCACTCACATACGCCCTAAGCATGTCTTCCAAGGTTTGGTTAATTCTCTCAGTTTGCCCATCTGTTTCAGGATGATCAGAACTACTCATTCCCAACTGCACCTCTAACTTCTCAAATACTGCAGTTCAAAAATTGCCAGTAAAATGAGAATCCCTGTCAGACACAATGGATCTAGGTAATTCATGAAGTCTGAATACATGCTGTATAAACAAATCAGTCGTACCAGGTGCATCAATCTTATTACTAGTTGGGATAAAATGAGCCATTTTCGTGAGTCTGTCAACCACAACTAGGATAGCATTATGTTGCTGTTGCGTATGCAGTAAACATGTAATAAAGTCCATGGAAACACTCTCCCATCTCCCTTCTGGTATAGGTAACGGGCGTAATAATCCAGGCACTTCAATCCTTTCAGCCTTATTAACTTGACACTTAAAACAATGTGTCACATAATGGTTTACTTCTTTCTTAAGTCTCGACCACCAAAAGTTACGTCGTATCAACACATAGGTCCTATCCACACCAAGATGACCAGCACTAGGGCTATCGTGACAGAGTTGCAAGATTCTCTTTCATAGACCTCACAAGCTGGAATAAGAGCCTTGCCATTTCTCATCACTATTCCATCTTCTATGGAATACTTAAGATAAGTGCAAACCAAGGTAGAAGAGCTCTCCTTTTGAGACTCTGCATGGCCATGACTCACCTCCTATTCCACTTTCTTACAGTGAGGATCTTCCTGCTAAGCCTTTCTTATCTCAGACAGTAAGTCATTTTCAATGACTACAAATGACATCTGATATACCACACGAGATAGTGCATCTGTCACACGGTTCTCGACATCTTTCTTGTATCGAATCTCCATTAGGAATTCCTGCATGAGCTCAAACCATATGGCTTGCTGGCCTCTAAGGTCTGGCTGCTTACAAAAGTATCTCAAGGTATCATGATCAGTGAATACCTCAAATTCCGATCCATACAAATAATGCCTCCATGCCTTTAATGTATGAACTATGGCATACAACTCCTTCTCATGAGTTGGATAATTTTTCTGAGCAGGGTTGAGCTTCTTGCTCTCAAAGGCCACGGGCCTACCCTCTTGCATCAGAACAGCTCCCACAACAATGTCACTCGCATCCGTATCTATAGCATAGGGCTTTTGAGGGTCTACAATTTTTAGAGTGACGCACTCAACAATAGCTTGCTTCAACTGATCAAAGCTTGCTTGCTGCAGTTCAATCCACTCACCAAATCTATTCTTTTGAGTCAAATTAGTCAAAGGTGCTGCAATATAGAAGTATTTCTTAACATGTTTTCTATAGAATACTGCCAATCCAAGAAAAGAACGGAGTGTTGTCAAATCAGCTGGCACAGGCCACGCAACGATCACAGCAACCTTCTTAGGATCTGGCTTTACTCCATCAGCAGACACTACATGACCAAGATACTCAATATTTTTTTTAAACAATTCACTTTTCTACTATTGGCAAACAAAGTGGTCTCCCTCAAAGTAGACAACACAGTCCTAATGTGAGCCATATGCTTGACCTCACCTGCACTGTAAGTCAGAATGTCATCAACAAAGTTTACGACAAATTTACCCATGTACGGTCTGAGCACATCATTCATTATCATCATGAATGTAGCTGGGGCATTAGTCAATCCAAATGGCATCACAAGATACTCATAGTGACCGAACCGAGTGAAGGCAGTCTTGTCTACATCCTCTTCACAAACTCTAACCTGATGGTATCCACTCTTCAGGTCTATTTTACTGAACATAATGGCACTTGACAAGGCATCAAGCAAATCATCTATACGTGGCATATGATATCGATGTTTAACTGTTATCTTGTTCAAACCTCGATAATCCACACACATACGCCATGATCCATCCTTCTTTTTTACAAGAATGATCGGAGAGGCAAAAGGGAAATAACTAGGTCGTATCTGCCCCTTGGCCAGATAATCATCGACCATCCGTCTCACTTCCTCTTCCTCCTTAAGACTTATTCTGTAAGGACGTCAATTGACAGGACATGATCTGGGTATTAATTCAATCTTATGTTCAACATTCCTCTTAGGAGGTAAAACAGATGGAAGATCATCTATGAACACATCTGAAAACTCTCTCCTAATCTCTTGATCCAAATTGGCAATAGTACTGGTTTGCACATACTGCATGCTACTCTGACTAGTACTAGTAGACATATCAAGTAGAAAGCAAACACACATGTACTCACAATGGATCCTACGCAACTGCGTAGCTGAAACAAGCGGTCCAGGAGGCACATCCCGCTCACCACAAAGGGAATGCATCACACCATCAAACTGGAACTCATACACATTAGTACCCCAGGCTATGTGTGGCTTCCGCATCGTGTGCCAACAAATGCCCAACACCACATCAAACCACGCAAGCCGTGTTATTTCAAAATCCAACTCTTCTGTGTAACTTTGTACAGTTAGTGGAATGCCCACAACCCTCTTATCCCAAATCTCTGTACCCTTTCCATCAGCCATTTCCACTGTGTACTAGTACTAGGATGGTTGAGTATTCACACCTAACTTCCGTACCAAAGTTGAATTCAACACATTATGAGAGGACCCAGTGTCAAATAGAACATGAACATCTCTACCACACAATTTTCCTCGCATAACAATAAGAGAAGTGTTAGAAAATTGATACCCTTGGCGAGCCGATTTTGACAAAAGCACTGGTGGAGCCGTGTCCACTCTCCTGACCACCAAAACATTCATGAGACGTGGAACATCTGGATTGGCTTCCTGCTCGATCTCTTCCACTGTCATAGGGTCATCACCCTGCTTCATCTGAAGAGCATAAGAAGCATCTTAGGACTGTCTTGAGGATTTTGAGACAGGAGAAGCTTTATGCTAAAGAGTCAAAGTGTGAGTGCTTTAAGAAAGATTTGTTGTATCTAGGAGATGTCATATCTTGGAAGGGAATTATGATTGATCGAGAAAAGATTAAAACGGTTCTGGACTGGCCAATAACAGTAAGGGAACTTAAATCTTTTCTAGGGTTTACTGTATTCTTACATAGATTCATCTTGGATTATTCAAGGATTGCTGCATCTCTCAATAGTGTGTTGAAGGAGATAATTATTCGAAAGGGTAGGCGAACTGTGACCAGTGCCAACGAAATAAAGCAAAGCGCTTAAAGACTGGTGGACTGTTGCATCCATTGGATATTCCTTCTAAACAGTGGGATAGTATTTCGATGGATTTTGTAGTTGGTTTACCGAGCACGAATAAACAAAATGAACAAAATTGGCTACGTTTGTTCCGGTAAAGACTACAATCAAAGCGCCTAAATTAGCTCAAGTTTTTGTTGAACGTTTGTTCAGATTATATGGGTTGCCATCTAACATTGTTACTGACCGAGATCCTAAATTTACAGGTCAATTTTGGACGATAGTGTTTGAAAAGCCTGAGACGTCTCTGATCATCTGGAATCCGATGGTCAGACGGAGAGGATTAATCAGATGATGGAACAGATGTTTCGTGCATATGTCTTACTTCGGCAATCTCAATGGGAAAGGTATCTTCCATTGATTGAGTTTGCTTATAATAGTAGTAAGCATTCAACTACTGGGTATAGTCCGTTTATGCTTATGTATGGATTCCAGCCTAGATCTCTAATAATGGTTGAAACTGAGTCGATTAAAGTTCAGAAAGTAGCGGATTTCTTGCATGAAATGCAAGAAATGTTACAGTTAGCACATGAAAATGTTCTAAGTGCCCAGGATCGGGTAAGACATTTTGCTAATATGAAAAAAATCGCCTCGAGAGTTTCAAGTTGGGGATTGGGTGTATTTTAGAATTCCGAAGGATTCTAAGGTAATGCACACTGGGAAGCATTACAAACTGTCTGCTAGGTATAGTGGACCATATAAAATCTTGAAAAAGATTGGACCTTTAGCTTACTGATTAGAGTTACCAGAGGGGACCAAGGCTCATCCCGTGTTTCATGTAAGTCGTCTGAAGATAAGTTTACATGAGGGAGATCATGTTGGTTCTGGTACTAATCTAGATTCATTTGAGGACTTATTCGAGAGGATTCTCTTAGAACCTGAAAAGATTCTTGATACAAGATCCAAACGATTGAAAACTCAGGACGTTATTGAGCATCTAGTTTGATGGAAAGGATATTATGATGATGAGGATTCATGGGAACTTAAAGAAGAGTTTTCTGGACTTTGAGTTCTTAGGACAAAACTAAAATAAGAGGGGAAGTATGTTACGGCCCTAATGGGGGCTGGTACGATTAGGGGCTATCTTAGACATAGGGGCTAGGACTAATCCGGATTATAGTTGAGTAGAACCATGGGCTATGCCTGCATGTGGTATAGGCATGTGTGTTGCATCCTAGTATGAGATAGGATGTACATGCACTGTGCCTATGCATGGGTCTTATCTATTATGGATTAGGGGTACCTACATACAGTGGATATGCATGGGAGTTAGGCATGGGTTGATAGCATGCTTACATGTGGATTCGGTGCATGGGCAGACGGGGTGGGTGCTATTCTCTATATATACCCTCACTCATGTCCATGGGGATCATTGAGAGTCTACAACCGTTATGTTGTCAGATTGGTAAGTGCTTACTATCATTGTGATTTGCCATACTCCCTAGTGCTTGGGGGCTAGATTGGACGATCTAGGTCTGGTTGGGACGGTTTCGTCCACTGCACTCTCTTATTGTGTTCTTGGCACTCAATCTTGATTGGAGGTCTTGGGGGATGTTTTATCCGGTACACATACCTTGCCCTTACAAAACAAGATCCCATTTCGTATAGCAAAATCCATTTCGGTCGTTTCCTGATTCGAGGAATCCTACTTACTCAAATCGACCCCAGAAAGTACTTGTTGCCAATACTTTTCAAAAAATGGATCGAACTCGAAAAGTCCTTGGAGAGACTGAAATAGTCCCGGTTGTATATCAGTAAAACTTAACTAATTAATAACCGATAAACACAAAGTCTTACTAAATACTAGGATATCATCCAAGAACACTACCACGAATCTTCCCAAATATGGCCTGAACTATGAAATTTTTCACAAAGTATGATTTTGATCTCCTAAGATGTTGTGATTGCACATATATCACACATAGATTGAAAACCAAGACCTATTCCATCCATATAAGGCAAGAGCACTTTTCTACATGCATAAATCAATCAAAAAAGTACATTCACAATGTGTGGAGACTTGTACAGCTGAAAACTAAGTATGAAAATGCCCTCCTCTTGAGTAGAGAGAGAATCCACAATCAAGAACTCGAGTAGAGAGAGAAACCAATTTTGACTCAAAATAGTGTAGAAATCTCATAACTCCAAAAAAAATTACATAGAATGAGTGTAAGACACATATAAGTAGTAATCTAACATGAAGGGGAGTGAAACATGATTGGACCCCTTCTTTTCCTCCTCTTAATTTTAACTCTTCATGTGCTTTTTCCAAAGCCACTTATTCATGAGCCTTACCATCTTGGAACGTAGGTTGAGGTAGATCACTTGCCTTCTCCTCCTTGAGATGATCCAAGCTCCTCTTCGCCACACTTCCACAAGGATTAGCATCAATCTTGAAAAGACTACCACATCTAGTCCCACATCTAGTCCCACTTGCTACTACATCACCATCCTTCTTCTTGAAACAATTAGAGGCAAAATGCCCCTGCTTACCACAAAGGAGACACTTCTTATTGGATTTGCAACTTAGTTGATGTTTGTGAGGACTCCTCATCACTCTCCTCCTTTGACTTGTCCTTCTTGAAATGTTGATATTGCTCTTTGTCCCTTCCTCTTGGCTTGTCCTTCTTGAAGTAAGATTTCACTTCTCCATCATCCTTCAACGTGTTCTTTTCATATATGGATTTCAATGTGTCCCAAGCCTTCTTGGATGAGGTGCTTGAGCCAACCTGTTAGCAACTGTGCTAACACAGTAAAAAATAATAAAAATAAATAAAAATAAAAAATAAAACTCTGTGGCATGTGTTTTGTAAGTCCACGTATGAGTATTTGTCAATAAACTTCTACTATGGCATGTGTTTTGTAAGTCCATGAGTAGAAGCTTAAAATAATAAAATAACGTAAACTTAGGATTAGAACTTAGACTTAAGAACTTAAGCTTATTGTCTTAACTTATCTTAAGTATAAAAAATGGAAACTTTTAAAGTTCTAAGTCTTAAGTTAGGAATTCTAGAATGGCTAGTTTTAAACTAATCCCATAAATTAGTGATACTTATGGAAGACCCTCCTTGCTATAAAAGGAGAGGTATTTGCCATGTACACAACACTTTTTTTTTGAGGTTATCATTCTATTTCATTTGTGTTCCCTTTGGGAAGGTGCATAGCTTGAGGGAAGGTGCTTGAGCCTCCTCTTGTCTCCTTCTCATTGGTTTAATTGTGGCATGCTTTATTTGTTGATTATTAGTTAGCCGCAATTTATTTCCATTCCCTTTTGGGTGTTAATTTAGGATCTAGTTTAGTAACCTTGCTTGTTGGGTAAGCCTTAGTAAGGATTTATTGTTTATTGTTTTAGTTAGTTTCGTTTCAGTTCCGGGCACTAGTGGGTAAGCCTTAGTGCTTCCATCCTTGTTATCTATTTCCATTTGAATCTTTTTGTAGAATCTTAAAGGGTGGACGATCCTCTCTATACTACACCACATCGTGAGTAGATCTAGCCATCGCATAAACCAAATATACTTCCAACATAGGCGCCTTTGTCGCTTTTTAAGATTTTTTCTACCAAGCTTCCTTTTCCTTTCGTTTTTTCGCTTCCGTGTTTGTGTGTATGATTGCTTGTTTTTTACCTTCACACCACAACGCGAGACTTCTCTCCAAGTCCTCAATGAGCTGTGAAGCAACCTATGAAGCTGGGGGGAAGCAACAAAAGTGTCAGCTTGGGCATTTTCTTTGAAAGAAGTAATCCAAGTGACATTTTTTTCGACCAAACAAGTATATCAGAATTTGTCGGTCTGTCTACAGCCATAACAGACACTGATCTTACATTCTATCACCTCACCAACCATGTCAACAGTTTGTCGTCAACCAACCCGCTCCACAATAAGGTGTCCACTATCTTGATCCCAATACCATCGATCCAACAATATATTATGTGGAAGACACTACTCAACCGAGGTACACCACTGAGACTATTGTTTATTATACATATGATCCTAATGCTCAAGCGGTTGACCCCAATGCCCAAACCTATGATCTTAACCAAGCTGTGTTTGCCATGCATCAACTTCTAGCAATACAAGGATGTTTTATCTACACAGGTAAACATCCTAGTATTCGCTACCCTGATAAACTTCGCTTTCCTCCAGCTTGTGAAAATTGTGGCATTGAACACCATGTGAAGGACTGTCCATCTCGATCTAAACCAGCTGCTCTTGTCTGTTCCGTGCAAGTAGAAACATTGCCATCATCGTATTCCCCTTAAACCGGGGCGAGACCAACCGCTAGTCGTCCCTACAGATGCAATCCGATCTACAAGGCCAAAATGAAAGAAGAACTACAACGCTTGTTAGATGATTCATCTATGAAATCGAACATATTGAGTGGGTCTCCCCAATCGTCATCGTTCCTAAGAAAAATGGAAAACTCCGCATCTGTGTTGATTTAAAAAAGCTTAATGCCGTCACAGAACGTGATCATTTTCCACTACCTTTTGGAGAATCCGTCTTAGAAAATCTAGTAGGAGATGAGGCTTACTCCTTCTTAGATGGCTTTAGCGGATACAATATAATCCAAATTGCTGAAGAAGATCAACATAAAACCGCTTTTGCCACAAAATGGAGAGCCTTCTATTGAAAAGTCATGGCTTTTGGTCTCTGTAATGCCCCTAGCACCTTCCAACGCGTTATGCAAACTGTCTTTTCTCAGCAAATGGGCGACACCCTAGAAGTTTACTTGGATGATTTAGGTGCACATTCAGAAGAACCACGACATTTGTCTATGCTTGAGAAAAATTTTATCCAATGTCAATGATTCAGCATCTCTCTGAACCCTAAAAAATGCCAGATCTGGGTAACACACAATATTGTGTTAGGCCATATCATTTCAAAAAATGGCATCGCAACTGACCCAGAAAAGATCCTCATCATTCGAAATCTACCGGAACCACGTACCATTCGCGAAGTGTATTCTTCTCTTGGCCACGCCAACATATCGGTGCTTTATTTTTTACTTTGCTAATAAATCATGGTTAATCTACAAAGTAGTTGTTATCCCCAAATGGACAGATGAACAACGCGTCGCATTCAATCAACTCAAAGAAGCCCTTACCAATGCACCTATCCTCCGGGATCATGATTACTCCAAAGAATTCCATGTGTATATCGATGCATCCAAGTATGCCATTGGAGAAATGCTCACCCAACCGGGAGAATTCAAAAAGGATTATCCAATCTGATTTCTCAGTAGACAATTGATACCTACTAAAGTCGATTATACCACTACCGAGCGTGAAGCTTTGGCAATGGTATATGCGGTTTAGAAGTTTTCCCATTATCTTCTGGGAAAAGCTTTTGCCTTCTTCACTGATCATCAAGCACTACTATATCTCATCAACAAGACTTGCACGATTGGTCGTATCACTCAATGGATCCTATTACTGCGAGAATTTGAGTTTAGAATCGTGGTTCGAAAGGGAGTTCAACATTCTTTAGCAGACTATCTATCTCGAATCCCTAACCTACCCACCCCAGATCAAGGCGTCAATGATGATTTACCCGATGCCATCTTATTTCAGGTTGACTCTACACCCGTTTGGTCCAAGTAAATCACAGAATATTTAACTTCAGGGCAGATGGATCCATCCTTATCTAAACCCGAACAACATGCGTTGGTCCTGAAAACCAAATCTTATACGTTAATTGCAGGCCAACTTTACAAACAAGGGTTAGATGGAATTATCCGACGTTGTCTTACTGAAGGTGAAATACCCTCTGTCATCTCACTCACTCATGAAAATATTGGAGCAGGTCATTTTTCTTCCGAAATGACTGCTAAGAAAATCCTCTTGGCCGGATTTTGGTGGCCAACTCTCTTTAAGGATACACACACCTACACTAAGGCTTGTGATGTTTGTCAAAGAATCAAACGATTTCAAAATATTGACTACATGCCTTTGCACCCTGTCACAACTGATCGAGCTTTCTAGAAATGGGGAATTGATTATGTTGGACCCATTAGACACACTCAATCTCGCTATATCGTAGTAGCTACGGACTATTGTACCAAATGGTCTGAAGCAAGAGCTGTTCGTAATGCTGATGCTCATTCTACCGCAAAATTTCTCTATGAACAAGTTATAGTTCGTTTCAGATGTCCTCTAGAACTTATCAGCGATACATGTACACATTTTCTTAACTCTGTCATAGCAGATCTACTTTCCAGATTTTTTGTGGTACATCGCAAAAGTTTCCCATATTATTAGCACTACCCCGAAGCTCGCTTAACCCCTTTCCAGCTAGTATATGGCCAAGAAGCCGTTGTGCCTGTAGAATTCCATATTCCATCCCTTCGAGTAGCCTATAATCTTGAGTTGGATAATCGACATATCCTAGCCAATAGATTATTTCATCTGGAACAATTGTGTGAAATACGTCGGATCAGCATTCCCATGATCAACAAGTCCACAAACGTCGACAAAAGGCATGACATGATCGATTCTTAAAACTCAAAGAGTTCAAGGTCGGCGATAAGGTCCTGTTATACCAAGCCAAATCTTTTAAAGGAAAACTCAAATTTTTTGGCCAAGGACCTTATGTCATTCAAAAGATATTTGCCTCCGGCAACTCCAAACCCTACAAGGCATTCTTTTAGACACTGTGGTCAATGGGATCAGACTGAGAAAGTATAATGAGTCCTGTTTTTATCTTGATATGTATTAGTTGCTTTATTTTTTAAATTTTGTTCTTTAATTATGTTTACTATCTGCTTGCCATTTCAACAATTTCTTGTTGTGTTTTCTTATTTCAGAACATCAAGATACCATCAAATTAGACATACAATCAGTCTTTTTCTGTGAAAACCACAAGAATCATTCTTTTCATAAAATTTGTCTCACAACCACATTAGATTGAATTCGCCGAACCCCTTTTTTAGTATGCACGGTTTATTTTTGACATCCACGAATTCTATCCTAGAGAAAAAAAAAACTTTAGAAAAAATTAATTTTCTGCATTAGATCCTCACTGACAAAATTCGTGGATAATTCGTTGAGCCTCAAAATCATCTCCACGATTTCTCTGTCATATCCGCGAATTCTGATCAGACCTTTTGAAAATCATCATCAACTTATTAGTGGATGATGAATGCTATCTTTTAGCCCTATCTTGAAAAGTTTGTAGTTGTATAATATTGTTTTCTATAAGAGTTTGAGTGAACATGCCTCAAATGATGTTACAACTCTTATTACATCATAGATGATAAGCTAAGGAATCTCAATATGAGCTCCTTATGTAGGAGGTGGCATATCTCAAGCATTTAATCTCCAAGATGTTGGAAAGTGATGTACAGAAGATAGGTCTAGCTCAAAAAGAAAATGAACTTGAAAAAGAAACGAATGAAAATAATTTGAGTGTCTAGAAAGAAAACTTTATCGTGCATGGCGGAATAAACTATCTTCCTCTTTCACAATGCATGACTACGCTTATCAATTTCAAACAAAACAATAGTGATAGAAATCACGTTTGAACTTATAGTAACTAACTTCGAAATTGCCAGTACTACAGTGATTACGTAGCCAAACAATTAAGCAACGAAAATTATCAGACAAATAATTATTCACGAATTGTTTGCGAATTAGTCGTGAAGAAATACAAAAACGCATACAATCTGAGACAAAAATTGAACGCAATGAAAGATAATATTGATTCAATATGAAAACGTAACAGAAGTAAATGAGTACAATAAGTTGCAAATCGAAGCTGCGTACTCTATGCTTTCTCTGAACGGCTAATATGAAATCTGAATTAAGCGCAATCCTGATAAGCAATAGTGCAATAACAATCTCTAGAATGCTTAGGAGTGTTCAAGCTCACAAGCTTGAGAGAGAGAGAGAGCTAACCATTCAAATGCTTCTTCTGATAATTCTGATAATCATTATAAAACTGTATGAATATGAACAGCTATTTATACTAAGAAATTAGGTCGTGAATTGCGATCGCCAGTTGGCTGGTGATCAGCTGGCATCCTGATAAGCGGTGAAATTGGCCGTAAACGTTTTGTCTGCACAAATGAACCAAAACTGTAGCTCTGCAAAAATGAACTAAAACAGCCACAGGCGACACTGTCGGGTTTTTCGCGAAAAGGGAGAAAAGGAGATGGTGCGCTCATTTAGGTTGCCCCATACTTTGCCAGAGTCATTTCCTTAACATTTGAGGCTCTATAGAAAAAGCGAAAAATGCAACATTGTGATTTTACACGAGATTTCTGTCAGGCGAAAAATGCAAAAAAGAGACACTGCATTTTTTCAACAGAATTCCTAACAGGCAAAAAAGACAACATTGTCGTAAACTCCATGTAATTCTGCAGATTGTGTAAGCACACGGGAAAATCCACAGAACTGGATAAACAATGGATGAAGATTAAAACCGATTAGTCGATTGGTAAAAATGAGAATAATCCAACACTCCCTCTTAATCTGAATCCTTGAATGCCTTGACCTTCAAACTTAGTTCTACACAGAATCTTCTGTGTGACTCCAAACTTAATGTTTTAGTGAAACATCTGTTGTCATATCTTGCGTTCTACAGTACTACAACCTGACCTCTTCTTTGAGAACTTTGCTTCTGACGAAATAATACTTCAGTTCAATGTGCTTACTCCTGGAATGAAATCTAGGGTTAGCTGATAAAGCAATGGCACTTTGATTATTACAAAATAATGTCGTCATATTGATTCAGACCGATATCTGAGAGTAAGTTTCTCAACCAAATTGCTTCCTTTGTATCTTGAGAGGTTGCGATTTACTCGGATTCAATGGAAGATAGAGCTATCAAAGATTGCTTGCGATTGTTCCAGGAAACTGGACCATTGTTGAGAAAGAATGTAAATTCGATAGTAGATTTATGAGTGTCTACATCTCTTGCCCAACTTGAATCTGTACAAGCACTGAGTAAATTGAGTTTGTCGTTGCCGACTGCTCCATAACAAATGCAAAAGTCCATAGTAGCTTATCTCATGACTCTGATAAGAGCCTTCCAATGTGTTATACCAGGGTTAGTCATAAACTGAATGAGAGAGCTGACTGCCAAAATTATGTCTGGCCTGGTACAGATCATGGCGTACATAAGAGATCAATAGAATGGTAAGGATACTCACACATCTACTGCTTCTCATGAATTGTTTGGAGACACTAGTCTTTTGATAATTTGAGTCTTGATTCCATTGGTAAGAGAGCTAACTTGCAATTCATCAGATTATATCTGACTAACATGTTGTAGATGTACCTATGTTGTGTAATGTAGACCAACTTCTACTTTCTGTCTCTGTGGATTTGTATACCAAGGCAGAAATGAGCTTCGCCCAGATCGATCATGTCGAATTCGGAAGATAGCATTGTCTTGGCTTCTTTTATCAAATCAGTACTGTTGCTGAAAAACAATGTATCATCCACGTACAAAGTGATAATGGTAAAAGACTGTTGCACTGCTTTCAAGTAAATGTTTGAATCTGAAGAGCTAGGTGTATAGCCGTGATCTATATAAGGAAAGTATTGATCCTTTGAACCTCGAGTAGATTGCTTCAAGCCATAAAGTGCCTTATGGAGTTTACAAACATGATTGTGCTTACCCTTGATAATATAACCTTCGGGTTGCACCATGTAAATGTCTTCTTCGATAACTCCATTGAGATATGTTGTCTGTACATCCATTTGATGTATTTCCAAATCTATTGCAGCGACAAATGATAGCAAAAGTTGAATAGAAGAGTGCTTGACTACTGGACTGAAGGTCTTAGTGTAATCGATGTTGTATATCTGAGAAAATCCTCTGGCTAAACAAATTAGTTATAGACCAGGTGGCCGCAGACAGACTGTGGGTCTGGTTTTTTTTTTTTTGGTAGACAAGATTTGATAGGCCGCAGACAGACTGGTAGGCCGCAAACAAAATGGTAGGACAAACAGCTAGAAATTTCGTGCTCGGATTGATTGCAGGCCTCAAAAAGAGATATTACGGCCTCAACAGAGGTGGATTAGATAGGGGTGGCCACAGACAAAGGTCTATGAGGTCTGAAATCCATAGGCAGGGTAGGGCGTATATTAGATGTTGTCCACTAAAAAAAAAAATTGCAATACATTCAGTTTAGGGCAAAGGAGCAGCGGTGGAGCTTTCAAAACCTTTTTTTTGCTGGTCTTTCAGAGTTCTGGTGGGCGCTTTTGTTTGGGCAAGTTCTCCGGAATCTATTGCAAAAGGTTTACAACGGCTGACGGCTCCATTGAGGTTAACGCCATTCCGTGTGAAGAAAAATCAAAAAAATATAAAAAAGATCTCGGTTCAGTTGGTGAGGTGGTCCATCACAGGGTTCCCTTTGTACAGTTGTTCTCATGGCTTCGGACATCTCCCTGCTTCGTCCTCTCAGTCTCAAACGACCTGCTTCAACTGTATCTCCCCCTCCTGACTCCCCTCCTCGTTCGCGTTAGGCTGTGCTGGGTTCCTCGCTTGCCACAACACCCTCTGTTCCTCCTTCGCCCACCTCTTCCCATGGCATTGTTGCCCCCTCGCTTGGTTGTGAACCTCCTTCGACCCTTGTTGCATTGCCTTCTCAACCCCCTGAACGGCTTCCTTGCCATGCTCGTGGTCGTTTCTTCTCTCCTAGAGGAGGTCTTGCCTGTCACCAGCGTTCTTGTCCTACGCTGCTTCAGTCGTCTCAAGATCGCCCTCCTCTTTCTGCACCCCATTCGCCCTCTGCTTCAGCTTGGTCTTGGATTTCTTCCCTTGACGTCCTCGAAGCTTTTCACTTGGGCTTCCCTCATCCAAGGCTCTACTTTCATATTCCCCTCGCTCTTCGTCGTGAAACTCAAGTTGCTATGAGCCTTCATCTTGATCGCTTGGCTATTGACCCCTTTGACATTGCGGCTTGGCATCTGTTTCTTCTTTTTTCCCTTTGGTGTCTAAGAAACAAGGGTTGGGGATGCTGGTCATAGAGAAACTCATGCTCGCCTTCGTCGCTTTCTATCGAGAGACTGGGAAACGCTTCATGATGAACACTTTGCACGTTGTCAGGCTCTTGCTGCTCGCAACTCACAGGACTCTCAACCTCAAGGCTCCCCACCTCTCCACCGTCGCCTTCGTCGCACCCTACATCTTGGGCAAGTTGGTGAGTATTCTCGTGCAGCTCAAGCTTTAGCTCCTCTCACACCCGCTCCCTCTTTTGCTGATACTGTTGCTGCTCTCCAAGCTCTACATCCTGCTTCTGAAGGCATTCTTTTTGTGGAGGACTTTGTGTCTGATGTTGACTTGGTGCTTGATCATGATTCTTTCTCTCGTGCCTTCCATCATAGTCCTCGTCTTGTTATTGGTGGTCCCTCCGGTTTGGTCTACGAACACCTTCGTGATTGCTTTCCAACTTGTATGCAAAATCCACAAGGCACTCTACGGGCTGAAACAGTCATCGAGAGCCTAGTTCCAGAAAATCAATGCATTTTTTTTTATCGAGAATGGTTTTATTCCAGACTCGGCAGACTCGAATGTATACTTCAAGTCAGTATCATATTACTTCATCATCATCACTCTCTATGTAGATGATACATTATTATTCGGTAACAATATGAAACTGATGACGGAATCTGCGTCTCGTTTGATCGCCATGTCTAAAGTCTTGGGTGGCGTCCGTCCCATCGCTATTGGCAAAGTCCTCCTTCGTCGTGTTAGTCGCTCTATCTGTTTCCAGTTTCAACAGATTTTCGTCTCTTTTCTCTCCCCTCATCAGTTTGGTGTCTCTACTCCTGGCGGCTGTGAAGCTGTCATTCATGGTTTGCGTGCCACCCTTGATCTCCATCCTGACTGGGTTGTTCTCCAAGTGGATGTTTCCAATGCTTTTAACTCTGTCTCTAGAGCTGCGATTTTTCAACAGCTGCGCGCGGCTGATGGTGAGTTGGCTCAGCTTATCCCATTTGTGCGATTGTTCTATGCTACCGAGACTCCTCTCTTTTACAGCCACCATGTACGCTCTAGGGATCTTTCTACTATCCAGTCTACAACAGGCACTCGTCAAGGTGATCCTTTGGCTGGTCCTCTTTTCGCTCTAGCTCATTTCTGTGCACTTCGAGCTTCTACAGAGGCCTTTCCCTCCTGCTTATTTTCTTCGGTTGCTGATGACACTCATATTGTTGGTCCTGCTCCTACGGTGCTCCTCGCATTTCATCATTTCTCTGAGCAGCTGGCTTCTCTTGGTTTGTCTATTCAACCTCGCAAGTGTTCAGTGTGGTCTCCAGCAGGTCTTCCCCCGGACTTTGTTCCTCCTCAAGGTTTCCTTGCTCCTTCGGATGGCATTCACATTCTGGGTGTTCCTTTTGGGTTTGCTTCCTTCAACTCTGCTTTTCTTGGTGAGGCTCTCCAGGAGGATGTTGCTCATTCATATCTGCTTCCCCGGTTGGGGGACACTCAGGTCGTGTTTGGCATCTTGACGTCTTCCTTATTCAGCATCCTTTTTATCTGCTGCGGATTTCGCCCCCTACTCCGGACTTTTTGCATCTCCTCTCTTCCTTTGACAGCTCTCTTATGGATGTTTTTGGCCGCCTTTTGGGCCTAGGTTCTTTGGATGGTGTGGAGACCCTTTCTGCTCGGAACCAGGCTCGGTTACCCATTTCTTGTGGAGGTGTGGGTCTTCTCTCTATGGTTTCTTCTGCACTTGCAGCTTTTCTTGGGAGCTGGGCTCTTGTCGCCCCTGCTTTGTCTTCTCGGTTCCTTTCTGGCTTTCGCCCTCTCTTGGTGAATTGCATTGCTCATGTGGATAGCGGTTCTCTGCCTTTCCAACACCTCCTCATCGTTGCGCGAGAGCTCCTCCCCCTCTCTGCCCAAGCTTGTCTTCCTCCTTTTGAGCAACTCCTCACTTTCAGCTCAGATCACCTGCAAGAGACCCTCTTGGAGCACGTGCACAAGCATACCCTATTCAGCATGCTCTCCGAGGCTCCTTTGACGTTGCATCAAACTCGGCTTCTTTCTTGTGCGGGTCTTGGTGTCGGGGCTTGGTTGTCAGCTCGGCCTGTTATTCCTTCCTTTCGGTTGTCTTCGGCCATCTTCACCACTGCTCTTCATCTTCGCTTGGGGCTTCCTCATCCTTCGGTCTTGGGTCTCTCCAGGTGTGTTTGTGGTCACCCTATTGATGCTCTTGCTATCCACCTCCTCCGCTGTCCTTCTGGGAGTGAGCGCACAGCTACGCATGATGTTGTCAGAGATGCAGCGGCCGCTATAGCCAGAGATGGAGGATTGCATGTCCTCAGAGAGTAGTCTCATGTACTTCCCTCTTCCGCGTCCCACTCTTTCCATAGGCGTGTTGACAGTGTCCTCTCTCGGGATGGGCTTCGTACTTTTGCAGATGTTGTTGTTGCTGATCCCACGCGTGGTGACCTATTGTCTCGCTCTGCCTTCACACCAGGAGAAGCGGCAGGCGTGGCAACACAAGAGAAGGAAAAAAACTACTCCGACAGGCACCCCATTGATGCTTTCCTTCCCTTGGCTATTGAGACTTATGGCACCTTGCATCGACGCTTTGAGGATTTTCTTTGCATGTGTTCTTATCAGGCGGCAGAGCGTCAAGGTATTTCTGGTTCTATTCTCGTGGCTTCTTTCAAACAACGTGTTTCCATTGCCCTGCAACGTGCTCAGGCCCTATCTATTCTGCAACGAGCGACAGTGGCTGGGTCTGCTACATCTCATCTCCCTTCATTAGCCGACTCACCACCTCTTCACTTTTCTGATCTGCTACAGTCAGTTGGCAAACTCCCACGGACATCATCATAGTTTATGTATGCACTTTTATTTTTAATGCCAGGATTTGGATTAATCTTAACTTTACTACATGCTTCGCTCTTGTTTGAGCCTACTTTTGTTTAAACTTCCCCTTCCGGATGTATATATGTTTTTCATCAATGTACCTACTACTTTTTCCTATGAATAAATGCACTCGAGTAAAAGTTGAATTGCTTGCTCTTGGATATTAATGATTCAAATGTGCTATGGAACACTAAATTGAAAATAGGGTTTGGTGAAGCTTTACAAATGAGAAATGGGATATAAGCCCTAAAGCACAGAGAGAGAGAGAGAGAGAGAGAGAGAGAGCGAGAGAGATGGCGGAGGGGGGGAAAGGAGGAGGAGCGGCCGAGCTCGAGGAGAGGCTGGAAGGATTGAAGGTGAACGGCATTGAGGCGGAGTTGGAAGAGGGGGAAATAGCATCCTCACCTGCTGCTGCTGCTGCCGGAAGACCTGACAAGTTTGGCGATGTCGTTGCAAAGCATCCGCTGGAGCATTCCTGGGCCTTTTGGTTTGACAACCCAAGTGGAAAATCCACGCAGACTACATGGGGCAGCTCCCTCCGTCATGTCTACACTTTTTCGACTGTTGAGGATTTCTGGTGGTGCGTATTTCTTATGCGCTTGGTCTCACGTTGTTTGTTAAAGTAGGCACTTTGTGTCCTTGCGGTATTAATTACTTTTTTTTGCAACAAGTGAATTATTCTTCACGGTTTTGAGTGAAGCAGAAACAATTGGATTCATATGAACTGGGTCAAGCTGATCCCAGGGTAATGAAAGGGTTTTGAGTATTACTAAATGAAAGGAATGCGAATGCTAATGAGTACAGGTTACACATAAACCATGGTGGGTTTTACGTAATTTGTAATGCCGAGTGCTTGTTTTTCCTTTGCAATGGAGCCGCCTTAAATAGCAATATGGAAATGCGCACGTGAGAGATTAAAGCCTCCAACCGAAACTCTCATGTGGCTGCCAATGAAAGTTTGACACCTAGCAGAAACTTTAAAAAAAAATACACAGGCTTTTGTCGTGGTTGGTCAGGCTCTCAATCTCGAGCAACGGCCCTAGCACAGTGGAAGGCCCTCGGTCCAAGGGCCTTTCTACCCATGAAATGGTAATATAGCCATTAGTTCTCGACAATCCAGGGCCCTATAATCGGTGCAAATCAAACTTGAGTTTGTTCAGAGATCGGTCTCTGGGTATCTTATGGTTTTTTATAGATCGTGTGCTTCGACAGTGGGAGCCTACACAAATCCTTACGAAATTTGATTGACAAAGACAAAGGGAAGCAAGTTGTTCGTTTTAGTATATCATGAATCGGACCATTCTGTAGAAATGAGGGACCTGGGTATGGAGTTTTTAGGTTTTTCGTTGCAAAAAACAGAATTGGATGTTTAAGGAGATCACAAGTACTAGTACCCCATACAACACTACATAGGCCAGTACGCTTCAATAATTATACATTATATGAATTCACCTAAAACATGTATCTACATGAAAATTGTTGCATACGAGGAATGTCTAAATAATCACTGGTTTCTTTGACCAACTGAAATGCAAGAGAAAAGTAGACGACCTTATCATTGCCAGCTGAAGAGTAGATTCTGCTTGCAATATGCAACTGGTAGGCGTGTAAATTTTTTGGGCTCAAGTAACATTCAAGCCTAGAGCATGAGGCAACAATACAGTGGAGGCTACAAGTTTTGAGTCCTTGGGATCTGTAGATTACAGTTCTCATTTGTCTACTGAGACCCATCAAGTCCTGCAACATTTTCAATGCTAATGGGTCCCCTAAAGTTTTATCTCAAAATAGGCTTTTTATGAGTGAGCTGCCTCTAGAGGTCCCAATAAGTTTGGGTCTCAAAGATTAGTAAGAGAGCTGTATGACTCCATTTGAATGTAGGAAATTATTGAGGATCTTAGCATTGTTGGATTAGCTTAGAATTGTTCAGATTAACTTAGCTACCTTCATGTGCTAGAGTTATATCATTCTATTTAATTTCTATCATACATTGGAGAATTTTATTTGTGCGATAAAGCTGTATATCCGTATTCCCCCCTCCCTCTCCTTTCTCTACCTATGTTATGTAAATATTCTAGTGATAACTTGGCATTAATATATTTGCAGAGCAAAGGAAAAGTGAGTGCAACTTGCTTCAGTCGTCAGATGTTCAAGTGTGTTCCAGACTCATTTGGATCAATTTTGCTGCTTATTTGAGAAAATTCTTTTTCACCTTTTGTCTCTAGTTTGCAGTAGATGAGTCTTTTTAAATTGTGATAGCATTTCTAGATGAAAAAACATGGGTGCAACGATGGAAGTCCAGATATATATGAGTTATCCCATCTTTACAGATTTTACCTCTTCCTTAATCGTAGACAGTGATGAGGACAGTTTGCTAAAAAATAGAAGCTGTTATCTCTTTTCATTGCATTGCTAAGTTGAGAACATAAGGAGGTTCCATGGTTGACATGGAGCAATGAAGCATTGTGGTACCAAGATGCATCATTAACTTTTTGACATTAACCATGCGCTGTATTATGACCAAATAAGATTTTTGCTGTATGTTCCTGATGGTGATAATATAATGTTTGTTATCTAGTTGAACATAAGGTTGGCAGTACAAGTTTCTTCATTTGGATTTTCAATTATGTGGTCTTAATCCTGGATTTTACCAGCCTTAACAGAGCTTCGTCAATTAGCTCTAAAAACTTGTCTCATGACATGTTTGGCAATGTAGGGCTATTTCCTTTGGTACTGGAATCTGTAATTGCTTCTTGTATGAGCAAATTTCATCTTTTCTATCACTTCGACTAGGGGGATGGTTTGTCCTTCATCATTTAATGGCAAAGACTAGCACAAATATAGTAGCTTTTATTGTAGTTAGGTTTGATTCCTTTCTGTAATCGTGCAGTTTATTTAATAATGTTCGTCAACCAAGCCAGCTTATCCTAGGAGCTGATTTTTATTGCTTCAAGGCTGGAATAGAACCAAAATGGGAAGCTCCTAAATGTGCCAGTGGAGGGAAGTGGACGATGAGCACTCTAAGGGGCAGCAAGGCTACATTTGATACTTTTTGGCTCCATACGGTAATATCTTTCATCAGATACTTCTTGGAGATCATATAGCAAGTCCCAAATGTGACTTTTATTCGCTCTTTTGCCAACAGTTTGCATGAATTGGTTTTGTTGGATTTGCGTTTGGAGGACAAGCTGGTCTTATGTATATTGCCTTTCCATTCTAGGATTTAAGTTTTAAAAGAATGAAAGATGTGAATTCCAAAGTCTTAGAACTTCAGCACGTTTTGGGGCAGACCTGACCGACGTTGCATGAACTAGAAAAAGGATAAAATAAAACATCAAAGCTAACATAATAGTCTCTAGGTCCTAGGTAGATGGTGAGAAATTTTTATATGTTGAGACGATGTGCATTCTGGTTTGCAGCTACTGGCGATGATTGGTGAGCAATTTGATGAGGGCGATGAGATATGCGGTGCTGTGGTGAATGTGCGGGCACGCCAAGATAAAATTTCTTTGTGGACAAAAACAGCTTCAAATGAAGCTGCTCAGGTATAGAATTACTTATGTCATTTGGAGGATATTGGATATCTTGGTTGTGTAGCAAACAATGAGGCTGGTGAATAGTCAAGTTGTATGCTTGGATTCAACGCATTTGCCACTCCTGGCTGCTGAAAATCTCTGCTCCTCAAGCCTCCATGGTAGAATCAGTCAACTGCAGGCCTTCTGATCTTGATTCCAGAAACCCACCTTTTTTTGGAAGGGTTGAGATGCTAGAGATATGCTGACTGCTACAGAACTGTACCCAAGGCTCCAATGATTCCCAGGCCACCCCCTTTTGTATCTTGAACACCTTGTTTTCCTTGTGCTTATTCTTTTCTATTACAACGCTCCACAAGTTTCATCATGACACCAAAGTGTTATGTGGTCGACACGATTGTCAGCATAGAGATAAAGCTAGCGTGCCTCCTGTCTTTGTACCAGTAGAGATGCTTTGTGAACCTATCAAGTAGTTTAACTTCATATTTTGTTGTGTAAGGTTACTTTTAAAAAGAAATCATGAAAAAGTTCAGATTATTTCAGATGCCAATGGTGTTGTCTTTGTTATTTTAGCTTTTGATATGTTCAAGATTAATCATATTGTTGAGAAAAGTAAAAAAACCCCTTCATCTCTACTGTTTTGTATATAGTCTGTTGCTTGGTAACTTGCGTGCAATTTAAGTTTTATGGTCAGGCTTTAATCTAATGACTCTTTTTCAGCACAGGGTCTACTCAAGAGAATGTGCATTCACCCAAAATTCAGATAGCAGCTTATACTTTTTGATTGACCAGTCCATAAGTAATGCTTTCAAGATTTTATGTCTCTTTGAGATTGATATGAAATGTTCGATCTGCTTGGTTGTGTGCATTTTGTTAAACTTTACTTAATAACATTACTACTCTCTTAAATTGAATTTGAAAATTTGGATATGCTCTAATTTCAGACAACAGACAGTTAGTATTGTGTAGTTGATAAGGCATGCCATACCCATGCAAGTGGAACTTATGGTTGAAGGATCAGTTTAAGATGATTTTCAACTTTGATATTACCACTATTAAGACGCAGAAACATTGACCTTTCTGGGTACTTCAGACAATGGAAGAGTCAATCAGCATTAGTCTGGTTGAAAATTTATAGTCTCAAATTTTTGTTTGTATGATATCACGTTGTTTGGTACTATGAAAAAGGAATAGGATGAAAGTGAGATCTATTTCTAACTTTCTGTTTGTTGAAGATCCACTTTGCAACCTCAATATTGTCATACTATTAGATTGAAGATGCTAGTAATTTTGAAAAGCTGTTTTGCAGATCAGCATTGGGAAGCAATGGAAAGAAATCCTTGACCAGAACGAGAAAATAAACTACATGTTTCA
Organism: Diphasiastrum complanatum; assembly: GCA_029204225.1. Lineage (NCBI taxonomy): Eukaryota > Viridiplantae > Streptophyta > Lycopodiopsida > Lycopodiales > Lycopodiaceae > Diphasiastrum > Diphasiastrum complanatum. The sequence continues at coordinate 52,265,772 of CM055093.1, forward strand.
TGTGAGTTATAAGATCCATGCTGGCTTTTATCTGGTGTATTGTCTTATCTCTTTCTGTTTCATATGAATGGAGGGTTCACTGTTTCCGTAGGTAATCTCTTGTTGCTGTGGTTGCACAATTGACAGGAGGATGCTATAAGACAAGATAAACATGCAAAAAACCGCTACACAGTCTGAGGATTAACACTTTTCTAAAATGCTTTGGGCGAAAGCGTAGCTGATTTTTGTTGTGAGGGGGTATTCTGGTTTGGCAAGTGTTTATATACGGTCAGCATAAATATACAGCTTGAGGACTGTTTTTGAGAGTCAACCTGCTTGACAATGGCCAGGACCTGGATACGTGGATCAACATGTTTTCTATATTGAGGGAGTTGAGGGCATTGTCAGCTGTAGTAGGCTTTGCAGGCCTTTCAAGCAGATAAGGGTTATCAAGTATCTTTCAGATGAAGACTGCAGGCATCTTAAGTATGGCTGCTCTAGTTAGAAAGGCTTTAGTTACAGGTTTTCTGCTTAAGAATCCCTTGAATCAAGATTTGGTGTATAAAATCATTCAAGGTTTTGTTGTTATTGCTGCGTATTTTGAAAAAGTGTGTATGTGTGTGCGTGTGTGTGTTGCATATTTTGAAAAAAGTGTGTGTGTGTGTGTGTGTGTGTGTGTGTGTGTGAGAGAGAGAGAGAGAGAGAGAGAGAGAGAGAGAGAGAGAGAGAGAGAGATCTCCTAAACACAGAGCAATGAGATGGTGACTTGAAGCCACATAATAATAAATAGTCAAGTGGTAAATGGTTAATGGTCTTCACAACAAAAGTGAATTTATGATTGTGTCATGTAGTTGCAGGCATTGATTGTTATGATGCATAGGCTAGGCCTAAATTTGCTAAGTCTACGAAAGAGCAGGTCCTTAAAGAAAAACATGTGGTACATGGGGGAGCAATCCTCGCTGTCTAGCTTACAGTCAAATACACGCCATTTTGTTCGTGTTCGTGAAGCAAACTTCATTCTTGATATGCTCTGAAAAATTAATCACTTCCTGAAATTCCAAAAGCTGTAGGTTGAGGTAGTCTTCTGGAGTGAATGTATCTGAAAGGGGTTGTTTGGTTGATCATTACTTCACTCAATGTATGCTTTGATATGCAATTCAATGGTCAACTCATGACTCTCATACTGGGATTTGAATATCAACAGGTCTTGAAATTGGATGAAATTTCATGATCATTGGTTGCAGTTATGCTTGGGTTGATGATCATGACAAATCATACAATTGCTTTGACGCTAGAGTTGGAATGGTTTCAACAATAGAGTTGGAAGACAGTCCATTTCTGTATTGCTTTTCCGATAAAATTTTAAACTACTTACTTTATTGCAATCAAGTATATAAAGAAGATAATTTTATGTTGGAGGACATAGAATTCTCATGGATCCATTTTCAAAATGACATCCTAGGAACATGTTCACATTTCTACTTGTAGCGTATGTGAGATGACTTGACTTTTTGTTAAGAAAGTAGCATAAATGATGTTGCTCACAATTGGAGCAGGTTTTAACCTATAAGATAAACTAGGCCTGGGAAATTTTAATTAGCTGCATTGGCATATCAAAATCTCCTCCACTTAAAACTGAATGGCCTTTCATTAACCTCGTAGATCTGGTTCTATTGATTAAACATTGGAACATGTTTTTGGTTTGAGTGAAAAGTAATGAGAGTCATCAATCAATCTGCCACTAAAAGAATGCTTGTTCGTTGGAATTGGTCTTGCTTGGAGACTTGAAATTGTTTGACAAGAAACTAATTTGTTTATGGAATTTAGATGGTTTGCATACTCATAAGTTCACACTTTTACATTCTAAAGGCGCAAGACCATATTTTCTTTTGTTATAATTCTATGTTAAGGACTTGATCGCGAGATGTAAGGGCTCAATGTAAGTGAAGCTCATAGAGTGACCACATCTTTTGCATAGTTGGTGAGTTTAAAAATAACAAAATTTGATACCTCAGATCTTTTCATGTTCACTCTACAAAACTAAAACCAAATTGAGCCTTATTTGGTACGGGTTTTTTTTATGAGCCCTTCTTATAATCTTTTAGAATGTTCAGCTGCACATAATGGAATGCTACTACCTACTACTTTTTGTTGGCACAATTACACAAACAAAAAACTACTCTCTTGATAAGTTTTGATGAACATTTTGTAAAGCTATTCTTTGCAAGAAACATTGCCATTGAAATATCATGTGAATCTTACTTTTTACAATTTTGTCCTATACCAAAATTTCAATTCTCTGCTCAGGCAGATAGCCACGTGGCATGTTCTGGAGTGTAGGATTCCATGAAAATCAAAGGTTGTGATTTTATAGTTTCATTCTTAGCGACGCTAGCAAACAGCAACACAACGATCAGTACAGAGTAGAACGTTGCAAAGTTGAAGGCGCTAGGACATTGCAAAGTTGAAGGGCAGGAAGGTGCTGCAGTGCGGCGGCGACTGCATTTGGTTAGCAATCAACTCATGTGTATTCGACAAGGAATTAGTTTATTGCCACAACAACGATCAGTTTGCAGGCGCGTTTTGTCTAACGACCACTTTGTTGGCACATCTGTCTCTGTCTATCATCACTAATCAGTTTCCAGGCATTTTGCAAGCAGGTATATAGTTTTCAGGAATCTTCTTCAGTCTCTTTTATCGGTGACCAGTTTCGTAGCATACCTATGTCTCGAACAACTGTTGTTCAGAGAAAAGCAGTTGAGAGGCGCACGTTTGCAGGTGGGTTCTTTTGGGTTCTTGTGTTTCTGTTCTTTTTGTAAGCTCGTTTAATTTGAAAAGTAGTTATTATTGCATGCGGTGTCCTTGTCTGAAATGAATCTGGTAGAAATTGCATGGGTTGAAATTTGTTTCATGAGAGCAGTCTCCAGATGTCTTGCATGCAATTGTAAAATACAAAGAGAGATCAGTTTGGACATGCTTTGCATGCAATTGTAATTCACAAATATGTCTTTGGCAATCTGTCTCAGTAACAAGTTTGTACATTACAAAGCTATCAATTTGGTAGCATATATGTGTCTCTGTCATCAGTGATCAATTTAGTAGCATAGAAAAGCAACACATGTTATGTTCTCACAATAGCAGAAAATCAGGGCATGTCTTCATGTCACAATAACGAGCATTTTGCAGGTCATTTTGCATACTTTTTTTGGATACTTTTTGTTGCACGATAGGAAGCAGTCTAGAAATGGATTTGGATGTTTTTTTTTCAAAGTTGAGCATGTTTTCCTAACAGACTGGTGATCAGTTTGCAATAAAGGTGACAGGATTTTGCATGCAAAAGAGACGTGCAGCCAATAGGGCTATTGAGCAGAAGTTGAGAGGAAAAGGACAGAGATTTGGAGCAGAGATTTGGAATTAGCCAGACTGAGCTTCTGTATCTGCAAGGAATCAGTGGACGTTTCAGCTTTTTATTGTCTATTTTTTTCTATTCTGTCTTTCTTGCGACAACAGAAAGGAGTTTCCAGGTATTTATGTGAAGTTCATCTCGTTCTCTGTATGCATGTGTTGTGAAAAGTGTAATCATAGTTTCTAAATTGAAGAGTTGAAACAGAGCTATTTTGGCATGGCATGTTAATCTCAGAACTTAAAATTTGTTTTTTGGAAAATTATGTAGTCATATCAATTGTTAGTATATAGAGTTCGAGAGCCATATCTTGATTCTGTACACGAATAGGATCGCCCGTAGCTGACACATCGGAGATTTGCTTAAAGAAGCATAGCTGAACAAAACTATCATATGCAGTGTAGACGAAGAGTCTAGAATGATCAGACAATCTACGCTTCTGTATTTGCATACGAGCAGAATCGTTGTCTATGAATTAATATTGATATAAAGTAGTTTTTGTTTTAGTTTTCAGAGATGAAGATAGATGTATAGTCATTTCATATTTGTTGATTTCACACGTGTGGACTGTCCACAACATGTACTTGTGATCTCCTAAGGTGTGTAGATACACCAAGATCAAGATTAGATTGAGATTCTAGATCTATCTTTGATTTTATGGCAAAAACACACTACTACATGCAATCAATCACTTCCAACTCTCACTCACACGTGTGGGAAGTGTTCCAAAAGTAATCTAAGTAAAAACAAGCTTCTCTCCTCGGGTAGAGAGAGAAAATCATCAATAGCTCTCGGGTAGAGAGAGAAAGCTAGGAAACCAATAACACTCAAAATCCACTCAATCTCAAAATCAATTAGATCCAAATGAGATGTACAATGATAATAATAGATCCATGAGCTACCACAAAGCTCAATCATGATTGGACCACACTTTTGCCACCTCCTAATCCTATTGGACCATTGATCCATTCACCTCTAAATTCTATTGGACCATTTTCAAGCAAACCTCAAATTCTATTGGACCACTCATGGTTCCACCTCTAAATCCTATTGGACCTCTTAAACTTCATCAAACAAAAGCATTACACTTGTCTACACTCTAATTGGCTCGAGTTTGGCCTCCTACTCTATTTTGACTCAATAGTGGCATTACAATTGGAAATGGATAATTTGCCATCTATGCCAAATTTGACCCTACCAACATCCTACACCTAGATGCTTGATACAAAAAACATAAGACCCCTATATCTAACATTTTTAATTTAATTCACAATTCTCCACACGTGGGAACATCCTCCACACATGTGAGATTCACTTACAAACTTCTTTCATAAAAATACCAAGCTAGATTTTTGCCAATTTCTCACACTCCTCCTCAAAAAATAGCTTGGAAAGGTACTAGATCAATCGAGAAGTTTGTAAATCTTTTTGAGTGGATCCTTTGGTATGCATAAGAAGTGAAGATCAGCCAAGGGATCCATCATAGCAGCACCCTCACCATATCCATGATAAGATCTCTTTGGTAGAGATCTCTTGCCAATGCCTTTGAAGAGTGCTCCACCAATATGCCACTATGATCATGGGCTTCCTCTATGCTTGATGATGATCTTTGCTTTGAAAGTTCCACTTGCATGATGGATGCACAACAAATAAAATGTTACTTCTCTCTCACTATAGGATCCAATAATGGTGTGCTACCATCTCCTATGCAAGATCTTGCAACAAACTGTGAGATGATTCTCACTAGCTATCTCAATCTCTCCAAAAGGTACTTATGAGTATCTCGTAATGCCATTCGGCCTTTGTAATGTGCCAACAACATTCCAGAGGGTAGTGCAATATGTTTTTAAGGATTTATTACAAAAGATCTTAGATATTTATCTCGACGATCTAGGTGTGCATTCCTCTACGAACAAACACTTAGACGCGTTTGAACAAGTGTTCATTCGTTGTCGATGGTATGGAATCTTGTTGAACCTTGAGAAGTGCCAGATATGGGTAACCCATGGAGTAGTAAAGGATCATATCATCTCTCGAGCTGGTATAGCCACTGACCCAGAAAAGGTCAGAATAATTCTCGAAATGCCCCTACCCAAGACAATGAAAGAGATCTATATCTTTCTGGGCCACACAAATTACTATCACATCTATATAATCCACTACGTCGATAAAACAAGGTTGATGTATAAAGTTGTGACAGATCCTAGGTGGACAGAAGATAAAATCAAGGCATTCGAAGAGTTGAAAGTAGCTTTGGCCTCAGCACCAATACTACGCGCCCCGGATTATACTAAGATATTCCACGTGCATACGGACGCAAGTATGCAATTAGATCCATCCTTACGCAACCCGACAAACATGGAAAGGATTTTCCGATATTTCGAGATTATTTGATAAGACGGCCATTTGTCTTCTATACAGACCATCATCATCAAGCCCTGTTGTACTTGTTGAACAAACCTTGCAAAACATGTAGGATAGCCAGATGGTTGTTGATTCTTCAAAAATTCGATTTCACGATCATAGTTCGAAAGGGATCTCAACACTTCATGCCTAATCATCTATCTAGGCTTCCGAATGCTGACCTAGCAAAGGAACCTATCAATGATGACTTACCCGACGCATGTCTATTTTAGGTAGATGTGATGCCTCAGTGGGCAGGAAATATCACTGAGTTCCTAATCACTGGAAAGGTAGACGATTCCCTTTCACTTGTTACGCAAAAGAAGTTTATAATGAAGACGAGACCTTATCAACTTATAGCTAGACAACTATATAAGATGGGAGTCGACGGAATTATAAGACATGTGTAACAAAGAGTGAAGTGCGGCAGATAGTTTCTATCACGCACGAGGGAATAGGAGGAGGAAGCCACAACGAAGGATATTTTGTTAGCTGGATTCTGGTGGCCGACGTTGTTCAAAGACACACATGCAATTGTTAAAACATGTGACGTGTGTCAAAGAGCAAAAAAGACCCAAAGCGGATTACACGACACTACCACATGTTATAGAGGGGAAAGCATTTTACAAATGGGAAATAGATTTTGTTGGACCGATAAGTCCAACAGCTCGTGGCACTCAATCGAGATACATTCTAGTAGCCATTGACTATGTGACGAAGGAATAGAAGCCCGAGCAACAAGGGAAGCCAATGCTAAAAAAGTTGCACATTTTCTTTACGAAAACATTATTACGAGATTTGGATGTTCTATTGAGCTTGTTAGTGACCGAGGATCACACTTCTTGAATGAAGTGATAGAAAATTGTTGACGCATTACTTCGTTATTCATCGAAAAAGTACTCCGTACTACCCAAGATGTAATGGTCAGGCATAATCTACTAACAAGTCTATTTGCAAAATCCTTACCAAGGTAGTGGAAACGAGCATATCAGATTGGGAAACCAAACTTTTCTCCGCTATTTGGGCGTATCATACAACACAGAAGAAGGCAACCGGATGGAAAATACCATTCCAATTGGTGTATGGGCAAGAGGTAGTGATGCCCGTGGAGTTTATTCTCCCATCTCTATGAGTCACACATGCATTTTGCACGGAACTGTGTGAGGACCCATCTCATCAACGTGATGTGCAAAACAAACTTTTCACTCTTCAAAAGTTGTGTGAAACATGGTTGATATCCTACCCTGCACAACTAGTTCACAAGAGAAGGCTAAAAGACTGGCATGACCGACACTTGAAGAAAAAGGATATTCACATAGGTAACAAAGTCATGCTATACGCCTCATCCAAAATCCATCCCTGCAAATTGAAGTTCAGGAGTGAAGGCTCGTACGTGGTGAAGAAAATCTTTACCAATGGGGTTGTTCAGTTGGAAACCTTAGAGGGAATACTCCTTGACACCGTCGTAAATGGTGGTCGTTTGAGTATTATGAAGACACATTTTTAATAAACCCTCTATAGATAGTTAATCTCTTGTTTTATTCTACTTTTACTATTATGTCTATTTTCTTGTTTTTGTTCAAGTATTCCAACTACAGCTTGAGCACCATAGTCTGCTCACACTTTTCACGTTGAGATCAACACATCATCAACTTCATTAACACTTGAAACGATTCAGAACGGAAAACAGAGAAAGATCCACACATCACACCAAAACCATTTTTTCTGAATTTTGTGCAAGCTTGCTCTATGCTCATAACGGCTTGGATTTTTAATCCTACCTTTTGAAAGTTGTTGCACCAGAGTGAAGAACCACTGGTTTAGATCCACAACACTTCAAACATTTGGACCATTCAGTTCACGCACATTTCTGACAGCCGGAAGGCGCCCGAGGATTTCTGGTCCGAGGATCGGCAGCAGAGACGAATTTTTCTATCTGACTAAATTTACATCCGAGCAGTTCCTTATATCCAAGGGGATTTTACGCCCGAAGGTAGTTGCATCCGAGTACCAGACATGAAGCTACAGCCGACTGTGGACATCCGAGTCCAGGAAATCCAACAAATTGTGAAAATGTCAGATTCTGAGGCAGTGAAGGGCAAGGAGGTAATAGAGATGCCCAAGGAGGTGAAGTTAATTACATGCAAAGATGCCTAGATGCTCAATTGGTTCAACCAGGCCGAGAAAGTATGGACTGTCCTGGAAGTGGGTGGGCTACCAAAGCCAACACTTGATGTTGCAGGCATATGAAACTTCTGAAATCTTTGGCACCATTACCTTGAAGACAGGGGACATAAAAGTTAACCTCGCTGGAAACCCCATGTTTGCATTTGGATTCCCAAAGGAGAAACAGGGGAAGCCTAAGAAACTCACCAACTTGTTGGAGCAACCTTATGCCAAGTACCTAGGCACAAGCAGGGATAAATGGAAAAACAAAGATGGCATAGTATTAGAGGCCATTAAGTGTGACGAGTTGGCATCTGCATGTGCCTACCTCATTAAATAGACCCAAAGGCTGAGGACAGAATGAGGATTCCACTTCAAATCTTTACTATGTTGGCTGTGTCATATGTATATGGGAAGAACAAATATGACTGGCCAAGAACCGTATCTCATGTACTCACGGAGACCATGAGGAATAAAAACCAGTTTCCACTCTGGGATACCTTATGCTTGATGTATCTCAAAGTCAAACTAAGGTAGATCCGAAACAAGTATTCATGCAGGTGGAGGCACCTCAGGAGGAAGGAGCAGAGCAAGTAAAGGAGCAGAAGCTGAGGGAGTTAACTGAAAAACTCAAGAAAATCCCACAAGCTAACCCTATAGCAGCATCAATCATTACAAAGGAGGCTACTCCGAAACAGGGGAGTCGGCCTTCGGCCCTCCCCGGGCATGCCGGCGTTCGGCCATTTCCTTGAGCAGGAAGTAGAGGGGTCCAAAAGGCCCTTCATCTACAATCTGGGCCAGTCATCCAAAGCATCTCACAAGGCCACCAAAGCACCCCTCTCTGCGGAAGAAGAGGAATCTGCAAAACTTATCAAAGAAGTAGAGAGGGTGGTAGAATAATTGTTAGCAACAGAACGAGGCAGAGCAACAACCAAACCAAGCAGCGTTAGCATCAACGACACTGGCGTCAGAGGCAGCGGGAGATCAAGGGGGGGGGGGGGGGGCGGGGGCAAGAAGGATGTGCAACCACCGCAGCAGCCACTTGCAGTAGCAGCAGCAGCAGCAGTATCAACTCCCCAAGATCAAATCCAAACCTTGGAAGAAGATTCCCAAGATATGGACAAACTCTCAGAGGAAGAACCAGGCTCTAATCAGACTTCTCCTCGACCGAAGGATCTCACCATAAATGGCTCACACTACTTTGGTGCAGATGCTCTTGTCGATGAGAGCCTGATCAATGACGGTGAGAACCCCCTGGAAGTTGGCACCCAACCACCACCTACTATCACAACCCCACCCATCATCACCACCAGCGCACCCATCACAAACACATCCACACCCATTAACCCATTCCTTCCACCTATTTGATACCCACCTACCCACAGACTTCCCAGTGAATTTTCCAATCTCCCAGACCATACCCAGTTACCCGATGTGGCACGTCTAGCCTTGTGGCACACAACGAGACAACTTATCAGATCAACTGGCTAGCATGGAGTCAGAGGGATTTACTACGGACAAAGACAGAGCAAGACGTGCAAATCAGGAGGCAAGAGCTGAGGATAAAGGAGCTAGAGAGGCAGATAGAAAAAGGAAAAAAAAAATGCTAAACCTCCAACAGAGCACCAACGCCAAGCTGCACAACCTAAAGGGCATCAACGAAAACATGAATGACAGACAACGTCCTCATGAAAGAAAATAAAGAGCTTTCGGAGGCCATGATGCATCAAGCATCACCAATAAGGCCAGAAGATATCAGAGTACCAGTATTGCCAATGTGTTGTGCACATCAACGTAAACAAGTACCTAGAGGTGATCCAAGAACTCGAGGCATCTAAGAAGAACTTTTAAAAGCATTCATTCTTCAAGGAAAAATTAGCTCTTAGAGTTGTAAATAGATGTATCATAGTTTCATCAAGCTAGATTTGAGGAGTGTGAAAATTGACAAATTCGCATGATTTGCACAGTTTTTAGTACATATTGCAATCCACACATGTGAATTTAGGTCTAAGGTAGTTAGATATCAATCATAGAGATTAGTTAGGTTCTTAGGTCATGATTCCTAAGTTATAGGAGATCAAATTGGCATGACTCTAGGGTTAGGTGACATTGACATATTAGGGCAAGAAATGTCACATGTTGGATTTTCACCTAACTTCAAAGGAAAGAGTCCTATTGTACATACAATCTATCATTCCATAGTGAGGAAATAGAATTTTGAAATTGGCAATCTCGAGTTCCTTCTACAATTGTCTTGTGTTTTTGTGAATGCTTTGCAAACTAAACTTGATTACTATCATTCTCTGATAACTAGCCGTACTGGAAGCCGTACCACACACGTGTGGAGTCAGATTTCCATGTTTGATCATTGTATTAGATTGTTCTTGATTGTGTGATCTATAATTGCTTTTCGAGATCACAAAAGTGGTGACTAGTTTTGCAATAGATTGGTGCATCAATCAATCAATTACTCTTGGAGTCTTTTGTAGGCTCATTTATGGTCCTTAATATTGTACTTTAACAAACCAGAATAACAACTTAGAATAATTAAAAGGACCAAGAATATTGATCAACAACATCATAATACGAACCCCAAAGAATAAACCATGCATATGGGTCAATAGCATCTCGTACATGTGCAACAATTTAGAACAGAGACCATCATGCAACATGGAACCATCAATAGGCACTGGAAGACATCTGGAGACTACTCAAATGTAAGTTGTAACAAAGACCCCAAAAGACTTGAAGAAGATGAAATAGTAGAACTTATGAAAAAAAAAAACATATGTGAAACTGCATGAGATTTAAGCAAATTAACAAAAACATTTACAACCAAATGACCGATAAGAATTGTCGAAAATATAGCGACAACTGAAGCAACTAGCATAAAAGTAGCAACACCAAATTGGATAAGAAGATCAACATACAGTCACTACCATTGAAAAAAAATCATTGCCAAACTATAGAAAGTGGCCATGCAAGTTGTAGCAACCAAACGTGCCTCATATCAGTAGGTAGTATTAATTGGAGACAAATGTATAATTGGTAGATCACCAACATGTATACCCACCATCAGAGCAAGAGGACCAACCCATACTATTTGAACTGAAAATTGATCTCAATCCAATGAATCAACATGGCAATGAAGATGCTCATCAACTTCATTTGTGCACATATTCTCTATCACAACTAGAACATCTAGTGTGTCAACCAAAACTTCTGCTACAACCAAAACTTTCACAACATCAAGAGCAAGTACAAGAATCTTGTCTCCAATATTGTATCCCATGACATCTATTTGCACCTACATCCACATAAAACTAAGTTGTCCCATCTTGAAGTTCATGTGGCTCATGACCTATAGTTTGATCAAGGACGACATCTAGAACATCTTGAGAATCATCTAGTAATAGAACCATAAAAATATTAAAATAGTTTTCAAAGCCATAATAATCAGAAAGAAACTAAACTCATAGATATGTCTACTACTAACAATTAGCATGGGCTATAAATTTGGATGTGACCAACACAATCATATTGTCAACAAAATGTGAATAGATCTCAAAATAAAAATCTATTGCATTTAATCAATTTGACAATTCAAAGTCTCCATAATGTCCAACCTAAAAAATGTCTAAATACACAAAAACACTCTAAGTATATTAATTATTTATTTATTTTACAAACAAACAAGTGATTCTTTTGTTTGCTCAAACTTAACTTTAAAAAAAATTCACTTTCAAAAGTTCAATATGGAGGAAGGATAGCTAAACATATGCAAAAAGAACATGAAAAGTAAAAAAGGAAAAGTGGAAAAGGAAAAAAAAAAAAAACACAAACTTTGCAAGATCTTTTGATGTAAAGCTTCATTTGACATCAATCTTGTCTCCAAAGGTCTTGTCTCAACTAGCGCCCTCATACTTAAAATTATTTTCAGCTTTTTTTTGTGAAAAAAAGATGAGAAAATTGAGTACTTTCTGAAAACTAAAAATTAAGATTTCTAGTAAACAAATTGCAAGAAAATCACATCATCGTGGGCGTCAACTTGCTACAACACCAATGCAACTAATAGAACTCAATTCTGGTCAGAAACAAAAAAGTTATGACAAAAAATGTGAATAATGTGCGAGAGAGAGAGAGAGAGAGAAAGAGAGAGAGAGAGAGAGAGAGAGAGAGAGAGAGAGAGAGAGAGAGAGAGAGAAAGAAGAAGAAGAAAAAAAAAACATAAATAGTGTCTAGAAAAAAGACGACTAGAGCAAAAAAAAAATTTGCTTAGGAAAGTGTTTTGATACCATGTTATGAACCCACTCACATATATTGGAATTAATGAAGAACAATGGCTAGAGCCCTACAAGCAATAGCCAAGCATAGATGAGAGATGAGAGATCACAAAGACCCCAAGCAAATACATATTAGAAAAGAAGCAATACAATAACTTACCTAATAAATAAATGATAGCCATATATATACTGTCCAGAGACCCTTAGTGGAACCTTTTAAAAATCAGGACAATTACAGTACTTGTCCCATTAGAACATGCCTTTAATGGTAATTGGCCTAGTTCCTAAAATTATGCTAATTAGGACAACTCGTAATTAGAGTTAGGGTAGAAGGACGAGTCCATAACACTAACAGTCCATGAAACAGACAATACTTGCACTAGCAAGAAGATTCATGATTTGGTCAGGCTTAAGAATCTGTTTATGCAATAGTATGCACTATGGAATGTGAGCCTGCCAATCCATTTGTAAGCATGTTAGAAAGTCAAAAATCCTACCAATATAAAGATTCTTTGAGCAGAAAGCGATACAAAATTTCATCTTCTATTGACTAGCAGGATTGGTTGTTGCTAACCTATAGATAATGCCTCGGTTTTGTTCAAGTATGGAAGGTCATGCTAAAACACGCGAGTCTGAAGAAAGTGGCAGAAACTGGTTACCTCATTATTTCATTTCACTGGACGTTCTTATGGTGGGGCCAAAAGAAACTAATGACTATGTTCTCTTAATGCAGTTTAAGAGATTGAAGAATAGTACTGAATTCCAGCTACAATCTGAATTTGATCTGATGAACAATCTGAGAGAATTCCAGACATTTACTCCCAACCACAAGGATAATCAGTTCAACAAGTGTTGAACAAGCACTTGTGGTCTGCGCCTATTATCATAGCATCCACAAAATGTGGCTTGTCAATTGACAGTCCCTTACCTCGAAGTCTAAAATTTGTTTTCACTCAGGCGCACATGAGCATGCAAGATAGAGAAAACTTTATCATAGCACTCCTCTGATATATGAGAAGCCAAGCCCAGTTAGTCATCTGCTTTTGTGCAAAAGAAGTATATGCTTTTCCAGCAACAAACTGCATTCCCTCATTTGTCCCTTTTGACAAATAGTAATCAGCAGCTCGAATATAAAAAGAAGTCCTCCCATGTCACCTTTCAAAGACGCCAAAACATATCTGAAAGCTTCGTTAACCTGTCTACATAAATCCAGTTTAGATTAGTTCCTCTAGAACCAAGTAAGTTCATTTGGCACCCCAACGGAACAGCATCGGTGAATCTCAGCCTATTTTGCAGGTCTGGCATCTACAAAATATTTCCTTATAAAAAACAATGAGCACTTGATCTGAAAGTCCCACTTCCTCCAATACATTAAAAAAAGAGCAAATGTACAGTTGCTTAAAGAATATTCTTATTGACATTATAGTAACCTGAAATGATTAGCCAATCTTTGATAAGCAATGGAACTGAAAATACAGTAACTAGCAAATTAATTTCTTTCCACTGAACTTCCATGTCATGTTCTTAGCAGTTATACCATATTCCATGTCATTGGCCCATCTTCCATGGCAATTGCCACTGATGCTAACCCATTACATAGCAAATGGTAACATTGACAGGGGAAAGTGAAAAATAGCTTTAGGAAACACCTGGCTCCACCTATAATTTTGGCATTGCTACATCTGAAGTCCATGGATCATTGGAAATTTCTTTGACAAGATGGAGTGCAACATTAAAAGAGTTGGAAGCACAATCACGTGTGACATCAGGTACAAAGACGTAAAAAGTGCCGCAAAGCCTCCTGTAATCACCTGAACACATGACTGACGTCAAAAATATGCATGCAAGGACCATAGATGCTATCACATCAATGAAATTTAGGGAGAATAAAGGGCTCAATAATATGAAGCTAGCTTCTAGAAGAAGGAATACATTGGACCAGCTGTGGCATATGGTTTCTTCATTCCCAGACATTCAACCTAACATGACCAGGCCTGACCATGCTTGCTTTCATTTGTAGCAAACAGGAATGAGCTCCGTGGAAGCTCTCATAGGGCCATTGGCGCCTAGGCCATTATCCAAAATAATCCTGAGGACTACTTGCAGCATGATACTGGTGTTTTATAAGAAAACTTTATTGTGGTCCAAATCGCACGGACCCCCAAAGGAAGGGGGAAAGAACGGCACCAACTTCAGGTGGCCCCTTCAGTAGAATACAGACTGTCACACAAACAGCTGCTATTGCAACCATTGATAACAGGAAGGGCTTGAATATTCGACCTTTCACTCCCCTCAAAGATCCTACATACTTTTTAGCTTGTCCAGTACAATGCTTCTGACTCAAAGGTAATGTACATAGATGAGGTTTTTCCAAGTTCAATGCACCCGTTGTATGCTCAATATTTCTGTAAGAGGACCTTGGATCTTCAGTAGTAGGCAAATTTTGGTTAACATCTCCACTCCTGGAATTTGATTCTGCTTGTCTTCTGAAGTTCTCTTGCTGCATCACAGACATAGAATCTGACAGGATGTTAACCATAACTTGTCCTGGTATTCTCCTTTGGACCAGTTTCTTCCAAACCATCTGGATATAACCGAAGTTTCCATGAGCTAGAGCACAACTAGAGGGAGTTTGTCCTGCTGCATCCTGAGCATAACTCCAAGCATGCAGACCAATCTGAAAAGAACATTAAAAAAAGACTTCAGCTACACATTCAACAATAAACAAGTCCAGAAATACTGACCTGAAATTTCCTGTTCGAATAAACAAAGGTGACATTAGTCTAACCTTAAGCATTACAACAGGCATGGCGACAACACTTAATAAGCAGCACAATAGCCAGCAATACAAAATAGAATCATGAAATCAAATACCTGGAAGGGATCACTTGTTAGTGCATCGATCATGCTTTCAGCATCCTTCATACTAGCAGCAACATGCAAGGGTGTCAACCTGGCAGGACCAGCCATGTCTGCTGTGAAGACCAACTTTCTGCTCTTTTGTTCATAAAGAACAGTTTCCCCATCACTAGAGCTGCCTAGACTGCTGCAATATATAGGCATTTCTGGTTGCATGTGAGGTTCATAAGCCAACAGAAGGTCTACCATAGGACGACAAATCCTTCTGACAGCAATGTGAAGAAGATTTACTTCTTCAATAATCAATAAAGCATCCTTGAATGTTAGGTAAGGAGGCTCAACATTGACACTGAAAAGAATATCCAGTACTCTATGTATTATAGCACACCAGTCGTGTTCCACTGCATATGTTAGTAATCGCTTCATTGCAGCAGCTTGCAACTGAAAATGAACATGCTTTTCTCCAAGTGATTCATTCATTGTCCAAAAGGTTTTTTGAAAAATCCAACCCAGATCATGCAAAAAATGTGTTGCTTCTGTCTCTATTGCAGATCTAGCTGCAGCAACAAACTTAGAAACTTCTTCAAGAGAGACTCCATTTTCCATAGCCATGGAAGCTGCTCGTGATGAAGCACTCTCAATATCGTCTTCAAGCGTACGAAGTTCATTGCAAACTTCATAATCAGCCACAATAAGAGAAACAAATCCTCCTCCCACTCCCTCATCTTCAACCTAACAATGACAGGCAACACCAACATACAGCAAATGCACTTAGCCAGGTGCTTACAGAACCTGCAAGTCTGCTGTAGAAATACATTCTCATTCAAAAACTTTACTAATGTTAAAACTATAAACTCAGTTATTCTAGACTGCCACATGTTACATTAAAGTCCCCTGGTACATCGAAGACAGATTTGCTATGTGCTATCCTTTGTTTTCCTTACGGTTCTTGCTATGAAGCATTTCTTCTTCAGTCAGAGCTCTGGCAGGCTCTTCATTCTACAACATACTAGGTTATGAATCTCCCTTCCACAAAGTCCACTCGTCATATTTCATCATATAACATCTCATGAATTGATAACTAGAGTGGAGCACCAAAAGTTCCATAAATGATTACACTATAACCTGTAAAATGTCACTTCAAGATCACCACCTATATCTGGCAAACAGGATGAATGTTATTTTATTCAATTGAGTAGATGCAGGTATATGAGATATTGTTGATGGCCAGCTGCTTTATGGCTTCATCCTTAGATTCAAGTATTGCCACACTATTTGGTCTTAGCCTAATCTAATTTCAGAGACATTTTTATACTCCTATTGTCTGAATCACACTTGAAATGTACCTTTCAGTCTTATGTACCTTCCAGTACCCTCTCTAGACCACTCCTGCTTTGTCAGTCTTGATGATAGACATTGTGAGCTTCTTCAAGAAGGACTCAAAGGCACGTTCCTTTTGGAAAGGGCTTGCAAAGCAGTCTGTTGTTAGTCGTTCTTGAGATCTTACTTGGAAATTGACAATCATTTGATTGTTTACAGATCAATTATAATGTTGTTGAGAGACTTTCAATGAATGTGTGTGAATTGGCATTTTGGGATGTCCACAATGCCTCTCACCTTGATGTTGAGAGCTTTTTGATCTCTAACCCTCTCTTTGGTGATGATAGCTCAGATAATGGACAACACTGGTGCACTACGTTTGGCGCCCTTCTTGAGTACTGCTGCCCATGAACGTGCTCTTGGTGATCTCTCCCTTGAGGGCATATTGCAATCTTCTCCACGCTGCCATAAACTGACTCAATACCAACAACATGGCATATATCTGGCCTAGTCGTGGTAAGGTAAATCAAGCTTCTTACTAGTTATCTATACAACGTAGCATCAAATGGCTGTGATTCATCAAGCTTGGAAAGCTTTTTACTTGGTTCTATAGGTGTGTTCACTGGCTTACAATCCTATAGCCTAAACCTGTGCAGCAACTCCTTGACATACTGGACCTGTGTTAGCCCTATTTCATGTCCTTTTTGCCACACTTCCACTCCAAGACAATAGTGCATTAGGTTGAGATCCGTCATCTCTAATTTGATTCATGAGATCATTCTTGATCATGCCTATCATCTCTTGATTATTTCCAGTGATAATCAAGTAGTCAACATAAAGAGCAACTAAGGCAATCATACCATCAAAGCATAAGATATAAAGATTAAGGTCGAAATGTGTTCTCACCACTCCCTTGGAACGAAAGTAGGCATCAATCCTGCTATACCATGCATGTGGCGCTTGTTGTAAAGTGCTTTCTTCAAGCGACACAGTTTATGCTCCTATCCTTTCTCAACAAACCCTTCAAGTTGATCCATGAACACTTCTTCCAACTCACCATTTAGAAGCAGATTTTACATCCATCTGATGTAAACGCCAACCAAAATGTGAAGCTAAAGCAACAAGCAAACGTAAAGTATTCCACTTACACACTGGTGCAAAGGTCTCTTTGTAGTCGATGCCTTTCTTTGCGCGTAGCCTTTGATCACCAATCTTGCTTTGTGCTTTGATATGCTTCCATCTGCATAATACCCATTTACAACCAATGGGTTTTTTACCAACTGGTGGCTCCACTAAGTCCCATGTGTTGCGCTTGGCAATTTAATCAATTGTTAGAATAATAAATGTAAATGATGTAGAAGCCATAGGTTACTATGACCCAAAAGGTCGAGATTTGTGTAACCATGGTCATTTATATTTTAGGCCCAAGTTAGTATGAAACTAACTTGTAGGGACTCGTGGGTCCACTAGGGGCCTATACATGTGAATTAAGTACCTAACTTGTTATTTGGGGTACTTAATTATTTTATGTAACTTATGGTAGCTAGACAACCATTAGTCAAGTTATTGGACAGCCAACAATCATGAAGGTAGATAGCCATCTTGGACTACTTATATGTAGCCATTCATTTGTATGAGACACACTTTTGTTAAGTCATCTACTGTTCATATTGGCTGTCCACAAGTTTCTACAAGAGGGTCATCTAACCATCTCTCTCTTCTCTTTTGAGAATACTTTGTGTTAATGAATAGTCTTGATTTTGGATTCCTACATCGATCTCTTCTCTCATGGCCTTAACCCAAATGTCATCATCCTTCGCTTCATCATAAGTCAAAGGCTCCTTGCCTTGAATGATGCTTGATAAAAGAGCATAATTTGCTTCATACCTATCAGGTTGCGTCTTCTATCTTGTTGATCTTCTTAGCTCTTCTTTGATGGGTGATTCAGAAAAGTCATCCATGTCTCTTTGTGTTTGTCACCTGCAACTTCAATCCTCTTGGATCCAAATGGTTTATCTCTCCTCCATCCTATCTCACGAGGTTGTGAGGTAGTATCACAAGGTGCATCACAATGTCCATCATCAGAAATATCCACATATGGTCCATCATCAAGAGGAATTCTTACTATACCATCCTTGTTGTCTGATATGTCAAACTTCTCAGCATCCTCATCCTTGTACATCTTAGATTCATTAAAGCTAACATCAAGGTTAACACGCATTTTCCTCTCCAAAGGATCAAATCATGTATAGCCCTTTACACGATCATCATAACTTAAGAAGATACACTTCAAAGCTTTTACATCAAGCTTACCCCTATCTTCCTTAGGAATGTGTACAAAGGCCTTACATCCAACGATCCGAAAATGGCTCACTATTGGCTTCTTCTTCGTAAATGCCTCTTCAGGTGTTATTTTGGCACTGCAATAGATTATAGTAGGACTCCTATTCTGGAGATATACTACGGTGTTGCATGCTTCTAACCAAAAGCCCTTTGGTAGTTTCATCGTAGCAAGCATAGATCTGGCACTTTCCATGATTGTATGATTCTTGTGCTCAGCTCCGAAATTGCAATTTGACAGTGCCTGCACTATCAATACTACGAGTATTGCTATCTCCCAATGAAATATACCTTTGAGTCATAGCTTGAATGTACTCATGAAACCAATTTCATTGGCTTGTCATGTGCTAAGTGGCACTTGAATCCAAATACCAAGAATTGAAATCTTGTCGCCATGTTTTATGAGACATATCGTCTATAAAGGTGATCAAGTAGTACGCTCCCCCTATAGACATCTCGTTGGTCCGCATAGGTCAGTGTGGATTAAATCCAAGATGTTCTTTGCCCTTGCAAATCCACCACGCTTGAATTTCTCACTCACAATGTTGCTTCCCATACACATTCACAGATCATCTTCAAATGATCTTCCATCATGAGCAACCCCTTTACCATCTCCAATTTTCTCATAAGCCTAAGGCTATCTAGGTTCAGGTGACCAAGCCCTTTATACCATAGATCCATTTGCGATGGAATGGACGAGATAAGTCCATGTTGCCCTTTGATTGTAGCATTCAAACTGCACAATTTCATCTTGGGCTCCCTTGTTCCATCCGCAATGACTCTGAACTTTTGCTATTCCGCTCACAAACATCTGATAGGGCTCTACAATGCCGCACAATGCATTGTGCACTAGCTCCACATCGCGTATGCACACGCCAATAGAATGCAGTTCATCCCTTATTGTCTTGATTCTCGTCACATAAGTCTGAATGAGCTCCCCTTGCTCCATTCGGGCACTATTCAACTTTGATTGAGAAACATAATCCTTGATGGATTCGAAGCCTCGAACTGCTCTTTTAGTACATCTCATGCCTGTCTTGGCGTAACTGCATCAATAATGTGGGTAATGATGTGGTAAGTCACTGACAAATTGATGAAGGTCAATGCTCTCCTCACCTTCTTGTCGAACACGTTGATGTTGCTTCATGTATTGTTTATCTAGTAGGATAGTCAATCTATTGAAGGGACTAATACTTCACGCAAGTGTATTGTTTTGCTTTTAAAACACTATGTCATCGAATGTACTAATGATCAAGTGTAGTTAGGTTTTGGGACACCGAGGGACCATAGTTGGCCCTTTTGCAGTTAAAGTTTTTGCCAAAGAGCGTGAAGAGAAACGTCATTCGGGAAAAGGACATGCATCAAATCTTATTAGATAAAAGTGAGCCCTAGCTCATTGGAAGGAGCTTGAGAGCTTTTCCCATGGTGGTTTGAACACATCTAGTGTTTACTTTCGCAAAAAATTTATGATGTATAATAATCCTTGTTGATTTGTTAGATAGTGATATGTGTTGGCTTTTTCTTTGGGATTGCTCACTGCATTGATGTCACTAAACTCCGCCATGTATCAAGAAGAGGCGGGATCCACTTTGTCCATTAAGAGAACTTTTTTGGGAGTTTGTGGCAAGCAACAACGACAAAATCAACAATTCTGAAGAATCAAGATGAAGAGTTATGAATTGAATCACAAATTTTAGCATCAACGGATCAATAAAGCAATCTAACAATATCCCATGAAGAATGGTAAATAGCAAAACATATAATCATTGGCTAAAACCCACAAACAATAGCAAAGGCAAGAGTTTTTCCAATATCAAATTATAAGCTGAAGAACGAGTGTACATAGGGCCTATTTATAACCGATAAGAATCCTAAAATAGAAGCTTCTAGGCACTTAACCTCCGCTTATTATCCACAATAGTGTCATGGGAGGAAATAGTGTGCCCTCCTAGAGAGTCTTACATGCCGTTTTAGTAGGATCCACAACCCAGTACTTGGGCCCCACGGCCAATTCTAGATATTAATGCATGAAAAGCTTTTACTGTTGTGCATGAATAAAAGGGCTTGTGGCCAACAGATAAATATTTATGAATATAGGTCCTTTAATCCATGCAATCTATGGACCACCCAATAATTCAAGAAGGCCATAATAGTCTGGTAGTAATGGGAATAAATATTCCAAAAGAAAGATCTTGAAGACACCAGATATAGGCATTGTGCGATAATGCCTAATAGTTGAATAGAAAACCAGGGCGAAATGAATAGGCTACCCCTATATCTGAGTTGCAGCGGATCGCGATCCGCTGCAAAAACGATCTGGATTGTGCGATCCGGATCACCAGCGATCTGGGACCAGAAACGGTGTCCCAGATCGCAAAAAAATTTGCAAATTTTTTTCTCATTGGGCAGGGATCCACCACTGGTTGCAATCCAAATGAATAGCAGAAGATACAATTGAAAAGAATAGCCAATGAAATTTGAATGTATCTGCAAAAACGATTTGCTTCAGTATTTGATATTCATTTGCAAATCTGGATCAATATCAAAAACGTTTGCAAATGATTTGCAAAAACGATCCAGGTTAGCTTCCGTATCTGCAAAAACAATCTGCTTTAGTATCTGCAAAAACGATCCAGATTTGCTTTAGTAACTGCAAATCGTTTTTGTAGTCAATAAATTGCTGGATGCGATTGAAGTGAATATAGCAAATATTGGGGTTAACCATTTGAAACCAAGCAACAGAACTGCACATGATACCCCAATAATTGGCAACTTAATAAAAAAAAACATTTTTTTTTGTGACGGACCACGTTCTGGAACGCGTTCTGAATCGTGTTCTGGAATGGAACGTGCAACATTGCCCTATATATCTAACCATCATGAAGGTAAACCACAAAAAGTTGATTAAAGAGCCCAATAGGTGTGACAAAGATGATATTTGACTAGGATTGCCATCTGCAGTAGGAAACCATCACAATGAATCTCCTCCAATAAGAGTAGGCATCATAGTAAGATAACTGCACACATCGGGGTCTAGTAATAGAGGGTTAGGCCCCCATAGGTAACAATGCTTTTTGGTATTATTGACCCATGGGATCACAAAGGATCGAACCTAGCTGCGCAAGCCCAACTCAAGCATGATGCTCTAACTCACCACGTGTGGTAAGATCTATAGATAATAATGAGGTGGAGTGGTACCAATGTCCCAAGTTACTCGTAAAACCAAGTGTGTCATCCACTTGCAAAGGGAAAATTAG
Organism: Diphasiastrum complanatum; assembly: GCA_029204225.1. Classification (NCBI taxonomy): domain Eukaryota; kingdom Viridiplantae; phylum Streptophyta; class Lycopodiopsida; order Lycopodiales; family Lycopodiaceae; genus Diphasiastrum; species Diphasiastrum complanatum. Next base: position 52,287,782 of record CM055093.1, read on the forward strand.
CAAACACCTCCCAGGCTAGGCATCTTGACCAAAAATGCCTTCAAACTAGCAATAAGGAACTCATAACAGGGAAGCCACAAAAACCATCCCTAACAAGCGTGACAATCTCGACATGGATGGTTAACTCCGCATTGTGAACACGAGAGATCAAATGTTGATGGATCCCCTCGATGTGGACATTCGGTGCCACGGTGTTTTCCTCCGCATCCATAGCACCTTACTGAGTGCAATGCCATCGCCCCTAAGTTGATCAGCATACATTGGTAACAATTGCCCCTTAGAATCTTCCACAAAATAGACTGGTAGGCTATTGTGGTCTTCGTTAGAGTTCGGATACATGCAAGATGATATGACCAATACCTCCACCTTGCCACTGGTTGTTGAAGAAACTCGTGATTTAGATATATCAATTTGACATCCATCCTTCGGTTGAGCTCCTTGTCGGCTTGATTCTGCTTGTGACCTTTGAACCGTTGGATCTTGCCGTCGAACTTGCTGCTCTGCATTTTGTCCTTGTAAGAAGCGCGGATTCTTGATTGGACACCTTGTACTTGGATGATCTCCAAAGCAGAAGGTACATTCGGTTTTTTCCAGAAACTTGACTGTGCGAGCATAAGCTTGTTGACAGCCTGAACTTGTAGTGCAGGGTTCTAGTATTACCCTTTCAGACTTTCCTGATTTCCCATCCGATATTTTTGTGTTTGGATAGGAGTGATCTACTCTCTTCTTCAAGATAAAATTCTCCATAATGATAGCATCTTGACAGATTTGTGGTGTAGGATGCGAACTTCTTCATACTAGTAATCCAAAATAGAAGTTCTGCATTATGGTCTCTGGACTCAGTAGATCAACATCTTTCACCAGATCGAACATTCGCCTGGTGTATTGTTGAACTGTCTCATCAGGAGACATCTAAAATGCAGCTAATCTCACAAACTCGGTAGTCATGGCTGGAATGCAGTACCGATTGGTTCAAGGGTTGTACAATTGTGGTGTCCCACATTTTTCTTTTTTTTTATGCGGCGAGACGACTGTGTGGCGCTCCTCGGCAACGACGCCACTGTAGGATGTGTAGATCTATCGGTGAGCAGCCCTCCGCCTATCAAGAAGGGTTAGAACACTTGGATAGGAGCCTAACTATACTTAGTTGCTAATTTAGATGCACACTAACTCTACTCTAACACTAACTCACCTTAACACTACTTCCACTAACTCTAACCACATGCATTCATCTTAACCACATGCGAGGAAGAGAGAGAGAGAGAGAGAGAGAGAGAGAGAGAGAGAGAGAGAGAGGGTAGAGATGGAGGTTAGCTCAAATGCTCAATGTCATGCTTATGGAGAAACCTTAACTAGCGTAAAGCAAGAACAATGGAAACTAAAACAAGAAGCAAATCACAACAAGAGCATAAGCAAGATTGATTAGAAAATGAGGATGCTTGAGCTCACAAAATAGTAGAGTCTCATCCTCTCTATTAAGCATGGAAAATGGTTACAAATGGTGCCTTTTTATCTTTGGGGTGGCCCTTGCCCCTTGCTTCCTATTGGCTACTTGCAAGAAGGTGGGATTGAAATCCACACCCTTCATAAGAAGCACAAATAAATCTATGGTGTAGGAAGAAACACTCCCCACCTACCACCATTTGACTTTGACTAGTTTACAAAACTTAGAAACTTAAGTTAAGCTTAAACTTTGGCCTTTTACATTATTTTCAATACATGGCCCAGAGTCAAGTTTATTGCCAAAATTATTTATTTACAAATGCTCATTGGGCCATGGGCTTACGCACACAGGATGCCACGACCCTCGCAACTATTTCCGACTAAATTATTTATGTACACTGTAATACCCTCAACATACATCTCTCTCCTATTGAGCATTGGTCGATCCAAAGCTTAGGGGCTAGATCCGTTCGATCTAGGTTTGGTTGGGTAGGGTTGTCCACCATCCGATTCACTTTTGTTCTATGGGTTCAGCATCCTAGTCTTTGATCCTTGTTGGAGGTTTTGAAAGTGGTATCAAAGCCAAAGCTAGGACGAATGGCTGACAAAAAGCACACGAGAGAAATCCAAGAATTGAGGTGTGGATCTTGTGAGATGGGGTCCAAATTCTTGGAGAAAGGAGCAAAAGCGGGAGCAAAGACTTGGCAATTTGATTAACTTTGTTCTTTTTCCAATTCTATGGTTTTCGAGAGGATTTTTGTTGCAAGGTATGTGCACTACCAAGTTCTGCAACAACGTTGAAATTCAGGCTCTTGAGAAGTAAAATTTGGAAGTCGATTGAATCTGTTTTATAACCAAGGTTTTGCAAATTCTGTTGACATCGATTATGCCAATTGCTTTTGCACTCTTATTTTGAATGTAAGGCGGTCTATTTCAACTAAAAAGGCGGCATATCGGCTGCCTTTGTGCAGATTATGACCCTTACTTTTAAGGCTGAAAATTCTGCATATCAAAAAAACTGATTGATTGTCATTTCAAGAGTGGAATTACAGTTTTCTAATGCTCTTGATAGGTGGTCATGTCCTTTTGATTCTTGCTGGTTTTTTGCAAGCATCAGTATCTTGTTTTTGGGGCAAAAACGATTTTTGCTTTCATAATTGTAAGCATCTTTTATTGGTGTGTTGTAAAAATTTTTATATAGAGTTGCTATAAAACTTTCATAAAAGCTAAAAAGTAATTCAACAGCAGAGAAAATAAAAACGTCCCCAAGACTCCAAATCGAGAAAGAGCTCATGAACACAAAGGGAGAATGTAGTAGACGAAATCGTCCCAACCAATCCCAATCTAGCCCCCGAGCATTTCAAGAGATAGGCAAGTGCAGTGCTTCATAGTCTAACAACATAACAGCCACAAGACTCTCAATGATCCTCATTGGACACGAGTGAGGGTATATATAGAGCGTAGAGCCTACCCCACCTGCCCATGCACCAAATCCACATGAAAGCACTCTAACAGATCATGCCAATCTCCCATGCATGTAGGCACCCCTAGACCATATTAGCTAAGACCCATGCAATAGCACAGTGCATGTACATTCCATACGAGAATGCAACAGCCATGCTAATACCGCATGCAGGTGATCACCTAACCCCATGGTCCTACTCAACTACTATCCAAGTTAGGTCCGGTCCCCATGTCCAAGGCACTCCCCTAATGGTCCAGACCCCCATTAGGGCCATGACATACTTCCCCCCTTATTTTAGTTCTGACCTCAGAACTTAAAGTCAGGGAAACTCTTCTTTAGATTAACTTCTAGTTCCCACGAATCCTCATCATCAGAATGTCCTTTCCAGTGAACCAGATGCTCAATAACCTCCCAATTTCACACTTGTTTGGTTCTCGTATCAAGTATCTTTTCGGGCTCCAACGGAATTCATTCAGATAAGTCTTCGAATGAATCTAAACCTTTGCCATAACCAAGGCGATCCCCTCCATGTAAACTCATCTTTAGACGACTTATATGGAACACAGGATTTTATACGGGGTCCATTGTAACGAGCAAACAATTTGTAATGCTTCCCAGTACGCATTACCTTAGAATCTTTCAGAATTCTAAGATATACCCAATCTCCTACTTGAAACTCCCGAGGCAATTCTTTCAAATTAGCAAAATGTCTGACCCAATTATGGGCACTCTGTACATTTTCACGTGCTAACTGTAGCATCTCTTGCATTTCCCGCAAAAAATCAGCCACTTTCTGAACTTTGATCGTCTCAATTTCAACCGTTATCGGAGATCTAGGATGAAATCCATACATAAGCATAAACGGGCTATATCCAATAGCCGAATGCTTACTACTATTATAAGCAAACTCAATCAATGGACGGTACCTCTCCCAATGAGATTGCCATCAAGAGACGTATGTTCAAAGCATTTGTTCTTTTTACCACTCATGTTACCCTCTCTTGAAAGTCAAATATAAATTGGAATCTGAAATATGATTTACCAATCACAATTCACCGGATTCTTATTCTATACTTGATAGTAAGAGAACGCGAATGTTACTATTCTTAAAAGACATATGAGTTGTTCCTCAAAATTCCTTTCCGCTATGAAAGTTTCGGATTTATGCAGATCAACTCACCTTACGATGCCTATAAAGAACTGTAATCGCCCAATTCTTCCCACTCTAGACATGGCACAGAGTGTCATTCCAAAGTCAAGGTCCAATCTAGAATGCATCTAGACCCCAATAACTCTGATCTAGAATATCTTAAGATTTATCATTTATCGAACTTCGTATAAATTTATTTCACAAGACCTCTGGAAATACATGACCAACTTGTATTTGATAAGATTGTGTTTAGAAATTTTAGAATTTGGGCTTAGTTAACTTATTAATTCAAACAATTATGTGAATGATCGTCATTGCGGTCAACACTTCTATAGCCTTGTCTTAAACATATCACTTTTAACAAGTAGCACACCGTGTCTAGAAAAAGCTGATAATAATGTACCTCAATGAAACATCGACCAATTGCATTACAAGGTCCTCCACTGAAGCTAACATACATTTCTTTATAAGCAGTCCCAGCTTCATTCAAAGTTTTGCTGATTGTTGCATCATAACCCTGCCCCTGCTCTTCTTGTTTCAGCCAATCTGAGCTTTGAGAACTGTACTTGCCTTGGTATGCACAAAGTACTCTGAGAAGGCCAAATAAGTTCAGAGGAGTAATATTAAAGTCTTTAAACGAATCGTTGCAAATCTCTTCAGTCCATAAGCAAATAAGAGTGATCCCTTCTGACTGCTACTCCAATCTTTAGCATACCTTGTGTCAGCAGCAGTAAGATTACGACCCCTCAAGACAAGTTTGGATGGTCGACCAGCTACAACAGCCAGAGGACGCACAGCTAGTATTTCAGCTGTAGTTGGTCTGACTAGCCCCAAGGCTTGTACCTCGCCTGCAGTCACAGTTGGAAATTTGACGACAATGATCAGTAAATCAAAGTTCAAACAGATTCAGCTACATTTACTTTCACAAATTCAACAGATTTTTGCGCAGTTTAGGGTAATAACAATAAATATGAAACTCAATGAAACATAGTTCTCTGGCTTATAAAAAGCTTATTGCATTGCCATTATCAAAACTAATGCATAGACTTCACACAAGTCTCTACAATCAATTCCTCCACTAGAAACATTAAGGCCTTTGCACAAAAAGCTATCAAAAAGAAGATCAAAGAAAGTTAGTCATCAATAAATCGCCTTGCATGGCTTAGCTTAGGTAATAAGGTGGGAGAAGTAAAGGAGGAAACCAGATCTCACACATCAAATCCCAAGACTACCATTCCACGAGATTTAACCGACTTAGAACTCCGTCATGAGGGCTGGGAGCCCAACCTAGCGTGGTACCACACCTGACTAAACAGTCATAAACATGTAACTTCCATCCGAGCAAGCCATCCAACTCAGCCAATAGGTTAGAGCCAGGTCTAAGAGCTTGACACAATTTATGTTGATGGTCAAGGACCAAATGGTCCAACAGCATACCACTACCGTAAACAGAGATATCCCTCACTACCATGTCAGGATAAAATATATGAAGTGATCTTCCAACCTAAAATTTTACCAAACACCGAACCCAAAAAGTCAGCTTGAGAAAATCCTGCTTTATTAATAAGTTTAAGAAGGTACATTTCAAGTATGTGACCGACCCTAGTCTCTGGGCCATTGGCATGCCATGACTAGTGCCAAGACAACTTTCCAACAAGAAATACTATTCTTAGATATTGAGAAATTTAATTCGTTTCATTCAATTATCATATTTTCACTGTTTTCAAGCAGAAATACACATTCGAATTTTTTCTCGAATTTTGTCGGAATAATCACAATCGCATTCCCATATAATTTTGCTTTCGTTAAGCACATCCCCTTGTAGCAAGGGCATTACCTAGAATGGTGGGAATACTTCAAAGAATGTTTGAAGCTACTCTCCCCAAACAAGACTTTTGCTCTTGAAGCAAAAATGAATGATTTTAGATTCACGACGGACTATTTAACAAGCATAAAGAAAAATCCATGATCAACTTCTTGTAATTGAAATTCTTTTTGCTGATGTGGTTATGTTGATCGTCACATTAAATTGACTTCTTGAATTGTATCAAAACTTTGTGACTACATTGATAGTAGAGAAATAACACTCTCCTTTGATGAAGTTTCCAGAATTGTACTTCAAAAAAGAGCAAAGGAGAGATGATGTATAATTCTAGTGGCAAGTTTATAGATCAAGCATTGGCTATAAGATCATTTTCTCAAAGAGGAAGAGGTAGAAGAAGAAACTTTGCAAACAAGCCTGCCTCAAATTAACAACAAATTGTAGTATCCGATGGACAACAAGAGGAACTTGCTTCCATTGTGGGATACCCAGTCACTGTGAATCCAATTGTAGATTCAAGAATGGTTCGTAAATGCATGTTCCGTTTCCGGAACGCACTCCGGAAAATCCCATTGGGGTTTCTTGGAACATGCATTGAATTTTTTTTTCTCTTTTTGGTCTTTTTAAAAAAAATGAATTTTTGGTGTTTTTTTGGTTTTATCACATTGTTAAAAAAAGTTATATGGTTTAAATTTTTTTTCCTGTTATTTTTTAAAGTTTTAACTGCTTTTGGATCTAAAAAAAGGATATACAAAATATATTAGTGTTTTGGATAATCTTCCGCTATCCAGAACTCTGCTACAACTATGGAACGGCGTTCTGCCCCAATTATAGAATGGTCAAAATGTGAATCAAAGAAGAGGGCCATGTTATTACTGCGGTAAACTGTAAGCCAGGTCACATGGAAAATTGAATGCAGAATCAAGCAAAGTGCACAAAGCAATGAGAGGAAGGGTGTTGTAAAGCCAGCAATGATGCCACCGCTACTCTTGGTGTCAGTAGCATGCCAGTGCTGCTTTTGACTGTGGACTGGTGGCTGTGGACCAGTGCCAACCCCACTCCCAGCGCCACTAGCACTAGCATCGGCTAGGCACTAGGTTCCTCTGACCCACCAAGTTTGGTTGGCGAGCTCGAGAGAGCTCCGTTTAGCATGCCACCATCCAGGCATGGTTAGAGGAAGCTTGGGGGTTACTAACATCAAGAGAGACATATGACTTTTTCATAGAGAAAATTACAGAGAGAGGAAAGTGTGCATTACCCCATGCTTGAGACGCCAAGGCTACAGCACTTTTATGCGTATCACATTGTCTTGTACCAACATATTGACTATGCGCAAGGCTTTCCACGTCTCTTGTCACATTGTACTTGCTTCTCGTTGGGCTGTCCACCCTCTTATCCTTGAGTATTGCTTCTTAATTGATTGTCAAGTCCCATAAATCAATGATGATCATTATATTTTTCACTCTGAATTTCATTATGGCCATCAAGTTTGTCATTCTCCACATAGTGTCGCAAATTGTTCAATACCGAACTGATTCTCGTCGCGAACTGATTGTTTTCGAGTTCGTTTAGTTTTCTTTTGCGGAAGCTTTCAAGATCCTAAGCATGCGACCACAGATCACAGAACATGAAGCATTCTAGCAATCAAGACAACAAAAAACAGTAAGATGGAGAAGAGAGCAATTGTATTATCAATTTTTGAGTTTTGAGTGAGATGGTCAATGTCTCGCTCTCGTTGGCGGCCTGACACTCAGCTCTATGGCTGTGTTCTGCTCGTTGGCAGACTTTCATGCACAGCTCTTTTTCGTCTCTCTATCTTCTTCTATTCTGCTCTATTTCATGTTAATCCAAATTGTGTATATGTCTCCACTGTGTGGAGTTTACAATACAGCTTAACAGAGAATCACAAGACTAATCAATGCTAATCAACTAGTTAGTTATTCTATGTTATGGCTAACTCTTTCAGCTGAGCGTGGAGGACAATACGCCACGCTCGTCAAGCTGCCAGTTGGCAGCGCGAATTGTTTTCCTTCGTGTCGCTTCGTTTCATTTCGTGCTTTAGGGTTTTCGAGGTATGTTCACCCTTCGCTTCGCTTCGTGACAAAGTTGCAGGAGTTCACATTTTCTGACACTCCCTCTTGAACCTTGCAACTTGTATGTTTAATCCAATTGCCTTTCTTTGCTTTGCGAAGAGTGGTTTGTCGAGCAGCTTTGTGAGCAGATCTGCAATCATGTCTTCAGACTTTATGTACTGGACCTTGAGCTCTCCTTTCAAGATCAAATCTCGAATATGATGTACTTCAGAGGTATATGTTTTGTCTTTGAATGGAAGACAGGATCCTAGGACAGATATATGGCACTTTGAGAATCCATCATTAATGTGCACGGTTCTCCTTGTGGTATGCCAATTGTCTCCAACATCATCTACAGCCATACTACCTCGTTCGCCATCTTTGAAGCTGCGACATATTCAGCTTCACATGAGGATTGAGCTACCAAGGTTTGCTTTTTGCATATCCAGCTGATTGCTGCTCTGCACGCTATTGAACATCCTCCTGTCACAGACTTGCTGTCGTCTTTGCAGCTTGCCCAGCTTGCATCACTGTAGTGGTGCAGCTCGAATCCTTTTCCTTCGTTGTCTGCTTTGTAGGTTAATCCCATATTTTGGGTACCCTTCAGATATTGTAGGATTCGTTTTGCCATTTGCTAATGCGCCATGCCAGGATTGGAAGGGAATTGGCTTAAAACATAGAAAGAGTAAGCTAAATTGGGTCTGGTACAAATTGTGAGGTACATCAGACTACCAATAAGGTTTTGGTAGGGTATACCTTCCATCTTCTGTCTTTCCTCCTCTGTTTTCGGACAATCTTGCTTCGTTAGTCTGGCTCTAGCTATCATTGGTGTGGCTTTTTCTTTGCAGTCCATCACACTGCTTCAGCACTTTCTGGGCGTACTCTGACTGACTCAAATGCATTTCTCCTTTTATTCGATCTCTTCTGATCTCCAGCCCAAGGCATTTTGTTGCTTCTCCCAGATCTATGATTTCATAATTTTCGGAAATCTGACTCTTTGTTTCCTTGATTAGCATCAAGGAGTTTCCTATCATTAGGGAGTCATCCACGAATATAGTCAGAATCGCAAAATCTCTTCCTACTCTCTTTATGTAGACATTGCAGTCTGGTTGTGTAGGAGTGAAGTCTAGAGACTTTAGAAAACTATCGAGCTTCTTGTACCAAGCTCGTGATGCCTGCTTTAGACCATGAATGCATCTCTGCAACCGATAGACATATTTTCGATTGTCGGGGGTCTTCAAAACCTTCAGGCTGCTTCATGAACATTTCTTCCTCTGGATCTCCGTGGAGAAAGGCTGTCTTTACATCAATCTGGTGAATTTCCAGATTGTGTTGTGTAGCGTATGCAAGGAATAGTCGAATGCTTGTCATTTCGACCCTTGGTGAATACGTGTCGAAATAGTCGACTCCGTACCTTTGTGTGTAGCCCTTTGCAACAAGCCTTGCTTTGTAGTGTCCAACAGTGCCATCTGATTTGATTTTCCTTTTGTATACCCACTTGCAGTCGACGATCTTTTTATTTTCGGGCAGTGACTCTAATGTCCATGCCTCGTTTCGCCTCATTGATTTGATCTCCTCTGACATTGCCTGCTTCCAGAATTCTCCCTCTGGACTCTGGACAGCTTCTAGATATGTAGTTGGCTCTTCACTGAAGCTACAATACTCGAATTCTGTGTCTTCGCTCCACTGAAGATTGTCAGTGTATCGATCTGGATGTCTTCTTTGTCTTGTCGACCTTCTGGGTTCGACTCATCGCTGCTCGAATGTTTCTGCTTCGTGGGGTTGATCTTCTGCTTCCTGCTACTCTGGAGTTTGGGGTTCGATATTTTGATTTGATGTTTGCCCTCAATCTCCCTCTTGAATCGGCAGCAGTGTGAAGATCTCATGGCCTTTCATCCTTCAGTCCAGGGAATGTGGACTCATCAAACTTCACATCTCTACTCGACACGACCTTCTTCATGGTTGGGTTGTAGAGTCTGTACACTTGTGTGATCCGTTTGAGTATCCGACCATGATTGTCTGCTCTGATTTTTCATCGAGCTTGCTTCTTTTTTCTTTTGGAATGTGCTTGTATGCTACACATCCATATACACGCACATATGACAGATCAGGCTTACTACCTGTCCACATTTCGTACGGTGTCTGTTCTCCAGCGCTGCCGTTGTTGATCTATTATGCAAGTGTACTGCTGCAGCTATTGCCTCAACCCAAAATTGACTTGGCAATCGAGACTGTGCCATCATGCATCTGGCTCCTTCGACTAGCGTCCTGTTTCTTCTTTCTGCGACACCATTATATTCGGGTGTGTATGCAGGAGTGATCGATGCTCTATCCCCTGTTCTTGGCAGAATCTAGAAAATTTTGTCTCTTGTACTCACCTCCAATATCAGACCTGATGACTTGAATCTTCTTTGAGGTGTGTCTCTCTGCAAATGCCACGAACTTCTTCAAAGAGTCAAATGCTTCAAATTTTTTCTTTAGATAGTAGATCATTGTCATCCGGCTGTAGTCATCAATGAACGTCAGGAAATACCTCGATCCTGAGAGCGAATCAACCTTCATCGATCCACAGACATCTGAGTGGACGAGCTCAAGAACTTCTTTAGCTCTCTTTCCCTCATGTGTGAATGGATTCCGATGTTGTTTGCCTTTTTGACAGGCTTCGAAGAACTCAGTTTCGGGTCTGGATATCTTCAGACCTGTGACTATGTCTTTCTTGCTCATGTCGTAGAGGCTCCTCATGTTCAGATGATACATTCTTCTGTGCCAGAGTTGATCTTCATTTTCCGATGCATTTAGTATGCTATCATGATTGTTGATTATCTTGGCTGGGTAGAGATTGCCTTCTCTGCATCCAACTGTCAGCAACTTGTTTGTTGTTTTCTCGATCATTCGACATGTATTGCCATCGAATAGAACTCGAATTCCAAGATCTGCCATCTTGGAGACTGATAGCAGGTCTCTTCTTAGTGAAGGTACATAGAGTGCTCCTAACAGCTCTGCTTGACCTGACAGTGTTCGCAACTGTAGAATCCCGATGCCCTTGACATCGTGTTTGCTCCCATCGCCTAGAATCACTACTCTGTTATTTTCGAGCTCTCTGAAGTCGATCAAGATTCTTCTGTTGCAGGTGATGTGTGAAGTCACTCCTGAATCAATGACTACATCGTAGTCTTGTTCAGTGTAGCTCGTCGAAGCTTCATCAAATATCGTGAAAGCTTCATCACCTTTGTCTGCATCTTTGGATGACTCTGCAACATTGGCTTTGTCCGCTTTGTTCTTTCTTTTTGGGTTGTATCTGCAATCACATGCAAAGTGCCCCTTCTTCTTGCAGTGCATGCAAGGTATTGTTGGATTGAACCAGCATCTATTGGTTGTATGTCCTGGTTTGTGACAGTGATCACAGGAAGAAGATTGTTGGTTGTCGTCTCTGCTCGAAGACTTTGTGTTCGTCCTATCGAATCTGGGCTTGTTCTTGTTCTTCTTCCTTCCCTTCGTGAAAAGGGCTTTCTCCTAATCACTGCTTCCTTCTCCTTCGTCCCTCATCAGTCTCTCATCAGCGACAAGACTGATTGCTCTCTCGAATGTCATATCTGGTAGACTCAGTATGCATTCTCAACGGCTTATAAGACGCAGGTAAGGATTTCATGAAATACATCAGCTGTTGTGGTGCTGGGACCTGGTGTTCCCGTCCAGATGCAGCGAGTTGAGCGAAGATCATTCTGATCTTCTCAACATGCTGATCCAACTGGTTGCCATCCCATCGTATGGATTGCAGGTGATTGTGAAGATGCATCACTGAAGCGGGAGTCCTCACTTCGTACTTCTGCTTTAGTCTTTCCCATGCAACATGGCTGCTCTCAAAGTCTTCGATTTGCATGAGTATTTCTTCGTTGATGGACGAAACGATGATCGCCATTGCACGTTCATCTTTTCTAATCCACTCAGCTCTCCTCAGGTCTCCCTCTGGAGGCTGCATCTCTGTGAGTTTGGTCATCGACCAAATGCCTTCACCCTTCAGAAGTGTTTTGATTTTGAATTTCCATACTCTGTAGTTTTCGCCATCAAGACTGATTGCTATTCTTGTCTGGATCGTTGTAGCCATATTGTGTTGCCTAGAGAATCATTGTTCAGATATCAGTAGTGATAACCTGAGCGCTCTGATACCATGTCACGAATTGTTCCGCGAGATCCGCCAAGGTAAGAAGATGATGGACCTTCTCTTTAGTTCCTCATCCAGATCCTTTTGGAAGAGATTCCTCCCACAAGCACCTCCTCCCCGCATTACGGATCTTAGCACTTGGGTAACCTATGCCACATCCTTGTACACTGTCTCTGATGCGCCTCCCCTTCCCAGGCCCTCATCCACAGATACTTTTGATATATTCTCCCCAAACATGGTAGAAGAGGCCATCAAACAATTACACTGCCATACAGCTAAGGACATCGATGAATTAGAGGCCGAACTTCTAAGGACATCCTCTCACCTTTCCTCTGTCTTATTCAACCACGCTATCACATCTGGTTTCCCTTGCCTGTGGTCCACAAACCTTATCCATCCTATCCATAAAGGCAGTGATCCTATGAAAGTCGACAACTATCGTACCATCATGATTAGCCACCTCTTTGCCAAAGTTTATGGCTCTATTCTTTAGTCAGAGATCAGCACAGAGATGGATACCGGAGCACTTCATGCCATTGGCCAGAGGCCGGTTCCAAACCAGGTTATACTACATTGAATCATATTTTCACCTTGAGATCTATCATTGAGGAGGCTAGAGTCAGGAGAGAGCATGTATATGGTTGCTTTGTGGATTTTTGCAAAGCCTTTGATTCCGTGCCCAGACATTTATTGATACAGAGGATTCGAGACCGTGGCTTCCAGGAGGATATTAGACGAGCAATTGTTGCATTGTACAAGAAAGTTATTGGCCGGATCCGAGTATCAGGGGTTATATAGCCAGAAGTGGATAGTACGATTGGGATTAAGTAGGGATGTCCACTTTCACCTACACTCTTTGGTTTATACATAGATGAGCTTGAGCAGGTTATACTATCCTGTTATATGTGGATGATGTGGCTTTACCTTCGAGGACAAGGAAGGGCCTGCAACGACATTTGGATGTGCTTCATTCTTTTTGTATACAGTGGGGGCTATCAATGAATGTGACCAAGACCAAGGTTATGGTGTTTAACACCTCCAGATCCTTCATGATATGGCAGGAGCTTCTATGGGATGGTCATCCACTTGAGATAGTGGATTCCTACACATATCTGGGTGTTGTATTCTCAGGTCCCACTTTCAATATGAGGCAAGCAGTGGTCTCCCAATTACAGAAGGGCTATTCATCGTTGGTAGATCTAGAGGAACTGTGTTTCAGCTCACACATTAGGGATGTGTTGTAAAGCTACCTTTACAAGCTTTACTTCTCGCGCCACTGGCGCCAACATTGCCCCGGTGCCAGCAGCGCCACTGCTGCTCCCGGCGCCACCAGCGTCGGCACCGCTCCCAGCGCCACTGTGACCAGAATCCAGCCGGCGCCAAGTTCCTATGGCTGAAAATCTTTGATCGCTCTAGCGAAGTCCATAGAGCTCAGATCGATGTGCAATCACCCCACACGATCTAGGCATGATTAAAGGAAGCCTGGGGATCAATAAATTCTAGAGAGAGAAAAACGTGCTTTACCAGCCTGGGTAGAGTGCTTGGCATGAGGGGTGGTGGCAAATCCCACCAATACTATAGGGGAGTGCGGGTTGCGACTCAGGGCGAGTTCCAACCAAGTCTCAAACTCCCTTGCTGGAACGTTGTCCTGGCACTCGCCTTGGCATGCCAGCGCCCCGGAGAGTAGGGTCGGTCACACACTTGAAATGTAACCTTCTCAGATTTATCAATAAAGTGGGATTTTCCTCAAACTGACTCTGATTACCTTCTGGGTTTCAGTGTTCGGTTAAAGCGCCAGTTGTAAGGCCGCTTCAAACTTTTTAATTTGGCACGTAGCTGAGGGTCGTATCCCGGGACGCCAGCGGTATGCTGTCGGGACCATTCGGTCCGTGGCGCCAACGGTATGTTGTCGGGACCATTTGGTCCAGGATCTGGTTGTCTCCATATCTGTCGCGGCTTGTGGTTCTGAGTGTTCCTTGCATGAACGTGAATGGGTTAAGCTCTTGGGGAACAGGCTCTAACCTGTCGGCTGAGTTGGATGGCTTGCTTGGGTGGAAGTTACCTGTTTATGGCTGTCCACTCTGGCGTGGCGCCAGGTTGGCTTCCAGCGCTCAAGACGAAGCTTTCAATTGGTTAAGTCTGATGTAAGTCAGACCACTTGCTTGGAATGGATGTTACTCGTTTGTAACGAAGCTTGGAGTTGGTTAAGTTTGATGTATGTCGAGCGGCTCGCTTGGAGGGAAGTCACCCACATCGGGACCCCCGATCCGGCATGGCGCCGAGTTGGATCTCAATGTTGGTTTCTGAACTTCCAGTTGGTTAAGTCTGATCGTTGTTGGCGAGTTGGCTGCTTGTATGTCAAGTGGGTTTGGTCGGCAAGAGTTGAAGGCTGGGAAGCTAAGTCGTGACTCCCGGCTCCCTTTGGGATGCCTGCGCTACATGTGGTATCAAAGCCGACTGGCTGGTCAGCTATGCGGATCTCACGGAAATGGCCATGTTTGGGATTCATCAGGACAACTGTTGTGCAAGGTGCTGCCCACAGTGTAAGCACGGGTGTGTCCACGGTCGGGGTGGTTGGCAAAACGAGAGACTTGATGAGTCAAGGTGCTGCCCTTGAGGTGTAAGCACGGTCAGTTCTCACGGTTCGGGCCTGGCGCTGTCTGCACGTAGGACAGATGAGGCAGTGTGCTGCCATTAGATTGGTTTAAGCACGGCCCGTGCCTTGTGGGGTGCGGGGCGACATATTCGAACTGTACGGGTTAACCATTGATACAGAGATGCTGCTCGAATTCGGATGTAAAGCACGGGTGGTTAGCTGCCGGTGCGGGATAGCTGCCGATCGTTTAGCTATAAGGGCTATCGACCAAAAGGTGGTGGGGCGTGACTGAGGCAATGTGCTGCTTAATGGTGAAAGCACGGATAGTTGAATGGGTGTTCTCTGTGGGCTGATTCTGTGATCGATCTGTATGGGCGCGGCCAGGCAAAGGTCCTTTGACAGGACTATCTCAAAGGGGGACCTTGTCTTTTTTACCGTTAGTAAACCTGCCTGAGTGTCTTGCTTGCATGTATTCGTGGTGAGTCTTAGTACTCGTGCTTTGTCTGGTTTGCATGATTGCTTGTGATACAAGGAGCTGATGGCTTGAGAAGGAACCTTTCTAGTCAGACCACTTGCTTGGAATGGATGTTACTCGTTTGTAACGAAGCTTCGAGTTGGTTAAGTTTGACGTATGTCGGGTGGCTCGCTTGGAGGGAAGTCACCCACATCGGGACCCCCGATCCGGCATGGCGCCAGGTTGGATCTCGTGGGTTTGGTCGGCAAGAGTTGAAGGCTGGGAAGCTAAGTCGTGGTTCCCGGCTCCCTTTGGGATGCCTGCGAGTACTGGCTTGACAGCCATTGAGTGGGCACGCATCTCTCGACTACAAATCCATATGCTATCACAAATGATACGGGCTAAGCCCTCTGTACACATCATATTATGCTAGCAAAGTTTGTTGTCCCCCCCCATTCAAATTGAGGCCTTGTTCCACATTGTCACGTTCATACATCAACTAGAGGATCTCTAGGGTGGAGGTACGCACTATGTTGCAGCAACTTTTTCATCATCCCGACACTTACATTCTAAGGGACACTCTTTCTATGGTATTCCCAGGCCCGTCGCCTCCTTTCCACATTGGGTATTTAGATTACTGACCTAGATGCTGGTACTCATCAGTATTTTCGAAACCATCTGCACAAAACATATCTTCAAAGCACTTGGCAGGGTACACTTGGGACGAAGACTGAGTTCTATCGTGCACATTTTCTATCTTTGGATCCAGTCGGATGTCCTATAGTACCCGGTTCTTTGGTAGAGAGTGTCTCACATAGACTGCGAAAAGTGATGGGTCAGTTTTGAGTTTCCTCACACCAGCTAGCCATTGAGACTGGCAGATATAGTGGTACCCTGCAAGAGGCTTGGCTGGTATGTGTGATACACACAAGGTAGAGGATGATTCAGATGCCTGCTTACTATGAGATCCAAGGGAGATATTGCTACTTGTTCCGAGATCACCCAGTCACACTCTCTACTTTGATATCACATGAGGACCTTAGATGTGTTGCACTGATGATTCGGGAGATGTCAGATTTGAGGATGGTGAGATTAGACACAAACACAACCCTCCCCCCCCCCCCCTTGATACAACTGAGCATCAGGGCGTGCTTATCTCGTCGGAGACAAAGACACGAGATTATTTTGACTAGTGATTCTGATGGAGAGGCTGAGATTCCCGACGCTTCCATGCATAGACGGTAGACACAATGTACATGTTAAGAGAGCCAGCTCATAGGCCACAACCCACAGCTCCACGGCATCAAAGACGACACCGATAGCCCATTCAGAGACAGAGGTCCGCAGCCCATTCAGTGACAGTTTCACAGCATACTATTCACCATTTTTTTTCAGGCGGAGGGACATCTATTATATTAGGATGATGGACTGTGACTATGCCAGCCATCTCACTACATGCAGTTTCTGTATTTGCAGTTATTGTTTCTTCTAAGCTCCTACTGTGCATACTTGGCATGTACCTTTTATCAGTCCTATATACCTCAGGAAATTTCATGGACATTAATAAAGATCTCTCTCTCTCTCTCTCTCTCTCTCTCTCTCTCTCTCTCTCTCTCTCTCTCTCTCTCTCTCTCTCTCTCTCTCGGGCTCTTCTCCTCTTGCAATGGCTCTCTATGGCGCCAAAATCCTCTCACTGACCTCTTGGGACTGCACAGAAAAGCCAAAAAATTTGTGAATGTTTCGAACGTCCGTTTGACGTTTTGAAACGGGTCCGTTTCGAACGTGGTGTTTCGAACGCGTTTCATCGTTCGAAACACGTTTCGATACAACATTACTGGGTATTATACCGCGGTAAAAGTCTTTGAACAATGGGCCTTCTAAACATCAATCGCATCCATACATCGGCATCACTTGACACACAACACTCCACCTTCCTCCATAATGATAAAATGTCAGTCACAAGAATTGACGTTTATCTAAAAGCTTCAAAAGGTCATACAAAAATTCACATGATTTCGTTTCGTAGCAAGATTGAAGATTGGCACTAGAAAAAAAAATAAAACACTAGAAAGTCGAGGCAATCCAAAGCCCCGTGTTTCTGTGATTGTCTTCCTTCTCTAGTTAACTCAAAACATGTGACCACCAATGTGTATCAGTTAATCCACACAGTGAAATGTAATCTGTTTGCTGAGTCAAAGAATCCGATTAGCGGAAGTGTACATCACGAGCTATTAAGCCTGGATCTGAAAACAAGGAATTGTAAACATTTCAATCAAATTAAACTGAAATTGCATATTGGAGTTGACTGAAAAAGGATCCTAGGTTCAAGGTGGATCAACTATTCAAAGGGTCATGACAGAAGACAACTTTGGCTGAGGTCTCGGAGCATTTCCAAGACTATTTTTTGGGAAAATCTAGTTTGAGGTTCACATCTGTCACTATTATACTGCAGTAAAAGTTTTGAAAAATGGGCCTTCTAAACATCAATTACATCTATACATTGGCATCACTAAACATACAACACTCCACCTTCCATAATGATAAAATGTCAGTCACAAGACTTGACATTTATCTAAAAGCTTCAAAAAATCATACAAGTCTAATCAAAGCCAAGTGTTTCTGTGATCATCTTCCTTCTCTAGTTAACTCAAAACATGTGACCACCAAAATAAGACTCACCATCCACAATGTATGCTGTTTGATGCTCGACTTGAACCAGAACTCGACCTTTGCACCAAAAATCAGAATTGGAAATGCTGAGGAGCCTTCTTAAACTACTGTGCAGGGTTTTACAAAGCTGCAACAAACAAAAGACGAAACAAGATGAAAATAAGATTTGAAATAAATAGCCCTTCAAACATTGTTATGGTGAATTATACCAAAAATTAAACAAAGCAATTCAAAGATGTGAAGTGCCCAGCTCACAACAAACTGTCATGACAACAGCATGAGTGTCTAGCAAAAGAGGTGCATACATACTTCTTCCCACATCTTAACCGACATGGACAAGTATATTGTAAGAATTACGCAACCAGGTCTAATGTAACTCTCCATTTCAGTAGGTACTTGAGACAACCACTCAAGGATCTGCAAATTTAAGAACATTCGACAGATCAAAATCTTATAAACAATGTTAGAGTTGCAAGAACTTTTTGATTCTCTAACACAGCGATCTATTAATTTCACCACAAAATAGATAGCCAGGTGAGACTTCAAAACTGAAAACTTCAGAGAGTATCACCAGGGACTGAAGGTTGAAAACAAACTTGGAAATCAAATAAGACAAAGATCTACACAAGCTGCCTGTGTATTGTTCGGCAGTAATATCAAAATTATTACCTGTGTACGCAAAAATTGTGGGAAATCTTTTGGACTTCTGTCAAAAAGCTTAAAAGATATGCGCCCTGTGCGGTCCTACAAAAGAAGAATGGCAGGAAAAGTTTTCACTATAACTTCTCCTGAAAAGTTTTGAGCTTAGTATTCCATGTTATAAAATTTTCATAACACATGTTAAATCCAAAAGAATGAAGCATTCTAGGCAAGAGTAGAAGATACCTGAATGTCAGCATAAGGATTGG
Organism: Diphasiastrum complanatum; assembly: GCA_029204225.1. Lineage (NCBI taxonomy): Eukaryota > Viridiplantae > Streptophyta > Lycopodiopsida > Lycopodiales > Lycopodiaceae > Diphasiastrum > Diphasiastrum complanatum. Next base: position 52,306,524 of record CM055093.1, read on the forward strand.
CTGGTGAATGTTCTGAACTGGACCATATCTGTGTAGCCGCATGCAAATTATGGCCTTTTGGCTGCGCATTGGAGGTCTGGATGGGTTGATTGCAACCAGCATATTGAGAAGTTATCCTCTCATCCGCCGCTCCAGTTAAAGAAAAAGATGGTGGCCTTGTCAAACCTATGTTTGAATAAAGAGCAGAAGCAGCACTGCTTCTAATCACATTCAGATTTTCCTTTCCCCTTTGTTTTTCCATATTTACACTGTCTGGAATACCACATAGAGCACAAGTCTTCTCCAAAACCGGTACAGATTGTTGGGGATACTTTTCAGACAGTTGTTGATGGGCAGCACAAGCTCCCACGGCCTTACCTGATTCCAACAGTGTCTGAAATAGCTGTTCAGATTCAAATGTCCTTCCAAGATGAGGAGAAGAACTGCTAGGAAAGTTTCCTACTTGAGGAAGATTCAATGTCCTCTCCATGGCAGCAGAATTTTTTTCAAAAGCAGATCCTTCAACAGAAGGCTGACTTTGAAGTTGATTATGAAGTAAGTGTGATAACAGAGCTTCCTGCACTGGTCTGGAAACTGTTGGTACCTGACCGTTCACATAGCCATGCAATAACAATGCTAGGCTCTCTATAACTGGGCTTGAAGATGATAAAACATGTGGATCTGCAAGCGAAGAAATTGCATTGCCAATAGCATGACCGGGTGCATAATCACCTATTGCTCCACAGCCAGATTTTGGATAATTTCTTTGTTCTGTACCAGGTACTTTATCAAGAGCATCTATATTGTACATAAGCCCAGCTCCAGATGTCCTGGAACGAGAGTCACCCATTACAGAAGTTCCAATTGCCTTCTTAATATAATCCACTAGTAGATCTCGTTCATTTATGGGTCCATTGATCCTTTCATTAGGATTTCCTGCAGCAGACGAACAAACAAGGGCCCATCTTTTTGTGAAAGGTTCAGGGCTAGCTCATCATGACATAATAACATGTATACAAGTAAGAAGGAACTGATTCACAAAGGTAATCTTTCACATTAAATTTGAGATAGAGACTCTCATTAATAACAGGTTCCAAGCAGAGAAATGGCTAAAATGAGAATTTTTTTAAGAGCTCATACTTAAGTAACCTGGTGAACTGTATTCACTGGACAGTTTCATCTTTACCTTGCCAAAATGCCGATGCTTATCATCATAAACATTTGACAGTTTGATTCAACAAGTAAAGCCACTGTACCAGAACATTAAAATTTATAGCTTAAAGCTCAAGATAAGGATCCTAAGTCAAGCTTCCTAAACTTTAGCTGTTACTGAGACATTCAACTCAGTAGAACAGACACTGGCAGGAGGAAAATACGCTACTTACAGCCTCTGTCTCTCTCATTGATTGATTTTCCTTTAAGTTGATACAATTATTGAGTATTACTGTGACTTGTTGATTGGCTGTGTCAAAAGCCGGTCTTAGCAGATATTTAAAAAACCACTTCCTATTCCAAAGCAGAAAACACACTTGATATGTACTTTCTTTCAGTATTATTTGCCTGTTGGTACCAAAAGGCATTAATCTACACCCACCTTGGTATGATGCAGAACGTCACTCCCTCCATCACATTGTCACTCATGCACGTACACATGCCCCTCACTTCCTCCGCTCCTCTCACCAATCATATAATAGTATGCTCCGTTGTAAATAGCGCGCTTATGATGACTCCAACAGAAATCGCCTCGTTGATCTTCCTTTCAGCTCTTCCTTTGGCGCTTTTTGGTGCGAGCTTATCCCTCGTGCAGCACCACCTCTCTAGGATGACCTCCACATCTGGGCAATTATGCTACTAGACTATACACCACACCTCTCATCCTTGTCGACAACGTCAGCGGCTACCTGAGTTACCTCATGTTGCGGCTCACATCACATCCTTCTATAGCATCAGCAAGATACGATGATAGTGCTATACCTCCTTTTTGACATTTAGTAGCACTTAGCACTTGTAGTCCTACATATCTCATTCTTTTATTCAGACATGTTGTTTCTTTCATTATTAGTTTGGAGATGTTATGTACGCTCCCAATGATACCACATACTTGACATGTACATTTACTAGTCTCATATGCCTTTTGGCATGGAAAGACATTACTAAAGCTCTCTCTCTCTCTCTCTCTCTCTCTCTCTCTCTCTCTCTCTCTCTCTCTCTCTCTCTCTCTCTGCCCCTACCACACAGCCTGCGCTATCGTCTTGGGCAGTCGCGCATTTCCTCTCATCAACTTGCTATTGAGGTCGGTTGTGCATGATATATCCCCCGGGAGCGTCGTCTATGTCGCTTGTGCTCGTTGCAGGAGGTGGAAGATGAAGCCCATTTCCTCCTTAGATGTCCGTTGTATTATGAGATACGGGGGAGGTAATATTGTCTCTTTCGCGATGGCCAGTTTTGTCTCCCTATCCTGATACTCGTTGCTTGGGACTTCTTGTTCGTGAGATGCTTACTCTCTGTCAATCTCATTTGCCTGTACCAAATCGCCTGAGGTTAGACTCCCAGCAGCTGCTTCTCACTAGCTTCTTTCGGACTCGAGCACATGCTGATGACTCCGATGATGAGATTCCTATCCCTGTGCCACCGCGGAAAAAGCCTAGATGTAGTCGCCACTTGCCTCCATCCACTGTACACTCCACTCAGCGGATACTTCACACTTACTTTCACTGATATGTACATATTCTCCACCTGGCCCGGGTTGTGGGCACTGTTACTTTTTCTGTAGTTCTTCTGTTATACCTAGCCCGGGTTGTGGGCTTATTTCACTTTTGCTTTGTTCTACTTTCATTCGTAGCTAGTTTATAGCATTTTACGGCCACGTCCTCCTATGGATGATGCTCCCACTGTTACTTGTACATATTTTCTTTTTGGTCTTATGCACCCACGGGTGCCCAAAAGACGTTAATAAAGCTCTCTCTCTCTCTCTCTCTCTCTCTCTCTCTCTCTCTCTCTCTCTCTCTCTCTCTCTCTCTCTCTCAACTTGATTGTACTCATGAAACCAATTTCGTTGGCTTGTCCTGTGTTGAGTAGCACCTAAATCCATATACCAAGAATCCACATCTTGTCGATCTTCATTTGCCATGAATGTTGCTTCATCGGTTTCCTTTTCGAAGTCCTTCTTAGCATACTGCTGATGTTGTTGTTGCTGCTCTTGTTGTTGTTGATGTTGCTTCGGCAATCCTCCCACAAATGTCAAGTTCGTTTGCAATATCTGCAAAATAGCTTGGATTTTGATAAAGTTGAGTTCAAATTTGTACCTTGTTTTGAATTCGAATTATTATTCGACTTTCGTACTTTACATCCGTTCTTCTTCGACATCTTCTTCTTATCGTATTTCTTCGAATAAAGAGCTTCTAAATCTGGTCCCAAATAGAAGAATGAAGATCCATTTCTCCAGATCTCTTCCTGCAATAGCATAGACGAAACTTTTGCTAATGTAAGACCTTGCTGAGCTGAAATAACAATCACCCAATTTTCATAGGTGTCAAGAAGGCTCGATAGAAGAGTCATGATGACATCTACATCGTTGATTTCTGCACCACTTGGAGACATCTACTCAAGAAGGTTTTTGAAGTTGTTCAAATAATTCGTAATCGAATCTGAATCAGCCATTTTGAATAAGAAAAACTTTTTCCTCAGATAAAGTTTGAGAGTCACGTCTCTAATGTCATAGAGAGTGCTAAGAATATTCCAAGTTGGAGCAAGCTTCAAATTTACCACGTCAAAGGTGCAATAGTTTTCCAACTAGGCCCATATCAAAAGGAGTCCAAACAAGCATCCCTTGCCCAATAGATGAACATCGTCACCAAGTCAAAGTCTGTGTCAAAGTTCAATACATAAGCTAGGGTAAATTGCAGAGATCAAACTTAATGTGTCGAAGAAACGTGTTTCAAAACACTTGTGTGACATTTGGCTCCTAAACCTTAAGGATGTTTAAGTTTATTAAATCTTTTGCAATAAATTACTAATCTTAGCTCAATCTGAGGGGGGATTGCTTGTGGCAACGTTATAATTTAAGTCTTAATGCACCTTTCCAGTGCACCATGTTTAAGGTGTACAGGGCTTTTAAGGATTTGAGACCATTTTATCATGACTGCATAATCATGTTCATGCTTGATAGCTGGTTAACTTGAGGATGAGTTTATCCATCAGGGTTGCTTCTATCAATGATGGTTCAGTTGCACATGAATTTTCAATCATAAGTTTTATATAAACATATCCATGAACCAATTAAGCATGACTACAGTCAAAAATCGTTACCTTGCAGATGTGATAATACATTAAGAAGGCTCAAAACTCCAGTACTTCTGCTAGCACAATCTTCCTCTGCAAGAAAATAGGTTTGAGCTGCAGCTACATCAGGTTGTGTTTTCCTTCTTCGCCTATTGTGACCAGCTAGCCTTCTCCGACAGCTTCTTTTTCCTTCGTCAAATTCTTGCAAAGGATGAAATCTGTAATATGCAGAAGTAAAAAACAATTTCACAAACCAATACCTTTCATATGCCACCAGATTCCCAATATTTAGAGGAACCCTGAAACTGAATCGGCCATATTTGCAAGCTTGAGCTTCCTATGTATCTAGATTCTACATGCTGCTCAAACCCCAACTTGATATGGCATCGATAGTAGCAAAGCCGAAGCACCCAAAAAGAAGAACACAGCACAGACTTGAAACTGTGCTAGTCCTAAAAGACCTAAAAAAAACATGAATCAAAGTTGTGGACTATGCAGTAGGGAAGAAGGGTATAACTCCCACCCCCTAGGTCAATTAAAGTCAAGCGTAGGATAGATATGTGTCATTCAACAGCATCAATTTCCTATAGGAAAACATCCACGTAATTGTTATAACCAAGTTCCAACTTAAGCAAGCTAGGTGCTTCTTTTACTTGTTCCTACTCCTTTAATCAGGTTTTAAGAACAAAAAGATTCAGCTCATATAAGTTTGGTGAAGGTCAAAAATATGATATATGACATATAGATTCAAATCACGTAAGTCAAATAGTACTTTCATCCGCACAACATCCATTGAGTACCACAGCTCAAGAAAACTGAAAACAGAAAAGCAGAAGTATGTAGCAAAGAGAGGCTGGGGACAGACGTACCTGCTACACTGCTGACAAAATCTTTGCATCAAACGGCCAACAGACGCTTTTGCAGCTTTTGAATGATCTTCACACACTTTATGACGTCTGTGGTAATCCTTAGCAGAACTTAAATCAGCTCGGCAACCATCCACCTGACATGTAGGGTGTTGGACACCAGGAGATGATAACCGCCATCGTTTGCTATTCTGAGCACCTTCTGAGTAAGAATAGGAATGTCCACCTAACTTCAATGTTAAGCATTCAACATCATTGAAAGATTCATCATCTACATTCACATGTGTTGTTGCTTCACTAGAAGCAGGAAGACAACGTTCTTGTCCAAAAACTGTCTCTTTCTCCAAAAACTTATCTCTTGGCTCTTCACGACTACAGTGGCTTTCCAATCCTGACTCCAACATAGCATCCCTAGAACCAAGCTTCAGAATATCAGTCTCAATCATTTGATTGTCATCAATGGCAGCAATCAATGACTCACTTAACCCTCTTTGAGTAGAGGGTTGTGCCAAAAACAGCATACTATTCCAATTCCATGCTCCCACATCCCAATTGCCTCCCTTGCCATGAGCCTCCAGAGTTCTAGGACGCTTTTCCAGATTTGGTGGTGCCCAATGCCCATCTGTAGAATCAACAGGACTCAGCTGTTTCCCACCCTGTGAATGATCACGACTGTGAGGAAAAAACTGATGTTGGAAATATGAAGCATTCTGGCTGAATGTCTCAGAAGGGGCACCTTGCGGGCCAATTTCTCCCTCCATTAGATGTGGATCAAACTGATTTTGTGCTCACAATCACCTTGCTGATACATTAAACAGAATCAGCAAGCCCAACTGTTTCAGCATTACCACTTACTAGCTAGAAGGTCACCTCAAATACTTCCGAGTTTACCTGTTAAAATAACATCGACTGTAGAGCATCTCAAAATTTAAGTCTATAAACTAGAAGCCCTCTAAATGACCTGTTGCAAACTTCATAGGACATATGACGGTCCAAAAAGATTTTCAATGGCACGCATCTACAGGGGGCCGAGGAGATTTCCATCTATCTTCTTCATAATTTGTCTAGCTGAGGCAGAATACCTGTAAAAATGATATTTCAACACCTCTCTCTCTCTCTCTCTCTCTCTCTCTCTCTCTCTCTCTCTCTCTCTCTCTCTCTCTCTCTCTCTCTCTCTCTCCAGTATGTGGTGATATTACAATGACGCTAATCATTGGTACAGCTTACATTTAAAAATACATAGTTTACAGTTCCACTTACACTTGTTGGTTAGTTAGCTAAATGAAAATAGATAGACCTAAACTTCTAAGTCTAACATGGAAAAGCTGAAGTACAGCGTCTATCTGTGATTTAATTTTGCTACTTTTATAATGTAGTGGAGACAAACTGTGCTGCCAAGTATGCAATTGATGTGCACTGACTTAATCTTCTGCAAAATTTTAGTAATTAATAGACATTGTAAGATTTCTTTCTTTCTTTTAGCCTTAGCTCTCCGCCCCTCTCTTGCCGAAGCTTTTTCATTGAAAAAGTGAGCCAACGTTGCAGTGCTGAGCGATCTTCAGCAGAACCAATCTGTGTCAGCAGCAGGCTACCCTCTGCAGCCTGCTTACAAGGCCATACATTTTATCCCCGTATTTTAGAAACGGCAATTTGGTGTTTCAAACTCTTATCAAATACAAAACTTGTCTAATTCCCAGAAAAAACATCCTTCTTAGAATACTACTTCCAGTCAAACAGATCTTATACAATGCAGGAGGTATCTGCATCCCTCCTGCTAGAAAACCTAATGGCACGAAAGCAGAAAATATTGAAAAAAAATGCAATCTTGCTTGAAAGGCACAGCAAAAAAACAAGTCCAAAGAGCAACCAGGAAATTGGAAATCGTATCAGTTAAACAAGCAATCATGAGCTCAGTAATTTTGTGTGAATGCCATTTTAATAAAGTTGCCATATGAAATATCATGTCAATGACAAAATAATGTACCAGTTCTAACCTACTAGGGCAACATGATGCCATTCACAAAATAGGTCTCTTCATTAACTTTAAATGCATAATTATCTTGAGCTAATTTGTTAAAACTTATCAACATAAAATGCACACTCATGTTAAGATAATGAATAGATCTTTAAGTGATATCAATCAGGAAAAGATTGTTACATACAAAAGGCTATATAGCATTCAAGTATTGCTAAGGATATGGTTGCTTGCCATTCAGATGTTAAGGTATCAAGGAGAGAAAAGAGATACACACTAAACTATATTCTTGCTTGCAATTCAAATGTTGAAGTATCAGGGATGAAACACAATATGAAATCTTCCATTATGTTAGATGAAATGCCAAAAATATAAATACAGAGAGCTTCCAAGATCCTACACACACCCTCGAAATTGTATGAGTTACAAAATCCAAGGCAGCCTTGGGATATTTTCAGCGAGCAGGTACCAAAGTCGCGTTGATGACGCCGAGCCGAGAGGGAATAAGCAAAACCAGGAAAATGCCAAGCAGCAAGCTCTTCAACCACGTGCCATATGCCTACGTAGAGGCAAGGGTGCTGCCTTATGCATCCTTCCTTCAGAGAAACACCAGATGCAGCAGCAGCAGCAGATCCGATCGCGAGAGAGCGTTGAAGGGAGCAGCTAAGAAGATGGATGGAAAGCGAGCAGAGAGGAGAAGACCTCCACGAATAAACAATGAGCAACCTACGTCAGAACCCCCCCCCCCCCCCCCTCCTTACGACTTCAGAGCACGGGCCGCGCGTGGGAGGGGTTTGGCCCGGGTGCCCCCCAGCGCCTGACTCGTGGCCCGTGCTCGGGTGCCCACCAAAATTAGGGCGCGGGCAAATTTTGGTGGGCGACGCCGGGCTGCGATCCCGGGCAGGCGACGCGATAGGCAGGGCAGGGGGCCAGGCAGGGGGTCCCGGGCAACAGGGGTGGCGCCAGGCACCAGGCTCACACACACACACACACATGCAAAGAATTGGGTGGGTTTCTCTATATATTCCCTCTCAGTTCCCTTGCAAAATTGCTTATGGGATTAAAACTGGCTGCCTGGACACATGGCGGGCAGCCAATTTTTTTTTTTTTTTAAAGATGTGGTCAGGAGGGCACCGGGGCCAAAGGGGAACCGTGCTCGCAAGATGCGAGCGCCACCCCCGCCCCCCCCCCCCCCCCCCACCCCACCCCCCCCGCGAGAGAGAAGGGGATAAAGGGGGGAGGGGGAGCCTCGAGGGGGAGTGGATAGGGATATAGGTATATACCATCATGATGTGATGGGGGCACATGGATCACAAAAAATTGTCACAAGAATTTGATGTGCTTTCTTGAAACCATTGTAAGTTTTGATTTGCAATGAGTTCCATCAAGGTTTCCCAACTTTCACTTTCTGAGCTCGCTAACTTTTTTTCTACACTCAATGATTGACTAACGCGTATCACATGCACATTATGCCTACTTTATGCTTTGTGCAAGTGTTTTTTTTTCTCAACTATGGGGATGTTTTCATTTTTTATGGCATGTCTTTCCCACGATCGGGTGGGACAAAGTGATTATAGGTATTATTATTTTGCTCTATTCTTGTTTTGATCATTGCTTTTGCAGTTGTAGCTTTGTCTTTATCATTGCTTTTAAAGTTGCAGTTTATCTTTATCATTCTTTTGAAGGTATGTTTTATAGTCTATTGCGCCATCATGCGTTTTAGCATCCCATCATCGTCATCTTCCTTCACTTCCATGATTGAAGTTAACTTTGAAATATCACTTTTGATCATATGGTGAATATTCTTTCTATTTCAATTTCATCATATTAGACAACCATCAATCCAACCAAATCCTTGTTATTTAGTTTCATATCTAAAGAATAACTCTATAAGGAGGTTCTTCCGTTGTAAGAGACTCTTATAAGCCAATCTCTAAAGTTTATAAAAGGCTCAAAAAAGGCCAAATCTTCTTCTAAGGCAATATCTTTTTTCTTTTGCTTGTTCATCAATTTTATCTCTTCATATTAAAACTTCCTAAAGAATACATACTTCTTGCAAAGCATGGCCTCTCGTAACACATATCACCTTGTTTTCTGTAGTTACTTTTTTTAAGAATTGAAAAAATGTGCATGTGGATACCCAATGACTAGGTACCACATAGCAAATGCACGTTATTTGATAAGTTTAATAGTTCATGTGATTATCTAGAGAGAGAGAGAAAGAGAGAGAGAGAGAGAGAGAGAGAGAGAGAGAGAGAGAGAGAGAGAGAGAGATCGTTGGATCTCTGTCTCCGACGGGATATGCACTCACTGATGCTCAACTATACCAAGGAGTGTGTATCAGTATCTAGTCTCTTCCTCCTCAAGTCTGACATCTCCCGGATCATCAGTGCGACACATCTGGGGTCCTCATAGGATAGCAAGGTAGAAAGTGTCATTGGGTGCTCTCTGAATAAGCAGTAGTACCTTCCTCGAATCTCATAGTACGCTGGACATCTGAAGAGGAAATGTGATTCGTCCTCAATCTCATGCATAGAACACATGTTACAAAGCCGGTCCTCTCGTGGGGTGCCATTGTATCTGCTGGTCTCAATGGCCGGCTGATGTGAAGAAATCCGAAACTGACCCATCTCTATCCGTAATCTATGTGATATACTCCTCATCAAGTAACCAGATAGTATGGGGTAGCCAGCTGGATCAAGAGATAGAAAATGTGTACGATAGAAATCACTCTTGGTCCCCAATGGACCCTGCCAGGTGATATGAAAATATGATCTGTTAGAGGAGGCCTCTGATGTACTGATGAGGGCTCGCAGGTAGGTCAGTGATCTGGATACCCAATGTGGAGAGGAGACGACAAGCCTGAGAATACCATGAGAAAAGATGTCCCTTTGAGTGTAGGCGTCGGGATGAGGATAGGGCCGCAACAGCATAGTGGTACCCTCGTTCTGAATTTCATCCAACCTCTGTATAAAAGTCACAATATGGAATAAGGCCTCAATCTGAATGGGGGGGACCGTGAACTCCGCCAATATAATCTGGTGTGGTACTGAGGGCTTAGCCTGTATCATACCGGAGAGCAAACAAATCTGGAGCCAGGAGATATATGTCCAATCAGTAGCTGCCAGGCCAGTAGTCCATATCTCGGAAGCATACATAGCTTAGGGCACAACCATAGTGTCAAAGAGTTGGCACTTACTGGTCGCATCTTTGATGTGTGAAGTGAAGCAAAGTCTCTCCAAATCTACCAGCGAGGAATAGCCCTTCCGAGAGAGAGAGAGAGAGAGAGAGAGAGAGAGAGAGAGAGAGAGAGAGAGAGAGAGAGAGAGAGAGAGAGAGAGAGAGAGAGAAGAGAGAGAGAGAGAGAGAGAGAGAGAGAGAGAGAGAGAGAGAGAGAGAGAGAGAGAGAGAGAGAGAGATAAAATTTCACATAGTTCCCCTTGACAATTCAAGACCAAACCTTTTAAAACCTTCATTCAGAAACTAACAAGGTAAAATAGCTGAAAAAATCACATAGTACTTGGAAAAGCACACTAAAGTAAACCTTATTTCAAGAGGTCCAGTTGGTATTTGTTGTTGGATTTATTCGAACAATCGATGGGGATTTATCCAAGGGTAGAACATTAGTCATTATAAACATCCCAAAGAAACTCTAATTCCCTTTAATACAAAACAAACATTAAATTATGTAGTGAGCCTATAAATTGTCTTTGTTCTATTCATTTCATACCTTTAATGATCCATAAGATGTAATGTGTTTATAATGGATACGTAAGATAGTAGCTAAACTTGCAAAGATAAAAGGTAAACTGGAATACTTGTAATGAAGAGAAAGATCAATCTTGTGGGAAGATTGTAAGCTTTTGTTCTAAGACAACAGTGTAAGCAAGGGATGCATACAATCGATTGTCACCAGTTGTGACGTGTGTGTTCATATACTAAACACTTTAGAAATGTCTTTTTTAATGATGACCCTCATAAAGAGATGACAAATACAGCATATTCAATAGGTATAACATTCCAATTTTAATAGTATTTTATGCAACCCAATGGATCATTGTCCATACACCTAAGTAATGATTGAATAAGACAAAAGACAATATCAAATGCTTGTATATTCTTGCATAGAACCAGTGTTGGTCCAATAGTGGATAACTCGCTATTAGGGCATCAAATACCGTAATTCAATCATTGTTCCAATAGTCAACAAAGCTTGGACTATGACATAGCAGAACTATATCCCTTTATGAAGCAAAATGAAACCAAAAAAATGTGTGAAAGAGGGCTGAAAAACCAGCATTGACCCTGCCTAACATCTTTCAAAAAAAATAGCAGACATAAGCACAAAACATGCATGTATGATTGTTGAAAAAGTGTAAAGCATTCATAGACTTACTTTACCATCTATGCATTGCTTCACCGGAAGAGAAGGGAGGTGGTAGAAAATAGCAAGATCTCTATCAGTCGCCGGTAGGATAAATATAGGAGTCGAATGATGGATAGGCTTATGGAGACACATCCATCTTGGCTTGTGGAAGAAGTCATACCTGGCATTGAATCTTGTCTAATAGATTTAGGATGAGTAAATCCCCACAGTTGATTAATGGATTCATAAACTTAGGGACTTTACATAAGGTTTTTTGGTTAGTAGACCCACCTGATTAATAAGCGTTTTCGCACTACTGTCAACAAAGCAAATTAAAGTCGATTAAAATACAATCCCATCCATGGGGGAGAGAGAGAGAGAGAGAGAGAGAGAGAGAGAGAGAGAGAGAGAGAGAGAGAGAGAGAGAGAGAGAGAGAGAGAGAGAGAGAGAGAGAGAGAGAGAGAGAGAGAGAGAGAGAGAGAGAGAGAGAGAGAGAGAGAGAGAGTAACACATATTTCACATAGTCCCTTGTGAACAAGTCAAGACCAAATCCTTTGAATCCTTTCGTCTTATAGCATAGCATGCTAAAATGAAGCTAAAAAAAACTTACAATACAAAGCACCATAAAGTGAAGCAAGTTTTAGGATACTCAGCTGTTACCTGCTACTATCCCACAAAACACAACCACACGAGTTAGCTCAATGAGGAAGACATGTGTCATAGCTGAGCATCAGTTGTCATCCATGTCCAAAAAAAGATTCACTATTAGCTTACATAAAAATAACATTCATTAGTCCAATCTTCCCTACCAAGCATTCTATCAAATTGTAGGTCTTGCCCTAATATCACCGTATCAGGGCATCCGCCATGCTGAGCAGTATAAGACAAGTAACCCTATAGTTAAATAATATTTACATAGCTTTACAAGTCTTAATCACTCACAACACGTGGAAAAAGTGTAGTTTGGTCATAGAGCTCGGTGACAGGGCATATCCATGCCACCCATCAATACTGGTGAAGTTAATTGGTACCTAATGGACCCTATGTACAAATGCTTGTTCAAATCCATGTCATTCAGGTTACCAAACATTACATTGATTCATCACATTAAAATGCCAAACAGTTGTAACATAATACTTTGCTATAGTCCACTATTCTGTTTTGATGCAACAAGTGAAAGTGTGTACGTTCTCATAGGCATCAGGGTACTTTCGTACTATATTGATCCCAAAGACTAGTACCACAGTCTTGTACAAGTCTGGTAGGTACTGAGCATATCCATGCATTTGTCGTATGATATTTTATTAATTTTGGATGATCACTTTTTCTCGCATCATTTTGTCTTGTACTTTATTAGTTACATAAAGCGTCTTATGAAATGTCATAGAGTACACATCTAGCATTTCACATAATCTTAAGCGATTATAGAGTATAAAGAATTTTATTATTCCATATTATCATACATACAATCCTATCCAAGTAAATGAAGTTTCTTTTGGGGTCATACTTGACTATGTGTAGTAGATTCCTCTTGAGAGGTCGACATGATCGTTACTTCCACTTCGTTTTGGCACAAGTCCTAATATCATTATAATTATCGAGCCACGAGTTCCAAGTCATCATCATACATCTTTTTGAAAATACAGTGTGTTGAAGCCATAATACATGTGGAGTGTATACTCTTCAAGAGCAACGTGTGTCTTAGTCACTAAGAAACTGATATTAAGCAATAATCATACATTCTAACCACAAAAAATTAATTAGCATATAGTTCTCACAAGTTTATTAAACTTACAAAAGTGGTTTTTGCCGGTGCACTTGGCAGAGTCAAAAAAGAGCTTATAACGGGATTTTTTTTATAATAACATGGAGTCCATGAGAGAGGGATACACAATTTTACATAGTTCCTCTTGACAAAGCAAGACCAAACCCTTTGAAGCCTTTATTCATAAACCAACAAGGTACAGTGAAGCTGAAAAGTAAAATACAGTACAGGAAAGCACCATATAGCATAACCACTCTCAAAATGTCCAGCTGATACCTACCACCATCCCACAACACAAGATCGCACGAGTTAGTACAGTGGGGAAGACAAGTGTCATAGCTGAGCGTTAGTTGTTATCCATGTCCAAAAGAAGGTATACTACTCATCAACAAAAATAGCATTTTAAAACATAGTCCAGTCTTCCCAAACACAAAGACGATTTATAGCGATAGGCCAAGCGCCTTCGTTACCGTATTAGGGCGAGTGCCGTGCTGATCAGTTTTTGGGCATTGGTCCGTATCAGTTTATTTTGTTTATAACAAAAGTATGAAAAGTTTTCATCGTATATATTGCTTATTGCTAAAGAAATGGTGTGAACACGTGTGCAGGTGTCAGAGCAAATCCATGCTATTCTAACCCGTGTGACTTAAGAAACGTCACGCACTACTGTCCATACTCCTGAGCATATCCATGATTTCCAGTCGTATCTCACCATAAACTGATATGCCAACCGAATGGATAATAAATTATCACAAGCCCTGGTTGAATAGTGTAGCTACGAGTAAACTTTCGTTTATCGTAGCCCCATATCCATCCTGTGGTTTTTGGAACCCTTGTAACGGATAGGTTTCATTTTCTCATGGTTTTTACAAGGTATCAGGGCAGATCCGTGCCATTCTAATCCTTATGTAAGAACCGTTTATCTTACATAAATCCATGTTGTCCAAGATAACATGAGGAGAACCCTTGCTTCGGGACAACGTGGGTGTCATTACACGGAGAAAAAATTATATTACTTATGAAGTGATATAGTCGAACTGAGTAGAAACTAAGTAAACTCTATATTTAGGATCTTTAATAGTCACCTAGAATGGAGTACATTTGAGAAGAGACACCTTACCTTTCGAGCATATGTGATGCTTGCAAAATCTAAAAACTGTTTGGAAAATTCTTACCTGGATGATTGTAGCAGTGGTATCTTGTGAGGATGCCATGTTTTAGTCCCCTCGAGTGCTCTTTGCCCTCCTTAGTCTTAAACCGTTTATAACGTTATTGTCAGCCTCTTTGAAAGCGAAAGTAAGTACTTTACGGAGAGCCTACCATTCACTACTTATACAAATCTAAAGCGAATGGTTTAATGTGCATACCTGTGCAAACGCTTATAGCTTTATGGTTCGAAGCCGAACCTAACCGAAAATGAAGATAGTAGTAATATTCGATGCTACAGAGAGTGCAAGTTTCATTTGTTAGTGCTAATATACAGTAGTATTCCCTTTGAAAGAGCAGTCATTCACAAGTATGATAACAAAACTGGTTATAGCATGAGGTATACTAATCATAGTCAAAATGCGCCAGCACTGAGTTGTATGTTTTGATAAAAGTATGAAACAACAATAGCTTCGTTTCTGGAGTACGTATGTAACCCTTAGTTACTTAAGGAACAACCACATATTCATGATGTCCATTGAAGGATAGTAACGTATAATGTAAACTGTAGTTATCACACCGAGATATCATCCATTCATATCCATGATAAGGAGATTGACACCAAACAACCATTCATGAGATAGGAAGTGCTTCACCGCTGGTCATTATGAAGCTTTTGTCTCAACTTATCACATATGATGTAAAACTATCATTAACATGCATTATGAAGTATGTGGAAGGTAATATTGGTTCATCGCTGGACAGCCTACCATATATATCAACATTTTGATTCTCTTGCCCATGATAGATCGCTGCAGGTCCATCGCTGGACATCAACATATCTATCTTCAACTAGCCACTACAAAGCTGAGTAAGCTTCATCGCTGGTCCATCGCTAGACAGCGGATAGTATATGAAGTACATATCATGCCAAACATAAGTTGTATGAACCCTCATTGATCCATCGCTGGACAGCGGGTTTATACATTCCCATCCAACATCTAGAATAACTGATAACCATCATACGTATACACGAGATAAATGCACATATATGAAACGAGCAGAACCACATACCGTATAGTTAAAGCAAATAACTTCAAGCCAGGGAGGGCGCCATCTCTTCCAACCTTCTTCTCACCGTATAGTAGAAGAAACTCCTTCAAGAACAGGCTACATATAGTGGTTTCATAGGAAGTATTGTGGAAGCTCCCTTCCAGCCAAAAATGGTGGGAAAATATTTTTGAAAAGTATGAAGAAAAGTTGGGTTGGCAAAAAAGCTTTAGGACCCTCAAACCATATATGTTTGTTTATAGCATGATCAAGGGTGGTAATTTGAGAGAGAGAGAGAGAGAGAGAGAGAGAGAGAGAGAGAGAGAGAGAGAGAGAGAGAGAGAGAGAGAGAGAGAGAGAGAGAGAGAGAGAGAGAGAGAGAGAGAGAGAGAGAGAGAGAGAGAGAGAGAGAGAGAGAGAGAGAGCAGCCACATGTCAACCCGCAACTAGTGAATCCCTTAGGGGGCAGTTAGCTCCCCATAAGGGATAGCTAACTGCCCACCATCAGACCTTTAATACGTCGTGGTAGATCATAGGACAAACTTGGAAAAGTATTAGTCAAAAGCAGTTTCTTAATGATAAGGCAAAGCTTTTCCCTCATAAAACCATTTTTCTAAAAAGCGTCAAGTAAGATTGCTACCTCTCTTATAAAAGTATCGTGATCGTTGCAGCAATACATAGCAGAAATAACCTGGGAGATAATTACTTTGTACGAGTTGTAGACTGGCCTACTGGAAGCCAAATGTATGTATTGTAAGTATTGAAAAGGTAAGTCTCTTCTTTTATCAAACTTTGCAAGCTGATAAACATCGGTGTCTGGATTGAAAGTAATCGAAATGTTCAAAAAACTGGTGGTGTTTGCTTCACAAGACTTTTTTTCGATATCAAGAAATTCTAGAGGATAAATCCAGAAAGGTTATTTGTACTCTAATCTGATTTTTGTCCATAAACGCATCAATAATGGGATTATTAATGAAACAAATGTCATCAATATATCTGAACGAGTGACAGAAAACATTCATATCTTTTTTGAGACATAACCTGGCCAGTCTCTTAATAAAATGAGCTTCAAAGAATGCAAGATACCAGTTACACCAAGTAGGTGAGCATGAAAAATCCATCGGTATACCACGAATCTATCTCCAAGTTTTGTTTCCTAGCCTAACAATACAATTTTCTATATGGAAGGCATTCCACAAGCATAAGAGATTTTTATCGATATTGTACCACCCTTCCGACTTTTATTATTCCATGACCATTTAAAGGCCTCCCTTTCTTGTTCCCATTTGAAACTCAGAAAACTCTTATCAGAATGTTTGAACGCATATGTAATGGATTTATCCATGATAGTTTTCAGCCCATCATTGCCATCTAAAGGTATGTTTTCATAGCATTTAGAGATATCTGCAACCCATACATTGGTAATCTTTGATGGTAAATTGAGATAAAAATTGATTGAGGACTTGCACTGCCAAAATAAGCATCTATCTACATTTAGGATATCCTTGTATGTTTTTGCCTTAAGGCCTGCACCTTCCTCCTTGAGGAATGGTGACAGCATACCAAGAGCTCCTGTTAGGAATTTTGCGAGTTTAGTAAAGCAACAGTCATGAGCATCGGTAATCCATCTAAAAGATTCTTTGTGGGCTTTGTACGTACAAAGTAGATATGGTAAAGAGTCGTTCCCTATGAAGATGTTGGGTAAAAATCCATTTAGCTTTTCCATGACATAAGTGATAGTTTCCGTAACCAAGTATTCTTGATCATTAGGAAAGGGGCTGAAGTCAGGACTACTAAGTCTATCTAAGGCAAGTTTCCGTACAAGGAATTTACATATGAAACTGGGATTGTGTTGCACCTTGTCAATGCCATTGATGTAGAGTAGATTTGTGAGCCATAATTTTTCATTTTTAGCAGTTTGTATTTTTGTAGTTGTGTCCTTATTGCCATACAACCAAGTTCTTTTTTTGATGAATTCCATGGCAATGTTTTTACAGAAAGTCGCATGCTCCCTTACAATTTCTTCATTTAAATGTTCAAGCGTAGGCAACAGTTTGATTAACTTGAACCACCCATCATAAAGTTCAGAAGCCACATCATTCACATTGTTTTTTCGTAAGGTAATATGATTGAGACCCATCTCTAAAGATTTACGTAAAATCGGGCTCTTAACAATATTGCTATCCATAGAAATAACATGCCCAAATTTATTTGCAACGAAGTTCTTGAATCTATTAAGAGAGAGGCATTCACATGAGTGTAAGTTTTTTATGTCAAAATCACAGAAGACATCATAGGAAAAATACCAATCACTTTTGACACTTGGTAGGTAAGTCCAACCGAACGTAATATGATGAAAGCGTTCATCTACAACAGCGAATAGTCTGAATAAAACATGAGCATAAAAAGTCTTCACATGGATTGCTTCAAAAACTCTATTGCGAGAACATAGATGTAAGAAAGAGCTCCCTAAACCACTACTAGTGGTCAACTGTAGACGTCCTGTCACTGAGATGCTGACTTCCCTCCTTTATGTCCTTTCCCCATCCTGCACACCGATTAATCTCAGTAAAAATTCAGCCGTTTGATAGTTAGGTCACTCTTTGTGCTACTTTGCCCTTCCTTTCTAGTAAATCGTCTTCTTTTTCCTGTCCCGGATGCAGATACTACGGAGTTTGGATTGTTGGGAAAATATTTTTGAAAAGTATGAAGAAAAGTTGGGTTGGCAAAAAAGCTTTAGGACCCTCAAACCATATATCTTTGTTTATAGCATAATCAAGGGTGGTAATTTCCGATAAAGAAGAGTCCATGAGAGAGAGAGAGAGAGAGAGAGAGAGAGAGAGAGAGAGAGAGAGAGAGAGAGAGAGAGAGAGAGAGAGAGAGAGAGAGAGAGAGAGAGAGAGAGAGAGAGAGAGAGAGAGAGAGAGAGAGAGAGAGAGAGAGAGAGAGAGAGAGAGAGAGAGAGAGAGCACAGCCACATGGACCAATTTTACAGGAATTTTTGGAAAATGCAAGAGTCTTGGATGCATAGAGCTTGTCATGCACCACCTTAGTTCATAAATGTGCAAAAAATGGCACTATTTGATTCATGGATGTGCTAAGTGCATTTGTCCAAAACCACCTTGACATCCAAAAGTGGGTGGGAATTCAAGATGCTTATCCTGAGCATGCATTGTGTGTGAATACATGTGATGTTATGCCTTTGCAAAGTTTGTTAATAAACTTTAACCCTTTCAAACGTCACCTTTAGGACTTTTCTTTATTGACCTATGAATTAACCTTTTTGAGTCTCTTTTAAAAGGCCTATTATATAATAATTTCAATGAGGTTCAACAATAATGTTGAAGTGTTTATCATATGATATCCCTTGTTGAAGT
Organism: Diphasiastrum complanatum; assembly: GCA_029204225.1. Taxonomy (NCBI): domain Eukaryota; kingdom Viridiplantae; phylum Streptophyta; class Lycopodiopsida; order Lycopodiales; family Lycopodiaceae; genus Diphasiastrum; species Diphasiastrum complanatum. The sequence goes on from CM055093.1 coordinate 52,325,330, forward strand.
TGAAGGGTCTAACCAAACAAGAACTTGGAGGGTAACTCCACATCTATAACTTAAGGTCACTCCCTCTATCACAATTGAAGTTCTCTTTTTTTAACTCAATCCCATTGATATAAAATGACTAATAATGGGCCAATACAAAGTTGAAATTTATCAACAAAATCTCAAAGTTAACAAAAGAATAATTCCACATGATTTATTGACTGCTACATGTGTCTAGTTGTCACATAGCATATGAAAATGATAAAATAATTATTATTTTCAAAGTCACAATTCAGCACCACCTATGTTCAAGAAAAATATGGTCATTTAAGTTGCTTGATAAATCCTAAAGATAAATACATAGTTTCCATCTATATGGAGCAAAGTCTCTTCTACGAGATTTACTTACCTTATAAATAATAAAATGTCCATAATAAAATATTTACATGCTCATAAATTAGTGTCAATAAATAATTTGATTGATTCATGAAATTAATTTACAATATCGGATGATGCTCTTATTTTTCCACAACAACTTATGCTCGTTTTGGAGAAGGCTAAATTTTTTTTTATGCTCAACCTTTACATGTACAAATTGTCATAACTTCTCAATTGATCCTTGACACCCACAAAGTTCACTAAAAAGACAATCTATGGATATTTTCTATGATTGATTAAGAATTTTATATTTGTAGTCTAGAGCAACAACAACTACAATTTGTGGAGGGACAATAAGTTTGTGATGAATATTTTTCTTTTGTAATTTTTGTCACTTTTCATCTTCACTCAACAATGGCATGATAATAAACTATCAAGCCTTTTCGTATATGTTTTGTAGTAATGACATTTTATTTATTCATAGAACTAGATTTTCGATTTTTGCACTATCTAGGAGTGGCTATATGTTTGGTTATCCTTTTTTTTTTACACATGGTAAGTTTATAACAGGCCAAGGGAGTGTAATCAATTACAAAACTTGGGTTCCAACATGGAATAATGAAGGACTTTTCTCATGGCACTCTTATATGATACCCACATATCATCAAGTTCTAAAAGAGACATGATTGTATTTTCAGACTCTTTACAAGAATAATCATGTTGAGAAACTTGAGTTATTTTTAGCAAACAAATATTGCATGGCTCTCAAATGAGCCATGATGATATTTCATATTCCACTTTTTGTTGACATAGTTTTAAAATGTTTTTGAAGCTTTATGCCATATGCCACTAGCATATACTCTTGACTAGATATTTTTGTTGACTTATTTTTCAAAAAGACGTGTCTTAATGTATTAATTTTAATGATTGTGGAAGGAACTATGATCACGATTGTTTCACAACAATATGATTGACGAAAACATTGAACTACATCCTTGCTTAAGGTGTATGCTCTTTGACATTGATTGGGCCCGACCAAACCATCATCACCAAGTGCATGCATGAATGCTATAGGTGATGATGTATTCTTGGAAGAAAATGTTTTGTATATGAGACACTTGGACATACAACTAAGCATTTGAAACCAAAAAATTCAAATTATTAGGTAATTCTGTTGTTATTGGAACTTTGGCTTATGAGACAATGTTCATGTTCCATACACCCCAACATGCAAATATCAATCCCTTGACATTTTTTGCTACATGGCTAAATTTGGATGTGAGAAACACTTTTTCTACAGATACTCCAAACTAGGTGTTTGACACAATTTTCATGTAGAAAAAATGTGACACTTTTCTTCTATCTCTTTTATTTTATAAAGATCACGACGATGGTTCCAATTTCAAGGCAAACCTAGAAAAACCTTCTTATAATGATGACTTTTTTTCATTATTGTCATGCTAGAGTGAAGGGAAAAATGCCCGTCCTAGGTCTTTTTCCCTTCAAATAAAGGGCATTTAAATCATGCACCCTTCAAATATAAAAGGAAATAAATGGGCATTCCTTCAGTTTTAAGGGAAACCTAATTTCTTGAAGGGTAGAGTTGCCCTTCAATCTGCAGCATTGTAGCCCAACATAGCAAATATCTCTTTACACATGCACATTTAATAATATCTTATGTCAAGCAAATGTTATTGACTCAATTGTGGACCTTGACTACAAGCTTTTGTTGTTGGTTGTGAGAAAGGTAACAATATATTAGTTTGTGATGGCTCTTACATAACACGACATATTCTAACTTTCCTACACTTCATCATACGAAGATATTTATCTATTGAGATTTTTTTTATTAGGAGAAAGAACTTTAGTTTTGCTCAAAATAATTTGAAACTATTTAGTGCCACTATGTGAAGGTTTTATACACCAAGAGATACCCTAAGTGTCGAGATCCAATTGATCTTTAACCATGAGACTTGTTGATTTGAAGTAACCAAAGGACAAACTACCAAATAACAATGCATGAAAATCTATCTTCCAAAAGCATAATGGATCTACACAAGATTGATAACCTGAGATTAGTATAGAGATCACATCCATGATAAGATATACACTTCTTCCATGTACTAGAACTTGGATATGGACATAAAAATCACAATACTAGCTAGAGATAGAAAATAATTTGTAGACATTGTGTAGGCCTTCCTTCCCTTAGTCATCAACAATGCTAATCTTAGCCATATGTTCACATCAATGGTCTAGATTGAACTACTTCAAAAACTAGCGAACAAATTAAAATGTTTGTTGACTAAATGAACAAATGTGATTGGATGGATAAACTTGGTCTGTTCCTTATTTTGTGTGTGAGGGCCACATTTTGACTATAGTCAAATGTCTATTTTGGCCTCCAAGTTGGCTTGAAGTGACATATGCTAATTTCTATACACATCAGTTACACATATTGTTATATACCTTTTATATTCTAAATGTGAACATTCTCGTGTCACATGGATTGATTCTTCAATACCGCCCGATTTTTTTGAGTGATGTGTTCAGTCATGGTGGAACATCATTCATGATTTTCTTATTGTGAATTGGAATGCTTTTGAAGCAATTTGTAGACAAGTTTTCAATCGATTTGATTTCATTTAATGGTATTCTTTGGACCAGACATCTATAGTTGTAGAGTACAATCGAAAATTTTGGAAAATGGTTCAAATGTTTGACTATGGAGATTGACTATGGAGAGGTGTATCTTGTACAATGCTATATTTAGATATTACAACTTCATTGTTGGAGCATTGTAGAAAGCTGTCTGCAAATTACTTCTCTACATCCAATTTTCCAATAAAGAATATAATGGAGTAAGTGCTAGGGTATGAGATGTTGGAAAATAATCTGCATATAGTCGGATGACTATTTGACATCAAAAGTTTCAACTCTATCATAAACACAACTTTTATCATTCACAAGTGTAAAAAATGAATGACGGAACTAGATTACACTATTGCCAATTATCAAAACTCAGATCATAATGGTATGAATAACAGCAAAATAAGACCAGACAAGTCTTGTGTTGAATTTGCCAAATGCGTATGTATTGCAAAAGATGAAAAATACATCCACAATCTATTCTGATTGCACTATAAGAATAGCAAATCTAATGCTGCTATAAATGTCGCTCATACACAAACTGTAATCGCGACAACTTACTAATGATCCTTCTGTGCTAGGGCGGAACAGATAGAGAGGAGAAGAAGAAAAGTGACATCTATTTATAATTGTTGATGGCACAACCCTAACGGAATGTGTCGTCAACATTGCACATATAAAAGCAATGGCAATATAGCACGATCATTTGCAATAATAATATTTTTATAATATCAACCAATGTATTACAAAATTGGTGCTTTAATGTCGAATGAGTCTTTCTAGATCTAACATCAACTAAAACTTATAAACCTAATCTACTCATTGTCGTCGTGACGTCCAGTCTGCATGAACACAAGCAAACAAACTACATTAATATTTAATGCTTGATCATATTAAATTAAATAAAATTGACGTCGGAATACAAACCACATTAGTATGAATACAAAAACTAGTACTTAGATTTGGAGGATTACCCTCACTCTTTAGTTTGTCGACTAATGCATCGTATGATTCCCTGAAGACAAATTCGTATTCCTCCTTGCAGACGCCCATAGTCTGCCAACTATCCATGCATTCAATTTAAGTTGAAATTAATTTAGGGCTATGTTGGAGTAGCTAGTCATAATGCATATTTAAAAATAAAAGCATATGAAATCAAAGATAAAGTAAAAGAGTAGTGCAGGTTCACTTACCATACTTGCTTGCAATCTCGCCTTTCCGCTCGAGCCCAACCTAGGATTGTCTATCCCATGCATCCTAGCGGCCACGACATCTTTTTAAATCTTCTATTTATGTGGTGTTCATTCATCCGCTTTTACAAGGTTCCAATCAATTCTTGAACACAAGGAGGGCTTGGATTGCCCGTCCCTATAAGCTCATCATGCTTATGAATTTCTTTTTCCTCAAATTCAAATCTCTCTCTCTCTCTCTCTCTCTCTCTCTCTCTCTCTCTCTCTCTCTCTCTCTCTCTCTCTCTCTCTCTCTCTCTCTCTCTCTCTCTCTCTCTCATCTTAAATCTTAAATCAATGTAAAATGCTAAACATGTTAAAACACACACACACACACACACACACACTCTTTCTCTCCCTCTCTTTCATCTATCATTCTTAGTCCTAAATAAATATAAATCTAACAATCTATTACTACCATAGACTATGTATTTATCTATAATCTTAAATTCTAAATCAATGCAAAATGTTAAACACACACACAAGCACTGATCTTCAATCGCCCTCAATCGCTCCAAAGATGCTCCAACCTGCAAAAAAACAAAGTGAGAGAGAAGGCGCTGGATCGCGCGAATACGAAAAACCAAACAGACGTCGGAATCCAACGACTTCAAAACACGTCGGAATCCAACGTCCGTGCCCACTCAGGCCCAAACGATAGGTCTCAGATGTCGTGGACAGGCTTTCGGATTGCCGACGTGGACGTCGGATTCTGATGTCCACGTCGGATTACACGTTTTTTTTTTGGAAAAAACATGTCAGGTCATATCCATGTTTTAATGTCGAAATCTGACATGTTGGATTCCGACGTGCCTTTCAAAAATTGGTTGCCGCCCATATTTCCCGATCGTCAGACTCTGATTTTTGGATTTTTTACTTGGACGTCGTATTTCGACGTGTCGGATTGTGACGGATTATGAAATTTTCGAACATACGTCGGACACCCACGTCGGAATTTGCGCGATATGTTATTGTGAATCTTCGACACCTTCGACAATGTTGCAGAGTAAGTAGTTCAACATTACAGAATGATTTAAGAAATGAAATCTAACACGAGCAACGAAACAAAACCTAAAATTGGAAGCCGAAAGGAAAGAAAAACAATGCACGTGATTTGGAAAAATAAAGATGCGAGTGCAGAGATTGACTAGTCAATAGAAAGTATCTATGGAGCCACAACAACAAAAAGGAAGCACTAAAGTGAAGACAGTTCTGAAGATGAAGACAATTTTAGCAATATGAGCATATCAATGACGAAGAAGCGAATGAGCAAAGCTATGACGAAGGTCAAGTTTTGGATCCAAAAATAGTTGTAGACATCAAAAGTCCTATTTAGGATTTAGATCAAGATGCAATGGCTGAGGTGAAAATCGGGATTCAGATCAAGATGTTATGACAGATGGAAAAAATTAGAACTCGAATCAAGAAGCATCTACGGATAGCAAAAATTCTAACCAAGATAAAGGAGACCAAAATTCATGTGAAGATGAATGGACAAGATACTACACATGATAGTCAATAAAATTTGAGTAAGAAAAATGGTAATGGATCCGTTGTGACAGATGTTGTTTTTAATTTAGAATCACAATCAACTTGATGTTGCGTGTGATCCAGAACTACAATCAATCTTCAGATCGAACGTCCCAGATATAGTCCAACTCCTTACTAAAAACCATTTCGAGTCTCATTTTAACCATCAAAGTCTAGAACAAGAGCTACATCAATGCTTTAACCTAATCAAGCAACTATGGGCCATCAAATCGATGAGGTTATTACGCTCAAAGAAAGATAATCAAGACGTTCACCAACCTTTTAAAATGAGGACTATTTGGCACTGACGTTCCATGATTTGAAATTGAATGGCTATCTTTGGGACCCGATGTATGAATAACTTCGATTTAATTTGAGAGTTTTCGAGGTTGTTGTTCATATATAAATGCTCCATACGAGGTAGCTGACTTTACCAGTGCCACTCAGTCGTATGATAGAAGAGCCAGTTGCAAGACAAAAACAAGAATCCAAGGGAATTGGATAAGCATCCAAGTTGGTATGATGTTGAAGAAGAAGCCAAAAGAGGATATTCTAGTGAGACACTTTGTCCATTCCATGCAAATTGGTTGCCAAAAAGCAATATGGTGCTTCATCAATCTCTTCTCCAACCATCATTTTTCTTCAAACTGAAGCTAACATATGGATTCAATTAAACATCTTTGGATCTACAACGATGCAATAAGTTTTGGATGTGACATCCTCAATCATGACTACTTAGCTGAGGCGATTCAGCTGATCAAACAAGCATCTTCATTTTTTAGGACAAAAATGTTTAAGTAGTAGGACAAGTGTCATGTACTTTTAGTACATCAGGCTTATCAATGCAATATAATATTCAGTGTAAGTTTTGTTAGGCCCAAAAAAAACGTATTAGCCTTAAGAATAAGGCGGTTCCCTCTTTAGCCCCTCCAAAGTACTTAAATAAAGATAGTAGGCCAACAAGGGTCCAAAGTACAATTAATAAGACTTAACAAGGGCTAACTATCTTCAAGATGGTTATGTTTAGTTAAGTTAGAGGATTGTCTATAAGTAAGCAATATATATTATTTTGAAGGATCTTTTGGCTCATTTGCAAATGAGAGAGCTTAGCTTCCTCTTTGTGAATGTGAACTTTGAGAATAGAACTTGCAAGGTCTCATGTGCCCAATCCACATGAAACTCATCCCATTTTGTGCTGATTTGCTTCCATCCCTTCAATTCTAATGATAATTCCATGGAGCTCTATTTGTGTTTTATGGTTATATCAACACGAATGCTATCTTAGGCTTCTCTTTATTGTGAATGTAGTTTCATTACTGGCTATTTAATTGGGTTTGGCAAATGACACCTGCTTTTGAGGAAAGTACCCAAGAAACATCCCAAAAGTTGAACAAAGGTCTTGGCAAGAGGCTTAGAAGAGCCCCCTCCAAACAATATAGTGAAAAAACTTCTTAAACTGGTTTGAATTTACCTGAAGCGTCAACAAACCCATTAGTGAGCTTTTCCTAGATTTTAAAATTAATCGATCACCACATTCATGAAATAAAATCTAAAAAATTAGAGATATAACAATAATTCTCGACATTGATCAATGTGATAGGCCACCAATTCTTGAAGGTGATGGACCTATGAAAGTCCGTGAACCTAGTGAGACACATGTACATCATCTTCAAATAAAATTTAAAAATCATACCCAAGCAATTGTTACTCCACTCGTCATTTTGATAGACCCAAACGAATGTGAATTAGTGAAAATAAATTTTTTTCTATGCTAGACTCCTACCATTTTTTGTTGTTGTAGGAGGTATTCACAATTCACAGTCTCAAAAATAACTTTCTAAATAATATCCTCATGTACTAGCCTTTCGTAGCGTTATCACCAATGCTTTTGATGATTTGACCATGAAGAAAGCAAAGCCCTTTGTTTGGAACCACAATATTATTTATTTGACGACAAGTGCTCAACGCAACATAACAACACAACAAGCCGAACGGGTTTTGGCAATCTTTTCGATTACCTTGCTGTGACAAAAGAAACTTAAAAATCCAATGAGCGATTCAATCACCTTTCTCCGTGTCAAAAGCCACGACAATTACTTATCTAATTGAAATTTGTTCATACCTTGTTGATTAGGTATTAGATCTTTATAACAATAATGGTACGACCAACGCATGTGCAATTTAAAAAGGCAGACATGTTGTTGCAATACAGCTAAATAATAAACTAGTAGAATTTGTTAAGATGCAAATGAAATTTCTTTCAATTTTGCCAAACAAGTTAAGAGGGGTAAGGAAATCTGTTGACAATGAAGACTGTTGTTTCTTTGTCAACAAAGTGACTTGTTATGGTGGCATAGGAGATCTTGCAAATGTTGTAGCTCTAGATTATCAAATTATAGCAAATAATGTAACAATCAAGGAGGCCATACTTGGCACTTACTAAAAAGCAAGAGGATTCTAATCAACTTGATGAATTTTGAATAGCATACTCCTATTTATTATGAATTGAAAAAACACCTTATCTATCTTACATCTATTTGAGATTTTATGTCATCAATTTTTTTGTACCTAATTTTGTTGGAATGAAAAGAAATGTATTTTTTCTAAGGGCATTTGCATCAAATGTTATAAACTTTGAGAGTGATGAACGTAATTAGAGACTGTCAATTTCTTACCTTTAAGAAAGCGAACACTCTGACATAATTTACAATGATGGACTTCTAACTTGTATTGAGGTGGAAGAAGATTGGAGCTTGAATTACATCATGCAAAAACTTTTGCTCCTACAATATGTATACCCTCATACTTCAGATTCATTTCTAATGGATAACTGGTAAGCAGTTGTAGACTTTTTTAATCTTCTTGAATAGCTTATATCAATAATCATTTATATAACAGCTAATCTTAGATTATTGCTTTAAAAGATTTGTTTCTTTTGCTCATTATGATAAAAAATTTGAGACACTATTCTTGTAAATTATTGTAGTTCACAATATTTGAAACATTGCTCTTGCAAATGATACTCTTGAAAAGTTTCTCAAGGAAGATGATGCACTTCTTAAAACCGTGCACATCTTAAAAAAATAGATTTTAAAATATTCTAAGCTTTTAACACATTAAAATTAACTTTTTTCAAATAGCTATTTTAAAGTAATTTTAAACTTTAATATTTTCTTATTTCAAAATTGTGATTTAATAATGTCTTCATTTTTTAATTTTCTCTCAAATATACAAATTTGAGTTTTGAAAAATGTTTTGATAATTTATTAGCTGTCACATTTTTTATAAAATGAGATTTTTATTCAACACGAGTACAGACTATATATGTTTGTTAAGCATTTTAAATATTGACATTTTTTATTAAATTTCAAATTTTAGGAAAAAAAAAAAAGGGTGCACACCATTTTTCTGTTCATCATGTTTTAGTCATTGGATTATTATATTAGGGGGCATACACTTTGTGTTTAAACCATAGATGTGTCACATTTTGGAATGTAGTGTTGCTTGCATTCCAGAACGCTGCCTTCCTAGACGTACATGAATTACAGGTCACTCCAAACAAAGCCTCTTTTTTTTATTGAATTTTCTTTGTAAATATTTCTGTCTTAGGGGGGGGGGAGAGCCTAGAGGGGTTCAAAAAATCAATGATAGGTGTTAGGAATACTAAATTATACACGTATTTCATGAAAACTAAGTTCCTTTCCTACACTTTTAGATCGCACAAAGCATTGAATGACCCTTGTCTTCAACTCTGGTTATGGGACTAGTATCCATAAACTTGGAAGATGTTCTAACAGATCTATAAGTCCTGTTGGGAATTCTTCCATGGAGTCTACCTTCATGCACATCATAAAAGGTACTATGTGATTTACACATAAGAGCGATTAATTATTCCAAAGAGACACAACTTATTCCTTCCTCAACACACTGGAATTTTAACATGCAAGCTTTGGCATTGATATCACTAAGGCGGCATGACAAGGAGGCACTAACTTGACAAGGATGTGCTGCATACGATGAATCCCCTAGATTTTGAGATCTACTATTGCCCCTAGTTTACATGTCTCCTAATAGAGTTCCACTGGCTGTAAATAAACATATTTAGGGGCTTTTCTTTTCCGTTACAACATTTTGAAACGCTCATTAAAAAGCTATGCTTCTGGAACACCGTTTCAAGGTGACTTAGGCTTGAACTATGTTGTGATTCATGAACTAGCAAGAACACAAATTATCTAATAGTTCCAACCTTGAGTTATGAAGCGTTTGCATACTAAACTATTCTTGCTAAGTACTATTCGTTGGTTCCATGGAATTTATCTAGAGATCTATAAGATCTATGTGGGGTAAGAGTGAAGAAACTATATTCTCAACAATTAAACTCTACAATTTAATTGTTGACTAATGTATGTCAAAGGACAATGATGAAGAGGGTTAAAACAGTATCCATCTTTGCCATGATTATGCTCTCAAATCCACACATACACTATATGTAGCTTGTACTTTGCATTCAACTCTGAATTCATGCTAATCACCCAATTCATGCAGATACAACAGTATAGAATCTGCATAAGTCAGAAAAGTTACTTACCATAGCCCCATTAGCTCAATTTTGTGAGTCATTAACGAACTACTCTCATACCAAAGGATCATCAAGCATGCCTATCATTGAATTTTATCGACCACATCTCAGCAGATACAGAATATGATAAATGACCATATCGCACCAAATCAAATAATGGCACTGGGACAGCAGAATAAGAGCCTATGTCACTTTTAACTGAAAAGAAAATACAAAATTAGCTTCCAAAAAAATATTCTTTCTTTTCTGCACGTCAATTGCAGTATGGATATTCAAAGGAAAGTAAATCTGGACTCATGATGTCTGAGTTAACCCAACCATTGGTATGATTCAACAATCTTCAATCGGTAACATGAACAGTGTCATGATGTCTAGTAGCTCACCATGATACTTTCCCAAAGCCCATTCATCAAAAAATGGCATTACCTAGTGCATTAAACCACATGACAAATACTACAAACATGTTGAGCTCTTCCATCACCTAATAAGGACGATAGCGTCGAGAACCACCCCTACCACCAGTGCCATTCCCTCCTTGTCTGTATGCTGAAGCTCCTTGTCCTGATCTTCCTCCCCGGAACTGCGGTGACACTCCAGCAGCTCCTGGCTGTTGACTGCAAATAGGCAATCAAAATTGGGATCAGTGTGCTAGGCCATGCTTGACATTACAAATAAAATAAGGATAATCCCTGCGGCCAGAAGTCTTCTTCAACGAGGCCAGCCCTCCCATTGTTGTTTGTCATTGTGTATAAGCAATAAGATCCGAAATTAATGTACAAATTTGAGATATACTATCAAACTCTTTACAACTAATAACTTACAATACATAGCCAACCCGGCCATCAGGAAGCATCATTGGAACCATGGTCATGCCTGCAGGTGGTGGGCCCCTTCCATAAATGACGGGCTGTATAGGTTCAATGCAAAAGTTGTAAATGTCAGCAATGTAAAATTGATTGCCAAAAAACTTTCAGAGTCGTGATCAAAAACACATAAATACTAAGTAGCATTATGCAACCAATGGAACAAGTATACAGTTCAGTAGATAGGTTGTACAAGTTATTGGTCCTAAGTAGCATCCATAGTAGCTTCTGGATGACAAACCTTGTTATATCCTCTTGTTGTGCCATAGCCAGAATTATCCACACCATACATATCAGCCCCATAATTATAGCCTGCTCTGTGTAACTGTGGCAAAACACCAGCTCTTTGTAAAGGGTATGATGCATCTGCTGCAGGGTTCCTTTTTTCAGCCGGAGGCTTTGCCAGGGATGTTTCTAACACTCGACCTGATAGCAACCAGAACTACAATTGATAAATGTGTGATGCTTTAACTTTGCCAGCTAAAAAAAATATTTTTCTTCAGAAAAACTAAGGCAGGTGACAGATTTGATAACTGAAGATACAAGCGCTTATTATTTGCCCGTACTGCTCAAGCATACCTTCAAGCTCGTACGTTTCTGTTTTTTCTAAAGCCCTCAAAGCACTGCTTCGGTCACTGAAATGAACAAAACCAAAGTCTCGCTTTCCTTGCCCAGGTTTAGAAGCAGGTAAGACAACCCTTGTAACTTCCCCATGGCGTTCAAATAAGCTTTTCAGTTGCTCTTCTGTGACTGTGTCTGGTAGATTACGAACATACACAACCTTGACCTGCCAAGAAGTTATCACATCAAAACGGATCCCATGTGAACTTTTTGGAGATGCATGTGCATTTAGCAACTCATGTGCCTTTTGCATCTTACACAAGTCCATAGATATATTGATAGTTCAATTGAAACCCCCAAATCCTCAGAACTAGGGATTTGAAGAAAGGCACATCGCTCACATGCCATACAACATTTTCTGAAGTAAATAATATCGTGCACAACATCCTTGAAAACAAAATTTGAAGAAAACAATCATGGCAGATCTGGCATTACTTAGTAAATTTACAGTATATGGTCTACCATAGGGTAAAGGGATAAGCATGTAGCATTTAGACCAACGGCTCTTCAAATTTGGAAATTTGAGTAAATTGTGGAATTACTGAGGACCTAGCTTGGAAAACCCAATCTCCATAGCAAGATAATGGGAAACAACTCTGGACGATGGTCTTTTCAGGCTGTTTCTGTGGAAAATACTAGCTTTTGAAACAGGCAATCCTTCGTACACATAGCAAGCAACTATGTATAATACCCAATACTGTATAACATGGAGCTTGAACAATTTGTTTCTGAACCTCAAAAACAACTGGAATGTAGCATAAGTTTGGAAAGTTTCACGTAAAGTGACTGACGATACTTTGTCAAGACCTTACAAGGAAAATGAGCAAACATCTGTAATCTCAAGTAAGGATTCTTGCAGCTTTTAAACTTATACATGGCCCTATACAGCAAAGACTAAAAGGAACTACATAATTAATACACACTAAGCTCTTAACCCGCTTGAGACAACCATATTTGACATGATCGGGGTTCGGTCCTTTTCAGCACGGCAAGGAGGTGGGAGGTAGTGAAATGAGTCTCCTGAGAGATTCTAATTGGCAATTCAAGAAGTTGATTATGTGCACACTATAAAATTAACTCAGAACCTAAATGCTCATTAATGAAGTGTAAGGTAACAATCATACAGAAACTGTTCAATAAAAAAATGTACATTTGTACCAGATCATGCAAGAGTTGCTTTTGGGGACAGCACGATTTACTCAAATTTCCACTTCTTACACAAAAACTAACAATTTCATATTTGCAGAAAGTCAATTGAAGTTTACATTGAAATGTGAACTTTTAACCCAACTGTGCATTCTCCTGCACAACAACCTGGGTTGGTGGATGAGTGACAACTTTCTCATTTTTGAGGCAGCCTAGAAGTTTAATTAAAAAAAGCTCTAAGCTGCACAAGGTTTACAACATTTTCTGATAAAGTAGACGTGGAAAATATCATGAATATGCCTCACTGAAATTAACAGAAAGGTTGAAATTGGAGTCTTATAAGCTTGAAGATAATTTAAAGAATATGCTTTGGGGAATATGCCTACAATACAAGAACAGTACAGATCAAGATGTGCAAAATCTGCAACAGCACATCAATTGATTTACTTTAGGGGTTGAACATAAATGATAAATAAGTGCAATGGTAAAACTTGGTAGAAACTCTCATTTGTAATTGCATACATGGTCCGAAATATCCCATTAATTCAAGAAAAGTTGAAACACCCAAAGTCAGAAGGAATGAAATGAGCAAAAAGATTCAACACCCTATGAGTCCACTTCGTACATATTCCAGCTAAAAAGTGTAGCCATTATCGTACCTGGTTAACTTTAGCTAGTGACCTCAACTTGATTCATTAAAGCTTTTAAGTCCTTAAGAACGCACTTAAAACACTTATTGTAAGGACTAATCACTTGATGTCTCTATACTTAAAACTACAAGGACACAAGATTGCCAATATATGATAGTTCCCCCTCACTTCAGCATTTTTGCCCTAAAAAATAAAGAGGTCAGGTCTGGCAATTGCTATGATTCAGGTCTTTCATTGCTAGTGATAGAGCTAACCTTTGGAGAGAACTATGGAGCAAAATTCATGAAAGACCTCAAAGTTAAGCAATGATCCATCCACAAGCTTTGCCATAATTGTTTTGAAGATGGAAGATAGACAAATAAAACGATCCAGTCTTCAATTGCATTGACCAGACTCGATACAAACAATATCATCCCTTGGCTTCTTCCTTGAGACCTTTGAATCTTTCATTCAAAACCTGTGCACAACATTCTGCACATGAATTGATACTTCTGGTTCATCCTGTACTTTAGCTTGAATGACATCCAGCACGATCTTTGCTTTGTTGAACGACTGAAGCAAATACAATATCCTGCCAAATTTGAACTAGTGTCTGTGGTAACAATTAGCAACACTATATTCTTACCACATTTTTCCATCTGCTTTTGTTTGTTGCTCTTCCTTTCATGCATATTTATCCTTTCATTAACTCCAATATTCATAAGTACTTGCAGAGAGCTTTCACGTGAATAAAAATCTTCAGTAAAATATATGCAACTTGAGAGATTCATAGATCCATAAAACCTCCAGCATTATGGATATGCTGATTCAACCACTTCACCAAGGAGTTGGATTCCGATCTAAATGAGATGTTTTGGCTTTCTTAAGTGGTATATCCCACCACTTACCTATGAGGGTATGCTACCCCCAATTTTGAAAGATACTCCTCATGTGATTCTCTTATGTGGCATGACTTACCATTCCTGAGACCAATGATATTCAGCAACCCTTTCTTAACGACGACGATGATCTTTGCTGTTAATGATTGGAGCTATAATCCACATTGCACAAAAAGGTTCACAATTCTCAACATATAGAGTGTTGAGCGTCTTGCATAGTGACAGGGGCAACCTATGGACTAGCGTATGTGGAAACTAGATAAGTTTTTGACAACTTTTCTATGTCTTGAAACAGACATTTGCTTTGGAGCAGTAGTTACTTCCACAGCAAATGCAGTCTGGCACAATGTGATGGCATTTGCACCTAGGTCTCCGACACATTGGCAAAACATCGTGATACAAGGCATCCAAGTTACATTGGCAGGTATCTCCCTTGCTATACTAACACAGGAAAATGTATTTGAGGAAGGAAAATTACAAGCATCCTATTGGCAGTTACTTGGGCCTTAAACGGTGAACCCCATGCATTATTTGGTGTATTTGAAATTACACTATATAGTTTGGCTTTGGGCCCGCCACCCCTCGTCTACTGGTTGGCATTCTTAACTAGTTCATAGGCGTTTGGATCCTAGCATATAGTCACTACTTGCTAACTGCATACGGTGGCCCAATTTGGGCCCCAGAACAGTGCAAATAGGCATGTGCACTATCATTCTTAAATAGGTCATTAATCGTAGAGAAGATTTTAGCATAGATTAGACTTAGCTACAGCAGAGGTCAAATTTAGGTGACTTCTGAGCTGATTCAACATTACCAGATCTACTACCAGCTTGCTTGGCACATTCACTTGATTGGCACAGTCACACTTCTCTTTGGCTTTCTCACTGTTGTTGCATGGATTGCTTCGTGGCTATAAGAGTCCCTTTTCTGAGTTTAACACTTACTTGATCTAAGGTAAAGAGTTTTTTGATAATTAACCCAGTATGCAATTGTTTTGCTTGAATTTCAACAATGAAGAAAAGAACCTCCTTATCAAGTTTCAACATATATTCAGGTCAGTCTCTTTGAAGTGCATGGTATCTTACTTGCCTCGGCAGGTTAGCAAGAGATTAAAGTTACAAACTCAAACTCATTCCCATTCGATCGGCCAATTAAACGATGAAAAAGGAGTCAAACTTCGAGTTTCATCCCCTGGCTATTCAGAACATCAGGCATAAACTGCATACAAAATTTTCATCAATGAACAGAGCCTTTATTCGAATTTCAGGAGATTTAAATTGTTCTTGGGACAAAATGAAACTTTTTAAAGCATGCATCTTTAAAAGCAAAATAGGACAACCTTCCATATTTTTAATTTAAAAGGTAAAAATCAGGGTAATAAATAAGTGTTAGGCCATCAGATAATTCACAACCTCATATCGATAGGGTATGCAGCATACCTAGCAGCAAACGATGAATGTGCAGGTGTGATCATTTGCAACCAGCTTTGCAAGTTTGCAAGGGGAGCAGGGATGTTTGCAATATTGTCTTGAAAAACCCTACTTTTTTGCATTTGATTTTTTTAAGAACTTTGTATGGGAACTTGGCAGGACCAAAATAAATCTTACAGGCTATATTATACATAGCATAGTATACAAAATCACCTTACTACTTACAGAAAATTGTAGTCGGCTTAGTAACTTACACCAAATTCTTCTTAACTTTACAACCTCATAACAGTTCACTGGTTACATTGTACCAATGTATAGGGCCCATGCCATAGAAACTTGAAAGTCTTCGAGCATTTACTCGTTTTTTACATTAGAATTTAATCAGACATTCGTACTCATTTTTTACATTGAACTATAGTTGCTTAGGGTTTCTAGAAACGCGTTCAGAAACACATTTCTGATTTGGGGCTCAGAAATGATTTTTTTTTTTTCGATTTTTGTGGGCAACATGGGTATCAGATTAAAGCTCTAATTAAGGGCAGTAAGAATAATCAGCTAAACTATAGTAAAAATAATGTTTCGCAGATATTTGTGGGCATTAATAAGAAGTTTTGCCATAATTTTGATGATATCTGATTTTTTTTTCTGTTCAGCGATTCTGGTCCCAAAAACGCGTTTCTGGGAACGTTTTGCCCAGAAACGAGTTTCTATGCAACTATGCATTGAACCACCAGCAGCGTTTGGCAAACAACTCTGCAAGTTTGCAAACACCAAACGAGTTTGCTGGTAACTATGATATCAGCATGTCACACTGGATTTTCGTGAAATGTACGGAGGCTGGAAAAGGAAAAAGTCAGGAAAAAATTGAGTTTCTCAAAACCCTGAAGGTGATTTGACAGAGAGATAAGGGCGGCCACATCTCTGTCATCAATTTCATTTTTCTCCAACTGATCTGAGTAGAGTGAAGAGACAGAATACCTCTGGGGGAGCAAACACATAGCAAAAAAGTTCTTCTCGATATAGTTCAGATTTTTGGCATTAGCAAGATATTTTCTTACCTTTCACGTTTCTTACCAATTGCTTGTAGACCACCGTGTCTAAAATAAGCTATTCATTGACAATCTCTAGCTACAAACTTTTGCAGTCAGTCCCAATGATTCACATAAGCATAACAGGTGGAGTCCAAATAGCAACCACGTTTCCTTATGAAAAAAAGGTTGTCAAGATCTAGGCAATAGCAACAAAATCTAGGGTGAAAAGCAATGCAGCAAGCATAGGAACAAGCAATTTTTGTTTCCTTGGTTCTATCCTGACGATTGTTATCGACAAGTTGCCAATAAGTGATTCACACATAAGAAGGCTGCTAGTGGTAAATGACCTGTCATTTGATTAACCACATACACATTACGGGTTCCCAAAAGTGCCATATGCTAAAAGAAACCAAAACTGCATACTACAAAAAAAATCAACAAAATTGATAGTATACTACCTGGAATATTACATCAGCATAGGATCTGAAGATGCAGCAGTGCCACCTGCCTTGTAGATGTTAGAGAACAACGCCAACCTTGTATACGAACTTACATCCAGACTGTTCATTCACATAGAAAAGGCCCCCAACCATGGCACTTGACCTGATTATGATAGTTTAAAGGTTAGAATTACTCAATATCCATGCTTTTCTTCTCCAATTGCAGTTTTTTATACATGTGTTGGCGTGTCCACATGCAAGAACACCGACAAACCGAGGGTCAGAGTGTGTAGGTGGATTAGGAACTCTGAAGTAAATCCCAGAAAAAGGCCAGGAGCTTTTCATGAAGAGGAAGCGTAGAACCGTTGAAGTTCTTCATAGTAGCAGGGACAAAATGGTAGAAATAGAATGGCCACTTAGCGATTTTATAGGACGCATGAGCCAACTGTGCAAGACTGATCACGGATGCAAATTATTGAAGCATGAGTGGCCTCATGAACCTTAGAATAACAGGGAACTTCTGTGACGTTGGCACAATATCAGTTTTCTTTGCAAATATTATCATTTGAGAACAGGCTTAGGCATGAAGGGGCCAGTCACAGTGCTATAGGGAAAGGGCTTCACTGCTTTAGTAGATGTCACACATAACACACACTATTTAAATGTTGACCCATATCAGAACATTAGAAAAGCACAACAGGGAAAAAATGATGACATATATCTGCATATGTTTTTCAGGGGAAATCTAGCACAGGTGAGAAGATTGTATCTAATGCAAACTGCAACTGCTAGGAAAAGAATTGCAGAACCAGAATAGATTGTGCAGTACAATCTCTTTCAATTGGTAAAGTTTACAATGTTCACTTTGAGTACAGAGATCGCAAATACTCAACATCAAAACGTCACATTGTGAAGAGAATCCTAGAGCAGATACCAAATATATAATGGATTATGTGTTCATCATAATTCCAACATCGAATCACTTGAGCTCCCGGATCCAAAATCAATTTACAGTCTATCAGGGATGTTGCAACTATTTCAATTAGATACAAAACTCTCACCTGGCTAGATTCTCGACCTTCAGCTGAGGGATACTTGAAACAATTTCAATCAGCAAAATCAGATGTCCTTTATGAATACACCAACTAAGTCAAATTTGCTTCATACCTGTGCCATAGCAGCAGGGGTATCTGGACCACCACGAGGATCTGCCCAACTGACAGTTGGAACATTGCTTCCCAAACGAAATGATGCCCTGGACATGACCTTTCTAGCATTCTCTGCGCATGCATGGTTGTAATAATCCACAAAAGCAAACCCCCTGTTTCTCTCTGGATTTTTTGGATCCTTCACAAACAAAAAAAAACATCAACAAAGTATTACCAAAAAAGCTGTAACTCCTGCATCTTGTGCTTCCTAGACATCCAAATTTTCAAAATTTGCAGGCTTTTAGTACAATAAGAGCTAGATAATTTCTTCAAAATGCTCAGTGCCTAACAATAAGTGTAAGGTGAAACAAACTCAGCATTGACATTTGATTAACTTAAAAAAATGGTTCAAATCAAAACCTCTTCGAGGGAGAAGAACTGTTATACATAGCACAAAGTGTGATCCTTTTGAATCTTGGTTATCATCACCTCTAGAAACACAATACACTCAACTATTTATATTTCACTTTTTCAGATTGTTGACATTCAATACATTCATTTATCTTCTGATCATGGCATCTTGAAGGTAGATAGAATATTCTTTGCAACAAAATAGATCATAAGTAAAATGTCAAAAGCTACATAAGCACAAAAGTAAAATCACTATGAGTGTTTCACCTAGACATGAGAAAAGATCACCTTGAGCAGTTCCACACTTTCAATGCCTGGGCCTTGCTCAACAAGGATCTTCTCAAGCTCCGGCTTATCCCAGCCTTTAGGTATGTTCCCAATAAACAGTCTGTGTTTTGATTGAGACTGAGAAAACCGAAGTTTCTTCCCCTGCAACTCTCCAAACAAAATCTTCTCAATAATAAAGAAGAAAGCCAATTTCCACAACAAAAGGACACCAAATAAGAAAGCTAGTCACTAAAGCAACTTATCTTCTGCAAACAACAGCCAAGAAGAGATTGTTGCAGCAAACCAAATTAGAGGCAAACCCACACAACAGATTCAATGTCTTGTTCTAATAACATGCCAAAGATTTGAACAAGACTAGGAAATTGATTTGTTGTGACTTGTCCTGGCACTTCGACAATTTCGTAAGAAAGAGCATCACATATTAGTAAGAGGATATAGCACAAGGATGACGTTCAGTATCAACCAGTTCAAGACTTCCAAGCATAACCTAACCTTTAAGTGCAACTGACATCCTACTAACCATCGACAGACGAAGATGATCCTTGAATGAGAAGTATAAATGAGCTCCTTACCTATGACACTCTACCAACAAGTGACTCTCAGCGAACAAAGTGTTGCTTGGGACCTGGGTTGATCATTATGTGCCTTAATATCTCCTTTATCTAACCTACATGCAGGACATGAGAAGGCCTGTCTAATCAGGCCTGATTTTTTGCCTGAGCATTTCTCCCACTGCCTGTTGGTGTTCCTGCATATACTCTTTTCATGCATGTTACGTTTTTGATCTAGCTTCTCATATCTGGAAATTTTGTGTCGCCACTGGTTAACAAACCTCAGTAGACAATGGGCATGCCAGCTTCCTCAACAAAGTACGTCTTGTATTGATCTACGAAAAAGTGTGTTGGATTCCCCTCCATATCAATAAATGTGAATGTCCAAGGCCACTTCTGTGGAGTGTAGCTCTATCTTCTGAGATCTAATGCTCAATAGCAAATATAGTATCCGTGCTTGCCAGAAATCCAACATTTTAGCAAAGCATGCTTCATATCAACATGTCCACATCCTTCAATCTACTTAGTACCGTAGATTTCTACAACAAGGCAGGTCACTGTCACTACACCTTGACAAGGCAAGCTGCAACTTGCAAGAAACAAACTTCTTGTATATGTGGAGCAAATTTGTCTTCAAAATTAAACCAGCATGTCACAACTAATTGACAATAGGTGTCAACTCTTAGGAAATTTCGATGTGCCCATTCTTCCAACCTTCATATGATTGTATCATATCGCACTTGAATATGAGCTCAAACAAATGGGTATCAACACCTAGGCTAGAAGCCATCTTTCACTTGATTAACTACAAGACTTCTGGATTTGATTGGCTTTGCATTTATCTTGCAACCATCATTAATCAAGCAATTGATTTATTGAGAACACAAGAAGATTAAAGTTGGCCAATTGAGGGTCCAGTGTAGGACACATTTTCTCCATGTTAAACAGGAGACCTAGCACTATGAAGATATATCAAATGGTTTGTTCAAACTTCGCACGATTTTCACAACATTGAGCCTATTTCTGGTATCATCACACCAACTTCAAGAAGAGATTGTCTAAGCCCAAATGACTATGTTTGTTGCCATCACTCTATATACACTTGTGATTGAGGTTTTTTTTATGGTAGAAACTCAAAATGCCTCTAGATGTGAAGGAAGTTGATCTCAATCTCTAGCATGCATTAATCCACTTATAAGTTTTATTCATTTAGTAGACAAAGATCAACTATGTAGATATTAACTTTTTCTAAAAGCCCTTCTCACTTATAGTTATTATTGAAACTAAGAACAAACGCCTGATAGATGACTTCCCAACAATGAGCCGAAAGAGGTAAAGACATTATTACAACAACCCTTGTCAAACATGCCTTAAATAGATTACCAACTGCTACAAAAAAAAAAAAGAATACCTTCAATTCAGATGCCCCTAGTGTTTCAATTGCTTTCTCTGCACTCTCCCTTGTTGTAAACGTGACAAAAGCATAACCCTTGTTTTGGCTTGTTTCCTTGTCTTTTAGAACTCGAACCTTCAAAAGAATGACAAATATATTTCAAGTAAAAGAGTCAGAAATTCGAATGCTAACTTGAAGGACCGCCATACTAGTTCCATCACCCATGCTAAAGTTAGGATTTGGAGGTATAAAATATGCTCACAACTATAAGGCAAAATATTAAAAAATGTCTAACTCAACAAAATACAAATGTTGATCCCACTTGAAATGCATAATGATAACCAAACCACTACTTGGAGCCATCTAAATAAGACTTGCTTAACTCATTATCCATACTTACAAAATTGTTATGAAGGAAAAACACAAGACCAAATCAACCAACTAAATGAACACATACGGTTAAAGCAGAGTGACTTCATTTCAAACACATGTAACGATGCATAATTGGTTGTTCTAAAGCCACTCGGTCTTCAAGCATATGTAATAAAACCATTCCAGTAACTATACTCCTGGTTTCCAGCTCCCAATTTATGATTTTAGGGTTTCTATATGTGATGACATAAACATAGCCTTCAAGGTTTCTAAACAAAAGGTCAAAAAACTTCCAAAAATGCACTTTTATGTCCTTCATTGTTCACCATCACTTTCAACAAAGTATTCTAGATAATGTTGAAGGACCGAAAGTTCTCTGCTTTAATTTGTCGTGTTATGGAGTACCAACTGTCTTAAGCTTCTGTACAGTCAATATGCACCTCTTTATTTGCCAGATGCATCTGGGGAGTTCTTTTAGAGCTAATGATATTTGTGCAGTACCTTTTTTTATATTGGTAGTAAGAGTCATTTTAATAATTACATCTTTTTATTGATTCTATCAGAAATTGTCCAAACTGAAATAGGATCCAGATGTAGGACTTCGTTAGGTATGTTTTCTACAATACGTTATTTGTAACTATAACATGTAGAATAGTAGCTCATCATGACTAAAAGGTCAATTTCTTAAGGTTAAAGTTTTCAGTTAAAATTTCAACGCATTCTCTATTCAATAAATTGCTTTGTTTGGAACTTTGGATGCAATGTCCTACTAGGTAACAAAGTTTAAATTTTGACTATCGACTATATAAGGATAGCCCATACTAAACTGAATTTTCCACTGGGTATCAAAGTTTGTTTCTTCCATGCATTGTTTTAGACTGAATATGGATGCACAAAGCAGTTTGAACCTACATATCCTAAGTGTGGCTGGAAATGAGGCTTTGTGGGCTGTTATTAAAAAAATTTCGTTTTTTATAACAGTGTTCCGAAACTCCGGAACGCTACACGGAGGTCTGGAACGCCGTTTCGAAGCAACTTAGTCTACATATGCTTCTAAATACCTGGTTGTATCTACATCTACATATATAAGAGACTTATGATTGTATATTATGTGCTATAGTCTATATCCAACGGCCATATACAATATACATACATGCTAATTTATGACCCCAAGTTATATAAGCAAATAAATGATCATACTACAATATAGATTCAAGCCCTTTCCTTGGTTATTCATGTGTATATCTAGGACAATGATCAAGTTATAGAGCTTATTATTGAAATAGACAAGGTCAAGACAAAGAATCAAAAAATGATTGGAGAGTTACATACAAGATTGATGATTATTTTGGGCTCAAAAAAAGACTACAGTGAGCTAAGGAGACAACATAAGTGCCAAGCAAATCATCAACAAGTATGAGGCAATGCGTAAGTCATGTATTGGACATCAAACCCATGGAGAGAGAGACCTTCCGGGTCTAAAAGATCTTAATCATATTCTTTGGCGACATTCACAAGCTTTGATTTGTATACAAAAATAGGAAGTGCTTTAGCATTAATACTAGATATCAATCAACTAGAATTTGTATCTTAAAACAAATTAAACTTCTCTTGAATCAGGCTCTTAAGTTTTCATTGGTGCCTAGACTATTTACCTTCCCTCAAGCTTCTAAACAAAAGGATATCCACTTTTAAAGGCTTTTATTGTTTTTATATATCACATAATATATTATCAAGATTCAAGAAAGTGACAAGGCATTTGAAAAATAATTAGAGTTCCTGTCACAAGCCAGTCTCTCCAAGCTCCTGAATCCTAGAAGCCGGTGTGTAGAATGAACCTCCCAACCATAGGCACCCCCTCCTTGAGTCCTTCTACCTGCTATTCCCGTCAACTGGCACATGGCATCCACCTGTGGGTGATCAGTCCACTTGGCATGCCTGGCCCCTGTGACCTGTGAATACTGAGTGACTCATAGGGTACCACCCCCGTGCCCCCGCCAAAGACCTGTGACCCTCTTGGTCACCCTGACTACTTGTCAGCTAGCATCTCGTCACTAACGGCTAGGGTCTTGACGGTCAAGACACACCGCATTTCTGACAACTTGTCAGGCGGCCACACCGGGTCACTGCTCGTGACGCACCGGTCCCAACTTGGGACAGATGTCCTCCTCGGTCACTGTGCACTAGGGGATGCAAAAGTAAATGAAGCTTCTTGTGGTTTATTAGTGAGTGTGCTTATCTGATTATTACCAACATCAGAATCAAAACTGGAATCAACATTCACATAACACAACCACAAATACTGAATCTCCATTCTCTTTATTTGCATATAGGTAACAAGAGGACCCTCAACAGATGGTCTCCCCCCCTTTTAAAACATGAGACAAACCCTCATGTCCAAACTTTATACATGCAAAAGAAAAAAAAACTATACAGGCTGCCTACTCATCGTTGCTTACTAATAAGTCTTCCAAAATCTCCTCATCCTTGTCCTTATCTTGAAGCTGTTGTAAAACATGGAGCTTCATGTCCGTGCGGCGAGGACAATCTTTGACAAGATGCGTGCCAAGACAGAAAAAGCATAATCCGTCTTTCTTGGCCTTGTCCCTTTGTTCTGACTGAGAGGAGACTTATTGTAAGCCTGATGAGCCAAAGGAGATCCCACCTTGCACTTCAAAGTCTGCTGCATCTGGATAGGATCCTTCTGCGAAAAGCCTTTCTGACCAGCTTGGCCAGACTTTCGCGAACCCTTCTTCTGAGGCCGGCTTGGCACTCCAGATTCAGCCTTGGTGCGCACATTACCTTCAAAGTTGAGGGCTATAGCAACTGCCTCTTCTAAGGTCTTGCACCCTTCATTAAGCATTGAAGGTCTCAACTCTTCACGAAGGCCAAATATGAACTTGTGGACTATGATCCACTCAGGAATCTCTTCTGGAATCTTGATAAGCATCTCACGATACTTATCAGCATATTCCTGCACCATGTACTGCCTTTGACGATGCAAAAACCAAGCATCCGTCGCACACACATGCTCATGTAGAGGAATGAACTGAGCTCTAAAAGCTCGCTTGAAATCAATCCAGGTGGATGGAGCCTGATTAAACTTCAACAACTTGCGCCACCACCTATCAGCAAAATCAGTGAGATGGTAAGCAACTTTGCGGACTCGCCAACCCTCCTCGGTTGAGGCCCGCTTCAAATCAAAATAATCGTCCGACTGATGCAACCACTGGTTTACAACATCAGTTGTTCTCTGGGAAGTATTTCCTGCGAAATGAGTAAGCTTAAAATCTTTGTCTTCTAGGTAGAGTGGAGGTAACGCAGGACGAACTGCAGAAGACGGAAATGGATAAGGATAAGGCGGAGTATGCTAAGAGGAAGACGCAAAACCACCAACTACAAAGGAGAGCATCTCTCGCATCTCTGCGATTGTCTTCTCCATACTATCCATGAGAGCTTGCACAGAAGAGGAAACATCAGCTCACGAACTAGCAACCATTATAGGCGGGTTACGGTCAGGACTAAGCACAAGGCTGGGTGGTGGTGATGGAAGAGCAACGGGTGGACTGAGCGGAATATCAACCCTATCATCTTCCATTATGAAACAAAAAACAGAGACAACACGGAATAAAGCTAGAAATTGCGCTTATTGAAACACAGTTAGGAAAAAGGAACTGTTCAGCTTATTGACAATTTAGAACTGAAAGAGACAAAAGGCAACTAGAAAGTAATACTCTGGGGAAAACACAAAGCCAAGGACAGGTAGTACTTCCCTTGCGTCCTACGCTGGTACAAAAGTCGGTAAAGAACTTTTTTTGGGCACCAAATCTGCTTGAAAGTCGAAAAAAACAGGAAAAAAGCGGGCTGTTTGACGTCGAATTTCTTCCAAACGGCAAGAGCTTTTCACAAACGGTCAATTAGTAGTAGGTCGCCCTCCTACTAAGCCCAATCTGACACCTTAACAACAAAAATTGGAGATAAATCGGAGAAGTTATGTCCAATCCAAAAATCTGACCTGTTTTTTGCTTGGAAACCGACTTTTTAGTGAAACAGAGGCAAATCTGCTCCAAAACCGGCGTATGATGGCTCTATAGGATCGCTATGGATACTAGGAACATGCTCCCAAAATCTGATAAGGATCTAAGAAGGTTCCGGAAAGTTATGAGCGAAAATCCTTCTGAAAAAATGCGCTGGAGTTGTAGGAACAAAGTATGCCCAATTTTCCCGTTTTCTCCCTCAAAAATCCTCAAAAACAAGCAAAATCTGACAATTTCTACACTTTCTCTCTCTAGAACGACGTTTTCTCTCTCTAAAACGTGGCTCTGATACCAATTGTCACAAGCCAGTCTCTCCAAGCTCGTGAATCCTAGAAGCCGGTGTGTAGAATGAACCTCCCAACCATAGGCACCCCCTCCTTGAGTCCTACTACCTGCAAAGCTTAGAGAATGCATACATGCAATGAAAAAGTCAAAGGATCCATATTGAAGCAACAATATAGAATTCAAAACACCAAAAGTATTAGCCAGCCAAACATTAGTTATGTTTCATTAGTACCCAAGCACAAGTTGTTATCTAGGTTTTGAAAGAATCTGAATTATCATGGGTAGACCCACTGTTAACTAAAAAGTAAACAACAATTAGCAAGAAGAATTTGAAATAGAACTAAGTAAATAAACAAAACAACATTAAGGACTATAATATGTGACGAGAGTTATAAAGAAATAGGCAAAATACAAAATACTATCTAACTCCTTACTTTTCTAAATTCTATACCTAGGTTCCACTTGCTACATAGAATCTATATACATATTGGATTTTGATAGATTAGCGTAGCTTTTACAATATTGCAGTACAAATCATAATAAAAGTTAGATTATAAACCCTAATTTGTATTAGCACAAGAATAGGTGATGTAAACATATAATATACATGTTTAACCCTTATTTATACGAATATCTAGGATATAACCCAAAATATTGGTATAAGCTATATCCCATAAAAATTTAGATGCCTCTTCATAGATATATGAGATCAAATTTGAATTTGAAAAATCAAGTTACATAGGTATGTTTGAAGTAGAAAAGATGAAGGCAGACAGGGAGAAGATGGGTGGAGTGATTCCATACAAACCCTAAACCATTTCACACGTTTCTATTTTATAAAGACACATGAAGGAGCTCTCAAAATCACCAAAAAATTACATTGCACTAAGAAAACAATACAAACGGTGAATGAATAGCGGGCCAATTCAATAAATAAATGGGCGAGTGGAATTGTGTAAATATCACATGATCGTATAGATGTTGAATCTAATTGAAATTTGTAGAGGTGCAAAGGATCATGATATATACAAGTACTTGACATTCATAAGCATCTCTCGTGCAAAATGGAAAGGTTAGTAACAAGTTGATACATGTAGAAGGGAGTATGATGATTAAACTATCAACTAAAACTAAAACCTAGGAAAACTTCCTTAAGTTCATTATCAACAGATAGTACCTTAGAGGAATGGACTAAGATGAACTTGAGAATCAAGATGCATGTTGCCAACTATTTTTCGATAAACAATAAATTTCACAAAATAGACCTTCAAACTTGTAGCAACACTAAGTAGTAAGTTCTAGCATTGGAACGATATACTACTCAAACTAAGAGAGAGAATGTTTAAGTTTTCAAGGTGGTGTCAAAAGTACCTCGTATATGTCTCCACATGATGAACAGAGTGCACGAAGATCATCTTCTGTGGTATCCTGAGTTATACCCCCAACAAACACCTCCGATCCATGTGGAGGACGAGAAAGAAGCTCGTCATGTTTAACAGCATCCTTTTCATCTTTCTGTTCAATTTCTTCTTCCTGGTGTGGGGCATTCTCCTCCATGTGCACAGCTTCAATACTCTCACCCCCATCAGCCTTATCATGCTCTCCATTCTCAGCCCCAATCTCGTTTTCTGCATAAGGCTCTTCATGATAGCCACTGCCTTCTTCTTCAGGCATCCCAAGGTCAAGACCTTCCTCAATCTCTTGCTTTTCATCCTCTTCTCCATCAACTACATCCTCGACCTCGTCATCTATCATTTCCTCTGGTTCGACTTCTCCATCAAGGTCTACTTGCTCCTCATCTTCTTCATGATCATCATCTAAGACATCTGGGGATGCTTCGTGCTCAGACATGTTTACAGATTACTGCCCTTAACCAAGGACAAGTCACTACTTTTGCTTAAGCTGCAACCAACAGGAAATCACCACATAGAGATGCATGAAAAAATGGCATCCGCACATGTCCTCAAGCATGCTGAATTAGGATAACCAAGACATTTAAATGACAAAAAGTTTAGTAATAGAAAAGCATGTCTTCTGAGACTACAGATAAATTAAGAAAATAGGTTTTCAATCGAATTAAGGAGCAAGTCCGATCAACTTAGGTATTCAAATAGCATCAGACTAACTACATGAGTTTCCATGTTTGTAATATGTTTGAGATGACTCAATGTGTTTGGAGACTCCATGCTAAAAAAATGTAAAACATATACATATAATCTTAAAAGAATAGAAACGGAGCAGTTAGACTGGGTGATCAGAAAGATAAAATACAAATGTGATGTGTAAGCCTCGATAACTTGACCTAACATCACAGCCTTTCTCACAATGATAAGTGGCTCGTCCTTGATGAGTTTCTCAAAGGATCCCTAGAAGCTCTATGTATTGACTTAAATACGAAGACAGATGTGAATAGCTTTAAAACTGAGTGCGAAGTAGTTGTAGATGATAGTTTGAAAGATTAGTGAAAATACTCAACAAGAATATGCAAGCATTTAGTAAAAGATCTACTATCAAACTGCTGGTGAAAGCTTGAGCAGATCAATGAAAACTTTCTTAATGAGGTCGAAAACTCCACACAAAGGGAAGAAGCAAGCAGACTACAGAGCATCCACAAAAGATACAAACCATTTTCATTCATTCACCGAAGTTGAAGACAAAAAAACGTGTAACCAGTAATCGTTTTGGCTGCAAACAAATAAATGCTCTGCAAAAAAAAAACGAATGCTTACGAATACTAATGCTGCAAACAAACGAAATGCACTTCTGTCTTCCGTAACCGCTCTCGAATTTAAAGCCAACCTGGCACAGATCCTGATGCACAACACTGATCTGCCCTCTGATCTGCTGCAATCGCTGCTTTGATCTTCTTCAGCTACCGACGGAGACAAAAGCGCGTCGGTCGGCTATTCGGAATTCTTCCAGCCTTTTGCGAATGAATGCAAGGAGGGAACAAACCCTAGCATCACGTCAACTTTGTCAAGGCACGTGGCCCAGCCCTTCAGGCGCGACAGGCTTAACCGGTTGGGTAGTCCCTCCCCTTGGGCCTAAGATTCCAATGCAATCAAAGGGATGATTGCTCTGGCTTAGGTCCTCATAAGAGCAACAGACCTCTCTCAAACATCACATCACACCGGGTAGTCCACCATCTGTAGTTTAAATACAGTGCCTTGGTTAAGAGTCGTGAGGGATCAGTGGCTTAACCCAGAGAGGGGTTCTAAGTCTACCCTCCTTTGAAGACCCGTGATACCACATAGCGTCTCGAACTCGAGCACACTGACAATCACATGTGTTTTGCGAAGTTTTGCATAACATCTAGAATCATCACACTCGATTCCCTTGATTTCTTCTTGTTATCATCAAGTTTTTGTGGGGCTTGCATCATGGGAAATATGTCACAAAAAACACTTTCGGCTTCCTATCACTCTCTCGAGGTCCAAGTTAATCTCTCCTAGGCATTAGGACTTGCTCTAAAGCCTAGGACAAACAAAGCTATTTTTTTGTTTTCAACACCCTCAAGGCAAATGCCTTTACCTAGCATACACAACACAAATTTTTCTGGATACCAAAGTAGTTACTGGCATAATTCCTCAAACTTTAGAACTAAAAAGATGGAGGTGTTTATGGTGTTAAGGTCTTTGGCGCGCCCAAAATTGGAGAAGAGTGGTTCCTACATCATACAACAATGAAGACCTAGGCTTGAATCTCATATGATCCTCGCACAAGACATCTTCAATCCCAAGGGCTCCAAAACTAGCTCGACCTTTTATCTATATTCATGTACTTTGTAAATATTGTACATGTAGTTGCTAGTGCAATGTATTCTCACCCCAAAAAATATGTGAAGTTATTTTCAATTTTTGTTTATGTTGAATATGTATTTTGACTGCACTGAATAAAGAGACAATGAACCTCGACACAAACTATGTCACTATGTACGAGCCTAACAATATGTTCGTGAGTAAGCTACCAAGGATGAGTTCTTGGAGCCTTCAAATCATTGTGTCCCACCTCATATCCTCTTGTTGGATCCACACATGTCACTACAATTCGAAGGGCATGCGTGAACAATTCATGTGCGTGAGTCATCAAATAGAATCAATTGGATCATGATAGAGTAACTTTGCCATCAACAAATAGCATGCGGTTTCTTAAGCTTCACCCTCATCACATAGCCCCAACTTCTTAGCGCAAGCATTGATTCTCCCCATTTGTGGCATGCCCAAATTTTGATGACCTTCATACTTTAAGATCTAAATAAATATATGTACCTGGAATGTTAGAGGGCTAAATTCAACTGCCATGCAAAGACTTGTTATTCATATTAAACTTTGAGATTCATTATTGTGATTGGAATATAAGAAACTAAAGTGTGTGGTTTTTGCAACATTCTGCAATTTCTTAATTTTTCCTTGTCCTTAAACTTTTTGTGCAAGTATACTCACTTTGTTTTCCATGGATTAGAATGTGGCCCATCCATAAAATAATCCTTGATGGACAATTGCCAGAACAAGTAAGTTTAAAATGTTTTCACAATTTTTTATGTCCATGATTTGTGTTCTCTTTTGGAACATACTAAGTTTTGGAATTTTATTGTCCATACTAAAGCCATTAGGCTTATGGTTATTGGTGATTTCAAAATGCATGTTGAGTCATGGATGATTGTCTATGTTAGATTCCTTAAAGTGAGTATTTAAGTTTAAAGCATGTTTTCGTTTATTTTGACTTTCAAAATGTTGCCATGCTCACTTGTGCATGTCGCATCACACATGCACAAACTATCAAACGAGGATAGATTTCTGTTATCCTAGTCTTAACAAGGTCTGCATCTCGTTCCCTCAAATTTGAATTTGTCTAACTAGGCTGAAAACTTTTAGCTTCAATACTCTCTCAAATCATAGCCTTGTTAGGTTCTATTATTGCTTTAAGATGTACCAAGCCATGAACATAAAACAGTCTATATCGTGAATAATAATCATGTAAGTTGTTGAAGTTTACAAGATTTTGTTCAAGAATCTAAAGACTCTTTGGAAGAGTGTATTTTTGTTTATACATATATCTTTGAAAAAAGGTCATAAACCAAAAATAAAAATCTAATGCTACGTTCCACTCCTTTATGACCTATTTTGCTACAAAATAATGTCAAAGATATCTCCATTAGGCATAACTCCAATCTTTGCAATGACTTGGAAGTGTTATGTAACAATGTCATTAGAAAATTGGACTATTATAACCAAATTGTTGTTATGAAAAACTCAAACTCAATCACTTGAAACATGGTAATCTGTCATGCCAATCTCAGCATTCAAACATCTAATCCATTCTTGAACATCAAATTAGCATGCGAAAGCAAGAAATCAAGAAAATCATCAAGAAATCAATAAACTAGATAAATGTAGCAAACCTTCACCAAAATAGGCAAATTAAGGAAGCTTTATTGATCATCCAATACACAACATAGGGCCTGAATCTAGAGCATGATTAAAGCTTGCATGTGATTCTAGGCACATGAACCACAAAACACATCAAGAAAGTTTTCCAAGAGACGCTTCAAGAAAACTAAAAGTTCAAAAATCACAAAGCCTCCATAATTAGCATGACCCAGCTATTTATAGTGGTCCTTTGTGCTTCTACTATGATTTTGGGACCTTATTTGGCTAAATTGGGCCTTACACCCATTATTATACTCTCGTTATTTACAAATATAGCGCAATTGCACAAGCCAACTTCTTAATTGTCTTATTGATTAATTCTAATTTAATTTAGCTCAATGGCTATATTTAGCATTGCAATTATTTTGGAAGAAGAAAAGATGAATCGATAATAGTGAAGCTGTAATCAATAGATGCACTATCCGGCTCTACGAAAAGATCCTTCTTCTAATGCATGACTACGCCTATCAAATTCGAACAAAGTTGTCATGACAATCGTCACGTTCAAATATTTTAGTGACTAACTTTGAACTCATTAGAACTAGAAAAAGTGATGTATAGAATATTACAGTATCGACTATTCAACACATTTGACAATTCAGAATAAAGAATAAGAGATTTATCATATACAGATAACTCCAGAGAAGCATGCATACATTCTGACATAATACTAAACACAATAAGAAGGTATGATTGATTCAGTAAGTAGCATGTTCAAATCAGATGATGCAAGTACAAAACAATAGCGGATGCAACCATGTTCTCTAAAATTGTCTCTAGTAACTGATAACTTTGTCTGATACACTTTCACTAATAAGCAATAAGTGTTGATAGCAATATTCAAAGTAGAATCATTATTATCTTTTTATTGCTAAATAATCAACTATTTATACTAATGAGGAAATACATTTAGGCTTATCCAATTAGGGTAGCTAATTAGGTCATAGGTCGCAATTGGCACTGTCATTTATCCAATTAGTCTTCCCAAAAATTTACTTGCCAAAGTTAGGGCAAGTCGTTAGCTTCATAACAAGTGACAACATGAACTGTTAGCCTTCGACAATCCTTCAATAGTCCATTGTCGAAGCCACATGTTGTGAGATTCTCGTGTATTTTTACAAATTGTGTAAAAGAATGAGTAAAACTGTAGAAATGGATAAATGAATGTATGTAGATTAAAGATCAATTATTTAGATGAATCACTCCCCAGTAGTAGAATAATCCAACACTCTCCCTTAATTTGAATCCATGAATGCCTTGATCTTCAAACTTAGTTTTGCACAAAATCTCTTGTGTGCATCCAAGCTTAGTACCTTAGTAAAAATATCAGTTGTCATGTTTTGCATTCAACAATACTGCAAGTTTATCTCTTTGTCGAGAACTTTGCTCTGACATAATGATACTTGATTTCAATGTGCTTACTCTTGAAATGAAACCGAGGGTTGGCCGATAAAGCAATAGAACTTTGATTATCACAAAATAAAATTGTTGGAGCATATTGTTTCAAACAAACGTTTGAAAGAAAATTTCCCAACCTCATTGTTTCCTTCATAGCTTGAGAGGCTGTGATATACTCTGAAATGGTAGATGATAGAGCTATCGAAGTTTGCTTGTGACTATTCCATGAAATTGGACCGTTGTTGAGGAAGAATGTAAATCTAGATGTGGATCTACGAGTGTCTACATCTCTTGTCCAACTTGCATCCGAATAACCACTGAGTAAATTGAGTTTGTCATTGTTACAGAGAGATTGACTTTCTTGTCTAGAGTTGAAATCAAGTGCTAAGAACTGTCTATACATGTTCGGTACAAATATATGAGTCAAGTGACCTAGTCTATAGTGCCAAAGTAATGCTTTATTGACAAGAACAGAGGTATTCAAAGCTTGATTTGTATCAGAATAATAATAAATCAGTCTATATAAGTATCCATGTCTCTTGTCGAGTGCAAGGATCTTATTCGTCCTATCAACAATTTGGCATTGATCATATTCGAATGCTACCCTATAGCCTAAATCAATAATTCTACTTACTGACAACAAATTTGTAGAGTTTAGGTACATATAGAACATTTGATAGGAACTCGAATTGATCATGTTGGAATCTCAATCTTACAGTACCTTCACCTTTGATAGTATATGTACTATTGTCACCAAAGATGAATGGATGTTTTTTATACTGTAAGGCGTATAGGAGTGAAAATGCTCACGATGATTGGTCATATGTTGAGTAGCTCCAAAATCCAGAAATAAAAAATTATTGATTTGTGTTTTTCGATCTCTGACCATAAATGCTTTTTCATCCATGTCTTGAACATGAGATTGAGATGTAACTGCAACTGCATTTGTTTGTTGATCCAATTGCTTATTGACATTCTTTGCTTTCAATATTCTATAATCTTGGATATCATGATTAGTGCGCTTGCAATATTTACAAAACAATTTCTTCTTCGATTATGAATTTAATAATTGCTCTTGACTCTGTGGCAACTTCTAATTCAATAGTTTAGAGATTTTCTTCTTCTTCTGTTTCGAGCATTTGTTAACATATAGAGCATGTGATACTAAATTCAAATAGGTGTCTTGACTTCTTCGATTGTCTTTCTACAACAGCATAATAATATGTCTGGTGAGAGTTAAATATGAGTGTGTCGTCATGACTATCACCCAAGTTTGATGTGTAGAGGGCCAACTGGGTAGCAATGTCATACTTGTGTCTTGATCGTTGATAGTTAATCCGACAACTGCCATCTACGACAAGAGATTCTTAAACTGGTTAACGTGAAGCAAATTACCATTTAAGATTTTGAGTGAGAAAAAATTTCTTCTGAGATGCAACTTAGAAGTCATGTCCCTCACATCATATAGTATGCTCAAGATGTCACATACTTCTTTTGAAATTTGAGCTTCAAATACATGGCCAATCTAAGTGTTCGATATATTGAGAATAATGAGCGCGAAATTTTTTCCATCATTCAATTTCCATTTGGAGTCGATTGTGTCATATTCAAGCTTCAGTTTAATACATGTGACAACATCCTACAACTCGTTGGTAATTAGCAAGGTTTTCATCTTGAATTTTCACAAATAATAATTGGATCCATTTAGCTTATCAGTAATGAGACTGGCTTTATTTTGAGAATCCATCTGAAAGTTAGTTTGTCGATGAATCGATGACTTAAGAATGAATACCAAGAGCAAATTGCTCTGCTACCATATTGGAAGAAGAAAAGAGGAATCGATAGTAATGAAGTTGCACTCAATAGATGCACTATCGGACTCTACAAAAAGATCATTCTCCTAATGCATTCAATAGATGCACTATCAGACTCTACAAAAAGGTCACTCTCCTAATGCATGACTACGCCTATCAAATTCGAAAAAAGTTGTCATGACAATCGTCAAGTTTAAATATTCTAGTGAGTAACTTTGAAATCATTGGAACTAAAAAGTGATTTCATAGACAAACAATTATAGAGTGAATGTGATGTATAAAATATTGCAGTATCGACTGTTCAATACATTTGACAATTCAGACTAAACAATAAGAGATTTATGAGATACAGATAACTACATAGAAGCATGCATATATTTTGACATAATATTGAACGCAATAAGAAGGTATGATTGATTTAGTAAGTAGCATGTACAAATCAGATGATACGAGTACAAAACAATAGCAGATGCAGCCGTGTACTTTAGTGTAAAAGAATGAGTAAAACTGTAGAACCAAATAAATGAATGGATGTAGATTAAAGATCGATTATCCGGATGAAACAATTATTATGCTCATGGGCTACTCACATGCGGCACATGACAATCCCCCCTACAGTCATCTTAAAGTAGGAATGATATTTCCATATATGATTTTTGTCAGTAGCCATCTTCTATTGATCAAATATTACTGCCTCAAGTTCTACTTCTAGCTTATTATTGTAGAACAAGGTTACAATAAGTCTTCTATAGAAAAAAAAAATTATTTACAAATTTATTCCATAGATTCTATATGACCACTAAAGAAGAGGGTTATAAAACACATGATTGTCTTAAGTTACTATTGCAGGGTTTGTGTATCTCAAGGAAACCCTAACCCTAGTTAATAAGTATAAGGGAAGCTCCTTAGATCCTGCTTACAAAAAGTACAAACACAATGGATAACACACTATGGAAAAACCACTCAACCAAGTAGAAGCATCCAATCAAACTCTAGAAGTCTCACCCCCAAACCAAAGAACAAGAAACATGAATATACAGTGAGAGCCTAGCAATGAATCCAAAACCATGATGAGGAGTAGGGCGAGTTTGGACCCAATATATAGAGCCAAAAGCATCCTGGGCACATAACCATGCATAGCCCTAAGTTCCCTATACATAGATTCATCTACAATAGAGTCCTAAGCATGGACCAACTATTCATAGAATTGCTATTGATAACTCTACACATGCATACACTGTCTCATACCTTGTCTAAACTTCATTTAGTGTGTTCTGGGCCTCACAAGGATATTAATTACTTTCGAGTCACGTCTAGTATAACATGGCATAACTAACAGCTTGTTTCACTGGAGAACCGTGTATAAAAGACTAGGAGTATATTGTATCCTATATGTTGGTCATGGACATAACATTCTTCCCTCCGTAAACTGCTTCTATCCTTAGAAGCTAAACTTCAAGAAATTCTTCTTTATGCTATCAACTCTCTCCCATGAATCATCATCCTCAATACGACCTTTCCCCCGAATTAAGCACAAACAAAATCTTACGCTTGAGCTCATCATGACCAAGTATGCAAACTTTTCCATTCCGAAATAGTAATCCATCTCGAATGCTAAATTGTTCCACAATCTTCTTATCTTTCTTAGTTAGTTGAATCCCATGTGTTTCTGACTCAACAATGTCCACATTTCTTCCGGTCTAAACAATGTTCCAAATATGACCAAAATGACAGTTTTCATATTTTCCTCTCAGTGAAAGATATAGATCCATATAAATTTGGGTGAATGAGAACTCGTTCGGTTCACCTATCCGACTAAGAGCATCTGCAACTTGACTAGAGCTGCCTCTTATGTAACGGATTTCATGATCGAATTCTTGCATCAATTCATCCCATTGAGTTTTTCCCTCCCTAAGATCATGTTGGTTACAAAAATACTTAAGAGGCTGGTGATCCGTATACACTACAAACTTACTACCATACAAGTAGTGTCTCCAGGTTTTAAGTGCATGGATTACAACAAACAATTCCTTTTCCTGCGTAATATAATGCAACTGAGGACCAATAAATTTTTTGCTCTCAAACGCTAGTGGCCTATTTATTTGTAATAGAACCGCTCCAACTGCAACATCACTTGCGTTCATTCTCACGACGTTAAGGTACATCTGGATTTGCAATTTGTAACACGGGAGCTGAAACAATCATTGTTTTAAGTTTCTCAAAAAACGAAAAGCACCACCTCTCCAAGCTTGTAATATGGATCTAGAACAGGTTTGAAATTTGAATCATTATCTATAAGTAGTACAGTAAAAGATCAAATGTTACTAGTTCCATTTTGAATTGGAATAGGAGTAAGTTGATCAGAATTTAAGTCTGAGAGTTCTATATTGGATCAACCTAATCTTAGTTTGAGCACTAGGATCAGAGAGGGGTTGATTGAGTGAAGAAATTATGTAACTAGAGGTAAGTTGGATTGGAAAACTACTGAAGAGGAATGTTATTCATCTCAAAGATTTTCCGAATATGTTATTTACTCATGAGAAATAGGAAAATCTTTTGTAGCTGAGTTACAAGATCTCAGTGAGATATGTAACATATGTGGGTTCTGGAGGAATCTGCCAGATAAAAATGTGTTTATGTACTTGATCATAGTGAGATTATTCACATACGTGCACGATTAATCTTGTATGAATCTACTGTGTATTCCTGGTTACTAGAGTTATTTGATGCATTTAACCTAGTCGGTAAACATAGACATATGATCAAGTATTGTTTTGATAGATACTTGCAGAGTTAACAAATCTTTGTATAGAAGATTTATGGATTAACTTATAAATGATTGGGTTAAGGATCTAAATGTGGTGTCATACTAGTATAATTGAATTCTTCACCTAGACATTTTTAAATCATTGGCAATTAACTTGAGTACTTGATTACTCCTGGATGAAGTTAATTGATAAAATGATCAGTGTGATGTGGATTCACCAAACATTGATGGTTTTGATTTATATTGCTTGTAAGACGCATCATTAGTGAATCATTTGGGTTCATCAGTTAAAATTATGTGCATTGGATATACAGTGTTCTTGAGATAGAGTATTCCTTAGTTAAGGAATAGACTCAGCTTATTAGTGATTGTATCCTAGAGAGCTCAATTGGATAACGAATCATAATGAATCCGAGAGTACATTGGAAAATGGCCAAACGAATCCTACCATATTTGAAGGGCACCTAGAATGTTGGATTAACCTACAGAGCTAGAAATGAAGAGAAAGGATTCAAGCTGCATCACTACAGTGATGCGAGTTGGGCGAGCTGCAAAGATGACAGCAAGTCCATTACTGGAGGATGTACGATAGCGCGCGGAGCTGCAATCAGCTGGATATGCAAAAAGCAAACCTTGGTAGCTCAATCCTCTTGCGAAGCTGAGTATGTCGCAGCCTCAAAAGTGGCGAATGAGGTAGTGTGGCTGCAAATGATGTTGGAGGCAATCAGGATACCACAAGAGGGGCCAAGTACGATGATGATGGACTCTCAGAGTGCAATCTATCTGTCCCAGGATCCTGTCTTCCATTCAAAGACGAAGCACATTCCTCTGAAGTACCATCACATTCAAGATTTGATCTCGAAAGGAGAGCTCTAGGTCCAGTTCATAAAATCAGAAAGTATGATTGCAGATCTCCTCATGAAACTGCTCGACAAGCCACTCTTTACCAAGCAAAGAGAGACAATTGGATTGAATGAACAAAGCTGCAAGGTTCAAGAGGGAGTGTAAAAAATGGTGAACTTCTACAACTTTGTCGCAACACGAACAAGACAAGAAGGTTGACACTGATGGTGAGTCTACCATTAAAGACATTGGTACAATTCCAAAATCTTTTTAGTGTAAGTCAAATGGTTGACAAAGGTCTAGAAGTGGAATTTGTTGGAAATGCTTGCTTCATTAAATAAAAAGAATCTTGATTGCAAGAGGGAAAAGGCAAGGTAGATTGTTTAAACTTGATGCTTGTGTTGTTGCTAACCAAGATGGATTTGTGGCAAGGGAGCAATTGACAAGTCAAGAGGTTTGGCATAAGAGGTTTGGACATCTCAACTTCAAGGCTTTGGAAATGATGGCAAAAAACGAAGTAGTAGTTGGTCTTTCTAAATCTCTTACTAACATCAATCATGTATGTGAACATTGTGCTTTACTTTATCTAAGTCACATAGAGTACAATTAGAAATGGTGGTGCTAAGATATATGTCACATTTATTGATGACTTTAGTAGTTTACTTGGGTATATTTTCTAAAGAGAAAAGATGAGGTGTTTGATGTTTTTGTGAAGGTCAAGAATGCAAGGGAGAACCAATTCAACACCAAGATCAAGTGATTGAGGTCATAAAATGGTGGTGAGAACATTTCAACCAAATTCAAGGAGTTTTGTGATGCACATGGGATCAAGAGAGAGCTTTCAAGCCCAAGGACTTCACAACAAAATGGAGTGGCCGAGAGGAAGAATCAAACTTTGTGTGAAGGTGCC
Organism: Diphasiastrum complanatum; assembly: GCA_029204225.1. Taxonomy (NCBI): domain Eukaryota; kingdom Viridiplantae; phylum Streptophyta; class Lycopodiopsida; order Lycopodiales; family Lycopodiaceae; genus Diphasiastrum; species Diphasiastrum complanatum. The sequence continues at coordinate 52,364,379 of CM055093.1, forward strand.
AAAGCTATGAGGTTAAGTGCCGATCTTTCTAAATCCTTTGGGGGTGAAGCCTTGACATGCAAAAATTATCTTTGCAATAGGTGGCCGAGTGCACCATTGGATGGTAAGTAAAAGGGAAAGCTCCTCAAGATCCTGCTTACAAGACAAACACAATGGAGTAGAAGCAACCAATCAACTCTAGAAGCTTCACCCCCAAGCCAAGGAATAAGAAGCATGAAAGTAGAGCGAGTGTCTAGCAATGAATCAACCACAAGATGGTGTAGTAGGGCGAGTTGGGCCTCTTTATATAGAGCCTAGAACCACCTGTGCTCTATGTCATGCAAGGTCCTAACTCCCCTATACATGGATTCATCTAGATCAGAGTCTCTATGCATGGATCTTCTATTCATAGAATTGCTATTGATAACTCTACACATGCACATATGGTCAAAGGATGAGAAACAAATGCGAACTCGAAACATTTCTATTCATGATCAACCTCGAAGGATTTGTGAGATTTTATCTTGCTTGATACTCAAAAGATTCGCGAAATAGTTTCTTGTAGAAGCTCGTGGTTTCTTGTTAAAGCTCGAAAGATTCGCGAACAAGCTCTTGTCGCAAAAAATTTTGTTTCTTGCTCAAACCTCAGATGTCGCGAAACTGTCATGAACAGTTCGCTAAATAATCGGATTCTTCTTCAAGCTCAAAGATTGTCATCTGTCGTGAACAATTCGCGAAAGACGGAATTTTTGCGAAGAGGTAAGTGTTGCAAAACACGAAGCTGTAACGAAGAGATACACTGTCGCAAAATATTCGTGAACAAAAATTCGGCCCTGAAAACAAAGCGTCCATTTGAATATCAACCGTCGTAAACGGTTAGATCTGCTGTTACAGAATTAAAAGGCCAAAAGACTTGTACTGTAGCAATATAAATACATGTGCACTACCCGTTGTAACTCTCAAAAACTCTCAAACTAAAGAGATTCTCAAACTCATTCAATCAGAGACACAACAGTGAGATAAGCCAGCAAGAGATGTATACTGATTTAGATTTAGAATTATAAATTTGTTTTTGATCAATAAGTTTCTATTTGTCTAAAATTGTCTTATAATTCTGCATATTATTTTGGCATGCAAATTCAATCAATATAAATACTGTTTTATTAGTACATAGATCAGAAACAAACTTGATTGAAGACACTGATATTAGTTTGATTTATCCAAACTTTCATCGCGTTCTATGTGGAAGAATAATTACTATTTTTCATACAGTGGTATCAGAGCATACGAGATCTGAACTGATACAGTGGTATTAGAGTTAGTCAGATTCAATACAGTGGTATCTTTGCACCCCTCTCAACATTCTTCATACATCCACCAGCAAGCCGCATCTGGAGTTAGTCAGAAAATAGAATCGTCGATCAACAATATTCAGGCTAAGGTCACTACGATCTTGGATCCTGAAAGTTCAAACTATTTGATTTGGAAATTAAAGACTTCACTCATATTGAAGGGCGAAGGTCTCTGGCAATGGGTAGAACCAATAGAGGAGAAGCCACTAGCTACTCCTAGCAAAGAGCTTCGAGAATGGAGTTTGAGAAATGACAAAGCTATAGCAACTATTGCGTCTTCAGTGCATGACAATATAATGCTAGATCTTACATCAATTTTGAATGCAAAAGATTTATGAGAAGAATTGCAAACCAAAAATGAGACTTGATCTTGTAATCAAATCATGTTCTTGGAAGACCAATTAACTTACCTACAATGGGACGACAAAGACCTGAACACATTCTTACAAAAGATAAAAGACTTGGTTATTTCCTTGCAGAAATCGAGCACGAAAAATACAATTTCAAAGAAAAAACAGCTTAGTTATTTTCTTCGAGCCTTACCCAGGTCATTCCACACAATTCGATCCTTATTGGCGAAAGCTACAACAATGACACTTCAAAAGGCAATAGATGGAGTTAAAGAGGAAGTAGAAGCTCGTGAACGCTATGACAACAATGATGATCTTGAAAATGCTCTATTTACTCAGAAGAATAAATCTTCTAAGAAGTCTAAGTTTAAGAGGGAGTCGTCTAAAAGGAATGAGTCTAAGACAAATGATCAACAATCTGGAAAACAACAGAAAAAGTCTGGTGATAAGAAGATCTGCAACATATGCAAAAGATCAGGTCACACAGAAGATAAGTGTTGGTTAAGTCCAAAGATTGAATTCATTCATTGTCATAAACAGGGTCATGCAGCAATAGACTATTATCAAAATTCCAAAAACAAAAAGGAGCAAAATGGAAACGAACCTTTAGATTCAAACTATGTCGAAGACAAAGCATTCTAATTCAATTTGAGAAGTAGTACTTGATTCGGGAGCCACCTCACATTTTGCTTCCTTGAAAAAAATATTGTTTGAGTACAAGTAGACGAACTATTCGAGATTCATTCTACTTGGAGACGGTTCTAAGCACGTGGTTGATGGAACTAGTGTACTATGGCTGGACACAAATCAGGGTGACAAAAAACTGGAGGAGTTTCTCTATGTCCCTACTCTTGACAAAGATCTTCTATCCGTAGCTAAGATAGTCGATACATGCATGTCAGTAACCTTCACAAAGAACTCTTGTAAACTGTTCGATGAAGATTATGATAACCTAGTTGCTAAAGACAACAAAGAAGGAAATTTGTATCACTTGAACTTTCGAACTCGAATCGAACAAGCGAATCAAACTCAGGAATCAACAGATATACTGTGGCACAAGAGGCTATGTCACATGAACATGGAAACCTTGTACCAAGCCAATAAAAGTCAAAAAATTGAAGGAGTCGAAATTAAAAGTAGAGATACTCGAACTACCTGCGAATCTTGTCTTAAAGACAAGATGACTAGAACACCTTTCAGTAAGGATGTTCATAAAGCAACTAAGGTACTTGAAATTCTGCATTTGGATATCTGTGGACCATTCAGAGTATTGTTGTTGGGTGATGCAAAGTACTTCATTACATTTATTGATGACTTTAGCAAGTTCGTTCTGGTATACTTTATACGTACAAAATTTGAAGCTTTCGAGAAATTTGTTGAGTATATGTATTGGGCTGACAAGCAGACAGACAATAAGTTGAAGCATATTCGCACAGATTGTATAGGTGAGTACATTTGCAACGAATTCAAGGCTTATTGTACTGATCGAGGTATTATGCACACGGAGACTGCATCATACACACCTCATCACAATGGAATAGCTGAACGAAGGAATCGTACTCTTATGGAAGCTGCAAGGTGTATGATGGCTCACCAAAACAGTTGTGGGCAGAAGCAGTGGCTACATCAAATTATCTTCAGAATCGTATTCTGAAATCTTGAATACCGGATAAAACTCCTCATGAGATATGGTGGAAGTCGAAGTTAAATCTTGCACATATTTGGACATTCGGATGCGCAATGTATATGCACATACCAGACAAGATGAGAAAGAAACTCGATGAAAAGACAGAACAAGATGTTCTGGTAGGATTCGAGTTACATTTGTCATATTATCGTGTGTATGTACCCGAAACTGACAGAATAAAAGTTGTTCGAGATGTTAAATTTGATGAGTCGAAATACATAGCAGACAATGATTTGTTCGGCTATGAAATTCTCAAAAACTATTATGAGCTACCAACGACGACAAAAGTAAAACAAGTAGAAGATGAAAGAGAATTATCAGATTCAAAGGGAGGTCAAGATCGAGTACCTGAAAGACTCGAATTACTAGCTCAAATTCCAGCAGACAAGGTCGAATCAAAATCGAACTCAAAACCTGTAGAATCGAACTCGAAATCACATGTGAGAAGATCTGACAGACAACAAAAACCACCAGAAAGGTATGGTCAGGATGTTTTTAATACAACCATTGAATTTTGTGGTTTCTCTGACGAACCTCAAACATTCGAGGAGGCTGTTGATGGACCAGATAAAGATTGCTGGATTCAAGCAATGGAGGATGAAATGTCATCCATGTATAAGAACAATGTATGGACACTTGGACCTATACATGATGGTAGAAAATTAGTCAAATGCAAGTGGATCTACAAGATCAAAACTAGTACTGATGGTGAAAACATCAAATACAAAACAAGGTTAGTTGCTAAAGGTTTTTCACAGAAGTATGGGATCGACTACACTGATACTTTCTCACTGGTAGTCAGACATACATCAATTCGCTTGTTATTCGCGTATGCAGTGGCTCATGATCTGAAATCCATATTGTCGATGAGAAGACTGCTTTCTTGCACGCAAAATTGGAAGAAGACTTATTCATGGACCAACCACTTGGTTTTGTAAGCCAAGAATATCCAGAATACGGATGCCACATGAATAAAAGCATTTATGGTCTAAAACAAGTAGCCAGACAATGGTATAGAAAGAAGGACGAAGCACTACGTTCCTTAGGCTTCAAACCTCTATTTGCAGAATCAAATGTCTATATCAAGCATGTCCAAAATGAAATAATCATTCTAGCTATCTATGTTGATGACACGCTTATCTTCTCAAGAAGAGACAATTAAATTGTAGATGTCAAAAGAGACATTTCTGAAATATTTGAGATCGCTGACCTAGGAGAAGCTAAAATCTATCTAGGCTTGCAGATTCAAAGAGACTTTGAAGGTGGTAAGTTGTATCTTCACCAATGAAAGTACACTCAAAAGATCATTGAAAACTTCAACATGCTCGAATGTAAAGGTGTGCATACTCCCATGATACTTGGAACAATACTGAGCAAGGCAGATTGTCCGCAGACTCTCGAGGAAGAGAAGTGAATGGCCAATACACCCTATCGCAGGCTGATTGGATCATTGTTATATCTAGCAGACAACACTAGACCTGATATAGCATTTGCAGTATATAGGCTGAGCCAATATAAACAGAACCCATGATCGTTGCATTGGAAGTTAGCAAAGAGAGTACTACAATATCTCCAGGAAACAAAAGACTATGGACTGTGTTATTCAAAGGAAGCTAGATTTCACATCAAATCTTACAGTGACGCAAGCTGGGCATCCATGAAGGATGATACCAAGAGTATTTCAGGAGGTTGTACTCTAGTATTTGGCACAACCATACTCTGGATAATCAAGAAGCAAACAACAGTACCTCAATCTTCTTGTGAAGCGGAATATGTAGCAGTAGCCAAGATGACAAATGAGCTGATCTGGATCAAACAGATGTTGGAAGGATTTGATGAATCTATTTCTGAACCTTATGTCTTGTTAATGGATAACACTTTAAAGACAGTCTTCATACCCACAGAGGAAATGACAACTGATATCTTTACAAAGCCACTAAGTAAGACTTTGTTCGAGAAGCAACAAAGAAGATTGGGGTTAATCCAACTGTCCACTTTGAGAGGGAGCTGTAGAACACCTGATCAGACAGATCTCGATTCTACTAACAAAGTGCGCAGTTTACTCGACAAAGGATGAGAAACAAATGCGAACTCGAAACATTCTATTCGTGATCAACCTCGAAGGATTCACGAAATTTTATCTTGCTTGATACTAGAAAGATTTGCAAAACAGTTTCTTGTAGAAGCTCGTGGTTTCTTGTTAAAGCTTGAAAGATTCGCGAACAAGATCTTGTTGCGAAATATTTTGTTTCTTGCTCAAACCTCAGATGTCGCAAAACTGTCACGAACAGTTCACAAAATCTTCTGATTCTCCTCCAGCTTAAAGACTGTCATCTGTCGCGAACAATTTGCAAAAGATGAAAATGTCATGAAGAGATAAGTGTTGCGAACAATTCGCGAAACACGAAGCTGTAACAAAGAGACAGACTGTCACAAAATATTCGCGAACAGAAATTATTTGACCCTGGAAACAAAGCGTCCATTTGAATATCAATGGTCATAAACGGTCAGATATGCTGTTACAGAATTTAAAAGCCAAAAGACATGTCCTGTAGCAATATAAATACATGTGCACTACTCATTGTAACTCTCAAGAACTCTCAAACTGAAGAGATTCTCAAACTCATTTAATCAGAGACACAACAGCGAGATAAGACAGCAAGAGATGTATACTGATTCAGATTCAGAATTATAAATTTGTTTTTGATCAATAGTTTTTGTTTGTCTAAAATTGTCTTAAGTTGACCCTATTCCGCATATTATTTTTGCACGCAAATTCAATTAAGATAAATAATGTTCTATTAGTACATAGATAAAAAACAAACCTGATTGAAGACACTGATATCAGTTTCATTTATTCAAACTTTCATCGTGTTTTCTGTGGAAGAATAATTACTATTTTTCCTACAACACTTACATGAAACACTGAGTGAAATATTACCTAACTTAGGAGATTAAAATTAAAGAAAAATAATAATTACAGAATGAAATTATCCGCAAACTCTGGCAGACAATTCATAAAGCTTTCAGGTATAAAAATCCTTCGAACCCATAATTCTAAAATACAATAATTTATTCAACTAGAATCTCTAGGAGATTCAGTAAGATGTAAAAGGATTAAAACTCAACTGAGTATCTTGTGCCTTTGTCAACATGGGACTCAAAATGGGCCTTCGTTGCCCTTGTCAATAAAGTTGTCGACAAAGCGTAGTTGTGTTCAACATTTTCATGTTGAGAAGCATGTGCCTTTGTTGATTTTGTCAACAACTTTGTCGACAAAGCGTACCTATGTTCAACATTTCCGTGCTGAGCACAGAAATGTTGAACATGGGACGCTTTGTCGACGAAGTTGTTGACATAGCTACGCTTTGCCAAGCTTTTCCATCCTTCAGCTTCCATCTGACGATTGTCGCGTCGTCCGCTTCGGGTTTCCCTTCTGCACCTGTAACAACGTCGTACAATAGTACAGTTTTCATCTTAAATTTCCACAGATGGTAATTGGCTCCATCAAGCTTGTCCATGATAGGACTGGCTTTCCCTTGGGAATCCATGTGGAAGAATTAGTCTAAGTGATAGGAGAAACTATCAGTGACTTAAGTATGAAAATCTGATATTTACAAAACAAGAAAAACAATTTCTCTATCGGCTAGTAGAGTCTTGTACCGTGGAAGCTTATCAAGCTATGAAAACGGCTCTGTGTGTCCTCTTTTCGCCTGTCACCTTAAACTGTGTAGAAGCACACTGTCGCGATTCTTTCGCCTTTTCTTCGTTTGTGCGAATTTGCGTGTAAATATGCAGACTGCGTGACAACGTTAGTAGATATTGAGCATGAGTGGAGGCAAACTAAAATGGGATTTAGGAGAGCTAGAGGGAATAAATCCAACACAATGGGCACAAGAAGCCAATTTTTTTTTCACAAAAACCTTTAATAGTTGAGAATGACCAAAAAACAAGCAATGACAAAACAAATTTCATAGAGTTTGATGTTTTCTTGTAGAAGATCTAAGTTACCATTACTCTCCTTCCTTCTCATGATAGATTGTTTTTGTTAGTGTTCTCACCATCTTTGTTGGTTCTCTATAACAACCATTCAAAAGATGGTTGACTATCCACACCAACCTTCCGTGCATCATTGGGAAAGACTTTTCTTTTGTCTATCAAAATGAGAATATTTGATGGATTCTTCACCTCCTCGACTCTATTGGTACTAGCGTTTCCAATCTCAATACAAATTCATCATCCTCCAATGTTGCCAGCTAAGTCCTTATGTTAATTTTTTTGGGGTGTTTTTCTAAGTAAAAAAGATTGACTAGCTCATTGTGGTAATTTGGGCTTAGCTTTTGTTGACTAAAACTCCAAAGGTGCTTGCAAGCTAGTGTCAAGGAAAAGAGTGAGAGAGTTTGTAAGGAGCTACATTGTGTGTCATTTTTTGTCTCACCCCTTCAATACCACCATTGGTGGTGTTACTAAGAGTAATTGTATTCGAGATTACTTTATCTTGTCTTTTCTCTCAATTGTTAGTTATGGCTCTAGTACAACTTACTACAAGATGGCCTTCATCATGTCCAAGGTTAAGTTGCACCGCAATGTTGCTAGACAAAATAGCCACCAAGGCTCCTCCTTGTAAATCACTCTTTAGTTTGAACAAAACATTCTTGTTAATTTGTATTTTTGTTTAAGATATTAATAGACTAAGAATACTAGACACCTCTTACAAACATATATGCATTATAAAACAAATTTAAATATCTTCTCCTCTTTATATTCTTGCAAGTTATATATATTCTTGCAAGTTATATATATATATATATATATATATATATATATATATATATATATATATATATATATATATATATATATATATATATATATATATATATATATATATATATCATGGTACTATCAAACTTACAAACATTTGAAGTGAGAGATGCACTTGTACATATGAAAAGTGTATATCTTCATGTTGCCCATTCACTCAAGTAGCCATGATTTTCAAAGTATGTATAGACACATGTAAAAGCATAGTTTTTGACCCAAAATAGTCATGGCATATACACCCTCATTTGTTCAAGTAAGCTTCATGCCTAAGGATGAAAAAGGGACAGGCTTTAAATGCCGACTGCCCATCCAACGGTACGCGTGAAGTGAGAGAGTGTCACTGATACTTTCTCACTTCACATGCACTGTTGGATGGGCATCGGGCACTTGAAGCTTGTGCATAGTCTAGTAAAAGAAGCTTCATCTAGAGTACACTTGAAGACCATATTACACTTTTCTACAAATATTATCTCATTGCGTGTTTTTATTCCAAGCAGATTTGACCATGAGGCCGGTCGAACATGCTTATCATGTCCTTGCTCCTTATGTAGCATTGATTCATTTTCTATGAGATTTTGACCCATAACATTCCATAACTTTTGGTGGATAAGTTGTACAACTCACAAAAGAATAATGAAAACTTTCTTTTGGCCATTGATAAGGAGAATATTTTTAAGTTTTGTTATTTTCCCTTTATTGATTGTTTTGTTATATGCAACCATAATAGGACATTGGTATTAAGAAAAACATTTTTACTATTGTGTCATTAAATTTACTCCCTCGTAATCTAGCTTCCTAATTGGCATGATATGTCTTTATTATAAAATTTGGCTAATGTTGGTCATCAACAAATGTAGGGCAATGCATATTACAATGTCCCTAATAGAAAGAAGCATAAGCAATATCTCCATAATCAGGTACTTTTTCTTGTAAATGCAACGTGTAATACGTTCGTATTGGAATGCTTTATTACTCACTTGTCACAAATAAGCCTCGATCCTTACTTCCCTCAAAGCAAGCACGTGTTCTACTTTTCAACAACATATTGATTGCTAGATTCATCTAAAGAACCCATATGTGCATCCATTTAATTTATTCACGAAGTAACCTTGAGATGACTTTAAATGTGGTGTTGATGGGTGCCAATGCATTCAACAACATTACTATGTTCATAAGCTTGCCATTTGAATTAGAAAAAGAAAAAGAAAAAGAAAAAGCTTATGTAAATCATGCAAAGCTATCATCATATATGTGTATTACCTTTATTCTTGAAATGAAAAAATGGTGAAAAAATTATCAAGGTCAAGCACAAAAACAAGTACATGAACAAAGGGCCCAAAGGGTTGGTGAAATATAACCTTATTGCACAAACAAGAGCAACATCCTCTTCAAACCTCTCCCTTTCAAACATAAGTGTAAAGAGACCTTACTGGATGAAATGATGAAGAATCATCATGTAACCTTCACTCTTAAGAAATGTATGAAGGTGATCCTTAAACACAATTCTCTAGACATGCTCAATTTATCCCTTTCAAGCTTTTCTTGCAGCAAAATAAATGAACTTGGCATTTCATCTTGTATGCCTTCTGCACTCACACCTACTTGTAACAAAAACCCTAATAAATTGCCGGAGTATAAACCAATACAAAATGAGATGTAAGTATGATCATGATCTTCTTCTCTCGGGTGTTCATTGACCCACTTTTAAAGCTTCCATAAATCATGAAAAGAAAAGGTATTCTGAAAAAAGTAATGGGAGTCATGATCAGACATGAAATGGGAGACAAGGAATACACCACAGCTTCATCAGGAGTGATTTAGGTTAATCACATACGTTGTGTTAAACACACCTGTTGTTCTTAATCAATCATTCCCCTAAACATTGTCTTGCTCATGCGCAGTTGATGTGGACTTGTTCCTGCTCGGCTTCTAGATCATCCATCTTCCCGAGCAGCAACCTTTCATCCAGCATGACAGTTACTCCCTCGTGCATCTAGTTTGATATGAATGATGATTCATATTCTGGCTTAACACAGGCTCCAGTGGATCAGATGCAGCAGCTATGGCGGTATCATCAGAGACAGAATAAGATCTAGAAAAATTCTGTTGTATGTTAGGACGGTCTGAGAAGCATAACATGTCAACATCTTCCAGTGGAGCTGGTAGGTTGAGATCTATATCTTCGCTGGTCTTTCTGTTGTGGACTTCCTGTTTCACAAACAGTTCCTGCTGCTTTGTGATGAAATTGCTGGCCTCAGAAGCTCCAACTCCACCCCAATGGCGCCTTTTATGGCCGCCAAGAGCTTGGCCAGATTTGAATATTTGGTGGCAGATGGAGCATACGTGAGCATTCGTTCTCTTCTGATGGATTGTCGTTTTACTGCTTTTACTAATTGCCATGTCTAAAGATTTCTGCTTTTGCTGGTAATGATTTATCACTGTAAGACGTTTGTCCTCCACGGATCTTAGCAACTCTTCCTCGGTAAGCTCGTCTTCAAAGATAGAAAGCGCTCTCGTAACTGAGTAAGATCTTGCAGAGCATCCTTTAACTTTTTTATGACTAGCTCTGTGTCCTCCTAGAGCTTGATGAGATTTGAATGTTCTTTTACATCTTGTGCACTCGAACTTCACAATAACAGCTTCCAGCTCGTTTGCATCAAGCTGATCTCCTTCATTATTTTCATCATGCACCGTCATGATAGCTTCCCTGAGGATCTTTCTCCTCAGATTGATGTCTGGTCTGAAGCTAATCTTGTCATTCGGATGTTTCCCCCAGCTTTTGAATTGTAGATCGTCGTCTTTCGACTTGAATTCATCCAAATTTTTCCTTTCAAGGTCGATTGATTGGTATGATGCAATCCTCTTTTTCTTCACATGTGCAAGCTCCCCCTGGCTCACCTTTCCTGCGCATGCAAGCATCACAAGGCAATTGGCCATATCCCTTTCTTCCTTGATATCAGTAGGAGTAATGTGACTAGTAATGTTCGGTTTTTCTAGCTCAGCCGCTTCATATGTCACTGCCTGTAAAGACCTGACCATCTGGCGAGAGCGTTTCGATCTTTTCCGTGTCTTCCAAGTCTGAAGATTGGACTCGAATTTGCCTTTGATATATGCTGCCTCAATGCTGTCAGTTTCACTTTCAGTCTCAGTTAGAGATTGACCAATTGAGATAGTACATTCAGATTGATCGGATTGCTTTCTTTGAGTGCTTTGAAACGATGCAAGCTTCATCCTGAAAGAGCCAGAAACTTGCATAGACGCGATTCCTTTTTCTGCTCGACCAATTTCAATAGCAATGGGGCGTTGAATTCCTCTCCATTCCCTCTCTGGATGGCACCGCATGTGCCCGAACAGCCCCTTCCAAGACAAGAACTCCTTCCCACACTCTGTGCATGCATGACCCTTTCCATTAGGCATGGAAAGTATTTCCTTAGATTCAGGAGCTGAAGCGACCGCTTCAATGGCGTATTCCTGATCTACGAAGAGTTTGCTTGGCTTTGGATTTCTCCGCAGCGTGTATGATGGTTTCTTATTCTTGACGAGCAGCTTATCATTTTCGAAAAAAAAATCGCTATTATCCATCTCTAAGTTCTGGCTTGCGACGTTTACGGATGCCTCATCCTCCGAATCCACAGTGTCCGGAGTGATATCATCAGTGCTCTTTGGTTGGCTTTCATTATCTATCTTGTTCAGACTTCCTGACCTTACTGAAATAAAGTCCTTCCATCTAGATTGACGAAGAGACAAAGAGGGACTTATATCCTGATAAACGGAGCTGCCATCCATCTCGCATCCTGAGTGAAGATTAGAACTCTGGCGACCTGAACTACTGACCTGCTGCTTATCAGGAACGCCATCTGGATTGCAATTCCATGGAACAGAGAGGTCGGGCTGAAATGATCCATGAGCTCGCATATGTCCTCCCAAGGCCCTCCCTGATGAAAATTCTCGCTGGCAATATCTGCAGATATGAGGGCAGCTATTCTGTGAATTTCCTGGTCGATCTCCTGTCTTAACGTGGAAGTCGTCCTTAGAACCAGAAATAACGGTTTCATGATTTAAGTGTTCATGAGTCGATCCAGCATCGAAACCTTTCTTACACTTGATTTGCGAATCCAAAGCGGCAAACATTTCGTGAGCTCTGTCCGTATCAGAATCTGTGTAAGAAACTCGATGGAGAGTGAAGTTTTTGTTGGCAGCGGATTGTCCCATCAAAAGAAGCTGAATTGAGATATTAATCAAAACTTTCGCATGCTTTCATAAACTGCATATTGTATAAACAAATAAGGTTTTAGAATTATGCATTCTCCTTCTGTCAATCATTAACGGCGGCGCAACTCATATACAGGTTTACTAATCTCCTACTTCTAACATCAGTCTAAAACTTATCTTTAATCACGAACTAAAGCCTGTTTAAGACATGCATTTCCGCTTTGTACCAAACTTAATTATACTGCAACATATAAACCTACAATAATCAGCCAGTCGCCTTACATTTCATGACATCTTGGAAGGCTTCATGGAGCGATCATCTTGAATTCCGAAAGGCAAGCGTATATGTGTTACCGCACATAAAGTTTATGAGATGCTAGCCACTGATTCACACAAATCAGATTCAAAATCCATCAAAACACACGGGCTGCTGATTCCTGGCAAACGTCAACCCAATCAGTCATCACAGCTCAATCTATAGATAGCTTACTATTGCTATGTCACTATAATTTAGATCCCGGCAATTATGGATCAGAGAAGAGCACTAGCCAAGACGAATCGATACCTGCAACTCCAACGGACGAGCCCTGAGCTCACCGCATTCCAATTTCCAATCAGCAACGGCAAGAAGCGGGCGCTAATTTACTCAAACGAAGCAAACTCATTTCGATTCTTCTTCACGGCCGCTAAAACAGCATCTGCAATTCGACGGCAGCTGAAGCGACCAATGAAGCAGAAATGCTGGCATGCCACTGGGCTCTGATTGGTTGGCAGACATGATACTCCACATAAAATTTCAGCTCAATTAACAGCTTCTGGCAGCAGCTGATCTGCACTCCAGCACCGCCATCATCATCATCCTCCTCATCATGGCGATCATGCAGCAGCAGCAGCAGCAGCAGCAGGAGGTGATGAAGAAAAGCCACGAGCAACACACAAGCCACACAGCACGCTGCACTGGAAGAGCACAGCACGTACTAGTCTTCGCAGAAGCAGCATCAAGCGGCGGATTAGCAGCAGATCGCTAAACTCAGCAACAACAAACAAACAAATATTAAGACGAAGACGAAAGCCAAAACAAGCCCAAAACAAAGAGAAAGAGAGAGAGAGAGAGAGAGAGGGGGAGGGGGAGACGAAAAGCACAAGGGTGGGGCCTATGTAGCTTAAGGGCACGGAGTATCAAACGCTCGCCCGCTTGGAAGCTAGCCACGCGTCAGAACTGCCACATGGACAGGAACCCACCCGTCTCATAGTTCTGGCAAAAACAAAAGGCTACTAAAGAACACGTGGCAAAATCTGATGATCTGTAATAATAGCATCGAACGGTGTGCAGCTTAACATCATTCCGTGTCAATAAGATGCAAAGTTGGGCCTTCTTCCCTGCGCTTTCTCTTTCTCTTTCTCTCCTTTCCTACTATTTTGAGAGGCCATTTTACATGGGGATAGGGCTTGGGTGCATGATGTGTTTAGATCCCCGTATAGCACTTGTGATGGGAAAAACTTGGACGTGGCAGCACATGGTTGGCCAAGAGCAACCGGTTTTGTAAGGGCAAGTTAAAAGTTTCAATCTGCACCGTAGATCTCTAACTGCTAAGTAGGTATATTCGCCACCCAACGGCGGGATGTAGCCATCCTCGCCACTCCAACGGCTTGGCATGCTGCGGCAATTAGCCCGCTTATGGATGGAAGATACATAGTACTTTCAATTGGATATCTGCCACGTATCAAGCACACCAATTGCAGTTGTATGACGACTAATTATCGACAATTGGCAAAAGTTTATTTCTCTAATGAGAACGAGTGGTGGCGAGCTTCAAACTCTATTGTACCCTATGTATACCGAATGTTGATGCTCCTTTGATGGCATGTTCTCCTGATAGAGTAATCAATAAGGGTAGAGAACATGAACTCGGAAGGGCATAGCCACAAATTATGCAGTGCTCTTTGATTAACAAAATGCATATCTCTTCATTCTAATTCAGGGAATGTGAGCATTAAAAATATCTTGAGGGGGCATATATTTCCTCTCTTCTCCTCTCGTCTCTTCTTGTTCTTTGTTTGTTTTTCCAATTTTGACCTATGTTTCTCTCTTCTTCTTTTTAACTTTGCCAATGTATTCGAATTCGGTGGATGACATTGCAATGGAGGTCTGTTTTCGACTGTTCCAAGATATTGGACCATTATTGAACTGGAAGACAAATCCAGAAGTCGATCTTATGGTGTCGACATCGCCTGCCCAATTTGCATCTGTATATTCATGAAGTGTATGGATATCGGATGAATCAAGATCATACCAGGGTTGGTTATGTATTGGCTCAAAGAACTGATGGCGTATGCAAGATCTGGCCTGATAGAGATCATTGCATACATCATGGATCCGATAATTCATTGATATGGGTATCCCTTCATTTCGGCCTTCTCCTCATTGATCTGAGGGCATTGTTCCTTGGATAATTTAAGACCTGGATCCATGGGATTATGCACAAGAGATACAAACTCACTAAGAACCTAATCAAACATGAAACATAAGATATGAAAAAGTTGTTTTTTGTACAAAAATAATAACCTATTGTATTTCACATGTGTGGATCCAAAAATAACATAAAATAAGCATTCTACACACAAGATTGAAAGATATCACACATATAGTGCACCAGTGGATAGATGAACCTAAGAAAACTCATGTATAAGCATGAAGTGAGATAAGAGAGAGAGAGAGAGAGAATGTGTCTCTTCCCATGAGTTACATCCTTTTATAGCAGGTCAGAACCTAATTTCAAACTTGGTTCCCTCCATAATGAAAAACCCAATTATCATTGTGACTAGATTTAATGTCTCTACTACTCAAATTTGAATATACTAAAACTCATGTACTACACTTTCAAAAACTTTCAAAAAGTGTTTATTGAAATACTTTGAGACTAACATAACTTTGAAAAGTCAAACTCTAAGTCTAATATGAAAATTGGCCTCAATTGCCAAATATACAAATATGACCAAAATAGCAAAACCAGTTGAAATTTCTCACACTCCCTCTTCAAGTAGTTTTAGCATAGACTTTGAGAACACTCCAAGTGAAGTCCTATGCTTCATGAACAAGTCCTTTCCCAATGCTTCGGTGAAGATATCAGCTACACATTCCCTTGAGGACAATGTTGAAGCTCCACCTCCTTTGCCAAGACTTGCTCCATCACAAAGTGATATGCCACCTCAATATGCTTGCTCCTAGCATGAAAGATAGGATTTGTTGCCAACTTTTGGGCTAATAGGTTGTCACAAAAGATGATTTGGCTCTCTAAAAAATCCAGCAAGTGAAGATCCTTGATCATCCTCTTGATCCATACCATCTCCTTTCAATGTATAAGTGCTTTGTACTCGGCCTCACTAGATGACAATGAGATAGTGGCTTTTTTTTTCGACATCCATAATATAGCTTTATCACCTATGAAAATACAATGAACACTAATGGATTTCCTATCCATTTTATCTCCAGCAAAGTCCGAATCTAAAAATCCAATGATGTACCTCAAAACTCGTTTCCCTAGCTTCCAATGCTCTTGCATGAATTGGCTCATTCTCCCAACAAAATAGCTTAGATCTAGTCTTGTGATGGTTAGATACATGAGCGAACCAACTAGCTTCATATAGAGAGTAATGTCCCTGAAGGATCTTTCATTTCCTCTTATAGTTAGCTTTACAGTTGACTCCATAGGTGTATCATAAGATTTTGCATCTACCATATGAAATCTTTCTAGATTAGAATTAGCATACTTCTCTTGACAAATAAAAGTAGATTGAGAAGATCTAATCACTTCTATTCCTAAAATGTAAATGTAATGCAAATGACCAAGATCATGCAACTTAAACTCACCCTTGGGAGCACTCTTCATATCCTCTACATCTTGATTGTCTCCACCACTCAAGATGATATCATCCACATAGATTAGCAAGATGGTAACATCATTCACAACAAACCTATAATAAAGTCAATGATCATATTCACTCATAACAAAGCCTTGAGAGAGTAAAAAAGTGTTAAGCTTAGCATACCAACTCCTTGGTGCTTGCTTAAGGCCATATAAGCTCTTTTGTAGAAGACACACATGATTTGGCTTTGTAGGTGAAATGTAGCTCTCGGGTTGCTCCATGTACACTTCCTCCTCAAGATCACCATTCAAAAACGGTGATCTTGAGGAGGAAGTGTACATGGAGCAACCCGAGAGCTACATGTACACTTCAAAAAGGACATATCTACCAAGAATCACCTTATTAGTAGAAGGAATGTAAACCTTGTAGGCTTTACTCACCTCACTATATCCAACAAATATACCTTTCCTTGACGATGGATCCTCCTTTGTCCTATCATCAAGAGTTATGTTGACATAGCATGTGCATCCAAAAGTTTAAGAAAGTTGACACTCGGCCTCCTCTTGAATAGCATCTCAAAAGGTGTCCTTCATCCAAAAAGAAAAGCAGTAAATTAGAGGTAATAATCACTTGAGCTGATGGATCAGCTATCAATTGTCCATCATAACTCTCAGAGAACTCTCCATAGTCAGATCTAACATGTATGCAATGGTATACCAGTCTGCAAGAGCTATGGATCAGAAAATCTAAAGATCTCACCAGAAAACACCAAAAAAGAGCACTTTTTCCATGAGTTTTTGAAATCCCTTGGGAACTAACTCTCGAGATTTTGTCAGTCACTACATCTAACTCAAATACATCTACAAAAATCTTTGCGAGAGTTACTGATGAAAAATTCATCAAATTTGAGTGTCTGCGAGGGTTCAGAGAAGTTGAAACTAAGGAACCTTTGCAGAGCATCAAGATCTGCAAACCAACCTTCGCAGAGGGCATAAATGGAATCAGAGCGGTGAAATTAGCCTGCCTACATGGTTTGATCTTGAATATCCAACATCTAGAGCAAGTTGTGTGAGATTTCCTTTCCCGTGAGAGTTCTCAACCTTCGAAGAGCCAGTGAACCTTCGCAGAACCTTCGTAGGAGGGCAGTCAAATCACCTTTTGAACCTTCGCAGACTTCACTAAGGTCTTAGAATATTGTGACGAAGGTCCCTACAAATTTTTGGTTTGGAACTGAACTGAGGAAAGTGCACTTCTCCTATTACACACTCTAATTTTTGCTATATAAGAGAGAAATTTGAGTCATTTGGCATTTCATTCAACGAAGCTCTACCGAAAAATCCAACGAAATTTCAATGTTATTGAATTGTGACGAAACTTCTCACCAACCTTCACCAGCTCTCACAACCACCTGTTACACACTCCGTGCCACCATTTCCACTTTCGTTCTCACGATTTTCACGTTTTCGTAGTTTTTAAACCTTTAACCCGTTTTTGACGTCTTTTCCTCCTTCTTGAGCACCTTTTCACCTTTTTTCCATCTCCGTCACTAATGCACTTTTTCAACCATCTAACATCATGGCTTCTTCTTCCTCTACTGACAATACTGGCATGAAGTAGGTTATCCAATGTGAGATATCTTTTGCCACCCAGATATGGGCCTTGCCATCTGATTCCTTGGTAACCCCTTGGCTTCAGGTGGCTAGCCCCCTTCTCGAAGCAATGGACTTTTTCCCGGTGCTCTTCTCTTCTGCCATTAATATGGATCTAGCTCTCCATGCTTACGCCATGTGGGAAGCGCCGAAGTCACGTTTCTACATCCTGTACCAAGGTACCATGTACAAGGTACGCATAAATGCTAACTCCATGGTCACCATCGACATCATGTCCGGTGATCGTCAACCCATCTCTCATCACCAAGCCAAACACCTCATCCAACCCTACTTAACGACCACTACTCTTGACCTTCCAGTCAAAACTAACAATGGTTATCTGATAGAAACTATCAATGATCCCATCATCCAAGCCGTCGCTTACCTATTGAACAACTTTAAGGTTGTGTCGACTTTCCGCAAGGAGCGCATACAGTCCACGCTCTTGTGACAAATCGAGGAATCTTCATAGAATTCTTGAGCTTCTCGGTTGTGCCATATGACTGGCATACCTTCCTTATGCACGAGCTATCCATCGCCATCAAGCCTAACACGCGTGAGTGCATCACCACCGGCCCCCTACTTTGTAACTTTGCTTGTGCACTCCTTGAACAGAAAGTTCGGGGCTTAACCGTTCCACCGTCCTATTTGCCACTATTCTACATACTAACCTTGTTCCAGCTTCTATTGCATCCACCTCCCAACATCCAGCAGTTATTGACACAACGACCAGCAAACGTGTTGTCTCCTCTTTATGTAGCCCTCCCCCCACACGACAACTCACTAATCCACAACCACGTTCCGATACCGCCTCTTCTGCTTCCTCTACCATGCTCACTGCACAACCATCCACCACTGCCACCACTTCTACTTCTATCGCTCCCATCCCTCCACCTTCATCTGCTGTTTTTGCTTCCTCCGCACCTTCCATCTTCATCTCTTCTTCCATCCCTCCTCCCATTTCCATCCCATTCGCACAAATAAAGCCAGAGGTCTCGCAAATCTCACCTAACACCCTCCACTGGATGAGCCTCTTTGATAATTCTTCTCTGACACATGCCTCTATTCTCAACACCACCCTATAGTTACCTTCCATCCCTCATGTTTACTCATTTGAGCAACCCATCCTCATGCCTCTTGCCACCACTGCCACTCCTCTCACACCTCCCCCCACTTTATTCCAACAAGGTGTCGAGGGCGATAAACCATTGCCTGATGACACATTTACTCAGATAGTGTACATACGTTCACCTCTGCGCGCTGATCCTACACAGCCAGAGGATGTGGCCGAGTTCGAAAAGCTCGTTGAAGATGATGCGGCTCTAGATGTACAGATAATTCCACCATTGCAGCAGCCAGCACCTGCACAACAACCCGTACCGGTGGTCCCTACAGATCTATACTCGACGCACCAAATTTTGGGCACTTTTGTTTAGGAGGCGGTTGCGACCAAAGCAATAATGGATGTCCGAATGGTGAAACTGGTGACAGACAATAGGAAGCTGCGAGCAGAACTCACCAAACTCTAGCAAGACCTGCAGTTAGCCAATCAACATGAGCAGGTGCAAAAGGACGAGGTCCTTAAATTGAAGGAACACGAAGATAGCCTCCAAAACTACATCACGGGCCACTCTAAGGCAACCATGGACACCTCAGCCAAAGTCCAAGAGCTCCAGAAAGAAGCAAAGAAAAGGCTAGCCCCCCTCCAAGCACAATTGCAAATCTATGAAACAGAGAACACGCACCTGGGATCGGAGGTGCAAGTGCTCCAAGTAGAGAAGGCCGCATGATTAGCCCAACCAATATCTGCGGATAGGCCACTTACCCAAGCCAAAATGGACCTCTACAGATAGTAGGAGTAGATCTACAATCAAACCTTGAACAATGACCAGGGCGAGTTTGAAAGATATCACGCGAGTGCCAACCAAGAGCGTAGCCTGCACTCAAGGCGTGCCAAAACCTCATGGCATAGAAACCCAAGTCGTGCCAAAGAGCGTAGCCAGGCAAAGAGCTCACTCAAGGCATGCCAAAACCTCATGGCACAGAAATCCAAGTCAACCCCGGTGGTGATTTCAATGCCACCCACTTATGATGTTGTGCAGGCTAGTCAGAGCCAAGATCAATGACAAGCAACGATGGGGTCCGATACACAAGACCAAGGACAAGATACATGCCTTGATACCACACTGCAAGCAGATCCGAGCCAAGCACAAGCCTCATCATCCCAAGGATCGAGGACGATCTCTGCTAGCCGCGCCTTCAGAAGACCAAAATCGGTTCCAAGACAACTACAGGTCAATGCCGACTATGTTTTCTACCCACGTAGATCAAAATGGGCGGAGTACGACACCCCAATGGACAAAGTCACAATTGAGATGATGAATTGGCCACACATACATTCAGAGTATGGGTGGAAGATGGACGTAGAAGCCAAGCGGGCTCTAGTGTAGTTTTCTAAAAAGTATGTCAATTGTCCAGATCCAACAGTCCGTGCAGTCGCACAATATGCCCGGGACTTAGAATACTTGATAAACATCGCCACCGAATGGGATGACTTCCTCCCATCTATCTGTTTTGACCCAAACACGGCCCTGGAATCCCAAAAAGTTGAAGACCAACTGCTAGTGGCCCGAGTGTACTATAAAGCGGCACTCCGCGACGACCCCTGACAATCACAATTTCAAACATGGATTGAGTATCATTGGCTCACAGGTGTCCATAAGTCCTTCTACCCTACAAAGGACAAGAAGAGCACGGCCCAGCTTAACTTTATGGAAGAAGTGACCGGTTATCTCATCCAACAACGACGCGCTAAATAGAGCTTATACTAAGCACCTTGGTGCCGAGGGACCGACACTACTTTAGGTCGGAGGCCCTGTTGAGGGTATTACAGTGTAAATAAATAAATTAGCCAAAAATAATTGCGAGGGTCGTAGCATCCTGCGTGCGTAAGCACATGGCCCGATGAGCACTTGTAAGTAAATAATTATGGACATAAACTTGACTTTGGGCTACGTGATTAAATATAATATTAGAAGGCCAAAGTTAAGCCTAAACTTTAGTTTCTAAGTTTGTAAAATAGCCAAAGGTCAAATGGTGGTAGGTGTGTGCTTCTTCCTACACCATAGATTCATTTGTGTTTCTTGTGGATGGTGTGGATTTCAATCCCACCTTCTTGCAAGTAGTCAATTGAAAGCAAGGGCAAAGGCCACCCCAAAGATAAAAAGGCACCATTTGTAACCATTTTCCATGCTTAATGAGAAGGATTAAACTCTACCATTTTGGAGAGAAGCATCCTCATTTGCTATTCAATACTTGCTAATGCTATTGTGTGCTTGCTTTTTGCTTTCTAGTTTCCATGTTTTTGGTTTCATTAGTTAATGTTTCTCCATTAGCATGCACAATGAGCAAATGAGCTAACCTCCCCTCTCACCCCCCCCCCCCCCCCCCCCTCTCTCTCTCTCTCTCTCTCTCTCTCTCTCTCTCTCTCTCTCTCTCTCTTCCCCTACTTCTTCCATCTATCTAACTATCTCTCTCCCTCTCTTTTTCACTCCAAATCATGATGTGTGTGTGGTTAGTGTAGGAAAGGGTAGTGTTAAAGTGGAGTAGCATCAGGAAAAAGAGTAGAAAGCATCTAAATCTAGCAACTTGGCATAGTTAGGTACCTATCGAGTGTTCTAACTCTTTTTGACAGGCGGAGGGCTGCTCACCATCCAAATTACACACCCTACATACCAAGAAGCATTTATGACAGGTGTTGAAAGAGTACTAAGAATAAGATATAAACAATTGAGAAATCGTTCTATCTTTGAGTGCTTTACTAGGTTGGTTGGTCAGATTGAGGATAATGATTCGTGGGAAAGGTTTAAAAGCATATAAATTGGATCTTTCCTAGTTTGCTCGTTCTGAGGACAAAACTTGGTTAAGGGGGGAAGAATGTTGCATCCATGTCCAATATATAGGATTCTGAATAATCTTAGACTTGGATAGCCAGTTACTGTAGTGTATAAGGTTATTTGTTATGCCTCATCATTTCGGACTTGGCCGATAATGTAATTAATAATCTTATGAGGGCTCAGACCTATAATTGGACTTTAGAGCACTTGCATGGTGTTGACTACTATAATGCATTATGCAAGAATAGGAGGTCAATTGCTTATATTTGGGTTGTGAGGGTTTCTAAGGGGAATATTCTATTCTCATTGGGTATTATATATACCAATGGAAACTCGCCCATTTATCAAAATTTTGCTAGTATGTTCAAGATCTTATGGACTTGTAAGAATAATAAAGTAAAAATTTTGCATGAGTTTCTGGAATTTCATGATTCTTGAAGCCAGGATCCACTCCTCTCTTGTATTCATCACCTTGGCTTGGGGGTGAAGTGGTTAGGGTATTGATTAGCCATTTCTAGTTGGTTGGGTGGTTTTGCTCCACAACTGTCCTTTTGGTTGCATGTGACAGGATCTAGATAGATCTTCATGTGGCGATCCTTACAAGAGGGATGTGCATAGATAGATAGTGAAAAAAGAGAGGTGAGAGAGAATGGAATGTGCACTCGTATAGACTAACAAGTTTTTAATTTATGAACATATTCAATCTCTATTTTTACCAATTGTCTTTAGTTGGCCGTCTAATTTTTTTGAGTGTGTGCAATTTGGTTTCGAACATTTGTTAAAGTGACGAGTAGTATATAAGTTTAGAATCGATTTTCATTTATAGATCAATTCATGTTAGTTCAAACGAATAATGATTTTGAAATTATTGTTGTCTCTTCACTTATTCATTTCAATAATAGGACAATAAGCAATATGTCTGATTTGGGTTCTATTGGTAGGTCAATTTGTAACATGTCAATATTCCAAACAATCTAAAATGTGTCGTAGTTTGGCAAAATTAGCTTGTTTCCATCCATGTGCTCTGTAATAACACTAGCATAATAAATTGTTGTTAAATAAAAATCCACAATAGGATATCAGATGGAGCACAATCAACTAGAAGTACAATACGAAGACCATACTTTTCTATTAATTTAAAGTCAAGCTAATCACGTAAGCATATAAAGATAACAAGTAATAGCAATGGATGCTTTATAAATTACATCAAAAAGTTTTCATTGGAAAGAACACCCTATTGAACCAAAAAAAAAAACCCGCTGTAATATGGCACAATCCAACCCTATTAAAAATGTACAGATAGATAGAAGCTTCTTGGCAGTGTCTTTTGTTTCGCTCTTGTTTCATTGAATGTAAATTATGAAAAATTTGTCAACATAATACTTGTCTATTTTGGGGATTTTAGAGGCCAAAATTGTAGATAAACTTCATAAGACTTTCTCAAACATGTGAAACCATATTAAAATACTATTTTTAGATAGGTCCAAGTACCTTTGCTCATTAAGATACACAAATGGCCTTTATTTGATGTAATTTGACCATATAGAACGAAATTGGTAGGTTAGACTTCATATTTTTATTTTAGGTCTATATGACGAGAGAGAGAGAGAGAGAGAGAGAGAGAGAGAGAGAGAGAGAGAGAGAGAGAGAGAGAGAGAGAGAGAGAGAGAGAGAGAGAGAGAGAGAGAGAGAGAGAGAGAGAGAGAGAGAGAGAGAGAGAGAGACGAGAGAGATTCATATCGCACACCTCTAAATAGGTTAAAAGTGTGGAAATAGTGCCATATTTGGTTCAAAAAACTTTTTGAAAAAAATACTATTATCTAATTTTGGCATTCTTCTACATTTGTGTGGATATTATGTTGTGTGCTTGACGTATGTTGTAAATATCGTGAAGTGTAGAGTCTAAAGATTATGTTGCATGCACCAAAAGGAGTGCTATGGAGCCAAACCATCCCCAAGTAAAAACTAAAAGTTAAACACTAATCAGCTTTACCCCCGAGCCACGTTGACTAAATACAGGAGAGCTCCCATTTAGATTCATGTTGGTTCTCCTGTTGGTTACACTCTCATTCAGACTCCTCCCCAACCTTCTCTCCTTCAGACTCCTCCCAAACCTCTCCTATTGTAGGCACTTCCCCCATTCCACCCACTTCTCCTCGGCTCGATGCCACTCCTCTTGACACTCCCTTTGCTACCTCTCCATCAGTTGACGTCTTGCCATTTTATGACCTGGATGTGGAGAGGTGCATAGTTGAGGACGACCATGGTGCCCGTGTCATCACTCGCATGAGGCAACTCATGCATGTCGTCTTCAACAAGACATTTTAAAGGACTGGCGCAAAGAAGATTAATCTGACAAGAGTTATGTCATTGACCAATTGTATAGGGAGTTTTTCAGTCCTCTCCCCTGATATGCAATTCGATTGAAAATGGATGTTGATCCACATGGGAGGCGTGATGAGCCACCGCAAAACAGGGATCCAAGATGCAGTGAAAGCTAGCAGATCTAGGCAACCCCACATGTAGAAGGAAGACTAGAAGTTTGCGAGGAAAGAATACCGAGACAATCCAGATCGATTCAAGTAACAATGAGATGCAACTAAAAAGCAACTGGAGATTACAGGTTGGGTAGCGGTGGCCAAGTTCATTTTCATGCCCATTTCCTAATTATCCCACCCAAAAGTTGAATTTGACTTTAATGAAATTCAAATTTTATCTTGCTAATCTTCTTGCACTATCCTAAAATATTCTAATCACAATTTCCCTGCCATTCGATATTGGATCTCTCATGTATGCAATGGTCTGACTTGACATCTCTTTTGTGGTCAGCTCCCTAAGCCAATTCATGGCTAATCCTAGCATGATCCATTAGAAGGCTCTCATTTGAGTCATGAGATATATTTGAGGTACACATGAGTCATGCATATGCTATAGAGAACTTGACAATGACACGCTCCACATACTCAGTGGATATAAAAATGCAAGTTGAGGAGGAAATGTAGATACTTGTAATCCACATCTGGATTTGCATTCTTCTTTAACGGTGGTCCTATCTCTTGGAACAGTCATAAGCAAACCTCTCTTGCTCTTTCTTCGTCAAAGTCAGAGTATATCGTTGTTTCTCAAGTTATTAAAGAACTAGTATGCTTGATGAAGACATTTTTCTGAATTAGTATACTCTAACAATCTAAGTTATGTGAGAATCAAAGTGCCATTTTCTTATCAACCAACCCTATATTTTATTCTAGGAGTAGGCCCATTGAAATTAGATATCACTATTTCAGGAGTAAAGTTCTCACCAGAGAGATAAGCTTGGTATACTATCGAATGCAGAACATTGTTGGATTTATTTCCTCTACTCTCCTAAATCCCATGTTAATCTAGTTCCATTCATATTGTTGCAGTTTACATGCATTGTCACACAGTCTGAATAAATACTCTATTATCGAAGACAAATAAGAGAATGGCAGTCCGACTTGTTGAAGTCACCCAACTTGTCAGACTACTCTGACTTATCGGGGCTGACTTATTGGGGAGTCCGACTTATCGACTCAATCAACTACCATTGAGGACCATCAAACGACTGACTATCGGCAAAGACACGCTCGACTCCGAATAGTCGAAGCCTTCGCCCACTTCCTGTACTGTGCAACTACTTGGACAATGACAGCAGCATCCACGATCTATTCCAGATGGCGCAATGGCTCCATGCCATCCTCTTGTACATACATCTGCACAAATATAAATTGTATATAGTTGATCATTGTAATCACCTAATGCCAATTTGATACCAAACAAAATAAGCTGATTCCACATATGTTCGAGCACCCATAGACGCCGCGAGACGACAGCTTATATCAGAGACTGACACAGTAGATGCTTTCAATCATTGATCCTTTTCTTTCAGATCGATTGTCAGTTTGTGTTCAGATTTTGTCAGTGTTGCATGCTTTTTGCTTTTTGTCTGACTCTCAAATTGTTTTGTCTGACTATATGCTCTTCTACTTTTGCAAAGTATCTTATCTAGCAAAAAAAATATTTTCAATAGAACATTTGTGAGAAATGAGGAAGATTCTCCCACACATAAACTTTCAAGTTTTCTAGACTATCAATGTAGAAAGGGTGTGAGAGAAAAATAGCAAAATAAATCCATTTGTAGTATGTTGGATACAACGACATGAGCCATTCAAATATGATTGGTAATATATATTTTTATATATATTTAAACTTATGTACACTTTTGCGCATGTGTATGCACCCATGCATCCTCCTCTCCTCACCATGCATGAGCCTTTTCTAACTAAAAAGTTTGCCACATGGCAGTCTATGACAAGCTTGGTAGATAGCAGGCCTATATGGCATGTTACACAAGCCTATGGTAGGCCATGTGGCAAGCAACACAAGCCTATGGAAGGCATACGTGGCTTGCCATGTGGCAGCTTTTGAGCTCTCCCTCTTTCTCTCTCTAGGTTCACTCAGGCCTACATGACAAAGCCTGGTTGGCTTGCCACACAAGCCTATGTTAGACCTACATGGTCTGCCACATGGCAAACCCTTAGCTTGCAAGACTTGCCACATGGTAGACCTATGTGGCTTTCCACGTCACAGCCTACAACAAGATTGGCAGATAGTAGCCTGATTTATGACATGCCTATGTGGCTTGCTACACAAGCCTATGGTAGTCCTAGGTGGCTTACGACATGGGAAGTATCACCCTCCATGGTTTTCTACGTGGCTTGCCATGTGGTAGCTTGCGAGCCCCACCTCTTTCTCTGTCTATGTCCACTCAAGCCTACGTGACAGAGCCTGGTTGGCTTGCCACACAAGCCTATGGCAAGCCTATTTGACAACCTACAACGTGCTTGCATGGCAGACATGAGGCCTATGCCATGCCTATGTGGTCTGCCATGCAAGCCTATGGTAGGCCTACATGGCTTGCCATGTGTCAGCTTTCGAGCCCACCTCTCTCTATAATATGATACATGGCACCAATCCAATGATTGCATGAGCCAAATATTTTGAATAGGTGTCACATCCCATGTGTAGAGGACAACTCACACGTGTGGAAATAGCTGAAGTAGGCAAGTTTTTGCTTCTAGAAGATTTCCATGAAGATTTCCATATAGTAGGAAAATAGACCAAAAATGCCCAAAATGGAAAGTTTTGATCCAAGTGTCAAATTGCATCCTCACACGTGTGAGATCTGATGCATGATCAGTACCTCGAGCTCCAAAAGTATATATATAGAGGCTTATTTGGCCATAATCAATGTGAGACACCAATCTTGGTTTTGGAAGCAATTTTGAGTGATTCTCTCCATTTGTTTACATTTGTTTTGATTGTTTTGAGGTTCTATCAATGTGTACTTGATTTTCAGGTTGGAGTCCATACTCAGACAATTTTTCACACGTGTGAAACCAGAAAGTACACCTACCTTCAATTATTGATTGTTCTTGTTAGGATTTTGTGTCTAGAATTGATCTAGATTGATCTTAATCTCAAGTAGATTGATAGATCAAGTAATCTGACAACTAATCCCTCTTGAAGATCAGATTAGGATCCACTCTTGGTCCTTTTTGTACTTTTTTCACATGGTATCAGAGCCTAGTACAAGAGGTTTTGTTGAAATTGATAGGGTTAATTCAAATCAAAGCCAAAATTAGCAGTTTTTTGGAAACTAGTCGAATTTTGTGTAGTGAGTTGGATTTGATAGCTATCCTCAAAATTTTTGGTCCAGATCTTGTTGTGGGCTGTAGGAACCATTTTCACACGTGTGAGGCCGTACAGCTTCGGTTTTGACTGAGAAATTTCAAAAATTTGTAGAATTTGACTCACATACCCAATTTGAGTGATTTTTGGGGCAAAATCAAGCATTTTCTATAGTGAATCTAATCTCTTGATTACTTCTTGGACTAGATCAGCCAAAAAAGTAAAATTGAAACTTGAGTTAGGTGCACTAATTGATCTTCTCTGATTTTTTGAGTGTATGTTGAGGTTGAAGAGAGAAATTGCTAAAAATCATAGATTAAGGAGTGATTTTGAAAGTTTGAGACTAGAATCTAAATTTCCATCATTCTAGATTGGTTCATGAGTGATAGGATTGAGTCTATAAGCTTTCTAAACTGCTAGAAGACTTTAGGTTCAGATCTCTTAGAGAAACCATAAGAGTTTCTAGTGCTTTTTCACATTCAAAAATGGCATCAATGGGTGGTTTTTTGCTTGAAGCTAGCGAAAGACTTACATCCACTAATTATGCTACTTGGATAGTTTGAATGGAGTATTTGCTTATACTTCATGATCTTTATGACATAGTCTTCCATGCTCGAACAAGCACATCGAGATTGCACATCATTTCGTGAGGGAGAAAGTGCAAGCAAAGGAGATCAAGCTTATTCATGTTTCATCATCAGATTGCATTGCTGATATACTCATCAAGGCATTGCCTAAAGATCCATTTATAAAATTAAGGTTGGCTCTTGGAGTTATAGACCTTAAACCTTAAACCCTAAAATCTTTGCATTTGTGTCTTGTTAGGAAGACTGGATTGTTTGCAAGTTGTTGAGCTGCTTGATTATCACAATATATGCACAGAATGTCTTCATCCTGATCACATGTAGCTTCTCCAAAAGCCTTTTAAGCCAAAGAACCTCCTTTGTTGCCAGTTGTCATAGCTTTATATTCGGATTATGTTGATAAAGAGAGATGGTATCTTGCTTTTTGGAAAGCCAAGATATAACTCCACCACATAAGAATGTAGCAAATGCACTTATGGATCTTCTATCCATCTTGTCACCTGCAAAACTTGAGTCCGAATATGCTCTCAAACAAATATTAGTCCTTTCATAAACTATGCCAAAGTCTTTTGTAGCCGAGATGTACCTTAACACCCTTTTTGCTCCTTTCCAATGACATATTAATGGACTTTGCATGTATTGACTCAACTTGCCAACACAAAAACTAGGATATGGTCTAGTGATGGTTAAGTATATCAAAGAACCAATAAGCATTCTATAGATAGTGATGTCCTCAAAGGATGCTTTATCACTTTCCTTAAAAACTTTAACACTTAGTTCCATAAGAGTTTCAACTCCTTTACAATCAATCATGTCAAATTTTGCTAAGATTGATCTAGCATACTTAGATTGACATATGAAGGTAAAATCATTACTTCTAGTGACTTCTATTCCAAGCATAACTTTAAGAAGTCCTAGATCTACCATCTTAAATTCACTAGACAAGGAAACTTTTACATTCTTGATGCCATCTAGATCATTTCATGTGAGTATAATGTCATCAACATATAAAACTAAGATAACGATCTTTCCATCATTACATTTGTAGTACAATGATGGTTCATAAGAACTTACAACAAACCCAATGGAAATAAGATAGGAATGCAACCTAGAGTACCATGCTCTTGGTGCTTGCTTGAGTCCATAAAGACTCTTCTTTAAGAGACACACCTTGTCTTCTTCTCCATCTTTGATGAAGCCCTTGGGTTGGCACATGTAGATTTCCTCTTCCAAGAATCCATTCAAGAAAGCATTTGTCACATCAAGTTGGAAGAGCTCCCATTTGAAAGAAGTCGCAAGACATATGATTAGTCTAATGGTCACAAGCTTTGCAACAGGTGCAAAGGTTTCATCATAATCTATGCCTTTGACTTGCAAAAAACCTTTTGCTAAAAGTCTAGCTTTGTACTTATGAATGGAACCATCTTGATTATATTTCAATCTATATATCCATTTACAAGTAAGAGGCTTCTTTCCATAAGGTAAATCAACAAGTTTCCAAGTATTTTCCATTAATGCATCAAACTCTACTTGCATAGCTTTCCTCCAATATTGAGACTTATTTGCTTCCTCAAAACTAGTTGGTTCTTCAAGCATAGTAGTCAAGAAAGTATAAAAGTTGAGTAG
This sequence comes from Diphasiastrum complanatum, assembly GCA_029204225.1. Classification (NCBI taxonomy): domain Eukaryota; kingdom Viridiplantae; phylum Streptophyta; class Lycopodiopsida; order Lycopodiales; family Lycopodiaceae; genus Diphasiastrum; species Diphasiastrum complanatum. The sequence goes on from CM055093.1 coordinate 52,394,114, forward strand.
TTGAGAATCTTCCCTTTGCTCCCCTTTGTCACTATAAGTGAGTCTTGATGGCTCAACCCTTGTCCTTGTTGATCTTCTTGGCACCCTTGGACTTGGAGTAGGTTCCACTTGGTCATCTTCATGAAGCTCCTCCTCGGCCATAGCATGATCTTTGACAAGTTGAGTGTTGTTGGAAGTCACCTTTCCTTTGGCTTGGAGAGATTCATCAAAAAGTACATCTCTGCTAGCAACAACTTTTTTTGTAATAGGATCATATATCCTATAAGCTTTCTTACTTTCACTATAACCAACAAAGATGCCTTTGAAAGAAGTGGCATCTTCCTTTTTCCTTGTTTCTAAAGGAATATATACATAACAAGTACATCCAAAAACTTTCAAATCACTAAGATTTGGCTTTTTGCCAAACAATACCTCATAAGGTGTAAGTCCTTTAATGGAACTATTAGTCATTCTATTACAAAGAAAGTTTGCACATAAAATAGCTTCTCCCCAAAATGAAATAGGAAGAGATGCATCTAATCTCATAGCTTTAGCACACTCACATATTGTTCTATTCTTTCTCTCAGCTACTCCATTTTGTTGTGGAGTATATGTACAAGTAAACTCTTTCTTTATGCCATTAGTTTCACAAAACTCTTTCATCCTATTGGAGATGTACTCCCCTCCATTATCACTTCTTAATACTTTCAAGCTAGTATTAAGTTGCTTTTCCACAAGAGTTTTGAACTTTACAAAGGACTCAAAAACTTCACTTTTCTTAGACAAGAGATAAACCCAAGAGTATCTTGATTTATCATCAATAAAAGTGACATACATAAGAGCTCCACCATTTGATTCATGTGAAAATGAATGAACATCCGAGTTTATAAGGTCAATAGGAGAGTTAGATCTTATCAAAGATCTCTTGAAAGGAAACTTATGAGATTTGGAGAGTCCACAAGCTTCACAAAGCTTGCCACACTTGGATATGGTTTTGGGAAGTCCTCTTACTAGCTCCTTTGTCACCATGATCTCCATAGCTTTGTAGTTAGGATGGCCTAGCCTTTTGTGCCATAATTCCACTTGAGTGAGCTCCTCCCTTGCCATGTTCACACTTCCAACCATCACATTAGCATCCAATTTGAATAACCTCCCTTGCTTGAAACCACTAGCAATACATTTTTCATCTTTCAAGATAGAACATGCTCCATGCTTGAAATGTACATCTAATCCACTATCCATAAGTTGTCCTACACTCAACAAGTTATTTGTAATTGAAGGTACATGAAGAACATTGTCTAGATCTACTTTTTTAGATGATCCTAGACATAAAGGAATGGATCCAACACCTACAATCTCACATTCTTGATCACTTGCAGTGAAGATAAATCTCTTAGAACTATTGTAAGAAAGTAGATTAGAAAAGTAGTCTTTTTGGTGAGTCATGTGAGAGCTTGCCCCACTATCAATCCACCAAGTGTCTTGATTAGATGTTTGTGGTGAGGATACCATCAAAGGTAGATTGCCTTCTTCCTCCTCCTCAAGCACAAGATTGCCTTGATTGTCCTTCTCTTGGGCATTCTTCTTCTTGTAGCACTCGAATGCAAAATGTCCATTTTTTTCACAAAAGAAACACTTTAGCTCTTGCTCTTGCCTTTGGAACTTGATGCTCCATCTTTGTTCTCCATCTGGGTCTTGAGTCTTCTTCGATGGAAAATTCTTCTTCTTGCCTTTCAAAGAAAAGTTAGCTTTTCCATCACCATCATTTAAAGATAAGGAACTCATCCTACTTTTGATATGAAGCATTATACTCTCCTCACTAACAAGCACACTTTGAAGTTTTTCAATACTAGGAAGTGAATCTTGAATAACAAAGGTTTGAACAAGATTGGAATAATCATCTCCCAATCCATTCAAAATCATTTGAACTAATTCATCATCTTTGATTTTATCATCTATAGAAGACAACTCCTTATTCAAAAATTTGTAGAATTTGACTCACATACCCAATTTGAGTGATTTTTGGTGCAAAATCAAGCATTTTCTATAGTGAATCTAATCTGTTGATTAGTTCTTGGATTAGATCAGCCAAAAAAATAAAATTGAAGCTTGAATTAGGTGCACGAATTGATTTTCTTAGATTTTTTGAGTGTATGTTGAGGTTGAAGAGAGAAATTGCTAAAAATCATAGATTAAGGAGTGATTTTGCAAGTTTGAGACTAGAATATAAATTTCCATCATTCTAGATTGGTTCATGAGTGATAGGATTGAGTCTATAAGCTTTCTAAATTGCTAGAAGACTTTAGGTTCAGATCTCTTAGAGAAACCATAAGAGTTTCTAGTGCTTTTTCACATTAAAAAATGGCATCAATGGGTGGGTTTTTGCTTGAAGCTAGCGAAAGACTTACATCCACTAATTATGCTACTTGGATAGTTTGAATGGTGCTTGTACTTCATGATCTTTATGGCATAGTACTTGAGGTGGAAGTAGAACCTCAAGGAGGAGTTGAATTGGCTAAGTACAAAAAGAGATGTAGAGTTGCATTACACTACATAAAAATGAATGTAAGTAATGAACTTTTGAAAGAAATATCATCTTGTACCACATCCAAAGAGGCATGGGATTCATTAAAAGCCATTTATGGATCCAAGAACACTTCAAGGATACTCATGCTTAGGAATCAAATCCTTCAAAGCATGAAAGGAAGTAGTGAAAGTGCCCAAAATTATGTCTTTAGGATCAAATCAAGCCACACAAGCCTATGAGAGGCCTACGTGGCTTGGCACATGGACAGTCCCAAGCCTACATGGATTTCCACATGGCTTGCCATGTGACAACTTTAGATACCCAATTCTTTTTTCTCTCTCTCTCTCTCTCTCTCTCTCTCTCTCTCTCTCTCTCTCTCTCTCTCTCTCTCTCTCTCTCTCTCTCCACTGAGGCCTACGTGACAGAGCCTGGTTGGCTTGCCACGCAAGCCTATGTTAGAACTACGTGGTTTGCTGCCACGTGGCAAACCCCAAGCTTGCATGACTTCCCATGGGGTAGGCCTACATGGCTTGCCACGTGGCAGTCTGCGACAGACTTGGTAGATATTAGACCTATGACATGCCTATATGGCTTGCTACACAAGCCCATCGAGCCGAAAATTGGTCGGATTTCGTAAAAAATGGTCAGAACTTCAAACAGGTGATGTCCACAGGTTCGTGGGCTCGACATGAACCCACAGGTTCATTCACAGTTCAATTTTGATGCTGTTTGGCGAGGGGAATGCCACTAAATGGACTACATTCCAACATTCATGAGAACCGGTCCAGTGTCGCCGAACAAAGTTTGTTTTTTTTGGACCCTCTGTTCTGTCCTATGTTGCACGCCGAGACGAATCTGCAGGACTAAATCGGGCTCCAAACGATTCAGTACTCACACAAAAACGTGCATCCGAACCAGAAACCCTATACGCATTCATGGGATTTTAGGCCCGTCGAAATTGGTCGGATTCAGTTAAAAACGATCAGAACTTCGGATTTTCTTAAGACTCGATTTTTTTTGAAGACTAAATTTTTCCAAGACTTGAATTGTTGGAAAGACTCAAATGTTTTTGAAGACTTGAATTTTTCCAATGACTTGAATTTTTCCTAAGGATTGAATTTTTCCAAAGACTCAAATTTTTCCAAATGATCGAAGGACCCTTTGTATTGTCAAGTTAAATTTTTCAGAAGACTATAATTTTTCGAAAGACTCAATTTTATCAAAAGACTTGATTTTTTTTTTTCCAAAGACTCAAAGTTTTTAGAAGACTAGAATTTTTCGAAGACTCGAATTTTTTTAAAGGCTTGAATTTTTCCAAAGACTCGAATGTTAGATATTTGAGATGCAAGATGTGCGAGATTGGCCATGATCCAAATCATCGGCCGCCACCTAGATTGGCCTCCATTGCCCGCCAATGATGGGCACTCTTTACTAGTGTGTGTGAGTGTATATATATATATATATATATATATATATATATATATATATGACTTTATACACGAGAGGTGAAAATATTTAGCTCTTGTCAATTAGTTAAAAAAAATCTATAACTTAAATTATGATAGGTGAATAACCCATAAAATAAGCATAGAGAGCTCAGAGATCTAAAAGCCCTTCTTCGCAAATACTGCGATGATCTAGCATGGAATAACGTTGAGCTAAAGGGCATATCGCCAGATGTAGTGGTCCACACCTTTCCTCTAGTTGATGGAGCAAAATCCGCAATTAGTAGGCCATATTGGTCTAATCCGCACTACGCCCAACTAATTCAAGAAGAGTTTAAGAAACTTCTCGATGTAGGATTCATCTATGAAATGGAACACACAGACTGGGTATCACCGATCGTAGTGGTGCCTAAGAAAAATGGAAAACTTAGAATCTGTGTGAACTACAAGAAACTTAATATTGTTACCAACAAGGAGCATTTTCCCTTACCCTTTACGAAAAATGTGTTAGAAAGAATAGATGGACAAGAAACCTATAGCATTTTAGATGGGTTTAGTGGCTATAATTAGGTGCAAATATCTCCAGATGACCAGCACAAGACTACATTCTCCATTGAGTGGGGAAGGAACGTACGCATATAAAGTGATGCCATTTGGATTGTGCAACACTCCCATCACCTTCCAACGAGTGATGAGATATGCTTCCATGGATTTTTTATGAAAATTTCTTGAAATATTTATGGACGACTTGTGTGTTTACTCTTCTCGAGCCGAGCATTTATTTTGCTTGGAAAATGTGTTCATTAAATGTTGATTATTCGGCATATCTCTAAACCTGGCCAAATACCAATTTCGGGTCACGCACAACATAGTGCTAGGCCACATCATTTCAAGGCATGGTATAGCCACTGATGTCAAAATCTGTATAATACTTGCTCTGTCTGAACCTTGAACTATGCATGAAGTATATATATTTATGGGACATTGCAATTATTATCGGAGGTTTGGTCTGAACTTTGCCATTGCTGGCTCGTTTGATATACCGACTATCCAACTCGAATGGACAACCAAAGCCATTGAGGCTTTTCACAAACTCAAGATGGCTTTAGTAACTGGTAGAATTCCATGTCCATACAGACGCTTCTAAATATGCCATAGGGAGTGTCCTGACACAGCCTGGGGAGTACAAGAAGGATTATCTGATCTACTTCACCAGCATTAGGGAATATTAAAACTGAAAATGAGCTCGTAGAAGATCAATGGATACCAATAATATATCAAAAATACCAATGGATCTTGACGCATCCTTCCTCAAAAGGCTCTTTTCAAAAAAAAAAAAAGATCGGATAACATATATAGAAGCTCTTAGAAAGGCAGGATAATGGACTTCAAAGTATCAGTTGCCGGTCAATCTCACAAAAGTTTTAGTTTAGCATGCTTATCTTCACAAAGAGCTCAATATTCAAGGTTTGAATCCAAATGATAGAAGAAAATACAATTGTAAGTATGCAATTAGTATGTACATATTCAGATTAAAATTTTTTAGTATTTGCATTTTCTTTATATTGATTTTTTCTTGTGATATTTTTGTTGGTTTTGTAGATTTGTATCCATCAAATTTCGTTGAATGGCAAATAGTTCAATCGATTGTAGGAATAATTGATGTCATACATTCTGATATCAGTATTTTACAATATAAATGTCGTTCTCCAAAATCCCTTTGAGAGTCTGGAGTTTTTTTTTTTGTGATCACACATATATTCCAGATAAAAATGGTTTAGTGGGTAGATTAGAGCCATATCTTCTACCAGATTTTTCGAGTGAGGAATGGATTTCTCCAGATTCAACAATGTCATAAAGTTTTTGATCTAGACTTTATATGGATATTCAGAGTATATTAAAATGTAGCACTGGTTCAAAGAATAATAGATTAAGTTGGTATCTACTTTTATCTATTTTTATTGATTTTTTTTCCAAATGCAATGTTCGGCAAACGAAAACAATGTTTATTTGTAAGGACTTGAGTGATGAAATAATCGCCGAATTGTTGGATGATGGTTGGGATACGAAACAAAATCAGCAAGTTGAGTGCAGAGTATGTAACTCATCAATGACATTTAGATATCACATCGAAAAATAAATGCTCACTTTGTTGTTGTATTATAGAAGATGGATAAAATACAAAAATGAGTGGAAGCCACTTGATCAAGATTTTGCAATAAATCATCAAGAGCAACTTCAAATAACAGTGAAAAGAAATGATAACATTCTTGCTATGGTCAAGGTTGAGGAGATTGGTGTCTCAATCACATTCGATCGGAACTAGACATGTTGCAATTCGATCTACCTCAGTACTATCAATTTCGATTGAATGGTGTAAAGGTATGTTATGCCATATGAGAATTGTCATTATTTTTATTTCTTAGTAAATCTGTTTTACGAAATTAATGAACTTAAATAAATATTTCTCATGTGCAGGTAAGAGCAAGGTAGGAAGAGCATACCATCGAAATTGAAGATCCATAAAATTTGAAAAATGTAATTTTGTATTATGTCCTACAATTTTTTGTATACATCAATCATTATAATTTACTTGCTCTTCTTGATATTTTTTCTTAGATTATTACTACTCCTATTAAGGATATAGATAGTTTTTGTTTCGTTCATTTTAATGACCTTGTACATTCCCAGTTGTCCTCTAAACACAAACATGATCGAAAGTACACAAACCTGCATGAAAATTTTAAGAGAAATATATATTGTGATATCCACAAAAGAAAATGTCGCTTTCTAATCAAAGGTATTGTGTTTGTATTTTATATATCCGTTGAAAATTCTAGATGATGCATTTGTTGGATCTTTAGTTGTTCTCATGATTGAAGCATCTATATGTACTTCAGATGATGTAGATGAAGTAGATACTGATATAGGGGTTGAAGTTGAAGCTTATATGGCTTCAGATTATCAGAAAACTCTCCCTCGTTCTATAATCCTCTCTAACTCTCTTCCATCTGCATCTCCTACTAATCCATTTACTCTACTTGATGTTTCCGTATATTTTATAAATATTGACAGTTATATTTCTTTTAATGATATAGAAAATGTTATGAATTTGAGAGAGGATGAAATCCCCTCAATTTTTGCACAAAATTTATCAAAATTTCTTGACATTGTTGATTACACATATAATGACCTTGAAAGATAAAGATGGCAATCGAAAATCTGGAAATGAGGCATTGGAGGCCATAATTGAAAAATCGAAAGCCTATGAAAGAATTTTGCCTACAGAGGAGGAATTTTGGAATTCCAAAAAAGATATCCCCCAAGGACTCGGTATATCCCCTCGGGCAATGTAGAGGCCATTGGAGGACACGACACTAGCAGAACAAACGTCATTGAATACGATTATTATGATCTGGTAAGTAGATATTATATTAGTATTGATATTGTGCAGTTTTCTTAATTCAATACACTGTGTTGAAGTTTGAGTTTGCATTGTTATGTATCATTCTAATTTTATTTTCTTGACTCCTTTACAAGATGCTATTAAAATAGATGCCTTTGGTATGAGACATGGAGACGTCTGAGGTGTATCAGCTGGGAGAAAGGATGTGTCTCTATCTCATTATTTAAAAAACTTTCAAAATAATGAGATTTGCATATATCATTCATCTTTTAATCCATATGCGACTATTGATTATGGCCATGTAGGGGGTTTGATTTTCTAGCCTATCCTCCTCCCAAGATACAAGCACTCAAGCATCAAGGAGATGAAGTTAGTTGTCATGCGTAGGTTCGTTCCCATGAGAGCGATAACACATATCTCAAAATTCAACATGCATGGAAGATCCACATCTAACTCTAACATCCATTAACCCTAAGCATTAACACTACACAATTAACACTACATCCATTAACCCTACGATCCTTAATGAGATAGATACTTGCTTCTCTCTCTCTCTCTCTCTCTCTCTCTCTCTCTCTCTCTCACACACACACACACACACACACACACACACACACACACACACACACACACACACACACACACACACACACACACACACACAAAGCATAAGAACATATAATCCCAATAACATTCAGATCCAACAATTAGCAAATACAACAAAAGTATGAGAGATGGAGGGAAAAGGATAGAGAGTAAGGACATCCACAAGTCCATTCCATAAGAGAGCCAATTTGCTTATATTGAAATGAAGGTTGAACATGAGGAGCAACTCGTGTTTGCCCCTATTTATAGTGGAGAAGAGGGCCTTGGCCTCAAAATCTTTATGGCCCATTTTCTATTCATATCTAAAAAAGAGTGGGAACCCATTCAATAATTGGAGGGAACCAATTTGAACTTGAATTTGAACCAATTTTGGTAGGAGTCCCAACTTTATTTACTAACTTGACATTGAGGCCCTTTGGCATTAAAATTCCCGCAAAAGGCCTAAAGTCCTTTATTGACTTTCTAATTTATCAAAACTATGTGTTCATCGGGTTGGACTTACACACGAAGGGTGCTAGATCCCTCTCACTTATTAACTAGGGTTAGAGTTGCCCTGGGATCCACAAACCCTCCAACAGGCCATCAAGTCATTATCTGTTTGTTTAGGAGGCCATATGTATGCCAAAGGAACATATAAAATAATTTTTGTGAAACTGAAAAAATTGAACTAAATATTTATATTTTGAATTGTGTCTTCCATGATTTGTAGCTCTATGAAATGCTCCTCTTGCTTGCCAATGTGATTTTTCCATGCCTTGTGATGACCAAATACTTAAGCTCCCATATTCCTTTGCAAAATAAGTTGCATGATGAAGAAAGATGTGCTGCAAACAAGAGTTGAAATAAGTAACATCAATATAAAAAAATATAAGCATGAATGAGATAATAGTTAAGAAAACAGTTTAAACATCCGACCGAATCAATCACCACAACACAACATCAAGTGCAACAAGACAAGACAATATAATAGCTCACCTCAAACTGTATATTCAACTAATCAGTAAGTACAAAGATGAAGTTGCTTAAAAGCACTCAAAGGGCTCGTAAAAGAAAGACGGCCCGATAATTCTAGAACTAAGCACACGTGGTGCCGTCGAAACAAGAAAGCACTGTATAAGTCGATCATTGCTATTTTAACTCTCTCCCTCAATGATCAACGTCTCTCTTTATTTTAGAGTTTACTCTATTCATGGAACATACCTCCATGATAGTATTACAAGTAAAGGCTTTTTACATAACCAGATCTAAGCCAAGTTTTGCTTTAAAAGTCTCAAACTTTTCTTTACTTAAAGCTTTCATAAATATATCAGCAACTTGTAACAACGTAGAACAATGTACAATACTTATATCTTCAGATTGTAGCTTCTCACGCACAAAGTGATATTTTACCTCAATATGTTTTGTCCTTGTGTGAAAGACAGGATTCTTAGCCAATTGTATTCCACTTTGACTGTCACAGAAAATAACAGTAGGATTTACCTGCTTCATGCCAATCTCACATAACAACTTATGTAGCCAAATAGCTTCCTGAGTAGCAGAACTTAAAGCTTTATATTCGGCTTCTGTAGAAGAAAGAAAAATAGTATCTTGCTTCTTGCTAGACCATGAAAAACAACCGCTACCAAAATTGAAGGCATATTCTGTTGTTGACTTTCTATCATCTATACTTCCTGCCCAATCAACGTCAACATAACCCTGTAACTTAGGTAAAACACTTTGTCTATTGTGAATTAGGCCAAGGTTAGGTGTACCCTTCACATACCTCAAAATCCTTTTCGCAGCTTTCCAATGGTCCATAATGGGTGATGACATGAATTGACTAATCAAACTTACAGCATAGCAGATATCAGGACGTGTAGTCGTAAGATATATCAAACTCCCAACTAGCTGACAAAATAGAGTAGCATCAACATATGCGCTATCATCAATACGAGATAATTTCTTACCATCTTCGCAAGGGGTGATGGAAGGTTTGCACTCTGTCATGTGAAATCTCTCCAATACCTCGCCCACATACTTGGTTTGACATTACTTGATATCACTGCCAGTTTGCCATCTAAATCTTTCATTTCAAACTGCTTGCATAAGTTGGCTTTAATAGAACGAGTGAGGTTCTCATCATTGCTCATGATAATGATATCATCAACATAAAGTACAATCAAGGCAATGCTATCATCGTTTATAAGAACATAAAGATTTGGATCTGAATTTGTTCTTACAAACCCATGAGAAAGAAAGTAATTGTCAATGCGTCCATACCATGCGCATGGCACTTGCTTAAGGCTAAACACCATCTATTGTCAATGGGTTTCTTTCCAAGAGGTAGATCAACCAACTCTCATGTATCGTGCCTGTGGATGGATTCCATCTCCTCTTCCATTGCCCTTTGCCACTCTTTGTGATCTTTTGCCTCATCAAAGGTTGATGGCTCTTGACACTTCAAAATGTCACTCATTAGGGCATAGTTCACATGATAACGATCGGGAGACTTCCTTTCCCGCGTTGATCTTCTCACTTTTCCTTGTGTGCTAGATCCTGGTTGATTTAGCTTTGAGTCCTTCATGATCTTCTCATACCATTTTGGTATCTGAGATTCAGGTGATACACTACGTAGAGAGTATGTATCCCAAGGAGTGTCTAAGTAATGTCTCTTACTTCCAACCGGTTTCTCCTTTATTGCTCCTATTGGCAAGTTTTTCCCCCTAGGCTCTTGAATAGATGGTGTCCTTTCATACTCGCCCTCTTGACTCTCATCTTCATGTGCATCAACTTGTGGAGCGTCTTCTTCATCTTCTTCTTCTAAAATTGTGGGAAGTCTTTTAGTTCTTTCACTACTTGCATGGTCTTCATCTTCATATCTATGCGTCTCATCAAAGATCACATCTTTGCTAATGTGAATCTTGTTCATTACAGGATCAAAACACCTGTATGCCTTCGTCCTCTCATCATAACCGATGAAGATACACTTGATTGCTTTGGCATCAAGTTTCTTTCGCTCTTCCTTTGGGACATGTACATAGGCCTTACATTCAATGACACGAAATTTGTCGATTTTTGGCTTTATTCCTGTAAATGCTTCTTCGGGAGTCACATTTGGAACCGCAATTGTAGGAATCTTGTTTTGCAAGAATGTTGTCGCACTGCACGCGTCCGACCAAAGTGAATCGGTCAAGCCCATTTGCTTCATCATGGAGCGTGCACTCTCCATAATAGTCCTGTTTTTCCTTTCAGCTACACCATTACTATGTGGCATGTGTGACTGTGTGAATTGTCTTTTGATACCGTGTTCCTTGCAAAAGTCCTCAAAATCATCAGATTTGTATTCGTCCCCTCTATCAGATCTTAGCAATTTGATGCATGCATCCAGTTGGTTCTCTACCAAAGTCTTGAACTCCTTGAAGCGGGCAAAAGCATCAGATTTCTTCTTCAGAAATAAATCCATGTCCTCCTAGAGTAATCATCTATGAAAGTCATTAGATTATATGCTTTCCCCAATGACATGGTCTTCATTAGGCCGCACAGGTCGCTATGAATAAGTTCCAACGGTTTCTTAGCTCTTGCAGCTCCACCTTTCTTGAATGTCTCCCTATGATGCTTTCCCATGATGCATCCTTCACATATTGCATGATGATCATTTTGCAATGCCGGTAACCCTATTACCATCTTCAGCTTCACCATCAATCTCAAGCTCCCATAGGCCACCTGTGATGCCAATGCCGATGAGAAGACACTTGTCTCGTCATCATCTCCATCATCTTTGGCAATGTCACCTTGTTGAGTTACTTTTCCCACCTTTATGTCCGCTTTCTTCTTGTAACACTCGTGTGCCCAATGACCCGGTTTGTGGCAATAGTAACATTTGTCTTTTTTTTTTTTTTTCCCTTTTGATGACGACTCTCCCTCGTCATCATCATCCTTGGATTTCTTGGGAATCCTTTTCCATCCTTTCTGCTTGCCTTTAGCAAGCAAGGCTTGATCCTCCTGTGGGGTTTGCCTTGACTTCACCACTTCGCGACACTGCTCTTCCTGCAACATGATTCCGTGGAAGTCTTCAAAAGTAGGTAATCTCTCTCTCAAAGCAATGCCACTCACAAACATCTGTAGCCCTTCCGAGACACCGCTCATTGTGGTATGTACCAATTCAATGTCCCTAATTGGTTCTCCAATTGCCACAAGTTGATCTCTCAGCTCCTTCATCCTGGTGAAGAAAGATCCCACTGATTCACTTTCTTCCATTCTTACTGCGTTCAATCTCGATTTCAAGAACATGGCCCGAGTTGGATTGCAAGTTTGAAATTGCATTCTAAGAGCCTCCCAAGCTCCCCTAGCTGTCGTGGCATCACTTATATGAGTGATCACGTGGTCTTTCACTAAAATATTGATTAAGGACAATGCTCTCTGTGCCTTTTTATCAAAGGCCCTCATGTCACTTGGAGTGGTATTTGGCCAGACTTCAATACCTGCCACAATCTCCCATAACTCTTTCTCCATCAGAATGCTCTTCATTTTGAATTTCTAGATGTTGTAGTTAGAAGGCCCATCAAGTTTGCTTGCATCGCCCAAAATTGCCTCATTGATGTTTGCCATTTCCAAACTGCTTGAAACTCCACCTATAGGCTATAAAGTGTATGCCGAAGCCAACCTTGATGTCAAAAATAAAAAATAATGACTTGCAATTTTTGGCTTACCAGGCCACTTGCCGCTCTTTCGCCAAATTGAAAGCCAAACCGGCGTCGCTTTCCGAAATGCTTCTCGTCACCAACTCCCAGCTACCTGCCTAGTGGAATGGTGAAATCACTTATGGCATGCTCCAAACACTTTCTCCGCGGCAATCACTCTATTTTGGCGTACCTACTTGCAGGTACAGTCAGGGTGCCCTTCGTTTGGAGGCTATAGCCTTTTGTTTGGCCAAAATAGGCTAAAGGAGGTGAAAATAAGGGCAATGTGGGTTTTTGACCTGTTTCTTCATTGTGAAGAAACTTCACCTTTCACAAAACTTGGGACCCAACAATTTTTTTTTCACTTTGAAAATTTTTAATGAAAAGAAGGGTGCCTTTGCCCTTCAGATCTTCAGGACACTTTCAAAGCCCATCTAAGGGTGATCCACCATCCTGTGGCCCACGTTTCTCCATGAGAACTTCATCTTGGCCATTGATCTTATTGGAGGCTTATCTGATGGTTGCTAACAATCTCAAGCACCGAAGGTAGCTCTTCCAGATGCTAAACACTTCCACGCACTACGGCCTCTCTTCGATTCACCACCCACGAGCCTCCACGCGACCTCTCTCTCTCCACGGCTATGGAGTTTACACAGGGTTTTGGGAAAATCCCACGGCCAACTTCTCAAGCTTTCCTCCAACTCTCCACGGCAGTCAGCGGCTGTCTACAACTTGATCACTCCTGCTAAAACGCCCATCTTCAAGCTTTTACAGCACTGAAAAACCTTGTAAATGGAGAAAGATCTTCAATTTTTCCTTCTGAAACCCCAGCCATGAAAGAAGAAAGACTCCTTGAGCTATGCTCAAGTTTTCTCTGAGCCACTTTTTGCAGCCCTCTACTACACTTAGGTCGCCCTACAGTCAGCCAGCACCTGCTTCAAACATATCTTCAATTGGCTTCAAATTGAATCCACAGTAGGCAGCCTTTCTACGGAGTTCTTTGCTTCCGTTTAGCTTCTCGTCTTAGCCTCTGAATCTTCTTACAGTTTCGAGCTATCCCACGAATCTCCACAGACTCAGTTTTCAAAGAGGACATAAAAATGCAGCATGTATGTTGAACAGATGTGTTGGATCCTTTTTGCCTCCCTAATCCGTTGGATCTAGAGGGCAAAGAAGGGGTTTTGGATCTCCAACCGAGTGAGTAGTCGTGTGTAGTAACGGGCTTTGATCCAATGGGAAGAGGGTAACCAACGAAATGGAAATGAGGATCTAAGCCTACTAAGGTTGTCAATCTTAGTGTGAGATCTAAAAGTGGAATGGCTCAGATTTTGGGGTGTGATTTTTCATCTTATCTTCTTCTTTTTGGTTTTTTATCCTTTCTTGGATCTTAGTTTCTTTGGGGTTTATCTAGGCATCCTTGGCTCTAGATCTTTTCCTCAAGAGGTTGATTTTTTGGTGAACAATGAAGGGAAATACTACCTATGGATCTTAATGAACACTCCAAGAAGAGATTCTAACACCTATTTTGATTGAGTGTGGATTTTATGGATTAGTTTAGAAACTCTTGGGATGAATGCAAGTGCTAAGGATTATTTGTGATTGTGATAGCATGATTAACAAAAACAATACAAGCATTCATCATCCACAAGAATCACACAACTAAAAAAGAAGGGCTTTTGCAAGCAAGAGATAGGAAGGAGGAGGTTCTCTCTCTCTCTCTCTCTCTCTCTCTCTCTCTCTCTCTCTCTCTCTCTCTCTCTCTCAAATGAAAAGGTGGCTACAAAATGGTGTCACATGCCTAGGGTTTTTAGTTCACCCAAAACCATGTGCCATAAAAACTTGACTTTACAAAGTTTATGAAACCAAATTCTATTTTAACTACTTGCGTCTCTTTTTTATTTGGGCCCATTTGAGAGTTGATCTACCTCTAATTCTCGCGCCATAGGCTTACGAGTACATTGCACCTTTTACGGGTGTCTGACATTACAATTCAGGTAAATTCAATTATTTTGTTATACAACAAAAGCTTTATGCTTGAACTATGAATGATATGTTATACTAATGCTTATTGTCATTATATTCTATGAGTTAAAGAAAGTTAAGCGTCTTTCTTTCAAGATTAATTTTACTAAGGATGATAAAACATTGCCTTTAAGATAGCAAAATGTTTGAATATAAACAACATTCACTCACACCTAAGAAAAAATTCTCATTGTACACCTAAGAAAGAATTAAAGTTCCAGTGTGCAACAAACTACACAATAGTCCTCCAAAGGTTATTTGCGTTATTATGTTATAGCTGGATAGCATGATGTTGTTTTGCATTATCGGATTATTGAGACGCTAAGCAAATAGTCTCTCTTCAACATGGTCACAGAGTGAGTTAATAGAACCTAGAGAGTATCTTCTGTACTGAAATTTGCACTATGACAAATTCAGAGCAACATGACTACAGCTGAAACTTTTCACGGATGTTCTAATCCTGAAGCTTGGTTAAGGGTTCTGAACATCATATGAATATAATTTGTCAAATTTTCATTATTGTGAAGCAAAATCAGTGTATCAGAAGATATTCTATATCAAGGACTTTTAAACACGTACTCTTTATCACCTTCCCTTTGAGCAGATTATTAATCGTCTGTACATAAATTGTTTACGTCCTATAGCTTATACTTGAACAAAATTATTTGCTTTGAAGAGAAATCTAGCCACTGCTCTTGTCTGTGGCTCGCTCTTCTTTGTCCTGGCACCATAACATGTTCATGACTGCTAATATGAAGATAGCAGTTATCCTATCAGATTTCTGATTTCACAAGGTTACACATCTGCAAACATACCCAGTTGGAGTAAAATGATCTAACATTTATGAAGCTAAAGTGGTGAGGGGGCAATTCTTTGGCACATCACATCCAAGGACATCTTTATACTCTCTGGTTATCCAGAAGTGGTCATACACATTTCCGTCACTGCTCCTTTTGTATTCGAAAAGCAATGCAGAATGGTTAAATGCAGTTAACTTGCTGAAACCATGATCGAAGTCTCTGAAAATGCTCCAACTTATTTCGATAGGAGTGAACTCAGTAAGTGAAGCTCCAGCACCTCCAACAACAAGATGGATTGTTGCATTGAATGTGCCCGAAAAATGGATTTTCTCTTTGCTGACACAGATGTTCTGCATCAAGGAAAGTAAAGTTAAAAATGCGGGCTTTGAAGCATGCTACCCTTATGCAATATTATATACAATGCGACACAAAAGTTTAAACACATGTACTTTTGTATTGGACATACTATGTAGTGTATTATTAAAAAGGAAAACTTAAGGCTGCCATTATGAATTTTCAGCAAAATGATACAACAAAGTTATGAAGAGCATTTGTTACGTGATATCAGCTCCAAGTCAAATAGACTGTAAGAGTAAGGCATGCAGATTGTTACTACGATGATCAGCATGCAAGTCAAGAGGCATCAAGATTATATGAGCAAAAAAATCGTAGCGTTCGGCAAGTATAAGGTTGGCATTCACCTCGTATACAGGGCAAGTACGTTCGTAGTTATGGACGTGCCCAAAAATTGCTAGGTCCACCTTATACTTCTGCCAGAGGTCTTGGAAAGTCTCACGTCCCATTGGCTCACCAAGTGTTCCTTGAGCAACGTAAAAGGCAGCTGAAGAATAACCAAGAACTCTATGGGCGATGAACACTAGCCATGGCTGTCTCTGTCTGTCAGCACTTGCCAGACAACTCTCGATAAACACGTACTGCTCTGTGCCTTGCCGCCAATCATGCTCTGAATCAGCAATGCAAAAGCGAAACATCCCATAGTCTAATGAATACCTGTCCACAAGTATACTGCAAATAATAAACTCCAATTTTTACTTGGATTCAATGGCAGGATACTTAAACTGCAGGCATTAGCATGAATAGAGGTAACACCGACCTGATGATACAAGCAAGACAGCTTGTTATAATCACCTTGAATATCTTAATAGAGTGTGGCACTAATAGGAGGCCCTAAATAGGTAGAAGAATCTCCACATAAATCCCCGTGTAGATTTTTAAGGGAATTTCAAAATTAAAATTATCTCTGGTTATTGTCAACTGCTTCTCTAAGTTGCCATTATTATGACATTGGCAAAACTGTTATTGCAGAACAATGTGCACGTGGCTTTCTTTCAAATGTTTTTTGACTTCTTGACTTGCCCAGGTCCATTTTGATGGATCTGGATACGAGGATGACTTTGGGATAAAACTACTCCACATTCTTGTGATATGGATGTTAAGTCTAGCATAATACCGGACATAACAAAGGAGACATGCAATCTTCAACCTATGGAGTCCAACCACAAATCTTAGACCACCAACCTCATCATGCATAACGTGGAAAAAATGCTATCACATCCCTACTCGTGTTGTCAGTGCCCTAGAGTACGTGCAGGTCACATGCACAAACACGTCCACATTATATAACGACCAACGTGCTGAGTTTGTACTACTTCTCCACCATGTAACTTTCAAACATTTGAAGCATATGAAACTCAAACTTGTGAAAAGTTTCAAGCAAATTTCAAACGTTTGAAACGTTGTTGACCTTTTCAAAATGTATATTTTTGGGTTTTGACAACTGCAAGTGTTGATTTAAGGGTTGGGAGGTCAAATATATCATGAACGTGGTTGAACAAGCATGTAAATTGAACAAAAGCATTGGATCGATTGTGATTAACAAAGGTCATAACTCTTATGTGTAAAAAGCCTTGGGCAATGGTTTTCTTTTCTTGGTTAAGGCTTAATTGGGCCCTAACATTCACATGAGAACGCCTTGACTTCCTTTTCGGGGCCCTAGGGCCTAGAAATCAATAAGTTCGAAATTTTGAGGTTTCAAACACGTTTGAAAAAACATTCAAACAGGTTTGAATGTAAAGAGGTGAAGCAGACTCAGTCATGATGAACTTTAACACCAATGCAAATTCTTAATGCTCAGTTGTTGATGAGCACTTTTAAAATTATTCTTTATAGGCTGGTGGCCACCCAAAGTTCCTAATTGCATTTCAAAAAAATATTTTGTTGCATTTTGCTTCACCTTCTGTCAAAGATTCGGATCATCTCTTTGTTTGGCAGTGTACACTAACAGTTCTGTCATGATCAGTACTAGATCTACTCCAAATTTGGCACATGGGTATTCTCCAATTTTTCTTGGCATTCAGTATCCTGATGATGTTACTATCACTTTTATTTGATTTTAAATAGATGATCAAGGGTTAGAGGCAGCTGGAGACGAGCATTATAAATATGCTGAGTTCCATGAGACCTAAGAATCCATTTCCTACTTTGCTTTTGCTTGAGATAAGTTTGTTTACAGCCAGGCTTAAACTCAAAAGTTGGCTCCATGATATTCTGTTCCTCATCTCATTTTGATCTGCTGGTCCATTGAAATACCATTTAGAACTTCCTACCACCGTAATGTCATTTTTTACTTTTTAATGAAGCAAATGGTCATGCCTCCCACAGCAGAATCTGTGGGAGAAACAATTTTATGGCAAAAGTTTCTTACCTGCACCTTCCGGTGTGGGCGGAAGGTGCATGTAAAAACAATTTTACAACAAAAAAAAGGGAAATTTTTTTTTTTTTTACCTTGCGGAAGGATGCAACTGCCCAAGGAAGGCCGTGCACCCTAAGGCTCTGCCCTTGGGCAGATGCCCTTCCTGGGCTGAATGCCCCTCTCCCCCCCCCACTTTTCAGAGACCAAATTTATCAGTACCCGCTTGGGAGTAACAGCCAAACTATAACAGCCACATTTTCATAATTGATGCTAGTGTAAATAGCTCGTTATCAAAATCCTTGCTGATCATTCATCTAGACAGGACATCTTGGATATCGATGAAAAAACTTGTCAAGTTTCAGACGATATTAAGACATAAGAAGACTTTAAATAGACACCTATAGACCCATTTCGAGTTCCTATTACAATCCTTCAGATGTTACAGTTTTGCAAAGTAATCCGTTAACTGGAGATTTTGCATGCTCGAAAAGTCATCTGAGGCATTTCAGACTTTCCCAGACACAATTGGCCTTTGTGCATTAAAATATCTGGTTGGATCTCTATCAATAATATCCATTGATCTACTGGATCGGTTTCAGTCTGGACATCAGCAACAGAAAGATATTGTTATTGGTGTAATGGGCAGAAGGATCTGATGGAAACTTGACATAAATCTACTGAGTCAATGATTTACAAGCTCCTTCTTAGTGTCTTATGGCAACAAACTTAGAATGCCACCGGTTTGTGTTTTATTGGACACAAATAAAAAAATTGATGTTCAATTCACGATAATGAGTAGTAAGTTTACCAGAACTTGGCCTTGTTCTCTGTAGGCATGTTAAACATTGTTTCAGCCACAACACCACATTCGCCACCTGAGTCAGTATTTTGATAGAAAGAACCAGTATCTGGCCAGTCACGTTCATGATTTCCACTGAAAAGCAGATGCATAAAGCTCAAAGCATCCTAAATTTATGGATTAGCTTAAAGCTCACGAGATACAATTGATGAACATACAATGTATCAGTTTCTCTAGATATTTGTTAATAACCTGCATAAATGAGTAAATAATGCAACCTAGCTATTCAGTTCGATTCTCTTCCTGAAAAACATTAACAACCTCAGTTACATTAGTAAGAGACTTTTTTCCCAGTCTTTGATGAGCCTGCTTTGATGGAACCACTATTCAATTGAAGGCATTTCAAAGAGCTTAGTATAAGTCTGTAAAACCTCGCGATCATGTAAGGTACTCTTGAAGCAACCTCCTCGATTTGCTCTGTGAATTGGTCCCATTGAGAAACATAACCATTTGCATAAGAAATGTAAGGCATCAATCAATTAATTCGCAGCTGTCACTATAACTTGGATACCACTTGCTCTCAAACAAAAGGCTCGAGAAAGGTGGCCTAATGTTCCTTGTTGGATAGAAGTACATCAATTAGATCAAATGACGTATGGTACATAAGAACAGTCTAACAATGAGATTAGGAACCTTACCAGTGCTGAAACTAGGAAATCTTCCAAAGTATTAACTTGCAAATTAATGAACGTTTATAGACTAACCTTGCCCATATCACCAAAAATGAGCACCCTTTGTACAGAATCTTCACCAGGATAAGGTGGTGAGCTGAAAAACTGTTCTGTTCCCCAAACATATGACTCATTCTGCAATAGGTGGCCAACCCTATAGAAATACCTGCACAGAATCGTTGACAAAGTGTTTAAATGCATTGGCTGGAACAGTCTCATATTATTTGTAGACAACATTGATTATGACTAGCTTTGCTTTGATGATAGAGAAGCTGGCTCTACTGACGTGAAACTTATGATGGCTGCAACTTTATCCACTACCAGATCCCCTTGTATATAACCTTTCATGAGGAAGATATTTAGAAAACCTATGCCAATTCCCAGAATCAACTGAAGAACGTGCATGGGAAAACTTGGGTGATTGATCGATATATATGTGTGTGTGTGTGTGTGTGTGTGTGTGTGCGCGCGTGTGCGTGTGTGCATGTAAAGCACTGTCACGTGCTCCTAATTTTGCTATACCTCTATTAAAACATCAAAAGGGCTCTTACTTGGTATTTGCCCATAGGTTCTTCAAATAGCTGGTGTGTATGTAGCCTGGATTCCGCCAACCCACTGTTCTAGCAGGAGGGCCTAGTACAAAAAAAATAAAAATGCAAATTTATACTTCAGAATTACCTACCGTGTTAGACATTCTTTTACAAACAGCTATAGACCTTCGTCATAATCAACAGTATATCTGCATTTATTCAAAAGTTCAAAACAACCACATGAGGACATGTTAAATGCTTCAAACAGAAAGCAATCGCACCACTTCCATAAATATTAGCTGCGACTAAGAGCTTGAAGGAGAATAATCATTCTTCCAATTAAATTATACTGATGCACTTATGGCATCTTTGTTATTCTTTGGAAGTATACTTTTTCATACGGGGGGCAGCATCTACATAACAAGTAGTCAAGTTTGTTGGGCTGCCTGTTATTATCGGAGGGGATTTACTGCAGCAGTTTCTTATATGGGATGACAGTTCTAGCTAAGTCACAGCTTTTAGGCTCTTTTATAGAGTTTGGTCTTGAGGGATCCAATTCCATGTTGATTACATATACAAATATGGCCCATCTGCTTCAGACATGGCTTTCCATTCAGATATCAAAGATTATGGAGCAGCTGTGGCTTCTATGGGATCTTTCCTCTAGGTTACTTGTTGTAGTTACCACTTGCCATTTGTCATCTCTTTGGATCGCTTGGATGCCAGTTCCTTGGGTCTTCTATGTTTGCTCACGTACTCTTCATGTGGCAGGCTCAATCGATCTGATTAGCTTTTGGCTATACCTGCTTGCATGATGCTATCTATTCCCACATTCTAATGACATTCTTGGGTTATCAGATTGGCGTGGGACTTCATTATTTGTAGCAGATCCCATGACGATACATATGTTCAGTGCTTTGAGTTGAACATGTTGATGTAGTGTTTCCCTTTATCCATTAGCACTAGGGCTTCATTCGTCCTTTCCATTGTGCTTGATGGCTTTACATGGCACTATTGCTTCCTTTCATGTTTGGACTATCGTCCAGTCCAATCTTCACCTTGCTATGATTACTTCCCCACGGAACTGTTCCTAGAAATGGATTCATATCGTTCCTAAGATACCTCATAAAACCTATTATTTGAAAAATAACTTTAGTGTGGGTAAATCCCTGCAAAAGCTTAAACAACCCTGTAAAATGAACAGCAAGCGTCCTGGCTCTGATACTTGTCGAAAAATCGGTTGGGGAAAGGTCCAGGATCAACTAAGCTTGCACACAACACACAACACGAGGAGAGGAGAGGAGCACATGAAACACTCATTTCATTATTCTCACAATGAAACCCAAATAACGTGATAGTAGTTGTGGACTTGAAAGCCACAACCAAAACAAACATAGTACTTAACTAGTTACTGGGTAAGTTATATTTAACCTACAGTAACAATAAACTTTATTTACTACATTAGAAAACTACTTAACATAGCAAATCAGCCACTGGATTGCCCTAGTGGCGTTAGCGCGAAAAGCATGGTCACCCTGGCATGTCCTGAACAGTAACTGTAGGTAGTATTGAGCTCGGAGTGCTTTCACTTTCCTAGACATTTGTGTCTCAGCCATGGTCTTGAATCTCTTGAAGCATTCAAAGAGTTTTAGCACCAAGTGTCAAATAGAACTAACACATTCCTACCACACAATTTTCCACTCATAAAAATCAAAGAAGTACAAGGAAATTGATACCTGCGTTGCACCATTTTAAACAATTGTGGCAAAAAAATTACATCAACATTCTTGATCATGGACACTTTCATAAGATAAGGAGTACTTCCCTGTAGTTCATCCTGCTCTAGTTTTTCAATAGCCACAGGTGCTTGTGCTTGCTCCACTAGCAAATCATATGAAGTCCACATTGGACTCCGTGGATATCCCTTTCTCATGAATCATCCCAAGCAACCAAAGTAATATTCTTCTCATTTGAAGCACTCTTGGTCTTGTGGCAATAGCAATGAGGATTGCTGCCCCCTTCTGAACATCGAATTGCCCATACAATCTCTATCCCTAGAAGCTACAACTACTCGTTGCACAGAAGGACATTGACCTCTTTGGACATTAGAGCGCTCATACAATCCTCTGTTCAGAAGTACTTTCCCCTTTTATTTTCAGGTCACTTTGAAACTTGCCTTTGCACAAATTGAATCTTAAATCTTTTGAGCCTCTTCTTAGCCCAAGGCCAAAAGCCGCATGAAATTAGGGCTCACCACTAGAGGTTACTGATAGGAAAGGTCTGTGTGCCCAAAATCAGACTTAAAATTGTAAATTTCAATCGGAGCCAAGTGTAATAGGCTTCACACAAATATGAAAATAGGCTTTTTCCTCACAGCAGCTTGTAATGGGAGTATTCCTACACTCAGAGCAACAATTTCCACCCCCAAAAGACTCCACAACACCCTGATGCTAGAGATGCTCCTGCAGCCCTACTTTGCCGTTTGTATACCCTATGATGGTTTTGGATCCCAAATAGTCCCTGTTGTAGCCTGTTGTCTACGATGGACCTGCTGTTGGCTATGGGCTGTTGGCTATGGGCACTTAACCCCCCTGTTTTGCAAGCAATTAATGTAGCCTCAGATGTGTCTTAATAGTGGCAGGTCTGCAAATGTTCCTACCCCCTTATCGCACCTTTTGTAGTTTGATTTCAGGCCCTCAAAAGCTGAATCTACTGCTTGCAAATCACGCCCTATCAAATTGAGAAAAACGGAAATTTTCCAGCTGAATTGGTTCAAATTTCCAGTAGTATTAGTGTGCAAGTTCTGGCAGGAGGGCACCCCAATCTATAAAGTAAAATCCAAGTCTCCTTCCTGCCTGATCCACAGTGCTTGCATGCTTTGATCTCTTGCCTATGCTTTGATACCTGTCAAACTCTCTTTAAACTCATAGTATTGCACAATCACCACCCAACCTTTGCTGCATAGAATGTGATTTGGACTTGTCACTTGGCCATATTGTAAGGAGAAGAAAACTCCATGCACAATCGACACTTGTCACTTGGCAATAATAGATTGCACGACCTTACTCTTAAATACTTTGGTCACGATTTGTTTAACCCTTGAGAGCAACAAGATAAGGAGAAGCACCTCAGGATTCTGCGTACAACACACACACAAAGGAATAACAGTGGAGCAAAACTAGCCAACCAATGAGAAGCTACCGATCAATCTCCAGCAGCATTACTCCCAAGCCACAGGATAGGATGCAATTGTAGAGAGAGACAATCAATTCACATAACAGGAATGGTGGTAGGGTAAGTTCCTACAGGAGGATATAGCCCTTGCTTTTCCTGTGCATGTGCCCATGCAAGCCTAAAACATTCCTATACATGCAAGTCTTGATGCTCTACATCATGCCCTACATTAAGGAAATGACTTAATTTAGTTAATGAATACGTCTATTCCTAACTTTAGTGAAAATACATTCACCAAATTAGATTGAATGTAATCTTCAATAAGGTCAATTAGATAACAACAACAAAAAATTGACTACAAACTACGAAAAAAAAAATCAAAACTTTTGACCAAACATTGTTAGTATTGAAGGTAATCTGAAATTGGTTTATCGATAACCAATTCGATTCCCTTAGCTACCAATTCAATGTTTCATTGGCATGCAAAGCATATAATATCGATTACTAACCGTCATTACTGGAATTTTTACGTAAACTAGCTGCTTAAAAACTCAACGGAACGCTGTTAGAAAGAAACTATAAATTTTTTTTAAACAGCCCACAAAGCCCCATTTCCAGCCACACTCAGGACACTCAGGTTCAAACTGCTTTGTGCATCCATGTTAACCAGTGGAAAATTGAGTTTAACATGGACTATCCAAATACAACAATATATTGGATAGTCGAATATAAACTTTGGTACCTAGTAGGACATTGACAGCCTGGAGTTTATAATGGACTATCCAAAGTTCCAAACAGAGCAGTATATCGAATAGAGAATGCGCTGAAATTTTAACTGAGAACTAACATATTGTAAAAAACATACTTAACAAAGTCCTGCATCTGGATCCTCAATATCCTATTTCGGTTTGGGCAATTTCTGACAGAATCAATAAAAAGATGTACTGATTAATATGACTCTTACTACCAATAATAAAAAAAGGTACTGCACATCGTAATTTATGAATGTTGGATTTTTTTGAGACACTATGACACCCCCATAGTTATACACACTTCGAATGTACTCATCAGGCTTACGTACCTTTGGGTACCCTAAAGAAATTAACATATCTTTGGTTTTCTTTGTCTCAATCCTAAACCTTGATCCTCCTAGTCTCTGGCCTGAAACTATTCGAAAAGGGTTCCATGGTTTGTACTATTTTTGTTTGAGGCAATCTATGAAATACTAGAGAACACCTAGCTTATTGCTCTAGTCTATCTTGTGGAATGAATTTATTTTTTGTAATATTTTTTAGTTCATCTTGATTTTTGATGTCCAACAAGGACATCCATAAGGGTACTCTTCAAATTCAAAAGAAATGTTTTTTGTTTGGACATGTTTTTGACAAATTTTCAAGAAGTCAAACAATACTACAAAATTATGATATATTCATCCATTCATTTATTTATTTATTGATTAATTTGTTTGTTGATTTATCAATGTTACATCGGATAGTAACCAACATCTTAAAAGAGACACGCAATCGTCGACCATACATTACCTTATGGCTCTTATGGTACTTTCAAACAAACCAGTTTGTACTTTATTCAAGAATAGGTGGACAAAATGTGGTCTCTAAGAATGGTTCCAAATTTGTTACAAGTGTGTGTTCAAAATACTCAAAAATAGCAAGACATTAACAATAAAAGGTAAAACTGTGTCAACGAAGAAAATTGTTATTGATCACCTAAGATAAGATAGTATGTGTTCATTTTCTTTTATCAGAAAGGAGTGACAACATTCTATCTCAACCAATTTGAAATCAGTTTTCCAATCAAACTTAGCTTAGCTTCAAGAAATGTTCTCCATAGGACATACGGAAATTGAGCAACGCCAATTTTTAAGATGTCTAGTCTAATAAAACAAAAAGTTAGAATGTAAGTTGCATAGTGTTTCAAAAGATATCCAAACAAAGCATTCCGGAAAGCTACAAAAAACAATTACAACATTTTGTCAAACATAGTAAAAATTACTTTCTTTTTGGGTGGCCACACACTCAACTTGCATATCCCATCCAACACATTCACTCAACGCTCCTTGTTGTCAGCATGGCTTCTAAAGTCAAAGCCAAGATTTGACACACATGAAGATCTAAAAGACTACTTTTTACATGTTGGACAATTACTTCGTTGACCATTTCATGCGTGACATGGAGAAGGTTCTTTTTCTATTTTTGCACATTTATGATCATTCTTGGAAGTAGTGGAACTTGCATGAAAGATGTGTTTTGAAAGATGATGCTATCTATTTCTATGCTTGATTGGAAAAAAAAATAAAGACAAAACTCTTTCTGTCTCTGTTGACCATCACTTGGCAAACACATCATTGTCCTAAATTCCAACATTTCATAAAGATGTGCAACAAAGAGAACATGAAATAAAGAAGTAAAATGTTTAATGGTTATCTTGCGTCTCCTTTACAGTTTAATGAAACATGATGAGCTGTGGGCGTGCGTGAGAGAGAGAGAGAGAGAGAGAGAGAGAGAGAGAGAGAGAGAGAGAGAGAGTAGGCTATGATGGTTGAAACACGATTTCTGTATCTTTATTCGTCCATCCGAAATTGCGGTTTTGACTTATCTTGACCACAAGTGAAGTATTGCTACTTATGATTTTGACTTATCTTGACCATTAATCTTGACCACAAGTGAAGCATTACTAACATGTTTTGGCCAGGTGTCTACACAATCCACGCAATCAATTGCATGCCCTCCACTTTTGGAAATGTCTATTTGGTGAATGTTTCCAATCGTGGGAGAGAGAGCCTAGAACCAAAACAGGTTTTTCAAGAAAGAGAATATGTTGCGATGAACCAGATTGCAGATCGTGGTGGGAATCTTAGGGCAATGAACAAAAATTCCAGAGAATGTCAGTTGAGAGAGAGAGAGAGAGAGAGAGAGAGAGAGAGAGAGAGAGAGTACCGCACATATCACTCTCAGTAAATGAAAGAGTTCCAGCACCTGACATGAATTCATCCTTTTTCAGTTGACGCCCCCACACCACAAGTGGTGTTGCTTCAAGCAAATCATATCCACTTGTCCAAGTTATTGTCACCTGTAATGTGGGCCAGTAAGCTTTACAATTCATACATTCAGGCTCTAAATCATAATCAACACAGGAATACAGAAGACAAACAGAGAGAAGTGTTGATGTGCTGCGATCACTAATGAAGCTCTAGGATGCAAAATTACAATCTGCTACAGTAGCATCATGTCAAAAAAACTACTTAATTACAAACAGAGTAAAGCATTACATACACTAAGTGGTAGGTACATGGTGCTAAGGAAATACCTCATTCCAAAGCTTACCCAGAGCTAGCCTTGGATATGCAGGAAACTTCCGATAAGCAAAGGTGATGATATTGGATACTGCAAGTAGCACAGGCTGCTTCATACCCATTTGCAAGGTTTTGTTAGTATAATGAATTTTGTAGATAACAAAACCTTAAGCTTCTAAGATATTATTTTGATTTACATGCACTAAAACTATAAAATGAATAAAGTACTGCTTTGGTTTCCCTATTCGAATTTGTTGTAGGCTCAACAAAAAATTGAATGTATTTAATATCTACATTACCTACCAAAAGTACAGTATTACTCCGTAATTTTCATTTAGATTCAATAACAAGTTTTCATGGCTGTTTGGAGCTTAGAAACCCTTTCCGATCCTTTTGGGCCGGAACGTACTAGGTCGGAACGTTTTTTTTATTTATTAAACAAATAGGTTTCTAACAGGTCTCTCTTAGCTCCTAGATTTGAAATGATGCTTCAGACTCTTTAGTTTTTGGCATTAATTTGTTGTCAACATCAAGCCGTATTGCATGGAGTACAAAGGTAAATGTTTTGGAAATGTGAGGGTTGCTCCTGAAATGCAATATCTTTTGAACTTGTTGGGAATCGGAATAGACCCGATACGGTCCAGTGATTCAAGAACTTGAACGCGATGACGAGCAAGAGCGGCAGGAGAGGACTTAAGAAGTCTACAAAGCGAGGTAGGAGAATAGGCAGTGGAGACAAACGCATTGAAGCTGACAAGATCTCCTATTGGAGGAGAGACGAGATAAAAACCTGAAAATTTATCTAGAAAGAAAGAGGTTGAGAAGGTAGATGTGAGAGTTGATGGTGTTGAAGGTGATCGAGACGATAGTGGCGTTGCAGTCTGGTTGCCGGAGGAGAATTATAGCTCCTACGTGATCCCCTCCTTTTTGCTAAAAATTCAAGCTACAATCTGAAAGCTTGAATGGTGATCTCGTCAACTAGTTCAAAGTTCAACGCATTCTGTTCTGGAACGGGCAACTATGAAGGGACTACTATCAATTGCAAGCTTCCTAGGATTGAGGTACTAGTAGGGAGATGTAGTCACCTTATTCTAGTGCACACGCAAAGGGAAAAGACAAATAGGAACAGAAAGGGACAAAGAATTGTTTACATCTATTTGGGTCTTTTCAATTGAAAGGCAAGGAAGGGCTACTGTCCTCTGGAAAAAAAAATGCAAGCATTTGTAACATTTCCAGGTAGCACGCAAAACCCAATGGGGACTCTGGATCAAAATTACTCCTTGAAGGACCAATTGAGGAAGAAATATAATACAAATAAGCGAAAAACATTTCAAAAGGCTGGAGAAAACATCTCATCTTCATCACTCAGAAGCAAAGTGTTTGATGGTTTTATATACAACACCTGCTTGCTGCATTCTAGTGATTTGAGACTTAGTTTCTTTATCATTCATCGTGAACCATTTTTGACAGATTGACTAATATGGCTGGTACAATTGCAAGCACGTAATTGGGGCAGAGTTCTCAGAGAAAAGGTGACGAGTAGCCTAAGCTGGATCTGTTTTTGACACAAAGCCATACCTGAATTACAGTAAGATGATCTTTCCATTGTTAGCATGCAGGCAGCAGCATAGTGGCATTCCTTTCCCTATTGAGTTTGTCATAATTCCAGAGTATGCCAGTCCTGAACACTTCACTAAAGTTTAAAACAACTACAGGAGCATTTCACTCTAAATTGATGATTTGAATACGTCTTCATGAGAAGACTTTGTGCTCATAAGATTCACTTGTTATTCAAATTGTGCGTAGATGCGTCCGAATTATGATTCCAGACGTGCAGAAAAGGTTTCAAGGGATTGGATCTACAAACGGAGAATCGGTGTAAATGAAGTCATCCTAGACAGTATGCTAAGAAAATTTATCCCCAACTATATAGAATCCGATCATGCTCAGTTTTCTAATGATAAACTAATTTTGTCCCCTGTGAAGTTCAGCTCGGGTAAACAGCTTCACCGCAATTTTGACATTCATGTCAGTGGTCTCTCTTTAGCCAGCTAAGGAGTTTTTCCATCATGACTCAAGCTGTTTTTTTGATCTAAACAAAAACTGGACTAAGATGACCATTTGCTTAAAAACATGTTGTTCCTTAAAAGTGACAGTTGGCAAACAGAGTTTGAGAATATCCTTTGCCAAAAAATATTACATTAAAAGCATTTCGTTGGTTCTAGACTTCTACCTTACACTTTATTTCTCATAAAAAAAACTCACATGCATATGCCAGAATCACATATATACATGCATTGCCAGAATCGCAAATAAAGACCACACTGTTAAGAATCTCACAAAGAAATATGCCTTTTGACAAACACTTCAAACAGGAGAATGTTCATGTTTTTCAATTTCTGAAACTTTTGAGCAATCTGCTGGTATGATTTCCATGTCTAAAGAAAAAGTCAATATACTCCACCCCTAGCAGGAAAACATTTTGGATTGGAACAGCCATATAACAAAATATAGTTTTAAACTATGACTATAACGAAAAAGGTAACCAATTCCTGTTTGTAAAACCCAAGGGCTAACCATACAAAAGGCAAACTCCATGCTATTGACTGAGATTGTAATATGGAAAAAAACTCTTGTAGTGCTAAGGACGGTCTAAATTCCATGTTTAATCAAAAGAAAACTATCAAGTATGATGAAGCAGCTCTGAACATACTTGATAAATATCACCTGAGAACAATGCAAATGCAAAATCTGCCCGTTGGTTGATAAGCCTGAATTTCATGGAGCCCTCACAATCCTCTACATACCCAGGTGATGAGAAGTTGGCATATTGGTACTAGAGCATCAGCCAGCTCAATATGTTAGCAGTTTGCTTAACAGATCACATCTACTGAAGAAAAGCTTGATTATTGTTGATGTATTGGTGAGAGAATTGTAATATTATTGCACACAACAAAAAAGCATTTGAGCACTTCTACACAGTTTAGCAAAGCATTTTAATCACATAGTTGGATTTTTAGGATGAGTTTATCCCTCGAAAAAATGCAGGCTCTATGATCATATATTTAAAGAAAAATTGCAAAGAAAATAGCACAGCTCCCCACCTTGATTGGAGCAGTACAAAGTAGTGGATAAAAATCCCTATTAGGAACAGTTTTGTCCTGTACACACACAGAAGAACTAGAAAAAACTTCTAATCAGGTCCCATTCAGTTTCCTTAGTTGGAGGCAACTGAAGTAGCATCTAAGTCACACAAGCTAATACTCATATTTTCAATAGAGTTGATAACCCAAATAACAAGGCAGTAAAGCTGAAGACGGTTTTCAAGCAGACATGCATTATTTGCTGTTTCCAAGGCCTCTTGAAGCCTCATATAATGACATAGAAGTTCTGAAATCCATTTACAGACAAAACAGCACAGAGGAGAAAATAGACGGCAAGGCCACAGATAGATTGATTAAACATAACAATCTTCATAAGAATCACGATTATAATAAGCAGATCTATTGTGATGAAAGCTCAGCCGACTAAGCTAAGCTAAGCTAAGAAAGTATTAACCCTAGTTATAGCTGGCTAACAGGTCCACGAGTTACGGTTAGGAGCCCATTAAGACTGTGACTAAATCTCTAAATTATGTGTATAATGGGGTGACTCAGCAGGAATGAGGCCAGAATAGGATTTTCCTCCTTGTAGGGCGCACACCAGGCATGGTCTCTCATTCCCAAGGTGTTCATGCAAAGCTACATGACGTGTCCCAGTCCACTATGGTGGCCCCACAGGGTCCAATAAGTCAAGTACAACCAATAATATTTACTGAAACCATCGTACGAACCACATAGGCTCGCTCTACCATTACCGGGGGTTTCGCTAACCCATGGCAGTGTCTGGTGAGGTCCATATACAAGACATACCCCTGGTTGTGTGATAGGCTCTTATCAAAGCAACTCTTTCTCATGAGTACAAGACTGTCTCATAGGAACGAAGGCACAATGACACCAAATGCTTGACAAAGAACGGCACCAATAGCTGAAAAATTAGCATCAGTTTAAACTACAAACTTTTGTTCAAAATAAGATAAGGGCCAGGATGAGTAACGTGGCATCTTTGTGCAATATAACACGTAAATGAGAGATGGTAGAGAAATCTGGAATTGATTTGTGCAGATAAGTAGCAAGATCCAAAGACATATGAACTTTATGGCATCAAAAAATTAAAGATACGTCAAATAGTATAAAATCTAGACAAATCCAAGCTGATAATATCATTAAAAACTAGGAATTCAAGACATCTGATCTGGAGAACAACAAATGTACATTCAGATCATTTGGCGTAAAGCTACTAAGTAGAAAAGAGCTAAAAAACAAAAGTCAAATGCACAAGATGAGATGAAATATCATGGCTGAAAAAAAGTCTATCATATAACACCAAATGGCAATAATATGGAGGTATACTTGGCTAGTAAAATCACCAATGTGATGTAGAGCTTAAAAATTTTGGGGGCTCTAAAATGAATGAAATTAGCAACTTCAATGCACGAAGGAATAGAGCAACACAGGCATAGCACATACATGAGAAACAATACAAATGCTGAGAAAAGAATGTTATAGTTAGTGCTGCCAATATCAACTATGGCAACAAATTTTTGCTAGTAATACATAAATGTATACAAGTATAATGAGGACCAAGCTTGCTAGCCCAAGAAGTATAGGCAAGATGAGCTAGACATTCAGCTAGATCAGAAAGCTTGGAGGGGTGATGCTCCTCAAGAATGTGTATCTAGAATCACCAGTGTCATCATGAAAGTGAATAGCAGCAGAAAGATTGTTTGGCTGCAAGGTGATCAGGGTTTTCATTTCGAACATAGAATTTTGGAACAAATCTCGGCCATTGCTTTATTTGACCATTGTTGAGAAATAGTAGAACGCAGATGAAGCAACAATAGATGTGGATCTAGTAGCATATTTGGACAGAGAAGGTCTCAAACAGACTTAGATGTAGAAACAAATTGTTGCTCAGGATCCTTATGTTGTAACATACTAGCAAGCCAAATCGCACGAGACAGAAAATTGGGTCAAAATAAAGAAATCATATTTGAGTGCACAATGAAGACCAACAACATAATGAGTATTTATTTCATTAGTAGGAAGCTTTGGAAAAGTATAAGAAAATTCAGAAGAATGCTTTCCATATTCAAGAGCTGCAGTAGTTTGCTGAAGCATACAAAAAAGATCTCATTGAGCAGTTGGAGGAGGAAAGTTGTCAAAAATTAGGCATTAGAGAAGGAGACTGAGGAGATAGCTAGGGGTAGAGAGAGGGAGCAAGAAAGCGGAAGATCGGAGCTAGTAAATAGTTGGGAAGGGAGAGAATTAGATGGCAAAAATGGAACATTGGAATTGCTTGACAGAAAAGAGTAGTAGAAGTTGGCTACGGAAGGAGATGCTCATGAAGAAGACGTGGAGGGAGAGGAGAAAAAAAAGATAAATCAGCAAACAAAGAGGGCAAGAAAGCACTCTGATACCATGGTATGAACAAATTCACAGATATGGCATCACATACAACATAGAAAGATCACAATTGAGAAAAAATGAACAATCTCCTTCAAAAACTATAAAAGATCACCAACAATAATGATAGAAAAAGTCACACAAGCGATGTAGTTGAGCTCCCCTTATAGAGCCCAAGCATCTCATAAATCAAAAGCTGTCATATAAGTATCTTCAGCCCCTATTTATAGTATTTTAGAGAATCATAAGAAAAGCAAACCTAATGCATATGCCCAACTAGTAGCTACCCTTAAAAGGCATAAACATGGTCCTTAAGAACTATATTCAAAGTAATGAACAAAAGCGGAGCATAAAGCCTTATGGAAAAAAATGCAAGCATTAAGAGAAGATCATCACAGAACGTGTGGAAAAAACAAAAGGGCAAATCAACTCTCATGACAATAAAGTGTATTCAAAAGTCAGCTCAATCATACAATCCAAAGTTCATATGTACAAAGTGCAAATGATAACAACGGGTGGTCGGGCACACTTGCTCTTGACAAATTAGACAACCATTCACTCTAAAAGGTCTTCTTGACTTAATTGAGAAAGAACAAGAGATCAACGAAAGGGATTCAAATTTTATCTTTAAAAGAGTCCCCAAAGAGGAAAACTCAATCACGAATTTGTTGAAGAAAAGGTGAAGATACCAAAGGAGTTTAAAGAACAACTAGTAAGCCCATCTCTTGTAGGGTGGGAAAATGAACAACTAGTAAGCCCATCTATTATTGGCTAAGTTAATAAAAGAGTTTGTTCAACAAAATTGCAATAAATCCCAAGGGACCGGAATCTTCATTGATGAGGACCTTCCACCCCTTCGACACACAAAAGTTAGAAAGGAATGGGAAAAAAAACAATGGAGACAATGTCAAATGGAAAGGGTTACTTGGAAAGTGATTCTAGATACAAAATAGAGACACAAGGTCTATTGGGCTTGGAACCAATCAAAGATACTATTGGTTTTTGGAACCATAATGGATTTTCTTGGAATAAAGGAGTGCATCGTAGTGCAGTGGCTAAAGACTTCGATATTTTATTACTTGCAAAAACATGGGAACATGAAGGATGCTTCATGCTGCCTACAATCAGAGGATACTACTTGTACTCAATAAGGAACACAAATGGAGAACAAAATCGAGCATAGCATTCTACATTGGAGATTCATTGGCAAAACCAATCTCTTCCAAAAACAGGACCCAATAAACCGATTCATGCGGCTGAAGATCGAAATAGAAAACAATGACACTTATGTAATAGTTTGATATTTTTCACCACAAGAATCTACCTATTATAAGAGCATGAGCATAGACAAAAAATAGTTTCTTTTGGTGATCTTAGCCTAGACATTGTGGAACTCAAAAGATCCAATTGTCTTTCTTTGCTTGGCAAAGAGTGGCTTGTCGAGCGGCTTTGTGAGTAGATCTGCAATCATATTTTCTGATTTTATATACTGGACCTGGAGCTCTCCTTTCGAGATCAAATCTCAAATGTGATGGTACTTCAGAGGTATGTGCTTTGTCTTTGAATAGAAGACAGGATCCTGGGACAGATAGATGGCACTCTAAGAGTCCATCATCATCGTGCTTGGCCCTTCTTGTGGAATCCCAATAGCTTCCAGCATCATCTATAGCCACACTACCTCCTTCGCGACCTTTGAAGCTGCAACGACTGACATGATCCTAATGGGACACTTTAATGGAAGAACTAAACATGCATAAGCCATCTTCTCACATTTATCACGAGATCCCCTTTCGGTTTAAGGATTTTTTAGCCCATGATATGCAAGTGGAACAGCTTTGTGACAATGCACATGCACCTATAGAATTGTTAAGCTTCATATACAGGTACGCAAAGATGGCCGGCCTCCAAACGGTATACTTGAAATTTGACAAAGGGACAGAGTGTAGTAGACTTTGCATTGAGATCTTTCAGCATGCTTAAATCTGTCAAAGTTATGAAGGTGCCAGGTGGGTCCTCTTTACATAAAACCATCATCCTCTTCTATTCACATTAAATGTGGTGAATTACTTGCATCTACATGTGCTGAAAACTCATGCAGAAAGCTCCGATATGCAACACACAAGGAGAAAGATCTATCAATTGTTTGGAGGACTATATACAACAGTATTTTTGTCGCCCAACACTACACTTTAAATATGAAGGTTCAACTAAGCCCTCTTGGTTTCATCAATAAGAACACAAAGAAGAATAATTTCCCAACTAATCTTTGGTATGATGCAAATGAAAGGAAGCTAGTGAATAAAAGAAAGTGGGGGAAAAGATTGATAGAAAGATCATGAACAAACAAAGTAAGTGTATGTAAGGGAGAAATTAAATTGACAAAAACGTTATGTAAGGATCCATGACAACCTAGGAAAACTCTCTTTGATAAGCCCAAGGCACTTTGAATAACATTGAGATGAATGCATGGATGGATTAGGGCAAACAACTATACAAGGTAGTGGAGGACAATCAAAGCCCATCACTCCATATCATCAAAGAAAAAGGTTGGTTCAAGGAAAAAGATATTGTAGAGGCGTTAAAGAGCATGGCCAAGGAGATAACAAGTGAAACTCCTTAAGATGTGTAAGGAAATATTGCTATCATACAATCAAGACTTTAATTCAATCTTTGGAAGGATCCTCTCAGGAAAAGTGGTCACAAGGAATAATTGTTTCTTTATTCAAAAGTGGGGCAATTACAAGCCAGCCAACTATCGAATCATCATGATAAGCCACACACTTGCAAAACATTGGAGCATCATAATGCAAAAGAAATCTAATAAACTAGCGAGAAGCAAACGGCTTGCACGAAAGGAGTA
The DNA here is from genome assembly GCA_029204225.1 of Diphasiastrum complanatum. Taxonomy (NCBI): domain Eukaryota; kingdom Viridiplantae; phylum Streptophyta; class Lycopodiopsida; order Lycopodiales; family Lycopodiaceae; genus Diphasiastrum; species Diphasiastrum complanatum. Next base: position 52,429,181 of record CM055093.1, read on the forward strand.
ATCTAGCTTTTGGAGAAAGCCCCTACAATGGATAGCTTGATTGAATTGAGAGCGATCATTGAAAAAAATTAGGAAATCATATGTTATTACGTTGCAGACTTTCACAAAGCCTTTGACATTGTACCAAGACAAAAAAACTTTTGAAATACATAATAAGAGATTGTAGTCCCAAGTAAACTTCAAAGAGCAATTGAAACGATCTATACAAAGGTGGTGGCAAGAGTAAGGACTACTCAAGGCTCAAGGAAGAAATTTTCAACAATGTATGAGTCCAGCAAGGTTGCCCTCTTTTCCCTACTCTTTCCGTTTTTGCATCAAGAAAAGTTCACCCAAAAAATGTTGGAACATCTATTGAAGAGAAAATGCATTACTACAAGCAATGGGTAAATCCGACCATGGAAGGCCCAACACAATGACATATCACATTGGACAACTCTGTGTAGAAGATACACGCTATTTCAAAAATGCAAACCAACTCACATGACTTGAGATTGGAAATGGGGAGAAGGGCTCAGCCAATACTGAAATGGAAGAAGAAGAGGAAGTGGAAACCGACATGCGTCATCTCAAGACTTGTAGTGGTTTATAATGTTGTGAGAACTTAATGAAAAAATTTCAACATCTTGGGCAATACTTTCACGACATCTTATAGCCCAAGGATCAGACACCCGCTTTTGTTAACGTTCTATTGTGGTCATCATAAACTTTTATTTGGTCCATTAGATTGTTGGAACTTGGTCTTAGAGAACTTTAATAGAGATATTTGACTCTCTCTCTCTCTCTCTCTCTCTCTCTCTCTCTCTCTCTCTCTCTCTCTCTCTCTCTCTCTCTCTCGTGCCTGATATGCCTTGCCGTAAAGGGGCTTTTGCCCTTCCAATACTGCTTCTTCATCATAGAATCCATCATAGCCAATCCTTTGACCCCGAATACCCCAGAAGAGGAATCACTTTTGCCTCCAGCCTTTATGATCTCCGTCATTCGTGCTCTCTCTCTCTCTCTCTCTCTCTCTCTCTCTCTCTCTCTCTCTCTCTCTCTCTCTCTCTCTCTCACACACACACACACACACACACACACACACAAAGGCATGATGGAGAATGTAGAAAGTTTACTTGAAAATGGCAGGTGAAAATACTCCTATCCAATCTGTTGCAGCAGCTCTATAAGGTCTCTTGAATGTTATTGTTACAAAATCCACGTGTTGCCCCTACACAATCACAATCGTTTGGGATATATGCAACAATAGTACATGGTGTATTATTGGTATTGGTGTACTGAGCTCAAAGGAAGACATGAGAATTTAATTCAAGTAAGCTACACAACCTTGTTAAATACAAATCTATAGTAATGTACATGAGAGTACTTCTTTGAACACCCACATTGAAGGTACCTCAAGGTTAAACATGATCAAAAAGTTCGTGACATGCTTTTCTTAAATTCTCTCTTCCATAGATGTTAACTCTAAAGAGACTTTTGTAGATATTTGTAATCTATAAGACATGATCATAATTACAATACAGTTATCTCATTCGCAATACTTTGTACATGTGTCTCTACACACACATATAGCATATAATCTCATTCCATGCCTTTTAGTACAAAACAAATCACATTTCATATGTACAAAACATATCATGTTCCATATGTATAGAATGTGACAAGAAAATTCAAATTTCAATTCTTTTATAGAGCTTCCAATCTTGATTCGTGTTTTAAGTCATACATTTTTGGAGGCGCACTTTTTTAAGAGGGGTGTGTTCAATCAAGCAAAAGGGTGGAGATTCATGAGAAATTATTTTGCAAGATGTTTGCCATCTACCAATAATAGCAATAGTAGGTCGTCTAGTTGCTTTTGTTATGTGTGCATAGTTTGGCTTTGATCTTTAGCTTTTTCTAATTTTCACACATGTCTTTTGTGTGCTCCTAGTTTAGGCTAAAGTGAATGGATTTAGAGTATTCTTGATGCTTTGTTGGCTCATCCAAAGGTGCCTACAAAGAGTGCGGGAGTTGTTTTCTTTGCATTGGCTTTTTTGCGTGGGTGTTTTGCAATTTTCAGCATCCTAGTTATCTTGTACGTATCACAATCCACAACTAAAATACAAAAGATAGAAAGCTCACTTTAATGATCTATTTACAAAATACAATGGTAAAACACCAAAAGAGCACTACTACAAGTCTCCTCCCAACCTTTGCTGCATAAGAATGAATGAGGAATGCCACTCCAAAAGGTTCACATGTGAAAACCAAGAAGCACCCTCTAGACCCTGACACGTAAGCAAGTATGCATAAGTTGATAAAACTACAAGGCCATTGCCATTCATGTATTGGACCATTCGCCCCATTAAGCATTTGATATGTCCCTTGGACAAAAAAATATCTCCATCATGTAAAATGATCTTTAAGCATGAAATAGTTTTGAGGCAAGCTCACTCATAAGAAGCATATTTTATCTTTTTGGTAGTTTTCCACGGTCCACAACTTCGTGGAGGTAACTTATGACAATTTTTGTCTTAAGAGGAGCCGAGTCCTTCAGAATCTAGAGACACACCATGTCTCCTTCCTCAAACTCCCTTGGTGTGCAAATCTAATCAATGTATGACTTGGCCTAATCTATCACCACTTTCACATTTTTCTTTGCCAGCTTAAGCATTATAGAAATTAAGCAATACTAGCCACTTTCTAAGGCATGCCTACCATAACAAAACTAGTTGAATCATGAGTACAAATGACAAACGTTTACTTTTTAGCAATAAATCAAAATACTATGATACTAGCAACAGTCAACTACACAATGCTACATGTAACGTGCACCAATTCACAATACACATCAACAAGTCACAACTGAACAGTGAAGACTCAAGAGTCAAATGTGATATCAACAATCATAATACTGTCAATTTTAACACGACACATGTAATGTCATGACTCACGTGACAAGTCTCATGTTCCTTGATCATTGCTCAATGATGTATCATGTATCATGTCGCTACTAAGTACTCTAGTATCTATCTACTATCTACATTAAGCACTCAATAATAACTATTGTATCCTCCTAGCTCTGCTTGGAGGCTCCTCTGCAACATCCTGATCACCATTGCTGCCCTCAACATTTGCATCATCATCTAAATCTTTGTCCTCATCATACTTCTCTAACGTAGAGGTCTCTGTAGCTGAGAAATCTAAAGAATATTCCTCATCCTCAAGAACATGGGAGCCCGAGGCCCCATCGTGTCTTGGCCTCCTCAACATCGTCGTGGCAGCTCTAGTGGTAGCCCCTGCACACAAGAAGTGCCAATGATCACAACTAGGCGACTCGCACAATAAAGTTATCAGCATCAAAGAAATTGGGATTCAAATTGGCCCATGAAAGTTGAAACATTCGTAACCTAATGTGGCCTTGTTAGGAACAACATAACCACTAGGAAGGCAAAGCTAGTATGATCCACCCATCCATGCACTCTCTTATAGAATGCCCCTCCTAGCCTAGTGTGAGTTTGCATGCATGCGGTAGGTGGTTGTTGCTGCTGGCACCCACCGTTCATGTTGCATGCATGGGTTGTTGATGCATGCGGAGTCCCAGTCCACTGCTGAAGGACTGCATGGCCTCGTACTGTCATGCATGTGTCTGCATGGGCATTACTGGCCCTCATACCTATTGCATGGTATGCATGCATGCCACTGACTCACACTGTCCTCTGCCTCTGGTGGTTAGTTGCACCTAGAAGTATTGTTGGGTCGGTACTGTTACAGTCTCGTAATACTCTCTCCCCCTTAAGAGTTGTCTTGGTCCTCTAAGACAAAATCTGGATACAACTGTCGAAGTATTTTGCCGTTTTCCCAAGTGGCATTCTCAACTGGTTGATCCTTCCACTTGACTAAATATTCCTGATATAGGGTATGACGTGTATGCGTCTCCCTAGAACTGAGAATACTTTCTACCCTACTGTTGTGGGTGAGCGTGGCTGAAAATCATACATCAGCATAAATGGGTTGTATCCCATAGCTGAATGTTTGGTACTATTATAAAGCAAACTCTAATATCGGAATATATCTTCCCAATTAGTTTGCTTTTTGCTAACGTATGCACGAAGCATATCCTTCAACACTTGATTTACTCCAGTTTGACCGTCTATAGTACTCATATTTAGTTTGGTATGGAGATGATGGAATACTGCCCTCCAAAAACCTCCGTCAAACTTACTATCCTGGTCGCTGAGTATGCCAAAAGGAAGACCGTATAATTTAAATAGCCCATCTATAAACAACATTGCTAACTTTGCAGCTCTAACAATTATTTTGCTAGGGATGAAAGGAGCCATTTTGTTCAAATGGTCAACTGTGACCCATATAGCATCATGACCCTTCTGGGTCTTAGGCAGGCCTACTATGAAATCCATGAAAATACTTTCCCATTTACCAGCCGGTATTTTTAATGGCTATAACAACCCTCCTGCATTTATACGCTCTGCTTTGTGAATCTGACACTTCTAACAACTGGTTACATACTGCAGGACGTCCCTTTTCATACTGGGCGAAAAGAATTGCCTACGAAGAAGCTCATAGGTCTTCTGTATTCCTGGGTGTCCTGCACTGGGGCTATCATAACATTCATACAATAATTGGTGCTTAAAATCCTCTGAGTCGAGAACACACATTCTGTTTCTGTAAAGTAGATGCTCATCCTGAATGGAATACTGTTTCCATTTGAATCCTCAAGAACTGGATCCCTCGGGCCTCAACCACATTGGTATGCTTGGGATCTATAGATTCAGAATCCTCAACGCAATCTGGTTTATGCTCGGACTCTTCATCCTCAACGAAAGCTGTCGTATACTTGAATGAATCTTCTCCAGGCCTAGGAATTGGTTCAAAAGTTTGTACATCTTTGTTTTGGATCGTTTTCCATACTGTGGAGAAATACAGATCACTCTTGCATTTCCCCCACTCATTACAAAACTGGGTAAAGGTTTTACTTGTTTACCATTGGCATTCTGCTAAGAGCATCTGCCACTGTATTGAATTTTCCCATCTATATCTAATAGACAAGTCAAATTCCTGCATTAATTCAGCCCATCGAGATCGAGATTAACCATCTTTTATCAAGGATGTCATAAAGATCTGTTGGATTGTTTGACAGTCAGCTTTGATCATTCTTCGGTCAATACATGGATGCCACCTTTACGTTCTGAATCACACTTATAGATTACGAAGAATAAGCTTGATGCTTTGGCTCAAGGAAAAAGCTCCAAATTTTAAATTGAAGGCTTAAGAACTCAAAGAGCTTTTCTACACTCTTTCCTCTCAGATTTCTCTCTCCATCTCTCTATTTCACCACAAACTTAACTTGCTTATTTCTCCATACTCGACCTTCCAAAGATCAAGGACTTTCGATGATGATGATCCTATGATTCCAACCTTTGATAATTTGATTTTGCATGTATTTGGAAACAAGCTCTATTTCCCATGTTTAATGATTTTTGCCAAAGACTCATCCTTTTTAAGATTATGGGATTTTTTAAGGATCTGATCCTTTTGCAATCCAAATGATTTAAAGACTTCAAGAAACTATGAAACCATTTCTATCCTATGTATATGTAATTGGCCAAGGCCAATTGGTTTTGCTTAATATTAAGAAATCCTTCGCGGGGGGGGAGGGGGTCCCATCTTGACCCCTCAGTGCTTCTGTTGCATGTGGATGATTATGTGAATGAATTTTTGTGATTCAGTGGTTTCGAGTTTCTTTTTCAAGTCTAATTTGATTACATTTAAGTCGTTTCGAGACTTCGTTTAATGTAAAAATAAAGTCTATAAGTTCAAGACCCTAAAGATTGTAGGAGACCTTCCCTTCCAGTGCACAGTTTGGTATCAGAGCCAAGGTTTATACCTTGTGAATTTCTCGTGAGGGTTTCTATAGATTCCAACCCATCGAACTCTACGGGTTTCTATAGATTCCAACCCATCGAACTCTACATCTTTACTCTTGAATTGATTTCCCATCTGCTATTATTTCCTTTTTCCTGTAAGACTTCTTCAGTACAAGAAAATACCGTCGACAACTAAGAAGGTTCTTTTGCTCCTGCAAAGATGGCCAGCTTGCATAAGAAAGCTTTACTTCTCAGTAAAAGTTAAGATCAAGTTCTCTGAACTAAACTATAAATCCATTCGGCCAAAGAAAGCTTCCCTCGTCAATTTTTGTTGCCAGTAAATCATAGTAAATAGATAAAAACTTTACAAGTTCGGAATTGTAAGTTTTTCCTAACCAGGCCATAAATATTTGGAAATTTGATTTCAATTGAACCTTAGAGGTTTTTGTAACGATTCTTCAAAACCAACGAAGGCCACTACATAGACCATTGAAGAAACCTTCCTCTATGCCTATTGTGCAATTCTGTCGATTGCAGCACTTGCAGCAGTTACAACTGTGTCAGATAATGTACCTGAAGCCCGAGCAGATCTGGCGCTGCACTAATGGATACAAATGGATCAAGAACAATGGACGTTCTAGCGGTGTTGATCATCGAGAGGGGTTGGTGAATATCCAAGGCCTTCATTCCCGTCATGCAGAACATCAGGAAGCAAGAAATCCACAAGTTCCAATCCATTTTAACTCGGTAATCTCTTGCTCCTGAAAACAGTTCAAAGGTAGGTTTCGTTGTCATTGAAGAAAAAATATCAAGAATTTTTAACGTAAAATCAAGAGTCCTCATACACAGCTACCGAAAGAAGTCGTTACTGGAAGATTTATCCAAGGCGACGATATCCAGGCATTGAAATGCTTAATGGAAAATCCAAAATTTTCAGTTATGCAGTGTAGGCAAAAGCCGACAGCACAGGAAGAACTATCCTTGAAAACATTCAGGACTGTTGTCTAAGTCAATGTCTTTTCCAAAATAAAAGGAAACTATCCTTCAATAATGTCCGACTGCTCCAAGAAACATAAGAAACTTATCTTAATGCAAACGAGAAAAGAACTTCAAAAACACCAAACAGCCATCAAACCTTCACAATAAGGTAAAGAAATTACGTTATCTATATAGTATCACCAACATCTTCAAATCTGTTGCAATCAACAAGCCCCCCTTCAGTAGAAATCTCAGTTAAACACACAGCAAGCGCTCTTCTGAGGTTATTTATTGTTTGCATATGTGAATGATTCAAACCTATCGCTATTTTTCAAATCTGCAGTGCCAAATGCAGTCATATCACACCAAAAAGATATCAATGATGGATTCGGCCATTACATACCTCAATCGGAGTCAAATCAATCGGTAATTTCGCATCTAGATTCTGCTGCAGTGCCAATTGCAGTCATACCACGACATCATCCACGAGCATCCTGAAGCTGATCGCATGGAAAGGAATCTGTACTGAAAGATGGTGTGAAAGCATACCTTTAAACATCTGGTTCCTGTTGCGTAATGTGAAACCGGCTCATAACAGGTTTGGTCATCTGCAAGCTGCAGTTCATGTCGAAGGCCTGAGAAGGCCTACTTGCCTTTTCAAAGACAGGCAAAAAAAATCAGCAAAGTGTTAATTGAAAGGCAAACTCTAAAGTTTACCCTTCTGTTTGAAAGTCAAATTTCATAAGGAAAAAAAGCCAGCATTAGCATTCTAGAAATATATCTATTATAATTAAAATAATAGTGTCACACGCGAGTGCTGCTTGTCTCGACCCTTTCTTTTTCAGTTTTTTTTTGTTAATTATTATTTTTTTATATATGTCCACCCAAGTGGGCGGGCAAACGTACCCTTTTTTTTTAAAAGGTGAAGCCCGCCCAAGTGGGCAGGCAAACGTACCCTTTTTTTTCTGATATGCTGTGATTGCAGCAGATCAGAAAAGTGAAGAGGTGGCGAGTCGGCTAATGAAGGGAGATGAGATGTAGCAAACTCCCACTGACATCATCATAGTTTTTGCACTTTTATTTTCAATGCCAGGATCTGGATTAATTTGAGCTTTAAACTTCGCTCTTGTTGGAGCTTACTTTTGCTTAAACTTCCCATTCGGGGTGCTTATATCTTATTCATCAATGTACCTACTAGTTTTTTCTATGAATAAATGCACCAGGGTATTTCTTCTTGCTAGTACTCTTGACACACAAATGTCCTCACAAAGCTAAAAAACAAACAACCTTTCAATGTGAAGAAAGGTTTGCACATGAAATTTCAAGCCTCGGAGTGAGAGCATAGTTCAAAGCTTTGGGGGGAATCGGCAGAGTCAGGCCGATTCATAAGTGCAATTATAGTCTGAAATTGATTTGATTTCGTGATCGACCTATTCTTTATTTCTTAATATGAACCAATGAACATTCAACGATTGCCTCCACACGAGCACTAAACTAAACAGTGTATGGTGTAGATGTGTAAAGCAATCATTGGTTTCAAAAGTAGAGAATTGATTGGTTGGTCATGGAGTATAAAGAAATTCAAAGTGCACCTACACTGTTGAATCGACCCAAATTCACTTGTTCCACCCAAGATCCGACTTACTCTCCTAGGCTCATGGGGCTCTTGGATGAAACATGCCATGTACATTCTACTATATGTACCACAAATTAGATTCTAAGAGATAGCCTACACTTCATTTAGTAGTCATGTCTCAACAACTATTGGTTTCCTATGAATCGAGTCTCGTTACCAAGCAATGAGAATTCTTATGCTTATTATGCTTGGTATTCGAGCATGATTTTTTCACATTCAAAGTTCAAAATGCTACATGTAGATACGTACTCTCAACAAAGCAAGTTATTCACCCTTCCTTTTATGTAATAGGAAGCCACATAAATCTATATGCCTCTTGCATAATGCTTGATCATATTTTTCCAATCCTTTTTTGTAGGGCATTCACATACACAAGGCAACATGAGTATAGTGCCCTTTATGAAACTCTGCCTATGGAAAATTGGTCACGAAGCCTAGTGTGTATTGTTTTATAGTAGTAAACCCCTACAAATTATTTATGTTGTGCAAAGCCTAGGCAAATCAGACTTTATGCCCTTTTAGGCCTTGCTCGAGGCATAAAGCCATGTTGCCTCAGATTTACCTTGTACTAACACCTACTATTTTTCCTTCACTTTCTAATCTCCATAATGACTTTGGAGTTGTCAAGGACAAGGCATTAAAAAAATTTAAGCGTAAACCTCCATATTGTCCTAGAGCTTACCCCAGGGACAAATCCATGCATGATTCAACCTTACAAGTATATGAATTGCCCCTATGATCTTTTCACTTGGTCTATCTTTCATTCACGTATGGCTCAAGCCATTAATACACAAGTGCCTGCCAAAAGTGGAATGATCACCAAAGTATATTTCAATACACAAGAAAAGAGGGAGACTGCATCGCCAATTGTGAAAGCTTTGCACTAGTGGAGCCAGCTTCACACAAGAGGGACGGATGCTTGAGAGTTTGTGATTTTGAGCACACCTTTGGCAAGGCCATCCCTATAATAGCTTGATTCAAAGTTCTCTATATGTAACGTTGATGTTGTTTTGCAAGCTCATTTTTTAATGAAAGCCAAGGTTTCATGGCTTGTTGTCTAAAAAAATACTTATGACATGATGGACTAAAAACCTCTTCTCTCTCTCTCTCTCTCTCTCTCTCTATATATATATATATATATATATATATATATATATATATATATATATATATATATATATATAGAGAGAGAGAGAGAGAGAGAGGAGAGGTTTTTAGTCCATCATGTCATAAGTATTCAACCTTACAAGTATATGAATTGCCCCTATGATCTTTTCACTTGGTCTATCTTTCATTCACGTATGGCTCAAGCCATTAATACACAAGTGCCTACCAAAAGTGGAATGATCACCAAAGTATATTTCAATCCACAAGAAAAGAGTGAGACTACATTGCCAACTGTAAAAGCTTTGCACTGGTGGAGCCAACTTCACACAAGAGGGACGGATGCTTGAGAGTTTGTGATTTTGAGCACACCTTTGGCAAGGCCATCCCTATAATAGCTTGATTCAAAGTTCTCTATATGTGACGATGGTGTTTTGCAAGCTCATTTTTAATGAAAGCCAAGGTTTCATGGCTTGTTGTCTAAAAAAATACTTATGACATGATGGACTAAAAACACCTCTCTCTCTCTCTCTCTCTCTCTCTCTCTCTCTCTCTCTCTCTCTCTCTCTCTCTCTCTCTCTCTCTCTCTCTCTCTCTCTCTCTCTCTCTCTCTCTCTCTCTCTTTGCACTGGTGGAGCCAGCTTCACACAAGAGGGACGGATGCTTGAGAGTTTGTGATTTTGAGCACACCTTTGGCAAGGCCATCCCTATAATAGCTTGATTCAAAGTTCTCTATATGTGACGATGGTGTTTTGCAAGCTCATTTTTAATGAAAGCCAAGGTTTCATGGCTTGTTGTGTAAAAATATACTTATGACATGATGAACTAAAAACACCTCTCTCTCTCTCTCTCTCTCTCTCTCTCTCTCTCTCTCTCTCTCTCTCTCTCTCTCTCTCTCTCTCTCTCTCTCTCTCTCTCTCTCTCTCTCTCTCTCTCTCTCTCTTTGTGTGTGTGTGTGTGTATATATATATATATACCCAACAACAGTTTGTAATGGACGATCTTTTAGAGGCCCTAGGTCCCTAAACATGAGGTTTATATCATCATAAATTCTACACATGAGCAAGATTTATATAATCACCCAACCTTTTGCCAAAAATAATCCATTATCTAAATGAATAGGCCATAGGCAAGCAAGTCTTTGATTTATTAGGAATGGGATTTATTGCCAATTTTGCACACTTGGATGTTAAATCTACTTTTTTTTAATGGAATGATGGATGAAGAGGTGTACTTAGCTCTACACTCTTATAATGATGCTAGATAGTGTATCTTTACATCAAGTAATCAAGAATGTAGACAAAGATTTGTTGAGAGAGAGAGAGAGAGAGAGAGAGAGCATCTTGTTTGCAAGCTCAGAGAGGTGTACTTAGTACAACCTCAAGGATTTGTTGAGCCATATATTTGTCAAACAGTTAAAATTTGCACAAATTCAATATTAGATTGATTTTTTTTTAAAAGTTGGTGGAAAAATTTGACCGACTGGAACTTTTAAATTATAAGTCAAAACTAGGTCATCTAGGGTGTCATTAAAAAGTTCTCATCAAGCATTTTCTAATGGAACAAAAAGCGTCGAGGCCATGATTAAAAAGTTATGCTATTTTTAATGAATTATATTAGACTGTATACCATACACAAAATAGTCAAAAACTTTGACCGATTATAGCTTTTGAACCATATATCCAAACTAGTCATCTAGGGGCTGAAAGCTCTCATCGAGCACTTTCTAATGGCACTAAAAATGTCTCAATCGAAACTATGATTAAAAAGTTATGCTATTTTCAATGAATCATAGACTATATTATACACGAAATGGTAGTCATTGAAAGTGGTGTGGGCAGCATCGAAAATGATGTAGGTAGAAAAATATTTTATTGGTGTAATTTACATTAACAAATTTTGTCATCCTACATGGCATTTCTTCTAGGTCCCTTTTGAACTCAAGAACTCATGTAATGCAAACAAACTTTCAAATACACCACCCATGGCCATATGCACAAGTTCCACATCTCTTATCGACCTTCCAATCGTCGTGAGCTAATCTATTACCTTCTTGATCCTTGTGATAAATGATCTTGAATTATCATTCTCCTCCATTTGAATGGGATTTACTTGTTCTTCAGAAGTGTCACACAAGATGTATTTGCCATTTGCCATTTGATATCCAATTCTATCATTTTGACAAAAATAATCATTAATTCGTCTTCTAATGGATCATGAACTCTTTTCAAAATGCTTGCAAGTACTAAATTTCAACTTTAAGGATTGACCAAAAAAGTGTAGGCCCACCCACCTCTTATGTTGCCCTAATACACCAAAGAATGACTCCAAATTGGTGAAAATGCTCCAATGCGATATCATTGATTACTTCTTCCTAAAAATGGCCGAGTTAGACCTCTGATATGCTTTCTTCCCGTGATCCAACAATCTATCCTGGAGAAGTCATATTTGTAGAGTATAGTTATTTTATATGCTTAACTTGGAAGAAATTGATTTTCATATAGTCCCAAATGAAAAAAAAAAAAAAAAAAGTCAAAAAGTTAAGGGCATTGGATCTTCTCCAGATTTCTCTCTCCCTGCACCACGACTAGCCACAACTACTTGTGAGCTATATCATCCTCCTTTAGCAACCTACTTCAAAAATTTATCTCAAGTTCTTAGGTTTCACAATTAAATCCTATAAGTGCACCAATTTTAAAAACTTGGATCTTTTAATTATTCTGTAGAGTGCCCATGAAGTAGCTTGTAACTGACTAAGATTGATGTCCGATAATAGACACCTTAACCAGATAGCTTCCTTTGCAGCATAGTTCTACCTCATAGATGTCTTTCCTTGACCAAGAACTTGCCTCAATTCCATTAAGAATTGATCAAACACTAACAATTTTCAATTTTCAAAATAAAAAATTTTGTTTCCACCAAAAAGGCACAGTAAGTTGCTGTGAATTGTCTTAAAATTCAATGTGATAGCTTGAAGATCTCCTGCCCAAATTCCCACATAGCATGAAGCCCTATATCTATTCCATTGATGATAAGCCTCCTAGCAATTAGGGCTTTTATACCAAGTCAAGAAACCAATTGCAAAATTGACAATTCCTATAGATCAACTAATCAACAGAATCATAGGAAGAGAGCAGGAACAATTCTCCACAAAACCATTATAAACAATTGTATTAAATGTAAAGTCATAATTACAAGCTAAATATTGATTTAAGCTTTGATTAGGTACTAGCCCAGCCCGTCAGTATAGTTGTCTAGAGACATAAAGACCATAAAAGAAATGGTTAACTTCACCAACTATGGTGGACATCTTGTTCGATCAACATTTCACATGTACCAATCATGTTTTACTCCTATGTTGAATGCAAAACATGACCCAATCTATTTGCCACATTGTGTGGTGTCATAAATTTCAAAGGCAATCAACCTAGTTGTCTTGTTGGTTGATCTTGTCCACCAGATTGCTGAATTATACTGCACATCTAGTCTATGAGCCACAGTGTCTGACTCATCATTCCATCTTCAGTGTGGTCATTTATGTTATATCATCATAAAATTATCCTTACCAAGAATGTCTTGGCTTGTCAAGTCAACACAAGCCACAAATTCATTAGCATTTCTACCGAAGCAAACATCAATGATGGAATTAAAAACCATGGAAAATTTCATAGAAGCAATGCTATCTCAAATACATGAGAACAGATATATCATCAAGCATGCTTGCTGGCAAAAGCTCTCCACGAGATTCATTATTCCACTGCTTCAATTTGCAACAATTGTAGTAAATATGAGGTTTATTATATTTAAATATTGGTCACAATGTCATCCACATATGAAATAATTGATCATTGCGTCATCCACATACCACATTGAAAAGACACTACATAATTACCTTTTGTTGTTTGTCAATGATTACCTTATACTATTCGACATTATCACCCATAAGTTTCTTCCAAAACAAAGAGCCACCTAACAAAACCAAGTTGCATGATGTAAGCACAACCCCAAAGCAAGGGCCTCACTTAATGGCCCAAATATTAATAATGTGTGCAATGACAAGAAATATGCAACCATTGTATATTTGATAGTTTCCTTAAATGGCTTATCTTCCAAATAATGCCAAAGACCATGCCAATTTATGACTAAAAAATGAAAATATGGCAAGTTCCACATGATTTAGGCTTGTAACATTAGTCTTTTAGTACTAATAATTCTACTTTTGCTTGAAAGCACCCATTGCAATGAGCAAGTTGATTTTCTTACAAATGAAATCATTTACAGCCTAAACAACAAAGCATAAAATTAGTATTAACTATCAGTAGGCTATAAATTCACCCAAAATACCAAAAGGCCATGAATCAGTGCATATTTACATGTCATATACGTCATATGACAATCACTTAAGGCCTAAACAACAACCAAAAACACCACTTATTACATATTATTATGCCATCAATTAGTATTTTATATATCACTAAATCATAAATTAGTATTAAAGAGTATTAAATATCATTCGACCATAAATATACCAATATCAAAAGGCCATAAATTAGTGCATATGTTCATGTCATATATTTCATACATGTAGGTCATTTATCGTAGATATATAGGTCATCTATCATGCGCCATATATTTCTTAGGGCCCACTTTTATTGAATAGTATTATATACCATTAGGCCATCATTTAGTACTATATATGAATAGGCCAAAAATTAGTGTAGATGTTTATATGTCATACAAATATAGGTAATATATATTAGATGTACACATCATAGGCCTCTCTCTCCCGTGAGCAAGCAGGCCATATGATTTCATAGTCATGTATCATATGTGATATATGTCTTACTCACTTATAATGTGTCGTATATATTCATATATATGTTAGGGTCCTCTTTGATATATAGTATGATCACTTAACACTTTGAAAGTGAAAATATTGTTCATTGTTCATTGAGAGAGAGAGAGAGAGAGAGAGAGAGAGAGAGAGAGAGAGAGAGAGAGAGAGAGAGAGAGAGAGAGAGAGAGAGAGAGAGAGAGAGAGAGAGATTAAACTAGTAGACAAAAAAGTGCATATACAAAATATTATACTCTTTGGTTCTATAGGCAATAATACTCTTTCAGGTTCCAAAGGTACATTGAGCGATAAGTCCTCCAAATGGGTAAAATTCTTTACACATCCAACTGTCATCATCATATATACTAAGTTTTAACCAGTTCACATGAAACACGGGATATATTGTTTGGTTCTATAGGCAACAATACTCTTTTAGGTTCCAAAGGTACATTGAGTGATAAGTCCTCCTAAATGGGTAAAATCCTTAACACATCCAACTGTCATCATCATATATACTAAGTTTAACCAGTTTACATAAAACACGGAATGAGCAGTCGACTTATCCCAAAGATCAAGTTCAAAAGCTAACAAACCAATACTTTAACTTTCACATTTACCCAGAAAATCATTACCCTTAGTCAGACTTTGAAGATCAAATAAGTACATAGAGATGGAACAATTTCCTAATTGTTTATCTCTGCCCTGAAGTACTACATCTGCTTTTAGAAGTACACTAAATAATAAATTTTTCTATTGGGTCTGATTCTTTCCAAATTAGTAATGTCACCTTCATATAAATTCATTTTACATAAACCACTGGGTGAATTATCACCTTACTTTGGAGATCAATGTTCAAAGTTAAAGAAACAATTAATTATAGTCCAAGACTATCCACAATTTCTTGTAGACCTATCATAAATGCTTCTTGGTGCAATAACACTTAAAAATATAAAAAAACTAAGGTATAAAAATTCATCCTAGCAGAATCTTTAGGAGATCCATCAAGATAAAAATGACTTTAACTCAATTTTGAGTACTCTGAATACTCTCTTGAGTTAAGCGCTCTATTCCTAGCTATGGCATAAATTAAGGTTTTAACCACATAACAATGCCACTTGCTACACTTGTTTTATTGTTACATCATTCAAGCCAACGTTGGTCTAGGCTAGATACTTGTTTCTACAGAGGTTCCCTTACTCATCAAGCATACAATGTTCCACTCGATATGATTGTGCAATGTACGAAAGCATAAATACCCACATGAGAGGACTGTTAGTACTTAAACCATTTAGTCAATGAGAAAAATCAGGCTAATCTTCTTCAAAAACCTTTCTATTTTTGAAAATTTGGTGAAAGAAATATTTGATAATCTTCCTATTTTAAAATTTGGTGAATAATCATGAGTAGAAAAGTTGAGACTTAAATACTAGATTGCTTCCCATAAAACGCAAATCAATTGAATTTGAGTTCAAACGGTAGAGGTGATGTAACAACTTAATACTAGCACATTACTAGTTGGAAGTGCACTATGAAGCTAAAATTGCTTGGTATGTTAAATCAAATAATTTTTATCACAATGTAGTTGTGTTGGCAACAAAAAAAATATAATGTGTTGAGGGTAAGATTTAACTCTCATTGAAAATTTATTAATGTGTAAAGGCCAAAGTCCACATGAAAAAACTAAAATATGGCTCATAAAATAGACTTCATAGTACTATCACAAATTCATAGTAGCATTAATTCATTTGAACTTTATGTTCATGCATTGTTATAATTTCTATTGGACGTTCAATCATCCTAGCTCACTCTCCACCCCTCACTCTCTACCCCTTATGTCCACTTTGTTGCACCAAGAAAGACATTTCCTCACCTCTTTCTCCACTTCATCTTGCCCCACCTTGTGCTAACATTGGCATCATGATTGGGGTCATGGAATCTCATTCTTGATATCAAAACTAAATGAAGGGACTTAGACTCCCCTTTGGGGAAGAAATTTGATAACAAACGGCAAATATAGACGAAGGTCCCACAAATATCTACCAAAAAACTCTCAAAAGTCAATGTGGTTTGCAATAACCATTGCACACACAAAAACCATGTTCAGAAAATCAGAATTGTAGAGTGTAAATGTTTGAAGAAAAAGAGACGAAATCACAATCTAAGATTATAATGTCAAATTCTTTTTATTTGTTCATATGCTTTCTGTGCATAAGGAGGGCCTTTGTAGTATGCTTCTCCCATCACATCTTCACTATAGCATGTGGAATCTTGGAAGATTCTATGCATTATAATTGACTAAGTTATATACCTTGTCAACTTATGATCTTGTATGTGCTAAGAAGTCATAATTCAAAGACCAATTCAAGGACTAATTCTACCTTTCAAGAAAAAGATCCGACCAAATTCATAATATTGTTTCTTCCTCAATCATGTCTACGCAATGGGGATCCAAGCCCCACCATAAAGTACTTGAAATTAGCTATCCTTATGAAAAAGGGTTGGTTCATTTCTGCACGAAAGTAGATGATATGCCAATCTGTCTTGTTCAATTACTGAGATAAAGGCTGTTGTTCAAAAGCTCCTACTCAATAGTATGACATGAAAGGCAAGCTAGTAGCTAGATGTTTCAGTAGATGACATCTCCCAGTTGAAAAATACAGGCTGCTGCAGTTAACAATTCACTATAACATTACATTCCGAATTCCATCAAAAGTCAAGGTAATACTACGAACTTTTCCAGAAATAACTTTATATAGAAAGCACAGTCACAGCCACTTTCTCAGAAACATGAATAGTGAGCACAGAAAACAAAGCTCTTTCAGCAAGACATGTGCCAGTGCAATATGAAAAAAAGGATTCTGTTTTGCAATTAAGGAAACAAAAGTTTGTCATGCATTGGAGAATTATCCTTGGAGCTTTATCTCTGGGGAATTTTTAAAAAAAAGTGCTAGGTGTTTCTAGTAGAGGAATTGAATGTGTTTAACTAGGAAAATTCCTTTCACAGGAAATAAATTGAAATCTGGTAGCCCACTGACAAAGTGGCCTGCCTTGGCTACAAGCTACAGCACCCTTACTTTCCGCCATAAGCACAAAGCAATAGGTTGTCTACTCCGGTCCTTGGTTTCCTGGCCTTGATCTAAAACGGACAGTCCCTAGCTCATATATTGAACGCCATGAGCAGCTGAAGGTGAAATAGCAATGAGAGTAACACATATGAGAAGCAAGGCATCTAAAAGTGGGTTGTATATTAGTCCAATACAAAAGACAAAAGTAAGCTGAATTAACTTACAGTGCACGAATTGAGAAGGGCATGCATACATTTGGAGGAGAAAGGTCCTAATTTTGTAAATTTTTATAGTTGATAAACGTAATTGTACAGTGGGCATTCAATAAAACACAATTCCTCCATTGGTTAGAGGCAGCTGGTTCGGAAACTAAAAGAACTTAGCTCAATAAGACCTTGGACCGGTGACCACTGTTTCGTAATCAAGATTTGCCCATGCACTATTACAATCCTGCTCCTCCAATACTAACAGCATTGGAAATATTGCCACTCTTTAAAACATGAGCAGCAATAGGATCTCAATTGGGGTCTC
The DNA here is from genome assembly GCA_029204225.1 of Diphasiastrum complanatum. Lineage (NCBI taxonomy): Eukaryota > Viridiplantae > Streptophyta > Lycopodiopsida > Lycopodiales > Lycopodiaceae > Diphasiastrum > Diphasiastrum complanatum. The sequence goes on from CM055093.1 coordinate 52,447,190, forward strand.
CTATATTTTCCTGTTTTCATAATAAACTACTGTCAAAATCTCTGTAGCATTCTATTCATAACCATTCTGGAGAGCTGCTGCATTTCTTAACCTCGTATGTAGATTGGAATATGTTCCAGAGAAGTAAACTTGGGAGCATTCTAAAGCAGAGATATGAAGTTGAACATTTCCCTACTTGATAGCCAAGGGAACTATTAAGAAGTGCGTTTTGGGACTATTACAATTAGAATGTTCCGTTCATATAAGGCCACGCTAGCCTCAGGGATAGTTGAAGCAGGCAACCTGAATCTCCAAGAATACGCCTCTCTTTGCTCCAGAGTTCCTCTCAGCCCCTGTATTCCCTCCACCACCAGCTTCACAGCACCAGGAACTATTTCAATCACATGTGTCCTTATGTTTTGGGCTATCAAACCAGGATACAGCATTGCAAATTTATAAGAAACCTCATTTTCATAGATTTCCACAGGAGCATCTGCATTAAAAGGCAGCTCCAGAACACGAGGAAAGACATGAGGCATGCGCCTCAGCTTCTTTAGTGTAGCATTAACTGTTGGAATAGGACCTGAGGACAAAGAGGAGGTGATGTCATACAAGATATCACGGTTTCTCCTTTTCATAGGATGTGGGTGCACCTTACGTGCCGTCATACTTGCCTTTTAAAGCTCTGAATGCAAGCAGATTGTACTGCCAAGCATGAAATCCTCAGCTGCAGGACATGCACTGGAGCTAAACGTGCAGGATCAAACAAAGCAGCAGTTTTCAGATACAGAATTGCTGTGTGCAACCAGACTGGGCTCAAAAATCATCAGATCCAGCTTCAAGGACAGGGGGTGGGTGGATCAACCCAATTCAGATGCAGCCAAAGCACAGATCCCCAGTTAAAAAGCTCTGTTTTGAGACAAAATTGAAGTCAAAAGCAAAAACTATATCTAACAAGCAAATAGACCAATCTAAAACTTCCCAAGTAGTCTTGTCAATCTCAGATCTGGAAACTCATATCTAATCTAACATCGGAAGCTGCCTCTTATACAAGTCTGCATGAGGGATCATAGGCCTACAGCCTAAAGACAGGAAGAAAACTACCCAGAAACACCAGCTCTAATTTTGCAGCATGAGGATCTGAAATCCAAATCAAGGACTACCTCAAAAAGGTGCAAATTGAACAGCATCAAAAGTACAAAAGGTCCAATAACCAACCGACCTCAATCAGGAGCACAAGCATCACATCAGTAACAAAAAATTGGCAAAGCATCTGAAAGAAAGTGGATACAAAACTTGACAAGATCAAAGACTCCCCAAAAACAGATGCTTTGCCTGGAACTTCGTGCCACTCTCTGCAATACAATACAATACTTGAGCTGGGCAAGGCATAATAAAGCAGCAGCACTACCCTTTGTGGAGCCCATAAAAGGCCTGAGAGCTTCCAGCCTTTTCTACACTGAGATTTGAGCTGCCCACGGTCAGATCTCACACAAACAATGCAGATTTTGCCAGGCAGCATGAAAGGATCTGAGAAGCAAATTTTTTTCCTCTCTTGTTGATGAGAAGCATTATTGATGAGCTACCCGTATGGGTCTTTGCCACATGGCAAGCATCCAATGGTGCTAGTTAACATTGTTGGAGAGAATATCAGATGACCCTACTACTCAAACAAATGTACCCAACTTGGGATGTGAAGGCCTTAATGGCGCCCTCTTTTAATGAACAATGCTTGGATTGCCACATGTCATTTTTGACACTTGGATGTCTCCCAATGGTTACTACAATAATGTGGCAAGATCGGAGCAGTCGTGATAAAATCCAATGGTAAAGGGCTTTAGATCATATAGTGTGCTTTTAAGGTATGAGGAATGGGGAGGGAGGTCAATGGAATTTTATCATAGTAGCACTTAGAATACTTCTTGGTTGGTGAAAAGTAAAAAAGTGTAGTACTTCCAAAAGGCCTCACCTTAGGTGTCCCCCCCAAGGTGGGCTTGGGAGCTCTTTTATATGCACCCCATGAATGAGGATATGGCCACCCATTCTCTTTTTGAAGGGTGGAGTGCACGTGTTTCAATGTGGCCTAATTTTTTGCAACCTATTATCTAGATTCTAAACACTTCATCTTATGGAAAGTGATATCATGATGACATAAAAAAGTGTCATCATTGATGCCTCATCCTTGGTTAGGGTTGATGGGAAAGAATCCCCTTGATCTCAAGGGGAGAGTTCCCTAGGTTGTTGGGGGTGAGGGGGTTTATAAGTGGTTTTCTTTTACCCCCTCACCCCCATTGACATCATTTTTAGGGTGTGAGGGGTATACATATATAGATGCCTTTACTTCAGATGTGCTCTCATCTGAGCAAAATCTAGAAAAAGTGTCCCAAGGAGTTATAATGAGTCAAGAGCTTTTTGAGTCACATCGGATAGTGACTCCCAACCTAGGATAGTGACCCATGCCTTGGGGCAAGGGCCAAAATCTCATGGGGGCCTTTCCATCCTTTTTTGCAATGAATGATGGCCACATATGCACTTTCGGATGATGCTTGGATAATCACATGACATAGTTTGATGACAAAGAGTGCCAATGGGGACAATCAACCTTTACAACTACCTTAAATAAACACAGGGTTGGTGACGGTCACAACAATGGGTGGCCCTTTATTTTCCTAAATGAAAGCCGTTCTTTCATGCTAGAATGGGATGACCATAGACACACTTTCACATAATGACCACAAATGCACAACATATAGGTTTGCACAGTATTGGCTCAAAACATCTAGTGTCAGTGGGGGTGGGGCCCTGACCTCTCATTGCAGCCTATGTGACTAGAATGGACCCCAAAATGGCAAGTCCACTTGCCTAGGGAGGTGTTGTAGAATGTTCACTTATCATAAGTTGTGGGACCATGTTCCCATGTCTAATGGGATTCAGTATGTGCCTTAGACTAGTTTGATTTTTATGGTTTATTAAGCCCAACAACGTGATACCTCACTTATGTTGCATGTAGTAGTCTTATTCCCTCTATCCCTTTCGCATAAGGATGCTACAACACTCACACGACCTCGTTAAAAATTCTTCTACACAATGCTCATAATCTTGTCCTCAATCCATGGGTGCACTAATATAATAAAATTGAAGCTTTAAATCAAAGGCACTGAATCCTAAAACTATTTTCCCACAAAAGTAGGACGTACCATGCTCTCTCGCATGGGATGCGATCTTGAAAGTGCCACATAGAATGCCATGTGTGGCTAGTGAAGTTAGGGTGTGAAATGGAAGAGAGCAAGTGGAACTCTTTCAACCAATAAGAGGTCTAAAATCTCACATGTAGACTTACCTAGTAGGCCTTAACCATGGGAGCTAAGATTATTCTATTTATTTGAAGGGGTTCTTTGAATCCTAATCTTGAGAATGACTAATATAATTAGCTTCCGTCATGCTTTAGCTTGGAGCTTAGGAAGACTCAACTACGGAATTGATATAGAATTAAACAAGGGAGTGTGATTATCCGAGACAGAGAGAAAGGAGCGCAGGCAGGCTACAAGTTTTTCAGAGCCTTCGTTCATGATCTAAGTTGGTGCTTTGGAGATCTTTGGAAGCACTTTGAAAGTTGCAACTCTTGAAGAGAGCAGGGCAAAGCAGAGCGCATGAAGATTTGCAGATTATGATGTAAAGGCAAAGCAGAACAGAGCTCGGGTGAAGAATTTTGTAGCTTGTGACTGTTATATATACATAAACTCTGGTTTAGAAACATAAAGGCTTCACGAAGAAGGATGGAGGGGTAAGGGAACACTAATTCTTCTAAGAGTCGTTACTTTCTTGGTATTCTGGGAGAGAATAGTACAAGTCAGGTTATCCGCAGTGCTTCTGTGAAGCCAATAAACTGTTGTCTGTTATTCAAAGGCAGTATATGTGATCCTCTAGGTTGGAGTTTGCATGATTTGCTAGCAAAATACATCGTTCATTGGAGTTGAGAGAGATTTGGGCACCTCGTGGAGCGTCTACACCATCGCTGATTTTCTTAAGGAGTGAGCTTGTTAGGTGCAGATTTCTTCCTAGATTTACGGTTGTCTTTTATGTGATCTTCAGGCTTTCCAAGCAATCATTTTCAGCAGATATTAGGGCACTTTTGGTTTTGGGCAAGCTAGTTGCTAGTAGAGGCTACCTTGAGAAGTACTTCCCATCATATTTAGAATTATAGGATGTACCATTCCGACTGCAACTACTTGAAGAAGTTCTCTCACTTGACAACAAAGGAGCAGCGGTAGAGCTTTCAAAACAATTCCAATTGCTGGTCTTTCCGTGTTTTGGTGGGCATTTTTGTTTAGACAAGTCCTTCGAAATCTATTGCAAAAGGTTTACATCGGCCGATGGCTCCATCGAGGTTAACGACATTCCGTGTGAAGAAAGATCAAAAAAATATAAAAAAGATCTCGGTTCAGTTGGTGAGGTGGTCCGTCACGGGGATCCCTTTGTACTGGTCTTGGATTTTTTCCCTTCACGTCCTCGGCGCTTTTCACTTGGGCTTCCCTCGTCCAAGGCTCTACTTTCATATTCCCCTCGCTCTCCGTCGTGAAACTCAACTTGCTATGCGTCTTCCTCTTGATCACTTGGCTATCGACCCCTTTGACATTACAGCTTGAAATTTGTTTCTTCTTTTTCCCCTTTGGTGTCTAGTCCTCCCTTTGAGGGGTGAGGATGCTGGTCATAGAGAAACTCATGCTCGCCTTCGTCTAGAATCAATACTACCATTAACCATCAATATAATGCGATAACAACATGTTCCTAGCAAGTAAATGCAAGAGATTGTGAAGAGCTAATGCATGTCTAGCTGCCAAACAAGCGCGTTGTGATAATTGTGTTGGAGAAAGAGGGTGTGTCATGCGTGAGAAACGAAAATAGCTCAAAAATAAAATGAACACGAAAAGAAGCAAACTTGAAACTCGAACGAGAAACGAACTTGAACAGAAAGTGTTCGTGCACAACAGAATGAGTTATACTACTCTTTTCCTAAGCATGACTACGCCTATCAGAAATGAACAGAATGTTAGTGATAGAAATCATGGTCGTTCTGATTATGTAGCCAAACATTAATAAAACACCAGAAAAATAATTAGTCGCGAATGATTCCCGATGAGCTAGACTGAGCTTGACTGAAAATCAATCGCAAATGGTTCGCGAAAGGCAAGACTAAATATTAGTCATCAACAACTAGACTAATAATAACTCGCTAAGAACATATTACCAGATTGAGCAACAAGAAAGTCAGACAGAATGAAAATAAGCATAGCAATATGACACGAATTTGAATGCAGAACAAAAGAGTTGTTATCAGATTAAGTATAGTAAAATATACATGTCAATAATGCGGTAGAGCACAAGACAATAGGGGACGAAACCGCGTGCTCTACAAAGCTAATTCAATATGTAAAAGGAATGAACTTATTACTGACAATAAAGAATCAATGGCATCTATTTTGTCTATCTCTGATAAGCTTCTGATGCTATATTTTACACACACTTGTTCTTGGTTTCTCTCATCACTGAATACGCAAGTGGTATTCAATATATATACACAATGTTACATGTGCAGATGAAGAAAGTACAAAGTGGTTGTGCTATCTGTAGGAGATCGTGGGTGGCTGTTGTCATTGTCAAGTCTGTTAGCACAGTTGCATGGGGTGAGCGTGAAAAGGACCGTGACGTCAGCCTTTGCTGAAATGAACATTGGTGAAGATGCGAAAAAATGCCTCACTCTGACAAAATGCCTTAGGATTTAATTTATAGGTTGTCTTCGCTTTTCCTAGGGCACCTTTGGCATTTTGTAAGGCAGTGTCGCATTTTTTTGCCTGTCACAAAACGCGTGTAAAAACACAGTGTCGCATTTTTCGCCTTTTCTTCGCTTGTGAGAATTTACTTGTATTTATGCAGACGGTCGCGTTTTATTCGTCTGTCTTATTTTACTTGTAAATATGCAGACTGTGCGACAATGTTAGTAAAAATTAATGCACCGTACCTAGCCTTGATTGATCTGACATCTGTCACGTGAGAGAATGACACACGTCGAGAACAGATTGGTGCACGTGTCCTAGCCCACGTGGCCTCATAATTGGGTCATCATTGTCAGTACGGACATTCCACGTGGACCAATTAGCTGACGACATGTGTCTCGGCCGTCTTTTCACACGTGCAAAAATTTCGTATATATAAGTCCTCAAAATTTTTATTTTTTTTCACAAAATTTCTGGTTTTCGCTCCCAATATCGCTCTCAAGCGCGCTCTCTCACCATTCAAGCTTTCGCCCTCTCACAGTGCGCTCGAGACCGATAGCGCTAGTAGTCCAATATCACTTTCGAGTGCGCATCTTTTTTTTTAAAATAATCTGTGTAGATCTTGCGCTTGCCGATATTCAGTTCTGGTATCGATCTCAAGCGTCCTTTTATCGCAAATTTTTTTTGTTTTCATCCACTTTTCTTTTGTTCAAACGTTTTTTTGTTAATCTTCTTCTTCTGAGAATGATGGCCAGGACCAAATCCACTGCCCATGCCATAACCACTGTACAGCCATCCCATTCACGTGTTCCCCTTGGTACTGGCCGTAGGCATGGCAGGAAGCAGGTCTGGCTGAGGGAGATTAGAAAACTCCAGAGATCAACTGAATTGTTGATCTCTAGAGCTCCTTTCGGCCGATCTGTACGGAATGTCACTCTGTCACTTAGGTTGAATGTTCGTTTTGCCGTGACAGCCATGCAGGCCTTACATGGTGCTGCAGAAGATTTTCTGTCCCAATTTTTTGAGGATACTTGTCTTTTGGCAGTGCATGGTAAGCGTGTCACCATCATGCCAAAGGATTTCGTCATTCTCAAAAGGCTTCGGGATCGATATTCTGGTCTGCATGTTGATAATGCCAGCACCTCCAGAGACCTGCCTCTAGATAGAACTGACTTGCCGACTACCTCTAGGAGGAAGAGGAAGCAGTTTGTCCCCAAGAAGGCTGGATCTCGAAGGCCAGCTGCTTTCCTTCCTCCTAGATGTATCCTGGCCAAGAGACCCCCTATCTTCTTGAGCTCTGAGTCAAATGCTGGAGAATCTGACTTAAATCGAGAATCTTCACCCCTTCCTCCTCCTGTTATTCGTCCAGCTCCTCAGCAAGTTTCATCACCAAAAGTGTTGATTACCCAAGAGGAGCTCGACAAAATAACAAAGAAATCTGTAAATATTGTTTTCACTTCTGTTTCTGCTCCTATACATAATCTTTTTGTGAGAATTTCGTACGATCCAGCTGAAGTTTATTTTAATTTTGACCATTATAATCAATACGAGGACTACCTAGCTAATAAAATTGATCTTCTGGACAACTTTTTTGATTTTTTTCTTCTAGATATTGTTGCGCCGGCGTCTCAAAGGGCGCTGGGACTTGAGCGTTTCCCCAACACGCGCTTAAGTCTAACATTCATCCATCATGCACTTACATAAAAGCCAACTCAGAAACGTAACAAGCTTAACCATTCAGACTTTAGAAAACTGGAATCCCAACCAACCCAAAAGCCAACTCAGAATCCGTCCCCAAAAGGTAACCAAAGGAAAAGACAAGCCACACATGAAACCCAAGGCATAGTGGTCGCCAAACTGACCAATTGGCATAGCGGCAAGCCACACGTCGGTGACGTGGACCCTTAGGCACCGGCGACGCAAAAAGGTTGTAGTGAGGGTCCTTCCACTTGGACCAGTCCCGGAGGCAAAACCGAAATGGTAATCATCCCCAAGGATCAACTTTATTAAATCTGGAAGAGGTTACGTTCATACATAAACTGACCGGTCTCGGGGCCACCAACATGTGCTGGGCATTGTGCCTGGCTCGTGCTGGTAGAGGGAGCTGAGACCTGGCGACTGGATTCCTGGCGCTGGTTGAGCTGCCCAAGTTTCTGTCTACCAGACTCCCCCTATAGTTCTGTTGTGATTCGGCGCACCTCCTCTGTCCTGAAATATAGTGCCTTCTGGTAAAGCACGCTTTTTAGGACTTAGTTTTTATTTTGCTGATTAAGCCTGGCAAGCCTGGCAGAATCAGTCTGGCTCCCGTACATGGGTCCCGGGAGCCATCCCGACAGCAGAATCAACTTGCTTCTTGACTAGGCCATGACTCGAGCTCTAGAGCTAGCTCATGACTTGTGGCTACTTGACTGGCTCACCACAAGTCGAAGGCTCAGTCCTTGACGTTCTAACTTGCTCTGGGACCTTAGGGAGCGTCACCCCTTAGAGTCTTACAGGGCACGCTAGGTGCACCTGAGTCAGCTTTACAACATCCTCCTCTCGTTTGAAAAAGCTGATGTTCTCATAGGAGCCAAACTAGACCTAGGATGCATGGCACGGGCTTAATTCACCGGCCTTAACAACTTTGAATCAAAAAAGACATTGGCAGTAGCACATGAAAAGTGTAGATAAAGTTCACTTACATAAAATCTGTGTAAAGCTGCAAGTGATTTATTGACAAACTTAAGAAAGATACCTGGAAGTTCCTTGAACTTCAGAATGGCCATGAGTGTTCACATGAGGCATGCTGCCAAGTAGTGCTTTGTGTGCCGATCTGGGAAAACGGCTATTGCATTGATTCTTCTGTAGATAAATTGCCAGTACTTCAGGGGCTCCTTCCTTAAGTTTGTCTTCGTACTCCCAAGAAGCCTCAATGAGTGGAGCCCGTAGCCACTTCACTAGATATTCACGTTGAACGCCAGTTCACTTTTTATGTGTCAATATTTGTTCTGGTACAAGCTGCCTCTTCATATCATCAAGTGTCGTTGGTGGGTGACGGATTTCGTGTTGCCGATCAAATCGCTCATCTGGTTTGTACCGTTTGAGTAATGAGATATGAAACACATTGTGTATATCCAAGCTGGATGGCAGCGCCAATCGGTAAGCCACTGGGTGATTTTCTTGGTGACATAATATGGCCCCACATAAGGTCAAACGAACTTATGAGAGAAACCTTTTGGTAACGCAATGTTCTTTGTATTCAGCCACACTTGATCACCTTCCTCAAATTCTAGTTCTCATCGATGTGGGTTTACGTCAGCTGCCATACTTCTTTGGGACTGCTCTAAAAATGACTTCACCTCTATTAGCTTTGTGTGCCACTCATTGATGAATTCCTCCATAGTGGGTACTGGAGTTTCTTGCACGCCTGTAAGAAAAGAGCTTGGAACAACTGGTAGCCGACCATTGCTTATCTCGAAGGGTGCCCTTCTAGTAGATCTGTTCACTTGGTTGTTATGTGCAAACTCGAGAATATCCAAGTAGTTGACCCAATTGGATTGGTCCCAAGCGACATAATTTCGTAAATATTGTTCAATCTGTCGATTGACTCGTTCCGTTTGCCCATCTGTCTGAGGGCGATATGCAGTGCTGAAATTCAGTTTAGTTCCCACAAGGTGAAATAGACAAGTCCAAAACTTTTCGACGAACTTGGTGACTCGGTCAGAAATAATCGTTCTAGGTAGGCCATGGTAATTGAAGACACATTTGAAAAATAACCTTGCCACTTCTTCAGCTGTCATTGAACTTTTAGTTGGTACCAAAGGAACTTGCTTTGAAAAGCGGTCAACCACCACATAAATTGAGTCGAAGCCTTGGCACCGTGGTAGTTGAACAATAAAATCCATGCTCACCGAATCCCATGGCTATGCTGGTACCGATAATGGTTGGAGTAGTCCTGCTGGAGCTAGCGGTTCCACCATCACTTGTTGACATGTCGGGCATGTTTGCACATAGGATTCAACGTCTGCCCACATACCTGGCCAATAGAAGCCTCTTTTGAGAAGTTCATACATGCGATTCACCCCTGGATGTCCGGCGGCTAGTACGTCATGATGTTCTTGCAAGACTTTCTTCCTCAGGTTGATGTTGTCTGGGACATATACTCTGCGTTGTTTATAAACAACCATTTGATCTTTCCAAGTGAAATGTTTATGAGGCTTTCCCAGCTGGAATTCGATCATTAAGTCCTTCGCCAACGCATCTGCACCATAATTCTCTCTGATTTCTTGGAGTAGGCCAATCACCTGAGTTGTCACCGTTGCCATCAAGTGTTTCTTGTCTACTTAGTGCATCCGCCACCACATTGTTCTTTTCCACCGTGTGTACAATGTCTATATTGAATTTTGGGAGAAAGCTTTGCCATCGCATTTGCTTTGGCGTGAGCATACCTTGGGATGAGAAGTACTTGAGTGATACATTATCAGTGACCGCCTTAAAGGATTTTCCTGCCACATAATGTCTCCAATGCTCCACTGCTTGAACTACTACGACCATTTCTTTTTCATGAGTTGGCCATCGTTGCTCTACGTCACTCAATTTCTTTGAAAAATATGCAACAGGTTTTCCGTCTTGCATCAACACGGCCCCAATAGCAAAGTTCGACGCGTCTGTATGTGTTTCGAAAGATTTGCTAAAGTCCGATAAGGCAAGGATGGGTTCTTGAGTGATCCGTCATTTTAGTTCTTGGAACGCTGCTTCACATTCCGGTGTCCATGTCATCTTCAGATGAGTCTTGGTCTGCTCCAACAGTGGTGCACAATTTTGCTAAATGCCTCAATGAATCTCCTGTAAAAGTTACATAAGCCCACAAAGGATTTGATGCTGTGAACAGTTTCAGGAGCCAGCCAATCCAAGATAGTCTTGATCTTCTTAGGATCCATCCGAATTCGTCCGTAGCCTATAACATGTCCAAGGAAATCAACTTCCTCTACCACAAATTCACATTTTTCTCTTTTCGTGAACAAGCTGTTCTTCCTCAGTCGTTGGAGGACCGTCCTTAAATGTTTAATGTGATCTTTGAGGCTACGACTAAACACCAAGATGTCGTCGATGTACACAATGACAAATTCATCTAAGCAGTCTTGAAAAATGTTGTTCATCAACGTGCAAAAAGTGGCTGGTGCATTTGTTAGACCGAACGACATCACCCTGAATTCGTGGCTCCTATACCATGTTCAAAAAGCCGTTTTGTGCTCATCGCCTTTAGCTATTCGAATTTGGTGATATCCAGATCTGAGATCTATTTGGCTAAAATATCTAGCATGTTTGAGCTGGTCGAACAAGTCATCAATTCTAGGCATGAGATACTTGTTCTTGATGGTACCTTTGTTGAGCATGCGGTAATCCACACACATCCGCAGTGTCTTGTCCACCTTTTCCACAAATAACACTGGGGCTCCAAAAGGCGAAGCACTGGGTCTAATGAATCCTTTGTTTATCAATGCACCAAGTTGTCGTTTCAGTTCCACCAACTCTTCTTGGGACATCCTATAGGGTGCTCGTGAAGTTGGTTCTGTTCCTGGTACCAACTCAATCTTATGGTCCACTGGTCTTCGAGGAGGTAACTTAGCTGGGAGTTCTTCTGGAAACACATCGCTAAATTCCTCTAGCAAATTTGCCACCTCCTTTGGCAAGTTTTTCCAGTTGTGTGTTTTTTCCTTCTGGAACCTGTCTACAGATACAAAGAAAGCACTTTGACCTTTTCCCTTTCGCCATGCTTTTAATCATAGATGCAGCAACCAGATTTTGTTCAATATCGGTACCCTTAGCGTTCCCTCCAGGCAGAGCTTTTGTCATACAGATCTGTCCCTTGTAATCCAAGAGAACCAAGTTTGAGCTCCTACCCAAAACTGCAATACAATGTTCATTTAGCCAGGGAAGGCCCAAAATTACATCGAAGGCATCCATCTCCCAATTTGCATCGGGATGTCCAATGTTGCTTTGTCTGCGTCCAGTGCTCTCTTTGTTGTTTCTACCTTGAGCGTTGATGTTACATTTCTGGTCGGCAAGCTGAACTGTTCCACTACGCTCCTTGAAATATAGTTATGTGAAGCTCCGAAGTCGATCATGAAATCTGACTTCCTCCCCGCGATCTTTCCGGATAGGAATAATAATCTTGAACCAATCTTGGGGGTTGTCCCGTGGAAGTTCCTTTCCATACTTGTATGTCTTCCACCCACAAATGTAAACTCCTCCTTCAACTCCCAACTACATCAGATCACCTGGAAGAAGTTAAGCAACTAGGGGTTCTTCAGGTCCAAACAAGCACACCACAAACGAACATACCAACCAAAGCAAACACGGAGGATCTCTCTCAAGCCACATTCCCCTTGAGAGCGGACATAGGACCTTTGCCTAGCTGCGCCCACTCAAATCTATCACAGAATTAGCCCACGGGGAAACATCCATCCAACCATCTGTGCTTTCACCATTAAGTAGCACATTGCCTCAGTCACGTCCCACCACTTTTTGGTCGATAGCCCTTATAGCTAAACGATTGGCAGCTATCCCGCACCGGCAGCTAACCACCCGTGCTTTACACCCGAATTCGAGCAGCATCTCTATATCAATGGTTAACCCATACAGTTCGAATATGTCACACCGCACTCCACAAGGCACAGACCGTGCTTTCACCAACCTAATGGCAGCACATTGCCTCATCTGTCCTACGTGCAGATGGCGTCAGGCCCGAACCGTGGGAACTGACCATGCTTACATCTCAAGGGCAACACCTTGCCTCATCAAGTCCCCCGTTCTGTCGACCACCCCGACCGTGGACGTACCCGTGCTTACACTGTGGGCAGCACCTTGCACAATGGTTGTCCTGACAAATCCCAAAACGTGGCCATCCTTGAGAGACTTGCATAGCTGACCGGCTAGTCAGCTTTGATACCACATGTTGCGCCGGTGCCTCAAAGGGCGTTGGGACTTGAGCGGTTTCTCCAACATGCGCTTAAGTCTAACATTCATCCATCATGCACTTACGTAAAAGCCAACTCAGAAACGTAACAAGCTTAACCATTCAGACTTAAGAAAACTGGAATCCCAACCAACCCGAAAGCCAACTCAAAATCCGTCCCCAAAAGGTAACCAAAGGCAAAGACAAGCCACACATGAAACCCACGGCATAGTGGTCGCCAAACTGACCGATTGGCATAGCGGCAAGCCACACGTGGACCCTTAGGCGCCGGTGACGCAAAAAGGTTGTAGTGAGGGTCCTTCCACTTGGACCAGTCCCGGAGGCGAAACCGAAATGGTAATCATCCCCAAGGATCAACTTTATTAAATCTGGAAGAGGTTACGTTCATACATAAACTGACCGGTCTTGGGACCACCAACACGTGCTAGGCATTGTGCCTGGCTCGTGCTGGTAGAGGGAGATGAGACCTGGCAACTGGATTCCTGGCGCTGGTTGAGCTGCCCAAGTTTCTGTCTACCGGACTCCCCCTATAGTTCTGCTGTGATTCGGCACACCCCCTCTGTCCTGAAATATAGTGCTTTCCGGTAAAGCACGCTTTTTTTTAAAAATTAGTTTTTATTTTGCTGATTAAGCCTGGCAAGCTTGGCAAAATCAGTTTGGCTCCCGGACATGGGTCTCGGGAGCCGTCCTGGTAGCAAAATCAACTTGCTTCCTGACTAGGCCATGACTCGATCTCCAGAGCTAGCTCATGACTTGTGACTACTTGACTGGCTCACCACAGGTCGGAGGCTCAGTCCTTGACGTTCTAACTTGCTCTGGGACCTTAGGGAACGTCACCCCTTAGAGTCTTACAGGGCACGTTGGGTGCACCTGAGTCAGCTTTACAACAGATACACGTACAAGCTTTAGATTAGGTCCCAAATTTTGTGCCGAGCTAAAAGAGAAAACCCTAGAAATTTCAAATGTAATAGTAGAAGCCAGAGTTTCTTTTTTGCAGAATAGTATTAGTTTTGATTCCCATGGTACAGTTTTTGTTGTGAGTCCATTTTTCATGGGAGCGATAAAGGCGAAAGAAGCCAATTTTGAGAAGGCTGTCTATTTTATCGAATGCAGTCATGTGGCAAAATTTTATTTGATTCCATATGAAAATAAGTAAGGAGTGCTCTTTTGTTTTTGTTGCTTTAATTTGGATTGTTGCATGCTTCATTGCTTTAATAAGTAAGGAATTTTTTCATAAATATGGATTTATCGATATTTGTATTTTGGTTGTTGCAGTCGGCATTGGAGCCAGAACATTCTTTCTGTAAAGATAAATAAGGAGGGAGTATCAAATTTTCTATGTGTAAAATTAAACTCAACTGCAAATACACATAGAGAATTTGATTCTCTACTTAATAATGTCGTTTGAAAACTACCGACAACGACAACTTCAATTGGAGAGATAACCATTAGATCTCTCAAGGTATATTCAATTTATCTCTGATATGCATGTATTCCTTTTTTAATTCAAATGTATCGTCATAGTATAAATAAAATTTCTATCATAGTATTACTAATTTTCGTTCTATATATGCAATGTGTGTACAACAAAAGGACGGTTTTAGTTGTGCATGGTTCGTCCTATACAATACGAAGCTATTTTTTGAGTGGTATAATCTACAAGTGGATGTAGATATTGAAAAGGTAATATTCTGTTCATTTGTAGTTCCTTTCATCCTGATTCATATTTTTTTACTATCATTGTTTGTATGCTGATTCTTGTGTTTTGTGATGACAGTTCACTCTTGAGCCGTATACTCTTGATGATGTATATAGATTTCGACAAGAGTTGATCAGAACCTATGCCCAATACAGTGTAAGCGTTGCACCTGGGATCGAGGGCCCTCAAAAGGAAGCTGCTCTTGTCTTAACAGCCTTTCAGGTTGTTCAGGATGCAGATCTTATTTTACATGATAAAAAAAGAATAAAGTCCTTCCTAATATAGAGGAAGGCAATATTATAGCAGAGATTCCTCTTGTCTTAAAAGGCATTGAGGCCCTTCCCGAAACAGAGGAGGGCGAGATTATAGAAGGAGCTGTTCCCTTATCAGTTCCTAATACTGATAAAGAAAATATAGAAAAATTGATTGAATAGAGATCTATTTGTAAATAGAGACATAAAAAAAAAAAGATACAATTATTTTACATGTAAACAACTCGTTTACGGGTTTTTTTTATTGATATCAATATAGATACTTACAATCAGGTTGTGTCCATAGTGTAATACTGGAATGGAATTTTCTATATTGATAAAAAGACATGATTATTGGCATGTATTTGCTGATAGTGAATCTCAATGTTCTTCCATAAGTTGGATTGTTTCGCCAATATCTCTACATTTGATCTCAAGCTCATGTCTTTTACGTACCTGCATAAAACTAATACAAAGCTAGTTACAATTAGTACAAAGATTGTATTAGAAAGTTTTGTTTGAAACAATTCATAAAAGATTGAGTGTTTACAGTTACTTACGAGTTTACCATTGAAAATGAATTTGAAGTCTGAAAGTACATCATCTTGTAGGAGCAATAGTTCCCACCAGATGTAGTTTAGACTCCAATCTTCTTCCACCTCAACACACATCAAAACGACATCATTGTAAATAATTTCAATATTTTTTCTTTTTGAATGTCCACTGGCTTCCAAGTCTTGATCGACTGGCACCCATTTACCTTTATTTTCTTTTCCATCTTTGATAATGGAAGCATAAGCTCAACATTTTTTTTTCAATTTGATAACTGAAGCACATGGAAGACATTTTAATTTTGCATTCTATTTCTCCATCTGATCTTTTGTCCCAGCCTTCATTCATAAGTTCAGATAATAAACTATCTGATAAATTTTTGCATACAAACATCGTTGGGGTGTGTACATTGACATTTGAAAAGAAATCTACAAATATATTCAAGGAACTAAACCAACTCAATTTGACTGTTTTTTATCTCGTGCTCATTTTTAATGAATTTTTTACATCATTATATATCTTGCAACGAAATGATTCTGAAACTGTAGCATCTGGTGCAATCCATTTATCACTTTCAAAACTAGGTAATGGAATTGGTACTATTTGTCCAAAATTTTCTTTTGTATCAGGAATGTACATTGATTCATAAAAAAAGATCCCACTATCAGCTAGATCTTTTGCAATTTTACTTCAATATTGCAGCTGTCCAATATCAGTGTGAATAACATCTAACACACCTGCTAAAGATCCACTCGGCTCTCATTCATTTATGTTGGATGAATATAAATATGCAAGAGAAAAATGATTAGATTGGCCAAGTTGACTATTAGGTATTTATGAATGACAAAAATCGAAGTATCAAAAATATCAATACTCACAGTTGTTTTTTTTTGTGATCATTACGGTTGAATCCTTGCACATTTGTCTCTGAATGCATATATACATGTTGGACTAGAATTTCAAAAATAGATTTTCCTCCTGATGATGTTTTGAGATCCAAAATTTTGGCCTTCCAATAAGATCGAAATGATAGTTTTGACCTTTTCCTTTTCCGAAATGCTCCTTTTGATGATGGATGCATCAAAACCCAAGAGTTTTTTGAATATTTTCTTGGGCCCATAATTCATTATCATCTGTCTCGTTGAATAGAAGCACATAGTCGATTGAGGAGCATGGCTTCCTTGATGGCGCCATTCGTAATTTGCATGCAAAAATATGAAACAATGAACTATGAATCTGAAAATTTGCGTAGACAAAAAGTCATGAATCTGAGAAAATGTGTTGGCAAAAATTTAAAACACTGATCTATTTGGCACCACAAATTAACTCTGGTTAACCCTGTTAACCATGATTTGACAATGCATATACATTAATGGTACATCAATTTTCTCATCTCAACCATCTGTTATATTCATTTTCAATATTTTTGGGTCTCTTCGGGCAGTGATGAGCTGGAAGGGCAGGCCTCATCAACCAATAGCATGTTCACATGCTGCCTGACGAAACAACAATATATTTTAAAAGTTTTTATTTTACTTATATTTGGAAAATTCTATGTTACGTAGAACCCCGATTTCAAGGTTTCAATTGGTCCACATGGCAACGAAAATAAGAAAAAAAATAAAAAAGCATCTTCTTCAAAGGCCCTCTTTGGGCTCTAAGTTTCTCTAATGGCACACCCAAAGCATCTGAGAATCAGCTTTAATGTACTGTAATAAAGCTTCAAATCATCTATATGATTGATCTATACCAAGAACAAATCAAAGGAATAGAAACCATGCATTAGAAAGCTTGAAAAATGCACTAGATTGACTAGTTTTGGGTGTATGAGGCATTAAATGCACCAAAACTGAATTTTCTTGTTCAGAACAGGCTATGTATGGCCTCAAATGTGTGGGGAGTACACCTGTAGCCCACAACAATATTTGGTACAAATATAGTGCTTCTATCTATCCATTCAAACTCACTACCTCAAGATTAGCTAGTTTCCAAAAACTTGCTAGTTTGGGTGTATGAGTAAGATATAGCATCAAACTAAAAAATATAGCTCCAAAACTAGTACTGTATGACCTCACACGTGTGAAAAGTACCCTTGCAGCCCACAACCAAGTTTGATACACAAATATCAAGGCTAACTAACTCTTCAAACTCACCCACTCAAGATTAGTAAGTTTTTTCAAAAACTTGCCAATCTGGGTGTTGTTTAGATCAATGCTTTAATCCCTTGTACTTGGATCTGATACCATGTGAAATTTCAAAGAAATAAAGACCAAGAATGGATCTAGATCAGATCCTCAAGAGGTGTTGGAAGCTAGATTACTTGATCTATTAATCAACCAATGATTAGATCTAGAATTAGATCAATTTCCCATAAAAAAATATAGCAAGAACAACAAGCAAATGATAAAACTTGAGACCTACTGCCATTTTCTACCACTAGAATGGTGCCAAGTGGCATAAATTCTACTAAACTAGTTTTTGGCCAATTTAGCCACTAGTTTTCAAATTAAATGATATGTACAACCTATATGATCTATCTAAATGACTTAGGCATATATTTCACACATGGAAACAGGCTCCACACATGTCTAATGATGATAGGTACAAGTCATTATGGTATTTACAAGATTTGATCAAGTTAGCTTTTGCCAATTTTAACAAGATAGATTTTAATAAAGACAAAAATTGGAAATCTGGCAAGGAAACATTGAAGGCCATAATTAGAAAACTGAAAGCCTATGAGGAAACTTTGCCAAATGAGAAAGAATTTTTGGAATTCCAAAAAAAAGTATCCTCCTAGGAAAGATGCATGAGGCTTGGAGTCTCACAAGGACTTACAAGATTTGTCTTGAAAAGTCCATCACCACACATTTCAAACCTTTAGAAGGTTTTCATTTGGAAGTGCGTTGTTTGGATCAAGATGCAAAGATAGATGTCTTTTTCATTAATGTCACTTGGATTTATTTCATGTTCTTGGAAAGCATTTTGTTTGGAACTTTAGAAAAGTTCAAATTTATTGTTATGATCCAAGAGAAACCAAGAAAGATTAAGGAGGAGCACTCACAAAATGAAAATAGTTCCATTTGTGCTCTCATGACATCTTATGAAGAACTATTTTGCTTTGAGGAGATTTTTGTATCTCAAAGGTGGATTAAGGCAATACTAGTTGAGTGTGATGCCATAATAAATATCAAAGCATGTTTTCCTTGTAAACTTACATTGAGTATAAAGTCAAGGAAATTGAAATGTCTTCATAATGTATTTTCTTTTGGTTTCAATAAAATCATGAATGATGTGTTCATTCATAATGTTGAAAATTGTAAATTTTCAATTTTAAAGGCAAGTTGTAAACTTCTTATGAGAATAAGTGAAGCATCCAAAGTGGACACTTATATCCATAAGCAAGTAGTTAGCCTTATTGAGATGGAAATACTTTTTGATTTCAATATTAAAAAAATCATGCCAAGCTATGGTGATTTTTGGACTTATGATTCTAGCATAAGTAATGTTGATGATCATATGAAGTGCACATTATATGATCATATTTGTTGTGATCATTTTGAGACATGGAGGTCTTAGATTTCCATCAAGGAGGAGCACCAAGAAGTTGATCTTGAGGAGTCATCTCAAGGTTCAAGTGTGCCAAGGATTGAGGAGGAGAGTCCTTCTCAAGTTATGATTCCAAGAAGAATATTAAGAGACATGGTTGAGCTCATATGGCTCACATTTCAAGAGAAAGAGGAGCACATTTCAAGTGCTATACATCTCATGCTTGCTTCTCTTATGTCATTTGGTGAATCAATTTGCTTTAGTGAGACTTTTGCAACTCAAAGTTGGAGTAAAACAATACTAGTTGAGTATGGTGTCTCTCCTGAAAAAATAGTTGATGTTATTAATGATTTGAAATTGATTTTAGATCAATTAGAAAGCAAATGGTTATTTCATCAAATGTATGCTCTTGAGTCTTGCAAGAGTGTGAAAATTTGTCTTTTTTCATGTATTGAGACAAATTGTAAACTCTTTATGAGAGTAAGTGAATCATCCTCTAAGGACACTTATCTCCATAATGAAGTATTTAGCCTCATTAGATCTGAGATTAGCATGGAAATCAAGCATGAAGATATGATGCAAACTCTTGGCTATCATAGCATGCAGAGTCTTGCCAATGTTGATGAGCCTAATTCTCGAGATCTTGGCAATATGATGTTGGATCTTTGTGATACTTATGAGTCAAGAAGGACTCTTTATTTTCTCATGGAGTTGCAGCTATTTTTAAGGAGGAGGAGCTTTTGGATCAACCCTATGTTTCAAGGATGGAACAAATCAATGGAAAAAGTGATCAAGTGATGCAAATCTCTCAAGTTCATCAAAGAAGTCATCATCAAAGAGGCACTATCATGGATATGGTGATTTAGAGATCTTCATCAAACTCATTGGCTGATCTTCACACCTATGAACCTGCAATGATCAGCCTTAAGTGTTGTAAATAGATGTACCATAGATGTATCCAGTTAGTTTTGAGGAGGAGTGTTAAAATTGGCAAAAGCTAACTTGATCAAATCTTGTAAATACCATAATGACTTGTACCTATCATCATTAGACATGTGTGGAGCATGTTCCCATGTGTGAAATATATGCCTAAGTCATTTAGATAGATCATATAGGTTGTACATATCATTTAATTTGGAAACTAGTGGCTAAATTGGCCAAAAACTAGCTTAGTAGTATTATGCCACCTGGCACCATTCTAGTGGTAGAAAATGCTATATCACATGGGTAGGAGTGGTCTCCCACGTGTGAAATATCATGATAAAAGTTGAGATCTATTTTATATAGTTTTCACACAAGTCAAATGTCAAATCTCCTAGATTGTAGGACCTCTCCTAATTTGTAGGAATCTAGAAGGTCAACACTAGCCACCAATGATGATGTGGCAAATCAATGGAATCTTAGCCAAAGTGGATATGGATAAGCACTATGACCTATCTCACACATGTTGGAAGTGGCTTAGAGAGAGAGTATGATGAAATTTGTATTTAATCCATGATGGATCCACTTTGAAAATTCAATGAAGCAAGATCTTGGTTTTGGAGGCATATCTTGAGTATTCTCATATTTGTGTTGTGATTTTATGGTTCTATTGCTTTCTAACACTTGCGTACTTCACTCCCTGTTGTAAGTCCGTATAGGTACTATTCTTCACATGTGTGAAGGCAGTAGGTCTCAAGTTTTATCATTTGCTTGTTGTTCTTGCTAGATTTTTGATGGCCTAATTCTAGATCTAATCATTGGTTGACTAGTAGATCAAGTAATCTAGCTTCCAACACCTCTTGAGTATCTGATATGACAAACTCCATTCCTTTGATAAGAAGATGACAGTTTCTCTTGTATCGTATTTATCTTAAAGTGCTCATGTAGGTTAGCATACTTTCTATCATGTTTGTGCTTAGCGGATGGTTGAGAATGTACAAGGTCATGAAAATGAACAAAACTACAATTATTTATATCTTTAACAGGAGTAGTGATAAGAACATCAAGTAATTTAAAATGATTCTCTTAAACTATCTTATCGAATATGAGGCATGGATGCTCCTTGGATGAAGGCTCACGTTGATTCACTATGGTGGCAAAAATTACGGACTCAATGACTCAAGTGGAAGGCGTTATGAAAGAAGGATCACGAAATCTAAATGCATCAAGTGGTTCTCATATTTATGGCCTTCTCCTATTAATCACAGCCATACACTTGTCATGTCATGGATGGTAATCTGGGGCCTTTAAATGTTTGCCAATAAGATTCTTACAACATGGTACCTAAACCGAAAAGTAATAAATGGTCTACCATTTAAAACTTTTACATTCATCGTTAGAAAGAAGATACCATTTATTACTGATTCAATTTTCTAGATTCCAAAAAGATAACAAACTTAATGGTTGCCGAATTACCTACCTAGAGGGCAATCATCTCGATGTGTTCACGAGGGCAATCATTTGTGAAGCTCGGCTCTATGTAAGCACAAACATGTACTTAAAAAAAACTTTACCTTCTACTTTCAAATTCGTCGCGCATGACCCGAATATCGCTTCAACGTGCACAACCTATATGCACTATAATCTCCATATGCTCACTTGCGCGTTGATCTGCTATCGACTGCCGACTTTCATTCTCGGGACATCAGTTCAACGCGGGTCTCCTATAATGCCTCATTGTTGTGTCCATTGTCGACCCACTACTTGACAGCGAATCAGACGAAGACATTGCTGCAACCTAGCAACAAGTCCCAGGAGTGGTCCATCAGTCGAATCTTCCCAAAAGATCAAGCTGAGTGCGCACACAGCCCACAAGGTATACTCCTGAGTCTGCATGTCTCTTGATACAAGAACCGACGACAGTCGAAGAGGAACTTAGCCAACCAAACTCTGATCTTTAGAGAAGCTATGGACAGAGAGTATCCTCTCTGATCAAGAACCAGATGTGGTCACTAGTCGAAGCTCTTATTGGCTGCAATATCATTGATTGCAAATGGATCTTTAAGATTAAATACAATGCCAATGGAGCAATTGATCGAAGGAAGGCAAGACTGGTAGCACGAGGATTCACTCAGATTCCCAACGTCAACTACAGTGAGACTTTCAGTCCAGTAGTCAAGCATTCTTCGATCCGAGCCCTCCTATCATATGTTGTACTTGTCGACCTCAAAGTACATCAACTTGATGTACAAACAGCTTATCTGAATGGAGTCATACAAGAAGACATCTACATGGTCCAGCCCGAAGGATACGTTTTGGAAGGTATGAAGAATCATGTTTGTAAACTCCACAAGCACTTTATGGCTTGAAACAGTCTGCGAAAGCTTCGGTTCAGAAGATCAACACATTTTTTATTGAACAAGGTTTCCAACCAAGCACTACTGATTGCAACGTCTATTCCAAGTCGGTGCAGCAATCCTTCATTATCATCACCTTATATGTGGATGATACGTTGTTTTTTTAGCAACAATACCAATTTGGTCAAGGATTCTAAGCAGATGCTGTTTTCAGAGTTCGACACAACTGATCTAGACAAAGCTCACTTCTGTTTGGGCATTCAGATCCACAGAGACAGAGCGAGACGATTGATTTATATCACTCAACAAAGGTATCTTCACAACGTTCTTGATAGATACAATCTAATGAATTGTAAATTAGCTCACTCACCGATGGATCCAGGCCTGCATTTGTCAAATGACCAATGTCCCCATACCAAGCAAGAAGAGGAGCAGATGAGAGAGTATCCTTATCGATCGATACTTAGATCTCTCATATATGCAATGGTCTGTACAAGACCTGATATCTCTTTTGCAGTAAGCTCACTCGGCCAATATATGGCTAATCTTGGAATTACCCATCGGAAGGCTCTTATAAGAGTCATGAGGTATATTCATGCTACCATGGACTAGTGCATATGTTATGGAAATGTCCAAAACGACAATCTTCATCAGCTCAGTGGATATTCTGATGCAAGCTGGGGAGGAGATACAGACAATTGTAAGTCCACATCTGGATTTACATTCTTCTTTAACGGTGGTCCTATCTCATGGAACAGTAGTAAGCAAACCTCTATCACTCTTTCTTTTACATAAGCAGAATACATTGTTGTTTCTCAATCTATTAAAGAAGCATTTTGGTTGAGAAATTAACTGTCAGACATTAATTTGTATCAATACAACCCAACAGTTTTATTCTGTGATAATCAGAGTGTTATTGCCTTATCGACCAACCCTAGATTTCACTCTAGGAGTAAGCACATTGAAATCAGATATCACTACATCAGGGGCAAGGTTCTCAACATGGAAGTGAGCTTAACGTACTGCAGAACGCAGGACATGGTTGCAGATATATTCACAAAGGCATTAAGTGTTAATGCACACAACAAGTTTTGTGCATTGCTCAGTATGAAGATCAAGGCATTTACAGATCCAGATTAAGGGGGAGTGTTGGATTTATTTCCTTTACTCTCCTAAATTTTATGTTAATTAGCCTCCATTCATGCTGCTGCATTTTTTTTACTCATGTTGTCGCACAGTCTGCATATTTACATGTAAAATAAGACAGATGAATAAAACGCGACTGTCTGCATAAATACAAGTAAATTTCCACAAGCAAAAAAGGCAAAAAATGTGACACTGTGTTCTTACACATTATTTGTGACAAGCGAAAAAGATGCGCCTTCCCTACAAAATGTCGAAGGTGCCCTAATGGAAAAGCAAAAGCACCCTATAAATCAAATCCTAAGGCATTTTTCAGAGTGTTGCATTTTTTGCATCTTCAGCAATGTTCATTTCAATGAAGGTTGACGTCACGGCCTTCTCACGCTCATCCCATGCAACGGTGCAAACAGATTTGACAACGACAACAGCCACCCACGATCTCCCACAGATAGCACATCCACTTTGTACTTTCTTCATCTGCACACCTGTAAAATTATGTATATATATTGAATA
The DNA here is from genome assembly GCA_029204225.1 of Diphasiastrum complanatum. NCBI lineage: Eukaryota > Viridiplantae > Streptophyta > Lycopodiopsida > Lycopodiales > Lycopodiaceae > Diphasiastrum > Diphasiastrum complanatum. The sequence goes on from CM055093.1 coordinate 52,470,886, forward strand.
TCATTTGCGTATTCTGATGTAAGAGAAATATGCAACAAGCATAATAGCATCAGAAGCTTCTCAAATATAGACGAAGTAGATGCTTTCGTGCATCAATTCTTTGTATTTTCAGTAATAGGTTTATTTCTTTAACAGATTGGATTAGCTTCATGAAGCATTCGATTTCGTCCGCTATTGTCTTGTGCTCACCAGCATTATTGACCTGTATATTTTGCTATACTTAATCTGATAATAGCTCTGTCTGTTCTACGTTCAGATTTGTGTCAATATTGCTATGCTTTTCTACATTCTGTTTGACTCTCTTATTGCTTAATCTGGTAGTATGTTCTTAGCGAATTATTATTAGTCTAGTTGTTCGCGACTAATATTTGGTATTGCCTTTTGCGACTGATTATCAGTCAAGCTCAGTCTAGCTCTTCGCAAATTATTCGCAACTAATAATTTGTCTCGTTGTTCGGGACAAATTATCTTTCTGATGTGTTGTTGTTGAATGTTTGGCTACGTGATCAGATCGAACATGATTTCTATCACTAACGTTCAGTTCAAGTCTGATAGGCGTAGTCATGCTTAGGGAAAGAGTGATATAGCTCATTCCGCTGCACATGAACACTTTCTGTTCAAGTTCGTCTCTTGTTCGAGTTTTGAGTTTGCTTCTTTTCATGTTCGTTTTTTATCTAGCTATTTTTGTTTCACACACTCACACACCCTCTTTCTCCAATAGCCATCTCCACAATGGATCCGTTTTTCCGTTCTGCAACTCCATTCTGTTGTGGTGAATAGGGTGCAATAGTTTGCCTCTTGATCCCATGATCCTTGCAAAAATCAATAAACTCTGTTGAAAAATACTCACCACCACCATCTGATCTGAGAGTCTTAATATAACAACCTATTTGTTTTTCAATTAGAACCTGGAACTTTCTAAACTTGGCAAAAGCATCAGATTTTTTGCTTATGAAATGAATCCAGATATGTCTATTGTAGTCATCAATGAAAGTAATAGCCACTAATGGACCTAGTTTGTATTGGTCCACCAGATCACTATAATCAAGATCAAGAATGCCATTGGCTCTTCTTGCTCCACCTTTGGGAAATCTCTCTCTATGCTGTTTTTCCAAAATACAACCCTCACAAATTTTTCCTTCAAAATAGATATCAGGCAATCCAGCAACTAGATTACCTCTTTTAAGGATTTGCAAGCTTTGAGCACTAATATGACCAAATCTTTGATGCCAAAGGTCACTTCGACTATCAACAATGCTTACCATAGCTTGAGTAAAAGATCTCGCATTCAATTTGTAGAGTCGATTCCCTTTGACTCTAGCTCCTGTAGCAATAACTTTGTAGTGATTCTTGATGTCCTTGACGAGACATTTGTCACTAAACTTAGCCTTGAGTTGTTGATCAGCCATCATCCCAACAGATAGTAGATTGTTCCTCAACCTGTTAAGAACCTGAAAACACATTTGCATAATGGTTAAAAACTTCCAGCAAATGCTCCAATAAAATTACATGCTCAACAAAGTACACCAAAATTTATGCAAACAAGTGGGTAGTTTCTTGAACAATTTAGGACCCCTCTTCAAAAGGCAAAAGCTCAGAGGAGGCAAAGGGAGAGTCATCAGGTTGGGGAATCGGTCATTGACGATGATCCAAAGGAGACATTTGTCCCGAAGTCTGTTGATGATCCCCCATACAAAGATGATGCAAGAGAAATCATGAAGTTTGTGAAAAGAAGACCTTACACTCTTTGCATCGTAGACATTCCTTACGGGTTTAAACTGGCAGACTCGTTGAATGACGATCGTCCTTTCAAATATACTCAGATGAAGGAGGTTGTTGTTGGTTTCTTGGAGGTCACTACAACTACAATGTCGAGGATAGTGGTATTCCACTCTAGTTGTGGCAACAAGTTGGCGTGCACAAAGCACTTCTTGAAGTCTGCAAAGTAGGAATCGAGAATACAGTTTGGTAAGTAATTGTTTTGATTTTGCTTGAATACATTTACAAACAATTCTTCTGTTTTAAATTTTTTTTGTCAACTAGATTGACTATTTGCTAATCATTTTTTCTCAATAATTATAAGTTCAAGCCAAATGTAAGAATTTCGATGGTGCTCACCTTTGTAATAAGATTGAATATCTCTCCATCGGCCATTTTTCAACCGATGGCAAGAGGTCAATGCTGCATTACCAAAGACTGGATTTTAGATTTATTTAGTGGTAGCGAGACAACTAGTGCATGTGTTGTCCAAAAGGGCAGATATGTGATAGTAATAGAGCTAGATGAGAGCTTAGTAAGTTTTATTAAAATGAGATCCTGCTGGTGGCATTACAGGTGATGAAGGTGATCTAGCAGAGGTGGTTGAACAAACTTATAATATTATAGTGGATGTTATTACTCATGATTAGTCTACTACTCAAGTAGATTCAAAACTCAGAAGGGCTACTAGTCTTAACCCTAATGATTTGATCAAATTTTTTTTGACTACAATGTACAAACATTATCAAAATTTCTTATGTAAATACTTTTGTCTTTTAAAAAAAAATTATCAATATTTTTATTAAAGATGATTATTTCTGAAATTTAATGGTTTTTAAACGTCTTCGTGTTATTTAAGTCTACTAATTATTCAAATTAGTTAGTTAAACAAATATTCTCAATTTTGCATTTGAATCATTTTTTTAAAATGCCAAAATATTAAGATAAATTTTTTAACAAGCTTTTAAAATCACATCAAGATGTTTTATATTGCATTTTAAAGAAAAATAAAAAATTACAATGTTCTAAAATTTTGAATTCCCCTAATTTATTAGTTATTTTTCATAATAACAAATTGATCACATATAATGTTTATATTTTCTAAACAAATTGAATCTAAAATTTTAAATATATCTTGCATCACTTAGTCTAAATTTTAAATTTTTGCAAAATGTAGCATCTTACGAATATTTTTTTTTTCTATTTGAAGGTTCAAAATTTACAAAAATTTTAAAAAATCTTAAAGGCTTTAAAAAAAAAGGGGTCCTCCGCCACTTCTCATTTAAAAAGATTTCGCGTTCAATTTTCTCAATATGGACAAGTTCTTAATAGATGAGTTTTGAAGGCGAAAACTTTCAAAACGACTTGTCAAAATGAGGCTTTTACTTATTGAAAAAAGCTTTTGGAGCATAATTAGTGGCACTGAGTCACCATAAACAGGCTTTGCTTGGCCAATTCTGATTCAAAATGAAAAAATTGGTCCATCTTGCAAGACAATAATGACAATGTCAAATTGTTGCAGCTATTTATTGCCCTTAAGAGGAATAGAAGTACACTACTAGTTGCTCATGAAGACAATTATAAATCAACTAGTTTGTACATTATAAAGGATGTCTGATATGGAGATGAAATAAAGCATGGAGAAGCCAAATGAAAGCAAGAGAAAGCATATGTTGTGGATGAAACTAGCCTCATTGCTTATGACACAACTATTTTGTTTTTGTTATATGGATAATCTATAAGTATATTTTTTGCTAGAACCAATCATTTACATAGATGAATCACATCGATTCTAGTTTCTATGGGTCTAGTTAGTAAAAGATGGAGAATGGAGGTATCTCATTGTTCTTATGCCATGTCACCTTTACTTCTTATTTGTCAGTTATTAGATCTCCATCATTAGCAAGCATACATGAAGACATCACAAAAGCATCATCATTTGCATCTTGAACATCCAAACCAGTTAGAATTAAAGTTAGAATCACTGTGTTACTGTACTCTGGGTCCTATAATTGGATAAGGATCAGTTGGCCTCGCCACGAGGCAAGTCGACGGGACACGCGTCCCGCCAACGGCAACCTGGGTCATGCATGGGTTGCCTGAGTGAACAACTATATGTACAGTGTAATTTCATTTTGAGAAATACAGTTGCTATGTGAGCTTGCTGAGGAGAGTGTTTTATGTCTGTGTTACTGTGTAGCATGATCTGTGTTCCTGTGCAAAGCAAATTCTAAGTTGGTATCAGAGCCGTACAGGGAGTGTACACAGTATAGTGTCGCTGTTGAAGAGAGCTTCGGGAGAATTATCTTCTGAGAGTTCGGGGTTTTACGGCGGGTTGAAGACGGAAAGAGAAGCACTGGTGCATGGTTTCTAATTTATAGAGGCTTGCTAAGCTCAGCAGAAGGATTATTAGCCTGTGCATAGCATCAGACAGGGAAAAATTTGGTGAAAAATTGACAATTTCGAAGCCAGTTGAAAATTGAAACCGGACTTGCGGTTACGGTTTTTATACATAACTGGTGATTTCTTCGTTGTTTGTGCACCGTTTTGGATGCCGTAAGGACAGGTAGGAAGCTAATCACACTGTCAATCAGCCATGGAGAGTTTCTGAGATTTATGTTAGAGATTTTTCTCCAGACAGTTAACCTAGCAGATTTGCGGTAAAAAGGTGAAAAAGCCACTTTGTCAAGTTGAGCTAAAATCACTGTTTCTCCACGGAATTTCTTGACTGAACACTCTACAGTCATGGATTCAGTAGGGCGACCCTGCTCCAGGCCTCAGATCGTGCTCAAAACGATCTACAGGAGAGCTTGATCTGATAGTTTTCAGAGAAGGGAGGCGCAGGCGCGGCCACAGGCAGGGAAGTCGCGGGCTGTTCGCGCGCCCAACGCAATGAACAACTTTGTGTATTGAAGACCATTGTGTCTGCGGGAGTTTGATTCGATGCCCAGATGTACTTTGAACCTTTAAATGAGGTGTCAAATGAATCAACGGTCTAGAATCTATGATGGTAGAGAAATTTGAACCACAAGATTTGGTTCAACCATTGGATGAGCTTTGAACAGGGCCCTGAAGAATTGAAGTGCATTCTGGCCTTCAACCTCATTAAAAATTTTCATACTGAAAGTTGAGTTGGGTCCCTTCACAAGTGAAGAGTGAAGTTTCTTCAAAGTGAAGAAACAGTTCAAAAGCTAGAAAAGTCCCTATTTTTGGGTCCTTTGCCCGTTTTGACCCAAACGAAAGGCTATAACCTCCAAACGAAGGGCACCCGGAATGTACCTACAAGTACGGTATAACAAAACAGAGCGGTTGCAGTGGAGAAAGTGTTCGGAGTATGCCAGAAGTAGTTTCACCATTCCACTGGGCACGTTGTTGGGAGTTGACGACTGAGTGCATTTCGGAAGGCGACGCCGATTTGGCTTTCAAATTGGTGGAAAAGCGGCGAGTGGCCTGGTAAGAAAAAAAAGTGCAAGTCATTATTTTCAACTTCTGACATCACTGTTGGCCTCGACATACTGTTCTTAGCCTAAGGCAGAAGTTTCAAGCAGTTTTGCGATGGCAAACATGGGAGAGTCCATTTTGAGTGAAAGTAGCAAATTGGACGGGATTTCCAACTATGCAGTGTGGAAATTCAAAATGAAAGACATACTGATGGAGAAAGATGTGTGGGAAGTCGTCACAGATGATGAGAGAAGGTCGCCAAATGAAGCAGACATCAAAGTGTTCGACAAAAAGATGAGGAAAGCTTTGACCTTCATTAACTTGTCAGTGAAGGATCACATCATTACCCACATTTGTGATGCTATTACACCCAGACAGGAATGGGATGTGCTAAAGGAGCAGTTCGAGACGTCAAATTCATCAAGAATCATGTTTCTGAAGTCAAAGTTGAATAGTGCCCGCATGGAGCAAGGAGAGCACATTCAGACGTACATGACCAGAATCAAGACAATGAGAGATGGACTGCATTCTATTGGAGAGCGCATACGTGATGTGGAGCTGGTGCATAATGCATTATGCGGCATTACAGAACCCTATCAGATGTTTGTGAGCAAAATAGCATCAAGAGAAAGATTGCCAGCCTTTGACGAGCTCATAGGAATCTTGATGCAGGAAGAGCAACGATGAGAAATGGTGAAAGCTAGACGTCAAAATACTGATGATCAGGCACTTGCGACACGCCAAAAACAAGGCAAGGGCAAGGGCAAGAAGAAGACTAAGCAGCAATTTGCCAAGTCTCAGGAGGATGAGGGATCTTCCAGCAAAATTAAGAAGAAAGGCAAGTGCTTCCATTGTGGTAAAAAGGGCCATTGGAAGAGTGAATGTCGCAAATTTCTGGCGGAACAAGGCAAGGGGAAACCAAAACAAGCAGGTAACCTTGTCGATGAAGGTGAGATTGAAGACTCTAGCATCTTCATATCTGCATTGTCATCTAATCAAGATGATCAAACATGGTATATTGACTCATGATCCACAAGACACATGACAGGTAACAAGAATTGGTTCAATAGTCTGAAGGTGTTGGATAATGGAACATCTGTTTCACAAGCAAGGCACAGTTTCAATCCAACTGCCTGATGGCAAAAGCAGGATGATCAGGGAGGTACTTTATGTACCAGGTTTGAAGAAAAATCTACTTTCTGTAGGAGTCATTACTGATCAAAAGTTGAAAGTAGAATTTGCCCATGATCGTTGCTTTGTGAAGGATGCGAACCAAAAGTTCAAAGTTATTGCGAATGGAGTAAGAGAGCCCAATACAAAATTGTTCAGGTTGAATGCTACAATCAAGGGGAACATGGACTTATATCATCCGTTCCTTCGCAAACTGAGTTGTGGCACAAGAGGCTTGGTCACTTGAACTTGGGAAGCCTCAGTTTGATGAGAAAATTGGAGATGGCAACATGACTGCCTACCATAGAAGATCACTTGAAATCGATGTGCGAATCTTGTATATATGGAAAGCAGCATCGAGAGAAGTTCAATAGAGGGGGTGTTGCAAGAGCAAAGAACATCCTGGATTTAATCCACACAGATTTATGCGGGCCTATGAGGACCATGTCCTTAGGAAAAGCCTTCTATTTCATGACCTTTATTGATGATATGTCACGTAAGACGTGGATCTACTTCTTGAAGAAGAAATCAGATGCTTTTGATAACTTCAAGAACTTCAAAAACTTGGTCGAAAATCAGACAAGTAAGAAGATCAAAGTCCCTCTAAGATCAGATAGTGGAGGTGAGTATAAGTCTAATGACTTCAATGATCTTTGTGATAAATGTGATATTAAAAGACAATTTACGCAAGCTCATACTCCTACTCTCAATGGTGTAGTTGAGCGCAAAAATCGTACGATTGTTGAAAGTGCCAGATCTATGCTAGTTGAGATGAAATTACCAAAAGATTTTTGGTCAGAGGCATGTAGCACGACGGTCTATCTTCAAAATAGAAGTCCTACCACTGCCATACCAAAAATAACACCTGAGGAAGCATTCACAAAGAAGAAGCCAAAGGTGAACCACTTGCGAATAAGGCCTTTGTACATATTTCTAAGGAAGAGAGACGTAAACTTGATGTAAAAGCTGTCAAATGCATATTCCTAGGATATGATGATCGCGTGAAGGGCTATAGATGTTTTGATCCAGTTGAAAACAAAATCCATATAAGTCGAGATGTTATCTTTGATGAATCCAAGATGTATGAAGACAAAGATGCTGAGAAGATAGACACATCCAGTAGGAAAAATGGTATAGTGAGGATACCACCTGATGATGATCCATTCATTGACCTTCCGAGTGATGAACATGAGGATACATCTCAAGATACTACTAATCAACCTCAAGAAACAGGCTGGAGAGGTAGGGACAAACCTTTTGGTGCAAGAAGGATTGAAATTGCAGGTGACAAATGCAAGGAGAAGGATGTACCGTGGGATACATTTTCACCAGGAAGCCGATCACCTGACAGAAAGCTCCCTAAGTGGTTTGAGAGATTGATGGAGAACCGCGACATAGATGACTTTCAGGATCATCTAACCAGGGAGAGCTACGAAGATCAACAAGAGAGAAGATATTACCTGAAAGGTATGAAGCAAATTATGCTCTGTTATCTAGCATTATTCAAAGCAAAGAACCTTCGACTTATGGTGAAGTGAAGGATGATGACATTTGGATCAAGGCCATGGGAGAGGAGATGGAGTCAATTGCTAAGCATAGCACATGGGACTTAGTAGAACCACCAGTTGGCAGAAACCCATTGGTTGCAAATGGGTATACAGAACTAAGTACCATGCAGATGGAAGCATAGCAAAGCACAAAGCAAGATTGGTAATCAAAGGGTATGCACAAAATAAAGGCATTGACTATGAGGAGACCTTTGTGCCGGTGTGTAAGTGGAATACTCTATGTCTACTTATTGCTTTAGCTTCACATTTTGGTTGGCCTTTTGCATCAGATGGATGTGAAATCTGCTTTTCTAAATGGTGAGTTAGAAGAAGAAGTGTTCATGGATCAACCTGAAGGCTTTGTAACGAAAGGACAGGAAAATAAAGTATGTCGCTTGAAGAAAGCGCTTTATGATCTTAAACAAGTACCACGTGCGTGGTATAGCAGGATTGATGCCTACTTTCGTTCAAAGGGGATGGTGAGAACACATTCTGATCCAAATCTATATGTCTTATGCTTTGATGGTATGGTTGCTGTGATTGCTCTTTATCTTGATGACTTGATTATTACGGGAAATAATCAAGAGATGATAGACATGATCAAGAAAGACCTCATGGAACAATTTGAGATGACGGATCTCAGCCTGATGCATTACTGCCTTGGAGTAGAAGTGTGGCAAAAATGACATGAAGTGGGTTTAACACATGTGAAGTATGTCAAAGAGTTGGTGCATAGGTTTAGGTTGCAGGATTGCAAACCAGTAAACACTCCTATTGAAACAGGTAAAAAGCTTTCTAAGCTTGATGAATCACAGTCATTTGATGCTACGCTATATAGACAGTTAGTAGGGAGCTTGATTTACCTTACCACAACTAGACCAGATATATGCTATGTTGTTGGCATTGTAAGTCAGTTTATGGCAGCACCTACGGAAACGCATTGGAAAGCAGCTAAACACATTTTGCGTTATGTGAAAGGCACTTCAGAGTATGGCTTGATTTACAGGAAGCATGATAGTTTACCTAAGTTGTGTGGCTATGTGGATGCGGACTGGGGAGGTGACTATGATGATCGTAGATCCACCACATGATATATATTCCAGTTTTGTGGTAATTGTTTTTCCTGGTCTAGTAAGAAGCAAAGTACAATTGCTCTTTCCACCACAGAAGCAGAGTATAAGGCAATGTGTAGTGCTGCACAAGAAGCTATATGGTTGAGACAAATCTTGGAAGAAATTGGCATGAAGCAGAAAAATCCCACGACTTTACATAGCGACAGTCAGAGTGGCATTCAGCTAGCAAAGAATCCAGTGTTCCATGCAAGAACTAAACAGATTGAGATTCAATATCACTTCATACGTGAGAGGCTGCTGAGTCGTGAAATTCATGTTGTTCATTGTTCCACAGAAGAACAACTAGCTGATATTTTCACTAAGCCACTTACTGGAGAAAAGTTTGATAAGTTTAGATCAAAACTTTCTATATTTAAAGTTTGTTGACTTTAAAGCTATGTATATGACTGTATAAAAAGTGACTCTACTTTAAGGGAGAGAGTTAGAATTAAAGTTAGAATCACTGTGTTACTGTACTGTGGGTCCTATCAGTGGATAAGGATCAGTTGGCCTCGCCACGAGGCAAGTCGACGGGACACGCGTCCCGCCAACGGCAACCTAGGTCATGCATGGGTTGCCTGAGTGAACAACTATATGTACAGTGTAATTTCATTTTGAGAAATACAGTTGCTATGTGAGCTTGCTGAGGAGAGTGTTTTCTGTCTGTGTTACTGTGTAGCATGATCTGTGTTCCTGTGCAAAGCAAATTCTAAGTAAACCATCCTCATCAAGAGTAAGATTACCTTGCTTGTCTCCTTGATCTCTCTACTTCTTGTACCACTCACTTGCAAAGTGTCCTTTGATGCCACAATCAAAGCACTTGAGCTTTGATTTATCTTTCTTTTTGCCATTTGAAGAAGCCTCCCCTTGATCTTGTGCTTTAGACCACTTACTTTTGCTTTCTCCCTTGCATTTTCCCTTGATGAACATAGCCTCCTCTCCAACTTGAGATGTTGATGAAGATCCACCTCTTGCTTGAAGCCTATATTCCTAATTGATTAAGATCTCTTGAAGATCAATCAAACTTGGCAAAGTCTTTTGAATAGACTTTGAACAATGTTAGCATGAGCTTCCAACAATCCATTAAGAATAACTTGAACAAGCTCTCCTTCCTTAATGCTCTCATCAATGCAAGCTAACTCATCATTCACTGCTTTCACTCTCAGAATAAAAGTATTTGGACTTTCTTTACTCTTTTGCAAACAAGAAAAGATTTGTCTTCTTAGAGTCAACACTCTAGAAGTAGACTTGGATTCATAAAGCTTCTTCAATGAATCCCAAGCATCCTCTGATGAAGTACTCTTACCAACTTTCTTGAGAAGCTCATTGGTAACATTCATCTTTATCATGTGTAGAGTCCTTTTGACCCTCTTGTCATACCTCATTTGATCTTCTTGTGTTATTGGTCTCTCCTCCAAATCTACAAAAATATCCAGAACATCATTCATCTCAACAAGTGATTCCATCCTCACTTTTCACAATAAATAGTTACTTCAGGTAAGCCTATCATTGGCTTCCATCATGACTCCACTTGATGTATCCATGTAGCAATGACCTGATTCTCTCTTTCAACATGTTTCAATGCACAAAGCACTTGTTTAAACAACAACAAATGTTTTCAAAAGGAAATCACTAAGATATGAAACTTCTCGGTTCTCTTCTAGCACTTCTACCAAGCAAATCAACACATAAAATAGCGAAATCATGATCAACCTATGATCTATCCTCAATCTAATGACTCTTGCCACTTCCTAAGATTGAAACACACTCAAATGAAGCTTAGTAACCTCACAATCTAGAGATCCAATCAAAGTTAGGGTTTTGATAAAATCACAAAATCTTGATTATTTCAAAATCTTGATTTTGCCTAAATCTTGGTATGCAATCTTGTAGCCACCACTTAGGCTTTTCCAATTCTCTAAAAATCAGCCATTTCTAGTAAGTATGTTTGGAAATCAAAATTTATCAAGATTATAACCCTAAATAGAGTTTTGATCTATAAAAGATCCAATCTACATATGCAAGAAACTCGATTTTGGTGTAGAATCCAATCTAGCATGCTCTAGTATTGATATCTTCTCCAATTCAATGATAGATGTGAATGCTTCCTTCATAACCTAAAACACAAGCTCTAATACCATGTGAAAGATTTGAGATCCATTAAGATCCAAACCTACAAAATGATCTTGGGTTAGAAAGACAACATATCACCAATCTTGCCAATGTAGAAAAATCAACATCTACTCTAAGAATGAGATGCACAACTCTAATATATCGTGATCAAACATGAACCAAAACTTAAAATAATGTTGTTGTCCGTACAATAATAGTAAGCTACTGTATTTCACACGTGGATCTAAAAATAGCAATTAATGAACATTCTACACATAGAATTGCAAGATATCACAAGTATAGTGCACCAATGGATAGTATAACCCAAGAGAACCATGTATAAGCATGAATGAGATAAGAGAGAGTGAGTGAGTGATCCCTCTTACCATGAGTTACATCCTTTTATAACAAGTCCAAAACCTAAATTGTCACTTGGTTTCCCTCCATAATGAAAACCCTACTAATTTTGGGACTAGATTCAATGTACCCAACTTTCAAATGAATCGATTATAACTTTGAAAAGTCAAACTCTAAGTCTAACATGAAATTGGCCTCAATTGCCAAATAAACAAATGTAGCAAATATGACTAAACTAGTTGAAATCTCTCACAATCAGTATATGTCTATTTGAGAGCCTTAATTACATTGTAATATATCAAGGGCAATTGGTTCCCAACCCAGTTTGCTATATGACTAGTTTAGTCATATAGCAAATATGACTAAACTAGTTGAAATCTCTCACAATCAGTATATGTCTATTTGATAGGCCTTAATTACACTGTAATATATCAAGGGCAATTGGTTCCCAACCCAGTTTGTTAGGCCCAACATTTGTATCCAGTTAATTTATTGGGAAATTTCTCGATGACATTTTGGGTGTCAATGACTCTTGATGTGTGGCTTTCTATATTCGATGAATACTGGCCTTTGGTTTTGCATTATCAGTGTCCCTTGGCTACTCATTACCAAGAATTGGAGAGACATTGCTCCCTATATAGAAGAGAATTTTTTGTCAGTTTCTCTCTATCAATTGTGAATGCTTTTTTGTGATGCTATTGAATGACAAATGCAGAATTGTCAGAATTTGATTGAATATTTCACATGCCTCTAGATTGTCTCTGATGCTTTGTGCCCTTTTTTGCTTGTTTTCCATTCTTGGAATGTCTCTTGATTTTGGACATTGGAATAAATATTGCTCTTTTTCTTTCATACTTGAGAGAGAGAGAGAGAGAGAGAGAGAGAGAGAGAGAGAGAGAGAGAGAGAGAGAGAGAGAGAGAGAGAGAGAGAGAGAGAGAGAGAGAGAGAGAGAGAGAGAGAGAGAGAGAGAGAGAGAGAGAGAGAGAGGCAAATAGAACTCAAGCATCACATAGTCCCTCTTGACAAGTCAAGACCATACCTGCTTAGCCTTTATAGAACAAACATTGGTATGATTAGACTTTCTAGAGTATTATAGTAAAAAGAAACTATAACCGACTGAATTTAAGTCTAAACTTTTGAATGATAATTGTCATCGTCCCACCACAACAAACCACAAAAGTTAGCACATTAAGAAAGACACTTGTTATTTGTGTCCAAAATAAAGAATTCTCCATGCATTGCCTTGCATTAGTGCTTTTGTACGATTTTTCCTTGCCCAAAAAAAAAGTCTCTAAAAGAAGTAAACTGTTTGGATGGAATTGGGCATATAATATCACGTATTATTGGGGTATTCACTTTGCTAACTTGTAATATTATATAGATATAAATTGATTCTAGGAATATACACCATCTACAATTATACCACTAGCATTTATGAATGATTCCTAGCTAGTTATCATAACAATTTTCTTGTACCATGTGTGGCATATAAAAACTAAAACAAAATTCTAGTTATACTCAAAACTAATAATGTAAAGGTAAAAGTTTTTTCAGAACACACATATTGATTAAATTGGATTAGAGTGTAGAAATATTGCTCTTTCTCTTTTTAGAGACGGAATAATACCATGAGAAAACACTTCCCAACATCTTTGATGGTCATTTGTTTATGGGTTATGACCACCAAAAGTGATATTGTATGCTGATTAATCAAGTGGTTTCCCAATCCGGCTATATGCATTTACAACGTAATTACTCTTATCCCACCATTTAGAGTGTTATTCCCATATAATGTTCTCAACAAGTAACTAGAAAAGCGTGCCCTCGTTATGAAGCATATGAGCTTGTCACTCGACAAATGTCCTTGTGTGAGTGAATCACTCGACAAATGTCCTTGTGTGAGTGAAGTATCAAAGTTTACCACACCGCTACTCATGATACAAAGCCAAAAATTGACATGATACTCGACACCGTTCTAATATTGTAGTTATTGATTACCATAGCAATAGCCCACTATGAAGTTGTAAATGTAGGAAACAAGTCCATACATTCATGTGAACAAATGATCATACATGTGGTTGCATTATCACCAATGTATGTTATGCTAGTAGATGTATAACAGCTTAAGTTTCACCATCACCCGTTTCGATAGCAGCAACAATGATTGTGTTCCTGCAGTTTTTCATATCAGATGGGATGATTGATAATAGCAGGTTGGCACGCCACGGAACCAAATAAAGGTTGCGTCGACAGGTCATTGGCCAACGTACCCTCATACCAGGGCAAGGTCCAGCATGAGCATGCTTCAAATAATTAGTGTACATCCCGCTGAAAAAAACACCCGATTAGTAGAATAATGTATAGGAAAGCATCTATAGAGAGCATACGTCCTCAATGTAGATTTCTAAAAGCAGTTACAAAAATCTTTGTTAAAACGTGATATTAGTAGATTTGTTCAAGGATAGAACATATTCACTTATCTCATCAAACTGTCGTCCAAAAGTATAGCATACAAGTGCGTTACTACGGTGCAAGGGAAGTTATCTGCTGAAAGCCTGCATGAATATGCAATGTGTGTGTGTGTACTAGATATATATATAGTTTGAAATCCTTCACAACAAAGTTCTAGGGATGGAAATGCCTAGCCTGATCAGTACCTGTGTACTGGAAGGTCGAGCAAATGGCGCAGGTTTTTAGGAGTCTCAGAAAACACATGTAGTTATCACAACAGCACTATTTCAGTATAGGCTGGCAGCCGTGAAGCCGTTTAATAGCATATGCTGAGAGAGCATCATGTGAGCGCATGATCATCCAACTGAGAGCTGAGTATTGTGAACACTGTGCCCATGATCAGCTGGACAGCCAGTGGATAGCAAACCAATAGCTGGCTGCTGGCACAACCAAGTCTTCACACGACACAAAGTTTGATCCTTTATAAATATAGGAAGCCCAAAAGCTGGCAAGACAAACCTTCACTTCATTTTGCAAAAAGGCTTCACATGTTGGGCTTTGTAAGAGGCCACTATCAATCCTTATCCAGTGAAAAAGCTCCAAGAAAACCCGTTGGTTCGTTGGTGTATTCACATGTAAGTATGTCACATTTAGATAGGTAAAGAAAAACTCAAACAACTATGATAATATTCCTTTGTGCTTTCATAATACTATGGTTGTTGACCATGTAGTAAATTTATGAAAGGTGCTGAGTAGAGGACATTATGCACGGTAAGGATTTCCAAAAATTTTAGGCGAGGAAGGTGCCAGGCAGAATGTCCTTTGCCCGGCACCTTCCATTGCATAATGGGTACCTTTGACTTTTTTCACATGCATTTTATGAAACGTAATGAGCACTTTGACTCTGACTGACCAGTCTGGAAGTGCCACATGGCAGCTGGTACGCCTGACGCGAAGGGTGGAAAGCACAACACATCCATTTGGAAAAAAATACATGTATATTCTGCTTTCTAAGATGTTCAAAAGAGGGGCAGAACAATTACAAGGTATTCATTACGTTACGGCCATTAGTCATTGATTGCAAGATTGTGCACTAATTGCAAAATGTGCAACGTCTAAAAGAAATTGGAAAGCGAAAACTTTTGACAGAAACTAAACCACATCTATTCCTTATTTTTATGATGTTTCCTCTACTACAAAGAGAAAAAATTGGATATATTTTCAAGATGGATCGATTGATCTTACTCGTAAGCATTGGTTCCTAAAGTCACAACAAGGAAAATCAGTGATTATCGACATAACATAGCCACGCTTGCCCGAAACTTAGTCAAATTTTTTGGTTTCAATAAAAGTTCCATGCAAACCAAACTTCATGTGCTCGGTGGCTACATCTAGTAGGGCAAAAACTATTTCTTGTGGCACTTCCATGCAACTTGTGGAAGTTCCACGCAAGAGGAATTTTTTGCTTTCTCAAACTTCTTTCACTAGAGATAGAGAGACAACAACTAAAAACATCAATGTGCGGCTTAACTTGAACAACATACCACTAGTTGTTATTCAATCGATAAAAAAAAAAAGTTCTAAAAATTAAAGAGATTGTGCAATGAGAGAACATGAATGTAATTTGATATATCTATTGATATTAGCCAGCAAACACTTATAGAATAACATGGATACCTACTCACAATGATGAGGTAACATTGATTTTTTTGAAAAATTCATGCCCAAGATCTTGATTGAATCAATGGCAAAAAAAAAACACGAGATATTTTTTCATTGTTGCATTTGATCCTCCATAGTTGATTTTCAACCAATTTACGTCAAATAATAAACAATGGTCATTTTCACCAAACACTTCATGTACATCTTGAATAGTTCCTAGGTACTCAATCTCTATTGAGGCTACATTTGATCTTGTGCACTACTTTGAGTTTCTTGATGAAAGAATAGCATTACACCAAAATTGTATATTTGATGTTCCGGATCAATTTGTTCAACACAATGATGGGAGACCACATGAGCACAAGGTGCTATATTTTCTATATTGCTACTTAGACTAAGTATGGATCCCACAATTATCATTGTCAATTTGGTAATATATTCAACACAAAAAAGAAATAAATAATCAGAAATGTATATTGGTTGTAAACCCATAGCTTCCATTCAAACCCTCTTATGAAGTTCCATTCCATGTCTAATATAATTTGTCTCTCTTTGGATGTTTTGTGAAGTGCGTCATGTGTCCACTCTATAATCCATTAGTGATACATCATGTGAAGTTGTAGCTTGTTGCATCTGTGTCAATATATTCCAGCCAAGGCCCTCTCTTTCTTCTCTTATTCCTATAGTTCTAACCACATTATTCCACAATTGTATAGTATGAAATTTTTCCCTTGAAGAGGGTGTAAGTTTTTAGCACTTTCCATCCCGTGAGGCTTTTCACCTTTTACCTCATCTATCTCCTTGTCATTACATAATCATGGAGCAGATGGATCAAGTTGATGTAAGAATTCAATTATATCATAAAAAAGACACTTATGTGCTAGCCATCCCTTAGATGTGCCACCTCTGGCCTTGTCTGTTGAAGCACAGAATCTTTCAAACCTAAATAAATTTTGTGAGGAGAGAGTGTGGGGGTGTCAAGATAATCAGGTGTGACACATGCAGGAGTCAAAGTATCACGCGCCATCTTTGAAGTAAAGAATCCCTACGATGAGGCCTACTGGATGGTTGTGCTGGACTCGAGGTCGCATGAAGCACGACATCATCGGCTGGCATTAGAGTGCGCGGGCGAGGGACTCTCGTCGGATAGACCCTCATGGAAGGTGGGAACACCTCGGTCGGAGGGTTGTGGGGATTGGATCTCATCAGAACGAAAAGATGTGGACAACCTACCTGAACTCCGTGCATCCCAACAAGCCCGTAGTCTCTCCATGATCCTGCCTACATGTGAGGGAGACATCCCATCCATATAACTGAGGACCTCATCATCACTCATGAATGAAAAACGGGACGACCCATGACTGCCGCCAGATTCGTGACTTGGAGATTTGTCACGAGACATCGAGGATACTATTGGAATAATCTCTGCAAGCAATAAAATATATTTTTAGAAAATACAAGCATGTAGAATTAATGAGTGCAAGAAATAAATTCAAATAAATGACTTAAGAGTTTAGGGTCAAACAAAAAAAGTAATTCTTTGCATTCAACCATAGTTGAATATATTGCAGTACACCACAATAATCGCACATTAACCACAATATAACGCTTCATAATAAATAAATTAAACAATTCTACATGGTTTAGGGCCAAAGTCAGCTCAATTACATGACTAGTCAAGGTTCAAGATTACCAAAAAAACTAGATGCATCGAAAGATGGCTGGAAAATGTACGAATAAAAACGATAGATGTAATAACATGTACACAAGTGTCTGTAAACTTGGAAAGGCTAGCTATAGAGCCAACACACAAGGTAGATCTATCTAATTCCTCATCATCATCTCCGTCATGTGGAGCTTGTTGTTCCTGCACACGCAAGACACATGAATTAGTCTTCTGAAAAATGGTATGGGAGTGGGAGAGAATATCAAGTTTAGAGAGCATAAAATGGATTTTATGTCGTACATGAGGAGCAGCATCCCAATTTATACGCACACTCTGCCTCTCCAATAACTCGAGTACTGCCTGCGTACTGTGGAAATAAACAAACATATACTCGTCATGTGTGGGAGAACGCCCCACGATGGACCGCTGCACAAACATTCCAAATTTTGATCATATAAAGACAACATTTTATTCCAACGTGTCTTATGAAAAAACCCCAAGAGCGAAAAGAAAAAAAACAATCAATACTCAAATTACACAAATGGGTATAGGGTAGATTACAAAGTGGGCTCAAAGATATCCCTTGCCACCACTGCCCAAGTGAGAAGGCCATGTGGTCTCTAGTCTCTAGCCGGCTGCATCTCGTTGCTGTCTGAAGTGTTCTAGATCATCTCGATACTCTTTCTTCACATACTTCCAGTCCTCTTTCTCCAGTGGGAAGGCCTGCCTCTCTCGACCTTCACTGCATCTCGGATCTCCGATTTGCGATGGCTCATCATAGCTCCCATGCGGCTCCTCATCCATTCGTGCGAATTCCATGTCCTGGGATGGGACATGGAACTCACTACGCAGCTGGTCAATGATGCAATTCTTGTGGTCATCGCTGACATCACGCCAGTAATAAAAAATGTCTCTGGAAAAGTGGATATACATGAGCTCCCTCACTAGCCCCGTAAGTGAGTCATACGTAACGAGGGGGTGTCTCTTCTATATATGAAGAGGCCAAAGAGGAACATGATCTGTAGGCCCATGGCAATCCTTGAACCTTGTGGTTCGTAGGATCGAAGAGAGAAAAGGACATTGCTACTTCGAACTCAACACTTCAAAGTGGTTACATGTGGACACTTGTTTGAATCCAAATGAACCTCATGCAACCTTTTAGAGTTATTGAGTTTGAAGTAGCAGATACACTTTTCTCTTTTCAATGTGGTGAACCATGAGGTTCAAGAACATCAACAGCCTGCACACCATATGCCTCTTTGGTGTCTTCATTTTTTGGCGAGACACCCAATCGGCACACACAGGTCAATCGCGGAGTGGTGAACACACAACTCAATGGATTCATGTGTTCACCTAATGGACCCTCCAAATCAGCCTATAAAAGAGCAGAATTTGATTTCATTTCTCACTTGTGCTAGCAAAGCTCTTGCCGATTTTTTCAATGACCAGAACTTTCAATACTTTTCTACCAGCTTCCTATACACTCTTTTTATTGTTACTTCTAGTTTCAGCTCTTTTCCTATCATGTCTTCTACAGATACTTCTCTTTCGCCTCGATACACCATCCATCGTAATGTCCAATCTGATACTTCCTTGCACAAGCATGGTCACTCAATGGATGACCCTTGCAGAGCCTCTGCTCACTACAATGAGTATTCATGAGCGGGCCTTTTCTGCATGAATTAACATGGATTTTATCAGTCTTGCGTTCAGTACTTGGAAGGAAGAGAAATCCAAATTTTATATTCCCTTCCAAGGAGCCACACACAAGATGCGCGTAACTGAAGCCACCCTTGCTACCATCGGAATCTCATCTGGCACTCAAGCCTCACCAAATCACAAACGTGCCAATCAATCCATTAAGCCATATATTGATACCACGAATGCTCTATACTGGACAAATGACGACTATCTGCTAGAGGCCATTAGATATTATGCCATCCATGCAGCTGCCTAGCTCCTAAATAACTTTTTGATGGTTTGAAACCTCAAGAAAGAGCGCATTTCTTTCCAGATCTTGCATAGGATAGTTGAATCTCATGCCAAATTAGCTAAATCACCTCTTGAACCATATAATTGGCTCAAAACTATTTTGGAGAACTCAAACGAGCTATCAAGAGCAATACCAAGTAGCGGTTTGCTGCTGGTCAACTATTATCTCTTCCAGCAGCCTCCTACTTGGATAATAAAATCCATGGATTCAGTTGGATTCCGTGCTTTCTTTATATGAAGAACCACTGGTTGAATCCTCTGCATCGAGTTCACATAGTCGTCGTCGCATGTCTGTAGCGAGATCGTAATTCTTGACTCGCCTCCTGTGTCATGTCGTCGCACTAGGAAACCAACCACCGCTGCGCTACCACCCCCTGCTGCTATTCGCACTGAACTACTCATCCCCCAAACCACTTATGCTTCCCTTGCCTCTGCTTCCTCTCAAGGACAGTCTATGACTATTGGAGCTACAATTCCAATCACAGCTGCCCAGGCTGCCTCACCCCCATGAACAAGAGCAATTTCACCGGATATGCAACATTTTATGGACATGTTTCGATGATTCCGACTCCCTTGGGGCCTCAGAAGTTTTTGCCATGCCCCAAAGTCCAGGGCCCTTTGACCTCCAATCTCCGGGAAGAGAATTTGAATAAGTCCATAATTCTGAGAATATTTTTTATGATACTTTTTAGATGGAACACCAAAATACCGTAGCAGATCAAGCACTAGACACATTTTGGGTCAAGCATGCAGTCAAATCTCCTAAACACTTCGACGCCATGGTGCCAGAGGGCTTTGAAGGAGAAGATGTCTTTGAAGAAGAAGAATTGCAAGTACCACCTCCACGCCAAACAGAAACAGTACTACCAGTTCCTCTTGCTGCTACCACCTCCACCTCAGTAGATTTTGGTGATGCTCTTGGTTTAGTCTCAAACCTTGCGCAAGTGATCCAGTCTATGCTGGATAAGAAAAGAGAAATGGAACAACGCATTTCAGAGATGGGTTCTGAAAATACCCTTATCATCCATAAAAACCATCCAGTTGGACAGAGAATTGACTCATCGCCAAGCAGCATGAAGCAAAATCTGAAGATGAGATGAAAAAAACATAGCAAATGGCTGATCGCCTAGAAAATTATGTGAGTACACTTCAGAATGTCCTAACAACTGCACAAGACCAAGTGGACAAAGCCATGCAAGATGCGAAACAACAAGTGTTGCTGTTACAAGGTCAAATGGGCAGAGCAAAATTGCACACGTCTCCAAGGTGAATTGGATGCAACCACCCTTGAGCATGATGCGTATCCCCAAACTCAAATTTATGATCGTCCGATAACTCCGATGGAAATCAGTCATTTGTTTAAGAAGGTTGAAACATATCGAGTGTCCCTGCAAGGCTTTCAAGCTCGCTTTGACAAGTTCAAAGGCATGGCCTCGACTGAGTTGGCAAAGGCCAAAGAGACTATCAAAGATTATGAAAAGGCTGCCTCTCAAGTTTTGGAGTCCAACTCTCAAATAACTGTTCCACTGATGCCACAATTCTCGTCTCAACAACAAGATCAGATAGGATTGAATGCCACTATGGATTCAAATATAGGTCAGGGTGGAGTACCAGAGGTGGAAGAAGTACAACCAGTTCCACAGGCAATGCAATCAGATCCATCTACCTCAGGGACCAGACCCCTATTTAGAAGAACAATCAGCGTTGAGGACTAGATCCGGAGTTTTCTAGCACAACACCCGCATGAGTCCTCACGTGGTGGTTGGGTTATCAAGTTTAAGACCTCCGAAATAGAGGCCAACAAAGAGTTGGATAAGCTATCTGCATTGGGAGAGCAGCTGGCATAGAGAATAACAATATTTGAGAAAACTCCTGAATCAATTAGGAGATATGTGGCCATCCCTCGCCAATTGCATGTAGATCCATACTATGTACCAATGTCACGACGGAATAAGTGGCAAGATCTGGGAGTGGCTACGGATAAAATTACGATCCATACACCTAATTGGCCAGTAATCCACCGATCTTACAATTGGAAAATTTCAATGGATTTCCATATAGCACTAAAAGCATACCAGCGAAAGTACATGCACTCTCTCGATTCGACAGTTAGGCAATCAACGTTTTTTGCAAAAGACTTGACTATGTTGGCGTCCGCTGTTACTCGATGGGATGATTGCCTTCTCACGTTGGCATTCGATCCAAATAAACCAATGGTGTCAAACAGTGTCAAAGATCAGTTGCCATTAGCAAGATTGTACTTTCGTGCTGAAATGATGGGAGGCTCCTGGGAATTCCGATTCACTACTTTAGGTGAAGCAATTCAAAAAGAGGAACGGATCCAAGCCATGGATCATGAGCATTAGGCACTCATCAAGAACAACACTTGGAGGTTGGTGGAACTTCCAAAAGGCAAAAAGATCAAGACAAAAGAAGATGGATCAATCAAAAGGTACAAGGCAAGATTGGTGGCAAAAGGGTATGCTCAAGAGTATGGCATTGACTATGATGAGACCTTTGCACCTGTGGCAAAGATGGTAACAATTCGAACCCTTATCTCTCTTGCAACTCTTTATTGTTGGGACATGTGGCAAATGGATGTTACTAATGCTTTCTTGAATGGTGATCTTGAAGAGGAAATCTACATGGAGAAACTTGAGGGCTATGTTTCACATGATGAGCCTAATCATGTGTGTTTTCTACAAAAGAGCTTGTCTGGGCTTAAGCAAGCACCAAGAAGTTGGTATGCTAAACTCAATTCTTCTTACTCTCTCAAAACTTCATCATGAGTGAGTATGATCATTCTCTCTACTACAGATTGAATGATAATGGTGACATCACTTTGCTTTTGATCTATGTTGATGACCTAATCTTAAGTGGTGATAGCAATGAAGATATAGATGACATCAAGATGGCACTTAAAAGTAAGTTTGAGATACGAGATCTTGGTAAGCTTCACTATATCTTAGGAATAAAAATTGTTAGGACTTCTAATTCTACTTTCATTTGTCAAGAGAAGTATTTTAACTCTATTCTAAAAAGATTTCATATGAAAAATTGCAAAGTAGTTTCTACTCCTATGGAATCAAATGTAAAGCTATCTATAAGAGGTAATGAAAGATCCTTCAAGGACATTACTCTCTATAGAAAGCTCATAGGATCTCTTATTTGGTTAACCATCACATGACCTGATCTAAGCTATGTGGTTGGTAAACTAAGTCAATTCATGCAAGATTTTAGGGAGGCTCATTGCAAGCTAGGAAAGTGACATTGTGGAATACATAGTTCATTTTTATAGACTATCGTGACACTTAGAGTATTTCTACAGACGGTCACGACACTTAGAGTAATTTTTGTAAACTATCGCAAAAGTAATGTATTTATGCAAACTTGTTCTAAATGCTAATTTCGTGGAAGTCCTTAAAGATGGCCAAGTCTTCAATGACTTCAAATTATCGAACTTAACATCTGAACTTGAAATTATGATAGGATTGGTTACCCTTTGCTGGAGATCAGTCGGAGGCCTGTTGTAGACGTTCTTCAAATAAATTGGTTGTCTAAGTTTGTGATTCCTGTTGGTATCAGATGATCAGACGTAGAACCAAAGCTGGTTTCACCTGACCCTAGATCAATAATCAATAAACATGTAGGAAGAATCATGAAATAGAAATTAGTCATTCACCAAGGAGACAACTGTGGGCTTAATTTCCAACAAAAGATTCAACTAGTTTGATCATATTTGTTATATTTTTATATTTGGCATATTGAGGCCAACTTTGTTTTTAGACTTAGAGATTGACTTTTCAAAGTTCATTAGTCTAAATGTCATTTGAATAAACACTTTTTGAGAAAAAGTTAGAAGGCGAGTTTGAGTAGATTCAAATTTGAATGTCGGGTACTTTGAATCTAGACCCAAAAATAGTAGGGTTAGCATTTTTGGAGGGAAAGCCAAGTGGCCAAATAGGGTTTGGACCTGCTATAAAAGAATGTAACTCGTGGAGAGAGTCATCTTCTCTCTTATCTATCTCATTTCATGCTTATACATGGTTCTCTTGGGTTTTACTATCCATTGGTGCAATATACTTGTGATTGCATGCAATTTTATGTGTAGAATGATCTATAATTGTTATTTTCGGATCCACACATGTGAAATACAGTAGCTTGCTGGTTTTGTACAGACAAAAATAGTACTTTATCATTTCATTCAAGTTTGATCAAGTTCTATTAGTGTTTTCATCTCATTTTGTGTGTAGATGCTGATTTTTTTAGATTGGTGAGATTGGTAGTGTATTTCTCTTTCTAACCAAAGATCTTTCAAGTGATTGAATCTTAAGGATCTGAAAACTTTCACATGGTATCAGAGCTTGTGTTTCAGGTTATGAAGGAGAAAATCAGATCTATCAATGATTTGGTGAAGATATCAAGTCTAGAGCATGCTAGAGGGGATTCTACACCAAAATCGAGTTTTTTGCTTTTGTAGATTGGATTGTTTGTAGATAAAAACCCTACATAGGTCTATAAACTTGCTCAATTCCAATTTTTGATTTCACATACTAGATTTGGTAGCCTTAGTGTTGGCTAATAGATTGCATATCCAATTTTCAGCATTTGCATGTAGATTTGGAATAGTCAATTTTTTGTGATTTTGTCAAAACCCTAATTCTGAATGGATCTCTAGATAGTGAGGTTACTGGACTTCATTTGAGTGTGTTTTAATCTTAGGAAGTGGAAAAAGTCATTAGATTGAGGATAGATCAAGATTCCATGATTCTATGTGTTGATTTGCTTGGTATAAGTGCTAGAAGAGAATTTTTGAGATAGTTTCAAATCTTGGTGATTTCTTTTGAAAGCATTTGTTGTTGTTCAAGGGAGTGCTTTGTGCATTGAAACGGATTGAAAAATAATATCAGGTCATTGCGACATGGCAACCTCGGAGTCATGTTGGAAGCCAATGATAGGCTTACCTCAAGTAACTATTCATTGTGGAAAGTGAGGATGGAGTTGCTTCTTGAGATGAATGATATTTTGGATATTGTTGTAGGTTTGGAGGAGAGACCACCAACACAAAAAGATCAAGTGAGGTATGACAAGAGGGCCAAGAAGGCTCTACACATGATAAAGATGAATGTTACCAATGAGCTTCTCAAGGAAGTTGGTAAGTGCACATCATCTTTGGAAGCTTGGGATTCATTGAAGAAGCTTCATGAATCCAAGTCTACTTCTAGAGTTTTGACTCTAAGAAGGCAAATCTTTTCTTGTTTGCAAAAGAATGAAGAAAGTCCAAGTACTTTTGTTTTGAGGATAAAGCATTGAAATGATGAGTTGGCTTGCGTTGATGAAAGCACTAAGGAAGAAGAGCTTATTCAAGTCATTTTTAATGGCTTGTTGGATGCTCATGCTAACATTGTTCAAAGTATTTCTATTCAAAAGACTTTGCCAAGTTTGATGGACCTTCAAGAGATCTTGATCAATTAGGAATATAGGCTTCAAGCAAGAAGTGGATCTACATCGACACTTCAAGAGGATGCCATGTTCACAAAGGGCAAATTCAAGGGCAAAACCAAAAGTAAGTGGTCTAAAGGGCAAGATCAAGTGGATGTTTCTTCAAGTGGCAAAAAGAATGATAGATCAAATCTCAAGTGCTTCTATTGTGGCATCAAAGGTCTACTTTGCAAGTGAGTGCTACAAGAAGAAGAGAGATCAAGGAGACAAGCAAGGTAATCTTACTCTTGATGAGGAGGTTTGGATGTTCAAGATGCAAATGATGATGCTTTTGTGATGTCTTCATGTATGCTTGCTAATGATGGAGATCTAGATCCTTGGTGGATTGATAGTGGAGCAAGTTCACACATGACATTTCACAAAGAGTAATTCACTTCTTTGTTGGCATATGGAGATGACAAGAGGGTGATCTACACGGCCAATGATGGTGAATGTGCAATCAAAGGGATTTTTTGATGAATCTGTTGATAATGGGTTGGAGTCAATGGAGGTCGGAACAGACCTCGGAATATCTGGATCTATTCAAGGCAGTATACCATCGTTTATTCTGAGGTTCATTCCGACCTCTGCTCTTACATTTAAAAACAGATTTTTGATAAACATTGGAAATTTGTGCCTAAACAATGCTAGCTTATTACCACCTCAACTGATCAAGATCACAAAATTCTCGCCCCAATTGGTACATCAAAATGAACAAAATGTGACTCAACACCACCACATGTTTTAGATTCTTTTACCACATTGAGGCTTTCATGATGTCTTCTTGATTACGTTTATCCTTGAAATGACGACACTTCTCCACTAGTGTTTTTATGAACCCGCTGGGGAACTCCATAGTTGGCCTAACAAAACAAATAATCTCCACTCTCAACAATTCATGGTATACATAATGAATGTTTCATGCTTACTAGTTCATGCTAATCAGATTTGTAGGATCTTAATCTAGTCTTGTTATATACACAAACATAAATTATGATCCTATAAATTAAAATATATTCTAATTTATAGGATCATAATTTATGTGTTGTGTATTGGTTATGTTTCATGTTTAGAAATAGAGAGTGAGGGATATGGGGAGAGAGAGAGAGAGAGAGAGAGAGAGAGAGAGAGAGAGAGAGAGAGAGAGAGAGAGAGAGAGAGAGAGAGAGAGAGAGAGAGAGAGAGAGAGAGAGAGAGAGTTAAAGGTAACCGACACTCCCAATTCTAGAGAGGTGTGTAGCCCTTGTTTTCTTCTATTAAAGACATGGTTCAAATGTTTCTTGTTGGACGATAAGTTCCACAAGAAAGCTCAAAAGTTGTAGGGAGGGGGCATGTGGTGACATTTTGGAATAGGATATAACTGTACAGTTCAAAAGTTTAGGTTAGCACTCTACTATGATCTTTCTTTTTTTTCTCCTCATGTGTGTTTAGGTTTTAGGTTTTAGGGTGTGTGTGTGCGTGCGTGTGTGTGATGCCATTCGTTTATATGTCTCATGATTACTAGTTCATGCTATCCTAATTTGTAGTATCTTGATTTATGTTTCACGCTTATTAGTTCATGCTATCCTAATTTGTAGTATCTCAATTTATTCATGTTATTTTAATTTGCATGATCATAACTTATGTGTTGTGTATTGGTTATGTTTCATGCTTAGAAATAGAGGGTGAGGGATATGGAGAGAGAGAGAGAGAGAGAGAGAGAGAGAGAGAGAGAGAGAGAGAGAGAGAGAGAGAGAGAGAGAGAGAGTGAAAGAGTTAAAGGTAACCAACACTCCCAAGTCTAGGAAGGTCTGTAGCCCTTGTTTTCTTCCGTTAAAGGTGTGGTTCAAATGTTTCTTGTTGGTGGACGACAAGTTCCACAAGAAAGCCCAAATGCCGTAGGGAGGGAGCACGTGGTGACATTCTGAAATAGGATATAATTGTACGGTTTGGGAGTTTAGGTTAGCACTCTACTATGATCTTTCTTTTTTTTCTCCTTGTGTGTGTTTAGGTTTTAGAGTTTAGGGTGTGCGTGTGTGTGTGTGATGCCATTCGTTTATATGTACTAATTTGGATCCTCAAGTTGGGACAAAAATTTGCAGGCATGTTTAGTACTGTAAAAATCTCGACGAAGGTTTCTGAGGGACTGAATTGATCCGGCAAAGGTTTTTGGGATCTGGCGAAGGTTCATCCTTCGCCTAAGGACATCATTCCCCAAGTACTGAAATAATTGCAAATTTTGATGATCTGGCACTTTGCCCAACCTAATTTTGGCATTCTGGATCCATCTATCAGGTCAGCGAAGGTTAATGAGGACTGTAAGATGCTCGACGAAGGTTCTCAAAATGGTAAGTGTCTAAACATTCGTCTAACTCCAAAATAGGTATCATCTCTAGAAATGAACCTTTGTCCAAGTTAGTATTGAGAAACCTGAGGTGGATGTATGATCTGAAATCTCGGCGAAGGTCTCTGAGTCTGTATATACAACTTATGACTCAAAAAGTGATTTTCTAAGTCATTTTTCATCAAAAATTATCTTTTGAAAATACTTTCCTTCCTCTTTTTTCACTCTGGTGACTTTTTCTGAATTTTGCTCATCATTCTTCTCTTTTTTCTTCTGTCTTTTTCTAAGAAAAGAAACACAATAATCATAGAACTTGTTGGAGATGTATTCACCTCCTCCATCACATCTCAAAGCTTTAACTTTGTAAAAAAATTGTTTCTCAACATAAGCTTTGAAAACTAAGAAGTGTTCAAACACCATAGCTTTTGAAGAAAGAAGATACAACCAAGTATATCTTGTAAAATCATCAATGAAGGTAACAAAACAAGTTGCACCACCAATACTTTTTGAGGAAGAAAAGTGAACATCCGAGTGAATTAATTCCAAAGGATGAGAAGTCTTAATAGAAGACTTTTGATATGGCTTTCTATGTGATTTTGCAATAGCACAAGCCTCACATGGCTTGATATCTTTGGAAATTGATCTTGATAGGCCAATAGCCTTATCATTCTTGATCATAGAAAGCATAGATTTATAGTTAGGATGCCCCAACCTCCTATGCCATAACTCCTCTTTAGACATAAAAGCAATTTCACAAAAGTTTGCATTCTCATAAGAATTTAACTTGAAGATGCCACCATATCTAGGCTCATTAGCTAGGATCTCATCACCTTTCTTAATAAAGCAAGTATTGGCATTGAATTTCACATCACAACCACAATCAAGCAACTTTCCAACACTTATCAAGTTCTTTGTAAGAACATTGGAAAGTGATAGAAGTTTAGAAGAAGCAAGTTTTAATGGAATATTGCCAATTTCTTCAATAGAGCATTCATGATCATTTACTGTATAAATAGATCTTTTAAGTCCTTTATAAGGTAGAGTCAAAAGACTCCTTTCAACAACACATATGTGATGAGGCACCACTATCGATGTACCATGCTCCATCCTTCTTGAAGGGTGTTGAAGAAAAGCTTGACACCATGAGGGATCCTTCTCCTTCACTTGCAATAAAGTCTTCTTCTTTCTCATTAGAGAGATTTGCTTGTTTGAATTGATTTTTCTTTTTGAAGCAACTAGAGGCATAGTGCCCCTTCTTGCCACAAAAGAGACATTTGACTTTCTTCTTCTTGGTCTTGGAAATAAAAGGATGAGTTGAGTCATCCTCTTCTCCATCTTTGTCTTTGTCCTTGGCTTTGTCTTTGTTGAAAGCTTGAGAAGACAAAGAGAGCTTTGTCGCTTCCAATATGCTCGAGTTTGTTCATCCGTGAAAGTTTGTAACTTTGTCTTGCTTCTTCAGAGATGAGAATTCCTTGAAGAGTCTCCAAATTGGGCAACTCCTCCTTTATAGCAAAGGATTGAACAAGATTATCATAGTCTTCTTTTAAGCCATTAAGAATGACTTGTACTAGCTCATCTTGATTGATTGTGACACTAACACAAGCAAGCTCCCTGTGAAGATCTTTTACTCTTAGAACATAATTTGATGCACTCTCCTCACTTTTTTGAATACTTTGAAAAATCTGATTTCTAAGAGTGAGTATTCTATAAGTGTTCTTAGCTTCATAGATAGACTTAAGTGCATCCAAGCCTCTTTAGCAGTGGTGCAAGATCCTATTTCTCTTAGAATCTCATTAGAGACATTCATTTTAATGAAGTGTAGAGCCATCCTAGCTCTCTTCCTATACTTTGGTATTTCAAGTTGTCTGGTTGTCTACTCATCACTTCCGCTACCACCGCGCATTAAAAGCTCTAAAATTATTATATTCTTGTGTTTGCCTACTAAGTCACCAATAGTGCACGCATTGAGAGAATTGAAGGGACTGATCTATCATTTTCTCATTTCTCTAACAGAGGAACCATTGATGCAATCAATATTTGTAATGAAAAAATGCAGACCAAGAAAATATCGTAAATATCAATGGATCTTGATGCATCCATTCTCAAAAGATGCTTTTCGGAAAAGAAAAAAATTGAATAACATATATAGAAGCTTTTGGAAAGGCAAAAAAATGGATTTCAAAGTATCAGCTATCGAAAATTGTAATGCTTGCCGAAACATTTAAGATGAGTGGAAAGCAATTGATCATACTGATCATATTTATTAGATTCTACAAAAGATAATGAAGGAGGGACATGAAGAGATGAATATACATGACTAAATCCATCGTCAAAAAAAAAAGTATTGATTTGCACATTCAAAAATGAATCTAATTCTGCACCTTCAAGGCGAGGTGGAGAAGAGAGTTGTGTGGACTGTTCAATAGATTTCGAAGGTGATTTGGGAGATTTAATTTAGAAGGAGATTTAGAAACTCATCTAGAAGGAGTATTTCTAGAAGGAGATTTGGTAGGAGATCTAGAAACTGATTTAGAAGGAAACATGGAAGGAGATTTGGCAGGAGATTTGGAAGGAAATTTGGCAAGAGATTTGGAAGAAAATCTGGAAACAGATTTGAGAGGAGATTTGGAAGGGGATTTCTATGCCTTGGGGGAAGATATGGGAGGGGATTTTCTTGTCTTGGGAGGAGATACAGAAACTGATTTATGTGACTTGGATGAGGATTTGGAAGAGGAAGAAGAAGGGCCCACTGTTTTTATATTTGCCCTTACTTTTATTTGGAGGGTTCGAGGATCTTCTCGTTTTCACAGTAATATGTTGATCGTTTGCTGGTAGCCTCTTTGGTTGAACCTGTTTTCTTTTCCTCCATGAAGTGATGGCAGCAACTATTGGAGCAGAAGTTGTTGGTGGAGTAGAAGCTATTGCACGAAAATTATGGTCAAACGTATCGTATGCATTCCTCATATGAAAAATCAACACAAAATCTTCGGGCATTATTGTTACTCGCATGTACAACAACAACCACACAATCTGAAAAGAATTTTATCTGAAAATCCTCATAAGAATTGTGCAGTGCTTCAACTGCAGTCATAGCCCACCTTTTTGCATGTACAACAACAACCACACAATCTGAAAAGAATTTTATTCGAAAATCCTCATAAGCATTGTGTAGTGCTTCAACTACAGTCACAGCCCACCTCACATCTGCTGAAATCTCCTTGGCCACCTGCTTAATGCATCTTTGCATGTGAGCCTTTGGGGCCATGAGGTTCATTGTTTTCTGAAGCTTCCTGATATCTTTCAGCCATGGTGGGTCTCTTGGCTGATCCTCTCTCCTTGGTGCTGCTTGCTGTCTATGAGATGAAGGTGGTGGTGGAGGATGAGGTGCAGGTGGTGGTGGTACTCCTCATCCAGCAACAGTGTGTAAAGGCACTCCTCCTATGTTGAGGCTTGCATTCTGCTTTGAACGTGTAGGAATGTTCTACAATGTAGGAGGATTCATGTAATACGCGCTGAATCGATATCGATAGTGAGTATTGGTTGAACGCGCAGACAGACTTAGGCAGTGCAGGAGAGGTAAGTACTCACGATGGATCGATATTAGGATCAGAGAATGATCGATTTAGGATGAAGTATCGATTGAGTGTGCAGAGTAGGCGATGCAGGTGACGATGATTGTTAAATACGCTCTGAATTGATATTAGGATCTGGTGAGTGAGCGAGTGAGCGAGTGAACGAGGAGGTACAGATTTTTTTTTGGTTCTGAAATATGCGTTTATATAAAAGGAGGGAGGATGGGATGCGTAGCCAATCATTAATTTTCTTCATTAAAATTTGTAATCATCATTGGGTATGTCTCATGTCATGTCAGCCTCGAATACGACGTCCATAAATTCTAGGATCTGGTGAAAATCCGTACTATATTTTTTTAATATTTTTTTGCTACGTGCCATATGACGATAGTCTTGAATTTTGTGCCCATAATTTATGAAATTGCGTGACAACTATTGTCATGATGACTACTAAATGTGCGTGTGTTTCGTGTACGTTTTCTATTGGTAACCATTTTTTGACACCATCTACCTGTTGAATATATGACAAGTGTACGGTTGGGATTTAGGCCAATTTTCTATATATACAAATGTAGCCTCATTTCGTTTTTTTTTTTTCCAATTTACAATCTTTTTTTTCACAGCTTTTTCTCTCCCTTATCTCCTTCGTGTACTAATTCGACGCGCGTGCTAGATTTCCTATGTTATAGTGCACATCTCCTATGCATTGAACAGATACCATCTACAAGTCTACTATCATCGGCTCTCATTACTCGTTCAATCGATATCATATTCTTTTCTTGTAATATCGAATCAACGCACATTGATAGGTAATTTTGGTTGCGCCCGTATGCGCGTTGAAACGATACTTGGATTTTTTTTTTAAAGTTTACAATTAGTACTATGTCTACCTCTACATCTTCGGAGGATAAACTGAGGGAATTCTTAGCTATCAGTGAAATTTTCTCGAAACAAATAGATTACTTTATTTCTCTTTTTTTTTCTACTTTCGATATTGATAAGTTAGTTTATGAGAATCATTTTCAACTCGTTGATCTTTTTGATAAATTAGGTCATGTAATTACAACCCCTCATATAGATATAGACAATTGTAGTTTTGTTCATTTCTCAGATCTTGTACATGCCCAACATCTTCCAAACAAAAGCACGATAGGAAATACTCGAAATTACATGACAATTTCAAAAAAATTACTCATTGTAGTATTAACAATAGAAAGTGTCGTCTTCTTATAAAAGACATGGCATTTATTTTTTTCATCTTTGTTGAAGTACCATAAGATGAGCCCGTTGGTTCATCTTCATTAGATTTACCTACCATCCCTTCATCTGTTTCAATGGATGTAGATGAAGATGAGGTTTATATAGGTGCTGAAGCTGAAGCTGAAATGGCATCTGAATATGAGCAGACCACGACCACTTGTCGCTCAATAATTTTGTCCGATTTTAAATCTTCAGAAACTCCTTTTAGGGAGAAAAATTTACTGGATTTTCTTGTATATATCATAAATAATGATCATTATATAGCGTTCAATGATATTGAAGATGTTTTTGATTTGAGAGAAGATGAAATCTTCTCAATTTCATAAAACTCCATGAATGAGCCTCCATCTCCATCTTGCCACAAGAAACCATCAAACCTTGGAAATCCATGATTAAGTGGGTACATCAATGATGCTAATCCAGCACCACATGACTCCATATAACTAAGTGGTAGCACTAGTCATTCTTCAAGATCTACTTGACACAAGAAAATGACCATGAATTCACCATAAATTGACAATCTCCAAGTATTGGCACGAAGTAGCTCAACACAGAACTTAGACATGGGTGAGTGATATAATGAGCCTCCAAAAAATATATTTCCATAAAAAAAAACCATCCAATAATGGTAGTACAACTCCAACATCTAAATGATGCTCACCAATGTAGCTAGTTTTGCCATATCTTGGCAATTTGCACACATCCATATGAAATTGCTCAAACATGAGATAGAACAAGTAAAGTAAACTTGAACAACACTTAATTGCTGCTCCTTTGACCTTACTTGAGTCTTTAATAACCTGCAAAAACATATCCATAACATCTTTTTAATTGACTCTCCTTTGATGCTCTTGACTAGCTCCAAATTGCCAACTTCTCTTTTGCTTTGTTAAAGCCCTTTGAGATCAACCTCTTGACCATCAAAGTCACTGAACAAAACTTGTTTTCCAAATCGATTACTTTTTTGAAACCATGAAAATGTCCATCCACTTGCATAGCATCATCTACACAAGAATATTCACCAAAGCATGTGAGAAAAGCAAAATGAGTCACTTCTAATTGCTTATCTTTCTCATCATATGTGAGCCTTGAAGTTGTTTGTCTTTGACTTGATGTTCTCCTTGTATTTTGACTTGATGAAGTCCTTCAACATCACCATCTAAAGTAGGATCCATCACATCAACATCAAGAATGTTAGATCCATACACACCATCATCACTTGAAGACACCTTTTGAATACTCCCCTCATCAGAAATGACATCTCCGCCAATAATTACCCTATTAGTAGTAGGAATGTAAACCTTGTAAGCTATATCCAAAAAATATACCTTTCCTTGAAGATGGATCCTCTTTGGTCCTATCATCAAGAGTTATATTGACATAGCAAGTACATCCAAAATCTCATGGCTTTGGCACTTTCACATAAAGTTCTATTCTTCCTCTCGGCCACTCCATTTTGTTGTGGTGTCCTAGGAGTTGTGTACTCCCTCTTCATCCTATGCTCATCACAAAAGGCTTTGAGCTTGGTAGATATGTACTCTCCACCATTTTCACTCCTTAAGCATTTGATCTTTGTAGAAAATTGGTTCTCCCTTGCATTCTTGAGCTTCACAAAGACATCATACACTTCATCTTTGCTCTTTAGTAAATAGATCCAACAAAATCTACTAAAATCATCGATGAAAGTTACATACATCTTAGCTCCACTATTGCTAATTGTAGTAATTCCATGAATATCCAAATGTACAATTTGAAAAGGCTTTGTAGATCTAGATGTAGATCTATTATAAGGTAGTCTCCTATGCGACCTTGACAAAGCACAAGACTTACAAACATAACTGATCCTAGTTAAGGATCTTGGAAGACCAATCACAACTTGCTTCTTATCCATTACCTCCAATGACATGAAGTTGAGGTGCCCCATCCTTTTATGCCAAATCTCCTTCTCTTTCAACTATTCCAATGCATGAAGCACTCTTTTGAAATACAAAAAATGTTTCCAAAAAGAAATACCAAAGATATGAAACCTCTCAATTATCTTCTAGCACTTATATATAGCAAATCAACACATAGAATGTAGAAATCTTGATCAATCTATGATCTATCCTCAATCTAATGACTCTTGCCACTTCCCAAGATTGAAACACACTTTATTGAAATTCAATAATCTCACAAAATAGGGATCCAATCAAAATTAGGGTTTTGACAAAATCACAAAAAAATGAATATCTCAAATTCTACATGCAATTGTTCAAAACTTGATATAGAATCTTGTAGCCTCAAGTGAGACCTTCCTAATGCATCAAAAATTGGATATTTCCACTAAGTATAGTGTGAAATCAGAATTCCAAAGTTTATTTACCTAAAATGAGTTTTGACCTACAAAAGATCCAATCTACATATGCAAAAAACTCGATTTTTGAGTAGATGTCAATCTAGCATGCTCTAGCATTGATATCTCCTCCAAATCCTTGATAGACATGCTTGATCCTCTCAAAAGCTGCAACACAAGCTCTGATATCATGTGAAAAAATTCAGATCAATTAAGATCTAAATCCATAACCTAATCTTGGTTAGAAATAGATCAACTCTACCAATGTTGCCAATGTAGAAAAATCAATATCTACTTAATGAAAGAGATGCAAACTCAATAAGAACCTAATCAAACATCAAAAATATGATATGATGATTTTTCTTTCATAAAATAATAGTAAGCTACTATATTTCACACGTGCGGATCCGAAAATAACATAAAATAAGCATTCTACACACAAGATTGCAGGATATTACAAATATAGTGCACCAATGGATAGATGAACCCAAGAGAACTCATGTATAAGCACGAAGTGAGATGAGAGAGAGAGAGAATGTGTCTCTTTTGTTGGATTATTCTCCTTCCTAATAATTGACTAATCGGTTTAATCCTCATCCATTGTTTATCCAGTTTTGTGGATTTTCTCGTGTTTTTATACAGTCTGCAGAATTACAAGTGTTTTTACACAGTCTACAGAAATACACGGACTTTGAAAACAGTGTCAGGTTTTCCCTCTCTACAAAACCCGACAGTGTCACTTTTTTATATAGTGTCGCCTGTCATGAAGTATGAGTAAAATTACAATGTCGTCTTTTTCGTCTTTTTGCGACACTGTCGCTTGTTAGAAATTACGAGTAAATATGCAGTCACATTTTTCACATTTTTCAAAGTGCCTCAAATGTTAAAGAAATGACTTTGGCAAAGTGTGGGACTACTCCAATATTAAGGGCATGAGATTTTGCGACACTCGCATTTTTTGCTTGTGGCAGTTTACGTTCATTTATGTAGAATGACAGTTTATGTTCATTTATGCAGACAGACTGTTTATGGCCAATTGTCGTCGCTTATCAACAATCAACTTCAGAGAAGGAACTGGATGGATGCCAATGGACTCCAGCCAACTGGCAATCACATTTGACGACCTAATTACTTAGTATAAATCGATCAAGGTTGAATCAATCAATCATTGTTGTGAATTGTGAAGGGGTTAAGTGTTATTACACGATGCTTCATGTGCTCTCATCAAGCAGATCGTTTACAATCAGAAAGTATTGTAGTTAGCTCTCTATCAAGCTTTCAAGTTTGAACTCTCTTGAGCATTCTAGTTCAGTCTTTTATAGTTGCTATTGCACTACTACTTATCAGCAGAGTTGCTTATTATCAGACTTATTGTCAGTTACTCAGAGATAACTTAGAGTGCGCGGTTTCTATTCGTTATTGTTTTGCGCTCATTAGCACACATGACCAATCAATATGAGATTTTCAACTCATATACGCCTTACAACACGAAGAAATTTGTTCATCTTGGTGACAATAGCACTCACACTATTGAAGGTGAAGGTATTGTAAGCCATAGCCCACTCGCAGATATATCACCCTCTCAAGGGCATGTATTGACCTTCTATAAGAGTCATTCTAGTTCATTCTACATGTAATTTAACCCAAGATTATTGACGAGATAAAATTTTCTCACAGACAAACAAAATGAAAGCCAATTAATGGAATCTATGTGTGCAAAGGAGCTTGCACTCGGCCTCCCCAAGCATTTGTCAAGATGTGGTAAGCATTGTGAGGTTTGTAGCCTCTCAAAGGCTCATAAGCTTCCTTTTTCAAGATCCACCACAAGAGTCAACACTCCTCTTGAGATCATACATTCGGATGTGCATAGCTTCTCACAAGCATCCAATGGAGGTGCAAAGTATTATGTATCTTTTTAGATGATCATTCAAGATATGTTGGATTTATCGTTTGTCTTCCAAAAGTTTGGTGTTTGTTTCATTTGTAAAATTCAAAACTCTAGTTGAAAATCAACTTAATACCAAGATTAAGGTATTGAGATGTGATAATGGAGGAGAGTACATCTTTAATAGAATGATAGAGTTTTGTAATTTTATGGCATCAAGAGAGGATTATCTTCTCCTTATATCCCTCAACAAAATGGAGTGTCCAAAGGAAAAATAGATCTCTTTGTGAGTGTGCTAAAGCCTTAAGGCTGGATGCTTCTCTACCAAAACCATTTTGGTGTGAGGCAATTATGTGTGCTAACTTTTTGTGCAATGATTGCTCAACCAAGCCATTGGAGGAATCACACCATTTGAGGCTCTATTTAGAGAAAAGCCAAATCTCAAAGATCTAA
The DNA here is from genome assembly GCA_029204225.1 of Diphasiastrum complanatum. Classification (NCBI taxonomy): domain Eukaryota; kingdom Viridiplantae; phylum Streptophyta; class Lycopodiopsida; order Lycopodiales; family Lycopodiaceae; genus Diphasiastrum; species Diphasiastrum complanatum. The sequence goes on from CM055093.1 coordinate 52,507,461, forward strand.
GAATTTTTGGATCTACATGCTATGTACACCAATACTTGGATACAAGGAAGAACGATGATGCCACTTCTATCAAAGGTATATTTGTAGGCTATGGTGAAATCAATGAATTCTAACCAATAAGATAATAACAAGTGTACTTTTATCTATGTGTCTTTTTGTAGGCATTAAATACGTGGAAAGGCACATTGATTGGGTAAGGCTCGATTGTCTGACTCATTCCAAAATATTCATTATTCGTATCTCTTCGATAATGGCTCGAGTTGATTCAATTAAGTCTTTCAGAATAAGTGCCTTTTGATTAAAAGTGTCTTTAGTTAAGGATCATCCTTTAAGTTTGAAAATCAATTGAGGATCTATAGATGGGCTTCAATACTTTATATTTGAATGTTTTCTAAATAAATATTTCTTCATTTATAAGGTTTTACATTCAATATATACCTTCGATAAGCATGTTTGAATGGGTTAAGTTGTTATTTGCAAAAACCGACATGTAATATGTTATTACACATCCTAGATACTGAGTTCCAATTCCAAAGTGTAGTAGGAATTGCACTTGAATTTCAAAAAAATTGGAGGCGTTTGGTTGTATAAACCCTGCTGTCAGCACACCTTCTATGCAAGTTTTAGGACACATTTTCAAGCACGGACAAGATTGGTATTGTGAGCTATTTTTTCCACCTAAAGAAAGGGCTTGTTGGCTAAAGGTCTAGCATGGGAATTAAGGATGTTTTGTGTAGAATCAAGAATTAAAATTCCAACAAGATTTAAGCATCTCTAAAAAGACCTATAAGCGCATTTTCCCTAGAAAAATTTATGCATTATTTCCAACAAATTTAACACTCCTTTCTTGGCAAAGCACCAAAATCTATAGAATCAGCATTTTCTTTTGCAAGTGCCAATGCAAAACTAGTGCTTATGTACTATAAATTCTCAATTTGTGAGATTTTTTTCTAGGGGATTTATCCTATGGTCTTTCATCTAATAGGGAAGTAGATCATGCCATAGATAAAAATCCTTGGTACTACAACCATTTCTAAGCCACCTTATAGATTCAGCTTTAAGGAAAATGAAAAAATATCTTATACCTTTGAAAGGGACAAATTCAACCTAGTAACTCTCCATGGGCCTCACTAATTTTACTAGTTAAGAAAAAAGAAGCTACTATGCATATGTGCATAGACTCTCGTGCCCTTAACAAAGTAATCATTTAAAATAAGTATGTTATGCCTCAAGTATATGAGTTGTTTGATCAACTCGGTGGTGCAAAATACTTTCGTGAAGTAGATCTATGATCAGGGTATTATCAAGTCCAAATTAGATCGAACGATGCTCTTGAAATATCAAGGCCATTATGCATTTAGGGTAATGCCTTTCAGGCTACGACATTTATGACCTTGATGAATAGTGTTTTAAGAGATATCTTTGTAAATTTGTCATTGTCTTTCTTGACGATATACTAATCTATAACAAGACTAAACAACAACATCTAAAACAACTTAGAAAGGCGTGTAGGTTGTTGCAAAAGCATTAGCTTTATGCTAAAGATTTCAAATTTGAGTTTTGTTGGAAATTAAGCTCACAGTTTCCTCCTTGAACTCCGACGCCCAAACTATTTGAAAAACGATTGCATCAGGCTTCCGGTTGATCTTCATCCATGGATCAAAGCATAAAGGGTGACCAATCCTATTCTTTTCACATTCGAATGTCAAGTTTAAGTTATCTGCAAAACATTGAAGACCTGTCCATCTTCAACGTCTTCAACAAAATCAGTCTTTTTTGCATAGTTTGCAAAAATGAACTGTTTCTACACAGTCTGCAGAAATACAAGGGAAAGTTTAGCGGGCAGGGACCGCCAAAGGCACCGTCTACTACCACACTGAACCGTATGAGTCAACCTTATGGTTGTAAGCGAAGACGAGAATCGCAAGCCACCGCCAAAGCAATGGTTGCAATCTACCGCACCGAACCGTATGAGTCAACCTTACGGTTGTAAATGAAGACCTGAACCGCAAGCCACCGCCAAGGCAATGGCTGTGATCTACTGCATTGAACCATGTGAGTCAAGCTTACGGTCACTATACGAAGACCAAACCGAAGGGAACCACAAGCTACGTCTTGCAACAAACGTTGCGACCGTTATGAACCGCCAAGCCAACATTACGGTTCACCTACGGCTTCTATGACAACGCAACTTCACGCTCTCGAAGTAAAGCTCAAACCTAACTGATGTACGATATGTATAGATGTCATTGTACATTATTTCATGACCAAGTACACAATTCAGATTAAACTAGTCTTGTAATCATAGATTACTTAAAACAATTCTTGTAACAAACAAGAATGATGTGTATAAATACATCTCCAACTCTCATTTCGAAACAAGCAAGAAGAGCGGAAGATATGTAATCAATTTGTTGCTCTTGCTTCATTACAAGCATTGAATGTAATATACAAGCAACACTTCTTCATTATCTGTATGTGGATGTCTGTGTGTTGTAATTTCATTACATCAATCTACTTGCTTGTTTATCTCGTTCACTCAATCTGATAGATCACGGATGTCTCTGACTCCTCAACATTTGTTCAGACGACGACTATCTTTGAAGCCTAAGGAACAAGCCCAATCGTTCTGCATTTGTTTTTAACCGGTCCTACACATCGATTCGGGAGTTGTTCCGCACTAATTCTTCTTCCTCCCATTTCTAATTTCCATTGGTTGGTATCAGAGCATTCCTATCAGAGTTTGCCTTCATCCAGCTGGTGGCGTTTTCGGTTTCCAAACCACACAACATTGGCATCAGTCAGAGCATCATCATCTGAAAACCAACAAGTTCTTTACTAAAGAAATAAGTGATTTGGAACATCTAAAGTCAAAAAATAGTATAAAGATGGATCCAACTAAAGTGGTGGCCATTCTGAATTAGGCAATCCGCTAACCAATCTTACCAACTCAAAAGTTTTTTTTGGTTTTATATAGATACTTACAACATTCATCAAGCGCTACGCACTAGTTGTGATATCCATGATTGATCTCTTAAAAATAAGGGAAAGAATTTTAGTTGGCAACAATTGCAACAAGAGAGTTTTAAACTCTTAAGCGACTATCGCTATAACACTAGTACTAAAAGTTGTTGATTTGGATTAGCTAGTTGTGGTTGAAACGAATGCAAGCTACTATGTAGTAGGAATGGTACTAATTTAGAATGGAATGCCAGTCACCTTAGAAAGTAAAAAGTTAGAACCCGCTCAAGTAAAGTATATTACCTATGAGAAAGAACTCTTCTCCATTATCCATGCCCTTAAAGTCTAGCACCGTTATTTGTATGGTGCGCAGTTCAAGATTTTAACTGATTATGAAAGTATTTGTTATCTTTGTAATCAACCCGAACTTCGAGGAAGAGAAGCATGATGGTTTGAATCAATGCAAGAGTTTGATATGAGCATTCATTATAGAAAGAAAAAGTTTAATGTCATAGGCGGATGTCCATGATCCCCATGACTAATGAATTGAGTTTATGCTATTTAGAGATTATAACAACTGTTAATGTAATTCATTCGATGTACCCAAAAATTGGAGGATGGTGTGAGGACGTACATGGTCATGACAATTCTCTAGCCTCATAATGATGTTAGTAAGATTTGATGGTGATTACCAATGGTACGGGACATTAGTAATGGTTGAAGGCTTGATCAGGCATGACAATGGTGTTGATAGCTCTAGTGAATGGGTGTAAGTCTAGATTGAATGCACATATGAGCAGTTAGTGAGTCATTGATGGTGTGCGCTTACCTTACAAAGATCTATCTACGAGATTGATTACATCCACCTCCTCTTCTCCTTGAGGTTGTTTCCATTGCATTTGGCACATGCTCTTTAGTAGAGTCTCATTTAGGAGATTTCCAAAGAGGTTATTTTTGACATCAGACATATGACATATATGATCTTAGCTAGCTAGCACTTGATTCAATTTAAGTAAAAAATATAATAACACTATAAAAATCAAATTTATTTCCCAAATTTTTATCTTATAACTAATATTCTTTATTTTGTAGGTACAAGGGAATAGACTTTCCAATGATCTTCATTGGTGGTAAGTTCATTTGACATATTACAATTAGCCCATTAGGTCAAGATGGGACTTTGAAAGTCATCGTAACAACCAATGAAAGTATGTGAAAGTCCATTACCCCACATTAAATTTAATTGGTTTGTTTTTAGTCTTACCCAAAAGTAGTGTAACATTTGCTTTTGAAAATTACAAATGACACATTCTATCTACACTATATTTTGTTGAACTAGTAAATGCTTTGCCAAATGTAAAAACTTGTTGGGCCCCCTAGCTTGAAAATTTTGACTTTTTCTTATTGTAATAATAAATGTAATGGAAGTGCCATAATCTTAATGAGAGAAGTTATCGAGAAGACAATGGAATCAATATAATTTTGATAAGAACAATCATTTAGATTGACAATTGATATTTCTTTATTGCATTTGATAAGAGTCAATTGCTCTTTGCTTGTTAAGAGTCAATTGTTCATTTGTCAAGCTTAATTTAATTGATGGTTTTATCGAGGGCCCACTCACACAAACTTTTTTCTTGCACTTAAGAGGTCATAATTCAAAAAGGTGATTTTTTTTAACTTCAATAGAAAATCTAAGCACATACACTTGGAGATTGCACTTTGCTTGAAAGTGGTAAAAAAGTGATCAATACAAATATGTGCTATGATATGCTTTGCATGTGATTTGAAATATGCGTTCTTCAAGATAGGAGACCATTTTTTGGTGCTCAACCATAAAAACACTACAAAAGAGGAATAAACACTAGCCAATTGCAAGTTGTACACTACAAAACAGGAATATGCACAAGCACCAATTGCAATATCCCACTAAGAGAGAAGACACTAGTGATGATATTGTTGTGATTCACAAGCATCTTAAGTGAGTGTGGAAGAGAGAGAGAGAGAGAGAGAGAGAGAGAGAGAGAGAGAGAGAGAGCCTTGCATGCTCATGGCACAAGCATCTTGAGTGAGTGTGGATGTGTGAGAGAGAGCCTTGCATCTTAATGGCATGATATGATTCAAAGCCCCCCGTCGTTGGATTTTGTCATAAACGATTAGATTTTTATCATGCTCACATGATTAACGAGAAGATTTCCACTGGCAAAAAGTCGGGCATAAAATATATTGTGCCTTTAGGCAAGGGAGAACGAGAGAGAGAGAGAGAGAGAGAGAGAGAGAGAGAGAGAGAGCGAGCGAGCGTCCAGCGAGATCCAAAAGGGTAATGAAATCTCTTTTGTTGCATTGCATGCAAAGGGCAAAAAAGAAAAAAAGGAAATGCTGTTTTGAGAGTGACCTAAAAGATCCATCCACTCCAAAACCGGAAAACCGGTCATAGCCCGTGGACGGCGCCGTGCGACAGTCCCGTCAGCATGTGGGAGCACGCGAATCGACGTCAGTCATCACGTACTCCGGATGGCCGTAGGATCAAGATCGGACGGTTCAGATTCACTCCAGACGATAACGAGTTCATCCTTGCCCAAAAAACGCCCTCGCCCTCGTTCGCGTCCCTTCTTCTTCTTCTCTCTCATTTCTTCTCATTTTCTGCAAATCGGATCGTTGTGTTGCGTCGATCAGAAAGTGGCGTAGGAGACGGCATCGAGCGGCAGAAGCCGCCTCATCTCTCTCTCAGGTACCTCATTCCTCTTCAATTTTGTGTTTAATCTGTTATGCGGTTGTTGATTTGAGGTTTTTGAAGCGTTTTTTGACGATTTCTTGACGGTTTCTTGGGGTTTGTAGGCATACCTTGGCGGGGTTTGCAGAGGCAGTATGTCTGATGAAGATCATCACTTCGATTCCAAGGCCGATGCCGGCGCGTCCAAGACGTTTCCCCAGCAGGCTGGCACAATCCGTAAGAACGCTCATATCGTGATAAAACAGCGGCCCTGCAAGGTATGCTTGCTGATATCCTTCATCTTGAATGGTGCTCTGTATCACGCTTGCTTTTCGCTGTTTCAGTATTTGGTTTTTTCTCTTTCAAGGGAGTGAGTTAATGTCACATTCGAGCGATCACTGCCTTACGCTGATCTTCTACATGGCTTTTGATGCTTGGTAGCTAGTCTTATGGTGTATTGTTTTATCTTGCAACTTGGTCAACGCATGCATTGCTCTTATCCTGATTCCTTCTAGTTGCTTAGTCTTCCTATGTCTGATATTAAGTTTCGGTTGAAGACCAATAGTTTATAGCCAATATTAAGCTCGTTGCAGATCTGCATCTTTTCTGTTGAGCACCTTCGGAGAATCTTAGGTTCGTCTTTGTTGGAATGGCCTTAGTAGATCTTACTACTTAGTAATTTCAGGTGTTGATGCGCTGTAACATTAGATTTCAGATGCTGAGGCTTTACATTCTTTAGAGACTTACAAAAGCTGAATAAATTACTCCATAACATATTCAATTTTAGATAGTAGGGATCTACAGCGCACGCTTCTCACTGAGTCGTTTGAGTTCCTTTGGGATGCACCAGCAATGAACCTTGTTCAAACTTTAGAGCAAAGAACGAAGATAACCACCTGTAAAACTCTTGAATTGAATAACAACGCTTGAAACTTGTCTGATTTTCATTTTCACAGTGTTTATAATGATCTGTTGTTAGTCTTGCCAAATTCAGCTGCACCCATTACATTGGGGTCTTGGATAGTTTGGCTTTGATAAGCCTTCAAAAATGTAGGGTGTAGTCTGACTTTATATGTGTTGTTCGTCTGTAGGTGGTCGAGGTTTCAACCTCCAAGACCGGAAAGCATGGCCATGCTAAGTGCCACTTTGTGGCGATAGATATATTTACTGGAAAAAAACTCGAGGATATTGTTCCATCTTCTCACAACTGTGATGTAAGTCCCCTTCATGCTAACAATCTATTTTTTGTGTTTCTGACGCTTGATGATGCACATCTTATTATGTTGTTTCTGGTCGCTGCTGCGGTGATGCAGGTGCCAGAGGTTATACGCACAGATTATCAGTTGATTGATATTTCTGAAGATGGATTTGTGAGTTTGCTCTTTGACACTCCAGTGGCATTATTTCATATAACGCTTTCTTATTGATGCTTGATCTAGGAATTTAAAATTGTCTAATTTTTATCTGTGATTTATTTCTTGAATGCTTCTGCAGGTTAGCCTTTTGACTGACAGTGGTGAAACTAAAGATGACCTGCGTCTTCCTACTGATGATCAGCTGCTTAGTCAAGTGAGTGATGGCGTTTTTCAATCTTTCTTGATGTGGATATCCTTTCTCACAATGAGAGTGCTGAATGTTCTAGAAGTGTCACCTAACTTTTTATGTTGTCTGTCCAGATCAAGGCCGGATTTGGAGAGGGGAAAGATCTGGTGGTGACTGTCATGTCTGCTATGGGTGAAGAGCAGATCTGTGCCTTGAAGGACATTGGTCCAAAGTGATAGCCTGGGAGCCTGTTCTTGTATTTGGTTTGGTGCTTGTTCTCCCTGAGCAATGACTATGAAAGTTATTGCTAATAGTCCCTTAACAGACAAGTTATTTTTAAATGTCTGTCTGATGATGTCAGTAATGTGGTGGGTTATGTGAATAGTTTTGTAGGCAGTGAAGATTTGATCTTGAAGCAGATCAGGTGATTGTTTGGACATTTGAATTTGTTGCTGAGGTCATGTCATTTGGTAGAGTATGAGTTCTTACACTTTTTTAGATGGAGCAATTCTGAAAGAGGTTATTAATGAGAGGTTCTAAAGGAGAATGAGAGGTTCTTTTGAAGAGGTTATTAATCCTTACATATGTGTGTTGCCCCTTTATGATGTGTTCTTTGTAATTCTCGTGTAAAAGTTGAAGCTTGTGTTTCAAAAAGTACATGCATATTTGTAACCTGTAGTAGCAGTGATAAATTTGGTATAGGTTAACACTTGGGAAGGTTCAGTGATGAATTTATGTTTATAACATCCAGATTAGCTGTAAGTTTTGAATCCTTGGTCTGCAGGAGATAAGTAGATTGCCAATTTTAGTTCCTGTTACTCCCATCTCTTTTAAAATATCTAAGTACTTTACAAGTGAATGAATGTTTATATGTCCAGGCATATGTGATCCTGTGTATGATGTATATTATATAGGCTTTGCATTCAAGAAAGGAAACAAATTCTTTTAAGATTATCATTATTTGCCACAGGCACAAGCCTCCATTGGAACTTGTCAGGAGATACTGTCTATGAGGAATTGAATCCTCTGTTGCAGTTTAACAGGGAGCTTTCTTGTTGTTACACTCCCTAATTCAGCCATCTGAATCAGAAATTAATCTCTAGTTTTCTCTCCTTGAAGAACTGTCTGCTCTTCTTAGTTCGCATCTGTAAGTTTCTTGGCAAATAAACATGTACGTAGATTGCCGTCTATTTGGTCATCCAAGTGGATTTCATGGAGCTGTTTACTGAAAGAAAGTTCTCAATATTTATGTTGCATGAAACTCCGGTACTCAACTCAATTGAACAAGTGTACTGTTTTAAATCCTCGAAAGGGATAAAAGTGCAATTTTGTTTGTCAACAGAAGTTGAGAAATCTTCTCACCTTGTGGTACTTATTAACAAGATTATGTGACTAACTCAATGTTCTTGAAAGTATGGGAGAGAGCATCGAGGGATAAAAGTGCAATTTTGTAACAAAAGTTCAGACTTGATCATCTCAGCTGAGGAACTTAATTGTGAGATGATGTGACTGATTGAGCAATTTGGAAGTATAGGAGAGTATAAGTATGGAGACAACCACAAAAGCAATGATCACAACAAACCATAAGTGAATTGGAGTGGAGAACTACAAAAGCAATGGTCATGACAAACCTTGTTGTCCGTGTACACAAATTATTGTTGCAGTAAAGAACTGTGAATTGTGGTTTGAACCGCGATTTGTGGTTCTAGTTGGGCTTTTTGGGAATCGTTTTTTTGGTGGGCAATATGGGTATCAGATTGAAGCTCTTGGCATGAGCAGTGCATTTATGAAGGTTGTCTTCTCCTTTTCATATGCCCAAATCGAGCTTTTGACGTTTGACCTTCAACAAAGAAGACAGTCGCAAGTTCTGTTTTCCTTTGCATATGCCCAAATCGAACTTTTGACCTCTAGCAAAGAGGATGGTCACCAACTGGCTTGCATGTGTCATGTTTTCTTTAACCATCCCAGAATTTTCAAGAAGGGGTTAAGTTTTTGTGGAGGATTTTTTACCTGTATCAAATCTAATTGATGCCTGTGTGTAGCTGAAAGAAATCTCATTAGCTTTTGACATAGTTTTACTTATGCATACAACTTAAGCTAGGCAGTTTTGTCTGGTCACCTGTAGTATAGTCTCATTGAGTTCCATGGGGAATTCATAAATATCTTACTTTTGAAATTTTTTGTTTTCATGTCTACTCACCAACTTCTAGTAGTACTTTGTTGATGACTTACAAGAACCCCTAGAATCTTTGCTTTCCACTCCTACATCTTAGTACTCTATTCTGCTATTGGGACACATTAACAATTTAGTACAAAAATAAAAGCATTGAGCGAGAATACAATTTCAAATAATTCACGAATGATGAAGTGACCAAAGACTTGAGATGACATGATATGATTTATTGGGTTTGAACTTTGAAGTTTGAACACTTAAGAATCCACAGTGAATTAAAGTTTAATTTTTTAAAAATTCAAAAATCAAAATGACAAATATAATTCAAAAATTCAAATGGTTAAATGTAGATAATAATCATGATTCAAATTTTATAACATCATATAACAAAGTGAGTAATGACAAGTCAATACATACAAATTTGAGCAGTGAGAACTTGAGCAGCAAGTATATTGTCTACCATAGTTCGCTTTCGAGTCCTAGAGGCTAGTAAATTGCATGTGCACAGTACAAAGTTTAAGATGAATTGTAATAGATCCATGTTCGAAGTTGTATAAATTTCTTTAGAAGTTGCTATGTAGCACCAGTAGACTCTTTCTCATGATCGCTAGTGAAAATCCTCATCCTCATCGCCACCACCACAGGAACCATCATCCTCCGACTCTTCTTCAGCGTAGTCGTCCTCAAATGTCTCTTCATTGGAGGACCTATTCAAGCCCTTCTTCCTTCCACCCCCTCCTACGTTTGTGTGATGTTGCAGCCAGTGTGGTAGGTCTTGCAAGAAAGAATTGGCCAATAGCAATGATTACAATTTACACTGTAGTATGTAGTATGTACAACACTTAATACTTATAAGCTATAGTGGCTAGTCTCTAGCTTACAAGCAACAAACTAAAGTATATTAATTACAAGTTCAACTTAGAAGTTAGTAATTTAATTGGAGCTTTGAAGTTTCACCTTGACACTCGTGGGGCGCGATGGAGATAAACTTGCAGTTCGTAAGGCCTCATGGTGTAGCAAGGCACAAACATGTTCTTCCTCCTGTAATCTCAATGGCAAGTTTGGAACATGTCACATCGATTTCATCAAGATTCACCTATAGAATTTAACAGGAATTTTAAGCATAAGGAGTTGAGACTAATCATTTTAAGTTTCATGTTTCAAGCACCAGCTTTCAAGAGCTTGGAGCTTGTCAAAATCTAAATACAAATCACAACCTATTATCTTGTAGTATGTACAAAATTCAAATTAGCAATTTGTAGTTTAAAGGTGAAACTGTACTTGTATTGGCTTTCTTGTTTTCTTGAGCTTCTTCAACAATCATAGTTGTGGTGCACAAATACCAACCAATCTAGCTGTGCAGCAGACAACCTGTTCCTTCTCTTTGTATGAATCAAAGAAAAGACACTCCAGTTGCTCTCACATGCAACATTCGTGCAATTCTATGAGAGGATCCTTATCCCAAGGTCATGACTAGTAGCATAGTGACAATGGATCATGCCTCATCCCAAAATGAAGATGAGAGCACGAGAACCTTGAATCTCCTACCCTTTGGCTCCCGTGATGGCTTGCATTGGTTTGAAACAACCATCTTCCTCAAGCTTGCATGAACTTTTAGGAGGCATTTCAAAACAAAGAACATGAATGCAAATTTGGACAATTTGACAATGATTTCAATTTTCAAGTTAGTATTAAGTAGTTACTAACAAGGAGGAAATACCAAAAAGCTGGAAAAAAGCAAAAAGCAACTCTACCTTCTGATCGATGCAAAGCCTTGCTCTGATACCACTGTAAGGATCGCCAGGTGAAGATTCGACTAGATTCTGTTGCATGTTACCATAAAGGACACATGTGGAGCAAAACCACCCAACCAACTGGAAATGGCTAGTCAATACCCTAACCACTTCACCCCCAAGCCATGGTGAATGAATGCAAGAGAGGAGGGGATCCTGGCTTCATGGATCAAAAAATCCAGTGGGGAGATGGGCGAGTTTCCATAGTATATATAATCTCCATTGATGAGAGAGTAGTCCTCTTAGGATTCCATGCAATCCAAATATAAGCTATTGACCTCCTATTCTTGCATTATAGCAGTCAACAAACACCATGCAATTGCTCCTATGTCCAATTATAGGTTCGGGCCCTCATAAGATTATTAATTACATTACTGGCCAAGCCCGGATTGACGAGGCATAACTAATAGCCTTATACACTGGAGTGACTGGCTATCCATATCAAGAATTATTCCGAATCCCGCATACTGGACATGGACGTAACAGAAAGGTATTGTGAGCTTATAAAACTGACTTATTTCAACTCAGTAAGGTCATTAGCTTTATAAGAAATTTCTAACTTATTTCAACTCGGTAAGGTCATTCACACTATAAGCAATTTCTGTTTGATCAATAACCAACGAATTTGAGCAAATCCAAAACTTCCATGGTTCTTTGAAAATTGTACGTAACTGGGATTTTCAAATTTCATTCGATAGGGATCAAAACTGTGAAAATTGAGTTAAAACGACTTGGCAGTTTCACATTTGCCATCCCATTCCGAAAGGATTTCGAAACATCTGGCATGCATCAAACATGATATGCATTGATTTCGAAAAATCAAAAAATTTACGTAAAACACCTAATAACTGAGAAATTTGCTTTTCGACAAGCATTTTGTGAAACTGTATTCAAGCATGAAATTACACCCCTATCAACCTATTGTACCACACTGTATCATGCATCCAAACAAGCACACAAGTTCATCCAAACATTTTCAACACTGGAAAAGCATTCTACAGTTTCCCAAGCATGCATGCAAGCAGAACATTTCGAAAATTTTCAAATTTGTAGTCCAAAAATTGGCAAACTTCCGACGACTATAACATTTGCTACAGGACTCCGATTTAGTCACTGTAAAGCACGGTACAAAGGGAGAGGAGGTCTACAAGAGACTTATAGGAGGTATTCACAAAAATCCAACTCCAGAACATACATCCAATCAGAGGTTACAAGCACTCTTCTAAGGTTCATTAGAGAGACATAGAGGCTTCCAATAGGTCCAGAAAGCAATCATAAGCTCAGATCATGCAAAAATTGCATTTTTGGACTTTTTCAACAAGCAAAACTTCAAGATAATGGTGTCTAAGCCTCCCAACACCAAATTGGGCACATGATGGCTCAAATCAGAGGCAAATCCATATATTTTTAAGCTTGTAACAAGATCGAACAGGTTTAGACCACCATTTGAGAGTTATTCATGCTCAAAAAACATCAAAAATACACTATTTTTTGACTTTTTGAAACCCTTAATGGTGTCCAATCATAACCAAACTTCATCAGAGCCATAGGATAGAATAATTACACCTATGAAAATGTGCATGCAAAGTATTGGCCAAGAATTTTGTGAAAATCTCCAAATTAATGCAAAAACCATAAAAAAAACCATGTTTTTTTGACCAATTTTGACCAATTCTGTGGATCAAATCCACAATTAAGTGCAATCAAACCGAAATCCTTGTAAATCAATTACATGGATATCACCAGAAACATTGAAAAAACCACCAAAAGCCATGTTTTTTTGACCATTTTTCAACCACTTTTGCAATTTTTTGTGGATCAAACCCACATGCAAGTGCAATCAGACCACATCTACTATATTTCAATTACATGCAAGCACCAAAAGTTCTGATTTCAATCAATCATGGTTCATATAGCCCATTTCTAGCCCAAAATCACTAGATTTTGACCAAAAATCCTATCTTTGACCATATTTCTTAACATGCCACCTTCGCCTGACTGATATATGATTTAACACAGTGGATTACCACTTTAGGGAGCTTGGCGAGGGTTCTTGTAGGTGAAGGATGGTTCAGTGAGGGTTCTTGAAGCAATTTGGGTGCGATTTGGACTGGGAACCTTCGCCACTATCCTTCTGATGGTGACTAACCTTTGCTGACTTGTAGGGAAGTACAAATTGATGATCAGAGAGTTGGCGGAGATTCTCATTGGCAAGAGATGGTCTGGCAAGGGTTTAGAAGACAATTTGGCACTTTTGAGAGCTGGAAACATTCGCCAGATTAGCTATTGATAATATTAATGTTTGCCTACTTCACAAATACTTCAAAACAATGTTTTATGACTATTTTGAGCTCGACAAAGGTTGATGATACACAGGCAAGGGTTTAGGAAGGTTAGCAAGGATTTAGAGGACTTAGATTCACTTTTGGAGACTGGAAACCTTTGCATGACCAATTTTTTACAATACTAATCTTTGTCGACTTCACTGATGCTACAAAACATGAAAAAGTAGCTATTGGCAGACTGGCGAAGGTTGGAAGTAAGTACTTTTGCAGATTTTGAAGCTGGTGAGGGTTATGATAGCAAATTCCTATTTTTGGTGTCTAAGAACATTTTCCAGTGACCGTACACACAGTACTAGCCTTCGCCAACCTCCAAAATGGCTATGATGTTGAAAATGAAGTTGGGTGAAGGTTGTTTGGGGTGTTTTGGGCTACTGTGAGATTCTGGACATTTTTTACAAGGGATTTTTTTATTTTTTTGGGTGTTTCTTGGCAATTTTGGCAAACTAGCTAGGAACTTACCTTCGCCTGACTAACTGTAGGTTTTGTTGATGTGAGTACTCCTATACTATGTAAATATTCTCTCTCTACAACAGCATATAGAATTACTCACATAAGTCGAATAGTCTGTATATACATTGACTTAGAAGCAGAGCAGGATCGACTCGACATACCCGACTCCAACTCCATCGACATTGACTCAAGGGAAAACAATTGACTCAACTAATTCGAACCCTTGACGTCTGCCAACTATCACCATCCAAGATGGAGCTCTTCCTCTTCCAATACAGACTACGTCACCATTCACTATGCAATAACTGCACCACTTCACGTCCTATTACCTACACAGTTCACACTAAACTAATCAATTGTAATCTTCACGACCGCCGCAACTGATGTATGTATATATATACATAATAAATCAGTTGAACATGATAAGAGAAGAGTCGAAGATCAATCAGAGATCAGCGGAAGCGTGAATCAGAGTTCCTCAGTGAACTCCATTGTATCAGACTGTGAACCATTAGAGGTACATCTAAAGAATTAAGTTACAACTTGCATATAGAGGTGCATTTAAAAAATTGAATTCTTGCAATAAATTCCTTAGCAATGTGCAAAGCTTTTTGCACTGCACTTTAAGACATTGACTTTAATGATGACTTTTGAAGATTCAACTATTTTAGCAACTTGAACACATAGTGTTGTCTTTTGCAAAGGCAATGCCAAAAATGCTCATGTGTGGGTCTCCTTATGTTGTAGCTTGAAATATTCCAATGGCCCCACAAGAGTCGACCAAGCCTTGCGATTGGAGATACTTGCATGGTTGACATGCAGTCCCACTCGAATTTTAGTGTGACATCATTATCAACAAACTTTCAAGCTAAAGGTACACCCACAAGTCTAGACAATATTCGAAAACTCGAATCTCGTAGGTATATAGGTGGGCGTCTAATATCACTCAAGGTATGAAAGAAGTGGCTCAAATGGTATGAGCCCTCGAGATACTAGGTTCAAAACCTGCCGACTTGGGCTGGATACTTGGGTCAATACCCATTGAGCTAGCTTTGGCTCAAGCAATTCATTATCTAGACTGGGGGTAAAGACAAAAGTCGTGAACATAGTATCAACCATATGCATACTTGATGCATGGATAACAACGTTGTATGAAGATTTTGAATGTTCCTCTTGAAATGGAGATGATTTTTGCAACTTTTTCTAGGCATATTGTGGTATGTAATTCAAGGTAAAACTGTCTAGTTGTGATTATCAACCTTTCAAGTTGACACTCTTGTGCAGCTCGGATTATGTTTGTATTGACATCAAGCTTGTATAAACATGTCAAAAAAGTACTCCAATTATATTATGTAATCTACAAACTTTTAAATATAGGGACAAGTGGTACTAAGATGCGTCCGATATTACAAATAGTGATCCCCACCCAAGGATGCTATGTAACACTTCACATACACAACCTTTTGAGAGGCCATTGTGTCAAGTGAATGTGAGGATGTTTGAGAAAATAAAAACATTGAGGATGCATGTGATGATAGATAGTGAGATAAGTGATGAATGCATGTTTAGCATGTGTGTATGTATGTTGTTCTAGCTACCTCATGCCATGTTGGGGCTTTAGTTGATTTTGTTCTTTCTTTAGTTGCCTTTGTTCTTTTTTTGTTGTCTTTTATGTTTTTATTCCAAGTCACCATGAGAGCTAGGCTTGAAATTTACATGCTTTCATTGCCTTTCACTAATTTCATTGAATGTCACATGAAGGCCAATGTTAAAATAGACCCATCAAATTGAAAAGCTAGGAAGGTGAATGAATAGGTCAAACTTAATGTGAGTAGCCAAAGCTTTTGAAGCCCATTAGTGATTTTGTGGTAAGACATGTTTTGAAAGTCCAAAACTGATCAAATTCCATTGGAAAGGTGAAATAAAAACCATCATTTGAAGTTGCAAGTTTTGAATGCTACAATGATACCCTTCATCTCAAATTGAAAAGGTGTGCCCTTCAAAGTGCAAGTTTGGGGGCCTACACATGAACTATCATTTCATGTTGCAAGTTTGAATGCTAGAATCATACCCTTCATTTCAAATTGAGAAGGTCCGCCCTTCAAATTGCAAGATTAGCTACTGAGGAGAGGCAAGCATGTAGTGCCTTTGATAAGCCTCGTCTTTCTTCATGTGATGCTCATGCTCCATCCATGTATCTCGTCGCTGCAACAGCAGTAAGAACTCCGAGGTATGCAGGCAGCAACCACAGCTGCACAGTTCCTCCCCATCTGCTCTTTTACAGCTCAGAATTCTCGGACTACACAGCTCCACTGCTCTGATTATTGCTGCACCTCCAAACTGCAGCTCTAAGCTCCATTAGCTGTGCAGTATAGCCATGCTGGGTTATATCAAACTTCATCAGAGCTTGATGTAGTGCACGGCCTATCGGCAGATTAAGCCTCTAAGCAGCGTCTGTGTGAAGCATCAGCAAGGAAGAAAACACATTATATCTTCACACAGCAAGGAAGAAAACATATTATAACTTTGTGGAATTGCAGCTGGAGGTGAAAGCAGCTGCGCGCTCAAGATGGGTCTCAGCAACTATGTTACAGGAACTTTGAATTTTGTGACAATGGCCTTGTCCATACCCATTATTGGAGTAGGCGTCTGGCTTGCCCACAAGCATAACACAGACTGTGTGAGGTTCCTGCAATGGCCAGTTATTATACTGGGTGTCTTCATTCTACTCGTGTCTTTGGCTGGATTTGTTGGTGGATGCTTCCGAGTGTCGTGGCTCCTTTGGATTTATCTCTTTTTCATGTTCCTGCTCATCATCTTGCTGCTTTGTTTCACCGTGTTCGCGTTTGTGGTTACCAATCCTGGAGCGGGGCGCGCTTTAGCAGGTAAAGGATTCAAGGAATACAGATTGCAAGACTACTCCATGTGGCTGCAAAAAAGGGTGGATAATAGCCAAAACTGGATTAAAATTAGGAGCTGTATTATGGATTCGAAAATCTGCAGAAACTTGAACGATGAGTTCCCCACAGCAGATGCATTCAACATGGCCAATTTATCACCTATTCAGGTACTTTGATTGCTAAATTTGAGAGAGACAGACTTTTTGGAGTCTTTTCTGTCTTTTTTTAGAGGTAACATGCGCTTGATCTTGTAGTTGATTGTGTTTTTGGGCTTTGTTTTTCTGGCAGTCTGGATGTTGCAAGCCTCCTCAGTCGTGCGGCTATACCTTCGTGAATGCAACCATCTGGGCAAACCCCACCACGCCATCTGCCGATTCTGACTGCTCCGTCTGGAACAATATGAACCTTTGTTCGGATTGCAATTCATGCCGAGCAGGCGTCCTGCAAAACATAAAGGAGGATTGGCGGAAGGTTGCAATAGTAAACATTGTTATGTTCATCTTTTTCATTGTAGTGTATTCAATAGGTTGCTGCGCATTCCGAAATGCCCGCAGGGGGCATTTCTACAGCAAGGCATACTAGTGAATGCTTCATGCAACTTGGATTGAATATCAGCTCTTGGGCTGATCAAACTCCAAGGAAACACATCTGTGATGCAGAAGCCAGATTATTCATAAATTGCAAGTAATTGGATCCGAATTGTATCTACTTAGCTATTGAAAAGATTTTACGTCTTTAATGCACAGTTTAGAATGACTGTTTTTCTCATAAGACAATCCAGGATGCATAGCCACGAACACGAACAGGACTTGCATGAGCGAAAGGTGGAAGATCTGCTGAGCTCAATTCTTTTGCTGTGGACAATTGAAATGGTTGAGATCTAAATTCATGCAACTTAATTACAAAGTTTAAGTCAATGTAACAGATGAATGTTCATATCTAGGATAACTTGTCTATTCAAGATTGATTAGATTTATATGAACTCACCACCTCTTCACTTTTCTAATCGACTGCATTCACTTGATCATCATAGTTTTTGCACCTTTATTTTTAATACCAGGATCTGGATTAATCTTAGCTTTAGTGCAAGCTTCATTCTTGTTTGAGCTTACTTTTGCTTGAACTTCCCATTCCCCTTCCCGGTGTACATATCTTTCATCAATGTACCTACTAGTTTTTTTTATGAATAAATGCACCAATCAATGTACCTGCTAGTTTTTTCTATGAATAAATGCACCAAGGTATTTCTTCTTATATGAACTATTGAGTGATTGATTTAGGAAATGTAAGACAAAAAAAACTCGAAACATTGCCAAAATTGATGATTTTTGCAAGGTTTTTCATATATTCTACTTTATGCATATGGCTGTAAATTGCTTTGTAGACCTTGCATGAGTGTTTAGCAACATTTGTTGAAGCTTTCCAAGAAGTAGGAATAGAGAATTTGATCCAGGCTAGACTATGTAGAAGGCCCAAAATATGCTGAAAATTGCTTGTTTTTATGTTGTTTTTTTGGGAATTTATGGTGATAAATCAGTAAGAGGATCATTAATGGAGTCAATCCAATTTTTTTAGTATCTCTCTTGGCCTTTTCAACAAGCTATCATATCTACAATTTGATTGCCGGAGGCTTGTGCTCCGTCTCCAAGAAATTTGATGCTAGTCCCATAAATTGATTTTTCTCCGTTCTTAGCCCATAGTGCATTTGTGGACCTGATTGAAGGCTTTGTGGAAGTCTAATAGACTATTAGAGATTGTTGGTAAGGCTTCTTAGAGTGCATGCATAGCAATTTGGTGTTTTTGAACCACTCCTCTAGAAAAAGTGCGGCCTCCTAGCAAAATATATAAACAATCGATCTCATATGGAGATGTCCTAGGTGTTGATGCCATAGGATATTCTTATATGATGAAGCTATAGAGATTTTTTTTTTTTGATGTAAGTGCAATTCATGACTTAATGTATAGAGATTACCATCTCTACAACCTTTGACCACGATTTTCAAGTTGCTATCTTGAATAAGATATTGATCTGCATCAAATGTGATAGTATGGCCTTGATTAACAATTCGACTAATTGATAAAAAGTTTTGTGTTTTTGAAATTCGTCCCGGGCAATGAAAACCCATTTTATTGAGTAATAGTTGTTGCCCGTATGACTTTTTGTCGCTGCCCACAGAGCATACTTCTATGGTTAAATTGTGTTGAGTTGTAAGGAGTCATCCTGATTAGCTTTAACTTTTGATTAGTACATCGAAATGTGAAATTGAGTACACCATAAGAAAGAGAACGTCAAGAGCTTTCCAACACATACCATATTGTCCTGCTGAAAAACAAAAAAGTTATAGCTATTAGAAAAATGCAATATTTAATTAGCGCGTCCGAGTACATTTGCAAAGTTGCAAATGTACTCGGGCACGCTGATTAGATATTGCATTTTTCTAACAAATATAACTTTATTGTTTTTGGGCAAAACTATGACAATATGATATGCGTCGGAAAGCTCTTGGCATCCTCTTTCTTATGGTGTACTTAGTCTCACATTTAGATGCACTAATTAAAAGTTATAGCTAATTAGGAATGTGATATCTATTCAGCACGCCCGAGTAGATTTGCAAAGTTGCAAATGTACTCGGGTGTGCTGATTAGATATCCCATTTTTCTAACAACTATAACTTTCTTTTTCTTGGGCCAAACTACAACAATATGGTATGCATTGGAAAGCTATTGACGTCCTCTTCTTATGGTGTACTCAATTTCACATTTTGATGTATTGATCAAAAGTTATAGCTAATCATGATGGTGAATGGCAATATAGGTAACCAATATAGGTTAAATAGTGGGCAACACCGGAAATACAAAATGTTGTCGGATAGTCTTCTCTCTCCATGTTATCTCTCTCTAAAGTCAAACTTGCTTAAAGGGCCCATTTTGAGCCCATATTTTCCTTAATGATTGTTCCTTGGCCTTTGGTCTTAAGAGAGTTGGAGTCTCCAAGATGAACAGGAATTGTCCTGATGTGATGAAGAAAAATGTTTGAACCAGTCTCTATGAGATGCCATCTGTTGTGTCGCTCTTGAGTCGAGATACCAACATTTAGAATCTAACGCATTGTTCGATTTGGCCATAAACAGCCTTGGGTTGGATTTGTCTTCAGAAGCATCATTGACTACAATATGAACTTGTTGGTTCTTGGCTGCAAAAATTTTGTAGTTCTTAATCTCATGTCCTTTATTCTTGCAATACTTGCAGAAGACTTTGGCATGTTGATGTTTTGACTCTTCCTACTGTGATGGTTGTTGAGTACCAGACTTCGAAGAGGTAGTGCGACTGATTTGTCTGATGTAAAAACATCATTCAACTTCCTTCGAAGTTCAGAGAAGATTGGAAGTGACCTTCTGCATAATTAAATTCGGTTGTGTAGAGATCAACATGACTAAATGATCGTAGGAGGTTGGGAGACTTCCTAGCAGAGTCATGGCCACATCGTTATCAGCAATGGGTAATCCTACTATGGCAAATTCATCAATCAATGATCTAACGTGATTAATGTGGTCACTAATGGAGGTCGATTCTAACATCTTGCAAGAGAAGAATTTCTTTCGCAAGAATAGACGAGTGGTAACATCTTGGGTCTCATACAGACTGATGAGAGATTTTCAAGCTTCTGTAGATGTTTTGTTATTGCTAATATGAGAGATTTGTGAATCTTGAGATTCACGAATATTCATAGAAGAGCTTTGTGATCTTTGAATTTCCATTTGGCTATCAGATCAGCTTCTGGTTGTGGGAAGATTGAAGATTCATCAACCACATCCCATAAATCTTTCTCCAACAATATCATCTTCATGCGATAATTCCACATGTGAAAGTCATTGCCATTGAATCGCTCAATGAGTCAAATTCCAAAAGACAATAGCTCCATATTGTGCCTAGAAGAATGGTAAGACTGAGAATGTTATAACAATCACACCGGCTCTGATACCACTATTAAAAAATTGAGGGTGCGAAAGAGTGAGCGACAACTTGAAGTGCCGACAGACATTGTCAAACTATCGCATGAATTAGCACTGCAAAAGTTTGATCAAGAGCTCTGTGTTTCGAAGCAGCTGTCACAACATAACCAATCGACTAATTAACTAGTCAATAGGTGTCTAAAACAACTATAGTTATAGAATTTGAAGGCATCAACGACAGCCGTGATTATGCACTTTCGACTCAGTTGATAAATGAATCAAAGTAGAAACAACAATAGACATTCACGCATTACTCAAACATTGAAGAACACAAAGTAGATTAAGATAGCGTGAAATGTACATGAGTTTGTTGTAAGGAAATCTACTTATCAGTATTACAAGCCTAGAAGAACAATGTACAACTAGTCAACAAAGAATTGGTCAACAACAATAGACATTCACACATCACTCACACATTGAAGAACGCATAGTAGATTAAGATAGCGTGAAATGTACATGAGTCTGTTGTAAGAAAATCTATTTATCAATATTACAAGCTCAAAAGAATAGTTTAAAACTGGTTGATAGTGCTAGGCATCTCAGCAGATACATCTCTCATCTATGTGTGTCTCTTTGCTCTTTAATCTGATCTTTGTATAGATATACAGCGCATTGTTACTCTATTCGTTGCTAGCTTTTGGGCTGACCATACAATGAGGTGGGCATGAAGTCCCCTACAATAGAAGTAACATTAGTCCTTGAGACGTGAAGAGTAATAGTTAGTTCAAATGTCACTCGAACATTGTCGAGTCGACAGGTTGTCAACTATCGACTGTCTTATCGATGTTGATGTCAAAGGATTGTCGAGTCATTGTCGATTGTCGAGTCAAGTCGAGACTTGTGAGTGGTGACCCTTTGGCATTCCTTTGACATGTTCAAACTTGGGTGTATTTTCGCAGGTTCTTCTCCTACAACAGATTTTCGAGTAAATAACCAGGTCTAGGACTCTATCGTGGATACCTAAATAGAATAACTAGTAACAAATATAGAGGCAACTGGATAAAATGGGGTTTGAAGTGGAATTAAAATTCCAACAATTCAATCCATTTTACAAGTTGTTTTTCACATATATATGAGTAGGTCATAGTACAATTGTTTCTTTCTAGATTTGGTTGATCTGTGCTTTGTGCTAAAAGATATTTAATTTTAGAGGACTTATATAGTGTTTTGTTAAGCACTAGCTGATGTTTTATTGCATTTTTATCTAGGTTTGGTGAAGTAGATATGATCAATTTCACTGAAGTTTCAATCATCATATGAAGTGATTTAAAAAATTGAGTGAAGACTAGTCTAGTGTTTTTTAAGCACTAGATTGATCTTTTATTTGTGTAAAAATGTATTATTTAGAACACAAAATATCTTTTCATAAAAGACAAGATAATGGGTCACATTTTCGGCGGTCAATTGTGCTAAAGAAGTGGGTGTGGCAAAGCAACGCGTGGTTGTGCCACACCTGCATTATCTTAAAAAAATTGTGTAAGTCCTCGCGTGGCTTGGCAAAAGGCCACATAAGACGGAAGCATCCAACTTAAGTGGGCAGTAGGAAGGCCTATGAGAGGGAGATGAATAGGCCTTTGGGTGCCAGCCTTGCCAACCTCATTGGGTGGTAAGGGTTCCATAACGTGAGTGCCCAAAAGGAAGGGTTAGTAGACTGAGTGGCCAAGAAGGGCCCACAATTTTGGTAACTTTTGTGCCTCTCTCTCAAAAGTTCTATTCGCACTCAATTTGGCCTTGCTCGCATCCTCCCTCCTTCCTCCTCGACATCCAGATGTTTCTATCGATCGATCGATCGATCGAGCTCGATCTCTCGATCTTTCTTTCGTAGATTTCGCCCATCAATATAATTTATTGCGATGTCTTATCCATTGGCAAACTATAGTGGCGTTCGCGTTTCTCTGCTTCCCTTGGTGGTCTTGTAACATCCTGTGGGGTTATTTATATCTTGACTGGATTGTGTTCCTGATTCATTGATTGGAAGGATTGTGGAGTGATTGATATTGGGTTTTGAGTCTTAATTCCAGATTTGCAGCATGGCTTTGGCTGGACGAGATCGAAGTATCTTGGATTTGTTTTCGTTGGATAAGCTTTGGGATGTGTTCGAAAGACTTGGTTCCGGCAACCACAATGCACAGGACATAGTTGCTTTTGGCAATACTCGAGTAGATTGGACCGAAACTCCAGATGCTCATGTTTTTAAAGCCGATTTACCGGGTATGAGAGTTCACAAATGCTTGTTATTATGTTTCTTTTAGGGCACTGATTGGGAAAGATGTGTTGCCGAGCTTTAGGTTTTGGTATTAGATACTTTTGGGATACATAGACTGGTTGTAGAAGACGAGAACTGGCATATATGAATCTTGCAACAGATGTTAAGAAGGAAGGAATTAAGCAGGTTGAAGATGGACGCACTGTAATCATTATAAACAGACTGATATCTTATAACTAGAACTGACATTTAGGAATCTTGCGGCAGGTGTTAAGGAGGACGAAATCAAGGTGCAGGTTGAAGATGGACGTATATTAGTCATAAGCGGTGAACGGAAGAAAGAGGATGTAGAAAAGAATGGAAAGTGGCATCGTGTGGAACGCTATCAAGGCAACTTCCTTCGGCGATTCGTTCTTCCGGATAATGCTCAGCCGGAAGGTGTCAAAGCAAAGGCTGAGGATGGTGTTTTGACAATCACTGTGCCCAAGGCCAAGATCCCTGAACCAAACGTTCGGACAATCAGTATCTCCAAGCTATAAGATAATCATGTGGCGATCAAGTTACGTTCTACATCACAAAGCACTTGGATGGTTGTAAAAGTGTTATTTGATGAAAGGTTGGACATGTTTTTGGTTCTGTAGCTTGAAGTTGCTTGGAAAATCAAATACCACAAAATCAGATTTGACGAGTTCTGAGTCAATCTTTCAGGAGTTGGTATTTCCATGAGACCAGCTGCCAAAACTTCTAAGTCGTAAACTGTAAACCATTATGTTTCAAAACGGTATGATAGATAGATGATATTGCTCCTAACAATCAATGGAATAATCTGATCAGTGTGTGTAGATCAAGCAATGTGGATTGATTGGTTTGTTGCAATTGACAGTTAGTTTGGGGGGATCAGAAACTTGTCAACTGTGTAAGCACTACCCAACTACACATAGACACTATTTTCTATGGGTTTTTAAGATAAAATCTTGAGCTATTGTTTTTGGCCCTGCAGGAGAGGGGCTTATTGTTCTCATGTTTGGTTTTAGCCTGCTTGGGATCTTTTTTTTTTCTTTTTCTTTTTTTTTAAAAATATTTTTTACATATTTTGAGGGGCCTTACGATTATTGCGATGTCGACACGTATTAGTGTTCTTAGTTTTTAAAAACATTGTATTTTGAAGTTTTTCAAGCCTTCACGCTGTCGCAAATCAGTGTGGACGGAGACAATTTGAAGTTTTGTTATTTCTCTGTCACGTTCCTTGCTTTTTTGGAGCTTCTCACTGGCCTGCATGCAGGCGCGGGTGTGGATGTCTGGGTGCCACCTACGTCATCTGGTCTACGCGATCTGATCTGATGGCACACAAACCATTCCAAACTATTTCAATCGTAGTCTCCTCCAAGAATCGTACGTGATTTACATTTTGTGATTTATAGAGAAGCGATTTTGAAAAGAGAGAGTGAATATCAGACTGATAGAAACTGAAAGCGCGTAATTTTGAAAGGAAAAACTGGGTATCAGATTTGTAGAAACAAACGGAAAGCAATATAGCATGCGGTTCTGAAGTTTGTCAAGTTCAAATTTCTGGTAAGATGCTCATAATTTTGCGTACGGTTTGTGGTGGTGTATAGGCGATGATACAAACTTGTAGTTGTTTTACCAGTACCATTTCTGCAGTCACCTCTCTTTTTTAAAGTATGAGCTGTATTGTAATCATGAGTCTGCGTAAGAATTTGCTTCGAACTACAAGAAATACATTGAATTGATTCCGTTGTCCACCATCTACAGAGTGTAGAGTATGACGTTTTATCTGGCATTTCGATTCTAGATTTGTAAGATATACTTTTTGAAGGACCAGAGGCTTACGTTGAAAGATGAACCTGCCAAGTTATACACTGACATGGTTGTTAAAAAGTTAGATCGAAAGTCCTCGAACACACCAAATATTTAAAAAGTTCTCTAAATTTTTTCTAAAGAGTTTGAGACTTTGTATGGCAGTTTACTAATTATCTTATAAAGGAATTAAAATTCTGCAAATCACGCATTGAAGAGTATGGCCTTTGTGTTGGAAGCCATCGCCTTTGCTGCCAAGTTTCATTGGACTCATCGTTTTCCTGTTCATCCTTCACAAGCAACCTATTGTTTGATTCATTCATCTGTACACAATGAACCGAAGTGAGAGAAGAACCTGATCAACACTTCACTCCTGTGAGCATACTCTTGCTTAGCTTTTTCTTATTCTTTGTTCCACCTTGAACGGTAATTGCCTACATTGAGCATGAACTATTTCTAGCCTCTTTATTTCAGAAGCTGAATAGCCCCTGGCCAACAGACTTCGGCTCGTACATGGATCCAATACAGACACATGCACGTTGCACTGCCTCAGACAGGCAATCTGGCACAATAAGATTCGAAGCTAATGCTATAAGATGGTTTAGGTCTGAAGTATCGGCAGCGAGGAAGTCTTCTCTTGTCTTGTTATTTGATAGGTCTAGAACTTGCATGGCAGTGAGATTTCAAATCCAAGCTGGAATTGGACCCTTCAGCTGATTATATCGCAGCACAGGCCCACGTGAATTGGGCAGTATTGATGTTGTGTTGTTGTAGTGATAAACTTCCGCTGGGCTGGTTTTGTTGAAATCGACCAAGGTAAGGTTGATGTATTGGGCAAGCGATTCTGGGACGCTTCCAGAGAATCTGTTGTTGTTGATGCACAAAATTGGAAGCGATTTCAACTGTCCTTCGTTAAGCTGCATTGAGAAGTCTCTTCCCAGAAGGTTATTTGCAAGTCGTGATCGTGTGACGTTGGTGCAATTTTCAAGAATTGTTGGAATCCCACCACTGGGTTTGTTGTTTGAAACTTTTATAGTTACAAGAGCTGAACAATTACCAAGATGATCTAAAATTGTACCTGATAAATTGTTGCCAGATAGCACCAATGTCTCCAGCAGCCGAAAATTCTCCATCTTTTGCGGTATTGAACCATTGATCAAGGAGTTGCTGGAAAAATCCAGTGACGTGAGATTTGTTAAGCCACCAAAAGCTGAACGAATCGGTTCTTCCAGTTTGTTGTTGTTCAACGAAAGTGTTTGCAAAGTCGTCATTTGTCGTGGTTCATAAGAAATGGATCTTGTCAGCTCGTTGTCTTGAATTGAAGTCCAGAAAAAATTCGAGTCTCGAAGACTCGAAGGAAAAAATTCGAGACTCGATTTTTTCGAGACTCTGACTCTTCCGAGTCCTCCGGTCGAGACTCGAATTTTTCGAGTCCTTCGGAAAAAAAGCATCTCTCATCGCATGAGAGCGAAATTTGAACAGAGACTCCTTTTAAACATCTCTTTTCTATTTTCTCCGATTAATCCTTGAGAGGCTCACAAACTTCCCAAGTAATAAACTTTGATAACTAGTTGGTGCTTCGGTGTCATCATAAAGACGAAATTACAAATCCCTCGATTCCAACAATTTAACGTTACCTTTATCAATCCTAACTTCACCGTTATCATCCCTTTCAATAAAACAAACGTTAACTCCGTTAAGGTGTTCCTAGAGTGATAAAGGACCTGCTGTAGGAGTCAAACTTCCTCGAAAAGTTTGAACTTTGACTAGTGTGAGATGGAATATCGAGTGTACCCTATTAGTCCACCCACCTTATAGATTACTCCCTAAATTACACTAACCTCTTATTTCGCAACACACCTTAATTGGGAATGAAAATTCAATATTACCACCAAAAGTTAAGATCATATGGTTACTATTCAACCTTAGGTTTTGTAACACTACAGCTAGTTGGTGAGGATAAAGTTTCGTTCCCGAACATGGAAGGAGTCATCCTATTTCCATCAACAACTCTTTTTTTTTATTTTCTATTTTCGATTTTGAATACACTCCCACCCATTGCATATGTTGTCTTTAAATATTAAGAAAATACTTATAACTTTTTGTTTCCACCTAAATGACGCCTTTGATATTCCAAATTGAGCCCGATTATCTGCTTACCCGTTGATCCAACTTCTTCTTCTGGTATAGTAAGCAAGTTTATCTTAGGTAATAGTGAACCCTTCCAACTCATGCACTGAGAATTTGGTAGCCCGCCCAGTGCCCCTTATTAACTTTTCATAAATAACGTAATTGTATTTGCACCTTATACAATTCCTCAGCCTTCTTCACGTTTTTAATTACGGTGTTAGTGAAGCAAAAACTTGTATTAGATTGTAATAATATTTGTCTTTTCCTTGAATTCACACCACACTTCACATTTCGACTCTGAAACATACCTACCCTTCATTCCCTTCCCAAACATTGTCGTTTCAATAATCTTCATGATAAGGACATTGATTCTGCAACAAGTGTTAAATATTCTATCTAGCAGAAGTCGAAGACGCGATCCCACGCTTTCTTTTATCACTAGAGCCGATCCGAACCACTTCAACAGTAAAATGTGGCATTTATAAAGAAAAGACACACCGAGTAAATATACGACCATTCTCCAATCTTCTGCATCTCTCCAAAAATTCGTGTCTTGAGTCTCCAAAAATTCGTTCCTCCACAAATTGAGTTTCGACAACTTGGAGTCTCCAAAAATTGAGTCTCAAAAATTTGGAGACTCCAAAAATTCGAGTCTAAAAAATGCGTGTTTCGAGTCTCGAAAATTTCGAGACTCCAAAATTGAAATCTCTAAAAATTCGAGTTTTGAGTCTCGAAAAATTCGTGTCCAATTCGAGTCGAGTTCGTGTCCAATTCGTGTCTAATTCGTGTCGAGTGTGCATTTAGTCCAATTCGTGTCTTGAAAAATCCGAGTTTAGACATTCGTGTCTAGAAAAATTCTCTGAATTCGAGTCAAGTCGAGTCAAGTGAGAAAAATTCTCTGAATTCGAGTTGAGTGTGTGTGTGTGTGTGTGTGTGTGTGTGTGTGTGTGTGTGTGTGTGTGTGAGAGAGAGAGAGAGAGAGAGAGAGAGAGAGGGTATTTGAGATTTTTTTAGAGTTTTATGTGTGTGTGTGTGTGCGCGCGCGCGGATTTGACCAATTTTTTTTAAGGATTTTTTCATAGCTAGGGTTTTTAATTTTTTCAGATAAAAAAAATAGCTGACTGAATGATCGATTCTTTTGTGTAAAGAAAACTTTAAAATTTAGATTTTATCTGTTATAATTATCATGGCCGCCTTATCCATCGTGTGAATTTTGAACTGGTCGAGATCTCAAAATGGATTAGATGCATGAAATTTATCACCACTTATGAATGAGTAGGTATGTAAGGACAATCATCCCAGTTTTGCAGTTTCAACTAGCTCTGTTCCTGTCAATCAGTGTCCAAGATTCTTACAACATTCTGACGATATTGACGCGGTAAAGAACAACCATACTACGTATGTATAGGGATCGTCTTCTCTAGCGAAATAATAATGTCTAAGACTCCGCAATTTTGACTGGTGAATATATAATAAATGAAGTTAGTACTAAGTAGGTGGATGAACCTCTCAGGTGCTCTTCAGCAGGACAGGGTCTGGTTGTTTTTCCATTTCCATTTGGGCCAAAATGTGTTGTGCATTGCCGAACATAATGTTAAAAGTACAGTTCTAAGGACCATAAATGGATCTTTGAATGATCCACAAGGTTGATTGTGTGCTTGTTAAACAATCTATCAGATACTAGTCATCAGAAAACAAGATCTAGTTTAGCAGCTTGATAGAAAACAAGTAGAGACAATCTGAGCATTGATCAAAGCTGGGTTTCATTGGAATCAAAAGCAATCACCATACATAGAGAGAAAACTCGAGTTTCTCCTTGAGGCTCCAAAAACTTTCTATCTCCTCACTATGGAGAATGAGAATACATAGTAAAAGACACTTCCTTTGCCAAGTTAGGTAAAAATCCAGCATGTAATAAGGAAGTAGACTCAACTTTTTTGCCCTAATGCGAAAACCCTAGTCTAGATCCAAGAGTCATGCTTGGTAGGTACATGGTAGGTACAAATCTCATCATAAATCATGGTCTAGATCCTACAAAGTAGGAATCACTACCAAATGGACACAACCGCTCCTCTTGACTCGTGGTAACCTACTTTAGGTGTGAATTTACAAGTGGCACTTTGGCCATTCAAGTAACTAACAAACATTATTGACAAAATGTACAATATTCTACATGGCTATTTTTCACACTCCTCCTCAAATCTAGCCTTGGAAACCACAATGCTTTTATCAATCACTCCAATTGAAGATCTAAGCTTGACAAATGAATCTTTAGGTAAAGATTTAGTAAACAAATCAACCAAGCAACATGTTGGAGCTTGATAATGCCAAAATTCTTAGTAGATGAAATGTGTCTAAGAACTCTTTTGGCCATCTTCCAATGTGAAACTAGAGGACTTTGCATGAATTGGCTTAACTTTCCAACACTATAACTAAGATCAGGTCTAGTTATAGTTAAATAGATCAAGGAGCCAATAAGCCTTCTATATAATGTGATGTCCTCAATGGATGCTTCATCACAACCAATAAATGCTTTTACATGTTGCTCCATTGGTGTCTCAATGCCTTTAGTAGCATATTTAGATTGACAAATGAAGCTAAAATCACCATTAGAGGAGTTCTAATTCCAAAAAAGACCCTTTGTAAAGATTCTTTTTATATCTTTTTCTCAAATTCTTTTACACATGGACTAATCAAAACACTCAAATTTGAAATCTACGTAACGTAACTTTTTGAGTCCACATTTTGATTTCACACTAAAAATGACATAACTTTTTAGTAATAAGTTCGAATTTAGCAAAGTTTAGTGCATTGGAAAGTGCTTGACAAGGGCTTTCCAATGATATGTTACATGACATACTTTTGAGCTACGATCAAAAAGTTATGGCAAGTCAAAAGTATTAGTGCTATAATATTTTAATAATACAAAAGACATCTTGCACGAATTCTTAAAAGGTATTTTTGGAACTCAAAACTCCTCTAATGCATCCTCTAATAACCTCTATTCCAAGAACAAAGCTTAATAAGCCGAAAATTACCATCTTAAACTCTTTTGCTAAAGCAATTTTTACATTTTTTATTCCATCTAGATCATTACCACTCAAGATAATGTCATATACATACAAAACAAGAATAATGATCATGCCATCATAAAATCTTATGTACAATGATGGATCATAGGCACTCATTACAAAATTGATGGAAATGAAAAAAGAGTTTAGCCTAGAGTACCATGCTCTAGGTGCTTGCTTGAGCCCATAAAGGCTCTTCTTCAAAAAACACACCTTTCCTTCATGCTTTGCCTTGATGAAGCTCTCGGGTTGCCTCATGTAGATCTCTTCCTCCAAATAACCATTGAGAAATGCATTTGTGAAATCAAATTGGAATAGCTCCCAATTGAAGGTTGTACCAAGACTAATGATCAACCTGATAGTAACAAGCTTCGCCACATGAGCAAAAGTCTCATCATAATCAATGCCTTTGGTTTGTAAAAAACTTTTGGCTACAAGCCTAGATTTATGATTGCTTATTGATCCATCTTGATTATACTTCAATCTAAATACCCACTTGCATCAAGAGGTTTCTTCCCTTGAGGAAGATCCACAAGATCCCAAGTATGATTCTCAATGAGAGCATCATACTCTACTTGCATAGCATCCATCCAACTTTTGGATTTACAAGCATCTTCATAGCATGTTGGCTCATCTAACATTGAAGTAAGAAAGGTGTAAGATGTGAAAGATGATGAGCCTTCCCTTTGATCACCTTGACCATCATAGGTGAGCCTCAATGGCTCGGACCTTGCCCTTGTAGATCTTCTTGGAGTTCTTGCATCTTGAGGTGGATCCTCAAGTTCTTCTTCACTTGGAAGCTCCTCCTCCATCCTATCATGATCCTTGGCATCAAGATAATTAGTAGCATTATCATCCAAATCACAAGCATGTCCTTCATAAAAAATAACATCCCTACTCACTATCACTTTGCTAGTGATGGGATTGAAGACTCTATATCCTTTCCTATTCTCACCATATCCCACAAAGATGCCTTTGATGGATGTTGCATCATCCTTCCTCCTCTTATCCAAGGATTGTTGTACATAGCAAGTGGATCCAAAAACTTTGAGATCCTTGAGATTAAGCCTCTCTCAAAATAGAGCTTCAAATGGTGTGATTCCTCCAATGGCTTGGTTTGGCAATCTATTGCACAAATAATTAGCACAAGTTATTGCTTCATCCCAAAATGGTTTGGATAGAGAAGCATCTAGCCTTAAGGCCTTAGCACACTCGCAAAGAGATCTATTTCTTCTCTCACTCACTCCATTTTGTTGAGGGGTGTATGGACATGACAACTCCCTCTTTATGCCATTAGAACTACAAAAGTCAATCAACTTATTGGAGATATATTCACCTCCATTATCACTTCTTAATACCTTAATCTTGGTACCAAGTTGATTTTCTACCAAATTCTTGAACTTTACAAAAGAATCAAACACCATAGATTTGCTAGACAAGAGGTACATCCAACAATATCTAGAATAGTCATCAATGAAGATTATACATAATACTTGGCACCACCATTAGACTCATGTGAAAAGCTATGAACATCCGAATAGATGAGTTCAAGAGGAGAGCTTGATCTTGATGTAGATCTTGAGAAGGGTAGTTTGTGAGCCTTTGAGAGATTGCATGCTTCACATCTCTTCCCACACTTTGACAAATGCTTGGGGAGTCCAACTGCAAGCTCCTTTGCAACCATAGATTCCATGGCTTTGAAGTTGGGGTGGCCCAACCTTTTGTGCCACAGTTCCACCTTTGATAACTCCACCTTTGCCAAGTTAACGCTCTCCACTGCAACATTAGCATCAAGCTTAAACAATCTACCTTGCTTAAAGCCTTTGGCTATACATTCATCATTTCTAAGGATGGAATAAACTCCATGCTTAAACTGTACATCAAGGCCATTATCCATTAACTGGCCAGCACTAAGCAAATTCTTGGTTAACTTAGGAACATAAAGAACATTCTCTAGATTCATCCTTTTGGATAATCCAACATACAATGGAATGGTTCATATTCCACTTATCTTACATTCTTGACTACTTGCAGTATAGATTGATCTTTGTAAATCATTGTAAGAAAGTAAAGTGGAGAAAATGTCCTTTTGATATGCCATGTGGGAACTAGTCCCACTATCAATCCACCAAGAATCATTGGTGTTGCTCTTGGATAAATTATGATGTATATAAACAAGTACTATAATATGTATTTGAGCATGATAGAAAATCAAGAGAACATGAAAAGAGGGGTTTTACAAATCTTAAACTTATAAAAACAAATATTGAACTTGGCATAATTCTTTCCACCATGGTCGTATGTCAAGTTCTTATGTAGATATTACAAAATATACAATTCACGTTAGCATTCAACATTTTGAATATCAAAATACCAGTTAGACATTACACGGATAAATGTCTAAAATTGTACAAAATATTTTTAAGTTCAAATTGAAACTAGATTGCAAATAACTAAACCAATACATGATTAAATTATAAATATATGAAGCGACTAATTTGGTTTCAAATATATGAAATGGAATTGTCAAAAAACAACTGATAGCTTATAACAAATTGGCCTAGTTATTTTTTTTAGACATGCATTTGCAAAAAACATGCCTTCTGCTCTCTCTTTTTTTATGATGTATTGCTATGACAAACAAGGTACAAATTTTGAGTATAATAGTTATAAGTGAAAAAAATGACTCCCAATTTAGCCATGTAGTTTATAAGACCATACTATTTAACTTTGGCAAAAAATAAAAAAACATTTTCAATGTTTGTTTGATTTTTTATGACAACATGTGAACGTTTTTAACCAAATCACATTTTAAATAACTGGCTTTTTTTTTTATAAGAACATAAGCAATCTTTTATTTAAACAACTAATATTTTAAATATTTAATGTTTTAAAATCACAAGTATCAATTATTGAAAAAAAAAACTGTTACACAATATTCTTGCAAAGCAACAAATATTTTCAAATGTGTTTAAAATTCATATGTCATTGCATTTTACATACTTGTTTGTAATGCACGGTAACACAAAGCCATGTGTTCGAAGTAATAATCCCCCGAATTTCCGAAACATTCATGTTCAATTTCTAAGAATTTTTGTTGCACCATTCGTTCAAATGTGAAGAATTGCCAAAAATTGGCAAATCTAGCTTGATCAAAATCCATGAAGAATAGTGTAAATTTTGTACATAATTGGGTTCCACACATGTATGGCCAAAATGCCACGTGGCAACCCACTCCTAATATAGGTTAGGTCAAGTCAAGAGAGCTGGTCATGTCTATTTGGTGGTCATGTCTATTTGGTGGTCATCCCTACTTTATAGGACCTACACCTAAGTTTAAGGTGAAAATTTGACCAACTAGCTACCTACCAAGCATAACTCTAGGATCTAGACTAGGGTTTCATTGTAGGGCAAGAAGGGTGAGTTAACTTTCCTATTACATGCTAGAAATCCATCTAACTTCAAGAAGGAAGTCGAATATGCTATGTATTCCAAGCTCCCATAGTGAGAAGATAGAAATTTTTTGGAGCTCATTGGCAATCTCAAGCTAGTTCACTATGTACATTGAGTTTTGTGATCCAAATGCAACCAAATCGAATTCTACTTGTTTCTCAGGTTGAAGGCCGTACTACAGCCTGTAGTACACACGTGTGGGCTCAGATTTCAATGTTGATCAATGTTTTTTTATTGTTAATGCTTGTTGTTTGTCAAATTGCCAATCTAGATCAACTTTTTTGTGTCTAGTTTTTTGGTAGATTGTTAAGCAAGCATCCAATCACTCTTGTGGATCTTTTGTAGATCCATTTATGGTCCTAAAGTTCAGTACTTTCACATTAAATAGTACACGTTCTTCAATTGGTAAATCTCGGATTTTTATGTATAACTATATATCTACTCCATCTGTTAAAAACTGCTTTTGGTATTCATCAACGTAAAATCGAACAAATAATTCGATATGTACAACATAACATAGATAAAGATCCCATGAATTTTTATCATGAACAATTACTATTATACAAGCCATTTTCAAATATAGAGAACACAATACAGGAACCGTTTTCTACATACAAAGATGCTTACAATTAATATTTTTTGATAATAAAACAAAATTGCAAAACATTTCATTATAGTTACAATCTTGATTTGGATCATTTATAAGTGATTCACAACAGAACACATCTTCGTCAACGAGCACATCATCTTTGAACATGAACACATTAAACTACAATGGACACACATGTTATAATATCAACCTTGATATTCCTACAAAAAAACAACAAAAAACTGACATACAAACATCTAACCAAATACATCTAACATATAATATTCTCGACAAAACTAAATATTTTGAATATATACGATCATTAAATACAGAACAACACCTCATTTTCACAGATATTATGTATCGCAAACAAACCCAACCAAAACAAAAGATCCATTTCTTTTTAACCGGTGGTGCGGGGACTGGTAAAACATTTCCTTATTAGCTTTGGTACAAGGTTTACTACATCATTACTACAAGTTTAAATCCACTAGTGTTGAATCACCAAAAGTCTTATTATTAGCATATACCAAAAAAGCAGCGTTTAATATACATCATACTACAATTCATTTAGCCCTTCATATTCCTATAAATACAGTACATCATACATCATTGTCTTCTGATACGTTACAAGAACTTTCAATTAAATACCAAGATTTACAGCTTGTAGTATTCGATGAAATATCCTTGATTGGTCATAGAACATTCCAATTTGCAGATCAACGACTATGTGCAATCAAACGTAAGCTAGATGAGTTTTTTGGAGGCCTTGATGTCATTACATGTGGTGACATGTTCCAAGTTGGACCCGTACGTGATTCTTGGATATTTGAAATGAAATACAAAACAACAAATTTATTTGAAAAATCCTATTGGCACACATTACCCAAATGCTATGAACTATTACAAACAATGCGTGAAGAAATTACAGATTTTATTGATGTGTTAAATAAACTACGTAAAACACAACACAACAAACTCGATTTGGATTGGTTAAATAGTTATTGCTACATACCATATGTATCTGTACCATATACACCTTACATATGTTAAACAAACAAAACTGTGCATGAATACAATAGAGAAGCTTTTGAAATGCAGCTGGTAAAACATTTATTTTTCAATCTATTGACATGCGTTCTAATACATGCAGCAACAAAATTTCAATCCCTGATAATCCCACCCAAACTCCTGCACTCTTGAAAACAATACAAGTTAAAACTGGAATGCTCGTAAGAGTGGAAGATTTGTAAACTTGAAGAAGAACCTTTGGATCAACACCTTATTCAATTCATTGATTGTTTGGAGTCAAGTCAAGTGGAGGAGCAAGCTCAAGACCCAAGGACTCCAAGAAGAACCTTGAGTATCAAGATGGAGCCATCAAGGCTCAATCATGTGGATCAAGCAAGGCAAGTTGTCTTTGGCAACATTATGTATGCACTTGATAGTTTAATTGATGTATCTTCATGTGACAACATGATTTAGTCACATGATAGTTTTTCAAGTTTTTATTTCTTTAAAACTTTGATTATATATAGTTGCTTTTCTGAAGTAATGAATAGTTATAGTATTTTAGAAGTTAAGTGTAAAATCGATCTTGGTCAGATTTCATACTGGATTGTATTTTACTAAGAGTCAGATTTCTACTGAATCGGAATTTTTAGACCCGATCCGATACAGGGTCAGAAAATTATCCGAATCCAAGAATAGTAGTTACAACAATTATGATAGTTAAACGGTTATCTACAGTCGCGATACTATAAAGAGCCGTTGTACACCTGATTTTAATAAGAAAACGTTTTGTAATCAAATACTTTGGCACTAATGTGTATGAGTGATTGTGGATATTTGCTCTATAAACGATCGAATGTATTTGTTTTTCACTATTTTTCCAAATTCTACATAGATATGTAAGCTCGGTCTCTTTCAAGTAAATGATGAATGTTTGGTAAAGAGTGATTGATAGCCTATTGAGATAGTTCAAATTTAAACCATATTGAAGCATACGTCTAGAGCATTTCATTAAGCTCACAAAAATCTGGACTGAAGGTCGAAAGGTTGTCGTAAACCAGAAGTACAATTTTGTACATCTAGGTCTTGTCCATAGGAGTTAGTCCTCTGTTCAGGAAAGGACTCCCAGTCTCTTGTCTCATAGCACTCTTGGATACAAGGCATAGAAACTTCAATGACCAGTTCATTGGAGGTTGCGAAGGTATTCTTGCAAATGGTCCAATGTATGTTGAGATAAAACCAAATTATTGCGTGTCCCTTACAGACCCTTATTTCCATGACATCCTGACCTTATATATTAAGATCTCGGGTTTGGATATTAAAGGAGAAACAGACAACCTTGAGGTAACTATTTCCTGATAGGAAGGGCAGTCAACTCAGGTATGCCAGCAGTATATGAAGGCCTTGCCAAGTCCAACCCCAATGAAAACGGACAAGATATCCTTATCAAAGCTAATGACTACTACTATCAAAACGCGGGTGGGTTATCAATGAGTGGATTTGGAGATACCACCCACCAAAAACTCCTAGAGATTGCAACTGCACACGCATCAACAACTTTCTTGAATGTTTAAGAAACCACAATATTTGATGGCTGCATTTGTTAAAACATCCTGACCATGCCTTTCTGGTGGTTTTTGTTGTCTATCAGATCTTCTCACAGTTGGTTTCAAGTTCGATTCTGCAGTTTTGGGTATGACCTTTTCTGTTGGAATTCGAGCTGGTGATTCGAGTCTATCAAGTACTCGATCTTGACCTCCCTCTGAATCTGGTAATTCTCGTTCATCTTCTGCTTGTTTTACTCCTGTTGTCGTTGGTAGCTCATAATAGTTTTTGAGAATTTCATAGCCGACTAGATCACTGTTTGCTATATATTTTGACTCATCAAATTTAACATCTCGAACAACTTTTATTTTGCCAGTTTCGGGTACATAGACATGATAATATGATGAATGTAACTCGAATCCTACTAGAAAACCTTGTTTTGTCTTTTCATCGAGTTTCTTTTTCCAACTTGTCTAGTATGTGCATGTAAACTATGCATCCGAATGTCCGAACATGTGCTAGATTTAACTTCGACTTCCACCATATCTCATGAGAAGTTTTATCTGGTATTCGAGATTTCAGAATATGATTCTGAAGATAATTTGATGTAGCCACTACTTCTGCCCACAATTGTTTTGGTGCCTTCGCATGAGCCATCATATACCTGACAGTTTTCATAAGTGTACGATTTCTTTGTTCAGCTATTCCATTGTGCTGAGGTGTGTATGATGCAGTCTTTGTATGCATAATACCTCGATCAGTACAGTAAACCTTGAATTCGTTGGAAATTTACTCACCTCCACAATCTGTGCGAATCTGCTTCAACTTATTGTTTGTCTACTTCTCAGCCCAATTTGTATACTCAATTTTGTACGAATAAAGTATACTACAACGAGCTTGCTGAAGTCATCAATAAACGTAATGAAATACTCTGCATCACCCAACGATAATACTTCGAATGGTCCACAAATATTTGAATGCACAATTTCAAGAACCTTAGTTGCTTTATAAACATCCTTACTGAAAGGTGTTCTAGTCATCTTGTCTTTAAGATAAGATTCGCAGGTAGTTCGAATATCTCTACTTTTGATTTTGACTCCTTCAATTCTCTGACTTTTGTTGGCTTGGTATAAAGCCTTCATGTTCATATGACATAGCCTCTTGTACCACAAAATATCTGTTGATTCGTGAGTTTGATTGGCTTGTTTGATTCGAGTTCGAATGTCCAAGTGATACAAATTTCCTTCTCTGTTGCTTTTAGCAACTAGGTTATCAGAATCTTCCTCGAACTGTTTACAAGAGTTCTTTGTGAAGGTTATTTACATGCTTGTATGAACTATCTTAGCTACTGATAGAAGATCTTTGTCAAGAGTAGGGACATAGAGAACTTCCTCCAGTTTCTTGTCACTTTGATTCGTGTCCAGCCACAGTACACCAGTTCCATCAACTACATGTTTAGAACCGTCTCCAAGTATAATGAATCTCGAATAATTCGTCTTCTTGTACTTAGATAATATTTGTTTCAAGAAAACAAAATTTGAGGTGGCTCCCGAATCAAGTACTACTTCTCGAATTGAATTTGTTGAACAGCATAGATCAGCACTAACATAAGTTGTTGAGTTCCTTGTCGTCCTATCTTCTAGTACTTTGGAGCATTCTGCTTTGTCTTCGACATAGTTTGAATCTGAAGGTTTGCTTCAATTCTGTTTCTTTTTATTTTTGGGATTCTGATAATAGTCTACTACTGCATGACCCCATTTATGAAAATAAATGGATTCAATCTTTGGATTTAATCAACACTTATCTTTTGTGTGACCTGATCTTTTGCATCTGTTGCAGATCTTCTTATCACCAAAAAACTTTTAGTTGTTTTTCAGATTGTTGATCATTTGCCTTATACTCATTCTTTTTAGACGACTCCCTCTTAAACTTAGACTTCTTAGAAGATTTATTCTTCTGAGTAAGTAGAGCATTTTCGGAATCACCATTGTCGTCATAGCATTGACAAGCTTCTACTTCCTCTTTGACTCTGTCTATTGCCTTTTGAAGTGTCATTGTCGCATCTTTCGCCAATAAGGTTTGAGTTGTGTGGAATGACCTAGATAGGCTCGAAGAAAATAGCTAAGCTATTTTTCCTTTAAGATTGCATTTTCTGTGCAAAATTCAGCAAAGAAATAATAGATCTTTTATCTTTCGTACAAATGTGTTCAAGTCTTTGTTGTCCCACTGTAGGTAAGTTAATTGGTCTTCCAAGAACATGATTTGATTACGAGATCGAGTCTATTCTTGGTTTGCAATTCTTCCCATAAATCTTTTGTGTTCGAAATTGATGTAAGATCTAGCATTATATTGTCATACACTGAAGACGCAATGATTGTTATAACTTTGTCATTTCTTAAACTCCATTCTCAAAGTTCTTTGCCAAGAGTAGTTATTGGCTTCTCCTCCGTAGGTTCTACCCATTGCCATAGACCTTCATCCTTCAATATGAGTGAAGTCTTTAATTTCCAAATCAAATAGTTTGAACCTTTTGGATCCAAGATCTTATTGATCTTAGTCTGAATATTGCTGATCGACAACATCTTCTATTTTCTGAATAAACTCCATATGCGGCTTGCTGATGGATTGTATGAAGAATGTTGAGAGGGGTGCAAGAATATCACTGTATCGACTCTGATATGTTCTGATACTACTGTATCAACACTGATAATATGCTCTGATACCACTGTATCAGCACTGATAATTCACTTTGATACCATTGTAGGAAAAATAATAATTATTCTTCCACAAAGAACACGATGAAAGTTTGAATAAATCAAACTAATATCAGTGTCTTCAATCGGGTCTGTTTCTGATCTATGTACTAATAGAACAGTTTTGTCTTGATTGAATATAGCGTGCGGAATTAATATGCAAAATTAAGAGACAACTTAAGACAATTTTAGACAGATAGAAACTATTGATCAAAACCGAGTTTTTATAACTCTGAATTTGAATCACCAATATACATCTCTTGCTGTCTTATCTCGTTGTTGTGTCTCTGATTAAATGAGTCTGAGAGTCTCTTCAGTGTGAGAGTGTGTTTTACAACGAGTAGCGCACATGTATTTATATTTCTACATGATAGGTCTTTTGGCCTTTTAATTACAGGTCCTTTGGCCTTTTAATTCTCTGTAACAGTAGATCTAACCAAGACGCTCTATTTCCAGGCTCGAATAAATTTTGTTCGCGACACTTTGTCTCTTCGTTTAAGCTTTGTGTTTCGCGAATTGTTCGCGACACTTGTCTCTTTGTGACATCTTCGTGTTTCATGTGAAGAATTGCCAAAAATTGGCAAATCTAGCTTGATAAAAAAAAACCATGTAGAATAGTGTAACTTGTGTACACAAGTGGGTCCCACACATGTGAGGCCATGATGCCACATGGGAAACTCATCCTAATGTAGGTTAGGTCAAGTCAAGAGAGTTGGTCATGTCTATTTGGTGGTCATCCCTACTTTATAGGACCTACACCTAAGTTTAAGGTGAAAATTTGACCAACTAGCTACCTACCAAGCATAACTCTAGGAAATAGACTAGAGTTTCATTTTAGGTCAAGGAGAGTGAGTTAACTTCCTTATTACATGCTGGAAATCCACCTAACTTCAAGAAGGAAGTCGAATTTGGTATGTATTCCCTCTCTCCATAGTGAGAAGATGGAAAATTTTTGGAGCTCATTGGCAATCTCAAGCTAGTTCACTATGTACATTGAGTTTTTGTGATCCAAATGAAACCAAATCAATTTCTACTTGTTTCTCAGGTTGAAGGCCGTACTACAGCCTGTAGTACACACTTGTGGGCTCGAATTTCAATGTTTATCAATGCTTTTGATTGTTAATGCTTGTTGTTTGTCAAATTGCCAATCTAGATCAACTTTTTTGTGTCTAGTTTTTTGATAGATTGTTAAGCAAGCATCCAATCACTCTTGTGGATCTTTTGTAGATCCATTTATGGTCCTAAAGTACAGTACTTTCACATTTCGCGAATTGTTCACGATAGATGACAATTTTGAGCTTGAAGAAGAATCCAGAATATTTCACAAATTGTTCACGACAATTTTGCGACATCTGAGGTTTAAACAAGAAACAAAATATTTCACGATAATACATTGTTCGCGAATCTTTCGAGCTTCAACAAGATATTGTTTTGCGAATCTTTCAAGTATCAAGCAAGATAAATTTCGTGAATCTTTTGAGGTTGATCACGAATAGAAATGTTTCGAGTTCGACTTCGTTTCTCATCCTTTGTCAAGTAAATTACGCACTTTGTTAGTAGAATCGAGATCTATCTGATCAGGTGTTCTACAGTCAGACTAGTATCTTCCTCGAGTATTGTACACTGCTCAGATGTGAAAGTAACAGTGTAGCTCTCATCAGTTATCTTAGAGACTGACAACAGGTTCTTTGATAATTGAGAAACATGAAGGACATTAGGAACACAAATAGATAGATCATTGTTGAAGGTGATCTTCATTGTTCCTTTGCCTTCCACGTGTATGGTGCTTGAATCTCCGAGGTAGATGAATTGATCTCTGTTGTAAGCTGCATACTCGATAAAACCATTCCTTGCTAGAGGCCATATGTTGGGTAGCGCCGTTGTCCAAGTACCAGCTATCACAGTCTTCACTGCTGTTGTTGTAAGCCATCAA
Organism: Diphasiastrum complanatum; assembly: GCA_029204225.1. Classification (NCBI taxonomy): domain Eukaryota; kingdom Viridiplantae; phylum Streptophyta; class Lycopodiopsida; order Lycopodiales; family Lycopodiaceae; genus Diphasiastrum; species Diphasiastrum complanatum. The sequence goes on from CM055093.1 coordinate 52,548,860, forward strand.
CAAATGTGTATCTTGCTCCTTGAATTCCGCAGTGCTGGAGGAGTCTGGTTGTTTCTATTGTTGCTTCTTTGCCTCATTGTAGATCCGGATACGACACTCATTGATGTCGTGATTGGCTCTCTTGCAATATCTTCAGAAAAGCTTCTTGCGTGATCCACCATGCTCACCTTGAGTGTGACGCTTCTGTTGTTGCTGCTGCACTTGATTCTTGCCCTTGAAATAGTCTTTCTTCTTGGTGTATAAAGCCATGGATTTGTCTTTGATGGACAGGGTGCTAGTCTTTCTTCGCATTTCTTCTTGAAGAAGATGACCAATCACTTTTTGAAGAGTGAGGTCGGGTTGTGTGGAGATCATCACCACAAAGTGTTCATACGACTTTGGAAGAGAAGAAAGCAAGGTCATGATGGCATCATCATCTTGAATAAAACATCCTACAGCTGATAACTGGTCCAATAAAGACTTGAAGCTATTGATGTGAGAAGTGATGGTAGTAGAATCAGACATGCTAAGAGTAAAGAACTTCCTTCTAAGATGTAATCTAGTGGTTACATCATGAGCCTTATAGAGATTTGATAACAAATCTAATGCATCCTTAGAGGTTTTGCATGTGGTAACGTGGGATATTTGGGAGTCATCCAGATTGAGTGTGATACATGCTAAGGGCTTCTGATCTTTGATCTTCCATGCCTTTGCTTGATCACCATCTTCTAGTTTCAAATCATCACCTTCTACTACATCCCAAAGATCTCTATCTATCAACATCATCCAGAGTTTTAACTTCCAGATGTAGAAGTTAGAACCATTGAACTTGTCAATGATTCTAGCCTCGTTGGATGATGACGAAGAGCTACCAAGATGAGACATGATAACAGTAATATAAATGGAACAAACTTAATCTCTCAGTTTATTTGAGCTATGCTCTGATACCAATCTGATGGGGCAAGGGATATAGAAGAACAGAACGAAGAAGAGAGCAGGAATATTGCGAAACAGCTCTCCTGTTCTAATCAGCTGCTAGATGCAAAAACAGTCTAATAAACCACTTATGCTAAATGTAATCACAGCTTTAAGTGTTCTAATTGCCCAACATGATCTTAAGAAATTAATTCATACTCTCAAAAACGAAAGTACAGTCCATCGAAGAGATTAGAAATGGTTTGTGTGTGGTATTACTGAAAAATCAGATTCAATGTGAAGTACAGTTTTGAAATAAATGGAAGAGCAGTATGATATCGTGAGTTCCTCAGGCGTCACTCCTCAGGCATCAAAGACAATTATCGTTTGATCAGAAACTGAGGAGTCGTAGACGTCCGTGTTTTGATCAGAGTGAGTAAACAAGCGTGATCAAACAACAATAGAGTGCATTCAATCAGAACAGGTATTCATCTACGTTATACACAGACAGAAAAATTGCTACTGCTATATTACACTGAAGCACAATACAAATAGCAATTACAACAAAAAATGGACAGCGTAACTGGGAGGTTCAAATAATACGTCTCATAGAGAGAGCAACCACTAATATGTGCTTGGATGATCTATTTATAGATTTCATCCGTGTATTAATTACATTGAATGTTTGTCACCTAATTAGAAAAGTTGTTGTACTTGGAAGTATATGGCTTTTGTGACAACTGTACATAGTATATATACGGTCAACAAATCAGTATTGTTAACGCGGACGAGAACATCGCAAAATCTCTCACTTCGCATTTTACGTGAAGTGGTTTTCTCTCACTTTGCAAATTACGGAAAGTGGCTGGGAACGGTCCTCGTTCAAAACAGATAACCTTCGACATTTTACTCTCCTTTCGGGATTTCTACGAAAAAGTCGAAGGTGCCTTTAAATAAATTTTAAGGTGCCCTTAGAAAGTTGAAGGTGCCCTTAAAAAAATGAAGATCTCTTTAACAGTTCACCTCTCTTGCTCTTTTTGGGAAAGCCGAAGGTGCCCTTTAAAACAAGTTGAAGTTGTCCTTAAAAGTTGGCAAAGGTGTCTTTAGCAGTTTAATCCTTAAAAATAGAGGACCTTCTGGAATTTTCTCCCTCTTCACATTTTTTGAAAAAATACGAAAATGAGACGAAGGTGTCGAAAATAGTTAAACTGTTGAACTGTGAACAAGTTGACTTCTTCAAAAATAATTCAACGGAAGAAGTCGAAGGTAAGTGTCGCAGTTTTCGGAAAGTGCGAAAAATGTGAACTGTAACACTTAGTGTATTCATGCAGACTGTTCAAAAATGATGTAAATCTGCAGACTTGTTCTAGATGTAAGTTTTGTGGAAGTCCTTGAAGATGGCCAAGTCTTCAATGACTTCAAGTTATTAAACTTAACATCTGAACTTAAAATTATGATGGGATTGATTACTCTTTGCTGGAGATCAACCGGAAGTCCATTGTAGACGTCCTTCAAATAAATTGGTTGTCTAAGTTATGTTCCAAGGAGGCAACTGTGGGCTTAATTTCCAACATTTTGCGAGTGAATTTTTTTGCGAGTTTTGCAACTTTCTTTCTTGCCATCATTCAACAAAAAGATAACACATGGCCACTTTTTTTCTGCTACTACTTCAATGTTTATTATTAAGAATGTGGTTTGGTATATAGTTAAAAATCTCACAAAGTTAAAAAAAAAAAAATCAAATTAAATTTTTTTTGTAGCCTCCAAAGATAGCACACCGACGTGCTATCTTTGGAGGCTGCAAAAAAAATCTCATTTCATAAACCACGTTGGCATCTTAATTTTAAAGGCTGCAATTTTATTTTTATTTGCTTTACTTAGCATGTCGACTTACTATGTTTCGAGATTGAAATAAAGATTCTAAAATAATATGTTTATTCAACATTTTGTTCTCACATGGGTCAAAATAGCTTTTCTATTTTATAATTTACTCGGCTAGCACACCAGCATTTCAAAATGTTTTTCAAAAAAACTTCATTTTTTTAGATAAAAAATTTTTAGGCTAGCACGCCGACATGTTAATTTTTACAACTTCAAGAAAAATTTTTTTTAATAAAAGTAAACCTATATTTATAAAGTAGCAAAATATTTTGTGATAGACCTATTTAGAATTTGGTGGATAGTCAAATTATTAAGTATTCATCAAACCACAATTATTAATCTTAAAAAATCATGTAGTGGCATAAAAAGAGTAGCACACCATGTGCTACTATTTTGTTGGATCATGGGCAGAAGAAACTCGCAAAAAAATAATTCACAAAATGTCAAAACCCTCTCAATTTTGACTGGATCTGGGTTGGTGGATCTTGCTTGGTATAGACTAATTTTCGATGGTGTGAAAGTTATTGATGTCTGTGAGGGTTTTTTATAGAAAAAAAAAATTCCCTTACAAATTCATCAAAATTTCATCTTAACTTTCGTCAACTTGATCTTAGACAAAACAAAATGTCTTTCTAAGATATGTGAGGATTCACAGATTTAACAAAAATTTCAATTTTTTTTGCAAAATTACTCAGCAAACTTTGGAACTCTCACACGGTTTTCTGAAGCATTAAGAACTCTCGCAAACTCATCTGTAAGCTACACTCAAAGTGAGGAAGCTTCAGCAGAAGTGGTGAGGGTTAATTGCAACAAAATGAGAATCTTCCTAGAGCTTTTGGAACTCTCGCATACTCGTCTCAAGGAGATCTAGCTTCAGCAGGAGTGGCAAAGGTTTCACAACAGTGTAGAGGTTGTTTTTTGTTTTACAAGAATTTTTTGAATTTTTATAATTTTTTCACTATTCTACAAACTAGTTGGGAAATAACTCTCACATGTTTCTATGTAGGACTAGAACAATGTTCTCAAGCTGTTGTCAGTCAAAGCGAAGGTTGGTTTTCAATGGTTGTTGCAAAATCATAGTTTAATGGGGTTTTTTACCACTTTTTCCTTCCAAAATTGCAGATTTTATGATTTTACGGATTTTTGGGTTGGTGTGCTGACTTTTCAAGCCTGTAGAGGCTGTTACGGATCTCCTCTACCTCCAAACACCTCCTCTGCTAGCTTGCAACAAATCAACAACAAAAAAAAAAAAAAAAACAAGAAAAACACTCTAAACTACCTCCAAATCCACCTCTAACACTCTAAAAACCAAGGAAATGACTAAAAACCAACCAAACACAACTAGAATAGTTAGTAGCCTCTATCCCCGACAACGGCACCACTATAGAGTGTAAAGATAGATGGTGAGCAGCCCCTCCGCCTTTCAAAAGAGATTAGATCGCTAGGATAGATCTCTAACTAGATTTTAGTTGCAACTTAGTTGTTTTTCTAGCTTTAACATGACTCCACCCCCTTCCCACTAACACTAACCACAATACACATCCATAATACTAAAGAGAAAAAGAAAGAAAGAGTAGAAAGTGAGGGAGGTTAGCTCATGTGCTTTTGATTCTAATCTGATGGAAAAGCATTAAGAACACATAACCAAATAATGATGCCAGAGATTAATAATATAGAAACATTCACAAAGAGCATTAGAGAAAGGTTCAAAAGCACAAGAAGGTGCTTGATTCACCAAAAAGATAGTCTCCTCCTCTCTATTAAAAGCATAGAAAAATGAGTACAAGAGGTGTATGTTATAATTTGGGAGTCCCTTGTCCCTTTGCTACTATTGGCTACTTCATTGAGACAAGCATTGAAATCCAAGCCCTTCTCACCTACCACCATTTTAACTTTAACTTAGAACTTTGTTAGACTTTGAGCTTTTTCTATTATTCTATATATTTACTCAAGGTTATAATAACTTACACTTAACAAATACTCTTTATTGAAGGAAACATTAAGTCTAAGAAGAGCTAAACAAGGCCAAGAATGGCCTATTAAAACTTTATAAAGCTAGACTTCTATTAAGTAATTTGTGCTCCAAAGTCCAAATCTTAAAGACTTTTTGATTTGGTCCTATCAATTGGAAATGCATTCTCTATGGTTTCTAAAGCATATAGCATTTCAAATCCTATTCAACCTCATTTGAATCCAACAAGTCCAAAACATGATGTGTAATCTACGAAGATGCATCTAATAGTAGAGGCACTTCCAATAATACAAGCAAACTAGATTATTTAAGCTTATTTTGTTAAAAAAAAAACAATGCTCACTTTCAATCAAGCTTTGATACCTTGTGAAAATGAGTTCAAAAGGATCATAAAAAAAGGAAATCAAGTCTAGATCACAATTCTAGCTTATCTTGTCAATTGCTCCAGCTTGGCACATAAAATTTGATCAAAACTCGGGTATAAATGTGCAGCCACCTATCAAGACTTGTAAAAACATAATTAAGCTTCAAAAAAACCTATTACACATCAAATATTGACAACACTATACAACTCTCCACAAGTAAATAATGTACTAGAAACTCAAATTCTTGATTTTTGCATCAATTATCTTAAAAGAGTAAATGGATCTATGTACAAAATTACATTGGATTCTGAGGTTAGGATTTGTCTGACAATTTAAGAGCAAGCCCTAAGTTTGACTTCCATGTGGGATAGATCATGTTACAAGGCATGTGAAAATTGCAAAAAGTTTTCTAGCTTTTAAGTTAGTTTTGCAATTTGGGCCTAAATAAGGCCAAATTAGTAAATAGGTTGCACATGGTTATTTCACATTTTAAAACCAATGTATATGACCAATTTTAAAATGGCTTCAAGTTCATTGAGAATCTTCAAAATAGGAGGAAATGTGTTGTGCAAAATCTACTAAATAAACGTTCAAAACAAACATGCAACGACACTTGGGTACCAAGATAGAGGTTATTGGATCACATGAAGTTTTTTTAAACTTGTATTAAATATCAAATAGCAAAATACATTACAATTTTTTTTAAAAAAAACTAAAGATTAATTTCACATAGAAAAACACACAAAAAATTAAATTACGATACATTATACCTCATGTCGATAAATGTATGCTCTTAGCAATCTCTCTAATATAATTATAGATGGTGTCTAATCTAATCCTAATCTATTCATCGTTGGAATGAGCACCTGCAACATCATCTCAACATTTGCTCTACATAAACACAAATGAACAAAACAGAAATAGGATTTAGGGCTAAAATAAATTGTGTTCGTGATATTTGCAATTTATGATAAAGTAATATATTGCAAAAGTATCTATGTGGGGGATGGCCCTCACTGGTCAACTTATTCACTAATGCATCGTACCTCTATGCATGCAAAGTCGTACTCCACTTTAGTGGGGCAAAACTAAAATATTCCACTTACACATTGGTGCAAAGGTCTCCTCGTAATTGATGCATTTACTTTGTGCGTAGCCTTTGATCACCAATCTTGCTTTGTGCTTTGCTATGCTTCCATCTACATGATACTTAGACTTGTATACCCATTTGCAACCAATGGGTTTCTTACCAACTGGTGGTTGGCTCCAAGTCTCAATGGGCAATTCTAGTAATAGTACTCATACCCACATTCTCGGCAGAAGGGTGTATATAAGCCCTTGTGAGGACATTCTGCAATTATGTGCCCTTCCCTGCATCCATAGTAGACGTAAACTCGTCCACCTTGTTGTTGAGGTTGTGCAGTGTATATCACAAAATATTTGTTGATGGCTGGATGACGAATGACTCATCAAGTCCAAACCACTGATGTTGCTCAGGCTAGGGCAATGCATCGTGTTCTGTTGTTGTCGAGTTCACATGGGCAATGTTGATTGTAGTCTGGCCCTAGTGGTGCTGGTAATGTCATAATTCATTGGTACTTCAAACCGTGGTGTCGCATTTGGTGCCCTTTGATGATAAGGGTGATAGGTCTGAAATTGTACTTTCTTTTGTTATATGATCATGGGGTTAATTGGATAGAACGCAATTTCGTGTGAGGATACATTACACAAATGGCAATACCTATGTGACAACTTGAAATTTTGCTTCAAGACTGGATGCTCATTGGCAGTATGGTTCTGAGTGCAAACTAGACACCATACATTTTCTCTCCTTGGATATTGTTGTTGGTAATGTTTGGGCATGGATGTTGTTGATGCAACAGCTCCTTGCAAGGCCTTCAGTTTCTAACTGAACCATAAGTTGTTTTATTTGTTGTTTGTTAGTTTTGTAATTTGCTCCATGAACATATCGTTGAAAAGATTGGAAGTGTTGGAGGCAGATAAAATCGAAGGAGTTGGATGGTGAGTCGGCGTATAATTGTTACTCATATCATCATTAGAACCCTCATCCTCTTCTCTGATGGCGTCTTTCATTGCTTTCGCCAACGTAGTGTATTACTCCCATCATTTGAGCTCTCTTTTGATATTGCGTGGTAACCCAACAAGGAACCACATTATCACCGCACGATTGGGAGTTAGTGTTGTGCTGCACTCAGATAGAAAATGTTTGATCTGTTCAATGTAATCCCAGACCCTTTCTTGTTTATCCATCTTGATTTTGCTCAATAAGAGAAATGGGCCTTCCAAATTTTTGGTTAAAAGCGGGTGATAAAGACTACTTTAACCAACTCCCAGGTGGCTTTTTCTTTGCCGATTGCTTGAATAACTAGTCTTCCACTGCTGCTACTAATGACATCAAGAACAACTTCAATTTCTCCTCAAGAATCTGTTCTTCGTAAATTCCGCACGCTTGTTCATAGATCTGGAGAAATTTGATGGGATCTATTGATTTATCATATTTGGCATTTCAAGATGAGGTGCCCTTCGGATTTCTTGCAAGGGTATGGTAGGTACGGGTTGTTCCGTTGGATCCATTTCGACAGGTCCTACTTCAGCTTCGACTAGTGCCACAACCACTCTCGATAGGTTTGCTGCTTGATTTTTTATTCTTCTTGGTAATGATCTTTCCGATCTAAGATTCGTTCACTTGTTCAGTCCAAGGATAGTGGAGGATGTGGTGAATTTTTCTTAGTTTGGATCTGATCAATTTATGTTGGCTATTAGTGTAAAATTAGTCATTTTTCTTGGATTTTCTCAGATTTCTTTGTGATCATTGCTTAGATTGGCTTGAGATTTTCACTATACATGGATATGATGCAGATCTACCTATTGATGATTGTTGCAAAGGTTGATCTATCGAAGGTGAACTGGCAAGGGTTCTTTGTACTATTTGGGAATCAAAAACCAGATTTCTTGTAATCTGCTGGGAATGAACTCTCGCTCTCTTAACTGGGGACTTGACATTTTGCGAGTGAATTTTTTTGCGAGTTTTGCAAGTTTCTTTCTTGCCATCATTCAACAAAAAGATAGCACATGGCCACTTTTTTTATGCTACTACTTCAATGTTTATTATTAAGAATGTGGTTTGGTACATAGTTGAAAATCTCACAAAGTAAAAAAAAAATTCAAATTAATTTTTTTTGTAGCCTCCAAAGATAGCACACCAACGTGCTATCTTTGGAGGCTGCAAAAAAAATGTCTCATTTCATATACCACGTTGGCATGCTATCTTTAAAGGCTGCAATTTTGTTTTAATTGTTTTACTTAGCATGTCGACTTACTCTGTTTCAAGGTTGAAATAAAGATTCTAAAATAATATTTTTATTCGAAATTTTGTTCTCACATGGGTCAAAATAGCTTTTCTATTTTATAATTACTCGGCTAGAACACCGACATTTCAAAACGTTTCAAAAAATCTTCAGTTTTTTAGATAAAAAAATTTCAGGCTAGCACGCCGGCATGCTAACTTTTACAACTTCAAGAAAAGTTTTTTTTTAATAAAAGTAAATCTATATTTATAGAGTAACAAAATATTTTGTGATAGACCTATTTAGAATTTGATGGATAGTCAAATTATTAAATATTCATCAAACCACAATTATTGTTCTAAAAAAATCATGTAGTGGCATAAAAAGAGTAGCACATCATGTGCTACCATTTTGTTGGATCGTGGGCAGAAGAAACTCGCAAAAAAATTATTCACAGAATGTCAAAACCCTCTCAACTCTGGTTGGATCTGGATTGCATGTTGCTTGGTATAGACTAGCGAAGGTTAATTTTCGATGGTGTGAAAGTTATTGATGTCTGTCAGGGTTTTTTATGGAAAAACAATTTCTCTTATAAATTCATCAAAACTTTATCTTAACTCTTGTCAACTTGGTCTTAGATAAAAAAAAACGTCTTTTTAATATATGTGAGGATTCACCTATTTAACAAAAAATTTAGTTTATTTTGTAGTATTACTCAGCAAACTTTGGAACTCTCGCACAATTTTCTGAAGCATTAAGAACTCTCGCAAACTCATTTGTAAGCTACAGTCGAAGTGAGGAAGCTTCAACAGAAGTGGCGAAGGTTAATTGCAACAAAATGGGAACCTTCCTAGAGCTTTTGGAACTCTCGCAGACTCGTCTGTAAGCTTGCCTCAAGGAGATCTTGCTTCAGCAGGAGTGGCAAAGGTTTCAGAGCAGTGTAGGAAAAAAATTTGGTTTTACAAGGATTTTTTGAATTTTTATGATTTTTTCACTATTTTGCAAACTAGTGGGAAAATAACTCTCACGTGCTTCTATGTAGGACTAGAACAATGTTCTCAAGCTGTTGTCAGTCAAAGCGAAGGTTGGTTTTCAATGGTTTTTGCAAAATCAAAGTTTAATGGGTTTTTTACCACTTTTTCCTTCCAAAATTGCAGATTTTATGATTTTATGTTTTTTGGGTTGGTGTGCTGACTTGTCAAGCCCTTAAAGGCTGTTACGAATCTCCTCTACCTCCAAAAACCTCCTCTGCTAGCTTGCAACAGATCAACAACAAAAAAAAAAACAAGAAAAACACTCTAAACTACCTCCAAATCCACCTCTAACACTCTAAAAACCAAGGAAATGACTAAAAACCAACCAAACACAACTAGAATAGCTAGTAGCCTCTATCCCCGACAACGGCACCACTATAGGGTGTAGAGATAGATGGTGAGCAGCCCCTCCACCTTTCAAAAGAGGTTAGATCGCTAGGTTGAGCTCTAACTATATTTTAGTTGCAACTTAGTTGTTTTTCTAACTTTAACATTACTTCACCCCCTTCCCACTAACACTAACCACAATACACATCCATAAAATACTAAAGAGAAAAAGAAAGAAAGAGTAGAAAGTGAGGGAGGTTAGCTCATGTGCTTTTGATTCTAATCTAATGGAAAAGCATTAAGAACACATAACCAAATAATGATGCCAAAAGATTAATAAAATAGAAACATTCACAAAGAGCATTAGAGAAAGGTTCAAAAGCACAAGAGGGTGCTTGATTCACCAAAACGATAGAATCTCCTCCTCTCTATTATATTAAAAGCATGGAAAAATGAGTACAAGAGGTGTCTTTTTTAATTTGGGAGTCCCTTGTCCCTTTGCTACTATTGGCTACTTCATTGAGACAAGCATTGAAATCCAAGCCCTTCATGAAAAACACACAAGCTCCTAAGGTGCACAAAGTAGCACATCTCACCTACCACCATTTTAACTTTAACTTGGAAATTTGTTAGACTTTGAGCTTGTTCTATATACAACAAGTCTATTTTACTCAATGTTATAATAACTTACACTTTACAAATATGCTCATGTTATGGGCTTATGCAGGCAGGATGCCACAACCCTCACACCTATTTTGATTTCCAGAAAAGTATTTTTTATTTTTGACGGGCCCATTTATTTATGTTCACATGTTTTCCACAACATTCAAGAACAAAGCTTTCAACTGTTGGAACTATTTTGGTTGAGAAATAAGCAACAACCGTGACCAATTGATGGAGCAAGATCTTGTTTCAGGATGCTGGAGCTATTTGTGGGCATTCAAAGAGGATCAACCAGCTCTCCTATGCAAAAAACAGTAGCTAATTTGATGAAAAACTCATGAATGGAGGCCATTTTTTTGGTTAGCAACGCTGCGATGCTTCTTATGCTTCCCCAAGGAGTGGCGTAGCATGTAATTCTACTGCATGTGGCTAGAGAGTGAGACATCGAGTTTGTGGCTGAGCAGCCAAGAACTAGCTAAAAAAAATCTCATGTGGGTAGGGGGCCTCATATCTAAGAGCATGCAATGCTTTGGCCCTAGCACGCCATGAGCCACATGTTTTTTTTAATGTCTCCCATGCGCCCTACGTCATAGAGCAGCCAGAACATATCTTATAATAATATTTGGGAGTTCGCCAATAAACCATATAACTAAAAACCCGTCCTTTCATTTCACTCACGTGAACGTAGGTGCTCGACAGAGGGGCGCAGGTGCCGGTGCCCCAGAGAAAAGGATGTCGTTGCCTCGGTTGTGGGCCTCACTGCCCGGGACGCACGGGTGGTTGCCATGGATGTTCGGTGCATGCCAATGCCCGATACCCGAGGGGTGTGCACCCTTGCTTACTCAAGGGTGTTGTCGAGGTCCCTCCGTACCATATTGATGCTTATGGTTTTGGTCAAGTGTCAATTGCATGCCCTCATTCTATTGAAAACTTGTTTCCAATAGTGGGAGAGATGGCCGGGAATCAAAAGAGGTTTTTCAAGAGAGAGAATTTGTTGACATGAAATAGATTGTAGATCATGGTTCGAATTTTAGGGTAACAAGGCAAAAATCGCAGAGAAAATGTCAGTTGTCAACAATGACAGACAAAACGTGTTTTGGAGCTTTTCATTGGTCCACGTTTGCCCTAAAATAAATTTGAAGGGCATTTGAAATGAGTTTGAAAATCACAAGTTGATTTGAGAGAGAGAGAGAGAGAGAGAGCACATTTTTTTAGAAAATTTTAGAAAGAGAGTTTTTTAGAGAGAAATCTAGGGTTAGGGTTTAGGTTTCTGGGTTTAGAATTGAAAAACATCAATAATGTGATATGACTGGAGAGAGAAAGAGAGAGAATGTCACCACCCATGGAGAAAACACATTTCATTGGGCCACGTTGACCCTAAAAGAAAATTTGAAGGGTAGAGAAAGAGAACTTTCTAGAGAGAGAGATATATAAATTCAGGAGAGAGAGAGAGAGAGCCAAGAGAGACAGAGAGAGGGGGAGGCGCTCATTTTTTTTATTTGTAGAGAGAGAGAGAGAGAGAGAGAGAGTGTACAGAGACAGAGGAACAGAGTTCTAATGTGAGTTGAGAGAGAGAGAGAGAGAGAGAGAGAGAGAGAGAGAATACAGAGACAGAGGAACAGAGTTCTTGGCTACGGGTTGTTGCCATATCATTTGCTTGCAGATGATTGATAGATTGAACATAGTGGTAAACATTTCTTTGAAGCATAACTAACACACGATGACTGTTTGGATGAGAAGAAGTTCCCACAATCTTTCCTCTCTTCAGTTTTGACTTAAAGTTTCAAGTGGCAGAAGCTTTTATCTTCTTGTCTCTCTGAAAGCATTCATACTGTTGGAAGTGAATAGTTTTCAGATTATGCAACGTGTAAAGTCTCGAGTTTCAAAAGCAAATCGTGATAGCAAATTGTCGTTTCAGGGAAAGTATTGTTTTTGGATTATTGGAGCAAGCGCAATCTTTTTGGGAGTCAAAAATGGCATCAGCCTGGCCCAAGGCACAGAGAATGTGAATGTGGGCTCTGATGGATAGAACGAGATTCATGTGTTTGATTCGTCTGTCCAAATTAGGGTTTCTGACTTTACCTTAACCAAAAGTGAAGAGAGTATCTTTAGTTGACATGCGGCTCTGACTGGACCTTTTCATAGGACATGTGGCTTCTGCCATATCCAATAAGTTAAAACGGAAACAGTGTTGAGCTGTTTATTAACCTTTTTGCACATATGCTGCCGAACGGCGAGCAGTCGGTCTGACAATGGCATGTGGGTGTGATTCAGGGTTTCTGAGACGCATAGATTAATGGGAAAATTGAAAAAATCTTAAAGTTACAGATAAGTAGCGATATTTATAGCATTATTCTTAGCTAGTTTGTGATGGCAATATCAGCAATGGGGCAATTCATGCTTAGGCTGCAGCAGCTTCGAGTTTGCTTTGCATTACAGCAATCCCAGGGCTGCTACTGGACCGCACCTTTGGTTCTATCTGCGTCTCCTTGTTGCTCCTGCTCCTGCAAGGAAAAACATGTAATTCCTTGCAAGGTTATGAATCATGTCAAAAATTGTTCTTTTTCTAGATCTTTTGCATCAGATCATGGCTCCGGAGGGCATATGAAAGAGATCCGATATATGAAACGGTACTTAAAGAAGGAAGAAAAACACGTTGCTTCTCAAGTTCTTCAGCATCATCTTCACCAACACAACGGCCTCTCCCTTATGGATGCCGAAGTCATCAGCAAGAACGCTCCAGCGTTCCTCCGAAAACTTATTGTCTTGTCAAAAAAATCCAAAACCCTAGGGCTACTGCAATCTGACAGCCAGGAACATCCAAGTGATAGTGATAAAATCAGATTCAGGGTTGAGAGAGCGCTGAGTATAAATCGTCTAAATGAATGGGAATCTGTTCTTGAAAGCATCGGCATGGCTCCAGAAAATGCGTCTGAATATCTGCGCTCATTCAATTCAGGATTAGTCGGTGGCCATGTCTTGCTTACTAACATTAAGATTCTTGAGGATTTTAACATTCCAAGGAGAAAATTGGGGAAGCTTTTTGAGTCACAAAACCAGACGTTGATGCATTTTTCTTCCGCACAACTAGCGGCCAACATTGAAAAGCTTCAATGGTTGGGAGTAATGAGAGAGCAAGTTGGACCTGTGGTGCAAAAATACCCTGAGATGCTTAAGCTTAACCTTGCAGAATTGATGAGGCCAGTATTGCAGCTTTTAGAAGAAGTGCGCGTGGACCGCAGTGTTTTAGGCCGGCTACTCATGCATAATCCACAAGTCATTATTGAGAATCCAAACATGCTGTTAAAGAAAGTGGAGTTTCTTGTGAAATGTGGAATGACAAAAGACTACATAGCGAGGCTTTTGAGAAGAAATCCTGAAATATTGCTCAGTAATTTGATGGATCAAAACTTGATGCTATTCACTTAACTTGATTCAAAGGCACTATATTCTTACGTCCATTTTGTATTCACTTCACTTGGCCTTACATTTTAGTTTGCAGCAGCTGATACAAGTCAGTGCAGGGTTGTCACAGCAGTATGCCCAAAGTTTCAGGGAGAGATTTAAAGATTCGATGACGTCAATTTATCCTATAATACTTTCTGGAAGGTAGTTGTGCATCAAAAACCAACATTGTCAAAGATCAAGATGAAATCTCAGGATATGGCAGTGCAAAGCTCGCTGATATGCTAGTTCGTTGGCTTGACCGTTCTGTTTATTACGTTGTATGTAGTTCATATTAAGTTTGTAACTCTCAAAGCTGCTGCACTTAGCTTCTGTGATTCTGTGAGGTACTGGCAAGTGGTTGAATTTACTCTCTATTTACTTCAAGAAATAGAGGTAAAATGATGGCAAGTCTTTCAGGTAGTGGGTTAGGTTGCTATCACACAGGAACCCATTTTATTCTTACCTTGCTATCAATTTTTGACTTTGCTTTAGGATGAGACGTCAAAAAGTACATATGATCAATCCAATTTGGGAAGAATTTATCCTTGTCCTCATATTCTTTTTGTAGCATAATCTTAAGTCACATATACTATTATGTGGAAAGACACTTGGCTAGCTGCACTTTCTTGTCTATAAGCTCAGATGTACCGGGTTATTTACTCATTCACGTTGAGAACAAAATCTTTGCATATAGCATACAACATATGTAGAACTTCACATGATTTAGCTGTTCATATTATTTGCGATGGAAGTCTTCAAAGTCATTTGTTTTAGCTTAGGGGTAGAGAACGTAAAAACACCAATCAACTGGTGGCTTTTAGATACACTTTTCAGACCTTAGGTGCTCACGAACAAGTTCAAGTGGCTCTCGGCTCTTGTTCAGCTCACATATTTTTGCTGAACATGTTTCTACTTGCATGATTAGTATTTGAAACTTGATGCATCATACGAACATAATATCATACCTCATAGTTGCATGTGGTGTTCTAGAGTGCATCTCGAAGCGCGTTCCATGATTTTGCCCCAGAAAGCTACCCCAAAACGGCTTTTTTTAAGTATTAGTTTATTAATTCAAATTCTCCATTTTTTTATGGAAAATTTCATGGTAGCTATTCAAATTTCCGATAGTAACTTCATGTACGTGCCATAACGGCCATAATAGACATGCTAGGCATTGGCATGAGGAAACACACTCTAGCACCTTATATCACACCTACAACTAGTTACTTTTTAAAAGTCATATGTGTAGGGAGGAAAAACCTGGATTTGTTGACTGCGCGCTCCACGCTCGCTTCCCGTGCCTGACACCGTGCCCATTGTGTCCCAATCGTCAAATAGATGCTCGTAGAGTGCTCATACGCCTCGATTTGACGTGCATAAAAATATTTGCAAAAACTTTTCTCTTGGAGTCCGCGTTGCTGTTTGCAAAAAAGTTGCAAATCTTTTTAGTGTTTCGGAATGTGAAGAGGGCGGAACGCATTCCGTTGGTAACTGTGTCATACATAAAGCTTCACAAATGACAATATTGGACAACAAATTGAAGAACCAAATACAATTCCCAACTAAGATCACTTAATGTATATCAAGAAGCAGAGCATAAATTGAATTGCATACCCTCTCCTTTCAAAGGAAGTTCATATGAATCTTTGATAAAGATCTCAAATAATAAAATCAATGAGTTGTGGAATGGACGGAGGCTAGTGTACCTATTAACGGGAACTATTGAAGAAGCCACCAAATAGGTTAGGATATATGATAGCATGACATGCCTTTCAAGAGGGTTTGTACCTTACCACTTGGCCCCAGGATAAATTAGTGTAAGTCTACTTGGTAGAGAACCCTTTGAATGGTATTGTTCGAGGGACCATTCTTTTATAATATCTATATTGGTCCTAATACTATGTCCATAATTTTGTTGTGCTAACAAAAACATTGTCGACAATGTAGGCATTATTTAGAAGAGTTGCAAATATAAAAACAAGATTAAAAGAGCTAATTTAGGTACTGTGGATAGCAAAAGTGTTGGCAATGATAGTTGTAGATGGTGGGATTGAATGGTCACTTCAAGTGCTTTGGCCTCACCTTGGAGCAAAGGTGTGTTAAGATATTAGCCTTGATATGATAAGCCTAAGTGCTCTTAAGTACTCCTAAAATAAGTGCTTTTAGAAGGCGAAGTAGACTTAAAGATATGCAAAAAATTTGTTTGCTATTTATGCCAAAGCTTAGTTTTTGAAGGTAATTGAGAGGCTTGTATGGTTGTCCTTGTACAAGATACTAAGTACGACCTTTTCCATTGTGTAGAACTTGGAGGAATTAAGGCCTTGCCAATCACAACATTATCAAAGCGCAAGCCTATGTTGCCTTTAGATAGGCTTTCACAAAGCTTAAGACAAAATCAATTGCACATTCGTGTTTAAGTGCGACATGTTTTTATGATCCATGTTAAGGTTACACATAGTTGAAAGAGATGTATGTCTTAAACTAATCCCTATTCAGGTCGTGTTTAGGAAATCATATAGCTCCTATAGACAAAGAAGTTGGGAGTTGGTAGACAATTGAGAGAGTCCCTCGTTGAACCTGACGTATGAAAGGTCTTGCATGGTGGAGAGCGTACATTCCCCTTAGTGTGCATCGAAAGGTCCCTTAGTAAAGTGGACATTTTAAGGGTCCCTTCTCAACAAGTTTCTCAATAGAGGGTCTCAAATTTTAAAGATCCTTTATGGATGCCCTTAAAGAAATTAGCACCATTGGTTTGTCTAGAAGAAGTCAAGTCCAAGACATAATTTGAAAGTACAAATTGCGCTTGTAATGGGACTGACCTATGAATGCAAGTAAAGGACAAATCATTATGGTTGTTGTGATACAACTAGAAAGATGGCGAGTTTTCAATGGCTTTGCTAGGATTAGGAGAAGTCTTGGAGTTCGTATCCCAAAATAAGCAGAAGTTGAAAGTATTGACTATGGAGGTTAAAACGGTGTTATGGTGATTTTGATACAAGTAGAAAGATGGTGAGTTAGATGTTCATGGCTTTGCTAGGATTAGAAAAAGTTAATACTTTGTGAACCTTCAGTTTAGTGGCTCAAAACACTAATTTTTTCCAAGTCCAATACCACAAAGTGTTATGTGTGATGTAATGTCAGTGGGGTGTGAAGCTTATAATTAGGAATATGCAGATCATTTTGGGATGGGCCCATATTGGCCTCTATCATTTTTGATAGAATTGGATATAATATAAATATTCTTTTTAGGTGTAGTAGAGGTATTAGACAAGTGGTACTCTAATATTAGCTTGTATTTGAGTGTATAATATCCATAGGGTCACAACTTATCATATTCGCCCATCCATAGGGTCACATGATTTTCCAACATGATATTGAAAATCTGGCAGTAATAATGAAAGCTTTGAACTAAGCTCCGATACCATGCTGGAAAATAAGCTGACTATAGTCAATTGACTATTCAACTTTGATAGTTTCAACTCTATCATCAACATAACTTATTATCATTCAAAAGTGTGAAAAAATGAATAATATAGGTAGCTCGCATAATTGCCAATTATCATAACTCTGATCATAATAGCATGAATAACAGAAAAGTACGACAAAACAAATTATGTGTCGAATTTGTCAAATGTAGTATGTATTGTTGAATGATAAAAAATACATTCATTGTCTACTTTGACTACACTATAACAATAGTGCATCTAATTTTGTTATAAATGTCGCTCATACACAAACTTTAATCATGATAGCTAATTAACGATCAGTCTATGCCAATGGCAAAACTGGAGAGAGGAGAAGAAGAAGAGTGACTATTCCTAAAACTTGAACTAATTGAACTTATGAATTGCTCTCTTAAAATGAACTAATCTACTGATCTAATTATAGTTGTTGATGGCATAGACCTAATGGAATGCGCCATCATCCACTTGGTGAGTGCCATGTGGAAATATGGGATTGAACCCGAAATATGTAATGCATAAGACTCAATAAACAAATCTGCTGAAGTCGTTATTTGGAAACCTTTGAATAATAGTTTAGGTCTATTTGACACTGCATCAACAATACGTGTATTTATGCAAACGGTCTTCAAAACCTTCGACATTGTCTCGACAATGCGAGTAAAACTACATGGTAAGTAGTGTGAAAATCTGTCAAATTTGACAAATCTAGCTTGATTAAACTTGTAAATGTGTACATTGATGGGTCCCACACGTGTGAGTCTATGTTGCCATGTGTGAATCTACTCTAGAATAGGTTTGATCATGTTCATATGGTTGGTCAAGTTTGTTTGGTGATGATTCCTACATTATAGGACCAAATCCCTAAAATTATGGAGTTGGTTGATCAATCTAGCCACCAACATGGCAAAACTCAAGGATCAGGCTAGAATGGCAAATTAGGGCAAAAATGCTCAATCATCTTCCTTATTACATGTTGTATTTTCACCTAACTCGAGGTGGGGAAGAACTTTTGTACATACAATCATCTCTCCATGGTAATGCCTTAGAATTTTTTTAGAGCTTATTGGCAATCTTGACTTCTATCACTAAGTGTTAGAAACTTTCTTCTTAATCCATAGGCCACCGTACTAAAGGTTGTACCACATTTGTGGGGGTCGTATCTTCATGAAAATCAATGATTTTTTATTGCTCTTGATTGATGTGTGTAAAATTCCCCCACCAAACTGGTGGCGGTCCCACGACACCACCCTCGGCGCTGGAATGCAAATTTTCAATAATAACCATATGGGTCCGATGGCCATTCCTGGTAACCTTGTTCACTGACAAATGGGTAGTCGACACCATCCAAAAAAAGATCCCAAGATAATGCTTGTTGATTTTGATCCTTGTAAATAGGTGCGGCTACTAGCAATGAAGCCAATGACAAGGTTACAGAATTTTTTTTTGACACTTTCAAAAATTTGTAACTTTCTCAATATGTAACAAAAGGAAAAAAAACATTATATCTCCATAAAGCCCTTTTAGTGCTCTACAACAATACTTATTCAAATTGAATTACGGAGAACAGAAAGTTGGGCAAAAAATGGATCAAACAGGACAGAAAAATAAAAAATTTGGAAGTTTCTGGTTTTTGACAAGTCTACAAAATTTTGTTGCCAACTTCAAAAATTTGTAACTTGCTCAATACTTAACAGAATCCAAAAGCCCTTTCAATGCTCTACAACTCTAGCTATTCAGATCAAATTACAAAAAACATAAAAGTTGAACGAAATTGGAATAAAAATGGCAGAGAAATTAAAAAACAGAAAATACAGTCCCCACTCATTTTTTGGACATAAGCCTGTGCATCCATAATGCAAAGCTAACCTTAGCATGCCAAAACCAAGATGCCTAAATGCAAGCTAACCACCATACATGTATCATAAACATGCTGAAAATGAAAATTTGGCATTGCTCCCCGGCATCGGCGCCAAAATTGTAGCGGGTATTCCTATCCACCTTCAGCCCGACCAAGCACATCAAGCATCAAAGTGTCAAGATTCGGTGTGTGAATGTCGCGACATAGATAAGCGAGCGGAGAATCCTCGATGCATGAAACCACGTCTATTGAATTCAGCCCGACCTCGACAGATCGAAGTCTGCCCTACTTGATTCGAAGTCACCGGATCAATGTAGTCGATTTTTTTGGCCATGCACAGATTAGATTGGTTTATGATTTAGCTTTGCGGAAGCGTATTAGGTGCGGAAATTAGAGCGACATGATCGACTTAAACTATCAGTCAGACAAAACAATTTAACCTACAAATAAGTTTATCTGCAAGCAACGATCTATCAGAACATGAATAAAATGAGCATTCAATCACAACTAGCCAAAGAAAAGCACAAGTATAAAAAGCATCCCAAAAAAGTGAGTGCGGAAAATGATGATCAAAGATCGGCATGAAGAAGAAAGACAAGATTGTCTATTGCCAAAAGCCTAGACCTTGGGCGAGAGATTGCCGCAAAAAGAAGGTGGATATTAATAAGAGCAAGGTGAAACAATTGACCAATCTTGCTTAAGAAGACCGTGATAGTGACAATGAAGACCAAAGTACAACATTTTCTACGGCATTAGCATCACAACATTCCATTGATCACACGCATTGGTACATGGATTCAGGAGCAACAAGGCATATGACTGGCAATAAATCTTGGTTTAAGAAGCTGGATTTGACCATCGATGGAGAAAGAGTTGTGTAGGCGGATGGTGATGAGTGCCAATTTCATGGAGTTGGCATAGTGCATAATCAATTTCTTGATGGACATGTGAATACTTCAAAATGTCTTGTATGTTCAGAAAATTATCTTGTCTATTGGTACAATGACAAATGACAAGTTGAAAGTAGAATTCAACAACAGAACATGTCAGATCAAGGATGTGAAACAGGGTTTCAAAGTAATTGTTGATGGTTTTCGTGACAAAACTTGTGGGTTTTACAAGTTGAATGATGTAGCCACAAAGTGCAATGCATTGGCATCAACATCAATATATCAAAGTGACTTGTGGCAGGGATGATTGGGACATCTGAACTTCAAGAGCTTAAGGTTGTTTCGTAAGCTCAAGATGGTAGCATGCCTACCCAATTTGGATGACAAAGAAGGGTCCATTTGCAAAGGGTGTGTACTAGGCAAGTTACATCGAGAGAAGTTCAACAAGGAAGGGGCAACAAAGGCAAACCGCGTGCTTGAGTTAGTGCACCTAGATATATTTGGGCCAATGAAGGTAATGTCAATTGGTAATGCATCCTACTTTTTGACTTTCATTGATGATTAATCAAGGAATACTTCGATCTACATGATTAGAGAGAGTTTGATACATTTGGTTGTCTCAAGAACTTCAGTGGAGAACCATGCCAAGATCAAGGTACTCAAATTTGATCGTGGTGGTGAGTATCAATCCATAGCTTTTATTAATTTTTTCAAGGAGCATAGAATCAAACAACAATTTCCACAAGTTGATACACCTCAACAAAATGGAGGAGATGAGGGAAAGAATCACACGATTGTTGAACCAGGCCTTCTCAAAGATGAAAATCACACCTTAAAAAAAACGTATCCATTTTTTTCGTTCAAAATCATGATTTTAGTCGTTTCACTTCATCAGAAGGCCAAAAAAAACGTTTAGGAGCCAAAAACAAAAAAAAAAAATGTATCCCGGAGGCTAAATTTTAATTTTTTTTGCTCGAAATCGAGACTTTTGGCCGTTTCACTTCATCAAAAGGCCAAAAAAACGTTTATCAATGCAAGAAAAAACTCCTCAAGATTCTGCTTACAAGACAAACCAATAGAGATCACATTGTTGGAAAAACCACCCAACCAAGTAACCAACCCACCCCCATGCACTGGAGCTATCAACATCACATGCCTGATCAAGCCTCCTACGATAATTGGTGTCCCATACCACCAGCCATCGCCCTTCGCTCTCCCTAGCACACATCTCCTGGCCTGGAGATACATCTTGGCTAATGCACGTGATCTCCATCCACCAACTCCCGGGTAAACTGAGTGAATGGCAAAAGGGAATCCCACCACTATATAGTTTTCTTCTTATTATCCTTTTTAGTTTTTCTTTTGGCTTTCTTGACTCCCTTAAGAAGATTCGTTAAAGGCAATGCAATTAAGGCATATTCTTTATGAATTTATGGAAAAACCCTGTGAAGCCCAAAAAAGATTTAACTTCCTTAATGGTTTTCAGGATAGGCCAATCACGAATTTTCTGGACCTTATCATAGTCGATCTCAAGACCTTGATCGAAAACGAGATGTCCCAAGTGCTTGAGTCTTGTCTAAAAGAACTCACACTTAGACTCCTTAGCATAAAGCTTTGCTTTCCTTAGAATATCTAAGACGGTATGCAAATGCGCCTCATGCTCCTCAAGAGTCCCACTATAGATCAAAATGTCGTCCAAAAATACCACGAGAAACTTCCCTAGATATGAATGAAGAATATTGTTCATCATCTATTGGAAGGTTGTCGAGGCATTAGTTAGAGCAAAGGGTAAAACTAAAAATTCGTAATGGCCATACCTAGAACGAAAACCAGTTTTGGAAACATCCCCGTCGTTGATTCTAATTTCATGGTATCCCAACCTAAGGTCCAATTTGGGGAAATACTTAGCACCATTCAATCGGTCCATTAAGTCGTCCATCCGAGGTAAGGGATAACGGTTCTTGATGGTCATTTTATTAAGCTTTTTGTAATCGACACAAAGACAAATACCACCATCTTTTTTGCCGATTAACAAAACAAGAGCTCCCCAAGGGGACTTACTGGGCCTAATGTGGCCCTTACGTAACTCCTCATGTTGCCTAGCAACCTCATCTTCTTCCTTCAGGCTCATTCTGTAAAAAAAAGCGATACATGAGAGCTATCGGGAAGGAGATCTATGTGATGGTCTACTCTCCGAGAGGGGGGAAGACCCTCAAGCAACTGCTCGGGGAATATATCACTATATTCCTCCCTAAGTCTTTTAAAGATTTTACCTCATGGTCGTGCATTTGTTGCGGGCCAACCGGATAAGATACTCCCTCAACCCCCCCCCCCCCCCCTCCTTGTACGGATCTGAACACTCCTATGGCGTAGAACCTGAGGCTATGGAGGGTGGGGTTACTGGCTCGAGCTGCTTCTGCAGCAAGCCAGAAGCTTCTTCTTTGTTTTAATTTGTGTGTGTGTGTGTTGGGGGGTGGGGGGGGGGGGGATAATTGGGAAGAAAGTACCCCTCCCCTCCCCCATCCGTACCAGAGGCCTGCCTGCATAAATGTGCAGTACGCTAGGCCAAGGTCTGAACTGCACATCTTTAAAAATCAAAATGAACTAAAGGCAAAGAAAATTCCTTTTTATCTTAAACATAGAGTTTAAAAGAATTTTCAATAACATTACAAAGCCATAAACAACCATGCCTTTTCATAAGGTAAATTATAAAACTAAAGTTATGAAAAGATAAGGTTACAACTTTTCTTTATTGTATAAACCAAAAAATTGAAGGTTTAAATACGTAAATAATCAAAAAAGAAAAAGAAAAAAGTCAACGTGGAGAGTTAGTTTCAATGAAAACCCAACTTTAATCCACAAGCCAACCTTCTCAAAATCTTGAACAAGGTTATGAACCAAACAATCACATTCCATTAAAAGGAATACCAAATCGCAACAGCGATAAAGGGAATTTGTGCACCTCGTAAAGGAAGTCGGCTGCTCTGATACCAAATGTTACATCTCCCTTAGATCTCCGATTGCCTTGAAGGTTGATGCACACCTCATACAGTGATGACGCATCGTATCCGCCCATCCCTAGGGTCACAACCGACCCACCCCCATGCACTGGAGCTATCGACATCACATGCCTGATCAAGGCTCCTGCGATAATGCTCTCCATCCACCAACTCTCGGGTAAATTGAGTGAATGGCAAAAGGAAAACCCCACCACTATATAGGCATAGCATAGTGCGTCCCATCAAGCACGGTCCCGCCCGACAACGTACCATTATGGTACATAACACACAAGGAGTGTCATCCACATATTTTAATTTTACCCTTCTATTGGATAGTAACTTGACCATGCAATAGGGTCCCTCTCCTAGAAACTTCAATTTCTCCTTATGAGCCTTGGCATTATAGAGCAAGCAAAGTTTATTTTTTGCCAGGTCTTTTAAGTGTAGGTTGTGATCGTGACATGCTTTCCTCGTGTTTTTCTTGGCCATCCTTGCTTGTATGGAAAGGAATCTTGTCTTGTGTAGTTTAGTGAGATTCTCAAGTCTTTTCCCATTCTATATCTAGCCTATGATCGACAAGAAATATGAGGCAGAAACTTACAAACTCGATAGACATTACACCTTGCTGACCATATACAAGTTGAAAGGGGATTTGACATGTACTAGCTTTATATGTGGTGCAAAAAGTCCATAATCTGGCTTGAAGCTTATGTTTTCAAAATGTTTGCTTGCCTCGACGACCTTCATAATGATTTTATGAAGGATGTTATTAAGTGACTTGGTTTGGCTATTGTGCCTCAGATAATAAGGTGTGCTCTTCCGATGAGCGACTAGATAGGAGCATAGTGGATGAGTGATAGTTTCATTTAGAAAATTTGTGCTGCAAAATTACTCACTAGATTCTTTTGGATAGCCATATCTATTTTAAGATCATTAGCATGCTTGTTGCATAATACCAAAACTGCTTTGTTGTTGTAACCATGTTTTTGCCTTTATGGTCATGGGTGTTAGATGTGCTATGTGCAAAAATTCCTATCACTTATTTATTGCTTTAGAATTGTATAGCATGTGGGTGGATTTTTTTTCTTTTTCACAAATATGGTAAAAGTTTTTTTTACAATGCGCACCTTAAGGATTCTCACCTTGTACATTTTGTGAAAAATTAACAAAATATAGCTTGGCTACTTTGTATTTTTTTTGTTTGTGAGTAAATCTCACACGTGTGGAGTTTGTTCCCACATGTGGCAACATAGTCAAAATTAGATTAGTCATGTTGAGTTAGGGGTACATAAAGTTTAGAGACATCTATCCAAGTGTAAGTAGGTGATTTGGCCAATTTTGGCATTAGAGGCAAAATATAGTCATACACATGTCAAGTCATAAATAGGGCAAAAGTCAAAAGTGATGTAGCTCGAGTCAAGTTAGGCTTATGACATTTCTTAAGTAGAGATTTGGTGTGTGGCATGTCCCTATGTGTTGGCATGACAGTTAGGGTCCAATCAAAAGAGATATATTTATCAATTTGGCCCAATCAAGTTTGAGGGCTCATATGTCACTCAACCAATAGGATTTAGAGGAGGAAAAGAAGGTATCTAATCATGTTTCACTCTTCTTCATGTTAGATTATTACTTATATGTGCCTTACACTCATTCTATGTAAGGTTTTGGAGTTATGAGATTTCTACACTATTTTGGTCAATCTTGAGTTTCTCTCTCCAGCCGAGTTTTCTCACTTGGATTCTCTCTCTACCCAAGAAGAGGCCATTTCCACACTTAGTTTTTAGTTGTACAAGCATCCACACGTGTGAATGTACTTGTCTTGATTATTTATGCATGGTAGAAAGTGGTCTTTCCTTAAATTTATGGATTAGATCTTGGTTTTCAATCTTTAGGAGATCAATAACACACTTTTGGGCACTCCCACACGTGTGTATTTCAACACATTTTAATAATAGTATACAATATCCATATTTCGATTGAAAATTTTAATTCACAAAGAGTACATGCATAATCGATGCTCAATATTATATCTCGTGTGCATAGGACCAATGATTACAATATCTTTAACCAAGTACAACAACAAGAGCACTTGTGCATTTAAGATAAAGTTAAAAAGCTCTTTTAAACAACATGCTTCAATTTTATATCATTTCACAAATCTCGTATTCTGATTTGTATAATTCACTTATATGAAGTGGTTGGCCAACTACTTTGAACATTCTCTCTCTCTCTCTCTCTCTCTCTCTCTCTCTCTCTCTCTCTCTCTCTCTCTCTCTCTCTCTCTCTCTCTCTCTCTCTCTCTCTCTCTCTCTCTCTCTCTCTCTCTCTCTCTCTCTCTCTCTCTCTCTCTCTCTCTCTCTCTCTCTCTCTCTCTCTCTCTCTCTCTCTCTCTCTCTCTCTCTCTCTCTTGGATGGTTCTTCACTTTAAGACACCTCTCTACACTATGCTCAAGCAGAGCAACAACAGACTATCGAAACTTCAAAAAAAAGGTCTTACACCAACACTAACCTTAACCCCCACTTTATAATTTTTTTAAAAAAACCACTTTTTTTTATATGCTTTAGAATGTTTTTAAGCTTAGCCACAACGTATGGATAGGAGCTATTGCTTTTCCATCAAGCCAAAATGCCACCTTCCAAGAAGCCCCAAGGCATACTACTATATATGATACAGTTTTGACTACATTTCTCACAACAATTTGTGATGAGAGTTTATCACTTTGCACTTCTAGCAATAGCACCCTAACAAGCCTCCATCTTTGGGTTCGATCTTATGGTAAGAGGTTCATCCATTTTGGTTACAATGCTATAAGCTCTTTTGCTGCTTTATGCACTTTGGTTTACGGTTCCTATCAACTATGATTGATGCGTGAGATTATAGCTTCACATGATATGTAGATGTATGATGAAATACACGTTTGGTAGCTCGTTGTCCCACTTTTTTCTTTTGTACATTGTGGATCTTTGTGCTTGATAAGCAGCGATAGACTACATAACACTCTTTGCTATATGTTCTGTGATTTTTTATGCTTATCAAGCAACGATGATATACTAATCACCTTATGATTCATGCTTTACAAGTTTTTATGCTCACTAGGCAGCGATGGAGCACTAGCAAATGTTATAATGATGATTGATAGTCGTTGGGCGATGGTGGACTATAGGAGACGTAAAAAAAATTTCAAAATGGCATAACAAGTTTGCTTGGAATAACATAGTGATGTGGACAATGACCTACCACTTTCATAGTATACTATAGGTTGTCTTCCACAAAACCAAAGTGTTCTCTCAAATGCTATGCATATCTTATAATAATTGCACTAAAAGAACATATAGTTTTGTGACTATGTAGCACCATTGACCAATTGTTACAACGGCTTACTACTTCATTCGCTTAGGTTCGATTTCGAACCATACATTGGAAAGTCTCTATACAGGTATGTTATTTGATAATCCTTAAAACATTGGTGTAGCTTTAGCACTCTTGAACGCTTTTCTTGACAAGAGAGCATACTTATGCATATTGTGATTCCTAAGGAAGAAGACTAGACGATATGTAATAAAGAGTCTATGTACAATTGTGTCTTAAAGAAAACAAACTTCTCGTGGTAATAGCATGGCATCCTCTCAAGAAATCACGTCTACAATCATCCAAGTATGACTTCTCTTAACGAAGTCCAGGTTATGTATAACTCACAAACGTCACTAATACGGTTCTGTTGCATATATGCTTTGTGATAGATACTCAAATGGTTCTTCCCATGTACTTATTTAAGTTACAATTCGGCTTTAATTTTTAAAAATATAGACATTCAAGTGTACACTCTACCGTTTAACTACACTTTCTAATTTGAAAACGTAATGAAGATTGCATGCTTATGACAAACCATATAAACACTTTTTCTCACTATTCGCAAGTGTTCTATACCTAGATCCAAAATTAGGATTTTTCAACATAACATTCTTAGACAACATAGATATGCGTAAGATAGTTTTTACACAAGAATTAGAATGGCAAGGATCTACTCTAATACTTGGTAAAAACCTTGGAAGTACCTGATATAATAAACCAAACCTATTCATAACGAAGTCCTATATACCATGGATTGAATGTGACGTTTTGGAAAGCATGGATTTTGTACGTTAGCTACTAACTCTGTTACTTTACACGGCATACATACATGAACAATTTTATGGTGGCATGAACTACTGATAGCCCTGCATAGCCAACAACCATGATACATAACTGCTCCTAAGCAAATTACCGATGCTAGTTTAGGTATCCTACTACATTGTGCAACACAACTTTCGTGAAACGTGGACTATTAAAGTGGTGGCTCGAATCTAAGGTGTACTATACCTTTTTCTCATTTGTCGAAAAAAGTGATTTAACAAAATTTGTAATGGACACAAAAGCTCTGTAGACATGTGAACAAAATGTTGACCTAGTTATGCATAATATTGTAATTTTCGTTTTATTGCTTTCATGCTAGAAGTTCAAGGTCTTAAGAATTAATGATTAATGCCTTACTGTTAGAATCGGCATGAAACAAAGTACATGCCTTAAGAGGCTTTGTACAAAAATTTGACCCTTCCAAAGATAATTTCTTTCTTTTAGCCTTCTCAATACAGAGCCAATAGGCTTTTGGTCCATGAGTGACTAAAAAGCCTATTTAAAAAAACTTCATGGGTTTTATGTTAGGTTGTGAACAAAGTTTCCTGCAAGCGCTAGTCTTACGTTTGAATCACAACACAACTTCCTTTGTCACAGGGCCTTCACAGGCAAGGCACATTCTCACACCTCTTTCTATATGTAGAAACATACAAGTCTTGTGTGCTCATTGAACCTAGCCATACCGTGCTGAAAAGAAAGCAAAGCAAAAAAAAACAGCAAACATAAGGTTAAACTCTTAAAAAATTAAAAACTCTTAAAATAAAAGCTACAAAGTTTACTTTTTAAATAATTATTTAGATATAAATATCCACGTGTCAATCAAATAATTTTCTTCAAATTTAAAATAATAAAATTTTGGACCATTTAAATTAAATTCAAAACACAAGCAAATCAATTGCTAAGAGCTCCTTGCAAAGCAAGGCAGGCCCGGAAAACTTGGAAGCACCGAAAATGGCTCAGATACCAAAATGTCATGTACTCACAACAATTGGATAAAGGAGACTTAAGAACATCACATCTAATAAAAATTGCAAAAAGTATTCACAATATCAATAATTACATCCAGAATAAAGTACAAATGTGTTTCAATATAAAAAGTCAGCCTAAATCAAGAGCGTGGCACGTGCTTTCATGTGCTTGTGGGCATGTGAATTCGATATCCACCATTCCATATGACAAAGAGAACATCCATATATGTAAACTTAATTGCCCTTCTTAGCAAATTCATATGTAATTATACCTAGTTAACTCCAAACAAATCCACTAACTAGTCAGTCCACTACTTTGGCCCTACTTCAGCACGTTAATAATCATTAAGGTCTTGATAAATACTTCATGCCCACTAGTATCTGATACTTCTAGTCTGCGAAAGGAACAATGTTTTTTAAAGCAAATTGCATGGTCTTTATTGTCGAAATATTCACAACTATATTACCAAAGCACAAGTAATCATCTCACAAAGGCCTTCTAGTTGAACCTAAAGGCTATTGGACCTGAGCTGAGGGATCCTCCAGTCATAATTTGACTGACACTCACTCAGTGAAATATTTTCATGTGGGGTAATACATGATAACAAGCAAAAGCTTTCAGATCATGGTTTTGGCTAGACCAACAACATTCTGAAGTATCACGCCATTGGCCTTCTAGTTGGTGCGAAACTTGAACTCAAAACAATATAACATAATACTGATTCCATTAAGGATGTAGAAAAATAGCATATTGCATCAGACCAGCAACTTTCTGCACGGTCATTTTCAAATTTGCAAACTTTGGTACGAAAAGTGTTTATTCTGAAATTCTGAATGCTAACAGAAGTACAGGTTTTCTAATTAAGCATAGCATTTTATAATGCAGCCAACATGCGCCTCTTTAAAATATTGATAACTACAAGATAAATCACCACATTGGGCAGATAAATGACAGTGTGTTGATACAAAGGCTAATAAAGCAACAAATTTGAACTTTTGCAACTCTAGCCAAACATTTCCCTAACCAAAAACTTGACAATTTGACTGTTTCAAGACTTTGAATCAGGTACAAGATCATTTCTCGCATTATTTATCAGAAAACTACAAAACAAAGACATGTGCTTAGGTTCCTGCCATGAGCTGATTATCGTGATTGACCAGCACGTGATGAAAGAATAATGCCAACAATGAGGCCATAGAGGGCAAGTGCCTCTGCAAAAATAAGAATCAGAATCATCCCGACAAAGAGTTTTGGCTGCTGAGCATTGGCCCTGCCAGAGAACACCAGATCAAAGGTTACTCTTTGTCGTACTAGTTTCATAGATAATATCCAAATGAAACTTTCAATGATTATATGAAACAAAGAAGCATATGCCTAACTGGCTGATCCAAAGAGATGGAAGATCACAAACGAAAGAAATCCGGTAAAAGACAATTTAAACACTTCATCACTGAATCAGGGAAGTTTGCAAACGGAACCAAGGTGAGATTCAATGAGCTATTCCAATGTTCCTGACTCTCTTATCGGTGCAAGAAAATTTAAGTAATCAGTACTAACTTGCCGGGAAGCTTACGATGTAATTCTAAGTCAAAATAGTCTAGTTCCAATGGCAAGAAAAAAAACTCACCTAACACCAGCATCTCCAACAATACCAATCGCCATTCCAGCAGATAGACCAGCCAGGCCACATGCTAGTCCAGATGACAAATGAGCATAGCCATCAAATAGATAATAAGGTTTTGCTTTAGGATTGATTCCAGTGCTTATGATAACAGCAATGATCAAACCATATATGCCAAGGACACCAGCCATAACAACTGGCACGATTGATTTCATGACAAGCTCAGGCCTCATAACACCCATAGATGCCACTCCCACTCCACTCTTCGCAGTTCCATAAGCAGCACCCATACCTGCAAAAGGTAGCGCTTGAGAAAAGTTTCGCTTGTTTTAGAATCTAGATTGGAAATGCTACAAGCCAAGGTGCAAAGATACTCAACATTCAAGCACCTAGTTTAGGCTGCAAGGTTTGCTTGATTTCTACTAAAGGGGCACAGACAAGCAACTAATAAGGAACTGCCTAGTAAGCCTTCCTACAAAGTAACTGTGACTCAGTAATGCCCTTTGCATAAGGACCTCCTCAACAAACTATAGCAAAACTGACATACGTGCAACAGAGGCTTATATAGACGGATCCCACAGCCTACTGCACCCGTACAAAATAACCCTACCTATTAGCTCATTAAGATAGGCTCTTTGCCTCCCTTAGACCACAATGCAATCTGTGAATCAATTATATATGATTATTCAAGTTACATGATTGAGAGCTAAAGTTCCTAGTGAAATCAGAAAAATCTCCCTCTTGAAATCTTCCTCATAATTAGAAACATTGTTCTCAATGTCATTCCATTTTCTGAATAGCCTGTCAGTGAATCACAACAGCAAGTGCTCTGGCCCTATTCTACGAGAAAAGTATGTACACAATTAGATCAATAGACAACCTGTCCCTGCTTTGCCATTTAGTGAAGCGATACACAAATTGTCGTCCTATGCTCACCCTTAAGAATGCCAACTGGAAAGGGAAAAAAAGAACATCCATGACAAGGCCTCTCAAAGTCAAAAACTCATCATGCCCAAGAACATTCCACAGAAAGCTAATCTGGAATAAATGACAAGCCCTAATGATAAATAAAGCTAAAACTTGTGCATCGATAGAACTAAATTTTCACTTGAGAGAGAGAGAGAGAGAGAGAGAGAGAGAGAGAGAGAGAGATGGAGAGAACTCAAGCCTTGAGGGTTTTTTTGAGAGTTTTTGTAGGTTTGCTAATTTACTACTAACTAGCCATGTACATTGTACAATGTAATATGTATGGTGTGACATTAATGTTTTGAGTGACGAGTAACAATTATCAATCTTTCTAGTGATGTATAGAAGTTGGTAGCTACTAGCTAATGTCACTGATAATATCAGATAGATTATAGCTAAACCTGCAGGCAACAGATGGATCAAGAACCCGAAACCAAAGGTGACAATAATTGTTAGGCAACAAGACTCAGGAGTTCGAAGTTCGAAGTCAGGATTCAAATTTCAGTATCAATCAATCATGAATTATAATCGACATGTTACCCGTTAACACAAAGAAAGTACTTGGTTTTGACATATTCAAAGGGTAGAAATAAAGGGGAGGGGGTGGAGCCCTAAAATCAATTCGCCAGTTCAAACCTGGATGATTCTTTCCTGATTCAAGCCTGATTCCCAAAGGAGTCGATTCTTTCTTGATCGAATCAGACAGATCGACCGGTTCAATCCACCCCCAGAAACGTCAACCACAAAGCAGATAACAACTGATGCATATGACGAGACATTTGTGGCACAACATCTACAGATGGAGGAAGAGAAATCACTCGCTTCCTCGTAGAGGTCACAAAAACCAAGCCTACATAGGAGAGACATGTTGGGGGATGACAAGGGAGATGAGGCAAGGGAGAATGAGAGGGAGGAGGAGATGCAAATTGAGCCAGAGACAATGGCAAAAACATGGGTTGATCCATTATCACAAGTTTGCATATTAGAGGCCAAAGTAGGGGCTCAAGTAGGAACAAACTCGTGGATCTCCACTTGGGCCTCTAGCAACTTGCAAGTACCACATATAGAGGCAGGTCAATAGGCCCTATGCAGAGAGGCCAAGGAGGGCCAAGTAGTGGGAGAGGTATAGGGGGAAGTATATAGGATAACCAGGTCACAATTCCTCTTCGAAGACATCCACCGACGTCAAATGACTCCACTTTAGCGTCTTCATCACACAATGAATTGATTTGT
The DNA here is from genome assembly GCA_029204225.1 of Diphasiastrum complanatum. Lineage (NCBI taxonomy): Eukaryota > Viridiplantae > Streptophyta > Lycopodiopsida > Lycopodiales > Lycopodiaceae > Diphasiastrum > Diphasiastrum complanatum. The sequence goes on from CM055093.1 coordinate 52,580,925, forward strand.
TTATACGAACAGTTTTGAAAAAAAATATCAATCATCCCTAAAGATCTAGGATCCGAAAACAATCACTACATCAATCGGCACGATCTCTAGGAAGGGAGCATTTCAGAAAAGAAGGTACCGAGTGACCACAAAACGTTCGTCGAAATCTTTGAGAAATTAAGATACGGATCTAACAGGAAACGGTATCTTGGACAAAGGAAAAGGGAATTCTTTCATCTCACAAAGAAAGCGTGAGGTTAAATAATCGATTCAGGAAGAAACAAACGGAAAAGAAAACTTAGGGCATCGAAGATACTTTACACACATGAGAAAACAAGGGCTGCAGAAAAAGCATCAAGTTACACAATCGATTTCAGAAAGAAAGAATGAAATAAAGAAACTTAAAGAGGATTAAAGATACGCTACATACATGAAAAAACAAGGGCTGCCGCTGCACCAATGAAGCCGAAGAAGGGAGCCGTCTCATCCCCGCTGAAAACAGCCGCCATCCCCACACTATTTCGCTTCGACCACCTCCAAAGCCTCCCTTCCTTCCTGATTGCTCAATTTATTTTACTTTCTTCCTTCCTTCCTTCCTTCCCTTCTTCTTAATTGCTCGATTGATCTTCCTTCCTTCCTTCTTTCCTTCCCTTCCTGATTGATCGATTCACGATTCATGGAAGAAAAAGCAAAAGCAAGCGTTCCGATCTGCTGCTGCTGCCTTCGTTGATTATGTATAGAGATGGAGATGGCGATGGCGATGCATCGAGACGAGGGAGCTCTAGATATTTTAAAAGCACGGGCGAGTTAAAGCTCGCCACCGTTGGATTCCGTTATGCTACGTGGCAGAGATCCAATCGTTCAAACTTAAGATCCCCCGGTGCACTAAGCCCCACGCTGGAGGTTTATATGGTACGATAGAGTTGAGGCTATTGCCACTTGGATCTTTGCCACGTGGCATACTTGCTACTTTGGATTATTGTAATGCTATTATCATCAAAACTGGCCAAATCTGAACCATAGCATTTATGAGGAGTGATATCGGACACATGGCATCATGGGGTTGGCTAGGAAGAGGCGGATTCTGAGACATAGCATAGCTTTTAAAACGTTTTTAATCTCCACTGTAGATCTGGACCTGTTATGTCTGATATTTGGCATCCAACGGTGGGCTACGTGTTATAGCCACCCTCGCCGCTCGGCTCAGAGTGCTATAGCAAGTACCACACCTCCGCAGGAAGAATACCTAGTCCATTACTACAAATTTTAATAAAGAGGGCTCTCTTCTATGCTCCTTGTAGTTGTCACACATTCTAATTTGCCAATCTTTGTATGACACCTGGCATTTAATATTTCAAACTATTGACAAACATACTTCCAAAGCCTGCACTATCTCTTATATCTCAATCACCCATATGAACTTATTGCCAACAAATAAAATATTTATTTTACTTGGATTTTGACCCCAAAACTATGACTAATAGCCAATCACATTGAGCATCAATTTGCCCCACTTCCCAAAATGATGACTAATAACTTCTCACATTGAGGCTTGAGCACTTGGCAAACATTGATATACAATAAATATTTGATTGAGAACAAAACAAATTCTGTGTAACCTCTAATAGCTTTTCACATTAAACATCAATTTACCCACTTGGCAAACAGTGGCTGGTGGCTTGATAATAGACAATATTTGATTGAGAACAAAACAAACTATGTAACATCTAATAGCTTTTCATGTCGAGCATCGCAAACGGTGGCTTGATATTAGACAATACTTGATTGAGAACCAAACAAAGAGTATAACCTCTATAAGGAGAAATGTCTACTTTGTAACATTGTGCTAATGAGCCCTATGACATGAGTGTATAGGCCAACTTTTGAATGAATTGGACGGCTTGCCAATATGAAATAGTAGTACTTATGCTAGGGAAGTGTTGGTCGTGGGAAGGATGGGTCCAATTTTATCAAGGCATATAAGAGATGATAATCCATATCTTTTCTCTTGGCAAGGTGTTTCAAGGGTACCCAAAAATTGTCTATTGGATCCGACACTATTACGTCGAGAAAATGTACAATGCAATGATGCAGCAACTAGCATAATAATCAAGAAGTCGTTACTGAAGAGTGACTATTAAAGATGACTCTAGCTGATGTTTAGCTATACAACGTTGGAAAGTGCCGACAACGATTAGCTCTGATACTAGTGTTGGAAATCATCGGCCAAGGCCATTGTTGGAAATAGATTGGATGAATTCAATCTAAAAATTGAAATCTTTTTAGTTTCCTGTAGTTAGACTTAGAGATCCTAACTATAGTGTTGTGGGCTGCGCAATTATCTGGTGAAACAGAATGAACTGACAGTCAAAACAACAACAGCCTTCAACGTATCTGAGATCTACTATGAGCCAAAATCTTGTAACTTTCAGATGTAAAACGAATTAACATTTCTGATAACTGATAACGTAGAAGTCAATGACTTCCGTTCTACTACCTTCTTGAGGCGTCGTAGACAACCATGAAAGGTGTAGTCGTTATTGTTGTGGAAGTTGTAATGAGGATGATAATTGAGGACACGAATAATACCTCTGATAGTTGATAACATAGGAGTCAATGACATCTGTTCTACTACCTTCTCGCGATGTCGTAGATAGCCATGGAAGGCGTAGACATTATCGCTATGGAAGTATGATGATTGAAGATTGTTATCAGAACAGGAAAGAGTGAATAAAATCATATATTGAAGACACGATAATGTACAAGAAAATCCTACCTTATGCTTCAATTAAATGAGCTGAGTACAATGATTCTTTATGAATCTAGTGTGTAGTATAAGCTAGAATACATATCATTACAATTTATGTCATGAGATAGCGTCCGATCGTGCATAGCACTGTGTCACACTACTTTGCAGACTAAAAACTCTCTTGCGTCACCTTTCAATGATCATTCTCTTCCTTTCTACACCTCACTACTGAACGTATGATATTGGCGTTTAGTCACTATTTATTGATGAACTAACCATCTTGTAATCTATTGATTAACTAAACAAATAACAGATCTTGTAATAGATGGTAGCCTTTATGACTAACAAAGCCTTATTATAGTTCGTGACAGTGTGTAGAGTGTCATAGAAGTCAATCGTGAGCATACTGTTGTAATCGCGTTAGATATCTGTGAGAAATACAATGTATTTCTGCAGGTGTCGGAGAACTTCAAATTTTTTGAATTTTGCATGAAGGCCGATGAGTGTTGCTTGTAATCTTTGATCTTTCGCATTTTTCGCCTGTGTAGGAACCTTTGTTTTTCTACATACTTGCACTTGCAGTTGACAGAAGAAGAAGAGAGTGGTAGGAAATAAAAACTTGCAGCTGTTTAGATGGATCAAAGCATGAAAGAAGTTTAACTCCAACACTCCCTCTTAAGCTCGCTTTTGGACTATGATCCAACTTTAACATATTCACAGCCTGAACATGCTTTGATTTACTTAAAGCTTTAGTAAAAATATTTGCAACCATCTCATTAGTATCACAATATATTAACTCTACTTGCTTTGCAAATACTTTCTCTCTTACAAAATGAAATTGTATTTCGATGTGTTTAGTCCTAGAATGGAGCCTAAGATTGAGAGAGAATGATACACAACTTAAGTTGTCACAATAGATGGTGGTAGCTTTGAGTTGCTGGTTTGAGAGATCCTGCAACACTAGTCTGATCCAAATAGCTTCTTTTATAGCCTGAGTTGCACCAATATACTCGACTTTCGTTGAAGACAAAGAAACTACTATTCCATGATATTGGACTGCTTGTTAAATAAAAGCAATAACCAGAAGTGGATCTTTTGGTATCTGGATCTCCATCCCAATCTGAATCAGTGTACTCGTAAAGTTAATCCTACAGGAATGGTTCCTTCATAACATAGTGCATAGGCTTTAGTACTCTGAATGTACTTCGTGACTCTTTTCAAAACTGCGTACATTAGTGACCCAATCAAAGATTGATAAGGGTACTATGTAGAATTTAGCTCTTCTGATGTATCCTTGGGACACATGTCTTCTAAGAGCTTGTAGCCAGGATCCATTGGTGAATCAATGGGCTTTCATTCACCCATGTTGTATTTCTGCAGCATGTTATGTATATATATATGTGTCGCACTAAGATAAAGCTTTTTATTTACTCTATCTCTACTTATATGAATGTTGAGTAAATGATATACTTCACCTAGATCAGTCATGTCAAATTTTTTTGGAATCTTTGATAATAAAAATTTATCATTGATGAATAATAATGCATCATCAACAAAAAAAGTGCAATGATCACTGATCTAGTATTTTTGTATCAATTGACCTTCTTGTTTAAATATTTTCGATGGACCATGTCTAATTTTTTAGAAGTAAACTGTATTCACTCTGCATGGCAGTTTGCCATTTATTAGCTTCTTTTGTAGAGAGTGCTTCAGAAACACTATGTGATTCTTCTTCTGAAGTCCAGAATAGTTCAAGTTTGTACATGCCTGGTGGTAATCGAGATCTTGATGATCTTCTGACAAGTGAAAAATCTCTAGATTCTGCAAGTGGCTATTTGTTGCTGTTGGGTACGTTTGCTGATGCAGACTAATTCTATAAATTACTCCTTGTTGTGAGATTTGGTACTAAAATATCTGCTTGATTTTTTCTGCATGTGTGTTAGTAGTCTGCGTCTCTATAGGAAGAGAGTATAACGTGGCAGACTGAATTGGTTTAAGAATGCATGAAAAATCATCAGTGTTGGAAACTTATTTGCCTTTGAACTCATGAAATTTATCTTCTAGAAACTTACAGATACAGATCCATTATCAATATCAAGGACCTTGTATGCCTTGTACTCAACTGGATAACTGATGAAGATGCATTTAAAAAAGGTTGAATCCAACTTCTTCTTGGGTTTGTGTGGTACTTGGGCATAATGTTAGGCTTTTTGCTTGTATAACCTTCATAAGGTGTCTTTTGTCCACAGCCTTCATGTTGGAATAATTCTGCACGTAGCATGTGGTAGCGATGGCTTCACTCCAGTATTTCTTGGGCAGGTGTGTGCGTGATTTAGCATGGATCTTGTTGAGATTGTCACTTCCAACTTGATGAAATTTGATCAATCATTGGATCTATGCTCATGATAGGATTCACACGTGTGGAGCTTGTTCCCACGTGTGAAAGGATGTACATAAAGTGCTTGTAAATAGTTAGATTCATTTTTGTTCAATCTACACAAGTGTGAACATGATTTGTGACTAGAACATAAGAGAAAGTATGGGCCCAAAGAGGGCCCTATAAGAAATGCCTTGTAGGAGAGAGAGAAAAATAACAATAAAGTAATTAAAATATCATTTTCTAGCTTCTTTAAGCATCTGCCCACACTACTTTCCATGTAAATGAATGCACCTTATTTTAGTCACATCAAACTTCATTGGTGCTTAACCACGGCTAAAGTATAATTTTCAAAATGCCAAAATATTCCCTCCCAATAGTTGAGAACACTCAAAAATTTGAATTAGGAGTGACATTTCAGAAACAAAGCCTACGCCATCTTTATCTCCAGGGTCGAGCGCCATCTCCAACTTTGTTATTCTCATTGTGTTGTTTGTTACTATATTATTGTACTGATGACAAAGCTCATCTTCATGTGGATCTGTCACCAGAATATGCTCCGCTCAGGACAAGAAATTCAAAGCAACCCAAATTGTCAACTTCTGATATGATCCGATACAGGGAGGAAACGTTAAAGCATGTAGATTTATTGTCATCAGGAACATTGTATCCTATTGATCCATATTCATTGCAACATCCGGATTTTCATTCAGTGAGTCAATTAATAATCTATATGTGTCATGGCAAAAATGGCCTTTTGGGTTTGATGCTCTATGAGAATGCACATTCAATGCAAAGAAGACATTATTTGGAAGAGGTATCAAGGAAAATATCAAAGGAGTGCGAAGAAAAATCTCCAAAGTTGAAAACTTGTTTGGAAGAAAATGAGATGTTAAAGAAGGAGATGAAAAGAGGCCGTATTAAAACACCCCAACATCTCCTGACAAAACGTAACAACTTTAGAATATGAATATTTAACTTACTGAAACATATCCTCACTAATCCCCCTTAACTAGTAAAATTTCTCACTATATCAACTACCAAAACTATAACAAAGAACAATAACAATCCGCCAATCAATACTAGCAAACAGCCAACACTAGAGAATGAGTGACCCCTCTTCCAAAACTCAAATACACCAAACTGGTCAATTTTAGCAACTTCAACATTTTGATAGTTCCGTCTCACTCCTTGGTAATCAACATGCAACTCAAATTCTTCTTCTAGCGTTGCCTCACTATGCTGTCGTCGATGACCACGAAGTCTTCTAGGAATATATCCAACATCCATCTTCAACATAATACAATGTAACTCGAAAATGAAAACAACAATAACAACCAAAATGAAACCCATCCTTAGTTGTGTTATACAACTCAGGACAAGGGGTTATTTGTTGTGATTCATTCACTTAAAGCTTGGAGGCATTGTCCTTATGATAATCAGTTTATAGTGTATACAAATCACTAGTCTCTGAAACACTTTTGTAATCAACACAATATGAAGGTTCATAAAGCTCGATAGACTGAGCTTATGCAAGAATTCGATCATTTGATCCAATATGTTAAAGATAGTTCTAACTAAGTTGTAGATGCTCTTAGTTGGATTGGTGAATTAAAGGAACTCTCTTTTACCTAGATTTTTACATATATATATCTTTCATTGAGAGGAAAGTATGAAAATGATTCTCATTTTAGATATGGTAGTTAGTAAATAATTACCAAAATGGATTAGAATGGAACTAAGATGGATTTACGAGGATCTCAGCTATCTAAGAAAGATAGAAAAAAAAAACGATTGTGAAACAATTCACCATTTGAAATGAATTACTATTTTGGAATTAAAAAGTTTGTGCACCATGGGAAAGGAGAATTTTTTGGAATATCATGATATACCCTATGCAAGTCATTTAGGTATACACAGGACTTTAAACTTGGTCAAAAGATAGTTTCACTGGCTAAAAATTAAGCCGTGTCAAGTCTTATGCGGTTAAGTTTAAACCCTGTCAGCTAGCATGCTTAAAGATTGGAGGGTTGTTACATCCCTTAGATATCTCTCAGAAGAGATGGAAATGTATATCTATAGATTTTGTAGTTGGAATATCTAAGACTCAATGGCGAAATTATTCCAATGATAGTCTTGAATTGATTTAGCAAAAGTTCCATCTGCTAATCCTGCAAAGCGTTGCGATTAATCATCTCTTTGAGTGCCACACTCAATTGTTGGCAAATTTGGAGATAGGTCATCATGGCAACTATTCCTTCTAGAATTGCATTACCTTTGACTATTATTGATCACCTAAAACAGGAAATTGCTTTAATTAGTGACAAATTCTAAAATCTTCAATTGTTATTTGCTGCTGCTGTGAGACTCCGTCTGTTGATCTTGGCTACATATGCCACTCAAGCTGATGTATTATTGTGGCTACATATTATTTTACAAAATGGGTTGAAGCAAAAGTAGTGTGGCATATAATAGGTCCACCACTAAGTTCCTTTACAAAAAATTTAGTGTATGCTTCGGTTGCCCCGTAGAGATAGATGATGATCACGAAACTCGCTTTGTCAACGAGAAAATGAAGGTTTTATTAAAAGAGTTCTTCATGACCCAACATTTCAACAGACTTCATTATCCTAGAGGCAATGTCCAAGTTGATTGTCAGAAAACTAATTTATAGAAAAGTCGGCAAAGTATAAAAATGAAACATCTTTTTCTGTTTTTGATGTTTTGATGGGTTTTTATTTTATTGAATAGTTGCAAATTTTTTTGAAACTTGAATTTTTTTGGTTTTTATAGCCAAAAAACAGTTTTATTATTGTTTTAATTATTTACAAACAACATATTCTGTATATATATATATATATATATATATATATATATATATATATATATATATATATATATATATATCATAGTGGCACGTGGTACCGCCATTATGGTACCGCGGTACCATAATGGTGGTACCGCGGTTATGGTGCCGCCCTCAGACCAGCGGTACCAGGGCGGCACCACAAAAATAATATTTTTTATTATTATTTTTAATTTTTTTTAAAAAACCCTTTTAACAGGCTAATATTAGGTAAAAATTCAAGAAAAAAAAGGGCTACAGTTTAGAAAAAAGATGTTACTGTACTGGAGGACTATACTGGGGGCACTGTGGGAGAGCAGACCTGGTGGTCAATGGGAGTGCAGCAAATCCGGACAGGTACACCATCACATGGGCACTGTGCGGGAGCAGACCACGAACCCAATCGGAGTGCAGCATGTGGGGGAGCAATACATGGGACAGGTACACCGTCACATGGGCACTGTGGAGGAGCAGACCATGGACCCAATCGGAGTGCAGCATGTGGGGAAGCAATACATCCAGACAGGTACATCGTCACATGGGCACTGTGGAGGAGCAGACCATGGACCCAATTGGAGTGCAACATGTGGGGGAGCAATACATGGGAGAGGTACAGTAGCACATGGGATCATCAACAAATGCAAATGGGGAAACAGGCTATGGGATTAAATAGGCACTCACGAGACAACGAGAGAGCCAGTGAGAGGCTGTCAGAGAGAGGCTGTGAGAGGCATTGTAAGAGGTTGTGAGAGAGAGGCTGTGAGAGGCTGTGAGAGAGAGGCATTGTGAGAGGCTGTGTCACAGACCGAGTGAGAGGCTGTGAGAGGGAGGCTGTGAGAGGGAGCCATTGAGAGGCTGTGAGAGGCTGTGAGAGCCATTTCGAGCAACAGGGTGTCGTGAGATGGCGGAGCGCATACCACCAAGGCCTGAGGGCGAAGCCAGGAGGAAGCTCGAGGAAGATGTCCGAAGGCACAACAAAAGGCATCGGAAGTAAGAGGCAGACATTGCAGAGATGTTGCGACAGACTCGACAGAGAAATCCGGAGCCGGAGCACCCAGCCCGCGTTGTGCCCCCCGCCCCCACTGTCGAGCTGGATTTGGATGAGCAGATCGGAATGAACTTCACACGGCGGCAGCTCATCATGGTCAGGGAAAAGGCTGCCCGTCGTCGTGCTAACCAGGAGGCAGCACGAGCTAACTGGGAGACAAAGCGAGATCGTCAGAACAATGCACTTGATGAGGGCGAGGAGTCAGTGGAGGATCCATAAGAATGTCTAGAATAGATGGGGTCTGGCCGTATGTGGCTGACTGTTATGTAATTTTCGGCAGTAGATGTGGCAGCATTTAGTGTCTAACATAGTGTAAAGAACAGGCCCAACCGTATATGGAGGAAATACGTATTGTAATTTTGATACATCTGATGAATTAATGTACGGTGTTTTTTTTGTGCAACGCGTGCCTGGTGGTGTATTGCAATGTAATGTATGTGTTTATGAAATGCTATAAAGGGGGTTGTATTTCTGTGTTGTGCATCTGCTATCAATCTATGTAGTTGAAACTAATTGTAATTACGCACATACCATTCGAAATAAAATTGAAAACAGAGCATAACAATTACAAATCGACAAATACAAATTGTGCAGCAAATAAAGTACGTCCAACACTGAATATAGTATGGAAAATGGTCTGAATACAGTGTTTGACCATCTGGCCGCCAAACATGGAATATGATATCAAACTGCTAAAAATAAAATGACAGAACTACAATCAATGATATGCCTCAAACTCAGATGAATGCTCCGGAGACAACTCAGGGCCCTGAGCTGACTCTCGCAACTGATATCTATGCATGTCTGGTACTGGCATGGGCTGTGTATCCGAGGGGAAAAACTCGTCATCCTCATCCTCCCAATCTGCCTCCGCATCAGCCCTCAAACAGGCTAAACCAACAACACCTGCTGCAACTGGCTGTAATATTGCACCTTTACCAGCAACTAGAGCCCTGCGAGGTCGTCCTCTCTTCCCTGGCAATTTCTGTGCCCTGCCTTTCTTGTTCGGTGCACCCTTGGGCCTTCCTAGCCTCTTGCGGACGAGGGGAGCCGTCAATCCTCATCACCCCCATGCAGATCACCTGGCTGGCTAGGCTGGGCCCAAGCTGCGACCGGTTGGGATAGAGTAGCCAAATATGGGTGTCCCTGTGCAGCTGATAGTGGAGGATAGGTCCGAGGAGTGTGTGCCCGTGGGCGTGCTGCTGGTGGAGGAACTAGATGTGGAGGGGCCATCCCTGCAGGAGGCAAGTACAGCGGCGATAAGTACTGAAAGGGGCGCTGCGGTGGCTGAAACTGGTACATTCTGGGTGCTGCCAAAGGAGGAGCCGGTGCCGTGAGTGCTGCCAATGGAGGAGGATGTGCTGTGGGTGCCGCCACTGGAGGAGCGTCTGTAGATGTGAGCGCTGCAAGAGAAGATCTGGGCACAAAAGACCTGCTGCTGCAAAAGTGGGTGGCGATGAAAGAGCTGCAGGCCTCAACGATATCAATGGCACTGGAGGTGCTGTGTGGCGCACATACACCCTCTGAGGAACTGGAGGAACTGCAAGCACCTCGTGTAGCTGCTCTGGCTGAGACTCTGTGTAGAGCAAGCTGGCTAGAGAGGATGGGGACGCCTTGATGCTCGGCATCTGTTGGGCCTCTAAATCCAAGTCTGCAATCAAGTTGTCCAGCTGGGCATCCGAATACAAATGCTCTGGGCTCTGGGACTCATCATGTGCACCATCCTCTGGATCATCCCATGCCTCATCCTGTGCACCATGCGAACCCTGCATGGCCTCCCAATCGGTACAATCAAAGTCATCTGGTGACTCCTCTGGTGTGCTGTCATAGAAATGCCTATGGCTCAGTGATGCACGCATCCAAGCAGCTGCGAAAGATAAATCCAAATCACTCTGCCCCCTATCAAGAGCCTCCTCCATCATATCAACATAAGAAGGTAAGCCACTGGCCCCCCCTGTGTGCCCTGCCCGTCTCCCGGTATAATCTGTGGCATGTGTCCCACCTCTACCACGTGATGCACCTGTGACCCCTGCTCTAGGCGTGTGCCCGACACCTGTATCATACGCCTCATCCTGCTCTGATCTGGCGAACACAAGCCGAATGGGCTCATCCTCATCCTGATCATCCTCTGACACTGGCTCATCTGCCTCGTACAATGGAGGCTCTCTATGCTCTCAAGCCCGAGCTCTCTCTCTCTCATCTCGGCAAGCTCCCTCTCTCTCTCTGCCATCAACTGTGTGCCCAGGTCATCTGCAAACATGGGATGGGTGCTGTCCGTAGGCAAGTCAACCTGGCGCTCCAAATCAGATATCTTCGTCTGCAAGGTTTAAAATTTGCATGTCAGAGAGACAACTTTATCAAAAAATGAAACCAACATATCGGGAGTCAACCAAACTGCTATGGGAGAATAGCTTATCACCTGCAATGCGCTCGTAATGGTCGAAAGTCTCCTGGCGAGACATGCGTTGGTGCTACAGGACACCAACCGCTCCAACTGACTCGCTGACAACAGGTTTCTTCTCCTCGTGTGAATGAGTGCCCATGTGCTCCAATTACGCTCACACAAGAAGGCAGCACAGTCCTGTGGTACGTGCATTGAAATACTTCAGCACATTGTGGCACGGGTGGAACTTCAATGAAACACAGCAATGGAGGATAAAATGAGATGCATACCTGAGAAAGGACATGCAGTGCAAGACACTGTATAGATGAATATGTGCTACCGAACATGGTCCACCAGGTAATGGGTAGCTGCCTCCTCTCTGGATCCTGAGCAGCCGGGTGGTCGAATGTGCCCATGCCGAAACGAAATGCAGCGAGCTCCTCCATGAGCCTGATAGGATCCAAACCTATGTGTGGACCCACTCTGTGAATGTAATGAAGCCAATCAGCCTCGAGCTCCCTGTCTGCGATCTGTGTCGGAGAGAGGAAGAGGGGATGCAGTATGTGTGCAACGTTGTGGATGCTCCTGTGGAAGTAGTTCCACCGCGTCTCCCAGATGAACTTCAGCTCGGTCATCCTGCAGGTGAGAGGCATGTGGTTTAGGGCATTACGAAAAAACTTAACATTGACAGAAAAACAAACTAGCAAGTACTGAAAAGATAAAGGCCAATTACATTACTATAGTGCTTACCTCTCTGGCTGCAAGATGGGCAGCTGCAGGAACTGTCCAATCCGGTCCATGAGCTCATATACCAGTCCAAGTGTCGACCCCTCGCTGTCAACCATGCGGAGCACAATGTAAAGTGGTCGAAGCAGTCCTGACAATGTCTGTGCATCCCTCCAGAACTGGTCTCCCCTCACCGTGGAAGAAAAGTGCTCCCCATCCTCAGTGCGCTAAAACGTACTGGCACACCAAAAATCACTGGCAACCTTTTGTAGAAGCTGTGCCCTGCACCTGATCAAACGGTCGATGACCACCAAGTCGAATGCAAAGCGTGTGGGGGCTGGCTTACAGAGGTCCAAATGGCTGAACACCCGGAACATGGCAAGAACACGCCTCGCCTCACGGACGATGGCTCTAACCCAGGGAAGTGCACCTATGTCCCCCATGAGAAGGTCTATGTCGTGCGCTGCACAGGGGGTATGAACAATGTGAGGGAACTCAGCCTCTAGCAGCACACCCATCATGCTGCAACCGTAAGTGGCCCAGTGGCGACGTAGAGGCTCCATCTCTCTAGACAATGACTCGAACCCTATCCCTCAACATGTGTGTGCGGACAACCTCTGAACTAGGGACTCTCCAGCTAGGGCTGACAGACTGTGCAAGGCGGAAGGCCCTTCTGAAGGGCTCAAAGTCGGTGATGGCAAATGGAAGGTTCAGCTCATAAATCAGACTGGCCACGGCCTATGTGGCCTCTCTATCCATGTGCGGCTGATGCGCGCCGCGAATGCTCTGCTACCTAAGAACTCTCCTAGCTGGGCGACGGGTAGCGGACCTCCAGCACGGTGCACCGAACGTGACGGGAATGGATGATGACGCGACAGGCTGGGCACTAGTGGATGCATCAGCTGTAGACGTGGAATGGGGAGAGTGGGATGCACTGGTCGGGATGGGTGCAGCAACATAAGTGGGGTACACTGGTGGAGGGTGGACATCTAGCATGGGATACGAAAACTGCTGGGTAGGGAGGTCATCCGGATGTGAAGGGAGGGAGGAAGGGATCTCCTCAACATCCTGGAAGGCCTCGTCACTGGCATCCGGGGCCTGCTCCTGCTCGGGAGGCAGAGAGTCCATGAGAAAGTCGTAAATTGGGGGAGTGCGAGCAACAATAGGTGGTGGTGGAACCGCAGTGGCAACTGGCGGACGCGGTGGGACGAGATCCACCGGAATGGGTGCAGATGGGGGTGCGAGAGGCAGAACTGTCTGACGGAGATGAGGGGCAAAGGGACTGGACGAGGATGCACTCCCTCTCCTCGTGTGTGCCAGCCAAGCAGGCAACAACTCGGGGTCACCCACGTAAGAAGCGGTGCAAAACCGAAGAACACCCTCCAAATGGTATTCTCCCTCGCCACAAAACGTGGCCCGTAGGTATCCAAAAGTCGCTGTCTGACGGGAACGGACATGCTGGCACAGAGGGCAGCATTCAGTGTGCCACCATCTCTGGCGCGTGCGCCAAGTAGGTGGCCTTTAAGGCGAGTGAGGGTGGCAACGAACTTGACCAAGCAATATCGACAGCGCACGATCCTTGCACCAGACTTGTTGGACTTATCGGAAACCCGCCTGACAACGTCCAACTCGTCCCACAAATCGGCAAGGTTGGAATGCACCATCTCTGTAGAAGGAACTGGGGAAAGAAGGCAGAGATCTCTGTGAGTGCGATAGGAGTCAGAAGGCTTGAAAAAACCACAACAAAGGCCGAAATAGCAATAGCAGGGGCGGACGCGACCAGTGCAATGCGAAGACAGCCGAGAGGGCGCGGACAGTAGGGCGATGAGCATACAACAGAGAGGCCGCGAACAGCAAGGAGGGCGCGGATACTAGGGCGACGGGCAGGGAGAGAGATGAAACGAGGGGGGGGGGAGGGAAATTAGGTTAAAAAGATATATAAATTTTATATATTAAAAAATAATATATATTGTGGTACCGCGGATCAATATGGATTCGCGGTACCACAGTGGATCCGCAGTACCGGGATCCGCGGATCCTGGTACCGCTGGATCTATGATATATATATATATATATATATAACGTGGCGGACCCCGGACAAACATGCGTCCGCCAGGGGGGCGTTCGGGTCCCCGAACACGTTCTTTTTTTTTGTTGTTGTTGTTGTTTTTTTAGAGTTTTCTCTTGTTAAAAAAAAAAAATTTAAAAAAATTATGGACGCGTCCGGGTCCGGACGCGGATTGCCCACGTCCGGCCCGGACGCGCATCCTTGATATATATATATATATATATATATATATATATATATATTATATTAGCATTAACAATTCCGGACAGCATTCTGCTGTCTGGAACGCCGACCCAGCAGGATGCATTCCGCTGGCATCTATGATATTATATACATGCATCCGTGTGTGTGTGTGGGTGTGTGTGTGTGTGTGTGTGTGTGTGTGTGTCTCTGTCTGTCTGCGTGTGCGCGCGCACGCGTGTGATGTATTTGCCAGTGCCAAAAACCTAGGAAGAAATTGCAAAAGGACTCCAAAATTTATCACCTGAGGCTTGTAATGATTGACCTTGAGTGATTCAATAATATGCACTCCAAATGTCCATGTCGGTTGATGGCTCCTCTCTTCACCTTGCGAAATTCAATTCCGCTCAGACGAACAAGAATAAGACATCACATACCTTTAACTTGACATATTTACTACTTTTAGATCCACCCATACCAGATCAAGGTCCCCTTGAAGACCAGCAGATTAACAAAACATTGAAACTATAGATCCGATCATAACCTTAAGCTCAAAGTGAAAATGAGATTTATTAAGTTGCAAAAGTCCATACATCGACATTATTTTTGAAGGAAAAATAAACAATATCTGACAGAAGTAATCTAGTGTTAAATCCAATTTGAACCATGGTCAGTAAATGAAGAGAATTCATATTCAGCTTACATTATTCTGTCTTATTTCAAAAGAAGGAAAGAAACACATGCAACAACTCCAGCAGAAAGAAACTCCTCCGTTTCACCAGTCTACCATTTTAACAGTTGCCAACGGTCAAAAATCTGGGGCGAGATAGCATGTAGAGTCAGCAAAAACTTGTAAAAAAGGTCATAAATGATCAAAATAAGAATTCTGCATCAGAAACCTCCATTGTTCTGTGAATTCCAATTGGTGTAGCTGAATCTCTGAACTGATTACCATCGATATACCTGCAGAAAGATTGCAAGAGCTTGTCAATCTCTAAATTGGCAACAAAAGTAGGCTGATACTACAAGTGTATATGCTCATTAGGGAAGAGAGAGAGAGAGAGAGAGAGAGAGAGAGAGAGAGAGAGAGAGAGAGAGAGAGAGAGAGAGAGAGAGAGAGATTACAATTCTTTTAGATTGGGATGTCTGTAAAATGCATCTGGAATTCGCCCATTCAAAGAATTATGATCAAGGTACCTGGTCCAGTGAAATTGAAACCTTTATATGTGTGTTCGATGACAATAGTGTTGGCTGACAGGACGCTTTCATTATGAATAGAGCCGAATGAAGGCCAAGCACCAAGTGTTAACATTTGGTCAGAAACTTACAAATAGGTTAACCTTGGAAGAGAAGCAAGGGCCTCTGGTACAGGCCCGGCGATCTTATTGTGTGAAAGGTACCTGGAAGAGATAATATTGCAAACATAAGGACTGTCAAGACTGCTGAGGAGTTACTTCCTGCACAACCTGTAAGCCACAATTTTCATTGTAAATATATGGCTAAAGAGCGACAATTTTGGATTCAGAGAGCTGACAACATACAGTATTTCAAGGGTTTTTATTCGAGAAAGCTCCCCAGGAATACCACCACCTATATTGTTGTTGTTCAAATATCTGAAGCAAACAATACGATCAATGAAAATCATTATTACAGTGCACTGTATCCTAACAACTTTCATAGACAAGAAATCTTCATTGTAATACAATGCAAATAGGCTTCAAATAGTAAAAGTAAAATCTGAAAATCTCATTATAGATTTTTTTTTCGTGAGCCTACTAATGGGCATGCACCACCACTTTCACCATATTTGCTAAAATAGTTTTGTACGAAACAAGAATAACTTACAGATTCCGAAGAGAGGGGAAACACCCTTCTGTTCTTATTAATTCCCGAATAGTTCCAACTAAATGGTTATTGCTGACATCTCTGGCAAAAGAATTCACCATAAGCAAATGATCATAGTATCGTATGAATGTATGCTGTAAGAGGTTCCCTGCTTTTCATATTTTGATAAAAGTTCCTATGCATTTGAACAGCCTACTTCAGGGAAAAAAACAATAACAGCTAAACAGGAAAAAAATTTCTAAATTGTTCTTGTCCTGTACAAGGATACATAAGAAAACACATGTACTTCCTACTTGTAACTGTTTGTAGTGACTACAGAAGTGTTCTTATCCGTGTGTCATTTTCTCTATATTTCTCTTTCAGTATCTGTAACTTCAGATAATTGGCACAGATAAATCGGTTACAGGATAAATTGCAGTGTACCCATCGTCGCCATAAGATAACTTCACAGAAGTAATGCAACTATTTGGCCAAAACAAGTTGTTAGGTTTGCCTACAAGGTTGAGACATCTTTGTAGTTAGTAGTAGCACAGTAATGAGCTCTGACTTGTGTCAAATACAAGCAATCAGGACAAGGCTGAACTCAAGTACAGGAACATGATAAGGGTCCATTTTTACTATTTAACAGGCTTCAGCGTCTGCCAAAACTTAATTGCAGTGTTGGAATGAACTGAGAGTAAAGGAGAATCCATCTGCCAAGGCATAATCATATATGTGGAGATATGACAGGCATGACACCAATTTTAACCCTTAAAATGTATCACGTCACAAGTTTGACAAGCTTAGTATTTCAGTGAGATTGTAGGTGCCTCAATTTGAATAACATCCAGTTAGAGCTGTGGTGGCCAAGATTGGCATCTTATATCCTGATAAGATAAAATGCGTAGACCTTCAGTTGTCAAGCTGATCTTTGTGTTTAAAAGAGATGTTATGACATGAAGTATAAGACAAATTTCAAAGGTATCCAATTCCAACCAAATGCTTACAGCAAGCTCATAAGAGCTCAATAATAGGGTTCTGTGACTGCAGTTAATTACCACTGTCCTAGAAAATGCTGTAAGAAAAGTGTTTCTTGAAACAAAAAATGTCAATCTGCAATGTAATGATGATGATTAGGGACTTACAAATGCCGCAAATTTGGTAGATTTCCTAGCTCTGGAGGAATTCTGCCTATCAACCGATTTTCATGAAGGTACACATAGCGGAGAGCTGTTAAGTTACCTAGCTCCTTTGGTATGCTGCCTTTGAGATTGTTGAAGCTTAAAAAACTGCATAGCAAAATCTGCCAAGGGTAAATATTACTAGCAAAATGAGACTTCATTTCATAGAAAAGCATCCATATACTACATACAGGTTTTGAAGTTTCTTCAGTTCACTGAGCTCAGCTGGAATGAGATCCTGGAATTTGTTCCATCTCAAGTTTCTGCATGGTGCAAGGCCAGAATGGGTTCTATATCAACAGACTGTGCTAAGAACCAGACAATCTATTAGAATATTGTCATGCTTTACAGCTGTATACCCTCATCTCAAATGCTAACATGAACAAGAATATACTCAGCAAGATATTTCATCCAAGTCTGCAGGAGTACACAAAGCAACTTAACAGTGTCTCTAAGTTTTTCAGTTGTCCAATCTGAGGAGGAATTGTGCCAGTCAGTTTATTTCCGTGAAGATCCCTGTGGAAAACAGAAAATTCTCAATATGTGGTGGACACTTTTTATGTTTCAAACAGCAAGACAAGCAGATATTTGCTCAAAAATCTGATTGACATCTTTAGTTCAAAACCTGAAACACTATTTTGGTACTTTGCCAACACATTGGCTCACTATCTATTGTCTACTAACCATGACAACAGCGTCAATGTCCTTACATGGCTTCATATCTGGATAATAGACACATTAGTGGGCAAGCGGAAATTGCAACCTAGCACATGTAAGTCCTTGAACAATACAAAGCATGACTTTAAAGGGGATAATGCCACCTAGCACATGTAACTTATTGAACAATACAAAGACGGGAATTATCGGGAGAAGTGACCAGAAACTATTTCACTAAAAGCTTTTATTGGAGAGTGGAGGACCAATTTTATGCATGCCTTGTTGGCTTCACAAAAGGGCACTTGACTCCATGCATCACAATAGTCAGTGGAAGGATGGAGAGTTATGGTGAGATATCCTCGTGTTTGTGTGGTGCCAGAAGGGCACTGAATGGGGAGATGCTGAGCACTACGATATGAATAAGTGTTTTTTGTGTCATGACTCCATGAATTTTTTTTTTTGTCAATGAGTTAATGCATACCGAAAAAATTCTCTTACATGCATGATAAATATCTTTAGGGACATAGTAAGCATGTGCATTATACAAACATTATATACAAATGAAATGCCTATGTAATAATATACACAGATATGCATCAGCACTAAACGTGTAACATGAGCTTTTTGACAATACATCTCTCTCTCTCTCTCTCTCTCTCTCTCTCTCTCTCTCTCTCTCTCTCTCTCTCTCTCTCTCTCTCTCTCTCTCTCTCTCTCTCTCTCTCTCTCTCTCTCTCTCTCTGCGGACTATGGGAGGATAATGACATCCTGTTCTTCATAGATCATAGGCCTATCTACTTTTCCAGCTTTTTTGTGAATATCAGTCAACCAAGAGGAGATGAGGTCATAGAGTGGCAGAGGATCAGGCGGTGTGGCTTGCCTTTCCAGGGATTAGCTACAACCTAAACTACTAGTGGCCAAACTGGATGAGCAAGTAGAGTTCTTATGAGTCCAAATTGTTGGACGGAGTACTGGATTGGAAAGGGATGTCTATATAGTAGCAGGCTATTTCCCTCGTAAGACATCAGCATATGCAGACAGCTCAGAAAGTTCTCTATGTCATAGGATCTCTAAGGACATCATTACTCTTTCTGACAGAGGATACATTTTACTTTTAGAGGTCTTTTAACTCCAGAATAGCTAACAGACAAACTTTGTTTCACGATGATGACAAGGATCCCCTACGCAGACGTATGGGATATGCAGAGTAAGAGCAATTGATCATCTATTTGTCGAGGGTCTTGTCACTTGGGGATACACATTCTGACAGAGGTAGATACCCTTGGCTAGCACTTACATCATCCAAAGGGCTCTATGAACAGAGGTAACACTTCTTTTGGTATTCTCGGGCTTAACAACTACTAGACACAATTGATATCTGCTTATCACAACTTCTAGAGGGGTCTCATTCTTATATTCAATAGTTTATCCACAGGTCCTATGGTCAAAGTGTTGGTTAGGCCCATTGGGGGTCAAGTTGGGCTTCTACATGACACTTATGGAGATGGATATTGTTGGAAATCCATCGCTGCCTCAATAATTGGACTCGAACTGTCAAATAGCCTCTGGATTGCCTTGGAACAACTTCATGATTTCTCACACTAGCTATTGGTACAGAAAGTTCATTTCCAGGGCATACCTTTGGGAAGATAGGATATTCTAGCTATACACCATGGGAGAGGTTGAGTCAATGAAGCATTATTTCTTCTCAAGTATGAGCGCCTCTTTTAAGCTTAAATACTCGCACTAAGTTCCCTGGCATCATATGTGGACCAAATGTGTGTTGCCTTGAGAAGTTTGCCATTTCTCTTGACCATACCATCATCTTTAGTATATCTAAGGTAAGTGTGAGCAAAGAGACCAGAACTCTCGTCCTAAGATTCTACTTGCGCAAGATTCACCTCTCTCACAATTCCCTGACAAGGAGGATCCTCTTGCTAAGCCTATCTAATCTCAGCAATTAGGTCAATCTCAATGACCACAAAAAACATCTGATAGAATATACGAGATAATGCATCAGCCACACGATTTCCGGCACCCTTGTTGTACCAAATTTCCATGTGAAATTCCTGCATCAACTCAGCCCACCTGGCTTGCTGCCCTTTGAGGCCCGGTGGCTTGCAAATATATCTCAAATTGTTATGGTCAGTGTGCACATAGAATTTTGCACCATACAAATAATGCCTCCATGCTTTCAAAGCGTGGACTATGGCATACAACTCCTTCTCATGAGTTGGATAATTTTTCTTTGCAGGGTTGAGCTTCTTGCTCTCAAAGGCCACAGGCCTACCCTCTTGCATCAGAACTGCCCCAACGGCGATGTCACTTGCATTCGTTTCAACAACAAATGGTTTATGAGGGTCAACAATTTTTAAAATGACTCAGCCACAGCCTATTTCAATGCATCGAAATTTTGTTGCTCAACCTTCGTCCATTCTTTCCTCTTCTCTTGCAACATATCGGTCAATGGCACAGCTACATGTGAAAAAATTTCACGCCTTTACGATAAAACACAGCTAATCCAAGCAAGGTTACATTGAACCGCGGTTCGCCTCTCACGGTTCGAACCATCGAATCGTTCGGACCCGGTTCGAACCGTCTGATGGGCCCTAAACCCGATTTCCGAACATCCACGGTTCAACAGGTCTGTTCGCGCCCGAGAGAGAGAGTGTGTGTGTGTGTGTGCGTGTGTGTGTGTGTGTGTGAGTGATTGTGTGTGTGCACTGTCACTGTGATTGTGTGTGTGAGTGATTGTGTGTGTGCACTGTCATTGTGTGATATTTTGTGTGTGTGACATTGTGTGTGTGTTGAATCTTGATGGGGTTCAATGATTGTGTGTGTGCACTGTGTGTGATATTTTGTGTGTGTGACATTGTGTGTGTGTTGAATCTTGATGGGGTTCAATGTGGGGCCTGGGCATTGTGAGAGGGGTGTGGGACCTGGGTAGCTACTTAGTTAGAACTTAGGAGTTAGTCCGAGTTAGTAGTTACTAGCAAGGTTACACCCCGATTCGAACCGGCCGATTCGAACCGATTCTTTCCGGTTCGAACCGGCAGGCCAGGTTCAAATCGGAAAACGGTTCGAACCGAAGAAAAAAACAATTCAAAACGTTTTTTTTGAGTTTTTGGGTTTTTTTTTTTTTTGCCCTAAATCCGGTTCGAACCCAATTCCGGTTCGAACCGGGTCCGAATGGTTCGAAGGTTCGAACCGTGATTCGAGGTTCGAACCGCGGTTCGATGCAACTATGGTTACTAGAGTCTAGACTCTAGAGTGACGAGTCTAGTTAGAACTTAGGAGTTAGAAGTTAGCGGTTAGGGTTAGAAAATAGATTAGAATTTAGAATTTAGGGTACTCGGTATACTACATAGATATTAGAGACCTCAGAGTCCAGACTCGTCACGAGAGAGAGAGAGAGAGAGAGAGAGAGAGAGGGACACCATGCCGAGGGATAGGGATCCCTTGTGGGATCACGTCACCATCGCCGCGGCCTATGGCACATCGGGCACAAAGAGATGGACTTGCAGATACTGTCACCAGTCTTACACTGCATCAGGGCACATTTGTTACGTTTGAGGGGGTACGAGATTGCCCCTTGCATGCATGCTCCTGACACGCTACTCACTCATGTCGCATCGGAGGAGGTTGGCTCTTCGAGGATGGGGCCCAGACCGAGAGGTAAACATTCAAGTTTTCAACTCTAAGACTCTTACACTTCAAACATTGATCAAGTTTTAAGTTTTAACTCAAGTCTCACATGATACATCAAGTCTGAAGTTTCAAGTTTCAAGTCCAATGATTCATTGATCATCTAATTTCTAAATTGTATTGTAATTTGTCTTTTTTGGCAGATCGAAATGCAGTCACGGCGACACAGCCAGAGGCCACCACATCACGCCCCCAAGTTGCCATCCTTCCCATGGCTCAGAGGACAGAGCTGCAGATGAGGCAGGGCCTAGTACCCGGCCTGACCCGCCTTCTGGTGCAGGATCCTCGACACCACCTCCAGCCATGACTATACCAACACCACATCATCCACCTGAGAGAGGGAGAGGTAGACAGGGCCGCACTACACAGATGGGGGGTAGGGAGTACTATGTGTCCAGCTATCAGACTCCAAATCTGAAACTTCACTTTAAACCTAGCTTATCCCGTGTGCAGCAATCCGCAATGTCGATCCCTGTAATTTCCCTGCATGTACAAACATCAGAGCACATGAAACATGGTGGAGCTGGCTGCCTTGTCTCCTCCCAACCTTTGCTACATAGATTATGATGAGGAATGCCTCTCTCTAGGCTCACTTATGCACAATCCTCAAGCACCCCTTAACCCTAACCTTTCCTAACGTCAACACATGGCCAATTTCATGCACAGTCGACACTTGCCACTTGGCAGTACTCTAACACATAGGCACGTGGGTAGGATGACATGTGTCACTCATACACTAGACCAAGTGTCCCAGTGAGCATGTGACACGTGTCATGTTTGACCGGTCAATCCTAACATGTGTCACTCGATCCTAACACCACAGTAGGGCAAACACTAACTGATCCACCCAACCTTGCCTACTCCCTGATATAGAGTAAGCCCCTCCTAGCCCAGTGTGAGGACTGATAGCATGCCACTGCCAAGTGTCGGCCACGTGGCACTGACGTGGCCGACTACACGTCGGGACCCAACTGGGGGCCCTATCCTGCTGACAGGGTCCCTAGGCTGTGTTAGGCCCGCCATGGCTATGGACCGTGCTGGAGCACACTACTCACATTGTCTTGCCCTGTTGGTCATGTACGCTGGACACGACCCTGACTGTGGTATCTGACCTATCTGTGTTCTCTAGGGTTCGGCACTGGTTACGAGCTCGTAACACTCCCTCCCCCTTAAGAATCGTCTTGGTCCTCTAAGACAAAGTCTGGAAAAATCTTGCGAAGGACGCTGCCTCTTTCCCAAGTGGCATTCTCAACAGGCTGATCATTCCATTTAACCAGATATTCTCGGTATAGAGTATGACGAGTCTGCGTTTCTCTAATATCAAGAATCTCCTCTAGTTCATGTGGAGGTTGTTGAGGATCCAATGGGAGAACTAGAACACTGTCCCCTACCAGATTGTCTGATCTGGTTAAGGCTTTTCGTAACTGACTTACATGAAAGACTGGAAAAGCCTTACTGATGTGTGGGAGTTCTAGTTCATAGGTGACCTCGCCTAGTCTCCTACTGATGGTAAAAGGACCACAATACCTTGGAGACAACTTAGCACACACTCCTGATTTGAGGGTTTTAGAGTCAACTGGGACTCTCAAGTAGACTTTCTCACCAGTGGAGAACTGCACATCCCGTCTGTGTGGATCTGCATAATGCCTGGCTCGATCCTGGGACTGCCTAATGCTACACTTAGCATGTTCTATCATCTGGTTTAGGTCCTCTAAAAAGTTTCTGGCAGGTACTCATATTAAGTTTAGTATGGAGATGATGGAATACTGCCCTCCAAAAATTTCCAGTAAACTTACTGTCCCGGTCGCTGACTATGCCGGAAGGTAGACCATACAATTTAAATAGCCCGTCTACAAACAACCTCGCTAACTCTGAAGCTCTAACGGTTGTTTTGGTCGGAATGAAATGAGCCATTTTGGTCAGACGGTCAACTGTGACCCATATAGCGTCATTACCCTTTTGGGTTTTAGGCAGGCCTACTATAAAATCCACGGAGATACTCTCCCATTTACCAGCTGGTATTTCCAAGGGATGCAACAACCCTCCTGCCTTTAAACGCCCTGCTTTATTTACTTGACATTTCTGGCAACTGGTTACATACTGGTGGACGTCCTTTTTCATACTGGGCCAGAAAAATTGCCTACGAAGAAGCTCATAGGTCTTCTGTATGCCTGGGTGTCCCGCGCTAGGATTGTCATGACATTCATATAGGACCTGCTGCCTATAATCCTCTGAATTGGGGACACATACTCTATCTCTATAGAGCAAGTACTCATCCTGAATGGAATATTGTTTCCATTTGAATCCTTGAGTCAACTGACCCTCAACCACTGGGGTTTGCTTGGGTAATACAGGCTCAGAATCCTCAACGTCATCTGACGACGTATACTCGGACTCATCATCATCCTCAACGGAAGCTGCCGTATTCTTGGATGAACTGGCACCAGCCCCGGGAACTGGTTCTGGAGTCTGTAACTGTCTGTTCTGGACTGAGTTCCAGATAATAGAGAAGAATGCATCATGCTGGCATTTCCCTCTCAAGGACTCGAGTAACTCATTACGAATCTGAGTAAAACTCAGATCGTTTATCATAGGCATTCTGCTAAGGGCATCTGCTACTGTATTGAATTTTCCACGCCTATATCTGATAGACATGTCAAACTCTTGCATCAACTCTGCCCAACGAGCTTTCCGACCTCTAAGCTCAGGTTGATTGCAAAGGTATCTGAGACTCTCATGGTCTGTCAGGACCTCAAAGTTGGCACCATACAAATAATGCCTCCAAGTCTTAAGGGCATGGACTATAGAAAAGAGTTCCTTTTCATAGGCATTGTACCTAGTCTGAGCTGGCTCGAGTTTTTTACTCTCGAACGCAACTGGTCGTCCACCCTGAGTTAGCACAGCACCTACTGCAAAGTCGCTAGCATCTGTTTCGACCACAAATGACTGATTGGGGTCGACGACTTTTAAAACTGGTGCTGTAGCTAAGGCTGTTTTGAGAGCATCAAAGCTCTCCTGTTGTGCGGACTCCCAAATGAACTCCTTTCCCTTCCCCTTAAGGAGATTTGTCATAGGGACTGTTGTCTGAGCATATTCCTTGACAAATCGTCTGTAATATCCCGCCAGACCAAGAAAGATTTGAAGTTCCAAAATATTCTGAGGTCTCAGCCAACTGAGTATGGCTTTAACCTTATTTGGGTCCATCTTAATCCCATCTGAAGAGATAATGTGACCCAAATATGCTACTTCTTCAACGAAAAATTCACACTTGGATTGTTTAGCATAAAGCTTATGCTTTCTGAGCAGTCGAAACACCTTTCTGAGGTGTTTTAGATGCTCCTTCCTCATTTTGCTGTAGACGAGGATGTCATCTAAAAATACGACTACAAACTTACCCAAGTATGGTCTGAGGACACTGTTCATCAAGGTCATAAAGGTAGCTGGAGCATTTGTGAGCCCAAATGGCATCACCTTAAACTCATAATGACCGTGACGAGTCCTAAAAGCTGTTTTCGAGACATCTTCCGCTTTTATACGGACTTGATGATATCCCGATCTAAGGTCTATTTTGCTGAAAAACTTAGCCCCGTCGAGTTGATCAAACAACTCGTCTGCCCGAGGCATAGGGTATTTATTCTTGATTGTGACTTTATTGAGGGCTCTGTAATCTACGCAAAGACGCATAGACCCCTCTTTCTTTTTCACCAATAGGACTGGTGAGGCCCATGGTGAACTACTGGTCTGAATTTGGCCTTTCCCAAGATAGTCTGTTAACTGCCTAGTTATTTCTTCATCCTCTGTTCGGCTGACCCGATACGGAGGTTTAGAAACAGGTGCTGTACCTGGTACTAGGTTTATTACATGATCTACCTCTCTGCTAGGTGGTAAACCATGTGGCAAATCTTCAGGAAAAACATCTTTGAATTTAGACAATAAAGTTTCTAATTTACTGATTTTCTACTGAATAGAACTGGAAATAGAAACTTCAGGAATAAACTGAAAGTCACATAAGAATACCTGATGGTCTTCGTCTCCGATTAGCTGACAGAGTTCTGAACTGCAGACCATAGGGCTGTTGGGAACATCATGCTCCCCATGCAACTGGATCTCTCGGCCTTTATGCTGAAAGCTGAGGGTGTTCTCATGATAGTTTCTGTGGAGGGAAGGTCCTAAACTGTAGAGCCAATCTCTCCCGAGAACAATGTCTGTTCGATCCAGGTGCATTATCTGAAAGTTTATTTCATCTAGGTACCCCTGAATACCAAGATTTAACTTACTTACCATAGTTTCCCATATTTTTTTATCTTCACCCTTAGCTAATGAAACTATGTACCTATGCTGACTAGGTACTTCTGGTAGTTTAAGCTTTTAAACCAGGGTGTGGTTGATGAAATTATGGGTTGCCCCATCATCAACCATGACTCTTACTGACTGGTTACCAACTTTCCCATGCATACGTACTAGGTCATGCGGCCCAAAGCTGAAGGGTCTCGCTAGCATTGCAGAGGTCAGCTGGCAACAGTGTTCATGATCTTCATGATACACTTTGATCTCGGAAGCTGCCGAGTCACTGGGGAAACATACAGTCTGAACAAGATGAACTTGTTTTTTATCTTTCTTATCTTTTTTAGTGAAAGGCCCCTTGGGACACTGTCTGACTGTGTGTCCCTTGCCCATACACACAAAGCACAAACGTTCTTGTTTGGCTTTCTCAAAATCATCTGGTTTTAAGGGCTGTATGAGTGAAGGGCGTTTCTGAGGAGCTTCACTTTTAAATTTGTCTTCTTTCTTTCTTTTTAAAAATTTCTTTTTAAATTGAAAGTCTTTCTGAGAAGGCTGCTCAGAAAGTGGCTGTTGTCTCGCCTTCTTCCTACCCACTGAATCATCATAGATTTGAGCATATCTGAGAGCTTGCTCAAGGGTAGTAGGCGAGTTTCTCTGGACCTCTACTTTATATTCATCTTTGAGGCCACGGACAAATCCCCTGATTTTCTGATAGTCATCCATATTTTTAATCTTTAAAATTGCTTCTCGATACTACGAGATATATTGGATGAGGGATTTATCCATTACTGTTCTTTCCCAGGCTTCCCAGGCTCTATCCAGTTCATTTTCTGGTAGAAATTCTCTTAGGAAAGCTTCTTCGAAAGCTTTCCATGACCGGGGAGTCTGCCCAGTCTCCTGGAGATTTAACCACCACTTATAGGCCATAGGCCCTAAAGAAAGACTGGCCTCAATTGCTTGCAAATGGTCAGGGGTCTGTTTAAGAGCATGAATGTTCTTCCATTTGCTGAGGAAGGTTTGCAGAATATCTGCATTTCTATCCTTCTCTTCCCCATTAAAAGTAGGAGGTTTAAAATCTTTAAAAACACTGGGGTGAGACCGTAAAGTCTCACCCGAAACTGATGGAAGTGGAGAAGGGGATAACTAAGAAGTGGAGGGAAGGCTTCCTTTCACGGAACTCAAAATCAAGCTTTTGAGTTCAGCGAACGAGTCGTCCACACTGGACTTGAAATTGGCTAATGCCAACTTCAGTTCATCCACTTCTGTTACCAATTGGAGGAACTGCTCCTTGGTAACCAGTTCGTCGAGTTCTTCGGCGAACTGTTCCTGTTCTTCCACTTCCATAGGTTCCTTCCCTTTTCTGTAAGCCAAGGCTTCTGTTTCAAGTTCGTCGAAGCCTCTCTCCTGGGGTTGATCAGGTCCTTGAGGAGTGGTCATCTTCGGAACTGAAAGAGAGCTACCTTAACTTCTGAAGGAAAAAAGTCTAAAAGACTAATTTACAACTGTACAAGGGAAAGGAAAGATGACTTAGCTGTTTCTGAGGACTGTACTTCCAAAGAAAGAATGAAGAGGAACCCTTTCAGCTCTTTTCCCTAAGATTTCAGACCTGCTGTCCCGAAAAATGCCAGTTTGAAGCTTCAAAACGGTGCCAAATTTCCCGGTTCTCTGAGAATAGTAGCTCGCTGGTCTGATTGCAACCCAACAGGCTCGTTTACTTCTGATTTGAGACCCAAAAAGTATTTCCATTTCTGATTTTGGTGTCTCCCTACCCTCGCTGGTTGGACAGCCACCTGTCTGGCCCAATTTTTTTAAAATTTAAGGCCCAAAACTTGCTTGAAACTCTGATCTGACTCCAAGTAGTAGGTCGCTGGTCTGTGGCAATCTAGTTTGATGTTCAAACTACTGAAAAATCTTCAAAAACAGTGATGAAAAACTAATTTTTCATCTCCCTGTCCAGCGCTGGCCCTGCTAAGAAAAAGTGTTTGAAAACCCTTCAAATTTCCTTAGATTTCTCTGAAATTTCAGAGGTAGATTTCTGATCCCTCAGCGATGGATCAGCACCACCCTTTCTCCTCAAAAATCAGCTCTGATTCTCTGAATCTGATGGCAAAAATCAGAGATGAAGACTAAATTTACAGCGCTGGACCTGCTCTAGAAATTTTAACTAATTTCTCTCTGACCAGCAAGTAAATCCACCAAGATTTCCTCAGTCGGAGACTGTTCCTACAGCGAATCTCCTCCTCTATTTCTTTCTGAGAACTTGAAGAAGTTCTGAGCAATCTAGCTACTTTCTCCACTGCTGAAACCTGAGTTCCCTAGGATGGAGATGGCTCTGATACCAGTGTAATAGATCCTAACACCACAGTAGGGCAAACACTAACTGATCCACCCAACCTTGCCTACTCCCTGATATAGAGTAAGCCCCTCCTAGCCCAGTGTGAGGACTGATAGCATGCTACTGCCAAGTGTCGGCCACGTGGCACTGACGTGGCCGACTACACGTCGGGACCCAACTGGGGGCCCTATCCTGCTGACAGGGTCCCTAGGCTGTGTTAGGCCCACCATGGCTATGGACTGTGCTGGGGCACACTACTCACACTGTCTTGCCCTGTTGGTCATGTACGCTGGACACGACCCTGACTGTGGTATCTGACCTATCTGTGTTCTCTAGGGTTCGGCACTGGTTACGAGCTATCTGTGTTCTCCAGTGAGCGTGTGACACGTGTCCCGTTGACTAGTCAACTCTATTTTAGGAGGTCAATCCAGTCACTCCTAATAAATGACCCAGTACCCCATGCCAAAGCTAAGCACGACTCTCTCAGGTCCAATGCCAACTAATTACAGTTTATTTACAATTTACTTACAAAACGTACATGTGTCTTTAAAAACTGTAGATAACCGGGACAGGGAGTAAAGGCTCTAACACCAACTTTGCTCCCAGAGCCATGGCAGAGGCAAAGGTTGCCGTTCAACAGTTGTTCTACACCTACTATCTGCCATTTCATCTGGCTAGGACCCCGGCATGGAGGAGGGCGATGAGTGCAGTGAGTGCGATTGGGCATGTGTGGCCGGGGCCATGTTGTGAGCACCTGAGGACGAAGGGACTTCTTGATGAGCGGGCTTCTGTTGACCAAAAGCTAGAGCCTCTCAGGAAGGCATGGGCCCTTTTAAATTTATGCATTGTAAACTTTAAAGACTTTATGATGATTGATCTGAGATCATTGATATGTATTATGTAGACAGTAGTATGTACATTGTAATTTGTACATTAAGTTTTCATACATTGTGCCATGTGGTGGCATTGCACATGCCACAATGCATACTTATTACTTGTTGCATGCAGCTAGAGCCTAGCTATTTATGTTTAATCATGAATCATGAATCATGATTGTAATTTTTCAATATTCAAATGATCATTTATCATTGAAATTTGCCACGAAATTTGAATTACAATCTCGGCTCTATCATCTTGTCTTGTCACTTGAGTCTTGTAAGTTGTGCAACACTGTAATGTGAGTCGTAACTTGTCACCTGTGAAGTTTCAACTAGGTATGGTTGCACCATCATATCTGATGGTTGGAGCGATACGAGGAGGCGCCACATATTGAATATCCTGGTGTCTTCGTGCATGGGGACGAGGTTTCTTAGATCCATCGACACCTCTGGGGAGGCAGTCACGGGCAAGTACATGTTCTCACACATTCGAGCTGCCATTGAGGAGGTCGGACCACAGCACGTTGTACAGGTATACATATTATACTTATTACAATTTACTATAATGTTAAATGGTAATTTGTAAATGTTAATGTTGAATGTTCATTGTTCAAGGCGATTGATTAACAATGGATTATGGTTCACTAAGCAGTTGCCACTGAGCACTTGAATTCGGAATTCCAAAGTCATGCACATTGCATTGTATGTTGTGCAGGTGGTCACAGATAATGCGTCAAATTGCATCTCCATGGGTAGGCTCGTTAATGAGACCTACGCCCACATCTTTTGGACAACTCGTGCTGCACACTGCCTGGACTTGTTGGTCGAGGATGTGGCCAAGATTCCATGGATTGCGGAGGTGGTGCGTACTGCACGGTTCTTGGTGAGATTTGTCACCAAGAAGCCCAGGGTCCTAGCCATGTTCAGGAGACAGTCCACCTTGGATGTCTTGAGACCTGCCCCCACCAGGTATGCAAGTTGCAACTCAAATTTGAATGCGCTTCTATACAGTGTAGACTGTTGGTAAGTATTTATTGTTTAGTTAGAACTTACTACTTAGTAGAGGTATACATTTCATGCATGTGCCATGTATTGTCACTTGTGTTGTCAGAAGTGACTGTGAGTGTGAGAACTTAGAACTTGTCACTTGTGCCCTATGCAGGTTTGCATTTATGTTCCTGGTCCTGGAACGATTGCTGAAAGTTCACCAGGGCTTGAGGTAGATGGTTGTTGCCGTTGACTGGGCGCAGTGGGGGCCATCACAGGAGCCCAAGAGTAAGAGATTCAAGCGGACCGTTATGTATTCACCATTTTGGGATGAGGCTCGATCCATTGTGGTGGGCCTACAGCCCATCTACACTGTCCTGCGCCTTACAGATCGAGAGGGCTGCACATTGGGCCTCTTGTATGAGTTCATGGACAGGCTGGGCGAGCAATTGAGCCTTTGCACGACGATTAGCCCAGAGAGGTATATCAAGATTCAAATTTCAAATGTAGACAGTAGTATCATGTATGTAGAGTCTAGACAGTAGTATGTAGTTACTAGTATGTACTATATAGTATAATTATTTATGTGTCTTCAATCTTGATTCTTGCAGGCTTGCGGAGGTCTGGCTCCTTTGGTTGAGCAGGTGGGAGTGGTTGAGCAGGTGGGAGTGCTTTCGGAAGCCCCTGCATGCCATGGCCCACATACTCCATCCACTTTCGAGGAATGAGGAGCAGTTCACAGATAGGAAGCTCAAGGATGGCTGGAATGCGAGTTTATCCTGATGTATGCGAGCAGGATAACCTGCTGGATGAGCTTCAGATTTTCAGGCAGGAGACCTTGGAGTTTGCCACTGGCCCGGCGCTTTTGAGAGAGGGTAATTAACTGACCATGGTCCATTACAGTTTAAGCTTGTTACTTCGCATTTTACTGCACAACTAGTCAATCATATTGTAACTTGTTGGAACTTGGTTGCCACTTGCTAGTAGTAAGTACTAATTGCCCCTTGAACTGTGATTCAAGCCAGCTACGTCCCGTGTCAGGGTGGCCGAAGTTTGGGGTTGATGTCCCCAAATTGCGTCGCCTTGCCATCAAGATTCTCTCACAGGACTGCACTGCAGTCGCTTGTGAGAGAAATTGGAGTGTCCATTCCATGATTCACGCGAAGAAGAGGAATCGACTCTCATCTGCACAGTTGGAGAGGTTGGTGTATGTACACGCCAACTTGAGACTTTTGGGTAGACTCCAGACCACCGTAGAGCCTATCCAGGTAACCTGTAAGCCATAATTACAATTTCTAAATTCTAACATGTGCAAGTGATCCATCATCCCAGGACCCACTGCCCAGTTAGTAGATACTAAATAGATCATACTACATAGTAGATACTAGACTGTAGCTAAATTTTAACTTTTGTCGAGACTCGGCCCTCCAAATTTTGTCTTGATTTCAATGTGCATTGTGACATGTGCGTAGGTTAATCCCGATCTGATCGATGTGGCAAAGGTTCCAGAGTTGCCACCGAGAGGAGGACGTGTACGCATTCCTCCATGAGGAGGCCATGCAGAGTGCAGGTGAGAAATTAGGATTGTCTAAGGCCTTGAATTAAATTTTCAAAGTTCGAACTAATTATCGTAATTTACTAATTTGCAGGCAATAACACGGTTGTCCCTCTTTGTGTGCATTGTGCAGGACCTCTCACTCGAGCAGAGCGTAGGAGGAGGGCAGGAGAGGGTAGCAGCTCCCGTGCTCACAACCCTGATGACGAGGACAAGTCTGAGTCTGAGTCTGAGGCATCGTCAGGACCAGAGTCCTCAGAGGAGGAGGAGTATGAGGATGAGGAGTCCGGGGAGGGCGGGGATGAGGATGAGGGGCATCATACCTCTGCCTCTGATGAGGATTTTGCAGCTGAGCCTGCCACTCGAGAGGCCACAACAGGCTCCACAGCAGCAACGAGTGGGAGGAGACTCAGGCGTAGGAGAGCTTAGAGTGCTCACTACTCAGTGCTCATTGTACATTAGATCATATCATCAGTGTAGTCTGTAGATGTATCATGTCACTAGATGAGCATTGACTCTTGAGCTGTTTACAGTGTACACATCATGATTTACCATCAGACACATCGCGCATTACATTGGTGACCAGACTCATGAGGCACCTGGCATATGTATTCTATTATGTTATGATTCATGAATCATGATATATTATGGATTCTAGTTTGAACTTTGAAGTTTCTGATTCCTAAAGTTAAGTTTTAACTGTAGACAGTAGTATGTACTATATGTAGTCTGTTAGTCAATTATCTACTTACTAATGGTTAAAAGTTTAAACTTTAAACTTTAAATTATCCAATTTTGATTTTGGTATTTAATGTATTATGTTAGAAGTTAGAACTTAGTAGTTAGTAGTTACATTATACATATGTCATATAGAATGTTCAATGTTCAAACTTCAATGTTGAATGATGAATGATGATGACAAATGTCAGATAAATCTAAGTTTCTATTATCTAACCTAAATTTTTTTGGCTTTCTCAAACATTGTAATTTGTCATAACCTTCTTGTTTATTCTTTTCTCCGATCTCGACATTGCAATTTACAAGTTACAAGTTACAACTTTGAACTTACAACTTAGTAACTTACTGCACAGTGCAGTTCTCTTAAACTTGGGTCATAATGTCATTCTATTTTGAAACTTGATACGACTGTCGACAGGTCACAAGAGATCTGATTATCTTGAATCCTGATTCCTGATATCTCTAAATTTAGAGGAAAATTGAAATTAGCTATTAAGTATCTATAGTATGTACAGTGAATATTTGACTCTCTTTCTTTTAAGAATGAAAAAAACAGGTCCGAACCGTTTCTGATTCGAACCTGGCCTGGCGGTTCGAACCTCAAAGAATCGGATCGAACCGGCCGGTTCGAATCGACCTGTTCAAATCGGGATGCAACCTTGATCTGTACATAGAACAGTAAACAACCTGGATAGGGAGTAAAGGCTGACACATTTTCTCTCCCAAATTTCTAATTGTAAAGCCCAAGATGTCGAAGGTCTACAAGTGAAAATATTCACCGACAAGCATTGATGCCTTGTTCTTCAAGAATAGGGACAAGTAAGACCCCACAAATTATCAAACCCTCACAATTGTTGAAAGTCAACGTATAGATGCTTCTACTAATCATCATTGAAATTAGTCAAACCCATTGTAGAACAATGAACAAAGTCATGAAGAATAAAACTCTACTAATGGATAATGAGCAGAGTTTATAATGAAAGATACTGAAATCATGCAAAAATATGATGAAGTACTAGCTATGGTCTTGATGTAGCCTAAGTCTTTGAACTATCAACCAACAACAATGCGGCCTATTGTAGTCATGGAGAACCAGATTATGGCTAGGACCTATGAGTTAAGAATTGGGCCACTAAACTCTAATAAGCGCCAAAATATAAATGAAGGCCACAATGCCCAAACCACTTGGTTTGATGTCCCCAAACGAGCTATCCAAAATCTGCAGTGACTTCTTCTTGTAATGAAACTCATTGCACCTATGCCAATAAAAGTAATCTGTGATTTAAAAAAAGATCCTATTTGGATTGATCACAAATAAGTGATCGAAATGAGAACCTTAGTAGGTCAATTTCCATGAAAAGCCACACACACATGAAATGATATCGAAGTGTTGGAAAACAAAAGTCATCTTAATGAAAATCAAGATATTCGATGCCTTTACTATCAAAATTATGATACGGACCTAGCTATAGATCCACAAAATAGCAATCCAAATCCTAATACCATTTTCAAAAGTGATGAACTTTATGCGTACAGCTTCTTGAGGTCAAGTAAGTTGGTCACAGCTATAGGAAAGGAGCCAACAATTGAGATTTGAGACAATTCCCTGCACATAATCCAACAAGCACAAAAGCCAAGTAGCAAGATTAGATAATGTTGTTTGTTGAAATCCTAAGAGGATATAAGTTGCACTATTTCTGCAATTACTAGCTCAAACCTATAATTTCTTATCAATCAAGACTTTCTATCATGGTACTACTTTCTTCAAACGAATGTAGCATGAAATAAAGCATGTTAAACAAACAATTTGTCAATGAGACAATCAAGTGTCTATTGGAGGACTTTTTTGTTGTTGATGGTTTAGTACTCCATATCATCCGAGGGGTAATGGACAAGCAAAAATTTCCAATAAGATTCTTTGTAGAATTATGAGAAAAACAGTGGGGTGGGACACCAAAGTTCCAACTCTTGAGTCAGAATTCAAGACTGATCGTTCCAATCATTGATTGATTGTAAATCTACATTGCCTAGACACTCAAAAAAGCACTTGATTTTGTCATAATGCAAGGCTAGTAATAAATCCACCCCACACATAAACCCTAAAGGCTAAAACCATGTCGCCGATCCTATATACTATGTAGTATGGATCATGAGAATAGGTATTAGGTGGGACTCAAGAGTTTTGACCCTCGAGCTAGGATTCAAGATTGATTGTTGATTGATAATAATCTACATTGCCTAAACACTAAAAAAGCACTTGTTTTGCCATGATAGAAGGCTAGAAATAAAATCCCCCAAGGGAAAAAAACCTAAAACCATTTCACCCATTTCTTTCTCAAGGTTTCCGTTTCAAAAAGGTGTTCGAAAAGGTCCAAGAAACATTGACAACATTGTATGAACATAATGCATGTTCTAAGCATCCCAACAAGTGAAACTTTAAACAAAAAGCACAGCTTGTATTCAATCGATTCATTTCGAAGACCAAGTCATGTTTGCATTTCGAGTAGCTAAGTAAAAGCATGTGAAAGGTTTGTTTTGATCTTTTATGGGCCACCAAATCCTCTTTTCAAAAGGCTCTCTTTTTTTTTTTACACAAACTTGTTTATTCAAACACAAAAAAGAACTTTGGAATACAATGAATTGCCTTGTAGCTTCACAACTTACAAAGAGTGGCCAAATTTCTTAACATTAAGCTCATTGCTTACTACTTAGAGGGTGACAATTTCCTTACTATTTCAATCCTGTTGAGTGGCCACGCCTATGACATTTAATTTCTTGAAGTGGAGATAGCAATAATGTTTCCACGAATTGCAATTCGTTAAAAAAATCGAACGAGTCTAATTTGAATCGGAGATCGTCCATGGGTCTCAATGGGAATATTTTTGCGCCAATTTGCAAGGAGAAAAGGACAGAAAAGAAGAAAGCATAGGAAAGGAGAGGAGAGAGGAGAGTTAGGAAGAAGGAGATAAAAAAGGGGAGTGCAAAGTTAGAGTTAGAAGACAAAGGAGAGAGTTATTAGGGGCGTTAGGAGTTGGACTTTAGGAGAGCTAGAAGATAGAACTTAGGAGTTAGGGAGCTAGATGCTAGAAATAGAAGTTAGAACTTGAAAGTTAGAGTTAGTCTAGAACTTAAGGAGTTAGAAGGAGGAAGCATTTCGAGAAAAAGAGAGGAAATTTGAGGCGGCCATGGTGGGAGCCGGAGATCCCGTATGGGATTATGTGACAGTTGCTTCAACATGCAGTAGCTCGGATACAAAATGATGGACACGCAACTAATGCCACACAAGTGACGAGCTACACAATGGTGACAATGTTTCATCGAATCGCATTTCAATCAACATTTCAAGGCAAGTCGATTTGAATGGACCGTTTCAATCACATTTTCCTTGATTGAAGTGGTTTTAAAAAAAATCAAATGAAAGCCACAACGGAATTGGTTTTTCTACGCAAAATTCCATGACTTCCGCGCTAGAGAGAGAGAGCGCGCGCGCGCGAGAGAGAGAGAGAGAGAGAGAGAGAGAGAGAGAGAGAGAGAGAGAGAGAGAGAGAGAGAGAGAGAGAGAGAGAGAGAGAGAGAGAGAGAGAGAGAGAAGAAAGCTTTATTAATGTCTTTTCCATGCCAAAAGGCATATAAGACCAAATGGAGTACATGTCAGGTATGTGAAAACCATGGGAGCGTATATAAACGTCTCCAAGAAAAAAAAAAGAGTAATATCATGTAGTGTTGTTGAAAAAAGATGTGATACGAGCTGCAACAGGAGGCAACATGGACCGTCACTGACGTCGTCTAGGAGGGCAAAAACTGTGTGCTCTCGTAACATGGCGTGAAGTGCGAACTGCTGCAGCTGCATGACTATGAGTGATACACTATCTCTAACATCGGGGAGGCGGTATGTGTCGTCGTCATCATCAGACCGTGTCCGTCTCCTGGTGAAGAAAGACGTAATCTGAGCCTGAGAGCTAGGATGTGGCTGGTGAGCTAACTGGTATCCTGGCATAGCAAGACCATCTCCCGTAGCATAAGTGCGACACAGCGAGAGTCCTCATTTCCAATCAGTGCTTTGAGTGTAGTAGGCATGTCACGGAATAAACAGTGATATCTCCCTCTAATCTCATAATATATGCGGCATCTGAAGATGAGAGAGAGAGAGAGAGAGAGAGAGTATATTTTGTTGTTGCCAAAAGGCACATAAGAGCAATAAGTAGAGTCTAGACAAGTGTGATAATCTATATAGGAGCATAAATATGTCTTTGAAGTTTGAGGTCAAGATAAATAATAAACTAGTATATCAATCAAGAACTAATCTCTGCTGTCCTATGTAAAATCTCTGCATAGGCTGAAAATAATGATGTTGATACAACGAGGTCTGCATAGCAAATATCATGTCATGACTCATAATGGAGCTAGAACCCTACCGAAAAAATCAAAGATAGATGGTTTTGACATTGATGAGGATGTGGCGTTCATAGAAACTAAAAATGGAGAGTGTCATTACCTCCTGAATGTACTCATAGACTATTGAGGTCTCCGAAGGGCCATGAGTGTCCGTCTCAGAATTGTACTCATCAATCAGGATGCTAGTCTATGAAAGGGATATTTGTAGTTGTATGTGGAGATTGGTCATTCTTAGGGTATTTCGTTCAAGAGCAGGATTTGCCAGCTAGCACATTCGGTGACGTGGAGTCTAAGAAGCAATTTATATTTAGATGTCCAGTTTATTATGAAATTAGAAAACATTACCATTGCCTTTTCCATGATCCTCCAGTCACACTAGATTTTCCTATTTCTTATGAGGACTCTCAATGTGTTGCCCTGATGATACGAGAGATGGTTCTTATATGTCGAGATATATGCCAAAGAGATCATTATGGATACCTCGGCTCCTAGCCCCAAATTACCCCCTTTTTCTCAAGGAGACGCTCCAGAGCAACCACTAATATTGACACATTGTCAAAGGAGGTGTGAGGAAACCTGGAACTGTACCATTGAACCCGAAGGCAATGTAAGCCGAGAGGTCCCTGCCAAGTCAAGTATGTTTGATCATCGAAGCTCTACATCACATAATTGCTCTTCATTTCTCCATAGAGAGTGGAAAGGGCAAGTCATAGCATGCAGAGGCTGATGGAAGCACTCCCACTCTTAGAATTCAAAAACTGAATCGTAGAGTTCGTCCAGAACTTAAAACTTAAAAGATAAAAAAAAACTAGAGAATGTGAGTCCTGTATGCAAGTTCAAGTATTTCTTCATTGATGACAACACAAGAGCGAAGCTGCGCCCCCAACCATTCCATAAACTCATAGAAAAGGCCTAATGTGCAACCCTCTCTATCGGTAAGTTGCAGGACACCATATAGAGGCTGCAACACTGTCACAAGAGCTTGTGCCTCATCCCAAAAAGGAAGATCAAAGCAAGGTCGTCTCAAAATGGGCGCATCCACACAATGCAGCATCTCAATGTCTTCAGGTATGGTCCATGGATCATGCCACTCTTAAATTATGAATAAGTTGTAACTACATGTAATTTTGTCAAGTCTTTCCTAAATCTTGCCATACAGAGTTGAGTGTACACTCATATGAGCTCATGAATGGATTTCAACGTGTGTGTGCGTATTGTCATAGGATTGCACAACATGGCTTGGACAATGTGGTATGATTTACTGATATGATATCCCTGCTTCTTACTCACACCCAAAGTAGGAATATGCCACATGCTAAAAATACGACCACATTAGCTTTCATGCATTGATTGATATGGCCTATCTAATTAGCTCGTGACTTTAAAGGACCAAATTACAAACCTGGTAGATTTTGAAACAATAGTTCATTTCACCTGGCACAGGTGCTTATATGGAAGTACTGAGTAACAAAACATGCCTTCTAAGAAGACTTACAGTTCTGTAACAACGCGAAATTCGTCTTGGTTGGCAGGGGAGCAGGTGATGCCTGGCCAAGCTGGTGCACCCCCTTCATCTCCACAGGGATCATCTCCAACCCACGAATACATCACCCTCCATCCACCGCCAGCCTTTAGCTCGTTCAAGGCTTGCACTGCACGAGTCAAATGCATTCTCATAACCCTAAACCATTGTCATCATAATGTTAAGATGTTGATGTATGCTGAGGCAAGCAATTACGACAATCCGAAAAACACATTGGAAGCATTCCCATTCCGTGCCAATGCATAACTTGGAGCTACTTACCATCCCGATCTAGGGTTTTGCAAAGCGCGGGCTGTTGGCATGAGATCAGAACGAGCAGCAAGAGAAGACAGGCGAATCGGCTCCACGGCTCCATCACGGAATGCTCTTCTTGCTCGCTTGCGTGCCTCGATAGCTAGCTTCAATCGTAATGTAGCGAACTACCATTGATTTAGAATTGCGACATTGATGATGGAGATGGAGGAGGAGGAGGAGGAGGAAGAGAAAAAGAAAGAAGAGGAGGATCGTGATCCAGAACGTGCCTTGCACTTTTGAATGTGTTCGAACAAGAATTTTCAAAAAAGGATTTTAAGGCTCTTGAAATATTTTGATTTTTTTTCTCTCATTTTTTTTCCCATCACTATGAGTGGAAGTTGGAGTGGCATCATTATGTACAATATTTACGCCGTTTAATGTCAAGATTTCACTCTCGACAAAGATTCTGACCAATTTTACGCCGCTTAATCTCAAGATTTCACTCTCGACAAAGATTTGAAAAGTGCTAGAGAATTGATGATCTTGATTTCAACAATTTGGCCAAGGTCTCCATTGCCACAAGCACTCTTGAAGACCGTTGAGAATTCATGTTCATAATCAGGAACATTTGGCCAAAGTCTCCATTGCCCCAAGCACTCTTGAAAAGTGTTGAGAATTGATGTTCATAATTTGTGTGTCCTTCGAGCAAATTTGACATGACATCTTGAAGTTGATGCCCATCTTAAACCATTTGTTTATATATTTGCCTTTGATAATTTTTTATTTAGAATGTCTAAAAGTAGATTTTTGAGAAATGAAAATAATATATATGTACTTATGATAATTCAATTTGAAATGTGAGTGACCAAATTCATTCAATTTGAAATGTCAGTGACCAAATTCATAGATGTACTTTCTTATTGAAGATCTTAGAATTAGCTCACTAGCAATTTTCAAGCTGCCATTGTGAATGGTGTTATTGACAAAAGAAAATTTCCGTCAATGTGGACATTTAGAGTATTTTATTGCCCTACAAATACGTTTAAACTAAGCTTTGACATGCAAAATACACATGAAATTTCAACACAGGCCCACATGTGAGAGTCTTATACAACTCGACTTCAATGGGGGACAACTATGTCATGTTCAAGGATTCAAGATGGGTTTGGGATGTTCAGGTGAATTGTCACTATTGTGGCTAAGGTAGTTAAAAAAAAATGTTGATTGGTGAGACGATAATATGGTTCACAGTCTATTTAACCATCATAACCAAATCCAACCACATTAACAAGCTACATAAGAAGATCCGTGAGAGACAATGCTTCAAAATCCAGTGAAGCCATCAATAAAAGTCGTCCACAAAGTTTTAACTATCGAAAATAAAATCCATATTGATCGTAGAAAAGTTATACTTTTGGCACCACAAGTTCACTTGCAGACATGTGCCCAATCTTGAGGTTTAACCATGACAAAAACATGACTTAGGGGCCTCTGATAATTGCTTGCCATAGAGCTAGCAATTCACTAGTAAGGGGCATTAAGTCTTGGAGCTCATGTCACAACACGTGTCTTGGCCATTTCACACATCTCTCTCTCTCTCTCTCTCTCTCTCTCTCTCTCTCTCTCTCTCTCTCTCTCTCTCTCTCTCTCTCTCTCTCTCTCATGGACTCTACTTCATGCTTATTTAGTTTGATTAATTCGGGGAGCAACTGGAAAATATTTTCCCTTTTGGTATTAAAACCGGTTTTATTGTACAAACTTTGCTTCACTAAGTTAAAAGAGGCCTTTGCAAATTTTACTATGACTTGTTATCCAAGTTTCCTTTGAGTGTTCAAGATTGGTACACTTGTTAGGATTTCAATCTAACAGTGAGCATTTTTTAGCCTAAGTGGGACATGCCTTAGAACTTTCTCTAGTCCTCTCTCTCTATACTGACAGCAGTAGAGCTCCTTTTTGGACTTGTCAAGGCTCTTGGAAGGGTAACACCATAGCAAAGCTGCTTGGAGCAAAAATAGGTAATGAAACTACCATTGCATAGTATTATTGGGCAGATTTGTTCTTTCATAGGCATTGTTTTACAAAATGTTGTAAGCTAGACAAAATGCCTGGATTGGTTAGCTTACTTTCTTGGTGAAAATGATTGATAGACATCAATTTGAAGCTGCTTAGAAAGCTTTTATGGCATTTGTTGTTGGGCGCAAGCAAAGGATCGGAACTCAATTGAAGGTATGTGCCTCAATAAAAATGCTATGTTTTGGTTTCATAGCAAGTGCTGGCCTATATGCACTGTTTGTAGCATCTTTACATGCTTTAATTGAATGATATTAGTTGAAAGGTGGGCGCACTACCATTAAGGCAGGTAGCCGCCTCACCAGCAATTTTCATGACTAATGATGGGCGCATTTCTGCTGGCCATTAGTATGGATGGCCACAACTACATGAATTACCAAATTGGTCGTTGTTCCACACTTGTATAATGCACATTTAGCAAGCTTTTGATTGATCATAATGAGTCAGTTGCTGGAAAGTATATGGCCGCCCATCTACCTCTCCCCTTGCTTAAAAGATTGGATGCATATGATTGAAAAGGATAAGGCTTGGCCTTAATGCTCTTTACATTTCTCTTTCATCATAAAATTGGGTGTTGCCATAAGAAAATTGATACTTTGATTGTATGTGTGTGCTAGAACCATTTGTCATATGGTGAATTCGATGGATTAACTACAACAAATACGTTTTAGGGTTTGTTGATTCTAGAAAAAGAGATAGACATATATGGTTGTGAATGGCATGCAAGGTGAATGTAAGATCCTCTTGGAAACAAAGGTCGTGTATACGATGGTACACTATTGCAATTCATTGGTAGAAGAAGAAACATTTCTTGTAGTGAGAAAACCTAATAAGGGAGTTACTTTCTTGTTAACCCATTGTTGTCATATTTGAATCACTAGTATCTAAAGAAGGTGTAACGCATACCTATTGGAAGATGGTTAGTTGTCAGGAGATTTCTTCGCCACGCATTCAGGTATGAAGCCATGTGTAAGAACACCATTAAGTTTAATATGTGCACCCAAACTTAGGGTTTACAACATTACGTGAAGTACATAGAGCTATGAGTTATGGTTATTGGTGGAATGCTTTATGTAGCTATGTTAGGGTGAATTTCACTTATTGATGCAATTCTGAAGGAAAGAAAGAATCATGTATATTGAAACTTGTGATGCTTATATGAAATGGCACAAGAACGATTGATGCGGCTGTATGTGAGCTAGTACTTGGTTTAAGGTTTGTGGCTCTTGTGGGCTTGTATGGCATGGATTTGCCCAAGCTATAAGGTGTTTAGACTCCAACTTGTTTTCTTTGGAGGTTCTTGGGGCTAGTATGGCACGAATTTGCCATAGTACCTAACACCGATGCAAGAGTTAGGTCTCTTTATATGTTGTGTATTGCAATATAACTCCATATGTATGTGGAATGCTAATGTGAACTTAATACATTTGTTTTGCCCTTATGGCATCTGCCCTAATATGTATGGCATTAGTATGGCATCTGCCCTAATACAGTTTCGTTTTAGAGCAGAATGTATTGCTAATGATGTAAGTCGTGGTAGGGAAGATTGGACGTATGATATGTATTTGCAGTTGAGCTGATAAAGTAGTGAATCTTGTTTCGGACATGGATAACAACTGATGCTCAATTATGACACATGTCTTTCCCACTATACTAGCTCGTGCGGTTTGTGTTGTGGGATGGTGGCTGGTAACATCTGAGTATCCTAAAACTTGCTTCCCTTTATGGTACCTTGTACTGTAAGACTTTATGCATCTTTGTTTTTACCCGTTGTGCTATAAAATGAAAGGGTTCAAAGGGTTTGGTCTTGACTTGTCAAGAGGGACTATGTGAAATCTTTTTACTCTCCCCTTGGGACTTGGGCACATGCCCTTATTAAAGAACACATGTCAAAGTATATTCACATTTAATCTTGTGTCATGGACATATGTTCACACCCACCTCCAAGATTGCTTGTCATATGAGGAAGCAATTTCATCAATGATGGAAAGAAATGAATTCATTAAGCAAATCAAGCCATCTTACTAAAAGCGGTGTGGTCCAGCATTCTTTTTCTAAACTAAGATTGAGAGGTAGTAATTAAGAATGAATTGTTCCAAGTAAATGTAAATTCTTTTGTCTTTTGTTTGGTTCAAGTTGAAAAAAATATTATCTTTTGGATTTTGGTTGGTTCTAGTGTCAAGGATTGAGCTTATTTTCTTTTTTTCATCCTTTTGCAATTGTATGAAAATCAACTTAGATGTTGCATCCTTGTGATAATGGTTGTCATTGTCTAGTCAATGTATATATGCAACAAGACTCATGTTGCTAGCTGTCTATAGTGTGTGTAAGCCCCAATATATTTTCTAGTTCTACAAACATTTCTAGTTTTAGTAGTTTTTTTAATTTTCACTTATGAGTCTACGTGTGTGCCATGCTTACAGAACATATGGATGTTGAGTCAGGACATGCATCTCATAATGGGGACCATATTGCCATGCAAACAACAGTACCCCTTACAAAAAGCATGTACATTGCTGGAAAATAAGCTGCATATAGTCGAATAGCTATTCGACCTCGATAATTTTGACTCTATCATCAACACAACTTATTATCATTCACAAGTGTGAAAAAATGACTGATAGAGCTAGATCGCATTATTGCCAATTATCAAAACTCATATCATAATAAAATGAATAACAGAAAAGCAAGACAAAAATCATGTGTTGAATTTGTCGAATGTAGTATGTATTGCTGAATGATGAAAAATACATTTGTTGTCTACTTTGACTACACTATAATAATAGTGCATCCAATTCTACTCTAAATGTTGCTCATACACAAACTATAATCGTGATAGCTTATTAACAATCAGTCTACGCCTATGGCGAAACTAAGAGAGAGGAGAAGAAGAAGAGTGACTACTCCTGAAACTAAATTGATACAACTTATGAATTGCTCTCTTAGAATGAACTGATGTACTTATCTCTTCATAGTTGTTGATGGCACAACCCTAACGGAATGCATCATCATCCACATGGTAGGTGCCAAATGGAAATATGTGTTGGGGAACGCAAAATGTGGAAGTGTGATT
The DNA here is from genome assembly GCA_029204225.1 of Diphasiastrum complanatum. Classification (NCBI taxonomy): domain Eukaryota; kingdom Viridiplantae; phylum Streptophyta; class Lycopodiopsida; order Lycopodiales; family Lycopodiaceae; genus Diphasiastrum; species Diphasiastrum complanatum. Next base: position 52,624,739 of record CM055093.1, read on the forward strand.
TCCCTCGGTGCGTGCACTACCGGTTAACAGTAGGCGAACACAAGAATGAACTAGAGCTTGATTGTGCGGTGGTTGTGGAAGCGAAGAGCAGACAATCAGACAAAGCAATCAGAAAGTCAAACAGAAAATGGAAAGCATGCAATACTAACATACCAATCTGAACACAGAACCAAACAATAGTTTATTCAGATTAAATGTAATGAAATACAAGTCAGTAATGCAGGTGAGCACAAGACAATTGTGGGTGAAACTGCGTGCTCACAAAACTAACTACAATCTATAAAAGCTATGAGCTTATTACTGACGATCGCTCGATATGTCGGACTTCTTTTCTTGCTCGTCTTCAGAAGTTGAGCTGCGCAACAATGCAAGTAAATATGCAGCATTATGAATGGAACTATATTAACATGGGATTTAGGAGAGTAGAAGAGATAAATCCAACAACAAGCCCCCCCTTCCCCCCACCCCCAATCTGGATTCGTGAATGCTTTGATCTTCAGACTAAGTAATGCACAAAATTTGTTGTGTGCATCAATGCTCAATGCCTTGGTGAACACATCTACAATCATGTCCTGCGTCCGAGAGTACGTTAAGCTCACCTCTCTGTCAAGAATCTTGCCTCTGACATAGTGATATCGAATCTCAATGTGCTTATTCCTAGTGTGAAATCTAGGGTTGGACGATAAGGCAATGGCACTCTGATTATCACATAATATGATTGTTGGGGTGTACTGACTCAAACTAATGTTTGACAGTAAATTCCTCAACCAAAATGCTTCTTTAATAGATTGAGAAGTAGCAATATACTCTACTTTTGTAGATGAAAGAGCAATAGAGGTTTGCATATGTCTGTTCCAAGATATAGGATTGTCATTGAGGAAGAATGTAAATCCAGAGGTGGATTTGTGAATATCTACATCTCCTCCCCAGCTTGCATCAAAATATCCACTAAGCCGAAGAAGATTGTCATTGCTGACTTCTCCATAGCAGATGCACTGGTCCGTTGTAGCTCGAATGTATCTCATGACTCTTATAAGAGCCTTCCAATGGGTCATGCTAGGATTGGCCATGAATTGGCTGAGTGAGCTAACTGCAAAGGCGATATCGGGTCTTGTACAGACCATTGCATACATGAGAGATCCAAGTATCGATCGATAAGGATACTCTCTTATCTGCTCCTCTTCCTGCTTGGTCTGAGGACATTGGTTCTTGGACAATCGCAGGCTTGGATCCATCGGTGAGTGAGCTAATTTACAATTAATCAGATTATATCTGATGAGAATGTTGTGAAGATATCTTTGTTGAGTAATAAATATCAGTCATCTCGCTCTGTCTCTGTGGATTTGAATGACCAAACGGAAGTGAGCTTCACCTAGATCGGTCATGTCAAATTCGGAAGACAACATCTATTTAGCATTCTTTACCAGATTGGTACTGTTGCTGAAGAGCAACGTATCATCAACATTTATGTCATATACAAGGTGATGATAATGAAGGATTGCTGCATTGACTTAAAGTAGACATTGTTGTCGGCCATGCTTGGTTGAAAGCCTTGTTTGATGAGGAATGCGTTGATCCTCTGGAACCAAGCTCTGGCTAATTGCTTCAAGCCATAAAGTGCCTTATGGAGTTTACAGACATGATGTTTCATACCTTCGTGAATGTATCCTTCAGACTGTAGCATTTAGATGTATTCTTTGATAACTCCATTCAGATAAGTTGTCTGTACATTGAGTTGATGTACTTCGAGGTCGGTTGCTGCAGCATGTGTTAGGAGACCTCAGATCGATGAATGTTTGACTATTGTACTGAAAGTCTCATTGTAGGTCGATGTTGGGAATCTGAGCAAATCCTTGTGCTACCAGTCGTGTTTTTCTTCAATCAATCGCTCCATTGGTGTTGTACTTGATCTTAAAGACCCATTTTCAATTGACAATATTGCAGCCAACAGGAGCTTCGACTAGTGACCATGTCTGGTTCTTGATCAGAGAGGAATACTCTTTGTCCATCGCTTCTCTCCAGAGATCGTAGTCTAATTGGCTAAGTGTCTCTTTGATAGTTGTCGGTTCCTGCATTAAAAGACAGACAGACTCAAGAATATACCTTGTGTGTCGTGTGCACACTCGGCTTGATCTTCTGGAGGAAGTGGTATCGGCTGATGATCCATTCCTTGGATTTGTCGTTGTCGCTGAATAGTAGCAAATTCTTCGTTTGATTCACTATCAAAGAGTTGATCGACTATCAGCACGCTTGATCTAGTGGCTCGAATTGTTGTGTCAGAGACAGGTGTTGAAGGTTCATATGGAACTTTGTGCTTGCCTTTGAGGCCAATAAACTGATCCTCGATAAAGACTGTATCCCTGCTGAACAGAATCTGCTAGGTATCGGGTTCGTACAGCTTGTAAGTGTTGTCAGATGAAGTGTATCCGATAAGGATGGTCTTAAGACCTTGGAAGTCAAATTTCTTGTCTCCTTCGGTATCTGCGCGTAGGCGATGCATCCGAATACTCGAAGGTTCTTTAGTGAAGGCTTAGTTCTTGTCCAAACCTCATGTGATGTTTTTCCTGAGAGGGCCTTGGATGAACATCTGTTCTGGATGTAAGCTGCAGTGGAGACAGCTTCAGCCCAAAAGCTCTTTGGCAAAGATGCATGTGCCAACATGCATTTGGCTGACTCGACAAGGGTACGATTCTTCCTCTCAACTAAGCCATTAGACTGAGACGAATAAGGAGTGATAAACTGATGTTCAATGTCTTGGCTCTGACAATACTCCTTGAATTCGGTAGAGATGTATTCTCCACCATTATCTGACCTCAGGGCTTTGATTGTCTTACCAGTCTCTTTCTCTACACGCTCCTTGAAGATTTTGAAGCAGTTGAAAGCTTCTGATTTCTTCTTGATAAAATAAACCATAGTCCTTATGGAAAATTCATCAATAAAAGTTATAAAATATTTTGCATCCTTCAGTGAAGGATTCTGCATTGGGCCACAGATATCTGTATGTACAACATCTAGTAATCCTCTAGCATTATATTGATGGCTTGATTTAAATGGTTTTCTGGCTTGTTTACTGACTAGATAGTCTTGACAGACAGGTAATTCGACTTTCCTATTAGGATAGTCGAGATCAAGAACAATGGATTACTTAGACATTTGATGTATAGGACCATGATTCAAATGACCAAGTCTATGATGCCAAAATGTCATTGGATGCTTCTTGATGATTTGTCATGAATGCATCATGATCCACCTCTTGAATTTACTGTGGTGCTTTGCAGCTACATTTGCCACTTGATTCGACTGTCCCTTTGCTATTTGCTTGTAGATTAGTCTAAGTGATAGTAGAAATTATCAGTGACTTAGGAATGAAAATCTAATGCAAACTTACAGAACAAAAAAACAATTATCCTATCAGCTAGTAGGATCATGTTATGTGAGAAGCTTATCAGGCTATAGAAATAGCTCTGTCGTAAAACCGCTTAAATAATCAGATAAGTTCCAATATCAATGCTCCGATACCATGTTGGGGAACGCGAAATGTGGAAGTGTGAATTCCCTCGATGCGTACACTACCGGTTAACAGTAGGCGGAACACAAGAATGAACTAGAGCTTGATTGCATGGTGGTTGCAGAAGCGAAGAGCAGACAATCAGAAAGTCAGACAGAAAATGGAAAGCGTGCAATACTGACATATCAATCTGAACGCAGAATAAGACATTAGTTTATTCAGATAGGATGAAGACAAATTCTTCATTGGATTGGAAGTTGAAGCACTTGGATCTTCATCCCGGTTTGGAGTGCTATTTTCTCATGGGAATTATGGAGTTGGATTCACTAATTTCGGTTGAGGCATGCTTGTCAAAATTTGGTGGTAGAGTGCTCTTCTACTTGTTCAATTTTGATGATGTTGCTGAGAATTAGTTTGAATTCTTTCGTAATTTTCTGATTTTGGGAAAGTTTTCAATCAGTTGAAATTTTGCATGAGCAAATCGGAGTGGCTTGCAGCTTGAATCTGCATTTTATTGGAGGTTTAATGTTATGCAAATGTCCATAATGATGTTGGTGTTGGATTCAAGTAGATTTAGCGATGTTTATGGATGAATAAACTGTTTATAGCATGATGAGGATTGTGAACTATATATTTTAATCCTCTTGTGGATTCTGCAATTTTTGATCATAGAATGGAATATTTGCATGGGGAACTATCTATTAACAAGCAGATCATGAGGCTAGGAGTAGGTTCTTTGCAAGAACTATCTATTCCCTGTAATAGAATTGATTATGTGACTTTCCGAGTTTGGGTGCTCGATAAGCGATTAAGCATGGAAAGATAACTATAACATTTCATGTACAATCTCTGCTCTCTGCCTGAGACCGTTAAGAGAACCTTCTGGTTTTTTACCAGTGAGTGTCCATGTCTCTGCCTTACTGTTGGATGACAAAGCTAATGGATTTCTGATAAACGGCTGTAGATCCCAGTCAGTGTTTGGAACATGATGGTTGATTCAATCGTGAAAGCCTGGTTGATTCATTCTGCCTGGAAACAAAGTGAGTTTCCCAGTGTAGGCCGTAGGTAGAGTGCTAAACCTGCAAATTGGATCTTTGTAGAAGTGAGTGTAACCCTGGAGAAGAGATATTCAAGAAACTTGAAAACGTTTTGAAGTCTCTACTTGCTGGTTACCAGCGATTGGGTGCATCCATCTGGGATTTTATGAAGAAGCAAATCTGGAATGGAAAATCCGTTGGATTCTGCTAGGACCTTCTATTTTGTGTTTCTTGCCCTACGGAATCCTCACATGATTGGATCTGTGAGTGATTGAAGGCCGTGGGAAAGCTTTGAGGACTCCATTCAGGCTGGAGATGCGCGCCATCAAAACTAAAAGTTAACAAACATTGTTATTGAAGCGTTGGTTGATTCTGTGGTGGGCTTGATTGTGAGATTGATGAAGCATGGGGAGGGTCGTGATGAAGCGCGCAGCTCTACTGGTTGTAGATCTCTCTCTCTCTCGCGCGCGCGCGCGCTTCAAGCAGCCTTTTTTCCCTCGATGATGGCTGCCTTTCCCTCGATGGTTGCGGCTGGAGCTAAAAGCTATCTTAAAAAAAAAACAGCCTATTAGGGTTTTGTCATGTGACGTGTGAGGCCTTATGTGGGGTTCTAGGCATTAGTGTGCATGGTTTATTTTTCAAGTTATTGTTGATATGGTATGCATATGTTTACCGGTTCTTGCATGACGTTGTCTGGAATGGCAATTTGGGGAAATGCATGACGGTCTGTGTCAATGCTTATATGTAGCATGCCAGTTGACCGAGGTTTTTTACAGGGCTTGTCGTTGGATAACTTTTAAGTTACTAGCTCTCTGCTTGAGGAATTCCAATTTCTTGGGGGCATGGTTGACAATGCTGCAACCTTGGTTTTTATGGTTATTGCTTTGCGGGTTTGATAGAAGAAATTTAGTTTTCCTTCTCCCTAGACAATATGCATGTACTGGGCCTTATCAATTTGACTTTTGGCTTTTAAGCCAATTTTTGGGGAACTTAGGTACCGTTATTTTTGTGTCAAGCTGTAATAATCGGTCTAGATTTTGCTAAACCAATCTTGACAAAATATTGGTAGTGGTTTAGTTCTCCAGGCAAGTGCTCTAATTTCCTAGTATTGTGCTTTTTATCGGTGTAACTCTGGAGTAGAAATGTTCTCAGTTAATTGAGTTAAATGGAATTTTCGGTTCTTCCTTTTGGACTTGGTGGTGCACCGATAGGCTTATCTTAAATGATTTTGATCTTTAAAAAAGGGCGGCTAAAACTTTTGAAATACTTGTTAAGGTGAATAAATGGAATAAAGGTCATAATATTTGGAAGTAGCTCTATATTTGGTAAAAAAAACAAGTGTATCGAATATCGTGAAGAGTACCCGAATCCAAATTTTATGGATTTTTCATTAGTTCAGGAAACTTTAACGAAGTAATACTTAAAGCTAGTGTGGTCAAAAGGGTAGTAGTAAGGAATTTTCGGGGCCCTCCCGTTGATGAAATTTTTCGGGTGACTGGAAAAAATCTAAGGGAATAGTGTGTGTAATTTGGATTGGTTAACAATCCCTGTGTGGAAATTGCATAGCGCCGGTTTGTTGAATTCATTAAATTGAATTTATTTTGAATATCTATAGGACCATGAGTTGACCCTATTTGTTATTGAAAATTGTGACATGGAGCGAGAATGGACACTGGGTTCACATTTGTACTGTAAAGAACCTTATTCCTAAGAGTTGTAACTCTCAGATGGTAGGAATTCGGGATGGATAGTACCAACCAGATGGGTTGTTTTATGTGACGGAAATACCATGTGCGATTCTTGTTAAATCACAATTTTGGCAATGGATTATTGTGATCCATTAGGAACAAATATGGGGGTACTCCAGTACTTGGTGGAATAGATATGGGCATATCTGGTATAGTTATTCCAGATGGAGTTTTTTAGATCTCTGAAATATCGGATAATGCAGTTTAGTTATAAATCTTCTTGAAGATCAGATCCTATATTTGGATATAGGATGGTCAGATAATTTTTTTGATTTTCTGTTGATCGTATCTAAAAGCAAAGAACTTTCTTGGAGTTAAAACTGATGATATGGGACATTAGTGATTTCAAAGAGGAATTTTTGTGCGAGAATGATCTGTAGGCCAGTGGTTAGTATTTACATTAATAGTAATGCTAACAATTGAAACCATTGGTTAAACTTGTTTAGGGTATTTGCAGAAATTTTGATATATAGATCCGGATCCCTAAATGGTATCTCATAAATTTCACATAAAAAACCTTTAAAAGCTATTTCTCTTGTAATTTAAACCTCTACTGTTTAGAAATTACTTAAATACGAGACAATTGGATTGAAATTCATATAATTCCTTCTAGTGCAGAACTAGGTTCTGAAGGACTGTTGAAGTTATATGAATTCATACTTACATTTCAATTTGTGAATATAGCTCAGAATCAATTGATGTTTCAATCAATTAAGTGGAATTTAGACTTCTTGAGGCCAAATAATTATCTCTATTAATAGTTGATTATTGAGAGTAATGTACTTGTCACTCGAGATAAGATATTTTATTATTTTGAGAAAAAGTTCGGTTTGTAATAGTATTGGTGGATACTCATTACTAACTTTTTCGAATCTTTGATATTTTATACGTTGTCTCCTAAGAACTTTTTAATTGAAATAATGGGATTTCTTTAAGGGGGGGTGAAACACTGGATGACTAGTAGATTTGTCTTGACAATTGAGTTCATAGGCTAAGGAACCAATTTTTTATATAATGATTTATTAATAATACTATCTCTGAGAGCTCAATTGGATACTAAATCCTAATGGTTCCAAGAATGGTAAACTAAATTTAGTTGGAATTCAACATAACTTTGTAATCTCTAGATATTGTCGAGGTGATTGTATAAAGTTTATCTTGCTAAAGGCATGTGTTATGATGTTTTTTAATTACTTGGATGATTGTAGAATTTGGAACTCATAATCTGGTTAAGAATCGGATTGGAAAAATATTCTTGAAATTCAGTGATTCTCCTTGTGGAAAAGATTTTAGAATGATTCTTATATTTCCTAAGTTGTATGTTGTACATATACTCCAGTATTTTTCTAATGATTAAGTATGCTTTTGGAATCCTGTAAATTATGATTAACGAATCATAAGATTCTAAATGTTTATGATTGACGGATCATAAATTGATACTTAGAGGTCATTAGACGCTTATAAGAAAATGTCAGGATTCTTAAGATAATGAGTAATTCTTGATCAATTTGGTGAGTCAAGGATTTGGATCTGTTGGTTGAACTCTAAATTTCTTTACTCCAGCACATACTTGAGATTGTGTGGATCTCACAGGTATTTTCATTAAGTAATTGTTTACTTATGAGGAATTTGCTTACCTTACAGATTGTAGTCTATAAGTGATTGTGTGCAAAGTTCAGTCTATATCTCCAGATTTATAGGAGACAGATAAATCTATCTAGATACAGATAGTTGCTGATTTCTTGCATGTGGTGCTAGAAATGGGACTGTTAACTCATTAGAGTAACTACAGTACTCTAGTTAGAGTTATAATTGTCTGAGACTTGATGGAACTCCTAGAGATTTTAGATGACTAAATTGTGGTATTTAGAATATTTATATATTCTAAAAATATTTGTAACAATAAGTCTTATTTTCTACAAGAAATTGAAATGGAATTTCTTCAGCTTTTGGATTTGATTTCTGAAATAAAGTAAGATCACCCAATGTTTCATGTAATTGGGATCACATGAAGGTGATGAACTTTTATTTTGCAGTAGTTCAACCCATTTGGAAGATTTATAGCTTAGTGTATCTTTTGGGATTTGAATTAGTATTTATGAGTAGAGATAGGCAATTGATGAATTGTTGCATCTCTGAGTACTTATTCTGATGTAAAGATCAGACTAAGAATAATGATTTATGGGAAAGGCTGAAAGCTTAAGAAATAGTTTCATGTTTTCTTTTTTCCACTCTAAGGACAAAACTTGTTTAAGGGAGGAACAATGTTACGACCATATTCAGCTAAGGACATGGAATAGTCCTAATATGGTAGACCGGCCCTCCAGTGTTTGAGATTACTGGTCACGCCTAGATTTTATTCCACATCGAGGCATGTTGGTGACTAATGACCTTGAGAGGACCCAGACACTCTATTTGAGACATATGGAGTAGTGCATGTACGTGTGACTGATATAGACAAGAGGTATGCATGAAGGGCTGTGATCTATTTATAGTTGACCTGCATGGGGATTGCATGTGCTCATGCACAGGATCCTACTCTCTATATATTGAGGTAGTGATTAGTCCGTCGACGACTTTGGTCTAGGTTAAATGTTGAGCTCTTCTCCTCTTGCTATCACATGGCATGGATTGGGGGCTAGATCCAGGAGGATTCTCCAAGAGGGATCTAGGATTGGTTGGGTGGTTTTGCTCTACATTATCTCTTGTGTTTTCCTATCCTCATCTTAGGGGTTTTTCCCTAGTGGTCTTTACACTTTCAATAAGTGTTCAATTTTTACGTGCAGCCATTGTATTAGACTGATCAGTAATGTGAGTACTACTATTGTCCAATGAGATATATTTCTAAGTCGTAGCTTGATTATACTCATGAAACCATTTTCGCTGGCTTGTCATGTACTAAGTAGCATCTGAATTCAAATACCAAGAATCGATATCTTGTCGGTCTTCATTTGCCATTAATGTTGCCTCATCAGTTTCTTTGTCGAAGTCTTTTGAACCTTCTGCTGCATTAGCATACTACTGCAGCAATTGCTGCTGCTAGTGCTTTTTTTATTTGAGAATTTGACAATCCTTCGGCAAATGTCCATTTCTTTTGCAATACCTGCAAAACGATTTTGACTTCGATGAAGCTAAGTTCGAATTTGCACTTTGTTCAGAATTCGAATTTTTATTCGACTTTTGTGCTTTTTTTTTTTATTTCTTCCTCTTATCAAATTTCTTTAATAAAGAGCTTCAGATTCTGGTGTCGAATGAGAGAATGAATATTCATTTTTTTGGATCGCTTCTTCTAGTAGCATAGAGAAAACTTGTGCTAATGTAAGACCTTGCTTAGTAGAAATAATAATTATCCAATTTTCATAGGTATCAGGAAGGCTCGACAGGAGAGTCATGACGACATCTGAGTCGTTGATTTTTGTGCCACTTGCAAACATCTACTCAAGAAGATTTTTGAAGTTGTTCAAGTGATTTGAAATCGAATTTGAATCAGCCATTTTAGATGATATTTTTTTTTTTCTCAAATGAAGTTTGGAAGTCACATTTCTAAATTCATAGAGAGTGCTTAGAATATTCCAAGCTTCTAACGAAGTTCAAGTGCTTCGAATATGACTAATATAATTATCTCTGATATTGAGAGTGAAGGGCGAAGGCCTTCCCATCCTCTTGCTTCCATTTGGTAATGGCCATTGGATCTGCAATAGGCTTAACTTCAGTACCTTCGACAACTTTCCAAAGCTCTTTCGCTTGTAAAATCACCCTCATTTTGAATTTTCTTAACTGATAGTTGTCGCCATCCAGCTTTTTGATTGAATTAGAGGATGACGCATTCAGGGTAGACAAATCTGATATTGAAAATCTGGTAGTAATAATGAAAGCTTTGAACTAAGCTCTGATACCATGCTGGAAAATAAGCTGACTATAGTCAAATGACTATTCAGCTTTGATAGTTTCAACTCTATCATCATCATTCAAAAGTGTGAAAAAATGAATAATATAGGTAGCTCACATAATTGCCAATTATTAGAACTCGGATCATAATAGCATGAATAACAGAAAAGTACGACAAAACAAATTATGTGTCAAATTTGTCGAATGCAGTATGTATTATTGAATGATGAAAAATACATTCATTGTCTACTTTGACTACACTATAACAATAGTGCATCTAATTTTGTTATAAATGTCGCTCATACACAAACTTTAATCATGATAGCTAATTAACGATCAGTCTATGCCAATGGCAAAACTGGAGAGAGAAGAAGAAGAAGAATGATATTCCTAAAACTGGAACTAATTCGACTTATGAATTGCTCTCTTAAAATGAACTAATCTACTGATCTAATTATAGTTGTTGATGGCATAGACCTAATGGAATGCGCCATCATCCACTTGGTGAGTGCCATGTGGAAATATGGGATTGAATCCGTGTAATGCATAAGACTCAATAAACAAATCTGCTGAAGTCGTTATTTGGAAACCTTTGAATAATAGTTTAGGTCTATTTGACACTGCATCAACAATACGTGTATTTATGCAAACGGTCTTCAAAACCTTCGACATTGTCTCGACAATGCGAGTAATACTACATGGTAAGTAGTGTGAAAATTTGTCAAATTTGACAAATCTAGCTTGATTAAACTTGTAAATGTGTACATTGATGGGTCCCACACGTGTGAGTCTATGTTGCCATGTGTGAATCTACTCTAGAATAGGTTTGATCATGTTCATATGGTTGGTCAAGTTTGTTTGGTGATGATTCCTACATTATAGGACCAAATCCCTAAAATTATGGAGTTGGTTGATCAATCTAGCCACCAACATGGCAAAACTCAAGGATCAGGCTAGAATGGCAAATTAGGAAAAAAAATGCTCAATCATCTTCCTTATTACATGTTGTATTTTCACCTAACTCAAGGTGGGGAAGAACTTTTGTACATACAATCATCTCTCCATGGTAATGCCTTAGGATTTTTTTAGAGCTTATTGGCAATCTTGACTTCTATCACTAAGTGTTAGAAACTTTCTTCTTAATCCATAGGCCACCGTACTAAAGTGTAGCACATGTGTGGGGGTCGTATCTTCATGAAAATCAATGATTTTTTATTGCTCTTGATTGATGTGTGTAGAATTCCCCCACCAAAACTGGTGGCGGTTCCACGACACCAACCTCGGCGCTTGAATGTAAATTTTTAATAATAACCATATGTGTCCAGTGGCCATTCCTGGTAACCTTGTTCACTGACAAATGGGTAGTCGACACCATCCAAAAAACGATCCCAAGATAATGCTTGTTGATTTTGATCCTTGTCAATAGGTGCAGCTACTAGCAATGACATTGTTGAAGCCAATGACAAGGTTACAGAATTTTTTTTTGACAATTTCAAAAATTTGTAACTTTCTCAATATGTAACAAAATGAAAAAAACATTATATCTCCAGAAAGCCCTTTTATGCTCTACAACCAGACTTATTCAAATTGAATTACAGAGAACAGAAAGTTGGGCAAAAAATGAATCAAACAGGACAAAAAAATAAAAAAGTTGGAAGTTTCTGGTTTTTGACAAGTCTACATAATTTTGCTGCCAATTTCAAAAATTTGTAACTTGCTCAATACTTAACGGAATCCAAGTAAAATCATATCTCCAAAAAGCCCTTTCAATGCTCTACAACTCTAGCTATTCAGATCAAATTACGAAAAACACAAAAGTTGAATGAAATTGGAATAAAAATGGCAGAGAAATTAAAAAACAGAAAATACAGTCCCCACTCATTTTTTGGACATAAGTCTGTGCATCCATAATGCAAAGCTAACCCTAGCATGCCAAAACCAAGATGGCTAAATGCAAGCTAACCACCATACATGTCTCATAAACATGCTGAAAATGAAAATTTGGCATTGCTCCTTGGCATCGGCGCCAAAATTGTAGCGGGTATTCCTATCCACCTTCAACCCGACCAAGCACATCAAGCATCAAAGTGTCGAGATTCGGTGTGTGAATGTCGCGACAGAGATAAGCGAGTGGAGAATCCTCGGTGCTTGAAACCACGTCTATCAAATTCAGGCCGACTTCGACAGATCGAAGTCTGCCCTACTTGATTCAAAGTCACTGGATCAATGCAGTCGATTTTTTTGGCCATGCACAGATTAGATTGGTTGATGATTTAGCTTTGCGGAAGCGTATTAGGTGCGGAAATTAGAGCGACATGATCGACTTAAACTATCAGTCAGACAAAACAATTTAACCTACAAATAAGTTTATCTGCAAGCAACGATCTATCAGAACATGAATAAGATGGGCATAAAATCACAACTAGCCAAAGAAAAGCACAAGTATAAAAAGCATCCCAAAAAATTGAGTGTGGAAAATGATGATCAAGGGTCGGCATGAAGAAGAAAGACAAGATTTTCTATTGCCAAAAGCCTAGACCTTGGGTGAGAGATTGCCGCAAAAAGAAGGTGGATATTAAAAAGAGCAAGGTGAAACAATTGACCAATCTTGCTTAAGAAGACCGTGATAGTGACAATGAAGACCAAAGTACAACATTTGCTACAACTTAGCATCACAACATTCCATTGATTACACGCATTGGTACATGGATTCAGGAGCAACAAGGCATATGACTGGCAATTAATCTTGGTTTAAGAAGCTGGATTTGACCATCGATGGAGAAAGAGTTGTGTAGGCAGATGGTGATGAGTGCCAAATTCATGGAGTTGGCATAGTGCATAATCAATTTCTTGATGGACATGTGAATACTTGGTCGAAGCTGATATGCATTTGCATAACCAAGACTTCTTTCATTTCTGAATTAGTTTATGTGCTCAGATAAAGAACTTGATTGTTGTTATGGCTTGTTTGCTTTCCAGTGATAAGAACTGATTCTCTGTGCTTATTAAGAGGAATCAATTGCCTATTAGATTCTGTTTTGTGGAATCTATTTGCTTGTCTCTGTCAGATAAGTTGCTTACCGTTCATTCTATTGCCTAAAAGATAAAGTACCTTCTACATTCTTAGACCTTGACCAAATCGTTTCATATTGGTGTTACTGGACACCAATTCAATCCAATATCTTTGGATAACCAGCCTTTCTCTATGATATTCAATTTTGAATATTACACTCTTCACCTATTTCATTATCCATTGCCATTGGTATTCTATAGCTTTCTTTAGTTATCCTGTCAGTGGAGTAACTATTATAGCATAATCTTTGATTATTCTTCGGTAATATCCTACATGGCCTAAGAATCCTCTAAGTTCTCTTATATTACTTGGCTCTAACAATTCTAAGATCATCCTAACTTTTTCAATGTCGGCTTGTATGCCATCCTTTGAAATTTTATGTCCTAACAAGATACCTTCCCTCATTCCGAAGTAACATTTGGAAGGGTGTAATTTTAGTGATGTCTCCTGACATCTTCTTAAGGTCTTCTCTAGTGCCTCTAGATGATCCTTAGTGAGTTTATATTAAATCCTGAATCTACTAATATCTTATGCGGGTGTTGATACTTTTCTAAAATCATCCCCTTCCTCAGTCCTTGCGGAGTGGACTTCTTCGTCCTCCGAAGTGTAACTAGAGAATGATGTAGGCGTTTTGCCTTCATACTTATCTTTTTCCCAAAATACAGTGATGTTTTTATGACTCTTTCCTTCTGATGTAGCCATTTAGTCTCGGAAGGTGATTTTCTTCTTCCTCCAATGGGTTATTACATCAGCTTGGTATAACCAAAGTCTTCCTAATAACCCTCTAGTGGTCTTTAATATGATAAAGTCCATTAAAAATTTATGGTCACCGACATACACTGTGACCTGAGATAGCACCCCTATCGGAGTTCTTCGAGTTGCATCTGCCAACCTAAGATGTCTAAGTGTAGATGTTATTCGATGGCAAATGCCAAACTCATATCCATTTTCTTGGGTCATAATATATACGCTTGATCTAGAATCTACGGGTCTAAAATGCATCCATTGATTATTATCTGAATTTCGGGTTGGCTTTCATTGCCATAATTTATCAGTCCTACATCGACTGGTGGCAACTTAGCTTTCCTTCTTTTCTTCTTCTGTAAAAACTGTTTAATCTCCTTTTTATAATACTAGTTGTCTTCTAACAATTGTTTAGATGTTATATTCGGCATTCTAGAAGCAAATCTTCTACTATATCGTAAGAGCAATGTTTAATGGCGAGGATCTCTAGGTGATTTGATACTTATTATCGGATCTACAAACATCACTTTCTTAACTTTTTTAGTCTATTCATCAAGAAGTTTCTTAGCCTCTAAACTAATGTCTGCTTCATATTATTTTTCATCAGACTGATCAAAGTTTGGATCTCCATTGTTAGGAGTTTTTGTAAGTCGTCCTGCATTTTGCGTCTTCTTTGTCGTGTTTTTCACACTTTTCACAGAATTCGCATCTTTTACTTTCTTAGTTTTCTTCTTTTCTCAAAGAGTGGGTATATCTTTCTTACTTCTAGTTCTGACTTATTTAAATCTAACTCTAAATCGGGCCAATCCTGGTCCTAATCTTCTAGTATCTCTGATTCTACTTCTATTTTCTGAACTATCATGTCAGTATTAGACTTAGATGGTCGTGGCTCATCATCCTTGGGTGAGTTTACAAACCGTGGTTTAGACCGTGGCTGTTGTGGTTGAGGACATTCTGCAGTTACATGCCCTTCGCCTTTGCAGTTGGCACAAAGAGGTACATATCCTACTGACCTCCTTGGTTTGAGACAATCTGGCGAATAATGTTCGGGTGCTTCACAATTATAACACAAGCCCCTTATTCTGGGTGGTGGGAGTGGAGTCTCGCAGAATAGTATATTGTTGACTAGTTCTTGGTTTCGGTGTAGAATTCTTTTGATTAGGAGAAACAGTAGTATATGCTACCTCCTCGTGGCTATTAACTGGACAGAGGAATAGTTCTTCCTCTATATAGTTAGTTTGCATATTGGGACAGTTAGTTTTAGAGTGTCCTGATTTTCTGCAAGCAGTACACGAAAGCCTCCAAGGTGAGTGATAGTGGGAAATGGAGAAGGTATGTTGTGGAAGCAAGACCATTTGCCTACAACTTATGAATGGAAAATGTGGGGTGATCAAAGATGTCATGTATGTACCTCAATGACCAAGAACTTGTTGTCAGTTAGAAGAATGGCAGAGGAAGGATTGGAGCTATTGTTCTCGGGAAACAAGTGTCACAAAAGGGGGGGAGAAGCTAGCCACAGAAGTGACAGAAGATGGGCTCTAAGCAGAGCGACAAATCTTTGTCAGGCTAACATAGCCATTGCAAGGATCAAGAAGGATGTTGTTTGGCAGAAGAGACTGGGACATGTAGGAGCGGATGTGCTAAACCTCATGTAGAAAGGAAATCCAGTGACCAGAATGGACTACAATGGAGGAGGAAAAGCATACACCTATCAGGGGTGTGTGCTTGGCAAGCAGCACAGGGAACCATTCAAAAGGAGATCTGGCATAAGCACCAAGGGATTGCTGGAACTGGTCCACACAAACATATGTGGACCAATGGATCTAGAATCTTTGGGAGGATCCAGGTATTCCGTGACCTTCATTGATGATTTTAGCAGAAAGACCTTCCTATATCGTAGCAAAACTAAGGATGAGGTCGTACAAAATTCAAGGATTTTGTAAGCCTGCCAGAGACACAAACAAATCAAAAGGTGAGGCGTGTAAGGTCAGATAACGGTGGCGAGTACATTAGAAACAAATTCAAGGACTTCTATAAGCAGAAGGGGATCCACCAGGAATTCACAATGAGCTACACGCCTCAACAAAACGGGCTTGTTGAGCACAGAAACAGGAGCATCATGGATATATTCAGATGCATGCTATATGACAAGGGATTGTCCAAATTCTTATGGGCAAAGGCTACGAGCACAGTGGTGTACATCCTCAATAGGGTTCCGAACATATTGATGAGGGATTCTACCCCAAACACCATATGGAGTGGACATAAACCATTGTTGGAGCACATGTGGATATTCAGATGCAAGGCATAAATACATGTTCCTGACGACACCAGGAAGAAGCTGGATCAGAGGGGAGTCTCATGTGTTTTTGTAGGATACCCCAGTAATGCGCAGGGATACAAGATATACGACCCTGCAAAGAGGGAGGTTGTCTTGTCCATAGATGTGATTTTCGACAAGAAAGAAGACATGGATCTTGGGAATGAACAAGCAAGGCGAGGGCACCCACAAGTAGTCATCATGGATGGGGGATGGGACTACCTCACCAAGTTGATAGAGGCCAGAAGTACAAATGATCAAAATATAGATCATGAAGAAGAGAGATCACAGCCAACAGTACAGGAGATGCTAGAGGGGCCCAGAAGGTCCACCAGGGAGAAAAGGGCACCAAGAAGGTATATTGAGATGGGACTCATAGGGAACCAACAAGATGCAAGCGAGGTAATCAGAGAACCACAAACATGGCTGGAAGCGCGACAAAGCGCTGAGTGGATAAAGTGGAAAGGGGCCATGAAAGAGGAATTACAGTCGATCGAGGCAAATGGAGCATGGGAGCTGGTGGAACTACCGCCATGAAAGAAAGTCGTAGAAAACAAGTGGGTATTCAAGGTGAAGTACGGAGCAGAGGGGCAGGTGGACCGATTCAAAGAATTGGTAGCAAAAGGATATAGCCAAATTAAAGGGATTGAGTATTGGGAAACTTTTGCACCGGTTATGAAGATGAGCTCTCTCTGACTGGTGATAGCTAGAGCTACCATCATGGATATGGAGTTAGAACAAATGGACGTAAAAACGACATTCCCACATGGGGAGCTGGAAGAAGAAGTCTACATGAGTCAACCAGATGGCTTTAATAATGGGACTGGAAAGGTATGTCGCTTGAGAAAAGCTTTATTGACAACAGTGTCTATGTTTTGTGAGATTCAGGAGTCTTCTTGACCATTGCATTGTATGTAGACGACGTTACCCTTGTAGGAAACGATAAGCAAAGAATAAAAAATGTGAAGGAACATCTGAAGAACAAATTTGAAGTAAAAGATATGGGAAGGATACAGTTCTATTTAGGCATCCAGATTAAGAGAGACAAAGAGCAAGGGATGACCTGGATGGGGCAAGAAAAATTCATTCATACCCTCATACCAAAGTTTAGAATGCAAAACTCATGCCCGGTAAGCACCCCATTGGACACAAACGTTCAACTCAGCACAAAGATGTATTTATCATAATAATTTTAAGTAAGATACTTTGGAAAGGGTCACAATGTATGAGTTCGCAATGGGTCTTTTAAAAGAGATCTATATGGATTGTGCTATTTTAATGGAGAGATATCAATTATCCAATGTGGTAGTGAAGTAAGAAGCATATTGCACCAAAGTGAATAATTTTCATATAAAAAAAGTGCTCTTTGTGACACTCTTAGTGCCATTGATTATAGACCTCACGATTCCTTGTAAGCTTCACTGCCATTCTTTAAAATAGAAGGAACAAGTTGTGAAGGTGATGACTAGTAACATATGAACCACCACAGTGTTTGGATATTGTTACACAAGCAAGTCATTGTGTCATGAATAACTTCAAAAATACATCATGTGGTCCAAGGTTCAAGCCCCCCTCAAAAACCAAGATGCAAAAATACATTAAGGCATTCTTAATAGATGTCTGCTAAGCAAGTGCCAAAAATGTTTGAAATACTTAAAGAGGCATCTTCTATCAAATCACTATTGTGTGTAACAAATCTAATGAAACATAAAATGACACAAATCCATTTACAATACAATTCAAAGTTAGATAATGTGATTGTATTAAAAACATCTCATGTGGAAATTTTAAAATGAAGGTTACAAGCCTAATCATTTGCAACATCTTTGAGTGGAAGTGCACTCACTGGCACTCATCCACAGCAAACAATATGTTAGCACAAAACACTTTTATCAGAGTTGCAAATGTTAATGCATGTTCTTAATATCGTAGGTTGTAAGACTTGAATGGTTAGGTTTTGTTAGACACTAGTTCAATAACATGACTTACTCAAGCACGTCTACCAAGGTTTTGACACCTTGAGCATCATTTAGCTTTTGCAGGTTATTACGATTGGCATTCCCTCTCATAATCACATTTGAGGCACGTCACCAATGGCAAGTTTATTGTTTTTGTAGAGTGCCACTTAGGGTTCTATAAATATTGAAGTGACCAATTTGTCTACTAATCATCCATCTAAAAAAAATTTGATATGTTATTATCCTCACAGCATACAAAATGCAAAAGAGTAATTGCTTTGCTTGGGCACAGCACACCAACAATCGAAAATTACTGTTCACTATTTTTTTATCAGCTAGTAATAAGAGTACTCATTGGCAATAAATTAAAAGTCAGCCATGTCTTAGATATGTCAATAGTGGGCAGAATATCTAGAGAGTCATTCTTGAGCACCGAGCACTTGGGCATCCTAGTTTTTAATCTTGCAAAGAGATGACTTAACTCATGGTAAAATACAATAAAGACTTCATTCATTTGCAAAACACACCAAGGCTGGAACTTACGATCTGTTATGAGCATTGCGGCCAAAAGAAAGTGTATGATGAATACAAATGTTTAGAATGTGTGTTAAAAGCTAGCAAAACATCCCCTGCATTCAGCGAGTTCCCGGCATCCCTTAGTGCATGCATATATCAGTAGGATTTATTGTGTCATAAGGTAAAGCTTACAAAAAATATACATGCAACCAAAAAGGTTAAATGATTTATATCAAAACATTAATATAAAATTCTATAAACAAAAAATCTTAGGTAATTAGCATTGTTTGTCTCATTAGTACCCAAGCATAAGCTGCTATTTAGGTTTTGAAAGAATCCGGATTCTCTAGGGTAGACCCACTGTTGACTAAGAAGCAAATGCAAAAAGCAAGAAAAAAGAAAAAAAATACAAATAAAAATAGAACAAAAAACAGGGACCATAATATGTAGACAAGTTACCAAGACATAGACAAAGTACAAAATGCTAGAAACACAAAGTGGGCTCCTTAGCTCCCCAACTCGCCACTTTTGTTGAATCTATTATTAATCATCTTAAACATACAAAAAGCTGCAATACTAAAGATAAAACCAAAAGACTCTAAAAAAGTCTTAACTTTTTTTATGATTTTCTTGAATAACTCTTGTGGAGTAACAAAATAATTAGATTGCTGAATTTGTTTACATCACAAATTTTGAACAAATACGAGGCATGAGAATCATGTTCAAGTTATTGTAATCTGGCTGCAGCCTTCTATAAAAAATATCAACCAATAAACCTCACCTAGCCTGGCTTATAGAAAGGTCTAAAAAATTGCACCTATCACCACTAGTACAAATAAGTGAGTCTCATCATTTCATATAACTGGATTTGCAATGCTCATAAGCATACTATAACTTAAACAATAACATTCCTAAAATGCTCATGAGAATATTTTAATACTGACAACTGCAGAACATTGAATAACAAAGTCACATTTGTGTACCAAAGCCTGCACTCAAAAAAAGCTTTCAAATTCAACCATCTATCTAATTGATTGGGGAGCACAAGACATAAGATACAGAAGGTAATCAACACCATACTGCAACACAGAAGTAAATGCTCTAGGTGCTGATTGTATCTTCAGAACTTCTGATAACCAGGCAAAAGCGTTGTACAACAAAATTTAATGGACAAATTTTCACTTCAAACCTTAAATTTACTTGCCAAAACTGGGATTTCCCTCAATAAAAATTCTCTCATTTTGAATCTAGCAAAAAGCACGAGTACTGTTTGAAACCAATCAGTACATACCCTCAGAAAACTGATCTCGATAATAACTGAACCTTTTCAGCCACACCCCCCTCGTTATTGATTCTTTTATCAAAATTTTGATATGGCACAACTACAACAAATGTTCAGCAATTTGCACAGCATTGAGAGCAGCTCCCTTTCTTATTTGGTCCCCACAAGCAAAAAGGTCAAGCCTGAGAAGATTTGAGCAAGAAAATGATTGCATTTAGTAAAATGCTCTAGGATGAAATATCTCTCAAAAGGTATGAGAGAGAGAGAGAGAGAAGAGTTATAAGCCATAAACACATGTGTACACTTACCCATAACAACCCTCTTGTGAGATATCCTGCCTTATCCTCCCAACTGCAACTGCATCTTTACTAGATACCTGCAAGGAAAGAAAACTATGACCTCATATTGACTGTACAGTAATTGAAAAGTTAATGCGTCTAGAGTCAACAAAATGCAGAATAAAAATTTGTCTTATCATAAGGTAGATCTTCAAGTAGAAGCGCTGAAACATAGAGCTTGCAAGGCTTTCTGTACTAAAATGCTACATCCCAGTGTACACATTAGCCAAAAATACTCAACTATTTTCTGTGAGAAGGATATGATCATTAACCTCCACAAATCAGTAGAAAATTTTAGTGACAGGGGCATGTGACTTCTTGGCATGCCACACGTTCTCAGGTGGGTAATTATTGAGAACGTGCACAAGAACGTAAAGTTGGAAACTTGACCAGTTACGCGAAAATGCACGTTCCCAAGGCTGACAACATGTGTTCCTGAACAGTCCTTGGTCCCATTTCATCCCAAATAGAAAAATTCCCTCCCTGAATTTCCACCATTATTAATTTAGACCATTAGATGAGTTTTTTTGTGGCAAGCCAACTAAGCTATGCCAAGTAGGTCTGCCATGCAGGCTTGAGTGGAACTACAGAGAGAGAGAGAGAAGCAGGCCTGCATTTTGAAGCCTTCCCAGCCCTTCATAGCCGATTTTTCCTTCATAGAAATGCATTTTTATTTCAGCCCCATGGAAAGTCTGACAATTACAAGATTTTTCCAGACTTTGTCTTAGAGGGCCAAGACGGTTCTTAAGGGGGGAGGAGTGTTACGAGCCTGTAACCAGTGCCGAACCCTAGGGAACAGAGGAGGTCAAATACCTCAGTCAGGGGCGTGTCCAGAGTACACGTCCAACAGGGCAAGACAGTGTGAGTAGTGTGCTCCTACACGGAAAATAGCCATGGCGGGCCTAACATAGCCTAGGGACCCTATCAGCAGGATAGGGCCCCACGTTGGGTCCCAACGTGCAGTCGGCCACTTCAGTGTCACGTGGCCGACACTTGGCAGTATGCATGCTACCAGTCCTCACACTGGGCTAGGAGAGGCTTACTCCATATCAGGGAGTAGGCAAGGTTGGGTGGATCAGTTACTGTTTGTGCTACTATGGTGTTGAGACCTCTAACACCAGTACTGGTACATCCTGGGCTGCCAAAGGAGGAGCCACTGTGGATGTGGGCGCTGCAAGAGAAAACCTGGGCACAGATGGTGGCCTGCCATGGAAACCTGGTGCTACAGAAGTGGATGGCGATGGAGGGGCTGCAGGACTCAATGGCATCGGTGGCACTGGAGGTGTTGTGCGGCACATATAAACCCTCTGAGGAACCGGAGGAACTGCAGGCACCTCATGTAACTGCTCTGGCTTAGACTCTATGTAGGGCATGCTGGCAAGAGATGATGGGGGTGCCCTGACACTCGGCATGAGGTGGGCCTCTGAATCCATCGTAGCAATCAAGTCGTCTAGCTCTGCATCCGAGTACAAATGCTCTGGGCTCTGGGCCTCATTGGGTGCACAATCCTATGGCTCATCTCGTGCCTCATCCTGTGCACCATGTAGACCCTACATGGCATCCCAACCTGTACCATCGAAGTCATCAGGTGTCTCATCTTGTGTGTTGTCGAAGTAACGCCCATGACTCTGTACTGCACGCATCCAAGCAACTAAGAGACCGCCCTCTAACAAGAGCCTCCTCCATCATATCGACATAAGTAGGTATGCCACCACACAACCCCCCCCCCCGTGTGCCCTGCCTGTCGACCGGTATGACCTGTGGCATGTGCCCCACCTCTGCCACATGATGCACCTATGACCCCTGCCCGTGGCATGTGCCCAACACCGATATCATCTGCCTCATCCCACTCTGATCTGGCGAACACAACCCGAATGGGCTCATCCTCATCCTGATCATCCTCGGACACTGGCTCATCTGCCTCATACAATGGAGGCTCCTGGTGATCAAGCCCAAGTTCTCTCTCTCTCTCTCTCATCTCGGCAAGCTCCCTCTCTCTCTCTCTGACATCAACTGTGTGCCCAAGTCATCTGCAGGCATGGGATGGACGTTGTCCGTAGGGAAGTCAACTTGGCGCTCCAAATCAGATATCTTTGTCTGCAAGGTTAAAATTGAGCATATTAGGGAAACAACATGATCGGGCATTGAAACCAACATATTAGTGGGACGTCAACCAACATGCTAGGGAGAATAGCCCCTGATCCACCTTCCCCTCTCCTCAGGCAGAAGATTTGGAGGGAAAATGGTGTGCCCCCCCCCAATAGGAGGCTCCAAATCAATATGACCAAGTCCTAAAAATGTGATCAAATAAGGCCCAAGGCCAATACATGAATAAAATGTGACCATAGGCATGCTTATGCATAATAAAGAATAAAAGAATGGACGCGGCAAATGTAATGAGCCGAGTCCATAACTCTCCCCTGCAAAAAAACAAAGCCCTCCACCGGCTAGCAAGCATAATGACTCTCTCAAAAACAACAATGTAAGTATGCTAAATACTGAAAAAGCATGAACTAATGGAAATACTGACGGAGAGGACATAAGTCGTCACAACAGATACCCCACAAGCAGCATACAAGTAAGTGTAAAGAAAGTACTAAGCAACTACTGCAATAATGTGATGTAGATGCAAAAAAGAAATAGCCATGGCTAGCCGAATCATGAGGTAGAGGGAACATCTACAACGATATCTATAAAGTCCAAATACAAGGATCCTATTCTAAGCATGCCAATCACAAGCAACACAAGGGAAACGGATGGTGGACAAACCAACCCAACCAAACCTAGATCGAACGGATCTAGCCCCCAAGCTATGGATCAATCTCAAAGAGGAGTGAGGCATCACACCAGCAGCATACGGCTACTAGTCTCACAAACAAGGATCCACTAGTGAGAGCCCAATAGGTATACTTATACCCTCCAAGGCCCATGCACCACTAGTAGTGCACTGTGACACCTCACTGGACACCTCTGCAGCCTATCTGGGCCACGTCATCCAATTCCCCAATGACTCACCGATAGACCTACAAGTCCACCATCATGAGTTTAGGCCTACAACCATTAATTATGACCTTATATGAATAAGGGCCCCAATTCCCTTATAGTCACAATTAACTTACGGATTGTTGGTCTACTGATCCCTAGCGTGGACACGCTACCCGAGACCAGTCGTGGGCATGACATTCTTCCCCCCTTATTCAAGTTTTGTCCTCAAAATTTAAAATTGGGGAAGTTCCTCCTTAAGCTTCCTTCCTATTACCAGGAATCATCATCGTCTGTGAGACTCTTCCATCGAACCAAATGCTTCGTAACTATACGATTTCTGAATCGTTTAGTTCTTGTATCCAAGATCCTTCCGGCTTCAAGTCAAGAGACACCCGATAATTTATCCAACATGATCAATTGATCTCTAGATCCAAGATGCTCTCCTTCACGTAGACTCTTCTTGAGTCGGCTTACGTGAAATACCGGATGCACTCGAGATCCTTCCGGTACTCATTACACTCAAATCCTTCGGGATTCTCAAATATACCCAATCCCCCACTTGGAAGTCTCTCTGTGATCTTTTCAGATTTGCATAATGTCGGACCCTATCCCGGGCACACTGGACATTTTCACGTTCAATCCGTAGCATTTCCTGCATATTATGTAGGAAATCCGCTACCTTCTGAAACTTGATCGTCCGAGTCTCTACCGCTATGGGTGATCTAGGCTCAAATCCGTACATAAGCATAAACGGGCTATAACCGGTAGGTAGCCAAATGCTTACAATAACTCAATCTCCATCAAGGATGACTTCCTCTCCGAGGAGATTGCTATCAAAATAAAATACATGACTTATCTGATCTTTTAATCACGCAGGTAATTCTTCTTTTAATCGATCAAGTATAACTAGAATCTGAACTATGATTCGTCAATCATAATGCATTGGATTCTTGTCCTATACTTAATAAAATAAGGCAACTACCAAAGATCGGAAGAACTTTAATCTCAGAGTCATCTCTAGTTTAGCCAATACAGCCGACCAAAAGCGACCAGTGAACTTCAAATCGCGAATGTTCATAATGTCACTTTGGTAATCCGTAAAACCAAAACAGACACTCTATAATAACTTGGTCTTTACCCAAATAAACATAGTCATTTTGGTAAGATGGCCAGTCATTACCAAAATTCCACTATCTTGTTTAATCATCCGGGTTGATCTACCATGAACACAATCCTCTTCTATGAATTAGGTATATCCTAGAATCTGAGTTATGATTCACCAATCCCAACTCTCCAGATTCCCAAAACCATACCATATCATAAGAGTGCATCACAATTCTTAAAAGACACATGAGTTGTTCCAAAAAGTCCTTCCCATCTGGAAAGTTTCAGAATTTTCCAGCTCACATACGCTGCCTATATAAGGATTGTAACCCAAAAAATGCCCTAATTTTAGCCATGGCACAAAGTGTCATACCAAAGTTAAGATTCATCTAGAATACGTCTAGAATTGACTCTTAAGTTCTAATCTAGAAATACTTAATATTTACCGGAACCCCAATACGTGAAGTTCTAACTTTTGGCAACCAACAACTATCCAACTCCCCTGAGTTTTCCGGGATAGCATTCTATCTATTCCAAATGGGAAAAGACAAGGCCCAAAAGTTCTCGTGTATTCTATGCACACCAATCTGTAAATGAATCCAAAATGACTCATAAACATTGCGACTTATAAGCAATACATCTCAACAATAATATCCATAAGTAAGATTATATTTGTTGATTTCCGACAACTAACTCAGAAGTAGCGCTCCTGACTTGGTTAGTTGTATCGGACTTAGAAAATATTTAAATGACTAGGTGTGGTACCAAAACACCATATTTAATCTGATTCTAACTCAATTCTAGGTCAATAAGCAATTCTCAATGAGAAATTACTATAACCTAGCGAGAAATTGTCTCTCCGCAATTCTCATCAATATGCCTATGTACCAACAACTAGTTTATGCATGCAAATAACTTAGTTCAAGGAATACTCCGTAGATCCACAGGATTAAAAGTTTGTACAAAAGGTATTATGATCCCACAAACCGAATCATAATGGTTCCAAGAATAATAACTGAATTTTTGGAATTCAGCAGAATTTAGGTTGGACTTATACTCTAGTATTCCTTAATGATTAAGGTTTTGGATTTCAGTGAATTATGATTGACGAATCATAAGAATCTAACTATTTGTGATTGACGGATCATGAACACATACTTAATTATTATTAGTGAATAATTTCCAATCTATTGATTGAGTTGAGTTTAGATCAGTGTTTTGAAAGTCTAAATCTCTATACTCCAGTGTTTTATTGAGACCCATGGATCTCACAGGCACGTAAGGTAAATTCTTTTTGCTTATCGGGAGTTTTGCTTATTTTACTGGATTGTATTTTGCTACAGATTGTAGTCTTTATGTGTGCTTGTGTATAAACTTCAATCTAAATCTCCGGATTTATAGGAGACAGATAAATCTATTGAGATTCAAATGGATTGCCAATTTCTTGCATGAGAAATGGGGCTATAAACTCTTTAGAGTAACTGCAGTACTCAGGATTGAGTAATAATTGTCTGAATTTTGATGAATCTCCTAGAGATTTTGGTTGATTGAGTTGTTGTATCTTGGAATACTTGGTTATTCTAAAATCTGTCCACAATTTCTTGTAGATAATAATGCTTCTTGGTATAAATATTGTTAGACACTGGAGAACCCACAATTTTTGTTCCTAATGGATCACAATAATCCATTTACGAGATTGTGATTTAACAAGAAGGCCACACATGGTTTACCGTCACATTATACAACCCTTCAAGTTGGTACCAAGATTCCCAAATCCCTACCATCTGAGAGTTCCAACTCTTTGGAATAAGGTTCTATCATGTACAAACGATATAAATGTGATCCATGTATCCAAATTCCCACTTCTCGTATTACCATTTCACTTCAAAATTAGGGTCATACTCATGGTCCTATAGATATTTAATATGAATTCCAATTAACGAATTCAATAACCGGCATTATGCGATTTCCTCACAGGGAGTTTCAAAAATCCAAATTACATAATACAAATGCATTTACTAACTCAGGTGTCCATTTTTCTTCCTCCCTTACATTTTTCAGCCACCCGAAAAAATTTCATCAACTAAGGCACTAGAAACTCTTTAGACACAAGTAAATGCAAGGTTGTTTTCCTTTTCACTACATTGGCTTTAGCATTACTTCGTTAAAGTTGTCTATAGCTAATGAAAGTATGAAAATGGAAAATCCATAAAATTTGGATTCGGGTACTGCTTTCACGGTATTCGACAAAAGCCCATGTGTCGAATAAAGAGTTACCTCCAAATATATCAATTCTTACTCGTTTGTTCACTTTAACAAGTATCTTACTAAAACTTTTGGTTGCCCATCTTAATGACAGAAATCATCGAGAATACTACAACAAATCCATCGATGTTCCACCGAGTTGAAAAGGAAAAAACCACAAACACCATTTAACTCAATTCACTGGGAGTACCCCTACTCCAAAGTTAATTAAATGGCACAGTACCAAGAAAAAAAAAATCAAATTTTCCTCGAACCAGGTACCGGTTTGGACAAGAAACCCCATGAAGAACCAACAACTTGCCGTCAATCCTAATCTATGAGCCAACTTATAGATAACCAGTTAGGATAGCAAATTTTTCTTCACACACCTTCAGGGTTGTAGTCCGGAGAATCGGAACTTTATTCTCAACATGGTTTAGGGAAATTCTCTCAGAAATCTTTGAACCATGAAAGCCTAACCACAAATCAAAAGCTACAAAGGTCCAAAATCTCAGGTTACCTATCAGTCACCGATCAATTAACATTCAAAAATGAAACTACGAAAAAAAGTTCTCTTGCCAAAGAGACCGAGCTAATTCCTTGCATGCAACAAAGGCACATTCTCATGCAAAAGGCATGATTTTTTGCATGAACCTCTTCAAGGTCATACAACCCTAAAGAGGTTGCAACCTAAAATAAACATGCACAACGGGCAAAAGCTGTTTCGTTTGCTGCTCGCCCAACCACTGCATGGCCGCCATCTCTCCATGGTTGTCCCACCTCTGATGCATGAGACTCTTCACGCCCTCCATCGCTGCCAAAGATTGATTCAATGCCTGACAGGGTCACGCATCCAACCCACGCATCCAACCTTCAAATCTGGCAACGACCAGTGCTGCCAGAGCTGGTTTATGACAGCTAAGTTTCCAAGGAAAATCCCTACCAATCAGAGATAGAAACAACTGATCTTGAAAACTATTTTTGATAGGCTGTCATGTCAAGGTTACTCAATCTCAACGCATCAAAGACAGGCGCAAAGCAGATGGTCGTTTACAAGAAATCTGGGTTGGGTTTTTTGGAAATAAAAAACGACCATCCATAAAGCAGAGGGAAAATGTAGTAAGATATGGAAAGGTTGATATTTTCCATCCTTCAGCAGCCAGAAGCACAGACAGATCAAACTAACTGGTTGCTTGATCCACAGGTGACATAGCCTGATATACTGACAACTATTCCAACCCCAAGTTGAAAAGCATGTCCTGAATCCAGAATCTGTTTCTCTATCATTCAAGTTTCTCTGTCATTCAAGCAATGAATGAAGAGGACAACCGTCCTTCCACAGATTCTCACCGGGATTCAGTCAAATGAAGAGCATAAAAACCTCTCTGAACTTACTGCAGAGCTTAAACTCTGATGGCCATTCCTCTGAAGCATGTCATTCCTATCCCAATCATTTCCGATCAATTTCTTCTTTCCATGGCTTACAAGTTTAAGTAAAGCAGGAAGTTGAAAAATTTATGATTTTTCAAGGAACAGGTATTCACACATATAAGGATGATTTCCTTCAGCAAGTCTCTGGTTTCAACAACATATCATTGAAGATACCATTGTAAAAACTTGTAGGGAAAACCCCTAAGATGAGGATAGGAAATATTGTAACCCTTCTACTATTTCATATTTGTAGATTGTTGGTTTCCATAGGACCATAACATTTTAGCGGTATGCAATAAAGCGAAAGCCTATGCATGATCCGGAGAAACTATGATCACTAATGTTCCGGAATGTGGTTGCAATGGATCGTGTTCGTTGCAACCATGTATGTATATATGTATTTGTATATATATATCATAGTTGTAGGGAATCGTGATTCGTACGGGTACCTCCTATGTAGTTCAAAACTGCAAAATAATTGTTAAGGGCCTCAAAATACAAAACCTAAACTCAAAATAAGGTGTAAGAAGTCCATTTTAGGCCATTTTACGCCTTTTTTTGAGTTTAGGGCTTGTATTTTGAAGCCCTATACAATTTTTTTTGCAGTTTTGAACTACATACGGTAATACTACTGAATGGGGGTTTTCTGAGCAAAAAAAAAAAATTCAATTTTTTTTTTGGGGGGATTGGTGCATCGAGATTTCACTACAGCCAAATTTGTTTTTTTTTGGAAAAAAAATTTAGACCTGGAGAGTGACAGAGAGGGATCATGTGTCGTATCTCTTCAGTATGGTTCATTATGGTTTCAGCCATGATTGAGAGAGAGAGAGAGAGAGAGAGAGAGAGAGAGAGAAAGAAAGCTCTATTAATGTCTTTTCCATGCCAAAAGGCATATAAGACTAATGAAGTACATGTCAAGTATGTGGTAAGCATGGGAGCGTATAAAACGTCTCCAAAACTACAATAAAGAAAACATCTCGTACAAACTAAAACTAAAATAGACACGTGTGCGAGAGTGTGTGTGTGCATAATAATATCTGTATCTATGTCAAGATGTCAAGGCTATGATGTTGCTGATGCTATAAAAAGATGTAATGTGAGCCACAGCATGAGAAAGCACAGGAGCCTGGCGGCGTCGTCTGTGAGCATGAGCATGTGTAGTAGTACGTCTTTGTGTAGGATGTCTGGTGATCTTGGTAGTAACGTGATGTTGTGGACGCTGAAGCTACAGCCTGCTTGGTCCCGATGGATTGTTCGAGTGATGCAACTTTGGACTGCAGCATGTTCTTCTCATGAATCAAAGACGTAATCGTTCCTTTCAACTACGAGTTTCTTGCCGCAAAATCTGGGAATCTGCCTTGATTTGATCTGCCAAGAAGAGAACAGTTCGGTTGATTTGGAGGCCGTATATGGGATGCTAGCTGTAGGTTGTGAGCTAGCAATAGTCGGAGTAGGAAGAATGGGATCGGAAAACGGAGGAGCAAATTCGGGAGAAGGGATGGGCAGGGCTGCAAGTAAGGTTGATCCATCAGCGGAGGTAATGCCAACAGCGAGGGTGATGCCATCATCGAGATCAGCGCGGGGGGGGTATGCAATCAGCAGGGGGGCGGGGAGAGAGAGAGAGAGAGAGAGAGAGAGAGAGAGAGAGAGAGAGAGAGAGAGAAGAAAGAAAGATCTTTATTAATGTCCATGGAATACCCTAAGGTACATAGGACTGAAAAAAAGGTACATGTCAAGTGTGCCCGGTGGGAGCATGAAAGCTCAACCACCTAAAAGAAACAAGATTACAATAAAACAGGAAACAGTGCTATGCACAAGGAGAGTCAAGCTTCATAGATGTCTCTCTGCTGTGAAAAAATGATGTAAAGTATGTTGTGGCACTGTCTCTGTGCGAGCTGCGTCTCTCTGTCGTCGAGTAGATGATCGGTGGTGTCTACGCTGTCGTGAAGTTGCAGGCTGTGGCCTGCGGGCTGGTTGTCTCTCTGGTCGACGACACTGTCTCTGCCGTCTATGTATGGTGGCATCTGGAATCTCAGCCTCTCCATCAGAGTCACTACTCTCCTGCCTCTGTCTCCGACGGATAGACACTAGAGAGAGAGAGAGAGAAAAAGAAAAACGCCTCATTACTTACATCTTGTCCAAATCAATCTCCTTAAAGTGGACTACCTAGTAAAACTACTTGCCAGTAGCCATACCTAATTGTGCCTAGCTGGTTCACCATTCCATCAGAAGCATTTTGATTTCCATTTTCCTAATGGTTTTTTATTTCAAATTCCCTTGAGTGAACTCTCTGGTGAAAGTGTCTCTAAGAACAATATTTTTTTGGCTCTTGAAATGAGATAATTACAGTTACAAAGGTCACAACTATTGCATCAGGCATGATGCAGTAGCTGTGACCTTTGTAACTGCCATTATCACACTTCAGGAGCCAAACAAATACCCGCCCCCCTCACTTCATCTCTCTCCCTCATTGTTGTCCGCGCCCTCCCATGCTGTCTGCGCCCTCTTTGTTGTCCGCACCCTCCCTGCCTTCTTTCTCTGATTCCATTTCGCGCCCTCCCCGCTCTACGCACCTTGTCTTTGAGTTTGATCTGTTGCCTTCCGCCCTGCTACTGGTGTTTCCGTGGTTGTTGTTTTACTTCTAGCTTTCTGCCTCCTATCGCATTCACGATCGTCTCTGCCTTTTTTTCACAGTTCCCTCCATCGCAATGGTGCAATCCAACCAAGGTTGTTCGAACCACTTTATTAACTATCCTATTGACTAGTTCTAATCTAATTTAGCTCCAGGCGGGTTGCCGACAAGTCCAACAAGACCGGTGCAAAGGTCGTGCGTTGCCGATATTGCCTGGTCGAGTTCATTGCCACCCTCACTCACCTTAAAGGCCACTTGCTCGGTGCACGCGCAAAAAATGGTGGCACCATAAATGTTGACCCTTGTCCCAGCATGTCCGTCCCCGTCAAACAGCGACTACTAGACACCTACGGGCCACGTCCCTTGTCCCAGCATGTCCGTCTCCGTCAAACAGCGACTACTAGACACCTACGGGCCACGTCTTGTGGCGGGGGAGAACACCATTTCGGAGGGTGTTCTCCGGTTCTGCACCGCTCCTTATGTGGCTGACCCCAAGTTGTTGCCTGCTTGGCTGGCGCGCACGAGGAGAGGGAGTGCATCCTCGTCCCGTCCCACTGCCCCTCATCCCCCTCAGACAGTACCACCACACACACCCCCATCTACACCCATTCCGATGGAACCCGTCCCCTCGCGTCCACCAGTTGCCACTACGGTTCCACCGCCACCTCCTGTTGCTCGCACGCCCCCAGTTTACGATTTGCTCATGGACTCTCCGCCACCCGAGCAGGCCCAGGATGAGGGTGACGAGGCCTTCGAGAATGTTGAGGAGACACTTCCTCCCTTCCCATCCGGATGACGTCCCTAGCCAGCAATTTTCGTATCCCATGCCAGATGTTGCCCCTCCATTGCATCCTACTTATGGTGTTGCACCCATCCCTGCCAGTGCATCCCATTCTCCCCATTCCATGTCTACAGCCGATGCATACACTAGTGCCCAGCCTGTCGCGTCATCATCCATTCTCGTCTCAGTTGGTGCACCATGCAGGAGGTCCACTACCCGTCGCCCAGCAGGGAGAGTTCTTAGGCAGCAGACCATTCGCGGCGCCCATCAGTCGCACATGGATAGAGAGGCCACACAGGTCGTGGCCAGTTTGATTTATGACCAACCAAGTCCCACCCTCAGGAACATAGAGACTAATTTGTTTAAGTTTGAGCAAGATATGGGGCCTTTCTCATGAGAGCAATGCCGATTGAGGGAGGATCAACTACGTCCGGTGACATGATGGGATTGTCACGACTACACTCCATGTCTCTAGCGTTTGACGGAGAGAGTGTTGTCACAAGACTGTTTGGATTCTGCTTGTCAGTGGAATTGGAGCACTTGGTCCATCACAGAAGAACCAGCTTTACAATGATAGCGCAGGCGCCTGGTCTTCATGTCTAGCAACAGACAGATGTCGCGAACTCGACAGAGAAGAGAGGACAGTTGATGGAAGTTAGTTTATGTTTTACTCGGTGTTGGTACGTAGTGCTTTTTATCAGTGTTAGTATAGCGGTCTCTTGTTAATTAACAAATGGAATTTTGATCACTTGTGGTTGCAGGTGATCCCCACCTCCTACATGCTCGACACAAAGGCCACCCTTCCTCGAGCACCTCCTACACAGGAGGAGGCCGAGGAGGAGATCGTTTGAGAGTTGCATAGGAAGATGGATGTCGTGGCACGTGGTGTACAACGTCATAGGATAGTAGCTAGGAGGAAGAAACAAGGTAGGGCGAGGAGGGAGATGACGAGTTGAGTGTACAGTGGAGTACAAGGAGTGGGTGGACGAGGGTGATACAAAGGGGAGGATGAGGGGGCGCCCTAGAGGTTATGCGAGGAGGGGATTGATCATGATGCAAAAAAAACAGGAGGAGCCATTCTCTTCGCACGGGCCTAGGGGTTGACTTCGCTATACGTAGAGAGCAGCAGGGCATCATAGGCAGTTACAATTCATGTATCCTCTTATTCTATAGGGGCTTGGCAAGGTGCAAAACTACATAGTTTGGAGATAGATGCACACCGAGCTAGGGGACAACCTAGAGGCAGTAGTAGGGGGCAGAATGGAAAGAGAGGCAGAGGTAGGAGCCGAGGCGAGGCTCACCTTTGCCGACATCACCCTCATCATTAAATGAGAAGGGCCTATCATATAGTGGCATAGAATTTGATGACGAGGACTAATTGTCAAAGGATGAGTCACAGTTTTATTGAAAATTTATTCATCTTCCTCTTTTGGTACTTGTGCAGTCTCACAGTATTATGGGTTTCATACAGAAAGGTCGGCTCTGCTTCCCATTTATGGTCAAAACAATACCCTACAATCTCTGGCTAAAACATGACCTACAATCCATAGTATCTAGCAAAAAAAGTTTTATAATGCATTTGTAGGAAATAGAAGCCTAAGGATCCAGGATCTTAACTATTCAATCACACAAAGCATTCTCAAAAGAAAGAGAGAGATGGCTAGAAACCCTCTTGTAGAAACTCGTGGACAGCCAAGGAGAATAGTCAGTATTGCTTACAAAAGTGTCACATACAAATGGGATGCACACATCATGACTATCTAACTTCATGACTATTGGCTATCCAACTACTTGACTATTGGCTGTCCTAACTACTTGACTATTGACTATCCAACTTTCTATAAGTTACATAGAAAGAATAAGGTACCTCCAATATGTCAAGCTGGGGTACTTAATGTCACAATTAGGCCTAGTGGACCCATGAGTCCCTACCAAATTAATTTCATACTAACTTAGCTAACTCTAAGTTTAGTAGGCCTAATATAATAAATGACCATGGTTACACAACTCTCGACCTTTTGGGTCAAAGTAACCTATGGTAATGTAAGCAATTCCATTTACATTCCAACAGCATTGAAAAATTACTATTCAATTCCTCAGGTCAAGACCTTTCATTTGACACCCATATTCAAAAATTGAAAATTAAAAATAAAGCGTTTCGAGAAAAAAATCCCAGAATGTGTTTGTTCCAAAACACATTATACATATATATATTCCAGCTTCGTTGCCATATGCATTCATTGGTATTGGTATTTCATATGCATCTAATAATATTGAGTTCTTATCTTGCAGCTTCTTCTTAAGCACATAAATTTTTGCAGCTTCTTTATTATATGCATTTTGGCAATACTGTCCCGGTATCAGGATCGCAACTCTGAGGCTGCAGCATTTTTTATATACAGTAATTCAAGACAATTATCTTCTTCAGGTAGGAGAGGTACAAGCCAGATCTTATTAAAAGGGATATGAGCCAGCACTTGCTAAAATCTGTCATTTGAACCAGTCACCACCAGTTGGGTACCACGATTCACTATTTGGCATGTCATGATCCATTAATGACCATTGACATGTACTGGCTATTTGGCCGTTATAGTGGTGAATCACAAAACCTGACCCTAGAGCAGACCCTCCAAACCACCTATCAGTGGTTGATTCATTGAAGAGTAGCATGTAATAATATCAGATTAGCTTTATTTTAGCATCAGTTTTAGATTTACATTCAGCTTATCTCCATGAGCATATTGTGGAGATCGTCTCTTCGCCACTGTTTTACATTGACTGAGCATTATGTTTCCAGTATTCTCCATACTGTGTTTATGTGGGTTTTGCTCGTAAATATTACAATCAAATCTTCAATAACTACTGGACAGCATTGCTTTTTGTGCAGCAAATCGCACGAGAAACCAAAGGCATTCAATCACTTGCTATAATGCTAAAAGTTGATCTCAACAAATGAAATTTATTAACTCTTGACTACAGCCAACCGACATTTCATGAAGCAGCAACATTTGACAATGTGGATAAAGAGCTATTATGATGAAAGGGCAGATTATAACCATGAGTTCATCCGAATGCCTGTTTAGGCCTTATATTTGTGTTAATGCTAACTTGTGGAGTTGGTGGCTTCCAACTTATTCTCACTGATGGTAGGGAGATTTTTTATCTTCCGGAATAGGAGTCAGACCATTTCTCATTTTAAAAATATTCCAGAAGTACCTCAATAGGAGTTGGGAAATTGTTTGCTGCACGATCGTCAATGACTACAACACCATCAGCCTTTCCAAGGATTTCTCTTGCAGTATTCTGCCAATAAAGGCCAAACCAACCTGCTTTAGGTGTAAAAATACTTAATGCACATATTTTGGACACAATTGTCTCAAAAAACGTAGGTGCGCTATAAAACAACAGCATGCTGTCCAGTCAAGCTTGAAAGGATGGACTTTGATCAGTCGTCTATCAAAACTCCAAAAACTGAGCACACAAAGCAAAATAATAACGAGAATAACCTCGTTCAAAGGATTCTGAAACTGTAAGTTGATGCTCTCGGAATGTGCCCGCATGATAGGAACACGTATACAAGTGGCCGTGACCTTCACTTCTGGATCATTCTGTTTATATTTGGAAAATGACAAAATTGAAAAAACTCTACTCTGTGCATGAGAGAGAAAAATACATGCTTTTGCTGTATCGGAATTTATAGATAACAATGCCACTGCAACAATGTTGAGTTATGGTTCCATCAAATAGCAACAGTTTAAGGTATCCAAAAGATTTTCTGGATTACAATCTTGTTTTACTGTAGGAGTTTACAAAGTGATGCAACAATCAAAAATCAATAAACTAGTGCATGGTATCTCCAAGATACTTATAATATAACTTAAAGCAGAGCAATCAAAAGACAGCTGAATCTTATTCTGTTTCTTGCAAAAAAAGGTCATAAGCATGATGTACGATCAAATTCTTCCCAGCTAGATTTACATAAAGCCTTTCACTATTTCTACAGATTCATGACTTACCAGTTGCCAAATTAAGAATATCAGTAAAGATCATAAGTTAAAAATACATTCGCGATAAAGCACCAAAAACACCCGTAGAAATGAATTGATCTCTCATCACAAATCGAAAATACAAAGACACAGCTTGTCATGAAGGTTTGTGAAAGTAGACACAAAAGCACAAAAACAAGAATGTGAACTAGTCTTGATGTCACCCTCGAACATAAGGAAAATCTCACATGCAAAGATTGTTAAACATAGTAAACTCATCAAATTACGGAAATAAACATTGCATGAATCATAGAAAATGAAACATATATCACAAATTACCACATCCCATCAATCATCCACACATGCAAAGCATTGAGGGGTCGATATGGGGAACCAAACTAGTTCTTTACTAGTTTCCTTCAACATACAACTTCTGACTTGCAGCTCCTTAGTGTGAGAGGGATGAAAGAAAGGTTTTAGAGAGAGAAAGTACTGTGTCCTGATGTGTTATTAGGATTAAGGGGGTGCTTGAGGGAATATAGTGTGAGCCTTGCCAGGCATTCCCTATCTTATTCCTATGCAATTGTGGTTGGGAGGAGACTTGCAGCAAAGCTTGTTAGAATCGAAGAGATTCTCTAATCGGAGTAGACTAATCTTATTAGTACTCACACAAAACATCAACCACAAGCTGAAGAAGAAGAGAGACTGCAAGAAGCTATGCTTCATAAGCTGGAAACTAAGATAACAATGGAGGTGGGCGCCCATCTACTCTTATAGAGGCTGTCCACAATGAAAAGCAAAAGCTATTCTACTACAATAGCAATTGAAATGCTAATTATGAAGTCTTAACAATAGAAATCTATGCTAACTTGGTTAAAATAGATTTCTATAATATTCTAGCAAAATTGGTACTGACTGAGGTACCTATACTAAAAATAGATAGTACCTATACTAAAAATAGAAATAGGCCTTTAGCACGCAAGCTGGCCTCTACAATTAACCATTAATTCTAACACTCCCTCTTAACGGATAATTGATTATCAATAACACCTAGGAGAGTCCTGAACTTCTCAAATTTTTCACGACCAAGTCCTTTTGTGAAGATATCTGCAACTTGATCATTGGTGTCACAGTAGATCAACTCTACTTCACCACTTTGTAACTTTTCTCGTATAAAATGCTGCTGAACTTCAATATGATTTGACCTGCTATGAAATACTGGATTCTTTGCAAGCTGTGTACAACTCTGATTGTCACACCATAGAATTGTAGGTTCAACTTGTTCTATATGAAGATCTTTTAGAATCCTTCGTAACCAAATTGCTTCACAAATGATTCTTGAGGTTCTTACCTCGTAGCATGCAATCTCCACAACAGACCTGTTCTTTCTCTCGGCTACTCCATTATGTTGTGGTGTATCAGTTGAAGCAAATTGTCTCTTGATTCCATGTTCTTTGCAGAATTCCTGGAACTCTGTAGATATAAATTCACCTCCCTTATCTGAACGTAGAATCTTGATTTGCTTTCCTGTCTGCTTCTCAACAAGTGATTTGAACTGAGTAAAGAACTTAAAAGCTTGACTCTTATACTTAAGCAAGTATATCCATACCTTCCTGGAAAAATCATCCACAAATATCATGAAGTAGGATGCTCCCCCTATAGACTCAGTCTACATGGGACTGCATAAGTCTGTATGAACAAGTTCCAAGATTTCCTTGGCTCTATATGCTCCATCCTTGGGAAACTGCATACAATGATGCTTGCCCATAACACATCCTTCACAAATTTTTCCTAAAGATACAATATTAGGTAATCCTATTACCATATTATTGTCTTTTAGAACCTGTAAGCTTTTACAGTTCAGATGTCCAAACCTTTCATGCCATATCCTGCTCTCCATACTATCAGAAGCTGCACAAACCTGATGATCCAATGTAGTTGCATCAAGTTTGTAAAGTCGACCTTCCAATAATCCTTTGACCACAACTTTGTAACCTTTGTTTTTGTCTTTGATGAGACACTTCTGATCGTCAAACTCAACTTTCATATTCTAGAACATTCTTAATTTCTCCTATATTCCGTGAAGGTAAATGTACTCTCACTGTACCTCTACCTTTGATATCGTAAGAAGAATTGTCTCCAAGTTTGACATGTGAATTTACACCAGTGTCATCAAACTGTGTGAAAAAAATCTTCAAAGATCTCTGATGTTGAAGCTGAGAATAACTCATAGCATCCCACAGCTTCACTTTTGTCTTCGTCTTCAATGAGTTGCCTGACTGCTTCTTCTTGTCCTGGATAGCCTTCTTTTTCCTGCACTCAAACGCAAAATGACCATACTTGCCACGAAAATTACAATTGCCATTTCTCTTTGGATTAGATTTGGAACAGTCTCCTTTTTCCGTATTGTCCTTCCCTTCCTGCTTCTGATCCTTTTTGCCTCCTTTCTTCTTGTCCTTCTTAACTTGATTCTTGGAAAAGAATCCCAGTTCCTTGAAATCTTCTCTAGACATCAAGTTTTGTCTTCATAATTCCTCTTGAAGTAGCAAACCATTGATCTCATCAAATGTCGGCGATCTCTCCCTCAAACTTAGTGTCATAACAAAGTTCTGAAATTGTAATGGTAAGCTATTCAAAACAATTTGTACTAGAGTATTATCAAGTACAATTTCCCCTATAGAAGACAACTGATCTCTTAGATCCTTCACCCTGGTAATAAAATCCGTAATGGATTCTTCTGACTCCATTTTCAAGGTATGAAGCTTATTGTTCAAGAACAACGCTCGAGACTTACTTACCGTTTCATATGTGTTCTTAAGGATATCCCATCCATCCTTAGGCCCAATTGCATTCCTGATCAGCGAAATCACCTTATCCTTCACAGATAAGTTGATGATATGATGCGCACGTTGCACCCGTTTCTCAAATGCCCTTCTATCTTGATCATTGAGACCGTGAGCCATCACCTCTTGTCCCATGACAATTTCCCAATAATCTTTGTCCTAAAGGATATTCTGAAGTTTGAACTTCCACAAGCTGTAATGATGGGCTTTCCACTAAGAATATAATTGCATGCAACAATTTTTGAGGACAACTACATGTCCAATTATTGCCTTCACTAGATATCACTTGTCCAGATCTTGCCTATGTTTGTCCCAGATTCTGCCTTCCTCAGTTCTTCTTGCTTGCAGAAATCTGCTCACTGCCTGTCCAGTTAGCACTTGCCCTGAATCAGACCAAGTCTGGTCTCTACTGGCTCAGATTAGAACTGTTCGGTTAGCACCTACCCTGAATCAAACCTATCCTGGTCTTTGCTGCCTCAAGTACTACCTATCTTGATCTGTCTGGTTGTTGTTGCCTCAGATATTAACTGTCCCCAGCTACTACCGCCCTCAGATGCTGCCTGCACTTGCTGTAACCTGTAGCTATGTGACATGCACCAGATGTGCCACCCTTAGATGTTGCCTGTCCAGAAGCTAACCTGCGCCAAATGTGTCCTCCACCCAAAAAACCTGCACAGGATGACGCCTCCACCAGATACAACCTTCACCAAATAGCACCTCCACTAGATGCGATCTCCACCAGTAAAACCTGCAGCGCTGATCTTCTCCTTCTGTAGATCCCGATCTTAACGAGATGGCTCTGATACCATGTTAGAATCGAAGAGATTCTCTAATCGGAGTAGACTAATCTTATTAGTACTCACACAAAACATCAACCACAAGCTGAAGAAGAAGAGAGACTGCAAGAAGCTATGCTTCATAAGCTGGAAACTGAGATAACAATGGAGGTGGGCGCCCATCTACTCTTATAGAGGTTGTCCACAATGAAAAGCAAAAGCTATTCTACTACAATAGCAATTGAAATGCTAATTATGAAGTCTTAACAATAGAAATCTATGCTAACTTGGTTAAAATAGATTTCTATACTATTCTAGCAAAATTGGTACTAACTTAGGTACCTATACTAGAAATAGATAGTACCTATACTAAAAATAGAAATAGGCCTTCTAGCACGCAGGCTGGCCTCTACAATTAACCATTAATTCTAACAAAGCTCTCATGTTTGCTTGTTGATCTACACACAGCTACTTGGATTTAATAAAGCGACGGATTGGCTGAATAATTTTGTATACTTAATTAGGGTTTTATGAGCTTGTGTGCAACATTTGGTATCAGAGCAGTTGCTTTCCAAACTTGTCTGGGATTTGGCATCATTGGCATCTTCAGTTAGGGTTGGAGCCCGATCGTAGGTGATTTGTTGGTAGTTTTGAAGCCCATAAGATAGCAAATTGAAGCCCTATGGTGGATTGTTGAAGCCTTTGAGCATCTTTTACTACTATGCTTGTTTATTCTCTTTGCTTTTGTGAAAATCCAGCCCACATAGGATTTGTGAAATTGTTTCTAACTTCCTTACTAAGTAGTATTTTTCAGATCTGTCTATTGCAATAGGTTTCTTGTGGTAGGTCGTTGGTAGGGTAGGGCTATTTGCCTTTCTATTCAATGATTATTCCTTGTTTTTTGCTGGGCTGCTGGGGCCGTTGCTCCCTCAAGTACAGCCAACAACAAGAATCAACAAGAACATTTGCAGTTTTATTTTGGTTAAAATCTAAGCAATGATGCAACGGAAAGCTATGGACTTGGCTCATTACATTCGCCGCGTCCATTCTTTTATTGTTATTATGCATAAGCAGGCCTAAGGGCCCTTTTTATTCATATACTAGCCTTGGGCCCTATTTGGTTATATTTTTTGGTTGATTTGGAGTGGGGGTCCTCCTATTGGGAGGGCGCACTATTTTCCCTCCAAATCCTTTTCCCTCCCTTTTCTGAATCCTCCATTTGATTCAGGGAGAGGGTATAAGTAGGGCATCAATGTATTCCTTTATTCAGTTTATGATGATTGCTCCTCTTTAGCCTCCTTAAGCATTCTCTTCCTGCTTTCTAGCTTAAGTCCTGCTTTCTAGCATAGCTAGTGAATCTTAGCTTGTAACTTGGTATCAGAGCACTTTCCTGCAGATTGGTGGAGGCTGTCCAATGCCCTACCACCCATCACTTTCATCGATTTTTCTCCGTCAACCTTCCTGCAAATTGGTGGAGGCTGTCCAGCGCCCTACCACCCATCACTTTCATCGATTTTTCTCCGTCATTTTTGCAGATTGGTGGTGGCTGTCCAGCGCCCTACTGCCCATCACTTTCGACGATTTCATCATCATTTTTTGCAGTTTTGGTAGAGGCTGTCCAGCGCCCTGCTAACCCATCACTTTCGTCGATTTTTTC
The DNA here is from genome assembly GCA_029204225.1 of Diphasiastrum complanatum. NCBI lineage: Eukaryota > Viridiplantae > Streptophyta > Lycopodiopsida > Lycopodiales > Lycopodiaceae > Diphasiastrum > Diphasiastrum complanatum. The sequence goes on from CM055093.1 coordinate 52,665,590, forward strand.
GACAGATTTTCATTGCTTTTGCAGATTTGGTAGCTATTGCCCAGCGCCCTACTACCTCATCATTTTCGACACTTTTCGTCACCGATTTGCTGTCCATTTTTTATATTGATTGGAGGTTGTCCAGCGCCCTACTACTGTCTCATTTTCAGCGGTTCTCTTCACCGACTTGCTATCCGTTTCGGATTTGATCGGAGGCTGATCGGCGCCTTACTTCAGCACCCTTTCCAGCCTCTTTTTCAGCATATTGTGGATCTTGGTAGTTGCTGCCCAGCGCCGTATTATCTAACCATTCTCGACGGATTTTTCCATCGACTTGCTGCTCATTTTGCTGATTATTTGTCGGCTGTCTAGCGCCCTCTTTCAGCACTTTTTTCAGCTAATTTGGCGCGAGTTGAGGATTTGGATCGGTGGCTGGTTGGCGCATCTATTTTGTCATATCTTTAGCTTTTACCTCTCTTTGTTGGCACTACTGATTAGACGACGGATCAGAGGTATTGCTTGCGCCCATTTGTACTTCCTTTTTGCACCTACTTGCTCTCTTTTTGTTCACATATTGCTCTTTTTCTAGCCCCCTATTTCCCTCTCATATTTGTTATTTTGCTGCCTCACACCCTCCTCCTTCCTTTTTCCATCTTGTTAGAACCCTTCTACTTATTGGCCTTGCACATTTGTTGTCCATTATTCTACTTTCTCAGCCCCTTATTTTCTGATTATTATCCATCTTGATTGGCTGTTTTTGTGCCATTTTTGGTTATTTTGGAAATTAGACTAAGTTGGGGTGACGATAAACGTCCTCTCCCTCAGGTTTTGTCTCTTCCTTAGTCCCTATGGCAACTTATTCATCAGAAAACCCACCGCAGAGCTCTTTAGATGATCGTTTTACACATATTGATGCCCGCATGGTTCATCTTGAGAGTCGTATTGATCGTGTTCTTTCTAGCCTTGAGACTATCCTACCACGAGGGGATACCATCCCCCCAGACATTCTTCATCGTCCTGGTAAAGCACCTTCATTTCCAATTTTGAGTACGCCTGCTCCTGCTTCATCGTCAGGGTAGTACGTTTGGTTTCCCTTCATATAGTGCTAGTCCTTATGGGTCTCCTTTCGGGTCTTCTGTACCACCACCTGGATTTCCCTCCGCACCACCAGGATTTCCCTCTCCTACTTTTTTAGGTAATCCTAAGCCCCATTTTGCTCGTGATGTTCGTGATCGCATCCAGCTTACTACTTATTCTGGTTCATCTGACGGGAATATCTTGGAAAATTGGTTCTCTACATTAGAGACCTATTTTCTTATATATCCCAAGACTAAAACCCAGAAAGTGCAGTTGGCCGCATTACATTTAGATGGTAGAGTTCAGACTTGGTGGCGTGTTTATTGCTCTGAGCCTACTCGTGAGGGGTTACATATATGGCCTACTTTTCGTCATGATCTTCATATGGCTATGATTGACCCACAATGGTTGGTTCGCCAACGTGATATGTTTCGTAGCCTTCGCCATACTAGTGATTTGACTGCTTATATTGATCAGTTTATTGAGCTTTCCTACCTTTTTACTGATCTTCATCCTACAGAGCTTATTTCACATTTTATTGCCGGTCTTAGAGACACCTTACGATATGATGTCTCATCTTTTCGGCCTCTTACTCTCTCAGATGCTATCTCCTTGGCTACTACCTTGCAGCATAAGTATCCTGAGTTATCCACCTCTTCTCATTTTTCTTGCTCTCATTCAACTGCTTCTCCTACTTTGGCTTCTTCTACTACCGTTCCTCCTGGTCCTCCTACCGCTGTTTTTTACCATGAGGCTCTTAATCTTGATGATTTTGATGTTTATATCCATATTCTTCCTGACCCACATTCTGTTGATGAGCCGGCTGACCCGCTTCTTGATGATCCTGCTTCCGCCGCTTGCCATGCACAGCTTGCTTACTCTACTTGGGCTGGTGGGCGTCCTGGTCCTCGTTCTATTCGATTACGTGTTCGCATTTTGGGGCGAGAGTATATTGCTTTGGTGGATACTGGCAGTACACATTCATTTATTAGCAGTTACATTTCCACCAAGATTCGTGCTACACCTATTTCTGCTACACATTCTCTCAGTGTCGAGGTTGCTCGTTCCCATTCTTTTTCCAGTTATCAGATGTTTCAGGGCTTGGACTATAGCATTGGTGACTTCTCTGGATAGGCAGCTTTCTATATTATTCCTCTAGAGCACTATGACATTATTTTTTATGCAGATTGGTTTTCGTCACTTGGTACTGTTGTTGTGGATCTTTCTCAGCAGACACTGTCTTTTACACATGTTGGTCGGCATCATTTACTTTTTTCTGGTATTGATTCCCAGAGTGACTATCAGTTGGTTACCGGGAAGCAGTTTATGCATAGCCTGCCAAAGGCTCATGATGCAGCTCTTCTTTCCATTCAGAGTACATTAGTTGCTGCTTCACTTTCACCGACCGTGGGTCCTCTTACTCAGGTTGATGCTGCTCTGGATTAACAAGTTGTTGCTACGTGCCTTGCGCCTATATGCCTTGATTCACAGATATCGTATTCGGTGGTCATTCCTGGTTTCATTGATATTGAGGCCGTACACCTTGGTGGTATTTCTACTATTGCTTTTGCGCCTCGGCCGAGATGTTCCCTTCGTCGCCATGATGTTGATCCTGAGTTGTTCCCTTTCTTACCAGCTGTCATTCACCAGGTTCGCCTTCACCATAGTCGACGCTACCGGCAGATTTAGTTTTTGATCCAGTGGGATGGTCGTCCTGTTGAGGAGGCCACATGGGAGCCTATTGATGTGTTTTACCATACACCATTATTGGCAAATCAGGCTCGAGCCCTCATGGCTTTAGTTCTTTCCTCTACTACAGATATCATTGTAGATGTTCCCTCTACTTCATGATTCGGCTAGCTATGACTATTCTTTATTGTAGTATTTGCTTAGTACTTGCTTTACACAGTTATGATACTTTTGGGGTATCTGTTGTGACGACTTATGTCCTCTCCATCAGTATTTCCATTAGTTCGTGATTTTTCAGTACAATCTGGATTTCTCTCCCCGCTAACAACACTCCCGTTTTGGATCTGGATAGTAAGTGCTGCCCACATGCAAGAGCCAGTTAGACCTTGGGCTGCAGACAAAACATTGTGGAAGATTTTATTGAGAATCTTCAAGATATTTAATACTTGAAAGGATCAAAATAGCGTGTACTGACTAGAAACTGCAATTAGAGAGATTTCATAACCAGAGATCACAAAATTGTAAGTAAATTGGAAAGATACTATCACAATTAGATTGCAGTTTGAAGGAGAACATGTTTAGATTGATAAAAGCTTCCATGACAATGGACATCCTCACTACCCAAATTAAAGCAAACTCCTAGCGCTACATTTGATACTTACTCTTACAAGGTTTTTAAGCTTCCATGTGTTAACAGCAAAAGCTTCACAATGATCACAAAAGGAAAAGGCATCCAAGTTAATGTTATAACTACCGGTCTTGATGTACATCAAATTTGCAGCTGCTAACTACACTTTTATAAATCAGAACAGTTCCCAAAGAGGTCTAATCTTTATATTGTTTGTAAGATGCTGCTTGGAATGAGAGCTAGCTCTGCCAAATTTTTCTCGGAAAATTTATAAATCTGCATTATCCCTCATTTGAATACCCACACTAGCAGTTTAGATTGCCAAAACTTTCCCGCATCAAAATAATAAGAGATAATATCACAAACTAATTAAATTGATACATATTACAGTAAGCTCTTTTATACCAATTTAAAAACTTGAATTTGGCTGAAGGACGACATTAATCTTCTTAGAGATGTGAAAGGAGCAAACAAAGAAAGATCCAACTTTAAAAGCTCTAAACAAACAAAGTAGATTTATTAATGAGTCGAATGAGATTTACCCAAATTTTTTTTGTTTCATTGACCATCTTCATCTCTTCCTCGTTGTAGCCATTCTCCTTGACTGATGTATTGTGAGAAAAAAGATTGAACGCATACTACAGAAAATGTCATTACATGAAGTTGAGAATGATGGACTATATCGTAACATAAACAGGTAGAACACTCTACCACATTATCTCAATGCAACGTTGTCAAGTTAGTCTTGTTATAATGGATATTACCATTCAAAAGTCAATCTTTATGCTTATTCTTTCTTACAAAACAAAGTTGGACCTCTCTCTTATAACTGTTGGGTCAGGAAAATCACAATAGACGCAAACCTGCCGGCTGAAAATGTTGCAAGTGGGCTTTCTTCCCTCTAGCACCTATCAGATCACCAACATAACAAGCGAGTGAAAGCAAAAACCAAACAGCATGCAATCGAGTCCAAATTTACTAGTAGTATTGATGATCAATATCAACCTATACTAGGACAAAGAGCATTGCAAGACCTCACGAGTTTGAAGCTCTAATTCTGCCATAGCTGCTGCACCAGCTCCACTAGCCGCCTGGTATGTGCTGACTACCATCCGGCTGACCTAATAAGGCAGAGCCATATCCAGCTTAAATAGGGACTTCAAATACAGTAAAGCATACATATTAAAGATGCAGGCAGACCAGCAGGCAAATTGGATGTCTACATGCAAATTGCCACTTTATCAATCTGCTGGATCACATGTCTGCCTTTGACAAGAAAAATTACATAAAACAGTAGAGCATCTACAGGCATTGTGAGCATAGGACTGGATCAAGCTGCAGGAACATCTAAAGTTATAAGGTTATGAACTGATTATCAAGACCCTCTGGGCATTCTCAAATTTAAGCCTTAACCTTTGCATAACGATGGAGAGGTGTCACGGCCATAAGACAGATGATGGTTGAACAGTTGGGATTGGCGATAAGTGCTCCTTTCTTGTTTCTCAGCTTTATATGGGCCATTGCATCTACATTTACCTGGTATACAAGTACACAGCAAAAGTGAAAAAACTTTTACAAATTCCTGTTAGAAGTGCAGATGATTTAACAAGCAAAGCATATGTACTGCAAACTGCATGCCGTTTCTAGGAAACTCAAGCTAAGACAGAACAAAAAGATAGCTCTCTTTCCTAGACTTAAATCACAGAGACAACCAGACGCCTCATTGTTATAAGCTGGTTGGAAGTGTTCTGTTGAGTGAAAAAGTTATATTGGAATCATTGTAGTTTTATATTTTGGAAAGAACTCTTCATTCATTTCTTTAACAAAAGATGCATGTTCCTCTATGCCAGTCCCTATTTTTATCCAGATCCGTTTCTCAGCAAATCATCTATCAGGAGAGTGGCAAAAGATCCTATCTAGACTTTGTTGTCAATTCAAAAATAAAGCTCAAGGTGAAAAAGACACAAGCACTACTAGTCAACTAAAATATATTAAAAGATATTGCTGGTAAACCTTCTCTCATAGGAAGCATATTGTTGCCATTTTATCCTCATGCTGGAAAGGCTGCTATTTTTGCATTTTGCAAGTGAATCAATACAACACATAAAAATTCTATTAGTATAATGAATCTCATACAAAAAAGTTTCCATGATTCATAACCAATAACACCACGTTTTTTATGGTAAACAACTCCCAACCCGATAGACCAAGCACCAGTCTCAATTATCAAAATGTGGCAAACAAAAAACCACAACGCTGGTCAAATGCTTCTTGAGTTTGTCAAAGCATTTGTATGCTTCATTGGTCCATGCAAACGTAACAAAATTCACAAAAGAGAGACAACTGGAGCAGCAACCATAGAAAACTAGGAATAGATCTACAAGTTAAGTCTAGGTCATCATAGTTATGCCACAAGCTTAGTGTGGACACGTGTGAAACCTAGATCCCAGCAGTAGGTAGTAACCAACTCTAAACAGCTCTGATTATTGATGGATCAAGATTGATGTTGTAACAACCCCTATGGGATCCAACCTATGTTAACCTAAACATCACTCAAACCAAACATCGGTATGACGACCTCCCATCCATAGAGTAAACCCATACTCACCCCCATTCTATGATATAAGCCGGGGGCACAACAAATAGGGCTAGATGCGTTCCTAGCCATGCTTTCACACCATAACCCATCCTAAAGTCCCCAACCTGGAAATCCTCCAGCTGTTGTATGAATGTGATAATGTGGAATAGGGCCTCAATCTGGATGGGGGGGACAGCAAACTCCGCCAATATAGTCTGGTGAGGCACGGAGGGCTTAGCCCGTATCCTCCGAGAGAGCATATGAATCTGGAGACGTGAGATGTGTTCCCAATCAGTGGCTGTCAGACCCCCCGCCTTTGTGGATAGCCTAGATAAGGTTGTGGACCATGGAAAAGGGAAACCAGAAGTAACAACGCGATTGAATAGGATGGAGAGAAAGGGTGAGAGGATGTCAGGAGCATACTTTAGAAGTTCAGCCTCTAGTTCGTCAATATCTTTGGCTTTATGTGAGTGGAGTCGTGTGATGGCCTCTCCTACAAGGTCGATAGTGAATATGTCAAAAGTGTCCGTGGATTGAGGAGTGGGAAGAGGGGGTGCATCCGAGACCGTGTACACTAATGTGGCATATTCTTCCCAAGCACTGAGGTCTGTGATCCGTGGTGGAGGTGATCGTGGGGGGAACTTCTTACAGAAAGAACCCGAGGAAGAACTAAAGAGGAGATCCATCATCTTCTTACCTTGGCCAATCTCATATGAATTTTCTTTCTTCGAGTAGTTTTGCGGTAGACACGAGATATGACCTTGACCATATGGGGACAATGGGATCGAGCATATACTAGGATCTGATGGAGGTGGGTGCATTCCTGATCATACCAGGGGTTATGAGATCGATGGTGTTGATGCTTGGCCCCCGTGGGTGGAAAAGCGCTGGAAGCTGCAGAATTGATGGTTTGGGCAAGAAAGAGAGATTATTCCTCTAAGAGGGAAACGGGTAAAGAGATCAAAGAGGGCTTCTCTGTATAGGGGGTGTTATGTGAGGTGTAGCGATATGTTCGAGTCTGTGTGGTGAGGAGATGGCCGACAAAGAGCGAAAGATATGAGTGATCAAAGAGAGTGGTGCAGTGAACAGAGAGGGATGAAATGGAGGGAAGGAGGGACGGTGATCCCATGAAATAGTCAACAACTCTGTGTCCTCCACTATGTGGAAAGCAAGTGTAGTCACCTGAGCCCGGCAGCTGAAGTAGCCATTAAAAATGGCCAATCCATGAGCCTCGCCCAACTGAAGCATCTGTTTCCCATATGTTGTAACTGAACCCTCTGCATCTGCCGATCATCGTCTAAGACCAAGATCATCCCAATCCAATGCATGTATATATTGTGGATCATTTGTTGCTCTATGAAACTCCGTTTGCATGGATCCAGTCCTGGCATTGAAGTCCCTAGCTAAAAGAATATACCCTCGCTCCTCATATCTAATAATGTCCAATGAGATATCCATGAAAGGTGACTCCTCATCAGGTGAAAGTTGATGTCTTTGGTGGGAAATAACAGATGGCCATGAATATGTCGCGGTCTAACTCCGTCAACCTATGGTCCAACCTGATCCAGATACAACGAGCATGCTCATCAGTGTACAATAACTCGACCCAAGGTTGGAGAGAGTCTCGGAATAAGAAGGCCACCCCACATGAACCACGACCTATCAGTGCCCTCATCATCTTCCGACACGCAAAAAGCCAGCAAAACCCCTCAATGGCCGGAAGTCCCCTCTCGGGACTCTCATGTGTCTCTGTGAGTAATAGGATATCCCCGCTAGCACAAAAATCCCTGAAATCTCCTGATGTACTGAAGAATGAATACCATTGCAGTTCTATAAACTCAACCACAATGCTTTTGGGAGGGCCCCCGGACCGCTCCTTAGTCCGGGGGCCCTACTCCCTATTTTTCCGATTTCTTGAGATCAATGTACCGAGCCTTACCGTCCCAGTATACCACTTGGAAATTTGAGCTTTGAGATTATAGGTGAATTTGTTTTGTTTTTGAACAATATATTGTCATTAATTTTAAGATTGTGCGTGTGTATTTATGTGGGTGAATAATCTCAATCAATGAGAGCAAATATTTTGAAAGTTTGTGCAATTCTATCTTTTTCTAAAATACTCATTCTGTTAAGCCGGGGGGGGGGGGGGGGGGGAGAGATGCGCGCCCGCATGTGCGCACCCATACACACACATACCTAAGTCTATTTTGCTAAGCTGGCATGATATGTGTTCTCATTATTAACTATTGTACTGCTGTGTTTTTCACTTTTGTTCTTTTTATGTCAAGAAGTCTTACAATTTCTCACAGGGTGCATGCCTTTTCTTTGTATCGACAGTTAGCACAAAATGGTTTGTTGCTCAATTGACCATATTACATGCAATCAAGCAGATCTTTGTTTTCACGTGACTACTAGGAACATGAACAACAAGAAAATCCTGGTGAATATCTTGCTATATATGGCCTATCTCATTTTCCAGGTAAGAAATACTAACAAGCACATGTAAGATGAATACTGAAGTACCTCTGGAATTACAAGCGGCACACCATCATCCATTCGAAACGCTGAACTATTGTCTATAACAATTGAACCTTGCTCAGCTGCCAATGGACCAAACTTTTTGCTGCATACACAGTTCCAAGAGGATCAAGTTATACAGTAACAATTAACAAGGACCTCAACTGCCCAGTCCTACCAAAATCCCATTACTTGACTAAGCTAGAAACTATTATTGACGATAGAAGGTGAAATTCAGGTCCAAATGCAGTTCACTCAACCTCAGTAAAAAGTGGCAGCCTGATACTCACCCATGAAACCCATGGTGGGAGCTAAAGGTTAAACTAAGGTCCTGGTTCCTGTAAGGAAATGCAGCACAACAAAGTTCATGATTCATATATCTGAGACACCGGTCACAAGAAGTGGCACCCTGAACCTTATGCTGCAGCAAGTAGAAGTGAAGCCTAAAAAAGCTAAAAGGTAGATAGGAAGGGGAACAGTCAATCATCCATCAAGCTTACAAAGGACAACCAACCCCAGACTGGTACCAAAAATGAACAACAGTCTTGTGCATACGATATGTGAGCTAAAGCAGAAGATGATTCAGCTGATTCTTGCCAGTCGATCCTAAACTATGACTTGGCATGAGACATAATTGAACAAAAATCAGGCCAGGTATAATATAGAAAGCCTGAACTTTGTGTTTTGGAGCAGTCAGCTACTCAACCCATGTCTCTTTGAATAGTATGTGATCTCTCATTGTGTCATACAACAACAGGTTGCCTCTACCTCTGTCTGCTTTAGATTATGATGCTCCATTATTCTTAGCTTGACGCATAAAAGGCTGGTGTACATACACTATCTACAAGCAGAGACTCTTCTCAGCACCTACCATTCCACGCAAAGAAAGTTAAGGTGTAGAACACAAGGATCTTTGGTTAGAGCAGCCCATCACAAACAAATACCTCCTTTCCAAAGTAATCTCAACATGAAGCAGATCTTGGATGAACATGGACTGTCGCATTCTCGCATGGTGTTACAAGATCGTGTATGAGATAACACTTATAAAAACAGTTACATGAACAAAATCAAAGAGCTATGCACGAAAAGAGAGGTCATAAGAGTGCTCCACTAACCTGATTGAGCCCCCAGCACTAAATAAAGCTATATCAACATCCTTAAAACTTTCTTCATTTAGCTCCTCAATGACATACTCATGGTCCTGCAAAAGATCGAAAAGTTAACACAAAACATCTGGCTGGCTGAAACTAAAACAACAAACCTCTCATAAAGTAGTGCAGTGATACTGACATTTTTGGTATGTTGCTTCAAAAACAACTGACTCGTCCCTTAAATGACTTAAGAGTAACACCATAAAGCTCAACTATACATGGTTATGTTTATGTAACCCTACTTAAGGATGCTAGGTTCATGCTGGGTCATATGGATACACATAACACCTATTTTACATGTATCGCATGAGCATATGGTCACCAAGTGGAGAACATTATTCTTTTGTTGGAAAGAAGAAGGTCCGATCAATTGCACTGACTAACATCAAAACTTCACTACTGTGAAAGTTTTGCTAGGACATGGCCTAGTACAATGATGTAAACTCGTGGCACACATCAAGACACTATTGAAAGTAAACTGAAACTTTACATGCAAAGAGGAGATAGTCTCAAATCAATTACATCAAAATGTATCCAAGATGAATGAGCACAAATTTGATCGAGGACAATAGGCTATCACTTGCATAGATGATAAACCAAAGCTGAGTACATCACAGATGGAGTGCAAAAGTATAACTACCAAACCAGCTCAATGCTACCAAGAAAGCTTATACAAGCTTGATCTTCTTCTTCTCTCTACTTTTCTCTCTCTTACTTGCATACTATGGAGCTCGAGGTACCTATCTTTTATAGACAAAAGATAGAATTATGTCTACCTCAAGCCTCTAGCTCTCCATTAATGAACTCCCATGAATGTGCCTCTTGATTTGAGCATCTCTTTAATGTGGCACATGCCACCCCATGTGAGATAGATGGAGAGGGGGCCCTTAGCCTTAGAATGATGTTGCACTAAAGGATGAGGCATAAACTTGCAACTCTTGGACCTAGAACAATGTTCTAATAAAGATAAGAGGCCTTAACAAGATGCTCACAAATTAGATTGATGCAAGGAAAGGAACATGCTCTTTGCATAATGGCGTGTATGTGGCACGTCACTCCTTGAATTCAAGCTAGTAAAATTGGGAAGCCTACCCTTCCATCACATGCTAATCCAACAAGTGTCACAAACAATGAAGGCCTATGAGTAGATGATGAATAGAATGTAATCTTGAATCAAGTCACCTATTAAAACTTGATTAAGTTGTAGAGGGAAGTACATCTATCTTATGCCAGGTATATTATGCAACCTTGAAAGTTGACAACTTAAACAATCAACTGCATCATGCATAGTACAGATATGTTATATGTCGTTGCATCCTTTATATTTTGTAAGCGTGTGATACCAATTGTTAAAATGGCTTGGTCATCGGCATGTGGTGACAAGATTGTAAAAGTTGCTAGTTGGAAGTGACATGCTTGTTATTAGTCAAAGGGTATAGGATCTGAAATAGATTGTACTAAACTAGAGTCCTAAAAAAGTTGGAGTTGATCAACACGTATGTTATATGTAACCCTGGGTTCAATACATGAGGGAGATGTGGTTGAGACATCCTTATTCACTTCATACATCGATTTTATGTTACAAGAGTACCAACATAAGGAGACATGCAATTTTCGACTTTATAGAGTCCACCCATAAAGTCTTAGATCATGAACTCCATCATGCATACACTAGACCAAATGCTCTGATATATTTACTCACTTCATCGAGACCCAGTAGTAGGCGCAAACAACATGCCCAAACATATGCCAGCATTAGCTTTCGTGCATTTGTACAAAGACCGGTGTACTAACTTTCTATGGCTTCTAGAAGGAAGACTCAATCATAATGAAAGCTATGATTGAAGAGCAAAGCTAATCAAATGAAGACCTTCCACATAAAAAATAATTTACATTTCATCACTTTAGCCTGCTCAAAACCTGACTGAATGGCACAACTAATGGGCAAAATGCATCACGGATGATGGAAAGAATTCGCACAAATCGGGTGGTCACACCTTGTATAAAGATTTGCAACAAAAACTACATATCCGCTAGAATGATATAAAAATAAACTGATTTCATGTCTACAATAGTACCCAACATACCAAAGGAGACGAGCAATCTTCGGCCTTAGCAAGATTCAATAATGATGAAGGCTACACTAAAGAGCAAAACCAATCAAATGAAGTCCCAACTTGCCCATTATAGAATAGGAAAATTTACATTTTTTTCACTTCGCCTTGCACAAAACCTAACTAAATAGAATAATTTTACTTATGCACTGGACCAAGTGTCCCAGTCAGCATATGACACGTCCTGTTGACCAATCAACCCTCTCTTACTTTTTAAGAGGTCAGTCTGACCTGAACCAAAGCTTAGCATGTGACTATGAGGTCCAGTAGCACTAACTACAGTTTATTTACAATTTACTTAACAAAGGGCAGCACAGGCAGGTGACTTAGCCATTTCAATAATTACACTACTTACAAATGTACATCCGTCTATAAAAACTGTAAATAACCGAGATAGGAGTAAAACCATAGCATAGACTTAGTCATGATGAATGCTATCACTGAAGAACAAAGCCAATTAGATGAAGTTGTTACTTCCTCATAGAAAAATAAAGAAATCTCATCAATTCAACTTGCTCAATGCCTAATTAAATGGCATAGATAGAGCCTATTGGGAAAAATGCTGAAGATGAAAAGCTTGGACGAAGATCTCAAATGGTATTGCAAGTCCAATACAACACCAAAATAGGTCAATGTCATGTCTAGAATAAACCAAGAAGGTGTTGCTAATGTCAACTTTATCGAGGCTTAGTCATGATACAGGCTAGGACTAAAGGAGAAAAGCCAATCCATAGAAGTCCATACTTTCTCATTAAGAAATAAGCAAAACTTGCATTTCATCACTTCAGCTGGCTCAAAACCCAATCAAATAAATGCATGTTGTCTCCCAAGGAAAGCTTGAACTAGGACCAAGGAAGCTTTGGATGTAAAGCTAACCAATTGAGCAAACCCTTGTACCTAAATAAATGCTTCTTGGTTTCCAAGGATTTCGACCCTAAGACCAAAGAAACTCTTGGATGTCAAGCTAACCAAATGAGCCAACCCTCTTGGGTGTATCTAAATGCATGGCATTGCTTGTGCCTAAATGCACAAATAAAGATTTATAAAACTAGCACAAAGTAAATGGATTGCATTGTAGATGGAACTACTTTTTTCAAGCTGCCGATGAAATGTTGTCAAATTGAATTTGCAGGCACTAGAGATCCAGCATAACAGGTGAGCACATTTCAAATGTAGTTCTAACTGCTGAAAATGCATAAAAGCAAGAAAATTATCAACACTATTGTGCCACTGTTATCAATAGCTCACCTCAAAAAGGACATGCTTGCCCGCAGATCTTCTGCTGGCAAGAAGCTTAAGGCTTCTATAAGGAAAATCACGCCCTGCTAGAACATTCATCAACTCCACACCCACTGCCCCTGTAGCTCCCACCACTGCCACCGTTGGGCCGCTCTCACTCGAACACATCGACACAACCCCACGTTTTGACAATGGTGATGGCATGCTTTTGTTTCCAAAACTGCTTAAAGATCCTTTCGAAATATTGCTGCTTTTTCCAAGAGAGAAAGAAACAGCTACACGAATAGCAGGACTGACCCCAGCAAGGGCTGGATTAGTCACTCCATATTCAGCTGCTGAAATAGTTGGTGTGAGCTTCAAAGATGCCACCATTTTTGTGAATGTAGAACGAACCTGCAACAGAAAGAGAGTGAAATTCTGCAAACAATGTGGGAAATTCAATAAAGACAAGGCATGAGAAGAATGAGTAATAATTTCCAGGGGACGCTCAATATTATAGAACGATAAAAAATTTCCTTGGTCTAGAGAAGACGAGCCAACAGATGTAGTCCAATATAAATAAAAAGAAGAAGTCAAAGGTTGAATATACAATGCTTGTGAGAATAACTGCAACAAATATGGAACAGCAAAGTGGTGAAGAGCCGTAATGACCTGAAAATATAGTGTAAAAGGTTTTGTTATAGTGCACGTTTTATTTCAGCTACCACAATGGCAAAGTTCAGCTTCTTAAAACACATTTTCCACAGGCTGTGTGCTTTTCTAAAGCTCTGATAAAATACCAATCCGTGTTCTTGATACTTTATTTTCTTTGCCTTTTATCATCTCGTATACTTCCTGTAATTTCAATCACAAGCAACACCGCATTACACGATTCTTTAACTCATTATGGATTTCCATACCTCCAAATGCTAGCTCTCGACCGCAATCCACGAGGCAGAATGAGAGAGGTCAGGTCACAAAACACGCTCTTCCGCAAACTGCATACCTCACAATTTGCTCAATCTAAAAGACGATGAAGTTTTAAAGCTCATAAACTGAACTTGATTCCATAAATATCATGCGCAACAAGCGCAAGGGCTTGGAGGCATGAAGAATGAGCAGGCAGAGATGAAGATAAAGGATCGATGAAATGGCTGATGATCGGAGGAGCAGGCAGCAGCAGCAGATGGAGCAGAAGAGAGGAAGCCGAGAAGAGCGAAGAGAAAAGGGTGAGAGATGGCGTGCCTTAGACGTTCACGTTTATTTTCCCTCGGTTGAATGATTTTATTATAATATTAGTATGCATGAAAATGACAGGACATGGGGTGACAAAAATCCATTTCATAGTTTTAGAAGGCTCTATTTCTATTGTTCATAGTTTGTTTTCAAAGGCATCCAAGGATCGGTAGGAGTACCGAAGGGGAAACTAGACATGTGGCAATTGTGGTTGGTTAAGAGGAGCCTGATTTTGGACCATAGCAAAGTCTCACAAAACGATTATGCACTTTCTATGAGTAGTCTTGATGCTCATGTATGGCATCAAAGATTAGGTCATTTAAATATGAGATCCATCTTGTACATGCATCATAATAGCATGGTCAAGGACATGGCCATTAATGTTGTTTTCACAGCTAATCAGATTGTCTGTAAAAATTGTTTGCTGGGAAAACAACCTAGAACAAAATTTCCTAAAGGGCAAGCCAAAAGAACGAAGTCCATTCTGGAATTAATACATAGTGATTTATGTGGTCCTATGAGTGTGCCCTCTTTGGGTAATACTTTATATTTCATCACATTTATTGATGACTACTCCCGATTTACCAGAACTATGTTCATCAAGAACAAGTCTGAAGCTTTCAATTGTTTCAGATAATATAAACAGTTTGTTGAGACTCAAACTAGTCCGAATATCAAGACCTTGTGGTCTGATTCAGGGGGAGAGTACATGTTTGATGAAATGGCGGACTATTTATCTTCATGCGATGTGCGCCATCAGTTCAGCGCTAGCTACACACCACAACAGAACGACGTACATGAAAGAATGAATCGAGCATTGTTGGAAGCTGCACAATCTATGACAGTCAATGCTCAGTTACCCAAGAAATTTACTCCAGCACAAAGGAAGTTGACTCCAAAACTCCGTTTGAAGTCTACTATGGCTACAAACCAAGCTTGAAACACCTTCGTGTAGAATGAAGCAATATCCATTTCACTCCATCATTGGCTCACTAATGCATGCAATGATCTGTACACGACCATATTTTGCATACTCAATCAGTTCATGATGCATTGGAAAGCTCTTCTGAAATTCATGAAATACATACAAGCAACCAAATAGCTCAGCATATGCTATGGAGGCAGCCAAACTGCCAACATTCTTAAAGGATACACAGATGCAGATTGGGCAGGGTGTTAGATTTCTTATACTCAGCCTTAACAAATCGTTCAAGTAATGAGCATCCTGAAAACAATCGAAGGCCGACAACATATTTCGGACCTTCACATTTTTCCAAACTTTGTTTTTCCTTACAAACATTTTCGTTTTAAGGCATTGTCGCCTTTTTCGCACTTTTGGGAAAAATGCGACACTGTCGGATTTTTTCACCTTTTTTTCGCACCTGAGGGATTTTGTGCCTTAGTCGTTTTAACGCACCTTCACCTTTTTCACACTGTCGAGAAAAAGCGATAGTCGGATTTTTTCACATTTTTGCACCTTCAAAAAAAATGCAACACAATGACCAAATTTCAATTTAAAGACACTGTTGAGTTTTTCTGCATTTCTCTGCCTTCGCTTTAAAGTTACCTTAGCACCTCACTCTATCAAGAGTAATATCGCTGCTTCTACAAGAGGAGATCAAAAGATTGTGGGGTCGAAGATCTCTTGTAGTATAGCCCTTCCGCCTGTCAACAAAGATTAGATCACTGGATAGGTGCCTAACTATGCATAGATGCTACTTTTAGTTAATTTCCTACTTTCTCCCTTAACTCTACTCACCACTATACTATTCCTCTTTAACTCTACTCCTCTACACTAACATTCATCATAGTTTGGTTGAAGGGAAGGAATGGAAAAGAAGAGATTGAGAAGAGAAGAGAAAGAGAGAGAAAGAGAGTGAGGGTGGAGGTTAGCTCAAATGCTCCTTATGCTTGGTAATGGAAAAACATTTACTATGGCAAACAATAAACATGGAAATAGAAAGCAATAGAAAACATAACCAAGAGCAATAGCAAGCAGTGAATAGCAAATGAGGATGCTTCTCTTCCAAAAATGGTAGAGTTTCCTCCTCCTCATTAAGCATCCAAATAGTGTACAAAATGGTGTCTTTTTATAAAATGGGGAAGGCCCTTGCCCCTGCTAATATTCACAATGATCCTAACCATTCATCTTGGACCCAACTTGATCCAAGGGTCCACAAAAAGTACATGTGAGTCCCAATTTGGACCCAATTCTAAAAAGTGATCTCTAAGTTTAAAAATGACATTGGGCCTCTAGTTTTATTTTAATCATAAGGCCCAAGTCAAGTTTATTTTATTTACAACTTCAATTGCGTGCTCATTGGGCCATGAGCTTATACACGCAGGATGCCATGCCCTCGCAGTTAGAATCACTCTGTTATTGTACTGTGGGTCCTATCAGTGGATAAGGATCAGTTGGCCTCGCCATGAGGCAAGTCGACGGGACACGCGTCCCGCCAATGGCAACCTGGGTCATGCATGGGTTGCCTGAGTGAACAACTATATGTACAGTGTAATTTCATTTTGAGAAATACAGTTGTTATGTGAGCTTGTTTTGGAGAGTGTTTTCTGTCTGTGTTACTGTGTAGCATGATCTGTGTTCATGTGCAAAGCAAATTCTAAGTTGGTATCAGAGCCGTACAAGGAGTGTACACAATACAGTGTTGTCGTTGAAGAGAGCTTCGGGAGAACTGTCTTCTGAGAGTTCGGGGTTTACGGCGGGTTGAAGACGGAAAGAGAAACACTAGTGTTGAGAGTTTAGCACACAGAACTTGGTGAGCTTGAGACTGTGTGAGGATTCAGAGACAAGGGTTGTCGGCTGAATCAGAACCTCAAAAAAAAAAAACGAAATTTTGAAATTCCGAAGCAGGCTATTTGGTGTTTGCAGTCAGTGTGCATTCAATCGGATACCGTTTGATGAACGGATTGAAGCATCAGCTTTCCAACAGTAGGGCAACCTCAGAGGAAGAGGATAGGCCTGTCAAAACATTGTGAATTGAAAGCCAAGAACCGATTTGTGTGAAAAACCTTGGTCTGGGGTTTGGAAGCACAAAATCAAGGATTTCTCTCCATTCTGAACTCTTTTTGGAGTTGTAAAAGTTTGAAGGAGGGCGCCCTGCTCAGCTAAGCTAAATCACAAAAGGCCGTGGGCAGCCGCGCATTAGAGAAGGTGCTGAGTTGCGCTTTGCAGGGCAAGAGAAAACTTTGGTGAAGCCATAGCCAGCAAGCAAGAGGAGAAGAGTCCGCAGGCAGATCGCGCGATGTGGAGGGTGGCGACTCAATGTATTGGAGTGTGTCATGGCTCCAAGGTTTTGGTTTAATGCCCAAACGAAATCTAGATTGTTGGATCCAGATACAAGATAATCAATGGTGGAGATGAGCTTCATGTAGGCCGTTGGATTGCTATAAGCCATTGGATGGGCTTTGAACAGGCCCTGAAGAAGTGAAGTGCATTCTGGCCTTCAACTTCATTAAAAATTTTCATACTGAAAGTTGAGTTGGGTCCCTCCACAAGAGAAGAGTAAAGTTTCTTCATTGCGAAGAAACAGTTGAAAAACTAGAAAAGTCCCTATTTTTGGGTCTTTTGCCCGTTTTGACCCAAACGAAAGGCTATAACCTCCAAACGAAGGGCACCCGGACTTTACCTGCAAGTACGGTACAGCAAAACAGAGTGAGTGCAGCGGAGAAAGTGTTCGGAGTACGCCAGAAGTGATTTCACCATTCCATTGGGCACGTTGTTGGGAGTTGACGACTGAGTGCATTTCGGAAGGCGACGCCAATTTGGCTTTCAATTTGGTGGAAAAGCGGCGAGTGGCCTGGTAAGAAAAAAAGTGCAAGTCATTATTTTCAACTTCTGACATCATAGTTGGCCTCGACATATTGTTCTTAGCCTAAGGCAGAAGTTTCAAGCAGTTTTGCGATGGCAAACATGGGAGAGTCCATTTTGAGTGAAAATAGCAAATTGGATGGGATTTCCAACTATGCAGTGTGGAAATTCAAAATGAAAAACATACTGATGGAGAAAGACGTGTGGGAAGTCATCACAGGTGATGAGAGAAGGCCGCCAAATGAAGCAGATATCAAAGTGTTCGACAAAAAGATGAGGAAAACTTTGACCTTTATTAACTTGTCAGTGAAGGATCACATCATTACCCACATTTGTGATGCTATTACACCCAGACAGACATGGGATGTGCTAAAGGAGCAGTTCGAGACGTCAAATCCGTCAAGAATCATGTTTCTGAAGTCAAAGTTAAATAGTGCCTGCATGGAGCAAGGAGAGCACATTCAGACGTACATGACCAGAATCAAGACAATGAGAGATGAACTGCATTCTATTGGTGAGCGCATACGTGATGTGGAGTTGGTGCACAATGCATTATGCGACATTGCAGAATCCTATCAGATGTTTGTGAGCAAAATAGCATCAAGAGAAAGATTGCCAACCTTTGACGAACTCACAACAATCTTGATGTAGGAAGAGCAACGACGAGAAATGGTGAAAGTTAGACGTCAAAATACTAACAATCAGGCACTTGCGACACGCCAAAAACAAGGCAAGGGCAAGGGCAAGAAGAAGTCTAAGCAACAATTTGCCAAGTCTCATGAGGATGAGGGATCTTCCAGCAAAACTAAGAAGAAAGGCAAGTGCTTCCATTGTGGTAAAAAGGGCCATTGGAGGAGTGAATGTCGCAAGTTCCTGGCGGAACAAGACAAGGGAAAACCAAAACAAGCAGGTAACCTTGTCGATGAGGGTGAGATTGAAGACTCTAGCATCTTCATATCTGCATTGTCATCTAATCAAGATGATCAAGCATGGTATATTGACTCAGGAGCCACAAGACACATGACAGCCATTGCCATACCAAAGATAACACCTGAGGAAGCATTCATGAAGAAGAATCCAAAGGTGAACCACTTGCGAATCTTTGGATGTAAGGCCTTTGTACACATTCCTAAGGAAGAGAGACGTAAACTTGATGTAAAAGCTATCAAGTGCATATTCCTAGGATATGATGATCGTGTGAAGGGCTATAGATGTTTTGATCCAGTCGAAAATTAAATCCATTTAAGCCATGATGTTATCTTTGATGAATCCAAGATGTATGAAGACGAGGATGCTGAGAAGATAGACACATCCAGTGGGAAAGATGGCATAGTGAGAATACCACCTGATGATGATCCATTCATTGACCTTCCGAGTAATGAACATGAGGATACATATGAAGATACTACTACTCAACCTCAAGAAACAGGTTGGAGAGGTAGGGACAAACCTTTTGGTGCAAGAAGGATTGAAGTTGCAGGTGACAAACGCAAGGAGAAGGATGTACCGTGGGATACATTTTCACCAGGAAGCCGATCACCTGACAGAAAGCTCCCTAAGTGGTTTGAGAGATTGATGGAGAGCCGCGACATAGATGACTTTCCAGGATCATCTAACCAGGGAGAGCTACGAAGATCAACAAGAGAGAAGATACTACCTGAAAGGTATGAAGCAAATTATGCTCTCTTATCTAGCATTATTCAAAGCAAAGAACCTTCGACTTATGGTGAAGCGAAGGATGATGACATTTGGGTCAAGGCCATGGGAGAGGAGATGGAGTCAATTGCTAAGCATAGCACATGGGACTTAGTAGAACCACCAGTTGGCAAGAAACCCATTGGTTGCAAATGGGTATACAGGACTAAGTACCATGCAGATGGAAGTATAGCAAAGCACAAAGCAAGATTGGTGATCAAAGGGTACGCACAAAATAAAGGCATTGATTATGAGGAGACCTTTGCGCCGGTTTGTAAATGGAATACTCTACGTCTACTTATTGATTTAGCTTCACATTTTGGTTGGCCTTTACATCAGATGGATGTGAAATCTGCTTTTCTAAATGGTGAGTTAGAAGTAGCTTACCCAACAGTCAGTCTTTTTGGTAGCCAGTCGCAACAGTATTTGCTCAAAGTGCCAATGCCAAAAGTTGTTGTAAAAAATGCAGAAAAATAGGAATGACGTCCTTAGGACTAGGTCCCACAATATGAGCGTCATTATCGGTGACCAGAGTAATTTACCAATAAGAGATCAATGTTATCCAAGTAGAAGAAGAGGAGTAGGAGGAATAATTTGCCAATAAGAAATTTGTGTCATCCAAGATCTTCCTGATGCATGTCTTTTTCAGATTGATGCTACACCCTTATCGGTTGAGGAGATCACTCAGTTCCTAACAACATGCAGACTCAAAGAAAGCCTGAATACAACTGCAATTTTTTTTTTTTGGCTTAAAGCAGCGCCCTTTCAATTAATAGCCGGACAACTTTACAAACGGGACGTTGACGGTATTATCCGACGATGCGCTTATGAATCTGAGATACGACCTATCATATCTCAGGCTCGTGAGGGCATTGGCGGTGGCCACTTATCTGTTGAAGCCACAACTAAAATTATCCTTCGAGCAGGATTGTGGTGGCCATCTTTGTTTAAAGACACATTTGCTGTCATAAAAACTTGTGATGTCTGTCTACGAGCCAAGAAAAATACAAAAGTAGACTTCACACCACTGACTCCCATTATAGAAGACGAAGCCTTCCATAAGTGGAGAATTGACTTTGTTGGACCATATAGTCTAGCAGTGAAACATACCCAAGCTCGTTACATCCTCATAGCCACAGATTACGCCACTAAGTGGGTTGAGACTCGAGCAACAAATGACGCCATCTCAAAAACTGTCGCACGTTTTTTTTACGAAAACATTATTACACGTTTTGACTGCCCTATAGAGCTAGTTAGTGATCGGGACACGCATTTTTTAAATGCTGTCATTGATAATTTATTACGCCATTACCTTGTCGTTCACCGAAAGAGTACACCGTACTATCCTAGATGTAATGGTCAGGCCGAATCAACTAACAAGACGATATGTAAATTTTTGACAAAGATAGTTGAAACCAGTCATTCTGATTGGGAAACAAAACTTTTTTCAGCTATCTGGGCTTACCGCACCACCTCGAAGAAAGCCACTGGGTGGGTTACCCCTTTCCACTTAGTGTATGGTCAAGAGGCTGTAATGCCTGTAGAATTCTTAGTCCCTTCGCTACGAGTCACGGAAGCTTTTTCTACAGATCTGTGTGAAAAAGCTACAATCGACAACAAGTAAAGACCAGGCTATTTACGTTAGCCCAGTTATGTGAGACAAGACTTATATCTTACCACGCACAACTGGTTAACAAACGATGCCAAAAGGCCTGGCATGACCATCACTTACGCAATAAAGATCTACACTTAGGTGACCAGGTGCTTCTTTATACATAAAAAAAACACCCCGACAAATTGAAATTCCAAAGTGAGAGACCATATGTTATTAATAAAATCTTTCCCAATGGTGCAGTCCAGCTGCAAACACTTGACGGAATACCCCTAGACACTGTCGTCAACGGTGGTCGTCTACGGCGATATTACGAAGAGTTGTTTTTTGTTGACTCAATTTAACACCTTTTCCCTAGTATATATTTTACATTTTTTATTTTTTTTATATTAATTTATTTTCTTATTTCCTTGCTTGTTATTCTCGTTTTATGCCTATTTTTAACCTCGTTTCTTGTTTATAATTTATACCTGTACTTATTTGCTTTCTCTGCAATTTTTTTTCTATAAATACCCATTTGTCATGAATGTTCTAGGTCAACAAATGATAGGCTACACCATATGAAAAAGGTTCTGACACTTTTTGCCCACCTCATTTATGTCTGTCTGGTATCTCAATATTCCCAATGAAGCATACAAACATTCATTGAGATACACCTTTCCCATAAGAACTTCTACTCTGAGCCACAGTTATATTTTACTTGAAGTTCTTCACTTGCATCACACAGTTCCAGAAAGGGCTCCTCTTGCAGTGGGTCCTGCAATAGATTAGGGGCGGATAATGTTAGCGGATGCCATAGAATCCCCAGATGCAGAGCCAAGCTGAAGACATAGATTATCTCTCACCCATGACCGGGGAGGTCTCAGAAGGAGGAGAGCAGAAGAAGCTGAGAGCCGAGCATGAGAGCCGAGGATTACTAGCTAGGCTGACAGTTTGGTGAATGACTAATTCTATTTCATGATTCTTCCTGCATATTTATTGATCATTGATCTAGGATCAGGTGAAATCAACTTTGGTTCTACGTCTACTCATCTAATACCTGCAGGAATCACAAAACTTAGACAGTCAATTTATTTGAAGAACGTCTACAACAGGCTTCCGACTGATCCCAACAAAGGGTAATCAATTCTGTTATAATTTCAATTTTAGATGTTAAGTTCAATTACTTGAAGTCATTGAAAACTTGGCCATCTTCAAGGACTTCCAAGACTAGCATTTAGAACAAGTCTGCAGAATTATACTAAGTGTCACAACAGTCTGCATAATTACACTAAGTGTCACCACAGTCTGCAGAAATGAACTATGTTTTCCACAGCTTCAGCTTTTTTGCATTTCCCCGAAATGTGACACTTTCATAGTTCAAAAGTGTTTGTTTTAAAGTCACCTTCGACTTTTTTGCAAAATCCCAAAGAGAGAGAAAAAATGTCGAAGGTCGTCTATTTTTAAACAGGGAACATTTCGCCACTTTTCGAAATTTGTGAAGTGAGAGAAAACCACTTTACGTAAAATGCAAAGTGTGAAAATCAGCGACGTCCTCATCAGTGTCAACGATGCTAAATTGTTGATCGTATACATTATGTATAGTCGTCACAAAAGCCATATACTTCCAAGTACAACGACTTTCCTAATTAGGTGACAACCATTGATTGTAATTAATACATGGATGAGATCTATAAGTAGATCGCTCGATACGGGTTGCTCCGTCCATGAGACACATTGTTTGGGCTTCCCAATTACGCCGTCATTTTTGGTTGTAATTGTTATTATGTATTGTGCTTCAGTGTAATATAGCAACAACTTGCTTTTATTTGTGTACAACGTAGATGAATGCTTGTTGTGATTGAATGCACTTTCATTGTTGTTTGATCACGCTTGTTTACTCACTCTGATTAGAACACGGACGTCTATGACTCCTCAGTTTCTGATCAAACGATGGTCGTCTTTGACGCCTGAGAAACATGCATTATCATACTGCTCTTCCATTTACTTCAGAACTATATTTCATGATAAGTCTGATTTCAGTAATACCACATACAAACCATCTCTAATCTCTTCGGTGGATTGTACTCTAGTTTCAGAGTACGAATTAATTTTTAAGATCCTGTTGGGCAATTAGAACTCTTAAGGCTGTGATTACTCTTAGCATAAGTTGTCTTTTAGACTGTTTTTGCATTTAGCAGCTGGTTAGAACGGGAGAGCTATTCCGCAATATTCCTGCTCTCTTCTCCATTCGCATTCTTTTATCTCCCTTGCCCCATCACCTCCTTTGATGCTCTAACAACAAAGCCATTGACTAAGACCTCTTTTCTAGATCCATTATTTGATTTTCCAACATGAAAACCATGAGGACCAATATCCACTTGCATAGCATCATCTACACAAGAAGATTCTCCAAAAAGTGTGAGTAAAGCAAAGTGTGTCACTTCCACTTGCTTACCTTTCTCTTGATCATCAAAGATATCAAAGATATGAATATCTTCAGACTTGAACCTCTGGAAATACTCTCTCTCAAGCAT
The DNA here is from genome assembly GCA_029204225.1 of Diphasiastrum complanatum. NCBI lineage: Eukaryota > Viridiplantae > Streptophyta > Lycopodiopsida > Lycopodiales > Lycopodiaceae > Diphasiastrum > Diphasiastrum complanatum. Next base: position 52,689,426 of record CM055093.1, read on the forward strand.
ATAATCTAGATCCAACAAGATCTCATCAATACTTGATCTCGAATTTCCACAAAGGTTAGTGAAAACAATGTCACTCATAAATCAAAAGATAGATTCTAAACATTCCATCCAACATGAAGTAGAGTAGGTGAAGATGAGTATCAAACCTAATAAATCCAACTCTTTTGAGTCCATAACAAACCTCAATAAGCTCACCAATGAGATCTCCCTTGCCTTGAAAAAATTGCCTCTCATTTGCTCCATGTAGTCTTTTCCAACCAACCTTTTGCCATCTCGACCATGAGTGATCAATTCACAATCATAGAATCCTTTGAGTTGATGAAGAGATGTGAGATTCATGCCTTGGATCTTCCCATGAACCAATCTTCCATTGCTCTTTCCTTCATAAGACTCCCTCTTAATGATTGCATCATAAGAAGTAGAAACCTCAAAAACATTAGAAGTCATGAAAAAAATGATTAGTACCTTCATCATAAGGATGATTGAAGTAATCTCTTTTTTCAAAAAAGAACTTCTACTCAATGTTTTAGGTAATGAATCATATGATAATGATTCTTCCTCACTATCACTCACAATGACATCAATCAAAGTACATCCTACTTTGAACTCTTCACATACTTCTCTTCTTCTTGAGTGCACACCAACTGCAAACACCAAGCAGCCCTTCTACGAAATTTCAAACTTCTGTTAGGCTAATGTATTCATTCAAGCAACAATTCCCCGTCATTGATTCGTTTCACAGCTTTGATCAATTATTCGAATCTCCACAACCTCGATTTGTACTACCCATAGCTTTCGAATGACATCCACTTGTCGTTGACTTCCGAAAAGCTTCACTGTTAGCTCAAACCGTTGTGAATTTGATTCCAACTCTTCCAAGGCTCTGATACCAAGTTGGCAATAGCAAAAAATTGATCAAAACAGTCACCACAATACAACATCAAGTACTCCAAGAGAAGAACTACAAGATTGCTCACAACCAATTGTACATTCACACTCATTAATTGTCAAGTACAAAGAAAATCACTGAAGTACTTAACATAGGGCTCGTAAAAGAATCGGCCTGATAACTCTAGAACTAAGTAAAAAGTGTTATTGCTGAACTTAGAAAGTAACCGTAAAAGAACCACACGTTGATCATTGCTATTTTAACTCACAATTTAATCACAAGGTGATTAAATGACATTGATTGTCAAATACAATGGAAGAGCCAGATGTACTACAAAAATGTGAGTGCAAAGGAATTGGGTGAATCATCCAAGTTGGCATGATGTTGAGGAAGTAGACAAAAGAGAATATTGCGGTGATACACTCTGTCCATTCCATGCAGATTGATTGCCAAAAAGCAATATGGTGCTTCATCAATCTCTTCTTCGACCATCATTTCTCCTTCATGGTAACATGGGTTATAGATTGAAGCTAGCAAATGGATTCAATTCAACAACTTTGGATATATAATAACAACAAGTTTTGGGACATGACATTCTCAATCATGACTACTTAACCGAGGTGATCAAATTGATCAAACAAATGTCTTCATTTTTGAGGACAAAATTGTTTAAGTAGGGGGAGTGTCATGTACTTCCAGTACACCGGTGCTTATCAACACATTAGAATATCCAATGTAAGCTTTGTAGGTCCAAAAGGAGCTATTATTCTTGGGAACAAGGCGGTTCACTCTTTAGGCCATCCAAAGTAATTAATAAGGATGATAGGCCAATAAGGGCCTAATGTAGACTAAGAATACTTAAAAAGGGCTAGTTAAGTTAGAGCATTGTCTATATATAAGTAGGCAAGAGACACCATTTTGAGAATCTTTTGGCTCATTTGCAAAGGAGAGCTCTAAGCTTCCTCTTTGTGAATGATGGATTCATGCCCTTCCAATCTTTTGTAATCATCTCCTCATTTCTAACGGGATTCCATGAAGAGCCTCATGTCTTTTGCTTCTTGTGGATATGCCACCTTGAATGATTTGTACTTCTCTTGATTGTAGCTATAATTCCTTTTGTTATTGCTATTTGCTTGGGATTTGGCATGTGACAACTACGTTGAAAGCCTTGTAATATTACAAACTATTCAAGTAGCTTGTAAAAGAATGATTATATACATATGAATAGAAGTACTCAGAAGATAAAATTGGTGAGTAGGAGCAAAATTAACTCCATCATCTACAAGTTCTTAGAACTCATAGGAGTTTGTGAGAAAACTCGTATAACATTGGTAGATGTTATGAGTCCCCATAATTCATAGGAGTCTGTGAGGAAACTCGTAGAGGACATGCAGACTTAAGATATGAGTTCTTAGAGCTTGTAGGAGTTTGTAAAGTAATTCGTAGATGGAGTCATTGAAGACTCACATGTTTAAATTACAAGTTTTAGGATGAGCTTATGGAACTCATAAGAGCTTGTAACACATCTATTAGAATCAAGATACGAGTTGATGAACCTGTAAGAGCGTGTAAGGCAATTACTCACAAACTTAAAATATGAGCTCCTAAAACTTGTAAAATAGGAGATGGTAAGATAGCTCATAGAGCACTTGTCAAATGTCTTATGAGTTTTTGAAACTCTTACGTTTGACTCAAAAGGAGAAACGAGTGGACATACACGGGTCACGCATTTGGACTTAAATCAATGTACAACAAAATCTAGTTAGTAGTATTAAAAAAATACAATAGAGATGTCTTCCTCCCTAGCTCCTTTTTTTTTGTGTGCTTTGGAACACAAAGCTCGTTTGGTCCTTTGAAGTTGACACTCCCAAAACAACATGTGAAGATGGACAACTATCTTGGCCTTTACATGGTCTATGATTCCGAAGAGTATGCCTTCTTAGCATGAAGATGCGTACAACAAGGAGTTAAAAATAGCTCTCTTAGCATGAAGATGAGTAGAAGTAAACACAAAATATCTCTTGGGTCTCTATCTCCAAACTAACTCAATAAATAAGTTGCCAAACCTTTTTCACAAAGTTTTGTCAACCACTTCAACACCTCATGAATACAAGACAATGCAAAGAAGTCTCGAAAAAGTTTTATAATTGGAAAAATTTATAACTAGATAAAATAAGATATGACACATATAGACATGAATCTAAAAAAGAGACAATAATATACATATGCACGTCTAAATATACTCTATAATAAAAAGGTTACTCAATCACGGAATGACATGAACGATCATAAAAATAGAGATTTCATAAGAATGCTTCTTCTACTATCCAAGTTTTGCTAGATATTTGATGGCCATGAGTATTGCCCAAGATACTTGGGCCCCTAATTTATTTGCAAAATATAATCCCCCCCCCCCCCCTCCCGTCCCCAAAAAAAAAACTAAAAAAAAAGAGGGTTTGCCCAAGATACTTGGGCCCCTAATTTATTTGCAAAATATAATCCCCCCCCCCCCCCCTCCCGTCCCCAAAAAAAAAACTAAAAAAAAAGAGGGTCTTTCATAGTTCCTTGTATGGAAACCAATAGCGATTTATTAAAATTTCATGTTATGCCATTTTTCGACCTCTTTCTTCAGATTTTTAATATCTTCCTTTTTGAATGTTCGTCAGTTCTTCATATTGAAAGGTTAAAACTTATCGTATGATAGAATAAACGAACTCTTTTAACTATCGGCCTTTATCGTGTATAAATTGGTGCTTTGGGGTTGGAAACATGAAGAAACGAGCGATCGGGATAATCCATCGAGGCGATCGATTGAGCGCAAGCTTTCCTGTCGAGGATATTTGGTATGAAGCTTAGACGAAGATTTCCATCGAAGAAACACAGAATTTGATTTCAGAAGTTTTGGTATTGTTGATTGTTCAGTTGTGGTGTTTTTCTTTTTTCTGCCGATAAAGTCTGACATTAGGTTCGGAGGTTGAAATTTGTAGCATTTGTTCGAGTTTTCTGTACTAGTGGTTTTCGATTTAGGCATGGCGGGGGTTTATTTCTTTGAGGATCTCAGATATTGAATGTTGTGACTAATTTACTAGTGGATTTCAATTTAGGCATGGCGGGATTTTGTTTCTTTGAAGATCTCACAATCTGAATGTTGTGACGGGTTTTTGTCAAAGTGAATGTCAGATCTATGTTCAAGAAATTGATGCATACAATATTATTGTGGCTTAATCTGAAAATTTGAATAACTAGTTTTTGATGACAGATTTGCGTGCTCAAAGTGGCATAACCTAGGCATTCGGCTGAGCATCGGTATGTTCCTGTTTGGACACTTTGGTGGTTTTGTTTGCACAAGTCTGATTACTTTTACCTTGCATATAGGGATTTATCACTTAGTCAATGTCTGATATCTTGTTTTCCAAGTTTATGTTGAGGTTGATAAGGTTGATCTGAACAAATTTCAACACACCATGACAGGTGTTCAGAGAAAAGCAATGAGTGATTGGCACTTGGTCTTTCTTGTAATCTTGTCTGTCGGTTCAGCAGTTGTTACATCTACTTCACAGCAACAGGAGCCAGAAAGCTTACTTCCACAAGAAAGTATGGAAACTCCTGACTGGAACAAGGGAGTCCAAGGAGATAAGCAGGCAGAAGCAAACTCTGGAGTTGTATTCCAAACCATGAAGATTCCTCAAAGAACCGATGTAAGCAGAGGGCAGTTGATTCATGACATTTTGAAGAAGGATGAGCAAAGACTAAAATATTTCGCAAGCAGGGTTGAAAGCGCAAAGTCTGAGAGTAGCAAAACTGAACCTCCCAAGCTGAACCCCCTGAAAGTTGTTAAAGATGAAAGCGGAGAATCAACAGAAGAATTGGAAGAATCAAGCACCTCTGGAATCCCAGATTCAAATTGATTAGGTCTTGGAGAGAGGGTGCAACGTAAGATTTACCGCAGACTATGTTGATTTCTTTCACGCCATAATGGCTGTTTGTGGAAAGTGTTCTGACACTGTTTAGTTGAACTATGAGTTTGGGATATGAGTGCTACACCTGGTTTACTGTCTGCTTACATATATATCATACGTGAATAAGAAACTATTATCCGGGCCTTTCAAGTTTTCTGGTGCTTCTTATAAGACATCATGGCGGTCTGATATTTTATTTTGTCCTCTCAAGTTCTGATACATCTGATAATAACTTGATTATTTTTCCAGTCTCGATATTTGTAAATGCAGAGTCCCTTTTCACGGGGTTCACGAGAAATTAGTGCTAATAGTTTTTTTTTTGCTTCAATGCCTATGACATAGTCCCTTCAGCTAGTTGTTTCAATAATTTATTTCGAAGGACACAGAATTTATGTCTTCCTCAGAAGTAGCAGCATAAATATAGCTTCTTACCTAGGAGAATATTTTCGAGCATCTGAATCACTTTTTTAAGCTAATAAGGCAGCCTTGGTTACTCGTCAGCATCCCTGGCAAAGTCGGACCAACAAGCACTAGGCTTGGACAAGAACATCCAAGAAAGATTTAGTTTCTTTGTGCACTTGTCGGAGTTCAATCTTCAAGTAAAGTTAGAGGCCACTCTATTCATTCTTTCTAAGTTCAATGCTGGGGAAACGGGTTCAATTGATTTGAAGCAAGAAAAGTTCATGTCAATCATTTCCTAAAAAGCTTTAAGTTCTTGTTAGCTCTCGTAGGTTTGTATTCTGGTGACCATTCTCGGCAGTATGCAGACATAAGCCTATCATGCTACGATTTATGACATTAACTTGGTTGAAACTTGAATACTGTTGTTACTTTTGTGTAGATTACTTTATCCTGCCTACAAGTTGGTTATCTCTTTGATATGAGTCATTCACTTACAAAATATAACATGATTGAGCACAGTCGAAGTCAGAAGTTCCTTTTGCAGCTCTCTTGCTATAAATAAACAAGCACTTTTTGAGGCTGAGCCTAGTTTTGAGTCAAATATTGTAGCTCTATTATGGCACATGACTAACATCCGCATCCCCAAGTAAGGATTTCATATGATTGGCTTTGCTCTCTAATGCTAGTAGCCTTCATAATGGTCACATTTACCCTGCACTTCTGTACAAGGGATCTACCATAAGATTAGAGGAAGATCTATCTCTTGTTTAACCAACCGCTTGTATTAGGTTTTTTTTTTCCTACCCAAATTCAAGTTGCTCAGCTCTCCACTAGTGTAGTTGATGCATACGCTATGACATCAGTACCTGCAAGGATTACCACCTACGCACGAACAATGATTGCAATGAAAACGATCAAAGCATACAGCAAAAATGATAACTATGAAGCGACAATCACACGAGAGCAAAAATGACGATCCAAAGGCACATTGCCATCGGGCATCCATCCCATTATATTTACACAAAAAGTACATGCCAAGAAAGGGGGCTCGTGGCCCTTCTACACAACGCTTATCAAGAAAACCATACGTGGTCACGTAGCCATGTATCACAACCGCCCTACTTATCCACCATTGGTGCCATACTTATCCTCTATCCCCAAATGGCCTCGTAATGAGTGGGTCTTTAAGATCATGTTGAATCAAGATGGAAGTGTTTCTTAGCACAAGGCAAGGCTTGTGGCCAAGGGGTATGCGCAATCCAAGGGCATAGATTATGATGAGACCTTTGCACTCGTGGCAAAGTGTTGAAAATGCAGCAAACTGTAATAAACCTTTGAAATGATGAAGGAAGCACCTTGAATGGATCCAATTGAGATCTTATAGCTAAAACACCAACCAATCTAGTGTTTCTTAGCTTCACCTTGGCTTGAACTCCACTTGAAGGCTCAAATTCATGCAATTCCCTTCATGCGTGTGAAGTACGGACTGCCACAGGCAGAGTACAGTACCCGAACTTCCAAATCAATCTCCCAAATCCAAATTACTCACACAAATAGCAAATATCAAACATCTAGATCACCACCAACATTGGTAGATTGGAAACCAATTTTTTACTCATAAATTGATGGAGAAACCATCACATATTTATACATTAGTAGCTCAGATCTGAGCATTTTAGGGATTCTTTGTACTTTTCATAACCTAACCCTAACATCCAACCTAATTGATCATTGGATCCACCCTAATTATGGTCCTTGATCTCGAGATCCAAAAACAATGAAAAACATACTATTTTTGGCTCCTATTTTATCCCTACCCTATCTAAGCACTCTTTGGCCTTATTTCAAAGGTGCCTTTACAATGTAGGATGTAAAATAAGAATTTGGAAAATCATCCTATGCTATTTGGCCCGTGTGTTACATGGCCATCTTGCCAATTACAATGCATGTGACCAAAAATGGTCCAAACTAGCTTGTGAATTTTAACACTCCTTCTCACAACTAGTTTGGATCTAACATAGATCTATTAATCACTCTAAGAGAGTTCTTAACTTTACAAATGATGCTCTTTGAAGAGGTTTGATTGGGATTCATTTTTTTGTAAAAAATTTCAGGAACTATGCTTTCATACAATGGAAGCCATAAGAATTTATTGATCTCGACAAAAATACTCGCATAATGTGCTATGGAGCTATATGTGGCATAAAAACATCACATGAAAACTATTGTCACTTTAGAGCAATATGCTACCGACTTCAATACCACATATGATAAAAGACAATCTCTCCTTCTAAAAATAACACAATTCATATGGAAGCCTTGTAATAGACACACCATGTTTTGATACGAGATGATCTATTTGTAATTGTTTTCTTTAATTCACACTTTTAACGATAATTATTAATTTTCCCAAGAAATGTGTCTTATCTTGAATACATTAATTTAAAATGGATTTTAAAATTTAAAAATTATATCAAACATCGCGAAATTTCTTGGATGTAAGCTTTGTTCGAGCAACATACTGCATTTACACAAAAACGGAATTCATTTGAAAATAGCATCACAAGTGTGCAGCAGGCATCACCACACTACGTATGCTTGCTGATATGAGTCGACGACCTTTCACAAATTTGATGGAATTGTTGATGTATGCTATGGTAAGTACGAGACCCGACATTGCAACTATTGTTATCAAGTTAAGCCAATTCTTGTCAAATTCGGGAGAAGAGCACTGAGAAGCAAGGAAGAGAGTGATAAAATACCTAATGGGGACTCAAGGATTTTGCCTGGTCTTCAGAAAAACTGATGAGACCTTCATGCTTATGCATTCTAGTCTCATAAAAAATGACATCTCTAAAAATGACAAACTTTTGATAAGAGGGAATGAAGATTTTGTAACCTTTGCTTGCATTGCTATCATGATCCCCTTCATGGATGATGGATGATGGATCCTCCTTGATCCTTGTGTCCAAAGGGACATGTACATAACAAATGCATCCAAACACCTTCAAGTCTTTAAGATTAGGCCTTTCTCCATAACAACTCATAGGATGTTTTGCTATTTATAGATCCACATGGAATTCTATTACATCTTGAAGCGTTCCGAGGCATAGTGCCCTATTTTGCTACAATAGTAACACTTGATTTTTGATTTGTCCTTCTTGGGCTTGACTTGACTTGATGATGATGTAGATCCATGATGATCTCCATCCTTTGCTTGCTCCTTCATGAAGGCTCATCCCTTGCTCTTTGCTTTGTCTTTTATCTTGAAAAATAAGGCTTTGTCATCACCATCATTGATGGAGAGCCTATCCATCCTTCGACAATTTGAGTCCTAGGTCCATTGGTCAGTGAGCTAACTTGCAATTCATCAGATTAGTTCTTATCAACATATTGTAGATGGATCTCTACTGAGTGATGTAGATCAACTTCTACTTCATGTCTCTTTGGATTTGAACAGCTAGACGGTATTGAGCTTCATCCAGATCTGTCATGTCAAATTCTGAAGACACCATTTCTTTTTCAACTTTTATTAGTTCAACATCGTTGCTAAACAGAAGTGCGTTGTCCACGTACAAAATGATAATAATAAAAGAATGATGCACTGACTTGAAATAGACATTTGAGTCTGAAGTGCTTGATTCAACCATGCTCTAGAAGATTGCTTCAAGCGGTAAAGTGCTTTATGGAGTTTGCATACATGATTATTTTTGCCTTCGATAATGTAACCTTCAGGTTGTATCATGTAGATATTTCTCTCTGTTATCACAAGCATTGTTTCAAGAAGAACGCGACTATGTCTGCATTCGGGTTGTATTTCTTCACGACTAAATATTCAATGTTCTAGTAATTTGGATCATATATGTCATGTTGAATGCTCATGTTACTCATGTTCAAATTGATTCTTGCTTGCAGATAAACTCATTTGTAGATTAAATTGTCTTCTATGACTGATAGTTTGAGTCGATTGTGACGCTCTAATTCCCGCACTGAATACGCTTCCACAAGGCTAATTTTAAATCAATCCACTTCGTGCATGGCTACTAAATCCACCGTATAGATACGGTGACTTTGAAGCTATGATTAAGTAGGGCAGAGCTCGATCTATCGAAGTCAACCAGAATTCGATAGACGTGGTTTCATGCATCGAGGAGTACTCGCCCCTATCGCGACACATTTCTCCCGACAGAGTCAAGAATAAAAATGTTTAGAGCCTTTATTGACATATAGAACACGAGATGATGAAGTCTAAGAGGCGTCTTGACTTCTTCGATTGTCTTCTTGCAGCAACGTAGTGATAACTCTGGTGAGAGTTAAATCTGAGTGTGATGTAATGATCATCACCCAATTTTCATAGAAGGCAAGTTCAATAGCAATGTCATAATTGTGTCTTGATCGTCGATAGTTGATTTGACAATGGCCATGTGCCACAAGAGATTCTTAAACTAGGCACGTGATTATGAATAGAATCACCATTCGACATCTTGAGTGAGAATAATTTTCTTCTAAGATGCAACATGGAAGTCACGTCCCTCACATCATATAGTGCGCTCAATATGTTCCATATTTCGTTTGAAGTTTGAGCTTCAGATATATGGCCAATTTGAATGTCTGGTATATCAAAAATGATGAGCGAGAAAGCTTTACCATCCTTCGATTTCCATTTAGAGTCAGTTGTGTCATCTTCAAGCTTCAATTCGATACCTGTGACAATATCCCACAACTCGTTGGAAATTAGCAAGGTCTTCATCTAAATTTTTCACAAATAGTGATTGAATCCATTCAGCTTGTCTGTGATGAGACCAACTTTGTTTTGAGAATCCATCTAAAAGTTAGTCAGTCGATAAATCAATGACCTAAGAATGAACTGATATCATGCAACGCTATAATTGGAAGTCAATTATTTGATACTAAAATTTGATACCACATATTGAGCAAGTGATTTGATACCATGTTGGAAGAAGGAAGAGGGAAAGATAGTAATAAGTCGAAGTTGGCTAATGAACTATCGGGCTCTGCAGAATAATATTCTTCTAATGCATGACTACACCTATAAGAAATTGAACAAAGTTATCGTGACAATCGTCACGTTTGATCTTTTAGCAACTAACTTTGAAAACATTAGTACTAAAGTGACTTCTTAGACAAAAAATTACAGAAAGTGAGTGATGTATACAATAGTGCAACACCAAAGCATTCGACAATCCAACTTGACTCGGCACATTCAACAGTTCAGACTAAACAATAAGAGATCTATCAGTATAAAAAACTTAAGACTAACATAATAACACAATAAGAAGCTATGATTGATTCAATAAGTAGCATGTACAAATCAGATAAACGAGTACAAAATAATAGTTAATGCAACCATGTACTCTAAATTGTCTCTGAGTAACTGATAACTTTGTCCAATGCACTTTCGTTGATAAGCAGTAAGCGCTGCAAGCAATATTCAAAGTAGAAACATCAACGTAAAACTCTGTATATATATTTCCTCTAATGCTCAGTTATTTATACTAATGAGAAATGCTGATTAGGCTTATTTAATTAGGACAACTAATTAGGCCGTAAGTGACAATTGTAGTTTAGCCACAATGCATTGTCATCCATCCAGTTTAAACTTCCTGAAAATTTACTTGCTAACCAATGAGAGTAAGTCATTAGCTTCATCACAAACGAAAATAAAATTGTTAGTGTTATGTCCATGACCAGTACATAGGATTCAGTATACTCCTAGTCTTGGATACATGGTACTCCACTGAAACAAGCTATTAGTTATGCCACGTCATACTGGACGTGACCTGCCAGTAATTAATAACCTTGTGAGGGCCAGACACACTAATTGGAGTTAGTACAAGGTTTGCGACTATATATGCATGTGTAAAGTATCAATAACAATCTATGTATAAAGAATCCATGTATAGGAACTCCATGCATAGTGAATCTATGTATAGGGGAGTTAGGACCTTGCATTTCCACATGCACAGGGGGTTCTAGAACTTATATAAGTAGGCCAAACTAGCACTACTACACCATCATTTTGGTTGATTCATTGCCAGGATCTCTCTCTACTCTCATGCTTCCTATTCCTTGGCTTGGGGGTGAAGCTACTAGAGATTCATTGGTTGCTTCTATTTGGTTGGGTGGTTTCTCCAACAATGTGTTCTCTATTGGTTTGTGTTGTAAGCAGAAACTTGAGGAGTTTTTTCTTGCATTGATAAACGTTTTTTGGCCTTTTGATGAAGTGAAACGACCAAAAGTCTCGATTTCGAGCAAAAAAAAAAAATTAAAATTTAGCCTCCGGGATACATTTTTTTTTTGTTGGCTCCTAAATGTTTTTTTTGGCCTTCTGATGAAGTGAAATGTCTAAAATCATGATTTTGAACGAAAAAAATGGATACATTTTTTTTGAAGGTGTGATTTTCATCTTTGAGAAGGCATGGTTCAACAATCGTGTGATTCTTTCCCTCATCTCCTCCATTTTGTTGAGGTGTATCAACCTGTGGAAATTGTTGTTTGATTCTATGCTCCTTGAAAAAATCAATAAAAGCTGTGGATTGATACTCACCACCACGATCAAATTTGAGTACCTTGATCTTGGCACCCAATTGGTTCTCCAATAATGCTTTGAAGTTCTTGAAACAACCAAATGTATCAAACTCTCTCTAATCATGTAGATCGAAGTATTCCTTGAGTAATCATCAATGAAAGTCAAAAAGTAGGACGGATTACCAATTGACATTACCTTCATTGGCCCAAATATATCTAAGTGCACTAACTCAAGCACGCGGTTTGCCTTTGTTGCCCCTTCCTTGTTGAACTTCTCTCGGTGTAACTTGCCTAGTACACACCCTTTGCAAATTGGGTAGGCACGCTACCATCTTGAGCTTACGAAACAGCCTTAAGCTCTTGAAGTTCAGATGTCCCAATCATCCATGCCACAAGTCACTTTGATATACTGATGTTGATGCCAATGCCTTGCACTTTGTGGCTACATCATTCAACTTGTAAAACCCACAAGTTTTGTCACGAAAACCATCAACAATTACTTTGAAACCTTGTTTCACATCCTTGATCTGACATGTTCTGTTGTTGAATTCTACTTTCAACTTGTCCTTTGTCATTGTACCAACAGACAAGAGACTTTTCTGAAGGCAAAGAACATACGTACACCAGTCTAAGGCATCGCTCACCAATCGTTAGGGTATTGGTTGGGAAAAACTACATGTCGCTCTGAAACGATTGACTTAAATGCATCTTAAATGAAATTCTAGATTGGAATAGGCCTTCACATACATTTAGGCTCTATTGCATACTTACATCTGCAAAATTGGAAAATTGACACTATATAAACAATTAATTGGATACTGTGGAATTTTAGGCCTCCATGCAACATCATACAATTCCTTAGCCATTAGCATAGTTTCCATCTTAAATTTCCACAGATGGTAGTTAGATCCATTAAGCTTGTCCACGATGGGACTGGTTTTTCCTTCGGAATCCATCTTCGTCTAGGTGATAGTGATAACTATCAGTGACTTAAGAGTGAAAATTTAATGCGGTTTATAGAACAAGAAAAACAATTGTTCTACCGACTGATAGAACCAGGTTCTGTGGGGAGCTTATCAAGCTATAATAATATCTTTGATATAGAACCGATTTTGATGCAATATGGGTATCAGATAAAGGAATTAGATAGTTTCTGATACCATGTCGGAAAAAGTCCGTGAATCGAACGGGTCGAACAATCGGATTGGAACGATCCTACTACTGCACGAAAGTGGTGGTCGAGTGATTCCCTCGGTGCATGCATTACTACAACAGTAGGTGAACACAAAATAAAGTTTGATTACGCGGTTGTTTGTGGAAGCAGAAGAGCAAACAAGCAGACAAAGCAATAAGAGAGTCAAAAAGCGGAAAGTGTGCAACACTGACAAAATCTGAACACAAAAACCAGACAATAATTGATTCAAATTGAATGTTTAAAATTACAAGTCTAATGATGCTGGTGAGCACAAGACAATAGCGGACGAAACCGCGTGGTCACAAAACTAACTACAATCTGTAACAACTATGAGCTTATTCTGACAATCACTCTAAAAGAAAGAATCAATGTGTGAAAGCATCTACTGTGTTTGTCTCTAATTCAGCATAATACATAGCATGATATTGATTACAATTACTATCTCTATATACAATTTACAATTGTGCAGATGAGTGTACAAGAAGATGGCCTGGAGCCGTTATGCCATCTGGAGTAGATTGTGGCGGCTGCTGTCATTGTCCAAATAGTTGCATAGTACAGGAAGTGGGTGTGAGAGGGCTTCGACTAGTTGTGAGCATGTCACTGACAATAGTCGATAAAGTCAGGATAGTCGACGATAGTTGGTTGACTTGACAAGTCGGGCTTCCCCAATAAGTTGGCCAACGACAAGTCGGGTAAGTTCGACAAGTCGGACTGCCACTCTCTTGCCTGTCTTTGATAATAGAGTATTTATGCAAACTATGCGACAATGCGTGTAAAGCTGCATCAATATGAATGGAACTAAATTAATATGAGATTTAGGAGAGTAGAGGAATAAATCCAACAGACATGACATCCACTCTATTTGGACCACCCTACTCTCATCATCTTTGTTTGGACCACCCTGATCCTCTCTTGAATAATTGATTGTTTCCTCCAATGAGATTCTTTGTTCTTGTGTAGGAAAGTCAAAATCACTATTATCAGAATTCGAATGTAGCATCAAGTTTCTGAAGTAATGGGCTATGTAAATCTTTGGAATGAATTGCTCCTCATCGTCCATGTTGTATGAGCCCTATCAAATTTTAAAATTTTATTAGACTAACCAATTTGAATATTTAGGCTAGCCAATTTATTAGACTATGATTACTCTTGTCCGAGACTCAAGGATAAGGTGCAACTTACTATATATTCTAGGTCATCCAATGGGAATGATCTATTTACATCCAAATCTTCGGATTGTTAGGGTCATTTCATGCTACATAGCGGGCTTTTGAGGACCATCAAGATATGATGTCACATCTTGTGCACCTACTGCATTTGAATCAACTACCTTGGCAACTACTAGGTACAATTGTTTTGCAGCATCCAAACTATCTACATGGTTTACAACTTCATGATATGTTACAACTACCACTTCTAATAGTTTTGCATACTGAATGCTGAAAATATATTGGGAAAAAAATGTGTTTGAGCATAATTGTGTTTCTCAATTGGAACATTTGAACAAAAAAAACAAACAAACAAGTGAAACTACTGACTATGAATGATGACATGACAATTGCTAAGCTATCTAGCTATGAAATTTCTGACCCACCCCTACCTAAACCCTAAACTCATAAAAACTTCGAAAAAACAATCAAATTGATAAAAAGCACCCCAGTCTATGGAACACAACAATTTAAACAACTTATTTGAGAGAAACAAAATAAAGATGAAATCATCTAATTTGAAATGCTATGGACCACCTCCTACAAAGCATGCCTTGAGCATGATTGGAAGGCGCATGGCTTTGAAATCGAAGCTTGCCAACAGCATGCCAATACTATTGTCTTCCGAAGAAGTCTTTAGCAAAAAAGCATCCTTGTGATGCATGTTTCATCTACTAACCACATAGAACCTAAACAAATCAATCATAAAATGGAAAACATCAAATCATATCCGGTGATTCAAACTCAATCCTTTTCGTATTAAATAAAAAAATAAAAAACGTTCATGTTCGACCTTCAAGATAATTTGAATTCCCCAAAATTTCTAAAGAAACAAACAAATAAAAGATTCTAATAAAATAGCTCCTTCGCAATTGCCAGTTACAAATTGCATCTAGACTGCACTCCCCCATCCCGAACAAAACGCTCAATCAACTCTAAAATTAAGTAAGAAAAGAACACCATGCTGGAAACACCACAGAAAAATAATGGATATGCAAGGCAATCTAGTCTTGATCCAGCTATTAGCTTGTGATTTTAGGGGTTGAATCAATACTACTAGTAATAGTAGTAGGTAGAGATTTAGGGTCACCTTTGTGCTACAGCTGTGGATAATGTTGGCTATCAAGGAAAAACTTTCAATAGGCAACTATTAAGGCATAATCAAGTTAAGAAAGATTATTGACAAAGTTGTGAGCTAAAAAAGAAATGTCGTGGAAGAAGACTACAGATTTTTGTCTGCTCTTGTTAGAGCTTAAATCAGAGACTGTGCAAGGTACATAGTTTCTTACCACATGTTAAGAGTTCTATTATATATAGTGTCTTTTCTTATTTATGCACACTTAGTTGCAGATTTTTATTTCTATCAAAAATCATTGAGCTTTCTTGGTTAAACTTTTTTATTGCTTAGTTGGATCAGTGAATGATATTAAAGAACTATCACATCTCTAGATGGAGAGTTTAGAAAATTTTCCATTTTGTGATTTATTGTCAGTTTACATAGACAACTCTCCAAACAATTGAATCGCATAAGTTGTTGTAACATCCATGTGGCACTGAACCATGCCTAATCTCACTATGAATCTTATTAGTGTTGGCAAGATGCTAGATAGTGGTTTCCAAGTTGATTATGGAAAAGATGCTTGCTTGGTTAAGAGGGATGGTGATGTGGTAGCAAGTGGGACTATATGTGGTGATAGTTTCAAGATTGATGCTAGTCCTTGTGGAAGTGTGACCAAGAGGAGCTTGGATCATCTCAACGAGAAGGCAAGTGATCTACCTCAAACTATGTTCCAAGATGGTAAGGCTCATGAAGATGGTGCTTTGGCAAAAGAACATGTAGAGTTATTGCCAAGGAGGTCTACTTCTCATCGATTCTCTTATCTTGTTCGTTTGGATGATCTCATTTCATCATGTAGAAGCAATGATGGTGCCATTTCATGTGACTTCTTATTTGAAGACTTCAATTGGAGGTATCTCTTATCAATGGTGCTTGATATGAAGATTGGAATAGTTGATACTTTGGGGATCTGATATCAATCAAGAGGATGATGGTAGGATTCTCAAATCTACCAAAAATCATGATGGAGATTTGCCAAGGCTTGAGGCGGAGTCTTCTGAACACATGGTTCCAAGGAGATCTTCAAGAGGCAAGGCCAAGTCTATGTGGCTCACAATTCATGGAAAATAGGGGCAATTTTCAGGTGGTAATTACTCCAAAATATTCACTTTTTCTTCTCTTTAATTATTTGATGTACCATCTTGCTTTATTGAGATTTCTACATCTCAAAGTTCAAGTGAGGCAATACTAGTCTTGTATGAAGCCTCTTGTATGAACATATTTCTTGTCATTAATGGCCTAGATATGTTTCCAAATCTGTTTGAAAGCAAGTGGTTGTGTTATCAAATTTATGCTCTTGGATCTTGTAAGAGCAAGAATGAGATAACCTCTCATAGCATGCAAAATCATGTTTTTTCATTTTGTGAGGCAATTTGTAAACTTCTCTTGAGAATAAGTGAATCATCCACAAAGGACACTTACATCCTCAAGAAAGTATTTAGCCTCAAGAAGATCAAGATAATGTTTGATTTCAAGATTAGATTCATCATGAAAAAAGCTCATAGTATGTGGACTTGTCAAGCTAGATTGGAAAATCTTGATAATCAACATATTTGCTCATCTTGTGATCTTGATCTTCATGATCTTTTTGAGGCATGGAAGCCTCGGATTTCACTCTTTATGGTGCAGCCATCTTCATGCAAGTGGAGCTCTCAAGTCAAATATCATCTTCAATCATGGAGGGAACACAAGGATATGGTGGCAAATTGGTGGAATGCTCTTCAAAGGAATTGGCAAGTGATTTCTATGAAAGAAGTCTTAAGTTGCTGCTATGAAGGATCCCTTGGCTAGTTTTCACATGTTATGCATACCAAAGGATCCACTCAACAAGTTTCACAAGCCTCTTGTTTTAGCTAGTACCTTACCAAGCTAGTTTTTGAGGAGTGACTTTTCCAAGTGTTAGAGACTTGAAAGAGGTCTTCGTGGCTGAAGAGCATAGGTGACATTCAAGAAGAGGAGACACTTCTACTCATGGTGGAAGAGAAGACTCATTATTCTTATAGGACAATTTCAAAGGCAAAGGGCAAGGGGTGCAAGAAATGTAACTTGGATCAAGGTGAGGTCTCTTTTTTTGGTAGCAAAAAAAGAGATAAGTCAAAGCTAAAATGCTTTTATTGTGGCATTAAAAATTTGACGCAAGTAATAAAATTACCATTAGCAATCTAAGAACATAACCTTTCAAGAGTCCTTACCACTATTAGATTACAACTTTTAACTAAACACAGTGTTGAAGAGATTGTGAAACCAATGTCAACTACAATAATAATTAAAAAAATTCATTAATTTTTTTCGCTAACATGGAAGGCTTTATAAGAATGAGAACCATCAATTGTGTTTAAGGACATGAACATAAGTGACTCACATCCTTTCTATCAACATCTCGATGTCATCTCTCATTCTCATTTCCTTGGCAAGTACTTCATTGTCAAATCATTCAAGTTGATGATCTTGTAGCATTTGTAAACCTTCTTCTTTCAACAGATCAAAATCTTTATCCCCATAGGATTATCAATCATAGGTGCTACCTAGAACTTTTGCTTTTGGAAGTTGCACACTTTCTAGTGGTCTTTATCCCACTTTTTTTTATCTGTAACAAAGTCCCAATGGACTAAGCTTTTCACTTTGTCATCAATTAGCTTCTCGGATAGTTTTGCTTTTTGGTTTCCCAATTTCGTTGATACCATGCTTATGACACTATTAGTCCTAATATTGATTGGTACACATGCTCATTTGAAGTATTTCAATGTTATTTGTTCAATTTGTATAAATTACTAAATGTTTTAGGTTTGCATACTCTTCTAATGCATTGTGTGATGCATGTGTTTTGACAGAGCAACGTAATCCGCATTGCCACTGTTGTGGCAGTGCTGGGCCCCTTCCATCCAACGATGGAAGGGCAAGGAGAGATAGGGGAGAGGAGAGAGAGGTGGTGGTGCACCCACCACTACCTTTGGGTCATGTTTGCACCCTCACTGCCATGGCAGTGGGCAAGGAGAGGTAGGGGAGAGGAGAGGGAGGTGGTGGTGCACCCACCACCACCTTTGGATCATGTCTGCACCCTCACTGCCATGGCAGTGAGGGTGCGGAATACGCTCATCCTTGTTTGACCATGACTATGATGCTAGTTGTGGGCCCACTGAATCCAAGGGTGATGGAAGCTTGGCGGATCATGGAGTTGTTTTCCCACCAAGGCCCCCACCACTCTTGGATGAAGGCAAAAGTGCAATTTATATGCAACATGTGCTCTCCTCTAAACATTTTGATACTTAAGCTATCATGATTTGAAAAAAAAACGAGGGAGATATTATAGTGCTTAAGAGATATGAGTTTTACAAAATGTACTTTGTATGATGTTAAAAAAAGATGGGTTTCACCAGATATACTTGTCAACAGTAGAGGGGTGAGACTTGGGTCATGCAATGTGAAATGTACTTTGTATGATGTTAAAAAAAGATGGGTTTCACCAGATGTACTTGTCAACATTAGAGGGGTGAGACTTGGGTCATGCAATGTGAAATTGGTCGATTTGAGCCGATTCTATCCAATAACTAGGTGAGTCCATAAGGGTGAGTTAGGTTCTTAACAAGACCAATCAATTCAACAAAGTAGTAGAAGTTTGCACTTTTTATTTTGGAATTTCTTTCTTGGTTTTAGAAAGACTATGAAATAATGAAAACAATATAAGGGGTTGACATTTGTAAAGTCCTCTTTATGTGATCATATATATTTGGAGCCCACCTTGAAAGAACCCAACCCCATCTACAAAGGTGTGCTAATTTAAACCATGAGCACAAGCCTACAACAAAGGTGATGTCGTCCAAAGTCCCAAGTCAATGAAGTCAAGTAACATGTGGAAGTGGCTATCTATACTCATGCAATTTGAGGAGCATATTCTTAACCAAGAGTGTAGGCAAGGTGCAATCTTCATCGAGTGTTTCAAAATCATCCATCCGAATGTAGAATATTTTAAGCTTTCTCCATCGTTGGATGGCCATGCCATGCCATCTGGAAGTATCAAGGTGGTGGTGGTTCTATTGAATTTGTCAAACAACCTGGTCCATCTTTCATAGGTAGAATGGAATTGGGGAGTGTAAACTCAAAGATACCCCTCTCCCAATAAGACATAATTTCTCAAAGAATCTCTTTGAATATACTTCCTTGCCTTTGACCAAAATTTTAAACGAACGTCCAGCGGACAAAGAAAAGGTCAGTCACCCCATCTCCTCGAAGGGGAGGATATTAGGAATCACACGAGGACCCGTATCTTAGCGGCACGCTAAGATTTTAAGCCCGCCATTCTCTCCATTGCATTCAGATTTTGCCGCGTGTCAGAACTTAATCAATCAGTTGCCTCCAAGTGGCAGCTTTGACGCGTGGCCACCATCCAAGTGGGCGGCGCAAAGAAAACCGTGCCACTAAGGCCCCAGCAATCTGATTCGCTCTTTGACCACTTGGGTTCTTGCCACGTGGAGATCTTGCCACGCGGATGGTTGCAAATGGCTGGTTAAACAAAACGTGGCGAAATCGGAAAATCCAACGGTGGTGGCTCCAAGTCATGTGGTGCCACTAAGATCCGATCCAGAGAGATGGATATAAAAGAAGAGAGGATTCTTCAATGGACTCACTGATTGACTGCAGCAGCAAAATCAGAAAAGAAAAGAGAAGAAGAATTGCAGAGCAAAAACAGAAAAGAAAGGAGAGCTGATCATCTTCTGGAGCTCAGGATTCAGGGCGATGGCGAATGCAGCAGTAGGGGTTGCGGCAGTGGTGCCTACGTCCTTCTCTGGGCTTAAGAAGAACGTGGACTCTGCCCCGGATTGTCTGAAATCTGGAGCAGGATCTGCAAGCCAGAGCTTCAGGACAGCGACAAGGCTTCCACCAAAAAGTGCGTCGCGTTCACAGAGAGGTGGAGTAGTGAGTGTGAGAAATATGGGATCAGACGTAGCGGAACTAGAGCCGGCATCAAAAGGCAGCCCTCTCTTAGGTTTGTACATACCTTCTGAAGTGTGAAGCCACTTGGAGCTAAATGCAGAGTTTAGCTGGCTGTTTTTGTTTCACCAGTTTGAGAGCTATGGAATTACCTTAACAGCTTTGTTGTTTTTTGCTTAGAAAGACCACAGCTTATATGATCGCTGTTTTTGAGCAGTTGTTAATTCTTGTATTTGAAGCAGTTTCACTCTTTCTGTAACTATATATTAATAGCTTCTACTATTGTTGTTTTATAGCATTTATTAAATTGTATATTTGTATATTTGAGGCAATTCTACTCTTTCTGTAAGTATACATTAGCTTCCTTAACTGTTGTTTTGTAGCAGTTTCGAACTATATATTTGAGGCAGTTGTTCAGCAAAAAAGAAACAACAGCTTTGAATAGATCTGAATCATTTCCACTGTTTTTGTAAGTAACTGTAGCTTCCGTAATTTTTGCTTTGTAACAGTTTTTGATTGTATATTCGAGGCACTTTCGCTCTTTCTGGAAGTATGTATTAGCTTCCATAATTCGTGTTTTATACCAGTTTTGAATTGGATATCTGAAGCGATTCCACAGTTTCAATAATAATATATTATGCTGACAATAAATCAATTTGTGCAGTGCCTAGACAGAAGTACTGCGAGTCAATTTACAAGACAGTCCGTCGAAAAACACGCACTGTGATGGTGGGAAACGTACCTCTTGGCAGTGAGCATCCCATTCGCGTTCAAACCATGACCACAACTGATACTAAAGATGTTGCCGCAACTGTTGATCAGGTTTGTGTCAATGCTGTTGCACATTACACCTTACACGGAGCTCCCTTGCTCTTGACAACTTTCTAGGATGATTCTGAACAGGACGATGTGGACCTTTTACTATGTGCAGGTTATGAGGATAGCAGACAGAGGAGCAGATATTGTTCGCATCACTGTGCAGGGCAAGAAGGAAGCTGACTGCTGTTATGATATAAAAAATACTCTTGTCAAGAAGGGGTAAGTAACATATTTCCTGGTATCTTAAGTCCATGTAAACCTCTCAGCTATTGCACAAATTATTTGCTCAAGTTGATGATGTACTGTGCAGGTACTCTATCCCCTTAGTGGCAGACATTCACTTTGCCCCGGCAATTGCAATGAAAGTGTCTGAATATTTTGACAAAATCCGCATAAACCCTGGCAATTTTGGTGAGTTCTTCTGACAGCTTTCTGTTGTGCTGCATGAGTGTCTGTTCTCCACACCGATGTGAATTCAAAGCTTTTATGTCATTAATGCGTCATATGCTTCCTTCATTTAAGCTCTGGAACCAAATCTGAAGTTAATCTACAGTTTCTTCGTTCCGAGCTTGCGGGGTTAGTTATGCTGTCTCGACTAATAGGTTTGTCTACTTTCTTACAGCTGATAGACGTGCTCAATTTGAGAAATTGGAGTACGATGACGAAGAATATCAGAAGGAAATCGAGCATATCGAGAAGGTATGTGATGCACAACTGTTTCAGCTATGTTTGGAATCAACAAAACAAAAGACCTTCAGGCATGTTCATGGAGTTGCATATTCAGAATTGCACATTTTATGGCAGGTCTTTGTACCTTTGGTGGAGAAGTGCAAAAAGTATGGACGGGCAATAAGGATAGGAACAAACCATGGCAGCCTTTCAGATCGAATTATGAGCTATTATGGTGACTCTCCTAGAGGAATGGTAAATTTCTTTCTTGCATTTCACTACGCGTTCCTTGTTGTTGAGAGCTGATACTGAATTCTTTCAATACATCAAAATTTTTGCAAGAATTAATCTAACTGCTACGATTTCATCTCAATGTGCACCTTACTTGGAGCATTATGGTTATTCTTGGTACTGGTTTTTTTATATAGGAGGACATGAAAAGATGTTCAAGACACAGTTGTGGTCTTCTTCTTAGTGCTCAAAAATAGATTTTTTGTTACATTTGACATTAAGATTATAAAACACAAATCTGCAGGAAAATGATGTTAAGAAATTGTGTATGCCAGGTGGAGTCAGCCTTCGAGTTTGCACGAATTTGTCGCAAACTAGACTTTCACAACTTTGTGTTCTCTATGAAAGCCAGCAACCCTGTTGTCATGGCGGAAGCCTACCGGTTGCTGGTTTCTGAAATGTATCAAAATGGTTGGGATTATCCCTTGCACTTGGGCGTGACAGAAGCTGGTGAAGGAGAAGATGGACGCATGAAATCAGCAATTGGCATTGGTGCTCTTCTGCAAGTATGCAGTTTTCCAGAGCTATACTTAGATTGAACTTACTACTTATTTCTCATCACCCCCTTTTTCTATTTGTTATATTGGCTCTTATTAAAAGGGTGAAACAAGCTAATATAACTATATTTCACATGTCAGGATGGTCTAGGTGATACAATCCGTGTCTCACTGACTGAGGCTCCAGAGTTGGAGATTGATCCCTGTACAAGACTTGCCAACCTTGGAATGCGAGCATCTGCCCAACAACGAGGAGTAGTGAGTACCTATGCCGAGCTAATCACAATGCAAAATCACCTTGCACTGAAAGTGGACCATGCTAAAAGTTTTCCTGATTATTTAGTGGATCAATTGATGCTAATGTGCTGTATCTTGAAACAGCCCGAGTTTGAGGAGAAACATCGTCATTATTTTGAGTTTCAGCGTCGAATAGGCCAGCTCCCTGTGCAAAAGGAGGTTGTTTTTTCATTCTATTGCAACAGCTTTGAAATAGCAGCAATTTGAGTGTGACTTTTAGGTCTCAAGTTACGTCTAAATCTGACATATTCTAATAACAGGGTGAAGAGGTTGATTATAGAGGAGTTTTGCATCGGGATGGCTCAGTTTTGATGTCTGTTTCTTTGGATCAGCTCAAGGTACCACATTACCTTATTCAACTTGTATGCAATTTTTTGTCATTAAAAAATAGAACTAGGCATGAAGTTATACAATCATCAACTTATATGGCCGAATAGCTTACTGGGCTTTGTTAGTTTCACCACACTCATGATTAGTTATGATTTTGTCTGTTTGGAGCTGTTAACTTGGATAGAATACTTACTAGTACATACGATGCGTTGGGTGGTTTGATCATAGTCATGCATCTCTTGGGATGAATGTTTGTATATAATGAGTTATTAGTCTAATTACTTGATTTCTTTCCTCAGTTGCAGTTGATAGTTCCAATTGCTTTAAACAAATTTTATTTTATATTATTCTTATGCATGGAGTTGACGTTCTGTATTTCCAATCTGCAGAATCCAGAGGAGTTGTACAGGTCACTAGCTACAAAACTCATTATTGGCATGCCCTTTAAGGTTTGTGTCCTCAAACGAATTTCACATAGTTCAGTGTGCTTTTATGGGATTGATTTCTTGAACGTTGAATGAGCTCTCTGCTGAAATTTTCCATGGCACTTCATTCTATTTGTTCATGCACATCTGTGTGTTTTGCAGGACCTTGCAACTGTTGACTCCATATTATTGAGAAAGCTACCACCTCTTGATGATAAAAAATCAGTAAGTTTTTGCATGTTACTTATTTGAGTTTTGACTGTTCAAGCTTCTCCATGATGATAATAAGAAATTTCTTGTATTCTTTTCTAAATTTTGGTCCATAATGATTTATGTTCAGTCAACATAAAATATAGCCAATCAAAGAATGTGCCACTTGATTGATTATCTTTGATGTTGTACTGAGTACCTTATGAAAACTTTTCTTACAAAAAAGGTATTACTTTGAATTGTTGGGGTCCAAAAGTGCTCATCTAATAATACTATCAATTGTTTCAGAGACTCGCAATCAAAAGACTCACAGATATAAGCATGGGAGTGTTGACTCCACTATCAGAGCAGCTGTCAAAACCCTTACCGCATGCTATTGTCCTGGTCAACCTTGAGGAGATATCTTCTGGTGCATACAAGCTGTTGCCCGCAGGTGGGGACGCTGTTACTTTGTGATTAAAGTTGTTGGTTTCTTCATTTTTTATTTCTGGAAACCAAAGCTTACATGGTTCTACTGTCTTGGCCTAAACTTTGGATAATGCTTGTAGGGACACGGCTGGCTGTAACTCTTCGTGGGGATGAGTCCGAGCAGATGTTAGATTTGCTGAAGTCCACTGAGGCTACTTTGCTGCTAATTGATCTTCCAGAGGACGAAGTTGTTAGCCGAGTACATGCTTCTCGCAGGTGTGAAGGCTGCCTACAATCTCAAAAGAAAGCCATAAAGGCCTGTCTGCGTCTGCATTATCTACATGTAGCTTGGTTTTGTGTTGTTCTACAGACTTATTACCAGTGTTATTGGTTGCAGGCTACTTGAATACTTGCAATCGAACAAGTTGAACTTTCCCGTCATTCATCACCTACACTTCCCAGATGCGATGCACAGGTGCATGTGATAGGAAAATATTTTAGATTTTGTAATATTAATGAAAGCTGCAACCGTATGCGTCTCGCATCTCAGAAGACTTGTTCCAATCATCATTGCCCCGGGATACTGAATAAACAAATTTCATGTGATGTTTCAGGGATGATCTAGTGATTAAAGCAGGCAGTGAAGCTGGCGCTTTGCTGGTAGATGGCCTTGGAGATGGAATTCTTCTTGAGGCAGGGGACCAAGATTTCGATTTTCTTCGATCCACCTCCTTTGGCTTACTACAGGGATGCCGCATGCGTAACACAAAGACGGTAAGCCTGTGCTTCAAAATCTAAAAGTTGGGATTTTAATATGACTAAGATTTTGCAAAGCTTTTTTCAATTGCTGTGACCTTTTGCGCTTTCAAAAGTAGACCTTCGAGAGAGAAAAAAAAAGTAGACCTTCTCATCCAAAGGTGATTCATGATTCTGACAGAAAGTATGTGATAATTTGACTTTTCATATTCTTATTTTTCTGATTCAGGAGTATGTTTCTTGCCCATCTTGTGGAAGGACTCTCTTTGATCTTCAAGAAATCAGTGCAGAGATTCGCGAAAAGACATCCCATCTACCTGGTGTCTCGGTGGGTTGCATAAGCTTGTGGTTGGCCATAACATGACTAGATTATATTTCCAATATGCTGCATAATAGATCATTGTATTTAAGATTCTGGATGAACTTGCAGATTGCTATCATGGGCTGTATTGTGAATGGACCTGGAGAAATGGCAGATGCAGACTTTGGCTATGTGGGCGGTGCTCCTGGAAAGATCGATTTATACGTTGGCAAGGTGTGCAATTGAGCTTGCTTGTATATAGTCCAATATGACATTAGGAAAGCTTTTGTGCTGTAGTCGATTTTTATTTACTTTCATTCTTTTTGCAATTGCCCAAGCTTATAGTAACAATGCTCATCTTCTTGCACAGGATGTTGTCCAGAGAGGTATAGCGATGGTTAAAGCAACAGATGCACTCATCCAGTTGATTAAGGATAATGGTCGATGGGTTGATCCACCAGCTGATGACTAGCTCATGCCAGGCACATTTAAATCCACTATTTTTTGAAAAGTCTCAAAAACTTTCTCAAGTGGCGTATTCACCTCCTACTTACAATCAGATACAGGCCGAAGCTTTGAGTGACTCTTGCTGATGAAAGTAGATGTGGCCAAAGACCCTATAAAGGACTTTTGAATTCTTTACAATGTGCTTATGCACAGTTGGAGCAATAAGGCTTTAAGATATGGGTTTTCTGACTGAGAAAATCTTAGATGGCTTCATGGTCAAAGAAGACTTTTATTGCAGTATGAGTTTGAATTTGCATGATCTTCTTACTATTACATTCATAAAGAAACAAAGGCATAGTATAGCCAGCAGTTTGGAAACTTTGACTGGTAGAATATAGCTAGCAAGCTGAAAATAAAGAAAGTGTTAACCCTGATTGCTTCAAACAGGGTATTGGACATTTGATCATTATATGTGTAGCTGTCAACATTAGAAATATTGTACAGTGGAAGTATATGGAGAAGGCAATACAACAATAAGGATTTCCAATATGGATTTTCCGAGGGAGAAAATCTTAGGTGGCATAAAAGTCCAGTTGAAACAAGGGTACAATATAGTTAGCACTTTGAAAAATTAAACTGGAAGTGCTAGCCT
The DNA here is from genome assembly GCA_029204225.1 of Diphasiastrum complanatum. Taxonomy (NCBI): domain Eukaryota; kingdom Viridiplantae; phylum Streptophyta; class Lycopodiopsida; order Lycopodiales; family Lycopodiaceae; genus Diphasiastrum; species Diphasiastrum complanatum. Next base: position 52,715,779 of record CM055093.1, read on the forward strand.
TGATTGCTAGAAAGAGGGTATTGGGAACCTGATCATGTATTGTAGCTGTGAGACATAAATCTTGTATAGTGGATGTATATGGAGAAAGCACCAACATGACTTCTTCATTCATAGTGTACGTACAGTCAGTCTCTCACTCACTCATACACTCTCTCTCTCTCTCTCTCTCTCTCTCTCTCTCTCTCTCTCACCCCTCGCTTTATGGCTATGTTATGATCCCCAAACCTTAAAATTTAATCCTAAGTGTAAACTATTTGCCTAACCCTAGCAAATAAACTATAAATAAATCAGCACACACATATGTTAGTAACTTCTTGAATGTAAACGCATTTATCTATCAACTAGTTGCCTGTGCCCGTTGATGATGGGCAATGGGCACTTACCCACAAAAAGTGTTTATATATATTTGGAGGATGTGTTTTTTAAAACGTATTTAGCTTTTCCTTTTGCAAATGGGTGACATTTTTTGAGGCAGAGCGTGACATTTTTGCCAGGACAGCGTGACATTTTTTACGGCAAACACACATTCTCTCTCTAAAATAGTTTTATACTACATAGATAAGTTCCTCTTAGCCACTAAAACACATCTATAGCTACGTAACTTTTTGAACTATAACTACGCAAGAAATGAACTGTATGTAACGACGCTTCAGAAAACAGCACAACACGTATTCAAATACAGTTATCAATAACTTCCCGTCATAGCATACATTAATTGTAAATATGTAACAACATTTGAGATTAGCTTTTAAAACCATATTCATTCCTAGATTTGACATGAATTGAGAGTGTGTGTTAACTGTATATGCCAGATTAGGTATGGTGCACACCATCGTATACATCCATGACCCAATTAGTGAGTGGTATCGATAATTCTTCATGTTAGAAATTTAAACAAGTGTCGAAGGACACATATCTTTACTGAATTTAGTCCCGTATCCATTGGTGAATCAATTGGCTTTGATTTGAGCATTCCAAATTTTTCAAGAATGTTTTGTAAATACCTCTGTTGGCATAGAAATATTGTCTTCTTGGTTCTATCTCGAAGGATTTGAATGCCAAGTAGGTAATGAATTGGTTCGAGATCTGTCATATCAAATTCTTTCGAAAGATTTGACTTGGTAATTTCTAACAAGGAGATAAAATTGCTTAGAAAAGGATATTCATCTACATAAAGTGCAATAATTATGTAACTTAGACCATCATATTTGATAACTAGTAGAGTAACAATGTGTTGTATATATATACACAGTAAGATGCCTTGTATATTGACAAGTAGATTTTATTATAGCAATATCATGTATATTCGCGCAATTCTAATATACTCTGCAATTTTGAATTATTGTATAATGTGTGAATGATTATTGTTGTTCCTACTTTTGAGAGTGAGTTAGTGAATAAAGTTGGGTTTCCCTCCAATTTGGATGGTTCTCACTCTTTTTTAAATTTGAATAGTTAGGGAGGCAGAAATGGACCAATAGGATTTAGAGGCCAGGGTCCTCCTCTCTACTATAAAAAGGGACCAACTTGAGTTTGCTACACATGTACATATCTTCATTTCAATAAAGTAGATTGGTTCTCTTGTGAAATGGATTTATGAATGTCCTTGCTCTATCACTTTTCCTCCATCTCTCATGCTTTTATTGTGTTTTGCTAATTGTTGGATCTGATTGTTATTGGGATTGCATGTTTTTATACTTTTTATGAGAGAGAAAGGGAGAGAGAAAAAGAGTAAGCTATCTTTCATTGTGGATCTAGTGTTAATGGATGCAGTGTTAATGCTTAGGATTAGTGAATGGTAGAGTTAGATGTGAATCTTCCATTCATGCTGAAATCTGAACTATGTTATCGCTCTCATGGGAATGAATCTACGCGTGACAACTAACTTCATCTCCTCGATGCTAGATTGATTAGATCTTGGGTTGAGGATAGGCAAGGAAAGAAATCCACTACAATTTTGGTGTCGTTGCCGGGGAGCCACACCAATTTTTCAGTTTGCAGCATGTTTGTTGGATGGTTAGCTTGCATTAGGCATCTTGTCGTGGCATGAATAGTGTTAAATCTGCATTTAGGGTTAGCTTGGGAGTGATTTTGCTTGATTTGAGTGGATTTGTTTATTTGAAATCTAATCTAATTGTGGAATAGGGAAAGCTACTCAGATCACCTATCTTAAGATCCATTTGGATATAAAATATAAAAAAAAACAACAAAAATCAGTCAAATCTGTCAAATTTTGGTCAAAAGGAGACAAAAATCGTCATCAGAACTGATAACTTTTTGTCCTCTTTTAGTTTGAAGGGCGAGCAATCCTTTCCAGCAGATTTTCAAAAACATCAAAAAAACCATAAAAAAACACCAAAAAATCACCAAAACCCTAAAAATACAGAAAAAGAACCTTCGCCCAATTCACTGTGCATAGGTGTGATTCAGATCTATCTACTGCTAGGTTGGCGAAGAATTATATAAAAAATAGAAGGTATCTCAGAGGATCAGTTGTCATATTGTCATATTTTTGCCAAAAAAGTCTCTTTTTTGCAAAAATACCAATATTACTCTTGATTTCGAGCCAGAACCTTCGCCGAGTTTCTAGATTATTCTATGTATAATAAATAACTATTTTTGAGTTCGACGAACATTCATCCTAACCAAATCATAGAAAATCTCTATTTTTACCCTCGTCAAACTACAGAGACGATGTTTTAGTGTGCCAAAAAACCTTCGCCAGTTCTACACTAGCTTTATATGTGCCACATTTTGAGTCTGAGAGTTCGGCGAAGGTTATTTTTATAGAATTCGTCAGAAAAACCTGATTAGAGAGTTTGTTTTTTTTTTTTTTTTTTCAAAAATAGCATTGTTGAACCTTCGCCGAGTGAATGTTCGCCTAGGGAACCTTTTCTAGTTTTATTTTTAGGTTCTGATTTTCCAGATCAATTCCCTACCAAATTTTGGGTCAAATCTGATACAATTTGATTTTGATTCTGAGAATTTTTTCATTTTTGAGAAGTATCGATTGGTTGATTTTCGAAATCTTTTTCACAATATAGGAATTTGATTCTTGTCAAGTGGAAGAGATCTAGCAGATCTAATTTGAAATAGTTTTGATTGAAAATCCAGATCCAATCTCATTGTCTTCTTGATTTAATCTGTAAAGATGGCTGCCCCTGGAGGTGCTCCTCAAGAAGTCAATCCAATCATTGTTAGAAGAGCACCTCGTTTGGATCTACCCAAATACAATGGATTAACAGATCCAATTAGATTTCTTCAGATATATTTTGAATCTTGTGAAGTCTATGGCAAAGTTTTTTCCCAAAATAAACTTGAGCTTTTTCCTATGGCCTTAATAGGTGCAACACAAGATTGGTACTATAATCAAGATGAAACTAAGCGTACAGATTGGGAGACTGTTAAACGAGCCCTTATCACACGGTTCAAACCTCTGAAGTTTATGGAAGACCCTTTCCTACTTCTAAGTAAAATTAAAATGAAAAAGCGGGAAATGGCTCAATATTACATTGAATGTGTAAAATGCCTCAGATCTGAGTGCGAACCTGAGCTGATTAACGAAAATGCCGTGATTATGTGATTTTTGTCAAGATTACCTAAAAGGATCAGACGTGAGCTGAAACGCCATAATGAGTACGCAATCTTGCAAAATGCTATGGATGATGCAATTTGGGAGGACGATGAAGATTCAGACGATGAGCCGAATACCAATATGTTGTCTCATACAACAGGGCAGACCACTACGACATCACCACTATTGCATCAACGAATGTCAATGCTACTGCAGAAATGATGCTCAATGAGTTTAAGAAACTCAGGAAGAACCAACAGAAACAAATGGAAAAGTTGCAGTCGCAATTTGATGAGAAGATCAAAGCATTGGAAGATTTCCATGGATAAGCGAACAAGGAACCTAAGAAGTTTGCAAAGACTTTTCCTACCAGGGAAAATGTTTGGTGTTCTATTTGTACAAGAAATCACACAGTGAATGAGTGTCATCAATTGAAAAAACGAATGGAAGTCAGTATATGCCATTTGTGTAATTCGCCTGACCATGAGACTGCTTTTTGAAACTTCAGTCCTCGGATAATTCAGCAACGGTATGCCCAGATGGGATATCGAGAACTACATTATGGAGGAAATCTGCCAGCTAGACCTTGTCAATCTGCTCTTGGATACCCGGAACGGTTAGCCTTACTTGCCCCACCAAAGCACCCCACTCCTCCTACCAATTCGATGGAACCAAAACCTAACAGAAGTGCCGAGCAATGAAACTATGGTAATGATCAAGAAGGTGGATCTTCATAACAATATGCTATTTATGCTGTTGCGCAACAACAAGCATCTAGAAACTGGACCAGAGCACCACTTGGATGCTTTGCATGTGGAGAAAATCACAGAGTTGTAGAATGTCCAAATAAAGCAAAATTTGTATCATTATGTTGTGATTGTGGTTATGGGCATTGCTATAAGGAATGTCCAGCAAGACCGAAGCCACCACCGGCTACAGCTCGTGTAAATTTGATAGCAATCAAGCAAAGACTAGTAGCTCAGAATAAACCAAGTGTACCCTTGATGGTGGTCACCAGAGCACAGAAGCAGAAAGAACCGGTAGCAGATCCAGTACCTACTGATTCTATACCATTAATTGATATACCAACAACATCTGGAGTCTATCCAAATCTTCAGACAAAAAGAAGAAGATATCAGGATATAAGGCAGTGGATTAAACATCTTCAAACCGATACTATCAATTGGAAAGAAGCTCTTGCAACGATTGACTGTACAACAGGATATATGTGTCAACAAGATAATCAATCAGATTTGAACGAGATTTCATTATTGGATCGAACCTTGGGATACACCGATAACTTTTCCATTGAATGTGCTGAATGTAGCTTGGATATCAACGAAGCCTATACTAGATCTGATTGAAGATGAACTCATTCCTGTGAGTCATGCCTTGACTTATGATGACAATGCAGAAATTACTGATGAGCAGATTTTAAATCATATGGATCCGACCAGATTTGGAGTGCGTAATATTTCTGATGAACCAACAACAAAACCGCCAAAAACAGTTATATTGAAGGAAGACAGGATCACAGGGCCAATGACGAAAAAACAAGCCAATAAACATTATAATACGGTCCAGAAATAAAAAATCCTCCTCAAAAGATTGATTCAAAGAATGTGCCACCCTTACTGGATAAAGGCAAAGGAAAGGCCAAGGATGATTCTACAAGTCAGAGTTCTAGCAAGACATCATCGTCTAGGAAGTCTTCACCTTCGAAGAAGAGTTTATCTTCTCAGAAGTCATCACCTCCATGACCAATTCCTGCTAAGAAGGCTAAGAGAACATCCAAGACAAGTTCTTTTGACAAAGAACAAGCAGACGTAGTCCAGCATGAGTCCTCGCGTGGTGGTTGGGTCCTCAAGTTTAAGACCTCTGAAATAGAGGCCAACAAAGAATTGGATAAAATACCCACATTGGGAGAGCAGCCAGCTTGGAGGGTTACAGTTTTTGAGAAAACTCCGGAATCCATCAGGAGTTATGTGGCCAGCCCTCACCAATTGCAGGTAGATCCATATTACGTACCAATGCCCCGCAGGAATAAGTGGAAGGATTTGGGATTGGCCATGGACAAAATTACTATCCATACGCCGAACTGGCCAATCATCCACCAACCTTACAATTGGAAAATTTCAGTGGATTTTCACCGGGCACTACAAGCATACTAGCGGGAGTATATATACACTCTCTCGATCAGACAGTGAGGCAATCGATGCTTTTTGCAAAAGATTTGACTCTATTGGCATCCGTGGCAACGTGATGGGCTGATTGTCTTCCTCCTTTGGCATTCGATCTGAATAAGCCAATGGCGTCAGAGAGCATTAAGAATCAGCTGCCGGGGGCTAGATTGTATTTCTGTCTCGCAATGATGGGAGGCTCCTAGGAATCTCGATTCACAACCTGGACAACTTCAAAGTGGTGCTATCGCTCTCATGGGAACGAATTTATGCGTGACAACTAACTTCATCTCCTCGATGCTAGATTGATTAGATCTTGGATTGAGGATAGGCAAGGAAAAAAACCCACTACACTCTTTTCCAACATTCTACATGACATTGGCCTGAACTTGTGGTCGATTCTATTGGTTTGGCCTGTTGGGTGGAGCAGATCCTCTTGGACCTAGAAGTGCCAAGCGTTGTTGTTGTGGAGGTAGTTGTTGTCTAGGCAATTCATGGACTTGGACTAGAGTCATATAATGTGGGTTATATGGCGCTTGTGGTTGTCCTTGTGGGGCATATTGCTATGGTCAAGGGTATTGCATGTTGCGTGGGTTTTACCTACAGCTGGTTGTGGTATGAGTGGTCGTATTACACAATATACAATGTTGCGGTTTGTAAGGGCGGTGTAAGGGACACTCATTTCCGGTATGTGTGCCACGACATTGTGGGCACCAGGTGTCTTCTCGCCTATGGATAGCATTACCAGATGGCAATTGCCTTGGCAACTGACTTTGGAAAGATATTAAGTTGGTTGGATATAACTTTTGGGGCTCACTTGGATGATTATCATAAGTCCCTTCATCTTCTTCACGAATGGCATCGGACATAGCGGATTCAAGAGTAAAATACTCTTCGCTAGGTTTAAGCTCTTTCCGTATGCATCTGGGAAGACCAACGATAAACCATATAATCAACATCTTATCAGTTGGTTGTTTCTAGACTTGACTTCTGAGATGCTTAAAGCGCTCAATATAGTCACGCACGTGTTCATCTTTTTTTATTTTTATATTACTAAGACGTACAAAGGGGATTTCTATGTGTCTGAAAGGTTGGAAGCGTTTAAGAAAAGACTCTTTCAGTTCTGACCAATCTTGTCGATCATCACGATCGAGGTTAAAAAACCACTCTCATGCTTTATCTACCATGGTCATTGAGAAAAGTTGGACTTTTGCATTGTCTAAATATATTCTCCACACACTTCGCATGCATTCTCAAAGACTTGTAAAAATCGATGAGGGTCCACATTACCATCAAACTTTGGTAATTCCAATCTGGGTGTTTATTTATAGGATCGGACGATATGGTGAGCATGGTGAACAAGGTGTTCATCAGGGTTAGGTGTCCATCTGGATGGTCCAAGGTCTTGATTTACCTGAGATCTAAGCCGATAGGATTTGTTCTCAACATTTGGATGATTGGGCGGTGTGAATTCATCCATAAGTTCTTTGAGTAGATTGGCCATGAGAACTGAGTGAATTTGATTCACTCTTTTGTGATTTGGATCTTTTTTACATGCAAATTGACAATACCTTAAAATAGAATTAGATGTTCAATAGAAATTCTATAAGAATGGTATGTCAAATGCAATGGTACTGAGACTGGCAAATGCAAAACAGTACTGATAGTATGGATTCAATGTCGGATAGGGATTAAAAGCACTGTGTCGGATGCAATTGAGTGACAGTGTCAGATGGAACAATATCGGATGGAAATCACAGACTTGAAGAATGCAAACTGGCGGATGCAACGGCGGACGCAAACTGGCGGATGCAATGGCGGATGCAACTGGTACTAACAAGTCGTCGGATACACTTTGGACGGAAATGTTCTTTGGAGGTCGTCGAACGGACACGAAGTCGGCGGAGGTACGTGTCGGACACAATTTTTTTGTTTGTCATCGGGTGCAAGTTGGATGTAAGTTCTTTAAAGTTTTAAAAGCGTGGGTGCAGGTGACAGTTTAGCCAACATGTCTCTCTCCCTTGAAAAAAATGCCAGATAGGTGACTGCAATTTTCCTATATTTGAATGTATGACATCCAATATACCTGTAAGTGATTGTGTGGGCTCCCATTCCTTTATATTTGATGGTAATAAATCTGCATGATAGAATAGATATGAGTTTTCAAATAGATATCCAAATTCAGTATGCTAAATAAAAGTAACTGCATAAAAGAATAGAGTTGAATTTAGTTGCATAAAAATAAAACTGCAATGATTCAGATACTTAGAATTGCATTTTTTATGATCATTTGGAACTAAACTCGGAATGCATATAAACATGTTGAGCTAACACCTCTGAAATGGATTGTCCACCTGGCGATGCACTAAAGTCAAGAATCCTAGCTTTCCAGTAGGACCTGCAACATAACTTGGATCGTTTTCTCTTTCTAAATGGTCATTTTGACGATGGATGCATTAATACCCATGTGTTTTTGACGTATTTTTTTGGTATCCAATTTTCTGCTTCGTCTTTCTCATTGTGAAGAATGACAGAATCTATTGGGGATCTCGGTCTCCTTGATGCCATGTTTTCGATCTCTCTCTCTCTCTCTCTCTCTCTCTCTCTCTCTCTCTCTCTCACACACACACACACACACACACACACACACACACACACACACACACACACACACACACACACACACACACACACACACAGCACACACACAGAATTCAAACTTTGCGCTAATTGTAACTATGCAAGATTATTGCGATCACAATATCCAACCAACGTTGTTATATTATAAACAACTTTGTAACTGTGGTCTAGTTTGTAACCATTCCGAGTTAGTAATTTGACTTGAAGAAGTTGATTCAGGGCAGCATTGTACTCTACAGATAGCACAAGTCAACCAAGCATACGTGTAAGAGCTGCCCAGTGGCAATTTAAAAAATTCAAAAATTAGAAGCCAATTTGCTAGTCCCGATGAGCTACGTTACATAGATTTCATTTTTGGGTCTGTTGATTGGTCCAAGTGGATGCAAAAATTAGAGAAAAAAAATAAAAGTGCCTTTTGAGAAGGTCCTTTTGTACTCAGGAACTCCTGTAATGAATTCATTTTCCTGTCTGATCGACTTGTTTCTACTATCTTGGTTAAGACTTTACAAATCGTTTTATTCGTAGATTCAGCTAATCCATTGCATCTAGAATAGTAAGGGATGCTCTTTTGATGTACAATGAAGTAATGAGTCAGTAAATTGTTGATTACTTCATTCAGGAAGTGAGAACCTCTATCACTGACAAGCTCTATTGGACAGCCAAATTGAGTGATAATGTTTTCATAGAGGAAGCATGCTACAGATTTGCATCTGCTTTGCGCGTTGCTCTAGCCTCTATCCATTTTGTCACATAATCAGTGGCAATCAAGATGTATCGGGATTGTGTGTCACGTGCTACTAAACTAATAGGTCCAACAAAATCGATACCCCATTTGTGAAATGTGTCACTTTCAAGTATTGGAGTAAGGAGATTGTGGTCGGCTTTTTTGGTATTCTTTGCGGATTGACAAATGTCGCAAACTTTTGTATAAGCATAAGTGTCTTTGAAAAGAGTTGGCCACCAAAATCCTGCTAGAAGAATTGCCCTAGCAGTAGCATCGGAGGAGAAATGTCCACCCCCAATACCCTCGTGTGTCAAGGCAATAATCTATTGGACTTCAGACTCATGTTCGCAACGACATGTAATACCATCAACACCTAGCTTATATAATTCTCCTGCAATTAGATGATATGGCAAAGATTTCATGATGAGTTTTATTTTTTGCGGTTTCGTCAACTGAGGATCTATTTCCCCAATGGCTAGATATCTTGTGATATCATATGCCCATAACGGAGTCGCATCTATATAAAATAGACACGCATCTGGTAACTTATCATTTATTGGCTCATTAGATGCTTCAACATTGGGTAATCGTGAAAGATGATCAACTAAAAAATGTTGTGATCCCTTTCGAATAACAACTCGAAAGTTGAATTCTAAAAGAATCAACAACCATCGTGCAATTCGTCCTGTTTTGCATGGTTTATTCAATAGATAAAGAAGAGCATGATGATCGATAGAAAAGACAAAAAGCTGGCCTAGCAGATAATGATGAAATTGTTGAACAACATAGACCATTGCTAATGCCTCTCTGACTGTCGTGGAATAGTTAACCTCAGTTGGCACCAGCTGACGGCTTAGGAAACGGATTGGAAAATTCTTTCCAAATTCTCGGGCCTGCGTTAAAACAGCACCAATGGCATACTTACTAGTGTCCGTATGCACATGGAACTCCTTATTATAACCAAGCACACGAAGAATGGGTGCGATGACTAAATCCTGTTTGAGATCTTCGAAGGCTTTAATCCTGTCTTCTATTCACCTTGGATCAGTAACAATTTGATATACTAATCGCGCTTTATCGGCGTAGTGTATTATAAAAATACGATAATAACCTATGTGGCCTAGAAAGACATAAATTTCTTTCATTGTACCTAGTAGGGGCATTTCTAGAATCACTCTGATCTTTTCGGGATTAGTGGCTATACCATTTTGAGAAACGATATGGCCCAGTACTACACCATGGGTAATCCAGATTTGGCACTTTTCGGGATTCAATGAAATTCTGAACCTTCGACAGCGAATGAACACTTGTTCCAGGGCATCAAGATGCTTATCTCCAGAAGAATGCACACCAAGATCATCGAGATAAATCTCTAGATTATTGTGTAATAGTTTCTTGAAAGCTCGTTGCATCACCCTTTGAAGTGTGGGTGGGGCATTGCACAGACCGAATGGCATAACTTGATACGCGAATGTGCCAAACTCTGTAACAATCGCCATTTTGAAAAGATCTTCAAGAACAATTTGGACTAAAAAATAGCCACTAAAACCATCCAGAAAGCTAAAAGCTTTTGCTCCTACCATATCTTTGAGGATTTGTGTGGTTAGAGGTAATGGAAAGTATATTTCTCTGTTTAACATGATGACCAAAAAAAGAGAATGACTTGGAGACCCATTTTTTTTAAATTTTTTAGATTTTTTTAAGAAGTATCCAAATTTAAAATGCTTCAAATAAATATATTGTAATGTTAAAAAAATATTGTATTTTGCAAGAAAATAATTCATGCTATAAAAATTTAGTCAATAGATTTTCATAAATAACTTAAAATTAGCTTATATAAAAATAAAATCATTAGATACACAACCACTAAAATACCTAAAAAATATTTTTTGCAACAAAAGTTATCGTTTTTTTTTTTGAAATTTAAAAAGTTTTTTAAATCACAATTTTTGTATCGAAAAAAATGTTTTTTAAATTATGTTACAAATTTGAATCAATATTTTTTGAAATTTTAGATTTAAAAAAAAAATTATTTATAGCTACGTAAGTTTATTAAATATTTAAACATTAAATAAACGCAAATAAAATTACTTTACAATAATTGAGATTAAATGAGTTGTGAAAATATTTAAATCACCCTGAAAAAAATCTAAAAAATCTTTTCATTTCTTAAAATTTCTAACAATAAGTTTTTTTTTAACAAAAAATATTATAAAAACACATCTAAAATTAAAATATTATAAACTTGACAAATCGTTACAGTTTTAATTTTTGGTGATAATTATCAATGTTAAAATTTTTAAATTTTTTAGAAATTCTTAATTTTAAATCGTTAAAAAATAAATTTAAGAACATTAAATCAATAAAAAAGAATTCAAAACACAATACATCAAAAAACATAAACGCAATTATTCTTTAAAACAAAAGAGAATTTTTTATTCCCAAAAACCATCGAGGTCATTTACATCTTTTTTTTTTTTTTTTTTTTTCTTTAGTAGCCATTGTACTTTCAAGTGGCACCTCTTCTACAATTTTCCCGACTATCGTTACTACATTGTAATCTTGAACCAAGACATCAGCAAAATCTCCTGTTATTTGGGTCTCCAGGTGGCCTATCACACTGATTTATATCTAAAATCAAAGTTGTTTCTTTTATTTTTTTTGTTTTATGAATATTTTCTCTTAATTTGGCAAGCTCAGAGCTGTCTTGTAAAGGGTGGATGGATGCACCAGGTAGTGACATAGATGGTTTGGTGGCGGTTTTTTTGCTTTCAACAGATGGGATGGACTTATGGCGATGTGTAGCCATGGTCTTTGGGTGTGACTTAGGTTTATTGGGAGAAGACTCAGAAATATTATGAGATCTCTTTTTTTTGGGATGAGGGACACCTACAGTTTCATCCTCAACATTTTCAGAGACTAGCTTTGTGATCTGAGCAGTGGTAGAAGCGGGCTTGCGAGGTCCAATAGATGCACCTTTTGAACTCCGTAATGAATAGACTGGATCTTTCTCCTCAGCAATAGCAGCTAGAACCATTTTTAAGCATTGCTTCATGCTCTGGATAGAAACAAAAATCAAGTTTAAAATATAATGAGTAAAGGCTTTTATCGAAAAGTTTAAAGAATTTTATATTTAGTAACAACTATGCTAAGCATGAAACAAATGTAGACAAACATGAATAAAAATATGTTTTACAATTACACACCAAAGTAACTAGAGCTTTATCATAATAAGCTTTGATGGCCTCGTCCTGGCAAAGTTGAATGTTTATCATAGTCTCATTCAGAATGAAAATAGAACGAGACTTATCCGTCTCCTTTACAAGTACATTCACAAAGCCTTCTTCTTGATCGTCATCTTGTTGATCAGCAAGCAATCTTTCTTGAACTTTGAATTGTGAGTCTCCCCTGCCAGGCATCTCAACTAAATGAATAAAAAGCTCCGAAAGCTTTGTGTTGTTGACCCCTTTGGTGAAGTAGTACATGAATTTTTTCTTATCTTTCAACGGAATATCTTGAGGTTTACCTGAAATTTTAAAAGAAATCCTCGACAAATCGCAAATTATCAAAGACAATTGAAAATCTGCAAAAAAAAAGACTTTTTAGGATAATTTAAAACACTACCTTAATGAAAATATTGAAAACCTTAATAAGACAAGCCGTTTTATCTTTAAAAAACAAAACTAAAAATTCAACACATTTTCTTAATAAAACATCTCAAAAGGATCACTTTTCTCAGACAAAGCCTTATAAAACAAGAAAATACGAGTAGTGACCTATGCTGAGCATAGGTTGTGTTCGGGTCCTTAGTAACAACCTATGCTCAACATTGGAAGCCGGCGGGATTTTTCAATTCTAACCACCTTTCAACCTATGCTGAGCATAGGTTGAATCTCTGGTCCTCTTCCAACCAATGCTCAGCATAGGATAGCAAGCAAATTGCGAAGATATCATATGTTGAGCATAGGTTGGACTAGAGCACGCGAGTGACGACCTATGTTGAGCATAGGTTGCATCTCCCAGCATAGGTCGTTACTCGCGCGCTCTAGTCCAACCTATGCTCAGCATAGGATGTCTTCGCAATTTGCTTGCTAACCTATGTTGAGCATAGGTTAGAAGAGGACCAGAGATGCAACCTATGCTCAGCATAGGTCGAACCGTGGTTAGAATAGAAAAATTCCGTCGGAATCCTATGCTCAGAATATGATGTTACTAAGGATCCCGCCGGAATCCTATGCTGAGCATAGGTTGCCCATGTTTTAAGAAGATGAATACAAATTAAAACATGAATATTTTCTAATGCAAGAATTTAATACCCATGCTAAGCATAGAACAAAGTTAAAAAATGACAATAATCTTACTGTCAAGAAATCTGTAAGCGAGAATGTATGCGAAATCTTATAGAAAGTCGTGACTTTGTCGTAGCGAGAGCTCTAGCAGCATGTGTGCTTCTGAATTCGCAAATGACGTGAGTTATGCTTGGACTATGGTCCTTAAATAATTTTTTTTTCAAGACCTCCACCTCACGCCAGACCTCCAGCTTGCTTTGGGACCGAGTTGCCGCGACTCACCTCACCTCACGTCGAAAACTAGGCTGAGCCGAGACCGTCCAAACCTAAACCTAACCCTAACCCTAAGGATGTTGCCAAACAGTATTTAAGGTATGGTAGCCGCTGGAAATTTTAATTGACCAGTTACTTTCTAGGCTTGTTGCTCATATGCATTTAGTTGTTTTTTTTGTATACGTCTATTGAGGTTCGCATAGCTTTTTATTTGTTCTATGACTAGCATAGGTTGCCGTTAAGTTTGAAGAGCACATTTAGTGTGGTATTAACTATTTTAACGGGTCTATGCTTAGCAAAGGTACATAGTTTAATTTTTTTTTAAGGTTACGATGTCAAGTAGTTCTACCTCTTCTATTCCAGTAGTTGTAACTCAATATGTTGCAACAAGTGCAACATCTTCATCTGACATTCACAATGAAAGCTTTTTCTATAAAGCCACTCCTGAATCTGAACATGTTTTCGTAAATGATGTGGCATCGTCATCGTTTACCCGTTCATCTTCTGAAATTCCTGAAGCAAGTACTTTTCAAGAAATGACGCCTATAGCTCAGCTTGAATCAAATCTTTCAACCTCGTCTTCCTCTTCAGATACAGGCTCGACACAATTAGAACATTGTTCTTTTGAACAAGTTGAATCATTGAGTGATGAGTCAAAAGCTTCAATTCACTCAGTTACTGATTCTAGTAAATCAACAGATCCACGTAAGTCTATTGATCCGCGACGTTCAAGATTTTCTCATATTCGTAGGAGACCTTCTCAAAGTGATCTTCATCGTGTTAAATCTAAAAGGGCTATATTCGTTGAAAATTTAGAGCCTTTTGAGGGTCCAGAACATCTTGAGGTTGGAGCCAGAATTTTGAGTCATGATATTTCAACACCTTCTCAACCAGTTCAAGCACCTACTAGTGTCATATGTTCAATTTATAGATTAGACTCCCTTGAAAAAGAAAAATACTAGAGAGACTTGAGATCCTCTCCTGATTTAACGAATCATAAAAAATAGTTGATTACAAAATCTGAGATTCGAAAGGTACAGAATATTATTTGCTGCTCAACCTGTTGTTTGCAAAAGCTGAGTATAAGAGAAATTGAAGAATTAAGATCAAACTTCTTTTTACGAAGTAAGGATGAGAGTAATTACTATTTGTGTGCAACAGTGAGGCCGGACAAAAACTCATTTTCATATTTTTTGAATGCTTTGGAGATTTGTCGCAAAGCTTACAAAGCAGTTCACGCAATCGAAAACTCACGACTTCAACAAATGCATGCATGACTCAGAAAGACCCAACATTATGGCGATTCCTATAGGGTCGAACTGTTTCTCCAGATGCTTTAAATGCAACTGCTTGGCTAAAGCATTTCATAGATGTGCACGGAGATAATTCCTTATATTTTCACTTGCCGGATAATTTTACAAAATTAGAGATATTTTTGATGTACAAAGAGTTTGCAAAAACAAAAAATGTTTCCTATTTGAGTTACTCATATTTTCTTTGAGTTTGGAAAAGAGATTTTGGACTGGTAAAGATTCCCAAAAAATCATGAATGACAGTATGCTCCACTTGCGAGATGTTAAAGTCTGCAAAACAACTTGCAAAGACCAATGACGAGAAAGGTAAATATTAATCAAATTTGTCATTCATTTTAATACTTTTTGTTTTGAAAAAAATTATGTTGCAGTCTTTTCGAACACCATTATGTTGTTGTCTTTTTGAACACCATTATGGTATGATCTTTCTATTAAATAAGTGAATCATTGTATTTTCAGTGGATGCTACAAAAGCTCTTCAACTGCACAGAGATCAACAAACAGATGAAAGACAAAAGTTGGCCAAGCATCGAAAAAAGTGTTTGAAATGTCCACAAAAATATCTGGGCGCACTTGTGTTTAATGGCACTTTGGAGTTTAAGGATTTTTTTTAATATCCCAATGTTCGAAATGATCCAAATTTGACGATCACCATTGTACATAAGATAATTTGCGAATTTGGTAAAAATCTTTCAGAAATACTTTATTTGCAGCTTGATAACACTGCTAGGGAAAATAAAAACCAAACTGTTTTGGCATACTTGTCTATGCTAGTGGAGAATTTTTTTTTTCAAAAAAGTAAAAATAGGATTTTTGTTGGTAGGACATACCCACGATCAAATTGATCAAATGTTTAGTTGCTTTTCTAAGAGGTTGAGACGCAAGGAAGCATTTTCATTACCAGTGCTTCAAAGCATTGTTAAGGAATCGTATGTGCCAAAGCCAAACGTGTCATTAATCAAACACACATATGATTTTTGTGATTATGTTAAGGCGTCTAGCGAAACAAAGTGATGCATAACTAATATTAATGATATTAGCTTTCAGCACCAGTTTAAAATCAAATGTAACGAATAAGGTATTATATTATTATGGGGCAACTATTGTCAAATTTAGTTTCATGGCTACCTCTTGAAGGAGTTTGATTTTTGCTTAACATTCCATCGACTCAAATCAAGCTTGTTGTGTTTTCTCCTTTGAAGTCCTTGCTAGAAGAACAGAAGGCGCAAAGGGAACAACGTGAGATTGATCCATTTGCTTCCTTAATTTTTTTGGAATCAAGTATTCAAGCAGCTTATTATTTTTTTGATGAGTTTGATCAGCATTGGTGGATGGACTTTTTCGAGAAACAAAAAATCAGTTTGCTCAATCTCGAACATACATCAACAACTGATGAATTTCATTGGCCTCATAAATTAGGAACATCAACTACGACTGTCGAACCTTCAAATCTTCCTCGAGATAATGATTTCTTGCAGCTTGTGCAAGGTGAAGAACGTGAAATTTATGTGGGCTCAAGGAAGAATAGGCAAAGTGTAAAAGCTGCAAAAATGAAATGGCGCGGTGATCTGAATGCAATCAATTTTCTTGCTCATTTGAAGGACTCTTTCCAGCAATTATTGAGCCAAGATTTGAAGATGAATTCATCTTGACATCATCACACAAGCAACACCTTTAACTTGCAGCAAGGCGTTCTTTTTAAGGAAAAAATGTATAATGCTTACAATGTAATGAAATTAACGTGCATGCAAATTTTATAAAAAAAAATAGAAAGAAAAGTTTTTTTTTTTTTTTTGCAATAAAGGGCTAGGACAACATTTGGTAAGGTTGTGGGAGGAAGGCGGTAGTAATATCTTAAATGGGTCTCATTCACAAGGGTAGGCAATAGGGTTTCATCTAGGTTGGCTAAGTGTGTCATCTCATTTTCATTATCTCATACAGTTGGAGTCTAGTAAATTTGAGTTTTTTTTTCATGAGTTTACAATACTACACATCACCTACTTGGAGGTAGGTGGTATGGAGTGTACCTAGTGGTGGTACATATCCTAAGGGCCTGGAGTGCATTACGGGGTGATGTGGATCCAGCATGCCCATGGTTGTGAGCTAGCAGAGATGGAGATGATTGCTCAGAGAGTGACAGTTGATACTTTGGCGAGTGATCAGGTGAGCTGCATGGTTATATATGCACGTTAGTCTCCATGTTGGCATCACATGTTTTTTGTTATCCATCATTATTTGGTAAGCAAAATGCAATTTTTGGTTGGATCTAGTTGGAGTCTAGTTGCACTACAGGTGGATAGATTCTTGGGGAGCTATCAACGGGTAATGGATACTTGGTGATCATATGGTACAAGGTACAAGGTACAGGGTTCTAGAGCTATCCTACCTGATATGCTATGGATCATCACGATAGTGGATCTAGTTTGCATTTGCTTTGGCTTGGACGCTATGATGGATGTTGTGGTGAGATAGGCTCCTTGGTGGGAGGCCTATGTACTTGTCAAATCAGAGTTGGCAACGTCAAGCATGGGAAGTTGATCCTACATGGGATGTCGGAGAGGCAAATCATCATCAGTATCTTTGGGAGATGGGCAAGCTACTCAGGTATAGCCTATGTTGAGTTTTGCGTACATTCATTCATTGAGTCCTTGGTAGACTCTTGTGCTTGGAGCATGGGGAATGGATGGAGATCAGCTTTCAGGGCTTATTGAATAGCTGGATATGCTTGGACATGAAGGCATCCTGGTTACAAGTGCAGAGCCATGGTTGAGGACCTGATTTGGAGACTAGTGGTGTAGCAGCGGATCCACAGGTGACATGTGTTGGTACGACAAGATACCACTTGGTCATGTATTTGACGCTTTATCATTTGTGTTGGTTTGCATGAGTGTGTGTGTGTGTGTGTGTGTTTGTTACCTTGCATGTTAGTCTAGATCTGAGTCGGAGTTGTATGTGGTTGTGCAGTTGCTACGTCAGAAACAAAGTAATCATTTGATAAGCTCTTTGATGTCTACTAGATGTCTATCTGGTGAGGGTATAATCTTATGGTGGCAGTAAGATTTCCTCAAATTGAGCCTCAATCACTCCTTTATGTCAGCTTTACAAGTTTGTGCTTGTAAGTGTATGATAGGATGTTAGCCTAGCTAGATGGAGGAGGTAAGTCTCATGGTGGCAGTGGGATTTCCTCAGTTTGAGCCATGTCTCTCATGTGGTCCACTTGTGGTCAAGTCGGATTGGGGACGAGTCAGTTGTCGAGACTCTCTGTGTGACCATTGGGTGTGCATGATACTTTGTGAATCAAACCTGGTGGTTTGTTAGTGTGCTTGAGTGTGAGCCAAGTACAGTGTAGCAGGACATGCATAACATCTTTTGGATACTCCAGACGTTGGTACAAATTATTGTTTTTTTCACTCCTATCACATTTGAGCTTAAGGGAGAGAGTTAGAAATTAGAGTTAATCTGATATACATTTTATGTAAGCTTCAAATGTGATATTGTAATTAGCGTACGATTAATTAGATTTGCTATATTCAGTTGTGATCGGGACGTGACCCATCATTGACTTATCAGTCGGGCACTTGTCCCCCAAAGCTCAAACCATATGTTGAGTCATATGTGATTAAATGCAAGCCCTATCTACTAGCAAAGGCTGAACGCCATAAGGCTGGTGATTTGTTGCATCCGTTAGATATCCCTGATAAGAGATGAAAAAACATATCTATGGATTTTGTAGTTGGACTTTCGAAGACCCAACAACAAAATGATTTTATTTGGGTTGTAGTGGATCGGTTAACTAAGTTAGCTACTTTCATACCAGTTAAGTCATCTATAAAGGATCCTGAATTAGCCTAGATCTTTGTTGAAAGATTATTTTGGTTATATGGTCTGCTGAGTGACATTGTTAGTGATAGAGATCCTAAGTTCACAAGTCACTTTTGGTCAACAGTTTTCTGATATGCAAGAGATGTTGCAAGTGTCTAAGGATAGTATCTGTAGTGCTCAGGATACCGATCTTAAGAGATCTCCAAGAGATTTCCTACATGATATGCAAGAGATGCTGCAAGTGGCTAAGGATAGTATCCGTAGTGCTCAGGACACCGATCTTAAGAGATCTCTAAGAGATTTTATATAAGAAAGCCAAACTTGCCCTACCACATCATCTTGTGGTTGATTCATTGCCAAGCTCTCACTCTACTTTCATGCTTCCTATTCCTTGGCTTGGGGGTGAAGCTTCTACTTGGTTGGGTGGTTTCTCCATAGTGTGTTTTCCATTGTGTTTTTCTTGTAAGCAGGATCTTCAGGAGCTTTCCCTTATAACTAGTTTACTTGAATTCAATCAACCTAGTCAGTTAGTGCATACAATGTAAGAATGCATTGTGCACTAGTCTACTTTAGCTCAATGTGCATGCATGTGAAAATTATAAGCCTCACAAATGGTTGGCTATGTGGACCACATGGAAGACTTGCCTTGTAGGGCAAGGCAAAAAATACTACATTTTCATTGAATGTATTTTGATTTTGACTAATATGACAAACTTCATTGACCACGTGAAAATATGGTCTTACAAAATGTAAAATTCATATTGTTCATTCTGTATATGCACATCGCATGGTAAGTCTACCAAGTCAAGAAAGGAGCACATGTTGCAAAAGTGTACTTATGCAAGGAGCATAAATACCAACATGCAACTTCATGGTATAGTCCTAGCTAGACTCTTGTGGGTGACATATTGGAATAGTAGCCTAAATGCAGTTGCATCATTATTAACAAAAAAACAATTCATTCTAACTATACTTAAAATTGTGTAGAATATTTGATGTCGTACATTGCCAAGTATGCATGGCCAAGTCAAGCATGAGGCTCCTAGGTGTCCCGTACGTGTTTCACCATGGTTTGGACTCTCAAGCCGTAGAGTCATAGTTGGACACAATAACCAATCTTATTCAACTTAGGCTATGTGCACTATTTACATTGTCCATCAAGTCGCAACCACATATTTAAGCATAGCCACAAACATATTTAGGGATAGACACAATATTTAGCACAAAGCTCGCAAGTCTTGGAGCCAATGGACTTCAAGGCGTCCTTCAAGGGACAAGTGTATTTTATACACTTTAGTGACAAAGTGCAAGCAATGCCTCACCCTCATCCAACAATATAGAATGGAGTTCTCTCTTACCTTGGCCTAAGAGTGCACAATGTTCTTGATGCACTTCTAATGAGTATGCACTTTTGGATGCAAGGGTGTTATTAAGCACATGGTGTCCCTTACACAAAGACCTAGATAAGGCCTACAAAGAGCTATACATATAATCAAGGTCAATATTAGGTTGAGATCTTGGATTTGGTAACACGTCCATAAACGATTTTTTTCATACGTCACCTTGAGATGAGATCAAAGTGATTTTGGATATGCTAACACATCCATGAATTGTAAATTGTTTCATATATCCTAAGCCTTGAAATGGGAGCACAATGTTATTAGATATACTAACACATCCATAAACTTCTTGTTTCATACATCATAAGCCTTGAGATAGAAGTGAGAGTATTTCTTGTCCTAGCCCTCAGTGGCTACACGGCCTCACCCTTATCAAACTATTTAATGAATGAGTAAACCACCATCAAATAGTGGGTTTCAAGATGGACCATCACAAGTACATGGTTAATGCAATGACACTATCATCCTCTTCAACAATCTTCAAATGAATCATGATTGAGGATGTCATTGAGTAGTTATTGGATGAGAGTGGGACTCTCCTTGCACCCTTGATTGAGGAGCTCCACGCCCTCCTCTAGACGAGATCTCTACACTCATAGAAAATTGTGTGATTTGACTTTTGCATAGAAGTGGCCATGCCTAGAACTATCTCTCAAGCCACCTACTATTCTTTGCGAGGAAGAACAAAGAGTGACTCAAATCAAGCCACCTCACCTTTGGGCTGCCTATCTTCACGCATGCGTGTCGTTCACTAGACAAATGCAACATCACCGCTTTAATCTCTTTCCTCCATCTGGGTATTCTGGCTTCCTCGCTCAAGTCATCAGATTCTGTCGGATCTCTTGGGTGGTTGGTTCTTTTTGACAAGAGCTTGTATCAGGCTCAGGCTGTAGACATAAGCAGCTTGTAATAGTGCATCGGCTGCGGATCAAAATGCATAGCACCCAATTTTGCTCTCCTAATTTATCAAGCTACATACATAAGCAGCTTGCAGTAGTTCACAACACTGAAAGGTGCATTGGGCTGCAGATCAAAATGAATAGCGCGCAGGTTCAGGTAGTCACTGCCAATGGACATCCTGAAAATGTTGTTACTAAGCAGCTTGAGAGGAAGGGTACAGCTAGGAACGTGGAATGGGAGGGAAGAGGTGAGATTTTTGAGTATGTGGGTGCAGCTAATCCAGCCATGAGTCCGATACCTGTAATGGGATTGAGGGCAGTAGAGCATGAAACTGGACCAACTCGTGTGATAACCTTGGATGCAAGCAAAGAATTGGAGATTGAAGGCTATCAGGCATCTTCACCCAATTTGCTGGCATCGTTCTTGAGAATTTGTGTGGGCGATTCACTCACAACAAGCGCTTGTGCAACTTCCCAGGTTGATCACTACTTTCTCATCTCTGTCATTGATCACTGAAGTAGAAGGTTCATTGAATTCTTTGCTACTTTGTGGTTTGTTAAGCACTCTTCAACAAGCTGTGCTACATCTGATAGGAGGATTTGTATGTAAATCGTTGTAGGCGTTTTATGTTATTCATGGAAGAGGGCGAACTAGCGTAGAAGACCAGGAACTGGAGTGGAAGACAGGCGACCTCTTCGTCATACCTGGAGGCAAGGAGGACACTAGCTGCACGCATGAATGCTTTCAAGATGAGAAGACAGGTGGTGCTGGACTATACTGGGTATCCGATTCGCCATTGCTAGCATATCTCGGTGTCGTTCCTAAAGGGAAAAAGTTTGATGCAACATTCTTCAGGTGGGTTGTGTATCTGCTTTCCTCAAAGCAAGTTACCAGAGATGTTGTACTCTCTTGCTCCTGCGTCCATGTAAGCTGACTGTTGTAGTCTCAGAGCTTATGAAGAGCTTGAACATATTAAGCCCTTCTTGTGTGTTCTCAGTCAGGAAAAGCTGTTAGAGAGTGTGGACACAGTGAGACACGAGCCGGGGGCGGAACATCGCAACAGATTGGGCATTTTACTGGGCAACGTAGCTACTCCTCAAACCAAGACTCTCACACACACACTATGGTCCTTGCTCAACGTCCTGCCTGCTGGTAGCACAATCTCGCTTGTTTCTCTTACACTGCCCAATTTGATCACTGTATTGCATTTCTAACAAAAACGATTCCTGAATCAGCACATACTCTATTGACAGGTGACATACAGCGCCCTCACAGGCACAACTCAGTGGCCTTAGACCTGGCAATCTACGCCTCACCAGATTCATATACATTGATGGGCAGGGAGCTGGATGGCCAAGGGAACGTTCTCAACCCAGTCAGGTAACAGAATCGTCCTATCACTAATTCAACCTATTGCCTTGATCATCATATACTTCAGTTGCAGTGAAGATCACATCACCCTCAGCCTAAAGCCCATCACTATAACAAGCAACAGCATGTCAATTCCTCAGTTATCGATACGCTGCACCAATCATATTATCCATTCTCAATTAGATGCTTCCCTTTCGTCTGATGCTGGCTGCTGCTATGGATTGCAATATGTTTCTGTGATGCTATCACCATCATCAGGAGCTGAGGGATAAAATTGTGGGGATGTTGCAGGGTGGATTGGGAATCGGGTGCAATGTTCGTAACTCCGCCAGGATGGTGGCACAGCCACCACAACGACTCAGGTGAGGATGCATGGGTGCTTCCTCTGCAAGATGCTGGGCTATACACACACCAACGCACTCTTGATATCCGATTCAGCGAGCAAGAGATCCAACTGCTGGATCAGAAGATCGTCCGATAATGAAGAAATAGGACGAGAAGCCCATTTGCTTGCTTCAACTTAATCATAGCTCGGAGGTACAGGAGAGATCCAGAGAAGGAGCAGATCGGGAAAAAGGAGTGTGGATGAGGGTGAGTAGACCAGAGGGTGCAATAATAGCCACAGGTAGCTGATCAAGATAGAGAAGTTTTCCTGCAGTTGGACTGTCAATAGATCTTACTTAGAAGATGATGGCTTATTTGTTTTTGTACATATTCCTATGATGTCAATTTGCAATTAGTTTTATTGACATTGTCAACTTCTTGCTACCATCCCTAGGACACACATAATCAGCCAATAATCAAAATTCTCATGATCATTTACTGAAAAAAAAATACATTGTGTGTTAAGGTAAAGGATTTGCTCGAAAGATTCAAATTTAGTTCATGTTTTGCTAGAAGATTCCTTCACACTTTTGAAGATTGTTGATCAATCTTGCAAAAGTTGCCCTTTTTCAATAAATTATGACTCTTGAGTTCAAAGTTGGCCATGTTACACTTAAAAGCTCACATTATGAACTTTGAAAATGACCTCACCTTTTTCTTTTGATCTTTGTTTGCATGTCATAAGAGACTTGAAAAAAGAGAATACGACCCATTCGATGCCTAAGTGAGACTTGTAAAAAAATCAAATTTTTAGCTATAATAAGGGTCTTCCTCACTATCCTTTAGGTTTAGTATATAAAAAATTTCAATAACCTTTACACTTGGTTGAACGGTTGTTCATAAATTATGGGTTGGCCTGACGACCTTGCCATGATTTTACAATCAATTAACGTGCAAGGGACGCTTAAATGGCCATCCCCTAATAACTAAAGGTGGTTTGATTGGTATAATATCTTGGTTTAGTCTTAAAGTAATGGGCTAATTTGTGCTCCATTGTAGAAGGACCTTATGAAAGATGAATTGAAGGGATTTTTTGAGAGAGGTGCCAATCAAAGTTGTAGTTTTGAAGCCATTGAAAAAAGTAACATACTCAAATTTGCAAGTAGCTAAAAACATCTAGTTTGTTGTATACCATTGGAATTAAAACCTATTCGCATGGCCTCAAATATCCTCAACCACTCCATCCTACTCACAATCTACAAGGTTCTTTATTTCTCAACCACCACCACCATAATCTACAAGATCTATTTGTAAAATCTAAACATCCATTTGTGAAAATACTAAATGTAAACGATAAGTAGTAGGTTTCATGTGTTTCAAGTATTTCAATGAAGCTAAATTAGTAAAATATAAACATAACTTTGCAAGAACATTAAATGTAAATAAGTCGTAGGTTTTATGTTTTGCAAATATTTCAATGAAGCTAAACGAAGACTAACAAAAAGTAGTTTCCAAGTTCACAAATTACTTGTGTGCACTTTCTTTCATGTAGTAAAGGTTTATGTGTCATCTTTTTTTCAAAAGGATGTTAGCACCACAATGATACTATTCAAAAATATTGCATGTTTTGTCATATGGGGGCTAGGGTTTGAATATGAGGAGTCTGAGTAGCATTCAATGGTCGGAAGTGGATAGGGCATGCATATGAATTAAACTAAATGACCAACAAAATTTCCAAAGAAAGAACAAAAACAAGGATGTTTGCTAAAGCTTTCTGACTGTATATTATTTGGGCTGAAGCTTTCTACTACTCAGGGAAAATGAGAGAGAAGAACTTACAAGAATGAATACGACGAGGAGCTTGACAAAAATTGAAAAACTTCATGCACTTAAAAGTGACAAAAAAAATTTAACAACTCGGTGTAAGATCTGAACATGCACACAGGTACGAAGATGGGTTGGATAAAAATTCTTCAATTAGATAAATCAAATAGATATTTTTTTCACACCAAAATTATCAATAAATCCTACTCTATTGTTCTTTTTGTTGTTTCGCTTGTTCTTCTTTGTTGACTTATACCCCAATTTTCTTGCTCTTTTGTTATATTTGGATTTTTTTTCACTTGGAGCTTTAATCTTTTTCAAGTAAAAGAAGTCCTACCTACATAAGCCCAATGCTCCTCTCAAAGGAAACCTAATATTGAATTGAACTTGAAAAGCAAGTAGAGGAGAAACTGAAGAAGACGAAAAGAAAGGCCTCAAATAGTCCAACTCCTCAGTCCTTGGCATGAATAGAAAACCAAGATATTTTTAAGATCAAGTACAATGCCAATGGAGCAATTGATCGAAGGAAGACAAGACTGGTAGCACGAGGATTCACTCAAATCCCCAACGTCGACTACAATGAGACTTTCAGTCCAGTAGTCAAGCATTCATCGATTCGAGTCCTTCTATCATATGTTGCAGCTGCCAACCTCGAAGTGCATCAACTTGATGTGCAAATAGCTTATCTGAATGGAGTTATACAAGAAGACATCTACATGATCCAGCCCGAAGGATATGTTTTAGAAGGTATGAAAAATCATGTCTGTAAACTCCATAAGGCACTCTATGGCTTGAAATAGTCTGCCAGAGCTTGGTTTCAGAGGATCAACACATTCCTCATCGAACAAGGTTTCCAACCAAGCACTGCTGATTGCAACGTCTATTTCAAGTCGGTGCTTTAACATCACCTTATACGTGGATGATATGTTGCTTTTCAGCAACAATACCAATTTGGTCAAGGATTCTAAACAGATGCTATTTTCTGAGTTCGACATGACTGATCTGGACGAAGCTCACTTCTGTCTGGGCATTCAGATCCATAGAGACAGAACAAGACGATTGATCTATATCACTCAACAAAGGTATCTTCACAATGTTCTTGACAGATACAATCTAATGAATTGTAAGTTAGCTCACTCACCGATGGATCTAGGCCTGCATTTGTCAAAGGACCAATGCCCCCAGACCAAGCATGAAGAGGAGCAGATGAGAGAGTATCCTTATCGATCGATACTTGGATCTCTCATATACACAATGGTCTATACAAGACCTGACATCTCTTTTGTAGTAAGCTCACTCGGCCAATATATGGCTAGTCATGGCATTACCCATTGGAAGGCTCTCATAAGGGTCATGAGGTATATTCGAGCTACCATGGACCAGTGCATCTGCTATGGAGAAGTCGGCAACGACAATCTTCATCAGTATCTCATGGAACAATTGTAAGCAAACCTCTATCGCTCTTTCATCTACAGAAGCAAAATACATAGCTGCTTCTCAATCTATTAAAGAAGCGTTTTGGTTGAGAAATTTACTGTCAAACATTAGTTTGTATTAGTACAGCCCTACAATTATATTATCTGATAATCAGAGTGCTATTACCTTATCGGCCAACCCTAGATTTCACTCTAGGAGTAAGCACATTGAAATTCGTTATCACTACACCAAGGGCAAGGTTCTCAACGAGGAGATAAGCTTACTGTACTATAGGACGCAAGACATGGTTGCAGATATATTCACAAAGGCATTAAGTGTTAATGCACACAACAATTTTTGTGCATTGCTTAGTTTGATGATCAAGGCATTCACGGATCCAGATTAGGGGGGGGGGGGGGGTGTTGGATTTATTTTCTTTACTCTCCCAAATCTTATGTTAATCTACCTCCATTCATGTTGTTGTATTTTACTTGTGTTGTCGCAGAGTCTGCATATTTATATGGAAAACACGACTGTCTGCATAAATACAAGTAAATTTTACAGGCAAAAAAGGTGAAAAAGACGACAATGTATTTTTACACATGATTTGTGATAGGCGAAAAAGACGACACTGCCCTACAAATGCCAAAGGTGCCGCAATTTTCACAAGCTGGTGAAAAGTGAAGTTTGTCTCGACAACGAATACTAGGATGTTTACCTGCACAGATAAAGCATTTATGAATAATAGATGACTGTCTCAGTGGAGAGTAGTGTCTTCCACATAATAAGTTGCTGGATCGATAGAATTGGGATCAATATAATGGACATATGGTTGTGGAGCAGGCTGATTAACGAGGAACTGTTGATATGGTGGATACTGATTGGGTGTAGTGGATTGTGGTTGATAGACTCCTATGTCGTAAAACGTGGGGATGACCGGAAGCGGAAGCTCGAGGCTTTGAGCGCAGGCATGTAGGAACAGATTCGCAACAGTTAGCAGCAGAAATATTCAAGTGGAATGATTTATACATAATGCGCAAATGAACAACGTAGTAGTGAGACAAAAATTGCACTCTGATTAATGTCAACAGTGAGTACAATGGCTTGAAGTAATAACTTCAGCTTGCTGATCGTGATAACGCTGGCTACAGATAACTCTGATTGAAAAAGAAAAATTCAATTAACACTTACATAGCTTGATTCAGCTAGTATATATATTTACAAGTGTCGAGAGAAAAATATCTTATGCCTTAACTGCCATTTACTCCAGTTTTGCATATGTACAAAGTTGATAACTGCCCTTAGGATATTTGTTTCTCCAGTTGTTTTAGGGTTGATGATAAGTTGGTGACGTCGGTTTGCCAATGTATCAAAAATGCGAAAAACTCGAAAAACCCGAAGGTGCCCTTAGACTGAAGGTATGCAAATTCTGAGGGTGTCCTTAGACTGAAGGTATGTAAATCCGGAAGGCGCCCTTAGACTGAAGGCAACGAAGAAGGCGAAAAAGCCAAAGGTGCCTTAGACTGAAGGCATTGAAAAAGCCGAAGGCGCTTTAGATTAAAGGCAACAAAAAAACGAAAAAGACAAAGGTGTCTTAAAATGGTTTTTATAGACATTCTGGCCACTTTGTTGCTTTTTTCATGAAGGGACGAAAAAGGCGAAGGTGTCTTAAAATGGTTTCTAAGACATTCTGGCCACTTTGTTGCTTTTTTCGTGAAGGGGCAAAAAAAGACGAAGGTGCCTTAGAATTGTTTTGTAAGGCATTCTGGCCACTTGGCCACTGTGTCGCATTTTTTGCGACGATGGAAAAGACGAAGGTGCCTAAAAAATGGTTAAGGAAAAAAAATCTCAAAGGAAAAATGTGAAGGTCCAAAAACATGTAGTTGGCCTTCGATTTTCAGGATGCTCATTACTTGAATGATTTATTTAAGGATGAGCATAAGAAATCTAACACTCCCCCTTAATGTGGATCCTGAAAAACTTTGATCTTCATATTTATGTTGGCAGTGTGGCTGCCTCCATAGCAGATGATGAGAGTTTTCGTTGCTTGGATGTACTTTATGACCTTTGTTAGTGCCTTCCAATGAGTTAAGCCTAGATTTGACAAGAACTGGCTAAGTGCACTGATCAAATATGCAAGGTCTGGTCGCGTGCAGATCATTGCGTACATCAGTGAGCCGATGATGGATTGAAACGGGTAGCGCTTCATCTCCTCCTTTTCTAGCTCAGTTTGAGGAGACTGTTCCTTTGATAACTTTAGTCCAAGGTCGAACGGAATGTGACTAGGTTTGCATTTGGCCATTCCATACTTTTTCAGCACGTTGTTGAGATATCGTTGCTGACTGATAAAGATCAGTCTGCTGGGTCGATCTCGTTGGATTTGGATTCCGAGACAGTAGTGGGCTCTGGACCCATGTCAGTCATCTTGTATTCTTGGGCCAACATGCATTTTGTATCATTCATCAGATTCAGATTGTTACTGGATAAGAGTGTATCATCTACATAGAGAGTGATGATGATGAAGTAATCTGATACAGACTTGAAGTAGACATTCGAGTCTGCTGAGTTTGAAATAAAACCATTCTCTATCAAAAATGTGTTAATCTTCTAGAACCGGGCTCTGGGTGACTGTTTCAGCCTGTAGAGCGCCTTGTGGATTTTGTATACAAGGTGTTGTTGCTTGCCGTTGAGTTCATATTCCTCTGGCTGCTTCACATAGATTTTCTTTTCGATGGTTCCATTGAGGAAAGCGGTTTTGGACATCCATCTGGTGGACTTCAAGATCTACTGCGGATGCAAAGGAGAGGAGTAGGCGGATCGAAGCATGTTTGACAATTGGGCTGAAGGTTTCTGAATAATCCAGATCTAGAATCTGGGAAAAGCCTTTGGCGATTAGCCTGGCCTTGTAACGATTTAGCCTTCCTTCAGCGTCGTACTTTGTCTTGAATATCCATTTGCATGGAATTGGATTTCGGTCCTTTGGCAGCTCAATGAGTGTCTATGTTTGATTCTTCATAAGAGAATCGAATTCGGTGTCCATTGCTGCTTTCCACTAGTTAGCATCAGGAGTAGACATTGCCTCAGAAACGTTGGTTGGTTCCTGCACAAAGTAGCAGGCCGGACAATTCATAAATCTAGATGGAGGCTGTCTGTACCTGTTTGACCTTCTGGACTGAACTTTGGTCCTCTGATGTGAGTTGACTCATTGAGGTTCTGACTCATTGTCTGAGTCATTGTCGTTATTCAGCAGTTGAATCCCTGGATCAGAATTGGTATAGAGTCATGAGTGCATCGGAATATTCTATGACTGAGCCAGTTGTAGTCATCTGTTCCATAAGATTTTTGAACTTGTTGAGGTGACTCGAAACAGTATCTGCATCAGACATTCTGAGGGTGAAGAATTTCTTTCTCAGATGAAGCTTGGAAGTAACATCTCCAATGTCGTAGAGAGTTGCTAGGATGTCCCATGCATCCTTAGCACTCTGAGCAACATGTATGTGGTTGATCTGAGTATCCTTGATGTTGAGGGTGATCATGGCAAATGTTTTGCCATCTCTCAGTCTCCACTTGTTGATGATGGCTGCATCACCTTTTGGTTTGAACTCTGTGCCATCAACGATGTCTGGCTAGAAGTATAACCTTCATCTTGAATTTCCAAAGATGGTAGTTATCTCCATCGAGTTTGTCAATGAGAGATGAACTAGATAATGGATCCATTCTGGTTGAACAAGATCGTTGGTAGAAACAACGATTGTCGGAATACTGTCGGTTGCACGTTTGCTAGAAAGATGTCTTGATAGAAACAAGACTGATAATTCGCAGTAGAAATGCAAATTACTGAAATGCCCGCTCTGATACCATGTCGTAAAACGTGGGGATGACCGGCAACGGAAGCTCGAGGCTTTGAGCGCAGGCGTGTAAGAATGGAAACACAACAGTTAGTAGCAGAAATATTCAAGTAGAATGATTCATACATAATGCGCAAATGAACAACGCAGTAGTGAGACAAAAATTGCACTCTGATTAATATCTACAGTGAGTAAAATGGCTTGGAAGTAATAACTTCAGCTTGTTGAGCGTGATAATGTTGGCTATACATAACTCTGATTCAAAAAGAAAAATTCAATTAACACTTACATAGCTTTGATTCAGCTAGTATATATATTTACAAGTGTCGAGAGAAAAATATCTTATGCCTTAACTGTCATTTACTCCAGTTTTGCATATGTACAAAGTACCGCCCTTAGGATATTTGTTTCTCCAGTTGTTTTAGGGTTGATGATAAGTTGGCGATGTTGGTCTGCCAATGTAGCAAAAACGCGAAAAACGCGAAAAACCCGAAGGTGCCCTTAGACTGAAGGTATGCAAATTCTGAAGGTGTCCTTAGACTGAAGGTATGTAAATCCGGAAGGCGCCCTTATACTGAAGGCAACAAAGAAGGCAAAAAAGCCAAAGGTGCCTTAGATTGAAGGCAACGAAAAAGTTGAAGGTGCCTTAGACTAAAGGCAACGAAAAACTGCCAAAAAAGACGAAGGTGCCTTAAAATGGTTTCTCAGACATTCTGGCCACTTTGTTGCTTTTTTCGCGAAGAGACGAAAAAGGCGAAGGTGCCTTAAAATGGTTTCTAAGGCATTCTGGCCACTTTGTTGCTTTTTTCATGAAGGGGTGAAAAAGACGAAGGTGCCTTAAAATGGTTTCTAAGGCATTCTAGCCACTTGGCCATTGTGTCGCCTTATTCGCGAAGGTGTGAAAAAGGCGAAGGTGCCTAAAAAATGGTTAAGGAGAAAAAATCTCAAAGAAAAAATGTGAAAGTCCGAAAACATGTAGTTGGCCTTCGGTTTTCAGGATGCTCATTACTTGAACGATTTATTTAAGGCTGAGCATAAGAAATCTAACATCCTAGTCGTGGCATGGGTTATTGTGGATTGTAAGCACGGTATTGTCAATACATGGGTCTGGATTCTACCGGATAATGGTGTTTCAGTTGGGGACATTCATTGGCATTGTGATTCTACGAACAGATAGAACAGCATATAATTTCTCTTGCTAAAAATGATTTGTCAGCAATATTTTTCATAGCGGTCTGGAAATCAGTAGTAAGTTTATCCATATGGGTTTGTTGAGCTTTCTGCCAAGTTTCCATTTGATGTAGAAGTTTTGAGGATTGGGTGGTATTTTTGAACTTTTGATGATTAAGACATTCGAGATTTTTTGATTTCTTTTCTCTGTTATCAAAGTCCTCATTGGACCCCTCGTCTTCTTCGCGGATGGGCATCAATCATAAAATTTTTAAGTTGGTTAGTAAAGGTCAATTGGTTTCAGTTCTCGACAAATACTTTTAGGAATTCCAACCAGGAACAGTTTGATGGCCATTCGTTTGATGATATTTTCGTCAAGACATTCTACCTTGAGATGTTTAAAACGCTCAATGTAGCTTCTAACAGATTCTTCGTGATGCATCTTAATATGTGTGATTTGAATGAATGGGCTCTGAGTCAATTTAGAAGGTTTGAAACACTTGATGAGGGCATCTTTGAGGGTAGTCCAAGAAGCGAGATTAGGAGCTTCGAGGTTGAGATACCACTCTTTGGCAGTTCCATAGAGCATAATAGGGAATAATCTGAGCTTTTCAGTTGTAGAGGTGTCAAGCATTATCAAAGTCTTGGAGAAATCTAACTGGGTCAGATTCTCCATCGTACTTTGGTGCATCAATGTGTGGAATTTTGTGTTCGAGACGTGGAGGTGTAGGATTGGAGGATTTAGCACAACCTCTTGACATGATGTAGAATGAGGAATATCAGTACAGATGATTAATACACTAGTGTACTTGGCCAAAAAAAGGTTCAAAAGACGGTTTTCTTGTAGAATAGAAAATTTGGGCAAGAACTGAACTTTTCTGGTATAACAAAATTCGTAGACAGGACTAGAAATCGTGGACAGATTGATAATTCAAATATAGTACTCGCAAATTCTGATAGGAACTTTATACTGTGAAAATAGTAATTTTTTGTGTTTTTTTTGGAATTTTTTGAAAGGATGGAATTTGTAGAGGGTGTATAGGAATGTTCCAGACTATGGACGATTTCGTGGTAGGGTCGACGATTTTTGAAATGAAAGTTTCGCTGACAGACAAGGGAATTAGTGAAAAAAGTGTTTTTTTGACAGAAAACAAGCTAAATGTCTGAGATAGAATTCGTAGAGCTGCTGGAGGACCGATTTTGCATAGATCTAGCCTCAATAGGACCAGCGAATTTTAATAGAAAGATTTGGTTGACAATCAGCGGGTTTTGGCAGTAATACAATCTTATTTTTGGAAATCTTAACAAGGTTAGAAATCGTAGAGGTGACATGATAAGGAATCAGGGTCTGTTATGGTTGCAAACAGTTTGTCAAATTCTGATATACCTGATTGGTTGAAAAAAATGTCACCTGGGTCACTTCTTTTAGACAAAATGCCTAAGTTGACACTTTTGTTGCTTCCCCTCGGCTTGAGGGGTTGCTCAGCAACTCGTTTAGGACCTGAAGAGAAATCTTGTGCCGGAATGTGAAGAAAAAACTGACAAACATACACACAAGCACGTTAGAAATGTGAAAAAGAAAAACAAGAAAGCTAGGTAGATAAACTTAAAAAGCGGACAACACCAATGTTGGAAGTATTTCTACTCTTCTACTGTGTCTAGGTCTAATGAGGGATTCATGCGTAGTATAGTGGTAGACCGGTCATCCACCTTCTAAGATCTACACAAAGCTTTCAAATGGAAATAAAAACATGAATGGAAAGTCTTCCCAATTGGTGCTCAAACATAAATTAACCTAGCTTGACTAAGGCGTACCCAATAGCCAAGATCAACAAAATAACAAACTCTTGCTAAGGCTTACCCAACTAGCAAGATGATTAAGCTATTTCCTACTTAACACCCAAAAGGGATTTGGAAATAGGATTGTGGCTAATATTAAACATCAAGCAAATAAAAGCATGCCACAATAAAACCTATGAAAAGGAGGCAAGAGGAGGCCCGAGCACCTTCCCAAAGGGAACACAATGAAAATAGAAGACAATCTCAAAAGAAAACAATTTAGCATGATCTTAAAGTGTTATTTACAAGGGAAATGTCTCTTTTCTTATAGCAAGAAGGGCCTTCCATAAGCATCCACTAGCTTATGGGATTAGTGTCTAAACTAGTCATTCTAAGGCTTTCCAACTTCTAACTTAGAGCTTAGGACTTCAAAATCTCTAACTTAATATAGCCTAAGATAACTTAGAATTTTTTTAAACTTAAGTTTTCTTAAGTCTTAAGTCTACGTCTAAGTTTATGTTGTTTTATTTATCTAAGCTTCTACCCATGGACTTACAAAACACATGCCATAATAGAAGTTTATCAACATTCACTCATACATGGACTTACAATACACATGCCACGGAGTTTTATTTCTTTTTATTTTTCACTCTGTTGCTAACAGTTATGATCATAAGAGATGCTTACTTTTCATATATCGACGTTTATAAGTTTTTTTACTATGTACAAGGTTTTGGATTCTAAAAGAACGAAAGCATAAGTGCAGCCTTTGTGTAGTAAGTTGTGGACATATGAGTGCTTGGACTCCCAAACGCTTTGCAGGGGATGTCTTTGGGGCTAATACGGCACGAATCTGCCCTAGTACCTAGCACTATGGCCAAAGTCATATCTCTCTACTTATGTGTATGGAATGATAGTTTCTTATGTGAACTTAATGCATTCTTTTTTGCTCTTGTAGTGATCAGTATGGCATCTGCCCTGATGCGGTTTTGTTAAAGGGCGGAATGTATTGCTAATTATGAAATGCATGATAGGGAAGATTGGACGTACTATTTGTAATTGCAATCAAGCTGATAAAGTAGTGAATCTTGTTTCGGACATAAATAACAACTAATGCTCAACTATGACACCTGTCTTCCTCACACGACTAGCTCGTGTGATTTTGTTTTGTGGGATCGTGGCAGGTAATAGCTGGGTGTCCTAAAACTTGCTTGCTTTATGGTACTCTGTACTGTAAGACTTTATACAAGTATGTTTTGACTTGTTATGTTATAAATTGAAGGGTTCAAAGGGTTTGGTCTTGACTTGTCAAGATGGACTATGTGATGCCTTGTTAATCTCTTTAAACATCTTTCTAAGATGTCAACCTGACTACCTTTTGGCTGGGGTACTACCAAACCTTTAGCTTTACTTGTATTCTATGGCTAACAAGGTCTTTTTGATGTGTAGTCCACATGATGGTTCCATGACGCTATTGCTCTTGGTTATAGGGAGCCCCTTCCTCCACCTAACTATTTTGTTCAGACTGTTATATGTTGCATGAAGAAAGATGTTGATGTTCACATGTGATGCTGTCGGTCCTGATGATAAAATCTTTTGCCTTGTTGACCTTATGACTACTATGGATTGGATCAAAGTTTATATGAATTTCATTATTCTTTGAAATGCCATAGCAATGTCATTGACTTCAGTAATTAAAGTAGTTTGATTGCTACAACAATACATAGCAACGATAATCTATGCGATGATAACTTTATAAGAGTTTGAGATAGGTCTATTTGAAGCCAGGTGTAAGAACTGGAAAAAGGGAAATGGTAGTTCATTTCTTTTATCAAACTTTTTCGTGTGAAAAACACCCGACTTCGAATCAAAGGTAGTAGTAATATTCAAAAAGCTCACCGTATTGTCATTAGACTCCTCATTTTTTATGGTCAAGTACTCCAGAGGATAAATCCATTTGGCATTGTCGAGGGCACGAGGTTGTTCTTTATCCAGAAATAAAAGCGCAACCGGATTATTGATAAAACAAATGTCATCTATATATCGAAAGGTATATTTGAACACCCGTAAGTACTCAATTTTTCCAGGTCTGGCAAGTCTTTTCATAAAATGCAATTCATAAAATGACATATACCAAATACACCAAGTAGGGGAACATGCAAAGCCCATAGGTATACTACAAACTTGTCTCCAAGCTTTGTTTCCAAGCTCACAATGCAGTGGTCAATCAGTAAATCATTCCATTGGCAAAGTAGTATTTTATCCATATGAGTCCATTTTTTAATAGGTTTGTTTACCCACTCCATTTACATTTCTCATGTCTAGGTTTCCATTTATAGGCAATAAATTTGTTCTTGATGAACTTGAAAGCATACAATATCAACTTACGTATAATAGTCTTAAGTCCATCTGGGCCATTAAGCCGGATGTTTTCATAATATTTAGAGATGTCGGTAGACCACATAGAAGTTATTTTACTAGGCACATTAAGATAGAATTCAGTGGATGAGTTGCAATGCCAAAATAGGTTGGTATCCACATTTAGGTAACTCCGGTATGAATTTGCCTTAACGCCTGCCCACTCCATGAGGAGCGGAAATAGAATACCAAGATCCCCAAAAAGAAATGTGGCCACCTTTGAAAACTAGCAATCATGTGCATTTGTAATCCATTTGAAGGTATTTTTATGTGCTTTAAAGGTACAAAGTAGATACGGTAATTCGTCTTTCCCTAAAAGATACTCTAGTAATATACTAGAAAAAATATGCTTAGTAATTGTAATAGCATTATCAATGTTATTGTTACCATCTTCTGGAAAAGGAGCAAAATTCGGACTAGATAATTTTTGCAACGCCAAGTTTCTAACAAAGTTTATTCACATAAAACAAGGATTATGTTGCGCCTTATCTACGCCATTCACATACATAGGTGGTAATCCAATCACGTTCATCAATAGCATTCTTTAAATCTTTTCTAGTGGTGCTTTTACCATGAAGCCATCTAGTTTTTTTTTTAAAAGTTCATAACAACAAGCTTGCAAATAAGGGCACGTTCCACAATACTATCATGATCCATGTTCTAATAACAGGGTAAAAAATTAGCCAATTTAAACCAACCATGGTAAATTTTCAAAGCGACCTCATTAATATTGGATTGACGTAAAGGAATATGATTAAGCCCTTTGTTCGGGTCGTTCCTTAAAAGATTACTATCTAAAATTCCAGTAATTATAGAAAAACATGCCCAAAATTTTCATCAATATACTCTTTAAAACATTTAGAATTCAAGCAAATACATGGCAGGATATTATCAATGTCGATGAACTCACAAAAGACCTAAAAGGGTTTATACCATTTACGCTTCAAATGCAAAAAAAAGGTCCAGCCTAATACAATATGCTCAAAGATCTCATCAATGTAACAAAAAATATGGAGTAAAGTCTCAAAATAAAGTTGTTTAACGTTTATACTCTCAAAGCATCTATTGTAATAATGTAAATGCAAAAACATCTTTCCTTTATCTCTTCTAACAATAAGTCTTTGCCTACCAACTGTACTAACCTCCAATACTCTAAAATCTTCAATTTCTTCATGCACATGGATCAATCACGGTAAAAATTCAGCTTTCTGATAGGAAGATCCCCTTTTCCACCACTGCTTTGTCCCTCATTGCCTTTGCTAGAAAAGTATTTCCTCTTCTTGTTGCCACTACGTGATATGACCGAACTTGGATTATTCAAATTGAAGGACCCTGTTTTTCTGCTTGTATTATGGAAGTATTTATCCTGTAAGGTAGAGAAGCTGGGCTTTTTAAGAAGATGTTCAATTTCTCGTATAAAGAAGCTTGGCAGTAGGGTTAATGGAAAGTTCAATGGTGGCTTCAATCATATATTGTCTGATGTACATAAAGGCAAGGTGGGATTTAACAACATCCCTAGCAGATTTATGAAGCCAAAGAAAAGAAGGCGTTTAGTTGGTTTTGTCCGCATTGACGTCAGTGTAGGCATATGATAGTGCTAATAAACATCGAGAAATTGTTGTTACAACTTTCGTCTTTGTGAGGTATACTATTGCGCGACCCCGCGAGAGGTTGACAACATTGCCAGCGTTGACTTATGTGGGCTTGACTTCATAGCTGACAGAATCGTCATTGGCCATTGTCCTGCTCTCATCAAATCTGACATCTCTCACTGTCTTCACAGTGTTCGTGTCTGGCATGTAGACTTTGTAGTATGACAAATTGTTGTCATAACCTACCAAAAAATCCCTGTTCAGTTTTCTCATCAAGCTTCTTTTGAAGCTTATCAGGAATATGTGCATAAGCCACACAACCAAAGATTCTGATGTGAGACAAGTTGGGCTTTCTACCCCACCATAATTCATGTGGTGTCATGTGAGGGACACCAGACTTCCATGTCCTGTTCTGGATGTATGCAGCTGTAGCTACTGCTTCAGCCCACAGTACCCTTGGAGCTTTCTAGTAGGCCATCATGCATCTGGCAGCTTCCATCAGGGTCATATTCTTCCTCTCTGCAACACTATTGTGCTGCAATGTGTAGGTTGTAGTCCTTCTGTGAATGATACCACGATCATTGCAGAAGTCAGTGAAGCAATTCAGATGTATTTGCCACCTCGATTTGTCTTGATCTCCTTCACTTTGTTGTCTGTGCATCTCTCTGTCCAATTCACATATTCTGTGAATTTATCAAGTGCTTCTGATTTATTCTGAATGAAGTACACTCTGGCAAATTTACTAAAATCATCAATGAAGGTTATGTAATATTTTGAGCCTCCTATTGAGATCACATTGAAAGGCCCACAGATGTTAGAATGCACTAACTCCATAATCTTGGTCGTTCTATAGGAGTCTTTGACAAATGGAGTGCGTGCCATCTTACCCTTCAGACATGCATCACAGGTGGTCGAACTGGTTGCATTCGAGATGCTGACCCCTGTTATTGCTCCATGATGGCTTGCTTGGTAAACTGCCATTGAGTTCATGTGGCATAGTCTCCTGTGCCACAGAGTGTCTGGCAAATCATCATGAGTCTGATGCACCTGATCTACAGGCAGACATACATTCAAGTGATATAGATTACATTTTCTTCTGCCTGGAGTGAACAGGGTACTGGTACTGGCATCAACCACGTTGCATGCTTCATCAAAAAATGTCACACGCATCCCTGCATTAGCTATTCTTGCCACAGAAAGCAAGTCTTTCTGCAGTGTAGACACGAACAGAACATCTTCGAGTCGTCTGTCTCTTCCATTGATGTTGAGCCATAGTGAACCAATACCGTTCACTTGATGTTTGGATCCATCTCCAAGAACAATGAATCTTGAAGGATCAGCACTTCGGAAATCAGACATAATTTCTCTTGATGTCATGAAGTGTGAGGTAGCTCCTGAGTCTAGGATCACCTCTTGTGTGTCAGGCGTTGATGCTTCACACACGTCTGCACAAATGTAGACGACAACTCACTTTCACATGTAAAGATTTGACATCCTGAGAGCAGAACTCACATGGTTAGCTATGCCATTGTTGCATGTACAAGGTACAATAAGTCTAGGAAAGTATTTGGCACATCAACTACCATTTGTAGTATCAAGTACCTGACTTGGCAGCTTTCTAATGTCCATGTACTTGTCAATCAAATAGTTTTCTATTTATACAAGCATAGAATCAAAGCGAAGGCTAATAACGAATGAAGAAATTTATGAACCAACGACAAATGGTCAATGAATTGATAATAAGCAATATCAATTCAGTGGTGGATGTCCACACAATAACATTGGCCAACTCAGCATTACAATATCAGTTTTCATGCTGATAATGATTTGCACAACACCTCCACATTTTTTTATCTTTGTATATTGCATTTTGACAACACCTTCAAAGTTCATTCCATGAATACATTGTAGTGCATGAACATTGCATTCCATTGCAATCTACTATCATTGAGTGGAAAATGATTCTTGCACATTCTAATGTCATGAATGATGTTGTTGTCGATGAAGTATCGTATGTTCTATTTTTGAATGCATGAACCATAGTTCTGCTTTCACTACTTCTTGCAAGAATTAATAACAGATCATAACCTACAATTCCACGACTGTCCTCAATACCTTAGACAGATTGCAAGCATGGCTATCATAGACATCTGTTGATGATACTCTAAATTTATTTGTCTACAATATTTTCATTTTACTTGCAATGAAGAACGTTATCATCCACTGAACTTAAAATCATCGACAAGGTCAATGGTGAGAATTTCTACATGTTGAAATTCAAAATCAAGATGATACTCATTGAACAAGGCACTTGCCACAATCACCCTGAATCTCAAGGATTCTCAAATATTTCATGTGACTTCATGCAAGTCAACTAAAGAAAATTGAAAACTTTTAATCTCTCTTTATGAGACACAAGATCTTTCAGCAAAATTATTCATGAGGAAGGAATTTTCTCCTTAAAAATAAATGGCAACACTTCCATGTGTAACAATATTGAAGTCTTAATGGATTACCTAGTAGTTGTAGATTGTCCTATATCCGATAGTGATGCAATAATGACCTTATTAGTGAACTTACATTTTGGATTATTATCCTTCCTACTAATTGACTAATCGGTTTTTAATCTTCATCCAACTGTTTATCCAGTTCTGTGGATTTTGTCGTGTTTTTATACAGTCTGCAGAATTACAAGTGTTTTTACACAGTCTGTAGAAATACATGAAGTTTGACAATAGTGTCGAATTTTCTCTCTCTACAAAACCCGACAGTGTCGCCTTTTTCGCATGTCAGGAATTTTGAGTATGCAGTATCGCCTTTTTTGCATTTTTCACCTGTCAGGAATTGCGAGTAAAATGCAGCGTCGCATTTCTCAAAGTGCCATGCAGATGGACATGTATTCTGTAATTTTGTCTTGATCTGCATGTTAAGGAATTTGGCAAAGTGTGGGGCTACCCCAATATTCAGGAAATGAGATTTTGCCACACTGTCGCATTTCTCACAAAAGTCGTATTTTTCGCCTGTGGCAGTTTACATTCATTTATGCAGATTGACAGTTTATGTTCATTTATGCAGACAGACTGTTTACGGCCAATTGTCACCGCTTATCAGCAAGCAACTTCTGAGAAGAACTGGATGAATGCTAGTAGACTCCAGCCAACTGGCAGTCGCATTTGACGACCTAATTACTTAGTATAAATCAATTATTCATACATCTCATTGTCCATAATATTGTGAATTGTGAAGGGGTTGAGTGTTATTATACGACGCTTCCTGCACTCTCTTATCAAGCAGATCATTCACAACCAGAAAGTATTGTAGTTAGCTCTCTATCAAGCTTTCAAGCTTGAACTCTCTTGATCATTCTAGCTCAGTCTTTTAGAGATTTATTTTAGAGTTGCTATTGCGCTACTGCTTATCAGCAGTGTCGCTTATTTTGGACTTATTCTCAGTTACTCAAAGATAGCTTTAGAGTGCGCGGTTTCTATCCGCTATTGTTTTGCGCTCATTAGCATTTGATCTTGTTTTTCTGAATCATACTATTTTCTTATTGCGTTCAGTTTGTGTTAGAATGCATGCATCTCTGTATTGCTTTTGTAACTGGTAGAACTTGTCTGAGAATTCAATACTTTATGTTTGGCTACGTAATCACTTAGTATCTTGTGAAAGTTAGTTGCTAAAGATTGGACGTGATTCCCATCACTACTGCTTTGTTCAATTTTTGATAGGCGTAGTCATGCATTGGAAGTAGGAAGTATCCGCTATTCCATTACTCACCTATTTTCGACATGGTATCAGAGGGTTGATTCTTCTTCAAGGCCTAGTACTATATCAGAGCGCAAGCTCTTATACTCAATATCTTTCGTGATATCAAATTATTCTTCAGTTCAAATCAATTTGTTTCAGTATCAGAGAATTGATTTCCTGTTGTTGGCATCACTACATCTTAGCGTCATCGATACAATCGACAATAGATTAAGTTCCAGATGCAGTTTCAAGACCTCAAAGGAAAGGGCAGCTTCCATGTAGCCGACCTGTTAGATTCTCCTGACGCTTTGAACTTTCCAGTTTCGCAGGTGACTATTCCCATTGCAGGTCCAAGTTCCTCTACTCTTGACGAACAACATATCAATGACGGATCAGAAGATGATGGTTGCAAATCAGCAACTACAGTATGATGGAAATAATCAACTTCCTGTATTACCCAGAAGATCTTCAAGGACTAGCAAACCACCTAATCGGTATATTGATGAGTCTATAGCCTATCTTGTTCAGGAACCGCCAACGTCTGTCCAAGAGGCACTTAGTCAGTCTGACTCAGATTTTTGGAAAGAAGCTATAAAGAGTATTCAGTTTTCTTTCTAGACACACAAATTATTTTCATTCGTTTCTTTTCGAACTAGACCTATCTTCTACACACACCACTTTTCGACAATATGTAACTTGTACTTAGGCTTTTCCAATGTGGATATTCCCCATGCCTTGGCTAAGGACAGGGCGATAATATTCATGCTAGAACCACTATCAAGAATGGCTTGTATGGATGAGTAAGATTTGTAATGCACAGGTAAAGTGATGTTGTTACCTTAGCAACACCTATATGAAGTAACCTCATGTCAACATTATGAACCACTTCAGTGTTTTTCGGATGTCTTGACTCATCTTATACATCAGGCTATTGGGAGTTGTGCAATATGCCATCCCGCAGGGGTTTGGAAAATTTCACGGCCGTGTAGAAGGGCATGGTGATTTGAGCTTGTAAGAGGTCGAAAAGAACTTCTATTCCTCGTGGTGGTTGCCCCTGCATAGGTAACTGGGCAGATGGCGGAGTAGAAATCCTAGCTTCAGCTCTATCAAACTCATCTCGGAACTCATGGTATTGCCTTTGAGCTTCTATAGGGTCAGGGTAAGATTCTGAAATCATGGAAGTATTAGCAGGAGGGCATGGTTGTGATGGGTCCTTGTTCTCATCTAAGGCCCGATGTTGCGTGCATGTGACAACATGCAACAGCTCTTCAGATACCCTACGTTCTGGAACAATCTTCTTGGTTTGGTTAGGGCAATCCTTATAGCAATGCCTTCTAATACAATCAGCACACTCAGCTACAAAGTCATAACAAAGTCTGCATTCACTTTGAAAGTGAGTGGTTTCTCCGCATACAAAACATCGCTTCTGAAGTACTGAAGGGAAGATGACATAACCATTTTGGTCAACTTGAATAGATTGTTCCTCAGGATAATATTGCTCATTGGAATAGGAGGCAGAGGCCTCATCTACATATGAGTTAGGATTGTCATCATCATAAGTAGACTCATAGGCTGGGGTGTCATAGGAGGTATTCTGTGTTGGAGTTTTCCTGAAATTCAATTGGTAATGAGGATCTGTTCATTATCTTCCTACAGAACTGTTGGCAAAACAAGTTTGCATTTTTACTCGTGTTGTCGCTACAGTCTGCATTTTTACTCATGAGTTTCCACAGGCAAAAAATGTGACACTGTATTTTTACATACATTTTATGACAGGCGACACTTGCATAAAATATGACACTGTGTTTTTACATGCAATCTCTGACAATAAAAAATAATGCGACACTGCATTTTTACACGTTGTTTATGACAGGTGAAAAATGTGATGCCTTTAAAATTGCAAAGGTGTCCTCCAAATGCCGAAGGTTGCCCTTAACTAAAGGCAAAGGCCAAAAGCCAAGGAGTGTCGCATCGTCCATCTGCGGATTTACTCATTATGTCTTCACGCTCAAGCAATAAACTGATCTATTGATCAGTTTAGCAGCTGTTAACGATCTTGTAATTGTAAAGTTAAGATAGAACAAGATCTTCCAGCTGCTATAAACGTCAATGAGCGATTGAAAAAAATGAGAGGCGTACCTGCTCAGCGTTCACGTTCTTCCTGCAGCAGGCAACAACAGTTGACATTTCTATGTCAGTGATTCATGTAGTTTTACTGCGATGATGTTTCCGCCTTCCATCACTTATTGTATTGCAGTATTCTACAATGTGGCACACTGCTACGGATTTACCTTGTTCTTCTGTAGTAATTAACGATAGCTGGCGTTTCTACATCAGCAACATTGCAGTTGTGTGCAAATGTATTGTCCATCCAATTATTTGATGTACATATTTTATTGTGCATTCTTTTCTTTTATTGCAAGAATGCTATTCTTTATGTCTTGTTTCTGCTCAGTGCATGGTGATCTTTGACACCTCAGTCACTAGCTTAATCTATTGCATTTGTGACTGTTAAGTAGCTCTCTTTCTGAGCAATTGCGTCCACTGATCACAAGTAGTTCTACATGCAATTAGAATGATTCATGCACTGGCAACGACATTCTTAAACACACACTGTCCATGATCCATTCATGCTCTTTCACACTAATGACTCACACAGTTCATTCATTTACAACATATGAGACAGACATTGTAAATGCCTTCGTGCATCGATTTTTTTTTTCGGACAGATTGTCAGTAATAGGTTCATGAACCTTCACAGATCGTGATTAGCTTTGGGAAGCATGCGGTTACGCCCGCTATTGTCTTGTGCTCACATGCTTAATTGACTTGTATATTTGGTTATACATAATTTGATTACAGCTCTGTCTATTTCTACGTTCAGATTTGTGTCAATACTGTAATGCTTTTCTACGTTCTGTCTGGCCGTCTATTCGCTTTGTCTGGTTGTCTGCTCATCTCTTCCGCAAATGTATTGTTCACGAATAATTATTTGTCTAGTTGTTCGCGACTGATTATTAGTCTTGTCTTTCGCGACTAATTCACAACTGATTTTCAGTCGATCTCAGTCTAGCTCTTCAAAAATTATTCGCGACTGAAAATCTGTCTAGTTGTTCGCGACAAATTATCTTTCTGATGTTTTGATGTTTGGCTACGTAATTAGATCAAACGTGATTTCTATCACTAATGTTCTGTTCGAATTTGATAGGTGTAGTCATGCTTGAGAAAAGAGTGTGATAACTTATTCGGTTGCGCACGAACACTTTCCATTCGAGTTCATTTTGAGTTCGCTTCTTTTCGTGTTCGTTTCTTTTCGAGTTACCCTCTTATCTTCAATCCTACCACAATTGGACCACTCTCAAATCACCTCTTACTATGATTGGACCACTTTGGTACACCTCTTGCTCCTATTGGTCCAAATGGAAAAATAACATGATGAGGTGCATAATCCTTGCTCTCACACCATCATGCCAAGTGTAAGCAATGTACACTAACTCGAGCTAATCTAGATCATAATTTGCTCAAATTTACATGAAATGAATATTGACCACTAACGTATTTATAGGTGTACATGGAAGTGTATGTAGGCTAGCACCCCCAAGACGTCTATAGATAGATAGCTTTTACATTTTTTTACACCCTCCTCAAAAGATATCTATCTATTTTATCATAGATTTTGAAATCAAGCCAAGATTAGATCTAAATTTGACAGAAGCAATAATTATGTAACTTAGAAAAGGACATTCATCTACATAAAGTGCAATATTTAGTAATGTATTTGTTGAGATGGCTAAAACTATCGTCTAGTTCTTAATTGTTCTTTTGGGCTTGTATATTGGCAAGTAGATTTTATTATAGCAGTTTCATGTACATTCGCGCAATTCTAATATACTCTGCAATTTTCAATGATTGTATAATGTGTGAATGATTATTGTTGTTCCTACTTTTGAGAGTGAATTATTTACTCCTTATTCTTCATGTGTCTCATCGATTGAGTCAAACTGTAGAATCACAACTGTCCTTGTTGACACCTACGTAATTTTGTAACTATGGTTGTCTAAGATACCTATTGACTCATCGAACAATCGATTGGTTCTGTTTTGACAAATGATTCTAAACATTGTGCTCTATTATTACTCTTCTGCGGTGGTAATTAATATTATAGTTTGAGAGTGTCGTCTGACACCTCAAACTATCGATTATCGCACCCCAACAGTGGTATCAGAGCTTGTGTTGATTGTCATATTAACATTTTCAGTTGTCTTATTCTTGACACATGGAGCAATTTTCTTTTGAAATTTGACTCACTGA
Source organism: Diphasiastrum complanatum (assembly GCA_029204225.1). Taxonomy (NCBI): domain Eukaryota; kingdom Viridiplantae; phylum Streptophyta; class Lycopodiopsida; order Lycopodiales; family Lycopodiaceae; genus Diphasiastrum; species Diphasiastrum complanatum. Next base: position 52,760,694 of record CM055093.1, read on the forward strand.
GTGATTCAATGGTGACAACTTTCACATGTAGAAGTATCGAATAAAGATGATACTATTAAAGAAAGATTTATGGGATGTGGTCGACGGATCTTCAATCCTACCACAACAAGATGATGATCTTATAATCAAATGTGTCAACATTTTCAAACGTGTGGAGACTTCCAAAATGATGTGATTTATCTTCTAAGGTGTATGTGATTGCACACGAATCTCTCTTCATTGATTTAAGCAATATAGCTAGACAATGTCAAGGCAAGAGTACACAAGAATGCATCCACAATCCAAAAACTATCATTCACATAGTATTATAACACTTGATTAAAAAACTAAGTAAAAAAGTTGTTGCTCTCAAGTGGAGAGAGAAATACATTGCATTTGCTCTCGAGTAGAGAGAGAACATAAAAAGAATTAAGTGTTGGACCTACTCTCTCATCAAAAAACTAAGTGTCAATACAAGAGCTCTCTCTATCTCATAGAGTGGCTTGAGATCCAAGATAGGTGGAAACAAAACTCAATGATTGGACCACTCTCAAGTCACTTCTTACTATGATTGGACCACTTTGGTACACCTCTTGCTCCTATTTGTCCAAATGGCAAAATAACATGATGAGGTGCATAATCCTTGTTCTCACAACCATCATGCCAAGTGTAAGCAACCTACACTAACTCGAGCTAATCTAGATCATAATTTTCTCAAAACATGAAATGAATTTTGACCACTAACATATCTATAGGTGTACATGGAAGTGTATGTGGGTCCCATTGAATATTGGGCCCATTTGAGAGCTAATCCACCTCTAATTCTCGTGCCATAGGCTTGCGAGTACAGTGCGCCATCTACAAGTCTTTGACATTACATTTTCAGTAGATTTCATACTTTTGCCGATTCGATCGTGCTTTTATTCATGTCGTCGTAAAATATGGTTGTGAGGCATTGGGCTATGTTTTCACTCATTGGCCGGTCTGCTACTTGTCGACTTCTTTGGTATCGGTACTCTCTGTAGGTTTAGATTCTGGAGCTCCCTTGTCGGTGATTTGTCGAAGCTCTCTACTATGGTTTGGTGACTTGATTCTGCTTTCTGATATCCTTCGTGCAATTATTATAGCTAAAATTTGCTTTAAGAGTCTTCTTGGAAATCTTCTAACGATAGTCATTAAATTTGTTGGAGATATACTCCCCTCCACTATCACATCTCAAAGCTTTTGTAGCGGCCTATGACACCTGTCACGCGTAGATTCGTTCCCAAGGGAATTGTGCTTTCATTGCGAAGCTAGCTTTCAATAACTACCCTCTTCCTACTCTAACCACACCTAGATAAACCAGCCTACGTTAACCACAAGCAACAAGAAAGAGATGGTGGAGGCAACATACACATGTCCCTCTCTCACCTCTCTAAAGATCACAAGAAAGAGCAATGCAAACAAAATAACAAACAGACACAAGCATCAACACAAAAACGAGAGAGAGAATGAAAGAGTAGACTGCAAGGATGTTCTGGTCTGACTTTGGCAGAGTCCTCCTATTGAACATAGAGAATGGGTACAAGGAGTGCCTTTTATTCTTGGAGAAGTCCTTGCCCCTGATCTTTGATTGGCTAATTACAATGGTAAGGATGCTAATCCAAGCAGTTTAAGTTAACACGAAAGAAATCTAATGATGCTAAGAAAGCACAAGGGGCACTCACATGTTTCATGCAAATTCTAATTTGGGTCCTTTTAGCTTTTTTATAAACAACTTGACTTAGGGCCTCTAATGTCATTTTAGAGTTTTAAGTCCCTAGTCACTTATTCCTAGGAATTACAACTTGCTACTTGTGCTCGTTGGGTTGGGCTTATACATGCAGGAAGCCAATGCCATCGCACTTACTACTCTATTGTACATTGTACTATGGTGGGGCCCACTTGGTAAGCTTAGCCAATAACTTTAGTGGCGGGACTCACTAAGTGCCCAACAACTTTCAACTAATAAGAAAATTGTTTTTTCAACTAAAGCTTTGAACTTAAGGAAGACATCAAAACCATGGATTTGGAAGACAACAAATACACCCAAACAATTTGTTGTTTCAAGAGTGGCACAAATATGGAGTTATAGGTAGCATTGAATGTATTCCCTTTTCACAATCATTTGCCATCTGAATAGAAATTTTTTTGTGGCTCTTTAACTAAAACTTTTTTCATAGATTCTAGAGCGTAATTCAGCATAGCGTATTTTTGGCATTTGTGTACTTTTCACACATGTGAGGACAACCAAAAGTGCATGATTGATATTATAAGGAATGTGTGATTGCTCATGAAACTATCTTTTGATTGTAGCTACCAATCTATCTTGACAATTTTCAAGGCACACAAGCATGAATCTACCCACCAAGGAGCTATCAAAAGCTATCATTCACATAATGACATGATACTTGATGAAACATCAAGTATGAAAACAGGTTGCTTTGGGTACATAGAGAAAATAGAGCTCTTACACTTGGGTAGAAAGAGAACATATAAAAAACAATGTGTTGCTTGATTATAATCATTCCAATGGTATGTACAAAGGAGAGCAACTTTCAAATGGTGCTAGCTCGTGTTCATGCAAGAGGAAATACTCTAAGATTATTGGACCTCATAGATTGCCTTCCTACATCATGATTGGACCCCTAGTCATGCTCAGTATACTTAATCACAACCAATATGAAAGAAAATGATGATATTATAGTTAGTTACGTAAGAGCTTGAGTGGTATCATACCTGTGATCGGTATAAACTTTGCTATTATCAAAAGATAAGAGTAAAGCTCTGGAAATGTAGACTACAAGAGATTATCATGAAAGAATTACAACCAGTAGAAAAAGCTCATATCAATTACTCGGTTAAGTAGAGTAATTGAAGACATGATATCTACATTATCAATTGCATAATTGTAGTTTAGAACAGAGAGTAAGTATCATAAGGTTTGATAAAAGTGTAACTAGCAGTAGTACTGCTATGTATGAGCAGAAGATGTATATGGTTGCTAGCATCGTGTTCCTTTATCAAGAGATCATAATGTACTGGAAAGAAATGTATAATCTCAGTGTGGTTGTTGTAAAAACCTCAAGCAATCAAGCAAAGAGAAACAAGAAATAGGCATTCTTTTGTCATTAAGGCATAATCTAAACTAAGGATATATAAATATCCATGTCTAGATCCTTTAACAAAAACATCTGAATGTCATCAAGGATTGCACACTCATTTGATAAAAAGTTGATAGTGTATTCTTGATATGCAATTATGTTGATGGGCAATAGGTTCTTGGTAAGTCTTGGGACATATAGCAATTCTTTGACAATTCTAAAGGAACCATTCTTGAAATATAATTTGATGGTGTCTTGGCCTCCCACCTTATAGCTACTAGAGTGTCCAAAATAGATGTTATTGTTTTGATTGGATGTGTTTAAAAATGCAAACCAATCGACATGAGATGTCATATGTTGTAATGTTCTGTTGTCTAAGTACCAACATGGGTTGTTTGGTACTTTCTTTGTATCCATCATGTTTAAGGGTGGTTGGTCCTTCTCTTCTTATGAATTATGCAGCTCAACAATATCATTATGTTGTTTGTTTTGTTTTGACTCATTGACTTTTAGATTTTGAATTCTTTAATATTATGATTGGTTCTCTTGCAATACTTGCAAAAGAGTTTGTTCTTTGAATTTTCATGAATAGGTCCTACCTTCGAGTATTGGGAATCATAATAGTTAACTTGTCATAGTCTGACATATCTAGAAAGCTATCAGATCCAGGAGGCTAAGCATTCAACAAAGAACCATCAACAAGTGAGAACACAATTCACAGCAATGGCTTTGATAAGTAGCATACAATCCAAGATCTATACAATCCTCGATTCATCAGGATCTAACTTCCTAGCATGGAAGGTTAAGACCTCGTTGATATTAAAGGGAGAAGGATTGTTCCCCTGGGTAGGTGGCACCGAGAAGAAGCCTATGACAACATCATACAAGGAGCTACGCGAATGGAGGGAGAAGAATGACAAGGCAGTAACCGTGTTATCTTCATCCATCGAGGATAGCCTAACTCTTGACCTGGCTACAATCTCTAAAGCAAAGGAGATGTGGGATACATTACTCACAAGATCTTAGACAAAATCACGCAGTCAGATAATGCTGCCCGAAGATCACCTGACAAACCTACAGTGGGATGGTAAAGACCTCACTTCCTTCACTAGAAAGATGAAAGATCTATTCCTATCACTACACAATTCTGGAGCAGAAAATGCAGTGTTAGCAAAGAAGCAGCTTACATATATGTTGAGAGCCTTACTAAGATCCTTCCAGACAACCAGAACGCTGCTAGCAAAAGACCCTACAATGACACTCGAAAAAGCTATTGTCAAGATTCGAGAAGAAGTCGAGGCTCGAGAGCACCTTGATCACAAAGACGCTTCTGACCAAGCTGTCTACAACAGCAAGGAGAAATCAAAGAAGCAATTCAAGCCTAAGAGGGAGTCAGATCGAAGGCAGGATCGAGATCTGCAAGCAGAAGGATCCAGCAAAGGCAAGTGGAAGAACAAAGGAAGGTCGAAACAGCAGAGTGGAGACAAGAAGACATGCATGAGATGCAAACACGAAGGACATACTGTCGATTCGTGTTGGCTTAATTCAAAAATTGAGTGTATCCACTATCATAAGAAGGTCATGCAGCCATGGACTGCCGCCAGAACCCAAGAAACAAATCAGCTCAAAGTAGACAGGAGAACAACAATAGTTCATCCTATGTTGAGGAGCCAGAGAGCTCAAAGATGGGCGAAGAAAGATCAAATCACCGGAATTCAACCGCCTACATCTGTGTAGACATGTGGAATGCCTCATGAAGACTAATGTGCACTTGCCTTCTCTATATAGGAACGATCTACTACTTGTAAGTACTAATAGATGATTACAAATGTTTAACTATTGCTATCTAATCAATCCTACAATAGGTAAGCATTACTTTGTAGCTTAATCACTTATGTACATAGTAGATAATTTTCAGTATCATCCTTGGATCGAAATGAGATTGTGACCAAGGTTGAAAATAGACACACGGGTCGAAATAGACACCATGGTCGAAATAGATAGAAGGGTCAAAATAGACATTGAGTGGAAATAGACTTGGGTCGAAATCAAAAGAGTCGGAGGGTCAAATTTTGGATTTCGACCCAAGAGATCAAAATATATTTGAAGTCGATCCGACCGATGATCCAAGGCAAGAATTGGGATAGATTTTATATTTGCAACTCGTCGATCCAAGCCAAGAGTAAAGATAGACTTGGATTCTAAGGGGGTCGAAATGGATTTTGATTCTCAATTTCAATATTTTGCCCAGAATTGAAGTTTACAAAGTTATTAAGTATTACACTTGTAGGAAATAAAACAGTAAGAGGATTTCCTCCTTGATCTTTGAAATCCAACATGAAGTGGATTGAAGAAAACAAGCACATACAAGTCATGATAAACCTGAAAACAAGTTAGAGCTTTGGAGCTAAAGATATAAATCAGAAAATGGTAATAAAGCCTAATTAGGGGAAAAGTAGAATATAATAGAGATAAATATTGTGTGAGAGATGTGTTGGCCACATTTGCCATCAATGGAAGGTGGCTTTTGTTGCTTGTTGCAGTGATTTGTGTCAAAGCTTAGTTGTTGAAGGATTGTTTCATACGATGTGCACTTCTTGTGAAGAAGTGACTAACTAGCTTCAACCATGAAACTAACCAAAGTTTAGGCTTTGTTTTGCTAAAATTTCCCTATTGTCATGTTTAGGTGCAGGGTAGTTAGATCGTAGGCAACTCCAAGTCATGGCTTGCATTTTGGACAGTAACAACAATTGAATATTCCCAATTTTAATGGAAGGTGTAGAGATGGCTCCACTCTCATCCAACGATCAACAATGTTTGAAGTGTTGCATCATGATGGGCACTCTCCATTGTGGACTGAGGGTGGGGCCTTGCTTGCACTTCCATTCAGGGTTAAAAATCTGCTTGTCTCAACACCCCTCTCCCCTTACATGTGGACAGGAAGCTATGACATCTTCTAACGTAGGAGCAACAACTGGTCTCATCCCCTTCAGCGGATGCCAAACTTGATTCATGTGACTAAGATAGGAGAAGCCTCGATTTCCATCTACCAATGTTAGATCGATCAATTTTTAGTTCTTGGCTAAGGAGATTTTGAGAACAAGCTAAGGCAATTTGTTTGTGATTGTTGTGCACACCTCCTCAAAGGCCAAATAACATAAGTGATCTCAAGCCTTGTTGTCATGGCCCTCATACTCCTAGCTACCATCACTAAAAGGGAGAGAAGAAAGGTGCATGTGGCCATCCTCACCTAGAGAGATTGTTGTGCACAAAGAGAGTTTTGTGTGGGATAAAGTAGAGAGAGAGAGAGAGAGAGAGAGAGAGAGAGAGAGAGAGAGAGAGAGAGCTTTTGTATATTTCGAAAAGAGGGTGGAGCTGGCTGCGTTTGCATTCGCTTGTGGTTGAGTTGAGATGGCAATGGATTTGTAAGCAGCAAACGTTCATGAATCATTGCTGTGTTACTTCTTCTCAAGCGTTTGCGTTGCGGGGAATTTATACGGTTTCGTTTTCCTGATATTTGCCAGAAACTACAGGTATTCCATTGACTTGTTCCATAAGTTCTGAATTCAGCTTGCGATCAGCGTTACAGATCCATTTACATTCCATTATTTAGTACGCTAATTTGTTCGTACGACATTGTGCTTGCAATGTGATCATATGCACAAAAATTGCATAAACCATGCTAATTTCTCAAGCTTCATATCTCTCGTTTCAATTACCTATAGCTACATTTTCTTACCATATAAGCTTAGCAGTAAAAAAGCACTCCAACATTCATAGAATGGCGAGATAGGCTAAAACTATACCACAATTGGGTGACTATCGTTCCCATTAGGAGCTTCCTAAGACTCTCAACTTACTTGCAGCTGGTGCAGTACTAATTTCCAGGAGAGCCAGCCTAAATCTTTCTTGGAAGAAATGAACAAACTCTTTAGAGAGGTGGCTATTCGAACCATGCGTTCTTAAAATAATGATCCACCAACCAAGCCAATCTTATCTTCTAAGAAATTACAGTCTAGGGATGTGGAGGATGAAATGTAGTTGTTGAAGTCATCCTTGGCGATTAGACTCAGTTACTGAGCTCAAACCATGACTGCATTCTCCTCCAGTGACCTCATTCTTCTACCGTCCCTTAACACTGCATTCTGTAGGTCTTTGCCCCTCAAAGATCATCCTCCCTCTGCGCAACACAAGCGCAATCATCAATTGTATGCGGGGTGGGGCTTTGGGTTTTCTAAACGCTGATTGATCCACATCGCCATTGAGGGTTGTGTCGGAAATTCCAGTGACCTGGGACTGCTAGTTACTGTTTGAACTATGCTAGGTGAATGGGGGGAAAAAGTAACGATAATTTAAGAGTAAAGTAAAGGCAGAGAGAGATTACGACACAACCAACATTGATAAATGCAAATTTTAATTTTTAGTTCTTTATGACCTGGGTTTCGTTGGAGGACAATTATGTCATATGATGAGCGAAACTTTTTTGGCCAGCTTGTTTGTACCTGGTGGGAGGGTGTTAAGATAGCAAAGGAGGTGTACAGAAAGAGAAGTGGAGATGGAAGTAATTCCTGGAATTACTTCTCTCTTCAATTCTACCACACTTCTTCACGCTCCAGCTCCAGCTCGCTCATCACATCATCAGGTTTCTCGACATATCATCAGCAGCAGCAGATGGGAAAGCAGCAGCAAGAGCTTCAACCACCTAAGGTGCAATCGCGCCGATGCTTCACAAACATCTGCCGAGACAAAGGTTTTTCACATTGAAGCAACTACTGGTGCTAATCTCTTACCACCTCACACAAACATACAAGATCTTGTCACTGTTTGCTGCATAGCTTAGTTATAAAATAGCTGCAAAATGAAAGGCTTGATTAGGTTCAGGCGCGTGTATGTTAGCTGCTAGAATATGGGAATATGGGTGTGTAATTCTAACTCAAGAAGCAGCAGTGTTCTTATGCCATCAATTTCTCGTTATTTCCAGAGACACAGCTTTCAGCTAAAGAAATTTTTGAATCCTTTTTACGGGCACGCCAATATGAGGGGGATTTCATTTCAAAAGCATCTGATGTTCTGTGGACTAATGAGACCCTTAAAGCGGATGAAGACAAGCTCCGTGAAGTTAGAGAGAAATTGGAAAAATATGAGAAGGTACGTACTTGCTTATGTAGATAAAGATATAACTTTCAAGTAAATTAAAACAAGAAGCAATGCTACTAAGATGAGAGGAATGTTCTTAAGTTTTTTTGGGATAAAGCTGAATTTGCAGGACCAGGAAAGTTATACACACACACACACACACACACATACCCATGTGAGAAAAAAAAAATTGTTTGTGGATTGTGGAAAGTCATTCAAACTTTGCCTCAAAATTTGGTAGAACTAAATGCATTGGCATTATTATTCCTTCCTAGCTACCGTAGTGAAGCTCATATTTTTTTCCAAGTTCAAGCATCAGCTTATTGATGGATTCTGTTTTTCAGCCTTTCATAGTACAGGGCCCAGGCTTGTGTTACCAAGCTTTACCTTTTGTGCTTTCAATGCTGAAAATTGAATATAGAATTTCAAAGGCATGAAATTGAACATTTCTTCCAGATTTTTGGCATGACGCTTGTTTGCTGACCAAATGGTGATGTATTCAGGTTCAAGCAGAGAGTGATGATGAGGGAGGCTTCTTGAAATTGACTGATGCAAGAATTTGGAGTCTTGGTGGCAATAGTCCTCCAAAAAATGTCACTTGTTCACCCCGAGTATGTATAAATATCTTTTCCTCTCGAAGCTCTTTCTGCTTCAAAACTTCATGTGCTGCGCAGTTGTTTTTGTGTGTGATGTCTTTCGGATTATTCTTAAGCCCTGTCATCGAGGATTATGAAACAATCTGAATGAACAAAATTGTAGATACAATTATGATTCATATGGAATCAACACATGGCCATGGCTAGTATCGAGTAGTTACGATTGCTTTTCTCATGGATGTATGTTGATGATGTTGAATATGCACGGAGTATATAGGGAAGTTACAGCATATATTTGTGTTATGCATGACATGGTTGTCAGTCCAAGACTTTGTGGATGAATTTAATAAAGTTGAAGATGGCATTATCTTTTGGTATGCTTGTGTACTATATTAGAGTTAACACCGATCAAATCTTTAGATTTGACACATGCATAAAAATTTTTGGACTTTTTCTGTTCGAACTTTGATGAAGTTAGTAGGTGGCACAAGCAATATGCTCCTTAGTTTTTTTATCAAGTGCAATAATTCCACAACAAAAAAGATATTTTCACGGATATTAAGAGGCTTTAAAGATTGTCGATGTAATATTCCTATATCCTTGCAAGTGGATGTGGTCATGTTGACAAAGATGAGGTAAAAACAAGACTGTAAGGGAGAAGCCCATTGATGTGATTGCTCATCAACCTTTACTGTAGGATCATCGTCAAACACTTGATGTGGCTATTCAATCACAAGTTGTCATGACTCATCAAATGTTGACAACATTGATTGTGTTAAATAGGGAAGAGTTAGGATGTCTAGTAAGGGTTTATTGGCTTTTTCAGTTGTTTTGGCAATTAGGGCCTTATTTAGCTGCATTTGGAACCTCAAAAATATGTGATGCATGGTGTGGTTCAAGTTGATATGCATGGCACAGCATTTCTACAAAGGAGACCTTAAGTCGTGGGATGGGAGGCTAGAAACTATTATCGGAAGCTGTGAATACCATTGATGGGTCAAAACATGGCCTAGTAAAGTATAGTGTGTATTGGACAGAGTTCCTGTGATCGTTGCATGGCATGTGCCAGCTGATTTGACACCACTCCGTTCTTTTCTTGGATTGGTAGTATTCTATAGAAAATATGTTAAGCAATACTCCTATATTGCAACACTTTTGACTAATTTGACTTTAAAAAATAGATTTGGTGAGTGGACCGAACTGCAGCAAGCAAGCTTTGATCAACTGAAGCATGCTATTGCGGAGTGCATTACTCTAAAAATTGTAGACCCTCAAAAGCCCTATATTATAGATACGGATGCGAGTGACATTGCTGTGGGAACTGTTTTGATGCAAGAGGGTAGGCCTATGGCCTTTGAGAGCAAGAAGCTCAACTCTACTCAGAAAAATTATCCAACTCATGAAAAGGAATTGTATGCCATAGTTCATGCATTAAAGGCATGGAGCATTATCTGTATGGATCGGAATTTGAGGTAGATACTTTTGTAGGCAGCCAGACCTTAGAGGCCGGCAAGCCAGATGGTCTGTACTAATGTAGGAATTCCTAATGGAGATTTGGTACAAGAAAGGTGCTGAGAATTGTGTGGCACGTGCACTATCTTGTGTGGTGTATCAGATGTCATTTGTAGTCATTGAAAATGACTTACTATCTGAGATAAGAAAGGCTCAACAGGAAGATCCTCACTGTAAGAAAGTGGAACAAGAGGTGAGTCATAGCTATGCAGAGTCTCAAGAGGAGAGCTCTTCTACCTTGGTTCGCACTTATCTTAAGTATTCCATAGAAGATGGAATAGTGATGAGAAATGGCAGGGCTCTTATTCCAACTTGTGAGGTGCTGCAAAAGAAGATCTTGCATCTCTGTCACGATCTTTGTTGATCTGCCACCACTAGGGACAATTCGCGGGTTCTGCCATGGTGAATGAATGCAATAGAGGAGAGGAAACCTGGCTCAAGAATCAAAATATCCAATAGGGAGATGGGCGAGTTTCAATGGTAAGTATTCTCTCCAAGAGGAGAGAATATTCCCCTGAGGATCCCCATGCAACCTCTATTAAGCTATTGATTTCCTATTCTTGCATTATAGCAGTCATACACCATGCAAGTGCTCCTATGTCCAATTATAGGTCTAGGCCCTCATATGATAATTAATTACTTGAAACGACCACGCCCAGAATGACGTAGCATAACTAATAACCACATGCAACTGGAGTGACCGGCTATCCACGTCAGGAATTATTCCGATTCCATTTTATAGGACATGGACATAACAGTCGGATCAGGGAAGGGATTTTTAATCATTGTAGATGACTTGATAATTGTCGACAATAGCTCTGTTCTAATGGAACCAACAACGCAACAAGTCTCAAAAGCATTTGAGATGAAGGACTAGGGGCAAGTCCATTATTGTTTGGGCTAGTACATTCAGTAGGAGCATGAAATGATTTATGATAACCCAAAGAAATACATAGAAGAAATGATAAGAACATACAACTTGGAAGACCCAAAAGCTGGTAAAGCTTGGAGGACTCAAAAGACAACATTGACACCAACGGAGTGCACATATAATGCAAAAATTTATTGCACACAGGCTCCTTGTAGCTAAATGATCGACAACTATCTCGCAGCGGCATCTAACCACCTGTGCTTTACACCCGAATTCGAGTAGCATTTCTGTATCAATGGTTAACTCGTACAGTTCGAATATGTCACTCTGCACCCCACAAGACACAGACCGTGCTTTCACCTACCTAGGTAGCACTTTGCCTCATCTGTCCTACTTGCAGACGATGCCAGGCCCGAACCGCGAGAACTGACCGTGCTTACACCTCAAGGGCAGCACCTTGACTAATCAAGTCCCCCGTTCTGTCGACCACCCCGACCGTGGATGCACCCATGCTTACACTGTGGGCAGCAAAAAAACTTTGATCGGTTCTTATTGAAGTGCCAAATCACTATTGATAAGATTAAGTGGCTCCCTACTTCGGATGGAGCATGCAAATCCTCACCCTTCGACTTGATGCTTAATTATTACGCATTCTTTTCCTTTTATATGTTGGACATGATTGGGGATGAGATTTCGACTACTTCGGTGCGAAGTTTATTTGGCGACATGAAGTTCGGACAACAAGTTGCATTTTTCTCTTTCGAGAAGTTACTTCATGTTATGTTATGCATATCCATTTAAGGAGGGTGTTGGAATGTAAATGGAATTGCTTACATTACCATAGGTTACTTTGACCCAAAAGGTCGAGAGTTGTGTAACCATGGTTTATTCTCCATTAGGCCTACTAAACTTAGAGCTAGCTAAGTTAGTATGAACTTAATTTGGTAGGGACTCGTGGGTCCACTAGGCCTATTTGTGACAATATGTACCCCAACTTGACATATTGGAGGTACCTTATTCTTTCTATGTAACTTATAGAAAGTTGGATAGTCAATAGTCAAGTAGTTGGATAGCCAATAGTCAAGTAATTGGATAGCCAATAGTCATGAAGTTAGATTGTCATTTTGGACTATGTATATGTGTGCATCCCATTTGTGTGAAACACTTTTGTAAGCAATACTGAGTATTCTCCTTGGCTGTCCACGAGTTTCTACAAGAGGGTTTCTAGCCATCTCTCTCTTTCTTTTGAGAATGCTTTGTGTAATTGAATAGTTAAGATCCTGGATCCTTAGGCTTCTATTTCCTACAGTTATGTTCTTTGAAATTCCAAAGCAAATTTAATTCCTATATTGTTGTTGCAACATTCCCTATGCAGTTTTTGTTTTGAGTTGTATTTCGATAAGTGGTAAGGATCTCTTGTAATCAAACACAAGATTTATATGTTGTGCTCATAATATTGTCCTTTTGATTCACAAATTCTTATTGCATTTTGTTATGTGACGCATAGCAAAAAAACCTAGCTCTTTTGACCATGGTCATGATATTTGACAAGAATTAGGTTTCATAGTTTTCATGTGTTAAGGAGAAAAGATGATGAAAAAGTTTAGGGCTTTTGTTTGTGAGCATTTTAACAATAGGTAACTGAGACGCTAGGAGGACTATTTGATAAGTTGAAAGTAAAGATTTGAAGGCATGTCAATCATATTGAATTTACCTCGTCTGTGTAGGAAAAAGTTGCCAGTGGCGAAGATCGAAGGATGAGAAGCTTGCTAGAGTATGAAGCAGTAAGTGTAGCAACATAAGAAGTGAATCCTCTTGCAACATTTCGTAAGGTCATTAGTTAGATCTACTCTTAAGAAAGTCTTTGTGATTTATGTATAAAAAGGAAGAAATAGGCGAAGTTTTGCTTATTAATGCTTACATGTATGCCTGTAACATGCATACATGCTATGACAATTATTCAAACCAAAAATAATTAAATGTATGCACGTTCTACCTACTGTTTTATTCTGGTCATGCTTACATTTAGGGTGTGCTTGTGAATGAAATTGAAGATATATTGATGAAACCAGGAGTATTCGACACAGTGGACCATGTCAATGTAGGTGCAATAGTCTATCTCTTTGTGTGGGATGTGAGGGAAGACAAGGATGCCAAGATTATTGTACTCTGTGACGACCCTACTAGGAGTCATAGATGTAAACACATGCTGATGTTTCTAGAATGATGAATGAAATATGCTTGAGCTCCTAATATGTCTCTGACTCTTGATCATCTTTCGTTGTTGTCAACCTTTGTAGAAGTAATATGTAATGCTAGTATACAAGGATGATCAATTCGTGTCTCAAGTTGAGGGAAAACACTATCTATGCTGGAATTAGTCTGGAAGATATCAAATAGAATATCTTCATTAATGTACACTAAGACCCATGTGCAGGAAAATAATGATGCAAGTGGACTAAAGCACCAATTCTACAATTATAAAACACAATATTATTGTAGGTTTGGAAAATGTAAGTCAAGCCTACTCTTGGGTGCTGATGAATTGAGTAGGGATATGATATCATTTGGTCTATGCTACACATGATAAAGTTGCTAGTCCAAGACTTAGTGGGTGGACTCTGCAAGGCTGCTGCTTTGATTATTTCTTTTACAACGCTCAAGAAGCGAAGTGTAAAACCTCTTCACTAGAATTGTGCCTTACAAAACGGCTATTGCTAAGGTTGTACATACAGCTTTAAAATGTATATATATCATTAATGTAGATATGATTTTTGTAATAGCTACCACTTCTCAATCAGTTTCGAAGCAAATATGTGCTGCTTTGATTATTTCTTTGTGAAAAATCAAACTTTTTTAGTACATTTGTTCTTTTTATTTTAAGCCAAGCATATGATTTGTGCACTAACTATGTCTTCAAAAGAAATCTTCTGTTTGTATTTTTCCCATTGACATGTATTGGCATGCACGGAAAAATATTGATTCAATGTTCATTTTTTCCAGTTAAAGCGGGAGCTTTCTCTAGTTACTGTAGCTGTTGGCTCTGCTTGCACTACTTATTGTGTTCTTGTCCTTTCTCTAGAGGTAAATTTCAACACATCTTGCCAAAGACCTATGGTTTTTTATGATTGAGATGGCTTTTAATCAAATAAAAGAATTTTTCTGAACAAGTGAGTTTTCTTCAAAGCAGCTTTTGTTTCACATAGAGTTCTTTACAAGTCTTGAGCAAATTATACGACAAGTAGAAACAGAATATTGAGCTATAGAGCTCTAAATTTTTTCTCCTTGCGAGATGTCTCAAGTTGCATCGGAAAATTTATACATAGTTGCATCAAAGCATTTTATGGGTAGGGAAAAGGTGAGTGCTACCTTTTACAAACATCAATTCTTGAAAGGGCTTTCCAGCTATTTCTTTGTACTTCATTTCCAAGGACAGGAATCTTTTAAGGGGGCAATTAGGTTGTCCTTTACTGACTAGGATTGGTCTACGTAGATCTAACATTGTCTTAGAGAAGCCCAATTGGATTTGGAGTTGCAAAAGTGGAACTGAAGATAACTCTAGGTAAGTGATAGCTCAACTATACTTTCAGTTTCCACTCAAAAGTAAGAGCCAGTGGACTGCTAGCAGAGGTCATGAAGTTGTGGGAGTAGACTATGCTGGACTGGTGAAGCATCTCCAGTAGTGGGATGGGCTATGGTGGTATGGGACACTGTAGCTATTGTCTAATGGATTGATCTTTGATGTTGTAGATTCTCACAGTTCGGGGATGGGCATGGATTGTGCTCTATAGCTGGATGGGTCAATGGAGTTGCTTAGTTCGGTCTTTGTCCAGTTAGGGTCGAGAGGGCCATTACACTGTGCAGGTCCTACTTCAAAGGAACATCGCTAGGCATCTCTTACGAAGACACTCATAGACATCAAAATCATAATGTAGAATACCTAGTAGAGATCCTTTTTATATTAGTCTGGAGGCTCTTTCAGATTCAAATACCAGTACTTAGAAAAACAATAGTCGACTCAAGAACTAGTAATAGGATCAATAACATAGTAGCGTCCTTAACTCACTACCCTGATGCTCCCATGTGAGAGGAACCGGACTATCTTTTCTCAGATCTTCTCCTCCTGTATTCCACCTCTTGAAAGCAATAATTTGTCTTAAATTTCTTCTAATCACCAATGATGGAATTCATTTAAAAACACTTTCCCATTTTTATAACTGAATCTCCATCACATTTGTAATCCTAACAAGAAGTTTTCTGAGTACATTTTTGGCTTGAGTTCCTTCACAATGGGAGGATTACTTTTCTTCTGCATATGTAAATGCTCTCTCTCAAGTCTCAACACAAGATAGCCCTACTTTCCCATCAATGCTGATCCAAGCCATTGAACTTGAGATGATCCACCCTCGTTGGCGACTAATTCCTCCATAGTTTCCCTTATTATGTCTCCATTTCCTTCACCTTCTGTAATACCTCTCCCAAACTTCAATTATTGGACAAGAGTCACCCATCTCGCAAATCTCCCTCAAAAATGTAAATTTTAGGCTAGAAAATGTGCTGTCCCAAATCAGAGTAGAAAATGACCGAGACACGGTTCTTGTGTCATACCACATAAAATTATCATCGGCAAAGCATTAACTTGAGATTAAAAAAATAATTCTCTCTATGTAGAGAACATGACAGCCAGGAACTTGGGAATGAGTCCGGGAAGGCATGTTCTTCGTTCCTTGTTATCTTGCTCTAGGGAAACGTGTATCCGAAGGGTGCCGGAACACATTATCTCGTTACTGCAGTGCTAATTCACCCCAAATATTGCATGGGTTAATAGTTTGTTGCCTCCCTAGCCTATGGCTTATGAGCTCTTCTAGGTAGCAATCCTTGCATTTCCCTATGTTCTCTTTATCCAACATTCATACCAAATGCCACTCAACAATCTCACAAGAAAAGCCGAAATTTATAAACTTTACTGACTTCAGTATAAGGACAACAGAAGAGTGTGTTGCTAGCTTAAAAACCTGTTCCGACCCTTTTGGGACGGAATGTACTGGGTCAGAACATTTTTTTTTAAATTAAAAAAAAAGGTATCAAAGCACCTGCTGGCCGCGATCTTCCTTCTTCTTGATAATACATCGAGAGACGCTTTGAGATCAATATTTCGAACAACGCATGCACATTTAGCATCAACGAAGCAGGGAAGGAGCAAAAGTACTTGAAGATGAGCATTTGTACTTTACGGAAACTCGACCAGGGATGCTGTGGGTTATTTTATGAAACTCCTGGATCCCGAATTCGAAGACTTTTTTTGAAAGCTCACCATGAAATTGTAATTTGTACAGTAATTAAGTCACTGACATTTGAATACTTACCAGCTGAAGATGCTCCACCATAATCTGCTGACCCTGTAATCTGAAATATAATCCTTATCTTGATTCCTTTGCTAAAAAAATACAAAATTAAAAAGAAAAAAATCTGGTCAAGTTCCAGAGCAGAACGCGTTCCAGAATGCATTCCGTTCCGGAATGGGCAACTATGGTTGCTAGTGTCTTAACCCAGCCAACTGGGTTTAACAAGAATGAGGCATCCCGTCTAGGGTCTCAGTGTTCTTCCCTGAATACCTACCTAACAGTGAAACATGGTGGCATGCAAGCCACCTACCAATGAATATCACCAGGTCGTGCTTAGACACATAGGCATGGCATGCAGTAGTTTCCATCCACTGTGTCATTTTGTGGGTTTGACACAACATAAGACACATGTTTGCTGGCCTGTCAACCACATTTTATTAGGTCTGTCTAAGATATCCTTTTTCAGACCCAATAGCCTCATAACAAGAATAAGCATATTGGTACAGGTCACCGAGTCAGTAATCGTTAAAGCCTTTTTACATGTTTAGAACTGGCAATTACATTCTAACGTTAATACTGGCAGGATTGTGAACAACGTCATCAGATGATGTTGCATGTGCATGTAAAAACAAATCAATACACTATGCAACATGAATCAATGTTTACCTAATTTATGGGTCTTTACCCAGAATCTAGTCTTTCTTTTTTTTCAAGTTTTGGTAAACGTTTATGCTAAACCATAGAAGATATTTTTGAGTTTTGTTTAGTAGACAATATTAGCATGTTGAATTATTACTTCTTCCATTGGGGCACTTCTTTTTTTATGGAGAGGCCCTTCTTAATAGGATTTGTTGCATCTATGCACAGGCAGCAGTCAGTTATGGTATCGGAAGTTTACTGAGGTGAAGTCATCATCTTAAAATCTCTCTTAGGAAGTTAGGAGCAATTGTGAGACTGGTATTGAAAATTTAGTTATGATTTCGTCAGGCATTCAACCTCACCAAAACTGAAAGGAAACTTTTGTCAAAATAATTTTATGCAAAAAGCCCATGCTCTAACACAGTTTAAGCCTTTGCAGTTTATTGTATCTACAGTTGCTTTATAACCATGCTGACAAGGTTTCCAAAGACAATATTGCGGAAGTTTTCCTGAGAAGGAAAAGAAAAAAGTAATGATACTTTGCCGAACTTGGTATCTATCTTCATTTATGGTTCTGGACTGATTTAGTTGAGATCACTGGTTGGCCAATAATAATTATGTAGGTTAATCTACTTTGACGTCGCAAATGATGGCCCATGCTAGGATTGGCATACGAAGTGAAGATGTCCAAGAGTTTTTTGAGAGGACTGCACAAGGGATGACCCTCTCGCTATCTTCTCCTAGGCTAGTCTTTCCAGGTGTTCTTTTTGCATTGTGGAGTTTCTCAAAGCATGTGGCTGTAGAGTTCACTATACCTTATCATCTCCAGGTAAGATTGCTCTTTTGTACTTTATTGCTTCTATGATTATCCAAGTTTCACTTGTTGATTTATTCCACTTACAACTAATTTTCCATGACTTTCAGCTGGCACCCATGTTTCTTGGGTTTTTTGCTTACAAAGCTGCTGCCCTTATTCAAGCTTATCGGGACAACAAAGACCTCCTCATGAATTTTGATAAAGAAGAAGATTCCGATTTTGCATAGCCTGCAATTTGGTCTACTCCCAAAATCTTGTGCGCTTTGTCCTTTACATCACAGGAACGTTGTCAGCTCTTCTGCATTCAGACAGTCTTACATGATCTGACAAGATCATGTTCAGGCTCTAAAACAAAATCCACACGTAGAATCATTATTTCAATGAGAGACTGTTCAAAGAGGTATACCAAGCCATGGGCTTTTTTCACAAGATTATAACCGCAAATGAATCAATATGAGAGGAAGGATGAAAGCTAGGAATTTTCATATCTCTTTTTTGTCTGAGAGTAATTGCAGGTTTGTATCTTCCATCAATTAATTTTCAAGAGTTATCTTGCAAAATACCTCTCATTTGCTCAGAAAGGATTCAGAGAATGTGTCTCATGTTCTAAGGCACACTGCTGCGTTTGGATTCTGGAAGCTTGTAGATATGGTGTATGGTGAAGTCAAAATCTGTGCAGCAACATATAACTGCTCTCTGTACATTATGGCTTTGTAACGTGTCTCATGAGAAGAATCCTTTGAGTAAATATTCTGCATAGTTTAAAGTATTGGCTAACCCTGTAATCTGGTGCTCTGTGCATTAGTACGTACCTTATGCTGAAAGAGAAATAATTCCTCCCATTCAAATGAAATAGCTTTGCATTCATGGCACAAGATCGATGACACTCTTTTTTTTGGTTAAATCCTATCACATTGCTTCTGTTTTCAGCAATTCTTTTGCCATGGCCCACCTCTGCCTCACATATTTTACATTGACAAAGTTTGGTTAAAAACAATATGCTTTCGTTCAGTATTGTGTGTTTAGATGAAATTGTTGGTGCAGTTGCCATTACTAAAATATGCACAAAGATTTATGAAGCAGTTCATATAGTACCTGGCAAACTAAAAATAGGTGGTAGACTTGATATCATGATAGAAACAAGGTTTTGACACAGGCCTTGCAGTCCTAGTTTGACAAGAAGACATGATTTAGTAATTTTCAACTTTATTGATAATAAGCTTCTGTAGCAGACAGAAGTTTTCAACCATTTTGGTAAGTGAAGTTCGGCCCTTCAAATCTTATTGTACATTAAATTCTGGAGGATCATTTCAACATATGAGTGACTTAATATGCTATTTACAATTTTTCTTTTTCTCTTGGTACGTTTTTCTATCATCATTGAAATAGACACTTAGGCTTCCTATCAAGTTCAAGAATGAAAGCAAAGTCGCTAATGGGAACCTTTTCGAAGGAGTTAATTAAGTTGATTTATTTGCATTAAGTGAATACAAGAGTCACATTTGTCCCACATGAATTGTTGTTGGATCGTAGATGCACTGCGTTTCTGAAACGCGTTTCAGAATCACGATAAAAAACGCGGTTCAGAAACGCGTTTCTGAAAATTTCAAAAAAATTACAGAAATCTTTGTTTTTTCTTTTTTCTTTTTTTTTTGGGCAATATGGGTATCAGATGAAAGCTCTAATTAAGAGCATTATTACTGTGTAGTTTGCCGACTATTTCGGGTGTAGGATGGTCCAGTTCAGGTGCATTAATCCATGTTGGGTTTTGTCAAGGATAAAAATTCAAAACTAACCTCTAGCTTGTTCGTTACGATCACAAATGGTCCCAGTAAGTGTGTTTTCGCTTAGGGAGTTGGAAGGCCAAATCATGAAGAGGCCTTACTGCCGTTAGATTTTGCTCACATGACTTGGTGGTCAATTGGCCACCACTAGTATGTATTATCAGGACTCATGGTTATCCACTTGCTTACACCATATCTAACTCCACCCAAAAGCTAATATACTTAATAGAATCTAAATTTGGAATTTATATCACCTTAGGCAAGTAAGTGGGTCAACCTCAACTACAATGTTACAATTGATGTAAGTGCCTTTGCTTCCTAAAACACATGCATAGGTTATGAAAAACCAAAGATTTCCATAACAGACATGATTAGCTTTCTCATTCACTTAAAAAGTAATCAATAACATTCCCCAGATCGATTCTCACACAAGAAAGTCTTGACCTATATGTATACCCTAAATAGAGACACGTGAATGTATAGATCTTCTTTTTAGGGTGAGGCCAACGATGTTTCAATTCTTATTTCAAAACATCATAAGGTCTCTCTCAACAAATAAAATGAAGCTAACTTTTGTTCCTAGACTCACTCTATTCTTGAAGCTCAATTGGCCAAGGTTGTCTATGACGATAAATCATGATGTTGGTGAATGTGACAATTAGGAAGACACTTAAATCAAATGATTAGACATTATTGTAATCCAGATTGTGAAATCATAGAAATTGTAAGGATCCTAAAAACCCAAAAATGGCTAATTTTCAATTGCAAAAGGTAATGCCTAGAATCTTAACATCATGAAAATGTGAATCGTAAATTGTTTAGCATATAGACAATTGACCATGAGAAATTGATTGCTATATAAAAATTGGGAGTCATATTTAGTAGAATGAATTGGATAGACAAGTAGCGATCATATTTTTGGACACATGATGCCATTATTAAATTTCAAGTCATTTGTACATTTGCTAATTTTGCATCAATATAAAAGATGAATTTAATATATTATATAATCATATGTAGATCTATTTTGAAACTTTGGACAATTGTAGTGAAGGTATTTATAAGTTAATCATCAAGATTAGTCTGTGTTCATTTGTCGATACATAAAATCATCCTTTATTCCAAGTATTGGCCTCTAATACTAGTGTTGGCCTAGCTTGCCACCTTTGGTATTCCACATAAAAGGTTTCAAGGTGAGAGTGGTAGGAATTAGATTTTGGTCACATGACTTGGTGGTCAATTGGCCACCACTAGTATGTATTACCAGGACTCATGGCTATCCACTTGCTTAAGTTTAGGAAATCAAAGTTACCTAATTGCAAAATTCATGGAGTAAATTAGAGAAATCACAAGAGGTGATGACATGAATCAAGGGGCCTTGATTTAGGGAGCGACGAGGTTTAGGATTAGGTTAAGTGATGTAGACCTTAATATCATGGTGAGGCTCACAAATGGATCAATAGTATTTACAGTTAAATGAGAGAATCCAAGCTTTTTTCATTGGAACATTGTTTTGTGAGCGACTTGTAAACTTTGAATTAAAGCATTGTTTTTCTAGATCTAATAATTGTGAATGCATTCACATATGATTTTAGTGGTATAAAGTTTGATTCAAATATGAGTTGGTTTGAATAAATAGATCAAGCATCTTTTGAGCTCTTGCATGGAAAAGAGAAAATTTGACTAGTATTGGGCATCCAATTAGTTTCTAGTGGCTCTAGTGCAATTTCACTTAGAGAAATGTTTGTTGGTCTCTGGTTTTTGACAACTATGACTTTGGTGAGGGTTTTCATTAGTTCTTGTGACTTTGTAGAGAGTTTATCTATGAGTATTAGTAAGACCCATATTCCAAGTCTCCAAATAAGTTGCAAAAGCATTTGGCAAAAGCCTTGCGGTAGCTGCAACACATTCATTTCTAAATCAAAGTTGGACAAGTTTTTGACAACATTGGAGCCAACAACCAACAATAGAAGATAAATTCTATATATTTTTGTTTCATTCTGATTTATTTCATGCACTATGGAATATTTGATAAATGACATTTGTTTATAGATTGAAAATATGCATGACTAAGGCAAGGAGTGGGAACATAACTCAAAATGTAGTTGCATTGTTATACTTGAAATTGCATTGTTCATTTGACTTTGTGGATCACTTTCCTAGGACAAACCCATGGCAATGTTGACCACTAGTTCAAGATGTCAACATTAGAGTTTGCTTTAGGAGTGGATATTGTGTAGAGAATGTACTGAAGAGATTGATTTTCAAAAACTTGGTAATGCTTTGATCATGTACATAAATTTATATTGTTATGAGGATACTTATTGTTTACAATGCATTATTCTAATTGGATCATGCATGTTAGAAATTGCAAATGATGATGGGGATCAAGCATAACAATAAGCACACATTGTGATTTGACTAAAAAAACTAAACATAAGATTGAGGATCAAGCTACTAGTAAGTAAGACTCTTCATTTTTGTCCTCGTCAGTCTTTAGAAACTCTTGCTTCCACGACGACAATGTTATACACAAGTTGTGTCTTAGCTCAAACCTTACATAAATCAGTGGTCCGTATTGAGTTTGGAGACCACCATTACCTGGGGCATCATATTGGAATGTCATTTTTTTCTACAACTGTAGATGATTGTAATTTTCAGCCCTCGTTTAAATGGAGCTCTTGAGAAGAAAGCAAATATGGATCTTTCAATGATGGAACTCAAAAATATGGATCTTTTAAAAATGGGAATTTCGAAAATACAGAACCCTCATGAATGGAATTCAAAAATATGACGCCCTCATTAAATGGAATCTTGAGAATGCATAGACCTCATGGATGGCATTACTAATGATATCTTGAAAATAAGTAGTCCCTTGGGTCTTCACATATTACCTAGAGGTGTTTGTGGGCCTCATATTTAAATTCAGGATCAAGCTTTTGGCATTTTGTGGGCCCTCATATTCAAGCTCTATATAAACCTTGTGCCACATGGCATAATTATACTACAAATAAGATTCTCTTATGTGTGCCAAAGCATAATGTGTGTTTGAGGGCACATCACATGAATGTAATGATTCGTACTCTCATCTCGTCGGTATAGTCCTTTCTTGGGTTTGAAGAAAGCACAGGGTGTAAATGCAAGTTGTGTGAAGGTTTCACATGTGTGAAGACCTGCCCAACACCCACAATTGATCTTATATCTTCTAAGGTATTTGTAATTGCACATAGAGCAATCCTACAATCTTCCTAGATTGATTCTACGGCAAGAGCACAATTTCATGCATACTGAATCTAAAAAAACTTATATGTACGATAAGAGAGCACTTCCATATAGGAGTAGTTCTAATGCTTGAGAATGATTGGACCCCATTGATTGTCTTTCCACATCATGATTGGACCCCTAGATTTGCACCTCTCATCATGATTGGACCTCATGATTTTCACCTCACAAATTGATTGGGCCTCATGATGTGCACCTCTAAACATGATTGGTCCACTTGTAATGCACCTCTTAAAGTGATTGGCCTTGTGATCTATGCCTCTACTTCTGATTGGGTCAAATAGACGCATTTCAATCCTATCATCATGTGACAAATGTCACTATTTCACTAGATCTCAAGTTTGAGGCCTATTGACTATTCAGACTCAACATAAATGAACCAAAATGGTTAGGCCTACCTTCCACACATGGGAACATGCTCCACACATGAGATATTTTGTGAACTCCAAGACAAAGTTCTTCCTAGACTTAAGTCCACAAAATGTGAGCTTGACTTGCAATGCGAAATATTCTTTTGAAAAGGTAAATGAATTCTTAGAAACTTAAAAAAAAAAATCAAATACAAATGAAAAATGTTGTAAGTCATTCATTCACATCAGGCATCCACATGAGACATGATGAGGGGTCAAGATGGGGGACCCCCTCCCCCCGAAGGAAAATTTTTTTCTTATGCAAGATCAATTGGCAAGAGCCAGTTACACATACATCTTTGAAGTGTTCTCAAACACTTTAAAAAAAAAAACATAATTTTTAAAAGTGAACAAAATCATATGAAATTTCAAACATAATCTTTCCTTGATCCAAATTTGAAAATATCTAAGCTAGACTTTCAAAACATGGAAACTAGAAATATAGTCATTGATTTTGCTTACATGCAAAGGTAAATGACTCAAGAATAGTGACATGCAAAGAGAAAGGAATGGAGATCTTATGCATGCAATTGTTTTATCATGAGGTCGGAATGATGACATGCAAAGTTTTAAGAGGTGGAAAATGCATGCATGCAACTAGTTTTGTGATTCTTGGTCCAAAAATGGAAGTTTCTTGATCATGCAAGCTTGAGAATGGATCTAAAATGGTAGTAGCTTTATTGCATGTAGGGAATGAGTGTTTAATTGCTGAAAAATGAAGGTTTGAAGGCCGAGTTAGAGAGAGAGTAAGAGAGTTGTTGCTGTATGTACAAGAGAGAGAATTAGCATTTTTGGTGAGAAAGAGAGGAAAGGGTAGAGAGGGAGTTTGAGAAAGGTGAATAGGGATGAAAGAGAGTGTGAGGGGAAGGGAAGAGAGAAGAGATAAAGTGTGTGTGTTGAAGATGGTGGATCATCCAAGATCTCCCATCAATTTTGGCATGGTCTCCTTGAGCCATAGCTCCAAAATCACCTTTTGCAAGCACCTACACATACAAGCAAACAAAAGACATGCAAAATATTCATTAATTGGAATAAGGGGATGGTGGGAGGGCGCACTACATCTTTTATAGGGAATTTGGAGGCTTGCCAAAGGTGGTGATGTGTCAAAGTGTGTGTGAGGTGTGGGGGAGACTTATAGTGGAGTAGGGGTAAGTGAAGTGAAAGAATGATGTGTAAAGGTGAGGGAGGGTTGCAATATGGGAGTTAGAATTTGTCAAGTGAGAGGGGAGGAGGGTGCCCTTATCTATGTGCCCATAAGCCCTTAAGCCATGTGAAAAAGTAGATAAGTTATTGTGGAAGGTAATTGGCTCAACATCTAATGTTAGCCATGATATAGTTTAATTTTCAATGTTACAACTTGGGAATTCACCCAAGTGCAAACTTTCTAGGGAAGGGGGTCTAGTATATGTCCATCTTATCTTGTATAAGAATCATCAATTCCTAGGCTCTTTTTCTTTGGGGTTGCCCATTCCCAATCATGGTGAAGAAGATTCAAAGGGGAGATCAATTCCTCGGCTTGTTCCCAGTCCTTTATATGTTGGAGTTTAATCTTACTCCTACTCTTCCTAACTGCCCTCCTTCATTCTCTCAATTTTACTCTCTCAAATGAAACCTGCAGAAAATGAACTGTTTTTCAACAATCTGCATATTTGAACTGATCGTCGCTACAGTCTACATTTTTACTCAGATTTTTTCACAGGCAAAAAACCCGACACCCGACACTGTCGCCATTTTACCTTCAGGCCATCCTGAGCGACTAAGTGTTTTGCGACACTGATTCTAAATTGGTTTTTAGGCCATTTAGGCACGTCTAGAAATGTGACACTATTTTGCGAAAAATGCAACACTACATTTTTCCTCGCATTTTATAATCTGACAAAGATTAAAATGACCAAAACGGGTCTTTCAGTAGCTGACTCCTCAGAGTTAGTGATTATATTTATATTTATATATATATATATATATATATATATATATATATATATATATATATATATATATATATATATATATATATATATATATATATATATATATATATATATATATATATATATATATATATATATATATATATATATATATATATATATATAGTACTGTAGCAATTGTTTTGAATTTGTAAGTAGGATCACACGCTTATCCAGCGCAACTGTATTGTAGTCTGATCGTTGTACCAAATAGCTTTATTATGCAAATTCGCTACTGTTCTATCTTTTTTTGCATTCTTGTTGAATGAAATTATCTCTCACTCCTCTTACGCAAACATCACATAAAGAGAAATGTATGGCTGTCTCTGACACCTGAATTATTTTCACATTCTCTTCTTAATCAGATTATTAGTATTAGAGGATTGCATGGCTGTCTGAGACACCTAATCATTTTCTACAATCTCTCATTCATGGTAGTCTAAGACTCCTACACTGATAATCCTTTTTAAACCAAAAAGAACAGCTCGTAACTTCCGTTCTCTCTAAGTAATCCACGTTCCTGTTAAGCACAGTCATCACTGTGCTTTCATTAATCATCTTTATTTTCTTGTTGCCATCACACAAACACAAACTACCGCCAACAAATGTGGTATTAGAGCGCTAGTTATTGGATTACTAGAGTCTAGGATTTATAATAGAACTTAATACATTCTTATTTTATAGAGCTAGTTCATTCTGTTTGTGTTCAATCTCTGTTCTAATGGAAGGTTCAACCTCAGAGATCGCTTGATCAACAAATTCAACGGAGATGACTTCCACATGTGGAAGTTCAAGATGAGGATGATCTTGATCGAGAAGGAGCTATGGGAATACGTAAACGGTTCTATATCCAGACCGGCAGAACCTGAACTGCTTCCAGTATGGGAAGCAAAGGATGGCAAAGCACTTGCCATTGTATCCTTGAATCTGAAAGACACTCAAATCATTCACATATTAAACAACACCACCTTCAAAGAAGCGTGGGATATCCTAA
Organism: Diphasiastrum complanatum; assembly: GCA_029204225.1. Lineage (NCBI taxonomy): Eukaryota > Viridiplantae > Streptophyta > Lycopodiopsida > Lycopodiales > Lycopodiaceae > Diphasiastrum > Diphasiastrum complanatum. The sequence continues at coordinate 52,787,151 of CM055093.1, forward strand.
CAAGTATCTATGAGACTTCAGATGTATTGACTCATCTCTTTCTGAGGAAGAAGGTACTTACACTCAAGATGAGCGATCACCAAAACAAATTTAAGGAGGTAGAACTTGTTCAAGTTATACTTAATGGCTTGTTGGATGATCATGATAATCTTGTTCAAAGTTTTGCTATTCAAAAGACTTTGCCAAGTATTGTGGATTTGCAAGAGATCTTGGTGAATGAGGAGTATAGGCTTCAATCAAGAGGAGGTGGATCTACATCGACATCTCATTATGAAGAAAATGCTATGTTCATCAAAGGCAAGTTCAAGGGCAAAGGCAAAGGCAAGTGGTCTAAAGGGCAAGATCAAGGTGAGACTTCTTCTTTTGGCAAAAAGAAAGATAAGTCTAAGTTGAAATGCTTTTATTGTGGAATAAAAGGGCATTTTTCAAATAAATGTTTGAAGAAGCAAAGAGATGAAGGTAGCAAGCAAATCAACTTTACTACTAATGATAAGGATCTAGGTGGTGCTGATTCTCTTTTGATGTGTTTTTCAAGTCCAATATCAAGTGAAGGTGACAAAGATTCATGGTGGATTGATAGTGGAGCCAGTTCACACATGACTAGTCACAAGGAGTTCTTTACGTCTTTGGTGACTTATGATGGAGCCAAGAAATCAATTCACATGGCCAATGGTGGTGAGTGTGTGATCGAAGGTATTGGTTCAATTCCTATTTGTCTCTCTACTAATAGGAAAGCAAGACTTGATGGTGTTCTTTACATTCCTTCACTTTTAAAGAATTTGCTAAGTGTTGGTCAAATGATAGAGAAAGGATACATGGTAAAGTTTGGTGGTGATGCTTGCTTCATTAAAAGGAAGAAATCTTGGTTGCTAGGGGCAATAAACAAGGTAGACTTTTCAAGCTTGATGCTTTTGTTATTGTTAACAAAAAGGATGGAATGGAAAAGGAGATTGGTCTCAACTTTCCAAAGTTCCCTTTTAGAATCAATAAGATTGGTCGATCTTATGCAAAGTCTAAAAAGCTTCCTTATGCTAGATCTAGGTCAAGATCTAATATGCTTCTTGGAGATGTTCATCTTTGTGCTAACTTGGCTAGTCTTGAGGATAATGATGGTGTTTCAAAGGTTCTTCATGGCAAGTGCAAGCATGCAAAAGGTAAGGAAAGAGATAACTTCATCAATGGAGGTGAAGGTTCTTCTTTGGAAAAGATTGTTGCTAATGATTTCTTTGATCATATGGAAAAGGATGTTGCTAGGTGCATGCATGAAGGAGATGGTTCTTCTACATTCTTTTGTTATGATTCCAGGAAATTCATTTTTGCAGCAAGTGGAGTCACATGTCTTCATAAAGAGAGTAAATCAAATGGTTTTATCAAGAGACTTGGTGAGGGAGATAATCACAAGTCAAGAAGAAAAGAAGTATGTGAAGTGTTCAAAGTAGGATGTACTTTGAATGATGTCATTGTGAATGATAGTGAGGAAGAATCAATATCATATGATTCATTACCTAAAACATTGAGTAGAAGTTCTTGTTTGAAAAAAGAGAGTACTTCAATCATCCTTATGTTGAAGGTACTAATCATTTTTTTCATGGCTTCTAATGTTTTTGAGGTTTCTACTTCTTATGATGCAATCACTAAGAGGGAGTCTTATGAAGGAAAGAGCAATGGAAGATTGGTTCTTGGGAAGATCCAAAGCATGGATCTCACATCTCTTCATCAACTCAAAGGATTCTATGATTGTGAATTGATCACTCATGATCGAGATGGCAAAAGGTTGGTTGGAGAAGACTACATGGAACAAATCGAGAGGCAATTTTTTCAAGGCAAGGGAGATCTCATTGGTGAGCTTATTGAGGTTTGTTATGAACTCAAGAAGTCTGGATTTATTAGATTTGATACTCATCTTCACCTACTCTACTTCATGTTGGATGGAAAGTTTGGAATCTATCTTTTGATTTATGATGGGGACATTGGTGACATTGTTTTCACTAATGTTTGTGGAAATTCGAGATCAAGCATTGATGAGTTCTTGTTGGATCTAGATCATATGTTTGAGAGGGAGTATTTCCAGAGGTTCAGGTCTGAAGATATTCATATCTTTGATATCTTTGATGATCAAGAGAAAGGTAAGCAAATGGAAGCGACTCACTTTGCTTTACTCACATACTGTGGAGAATTTTCTTGTGTAGATGATGCTATGCAAGTGGATATTGGTTCTCATGGTTCTCATGTTGTTAAAGCTAGTAATGGATCTGGAAAAAAAAGTTTGTTCAATGAATTTGATGGTCAAGAGGAAGATCAAGAGGTTGGTCTCAAAGGGCTTCAACAACACAAAAGGAAAGGTGGCAATTTGGAGCTAGTCAAGAGCATCAAAGGAAGGTTATTTGGCAAAGATGTTATGGATCTATTTCTGCAGCTTATTGAATACTCAAGTAAGGTCAAAGGAGCAGCAAGGAAGTGTTGTTCAAGTTTACTTTACTTGTTCTATCTCATGTTTGAGCTATTTCATGTGGATGTGTGCAAATTGTCAAGATACGGACAAACTAGCTACATTGTCTTGCAATATATTATTGTTGGAGTTGTACTAGCATTCTTGGCTGGTTTTGCTGATGGAAATGAAGCTATTGGAGGTTCATTATGTCAGTCATTCATGGCCAAGTCATCAAGTGCTGATGATATCTTGTGGCAAGATGGAGATGTAGGCTCATTTATGGAGTTTTATGGTGAAGACATATCAAGAAAGGACAAAGTTGGAGGAGACAAGCAAGCAAATAGTCATCACTCACATTTATTGTTTGGTTGCTATAATTTTCCAGAGAGTTCAAAGTTTGAAACATGGAGGAATCATTTCATTCACATTCTATTTGGTTCTTCATGTTCTAGTTATATCTTGATGTGTAAAATTGATGTAAGAAATAGTGAAGCATCCAAATTGGACACTATTCTCTATATCAATTATGAAAAATACTTTAGAACCTTAGAAATGAGATCTATACTTAGGATGGAGATCATTATAAAGTTGGATCAAAGATCTATTGTCAAAACTATGCCAAAACTAGTTGAAGAGGGAGTGTGAGAGATTTCAACTAGTTTGGTCTAGTTTAGTCATATTTTGGTAAATTGTCAATAAGAGGCCAAAACTCATTTTAGACTTAGAGATAAACTTTTTGAAGTTATATTAGTTTAAAATACATTCAATAAACACTTTTTGAAAGTGTGGGAAAGTTGGTAGTCGAGTTTGATAGAGATTCAAATTTGAACTTTGGGTACATTGAATCTAGACCCAAAAATAGTAGGGTTTACATTTTGGAGGGAAAGCCAAGTGGCCAAATAGGGTTTGGAAACTCTATAAAAGGATGTAACTCGTGGAGAGACACATCTTCTCTCTTCTCTCTCATTTCATCATTATACATGGTTCTCTTTGGGTTCTACTACTCATTGGTGCACTATCTTGGTGTTATCTTGCAATCTTGTGTGTAGAATGCTCATTTATTGCTATTTTCGGTTCCACACATGTGAAATACAGCAGGGTACTGTAATTGTACGAACAGAAAACATATTTTGTGTTTTGGTTCATGTTTGATCAATATCTCTTAGAGTGTGCATCTCATTTTGTATGTAGATGCTGATTTTTCTACATTGGCAGGATTGTTGGTTTGCTCCTTATTGTAACCAAAGATTTGGGACATGGATTGGATCTTGAATGATTTGAAATCCTTCACATCCATGATGTGAAGCGTGATTCCCAGGAGCCTCCCATCATTGCTGTACGAAAGTATAAACGAGCAACCGACAACTGATCTTTGATATTCTCTGAGGCCATCGGCTTATTTGGATCGAATGCCAGAGGAGGGAGGCAATCGTCCCATCTGGTTACCACTGACACCAACAGAGTTAGATCTTTTGCAAATAATGCCGATTGTCACACCGTTGGATCTGAAGAGTGGACATACTCTCTCTGGTACGCTTGTAAAGCCCGGTGGAAGTCCACTGATATTGTCTAGTTGTAGGGCTGATGGATGATTGGCAAATTGGGCATATGGATGGTGATTTTGTCCATAGCCAATCCCAAATCTTTCCAGTTATTCCTTCTCGGCATTGGCACATAATACAGATCAACCCGCAATTGGAGAGGGCTGACGACGTAACTCCTGATTGATTCCGGAGTTTTCTCAAAAATAGTGATTCTCCATGCCGGCTGCTCTCCCAATGCAGGTATTTTGTCCAACTCTGTGTCGACTTCTATCTCAAAGGTCTTAAACTTCAGAACCCAACCACCATGCGAGGACTCATGTGGATGTTGCTTTAAGAATTTCTGGATCTGGTCCTCGACGCTGATAGGCCTTCTAAATAGAGGTGTGGCCCTTGATGAAGATGGACCCATTTGCACTGTCGGTAAAATTGGTGGTTTCTCTGATATGTCTGGAGCTCCTCCCTGGTCCATGCTCGAATCTAACCCTGTATCCATTGGTACAGATTCTTGGCACGTAGGGGTTAATTGCAGCATGACCGGTACGGGGATTTGTGGTCCGGCTTCCAATACTTGAGCGACTGCTTTTTCATAGGCGCTGATGGTTTCTTTAGCCTTGGCCAACTCGGTTGAAGCTGCTCCTTTGAACCTGTCAAAGCAGCCTTGGAATCCTTGAAGGGCCACTTTGTATGTTTCCAATTTCTTAAACAAATACACGATCTCCGTCGGTGTGACCGGATGATCTGGTATTTGCGTTTGAAGATGCGCATCACGCTCAAGGGTGGTCACATCCAATTCACCTTGGAAACGCATGCGATCCTGCTCCACCATCTGCAATTGACCCTTCAACAGTTGCACCTATTGTTTTGCATCCTGCACGGCTTTATCCACCTGATCCTACGCGGTTGTCAAGGCGTTTTGCAAGTAGCTGACGTAGTCTTCCAGACGATCAGCCTGTTGTTGGGCCAACTTCTTTTCAGCTTCAGACTTGTCTTCATGCTGTTTGGCGATCTTCAAGTCTCGATCCAACTGGACAATCGTCTGGTTGATCAGAGTGTTTTCTGAGCCCAGATCTGAAATTCTTTGCTCCATTTCTTTTTTCTTGTCAAGCATAGACTGGATCACTTGCGCAAGGCTTGAAACCAAACCGAGATCATCAACAAAATCTACTGTCGTGGAGATGGCAACAACAATAGGACCTGATGGTATTGTCCTTGGTTGGCGTGGAATAGGTGCCAGTACTTCTTCTTCTTCAAAGACGTCTTCTTCCTCGAAACCCTCAGGCATAGTGGCGTCAAACTGCTTCGGTGATTTCGCAGCTTGGTCGATCCGAAGTGCAGCTGGGCTATCTTCAGTGTGAGGTTGCTGGCTTACATTTTCAACAGCAACAATAGTGTCATGAATCTGTTCGAATCCTCTTCCAGGGGATTGGAGGTCAAAGGGCGCAGGGCTCTGGGGCATTTCAAAAATTTTGGCGGCCCCAAGGGGGTCGGAATCATCGAACATATCCATGAAAAATTGCGTGTTTGGTGAAGTAGTTTCGATGTGTGGGGGTGAGGCGGCCTGGGCAGCTGTGATGAAAATGGTAGCTCCAATGGTCACAGACTGTCCTTGTGTGAAAGCAAAGACGAGAGAAGCATCAAAGGCGAGGGGAATTGGAAGTTCAGTGCGAACAGCAGCAGGGGTGGAAGCGCAACTGTCAATGTATGCCTAGTGCGATGTCGTGACACAGAAGGCAAGTCAAGAATAACGATCTCGCTGCGTGGACGACGATGACTATGTGAACTCGAGGCCTGGTGAGACGACTTGGTCGGTGCTTCTTCATAGACTGAAAGCACAGAATCCAGGTGGAAGCCATGGATTTTGTTTTCTAGGTGAGAAGCGGCTAGAAGAGACAATAAAGAGCCAACAGTGAACTGCTGCTTAGTATTGCCCTTAATAGCTCGTTTGAGCTCACCAAAAATGATCTTGAACCAATTATATGGTTCAAGAGGGGCTTTGGCCAACTTGGTGTAGGAGTCAACTATCCTATGGAGGATTTGCGACGTGATGCGGTCCTTTCTGAGGTTGCCAACCATCAGGAAGCTGTTCAGTAGCTGGACAACAATGTGTATGACAGGCTCAGTGATGGCTTCAAGGAGGTATTCGTCGTTGGTCCAGTGCAGCTCATTGGTGAGGTCAATGTAAGGCTTGATGTCTTGTTTGGCCTGCTTGTGATTGGGTGAGGCCTGTGTACCGGACGCTATACCTATGGCTGCAAGGGCGGCCTCAGTGACGCGCACCTTGTGTGTTGCTCCCTGAAAAGTGATATAAAATTTGGATTTCTCTTCCTTCCACGTACTGAAGGCAAGAGTCATGAAATCGATGTTGATTTTGCCAAAAAAAGGCTCTCTCATGAATACTCATCAATCTTTTCTCAATTTTTTTTTTTCTTCTTTTTTTGTTTTTTTAACTGTCTTTTTTCAAAAAAACTCAGCAATTTAAATACCGAAAACAAAAGATTGAAAAAAAAATAGAATTAAAAAACCATTGAGATCAGGCTTGTTGAACTGACGGAGCAGGCTGCCAAAACTTGTGTAATCGGCTGCCATTCACCGGAGTATCAAATCGTTTTCCATCCAAGTGCTCAAGAATTACTGCGCCATAGTTCAGGATTTCCTTTACTTTATACGGGCCTTCACCGGTAAATTTTAACTTTCCCTTGATCAGCTTGGTTTTGTACATTAATGCGAGATCTCCTACTTTCAGATCTTTTTTGTGCAATCGACGATCGTGCCATGCCTTGCGGCGGGCTTTCTTTGCTGCTAACGCATGAACTGCCATCAATCGAGTTTCACATAATTTGTGCAACGCTTCATGACGGAGTTGTAAAGACTTATCATCATTTAATCGTTCCGTTGCTGCTATGCGTAAAGATGGGATTAAAAATTTAATCGGCATGACAACATCTTGACCATAGACTAGTTGAAAAGGTGTTTGATTTGTACTATTTTTGTAAGCGGTTTTGAATGCCCATAGCGCTGCATACAGTTTATGTTCCCAATCATATCGACTTGCTTCAACTGTCTTTGTCATAATGGTGCAGAGAATCTTATTGGAAGATTCAGCCTGGCCATTCCCTTTGGAATAGTAGGGAGTGCTAAATCTGTGTATAACAAAAAAATCTTCCAATAAACATTTTATTGTTTGATTAACAAAGTGTGTACCTCAGTCATTGACAATCTCGATTGGACATTCAAATCTGATTATAATATTTTCATATAGAAGCTTGGTCGTAGATTTCGCATCAGCAACTTTGACAGCTTTAGCTTCAACCCACTTGGTCATATAGTCAGTTGCTACGATAATGTATTGGGCCTGAGATCCTTGTGCGGTAGGATGAATAGGACCAACATAATCCAGTTCCCATTTTTCAAACGGTGCTTGTGATAAAACCGGATGCAAGGGTTCATAATTCTGTTGAGTAGGCCGTCGTGCTCGCTGGCAAACATTACATGTCTGAATAAAATTTTGTGTATCTTTATGAAGCGTAGGCCACCAACAACCTGATTGCAAAAGTTTGCGAATAGTAATATCTATAGAGAAGTGTCTGCCGCCCATGCCATCATGAAAAAACATGATTAAATCTGGTACCTCATGCGGTAAAATACATCTTTGTAGAATATTGTCTGATCCACGACGATACAATTGTCCTGCAATCAATTGATACGGTTCAGCCTTATGAATTAATTGTCCCTTCTGTACTTTTGTCAAGGAGTCATTTGGTTGTCCTAGCATCAGGTACTCAACAATATCTGCAGCCCACTCAGGTACTACTTCAACATAGAACAATGCAACATCTGGTAGTTCATCATCCACTTCAGTATTAACTGGTGCGGATTCGATTCGTGAAACGTGATCGGCTAGATAATGTTGCTTCCCCTTTCGAACCACAATGCAAAAGTCAAATTCAGTCAATAACAATAGCCATCTTGCAATACGTCCAGTATTGCATGTCTTGTTTACCAAGTACAGTAACGGCTGATGATCCGTATAAAATGCAAAGTGTGTTTTCATGAAATAGTGACGAAATTTTCGAACAGAAAAAATCATGGCTAACGCTTCACATTTTGTTGTTGAATAATTCTTTTTTGGATCTGTAAGCTGTCTGCTTGCAAATCGTATAGGATAATCCTTCTTATAGTCACCTGGCTGCGTCAAAACTGATCCAATGGCGTATTTTGAGGCATCTATATGAACATGAAATTCTATCATCCAATCTGGAGAACGCAGTATTGGTGCTGAAGTTAATGCTTTTTTTAACTTTTCAAAGGCTTCTAACGCCTCTACTGTCCAAATAGAAACAATAGTCAGTTTGTATATAGGTCGTGCTAAATCCGCAAAGAAGATAATAAAAATTTGATAGTAGTTCGCATGACCCATAAACACATAAACTCCACGAATTGTTGTTGGTGGTGGCAATTCCACAATAACCTTGATCTTAAGATAATCTGTGGCAATACCATGTCTTGATATCACATGTCCAGGCACAACTCTGTGGGAAATCCATATCTGACATTTTTCTGGATTTAGAGAGATTTGATATTTGCATCATCTTTCAAATACTTTCTCCAATCGATCCAGGTGGTCTGCATCTGTACTATGGACTCAGAGGTCACACAAGTAAATTGCAAGGAATTTCTGCAAATAATCTTTAAAAGAAAATTGCATTACTCTTGGAATGAACTTGGTGCATTACAGAGTCCAAACGACATTACTTTGTAAGCATAGGTGCCCCATTCTGTTGCAAAAGCGGTTTTGTGGCGATCTGTAGGTGCAATCTTAACCTGGTTGTAACCACTAAATCTGTCCAAGAAACTATAAGCTTCTGTTCCAGCAAGGCGATCCAAAATGCTTTCAGTAAAAGGTAACGAAAAGTGACCTTCCGTATCACTTTGTTCAACGCCTTGAGATTAACACAGATTCTCAATTTTCCATTCTTATTAGGAACAATGACAATCGATGAAATCCACTTGGTATGCTCAATCTCATAAATGAAATCGGCGTCAAACAATCTCTGAAGTTCTTTCTTTATCAGGTCCGCAACATTAGGATTACAGCGATAGAACTTTGTAACCTTTGGAACTGCATCAGGTACTAAAGGTATGGTATGTTCAATAACTGACGTCAGAATACCATTTAGATATTGATAAGTCCAAACAAAGTAATCTTGATGCTTAATAAGTATCATGTGGAGTGCTTGATACTGTTCAGGATTAAGTTGTGATCCAACTTGTACAATCTTTTCCAGTTCTCCTGGTTCAGCAAGATTCATTGGCTGCGTCCTAGTTGGGCCATCGTAAACCTCTTTTGATTCTGGCATGTGTTCTTCATGTTCACGATGTGCTTTAGGTAACATGATAACCACATCATCCAATGTATAACTTTTAAAATGCTCGGGTGATTTGTGGCACAAGAGGCTTGGTCACATCAACACCAAGTCTACGGATGTCATGTGCAAGGAGGAGCTTGCTCTAGGCCTTCCAATATCCATGGAAAAGAAGGAAAAGATTTGTGAAGCATGTGCTTTGGCTAAAGCACATAGGTTGCCTTTCTCTAACACTATCACTAAGACCACTCACCCTCTTAAGTTGATTCATTTGGATGTACATTTTGCTAGCACAAAGAGCAATGGTAGAGCCACAATATTTATAATCTTGAATGATGAATCCTCTAAGAATCATATTGGCAAAAATATGGTTGAGATCAAGGAGGAGCTTGATCATGCTGGACTACATCTGCTTGTTCTTTTTCGAAAGGACTTGTCTTGGATCTTCGCTTAACCTTCTTAGCAAGAATTGATCTTGGAGGTGATGACTTCCAAGACGATGATGTCTTGCTAGAATTCTGACTTATAGAATCATCCTCGAATTTTCCTTTGTCTTTATCTAGTAAGGGTGGTACATTTGTCGAATCAATCTTTTGAGGGAGATTTTTCCATTTTAGGACCGTATTATAATGTTGGTTAGCTTGTTTCTTTGTCATTGATCCTGTGATCCTATCTTCCTTCAATATAACTGCTTTAGGCAGTTTTATTGTTGGTTTATTAGGAACATTACGCACTCCAAATCTGGTCGGATCCATATGATGTAGAATCTGCACATCCGTAAGTTCAGCATTGCCATCATAAGTCAAGGCATGACTCAAAAGTATGAGATCTTTTTCAATCGGATCTAGTATAGGTTCCGTTGATATCCAGAGGCTACATTCAGTATATTCAATGGAAATGTGATTGGTGTATCCAAAGTTTGATCTAATAAGGAAATCTCGCTCAAATCTGATTGATTATGTTGTTGACCATATATCCTACTGCACAATCAATCGTTGCAAGAGCTTCATTCTAGTTGACAGTATCTGTTTGAGAATCATAATAAACTCCCAAATTGTTCTCTGGGTGGTCACAAGTATGATCCGTTGTTGACGAATCGTCATATTCTTTTTGAACCACTGGCTTGATAGTCCAAGTTGTAGGATCAACTTTAACTACATGTTCACGATTTTCAAAAGTGATTTTTTCGGTACCCCAGTTATGAATTACTTGCGCAACTCGTAACCATGGATGTCCCAATAGAACTCGGTAGACATTTGGCGCTTCTGGTAAGTCCATCACTACGAAAGTAATGACAAACTGTACTTTTGCAATTCTGACAGGTATATCTTCAACCATTCCTCATGGATGAACTGTCGTTTGATCGGCTAGCTTAATAGCAAAAGTAGTAGGCTTGATCTTTGTAAGGCCCCATTTTGCACATAGCTTTGTAGAAATCAGGTTAACTCCCGAACCGCCATCTATCACAGCTATTTCTTTAAAAAATTGTCTATGCTGTATCGGCAGAGTGATATTCTTTTGTTCACTTTCCCAAGCGGCTCCAACATGGAGTATTCATTAGATTCTTCAAAACTAGCACAAAAAAGTGGCTCCTGATGGACTTCTGGTTCAACTTGAGCTAACTTTTGTGCTAAGACTTCTTTTGCTTTTGGCACCAACTTCAGAAACTCTCCCAATGAGATATTGATCTTACTAGACAAAATATTCATGAGCAATACTGTTTGCGACGCTTTCGTTTTAGTCATCTTGAAGGGTTCTTCATGATGATGCAACTGATCATTCATATCTATACGTAAATTTTTTGGAGGCTGCAATGGTGAAGAATGAACTTCAGTTGTTGTTTTAGCAGCTTCAAGTTCCTCTTCTTCTTGCAGATGTTTAATCCACTATCTCATATTCCGATATCTTCGTTTTTCTGCATGAAGATTTGGATAGACTCCCGATGTTGTTGGTATATCGCTCAATGATATAGAATTAGCAGGTACTCGATCCACTACTGGTTCTTTCTGCTTCTGTGCTCTGGTGACCACCATCAAGGGTACACTTGATTTATTCTAAGCTACTGGTCTTTGTTTGATTGTTATCAAATTTACAAGCGCTGTAGCTGGTGGTAGCTTCGGTCTTGCTGGACGGCCTTTATAGCAATGCCCATAACCACAATCACGACAAAATGATATAAATTTTTCTTTATTTGAACATTCCGCAACTCTGTGATTTTCTCCACATGCAAAGTGTGAGAGATTTCAACTAGTTTAGTCTAGTTTAGTCATATTTTGGTAAATGTTAATAAGAGGCCAAAACTCATTTCAGACTTAGAGATAAATTTTTGAAGTTATATTAGTTTAAAATACATTCAATAAACACTTTTTGAAAGTGTGGGAAAGTTGGTAGTCGAGTTTGAGAGAGATTCAAATTTGAATGTTGGGTACATTGAATCTAGACCCAAAAGTAGTAGGGTTTACATTTTGGAGGGAAAGCCAAGTGGCCAAATATGGTTTGGACACTCTATAAAAGGATGTAACTCATGGAGAGACACATATTCTCTCTTGTATCTCTCATTTCATCATTATACATGATTCTCTTTGGGTTCTACTACTCATTGGTGCACTATCTTGGTGTTATCTTGCAATCTTGTGTGTAGAATGATCATTTATTGTTTTTTTTGGTTCCACACTTGTGAGATATAGTAGGTTACTATAATTGTATGGACAAAAAACATATTTTATGTTTTGTTTCATGTTTTATCAATATCTCCTAGATTTTGCGCCTCATTTTGTATGTAGATGCTGATTTTTCTACATTGGCAGGTTTGTTGGTTTGCTCCTTATTGTAACCAAAGATCAGGGACATGGATTGGATCTTGAATGATCTCAAATCATTCACATGGTATCAGAGCTCTTGTGTTTCAGGTTATGAAAGGATCAGCCATCTTTAGCAAGGATTTGGAGGAGTTACCAATGTTAGAGCATGCTAGATTGATTTCTACTAAAAAATCAGCATTTTTGCATGTGTAGAATTGATCTTTTGTAGGTCAAAACTCAATATAGGATTATATACTTGATCAATTCCGATTTCACACTTGGTTTAATGGAATTAGATGACTTTTGGTGCATTAGGAAGGTCTCATTGGAGTCTACAAGAAGATATATCAAGTTTCTAGAAATTGCATGTAGAATTTGAGATATTCAATTTTTTGTGATTTTGTCAAAACCCTAATTTTGATTGGATCTCTAGTTTGTGAGGTAACTGAACTTCATTTGAGTGTATCTCAATCTTAGTAAGTGGAAAGAATCATTAGATTGAGGATAGATCATAGATTGATCAAGATTTCACTATTCTATGTGTTGATTTTCTAGTTAGAAGTGCTAGAAGAGATTTGAGAGGTTCCATATCTTTGTGATTTCTTCTTGAGTTCATTTGTTGACATTCAAGAAAGTGCTTTGTGCATTGGAACAGGTTGAAAGAAGAAGATCAGGTCACTTCAACATGGCTACAAGTGGAGGCTTTATGTTGGAGAGCAATGATAGGCTTACATCAATCAACTATTCTACTTGGAAGGTGAGGATGGAGTCCTTATTGGAGATGAATGAGTTGATGGAGATTGTTGCAGGTGTGGAGGAGAGGCCTCAAGCACCTCAAGATCAAGTGAGGTATGACAAGAGAGCAAATAAAGCTCTACACATGATTAAGATGAATGTTACCAATGAACTTCTCAAGGAAGTTGGTAAGTGCACATCATCTTTGGAGGCTTGGAAAACTTTGAAGAAGATTTGTGAATCCAAGTCTACATCAAGAGTGCTTACTCTTATGAGGCAAATCTTTCAAAGTTTGCAAAAGAAGGAAGAAAGTACTCATGCTTTTGTTTTGAGGGTTAAAGCATTCAATGATGAGTTAGCATATATTGATGAAAGCATTAAGGAGGTAGAACTTGTTCAAGTTATACTTAATGGCTTGTTGGATGATCATCCTAATCTTGTTCAAAGTTTTGCTATTCAAAAGACTTTGCCAAGTATTGTGGATTTGCAAGAGATCTTGGTGAATGAGGAGTATAGGCTTCAATCAAGAGGAGGTGGATCTACATCGACATCTTAATATGAAGAGGAGGCTATGTTCATCAAAGGCAAGTTCAAGGGCAAAGGCAAAGGCAAGTGGTCTAAAGGGCAAGATCAAGGTGAGACTTCCTCTTTTGGCAAAAAGAAAGATAAGTGTAAGTTGAAATGCTTTTATTGTGGAATCAAAGGGCATTTTGCTAATGAATGTTTGAAGAAGCAAAGAGATGAAGGTAGCAAGCAGATCAACTTTACTACTAATGATGAGGATCTAGGTGGTGCTGATTCTCTTTTGATGTGTTCTTCAAGTCTAATATCAAGTGAAGGTGACAAAGATTCATGGTGGATTGATAGTGGAGTTAGTTCACACATGACTAGTCACAAAAAGTTCTTTACTTCTTTGGTCACTTATGATGGAGCCAAGAAAGCAATTCACATGGCCAATGGTGGTGAGTGTGTGATCGAAGGTATTGGTTCAATTCCTATTTGTCTCTCTACATAGGAAATCAAGACTTGATGGTGTTCTTTACATTCCTTCACTTTCAACGAATTTGCTAAGTGTTGGTCAATGATAGAGAAAGGATACATGGTAAAGTTTGGTGGTGATGTTTCATTACAAAGGAAGAAATCTTGGTTGCTATGGACAATAGACAAGGTAGACTTTTCAAGCTTGATGCTTTTGTTATGGCTAACAAAAAGGATGGAATTGAAAAGGAGATTGATCTCAACTTTCCAAAGTTACCTTTTAGCATCAATAAGATTGGTGGATCTTCTGCAAAGTCTAAAAAGCTTCCTTATGCTAGATCTAGGTTGAGATCTAATATGCTTCTTGGAGATGTTCATCTTTGTGCTAACTTGGCTAGTCTTGAGGATAATGATGGTGTTTCAATGGTTCTTCATGGAAAGTTCAAGCATGCAAAAGGTAAAGGAAAGAACTAACTTCATCAATGGAGGTGAAGGTTCTTCCTTGGAAAAGATTGTTGCTAGTGATTTCTTTGATCATATGGAAAAAGATGTTGCTAGGTGCATGCATGAAGGAGATGGTTCTTCTACATTCTTTTGTGATGAGTCCAAGAAATTCATTTTTGCAGCAAGTGGAGTCACATGTCTTCATAAAGAGAGTAGATCAAATGGTTTTATCAAGAGACTTGGTGAGGGAGATAATCACAAGTCAAGAAGAAAAGAAGTATGTGAAGTGTTCAAAGTAGGATGTACTTTGAATGATGTCATTGTGAATGATAGTGAGGAAGAATCAATATCATATGATTCATTACCTAAAACATTGAGTAGAAGTTCTTGTTTGAAAAAAGAGAGTACTTCAATCATCCTTATGTTGAAGGTACTAATCATTTTTTTCATGGCTTCTAATGTTTTTGAGGTTTCTACTTCTTATGATGCAATCACTAAGAGGGAGTCTTATGAAGGAAAGAGCAATGGAAGATTGGTTCTTGGGAAGATCCAAGGCATGGATCTCACATCTCTTCATCAACTCAAAGGATTCTATGATTGTGAATTGATCACTCATGATCGAGATGGAAAAAGGTTGGTTGGAGAAGACTATATGGAACAAATCGAGAGGCAATTTTTTCAAGGCAAGGGAGATCTCATTGGTGAGCTTATTGAGGTTTGTTATGAACTCAAGAAGGCTGGATTTATTAGGTTTGATACTCATCTTCACCTACTCTACTTCATGTTGGATGGAAAGTTTGGAATCTATCTTTTGATTTATGATGGGGACATTGGTGACATTGTTTTCACTAATGTTTGTGAAAATTCGAGATCAAGCATTGATGAGTTCTTGTTGGATCTAGATCATATGTTTGAGAGGGAGTATTTCCAAAGGTTCAGGTCTGAAGATATTCATATCTTTGATATCTTTGATGATCAAGAGAAAGGTAAGCAAGTGGAAGCGACTCACTTTGCTTTACTCACATACTGTGGAGAATTTTCTTGTGTAGATGATGCTATGCAAGTGGATAATGGTTCTCATGGTTTTCATGCTGTTAAAGCTAGTAATGGATCTGGAAAACAAAGTTTGCTCAATGAATTTGATGGTCAAGAGGAAGATCAAGAGGTTGGTCTCAAAGGGCTTCAACAACACAAAAGGAAAGGTGGCAATTTGGAGCTAGTCAAGAGCATCAAAGGAAGGTTTTTTGGCAAAGATGTTATGGATCTGTTTTTGCAGCTTATTGAAGACTCAAGTAAGGCTTAAGGAGTAGCAAGGAAGTTTTGTTCAAGTTTACTTTACTTGTTTAATCTCATGTTTGAGCTATTTCATATGGATGTGTGCAAATTGTCAAGATATGGACAAACTAGCTACATTGTCTTGCAATATCTTATTGTTGGAGTTGTACTAGTATTCTTGGCTGGTTTTACTATTGGAAATGAAGCTAATGGAGGTTCATTATGTCACTCATTCATGGCCAAGTCATCAAGGTTTGATGATATCTTGTGGCAAGATGGAGATGGAGGCTCATTCATGGAGTTTTATGGTGGAGACATATCAAGAAAGGACAAATATGGAGGATGCAAGCAAGCATTGGATGATCACTCACATTTATTGTTTGGTTGCTGTAATTTTCCAAAGAGTTCAAAGTTTGGAACATGGAGGAATCATTTCATTCACATTCTATTTGGTTCTTCATGTTCTAGTTATATCTTGATGTGTAAAATTGATGTAAGAAATAGTGAAGCATCCAATTTGGACACTATTCTCTATATCAATTATGAAAGATACTTTAGAACCTTAGAAAGGAGACCTATACTTAGGATGGAGATCATTCTAAATTTGGATCAAAGTTCTATTGTCAAATCTATGCCAAAACTAGTTGAAGAGGGAGTGTGAGAGATTTCACCTAGTTTAGTCTAGTTTAGTCATATTTTGGTAAATTGTCAATAAGAGGCCAAAACTCATTTTAGACTTAGAGATAAACTTTTTGAAGTTATATTAGTTTAAAATACATTCAATAAACACTTTTTGAAAGTGTGAGAAAGTTGGTAGTCGAGTTTGAGAGAGATTCAAATTTGAATGTTGGGTACATTGAATCTAGACCCAAAAGTAGTAGGGTTTACATTTTGGAGGGAAAGCCAAGTGGCCAAATAGGGTTTGGACACTCTATAAAAGGATGTAACTCGTGGAGAGACACATCTTCTCTCTTGTATCTCTCATTTCATCATTATACATGGTCCTTTTTGGGTTCTACTACTCATCCAAAGATTCGCAAGTGGTTCACCTTTGGCTTCTTCTTTGTGAATGCTTCCTCAGGTGTAATTTTTGGTATGGCAATGGTAGGACTTCTATTTTGAAGATAGACTGTCGTGCTACATGCTTCTGACCAAAAATCTTTTGGTGATTTCATCTCAGCTAGCATAGATCTGGCACTTTCCACAATCGTACGATTTTTGTGCTCAGCTATACCATTGAGAGCAGGAGTATGAGCTTGCGTAAATTGTCTTTTAATCCCACATTGATCACAAAGATCATTGAAGTCATTAGATTTATACTCATCTCCACTATCTGATCTTAGGACTTTGATCTTCTTACCTGTTTGATTTTCGACCAAGTTTTTGAAGTTATCAAAAGCATCTGATTTCTTCTTCAAAAAGTAGATCCACGTCTTAGATGACATATCATCAATAAAGGTCATGAAATAGAAGGCTTTTCCTAAGGACATGGTCCTCATGGGCCCGCATAAATCTGTGTGGATTAAATCCAAGATGTTCTTTGCTCTTGCAACACCCCCTTTATTGAACTTCTCTCGATGCTGCTTCCCATATATACAAGATTCGCAAATCGATTTCAAGTGATCTTCTATTGTAGGCAGTCCTGTTACCATCTCCAATTTTCTCATCAAACTGAGGCTTCCCAAGTTCAAGTGACCAAGCCTCTTGTGCCACAACTCAGTTTGCGAAAGAACGGATGATACAAGTCCATGTTGCCCCTTTATTGTAGCATTCAACCTGTACAATTTTGTATTGGACTCTCTTACTCCATTTGCAATAACTTTGAACTTTTGGTTCACATCCTTCACAAAGCAACAATCATGGGCGAATTCTACTTTCAACTTTTGATCAGTAATGACTCCAACAGAAAGTAGATTTTTCTTCAAACCTGGTATGTTAAGTACCTCCCTGATCATCCTGCTTTTGCCATCAGGCAGTTGGATTGAAACTATGCCTATCCCCTTGATCATGCACACTTCACCATTTGTTTGTGAAACAGATGTCCCATTATCCAATGACTTCAAACTACTGAACCAGTTCTTGTTACCTGTCATGTGTCTTGTGGCTCCTGAGTCAATATACCATGCTTGATCATCTTGATTAGATGACAATGCAGATATGAAGATGCTAGAGTTTTCAATCTCACCTTCATCGACAAGGTTACCTGCTTGTTTTGGTTTCCCCTTGCCTTGTTCCGCCAGGAATTCGCGACATTCACTCTTCCAGTGGCCCTTTTTACCACAATGGAAGCATTTGTCTTTCTTTTTAGTTTTGCTGGAAGATCCCTCATCCTCCTGAAACTTGGCAAATTGTTGTTTAGTCTTCTTCTTGCCCTTGCCCTTGCCTTGTTTTTGGCGTGTTGCAAGTGCCTGATCATTAGTATTTTGAGGTCTAGCTTTCACCATTTCTCACCGTTACTCTTCCTGCATCAAGATTCATGTGAGCTCGTCAAAGCTTGGCAATCTTTCTCTTGATGCTATTCCGCTCACAAACATCTGATAGGGTTCTGTAATGCCGCATAATGCATTACGCACCAGCTCCACATCATGTATGCGCTCTCCAATAGAATGCAGTTCATCTCTCATTGTCTTGATTATGGTCATGTACGTTTGAATGTGCTCTCCTTGCTCCATGCGGGCACTATTCAACTTTAACTTCAGAAACATGATTCTTGACGGATTTGACGTCTCGAACTGCTCCTTTAGCACATCCCATGCCTGTCTGGATGTAATAGCATCACAAATGTGGGTAATGATGTGATCCTTCACTAACAAGTTAATGAAGGTCAAAGCTTTCCTCATCTTTTTGTCGAACACTTTGATGTCTGTTTCATTTGGCGGCCTTCTCTCATCACCTGTGATGACTTCCCACACATCTTTCTCCATCAGTATGTTTTTCATTTTGAATTTCCACACTGCATAGTTGGAAATCCCGTCCAATTTGCTACTTTCACTCAAAATGGACTCTCCCATGTTTGCCATCGCAAAACTGCTTAAAACTTCTGCCTTAGGCTAAGAATAGTATGTCGAGGCCAGCAGTGATGTCAGAAGTTGAAAATAATGACCTGCACTTTTTTTCTTACCACGCCACTCACCGCTTTTCCACCAATTTGAAAGCCAAATCGGCGCCGCCCTCCGAAATGCACTCAGTCGTCAATTCCCAACAACGTGCCCAATGAAATGGTGAAACTACTTTTGGCGTACTCCGAACACTTTCTCCGCTGCAACCGCTATGTTTTGCTGTACCTTACTTGCAGGTACAGTCCGGGTGCCCTTCGTTTGGAGCTTATAGCCTTTCGTTTGGGTCAAAACGGGTCAATGACCCAAAAATAGGGACTTTTCTAGCTTTTGAACTGTTTCTTCACTTTGAAGAAACTTCACTCTTCACTTGTGAAGGGACCCAACTCAGCTTTCAGTATGAAAATTTTTAATGAGGTTGAAGGCTAGAATGCACTTCTATTCTTCAGGACCCTGTTTAAAGCTCATCCAATGGCTAAACCAAATTTTGTGGTTCACATTTCTCTCCCATCACAGATGCTGGACCGTTGATTCATTTGACACCTCATCCACAGGTTCAAAGTACATCTGGGCATCGAACTAAACTCTTGCAGACGCTATGGTCTTCGATACACTAAGCTGAGTGTTGCGTTGGGCACGCGAACAGCCCGCGACTTCCCTCCCTGCGGCCGCGCCTTCCTTCCCTGAAAAATGTTGGATCAAGCTCTCCTGTAGATCGTTTTGAACACAATCTGAGGCCTGGAGCAGGGTCGCCCTACTGAATCCATGATTGTAGAGTGTTCAATCAGGAAATTCCGTGGAGAAACGATGATTTTAGTTCAACTTGACAAAGTGGCTTTTTCACCTTTTTACCGCAAATCTGCTAGGTTAATTGTCTGGAGACAAATCTCTGACACAAACCTCAGAATCTCTCCATGGCTCATTGACAATGTGATTAGCTTCCATCCTGTCCTTACGGCATCCAAAATGGTGCACAAACAGCGAAGAAATCACCAGTTATGTATAAAAATCGTAACCCCAAGTCCGGTTTCAATTTTCAGCTGGCTTCGAAATTGTCAATTTTTCACCAAATTTTTCCCTGTCTGATGCTATGCACAGGCTAATAATTTCTCTGTTGAGCTTAGCAAGCCTCTATAAATTAGAAACCGTGCACCAGTGCTTCTCTTTCCGTCTTCAACCCGCCGTAAAACCCCGAACTCTCAGAAGACAGTTCTCCCGAAGCTCTCTTCAACGGTGACACTGTACTGTGTACACTCCTTGTACGGCTCTGATACCAACTTAGAATTTGCTTTGCACAGGAACACAGATCATGCTATACAGTAACACAGACAGAAAATCACTCTCCTCAGCAAGCTCACATAGCAACTGTATTTCTCAAAATGAAATTACACTGTACATATAGCTGTTCACTCAGGCAACCCATGCATGACCCAGGTTGCCGTTGGCGGGATGCGTGTCCCGTCGACTTGCCTCGTGGCGAGGCCAACTGATCCTTATCCACTAATAGGACCCACAGTACAGTAACACAATGATTTTAACTTTAATTCTAACTTCTTCGCCGAACTCAAAAATAGTATTTTACTATAAATCGAATGTTTTGGAAACTCGACGAAGGTTCTGGCGAAGGATCAAGAGTAATACTAGTATTTTTGCAAAAAAGTGACCTTTTTTGGCAAAAATATGGCAATATGACAATTGATCTTCTAAAGTATTATTTTTTGCCGACCTGGCAGTAGATAGATCTGAATCACACCTATGCACAGTGAATCGGACGAAGGTTCTTTTTCTGTATTTTTAGAGTTTTGGTGATTTTTTGGTATTTTTTGACGGTTTTTCTAATGGTTTTGGAAATCTGCTGGGAATAAATCTTCGCCCTTCAAACTGAAGGTTTTGTGAACAAAACCGAAGGTGTTTGCAACTCAGCAAAGGTTTCCTAAAAGAGGGTAAAAAGTTACAAGCTCTGATGACATTTTTTACCTCTTTTTGACCAAAATCTGGCAGATTTGACCGATTTTTATTGTTTTCTCTGATATCTCAGATCCAAATGGATTTTAAGATTGGTGATCTGAATAGCTTTTCCTATTTTACAATCAGATTAGATTTCAAACAAGCAAATCCACTCAAATCAAGCAAAATCAATCCCAAACTAACTCTAAAATGCAGATCTAACACTATTCATGCCACGACAAAATGCCTAACGCAAGCTAACCATCCAACAAACATGCTGCAAACTGAAAAATTGGCGTAGCTCCCCGGCATCTGCGCCAAAATTGTAGTGGGTTTCTCTCCTTGCCTAACCTCAAACCAAGATCTAGTCAATCTAGCATCAAAGAGACGAAGTTAGTTGTCACGCGTAGGTTCGTTCCCATGAGAGCGATAGTATAGTTCCGATTTTAGCATGAATGGAAGATCCAAATCTAACTCTACCATCCATTAACCCTAAACATTAACACTACACAACCACAACAAAGATAGCTTACTCTTTCTCTCTCTCCCTTTCTCTCTCATAAAAAGTATAATAACATACAATCCCAATAACAATCAGATCCAACAATTAGCAAAATCCAAAGAAAGCATGAGAGATGGAGGAAAAGTGATAGAGAGCAAGGACATTCATCAATCCATTTCTGAAAAGAACCAATCTACTTTATTGAAATGAGGAAATGAACATGAGGAGCAACTCGAGTTGGTCCCTTTTTATAGTAGAGAGGAAGACCCTGGCCTCTGAATACGATTGGTCCATTTCTTGTCTCTCTAATTATTCAAATTTAAAAAAGTGTGGGAACCATCCAATTTGGAGGAAAACCCAACTTTATTCACTAACTTGACAATTAGGCCCTGCGACATTAAAAGTCCCACAAAAAAGACCTAAAGTCCTTTTATTGACTTCTAACTAATCAATCAAATCTCTACGTGATCATCGGGTTGGACTTACACACGCAGGGTACCAAATCCCTCTCACTTATTAACTAGGTTTAGGGTTGCCTTGGGATCCGCAAACCCTCCAACACATCCTTCTACGACAACCTAGTATTGCTCCTGAGCAATACTCCTGCGTTCTCTCTCTAGTAGCTGACATCAAGCCTATTGTAGGAAGTAGTCAGGAGAAAAAGCTTATCCACAATGAGTACCAAGTCAATGACATTGTAATCTAATAAGCAACAGTCCAAGAAGAAGAAGAACTTCAAGGATAAGAAGACGAAGGTAGAGCAGCCAGTCTCAACGCAACAACAACAACAACAACAACACAGTCAACCATCATCCAAGACCAGACTCTTTTGCAGGTATTGCAAAAGATCCAATCACGACATAAAATATTGTCACATCCTCAAGCACAATGAAGCGAGGAAGAAGATGCAGCAGCACCAAGAGAGAGGCTCTGACACTGTCAGAAATCCACAAAAAGAGGACAAGGCGCTGATGGTATAAGATCAACCCAGTAGAGATGCCTATCAATGGTATCTTGATTCAGGTGCTTCACAACACATGGCGCCATATAAGAATGTGTTTTCTACTCTCACAACAGTGGACTCAATGTACATTTTCTTTGGCGACTCAAGCTCTCACAAAGTCGAAGGCCAAGGCACTGTTCGACTGCAGTTCTTTGACGACATCACTAGACAATTAGATGGTGTACTTTATGTACCCAAGTTAACAAAGAATTTACTATCTACTAGCAAGATCACTGATCAAGTCTATAGAGCTTTGTTTACTTCTAGTCAATGTACTATTTTTGATGAGAACTCCAATGAAATTCTCTACACACAGAGAAGGAAATTTGTATATTCTAAGTCATGATTATGCACCTCCCGTGAGTAGTACAAATGCTCATATTTGGCATCAAAGACTAGGTCATTTAAACATGCGTTCAATCTTGTAAATGCATCATAACAAAATGGTCAAGGACATGAATATCAATGCTGTTACCACAACTAATCAGATTGTCTGAGAAAATTGTTTACTAAGGAAACAACCTAGAACTAAATTTCCAAGAGGACAAGCCAGGAGAGCGAAGTCCATTCTGTCACTGATTCACAATGACCTATGTGGTCCTATGAGTGTACCCTCTTTGGGTCAAGCTCTCTTGCAGGTATAAAGTATTGATTCTAAATGGATCTTCAAGTTAAAGCTTAAGCCAGAGGATCAATATCCAAATGGAAAGCTCATTTAGTGGTTAAAGGATTTGAGCATGTTTATGGAATAGATTACACTGACACCTTCAGTTTAGTGGTAAACAATCACTCTATTCGCACCTTGCTGGTTGTAGCTGCTGCAGAGGATCTGGACATTCACCAGATGGACGTCCAGACAACACTCCTACACGGATATGTACAAGAAGACGTATTCGTTTATCAACTAGAAGGTTACGTCCTTCAAGGCAAAGAGCATTTGGTATGTAAATTGCATAAGACATTATATGGTCTTAAGCAAGCTTCCAAGGCCTGGTATGATAGAATAAATCACTTCTTGTTGCAGCATAACTTCACTTCTTGAACCACAGACTCTAATGTATATCTCAGACGAAAAGGGTCAAGCTATGTTATAAAATAGCATTATATGTTGATGATTCTTAATTATCAGCAATTCAAATCAGTTATTACAAGAAACCAAATCTCTGCTTTCATCAGAATTTGAGATGACTGATTTAGGCCCAGTCCATTACCTACTCGGTATGGAAATTCACAGAGATCGCGTAGGCAGAAGGATTACTATAAGCCAAGAGTCCTATCTAAACAATGTACTTCTCTGAACCCACATACTCATGCTAGAACTAAACACATAGAAGTTCAGTTCCATTTTCTTAGAGAGAAAGTTCAGAACCAAGATGTTGTACTAAGTTACTGTCATACATATAGTATGTTGGCTGATATTTTGACAAAGCCTTTGTCTAGAGATAAACATTCTACCTTAGTAGATATGATAAATCTCAATTGCAGTTCAGATTCATAGCAATAAGCTTAAGGGGGAGTGTTGGAGTTTAATCTTACTCCTACTCTTCCTAATTGCCCTCATTCCTTCTCTCAATTTTACTCTCTCAAATGAAACCTGCAGAAAATGAACTGTTTTTCAGCAGTCTACATATTTGAACTGGTTGTTGCTACAGTCTGCATTTTTACTCAGGTTTTTCGACAGGCGAAAAACTTGACACCCGACACTGTCGCCATTTTATCCTGAGCAACTAAGTGTTTTGCGACACTGATCCTAAATTGGTTTTTAGGCCATTTAGGCACTTCCAGAAATGTGACACTATTTTGCGAAAAATGTGACACTACATTTTTTCTCGCATTTTATGATAGACAACAATTTGCAAAAAACGACACTACATTTTTACATGCAGTTTATGATAGGCGACACTTTGCAAAAAACACGACACTGCAGTTTTACACGGGTTTCTACACAGGCGAAAAACCCGACACTACAGTTTTACACGAGATTCTACACAAACGAAAAACCCAACACTCTGCAGAAATACACAGAATTTCTCACAGGCTGTCCACGTCTTCATGTTCCAATAACAACTGCTCTAATTAGTCAGTTAATCAGCTGTTAAGTAATCTTGTAAATGTAAAGCTAGAATAATACAAGATCTTCCAGTTGCTATAAACGTAAATGAGCGATTGAAGATATTATAAGTCATCATAAATCAGAGGATGATCTGACAGAGATTGAAATGACCAAAACAGGTCTTTCAGTAGCTGACTCCTCAGAGTTAGTGATTAGACAGAGAGAGAGAGATATTAAGAACTGTAGCAATTGTTTTGAATCAGTAAGTAGGATCACACGCTTACCCAGCGCAACTGTATTGTAGTTTGATCGTTGTTACTACAACTTTATTATACAGATTCGCTACTGTTCTACCTTTTTTTTGCATTCTTGTTGAATGAAATTAACTCTCACTCCTCTTACGCAAACATCACATAAAGAGAAATGTATGGCCATCTCTGACGCCTAAATAATTTTCACATTCTTTTCTTAATCAGATTATTAGTATTAGAGGATTGCATGGTTGTCTGAGACGCCTAATCGTTTTCTGCAATCACTGTGCTTTCATTAATTGTCTTTATTTTCTTGTTGGCATCACACAAACACAAAGTACCCCAACATTATAGACTCCCTTGAGCCTTCATTGTAGACTTATGAAAAAGCCTTCATTATAGATTCTCTTGAGACTTCATTGTAGACTTATGAAAAAGCCTTCTTATGGTACCCTTCATAAGCTTTAATAAGCTTTCAAATTCTTGTTCTTTTTCCTTATCTATTATAATTAAAATAACAGTGTTCCCAGGCCGCTCATGCTGTCCGGGCAGTGCTCACGCTATGACGGGCAGCGTGAGCACTGCCCGGGACCTTTTTTTTAAAATTTTTCTTCATGTTTTTTTTTTCGGGCAGCGATCGCGATGCCCCACGGGCAGCCTAACCCTGCCCAAAAAAAAAACTCCCCATTTTTCAAATTTTTAATCCTCCCCTTTGGCCACCCGCCCAAAACGCTTGCCCGCCCGCCCGCACACTTGCGGGCTCACATCAACAGTATGTACATGAAAGTAAAAATTAATCAAGCTAGATTTTGCAAAATTTTCACAAGTTGTGCATCCAACTCTTCATGTTAAATGACCAACATTGCACTTAAGTGAGAGAGCGTTAGTGTCCAACATTGTCTCGTGTTAGTATCCAACATTGCACTTAAGTGAGAGTGTTAGTGTCGAACACTATCTCACTTAACCTGCAACATTGGATGGGCACTAGGTTAGGCGTTGATGCTTATTGGCATGAGAATGAGATACTGAGCAAACTAGTAAATGGGCAATAGAAAGATTTTTATGCCTTGCAAATTTTGAATAGGCAGGGACTATTGCGTGCGGTGCCCCATGAAAATTTAACTTGTATAATGGGTCTCTCTTTTTTGGAGCTTTTCTTAGATGGATGCACGACACGACGCCCTAGCACAAAATGATTTTTTAGGGGCCTTAATAAAACCACACATACCAGAAGAGATTTTTGAATTCTAATATACCCAAGAGACAAAGGACAATGGCGAGTTAAGGCCTTTGTGTGACCAAAAGCTGTATATAAGAGGACTTGTCCTTATATCCGTACAAGAGAACTTGTCCTTATATCCGTACAACGTGCCTTCCATAAACACTATCGAGTCCTTCACTTTTATAAGCATTATTTTTATCAGAAATTGTACTACTTACCTTTCTATGCCTGTGCTCGAGACTATCTGATGAATGTCTTCTGATCTAGGAAGCATTTCGCTGCATTCTCAGAAAATTTGATCTGGCTAGCAATTATCTATTGATCAGTTTCTTTGAATTTGCAGCTGCCATAGCCGCTTGCAGCTAAACAATGAAATAGAATGGAGTCATATTCTTTTACAAATTTTGCAGATTCCAGAGAAGGTTTGATAAAAGACCTATGCCTGTAGCATCCATGGCACTCGAGATCAGTCTTTGACAAGCCGATCTGCCTTTTCATGAAAATAGACAGCCGTGCCTGAATCTTGCTCAGTTTTCTGTGAGCAATCATGCTTAGGGTTTGCACACCATCGCACTGGAGCCTTCGATGTCACACACTCCATTCTTCCGCAGGCCAGGATATTGCAATTCTATCACAATGGCGCCATGAATTGGCGTCCAACAGCAAGGCGCCTAACAATTTTGTTTGCCTTTGCACATCCGAAGCTGTGAACTGGAAAACATTATCAAGCGATCGTGTGGTAAAAGTTGCAAAAGCGAATGCGATGCCGTTAAATGTTCCACTCTTGGCTCCCTTTACAATTGCTTCTACAAAGCTGGAGCATGTGCAGAATGTGGCCATTCGTGTAGAGCTTTCGGATGGGAGCATCGGGTGGGGTGAATCTCCAACCCTTCCCCCAGTAACGGCTGAAGATCAGCAAGCTGCTTTAAGCGCAGCATCTTTGACCTGCGGTCTCCTGGAGCAAAACTCTGATATGTCCTCTCACCAACTGTTTACCTTCGTTGGAAGTACTTTACCAGGCCACCGCTTTGCCTCCGTAAGAATCTCAATTGATGTCAGTTAGTTGCATATTTTTAATAAGAATCTCAAAGCCCTTTGGTTAGCAAGAATCTCAATTCATGTCAACAACTAAGAATCAAGTCATATGGAAGAATCTCTAGACATGTCAAGTATTTAAGGTAGCTTATAATTCTTGGATGTGCCAAAAGGAACTATCCTTGAATTAATTATGACGCCTTTGCCACACGGTTTTACAAGAGATGATTTTGCAGACATCACTGTGAATCCATGTGGAGCACCTGGTTATTTTCGCTTCCTAGCAAGCTTTTAAATGCTATAGATAATTTTGTCCTTACGCTGCCGAAGTAAGAGCAGCCTGTTGTTTTGTGCAACTTATTTTTCGTGAATCTCAATCAGATGATAGATAGCTTAGATCACCATTAACTCTATGATGAAAAGCGAACAATCCAATAATTCTTGCTGAGACGTAAACTTTTTATTTTCCTCTTGCTTTGCTTGTCTAGAAGCTTGACATTAATCATTGGCTGAAGGTACGTGCAGGGGTGGAGATGGCTTTAATAGATGCTATTGCTCATTGCGCGGGAGTCTCTCTTTGGCAATTTTTTGGAGGTTCAAGCAACCATGTCATCACTGATATCACGGTAGGTGAAATTCCTGATAACAGTTATTGCACTGTCGGGGAAAAATCTAGTGAGTTGTTGTAAAATTCACGCTCTTTTGCTTAGTTAATGACTTAGCCACTTGAGAGAAAGTTTTATCTGATAATTTGAGACAGCTCCTTTACCCGGAAGCTCCTTCAAAAAACTGTAGAATTTTTTGGGTTCACAGACATTATTCCTAAGAATCAATAAGTCAAAACATTTTGCTACTGTGATTAAGTCTCTACTTGTGAAATTTCAAAGACTTGCTTTTGTTTCTTACTTTGGCCAAGTTCCTATATGCATGTTGCGTTGTATGAACTTTTATGCATGAACATTAGGTAGATAGGGGCTGTTTATAGCTGTTTTTTGCAATTGGCTTTATGTTGGTTCTACTAGATCCCTATTTGCAATCCAGAAGAAGCGGCTGCATTGGCAGGTTCATATGCTCTACGAGGCTTTGATACACTGAAGGTTAAAGTAGGGGGACGAAGCATTGAAGCAGACATAACCATGCTAAAGGCCATCCGTCGGAGCCATCCTGAATGCTCATTAATCCTGGATGCCAATGGAGGATACGATGCTGATGAAGCTCTTGATTTTCTCAAACTACTGGACGGTAAATTTCCTAACAGTTATGCGCATTTATTGCTGTACTCTCAACTAGGTAATTGTTTGAATTTGGAAGTTAACGCCCCAAATGCTTTTGTGCACTTATACAAAAGAGCACAAAGTTACTAATGTTTTTGGATATAGATGCTTGTTTAACTCCAGCACTTTTCGAGCAACCAGTTCCTAGGGATGATTGGAAGGGACTTGGTGAAGTAAACAGGAAGGCAAAAGAAATGTATGGAGTTTCCGTGGCAGCAGATGAAAGCTGCAGAAACTTGCTTGACGCAGAGATCATTATCAAAGAACAGCTTGCAGAGGTAGTTAACATCAAGCTTGCCAAGTCAGGAGTTATGGGGGCAATGGAAATCGTGACTGCTGTAAAAAATGCAGGGCTGAATCTGATGATTGGTGGAATGGTCGAAACAAGACTTGCAATGGGTTTTGCTGCCCACTTTGCTGCTGGTCTTGGTTGCTTCAAGTAATTTCTATGCTCCACCTTAATTCTTAAATAGTTACCAATTTAGATGTCAGTGATGTGCATTGTGCATAAGTAAGAATCTCTCTACCTGGAAAATCAACCGAGTTGACTAAATTTCAAAATTAGCCTTGATGGACAAGCACTTTGTAGGAAACTGAAAGTTATGTGCATGTGATATATTTTAACAGTAGGAACAATCAATCACACAATTAGCACTAAATTGTTGACTAGTAGTAAACTTTATCGAACAACAAAATGTCAAGTACAACAATGCTTACGTGTGTGGCCCTTCTCACAGCTATGTGATGTCTGCAAGAACATCACTTGTGCCTCAACTAAAGAGTTCTCGAGTAGCAAGCAGAACTGTCTCACAATAATGCTATGGCTCTCAGCACCTCAAGCTATGCGACTCCTTAAATGAACCCTCCCCCCACCTCATTTAGAGGTACTAGGCTGGTGGTAGGTTCAGTGACCTCTACTACGTTCACCGGCTTTTGACCTACTTGATTGAGTATAGCTCCACCACTTATATTACAAGTTACTACGAGCCAATTTTTTTTTTTTTGAACTCTCATATCAAGTTAGGGTAAATTGATTTGATGATTTTCAATATAAAAACTAAATTTTTTTTTTCGTATATAAACTAATCGATTTGATTTTCTAAAGGAAATTTTCGTATTTGAATCTCGAATCAATCAAGAAGGATAGGGTGGTGGCGTAGTTCCAAAAAATCCACATTCCAAACCACTCAATATTGTGGACATCAAATTAGCATCCAAGATTGTCTCACTCACTATTGCTATTCTCAAACCCTTGATCTTGTTAGGTAATATCTAATAGATTCACTTGCCTGCCTTGATTGGATGCAAATTTTTCTCAAGTACAATAGCCTAGCAACATTGGCCGACTCTAACATTGACCTAAGAATATGTTACAATCCCCATCATCGAATCCGGTCATTGCTAAGACACAATCAGGTGACGAACGCTAGGGTACCATCCATTCATAGAGGTACTGCCACTTCTCGCCCGTGCACTGGAGCTATAGACCACCATTAAGCAAGCTCGGATCTCCGATAAGCCATGGTGTCCCATACCACTATGCCTTGCCCTTGACCCTCGCCTACCTACATTCTGAGGTCTAGATAATCGTCCTAACCTGACCACCAGTGGAAGAGCTCTTTATTTTCAAAGAGAGAATGAATGACAAGCTCATGAAGATCCACTTTTATATACATAGTCCAGGTGGGGTCATCTCCGACCATAGGAGTCACGCATGACCATCGATATGCGTCAGTTGTGCACACTGATGCAGGTCCCTAACAAAGGGTCACTTCGCTCCAATAGGACATACATGGCAAGACTCTTCCAAACCCTAAGTTCTAGAATCTACTAATTATAGGGCACTCCCAAAAGTCAAGATAGGGTCCCTTAACATAATTAGACTTTACTTGGACCCACGAATTACTACTGGACCAAAATTGGGTCCAACTCAACTAAAACTGACTTAACACGGTCTAAATAATAAACCTAACCAATGGTTACACAAGTCTCGACCTTTTGGGTCAAAGTAACCTATGGGAAACTAACATTATCATTTATTACTTCTAACACTTATGCCATGGGCATGCTTGTGGGCTTCCACTTAGAATTAAAAATCTAGAAGGGACAAATGGGGCCTTTCTTGGGCCCCACTTGTCCTTTTTGCATGGAAGAGGAGGGAGGAACTTGGAGGGGGGTAAAGGAGCGTATGTTCACTTTCCCTCATCCCACTTGTTCAAGTTTCTAGTTGAGTCTCCTTTAGCTCTTGGTTGTGCATATTCTTGTTCTCGAGCTATACTTCTCGGCTTTTGACGGTTTTCGCACCATTGTTCTCCGTTTTTTCTGTAGATTTTTGCTATCCTCCTCTCTTTCTATGGACTCTCTTATGGAAGTAATCCAAGCTCCAAGCCCGACAGCGGCTGATATGGAGAGTGCGTGCGATTAATCTGTTACAATAACAGATTGTCGACATGCGATCTAAACATGAACGGGCAAAGGCGGAGATGAAAGCCTTATCGCAATCTCGTCAAGCCCTCTTCAACCCGATGTTTGCCTCAGAA
The DNA here is from genome assembly GCA_029204225.1 of Diphasiastrum complanatum. NCBI lineage: Eukaryota > Viridiplantae > Streptophyta > Lycopodiopsida > Lycopodiales > Lycopodiaceae > Diphasiastrum > Diphasiastrum complanatum. The sequence goes on from CM055093.1 coordinate 52,817,605, forward strand.
TTTTTTACTGGGGAAAAGAAGGATAGGCACCAAGATGTTGTTCTAGCATCGATGAGCTTCCCAGTTTTCCATGCACGATCTACCAGACAGCTCTAGGATCGCCACGACCATCATGTTTCTATGCGGAAAAGTGTATTTGTGGTGGTAGAATCTCAAATAGTGAGCTACAGTTCCAACTACTTGGGAGAACTTCCAAGTAGCCTTCAAGACCGTCGTTATGCCGGTCTTGGACGATCGTCGATTTGCAACTTTGCAAATGAGAACGAAGCCCTTGGATATGTACTTGCAAAACTTCCAAAAAGTGGCTTCGCGGTTTGTAAATCGGATTGACGGAGTTTTGCTTAAGCTTCATTTCATTTTGGGCTTGCCCAAAGAATATCAATTTGAGGTCCGTCGTAACCAACCACGGTCCCTTGAGGATGTGGTGCGCTTCGCCAGAATTTTTGACGATACTCACGCAGTAGCCCACAGAGAGCAACAAAGCCAAAAGCCTGAATCCAAGGACAAACTCTCTTCGAGCCCTTCCTTCAAAAAGGGCAAAGAGAAAGTTGTCGACACAGCTTCCCCATCGGGAAAGAAGAAAACACGTCCTCGGTTGGAGCGAGTGGACTTTGATAAGGCCAAAAGCGACGGGTTATGTTTCTCCTTCATGGAGAAGGGACACCTCTCCAAGGATTGCCTGAAGAAAAGGAAAAAGGGTGGCCGTTCCTTCAAGGAACTAGGTAATTCTTCAATTTCTTGCATTGATGTATCCTTTACCGCTCGCCTCCGGGTGGAATTTCTTCGAAGGATGAAACAGTTTGTAGTAATTGTTGTTTTAATACCGCGGTTTTTGGACCTCACAATCTCATTCGCATGAATGGGCTCGTAGGCAGCCAACCCGTGAGTGTTTTATTTGATGACGGTTCTACGCATAATTTTATTAATGCTAAATTGGTGCAGAAGCTCTAGCTGGCAACCGCACCAAGTGACCACAAGAATGTGGGGTGGGTGGGGAGCACGTCTGGGACCAGTTTGTCCCTCACGTACTGTTAAAGATTTAGGATTATATCTTAGAATCCCAAAAGATTCTAAGGTTCTTCGAACGAGGAAATGCCCCAAGCTACCTCCACGATAAAGTGTCCCTTTTAAGATTGTTAACAATATTAGTCGGTCCGCATATCGACTAGAACGTCTCTTTGGAAATAAAGTTTCATTTTGTATTCCACGTGAGTCGTTTAAAGGAACGACTTGGCGGAAAGGACAACCTAATTCCAAGAGATGATCTAGTGTTGTTGGAGGACTTAACTACCTTTGTGCCCCATGAGCCTGACATGATCATGGATGTGAAAATTGTAAAAGTCATCTATCTTGAGGTTTGGGAGTCCTCTATTAAAACCAGTCATTGTACACTTGTAAATAAGCGATTAGGCCAAATTTAGAGTTGGATTAGCTCTTGATAGTGTAGGCTACTTACACTTGGCTTGACGGTAGAGGTCTAGTGACATAGCACCTCTCGATTTCATTTGTCAATTTGGACCAATCATATTGTAAGATGCACCCAAATGGTCCAATCAATGTAAAAGGTGGCATTTAAGTGGTCCAATCATAGTAAGAGGTGATTTTAGAGAGGTCCAATCATTGAGCTCCATTGTCACTCTTCATGGATCTCGAGCTACTATGAGTGTGAGTGAGATTGAGTCCACACTTAGTTTTTTGATGAGATATTTGGAGTTTGCATGTTCCGACACTTAGATTATTTTCTAGATTGTCTCTCTACCCAAGAGCTTGATGTAGCATTCTCTCTCTACCTGAGAGCAAGCCAATTTTATACTTAGTTTTTTTCATCCAAAGTTGTCTCTCATTATGTGTGATGAATGGTAAGTGATAGATGCATATGTTGAGTGCTCTTGCCTTAGATTTTTGGAGCTAGATTTCTTGTATCTTGTGAAAGGTAGATCTATGTGCAATCACACACATCTTAGAAGATCATTCACATTGTTTGAGATGTCCTCACATGTGTGAAAAGTATACATGGTATCAGAGCCAACCTAAGATTGGATTGTATCTATCAAGTGTGATGAGATTTTTGGCTTGATATCTAGTTTTGATGAGTGTAGTTGAATCTTGATAGCTATCAAAGTTTTTTTTGGATCAAAATGGATCTAAAATACATTGATTAGATTCATGCTGGGTACTGTATGGACTTTACTGCTTAGGCACATGTGGGATCATCAAACTTTGTTTGGTTGGTGTATCTCCAAGGTAGATCCAAAACTAGTGTGTGATAGCTTCATAGAAAGCTAGTGAAGTCTAGTTTGAAGTGCATTTCGTTTCAACTTAATTGGATGTGTCTTGTGGAAGTTATAGCCATTTGAAGAGAGGTGGGTAGGGCACCCAACCTGGTTGGACACATCAAGTTTGACTCATATCTAGCTTGTTTGATAAAAAAAAAACTCATGTTTTGCTTGCTAATCTTGTATAGGTGAGATCTAGGTGTGATTTTGAGGCCATAGCCACATAGTTTCATGCAAATCAAGTGCATTTGGGGCTATTGTGGTGTCTTTCAGTTCCGCTTGAAAGAAGTTGGCTCAAAATTTTGTTTTGCTTCATCTTTGGAGAGAAGCTAGATCTAGATTGAGAGAGATTGTCATAGCTAGTGAGATAGACCTCACATATTTGTTGCAAGATTTCACTTTGGTTTTGGTTGCACACCATTATCAAATCTTTTTTTTTTTAGAAAGAAGCAACATTTGTACTTGTTTTTTGGATCCATAAAAAGTCAATTTCTCAAGTGATTATGGCTTCCATGGAGTCTTTTCTCTTGGAGCAAGGTGAGAGATTGAACACCTCCAACAATTCTATTTGGAAGATGAGGACGGAGTCGATTTTGATCCTCCAAGATGTGATGGATATTGTACTTGGACTTGAGGAGGAGCCTCAAGTGCTTCAAGAAGTCCAAAGGTACAAGAAAAGGGCAAGAATGGCCCTTCACTACATCAAGATGAATGTATCCATTTAAGTGTGGAGAAAGATTAGTACTTGCACAGCCAAGGAGGTTGGGACACCCACAAAGCCATTTATGAGGCCAAGAATACTTCTAGATTACTCACTCTTAAAAATATAATCTTCCAAAGCTACCAAAAGAGTGATGAGAGTGCCTCAAATTGTCATGAGAGTGAAAGATCTTCATAGAGAGCTCGCATGCATAGGAGATCATCTTAATTAAAGTGAGCTAGTCCAAGTCATCCTTAATGGATTGAAACATGAGTTTGATAACATTGTCCAATCCTATGCAATCAAGGAGGAGCTTCCAAGCTTGGAGGCACTTTAAGGAATCCTTATTGTTGAAGAATGTAGGTCAGAGAACAAGCTCTCATTGAAGGATGGTGGAGAGGACAAAGCTTTATTCACCAAAGACAGCCAATGGGGAGGAGCAAAGGACAACAAAAACATTTTAAGGACAAAGACAAAGACAAAGTCAAAGATGGAGATGAAAACCATTTATCTCAAGCTTCAACATCTAGTGGGAAGAAGAAGAAGATCAAGTGCTTTTTTTGTGGCAAGAAAGGCCACTATGCCTCTAATTGCTTCAAGAAAAAAATCAATTCAAGCAAGCTAACCTCACTAATGAAAAAGAGAGTCATGCTAATGAGAGTGATAGGGAGGATTCACTTATGATGTCTAGTTTTTCTTCCTCTTCTTTCAAGAATGATGAATTGTGGTGGACTTATAGTAGGGCTAGTTCCCATATGTCTAGTTCCAAGAATTCATTTACTAGTCTCAAACCTTATGAGGGTACCAAAAAGTCTATTTATACTACAAATGATGTTGAGTGTAGAATTGAAGGAATAGGAAGTATCCCTTTGGATGTAGCATCATTAACAGTTTTGTGTCTCAATGATGTACTTTATGTGCGAAAACTAACAAAGCTGGCCATGATCATTTCTTCAGTGCTTGTCTTGCAAAGGTTCAATAAAAAGAAATTCAAATTCATGATTCTCAAGTACATCTTAGAAAATCAGCTACAGCGCTCTACACCTCATAGGTAGCAAGATCTGACCGGCCTAATGCTGGATTGATAATATCAGGTGTATTTGTTGTACCAATTAATGAAGACAACGTTACTCAGGTGGCTCATAGAAGGCCCATATCTCAACGCTGGTCATGCACATATAGCAGTCGAGTGTAGTAGAGGCCGCGCTCAGAGAACGATCAATTTTATCATGGTTTTTTTATCTCAAGTTAGTGCTTAACTGGCCAAGCTTGTTTGAAAAGCAACGATCAATAGCTATACAACTTCATCTCTGATATGTGCTCAGGTGCTTATGCATAATCAACAACGAAGAGTGATCTTCAACGATCAATGATGAAGGTACATTAGTAGCAGCAATAAATATCACCAAGTTCACAATAGGTAGCGAAGATTTTGCATTGAATGACTTTAGTAGAATCATCTGATTCATAGCTCACGTCTCTCTCAGAGTGCACTCATTCTTCAATAGTCAGCATGCGCTTAGTCTGATCTTTGACCTCAGTGTAGGAGCTCTCCACGGTTAGAGGTATGATTTCTGATCAGGAGTCAGCTTTCATCCAACAAGGGAGATGGCAGCGATGGAGTCTCCCACTATTCAGCAACAGTTCTCAAGAATCCATGGCTCGTTTATCAGCTTTAGGTGGCTCGCTCATAGCTTGTTCTTATATCATTCTCTCAACATAGATTCAAGATTCTTAGAGATGATAATGTGAATGGATCATTCCAATCTGTTGCAACCAGAACCAACATAGGAGTCTATTCTGCTGTTGCATTTCTCATTTGTTCTCTTACAGCTTGTCTAGTTTACTCAAGGGAGACTAACATTCATCAATCAGGTTTCCTGCATAATTCTGGTCTGATAGCTCACGGTTCCTTCAACCAGTGCTCAAAAGAATTGATGCGGATGGATGGATCATCGTCAGCCAATGCTCTAGAATATTGATAAACCTGCTATGGTTTCTGGAAGTATGAGCCAGCGCTCAAGCTCAAGTGTTGGCTATACGTCTCAGTGATAGAGGTGTTGACAACCCATACTATTTCAAATTCAACAAGGAGCAGGGATAGTACTGAAATTGCTCAGCGAGAGGGATATAGCTAGTGCTCGAGAAAACCTGCAAAGTATAGGAATGAAACTGGTAATTTTTTTGAAAAACCGACGGTTTTTAATACAAGCATATATATCTTTTTATGAGTAAAAGTCTTCAAAAAACTGAGAAGTTCTACAAAATGCAGGTTTTCTGAGGATAACTCAAAAGAAGTTTCTGGAGCACTGGATATAGTTGGCTCAATCGTGATGAAGCCATGATAGTTTTTCTCTCAATGGACTGCAGCCCGTTGTATCTCAACGTTGAATCACAACTCGTTGTATTGAGAAAACTTCCTCAAATAGAGAGCTTGAAAATATGGTAATCATGAATGGAAGCTCCAACTGAGACAGCGTTGGACTTCATATCATGTAATCTGAAGGACGGCTCTGCCTCTTGCTTTTCTCTCAATAACACAGCAATTTTAATTAATAGAGACAGTTCCAGCAATCGAGTCTTGAAACGAAATCTCATGTCCTCATTCTTCTCATTATCATGAAGCCCATTGTTTCTCCCTTAGATCTAAGCTCTTCCTCACCAAACAAGCATCTCCTCTCTTACCTTCACTCAAGGAGACGTTTTTTTTACTCTCACAATTGCTAATGATATGTAGCTCTAATATTTCCCCTCTCTCTCTCTCTCTCTCTCTCTTTCTAAGACAATAATGCTATCACAAAGCATCCTCCCACACTCAAAGTTTTTTTCCAAAACAATCTCCTCTTCCAAAAGTGATAATTTCATCTCACTCTCATGGATACCAATTGATCTCCTCCTCCCCTCATGCACTTCCTTATAAGTGTTTTTTATGCAAATAGGGTGTTTCTCTCTTCTTCAAACATTTGAAGTTGTGTCGGATGTTTGCTTGAAGTTTGCTCATGTTTCATTAAATACTTTGGGTGATTCCATGAGCAACTGGTTTTAGGTGCCCGCTAGTTTTCGTGTCTCTTTGTCGGTGAGCTTTTGAATGCTTTTCCCGATTATTGTAGTGTCTTTCATTTCCTTTCTTGGAGTTCTCTTCATGTCTTGTCTGGATTTCTATTTGAAATTTTGCCCGGTTTTAAAAATGACATGCCATTTGAGCCTGTGGGTGAAAAATAGCTCTTATCACTGAATTTTAATGGTACCGTCAAACTTTAATAGCCATCTCGTCAAGTCCTGACTTTGTAGTTATTCTGGTGCTCGTGAAATTTTACCGAGTTCAATAATCCCTTGTTGATGAAAATTATCGGCTTGTTTTGTTTTTCAGAAAGTCTTCGTCGAGCACTTTTTAAGTTCGAGTAGTTGCTCATCCAACCATAAAATTTCCCCTGGGGTCCCGATGAAAGTTGCTGAAGTCTGCACATGGTTACTTTCTCCATTGGTTATGTGCTCGGTATTTTCAGCTCCAAAGTCGACTCTTTATTTTGGCAACGAAGTGTGCTTCCCACTTTTCATTTTGCCGTGATGCTTGCGTCGTATAGATCCAAAGTTTGTTGAAGGTCTTTATGGTCTGAATATTTCACTTCCTTTTTTACATGTGGCCTTTTTAGAAGTTAATAGGAATGAATCTTTGACTCAGGAATCTTGCCTTTCTTGGATTCCTTATCCTCTTTACTAAATTGTCTTATGTAACAATATTCATCTTCATACCCTTCGACATCATTCTCAGCATTTAATGACATCCCTTTTATTCTTTTGATTCTTGTTTGTTTTTTTCTTTGTGGATTTTTATGATAAAAAATTTGCTAACAAATTCTGTCAACGGTCATGTCCTCATAATTTGCAATGTGACTCGCGTATTCTGGTGATTATTAAGGAAACAATCGAATTGTGCAACTATTATGATTATTTATAAGTATCTTAATCTAGCATTTTTGATGCAATCAATCTTCTTATGGTTCATGTTATTGTTTGCATCATGTTTTATGTTTCATATGGTCTTGTTTTGAGAAGAGATTTGAGTTTCACTAATTTTTTAGGCTTTAGAATTGTTTATGTATCTTTTCCAGTATGTTATATTTGGCATGATACATGAGGCAAATAGATTGAATGTGAGTATGGAGACATTTTGATGGTCAAGTCCTTGATTGCTGATTATTGTCTATTATACATTTGAATAAGGGAACGACCTCTGTTTTGAGTCCCTCCTCACCCTCATATGCCATATGCATAACATACTCAATTTCTATATGCAGATTTATTGATTTGGATACTCCACTTCTATTATCAAGAGACCCTATACATGATGGATACGAGGGTAAGATTCCTTTGACAAATCGTTAATTGTATGGAAAACATACATATTTTCAGCCAATTCTTTTTATGTAAGACACACATGCTTTTTATCTAATAAAGCTTGAAAATCTGGGCATCAAAGCAATTTTCTTGTTGTGCATGTAAGCATCTCAATTAGATTTGGATGTTGTTTTGTATGTTCAAATCATAGTAGTGAATCGTGATTCTGGGGGTATAGTGAATCGCTATACCTTCGGAATCACGATTCGTTGCCCATAATCGTCTATTCTTTCTCTTGTTAAAATTGTCAAAATTGGCAAATTATAGCTTGTTCAAACCTTGTAGAATTGTACATAGGTGGGTCCCACATGTGTGGAGGCTATTCACACATGTGAAGAATAGGCCTAGATAAGTTGGATCCTAATCATAGGAATTAGATAAGAAGTTTGGTCAAGTTTTCTAAAATTTAGGAGCTACCTCCAAAAATCAAGGAAGTTGGTGTTGATCTAACTACCATAGATGGTATACCTAATGGTTAGGTCAAATTGACTTGAGTAGGTGAACCTAATGACTTTTTGGTATCTGAACATGTGTTGTACCTGCTCAGCCAGCCAAATCATTCAACCAATGTGGGAGAGATCATGATTTTGGAGCACGTGACAATTTTGAGTTTTTACACCATTTGTGTTGAGATTTTTTTGATGTGAATGCAATCCAAACTTAGTAAAGTTGATTCTCTGTTATTAGGCCATACTGCAGACTGTACTTCACATGTGCGAGGTCGTTCTATAGTGTTTTGATCAAAATTAGATTGTTCTTGCTTGATTAGATCAAAATTGCCAATCTAGATCAAGATTTATGTATGGTTTTGCAATAGATTGATTAACCAAGTATCCAATCACTTTGAGGATCTTTTATACATCCAGTTAGGGTCCTAAACACTGGTTTCCAACATCTCTCTCTACTAAACCCATATTGCTTGGTTTTTTTTCTTAAAAAAAAATAGCGGGCAAATCCCTATTTTTTGGCAACGATTTTCGAATTGCGATTCTAGAAATGTTAGTGCATCTATGGTTCAAATTCTTTCCCAGATCATTTTATAAAGACTATCTATGAAACGAAATAAGTCATCTCCCATCTCCCAAGAAAGCAATCTTAGATTTGTAAATTGTGTTTTGTGTTTCTGTGCAGGTTATCCATGCATTAATTACAATGAGGGTTTGAGTATTTAATATAGTTAAACTTGTCAAATGCTTTTAAGTTCAAAAAGTCTTGTAACTAAGGTTGTGTTTTGCTATTTAATTTTCAGTTCAGGGTCCTAAATACATATTGGACAATTGTGAGGGGCATGGAGGATGGTTATCGTGGCCTTAGCCAACTTTTGTTTGAACGGTAGATGATTCAATGCCAAGTTTATTGTGGAAAGACAAAGTCGTAAGAGTGTTAGTGCATGTCATCTCAACAAGGTCATACTTTGACTAATACAATAGTAAATAGGCCAAAGCGTAAGCTAATGAAAATCGGTCTTTCATTACGAAAAAGGACTTGTAATCAAGTTACTCTCACGTTTCTCATTGTATACTAATATATCAGAGAAGCTAATACAAATATAATTTTATAGTCGATTTTCTCGTTTGATGTTGTGTTTGCCTTTCTACATATGTGATTGATCAACGATTGCTTCCACTTACGTGATTGTCAGAAAAATTTTCACTTTGAATTGCAAGATGGTGTAAGAGCAAGGTGGTCTTATGTGATTTGCGAAATTCTATGTAAAATACAAGTTGAAATATGTGGAAGAGGATCATTTTCATAGATTCTAAAGTTCGGTGGTTGGCTCGATGATTCACATGTTGAGCCCGTTGTGAATATGGTGCTTTCCTATTGCATTTCAATTAAATTTGTTTCAAATTAGAATAGATAGATAGCATGTGAATGAAATTTAGTCCACAATGTGTTAAAAGGTACTAAATTGTTGGAAACAATGTGTTGCATGGAATTTGCACCCATAGCCTTAAAGATTAAATGTAGCATTATCCCTGGTTGTTTTCCATGCTAAATGTAGTATGATGCTCAAGTGTAGTTTCAAGGAAACCTTTTACTTCTTCAAGAGCATTTTGAGTGTTTGCAATGCCCCTTACTCAAATATTGAATGCTTTTTGCTCCCTAGATCTCTCTTTTGAAAGAGTAGTTGAAGTAATCGAAGAGATAAGGGCACTTGGTTTGCTACCTTTTTTGATAATTGTCATTCAAGAGAGAGCTTGATTTTCGATTTTGTCCTCCAATTCTTTGAGTTTGTGCAATGGTTTTGGTGTAGCAAGAAGAGGTTGGGATTTGAATTATTTTTTCAGCATATCTACTTCTTGCTGCAGCTTGGTGTTGGCTTCTTTGAGATAAGACATCTTAGTTTTAACCATGTGTAATTCTGTCTTCAAACCTTGAAAAGCATGTAATAAGAGTTATTTGATTGATAGGCAAAGAAGATGAGGAAACATCAAATGAAGAAGAGGAAGGAGAGATAAGACATAGAGGAAGATAGAGTAGAAGGAGAAGAAGAAGAGCATGAGGAAGAAGATACAGATGATGAAGAAGAGGATGGGTAGAAGAATATGGAAAGTTTGTACGAAAAGCGAGCAATTTAGCCTTCATGAAAATTCGAGCAAAACCCATTGATTCAGCAAAAGTGAAAAGTTAAAGGGGGTTGAAGAAATTGAAGTTGTTTGAAAGCCAAAATCAATCAATTTGCATGAAGTTAAATCTTTGTGAAGTTTTTGCCCCTTAGTCCATACTTCTTGTTAGAAACCTTTATGAAGAATATTAGAACTACTGAAGATTTTTGAAACCATCCCTTCATGAAATCCTAAAAAAAAAAGCATGAAATTTTCTCATGTTGTAGATTATTTACATATGCAAAGCTTTTCCATGTAGGATTAGGCTGAATTAGTTAACTTTGCTTTTCAATCCTTATTTTTGTACCCTTACTTGATGAGATTTATGTCACATCAATCTCAAAGTATCTCTTTTCATTCTTGTTAAATTGTCCATTGAAATCTTCAGCTGGTAGTAGCTCAATAGTTTCTGAAGAATTGTTTGATTGCCACATCTTCTTTCATAAAAAGTACACATTTGAGTTCTTGATGAAAAATTCCTTGTAAAATAATTGTCAAATCTTCATCAAGCTTAAAACATCACTTTATTAATCCAAATTTAGTTGGTGCATCATATAGTATGTATTTTTTTTTGCTTCACTCATTTCCTCTTCTTTTTTGTTGCTCTTCGTTCTCATTTTTCCTCTCCATTATTGCATCATATTTTCATTTTGTTGAGATAATCCAAACATTTTGATCGTATTCTTTTTTGTCTTTATTTCTTTTGATATGGCTTTTTTTTTTTGTTCTCATCCTCTCTTTCTTTTTTCGTTCAATATGGCATTTAATTCTCAAATTTGAGTTTTGAATTGTAGTATTGATTTTGAAGAGAGTTGTTTCATTGTTAGTTTTTTTTTTGCATGTCCAGATGCAATGTAGATTTTCTCTTCTCATATTGATCAAGTTGTAATGTAGTATTGCAATGAGTCACATCCACATCTTTTGGTTGCGATTTTTCACACATGAAGCGAAACTTTATTTCAATGTGTTTTGTCCTAGCATAAAAGACCGAATTTTTGGCTAGTTCTATGTCGTTTTGACTCTCTCTAAAAATAGTCATGCTTTGTATTTGCTTTATGGCTACCTCACTGAGTCATATTGCTTCTTGGATTGTTGTGCTTAGTTCCTTATACTAGGCTTCTATTTTTGTGAGAAACATTATGTCCTATTTATTACTAGACTAGGAGAAGCAACCATTGCATGTGTTAAAGGTATAACTTGTAGTTGATCTTTTGTCATCAATACTACTTGTCCAATCAATGCCTTGAAAAATGAAAAACGTTGTCTAACTTTACACTGCCTAATGATGCACTTGTACTCATGCGCAACATAAAAATGTGCCAGATTTAAACAATTATACATATGCAAATTTTGCTTTAAGAAGTAGCAAATATTATTTTATGTTTAAGAGCATGTGCCCTCGAAGCATAGTAAGGAACTTGTGGCATGGCCAAATAGGTAAAATATTCAAACATTGTAAACTTCAAGGTACTCGGCAAAATAAATAAGATCCAAATTAATTTAGATCTCCTAAGTTAGAAAAGTGGCCAATTTTGTCACATTAGCTGTTTGGGCCCAACTAATTTAAAGCTCAAATCATTTGTATTTCTTGTCCTCATTTTTCATTTTAGAAATAGAGAGATTGAGTTCCCTCCATATTATGTTGTGTGTGTGTGTGTGTGTGTGAGAGAGAGAGAGAGAGAGAGAGAGAGAGAGAGAGAGAGAGAGAGAGAGAGAGAGAGAGAGAGAGAGAGAGAGAGAGAGAGAGATGCTGATCTCATTCTTGTGTGCTTGTATTTTTCATTGACTTCCATGTTTTCTACTATGTTTATAATGGGCTTAGGCTAACCAGTGTGTAGTATCTTTCTATTGCTTTAATGAGTAGGTTCTTGGTGTTTGGTGGTTGTAGGTTGTTTCTCCTTTTGTGAATGAACAATAGTAAGACGTTGAGTACTAGAAAACTTTGAGAAGAGAGCAGTTGCAAAAAAACTTTACAAAATGTGGAGATTTGCATGAAAACGCTTTTTTTGAGCCAACTAGGGTCTGTCTTTGTAGCAAAGTTGTAAAGTACTCACTAATGGCGCCCTAGCAAAATGAAGCTGCTCCTAAGAGGTCGTGGACAACCTTGGAGTAGGCAATTGGTGTTGTTCGTTCTTTTATTCCAAAAGAAACCCTTTTACCAAGGCTAAACCAAGGAGGGAGGAGGAGAGGTCATGACTACCTCGCGTGCACCTAACAAGATTGCTCACTTGAGCATATTTAGGTGTCTAGCATATGTGAGAAATCCTCTCAGTGCGCGAAAACAGTGGAATCCATTGAATATATACTCTTTCTGATCGAAGGTTGACAAGGAGTAAATGTGGACCATTGATCAAGGATTAGCTATTATATTGAGCTAAATTCACTTTGAATTTCATATGAAAGGTCTTCAAGTGCAAAAGAGTCTTCAAATTCATTAGAATTTTTCAGTTTGAAAGGGATCTAAGTGGCAAAATTTATTTGAAGGGCTTTTTTTTTAGTTTGAAAAACAAGTTAAAATCTATTGGTGCCCCTAATTTTTTCATGCGGCCTTCCAAATCAAAGGCATAAAAAGACTCTACTCTTCAATACTTCTTCTTCTTGGACAAAGTGATCATTGTGTCGTGTGGAAAAACTGAATCAGCAGTCAACCATTTTGAAGGGCGAGGAATTAGTGAAAATTAAGCATTGGAGTGTTTTGTGAAAATTGAGTATTTTTTGTGATTTTAGGTCAAATTAAGTAGCTAGAGAGCCTGATTGTTTTTTGGTTAGACCTTAAAGTTGACCTACGAGACTTCCATTTACACTTTAAGGCTTTCATTGAGCTTTGCTAAGGCATCGAAACAAATTTTTTTTTTTTGGTCAAAATGACAGAATTATGAGAATTCATGCTTGGAGAAGCCAACAAATTGGACCACTCGATAAGGTCTCAATGTTAAAAGGACCTTTTGTATAGATTTTTTTTCTTCCACTTTTTATGTCCATGTGGCGCAATCATGTCTTGCCATAGTGGATTCGTACGTCATCGTAATCGAAAAATAAATATAAATTTTAGGAGGATTTGAACTTCCCACCAGGTAGGTTGCAAACACACTATTGATTAGCTTGTGCTATCCATGACTGCCTAATGTTTACATGTATTCTGAACTAAATTTGGATTCCATAAATCCTTGTGATTATCAAAAGTGTAAGTATTAAGTTTTGTAAAATTTTGAGTGATTTTCAACTCTAACATGTAGTTGCATTTAACAATGAGAACTTACAATGGTTTTTTGTATTGTAGATTTATATCCATCAAATATACATGAATGAGAACATGTAAATTTATTTTCAGGTATTATAGACGTTGTCCATACAAAATTGGAAAATTACAATATAAAGGATGAATCCCAAAAGAACTTGCAGATCTTGACATATCTTTTTTATGATGCTATATATATTCTAGATTTGAATGGAGGAGCAGGAAAACTAGAATCTATACCTCTTCCAAATTTTCAATGTAATGAGTGATTGCACGTAACAACATCATATCAGAGTCTTTTCAGTGTAGGTTATATACATATATACAAAAGTCACTCAAAATCAGTAATGGATCCAAAAATGGTTTGTTCCAATATTTGTATTTGTGGATTTCCTTGCAAATACTGAGGTGTGTCAAATATTTGTAAAAGTATACCAGATTTATTTTTAATGAAACTTATGGACAAAGGTTGGAACTTGGGATCACAAGTCCATTGGAGATAAAGAATTTAGAATCACATGGTCAACCATATGTTTCTGATACAAGATACAAAAGAAAATGCTTAGCTTGATATTCCATTATCAAAGATGGAAAAAACGAAATATAAGGACTTGGATAACATTGAATACACTGATCACATCCATATTGATATAATGTTAAATGAAAACGTTTTAATATTGTTGAGGTTGAGCAGGATTGGAGTTTGTTATATACTAGAACGGAGTTGACATGTTTGTAGTATGATATTCCATAGTATTTCAGCTTCATTGCAAATGGAAAATTGGTACAAGAACCTTGTTTATCAACGTTCTTTGTCAAGCTTCCTTCATTGTTCTTAGTTGGCCGTTAAAATATCCTAAATATGTAGTACTTGATCATCAACTATGTGAAAACTTATCTTGCTCACATCTACTTTCAAGGTTGCAATGACTTGTAATAAACAATGTCATTCCAATTGACAAATGTGGACTACTATTATAGCAATATTTTGCTAGATGTAATCAATCTATCAACTTTTTTTGGTCGTCAAATACATAATGTCCTAGCTCTAACCATTGATTAATTCCTTTTATTTGACCATTAGCTTTTGCATTGAAAGAAGTTCTTTAGACACAATTTAGTTCCCACATTGTTTAATACTTCCATCCAAAATGTGAAATAAAACTTATTGTCTTTGTCATAAATGATCTCCTTTGGAATCTTATGTGGCTTACAAATATTTGTCATAAAGATATGGACATTTGACCTAAATTACTTTTGATCTTACATGGCATATAATTAGCATATCCTATTAATATTTAATCTGAGTTCTATTGAGCTTCGTATACATGTATGGTTGTAGTCTCAAGTCACAAAATCTCCTTGATCAAACTCATGAAAGGAGCACTTCTTATCAACACAATACCTCATTCTTTGTCAAGCTTCCCTCTATAAAAAATTCTCTCGCTCACGTCTAGGTCTCCATTTTTTTGATGGACGTACTATTACTAGCAATTTCTTGTCATGGGTAGTCTAGTATGATGTTTCTTTATCTATCAACTTCCTACTTTCATAAGAAATGACTCCATCAACTTGACTTAAGATAGCCTTTATTCTAGTCACACAAGAACAAGCATCAATAGTTGACTTAAATGATAGATCAAAGTTAGAATGTAATAACAAGGAAACAATGATCAAGAAAATTTTCAAAGTTTCAAAGCTGACTTGAGCCTCATGACTCCACTTGAATTTTTTTCTTTGTAGCAAGTTTATTGAAGGTACTACAATCTTAGAAAAAATTGTAATGGATCTCCTATAATAGGATGCTAACCCAAGAAATCATATTTTACATTTCTAGCTATGATCCAATTCTTGACTATTTCAACATTCTTTTTTTTTTTATAATGTGTCCAAGATGTTCCACTTCTTCTCAAGCAAATTCACATTAGGCTATTTTAGTAATTAGTTTGCATTTTTGCAAAATGATTAACATCGACTCTGAATGTTTAACATGCTCTTACCATATTTTATCTATAGATCAAAATATTATCAAAGAAGACCAAAACACACAATATATATATATACATACATATATGTATATATATATATATATATATATATATATATATATATATATATATATATATATATATATATATATATATATATATATATATATATATATATATATATATATATATATATATATAAGGAAGCGGGACCTGGACGCGTCCGGTTTTTTTTTTTTTTTAAATTTTTAGACTTAAAAAAATTAAAAAAAAATGTACCAAGGGTGCATCCGGGGGTTTGGATGCGTCCATTCTTAAAAAAAAAAAATTATAATTTGTTTTAGAGCTATTTAGTTTAAATAATTTTTTTTTTTTTTGGACGCCTCTGACCTTCCGTCCGGGGGTCGGACGCGTCCGGGTCCGGACGCGGAAGCCGAATGTCCGGCCCGGACCCTCATGTCTGATATATATATATATATATATATCATAGATCCAACGATACCAGGATCCGCAGATCCATACTGGTACCGCGGATCCATGATGATCCGCGGTACCATAATATATAATTTTTTTAAATTTTTTTAAAATAATAATAATAATAATAATAATTGAGTGGGCAATATGGGTATCACCTTGAAGCTCTTGACGAGAGTAGTGCATTTATGCAGGTTGTCTTCATTTTATTGAGCTTGACATAGCAGGGTTCCCGGTCTTACCACATTATTTGGACTCGAGACTATCACATTGCCTCAGATCTACATTGGGACAGCTCCGTGTATCATCACATCAGTTGGCTATTGAGACTGGTAGATTCCAGGGTACCCCGAGAGAGGAGCGTATTTACTAGTTATGCTCTTTAGAGGAGGTGGAGTCAAAGGAGCACTTGCGCGACACTCATGATACGAGGGATTTTTATACTACAACAAGATTTGTATTAGATGGCCCAACAGAGTCAGGTTTCTCAGCCTCAGATTACTTCTTTCTTCTCCAGGAGGAGAGGACGATTTGATGACGGTGACGAAGACGATGACGAGGACTTACTGCCCACAGAGACCAGAGACAACGTCCCACACATACCCATGTTGCAGCACGAGCTACTCGACCTATCACGAGGAGACCTCTTCATCCTCCCAGACGACGTTAGAGACCACCAGTGGCCCTTCATGCCGCAGGCCATATTCCATCCTTCTATAGCATCAGCATCAGCAGGACATGACTAGATGATAGCGTCATACCTCACTCATGACTTTTAGCTTTGCTACTTTTGTTACTGTTTTGGAGACGTTTCATACGCTCCTATGGTTATCACATACTTGACAACTAGTCTTATATGCCTTTTGGCATGGAAAAGACATTGATAAAGCTTTCTTCTTCTTCTTCTTCTCTCCTCTTCTTGCTTGCTTTTGATGTGTGTGTGTGTGTGTGTGGGTGAGAGAGAGAGAGAGAGATGGATCTTAGAGAGGGAGGGAGAGAAAGAGAGGGAGGGAGAAGGAGAGTGAGGGAGAGAAAGAGAGGGAGGGAGAGAGACATTGAATAGAGGAGGTGGAGGCTGGGGGAGAAACTAATATATTGAATAGAGGAGGTGGAGGCTGGGAGAGGAACCAATATATATGTATGGGGCCCCCATACATGCGTCCTCCTCCCCACTTTTTAGTTCAAAAACATGTACGCATGGGTGAGGGGAGAAGGATGCATGGGGTCCCTCACCCATGCGTAAATGTGTATGTAAGTTTGAATATATATATATACTAGTAAAGAGTGTCCGCCGATGACGGGCAGTTGAGGGTGTGTGTGCGTGTATATGTACATGTATGTGTGTGGTTTGTGTGCTTGTGTGCGTATATGTCTATGTGTATGCCATTAACGGGTGGTCGATGGTTTGGGTGGTTGTCAATGGTCGAGGTGTGCGGCTGAGCAGTCGATGTTGTGTTTGTGTGAAGTGGGTCTATGTGAATGTGTGCATGTGTGTGTGTGTACCATCAAATTCACGGGTGCTGCGAGTGTTGTTGTTACGAGTGCTGCTACTGCTACTGCATGTATGTGTATGCAGATTCATCTCCACATGCAACATTGAATGAAACAGACGACATGCAAGTCGGAGCCCGTTCGGCGATATTGGACTACGTCTCAAAAATGCCAAAAAGTAGTCCATTTATTGTGCTCTAGTGGTGTTCCTCCCGACACGAAGGGCGACTGAATTCGACCAATTCCTGGCTCGGCGGGCCTAGATTCCCAGGATTGCATTTAGGGTTTCTGGTTTAGATGCACGTTTTGCTGTGAGTACTGAACCGTTTAGAGCCTGGTTTAGTCCTGTGGGTTTGTCTTGGTGTATAGCACAAGACAAAATAGAGGGTCTAAAATAGGGACTCCGTTCGACGACACTGGACCAATTTTCGGGAATGTTGGAAAGTAGTCCATTTAGTGGCATTCCCCTCGATAGAAAGGGTGTTTCTGGACAAACGCGCGTCAGAATTGAGTTGCAAATGATCTTGTGGGTTCATGTCGAGCCCACGAACTTGTGGACACCTCCTGTCTGAAGTTCTAACTGTTTTTGACTGAATCCAACCAATTGTTGGCTCGACGGGCCTAGAATCTCAGGACTGTGTTTAGGCTTTCTGGTTTGGATGCACGTTTCGCTGTGAGTATTGAACCGTTTGGAGCCCCATTTAGTGCTGCAGGTTTGTATCGGCGTGCAACATATGATGAAACAGAGGGTTTGAAAAATGGACTCCGTTCGACGACACTGGACCAATTCTTGGGAATGTTGGAAAGTAGTCCATTTAGTGGCATTCCCCCCCGCAAAAAAGTTGTTTTCGGACAAATGGCGTCGGAATTGAGCTACAAATGGTCTTGTGGATTCGTGCCAAGCCCACAAACCTGTGGACACCTCTCGTTTGAAGTTCTGATCATTTTTGACTGAATCCGACCAATTCTTGGCTCAACGGGCCTAGAATCCTAGGACTGTATTTAGGGTTTTTGGTTCGGACGCATGTTTTTCTTTGAGTATTGAACCGTTTGGTGCTCGGTTTAGTCCTGTAGGTTGGTCTTGGCATGCAGCACAGGTTGAAATAGAGGGTCTGAAAAACAGACTCCGTTCGACAACACTGGACCTTTTCTCGGGAATGTTGGAAAGTAGTTCATTGAGCGGCATTCCCCCGGTCGACAGGAAGGGTGTTTTTGGACAAACGACGTCGGAATTGAGTTGCAAATGAGCTTGTGGGTTCGTGTTGAGCTCACGAGCCTATGGACACCTCCCGTCCAAAGTTCTAATCATTTTTTACTGAATTCGACCAATTTCTGGCTTGACGGGCCTAGAATCCCAAGACTGCGTTTAGGGTTTTTGGTTTGGACACACATTTATCTGTGAATACTAAACCGATTGGAGCCCGATTTATTCTTGTAGGTTCATCTTGTCATGCAGCGTAGGACAGAACAAATGGTCTGGAAAACGGACTCTGTTCGGTGACATTGGACCAATTTTCGGGAATGTTGGAAAGTAGTCCATTTAGTGGCATTCCCCTCGGCAGAAAGGGCGTTTTCAGATAAACGACGTCGAAATTGAGCTAAAAATGAACTTGTGGATTTGTGTCGAGCCCACGAACCTGTGGACACCTCCCATTTGAAGTCCTGACCGTTTTTTACTGAATCCAACCAATTTTCGGCTCGACGGGCCTAGAATTCCAAGATTGCATTTAGGGTTTCTGGTTTGGATGCACGTTTCTTTGTGAATAGTGAACCGTTTGGAGCCCGGTTTAGTCCTGTAGCGTGCAGCACAAAATGGAACAAAGGGTTTGCAAAATAGACTCCATTCAGCGACACTAGATCAATTCTCGGGAATGTTGGAAAGTAGTCCATTTAATGGCATTCCCCCCTGCAGAAAAGGCGTTTTCTTCCCGTTTAAAGTTCTGACCGTTTTTTACTAAATCCGACCAATTTCTGGCGCACGCGCGCGTGTGGATTTTTGTGCTTGTGCGCGTGCCTATATGAGTGCATGTGCATGCATTGATTTATCAAAAACTCAATGTCTTTACAATTCTCTACACTACTTTCAAGGTTACTGGCTTGGACAAAAGTTTTTGTACAGTTATACTGGATGGTTTGGAACCTGGTTTGGTGCTGTGGGTTCGTCTCCACGTGCAGCACAGTATGGAACAGAGGGCAGACAAAACGGACTCCATTTGGCGATACTGGACCACTTTCTTGGGAATGCCCAAAAGTTGTCTGTTTGTTGTGCCCTAAAGGTTTTCCTTCCGACCCGAAGGGCGTTTTCAAGCAAACAACATCGGAATCGAATTGCAACGGGTCCACTGGCTCTTATTATCGAACAATAGTAGCCTCTCCAGACTTGACTTGTACCGGTGGTTAGTTCCTTTGGAACCTTCTGGGAGCATGTATCATTAAAAACTTTAATCACCACTTGAATGATTCCACATGCATGACTTTCTTTTCCAAATCATTAAGTAGGAAAGCGTAGCAGCGTTAACTTCTGTCTCTACTTATTCTCGACTTAAGAGCACTGCACAATGTTTAGCGCAGCTACAACTTCCCGATGAAACATCATACAACATGACTTGATGACTGCCCTACTATGAAAGTAGATCAAGATCCTCATGCCCGCCATAGGAAAATACATCATCTACACCTTATGTAAATCCATGATACACTTCCATAAGAAAAAGAGAGAGAAATAATGTTTTTGGATTTTGTCTTTCAAAGCGACACTATGGAAGAAAGTTGAGCAAGCTGTTAACAACATATGTTAGCTCGTTGGATGTTGATTTTGAGTGGCCCTTGATGGGGCTTTTCTTGTCCTACTCCTGCATTTAGGGATGTGAGAGAAAGCAGCTGAATGTACACAGTTTTGTTGGTTTTGTTCTGTTTTCTTGCATATTATCATCTCAAATACACAACTTCATTGCTTCTTCACATTACACTACTTATATTCAACGAATGAAAGATAAGCATTGTATTCCTACTCTTTCATCCTCTCCATCATCCTACTCTTCATCTTCACTTAGATGTCCCATGCCCTGCCATATCTCTCCGCAAGTATCATCCAGACCCCCCACCTTCAGAGTTGTGTGTGTGTGTGTGTTTGTGTGTGTGTGAAGAGTTTAAGCAAAGGGAGAGGGGTAGAGAGAGGGCGAGAGGGAGAGAAAGAGAGGGTTTGTTTAGAGTTTAGGGTTGTGATAGAGAGAGATTGACAGAGAAGGGGGGGGGGTTAGAGGTTAGGGACAAAAATTAAATGGGGCCAAAAGGTCGCCAAAAAGTCGTTTGGGGCCGTTTCCATTTCCAACAAGCTTGAGGCCAACCCGGGGGCTTGCGCCAGTTGCACCTTCTTGTGCAGACCAACCTGCATTGCTTGCATAATCTCTAGAACTATAAGCAACATTTAAGTAGACTCCTACACACACTGGTGTGGATGTACCATGCATGTGCCCATCAGATACAACAACAGTAGTTGATTAGACAGGACCGCCTGTTGTTGACTGCGCCATTCAGCGATTTTTGTTTTGTCCTATAACTTTCTATGATGCATTCACTCTATGATCATGTAGTTCAAATCCTCCTCTATGCTCCTCTATTGATTTGGATTCTGTATGCTAGCCTAGATTTTTTTCTCAAATCCTCCACCTTTGTACTTCAATCCATATCCAATGCCCATTCTACGAAATTCTGAGTGTTGATATCTATTATCGATTATATTGTGGCATCTAATATGTCCGACTCCCATCTCATCCCATCCGTCTCTATTAAGCAAAACAATACTCTTGCTTTTTCTTCCTCCCATGTCTCCTTTATGGCAAAGGGAACTGGCTTTTCTTCCTTTCACCAGCAACACGAATCATTCACGATTCACCACCAACACTCACCCCAGTCACCAACATCACCATCTAATTTTATCCAACCCCTCCCCCTCATACTATATAGCAAATTCACCACCCCCAATCCAAACTGGCACTTAAGATCAACTCATAATCTCAATTCTAGCTTACCTTGGCAAGGGATCCACATTGGCACATAGAATTTGATCAAAATTAGATTATTAGGGTGAACCCACCTGTCACAGCCAATAAACAATCAATCAGCCTTCCAATAAACCTATTACACACCAAAAAGTAAGAGTACTATGAAGATACAACTCACCACCACAAAACAATATGTAGGGAAATTCAAAAGTATGGCCCTCCTCCCCTCCCCATGCATATTCATGGCAATCCATGATTAATGGGGTTTTACTGTATAATTAATGAGTGATTATTGATTCTTATGGAATGCACTCCATTTATTAGAAAAAATTGGAAAGTTGTAGAAAATGCTACTGCAATAGTTAGAGAATTGAGAATGAATAAT
Organism: Diphasiastrum complanatum; assembly: GCA_029204225.1. Classification (NCBI taxonomy): domain Eukaryota; kingdom Viridiplantae; phylum Streptophyta; class Lycopodiopsida; order Lycopodiales; family Lycopodiaceae; genus Diphasiastrum; species Diphasiastrum complanatum. Next base: position 52,839,168 of record CM055093.1, read on the forward strand.
CGTAAGAGTATTTATTTGTGAGTGGATGGATCAATTTATCCTAAAGATCCAGCTACCGATTTGTGTCCAGATTTCAAGTCCGTAACTCATTTTCTCATATTTGTATGTGAAGAAAATAGCAGATTACTTGGACATTGTCAAAGGTTGCGTGACATTGGAATGCATAGCTTCAATTTTCTTTTTAAGTATTGTTATTAACATTGAATACATTGCCATTTTCTATCAACATACCATGCATTACTTGCATCTCTACAGGTCTTGAAAGAGGATCATAAATTACTTTAATGGATATTTTCACGTACAAATTATGGAGAGATTATAAAGAGACATTTGGAGGGTGAGAAATTTACAATCGAAAATCATGGAAGTCAATGGCACCTTGCAGAGGATTTGAAAACATTGAAATGTATGTATAATGTCTCTCGTGGGGCAACATCAAAACATCCATGTCTTTATTGCATGAAGGATTGCTACAATATGAATTTGGGACGACCAAACACTGGCCCAACACGAGAAGCAGAAGATCCAAATATGAAAAGTGTGTTGCCAATTCCAATAAAACATATTCACATATGCCATTACATGCTGAGGTTTGTATTATTGAAAAACTTATTTATCTGCATATTCTCCTTGCATGGAATACACAATCGGAGTCTGTGGCTAAGCAGTTATCAAGAGGTTGGAAGAAGTTCTTTAAGAGTCAGGACTACATAAAAGGAATGTCACCATTGAAAAAAGTGACAGACTCTCCAAAAAAAAAGGAAATGTTCCTAATAAGCCATCAATTGGAGATGCTAAAGCAAGAAGATTCTTATCCAATCACACATGCAAAGAGTATTGGAAGGAAGTAATCGAATGGAAAAGGCACTTCGACACACTCATAGGTGTTATCAAGAAATAAAACCTATCATCAGAAGGTATTTATCATCATCCTCTTCAAGATTTAGGTGAATAAATTTTTTCTTTTGCTCATATCTATGTAACCCGAATAAAGGGCCGTTGCAGATTCACGATCTTTTTGTAGTATTATTGGAAGTATAACCTATTATTTTAATCCCTTTTCACAAAAACTATTTTATATGTTCCCCTGGAGTATGTATGGCCTCCTAAACTAACAGATAATAACTTGATGGCCATAATGACAGTGGCAACATATGGATTAAAAGATGAATGATATATCACAACAGCACCCGCCGCGATTTGCGACGCGAATTGCAAGTTTAATTTTTTTTTTAATTCGTTGCGGACGTCGGAAAAACACGTCGCTATAAGGTCGTCGGAGTCCGACGTCCTTATAACACGTCACAATCCGACATACATAAGTTGTCGGAATCCGGAGCAACAGTTCTCGGTGGATGAGGACGAATCCGACGTGGACGTCGAATTGTACGTCCGACGTGGATGTCGGATTGCGACGTCCGACGTGTACGTCACAATCAACGTCAAAAGACGTCACTTGCGATCCGACGTGGATGTCGGAATGTAAAAATTACAGCAAATAAAGATCCTAAAACACTTGAAATGATGAGGGAAACAATAGATTATGATTTCATAAGATTAGCACAAGTTGAACCATCAAAATCCATCAAAAATCTATGCTTGAACCTCACTAAATGGCCCAAATCCTTGAAGAAGGCTTCACACGTGTGAAAGTACGGCCTCCCACAGTCTGAGTACTGTACACCAGACCTACATTCAATCCTATAATCATTAGTAATCACAAGTACTCAAACAATTATGAACATAGAGAGCAATTGCACCATTATGAGAGAAAAAACATGAAATTGCTTGATTGATTTTGGTGAGATATCATCACCTATATATACATGATCCATCACGGTTTTGGGCAGGTATGAGTAGCCCTAAACCTATCCCTAATGCTAATTTTGGTGGATCTTTCATCCCTACTAAGTTAGGGTTGGAATCTTGGAGATCCCTCAACAATGCAAAAATTACCAAAAATAGCTCCTATTTTTTCTCCCTTGTATCTAAGCATAATTTGGACTCATTCCAAAGGTTCTAACACTTAGGTCTACTTGAGAACATCCTTATGAATGGAATCCTATGCTATTTGGCACGTGTGACAAGCCACATCATGACCATCTAACTATTTACAAGTCATATGACCAAAACTAGTCAAGCTAGAATTGTGAATTTTTAACACTCCTCCTCACTATCTAGCTTGGTTCAATCATTGCTTTACTAATCACTCCAAGTGATGATCTGAACTTCATAAAAGGTGTCTTTTGAAGTGGTTTAGTAAGTAGATCAGCTACACATTCATTGCTTGGAACATGCTCCAAAGCAATCTCCTTGGCTTGCACCATTTCTCTCACAAAGTGATGGCATATCTCAATGTGCTTAGATCTTGCATGGAAGATTGGGTTAGATGCAAGGTGTTGGGCTGATATATTGTCATTGTAGATGATTGGTGCCTCCTCTGAATCCATGATCTTTAGTTCCACCAATAATCTCTTGATCCAAAGTACCTCCTTTGTAGTGGTTGTCAAAGCTTTGTACTCGGCCTCGGTTGAAGATAGAGATATAGTTTCTTGCTTTTTTGAAAGCCATGAAACCACACCTTCTCCTATGAAAGTTGAATAGGCACTTGTTGATTTCCTATCCCTCTTGTCCCCTGCAAAATCTGAATCACTAAATGCATGAAGGTTAATCACATCTCCTCTATATAGAATCCCAAAATCCAATGTACCCGAGATGTATCTTAGAATCCTCTTAGTCTTTTTCCAATGGATATTCAATGGCTTTTGCATGGATTGGCTCAACCTACATACACTAAAGCTAAGATCTGGTCTAGTTATAGTGATCCACATTAAGGAACCTATAAGTTGCCTAAACAAAGTGATGTCCATGAAGGATCTTTCATCATCTTCATTTGGCACTTTTACATCTTGCTCCATTGGTGTGTCAACACTTTTGATAACTTCCATCTTAAACTTCTTCAAAAGACTTTGAGCATAGTTTACTTGACTTATAAAGATAAAATCAGACCCTCTAAGTACTTCTATGCCTAAGATGAAGTGAAGACACCCTAGATCTACCATCTTGAACTCTAAGGATAGATCTATCTTGATTTTTTCAATACCATCAATACTATTTCCACTAATGATGATGTCATCTACATAAATGAGTAAAAGTACAATACCAACATCATCAAACTTAATGTAAAGAGTGGGATCATATTCACTTTGAACAAAAGAAAGTGAAATAAGATAGCAATGTAGTCTTGAATTCCAAGATCTCGAGGCTTGCTTCAAGCCATAGATGCTTCTTTGGAGATGGCATACTTTGTTCTCCATTCCATGCTTGATGAATCCTTGTGGCTGCTCCATATAGATATCCTCTTCCAAAAAATCATTCAAGAAAGCATTAGAGACATCCATTTGACATAGAATCCACCCAAAATGTGATGCAAGTGCAATGATTAGTCTTATTGTGACCATCTTGGCCACGGGTGCAAAAGTTTCCTCATAGTCTATCCCTCTCTCTTGAGCATAACCTTTTGCAACTAATCTTGCTTTATGTTTGTTAACACTCCCATTTGCATTCACCCACTTGCATCCTATTACATTCCTTTGAGGTCTCTCAACAAGCAACCAAGTTCCATTCTCAATCAAGGGATCATACTCATCCAACATAGCTTTATACCATTCTTTGGAGTTCAATGCATCTTCAACATTAGACGGTTCTTCAAAACTAGATAAAGCATAAGAAGTGGATGAGGTACCCTCAACTTGCTGTCCTTTGCCTTGATATGTGAGCCTTGATGGCTCCACTTTTGCCCTTGAAGATCTCCTTGGTGTGATAGGTGGGTTTGGTGCTTGCTCCTCCATGAGCTCCTCCTCAAAACCAAGATCTTGCTCCTCGGCCATCTTCTTCTTGATTGTTGGAGCACTTGAGCCTTCTTCAAGCATATGCATATGATGTTCATCAAAGATGACATCCCTTGAAACAACAAATTTGTTCAAGGATGGGAGATAGACTTTGTAGCCCTTGCTTGAGCTTGCATATCCAAGCATGATCCCTCTTGTGGAAGATGGATCCTCCTTGGTTCTTGTTTCCAATGGCACATGCACATAACATATACACCCAAAAACTTTCAAGTGATTAAGATTGGGTTTCTTTCCATACAACATCTCATATGGAGTTTTTCCTTCAATTGCTTTGCAAGACACCCTATTCATCAAGTAGTTTGCACATACAAGAGACTCACCCCAAAAGGATTTGGGCAAACAAGCATCTAATCTTAAAGCCTTAGAACATTCACATAATGTTCTATTCCTTCTTTCAGCAACTCCATTTTGTTGAGGAGTGTAAGGACAAGAAGTCTCTTTCTTGATCCCTTCCTCCTCACAAAAGGCCTTGAACTCATTGGAGATGAATTCTCCACCATTGTCACTTCTAAGAATCTTGATGCTATGATTATGATGATTTTCCACAAACAACTTGAACTTTACAAAAGTATCAAATACTTGAGACTTGAAGGAAAGTAAGAACACCCAACAATATCTTGAGTAGTCATCAATGAAGGTTAAAAACATGGATGAACCTCCATTAGATTTGGTGCTAGCAATGTGCACATCCGAGTGTATGAGTTCAAGAGGATGAGATGACTTTGTGATGGAGTTAGGAAACACCTTCTTATGTGCCTTGGATAAGGCACAAGCTTCACAAACCTTGTCTTCCTTCCCAATAGACCTTGGTAGGCCTAAAGCATACTCCTCCTTGATCATAGCCTCCATGGAACCCGAGTTGACATGTCCAAGTCTTTTGTGCCATAAAGTAAAGGTAGATATCTTGCTCTTCTTGGCCAACATGACAACATTAGTATCCACAAATGCATCCAGCTTATAAAGTTTGCCAAGTCTAGTGCCCTTAGCCACTATCTTACCCTTCTTCTTGATGAAACATTCATTTGAAGCAAAGTCAAAATTGAAACCATTGTCTACCATTTGGCCAACACTTAGTAGATTCTTTGTTATTGTAGGAATGTACAAAACACCTTCTATGTTGATCTTTTTGGAAGATCCTAAGCAAAGGGGAATTCTACCAACTCCTTCAATCTTACAAGCTTCATCATTTGCTGTATAGATAGACTTTATAGGTCCATCATAAGATAAGAGAGAAGAGAAAAACTCCCTTTTACTAGTCATGTGTGAACTAGCACCCGAGTCAATCCACCAAGGATCTTCTCCTTTGAAGCTTGTTGAAGAAAATATGGACATCATGAGAGAGTCCTCATGTGAACTCTCCTCCTCCTCCTCTTTGCTCATGTTGGCTTGGCTTTGATCTTGCTTCCTCTTGAAGCATTCCGAGGCATAATGCCCCATCTTGCTACAATAGTAGCACTTCACCTTTGATTTGTCCTTCTTGACTTTGGTGGTTGATGGAGATGCCTTTGGGGGTCCTTCTTGATCCTCAAGCTTTGTAGACTTCTTGAATGTTGATCCTTTGCCTTTGGACTTGCCTTTGCCTTTGGTGAAGAGAGCTTGGTCATCTCCACCTTGGATGAAAAGCCTATCCATCCTCTCTTGCATTTGGCTCCTTCTTGATTCCTCGGCCATGAGTGTGCCTTGGGGTTCTTCAAGTATGGGTAGCTTACCCATAATTGCATATCCCTGAACCAAATTGTCAAATTCAAAGCTTAGTCCATTCAATATGAGTTGAACAAGCTCTTCATCCTTGATAGGGTCACCTATAAAGGCTAGCTCTTTGTTCAATTCCTTCACTCTTAGGACAAAAGTATGTGCACTCTCTCCTTTCTTTTGATAGCTTCTATAGATTTGATTCTTCAAAGCTAACATTCTAGTTTGGTTCTTGGATTCATAGACCTTTTGCAAAGTCTCCCAAGCATCTTGAGCTGAAGTACAATCTCCTACCTCTCTTAAGAGTTCATTTGCAACATTCATTTTTATGCAATGTAGTGCAACATTGCACCTCTTGATGTATTTGGCTTTTTCTTGAGGATGAATAGGTTCACCCTCCTTACCATTTACAATTTCCATCAGATCTTGCATGATCATGATAGATTCCATTCTAACTTTCCATATGGAATAGTTAGTTTTGTTGAGCCTTTCATTAGTATCCAAAAGATATGCATTTATAGATGCCATCTAGTCTCCTAATCAAGGACTTGACACAAATGAAGGTTACTTCTATTGATTTGATTGAAGGTCTACCTTATCCCACTTCTTAGGGACCTGAAAAGATTAGTAATAGACTTCCTATAAAGATCTAAGAATGATCTCTAACAAAATCAAATCATAGAATACTAGAAACAATGCACTTGCTTGATTGAAGTAGACAATACTAGTAGAATTGCCCCTCTTTCTATAAAGAACATTAAAGCTTCCAAATGATCTGATCAAGAGTGAATTTCAGCAACCTAATATACTTCCAAAATCACTTGTAAAAGATCTAAATGGAACTTAATGAGGATGCAACACAATCTACTATCCAATCACAAGCAAAAAATGATCAAAATTGATGAAAAATTGATCTAATTTGGTGCATAAGTCAAGCAATGGTTGGACTGAACCTAAATCACTTTAGGAGGTGCCTACTACACCTTAGAACAGCCTTGAAGAGTCCCCAAAACTCTGATATTCCCTCTCCTTGAATGCTAGAAAGCCTCCTCTATGAAATCACCTCCAAAACTCGCTTAGAAATCAATGCTTGGAGCAAGCAAAACTTGCTATCTTGGTAATGTGAATTGAATTCAACTTTGCCTCTGGTTTTAGACACCTAAACACCTGCAAATGAAGTCACACAACACCAATCTCCAATGTATTTGACTCACTTTGAGTTCTAGAATCAATACTAGATGCTAAGATCCAATCTACACAAGATTTAGATCAAAAATTGTGATCAAATTGAATGAAAACCAAGGATTTAGCTCATTTCAGCCTTTAGGCTCTGATACCATGTAAAAATTACAGCAAATAAGGATCCTAAAACACTTGAAATGATGAGGGAAACAATAGATTATGATTTCATAAGATTAGCACAAGTTGAACCATCAAAATCCATCAAAAATCTATGCTTGAACCTCACTAAATGGCCCAAATCCTTGAAGAAGGCTTCACACGTGTGAAAGTACGGCCTCCCACAGTCTGAGTACTGTACACCAGACCTACATTCAATCCTATAATCATTAGTAATCACAAGTACTCAAACAATTATGAACATAGAGAGCAATTGCACCATTATGAGAGAAAAAACATGAAATTGCTTGATTGATTTTGGTGAGATATCATCACCTATATATACATGATCCATCACGGTTTTGGGCAGGTATGAGTAGCCCTAAACCTATCCCTAATGCTAATTTTGGTGGATCTTTCATCCCTACCAAGTTAGGGTTGGAATCTTGGAGATCCCTCAACAATGCAAAAATTACCAAAAATAGCTCCTATTTTTTCTCCCTTGTATCTAAGCATAATTTGGACTCATTCCAAAGGTTCTAACACTTAGGTCTACTTGAGAACATCCTTATGAATGGAATCCTATGCTATTTGGCACGTGTGACAAGCCACATCATGACCATCTAACTATTTACAAGTCATATGACCAAAACTAGTCAAGCTAGAATTGTGAATTTTTAACAGGAATGCAACGTTAAAGACAGACGTCGGATTTCGACATTTGTAAATTCAGGATGATCCCCAAAATTGTCTCAATGCCCATTTGACGTCCCAAAATTGTCCGACGCCCATTGAAATCACATGATCGGCATAAGATGTTGCAATTCATACTTCCACTTTCTATTCGAGGTCTCTTTAATGATGGAGTATGACTTTAAAATTTGTCATCGATGATTAGGTTTGTATATTTTTTTAAGCATTTGTAAGTGTGTGTTATTTTAATATTTTTATGTGTTAAACAACCTAATGTACTATCAATCTTGCAGGTGGATTTTCTCAAAGAAACAAAAAATAGTGAACTGGATTTCATGAAGATCCAAATGACCGAAGATGGATGTTCTACCTTGAGCGCTTTATGAAAGTTTTGAAGAGCTTTGTGAGACAAAAGACAAGGCCAGAAGGTAGCATTGCAGAAAGTTGGCTTGTACATGAATCTTTGTTTTATATCACCGAAATAATCTCACAATTGCATCCTACAAGTCCAAAACTGTGGTGTGAAGAAGAAGATGAACGTGTTAAGGGTGAAGTACCACAAGGAAATGGTGTGCAAAAGAGACTTTCGCCTCAATTAAAAGAGAAAATTGAGACGTTTATATTATATAATTGTGGACAAATAGAAAAGTGGATTTCTTCAAGGTATGAAGAAGCCAAAAAGGAAAGAAACATAACATTGAAACAAAGAAGAAATATCAATCGAAGAAGGAGGAGGGCGTTGGAGAACGACGAACCTTTGGAGCCTTTACCTTCGATGTGTCACAGGTTCCAAATGAGGTATAACCACATGATCAACGTGATAAGGCACACGAGACACATGTATAGAACACGGATTTCAATACGGCCTATTGAAATCCCTGTTAAAAATGGATAAGTTAAGTTAACATAACCAATTTTTAACAAGCCATATCGAAATCTCTCTTCACAACTCTGATGGGATGACATAGTTCTTCTTTGCTGCTGATTTGAAGACATCCAATGATGAGTTGGTATTTCCTACATGTTTTGGCAGCAGAAAGGATTTGAGAGGGTTGGGAATCTTGGTGCGAGAGAAGGACTTCCATTGATATGCTAGCAAGATCTCTGTGAACGTGAAGACATAAGATAACAATACAACCTCAAACTTCAACAAAACCAATATAATATCCACTTACCATATCATGATCATCGAATTCAACAACGTTTGTTCTGCTAATGTCATGTCCTCCAATGGCCTCTACACTGCTCGAGGGGATATATTGAGTCAGTGGAGGATATGTTTTTTGGAATTCCAAAAATTTCTCCTTAGTCGACAAAGTTTCTTCATAGGATTTTGATTTTTTAATTATGGCCTTCAATGCCTCCTTGTCAGATTTACAATTTTCATCTTTATCAAAATCTATTTCACTTTCAAGATCATTATAAGTATAATCAATTATGTCAAAAAATTCTAATAAATGTTGTGCAAAAATTGAGAGGACTTCATCTTCTCTCATATTCAAAACATCTCCTATATCATTAAAAGAAATATAACTGTCATTATTTATAAAGTATATATGAACGTCGAGTAGAGTTAATGTATTAATGGGAGTTGCAGTTGGAAGAATCAGAGAGGATTATAGAACGAGAGAGAGTTTGCTCATAATCTGAAGCCATGTTTCAACTTCAACCCCTATATTAGTGTCTACTTCCTCTACATCGACTGGAGCAAATGCAGATATTTCAATCAAAGGAACAACAAAAGATCCAACAGACTCATCATCTAGAATTTCTATAAATGTATATGTAGTGTGTTTCTTTCCTTGCCTAACCTGAATCCAAGATCTAGTCAATCTAGTATCAAGAGACAAAGTTAGTTGTCACGCGTAGGTTCGTTCCCATGAGAGCGATAGTATAGTTCTGATTTCAACATGAATGGAGGATTTACATCTAAATCTAACATCTATTAACCCTAAACATTAACACTACATCCACTAACACTACGATTCATTGACACTATGCATCCACAATATGATAGCTTACTCTTTCTCTCTCTCCCTTTCTCTCTCATAAAAAGTATAATAACATACAATCCCAATAACAATCAGATCCAACAATTAGCAAAATCCAAAGAAAGCATGAGAGATGGAGGAAAAATGATAGAGAGCAAGGGCATTCATCAATCCATTTCTGAAGAGAACCAATCTGCTTTATTGAAATGAGAAAATGAATGATTCTTCTTTTTGAAGAAATTGGTGGCATAATGACCTTTCTTGCCACAATAAAAGCACTTGATCTTCTTCTTCTTCTTCTTGAGCTTGGATGATGAAGCATTAGAGGAATCATCTTCCTCCTCATCTTTGTCTTTGGATTTGACTTTGTCCTTGCTTGAGGATTGTTGATGTTGGTTCTTGCTCCTCTCTTTGTGCTTATCCTTGGCAAAGAGAGCTTTGCCATCATTATGAGTGAGAGAAAGCTTGTCCATCCTCAAGAGCTTGTACTCTTGTCTTGATTCTTCTGAAATTAGCACACTTTGGAGAGCCTCCAAACTTGGTAGCTCCTCCTTAATGGCATAGGATTGGACAAGGTTATCAAATTCACTTCTCAAGCCATTGAGAATGACTTGAACTAGCTCATTTTGATTGATGGAATCACCAATGCAAGCAAGCTCTCTATGAATATCTTTTATTCTCAAAACATAACTAGATGCACTCTCATCACTCTTTTGGCTACTTTGAAAGATTTGATTCCTAAGAGTGAGAAGCCTAGAGATATTCTTAGCCTCATAGATAGTCTTGAGACAATACCCAAGCTTCTTTGGCTGTTGTACAAGTACCTATCTCCCTCAATATCTCATTAGAGACATTCATCTTAATGTAGTGGAGAGCCATCCTAGCTCTCTTTTTGTATTTTTGAACCCCTTGAAGAACTTGTGGTTCTTCTTCAAGGCCAAGAACTATGTCCATCACGTCTTGAAGGATCAAGATGGACTCCATCCTCATTTTTCAAATTGAATAATTTGAAGTGGTCAATCTTTCACTTGGTTCCAACAAGGATGAACCCATTGAAGACATTTCAAGTGAAGACAACTCAAAAGATGAACAATAAATGTTGTTACACACTTTCAATAGGATCCAATAATTGAGTACTATCTCCTCCTATGAAAGATCTTACAACAATTTGTGAATTGATTCTCACTAGCTACTCAAATCTCTCTAAAACAAGATCTATTTCACATAAAATGATGGAGTATAGGCAAAGTTAGGATCTAACACTCTTAGCATGTGTGAAATACACTAAGAAACCAAATTTGACTCAAATACAATGATATTGCATGAAACAAAATGGCTAAGATCTCAAAACAGTGCCTAGATCACATATAGATGAGATTGGCAAGCATACAACTGTGATTTTGGATCAACCAAGCAATCTCTTGACCAAACCAAATGTGTCCACCCAGGTCTAGGTGCCCTACCTAACCCTCTTCAAAAGCTTATAACTTTTGATTGGCTCAACCAAATGGAATGAAACTGATTGCAACAGAAACTAGACAAAAATAGCTTCAAAACAAGCTATCAAGCAAGATAAATGGATCAAACATGAGAGAGAACTTCCAAATTGAAATTGGATGTTCCTCACACGTGTTTGAGCACCTGATTCCGTACAATTACCAGGTCAGACCCAATCAATGTCCTTTTGATCTCTTTTGATCCAAGATTGAACAAGATAGCTAGGAAAATGGGCCTTGACAACTTCTAGCTCAAGATTGATGAAATTTTTTTTACTTAGATGGATCAAAATGCATGGTAACCTTAGGTAGGATCTGATACCATGTTGAATTTCACACGTGTGGACTGTCCACTACATGTCCTTGTGATCTCCTAAGGTGTGTAGATGCACCAAGATCAAGACTAGATTGAGATTCAAGATCAATCTTGAATCCTATGGCAAAAACACACTACTACATGCATTCAATCACTTCCAACTCTCACTCACACGTGTGGGAAGTATTCAAAAAATAATCTAAGTAAAAACAAGCTGCTCTCCTTGGGTAGAGAGAGAAAATACATCATGAGCTCTCGGGTAGAGAGAGAAAGCTAGAAATCCAATAACTCACAAAATCCATGAAATCACCAAATCAATTGACTTCAAAATGAGGAGTACAATGATACTAGTAGGTCCACGATCTACCACTATGCTTAACTATGATTGGACCATATTTTGTCACCTCTTGATCCTATTGGATCATTGATCCATGCACCTCTTAATTCTATTGGACTATATTCAAGCACACCTCAATTTCCTATTGGACCTCACAAGGTTCCACCTCTAAATCCTATTGGACCTCTTGGAATTCATCAAACAAAAACTTTACACTTGTCTACACTCTAATTAGCAAGTGTTTAGCCTCTTACTCTATTTTGGCTCAATAGTGGCATTACAAGTGGAAATGCATAATTTGCCATCTATGCCAAATTTATTCCTATCAACATCCTACACCTAGATGCTTGATGTAAAAAACATAAGACCCCTATATCTAACATAGATAATCTTTTTCAATTCTTCACAATATATAGTTTTTGTTTCGTTCATTTTTTGACCTTGTACATGTAGGAAAACTATGTGGGTTATCAGGAATATTGAATAATATCGGATCAGAGAAACTTTGGTTAAAACATATGCTCTAATATCAGATCGATAATGGTAAAATAGCAGCGGAAGTAGAACAACAGACGGTTGTAAATCGGAAGTGCAACAGTTACCAACAATAATCAAGATGAATAAATAGTAGTAATGCTCAATAGAACAAATCAGTAGTGTGGACAAAAGTGTACTCTTAAAAAATCAAAAAGCGAGTACACGGATGTGAAGCTGAGCGCAATTCAGTGAGGCGCAAATTAGTTTTTTTGCTTTTTGAATCAACTACCTCTTTTATGAATAACTAGTTGAAAGATATTATTTACAAGTCTTTCAGGTCAGTACTTTCTACCTACTTAATTAATTACAGTCGTTTTATAGTAGGTAACCGCCATTGGAGATATTTTCAGTGTTTTAGCCTTGAAGTCACCTGGCAGTACTTGGATCAACTTTTGATGAGAGAATGTCGATCTCGAGTCAGTCGAGAGTTTGATGGATTGTCGATGAAGTTGAATAAGTCGACAAAGTCGAGTAAGTTGATGGAGTTCATGGAGATGTCGATGATGTCGAGTAAGTCAACAAAGTCGGATGAGTTGATGAAGGAGTCGATGTTGAGTGAGTGATGGAGTGTCGAGTTAGTCGATGATGTCGAGTAAGTCGAGTATATACATGGAGAAGTCGAAGCCAATGGAATGAAGTAAGTCGAGTACTTCGATGTCGGGTACTTTGATGGAGTTAGCGTCGAAGTCAATGAAGTCAAAAGTCGAAGTCGATGAAGTCAAACTTTGACAGATTTTTCAGAATGCTCACTACCGAATGGATTTGGTTATGAGCATAGAAATATCACATTCCCTCTTAATGTGGATCTTGAAAAACTTCGATCTTCAGATTAAGCATGTTGTTAAATTTGAGATGGTGCTCCTTTGATAGAGCTTTCATGAAGTAATATGCTGCCATAAGATCTATCCTGCAGTAAACCAGTGACACTTCCTTGCTTTACACTTTTTCTCTAAGGTAGTGATTTCGATATGTTTGCTCCAAGAGTGAAATCTCGGATTTAGAGATAGTGCTGCTTTGATTGTCACAATAGATTGTCGTTAGATGTGGCTGAGCAAGGTCAATATCTGCAAGCAAGTTCCTTAGCCAAATTGTCTCTTTGGCAGCATTTGTGGTTGTTATGTATTTTGATTCGATCGATGATAATGCTACTGAGGTCTGCCTTGATTGAATAAGAATATATATCCAGAAGTTGATCTTCTAGTGTCAATATCTCTTGCCCAATCTGCATCTGTGTATCCTTTGAGAATGTTGTGGCAGATTGGCCGCCTCTATAACAGATGCTAAGATCTTTTGTTGCTTGGACATATTTCATGACCTTCATGAGTGTTTTCCAATGAGTTGGACTTGGACTCAATAGGAACTAGTTGAGTGACCTGATTGAGTATGCAAGTTCTAGTCGAGTGCAGAGCATTGCATACATCAGTGAGCCGATGGAGTGAAATGGATATGGCTTCATTCCTCCTTTTTTGTCCTGGTTTGGGGACATTGTTCCTTCGATAATTTGAGACCAGGGTCGAGTGGAAAGTAGCTCAATTTGCAGTTGGTCATTCCATATTTTTCTAGAACATTAGTGAGATATCATTGTTGACTGATATAAATTTGTTTGCTAGATCGATTTCGATGAATCTGGACTCCGAGACTGCAGTCATACTATACTCTTGTGCTAATATGCATTTTGAATCCTTCAATAAATTCAGATTGTTAGTAAATAGTAACGTATCATCTACATAAAGAGTGATAATTATGAAGGAATTCGATACAGACTTGAAATAGATATTCAAGTCTGCCGAGTTTGGAATAAAATCATTCTCAACTAGAAATGCATTGATTTTCTGAAACCAGGCTCTTGGTGACAATTTCAGACCATACAGAGCCTTGTGGATTTTTTACACTAGGTGCTCCTTACCCTTCAATTTGTATCCCTCTGCCTTGACCTTTGTGCCATCAACTATGTCCCATAGTTCTTTGGAAAGTATCTACATCAAGTTTGTCGATCAGAAATGAAATGGAAGATGGGTCTATTCTGGTGTAGAGAGTGAGATCGTTGGTAGAAACAATGATATCGGAATATTGTTGGCTATGCACTTGCTGAAACGATGTCTTGGTAGAAACGAGACTGATAACCTGCAATAACAATGCAGATTACTAAACCACCTGCTCTGATGCCATGTCGAAAAACTACATGGGTTATCAGGAATATCGAATGATATTGGATCAGAGGAGCTCTGGTTAAAATAGATGCTTTGATATCAGATCGATAATGGTAATAACAGCGGAAGTAGAACAACGGATGGTTGTAGATTGGAAGTGCAACAATTACCAACAATAATCAAGATGAATAAACAGTAGTAATGCTCAATAGAACAATTAGTAGGGGACAAAAGTATACTCTTAAAAAATCAAAAAGTGAGTACCTGGGTGTGAAGCTGAGTGCAATTCAATGAGGCGCATGCATTTTAGAGCTTTCGTTTGCTTCTCTAATCACCTATCTCTTTTATAGATAATTAACTGAAAGATATTATTTACAAGTCTTTCAGGTCAGTACTTTCTACCTACTTAATTAATTGCAGCCGCCTTATAGTAGGTAACCGCCGTTGGAGATATTTTATTTACATACGTGGTGGGCTGTCAGTGTTTTAGCCTTGAAATCGCCTGACAGTATATGGATTGACTTTTATTGATGAGAAAATGTCAATGTTGAGTTAGTCGAGAGTTTGATGGATTGTCGATGAAGTCGGGTAAGTCGAGTAAGTTGATGGAAATATGGATGATGTCGGGTAAGTCGACAAAGTCGAATGAGTTGATGAAGGAGTCGATGTTGAGTGAGTAATGAAATGTCGAGTCAGTCGATGATGTTGAGTAAGTAGATTATATACATGGAGAAGTTGAAGTTGATGGAATGAAGTAAGTCGGGTACTTCGATTCGAGTACTTCGATGGAGTTAGTGTCAAAGTCAATGAAGTCGAAAGTCGAAGTCGGTGAAATGACACATTTTTCAGGATGCTCATTACCAAATGGATTTGGTCTCGAGCATAGAAATCCAACAATACATTCTCAACCATTCTCTACGCACAAACATGATAGAAAGTACGCTAACCTACATGAACACTTTAAGATAAATATATATTGCGATATCCACAAGAGAAACTATCGTCTTCTTATCAAAGGTATGGCATTTGTCTTTTCTATTGTTGGAGGGTTTGCGGATCCCAAGGATACCCTAACCCTAGTTAATAAGTGAGAGGGATTTGGCACCCTGTGTGTGTAAGTCCAACCCGATGATCACATAGTTATTTGATTAGTTACAAGTCAATAAAAGGACTTTAGGCCTTTTTGTGGGACTTTTAATGTCATAGGGCCTAAATGTCAAGTTAGTGAATAAAGTTGGGTTTCCCTCCAATTTGAATGGTTCCCACTCTTTTTTAAATTTGAATAATTAGGGAGGCAGAAATGGACCAATAGGATTCAGAGGCCAGGGTCCTCCTCTCTATTATAAAAAGGGACCAACTCGAGTTCCTACACATGTTCATTTCCTCATTTCAATAAAGCAAATTGGTTCTCTTCAGAAATGGATTGATGAATGTCCTTGCTCTCTATCATTTTTCCTCCATCTCTCATGCTTTCTTTGGATTTTGCTAATTGTTGGATCTAATTGTTATTGGGATTGTATGTTATTATACTTTTTATGAGAGAGAAAGAGAGAGAGAAAAAGAGTAGGCTATCATATTGTAGTGAGTAGTGTCAATGGATCGTAGTGTTAGTGGATGTAGTGTTAATGTTTAGGGTTAATGGATGTTAGAGTTAGATGTGAAATCTCCATTCATGTTGAAATGTGAACTATACTATCGCTCTCATGGGAACGAACCTACGCGTGACAACTAACTTCGTCTCTTGATGCTAGATTGACTAGATCTTGGATTCAGGTTAGGCAAGGAAAGAAACCCACTACAATTTTGGCGCCGTTGGCAGGGAGCTACGCCAATTTTTCAGTTTGCAGCATGTTTTGTGGATGGTTAGCTTGCAGTAGGCATCTTGTCGTTGTATGAATAGTGTTAGATCTGCATTTAGGGTTAGTTTGGGAGTGATTTTGCTTCATTTGAGTGGATTTGCTAGTTTGAAATCTAATCTGATTGTAGAACATGAAAAGCTATTCAGATCACCAATCTTAGATCCAATTGGATCTGAGATATAAAAAACAACAACAAAAATTGGCCAAATCTGCCAGATTTTGGTCAAAAAGAGGCAAAAATCGTCGTCAAAGCTGATAACTTTTTGCTCTCTTTCAGAAAACCTTCGCCGAGTTGCAAACAGTTTCCATTAGAGAACCTTCAGGCTGAAGGGCAAAGATTAATTCCTAGCGAATTTTCAGAAACATCAGAAAAATCGTCAAAAAATACCAAAAAATCACCAAAACCCTAAAAATACAGAAAAAGAACCTTCGTCCGATTCACTATGCATAGGTGTGATTCAGATCTATTTACTGCCAGGTCGACGAAGAATAGTACCAAAAATAGAAGGGTTTTCAGAAGATCAATTGTCATATTGTCATATTTTTGCCAAAAGAAAATCATTTTTTTTGCAAAAATACCAATATTACTCTTGATTCTTCGCCAAAACCTTTGTCGAGTTTTCAAAATATTCTATTTATAGTAAAATACTATTTTTGAGTTTGGCAAAGATTCTTCTTGTCCAGATCACAGAAAATCTTGATTTCTACCCTCGCCAAACTACAGAAACTATATTTTCTTGTGTCAGAAACTTTTGTCGAGTTTACCCTAGTTTTATCTGTGTTGGATCTTGCATCTGAGAGTTCGACGAAGGTTATTTTAATAGAAAAGATCAGAGAGTTTTTTTCTTCCAAAATAGCACTATTGAACCTTCGCCGAGCCAACCTTCGCCTAGGGAACCTTCGCTAGTCCTATTTTTAGGTTCTGATTTTTCAAATCAAGTCTCTGTCAAAATTTGGGTCAATTCTGATACATTCTGATTTGGATTCTCAAAATTTTTTCATTTTTGAGAAGTATCGATTGAAAAAAATTTGAAATATTTTTCACGATATAGAATCAGATTCTTGAAAACTGGAATAGATCTAGCAGATCTGATTTGAGATAGTTTTTTATTGAAAAATCTAGATCCAATCTCACTGTCTGCTTGATCTGAATTTGTAAAGATGGCTACCTCTGGAGTTGTTCCGAGAGGTGCTCCTCAGGAAGTCAATCCAATTATTGTTAGAAGAGCACCTCGTTTGGATCTACCCAAATACAATGGATTAACAAATCCAGTTAGATTTCTTTATATCTATGTTAAATCCTGTGAAGTCTATGGTGAAATTTTTTCCCAAGATGAACTTAAGTTGTTTCCTATGGCCTCAACAGGCGCAGTACAAGATTGGTACTATAATCAAGATGAAACTGAGCGTACAGATTGGGAGGTTGTTAAAAGAGCCCTTATCACACGATTCAAACCGCGGAAGTTTATGGAAGACCCTTTCCTACTTTTAAGTAAATTTAAAATAGGAAAGCGGGAAATGGTTCGAGATTACATTGAATGGGTGAAATGCCTCAGATCTGAGTGTGAACTTGAGCTGATTAACGAAAATGCCATGATTATGTGGTTTTTGTCAGGTTTACCTAAACGAATCAGACGTGAGCTCAAACGCCATAATGAGTATGCACTCTTGCAAAATGCTATGGACGATGCAATTCGGGAGGAGGATGAAGATTCAAATGATGAGCCGAATATCAGTATGTTGTCTTATATAGCAGGGCAGACTACTACGACATCCACCACTATTGCATCCACGAATGCCAACGCTACTACAGAAATGATGCTCAATAAATTCGAGAAACTTGGGAAGAACCAGCAGAAACAGATGGAAAAGTTGCAGTCGCAATTGATGAGAAGATCAAAGCATTGGAAGATTTCCACGAAAAAGCAAACAAGGAACCTGAGAAGTTTGCGAAGACTTTTCCTACCAGAGAAAATGTCTGGTGTTCTATTTGTACAGGAAATCACACAGTGAACGAGTGTCCTCAATTGAAAAAATGAATGGAAATCAGTGTATGTCATTTGTGTAATTCGCCTGATCATGAGACTGCCTTTTGCAACTTCAATCCTCGGATAATTCAGCAATGGTATGCCCAAATGGGATATCAAAAACCACAGTATGGAGAAAATCTAGCAGCTAGACCTCGACAATCTACTCTTGGATACCCGCAACGTTTAGCCTTACCTGCCCCACCAAAGAACTCCGCTCCTCTTGCCAATTAGATGGAACCAAAACCGTACATAAGTGCTGAGCAATGGAACTATGGTACTAATCAAGAAGGTGGATCTTCAAAACAATATGCTATTTATGCTGCCAGTCTATCCTAATCTTCATGCAAAAAAATGAAGATATCAAGATATGAGGTAGTGGATTAAGCATCTGCAAGAAGAAGAAGAGCTTGCAGCTACTAAAGCAATAGCCAAAGTTCGTTCTTCACCATTGCAGCCACCAAGAAATTCACGTATAGATATGAATGATCAGTTGCATCATTATGAAGAAACCTTCAAGATGACCGAATCGGAAGCGCCACAAACAGAAGTTCTCATGAATATTTTATCTAGTAAGATTAATATTTCATTGGGAGAGTTCCTGAACTTGGTGCCAAAAGCAAAAGAAGTTTTAGCGCAAAAGTTAGCTCAAGCAGGATCAGAAGTCCATCAGGAGCCACTTTTTTGTGCTGGATTTGAAAAATCAAATATAATAAAGTACTCCATGTCGGAGCCGCTTGGGAAAGTGCACAAAAGAATATCACTCTACCGATATAGCACAGACAATTTCCTAAGGAAGCAGCCGTGATAGATGGAGGTTTAGGAGTTAACCTGATTTCTACAAAGCTATGTGCAAAATGGGGCCTTACAAAGATCAAGACTGCGACTTTTGCCATTAAGCTAGTTGATCAAACGACAGTTCGTCCGCGAGGAATGGTTGAAGATATACCTGTTAGAATTGCAGAAGTACAGTTTGTCATTACTTTTATAGTAATGGACTTACCAGAAGCACCAAATGTCTACCGAATTCTATTGGGACGTCCATGGTTACGAGTTGCGCAAGTAATTCATAACTGGGGTACCGGAAAAATCACTTTTGAAAATCGTGAACGTGCAGTCAAAGTTGATCTTGTAACTTGTACTATCAAACTAGTGATGCATTTCCACTTGTAATGCCACTATTGAGCCAAAATAGAGTAAGAGGCTAAACACGCATTAGAGTGTAGACAAGTGTAAAGTTTTTGTTTGATAAATTCCACGAGGTCCAATAGGATTTAGAGGTGGAACCTTGTGAGGTCCAATAGGAAATTGAGGTGTGCTTGAATATAGTCCAATAGAATTAAGAGGTGCATAGATCAATGATCCAATAGGATCAAGAGGTGACAAAATATGGTCCAATCATAGTTAAGCATAGTGGTAGCTCATGGACCTACTAGTATCATTGTACTCCTCATTTTGAAGTCAATTGATTTGGTGATTTCATGGATTTTGTGAGTTATTGGATTTCTAGCTTTCTCTCTCTACCCGAGAGCTCATGATGTATTTTCTCTCTCTATCCGAGGAGAGCAGCTTGTTTTTACTTAGATTATTTTTTGAATACTTCCCACACGTGTGAGTGAGAGTTGGAAGTGATTGAATGCATGTAGTAGTGTGTTTTTGCCATAGGATTCAAGATTGATTTTGAATCTCAATCTAGTCTTGATCTTGGTGCATCTACACACCTTAGGAGATCACAAGTACATGTAGTGGACAGTCCACACGTGTGAAATTCAACATATATATCTCTATTAGGAGTAGTAATAATCTGAGAAAAAATATCAAGAAGAGAAAGTAATTTATAACGATTCTCATAAAATAGCTTATCGATATGAAAAGATGCAAAAAAAATAGTGGCAAAATACTCTAATTTGTCAGATCGAATGTCACTGGCTTTCAAAAACTCCAAAAGTTTGTCGTATTTGGTGTTGGAGTTTAATCTTACTCCTACTCTTCCTAACTACCCTCCTTCCTCCTCTCATTTTTACTCTCTCAAATGAAACCTGCAGAAAATGGACTGTTTTTCAACAGTCTGCATTTTTAGACTAATTGTCGCTACAGTCTGCATTTTTCCTCACAATTTTTGACAAGCGAAAAATCCGACACTGTCGTCTTTATTTTTGCGACACTTGTGCTACTCAGTTTTTAGGCCATTTCAAACACTTCCAGAAATGCGAAAAATGTAGCGCTGCATTTTACATGCAGTTTCTGATAGGCAACAAAAGCGAAAAATGCGACACTACAATGCAAAAAATCCGACACTGCAGTGTTACACGGGATTTTGCACAAGCGTAAAACCTGACACTACAGTTTTACACAAGATTCTACACATGCGAAAAACTTGGGACTGTAGTTTTACAAGGGATTCTACACAAGCAAAAAACCCGACACTCTATAGAAGCACACCAGATTTCTCACAGGCTGTCTACGTCTTCACACTCCAATAAGAATTGTTCTAATTAGTTAATTGCAATCTTGTAAATGTAAAGCTAGAATAATACAAGATCTTCCAATTGCTATAAATGTAAAAAGCGATTGAAGATAGGATAGATCGGAGAGATCGTAGATAAGTCATCATATATCAAATGATGATCTGACAGAGATAAAATGACCAGAACGGGTCTTTCAGTAGCTGACTCCTCAGAGTTAGTGATTATAGGGAGAGAGAGATATTCAAAACTTTAGCAATTGCTTTGAATTTGTGAGTAGGATCACGCGCTTATCGACGCAATTGTATTGTGGTCTTATCGTTGTTACACAACTTTATTATACAGATTCGCTACTGTTCTACATCTTTTTGCATTCTTGTTGAATGAAATTAACTCTCACTCCTCTTACGCAAACATCATCATAAAGAGAAATCTATGGTTGTCTCTGACGCCTAAATTATTTCTACATTCTCTTCATATTAGAATATCAGTATTAGAGGATTGCATGGCTGTCTCAGATGCCTAAGCGTTTCTGTAATATCTCTTTCACGACAGTCTAAGACTCCTGCACTGATAATCTTATACAACACAAAAGAACAGCTCGTAATCTTTGTTCTCTAAGTAATCCGCGATCCTGTTTAACACAGTTATTACTGTTCTTTCATTATCATTATTGTTGTCTTTCATCTGTAGGCATTCACTCAACAGATGTGGTATCAGAGCTGATAATTTCCATTTTACAAACCACCAACAAGATTGGTATCAGAGCTTCACATCACACCAACAACATTGGACCTTGAAGAACTTGCCATATTGAACTCGATATCGGTTCAGCGCGCGTGGATGCTTTCAGACGGGGACCCTTGAACTAAGGTGTCGCTGAATATATATTATGATTTGAAGAGGCTGATATTGGTTCAATGCATGACAATGAGAAAATAATGGTCGTTAGATGAAGGCGCGCATCGATTTAATATTGCGGTAGAAATTGCGAAAAAAATCACAGATTCCGCAAGTGCTCGTAGATGGCAACCTATAGGTTTTAACGACTCCCTTGCGGTTTGCGGTTTGAGTCGTGCTTTTCCGTAAACATTGATGTAATGGTTCCCTTCAGTCAGACCGTGATCTGGCGATGGCTTTGCAGTTCTGCCTGATTCAACTTTGCGTGTATTTTGCAGACTGATTCAAAGAGAGAAAATTCTTGAGAGTAGAAGGAGGGCGAAGGGATGAGTAGGAGAAGATTAGAATTCCAACAATTTTGAGGTAGAGAAGGTCAACTTGTGCGACCGACAACAAATGTAGAATCCAAGGAGACTCATTAAAACGTGCTAAAAATGACATATCTCGGGCTCAAAGGAGCTCCCATGCACCTTTTCTTTCCATGTTAATAAAAGTAGGCCACCAGTTTTACGTAAGTAAATTAGATCTACACTTTTCAAAAAGATGGTCTTTTTCGGCCGATGAATAAAGTCCATGCCTTTGTACTTATGAATAGAAATAGTGTTGGTGAATCAAGCCCGCGCCATGAGTCTTAGGTTCTAGTTTGGTCTTGATGGAGACATCAACTTTCTCAAACGAGAGGAGGATGTCGTAAAGCTGATTCGGGTGCACCCATTGTGCCCTATAAGACTCCAAAGGGTGCAACTCCCTAAAGTCCTAGAGCAAGTTAGGAAGTCAAGGACTGAGCCTTCGACCTGTGGTGAGCCAGTCAAGTAGTCACAAGTCATGAGCTAGCTCTAGAGCTCAAGTCATGGCCTAATCAGCTCTTGGGACCCGCCAAGTTGATTCTACAGCTCCCAGAACCCATATCCGAGACCTAGACTGATTCTGCCAAGCTTGTTAGGCTTAATTAGCAAAACAAAAACAAAGTCCAGAAGAGTACGCTTTACCAGATAGCACTATATTCCAGGATAGAGGGGACGCGCTAAATCACAGTAGAACTAAAGGGAGAGTCCGACAGACAGAAACTTGGGCAGCTCAAGCGGTGCCATGAATCCTGTTGCCAAGTCCTAGCTCCCTCTACCAGTGCGAGCTAGGCATAATGCCCAACACGTGTTGGTGGCCCCGAGACCAGTCAGTCTATGTATAAAGGTAAACTCTTTCAAATTTAATAAAGTTGATCCTTGGGGATGATTACCATTTTCATTTCGCCTCTGGGACTGGTCCAAGTGGAAGGACCCTTACTACAACCTTTTTGTGTCGCTGGCGCCTAAGGGTCTACGTCATCGACATGAGGCCCGTTGCTATGCCATTTGGTCAGTTTGGCAACCACTATGCCTTGGGATTTCATGAGTGATTTGTCTTTGCCTTTGGTTAGCTTTTGGGTAAAGATTTTGAGTTGGCTTTTGGGTTGGTTGGGATTTTAGTTTTATTAAGTTTGAATGGTTAGACTTGTTGCATTCTCTAAGTTGGCTTTTCAATGAGTTTATGTCAGATGAAGTTTATACTTAAGCGTGTCTTGGAAAAATTGCTCAAGTCTTAGCACCCTTTGAGGCGGTAGCGTTGCAAGGGGGATATATGCTTTTCGAGGGCCCTTTCGCCTACCACCCTCTGGCGGATGCCCTTAACACCCAATTTTTTTTGACATAATGTGCATACACTGTGTGACAACCCGTCATTGGTTGTCCACATGCACATTTCATGATAAGTGTGTGGACTTACAAATTATGAGTAAATTGATTACAAAATATTCTGGTTCTATATAAAAATGGGCATTATGATTCCAAAATAAGAGAAAATCTGAGCACTTGGCATTTTAGGGGGTATTAAGTATCTATTTCACTTTTACTTTTATCAACGTATTTAAGGTCTATCCTTTCGTTTGCGTTGTTCCATGTTGTCATTCTCCTGGAAAGAGAAGTTGCAGCCACAAATTTCTGGAATCTTATATTGCTGTCAATCGTCAGCACAGCACATGATGTTGAGTTCATCTAATTACGCTGCTCGCCGCTTGATCAATCAATGTCATCTTTGTCACGGCATCCACGGTGCATGAACAGATAGTTCACGTTTCTAAAATCTTAAAGCTGTGCAATCTTCACTTGTTGGTTTTTATCTCATGCTGATCTAGAAGCAAAGCTACAGATACTGCAGCTTTTACTTGTTCAGGTGGTGTGGTGAGAAAGTGCAATGGGCTGGTGCGCTTAGCAGCTCAATGACGCACTGAAGCACCCTATCCGCAGCCAGTTTTTTCTTTGCATCCTCGGTTTTTCTCCCGCAGAATCAAAACTGTGAAACTTTGAAAGTAACAATTTTGTGTTACATCCATGATCTACCCATCGCAATCCTGATTCCTACCTCATCAATTGATCTTTCAAAGGAAACATTTCCACTCGGAAAGGTACTGCTACGGCAATTGACAATACTCGTGTGCCTAGGCGCCTCTCACGGGCATGGCAATGCCATAATAAGCTAGCGGCCTGGGGGCATCGGGATGCCATTTATTACCGTGGGCCTGTGCCCTGACCCTGGTGGTCTTATGGCTTGACTTCTTAGGAATGTACTAGGCTCTAACTACAAGTTACAGATAAGCTTTTACATGGATGAAATCCGATGAATAATGAATGAGGGCAGGTAACTTTTACTTTACTAGCTCTTGTGTCTTGTCGATGCAGTACAATGCACATTGATTAGTGGGCACTGGGCAGCTGGAAGCAGATATACAAAATAGCTAAAGCCTATCAGTTACAGATAAGCTTTTACATGGATGAAATCCCATGAATGATGAGGACAGGTACGAGCTCTTGAGTCTTGTCCATGCAGTATAGTGCAAATTGATTACTGGGCACATGAAAGATCGGCCCTTGTGGAAAACATTTTTTTCAACCTTACATAAAACCAAACCTACTGGGCATTACACCCATTAGGCTTTTGAAAATGTTGAAAGCTCAAAACCTAAAAAAAATTTTTTAGGCAGCCAAAAGCCTAAAAGTGAAAAATTTAAGACGGCAAAAAGCCTATAACTGAAAAATTTTAAAGGTCGCTAAAAGCTTTTAATATTAAATTTCTAACATATTGGATGATTACAGCGTCAAACGTTGTGGAAATCCGAGTACAGGTTTTTCTCGAATCCAAAATCTACATTGTTCTGTGCCCTAAAAAGTAAATATTTTCCAACAATTTTAACTCACAAATAACCTAATCAGAATGATATCAGTGAGCTTCTAATGTTTTGAAAATTATCATTATTGATAACACAATGTAACATAATGCAAAATATCACATATATAGATATTGGCCTCAGAAGATCATTGATTATGTATGTGAAACTTAGATATCACGTTCAATTCAAAAATTTCAGCTCAAGCCTCAAACATTATTGCCTCAAGTCTCCAGAAATCAGCTAACTAACAATAATCATATGAATGTCAAACAAATAGGGAATACAAAATTGATAAGACATTAGCTAACAAAAATATGAGAAAAGAAAATATTAAATATTTTATTAGAGTGTTAACTGCATTGCATATAGAACTCAAATCCACTATAAGTAATAATTAAAATGTCAAAATCTAATGACATTTAAATGTGATACTAAGATAACTACTTACATTATTCAAATCAATTCTAACAAAGTAGTCAAAATGTTAGATGAAAAATTCGTTTGGATTTTCCCTTGGTGGCAGACCCTTGTGTACAATCCTCTTACAAAAAAATTCTCAGATTGCCTTAAGAAATGTGCCTAGTTCCTAATCCTTCTGAATTTTGCCTTCCAAATCTGAGGGAGTCCTCTCTATTTAACATTGAAATTTTATCTGTTGGGATCTTATAAGATACTTGCATGCATGTTTTTAGTCTTTGACCATGAGCAGAAATCAGATTATTCTGTGTACAAAACTCAGCCAGAGCCTATAAGTATCAACCTTTGTGATTCATACTTTGCATGTAAGTTTAATCTAGAAATCTTGAGTTGCATGTAGAGTTTGTTGTCAGACCTTTAGGAGATGGAGACGGTTGTCTTGGGCAGAAGTCAAGTCATCCACCTACTATCTTTCTCGTCCAAATCCACATTGAATATTGAAGCAAAAGCATGTAAGATATCCTGTTTTTTTCCAGCAAGTTCCTTGGCCCAATTATAGGCGATTTTCAGCAAGATTTTTGTCCTTAAATTAGAACGTCAGTTGGCCACCAGATCTTTCATTCTTCAACATGAGGAGAATAGTGATTTAAGCGAATTCAGGTCCCTATCTAGCATTTGGAGTCAGACCAGAATTCAGTCTCCGCAATGTAAACATTCATAACATCACTTGACGTACCTAAAATGTGCTTTTTAATGTTTTTCATAGCATATAGTTTTAACTTTTATAGATCAAATCAGACAAGATGAGGAGAAAAAAGCATTGTTTGCAATCTTGCAAACTTGGCTAAAAATCATATTCAAAATTAGATTTGTTGTGCATGAAAAAGTCAGAGAACTATGAGTGCTTTATAGCTCTGTTTAGATTGTCTTGTGTGGCATTTGAATTCAACTACTAGTTACTAGAGAGGCAAGGCCAAAATCAAGTACTTGTCGGACACCCAAACAGACATTTATGCATTAATAGGCATTAAGCTTGCTATGCGTCATCTTTGAATGTACTAAGATAACCACTTACATTATTCAAATCAATTCTAACAAAGTAGTCAAAATGTTACTTTTCAAATAGAAAGTCAAACAATGAATCATACTATGAGATGCTTTATAAGAAAAACAAACATATATAAAAACACAAATTACAATTTATATCAATCATCATGTGTACACAAAATATGTACACCAAAGATCTGATCTCATCACAGGCCATTTATAAATTTTACATGTTTAAAAATTTGAAAAACTATAATGATGAAAAGCTATATTTTTACATAGCATAATGTAAAGAAATCATACCTGGACTGAAGAACTAGGTTCACAATAACCATATATATGTCGGCTTGTTGACGTATCTTTTTTCCACAATTCGATAGCGTGAGAAAAATCCATGGAATCGTCTAATGGAGGGCTTCTATGCATATACGCATAAGAGCATCAACATTTGAAGTAGACAAAGAATTACGTAATTTATCTTTGATCCAGTTTTTCATACTAAACTCTCTCTCACATGCTGTAGTGCTAGAACACTGTAACAAAGCAACTTTAGCTAATTTTAACATATTAGGGTATTTTTCTCGCCAAGTTTCATTAGATCCAATGTTCAACCAAGTTTCTCTCAAACTCTTACCTTTCCATTCATTTGAAACTTGCATTTTAAATCTGGTAAACTCTCGTCTAAATGATAAACTATCTATAAAAGGTTCTATAGTTTCATTATTGTTGTCCAATTTTTTAGATTTTCCATAAAAGTTTACCAAGTTATCAACATCATCATCACCAAAGGTTTTCAGCTCACGATATCCACCCAAAGGAAAAGCACAAGGAGATAAAATTTTCAACGATGAAAGAATTTTACTATCTTTAAAATGTTTCTTCAAATATTTTATGATAAAACTCAAAAACTGTTTCTGAAAATCTATAGCACTTCGTAAGTCAGTTCCATCAATATCTCTATCTATCACTAGACTCATATAGATGTTACCTTTAAGTGCTCCTTGTAATGCTGCAAGATAACCCTTCTTAGGACCATAATCAGGAATAATAGGATATCCACGACTATCCATTTGATAAGAATAAATGTCAATAATAGGATCTTCAATAAACTCTAATTGAATGGTACATACCTCATTCTCAACAAGACCAGAGATAGTGGTAACATCCACAAACTCCATCTAAAACATCTTACTAAGAAAATTCATGTCTCCTAAAATATCAACCAAAAAATGAATGGAATAAATAAATTTAAAATTAGCCACTTTTGAAAAAGTAATATGATCTTCTTCTTGCAAGTAAGCTAACAAAGGCTCTAAAACGTCACAAAATCTTGAAAGAACTTGTTGCCTACTAAGCCAACAAATTTTATGAAGTTTTTTAAGCTTAACGATAGAACAGTCAAACTCTTCTTCTAAAACCTTGAGTTTTTCAATTCTTTTACTACGACGAGAAAATATACTAGCTACAAAACTTACAACTTCGTCTACATGTCTAGCAAAATTGCTCTTCTTAACTGCATTAACAACACACAAGTTTGCCTTGTGTGCAATGCAATGAATAGCAGTCATGAATGGAGAATGTTTCTTGAACAAAGTAGCAACTCCAACTCTAGATCCAACCATGGATGATGCACCATCAGAACCAAAACCAACACAATCAACTAAAGACAATCCGTTGGCTAATAATAGTTTTTTTACAACTTCAAATATGCCTAAACCTGATTCATCATTCACATCACATAACTCAAAAAATGTCACAAAAGGATAGCTATTTTCCATGAAGCAAACATATATTATAAGGTGTTTCTCAGAAGAATGATCTGTGGACTCATCTATCATGACACTATAATATTTACTTATAGACTCTTTAAGCGCAATACTAAGATACTTGATAAAAATAGCAAATGCTTTACCATGGGACATCGGGAGCATGAGATGCTCGTAAATATATCAGAATATCTTCAAAATCTGTGAAAGCAAAATTATGTTTAGCGATAAAATATGTCGAACAAAATAGATGTTGTACAGAGTAATCCACACTTAGAGCTTGCTTCTTCATTCCTTCATCAAAAGATTTCCTGCCATCCTTCACAACCTAGTTAGAAATCTTATGTGATTCAGACTTTGCATGATTTTTAATAGCACTAAGTTTGATATCTATAGAACCATTTCTACCATATTCTGTACGATTATTAGGATCTTTTTCACACCATGTACAGAAAACATGACCAATGGTTTTATCGAATCTAACCCATGGAAATGTGTCCTTCCAACTAGGACACCAAGCTTTGATAGCTTTTTTTATTTGATCAACTTTCTCTATCAATTTTCCGTCTAAATTAATATCAGTTAAATTTAGCTTTCCAGGCTAGAAAGTTAGATCCTGAGGAATCAAGTATTGTGCAGATCTTGCTCTGCATGCTGTTGATTGAAGCCATTGCTTCTTGGAATTTGTTCCCTTGTTGATGGGTGTTTGTTTGAATGCTTGGCCTCCTGGATCTGCTAGCTTCTTGGTTATGTCAGAATATGACAAGATGATCGGCTCTGATACCACTGATGAGGTGTTGTGTATCGTGATTTGGATTGCGCAATCGTGAAGCTTTCACGAAGGAACCACGATCCTCTGTTCCGATTCGGATGGAGTTCAGATGCGATCGCTGGACACTACCAGCTGAATCACTCCTACAATCCTCCAGAATGTAGTCAAGCTCTGCTGATCTACGTTTATAAAATTAATGCAGCATTCAACATAGTTTCAACCAATATGCGAAATTAAAATGAACAAGAAAAGTCAGACACACGATTAACAGCAGAAGCATTTGCATTTGAGATCAGACACAACAAGAGAAATTATCTATATTGACCTTCCTCTGCTTTCTTCAAGCACTGCATGCAAATCCACGCAGTGCATTGGTGTGAGAGAAACACGGTTCTCTCACGAGTAATCGTCTTGCTTTACTAGCGGACAATTGGATCTCTATGGATCCTGATCACGGAGCTCGTCTCGCACGCAGGCGGACTTGTTGTCTACATTTTTGTCTTGATTGCTTACTAGCATCAGACTACTACGTTACACATATGTGTATTTAGTTGATCTATATGTCAAGTATCATCCAAAAAGTATGGTCGCTCTATCAATCTTGGATTGATTCCAAGATAGATGTTATTTAGAATCAGAAAACCTTTTAGGAGGAGGTAATGGAAAAGGTCATCTATGTGAGTAGGTGATATGGCCAATTTTGGCTTAGGAGGCAACTCGAGCAAGTACACTTGTAATTCCATGGTTAGGCTAAAAGCAGCTTGTGATGTGGCTCAAGCTAATTAGGCTTGCTATAAGTGTCATAACTAGGTTGGATGTGATTCGTTCCTATGTGTTGGCATGACATCTAGTAACCAATCAAAAGAGAAATTTTCATCAAGTTGGTCCAATCAAGTTTGAGGACACATAAGTCACTCAACCAATCAAATCTAGAGGAAAAAAAAAAAGGCGGGCCAATGAAAATCAAGCACCCTCTACCTCAAGATCCTATTAGAGTGTGTGAAAGGTTCATTTGTACTTGCATTTTTTTGGAGTTAATGAGATTTCTACATTTTTTAGTCAATTTGGCTTTCTCTCTCTACTCGATGTGAGAAATTGGCAAAAATCTAGCTTGATATTTTTTATGATAGAAGTTTGTAAGTGAATCTCACATGTGTGGAGGATGTTCCCACGTGTGGAGAATTGTAAAGTGAATCAAAATGTTTGATATAGGGGTCTTATAGAATTTCATAGTCAAGCATTTAGGTGTAGGATGTTGATAGGGTCAAATTTAACATAGATGGCAAATTATCCATTTCCACTTGTAATGCCACTATTGAGCCAAAATAGAGTAGGAGGCCATACTTGTGCCAATTAGAGTGTAGACAAGTGTAATGCCTTTGTATGATGAAGTTTAAGAGGTCCAATAGGATTTAGAGGTGGAACCATGTGTGGTCCAATAGGAATTTGAGGTTTGCTTGAATATAGTCCGGTAGAATTAAGAGGTGCATGGATCAATGGTCCAATAGGATTAAGAGGTGACAAAGTGTGGTCTAATCATAGTTAAGCATAGTGGTAGCTCGTGGATCTACTAGTATCATTGTACTCATTTTGGATCTAATTGATTTGGTGATTGTGTGGATTTTGAGTGTCATTGAATTTCTAGCTTTCTCTCTCTACCCGAGAGCTCATGATGGTTTTTCTCTCTCTACTCGAGGAGAGCAGCTTGTTTTTACTTAGAATACTTTTGGAACACTTCCCACACGTGTGAGTGAGAGTTGGAAGTGATTGAATGCATGTAGTAGTGTGTTTTTGCCATAGAATCAAAGATAGATCTTGAATCTCAATCTAGTCTTGATCTTGGTGCATCTACACACCTTAGGAGATCACAAGTACATGTAGTGGACAATCCACACGTGTGAAATTCAACATGGTATCAGAGCCTACCTAAGGTTACCATGCATTTTGATCCATTTGAGTGAAAAGTATTCATCAATCTTGAGCTAGAAATTGTCAAGGTCCATTTTCCTAGCTATCTTGTCCAATTTTGGATCAAAAGAGATCAATAGGACATTGATTGGGTCTAACCTGGTACTGTACGGAATCAGGTGCTCAGACATGTGTGAGGAACATCCAATTTCAGTTTGGGAGTTCTCTTTCATGTTTGATCCAAAAATCCTGCTAGATAGCTTGTTTTGAAGCTATTTTTGTCTAGTTTCTAAAGCAATCAGTTTTATTCCATTTGGTTGAGCCAATCAAAAGTTATAAGCTTTTGAAGAGGGTTAGGTAGGGCACCTAGACCTGGGTGGACACATTTGGTTTGGTCAAGAGATTGCTTGTTTGATCCAAAATCACAGTTGAATGCTTACCAATCTCATCTATATGTATTCTAGGCATTGTTTTGAGATCTTAGCCATTTTGTTTCATGCAATATCATTGTATTTGAGTCAAATTTAGTTTCTTAGTGTATTTCACATGTGCTAAGAGTTTTTGATCCTAACTTTTCCCATACTCCATCATTTGATGTGAAGTAGATCTAGTTTTGGAGAGATTGAGATAGCTAGTGAGAATCATCTCATAGTTTGTTGCAAGATCTTGCATAGGAGATGGTACCACACCACTATTGGATCCTATAGTGAGAGAGAAGCAACATTTTTTGTTCATCACTTTTATTTATCTCCACTTTACATGACTTCAATGAGTTCATACTTGTTGCAACCAAGTGAGAGATTGTCTACTTCCAATTATTCAATATGAAAGTTGAGGATGGAGTCCATCTTGATACTCCAAGATGTGATGGACATTGTACTTGGGACTGAGGAGGAGCCTCAAGTTCTTCAAGAAGTACAAAAATACAAGAAGAGAGCTAGGATGGCTCTCCACTACATTAAGATGAATGTCTCTAATGATATATTGAGGGAGATTGGTGATTGTTCTACATCCAAGGAAGCTTGGGATTGTCTCAAGTCCATCTATGAGGCTAAGAACACCTCTAGGCTCCTCACTCTTAGAAATCAAATCTTCCAAAGTAGTCAAAAGAGTGATGAGAGTGCATGTAATTATGTTTTGAGAATCAAGGATATTCATAGGGAGCTTGCATGTATTGGTCCTATGCCATTAAGGAGGAGCTACCAAGTTTGGAGGCCCTTCAAAGTGTGTTCATTTCTGAAGAATCAAGACAAGAGTACAAACTCTTGAGGATGGACAAGCTATCACTCAATCATGATGATGGCAAAGTTCTATTTGCCAAGCACAAAGAGAGGAGTAAGAAGAAACACCATCACTTCTCTAATGACAAAGCTAAAGACCAAGATGGAGAGGAGGAGGAGGATACCTCTCATGCTTCTACTTCAAATCTCAAGAAGAAGAAGATCAAGTGCTTTTATTGTGGCAAGAAAGGCCATTATGCCACCAATTGCTTCAAGAAGAAGAATCAACTCAATCAAGCCAACATCACAATGAGAAAGAAGACTATATTGCAAGTGATGGAGAAGGCTCTCTTATGGCATCAAGCTTCTCCTCTTCCACCTTCAACAAGGATGACTCATGGTATATTGATAGTGGAGCATCTTCATATATGTGTGGCTCCAAGCACTTTTTTTCATCTATTTTGCCTTATGATGGAGTCAAGAAGACCATATACTTTGCAAGTAAGCATGAGAGCAAAATTGAAGGCGTAGGGATTATTCCCTTGAATCTTGCATCTTCTAAATATCTCTTTCTCAACAATGTTCTTTTTGTCCCAAAGCTTACAAAGAACATCTTAAGTGTTGGCCAACTTCTTGATAGTGGCTTTGTCAATTTCAATATTGACAATTGTGTGATCAAGAAGGATGGTGAGATCCTTGCATATGAATCAAAATTTGAAGGCATCTACAAATTGGATCCAAGTGAGAGTGCAAACTCTCTTGATGTTTCTTATATGTCCAATATTTCAAAGGAGGATGATCACACAAGATGCACATATCTTCTCTCTTCAAGTATTATGGTGTATGATTATTCCTTATTATTCAAAGCATATGTTAAGAAGAAATTCTCATTGAAGATCAAAGCTTTGAGGAGTATTGGAGATCTTGAAGGAATAGCACCATATGAAGTTTTATTCAAGATGAAGCCTAAGGTTGATCACCTTAGTGAACTTGGTAGTGTTTGCTTTGCACATATTCCCTTGGAAACAAGAAGGAAGGATGATCCAAGCTCGTGGATCATGATTGGATACTCATCCATCAAGGAGACCTTTAGTGTCTTTACATTCTCTATTTCAAAAGTGATTGTGAATAGAGATCTCATGTTGCATGAAGATTCAATCTTGGAAGTGGCCGAGATCAAGGTTTCTCAAGAAGCATCACAAGTTATCTTTTTTGAAGGTATTCAAGCTATGATGGGGCCAAGGTGTGAGGAGGAGTTTCTTCTTCATATGATTTCAAGAAGATCTTCAAGATGCATGGCCGAGTCCTTATGGCTCACCTTACATGGCAACCGCATCTTTCATGTTGTATCTACTACAACACGTTCATATATGCTTCTCTTCCTTTGCTTGAAATGCTATCTTGCTTCATTGAATTTTTTGGATCTCAAAGTTCAAGAAAAGCTATACTAGTTTTGTATGATTCTTATGGTATGGACATGTTTCTTGTCATTATTGACTTAGATGTGTTTCCAATACTTTTTGAAAGCAAGATATTGTATTGTCAAAAGTATGCTCTTGGTTCTAGTAAGGACAAGATTGAGCTTGGTACTCACTTTTTTGAAAATCATGTTTTCACATGTTTTGAGGCAAGTTGTAAACTCCTCTTGAGATTAAGTGAAGCATCCAAAGTGGACACTTACATCCTTGAGAGAGTAACTAGCCTAAAAAAGATCAAGATAGTCTTTGATATCAAGATTAGATCCATCATGGATATAGTTCATTGTATGTGGACTAGTCAAGCTAGAAAGCATAATCTTGATAATCATCATTGTTTCACATCTTACGATCTTGATCTCCATGATCCTTATGAGGCTTGGAAGCCTCAAATTTCTCTATCTATGGTGCATCCATCATGCAAGTGGAAGTTTCAATGCAAAGAATCATCAAGCATGGAGGAAGCCCATGATCATAGTGGCATATTGGTGGAGCATTCTTCAAAGGCATTGGCAAGAGATCTCTACCAAAGAGATCTTATCATGGATATGGTGAGGGTGCTGCCATGATGGATCCCTTGGCTGATCTTCACTTCTTATGCATACCAAAGGATCCACTCAAAAAGATTTACAAACTTCTCAAGTGATCTAGTACCTTTCCAAGCTATTTTTTGAGGAGGAGTGTGAGAAATTGGCAAAAACCTAGCTTGGTATTTTTTATGATAGAAGTTTGTAAGTGAATCTCACATGTGTGGAGGATGTTTCCACGTGTGGAGAATTGTAAAGTAAATCAAAATGTTTGATATAGGGGTCTCATAGAATTTCATAGTCAAGCATTTAGGTGTAGGATGTTGATAGGGTCAAATTTGGCATAGATGACAAATTATCCATTTCCACTTGTAATGCCACTATTGAGCCAAAATAGCGTAGGAGGCCAAACTTGTGCCAATTAGAGTGTAGACAAGTGTAATTCTTTTGTTTGATGAAGTTTAAGAGGTCCAATAGGATTTAGAGGTGGAACCATGTGTGGTCCAATAGGAATCTGAGGTGTGCTTGAATATAGTCCAATAGAATTTAGAGGTGCATGGATCAATGGTCCAATAAGATTAAGAGGTGGAATGATCCAATCATAGTTAAGCATAGTGGTAGCTCATGAATCTATTAGTATCATTGTACTCCTCATTTGGATCTAATTGATTTTGAGATTGAGTGGATTTTGAGTGTCATTGAATTTCTAGCTTTCTCTCTCTACCCGAGAGCTCATGATGGTTTTTCTCTCTCTACCTGAGGAGAGCAGCTTGTTTTTACTTAGAATACTTTTGGAACACTTCCCACACGTGTGAGTGAGAGTTGGAAGTGATTGAATGCATGTAGTAGTGTGTTTTTGCCATAGAATCAAAGATAGATCTTGAATCTCAATCTAGTCTTGATCTTGGTGCATCTACACACCTTAGGAGATCACAAGTACATGTAGTGGACAATCCACATGTGTGAAATTCAACACTCAAGAGCAAGGCTTTTCCATACTTAGTTTTTTCTTTGACAAGTCTCCACACGTGAATGTACTTGTATGAGTGATATATGCATGTTATCAAGTGCTCTTGCCTTAGTTTTTTGAGATAGATCTTGATTATCAATCTATGCTTGATCGTTGTGCAATCACCAAGTCTTCGAAGATCATAATCACACTTTAGGGCACTCGCACACATGTGAAATTCAACATTGTAGACCAATGGTTAGTATTTATTGTAGTGTAATACTAATGGGTGAATCCATTGGTTGATTGTTTTAGGGTATTCTGGGAAATTATGAGATATAGGTCCAAATCCCAATTAGTATCTTATTATTTATAGACTCTGGAAGCCTTTAAATCTATTTCTCCTTTATTTGGACTTTTTTTTTTTTTAATTTCTTGAATACGGGATTGTTGGCTTAAGATTCATATAGCTCTTTCCAATGGAGAACTATCTTCTGAAGGACTAACGTTGTTATATGAAATTCTACTTTCATATAAATATGAATAAACTTGGAATCTTGAAGTCTTTAATTGATTTTGATTCGATAATAGGAATACTTGAATTCATGAAATTTAGACTTTTCAAACCCAAATGATTATCTCTATTTGTTAGTTGATTATTGATAAGTAATATTTATGTCACTCAAGATAAGATATTTTATGATCTGAAAAAAGTCTGGTTAAAATAGTGTGGGATCCTCATTACTGATTTTCTCTTGATCTTTAATGTTTTATACATCATCTCTTGAGGAACTTTTCAATTAAAATTTTGGAATTTCTTTTAAAAGAGGGAGATGAAGTGATAGGAAAGAGACTTGCAAAGGATTAGCCAATTGCATACATTTTTTTTTTAAGAGAAATCAGTATATGTGCAAAAGTTGAACTATCCAAGTGGAACTCTCTAGAGATTGTTGCGAATAATCTGAAACTAGAGGAATTTTAAAAATTGAACTATGAGTTATTATTCATATTATAGATAGTAGAGATAAATGTTAAATTTAAGTTCTACTGATCGATTTTATCAAGTACCATCATGGATTGGATCAGATTGGAATAAAGCTCTAATCTTGACCTATAGCCAAGGATGTTAATATAAGTCAACCTAATCTTCGTAGAAATACTAAGATCTGATGTAGGTTGATTGAGTGAAGAAATTTTCTTGTTAAAAATTTGATGGTTGGAAAACTTGTGTATGTGGAATTATTTGCTTCAGATTTTTTCCATATAGTTTATTTACTCATGAGAAATAGAGTTCTTTGGTAGCTGTGTTACTAGATTCATAGTGAGATATGTGAATAACATATGTGGATTTTGGAAGAATGTACCAGATTTAGGATATGTTTATGTACTGGATCATAGTAAAATTATACTCATATGTGCATGACTAATCTTGTATGGTCTACTATATATCCCTAATTACTGGATTTATTTGGTGCACTTAAACTAGTTAGCGAACATAGACATATGAATAAGTATTGTTTGGAATAGTTACTTGCATATTGATGGTTTTTTCTATGAATAGTTGAATTATTAACTCGGTGATGGTTTAGAAGAGGTTCTAAATGTGGTGTTATATTAGTTGGCCTACACCTAGACATTTGAGACTTCTGAATCATTAGCAATTAATTTGAGTAGTTGGATTACTCCTGGTTTAAATTAATTGATTAGGCAAATAGTGTGAACAAAATTCATCATAAACTCTTTGTTTTAATCTATATTGCTTATAAGATGTATGATTTGTGAGTCATCAAGATTCATCAATAATAGTCATGTGCATAGAATATAGAAAATTCTTGGTATAGAGTATTTCTCAAATGGAGAATAGACTTTGTATCCTAATGAGCTCATATTGGATGACATAGTTTACAAATATCAAGAATAATCACTGACTTCAGTTGAAATTTAGTAGAACTTTGGGTATCTAGATTCAATTCTAAATAGTAATCTAAAGTTTCTTTTTGTGTAATTGAGGATAATTATTAGTACCTTTTTGGAATGCCTTCTATCTTTGATTATATGTTGCATATAGAACTTGGATAACTTGAATTATCATTGACGAATTATAAGATTCTAAATATTTATGATTTAAAAATCTAAATCTCGATACTCAAGTGAATTGAGAACGTTCGAGTCTTGTACGCATTTTCGTAAAGTAAATTGTTTTTACTTGTGGAGAATTTATTTAGTTTAGTGGATGGCATTATACTACAAATTATAGTTTGAAAATGTTTGTGTATGGTTTCTACACTAGATCTTCGGTTGTTATAGGAGACAAACAAATCTATTAAGATTGGATGGTAGCTATTTTCTTGCATGAGATGCTAGAAATAGGGGCACTTAACTCGAGGGATGTTTGGTGTACTCATGGGTGAGTTAAGATCATTTTTATTTGGCTGGATCTCCTAGAGATTCTAGTAGAAAGAATTGTTATACCTTAGTCTTTTTCAGTATTCTAAGAGTATTTGTATCAAGAAGCATTATATGTATTGTCTATGAGAAATTGTGGATAGTTTTTGGAATATAGTTGTTTGTTTCTTTAACTTTTGAATTTGATCTCCAGTATAAGGTGATAATTCACCTAGTGGTGTATGTAAACTAATTTTTTATGAATGTGATCTTATTGGACTATCAGACTCGATTGAAAAATTTATCACTTAGTGTACTTCTGAAATC
This sequence comes from Diphasiastrum complanatum, assembly GCA_029204225.1. Classification (NCBI taxonomy): domain Eukaryota; kingdom Viridiplantae; phylum Streptophyta; class Lycopodiopsida; order Lycopodiales; family Lycopodiaceae; genus Diphasiastrum; species Diphasiastrum complanatum. Next base: position 52,876,875 of record CM055093.1, read on the forward strand.
TGACATAGTACTTCCAAGCAAAGATAAACAATTGAAAAATCGTTCTATCTCTGAGTACTTATTTGATATTTGAAGTCACACTAAGGGTAATGATTCTCTAAGGACAGAACCTGTTTAAGAGAGAAAGACTGTTACGTCCATGTCCTGTATACAAGATTCGGCATAATCCTAGACTTGCATATTCGGTACTCCAATATAAGAGATTATTAGTTACGCCTTACCATTTCAGGATAGGCCAGAAATGTAATTAATAACTCTGTGAGCACCCAGATGCTCTAAATAGGACATATGGAGCTAGCGTATGGTGATTGACTACTTTTAGTGCATGTAAAGGAGATCAAAAGCAATTGGTTGAGAATTGGCATCCTATAGGAAATATTCCTAGGCTTTTGGAGTCTATATAACATGTAGGAACTTGCCCATCTCCACAACTTGGTTTCAATTTTTTATTGCGGGAATCCTCTCCTTTCTTGTACTAAGTCATCGTGGCTCGAAGGAGAGGCTGATTGGGGTTTGACTCTCAGCTTCCAGTTGGTTGGGTGATTTGGCTCCACAATACACTACCACACCAATGACACATAGCGACATTTATAGTGACATTTATGCAAATTTTAGCGACGGGTACGACTTGTATAAATGTCCCTATAAATGTCGCTATCTTATTTATTAAGCGTCGCTACTAGACCGTCGCCCGAAGACATTTATAGTGACATATCAGCGACGGAAATGACAAACTTATCGATGATTAAACGTCTTTCGGCGACACAATTTACGTCGTTGCGCGTCTTTAAATACGACACCAAGGCGATAATTGCTAATAAACGTCACCACATGACAGGCAATTGAAATTATTCAAGAGTGTCGCACCGTCACGATAAAGCGACAGTTAAGTGTCGCTATAATGTCAATCATTTTCGAACGTAAAATTTGAAAAATACTAATTATTGACGTTTATAAGCGTCGCCAAAATGTCGCAAACAGTCTCAGGTCCATTTTCTGTACAGAATACACAGCGTCGTCGGAAGACCCTTGTATGTCGCCCAACGACATATACTAGGTTTAGGGTTAGTGCGACGCTAATGCGAGCATCGCACAAATGTCGTTGACTTCGTTTTTAGGGTTTTAGGGAACGTCGCACAACGACGTTTATTTGGGGTTAAATTTTTTTTTTTGGGGCCCACGGGTGCTCATTTGCACTCACAAGGCCCCATTTTTTTTGTTGGAGAGTACATGATGCGTGACCAGCTCCCTCTATAGAGGATTCTATTGCTATGTTTTAGAGGTGAGCACTAGCATTGATCAAAATTGCTCACACTTTCTGTGCTACGTATTCTAAATCACAATGTGCATGCATATCTATTCTATTTACGAAAAAGTATTTATAGTTTTACAGGTATAGCTTTAGTTTTCGTCTAAGAAAAAGGCATCGCCTCTACAAATGCCTTCTTGCTTGTCATCATCAATACCATCGGTACCCCCGCCGCTGTCCCCTCGACGTCCTCCTCCTGTGCAAGTGCTTGATCAATCTGCTCCTCTTGCGGTTCATCAATCTGCACACGCAATCACATGTATCTTGAGAAATTTGAATGCAATGCAAAATCCTATTTTAACTAAACACGAGGTATATACATAATTTGTGAAAGTTAACCAAAGAGTAGTTTCAACTATTAGGAAATAAGATAGGGTTTGCTTGATCTATTGGAAAGATGCCTCTACTTTCCAATTCCCTATGCATGTTCTCAAAATTATGATTGTAGTTGAGTTTATATTTTTCGTCACTTGGCATTCTGTAGACACATCAAAGAAACTTGATAGCAATTGAGCTACGAATATAATTTAGTTGACTTAAGCTATGAATAGAAATGAACAATGAAATTTAGGGTTAAAAACTACTCACAAAATAATCTTTAAAACGTTGTTTCCCCTTGGAGCCAAGATGATTGATACTATTCATGCTCAGTCTTACTCTTGCTGCTTCCTTATGCTTGTCATATTCAAGGGGGGTTTTCCTAAACTCACTCGTGAGTGAAGTCTTTTTGCTACACGAGGTTGGCTTGCCTGGTTTATGTGGCCTTCGAGATTGTTGGTGGAGCTTGTCACAATAGTGACACATGTGCTCACCAAGTTTTGTCTCCATCCATTTATTACTAAATGGATGGTCACATGGAAATTCCCTATGCAATGATTCTAAGATACGATCTTTCTCGTCTCGTGGCTGTAGGCACCAATTGTTGAGAGGATTGCTAATGTATAATTTGATCAATTCACGAGTTCGTCTCATGACCAAATATCCATAATTGTCATCCACATTCAAAGATCCATCAACATGAATTTCATATGGGCGTGTGCTAGACTCGCCAGTAGGGATAGGCGACCTAGTCATCGCGTCCTCACGCATCGACTGCTCGTATCGCCTGACGAGCAGAAGGGTGCAAGCCTTTCATGAGACGAACTGCCTCCTCTTGATCACTGTTAGTGGTGACACCTCCACGGCCACCATCGGAGCTACAACCGTAGCTGGGGGGGGGGGGGGGGGGGGGGGGGGGGGGCGCACCCTCAAAAGTGTGCCCCTTGAAAGAACTAGACAACCGGTCATGCCGACTGCGTCGTCCACCACTTCCACTGGCCATGAAGACTAGTGGAACAATAACTAACCACTTAAAAGACATCAGAACCAAAACTACAAACAAAAACTATATGAAAAACTACACTAAACTGCAAGAAAACTAGACTAAAGACTAAGATTGCAACCAAGTAGATGCTAACAAGTAACAAGATAACTAGATATAGAAGGCACTAAGATCACTATGAATTGAAAGCAAGCAAGCAAGGAGGATGAAAATGAGAGCAATAGCAAGCAAGGAAGCAAGGATGAGAATGAGAGGAATGAGAGAAAAAACCAAAAATGGCGCGCAAAGAGAATTTCAAATTGACTATCGCTGGGGCGACGAAATATGTCGCTGCAAATGTCATCGGGCGACGAATAATTGACTTTAAAAAATTAGCGATGTTTGTTGATATATAGCGATATTTCAGCAACGTATCTTGATATGTAGCGACATTTGTTAAGAATTAAGTGACGTTTATGAAGTTTTTTTTTACCAATTCTTGGATTTATGGACAATATTTTAGGCTGATTTTTATATTTGTGGACAATGCTGAGTACTATGGTGGCATTGTATATTGCACACAACTCGTTGGATAAATATATATTATCAAGAATGCAATTAATATTATTGAGAATTTTTTGAGGAACAACATTGAGTTGGTTGTTGATTCTCATGCATGGTAATCCATGCATTGAAATCAATGGAGAAAAGCTTCGTGCCGAAGGTATATTATCATGAATGGATTCATGTAGGTCAAACATATGCATCAAGTTAAGCTGCAAGACATTGGATCATGATGTGTGCGGTTGATGAGTACTACTGTAGATGGACTATAAGAAGGATTCTAGGCCAATTCTTAGATTTATGGACAATGCTGAGTACTACGGCGACCTTGTACAATTCAGCTGATCGTTGGATATCCCCGAGGAAGTTGCAAGAATCTAACTTGAAAATCTGTTGTGCAGAATCTTTTTCAAGGAATGATTGGCCAACATTCATGGCTTAGAAAATATTCAGTGTTCAACTTTTTTCGTGTGCATGCCTCATCACAATTTGGTACTTATTTTATGGCATTTTCTCTCCCATGGTATCCAAAGATCTCTTTGATCAATCTCTTTGACATTGGTTGTCAAACATGGGGCTGATGATGATGTCATGATGATCGTCTTCGTGTCTTGATGATGTGAGATAAAATGTAATTAAGTTCATTCGTGGTTTCATTCTGGTGGAGCATTTTGAATATTGCCCATATACAAAACCATGAATGATTATGAATTATATATAATTTCGATGTTGCATAGAGGTTGTTGAATATTAGTCAATGCATTCTTAACATGAGTCATTCAAATTCTCTAAAGATCTCTTCAGTCTCTCTGACATTGATTGTCAAACACGAGCCACATGCAAAAATAGAATTTTTTGAGGAAGAACATGGGCATGAGATACACGTGCAATGAAATCAATGTATTGGTGCAAAGCTTTGTGCTGAATTTGTATTATGCTTTTGAGTACTATAAATGTTTAAAAATGGTGAAGCATGCTTCAGGGAGGTTCATATTGGAGAGGGAATGGTGGAGGGCATGTATTGTCTAAGGGCCTTTGATGAGGATGGCAATTAACGAAACATGATAGCATTTCAGCCCAACTGATTGTTACTAGGGGAAAAACTAATAACTATATATGCTTGATCCCACCAACCGTATAATAGACCGTACTCATGATGAGATTGACACTTATTTGAGCCTCTCTTATCCTAGTGTAAGCAACTGTGCAAACACAGTGCAAAAACTTAAAAAGAGAAATAAAACTCTGTGGCATGTGTTTTGTAAGTCCACGTAAGTCCATGAGTAGAAGCTTAAAATAATAAAATAACTTAAAACTTAGGATTGTTGGAGTTTAATCTTACTCCTACTCTTCCTAACTGCCCTCCTTCCTTCTCTCAATTTTACTCTCTCAAATGAAACCTGCAGAAAATGAACTATTTTTCAATAGTCTACATATTTGAACTGATTGTCGCTACAATCTGCATTTTTACTCAAGTTTTTCCACAGGTGAAAAACCCAACACCCTGCAGAAATACACAGGATTTCTTACAAGATGTCTACGTCTTCACGCTCCAATAGCAATTGTTCTAATTAGTCAGTTAAGCAATCTTGTAAATGTAAAGCTAGAATAATGCAAGATCTTTCAGTTGTTATAAATGTAAATGAGCGATTGAAGATAGTATAAGTCATCATATATCAGAGGATGATCTGACAGAGATAAAATGACCAGAAAGGGTCTTTCAGTAGCTGACTCCTCAGAGTTAGTGATTATATATATATATATATATATATATATATATATATATATATATATATATATATATATATATATATATATATATATATATATATATATATATATATATATATATATATATATAGCATATGTTTTGAGTCTATAAGTAGGATTATGCACTTACCCAGCGCAACTGTATTGTGGTCTAATCGTTGTTACTAAAACTTTATTATACAGATTCGCTATTGTTCTACATTTTTTTTTGCATTCTTATTGAATAAAATAAACTCTCACTCCTCTTACGCAAACATCACATAAAGAGAAATGTATGGCTGTCTCTGATGCCTGAATTATTTTCACATTCTCTTCTTAATCAGATTATCAGTATTAGAGGATTGCATGGCTGTCTGAGATGCCTAATCGTTTTCTGCAATCTCACTTTCACGGCAGTCTAAGACTCCTACACTGATAATCCTTTTAAACCAAAAAGAACAACTCGCAACCTCCATTCTCTAAGTAATCCATGTTCTTGTTAAGCATAGTCATCACTATGATTTCATTAATCATCTTTATTTTCCTGTTGGAATCATCGTCCATCACAAACACAAACTACCGCCAACAGATGTGGTATCAGAGCACTGGTTTATTGGATTAATAGAGTCTAGGATTTATAATAGAACTTAAAATGTTCTTATTTTATAGAGCTAGTTTATACTGTTTAGCATAACTTCACTTCTTGCTCTACAGACTCTAATGTCTATCTCAGACAAAAGGGGTCAAGCTATGTTATAATAGCATTATATGTTTATGATTCCTTAATTATTAGCAATTCAAATTAGTTATTACAAGAAACCAAATCTCTATTTTCATTAGAATATGAGATGACTGTGATTTAGGCCCAGTCCATTACCTACTCAGTATAAAGATTCACAGAGATCGCACAGGCAGAAGGATTACTATAAGCCAAGAGCTCTACCTAAACAATGTACTTCATAGATATGGCATGGAGGACTACAAGCCCGTAGACACACCTATGGATCTAGGATCTAAGCTGTCCGAAGACATGTGCCCCAGAACTCAAGCAAATCAGCAAGAAATGTGTAGGTATCCTTATCAGTCCATCATAGGATCTATAATGTATTCTATGGTCTGCACATGAGCTGATCTAGCATATGCAGTTAGCAGATTGTCTCAATACATGTCCAATCCAGGCTTACAGCACTGGAAAGCTCTGCAAAGAGTTCTGAGCAGAAAATCCACATTAGGTTATATCCGGTTCCTTGTAGGAGGACCCATTTCATGGAATAGCAGAAAGCAAAAATGCATTTCACTGTCCTCCACGGAATCCGAATATATTGCAGCGATATCCACATCTCATTAGGGGAGTTTTGAGCTCCAAAAAGACCCTTTAAGAATTCGTGCAAGATGTCTTTTATATTAATAAAATATTATAACACTAATACTTTTGACTTGCCATAACTTTTTAATCATATCTCAAAAGTATGTCATGTAACATATCGTTGGAAATCTCTTGTTGAGCGCTTTCCAATGCATGAAACTCTGCTAATTTTGGACTTACCACTAAAAAGTCATGCCATTTTTTAGTTTGGAATAAATGTGGTCTCAAAAAGTTATGTTACGTAGATTTCAAATTTGAGTGTTTTGATTGGTCCATGTGTAAGAAAAATCTAAGAAAATATATAAAAATAATCTTTACAAAGGGTCTTTTCTGGATTTAGAACTCCTCTAATGTTTTGGACGAGTACAATAAAATATTGTTTACCATGTTTGTTTGTATCTTTTATTTGTTTGCATTATAAGTAGTCTTGATTTTTTTAGATTTCCATAACATACAATCTTTTGAATTTCAAGATACTTGCTCATTTATAATTGCAAGCCATATTTGAGTGCATGGATATTATCTGACACTAATGATATTTTTTCTTTTGATTTATATAGCCGGATCCATGGGATGAAAAAATCTGTTGTAATTGTGTCGATTGCAAAGGATTTAAATATCGCAAAAGACACATAGTCAATGATCACATGTGGAGGAGGCCTCCACCAAAACCTGATCAAGTGCTTACAGGTCCTTCAAACCCTATAAATGCTCAAGGGATTGAAGATCATGCCATGGTACATAGTTTGCTCAATCCACTAGTTTGCTACAAGCATTCACGAAAATATATGATCGTTAAATATTCATTCTTGCTTAGCAAGTTTTATAGTAATTTATTGTATTGAAAAAAAATAATTGTTTGTACTTGCAAGTAAGTGAACGTGATTTTGATCAGAATATTGTGCTTGATGTTACATCCAACGAACTACAACCACATGCGATTCTTGCCAATCCGCCTATATTACCAGGTGCCATGCAAGAATTGTTGACATGTCCATCCACACCTTCAGAATCACCTAGTGGATGGCTAAAAAGAATGGGAGTTTGTCTAGATTTTGGATCATCATTAGCATTGGATGAGGATTTGATGTGTGATTTGGTGGACGATGTTGCTGAGGTCATAGGTCCGGCAATAGTAAATGATGTTGATGTTGTTGAAGATGAAATCACCCATCGAGAGCCAAATCTTTTTCCATTGACACTATGGACCGCCCTCTTGTAGATAGAACATGTCATCGGAGACAAATCAGGGCACTAAATAAAAAGGTTGAAACTTTGCATATTCGTGATGTGAGTGCCACTATTTTGGACCAAATATCCGACACCATAGGTATTGTCCTAGCACACCTATTTGCCATCTAGAAACCGTTCAACCGTGTAAGATTTGGATGTTAGCCAGAGTCCGTTGCTTTCCCTAGGGTAGGTGATACATTTCAATACTAGAATCGAATCTATCAGCTATTGCCTAGCTTACGATTTCCAGACGCCAGCCTAAGTAGAAAATAATGCAGAAGAGAATCTTCATAATAAAGAGGATGAAACAATTGATTATCTCGTGGAGCCAAATGAGCATGACGATTGGGATGTCAATGACAATGACATAAGAGTCGAAAGTCAAATCAATGAAAACATTGATGATGATACTTATAATCTCCCAACAAGAATAGATCATCTATTTGAAATCCGTGAAAGAATTCCAGGATGTATACGTAGGCTTGAACTACATTTAGAACTTCACTTAGATGAATGGTGAGATATCAATGATGATGTAAATGAGGAATTTCTACAAATGAGATTGATTGAATTGTATTAAAAAATATATTCAATTGTTGCTAATAGAGATCTATTGTGTTTATATCTCAGCATTTCATACAATATTTCACACTTCTCTTCTTCTTTATTCTATTAAAATATTTGTAATTAATACTCATCAAACATATAGCTTCCTTTTATTGCATGCCAATGCATCTTCGAAGTGACATTAATTTCAACAGTGAGGTACCAAGTGGCAGGAATGCATATTAGATCTTGGGACGCATTCAAGGAAGTATCATTTTTTATTATAGAGAACAATATGTTGCCTAAGCCTTCATTTGCATGTTACAAATACCCAAGCTTATAGGTGTGCTTATAGTTCTTAGGCCTTCTAATTGACTACTTGTAACATGTAATTCCACCCATAAAAATTAGATTTTTTTGATTTTTTTTTTTGCAATATCGAATAATCCCTTCTCAACATGGAATATAGAATAATCCCTTCTTGACATGACAAGTGCTCAACAAGTAGATAGGTAGGTAGATTTCTATTAATAATTGCTCTTGTTGGAAAGGCTAATTTCAAGTTGGACAAAGTTACCCACTTTGGTTTTGTTTTACTTATAAGCCACTTCCTTTTCTCTCTATTACTTGTTGGGCTCAACTAAGATTGCATGGTCAAGCTTTTTTAGCCGCATATAATCTTATCTATTTTGAAACAAGTAGTAAGTGAGATTTTTCTTTACTAACAAAAGATTGTAACATTGAACAAAAATTCCATAGTAACCATTATTAACAAAATTAGAAAAAAAAAAATCAATGCCATTGATAGAGACATTTCAATTTCGTTGTAGGACACATTCTAAATAGTACCCATGTTGTCTATAATCAACAACTTGCATAGCTTTAGTCATGGTCCTTTTTTATGCACTTATTAAAAAGAGGGTATTAATGGAAAAAAGCAAGAATAGGAAATGGTATTTTTTTTTCTCACCTCTAAAGTCATATCAATTTGGCAATCTTAACTATGATTCTGCACCTTTATAAAGTAGATGTATACATCAAATGGAATTTTGGGAATCTTAACAACTTACATTTTTGGAAAATGCACTTTCACAAGATTCTATCAAATGCCTTGTAGAAATTGCACTTTAAAGCTATATTAGAAAGGTTATATAAAATTATAGATTAAAAGTTGTCCACATATTAAGAATATCATCAACTATATTCCTCCTTGATATTATTCCAAGTTGCTCAACATCCACTAGTTGTTGCATAATCTTTGAAAGTTCAAGAAGAAATATTATGGCTTTACACAATGTTTTAACATCAACATAGTCCACACATGTAAATCCATCACTGTTCATTAGTCTTCTCAAATGCAATATATGAAAAATTCAACATCATCCACTTTGGTAAGACCATCGTCATTCATTTGTCTAGTCAAACATGATTTGTATCAACAAGATCATCCAATATCACAAGAGTAACATTGTCATGGCCAAAAATTGATGGACCTTTCTTACATTTGATTGTATAGACTAGATATCAATCAAAATCATCAACATGTCATATACAAAGACTACTTTGGTCCTCTGGAGATGTCTAATGCTTTTGAGCTCAAGCTCTTAAAAACATAAACTCACATTCCATGCATGTAGAAGGCTCTAATGTCTTCTTGTGTGATGGATGTTGGTTAATTGAGGCTAACAAGTGGCTTCCTTTGATGATAGCCTTTAATTTCCAACACCAACAATTGCAACATTTGATATACTTTGTTTTGTCAAAGTTTTAATTGCTAATTTACTTTTTTTTAGCCAAGTCCTCTTTATTCCAAAAAAAATCCAAATTGCTATTGTATCACATAGACTCTCGAATTAAAGATCTCCTAAATAATCATAATCACCATAAGAACATTGCACATGACAATGTGTCTTAATCACTTTTGTTACACAGACAATACATTTCTTGCTATCAGTCTCATAGGAAACAAATGTCACAAAAAAACATTATCTTTTATAATTTTACCAAGAGTCACGATTTCCTTGCGAAAGTACAATATGACACTCAAACTTTTCACCAAATATGACATTCTTTAATCTATTCACATGAATAACTGTAACATGGAATTAAGTATCACTGCATGTCATCTAGAGTAAAAAAAACATTTGTCTAAAAACAACAAAATTTGCAATGAATTAAAAACAAGTCAATTGACTAAAAAATATTTGAATATTGTAACATGCATTCTCTAACATAATTATCTTCATCTATTTGTTTTTATGGAAAATGATGCCATCCATAACTTAGTCTATGGGATATTGCAAATAATAGTTTGATGGAGGCGATTGTGAAGATCTTGGTGATAATGATCCATGTTTTAAAAGAACATGTTGTTTTAATCGGAATGCTACTAAACACACTACCTCTACAAATTTCGAGATTGAAGACTTGCCCTTGTAAGAATCAAAAGAAAAGTGGTCCTTAAAGTCATAATCCACAATTAGTCTAGATGGTCAATTTTAGTGATTTTGTAGGCAAAGAAAATATGTTTTTTGGCAAAAACATCATGAATGCAAATACATCCTAATTTTGAACAAGCATTGCAAAGTTTTTACTTTGATGAGCTTATCTCCCTTCCAAATAAAAACTTCAAATTGAGTGTTATGAAAATTTTGGACCAAATATTAAAGGAAAGGAAGTACACAATAAGATGAGATAATCAATTATCCTAGCAACAAAAATTGAAAGATGAAGGATCTCATTTAGCTAGCTTCTAGTTGCAGTTATCAAGGTGTCCTTTTTGGTAAAGGAGATACTGAAAATGTGCCTAAAGAATCTTGCAAATATGCTTGTCAGGTGTAACTTTGATTTTTAATACAAATATGCTTGTCAAATGTAACTTTGATTCTAAATACAATCTTATGAGATCAATCTTTGTATTGCACATTGTGAAAAGTACAGTACTAAGGACCATAAATGGATCTTTGAATGATCCACAAGGTGATTGTATGCTTGTTAAACAATCTATCAGAAACTAGTCATCAGAAAACAAGATCTAGTTTAGTAGCTTGATAGGAAACAAGTAGAGACAATCAAAGCATTGATCAAATAGTCTAATCCAACTCCACACGTGTGGAAATAAGGCTGTAGTACGGCCTGTAGACAGTGTTTACAAAGTGCCAAAGCTGGGTTTCATTGGAAATCAAGAGTAATCACCATACAATGAGAGGAAACTTGTGTTTCTCCTTGAGGCTCCAAAAAGTTTCTATCTTCTCACTATGGAGAATGGGAATACATAGTAAAACACACTTCCTTTGCAAAGTTAGGTGAAAATCCAGCATGTAATAAGGAAGTAGACTCCACTTTCTTGCCCTAATGTGAAAACCCTAGCCTAGATCCAAGCGTCATGCTTGGTAGGTGCATGGTAGGTACAAATCTCATCATAAATCATGGTCTAGATCCTACAAAGTAGGAATGACTACCAAATAGACACAACCACTCCTCTTGACTCGTGGTAACCTACTTTAGGTGTGTATGTACAAGTGGCACTTTGGCCATTCAAGTAACCAACAAACAATATTGACAAAATATACAATATTCTACATGGCTAGATTTGCCAATGTAGGCAATTTTTCACACTCCTCCTCAAATCTGGCCTTGGAGATCACAATGCTTTTATCAATAACTCCAATTGAATATCTAAGCTTGACAAATGAATCTTTAGGTAAAGGTTTAGTAAACAAATCAGCCAAGCAACTTGATGATGGCACGTGTTGGAGCTTGATCTCTTTAGCTTGCACTTTTTCCCTCACGAAATGATGAGCAATTTCGATGTGTTTGCTCCTTGCATGGAATGTAGGATTAGTTGCAAGTGATTGGGCTGATTGGTTGTCACAATAGATGATAGGGATCTCCTCCTCCATGATATGAAGCTCCACCAATAGCCTTTTGAGCCACAAGACCTCCTTGCATGTTAATGTCAAGGCCTTGTATTCCGATTCTGTGGAAGATAGGGAGATGGTATCTTGCTTTTTGGAAAGCCATGATACTACTCCATCACATAGAAAGGTGGCAAAGGCACTTGTTGATCTTCTATCCACTTTGTCACCTGCAAAATCCGAGTCACTATAGGCTCTTAAGCCAAGATTAGTTCCTCTATACAAAATACCAAAATTCTTAGTGAATGAAATGTATCTAAGAACTCTTTTGGCCATCTTTCAATGTGAAACTAGAGGACTTTGCATGAATTGGCTTAACTTTCCAACACTATAACTAAGATCAGGTCTAGTTATAGTTAAATAGATCAAGGAGCCAATAAGCCTTCTATATAATGTGATGTCCTCAAAGGATGCTTCATCACAACCAATAGATGCTTTTACATGTTGCTCCATTGGTGTCTCAATGCCTTTACAATTCTTCATTCCAAATCTATCTAGGATGGATGTAGCATATTTAGATTGACAAATGAAGCTAAAATCACATCCTCTAATAACCTCTATTCCAAGAATGAAGCTCAATAGGCCGAGATCTACCATCTAAAGCAATTTTTACATCTCTAATTCCATCTAGATCATTACCACTCAAGATAATGTCATCTACATACAAAACAAGAATAATGATCATGCCATCATGAAAACTTATATACAATTATGGATCATAGGCACTCATTACAAAATTGATGGAAATGAGAAAAGAGTTTAGCCTAGAGTACCATGCTCTAGGTGCTTGCTTGAGCCCATAAAGGCTCTTCTTCAAAAAACACACCTTTCCTTCATGCTTTGCCTTGATGAAGCCTTCGGGTTGCCTCATGTAGATCTCTTCCTCCAAATAACCATTGAGGAATGCATTTGTGAAGTCAAGTTGGAATAGCTCCCAATTGAAGGTTGTAGCAAGACTAATGATCAACCTGATAGTAACAAGCTTAGCCACAGGAGCAAAAGTCTCATCATAATCAATGCCTTTGGTTTGTAAAAAACCCTTGGCAACAAGCCTAGCTTTATGCTTGCTTATTGATCCATCTTGATTATACTTCAATCTAAACACCCACTTGCAATCAAGAGGTTTCTTCCCTTGAGAAAGATCCACAAGATCCCAAGTATGATTCTCAATAAGAGCATCATACTCTACTTGCATAGCATCCATCCAACTTTTAGACTTACAAGCATCTTCATAGCATGTTGGCTCATCTAACATTGAAGTAAGAAAGGTGTAAGATGTGAAAGATGATGAGCCTTCCCTTTGATCACCTTGACCATCATAGGTGAGCCTCAATGGCTCGGATCTTGCCCTTGTAGATCTTCTTGGAGTTCTTGGAGTTCTTGCATCTTGAGGTGGATCCTCAAGTTCTTCTTCACTTGGAAGCTCCTCCTCCATCCTAGCATGATCCTTGGCATCAAGATGATTAGTAACATTATCATCCAAATCACAAGCATGTCCTTCATAAAAAATAACATCCCTACTCACTATCACCTTGCTAGTGATGGGATTGAAGACTCTATAACCTTTGCTATTCTCACCATATCCCACAAAGATGCCTTTGATGGATGTTGCATCATCCTTCCTTCTCTTATCCAAGGATTGGTGTACATAGCAAGTGGATCCAAAAACTTTGAGATCCTTGAGATTGGGCTTCTCTCCAAATAGAGCTTCAAATGGTGTGATTCCTCCAATGGCTTGGTTTGGCAATCTATTGCACAAATAGTTAGCACAAGTTATTGCTTCACCCCAAAATGGTTTGGATAGAGAAGCATCTAGCCTTAAGGCCTTAGAACACTCACAAAGAGATCTATTTCTTCTCTCACTCACTCCATTTTGTTGAGGGGTGTATGGACATGACAACTCCCTCTTTATGCCATTAGAACTACAAAAGTCAATCAACTTATTGGAGACATATTCACCTCCATTATCACTCCTTAATACCTTAATCTTGGTACTAAGTTGATTTTCTACCAAAGTCTTGAACTTTACAAAAGAATCAAACACCATTGATTTGCTAGACAAGAGGTACATCCAACAAAATCTAGAATAGTCATCAATGAAGATTACATAGTACTTGGCACCACCATTAGACTCATGTGAAAAACTATGAACATCCGAATGGATGAGTTCAAGAGGAGAGTTTCATCTTGATGTAGATCTTGAGAAGGGTAGTTTGTGAGCCTTTTAGAGGCTGCATGCTTCCTTGAAGTGCTTCTTCTTGCCATTGGTCTTCTTCTTGCTTTTGAATGAGAAATTAGCTTTCTCATCACCATCCTGCAGAGAAATAGCATTCATTCTTGCATTGGTATGCAACATCCTACACTCTTCAGCTACTAATACACTGTGTAGCTTTTCTATAGTAGGCAAAGTGTCTTGGATTGCAAAGCTTTGGACCAAATTTGTAAAGCCACTCCCTAGACCATGGAGGACAATCTGAACAAGCTCACTATCTTGAATCTTCTCTCCAATGGAAGCTAACTCCCTATTGAGAGACTTGATTCTAAGCACATAATCTTGTGCACTCTCATCACTCCTCTTCATGCTTTATAGAATCTGATTCCTAAGCATGAGAACCCTCGAAGTGTTACTAGACTCATAGATAGATTTTAAAGATTCCCAAGCCTCTTTAGCACTCTTACATGATGATACTTCCCTTAAAAGATCATTGCTTACATTCATCTTAATACAGTGAAGTGCAAGCCTAGACCTCTTCTTGTATCTCACTAATTCTTGTGCACCTAGAGGTTCATCTTCATCATCTATTAGAAACTCATAAAGATCCTGGAGCACCATGCTATAAAACTACAAATAAAATATGTGCAATAAGGCATGCCTACGACATTCTTAATATTTGAATTATGAGCTGAAATGTTTCCTACATAGTCAAAATGGCTTTTGTCAATAACAAAATCTATCAAAAAAATTTTATTGATGACTTAAGATGACTTTCAAGTTTCATAATTATCTTTCCCAACATGAGATAAAATTTGATTATCCTCCAAAAAAATTCACGTCATTGAAACTTACATAATAAGGTAAGTCACCATAATTTTTTCTATGAGATTAATCATTTTAAATAGCATCGAGAGTTCAATTAACAAAAAAGGATTTGAATATTTACCTTTGTAAATACATTTGATGTTGATACCACTTTACTTATTAAAGTTTCAACAATATATATACATTAAAACATTATTTGTGATCTCCAAGGGAAGGTTCCTTACTAGATTTTAGACCACAATATGTATATTTGACTTGCAAAAATTATTCTTGAAAAATTACTCAATTCCATGGTGATATGTTTGCATGGGTATTCAGGTGTAGGTAAGGGGTCAAGTAGTTCTAGGGTCTTTAAGCATTGCTCATCCTTGTTATGTTGGCATACTAAACATGCATTTACATAATGTCTTGTGTCTCAATGCATGGTAGGCCAATAGAAAAATCTTTTTAAAAGCTTCAAGCATGCAAGGTATTCCTCTATGTCCAACATATTGAGGGTTGTGGTTTTCTTGAAAGATTTTGGTTTTAAAGGCCATGGATAATTTATTCTCTTTGAATAAATAACCATCTGTCATGATATAGTCTTTATGTCCTTGATGTTTCTCTAAAATCTCAAATTATATATGTTTGAAGTCTGGATCACTAGCGGACATATCTTTGATAGGAGTAAAGTTTCCATGATAGGTTATGGATATGTGATTAACTTTGGGTTCCCTCAAAAATGCATTGACAAATTTATTGTCCTTTCACGAGCAATGGATCAATTGAAAGTGGAAGGTACTAAGGTAGGTGGCCCAAGATGTTTTCCTCGGAGAAGCTATTAAGTGAGAAAGTATTTTAAGGCTTTGATAATCCATCTTAACCAAGAAATCATTTCTTAAGAGGTAGAGGTATCTATGGCAGCTAAATTTTTTCTCATATATGTCATATTGTATCTCGGCCGAAGTTTTTTCGTTTTCATAGGCTACGAAATGGCCTTCTTGGTTCATGACTGCTCCTATGCAATCAAGACTTGCATCCTCTTCCACAAAAAAAGATTTACGGAGATTGGGAATGATAAGGATGGGTACTATGGTAATGTCATGCTTTAAAGCATTTTGCTCATTCTTGTTCCAATGGAATTTTGCCCTCTTTTTATTAAGTTAGTGAAGGGGTGAGGCTATGTGAGCAAAATGGCAAATAAACTTTCTGTATTAGAAACCTAAGCCTAGAAAGGACCAAATGTTTGTTATTATTCTCCCTATGGTCTCTACTTCTGATAATGTAGCAGATTCCAATCAGCTTATAGTTGACAAGGTCTGCTCTTCTTCTCACTCTGTCGGTTGTAGTGCAATGGTGATGTACCCCGCTTGTCAGTTGGCACATCAATGGCCTAATCTTGATCCTACTGATAATGGATGCTCAGCTTCAATCTGGATCCATCAAAATTTGAGTTCCTATATTCTACAGTCTGTTTCGGTTCTTTCTTTAATGCTTACAGATTGTAGATTATTACTAATGTAATCTAAGCAGTACAGGGAATGAGATTGAAATCTGATCCTACTGATAACAACAAATTCAGCAAAACCACAGCTACACAGAAACAATGTGAATCCTACAAAAGTGCTTGCTACAATTGTCACTCAACACTTGTAACAAAAACTCCTCAGGGAGTCAAGCACTTGTTGATTCTATGGCAAAAACACGCTACTACATGCATTCAATCACTTCCAACTCACACGTGTGGGAAGTATTAAAAGAATATTCTAAGTAAAAACAAGCTGCTCTCCTTGGGTAGAGAGAGAAAAACCATCATGAGCTCTCGGGTAGAGAGAGAAAGCTAGAAATCCAATGACACTCAAAATCCACACAATCATCAAATCAATTAGATCCAAAATGACGAGTACAATGATACTAGTAGATCCACGAGCTACCACTATGCTTAACTATGATTGGACCACACTTTGTCACCTCTTAATCCTATTGGACCATTGATCCATGCACCTCTTAATTCTATTGGACTATATTGAAGCAAACCTCAAATTCCTATTAGACCTCACATGATTCCACCTCTAAATCCTATTGGACCTCTTAGAATTCATCAAACAAAAGCATTACACTTGTCTACACTCTAATTGGCACGAGTTTAGCCTCTTACTCTATTTTGGCTCAATAGTGGCATTACAAGTGGAAATGCATAATTTGTCATCTATGCCAAATTTGTTCCTATCAACATCCTACACCTAGATGCTTGATATAAAAAACATAAGACCCCTATATCTAACATAGATAATTTTTTTCAATTCTTCACACCACTCCTAAAAAATTATCTATGAAGATTTAAGCATTGATCTTGATATAACTCCAAGATTAGATCTATGCTTGATGAAAGCACTTTTGCTCAAAGGCTTGGTGAGTAGATCGGCAATACAAGAGGATAAGTTGACATGCTCCAAATAGATTTCTCCTCCAATAAGCTTTTCTCTTGCATGAAATATGGGATTATTGGCAAGAGCTTGGGCCGAGATGTTATCACACTTGATCATTGGTAGATCATCTTCCTTGATGCACTTTAGCTCCATTAATAACCTCTTGATCCAAAGCACCTCTTTGGTAGTTGTAGTGAGTGCTTTGTACTCGGCCTCACATGAAGAGAGAGATATAGTATCTTGCTTTTTGGAAAGCCAAGATATTAAATTGCCTCCAAGAAAGATAGTGTATGCACTAATAGACTTCTGATTCATCTTGTCACTTGCAAAGTCCGAATCCGAGTAGCCAACAATGGATAGATCTTCACTTTTATAAAGTAGACCATAATCACAAGATGAAGATACATATCTTAGAATCCTCTTGGCCATCTTCCAATGATGGATCTTAGGATCTTGCATAAATTGACTCAATTTGTGCACACAAAAACTTAGATCGGGCCTAGTAATGGTAAGCCAAATCAAGGAGCCTACAAGACTCCTAAAAAGTGTGATGTCCTCAAAGGATCTTTCATCACCTTTATTAGGATCTTTTACAATTTGCTCCATTGGAGTATCTATGCTCTTAGAATTTTCCATATGGAATTTTTTCAACATAGGGTGAGCATATCTAGATTGGCATATAAAGACATGATTCTCATAAAAATCAATTTCTAGGCCTAGGATGTAATGTATCTCTCCTAGATCTTGCATTTTAAACTCACACCCAAGTGCTAGCTTAGTTTCATCAACTAGCTTGATACAACTTCCACAAAGAATAATGTCATCAACATAAATTAGAAGAATGACAATATTGCTATCAACAAACTTTAGATACATGGAAGGATCATAGTCACTAAGAGTAAATCCTAGAGAGATAAGACAAGATAAAGTCTTGAATACCATGATCTTGGTGCTTGCTTGAGTCCATAAAGACTTTTGAAGAGCAAGCACACTTTGGACTCATCCTTGATGAATCCTTGAGGTTGTTCCATATAGATCTCCTCCTCAAGATAACCATTTAGAAAAGCATTGAATACAACTAATTGGAACACCTTCCACTTAAAGAAACAAGCAAGAGAAATAAGAATTCTTATTGTCACCACTTTGCAATGGGTGCAAAGGTCTCCTCATAATCAAGGCCATGGATTTGAGCAAATCCTTTGGGACATAATCTTGCTTTATACTTGTTGATGGTGCCATCATGATTGAACTTGATCCGAAATACCCACTTGCAACCAATCACATGCTTGTTGGATGGAGGATCCACAAGCTCCCAAGTATTGTTGGTGATCAATGCATCATACTCTTGTTTCATGGCATCATACCACTCCTTGGTATTGAGTGCCCGGTTGTACATTCTTTAGCTCTCTCGTGCTCTCAGACTTGGCTCTCAACTTCATCTCTGTTGGAAGCCCTTTTGAGTGGAGAGGTTCTGCATCGACGCCTCGAGGCATGGCATCAGCTAACACCAAACTTTATGAATGTTTCTAGGTTTCAACCAATCAACAAGACTATGATTTTTGAGGGGCCATTTGGATTCTCTACTTAGAAATCACGTGTCCTAGGAAGTGTATCTTTTCTACAAAAAAACTACTTCTTTTTTTCCTTAATGAGAAGAGATTTTTTTTTTGTATATTTTTAAAGATGATATCAAGGTGTCTTTATGTTTCTCTTCATGAACACTAAAGGTTAAGATATCATCAAAGAATGTCCTTAAAAAGCATCAATGGGGTCAAAAAACTCACTCCATCTACTTATGGCCACTTACATTTGCCTAACGAGCCACGGCCTTTGAAGGTCTTTTATGAGATCTTACGTTGACTTTCACTGGCTGACGTCTTTCGACTACTTATGAGCTTTTACGCTTGCTTACGAACCTTCAATTATTATAACTGTTAACAGAATTACAAGTTCCTAACTTGATAAGTGATAGTGCAATATGGCTAGGTGCCAATCGTGATTAACGACCAAACAGTTGTCTTGAATCGTCATCTGGATAAGCCCATGCGACATTTCTAACTAGTATAAATAGCTGATCATTTTCTCAAGCTAAGCACTTGGAATCAATCAAGTCAATTGATTAGAGAACTTAATTTATGATAGTATTGTTAGCAGCATTTCATTGCTTATTAGCGGAATTGTGTCAAAATTGAGACAATCAAGATTCAAAGCTAGTTTCAAGTAAGCAGTTGCATCTGCATCTGCTATTGTTTTGTGCTCATAATTCATCTAATTTGTACATGCAACTTACTGAATACAATCCTACGGTTTTATTGCATTCAGTATCAGTGTGAGAATGAATGTATGCTTTTCTAATCAACTGTTATCTTATTTCATTCTCTTATAGTTTTGTCTAATATATCAAATGCTTACACATATCAATATCCTACTCTGTTTATGTTTTTCTACAAATTTATCAATCTCATAGACTTTGATGATTTCAAAGTTAGAATCAAGTAGAATCACACGTGACTCTTGTGGCGATAGTGTGGTTCAAATTTGATAGGCATACTCATGCATTGAAGAAGGATCATTCCATAGAGCCCGACATTTGCATCTATCAAAGGAGTTAAGAAGAGGCACATCCAACCTCAAGGATTTGATTTTGCACTTTCCAAAAGGGTACGTTTCTTCCTCTTGACCTATTTGCTAGCATATATAGGAACATAAATACTCCTTCTAGATACCATTTTGTTCAGAAAACTCTTTGAAGCTTTTGGAGATGTAATTTTGGACTCGTAGATAGTCTTTAATGCTAAATCTCACAGGTGTGGGACTCCCCAAATGTGTGTTCATGATCTCCTAAGATGTGGTGATTGCACAGAGATCAAGCATAATTGAAGTCCAAGATCTATCTCACAAATCTAAGGCAAGCCTCACTATGTAACATGCATATATCAAACACCAAAGTACATTCACACGCGTGAATACTTATGGATGAAAAAACTAAGTGTGGAAAAGCCTTTCTTGCGGGTGTAGAGATAATCCAACATCAAAGACTCGGGTAGAGAGAAAAAGCCAAAATAGCTCAAAATGTAGAAACTTTCATTAACTCCAAAAACTCACATAGAATTGATCTAATACACATATAAGTAGAAAATAGAGGTATAGGAGAGTGAAAGTTGATCGGACCCCTTCTTTTCCTCCTCCTAATTTGATTTTCTTAGTGACATATAGGCCCTCAAACTTGATTGGACCAATTTCATGGATCTTTTGCTTGTGATTGGCCACATGATCTCAATACAACACATGGGAAGCGTCACTAGCCCTCTACCATCATGACATGTGTCAAGTGCCTAACTTACTTTTGGATTTGGCCTAATCATTATGTGGCATGTGTACTTGCTCGAGTTACCTCTAATGCCATATTGGCCAAATCACCTACTAACATGTGTAATGACACAAAAAAGTCAATACAGCTCCTAACTCAACATAGATAAAAAAATTTATTTTTCACACTCCTAAAAAGATATCTATTTAAAAATAACATAGAGCTTGTAGAGTCAATCCTTTGGTGTGAATATTTAGCCAAAGGACATTTGGTTGAAGCCAAATCACCATTGCCATGAAAGGATCTCCTTGATGGAAATTCAATACCACCTTCCTTGATGATCATCTCCTTCCATGCTTGAAGAAGACCTTTGATTTGAAAGCTCCTCCCATTTGAAAATGGCTGCACCATGATGGAAATTTGAGGCCTCCATGCCTCATAATCACCATGAAGATCAAGATCACAAGATAGGCAAAAAGGTTGATTGCCAAGATTTTGCACTCTAGCTTGACTACTCCACATACTATGAACTTTTTCCGTGATAGATCTAATCTTGAAATCAACAACTATCTTGATCTTATTAAGGTTACATACTTTCTCAAGGATGTAAGTGTCCTTTGTGGATGATTCACTTAATCTCAAGATAATTTTACAAATTGCCTCACAAAATGGAAAAAACAAGATTTTTCACACTATGAGAGATTATCTCATACTTGCTCTTACAAGATCTAAGAGCATACATTTGATGACACAACCACTTGCTATCAAAATGATTTGGAAACATATCTAAGCCATAATATGTCCATACAAGAGGCATCATACAAGACTAGCATTGCCTCACTTGAACTTTGAGATGTAGAAATCTCAATAAAGCAAGATGGCACATCAAATAATGGTTTCTACTTGATGTAATAAGTGTTGGTAGAAGGAATGCAATAATTCAAAGTCTGTGAATGAACTATCGAGCGCAGTGGAATGAGCCTTTTTTCCTAATGCATGACTACGCCAATCAATAATTGAACAAAGCTATATTGACGGAAGTCACGTTCAATATTTTAGCAACTAACTTTGAAATAATTAGTGAAGTGATTTAGTAGCCAAAAAATTACATAAGTAATGTATAGAATATTGCAATGTTGAAGTATTCAACATATCAGACAAAACAATAAGAGATTTATCAGTTACAAATGACTATAGAGAGGCATACATTCTGACAACATGATACTAATTGCAATAAGAAGATAGATTGATTCAGTAAGTAGCATGTACAAATCAGATGATGAGAGCACAAAGCAATAGCGGATAAAAATTGCATGCTCTAAACTATCTCTGAGTAACTGAAAACTCTATCTAATACACTTCCGTTAGGAAGCAGTAAGCACTAATAGCAATACTATAATAGAGGTCTGAAAAAGAAACTTTCTAGAGACTACAGAAGTTTTAACGATCAGCTATTTATACTAAAGAAGGTTAAGCTCATCCTTTAGGACAACTAATCAGGTCGTAGATTTCAATTGGTAGTTAGCCATAATGCGCTGTCATCCATTTAGTTAGGACTTCCCAAAAATTTACTTGCAAAGAAGTTAGGGCAAGTCTTTAGCTTCATATCAGGCAGAACAGTTGTTAGGGGGTTTGGGAGCCTTAAGATGCAACATATATGGAATGGCTCGTGGAGAGTATGTGTCCCAAGGAGTGTCCAAGTAATGTCTCTTACTTCCAACCGATTTCTCCTTTGTTGCTCCTATTGGCAAGTACCTTCCCGGAGCGTCCTCTTCATTTTCTTCCTACAAGATTGTGGGAAGTCTTTTGAAGCTTTCATCACCTGCATGGTCTTCATCTTCATACCTATGCGTCTCATCAAAGATCACATCTTTGCTTATGTGAATCTTGTTCATTACAGGATCAAAACACCTGTATGCCTTCGTCCTCTCATCATAACCAACAAAGATACATTTGATTGCTTTGGCATCAAGTTTCTTTTGCTCCTCCTTTGGCACATGTACATAGGCCCTACATCCAATGACATGAAACTTGTCGATTTTTGGCTTTATTCCTGTAAATGCTTCTTCAGGAATCACATTTGGAACCGCAACTGTAGGGCTTCTGTTTTGCAAGAACGTTGCCACACTGCATGCTTCCGACCAAAGTGAATTCCCATTTGCTTCATCATGGAGCGTGCACTCTCGATAATAGTCCTGTTTTTCCTTTCAGCTACACCATTACTATGCGGCATGTGTGATTGTGTGAATTGTCTTTTGATGTCGTGTTCCTTGCAAAAGTTCTCAAAATCATCAGATTTGTATTTGCCCCCTGTGATGCCACGAAAATGTTAAATATTGAATATCAACATAAATATGGCATGATATACCCGAAAATGATGATATGAGCCGGTTAAGTATAAATCATGAAGATGCCTAAGTCATTTTTTGGGAATATATCTCCTAAGTACTTGCCTTGTAATTAAGGGCAAGACCTTTAAAAGGAAAAGACATTGTCTTGGATAACCTTTACTAGGTCGTCCATATGAAACGACTAGATACGAAAAGACATGATAAACTAGAGTAACTTTAACTCATAGTTAAGCATACCTCCTATGGTATAGTTGAATGTATTTTCAGTCTAATTGTTAACTAGACCCTTTCGCGGGAGTGACGCATCTGTTGTTTTAGAGGTGTGTTTGTTCGTCCCGTAGAACATATATTGATCTCACACTTCAGTCTCGATCATTGAGAGAGAAGAATTTATGCTTATGTAAGAGATTGAAGAAGTGAATAGAGTTCTGTGAGTTATTTACTCTTATCTATGTTCTCCACACTGTTGAGTGTGAGTGATCTTGAGTCTGCTAACAATCTCTAATGCATTTAATGAATTACTCTCTGATCAGACAGTCGCTCTAGTGCATTACAGTCGTTTGTTGTGTTTCCGTAAAGCATGCTCTAAAGAACTGTCTTAAAACCTCTTATTCGTCTGTCGTGAATACTTTCTTTTCGGCACTCGAATAACGACTATCTTTGGTACAGTCTAGCACAATCATTGAATAAAGCCGTATGTATACACATGAGATGACAGTCCCTGTATGGAGAATTGAGTCTTTGACATGAAAGCGAAAGTTGCAACTGATGCAGTTGTGTAGAGAATTGACGTTATTGAAGGAAAACTAGCAAAGACAGAAGATCAGTCCTGGCCAAGTGACGTGGAGAAATTATTCAAAGTCACAACGAGAAGCAAAAGCTCTTCGAAATCTGATCAAAAATCTTTGACAAAGTGTAGAAAATCCTCGAAGAATAAATCCTCTAGCAAAACAACGAACAAATCTACGACTAAAGAAGATCTCAAAGATGACCCTAACTATGACCGCAATGCTGTGAAGCTAATTGCAAAACATATATCGACGGAAGCAAAGGAAATCATCAACGCAGAACTTCAAACAATTGATGCAGAAAAGGTGGTTACTTTCGAGGAAGAGGATGAAAAAATCGCGAAGACGAAATTGTCTAGTGTTGTTATTGATAAACCAACCTCGAAATCGAGGATGAAAGAATATGACATCGTGACTGATATTGGATCCCTTCATCCGAACATTACTTTTGAACAGCTATTGGCAGATAACACTTATTACAGAAAGCAACTGAAAGGTCATTCTGTGCCCAAAAAGAAGAAAAAAGTTTCTCTGCCAGATGCTGGTGTCTTGTCTATCGATTTAGGTGATCTCGGTGCACCTGAGATTGATATTACCATTGCAGGATGCTTGATCGAAAAAGTGCCAATTGACTCTGGTTCCAGTTTGAATATAATAACAGAAGACACAGCTCATGCTATGGGGCTGACTAACATTCAACCAACACAGCAAAACATCAAATTAGCTGATTTGACACTACGAAAACATGTTGGAGAATTGAAGGATGTCACCGTCTACATTCAAGCCAAGCCATTCACAATGAATTTCATTGTTATCAAACCACTCGGTTTGTCATCTTATCCTGTGCTGACTGGACGACCTTGGCTTTATCAATCAAACGCAAGTGTACATTGGAAATCCAGAGAGCTGAGATTTCAGACTGGTGAGACCAATAACTGAGGTAAGCCAGCAAAACAAATCATAACCTGGAGTTGTGACAAATATGAAGGTGAAACTCCTTTGTCCGACACCAGCTTTACATCAAAAGAATCTTCGTATGCCTGGAATATTTTTCTCAATGAATCTGATATTGAAGTGCAGTACTTTGAATGTTATGAGAATGCTGATGACGAAGAATTCTTCGATGCCTGCGACGCTAAAGTGGATGTTTTGTATGAAGAAATCAACGTTGCAGACACGAACTCGAAAGAGTTTGAGGATTCGAGTGACGAATCTGAACACAAATTTGGTAACAAGAACCAGGTTGATGACAAAAAAACATATGTGGAGTCAACCATGCGCGAAATTCATGGCCATACCAAGGCCGGTATGACAGAAGGTATCATTTTACCAAATTCTACTAAACTGATTGAACTTGCACCTAGCAGATTTGTGCATGTTTCAAAGTCACTTGGAGAATTGGAGTTAGTGGAATTCACTGAACTATTGAAGGAGTATCAAGACATTTTTGCTTGGTCGCTCGACGATTTGAAGGGTATACCTGCAGAATTCAGAGAGCACCGAATTGATCTTGAGGAAGATGTTGTACCTATTCGACAGAGACAATATCGTCTCAATCCTAAGTACTCTCTCATGGTTAAGGACGAACTTAACAAGCACCTTAAGGCAGGTATAATCTATCTTGTCTTAAGTAGTGAATGGATTCCACCCATTGTTGTCGTCCCGAAGAAGAAGACTGGCAAAATACGAATATGCCAGGATTTCCGCAAACTCAATGTTGCCACAAGGAAGGACCATCATCATCTACCTTTCACTGATTCCATCCTAGATCAGGTTGCTGGTCAAGAGCGTTACAGTTTCTGTGACGGCTTTTCTGGATATAATCAGGTTGGAGTGCAAAAGGAGGATCATTCAAAAATCACATTCACTACGGATTGGGGCACTTATGCCTACAACAAAATGCCCTTTGGTCTTTGTAACGCTCCAACGACTTTTCTGCGAATCATGATGTTAATTTTTGCTGCCTTTCTGAGAACTTTCTTCGAAATATTTATTGATGATTTCTGTGTATACATTGATATAAAGACACACCTGTAGAAGCTGAAATTAACATTGCAACGGTGTCGAGATACTTGTTTATCTCTTCATCCAGAGAAATGTTTTTTTGGTATGAAAGAAGAAATATTGCTCGGACACAGAATATCTAACAGAGGAATAGAAGTCGACAAAGATAAAGTCGAGGTTATAAAGAATCTCCAGATACCAACCAATTTACGTGAACTAAGAGCTTTCTTAGGACATGTTGGCTATTACAGGAGATTTATTCAAAATCATGCTTCTGTTGCTGCCTCTCTTACACATCTACTGAAAAAACAAGTGGAATACTTGTGGACGAATGAACAGCAGAAAGCATTCGAAGATCTTAAGCAAAGGTTGATCAATGCTCCTATTCTGAGACCACCCAACTGGGCTATTTTATTTCATAGTTATGTGGATGTTTTTGCATTTGCTATTGGCATCTGTCTAAGCCAGAAGGACAACCAGAAGAAGGATCATCCCATCTACTATGCAAGTCATCAATTCAGTGCATTAGAGAAGAATTATTCGGCTACAGAAAAGGAAGCACTTGGCATGATTTTCACTGTTAAAAAATTTCGACATTATTTGGATGTGGATCATTATGCTCTTAAGTATCTTGTAAATAAACCATATCTATCAGGATAAATTGCTCGATGGGTTCTACTTCTACAAGAATTCACTTATCAAGTAGAGCTTCGTCAAGGAAAATATCATACAAATGCTGATTATTTATCGCAACTCAGCACTAGAAAAATTGAAGACCCTATCAATCATGATTTTTCAGACGAACATTTATTCGAGATTTCATCTACAAATTCGCTATATTCTAATATTATTACTATTTTAAGGATCAGATATATCCGGATGGTTACGATTTGGAGCAAAAGATAGTTTTTCAATACAAGGTAGCACCTTATACATTTATTAACAATGTTCTGTACAAGCTTGGTGTTGACCATCAACTACAAAGATGTCTCGAAACTGAAGACATTAAAAAGGTCGTTAAAGCCTTACGTTCAGAAGATGCTAGTGGACATTTTGCTTTGAAGAATACAATTAATAAGATATTGACTGCCAAGTATTGGTGGCCAACCATGTTCAAGGATGTATCAAATTTTATTCGTTCATGTGATCCATGCCAGAGATCTGGTAAGCCTACAAAAGCAATGAATTGGTCGTTGACAACGATCCTGCCTCTTGCACCATTTGAGAAGTGGGGGATTGACTTTGTCGGTCCAATCAAACCTGTTACCCGACATTCGAAATGTCGTTATATTCTAGTTGCAACGGATTATGCTACCAAGAACGTTGAAGTAGAGGTGACGAAACAAAACAATGCAAAAACTGTCGCGACGTTCTTATTCAAAAGTATAATCACAAGATATGGTTGTCCACTCGAACTAGTAAGTGACCGAGGTACACATTTTTTAAATGACACTATACGGTTGTTTCCTGATCAAACATAGAAAAACTACACCGTATAATCCAAAAGCAAATGGGTTGACAGAAAGAGCTAATGGAATCTTATGTAAGATCCTGACTAAAATTACTATTGCACATGCAACGGATTGGGATCAGAAACTACCATAAGTTCTTTGGGCTTATCGCAACACAGAGAAAATCACGACGAAACAGACACCATATTTTCTTACATATGGTATGCATCCTATTTTGCCAATTGAATTTGAGGTGAAAACCTTTCGTATTCAAGCTCAACGAACAGATGCAGAATGTATAAACGAAAGGTTGACTAATATTGAAAAACTAGCTGAAGCTCGTGAGACTTCACAAAAACTAACGGAGGAAATCCAGAAACAAACAAAAAAGAAATAATATGACAGTCATATAAAAAAATGTGATCTTAAAGCTGATGATTATGCGCTGATATATGACAGTCGCCATCAAAAATTCCTTGAAAAACTCCATATGTGATGGCTTGGATCGTATAAAGTCATAGAGGTGTTTGACAATGGTTTTGCGCAACTTCAATCACTTGAAGGTGAACTATTACCGACACGTATTAACAAGTCCAGACTGAAGAAATACTACCTTTGACCAGAATTTTTTTTTTTATTCTTGTTATGTTCTAGTATTTTTCTAAAATTAATCACGAATTTTCTTTTATCTTGTCTAAATTTTTTTGCAACTTTTCTTTCATTTTTTTAATTTTTCTTTTCTTCTAGAAATTTTCGTGAAATTTTCGAGAATTTTTCTTGACTTCTCTCAATCTTTCAATATCATTTTTAAAATAATTTTTGAGAACTTTTCGAGATTTTTTTTTTTCGCGACACTAAATTTGTTAATCAAATTTTTGTAAATCGTTTTCGAGAATTTTTCTAGAATCTTTTCTAGCATTATCTCCAGTTTTTTCAAGAAAATTTTTAGTATGTTGTTAAAATTTTCGAGAAACTTTCGTGAGTTTCTATAACATTTTTTAAAGATCCTTCGAGAAAGTTTCGCAAAACTTTCTAGAATTTTTCTAGCATATTTTCAAGAATCTCTCGACCTACTTTTTGTATCCCTCCATTAAAGATGATGGCCACATGATCATCATTATTCACATGTGTGTACGCTCACAGATATTGTTTCTCCTTAATTTATTTTTTCTTTTCACAAACGGTCTTCCGTCATTAAAGATCAATCTGGCAAATTATAGTTTCAAACACTGAGCCATGCACGTCCTCCATAAATGGAAGTGATAGATGTCAAGTCACCATGCCACATCATCATCCCTTCCACACCGCTACTACTTATCAGAGTTATTTTTCATTTTTCTTCTTTACACTTTCTACTTGCGAGTTTATGCTTTCCTGCGCTCATTCTCTTTGCGATCAAAACACTCTTTTGCGAACTATTGCGTCTATGGAGCTATCGTTAAACATTCGAACAAAGGCTTCCGGATCAGGTTCTAGCTCTAATATCATTTGGAAGGCACACGCAAGAATCCGTCTGGCATCCATCCAGTCATTTTTGGATCGATCAGGTTGGGTGATTTGAAAGTGGACCCCCCTCCATCATCCTCTCTGAAGTCAATACTGAGTTTGTAATCTCTATACATTCAATTTCGGAGGAGGAATTCAAAGTTCATGTACAAGGCAAATTCTTCACCATCTTTGAAGATTTGTTTTGCACAGCCCTCGGACTACCATTGGATGGGAAGTTGGTTGCAACAAATAAAGATTCGGTGGATGAAGCTGCCCATTTCCTAAGCAACTGCTTCGTACCCATGAAGGTGTACAAAATCTCTATGATCTGAGATGCCATATTCAAACTGTTTTGTAAATACGCAAACCAAGCCATATTTTTTACGGATGCGGATGCGACAATATCAATACAAAATTTTGGTTACATATTGGATGCGCTTGCGGGTAATCCAGTATGCTTCGGCTTTATTACTTACAAAGCTTTTTTGCGATGGATCAAACATTAAAAGTTTTCTGGAGTCGGAGCCCATGTTTCTCGCCTATGCGCTCATTTTCAAATTTTGACTGAGCCAGAAAAACTATTGTTGACGGGAAGAATGTTGGCTCCCAAGCCAATTGATCTTTCCAGCCTCATCTCTATACCTATTCCGGTTACATCCGATGTTGCACCAACAGTCGAAGTAGCAACCACCACTGCTATGGAGAGTGAAGATGTGGCAATGGAAACCGTTGGAGCTGCTTCTGTTGCTAATTCTTCAAAGCCAACATCTGCTTCCACATCTCAGAAGCAGCCGAGCGCATCCACCACTGAGGATGACGCAACCCAGTCCGATACATCAGACAAAGGATGAATAACTACTGAAGCCGACACTGGGGCACCTGTGGCAGATAAAGAAGAACCAAACAACCAGCCCTAATGGTCTCGATCCATGACAGAAAAAGCCAAGAATCTAGTGGCTGAAGTATATGAGTTTGACAAGTACCACCGTCAACTCACGATGCAGCTTATCACCTCAGAGAGAAAATCACTAGACTCTTTGAAGGAATCCTTCGAGAAGATCGATTCGCTCGAATCAGACAACACGAAGCTAATTGAACAACATCGTTCTCTCGAAACACAGCTTCAGACTTTAATAAAGGAAGCTGATTCTTTGAAGCAGACAAATAAGACGATTCAGGCCAAGTCTGACAATTTTCAAACTCAAAATGATTCTTTGAAGCAGCAACTTTTGGCTGCAAATCAACATAATGTCATGCACCAGAAACATCTACAGGAGGAGCGAATGACAAGACTAAAGGCAGAAGTTGTTCTGTCTTTGAGTACCACTGCAGGATCAATCACAGTCGATCTCACGAACCTGAACCAGCTCCAAGGCCAGATGCTCAAAAATTTTCGAGTCGAGTTCTTACAACCGCTCGAGGATGCGAAGGCTCTTGTCGAGAAAGAGTTGGCGGAGCTGAAGGAGCTCTCGAGTGATGCCACCCCATCTTGCAGCGGGCCGATGCACACGATGACTATCTTTAGGCCCTGCTTCGAATTGATGAACTCACACAGCAACTCCAAGCTGTGCCTGCTTGCACCAGAGCCTCAGACCATCCAGAATTCTTGGAGGCTGTCGCGAAGATTGACCAACTCGAACAGGAGCTGTCGAATCAAAAGCAACAAATGGAAGATCAGAAGCTGGTTGCTGAGTTGCAAACTCAGGATTTGGCAACTACATCTACACAGCCAAAGCAAATGCGGCAAAATCAGTCGAAGGTATGTGCTGACAGATTCCGTGCATTTGTTGAACGCTTCTGGAAATGGTGTCCACATAATTTTAATATTGAGTTGCAATGGCATGTGGATTACATGATGCTACCAGGTGCAGTAGGCATCGCCTTAGACGACTGGAAGTGACCTTGGGAGAAGGACGACTTTCTCTGGTTATGGGCCCAGCTTTCTATCGAGCAGAAAAGATGTCTCTGCTGGGGCATAATCCAGGGTAAATTTTAGGTTGTACCTTTTAGATCGGTAGAGTTATACATAGGCTCTTCGGCTATGTATGCTCTCGAATATATTCGTATCAAAGAACTTCAATTTTTGCGGAACAAAGATAATAAGCGACATTTTTGGAAGCGAAAGTCGCAGTTTCAGCTGTACAAACCACAAGCTGTTGCGGATTTAGGCGCATTCGACAATGCAGGTCTGTTGATTAATATTAATATGGCTTATCCGAAATTATTCAGTCTTTATGTGGATTGGGAGCGAAACCTTGCAAAATATTTTGTGGAGATTTGCCATAATTTGCAAGATCGAAGGAAGTCATTCCGTTATAAGCAATTTTGTACATATACATTTTGACAGTTTGGTACCTTTGCGGCGAAGACATATTTTTTGTTCAGAATCTTTATGTTTAAAATCAATTTTATTAGATTTTTAGCTCGTTAGTGTAAAGAAATCACTGTACGAAGTGATTCGGATGAAGATACCAAGTTAACCTAGGAGCTGTTCGATGGAACATTACTCTCGTTTAAGTTAGAAGAATTCGGCAACTTACCAATTGGTCGCTATACAAAATCAAAAGAAGATTTGCTCTTGATCGAAGCTCAACAGAACTTGGAGCTTGCTCAGAAGTTATATGAAGAACTGAATCATTCATGAATATTCATTCTTTGTCGTGGTGATGTTTCTATGGGATGCTGACTTTTGAAGTTTAAAGATGTTTTGAAGTTTGATTCCAGTTTTCATCAGCAATTCAAAGATCAACTCAAAACAACCTATTCAATTAAAGAAACAGCAAGACACATATTCTCTAAGATGAAGAAATATCTAAAGGACAAAATACACGAAGAAATATCTTTTCGCCTCAACGAAAATCTGACGAATAAGACTGTTTCTCGAATAATCCTCGAAATGAAGATGATATGTTCACAAGGACGTTTCACATTTGAGGAAGGGGATATGTGATGCAACGAAAATGTTAAATATTGAATATCAACATAAATATGGCATGATATACCCGAAAATGATGATATGAGCCGGTTAAGTATAAATCATGAAGATGCCTAAGTCATTTTTTGGGAATATATCTCCTAAGTACTTGCCTTGTAATTAAGGGCAAGACCTTTAAAAGGAAAAGACATTGTCTTGGATAACCTTTACTAGGTCGTCCATATGAAACGACTAGATACGAAAAGACATGATAAACTAGAGTAACTTTAACTCATAGTTAAGCATACCTCCTATGGTATAGTTGAATGTATTTTCAGTCTAATTGTTAACTAGACCCTTTCGCGGGAGTGACGCATCTGTTGTTTTAGAGGTGTGTTTGTTCGTCCCGTAGAACATATATTGATCTCACACTTCAGTCTCGATCATTGAGAGAGAAGAATTTATGCTTATGTAAGAGATTGAAGAAGTGAATAGAGTTCTGTGAGTTATTCTCTCTTATCTCTGTTCTCCGCACTGCTGAGTGTGAGTGATCTTGAGTCTGCTAACAATCTCTAACGCATTTCATGAATTACTCTCTGATCAGACAGTCGCTCTAGTGCATTACAATCGTTTGTTGTGTTTCCATAAAGCATGCTCCAAAAAACTGTCTTAAAACCATCTTATTCGTCTGTCGCGAATACTTTCTTTTCGGCATTCGAATAACAACTATCTTTGGTACAGTCTAGCACGATCATTGAATAAAGCTGTATGTATACACATGAGATGATAGTCCCTGTCTGAATAATTGATTCTTTGATCTGTTTTCCTGATTGGCATTGACATAAGTTTCTAACGTATTCTAAGACTCTTTGTGTTCTTTAACCATTAAGTTGGGCTTTAGTTGTTGAGGACTTCTATCTAGAAACGAATAGTTCGCGAACGCGATTAATTAATTGTCTGCACAGTCGCGAATACATCGAATAATTCTCGATACTCTGTTGACACCTTAATCAGCCAGAGTATAGTACTGTTGTACTACTCTGATAACATCTCATCTGTAGAACGCACTTCATTCAATTCGATAGAGGCCAAATTGTTGTTATGAATTTATTAACATTTCCCATCCCAAACATAAGTAATACTGGTTACTTTTTAATGTCTGTCGACAACTAGAAGAACACTCGAACCCACTTGCCATAATTGTACCAAAAACATAACTTTCTAATGTTGTCCTTTGTGAGAACGACATTATTTACTATAAAATCTATATTAATTCTGTTGGTATAGTACGACACCCCCTCTATCAGATCTTAGCACTTTGATGTGTGCATCCAGTTGGTTCTCTACTAAAGCCTTAAACTCCTTGAAGTGAGCAAAAGCATCAGTTTTTTTCTTCAAGAAATAAATCCATGTCCTCCTAGAGTAATCATCTATGAAAGTCATAGAATAATAGTCTTTCCCAATCGACATGGTCTTCATTGGGCCGCACAGGTCGCTGTGAATAAGTTCCAGTGGCTTCTTAGCTCTTGCAGCTCCACCTCCCTTCTTCTTTTTCATCTTTGATGACGACTCTCCCTCGTCGTCATCATCCTTGGATTTCTTAGGAATCCTCTTCCATCCTTTCTGCTTGCCTTTAGCAAGCAATGCTTGACCATCCTGTGGGGTTTGCCTTGACTTCACCACTTCACGGCGCTGCTCTTCCTGCAACATGATTCCGTGGAAGTTTTCAAAAGTAGGCAATCTCTCCCTCGAAGCGATGTCACTCACGAACATTTGTAGACCTTTCGAAACACCGCTCATAGTGGTATGTACCAATTCAGCATCCCTAATTGGTTCTCCAATTGCAACAAGTTAATCTCTCAGCTCCTTTATTCTGGTGAAGAAAGATCCCACCGTTTTGCCTTCTTCCATCCTGATTGCGTTCAACCTTGACTTCAAGAACATGGCTCGAGCTAGATTGCAAGTTTGAAATTGCGTTCTAAGAGCTCCCCAAGCTCCCCTAGCTGTCATGGCATCACTTATATGGGTGATCACATGGTCTTTCACTGAAAGGTTGATCAAGGACAATGCTCTCTGCGCCTTTTTATCAAAGGCCCTCATGTCACCTGGAGTGGTATTAGGCGGTATTAGGCCGGACGTCAATACCTACAACAATGTCCCATAACTCTTCTTCATCAAAATGCTCTTCATTTTGAATTTCCAGATGTTGTAGTTAGAAGCCCCATCAAGTTCGCTTGCATTGCCCAAAATTGCCTCATTGATATTTGCCATTTTCAAACTGCTTGAAACTCCACCTGTAGGTTAAAAAGTGTATGACGAAGCCGACCGTGATGTCAAAAATAAAAAATAATGACCTACAATTTTTGGCTTACCAGGCCACTTCGCTTTTCTACCAAATTGAAAGCCAAACTGGCGTCACCTTCCAAAATGCTTCTCGTCACCAACTCCCGACTACGTGCCCAATGGAATGGTGAAATCACTTTTGGCACATTCCAAACACTTTATCCGTGTCAATCACTCTGTTTTGATGTACCGCACTTGCAGGTACAGCCAAGGTGCCCTTCGTTTGGAGGCTATAGCTTTTCGTTTGGCCAAAATAGGCTAAAGGAGGTGAAAATAAGGGCACTTTAAGTTTTTGAACTATTTCTTCAGTGTGAAGAAACTCCACCCTTCAAAAACTTGAGACCCAACTATTACTTCAGCTTGGAAATTTCTAATGAAGTTGCAATGCACTTTGCACTTCAGACCCCTTCTATGACATTTGAATTGGACCCATGCTGATCCGATGGCTGTGGGGTAATCAATGGTCTATATCCAACTCGATCTCAGCCATTCATGAACTTAGAGCTCAATCCTCCGATCCACAATGTGTTTGAGCACTAAGAGGAGCTCTTCAAAACACTGGGCACTTATATACACCAACTCCACTCTCCTATTGCCCGCGCACGATCTGCGCCTTCTTCTCTTTCGTTTCTATGCATTCCTCCAAGGTTTTTTTGGCTATGGTGGGAGCTGGAGACAACCTCGTTGTTCTCCCTATCCAGCCCGCGGCCAAGCACGGCTGCTTGACACACTATCATCCACCCTCGGGCGCCCAGCTTCACATTTTCACAGCTTCAAAAAAGTTTCAGAAACAGGAGAGATTCACAGTTGCTCAGCTTAAAACCCTAGCTGAATGAAGGATGAGCATTTCTTGGACTCTATTCAATCTTTTTCATAAATACTTTTTGTAGCTACCTATCCCACTGAGGTTGCCCTACAATAAGCTAACTTTTGCTCCAAACCGCTCTTCAAACGATATTCGATTGGATTCAAGCCAATCACAAACGCCAAGCAACCCTCCTGCTGAATTTTGGGCTTCAATCTTTACTTGCTTTCTGATTCAGCCGACAATTCCCGTCTCTGAATCCTTTTTACAGTTTCGAGCCGTTCCACGAATTTGCACAAACTCGATTTTGTGCTTCCCAGCCAGCAAACCGTCGTGAATTCGCAGCTCTCCGTTCCTGTCCGGTGATTGTAGCCATCAAGGGCTCTGATACCAAGTTGAGAATACAATTTAAAAAAACTCAATCGAATCAATCACCACAACACACCGCCAAGTGCAATCAGACAAGACAACAGAATTGCTCTCCCACAAACTGTATATTCACACTGATAAGCAAGTACAAGGATAAAGTTACTTAAGAGTACTCAAAGGGCTCGTAAAAGAAAGACGGCCCGACAATTTTAGAACTGAGCACACGTAGTGCCGTTGAAATTAGAAAGCTGTTCTTTGATGATCTTGTACTTCATGGTTACTATGATGCAAGTTGGATCACTGGTCTAGAAGACAAAAAATATGTTTTTATGTTGTAAGCTCTACTATCTTATGTAATAGCAAAAAGCAAGCAACTATTCCACTATATTATGCAAAAGTTGCACGTAATTCAACTAAGTTTCCAATAATGTGAATCTTGGTTGAGACAACTTCTTTTAGAGTCGCCATTATTGCAATGTGAATCCACCACCATATTTTGTGATAGACAGTTTGCAAAGAATCTTGTATTGCATGCACGTACTCCTAAGCACATTGAGACTCATTCAGGTTGTTCTGAAATGCATATTACAAGCTCAGGTTCTTCTGAAATGCACATTACATCTTACTATAGACTTGCTCGTCAACATTCTCAAAAGTAATTGCTCATATCATAAAGAAAATCATTTGTTGTGTGATTGCTAATCAACATTATTTTGGGGTTGTACCTACAAATCAATTGTACTAGCATAGATTTGTACAAATATACAGTGTACATCAAATAATAGGCCAAGCCTACATGGGGAACTTTCAAGGATCCTAAAAGTTAACACAACACTAGTTGGGTAGCATCACTTTTAGTCAAATCTACATGATTATGTTATCAACATTTTGAATTTTGAAGGTTGCTTTGGCAAGAGTAGGGAATGTGGATTTATGCTTATTCTTTCATATGTTGAAAGTTAAAACTTGAAAGAAAGGTGATGATATCCTTCCCACTGCCATTGCCGTTGTTGTAAAGTTACCTTTACAAGCTTTACTTCCGGCGCCAGCGGCGTCAGCATTGTCCCCGGCGCCAGCAGCACCCCTGCTGCTCCCGGCGCCACTGTCACCAGAATCCAGCCGGCGCCAAGTTCCTGTGGCTGAAAATCTTTAATCGGTTCTACCGAAGTCTAGAGAGCTCAGATCCATGTGCAATCACCTCACACGATCTAGGCATGATTAAAGAAAGCCTATGGATCAATAAATTCTAGAGAGAGAAAACGTGCTTTACCAGCCTGGGTAGAGTATTTGGTATGAGGGGAGGTGGCGAATCCCACCAATACTATAGGGGAGTGCGGGTTGCAACTCAGGGGAGTGCGGGTTGCAACTCAGGGCGAGCTCCAACCAAGTCTCAGTCTCCCTTGCTGGAATGTTGTCTAGGCACTCGCCTTGGCATGCCAGCGCCCCGAAGACTAGGGTCGGTCACACACTTGAAATGTAACCTTCTCAAATTTATCAATAAAGTGGGATTTTCCTCAAACTGACTCTGATTACCTTCTGGGTTTCAGTGTTCGGTAAAAGCGCCAGTTGTAAGGCCGCTTCAAACTTTTTAATCTGGCACATAGCTGAGGGTCGTATCCCGGGACTCCAGTGGTATGCCGTCGGGACCATTCGGTCCGTGGCACCAGCAGTATGCTGTCGGGACCATTTGGTCCAAGAACTGGTTGTCTCCATATCTGTCGCGGCTTGTGGTTCTGAGTGTTCCTTGCATGAACGTGAATGGGTTAAGCTCTTGGGGAACGGGCTCTAACATGTTGGCTGAGTTGGATGGCTTGCTTGGGTGGAAGTTACCTGTTTATGGTTGTCCAGTCTGGCATGGCGCCAAGTTGGCTTCCAGCGCTCGTGACGAAGCTTCCAGTTGGTTAAGTCTGATGTAAGTCAGATCACTTGCTTGGAATGGATGTTACTCATTTGTAACGAAGCTTCGAGTTGGTTAAGTTTGATGTATGTCGGGCGGCTTGCATGGAGGGAAGTCACCCACATCGGGACCCCCGATCTGGCATGGCGCCAAGTTGGATCTCAATGTTGGTTTCTGAATTTCCAGTTGGTTAAGTCTGATCGTTGTTGGCGAGTTGGCTGCTTGTATGTCAAGTGGGTTTGGACGTCAAGAGTTGAAGGCTGGAAAGCTAAGTCGTGGTTCTCGGCTCCCTTTGGGATGCCTGCGCTACAGCTGTGGACCCCGTGCTAGCAAAACATGACAAACTTTTATTGGCTAAATTGCCAAGTGCTTGCTAGTATGAAAGTTTATAGGTTTTAAACCTCCTAACAATGCACTAATCCTAGTTATAAATCTCAGATTTATAGGTAGACCGTAGTATACCAGTGTTCTAGGGAGTGCTTCCTGTTGCAGGTTTTTGTATATGATGGATCGAACCCATCGAACGTTTTCTTACAACCACTGCTGATTGCCCATACCGTGGGACCTCGTTGATGTAGAAGGAGCACATGGGCACGTTATCTTTTGGAAGAAAATTTGGCAAATGGGCAAATGAGCATGTGCACTTGCCGCCAGAAAGTGGATATCTGTGATCCATATCCATATGCAATGACCACGACTGTCACAACATTTGTGTGTTACAGTTTTCACAAGCCCAGAACCCCCCCGCCCTGCCACGCTCTACGGTCTGGCTACTCTCAGCTAAGTGCGCAATGCACATGCATGCAGCAGCGCTTGCCTTACAAGCCCAGCCCAGCTAGAAGAATATTCTCAAGGCTCATAATCGGAGGAGCGTACCAGCTCCGAAGCCCATTCCCTGTTGCAGCTCGTTTGCTTACTTTTTCAGTTCTACGGTTTAGTATTGTGATTCCAGAAATCCTCCAACTTCCAAGTCCGTTTATTGCAGTCTGTAATTTTGTCTCGTGCATCTAGATTCTACCATCACTTCCTGCAGCTTCAGAAGATTGTGTTGTTGGTCACAGTTGACAGATAATGCACAAGACAAGCTGTGTATGTCCCAAAAGGACCTCAAGCAAGTCTCGGTTTTGCGAGAAATCTAACGGCTGTGGGATAGGTGTGTGTTGAAGCATCAGCTTCGCTTGCAAGATCCAAGGAGTCCACCACCCTTGGATTAAGGGGTTCGGAGTAAAATCTCAGTGCCTATTGGAAATAGGCTGTTCCCAATTGACTATTGGACTGGACTGACTATGACTATTAGAGGCTATTTCTTTCATTTATTGAGAATTACTGAGGGAATACACGGTACAAAAAGCTTTGTTCATTCTTCCAAGATTTGGTTAAGGCATAGTGGAATCAGCCCCGTTAAGCAAGTTCCACCCACTAACCTAGTGCATGATGACAAAGTCGGAAAGAAGCGGTTTCGAGAACTAGCTATGGTGGCCTGTTTTTCGAAAAACGAAAAGGCACGGATCTTTCACCTGTGGGCACTGTAAATTGCTATCCTGGGTCATTCTACTGAGGCCAAGCTAATTCTAAGAGGATGGGGTCAGCCATGCAGCAATGGAGGAGCAATTTACTATCTTCTCAGGCTATGGAAAAGAGGACTAGCTAGGGTTTATAGCTGGAAAACGACGGATCTTTCTTTGTAGTAGTTTTTCAGAACTGTAAAATGCTAAGGATGGGCGCCCTAGCATAGTTGCTAAGTTGCCAAATGGCCATGGACAACCATGGAGGGAGGAGAGAGTAATCTCCATCTTTAGCCATGAAGGGAAAAATCCTGCAAGGGTTTCTGGAGGGAAAAGCTTGGATCTTGAGCTATAGAAATCGAATTTCTGAGCTGTAAAGCCATAATGGTGGGTGCCCTATAGTAACGGAAGTAAGGCCAGGAGGGCGTGGACAGCCGCGATGTCATCAGAGTGTTGGAACAATATGAAGGTGGCATCCAAAACACTTGTCAACCATAGCTACAAAGTGAGAGAGGAAAGAGAAGGAGAAAGAACTCGTGGGAGTTCTTGAATGGCCAATTGAAGTGTGCAGTTAGTGCTTTGAAGTGCCTAGCTATACTGGGTTTCTTTCCTTGCCTACCCTCAACCCAAGATCTAATCAATCTAGCATCAAGGAGATGAAGTTAGTTGTCACGCGTAGATTCGTTTCCATGAGAGCGATAGCATATCTCAGATTTCAACATAAATGGAAGATCCACATCTAATCTCTAACATCCATTAACCCTAAGCATTAACACTACAACCATTAACACTACGCATCCATTAACACTACGATCCACAATGAAGAAAGCTTACTCTTTCTCTCTCTCCCCTTCTCTCTCACAAAAAGCATAAGAACATGCAATCCCAATAATATTCAGATCCAACAATTATCAAACACAACAAAAGCATGAGAGATGGAGGAAAAGATTTAGAGAGCAAGGACATTTCGCATCCACTTCATAAGAGAACCAATCTGCTTGTATTGAAGAAAAGATGGAACGTGTTTTCCAAATTCGAATTTGGCACTATTTATAGTAGAGAGGAAGACCTTGGCCTCAAAATCCTATTGGCCCATTTCTACCTCCCTAACTATTCAAACTTAAAAACGAGAGAGAACCCATTCAAAATTGGAGGAAACCAATTTGAATTTGAATTTGAATTTAAACCAATTTTGGTGGGAGTCCCAACTTTATTCACTAACTTTACATTTAGGCCTGCGACATTAAAAGTCCTGCAAAAAGGCCTAAAGTCCTTTTATTGACTTTCTAATTATCAAATAACTATGTGATCATCGGGTTGGACTTACACACGCAGGGTGCCAAATCCCTCTCTTATTAACTAGGGTTAGGGTTGTCTCGTATAAGGGAAGCTCCCTAAAATCCTGCTTACAAGACAAAACACAATGGAAAACACACTATGGAGCAACCACCCAACCAAGTAGAAGCAACCAATCAACTCTAGGAGCTTCACCCCCAAGCCAAGGAATAAGAAGCATGAATGTAGAGTGAAACCCTGGCAATGAATCAATGATCACAATGAGAAGTAGGACGAGTTTGGACCCAATATATAGAGCCAAAAGCAACCTGGGCACATAGCCATGCATAGCCCTAAGTTCCTTATACATAGATTCACCTAGAATAGAGTCCTAAGCATGGACCACCTATTCATAGAATTGCTACAATCTGTAACAAGTACGAGCTTATATTGACAATCCGTCTGAAAGAAAGAATCAATGCACAAAGGCATCTACAATGTCTGTCACTGATAAGCTAGCATCTCAGCGTCAATGCACGCTTGAGCGTATTATGAGGGAAACTCCTTAGATCCTGCTTACAAAGTACAAACACAATGGATAACACACTATCGAGAAACCACCCAACCAAGAAGAAGCATCCAATCATACTCTAGAAGCCTCACCCCCAAGCCAAGGAACAAGAAGCATGCATAATAGAGTGAGAGCCTGGCAATGAATCCAAAACCATGATGAGGAGTAGGGTGAGTTTGGACCCAATATATAGAGCCAAAAGCAACCTGGGCACATAGCCATGCATAGCCCTAAATTTCCTATACATAGATTCACCTACAATAGAGTCCTAAGCATGGACCACCTATTTATAGAATTGCTATTGAAAACTCTACACATGCATACACTGTCTCATACCTTGTCTAAATTCCATTTAGTGTGTTCTAGGCCTCACAAGGATATTAGTTACTTTCGGATCACATCCAGTATGACGTGGCATAACTAACAGCTTGATTTACTAGAGTACCGTGTAGCCAAGACTAGGAGTATACCGAATCCTACTTACTGGCCATGGA
Organism: Diphasiastrum complanatum; assembly: GCA_029204225.1. NCBI lineage: Eukaryota > Viridiplantae > Streptophyta > Lycopodiopsida > Lycopodiales > Lycopodiaceae > Diphasiastrum > Diphasiastrum complanatum. The sequence continues at coordinate 52,917,872 of CM055093.1, forward strand.
CATAACATTCTTCCCTCCTTAAACTGCTTCTATCCTTAGAAGCTCTCTAAACAAGAAAGAATTACAGTTTCTTTATTTCCAATATTAACCGAGAAAATCATTATTCTTAGTTTGACTTTCATATCAAACAAGTACTCAGACCCATTTCAAATCGTTAATCTCTGCTCTGGAGTACAACTCAGGTTTGAAAAGTACACTAAGCGATAAATTTTTCATCTGGGTTACATTCATCACAAGTTAGTAACATCACCTTCATGTAAAGCTCTTACATGAAACATTGGGTGAAATAACCTAACTTAAGAGATTAAAGTTAAATAAATAATAAAATAATTACAATTACAATTTGAAATTATCCACAACTCTGACAGATAATTCGTAAGCTTTCAAGTACAAATATCCTTAGAATCCAAATTCTAAGATATGATAGTTCATTTAGCTAGGATCTCTAGGAGAACCATTAAGATATAGAATGGTTAAAACTCACTTCTGAGTACCCTAGATACTCTTTTGAGTTAAATGCTCTTGTTTCTGACATAACAGTCTTTTAGAAGAATAACTTCATGCTGAAAAGAATCATATGAATCAGTCTGATATCCTATATTCGAGAAATTACTAAGAAGTAAAGGATTAATTAAGAAAGCGAGAAACAGATTTGAGGGCCTCTGATTTTGTAAATAATGGGATACCACATTGGGATCTAGATTAAAGCTCAAAATTTTTCAAAATACCCCACATTTGGTCAAATGGTTTTCTTCTTTCCCATATCGCGACTAGGTACTAAACTCCCATTGATCATCGGATCTTTACAGTCCTAGAATTTCCTTTCCAAGATTATTGATGTCCCATACCAACAACTTTTCCTTCCAGAAAACCCTTAATCACCTTATCTGATATTCTAGAAATCCACTGATCATCTAGCTGTCCTATAATCCATTCAGGATATTATCTCTTGTTCCCAAAATACTTGAGAATCCATTTATTTGAATGATTGGCATGCCTATCAGATGGATACCCAAAATCCACATCTGATTATGTGACTTAGACAGAAGAATACAGTAAAAACTGTCAGCAATTCATTACGGTTCTTTCTGTCAATTTTAGCTTATCTATCACCGGGAAATAATTTAGACTTAGTGAAAACATTGTGATCAATTTTTGACTGATAAACTCAATTTAATCAATTCACTAATCTAAACTGATTCTATAAATAACGAAAAAATGACCAAAATTTTGATTTTTTATTTCTAAAAACTCAAATTTTGTTTTATTTTACGTGATTCGAAAATTCTAACGAAAATATTGTTTATACAAAAGGCAATCGAAGTCGAAAAAATTGAAACACTGTTCAATTCCTAATGATACTAACCCAATGTCTGATTGGCATGCAAAGCACACTACATCAGTCATAAATGTCATTACGATTTTTTTTTTACGTAAACTTCAGTTTTACGGAATTTGTCAACCATTAACACTGATTTTCTGTCAGAGCACGTATGACCACTCAAATTGATTGTAAATCCCTCATGCATGTCAGAATCACTCTGAGAATCAGCATGCAACTTATCCATGCAGGCACAATACTACTAATTTGGGAAATGATTGGCATGCAATCAGAACAATTCCAAATTTTGCCAATTTTACTCACAAAACTGCAAAATTTCAAATGATCATAAGTTTGGCTACAGGACACCAAATTGGGTGTTGTAAAGCTCTAAACAAAGGGAGACCAAGTGAACAAGATGATTGCCATATCAGCCTACCACCTAGGCTTCACACATGCGAGACCAAAGCTGCCAAAAATCTGTAGTAGGGTGCACTTCCACAAGAAGGAATCATGCAAAAACATGCAAACACCCATCCTAGCCCATAATTGATGCTACCAACAGTCTTAAATAGTCAATTAGACTTCCATGAAGCATTCATACTGATCCTAAGATGCAGTATAGGCTGAAAATGTAGATTTCTTGATTTGTAGAAGTCAAAATAGCTTCAAACTTGATGGAGAAGGTGCATAAGCCACCGGCCATCAATTCACAGGTCTGATAGCTTGCTGGGAAGGTAAAAAGGAATGTTGATCATGCTATAATTAATTCCAGAATGATCTCCTTATGGATTTGGAGAGATCCATCTCCCAAACATCACAAAAAATGGTCATTTTTTGAACTTTTTTTGACTTCCTACAAGTTCAATTGCTGGAATTCTTGGTTCTAACTTCATGGAAAGCTTCAAAAGACTTTGGTCCACCAATTTACAAGCTCTACATGGTGTTTTACAGCCACCGACTATCCAACTTTACGAAAAAAAAAAACAAGCAAAAATGATGATTTTTGGCTATTTTCCGGTTTTTTCATCACAATAAATTGGAAATTCATGACATAGAACTCTTTCTCTAACACGTGCAAACCAAATTACAGAATTACAACCATCTAATTGATCTGATCTTGCTAGATTTTGGTTCTTGCTATAGCCTAGAATCATAAATCATTGGAGAGAACTGGCATGCATCATTAATTTCATCATTAATAAACCCTAACACGAAAGTACACTTGTTGGAAAATTCAGATCTACCAAAGATTTGATCTACACAAGAAAAAGCTCCAAAAAAGCATCACAAATTGGCCTTCAAGGACAAATCTCCATAAAACCACAAAGAATCCCAAGAGTAATGGATCTTAGCAACATGCAAATTGAAACTGGGATAGTACACCCACTTGCACACTTGCTATCCACCTTGGAAGAGAATTCCCATGGATCCAATCCGAAATTTCGACGAAAGGTAGTCCTTCTCCATGTTATCCAATCTTCGTAAGCCTTGCTCTGATACCACTATAAGGGAAGCTCTCTAAGATCCTGCTTACAAGACAAAACACAATGGAAAACACACTATGGAGCAACCACCCAACCAAGTAGAAGCAACCAATCAACTCTAGAAGCTTCTTACCAAGCCAAGGAATAAGAAACATGAATGTAGAGTGAAACTCTGGCAATGAATCAATGATCACAATGAGGAGTAGGACGAGTTTGGACCCAATATATAGATCCAAAAGCAACCTGGGCACATAGTTATGCATAGCCCTAAGTTCCCTATACATAGATTCACCTAGAATAGAGTCCTAAGCATGGACCACCTATTCATAGAATTGCTATTGATAATTCTACACATGTATACATTGTCTCATACCTTGTCTAAACTTCATTTAGTGTGTTCTGGGCCTCACAAGGATATTAGTTACTTTCGGGTCACATCCAATATGACGTGGCATAACTAATAGCTTGATTTACTAGAGTACCGTGTATCCAAGACTAGGAGTATACTGAATCCTAGTTACTGGCCATGGACATAACACCTCGGGATCCGCAAACCCTCCAACAGTATCCCCCACAAAAACTGGTGGCAACACCTGCAAGATGCAGTTACTATGGGCTTTTATTTGCATCATGTCGAATATTTATTAAATGATACTGCACCTTCTCCATGAAATCGAGTTGGGCAGTGTTAAAATCTAGGTTGTGCGGCAAAAACAATGATGGGCTCCAGCGATCCACTTTGAGATCATCCAAGCTATGAATCGAGATTCCCAGGAGCCTCCCATCATTGCAGCACGGAAATACAATCTTGCCACTGGCAGCTAATCTTTAACACTATCTGATGCCATTGGCTTATTCGGATCGAATGCCAAAGTGGAAAAGCAATCATCCCATCTCGTTGCAACGAACGTTGGCAGAGTTAGATCTTTTGCGAATAGCACCGATTGCTTCACTGTTGGATCCGGAGAGTGAACATACTCCCGCTGGTATGCCTGTAAGGCTTTCTGGAAATCCACTGATATCTCCCAACTGTAAGGTTGGTGGATGATTGGCCAGTTTGATGTATGGATGGTAATTTTGTCCATGGCCCACATAACTCCTAATTGATTCTGGAGTTTTCTCAAATACTATAATTCTCCAGGCCGTCTGCTCTTCCAATGCAGGTAGCTTATCCAACTCCTTGTCGGGCTCCATTTCAGAGGTCTTAAACTTAATGACCCAACCACCATGCGAGGACTCATGGGGATGTTGCGCTAAGAAGCTATGGATCTGGTCCTCGACGCTAATTGGTCTTCCAAACAATGGTTTGGTCCCTGAAGTGGATGGATATGTTTGGTGGAACTGGCTGAACTTCTTCTACTTTGAGGGCTCCACCATGTTCCATGTCTGAATCCAAACCTGTCGTTTCTTGTTGTTGAGAAGAAAATTGTGGCATCAATGGAACTTGGATCTGAGAGTTAGACACCAAAACCTGAGCGACAGCCTTTTCATATTCACTGATGGTTTCTTTGGCCTTTGCCAGCTCAATTAAGGCCATACCCTTGAATTTGTCAAAGCGACCTTGGAATCCTTTAAGGGCCACTTTATAAGTTTCAACCTTTTTAAACAAATATCCGATTTCTGTTGGAGTTACCGGATGATTAGAAATTTGTGTCTGTAGATACGCATCGCGCTCAAGGGTGGTCGCATCCAATTCACCTTGGAGACGTGTGCGATCTTGTTCAACCATCTACAGTTGACCCTCGAGCAGCTGCACTTGTTGCTTTGCATCTTGTACGGTCTTGTCCACTTGGTCTTGGGCGGTTGTGAGGGCATTATGCAATGTACTGACATAATCTTCTAGGCGATCAGCGGATTGATGTGCCTTCTTCATCTTAGGTACAAACTTGGCTTCGTGCTGCTTGGCGATCTTCAACTCTTTGTCCAGCTAAATGAATTTCTGACTAATAATGTGTTCTCCTTGATTGCCCTCTTCAACTCTCCAAAAACTATCTTATACCAGTTATAAGGCTCGAGGGGGCTAGATCCTATCTTGTAGTTGGAGTCGACAATATGGTGTAGGATCTGTGAGGAAATTCGTTCCTTTTTTATGTTGCCAACCATCAGGAAGTTGTTCAAAAGCTGCTGGGCTGCGGCCTGCTGGATGACAGGATCTCGGATGGAGTGTAGGAGATATCCATCATGAGTCTAGTAGAACTCGACTAAGGTGTCAATGAACGACTTGACCACGTTCTTGGCGTGCTTATGGTTTGGAGAAGGGTCCTTACCAGATGTGATTCCTATGGCAGCAAGGGCGGCTTCAGTAACACGCACCTTGTGTGTGGCAGTCTGGAAAGTGATGTAAAACTTAGACTTGGCCTCGGTTTAGGTGCTAAAGGCCATGGTAATGAAATGCATGTTGATTTTTTTAGAGAAAGCATGCTCGTAGATTCCCATTGTCGTGAGCAAGGGCCCGACAAGGGTCATCCATTGAGCGACCATGTGTGCACTAGGGAGCATCATGATGTCTATTGCAGTTGGAACACCATAATGAACTAAGTATTTCAGAGACTTAGAGGTGTCGGTAGAAGACATGGTCACTGGAACGTAAGTGCGAGTGTAGCTCAAAAGGTAGGAAACTGTTGGTAGAAAGTTTTGGTCGCAAGAAAAATTTGCAAAAGCTCTGCTAGCACAAGTGAGAAATGAATGGAATTCAGTTACTTATAGGTGAATTTGGAGGGTTTATTACACAAAATACTAGTTCTGGACAAAAAATTGCAGGCTTGCTTAGTACTGTGAAAATAGGTTATAAAAATCTCAACAAAGGTTTCTGAAGCACTGAACCTATCCGACGAAGGTTTTCCAGGTCTGTGGCGAAGGTTGATCCTTTGCCCAAGGACATCCTTCGCCCAAGTACTGTCATAAATGTAAATTTTCAGGATTTGGACCTATAACCGACCTAAATTTGGCATTCTAAATCCATCTGGCATGTCGGCGAAGGTTTCTGAGTACAGGAAGATGCTCGACGAACGTTCTCAAAGTGACATAATGCTTAACATTCGCCTAAGGTAAGAACAGGTACCAACTAGTTAAAAGAACGTTCGCCCAACTCAGTATAGGTATATTTGAGGTAGATCTTGCCTCAGAAAACTCGACGAACAATATCAGAACAGTATGTGCACAAAATGACCAAAAAAGTGGTTTTCCAAGTCATTTTCCATAAAGATTTGATTCATACTTTCCTTCAAATTTTTCTTATCTGATGATATTTCTGACTTTTGCTCACCAGTCTCTCCATACATTTTTTTCTCTTTTAATTGTCTTTTTGAAAAGGAAATATCAATTAAGTAGTGAAAACAAAAAATTGAAAAACAAGCAAAATAAGACACAGTCTTCGATCATGCTAACTGAACAGATGGTGCAGGCTGCCAAAACTTACGTAGTCAGCTGCCATTCACTGGAGTATCAAAATGTTGTCCATCCAAATGTTCAAGAATAACTGCTCCATAGTTCAGTATTTCTTTGACTCTATACGAACCTTCACCTGTAAACTTCAATTTCCCCTTGATCAGCTTGGTTTTGTACATCAGTGCTAGATCTCCTTCTTTTAGATCATTTTCTTGTAATCAACGATCGTGCTAGGCCTTGCGGCGGGCTTTCTCTGCTGCTAATGCATGAACTACCATCAATCTGGTTTCACATAATTTGTGCAAAGCTTCATGGCGCAGTTGTAAGGATTTAGCATCTTCTAATTGTTTTGTTGCTGCTATGCGTAGAGATGGTATTAAGAATTTAATTGGCATGATAGCATCTTGACCATAAACTAGTTGAAATGGTGTTTGATTCGTGCTCCCTTCATAAGCGGTTCTGAATGCCCATAATGCTTCATGCAATTTATGTTCCCAATTAGACTGACTCGCTTCAACCATTTTTGTCATAATAGTGCAGAGAATCTTATTTGAAGATTCAGCTTGGCCAATACCCCTGGGATAATACGAAGTACTAAACTGGTGTATAACGAAAAAATCTTCCAACAAACATTTTGTCGTTTGATTAACAAAGTGTGTACCACGATCACTGACAATCTCGATCAGACATCCGAATCCAATTTCATATTTCGAGGCATCAGTGTGAACATGAAATTCAATCGTCCAATCTGGAGAACGTAGTATAGGTGCTGAAGCTAATGTTTTATTTTTATTTTTCAAAGGTTTCTAATACCTCAACTGTCCAAATAGGAACATGGTTAGTTTGTATATAGGTTTTGCATGATCTGCAAAGAAGATAATGAAAATCCAATAATAATTCGCATAACCCATGAAGACATAAACTCCACGAATTGTCCCCATTGATAATGCCAATGATAAAGCTTTAAACAACAAGAAACATTTAACATATCTTACTTGGTATGATAAGGCACGAGCATATATTTTGTTGTTGGTGTGAATCCACTAGTCAGACATTGTGACAAAGTGTCGTTATTCTCCTTGAAGGCCTGAAGCAAAAAGCTACCAACAATTCATTGGATGAATCTCTTGCAATGTCATATTGCAAGAGTGTAATCCCAGACTCTATCATAGAATCACTGATAGATGCCTGTCTATTTTTGAGATCCAAACAATCAATAACTCTATAGTTTATACTGAAGTCAAGTTCCTCTAATCTAAAACAAAATGGACCTCCAATTCTATCTACAACATCGGCTATGTCACTCTCAAATTTAAGATAATCATCCAAATCTATATATGTATAAAATGTGAACGAGGAGGAGGAGGTGGATGAGCAATATCTACAAGAATAATAGGATTATCCAAAATGAATATAGCCATATTTACAATCGTATCTAGTGCAGCAGTATTTACATTACCAACGGGGTTAGGTTGAGGATAATCTGTGGTATTGGCCCTCCTAACTTTCTTCGGGGCTCTCTTGGGGGTTGGTTGCTTCCTAGGCCGCTTGGTAGGGAGGTCTGTCCTATCTAATGGATTAGGTCTGGGAGCAGCCGACTGAGACATTGGTAACTTGGAATATCTTTTCTGCATCCTCATCAGTAGTTGAAAATACTTAGGCATAATGGTTACTCTCTTAGCATGTATAGCTAGCAAAAATTAATATTAAAAAAAAAGGCTCATATAGTCCTCAACAACCTCTTGAAGGCACTAAAGAGTTGAGGGAGTGAATCTAACAAAATGACCGAGATCATTCTTAGTAATGTGGCGGACAACACGGTAGAATGGAGCTCTCATAATCAATAGATTGGTTGATCACTGATACTTACAAATATCAGAGGGCCACCTGCTGTGGTTGCATCTTTTAGTTCGAATGGGAGGGGTAATGGCAACGACAGGGGCTGAGGATGTACCAGCAGAGAAGAATTCTCTCTTTGTTTATTTTCTCCTCTCCATAGAGGTATTCTGAGAGATTTCGCACTTGTGCGTGATCAGCAAGATAGGAAGGGGAGGGGTCCAAAGCGTTCGTAGAGGAGCGATATGTACAAAAATTCTGTACAGTATATTCGGACCTATGCCAGGGAAGTGTAAGTGAGATCACTCAATATAGAATAGAGGCGCACAAGTGTGATATGTGGAGACACGTATGCGGGGATATTGGACCTATGCGCAGGGAAGGCAGAATGTAGAATAGTGAATAAGAAGGTGGTGCACAAGTGCGATATGCGGAGGAAAAAAAAAAGTGAAAAAAATGTCTCGTAGTTTGTGAGTTATATATCACGGTACGCACGTGCGAAAGAACGTCTTGTCGCACGTGCGAACTGTCAAATCGTATAAAATTGACACGTGGTGACTATCCAACCAATGATCTGGTGACACATGTCAGGGTGTCATCTCTCACGTGTGCGATCGTATGTAAGAATAGAAAAATGAAACTTGTTGTCCATCCAACCAATGAATACTAGACACGTGTCCTGATGTCATTTCACATATGTCCAGCTGTCACATCACATGTGCCAAAGCGTGCGAACAAATCGGAAGACAACACGTATCCGTTGACCGTTGATCGCATGTGTGAAAAAATTTTCTTTAAAAGACACGCAACCCAATTAATTTTTTGTTTTTTTCTTGAATTTCACGGCATATCGCTCTTGTGCGCGCCCTTTGTGTTGTCTGTTATTTCTCCATCCGGATAAGATGTCCTTGAGAATATCCATGATAATATATCATGATCCTCCTTCAGCACCTGTACAAAGAATTAATCAAACTTAGTTTACAAAGAATGAATACTATTCAATGAATGTAATGTAATAATGAGGCTAGTTACCTGAAATGCTGCCAACCACCATATATAATTTTCTAACTGGACACTAAATCTGAAATCTTCTTGGTCCTCTGTTTGTGATCGTGCACTATTCATGAGAGTTATATTAACCTTCTCCATCTTTTGCCCTTTTATAATTTCTGACTCATCTAACTTAAGTACTATGATTATTTTGCCATTTGCCTTTTCAAAGGTTATATCATAGAATGTGACAATGTATCTCAGCAAGTAATTTAGATCAACAAATAAGTTGTTTGATGAATTATAGGATATTGATCTTCCATCAGTTTCATACATCTTCTCAATATGAAATGGAGTTCCAATGATCTTATGCATACCTATGTCTAATGTATTCCTCTCTTTCTTCAAGTAATATGTCCCAAGGATTGGGACTTTTCTAATTTGAACTTGTTTAAAAGCTTCTCTAATAAGTTTAAATGTTATTGCATATGCTTCCCTGCTAATACCTACAAAATCACAAGTACCTTAAACTATAGTCTTATCTAAAAAAAATTTGAATGTCCATCATCAAAGACTCTATTATTTTACACTTTATATTTGAACTCCTATTGTTCATCATGATACACTCAGTGGATTTGCTTGTCAATATTGAGCCCAACGACATTCCTAGTGAAGCATTGTCCTTAATATTTCAAGGAGATACTAATGCAGATCTGCAAAAAAATAGATAGTTATCAGAATATCACCATAGTTGAAATTAAATTCCAATGTCATTGATCAACTTACAAAAATCAAAATATGCTTACTTGAATGCACGAATCCTTCTATTTTGATAACCTCCTTTTGAAAGCTTGGAATATCCTTGCAAATTTGTCGCTTTCGCTTCTTACTGCAGCCTTTTTCTTAGCCAATTCCACATCCTTCAGTAATTGTAAGTTTTCAATTCGAATAGATTGTAAGATTGATTACATTTGCTCTAGTTCTGATTTGATAGTGATTCTTATTTTCTGTAATGATTCGTTATTTGTTTTTAAGTAGTTCATTTTTCTCTAATGTTTTTTGGAGAAGACAATCTTTATTCTGACAATAAGAGGATATCCGTATTAACTCACCTTCTAAAAAGTGAATTTTATTCATATAAAGTTGTTTTCCATGGTTTTGCAATCTCTCACAATAACCTAGTAATCCAGTATGCCCATTGCATATCCAAGTAACTAAATGAGTTATTGAGGAGAATGTGGGATGTGTCAAAGTGCTTGGATCTTGTGGATATAATGTTCCATATGTCCACAAATCCAAGTTCTTCTTTCCTTTTGCCTTATAACGAGAACGATCCTCAGCAGAATTGAATTCCTTTGCCTCCTCTTCTCTACAAAGGTGCCAAATCAATAGGGATATCCACATGTAGATGATAAAATGTCATCATCAGAAAAAAAAAACAATAGAGTAATTAGATGCATCAAAGTAATATGAACAGATTCTTTGAAGCAAAATAATATACTCATCTTTGATTATATTATATACTCTGTACGATCAATCCAATCTCCATGCTTGTCTGCTTGATTTAAATTTGGAGATGGCGCTCATATTTCCATTCCAATGTGAAGATGGCGTTCATATTTGGAGATGGCGCCCATATTTTCATTCTTGTGGAAGGAATGCATATGCATACATTTTGCTATTTTTCCTGATTCCAATTTGGGGATGGCGGTCATATTCTAGATCCAGTGAAAAGATTGCCCTCTTCGTAAGCAATGGAGGGAATATTTTTGAATTTAGTCAAGTTAAACTGTGAACAGTTTACAGTTCTTAACTGTGACTATAGACACTATGGTTAGATCATTGGGAGTTAGGGAGGCCTCGGGAGTGGTGGGGGCAAGCAAATAAACAATATTGTTTTTTTTATTTTGATATTTTTCTATATCCTACATGGCATTCCTTAAAAGGTCTTTTTGATATTGAAAACTTCTCTAATGCTTTCTATTGTCCCGTTCCACTGCACACTCCGTGTCAGCTCCAATCTAGTCAGTTGCTTCCAAATTGGTGTCACAATATAGCATTTCTTGGTTATTCGGAGGTCTGACTGCATTGTTAATCTCTGATTCTATTTCTTCACCAATATTCAATAATTTGTCCATTATCCTGTCTCTTCAGATCTTGAGTAGCGAAAAGTCTTAAAAATGCATTCTCTAAATTTACCATTAGTTCATTTGTAGGCTTATTGGACAAAATTAAGCAATTATTCCTATTGCAGTTGTAGGAGTTAGGAGAGATTGTAGAGTTTGAACTGCTAGCTGGAAAAAGCCCAAATCTTTTGAGCTGCAAAGTAGAAGGATTGTCCAAATCCGAAGAAAGAGGGATGCTATTGAAATGCCCATCACCCAGATTGTTTATGCAGTTTAGCTTATGACAATTATGAAGTGAGAACTAGGAGGGGAGGCACCATGTGTCGAAGAAAAATCCAACCAACTAAAGCTTCGAGTGCAGTCAAGAAGAGGAAGACCAAATCCGTTAGGGGTTTTGATAGGAACAAGAGCTGAAGGATAGGTTGTCTTCTTCTTATTGAACACCATCTGAAAATCATTCGGGAGAAGAGAGAGAGAGAGAGAGAGAGAAGCATCTAAGCAAGTGCAGCTAGAGAAACAAAAAATAGGTTTTGGAAAACGATGGCAAAAAATCGAAAAAGAAAGGCTGGTTAAAGTAAGAATCACCATAAAAAACTGCTATCGGAACCTCATCAATCAGTTTCCAGAGAATCCAAGCACTAATTAGCGGAGAGAGAAGAGATTCAGGATTTGAAGAGATATCTAGGACCTCTCCTAAGCAATAAAGAAGACAAAAACAAATGCATTTAAATCTAGCAGGGAAGAGAGGGATCGACAATTGAACGGAGAGAAGGAATAGAAGTAGCATCTAGTAGGCTAAAATCTTTGTTGAATTTGAAAGAAGAAATAATAGAGTTTCTAAATTTGAATGGGGAGGAAATAAGAAGCTTGAGCACATCAGTTTTGGAGCTAAAATGAAGAAGGAAACAATTGCCACCAAGCGATTCAAAATCCGAATAGAACTTGAAACGAGGAACAATGAAGAGGTTAATGGAGTCTAGAATAAAAGCAGATTCCATAGTAGAAAATCCAAAGTAAATAACATCAGAAGACTCAAATAGAGAGGCTTGAGCGACATGGAGGGCCTAAATATCTGGCAAGAAGAAAAACGAGAAATTACCAACAACAGAAACCATAGACTCAATAGAGATATTAACCAACTTCAGTCTCCCCCATTTGTCAACAGGAGGGGAGGAAATTCAAGGAGCCACATCATACTGGATGTGACCCGAAAGTAACTAATATCCTTGTGAGAACCAGAACACACTAAATGGAGTTTAGACAAGGTATGAGACAGTGTATACATGTGTAGAGTTATCAATAGCAATTCTATGAATAGTTGGTCCATGCTTAGGACTCTATTCTAGGTGAATCTATGTATAGGGACTTAGGGCTATGCATGGCTATGTGCCCAAGTTGCTTTTGGCTCTATATATTGAGGCCAAACTCGCCCTACTCCTCATTGTGATCATGGATTCATTGCCAGGGTTTCACTCTACATTCATGCTTCTTGTTCCTTGGCTTGGGGGTGAAGCTTCTAGAGTTGATTGGTTGCTTCTACTTGATTGGGTGGTTGCTCCATAGTGTGTTTTCCATTGTGTGTTATCTTGTAAGCATGATCTTAGAGAGCTTCTTCTATTTCTTGCTTTCTTAATTAATCCTTTACTTCTTAGTAATTTCTCGAATATAGGATATCAGACTGATTTATATGATTCTTTTCAGCATGAAGTTATTCTTCTGAAAAACTGTTATGTCATATAAGTTACTACTTGTGTGAATAGACTTGGAATTCAAGTAGATTCTAAGGTTAAAATGTTTCAATTTTTTAAACCATAGAATTTCTCTGTTGCATAAATGGATTTCGATGGAATAGTAGCTTCTATCACTCAGAGTGAAAATATTTGAAGGAGAAGTCCTGTATGTAATAGGGTGAATCCTTTAGTGGAAGCACTTATTACTGACTTTTCTTGGATTTAGATATTTTCAGATATCATCTTTCCAGTTAACTTTTATGGAAATTTATAATTTTTTTAAAAGGAGGGGTGAAGTGGTAGGATAAAATTCTATTTGGGAACCTGTTGGTTGCATAGTTTTGGAAAAAAGCCATTTGTGGTATAGAAATGATGATTTTTCTGAAAGTAATTTCGGATAGATTCAGAGTAAGATGCCCAATTGGAACTTTTCGAAATATGAGAAATTCTCTAGGGATTGTGTGGACAATCTGGAACTAGAACAGGTTTGGAATTTGAATCATTATCTATAAGTACTACAGTAAAAGGTCAAAAGCTACTAGTTCCATTTTCATTGGAATAGAAGTAAGTTTGATTAGAATTTAAGTCTGAGAGTTCTGTATTGAAACAACCTAATCTTAGTATAAGTACTAGGATCAGAGAGGGGTTAATCAGTGGGAGAAATTATCTAATTAGAGGTAGGTTGTCATGTGTTGCATGTAATTAGCCCATGAGCTTACTAATGAATTGCCAAATATAGCCATGGAGATAAATTAGATTAGAACTAGTCAATAGGACAATTAATAATGTGGTTCGAACAACCTCGCTATATTTGTGTGGTGATAATGTTGTAAGGCCCAAATTAGCCAAATAAGGTCCCAAACTTATAGTAGAGGCACAAATGACCACTATAAATAGTCGAGGTCGTGCTAAATTTAGAGGCTATTGTTCATTCTGTAATTTTGAGTTTTAAGAGATCTTGGAGCTTCTCTTTGAGAGCTTTCTTGATGAAGAAAGTGGTTCATGTGCCTAAAATCACATGAGAGCTATGATCATGCTCTAGAATCAGACCCCTATCTTGTGAATGATCAATAATCATGAATAAAAATACCTTACTTTGCCTAATTTGGTGAAGTTTGGCTACTTTTAGCTATCTTCTTGATTTTTGACTAGTTTCTTGATTTCTTGTATTTTAATGCTAATCTGATGTTTAATGAATGGATTAGATGTTTGAATGCTAAGGTAGGCACATGACAATTTTGGTATCAGAGTATTAGATCCTTTCCCCATCAGATTTGGTGGACCTTGTTAAATTTGGTTGAGTTTCTTGTTTAAGCTTTCTTGATTTTTCAATTTTCACAAGTATTGATTTAGTTTTTGACTATCTAATTCTCATTTTTTGTGTAGTTCTTGTTGTAGATCAATAGATCTCTCTTTAAGCTTTTTGGAAGTAATGATTTTCTGATTTGGAGGTATAATGACCAAGTTATGGCCATTTTAGTGTTTCTTTCTAATTTTAGCTAGTTGTAGTTTTTTGCAGTCTGTTTTCTCTATTTCTGGCTAAATTTTTGGCCAAACTTTTTGACGGTAATTCTGTAGGATTGTAGATCCATGAATGAGCCAATTCGTAGCCAATTTGGTTGAGAGTTTAGAGAGATATGACAAATCTTGTGGAAGAGGTCAAATTCTAGTTTGAGTAGAGAATTTGGGAGAGAAGCACTTCAACCTTTCATTCTCGAAGTTCCGTTTCTTTGTAGATTCTTTTTCAGTTCTATCATTTTGAAGCTTTTGTTAAAATACATATATATTAAAAAAAAAAACTGCCCTGACCCTAAACCCTAACATTACCCTGCCCGCGCCCGATACGCTAACCTGACCTAAACCTAAACCTAAACTTGAATCACCTTCCAAAGCTTTACCATCACGCTCGCGACTAGAGATCCCTCATTCAAGACTTCCACTAACGGTTTTGCCACCATCTGTTTTCTAATACAGAGTCTCTTCGAACAAGATGACACCGCTAAGGTACTGAAGGGCGCCAGATGTTGTGAACAGTAGTTCACGGAGCGCCTGTCTGTTTGACTCCACATTCTCAACGTGGATGCTTGTGAGACGCTTCCCAATGGCGCCTGTGCTTTCATCAGCTGCCAAAATTCCTTTTGCCAGGAGTGGCAATATATTTTGCGGTCTTGATTAACTCATCAGCATATTTCCCCACGAAGAAACATATTCCATCAACCAATGGATAGGTCTTGATTTCCACAGCGTCAATGGCTCCTCTCTCCGTCGATCGATCAAACGAGCATCACCCTAAACACAAAGGCTACCAATCCAAATAGCATATCCGGCTTGACAACCAGCCTGGTGAAATTCAACCCAGGTTTCTATCGCGAATTCTATCTCCTTGCGAATTCACCTCTCTCTCTCTCTCTCTCTCTCTAAACTGCGTCGGTTGAGATTCTCTCTCTCTAAGTTGCGTCGGTTGAGATTTTCTCTCTCTAAATTGGGTCGGTTGAGATCCTCTCTCTCTCTAACATGCTTTGGTTGAGATTTTCTCTCTCTAAGTTCTCGTTGAGATTTTCTCTCTCTAAGTTCTCATTTTTGCTTACGGTTTCCATTTATTCAACGGTCCAATGCTTCAAAGAAACCAAACTTTTCTATTGAGGCCCCTATTTCTAAGTTCGTTCATTTCTTGTTTTCCACCAAGTTTTCAAACTTCCATAGCTTTTTTATATGATCCCGAATTTCAGTACTGCACGAGCAAAAAGTGCTCAATTCTTTGAGCTCAATACAATAACTTTACGTCTGTAAAGTCCTCCAATTTTATTTTATTTTTCTATTTGTCGTTACCCCTTTTCTAAGTTCTTATATATATTGAATTTTTTTTTTTGAATTCTGTGAATTCTCATAACTTCTCCATGTGACCTCGGATTTCAATGCAATAAAAAACAAAAGTAATCATTACGTAGAGTTTGACATGATAGCAGTGGTATAAAAGCCAAAACAAATCAATGAGATAAAGTTGACATTTTGTCAAAAGCTACTGGTGTTCCCTAAATCTTGAAGGTTACATTCTTCGAGGACGCAGAATTTTGGGACGGGGGAAAAGGACAAATTTGTTACTAGCAAATTTGTGATTTTATGAGTGAAATTTACAATTGTCCCAAATTCTTCTCAATGTATTCAGATTTGTGGACCCATAACCCACAGACTATCTGCCACTATTCCATGGACACTGATAATGAAAATATGTCCGACTATGAAGATCAATGGGACAAAAATGATTATGAGTACGATAACCAAAGTGACGGGTATGATGATGGTGGTGATGATTGTCACCAAGATGAGGAGGATTGAATGGTGGTGGCTATTGTCAGCAAGATGATCAACAATGTGATGAAACGGACGAGCATGAGCAGTATTCCAATGGGGATCACGATTGTCAACTAGATGATCGGGGATATCAGCTTGGTGATGCAAAAGAATATAACGATGGTCCAGATGTGACCAAGTATAACATTGTTGATTATGAGGGTCATAATCACTCTGAATGGCAACATGAGGACCAATATGAGCCTACAGGTCAACCAAATGATATCTCTGAAAGTTGTGAGTATGATGAAGAAGATCCAACAGTTCACAATGTGTACAACAAAAGATTACATTGTCAAGAGACAGAATTGCATCCCAATCACTACATCGGTGAGGATGGAGACTACAATGATGATAACGAAGGTGGTTCCGAACAATATGAAGTTGAAGAAGATAATTCTGAATACCAATCATCTCTTTGTACAATGGCATTCAACGGTACATCCATGCAAACAGAAGAGGCTTCATCTATGGCTCTTAAACCAATTGTTGGCACCACTAGGTTACAATTAGAGGACAATACCAGTTATGGGAGCATAGTGACCATTCCTAGTTCTTGCTACAATGGGGAGAACAGTTCGTCAGAGGCAAATCAATATTCAACGAAATCCTGATGATGTTCCTTTTGAGAACATACCAACCTTTGAGGGAGAAATGAGTTCATTACATATTGATGACTGGTTATCTATTGACGTCAATGAGAATCTGTATTCTATCTCTGATTAGGGCAAAATTACCATAGAGGCATCCTACTTTCGAGGAAAAGCCTATGATTGGTGGCAAGGAGTATTACGTCATCCAGAGTATGAACCGAAGTCATGGGACGATTTCAAAGAGTTTTGTGCAGAAATATTTATAGATTATTATATGGACTCTTGGTATATGCTAGAATAAACTGGTTCTGTAAAGGCATATTATACCAGATTTCGTTTGGTAGCATCTAAACAGAGGTGTTTTGATGAAGAATTATCTATCCAACACTATCTACGTGGTCTTCAAGATCACATTCATCAACATTTGGATAAAGTACTTCGAGCAAATCCAACATTGACAGATGTAATGAAAAAGGCATTAATTCAAGATCTAAGGATAAGACAACAAAAGATGCAACTATGGATCAAATTAGAGTCTCAGCAGGAAGAAATTCCTGCACCAGTGTGTTCAACTCTCCATCAGCAAAACTCTCCAGAACTATCAATATGTCAATTCCAAGCTCATCAAGGTGCTGGTTTGAACGAAAGTATTTCAAAAAGAAATTCTTCAATAGATGAAGGATCGAAAGGAATCAAGGAAGTGCAAAATATGTCTTTTGAACATCCAATCATGTCTCCACATCAAAACAGATGAATTCTGACTTATCTTCCAATATTGTTGACTCAAGAGCTTTTGAGATTAATATTACTATTGCCTATCATTGTATATATATGACAAATTTATCTTTGGAGATCAAACTGAGGATCATCATTGCTTACAACTGAACGAATATGAGTTGTTCATATTCCCACATAACGACGCTCTCTTGGAACAGAATGGTGAATTGGAAACAACTAGAATGTGGCCAAATTTGGACAATGAATCATTTGATTTGGAGCATTACTATTTGGATATATCAGGAGCTATACCCATCGCTTCACTCACAGAAGATATCAATGGATCCATGGCCATCCATCTTCAGCGAGATAACGCTACCAATCTTGCTTAGAATGATTCGACAAGACGGAACTCCAATGCTCAGTCAGATAACTTGGATGAAATCATTGCTTTAATCAACGCTTTGGAATCACAAAAGGATATTGTGATCCTACATCAAGGAGCAATGCACAAGGCAACAAAATCGGATGCAAGCACAAGAAAAGACGCATCTGGAATTGGATAGCCTATCCAATCAAGGAAGATACTGAGGAAGAAGACTATTGAATGTCCTGTTGCTTGGATCCTGTCAACCCATACAGAACTAATGCAACTTGAGGCTTTCTTGTGTTTCATCAATCTCTTCTTCAGTGATCTTATTAATTCTATGGGATCAGTTGTAGATCCAAGGTTCTCTATGAAGAAAACTCCTTGCAATCTTGTTCTACAACAATAAGTTGGAAGTTGAACCTGAGGCAACAAAATTTAAATGGAAGATGGCTACTGACAAGAATAATAAAAGAAAAGATGTTTCTTATTCAAGGTGGCCAATTACTTCTCGACTACCGCCAAAGGATTCATGAGACATGGCACTCAACAAAGGACTACATGGTCTTCATTTTGGAGGGCAAAAATGCTTAAAGTAGGGGGAGTGTCATGTGTTGCATGTAATTAGCCCATGAGCTTACTAATGAATTGCCAAATATAGCCACGGAGCTAAATTAGATTAGAACTAGTCAATAGGACAATTAATAAAGTGGTTCGAACAACCTCGCTATATTTGTGAATAATGAACTTGTAATAATGGTTGTAAGGCCCAAATTAGCCAAATAAGGTCCCAAACTTATAGTAGAGGCACAAATGACCACTATAAATAGCTTGTTGAATTTCACACGTGTGGACTGTCCACTACATGTACTTGTGATCTCCTAAGGTGTGTAGATGCACCAAGATCAAGACTAGATTGAGATTCAAGATCTATCTTTGAATCTATGGCAAAAACACACTACTACATGCATTCAATCACTTCCAACTCTCACTCATACGTGTGGGAAGTATTCAAAAAATAATCTAAGTAAAAACAAGCTGCTCTCCTCGGGTAGAGAGAGAAAAAGCATCATGAGCTCTCGGGTAGAGAGAGAAAGCTAGAAATCCAATAACTCACAAAATCCATAAAATCACCAAATCAATTAGATTCAAAATGAGGAGTACAATGATACTAGTATATCCACGAGCTACCACTATGCTTACTATGATTGGACCACACTTTGTCACCTCTTAATCCTATTGGGCCATTGATCCATGCACCTCCTAATTCTATCGGACTATATTCAAGCACACCTCAAATTCCTATTGGACCACCCATAGTTCCACCTCTAAATCCTATTGGACCTCTTAAACTTCATCAAACAAAAGCATTACACTTGTCTACACTCTAATTGGCACAAGTTTGGCCTCCTACTCTATTTTGGCTCAATAGTGGCATTACAAGTGGAAATGCATAATTTGCCATCTATGCCAAATTTGACCCTATCAACATCCTACACCTAAATGCTTGACTATGAAATTCTATGAGACCCCTATATCAAACATTTTGATTTACTTTACAATTCTCCACACGTGGGAACATCCTCCACACATGTGAGATTCACTTACAAACTTCTTTCATAAAAAATGCCAAGCTAGATTTTTGCCAATTTCTCACATAGCTGAGGTCGTGCTAAATTTGGAGGCTATTGTTTGTTTTGTAATTTTGAGTTTTAAGAGATCTTGGAGCATCTCTTTGAGAGCTTTCTTGATGAAGAAAGTGATTCATGTGCCTAAAATCACATGAGAGCTATGATCATGCTCTAGAATCAGACCCCTATCTTGTGAATGATCAATAATTATGAATAAAGATACCTTACTTTGCCTAATTTGGTGAAGTTTTTCTACTTTTAGCTATCTTCTTGATTTTTGACTACTTTCTTGATTTCTTGCATTTTCATGCTAATTTGATGTTTAATGAATGGATTAGATGTTTGAATGCTAAGGTTGGCACATGACATAAGTGGGATTGGAAATCTGCTGAGAGTGAATTTTATTCGTCTCAGAGATTTCCCGAATATGTCATTTACTCATGAGAAATAGAAAATATTTTATAGTTGAGTTACAAGATCTCAGTGAGATATGTGAGTGACATATGTGGGTTCTAGAGGAATCTGCCAGATAAAAATGTGTTTATGTACTGGGTCATAGTGAGATTATTCATGTATGTGCATGATTAATCTTGAATCTACTGTGTATTCCTGGTTACTAGGGTTATTTGGTGCACTTAGTCTTGGATACACGGTACTCCAGTAAATCAAGCTGTTAGTTATGCCACGTCATACTGGATGTGACCCAAAAGTAACTAATATCCTTGTGAGGCCCAGAACACACTAAATGGAGTTTAGACACGGTATGAGACAGTGTATGCATGTGTAGAGTTATCAATAACAATTCTATGAATAGTTGGTCCATGCTTAGGACTCTATTCTAGGTGAATGAATCTATGTATAGGGAACTTAGGGCTATGCATGGCTATGTACCCAGGTTGCTTTTGGCTCTATATATTGAGGCTAAACTCGCCCTACTCCTCATTGTGATCATGGATTCATTGCCAGGGTTTCACTCTACATTCATGCTTCTTGTTCCTTGGCTTGGGGGGTGAAGCTTCTAGAGTTGATTGGTTGCTTCTACTTGGTTGGGTGGTTGCTCCATAGTGTGTTTTCCATAGTGTGTTATCTTGTAAGCAGGATATTAGGGAGCTTCCCTTATATAATCACTTTCTATGTTTTTGTGAAGAAAAAGAAGGCATCTTCTCAAGTGGAATGTGGGCAACTATTTTTTTTTTAATACTTTTTTTTTTGTAAAATTTGTTTACATGCACATTTCAATGCCCCAAAGGTGCACGCCAAAAAATGAACTTTTTTACATGCACCTTCCACTTGAAAGGTATGCGTAAAATCTATTTTATGCCAAAAAAGAGTAAAACTAAAAGTACAAAGTGTTATCACATTGAGGAAGGTCAGCCTCATTGACACTTCCACTGTTGGAAGGGCCTTCTGCCTTAAGCTATCACCCTTGGCCGAAGGCCCTTCCCTGAAGAAGGGACTCGAAGAGCAACCTTCCCTCCACGTAATGATGTTGCAAATTTTTTTATGGACTTACAGAATTTATAATTTGCCAAAAAACAAATGAGGTCCCTATCGAACTTCATAATGTCTTGGAAACTTAAAAAAATTTCATCGAGTAGCAACAACAAGAGTCCTTCAAACTTCATCCACAAAGAACAAAGACTTGACAAAGAATGTCATGACACATGCTTACATGTGCATAGGTGGCTTTAAACTTGGGTGGAAACCCACAACAAAGCTCTTATCCTCATAGTACAGAGCATTGGGCTTATACATCGATTACCGTTAACTACATTGAGTCTTGTTCAACTATGCATGTTAAAATTTTTTTGGTGCAGCTTATAAAAAGCCTTAGTGAAATCGCTACTAATTAAACTTACAAGCTTTGACACTACATGGTGAAATGTGAATTTCAATAAGTAGCCTATAAGGCTTTTCCATTCTTTTACTAGCACCAATGCTCATGCTTGGAGAATCATATAACTGAACTTATGTGACCTCGTCTCTAGAAGCCATCGATACACATTATAACAATAGAGTTGTGCTTTTCACATAGCTTAATGCATATTAGCTTTGGTTTGGGTTCAAGTCCTCACCCAAGCATGCACATGATGACACCCATGGGCCCTAGGCCCAACTTGATGCACCTCACTATGGGAACGTCAATCGTGTACTTGCACTCTAAGAATCGTTGATGTTAGAGGCTTGTCCATTGCCACCTAGATGCTATTTGAGGCTTTCTTTGAGCCATTTAACTATTTGCTTGACTGTAAGTAAATTCCATGTGAAGGTCATCATGCTCATCACATCTTGCATGCTACCCATAATTTTTTTCATAGTGTATGGAGAGGAGATGAAGTGGCACACAAATTTTCCCTATTGTCATTGTAAAAGTAGAATGAAGGTAAGTTTTTTTAAAACTTTTTAAAAAAAAAACCATGTTATCTTTGCACATTAGATACTTTATGTCACAAGTGCATTGTCTCAATGAGCCAAGGCACATCAGACCCGAAGGTACATGAGGATATTTTGCATGAAAATACTTCTATGACTATCTCATTTACTTTGTATGCATGTTTGGGCCACACCTCAATAAACACAATATTCAAAAGCTTACCTTCTCCCCTCAAATTTTGCAAGCGACATCCAAACACACATGAGCCTTCTAGTGATATCCAATTGATGCATAAAATGTGTACGTTTGATGAAAAAATCTCTCCAAGACACATGTCAAGTTTTAATTGCAGAAGGTTTTTCACGTGGACGTGTTCCTTGTTGATAAGGCTTTTAAGTTGGAGAAAAAAAATAAGTTGACATTGTATGAGGGAAGGCAGAAAATGTCAAGCCTTCCTCCATGCCTAGGAGTTATCCTCCGACAAAGGATCTATGATGAAGAAAGCTTCTTTACGTCCCCCTGCCTCCCCCCCCCCAAAAAAAAAATAAGGATAATAATATTTTAATCTTTCTAAACATTATTTTTATTTATTTTTGCTTTCACCAATCATTCTTTAAGCTATTTACATTTTTCATCCACATTGTACTCATTGCCATTTTTGAGTCCTAGGCTCTTAAATTTCTTTTTTCTAAGCGTAGTCCTTAATTCAAGCTTTGGTCGTGCCTTTCCCTAGTGACACTCTTTTCCATGTCTTTTCTTGTAGGGGACGTTGAGCATACTCTTATTGCAATTTAGAATAACATTTTTTAAATTCATGAATAAAATCTGACTTTTCAAATATACCATTACAAAATAAGAGCTTATTTTTTTAATGCTTTTCAACTAACATTTTATTTCGGGTTTCTTTTGGCTTATGACCCTTTCACATTGCACATTTGATATTGCAACTTGAAAACTCCAAGCATGGAATTCCAGGAGTTGAAAGAGTTTTTTCTTTCAATTTTGAAATATCACTTGTAAGTTTCATGTCCACCTTTAACATAAAAAATGTAACAAAATTTAGCCTTTTGAAATCAACAGTTTTTATATTGGGGAATGACATTTTTAGTGACCTTCGCATATGATAAAATGAATGTAAATTTGTGGCGAAACTGTTAGGCCGAGTTACATTCAAATGGGCGTTTAACCAGGTGTAAAGGAACGCAAGGTTGTGGCAAGAGAGACCCGCTTTTATGGTTGAAATATCACTTATGAGTTTATGGGTCATAAACTCTCAAATTTCTTTGAGACACTTCTATGAATGAGTATGATCTTCCTTTGAAGATTTATTTATATACTTAAAGTATCATAATATGTCATAAAAAAGAGGTGGGCTCACTTTCAAAGTTCTTAATATGCCAAAACAATAGGCAAGCTCACTTTCAAATTTCATAATATGAGATTCAACATTTTGATGGCAAAGTTGTATTTATAGGTTCTCTAGGAACAAGGATTGAACTCATAGTTTCTTGGGAAATAATAAACTTTGCAAGATTTAATGCTCTTAAACATTATGAAAGAATCTTCTGTGTATTTTGAAGAAGGAACAATTTAAAATGTTGAACCTTCGATAAAATTTGACTCCTCAAATTTAGGATAAACTAACTTCAAAATTGACTCACTTTGTTTGTCTCCAATTGTCTAGATTGTGAGGCTTTACCTAATTTTTGTCTTGGAACGGCAAATCGGCCATTAAGTTGATGCAAATTGACTACCATTGAGGGTGTAGGCAAGGCCCACCCTCGTCAAGTGATCTTTCATGATCTATATTCACGACGATGGAGCATTTTGAATTGCTAGATTACATTGAGAGCGCTCGGATTGAACCCTTAGTCACTAGTGGGAACAAGCTACTTAGAGTTGATGCAACTTGCAAATGTCAAGGTTAGTGCTAACAAAAACATAGTTGTCTTAGATCTAAATTGTTAATTTCAAAGTTTGTAAGTGTTTTACTAAAGGATGAGTTGATCATAGTTGCAAATAATAAGGTTGCAGGTTTATCAGATCATTCTAGCTGTGAACTTTTGATTTTAAAGTGTGATTTTGATAGTTAATCTTTTTATTAGGTCCTTTTCCCTGTGAAAATTGCATTGAGTTGTATTGTAAACTTTTCAAATGATGAACTAATATAGTTTACAGCTTGCATTAAAGTGATCCAAGTTCTTTCTAAAAAGTTATGCTGAAGAAATTATGAAGAGCAGTGGCAAAGGCCCAAGACTCAAGGCTAATTCCAACCTCCAAGGCCTCCTGCTGACTTGGTACTGCTGACATTAGCAGCGACCACCACCTTCCAACATCAAAGCACGCATGTTAAGAAAGAAAGGATTAATCACCCTGTCTCTCGCAATCCAAGCTTGACTTGATTGGACAACACTTAGCGCTTTCTGTAAATTATCCATTATAATAATAGGACGAATCACCTTTTTCCCAAAGACAGGATTAAATTTTAATCACCTGTCTCTCGCAATCTTGAAACACACCAAGCTTGACTTGATTGGACGACACTTAACACTCCCTGTAACACTTAACTTATCCATTATATAATAGAAAGAATCACCTTTTTTCCAAAGGCGTGAGACTCCTTATGGGCTTATCAACGCAATGCTGCTAGTGCTAGCCACTCGTTTCGAGGCTAGAATGGCAAACCATAACCAAACGCCAGTACTACTGCCTTTGCTTTATTGACAAATGTGACGCCTACGTCGATCCCACGAAAGAAAAACGAAAGAAAGAGAGCGAGAGAGAGAGAGAGAGAGATACGGAGTTCCGTAGATATTAATGGCATATCATGATTTGAAATGCGCCACCGTGGATTATACAATAGTCGTTTAGATTCCGCCACGTGTTTGAAATTATTTTCGTGTGATTTATTTTATTACCGGTTTGCTACGTGGCGACGTTTAAATGGTGCGCGTGGAAACGTACCATGCCATGAAGCTCCCAGAAGCTTTCCAAAATGAACTGGAAAAAGGAAATAAAGTAGTTCTATATTGACGTATTCTTTCATGCATCCGACGAGGCGAGACGAGACGAGACGAGACGAGACCAAATTGTCAATAGGAATTTTTCTGTTAAGATTTTTGTTAAGCTTCCATCATCGGCCGTTGAGCAGTCGCCACGTGGCAGTTTGGGACGCGTGGCGAGCGTCTGACTGGAATACCCGGAGCGATTCAGGCCATCGGTCGCAGGTTCGAACCCCCGATTCCTGCTCCCTCCCTCCCTATCTCCAGTTAACTGCTATGGCTTTGTATCAGGATCTACAGACTATGCTGCTGTCTGCGTTGAGCACGGATTGGTCTACTTCCATCTCCATCTGCATCTCGTCAGTGATATGGTGTATGTAGAGACCAGTAGATCAGAGCTCTCAGACATGTTTATTTAGTGGCTGCAGCTTTTTTCACGCTCTGGTTTTGTCTGCTGTGAATTCAGCTCTTCAAGACAAGGCAGCAAAAGCTGGAATTCATCATCTATTAATTGTTTGCATTTCGTTTGCTCTAGTTTTCTGAGCTCTATCACCAGATTGAATTCTGTTTGCCTCTGTTTTCTGAGCTCTGTGATCCGTGTGCACGGTTTAATTAAGGTCTGCTGCATTCTTGTATCTCTAAGGCCAGTTCGCTGTCTGAGCTCTACAATCAGTTGAATTTTATCTGTCTTAGTTTTCTGAGCTCCGTGATTCGTGTGCACAGTTTAAGGGTCTGCTATACCCTCGTATCGTCAAGGCATGATATATGCAAAAACTTAGGATAATGGAAACGTAAGAACTGATTTTGTGGCGGAGATAGTTTAGAAAACGTTTTGTGTAGGTGGTTTCAGACAGCAATGAGAAAAATAATCAGTAAGATCCGGTTATCTTGGCTCTTGGGATCTGGAGCTTTGTCGGATGCATACCTGTTCTGAAAATTATCACAGGAGCGATAAGTTTTCCTTTCAGAAATTCGAAAACAGATTTGATGAACTATTTGAACGGCGAAAGACGAGTGGAAACGTTGAACTGGAGTCATAGCAGGAGTAGGTGGTCCACAGAAGCCAAGACGATGTCGTAACTCTGCATGACGAGAAGAAATAGAAGCAAACTGTACGAGGCTATAGTGTTAGATCCTCTCTCGAAGTTTTTATGAGACGTGTATGGGAGGAAGCGTATTCTATGTTTGGACAATTCAGAAACAACGTTTATCACCACGGTTTGCATTGTAGAAGCTTCTGTTTTGGAATTTCTTCAACATGTCAATTGAAGCAGTGAACTTTTAGGAAGATGAAGTGCGGAGGTTAACACAAACAAGGTGGATTCTCAAGTGTCAGATTTTTTTTGATGTGCTTCTAGCATTTCCTTTCTTGTGCCGATAAACTCCTGGAAATCTTGAGGGAGCGAAAGTCTAGTACTCAGGAATAACCTACATAGATGGAGTAATACATCGTGTTTTGGCTATAAAGTGTTCTTCATTCACTTGAATTTGTGTTGACTGGATGT
Organism: Diphasiastrum complanatum; assembly: GCA_029204225.1. Classification (NCBI taxonomy): domain Eukaryota; kingdom Viridiplantae; phylum Streptophyta; class Lycopodiopsida; order Lycopodiales; family Lycopodiaceae; genus Diphasiastrum; species Diphasiastrum complanatum. The sequence goes on from CM055093.1 coordinate 52,944,289, forward strand.
GTTTGCGTTCTCTGTTTCGTTCTTTTCATGATATCCAGCTCTTGAATTTTTATTTTTGTGGAATATAGTCTTCTTAAATGCTAATTTCCATTGATCTCGCTTAGATTCACTTTTTTTAAGCTTGCTGTAGGGTCTGATCTCAGTTCCTCGTCTTTTCTATGGTGAAGACCTCTCACCTACATGAGTACTAGTAATATTTCACTTTTTGCCTGGGGAACCCTGGCATTAATTCGAAGACAATTGGTTGCCGGAAATCTCTTTAGCATCATGCTAGTGGATTAACAAGCATGTTGATGGTCAGAGCTTGTAATCCGTGGACCTCGAGTTTTACGCCATAATAACCATACGAAAAATCGCTTACTTCTACTGAACATGCGTTACATAGTCTAATTTAATTATAGAAGTCTGCAAGCTGCACGTCAGACCAGAATAACACTCACCAAACTAACAATACAATAGCATGGACCTACAAAACTTCAGTTACTATGAGAAACGGGATTTGTTCTATTGTGAATGCTGAGTGTGATAACCAAGTAATCGATGACGTACGTTAAAGACAATGCGCGGTGAATTTTCTTACACATGTGCAAATTATTCAGAAAATAAATGCTTAGATGGAGATTAAACGGATAGCAAGGCTAGTTAACGCTAGATATGTAGAGAAGCATACAGTATAAGATGAACGCAAAGATTGATAATTTAAATCTCGAATGCTAAGGCAGGATAAGAGTGCATCTTCTCGAACTAGTTTGTTGAACTATTTTGTCAACTGTTGTGAATTTGTTGCATCCTTCTCCAAGGCCTTGTGGAAATTGAGATGTGCTTTTGAAACAAGATTCGTTTGCGGAATCTCTTTTTTGCAAACTGTACAAATAAAAAATGCTCAATCCAGTGGGCATCAAATTTAAGAAGTTAGAAAACTTTGCGGAGGATGGATTCACAAATTTGTGAAGAATCCGCAAGTAAACTTCCTGCATGAAATCTAAGGCACTTACATGATGTTTTACTGGGACAGTGCTTTTTTGAAGGGCAGCAAGGGATTGTACCTGGTACTCCACATTAACTTGGTACACCTCTGACGGTTATGCATGGAGTCCTCGTCTATGCAAGCAAAGCAACGTGGTGCTCCCTTGAGCCTTCAACAGGGATTTGGAGGCTATTCTCAGCAATGGCTGGGAGTTCAACTTCCACGGAAAGCTCGTGGCTCCCTCGAAGTGTTCAATCCACAAGGATACTCAGTAAAACCTGCAGTAATTCCAGCAATTATTCCCGATGCTCTAGAATATAATCGCGGCATTCAGGAAACAGGAGTTCGTTTGGATGGGCAAGAGTCTGCTGGCAGTGAATCTACAGAAAGAGGTATAGACACCAAATGGACTTCAAAGCCGCTGCGAGCCTATTCAGAAGCTACAAGAGAGATGTCACTAGAAGAAGAATTTGGCAAAGGGTTAGCAAAGCCAAAAAATGCAGCTGTACCACATAACTGGGAACTCGAACCAGAAGTTTTGATCAATAAGGGATTGTCTGAGGAAATTGCAGCCCAGGAAAGTGACAATGAAAGAGCAAAACTATCAAGCGTCAATGAAGAAGATGAGCTGCAGGCTAAGAAAGACTCGGGTGCAACCATGACAGAAGCCGTATTTTCAGCACGAGCAGCAGAGTGGGGTCTGGTTGTGAAGGCAGATATGACATCAGATAAAGGACAGACAGCAAGAAGGCATATTTCTTGGGAGGATGGCAAACCTGGACTTTCTGAAGGGATTTCAACAACTTCAAAACGGACTTCTGAAGAGTCTGATGGCACCAATGATTTATCTGGTTCCCATATTCCTCGTGTTTCAAAGGATTTAAGGGATGCTCTATCAACTTTCCAGCAAACCTTTGTCGTATCAGATGCAACCAAACCAGATTTTCCGATTCTTTATGCCAGTGCTGGTTTTTTTGGTATGACAGGCTACAGTGCAAAGGAAGTAATTGGTCGCAATTGGTGAGAGATAACTTTTGACAAACATATTGCATAGAACTTTTAGGTTTCTCCAATGGATGTTTGTAAAGTGTGTTTCTGCTTTAAATCAATGCTTTCCAATTTGGGATGCTCTTGAATTCTGTCGTGTAATAGTAATTATCCTTTTTCATTCAGGCTTTTGACATGGCTTTTTTTTTGATCAATGTTGAAGCCGCTTCTTGCAGGGAGCTGGAACTGATCCTGCAGATGTTTCAAACATAAGGGAAGCATTGAGTGCTGGTCAAAGCTATTGTGGCCGATTGCTAAACTACAAAAAAGATGGCACACCATTTTGGAACCTTCTGACAATTTCGCCAATCAAAGATGATAATGGAAAAGTTCTCAAATTCATAGGGTGAGGAGCTTGGGGAAAGATTCCAATTGTCGTTGATATATATAACTCTAACTGCAGTCTGATTACAGAGATTAGTGAATTGAGGTCATTCAAATCATAGTCACACCCTTTTTTAACACAATCTTAAAATATTATATTAAGGAAAAGAAAAAAGCGTATTACAAAAGTTGGCAAGAGCTTATGTAACTATATGTGCCTAAAATGCCCGCTACGTCTCTTGTGAATGTCAGTTGTATTTATAGTGACTTTCTTCCTTGGTATTATCATTGAATGAGCTACTAGTTTAATGATAGACTTCTGAGTCATCGTAGAACCCTGTAACCATTTTTCCCTATGACAGCTTACGATCCTTTATGGCTGCTGACGATCGAGGTAGTGAGGTTCTTCACCGTAAAGCCCCGTAAACTGATCTAAGAGAGATGACCTGCATCTGTTGTCTATGGAACTCCTCCATCTCCATTTCCCCATCTCCTACCTTTTCTCTGTTGAAGTGAAACTGAGTTGCAACATGTTTAGATTTTACATTTTGGAAACTTTGCAAGTGATATGCAACTCTGGTTATCACACTTCAGGTTAAGAGGACTGTTCTAACCCGATGTCGATTAGTAACTTCTTTAACCATACTACCTCCTTTGGAGCTTCTGTTGCAGCCATATATTCTGCCTCCGTGCTTGATAAGGCTGTAGCCTTTTGCTTTTCACTGTGCCACAAAATTGCTCCTCCATTGAGGATGTAGTAGTAGCAAGAAATGGACTTCCTGGAATCCGTATCTCCTGCATAATCCGAATCACAATATTTCTATAAAATCTCATTGGCTTTCCCTGCTATTGGCCCACAGGCGATTCTGTGATCCAAGGTTCCTTTGAGGCACCTAAAGACATGTTTTATTGCAATCCAATGTTGGTTACGTTGGATTGTCATGAATTGGCTAGATAAGTTACTGCATAGACAATGTTTGGTCGAGTGCAGATTGCGGCGTACATTAAGCTTCCAATAGCGTTCTTGGATGGATCATTTACTGTCCTTTTCTGAAAAGCTTTACGTTCGCTTCCATGGGAGTAAAGATTCGTTTGCAATCTTATGTGGCAAACGATTTCAACATATTCTTTACATAGTGCTCCTGATTCATATGAATCAATCTCTTCTTTCTATCTTTGACAATGTGAATCCTAAGGCAGTGCTTGACTTCACCATAATCCACCATTTCAAACTTTGAGGCAAGTTGAGTCTTTATCTCTTGTAGATAAGGCTAGGATCACGAAGCTTCCTCTTTCATGCCTTACGTAGAAGTTTGAGTCTGCATCTCCCCCATAGAATCCTTGGGCTATTAGGTGTCCATCTATTCATTGGTACCAAGCTGCAGAGGACTGTTTTAGTCCAGGAGTTTCGAAGTGCTCATGTTGTACAATATAGATTTCTTCTTTGAGATCTCCATTTAAGAATGCCATCTTTACATCCATCCGGTGGATTTCCAGATCGTTCATTGCTGTTTATGGGAGAATATTGCTTAAAATAGCCTTCCTTGCCAACAAAATCAAAAGGTAGAGAACCGGATATGTTTCCCTTTCTGCAGCGTCCAGTCTTAAGATCTCTCATCATATTTTTGTTATTACGATTTTTTATTCTGGATTTACAAGAGGCCATAATAAACTGCAGAAAGAAATACCGAAAGCATGAAACAATAAGAGTGGGATGCTTAGAGACATCTAAAACTTCAGAAGCTGCTTTCTGGAAATATTGTCAGTTTCTTCCTGAAGTTTAAAACATCAGCATAGTTTCATTTGAAAACTCTGGTGAGCTAAACTGTCATGCTCCTTATTGCTTACAATATTGATGAACAGAATGCAGGTGGAAGTAAGCAAATATACTGAAGGTCTCAAGGAAAAGGCATTGCGTCCAAATGGGCTTCCTGAGTCTTTGATTCGATACGATGGTACTGATTCATCCTTTTGATCAATGTTCAGATTACTAGCCCATTACAGTGGATTGCACGCTTTTCATTAGTCACTTGAATCTATAGGTAATCTTCTCAGCATGTGCAGATTGTAGTTTTGTGTCACAGATTGAAGTGTCAAGTTTCATTGTCATTTGAAAAACCTTTTTGTTCGCAGAGTTGCACATACTTTATGCTCACTTTCAGGACAGTAAGGGCGTCATTAAATTCATTGTTTATGGAGAGAGAGAGAGAGAGAGAGAGAGAGAGAGAGAGAGAGAGAGAGAGAAAGAAAGAAAGAAAGCTTTATTAATGTCTTTTCCATGCCAAAAGGCATATAAGACCAAATGGAGTACATGTCAAGTATGTGAAAACCATGGGAGCGTATATAAACGTCTCCAAGAAAAAACTATGCATAAAAGAGAAATGAGTAATATAACAGTAAACTACAAACTGCCAACTGTCCATGAGGGGTGAGCAAAATAGCTGCCAGGAGTAGAATAATATCATGTAGTGCTGCTGCTGAAAAAAGATGTGATACGAGCTGCAAAAGTAGGCAACATGGACCGTCGCTGACGTCATCTAGGAGGGTGAAAACTGTGTGCTCTCGTAACATGGTGTGAAGTGCGAACTGCTGCAACTGCATGACTATGAGTGATACACTATCTCTGACATCGGTTCGTCTCCTGGTGAAGAAAGATGTACTCTGAGCCTGAGAGCTAGGATGTGGCTGGTGAGCTAACTGGTACATATCATGGCACAACAAGACCATCTCCATAACATAAGTGCGACAAAGCGAGAGTCTTCATATCCAATCAGTGCTCTGAGTGTAGTAGGCATGTCACGGAATAAATAGTGATATCTCCCTCTAATCTCATAATAGATGGGGAATCTGAAGATGAAGTGCTCCTCAAACTCTATCTCATGTAGGGGACATAGCAGGCATAATCTCTCCTCTCGTGGTGTACCCCTTGGAATCTGCCTGTCTCAATAGCCAACTGATGTGAGGAGACTTTGAATTTTCCCAAAGTGAAATGGAGACTGTGTCATAATCCAGAGGACAAATAGCGAGGTAAAACTGGAAGACCAATGGCATCCTGCTCCAAAAAGTGAGTCCGATAGTAGTCAGGCTTAACCCTCAGCTGGTGTCGCCAAGTACAGTCGAGATATGCTCTGTATAAAAAACGTCTAATGTACTGGTGTGTACCCAAAGGGAGATTAGTGATAGTGATACCAAATGCTTCCATGCGGAAGTGTGATGCTTGAGAGAACCATGATAATCGGTAGCCCTGAGTCTGTAGGTGATGAGAGGACATGAGTACAAGCGTGCATATCTCTGCTCTGTATCAGGAAGTGCTTGAGCTCTCTGGATGTATGTGATAAGCTGGAAGGCTGCCTCAATCTGAATAGGGGGGGTGGCAAACTCATGTGGAACTGAGGGCTTTGCTCGGATCATGCAAGCTAACATGGTGGTCTGTAAGCGTAAAATGCTGGACCAGTGTGAAGATGATAGTCCTGTACACCATATCTCTGCTGCATACAAGGTCGAAGGGGTGACGATGGTGTCAAACAGTTGGCACTTACTCGGGGCATCCCCAATAGATTTACGGAAGCAGAATCTCTCCAGCTAGACTAGGGAAGAGTGACCATTCCCAAGTCTAGAAGTAGCCGCTTGTCTCATACTGAAGGTAGGACCAGAGAAGAGCACACCCAGGTAAGTGTAGGAAGAGACTACCTCTGGGGACTGTCCATCAAGGGTGAGAGAGAGAGAGAGAGAGAGAGAGATCAGCTCTATTAAAGTTAAAAATAAAATCTGACAGGCATAAACCATACTCCATGAATATAGTTTAACTGAGTTCTATACCAAGTGCTATATGCACTTTTGAGGCATATGCATGTACAATCAGAAAGTTGGCAATAAAGCATAGAGTTTCATCCTTTTTCATTCCGTCTCCAAATGATTTTTTATGCAGCACTCTTGATTGTTACTTTTAAACCGCGAAGCTCAAATTAGTTGCAGAATAATGATGCAGTCACTATTTGGCCTCTCTGGGCTACTTACTTGTTTGACTTGCTTGGTCTAGTAGATCCATACACTTATTCAACCTTTCTGTATCATTACTTGAACTATTGTGGCCACTAGAACACTTTCACCTGCATGAATTGTATATGGTTCTGGATTGTAAAACTACGTATTCTAATATTTCTAATATATTTCTGTTCAATGGCATTATGTGCAGCTCGTCAGAAAGACAAGGCAGTGAGCTCTGTCACGGAGTTGGTGCAAGCTGTTAAGAAGCCACCTTCTTTACCAAAACTTAAGGATGACGTAGCTAGTGTGTTACCACTTCTACCAAAGACACCGTCAAATTTCTCACACAATGACACACCACAATTCTGCAATAAGGTGCAGCAATCCTCTCAAACACACGACAGGAGACAAAGTGAATCAGCAATCTTGAATGTGCAAGAAGGGGCAGCAAAGAGGAGACATAGATCGTCAGGCTTTTTCTCTATGCTTGGGTACAACCCTGTTCAAGCTAATGAAGCTATGCTTTTTATCGAATAAAATAGGACTTTTTAGTTTATGGAGCATGTTAAAATGCGGACAGTCCTTGAGTATGGGGCATCTACCAGACATCAACTATTTTCATGTTTCTTGTTGAATGCCAGTATTTTTTACTGTATAGATGAGAATTGTAGACTTAAAAAAAGAATGATTCTTAGGAGAGGGCATTACATTTTTTGCTTGTTCTTTCTTTCCTGGGTCTATTTGAAAAGGAAAAGGCTGCATAATGCGGTAACCATCTAGCATATTCTCGTGCCATGTTCAGATTATCAGGAAAGCCTTCTCCGTCTCCAACAGAAATGGATGAACTTTATCTTTCAGAGGGTTTAATCAATGTTGAAGATGAGAGACCGGATAGTATCGACGATTCTGATCGTGCAAAAGAGATTCGAAGGGGTATTGACTTAGCAACTACACTTGAGCGCATAGAAAAGAATTTTGTCATCACAGATCCACGGTTGCCAGACAATCCTATCGTAAGTTGCAATGTCTTCCTGACTTGAAACAATTTAAGTCATTTGTTTGTCTAGGTTTATGTACTCAAATCAAATATTGGATTTTTCATATGCATTGATCCAGATGAATCTTCCTCATTGTTTTAAGGCCACTCAGCATAGAATTAGTGAAGTTTTTTTTTTAGTGCTCGTTAAAAATTTTCCAGGGAACTTCATAAAAGACATCAAGCAATTGAATGAAATCTGTAAATCACTAAAATAATACCTTTACCTTTGGATTTTACAACTGAAACTAGTAGATTTGTTATGGGCAAAAAATCTGCAAGCACTGAAACTATTAGGTGAACTGCCAATCTCAACAATTGTTCTCTAAGACTATCTGTTTTTTGCATGCTCTAATTTTGATGTCTTGAATATATTATTATAATGAGCATGTAAACATCGCAGCAAGCTATTTGGAGTCACAATAAGGGTATTGTTCTATTTCTTCAGTATGCAACTCTTAGTTTGGATTCACTCATTAAGGTGCATGCCAATTATGGACCATTTCACCTAGGTATGAGCTATTATGGTTTTAAGATGAACTGTTTTACTTAATTATGAATGCTTGTTATGGCGAGAATGTTAGGCTGAACCATTAATGTACGAGCTGCAACCCATGGCAAGGTCCACTAGAAAATTCATTCCTTACGTAAGAGATGGCGAGGTTGCCCATTCTTTGGAGGTTGTGTTTTTATGGCAAAACTTTATGGCCACTAGTCTGTAAAAGAAGCTGTATGGCTTTTTGGTTGCAAAACTTTTTTCTATATGGCTATAAGTGAGAACACGCTTTTCTTGCTTTTGGCATTGGGATCATTTAGGAGATATCCTGATATTGATCCTATTATATGCTGATGATGTAGACTGTAGTCCTGGTTTCCTCTTTACAAACGAATTACAATTGACGCATCACACCCATATATTCATAAACAGAAAAGCTTCTTGTTGGGAGATTAGCCACTTAAGGTGATCCTTTCATCTACGTGGTTAAGTGTAGTCATAGAATTGAGCTTCAACATGATACAAGCAGTTACTGAATGGACAATCTTCCTTAGCTAGTATGGAACTCCTGTGCTTCCATGAACATGAAGATGAAATGCTACATCATCTTTACTTGTTAAATTGGTGACAATGTACCCATCAAAATATGGGGCACATGACTTTTTGTGTTGAACTGGTATAAATCCTCATGCTTTTAGGCCTTCAGGCCATTGAATTATTGCGCTCAGGGAGGCAAATTTACACTCTTGGAGCACATGAGACTAAGGAGCATCTTGTTTCTCTCAGCTGAGATTCTACACGTTTTCTGTGAATTCCCGACAAAATTTCAGACATCTTATTTCTCCCTTGGGGTGCCTATGTTTTTTACCATCAACCTTTTCCTTTCACAAGCACCCAATGCAAACATTATGTATATTCCAACTGCCAAAGTGATACCATTTTCTTTGCTATGTCTTGTTTTTCAATTCTGCTTTCTTTTTCCTCAGGTCGTTTGTGTTTCCTGAGTGGGAAAGATTTCCCGAAACTAGCATATGTAGTTTGTAGGTCATCACTTACAAAGCCTTGCTCCCCAAGATCCATACAAGTCTGCTGAGATGACCAGCTGGATGCTACCTCTAACCATGTTGGCAGTAGGAACAATCTATTCCAAGGTCAATATGACGAAATTAGAAATTACATTGTATAGAAATTAAATGCAACTATGTTGCTCTTAGACCATATAACCTTAAGAAGGTGTTTTCTATCTCAGCCTTTGAATAATCCACCACGTCATGTGGTTGTAATGTAAACTCTCTATAAATCATTACAGCAGTCAACTCTGTTTCTGCGTGCTTGGCTTTCTCAATCACTGTAGATGAAGATGTGTCGATGAAATAATAGAGATACTACTAGAATATTATTGGATTTTTTTTGCTTTTTACTGATGTTTAATATACATGTAATTCACATATTATGTGGATATTAATTACCGCAAATATGTAAATTGTTTAGTTGTGAAGCATCTGAGCAAATTCTCCACTGAGATCGCATTGGAACAAAAACAGTCTTGAAGATCCTAAGATATTGAAAGAGGTCTCCTCTTATGAGGGCTAAATACTTTTGTGTGTTTGTGGTCTTTTGATGTGCAAGAATACAAAATTTTGGCTAGCCTTCCATCGTTGTTGAAACACATCCTGGTTAAATTTCTGTAAATTTGCTGCTGATCACATAGATACTAGGATGTTAGGATGGAAAAGGATAGAAAATAGAAAAATTACGAATGATGATGTGCAATAATCCTAATTTTCTTTCAATAATTAGCACATTTAGAAGATACAATGGCTTAACAACCATACTTAAAATCCAGAATTTGAACTTGTCAATAAGACTGATAAATTATTGTACATTGAACTGGTTGTTGGATAAGCATATATGAACTCTTGTTACTCTACTATGGTTTATGAATTCTCTTGCATTCAGAATTCCAGAGTGCTGAAAGTCTACTTGTGCTTAATTTGTCTGTGGCAGATTTTTGCATCAGATTCCTTTTTGGAGCTAACAGAATACAGCCGTGAAGAAATAATTGGGAGGAACTGTCGGTCAGTCTGATAAGTTATATAGAGGCATAAAATAGCATGCAGTACAATTTAATTTCTGTGAGCTTCAACTAAAGTTAATGAAAATTCAAAAGAAAACTATTTTTCCCTTTTTTTCTACCAGAGTCTTTGTGCCAAATTTGACGAGTTTAACATGCAAATTTGCAGACATCAACAACATTCTAACCTCCAATGCTACAGTTTTTTGCAGGGACCTGACACTGACATGGAAACTGTTAAGAAAATACGAGACGCAATAAGAGAGCAAAGAGATATTACTGTCCAACTTCTTAATTACACAAAGACTGGTAAGTGCATAATGCCCTCAAAACCAAAGGTCTGAAATTTGTGTCAGAAGCTGGGAAGCTTTTACAAGTATGTATCATGAACTAGGACTAGCTATATCTGCTATCAAAGTTCTAGGGCTTCAATGGCCTTCAAAGAATAGGAACAGGTTTACTATCTGGTATTCTTCAGTATTTGCTGCATTTGATGCTATGAAACATCTGGCTCTTCAAAACACCATCCTAGAATGACAGAAAGCCTCATTAATACGAGATTAAGTCCAACAACAAAAAGAATTTTTTTAAAGTTTAGTGGGCTGCAGATAAAGCCAAAATGATGACAATATCATTTCAGGGCTGCTTAAGGTGTTCAAAGAAAATGTTTCAAAGGAAATGCCAGAATGCCATCACCTCAAGCAGAAACTGGGTGTCAAATAGAGCTGTGAGAACCTGAGGTGCATGGCTGCCATTTGTCTTAAATTTCAATTTGGAGATGAAAACCTAGTTATGGGAGTTATTACTAAGGTGGGGCCACTACCATAAAATTTACAGTCTCTTTTGAGAGAATAAAAAATTTGTTAGATAACCTTTGAATAATACTATAGTGCATTTGGGTACTTGACGTACACTCCTTTAAAGAAAGGTCTTATGAAAAGAATTTGAAGTCAAGGTTGTTATGTCTGATTGATTTGTCAGTGTGAGTATCCATGATAAACCTGGACTCAAATCCCTGCTTCTACATGTGCAGATCTTTCCATGACCACTTTTGCCTGCACTTAGTTTTGTCACATTACAAACATTTTTAGGTTAGAAAATGGGAAATTAGATGGATGAGCTACAGCAAAAGGAGGGCCACCACTGACGCTTCGGTGGTAGTTCTGTTTGTATGAGGCTTGCATGATGGGTTTTAAGCAAAGATAGAGGTTTCCCTAAAGTGGGTGCTTTTAGTACAAAGGAAGTGTTGGAGATGGTGCTTACAAATTTGTGTGGACTGATCCATATCAGGTTCCTTTTGGGAGAGAGGGGGAGAAGGGGTGTGGGGGATAATGTGAGGAGAAAGACACCACAGGTTATGGGCCAGAAGAGTCCTAGATTGAAGGGAGCGACGCTTGAGTAATCGCCTCCTTCAAGAGTATCTAGTAACTTGGAAAGGGCATCCGTTGTCAGATGCTACCTGCGAGACGCGACAGGCGTTGCAGAAGTCTTACCCAGAGTTAGTCATCCCAGAGGAGGGAAGGATTGTTAGAGTCCAGTTACGACTCTATCATGACCTCGGCACGGCCGGTTACCAAAGGGCCTGAGGCCTAGTGTTGGCAAGGGTTGGTGACCGACGAGGACATCTGTCCCAAGTAGGGACCGGTGCGTCACAAGCAGTGATCCGGTGTTACCCGTATAGTCGTACCACAACTGATGTATGCATATATACACACAATAAATCAGTAGCAAGGATAGCAACAATAGTAGATGAGTCAATAATCAGTGGTAGCGTGAATCGGAGTTCCTATGTGTGAACTCCTTTGTATCAGACTATCTGATTCCATAGGATCAGAGATCTTTAGCAATTCAAGAAGTAGAGATATTATTCAATCTGTAATTAGCATAGTAAGATCACAGCACATAGTGCGCTATTACTATGAACCATTCTTGGGCATAGGATCGTGATCTGATCGTTGTATTCACAATAGCTTAATGCAGATTCTCTATTTTTTTTATGTGTGTTTGCATTCACGAATGCTTTCTGATAATTCCTTTCTCTTGTACTGATACTCGTTCCACGACTCATTCGGAATATCTATTTCGAAGGAAGCATGGCTGTCATAGACGCCTAATTGTTTCACTCCCTTCATGGTTCTCTTTGACACCTATAAAGATATTCCTTTGGTCGATCTAAGTAATAGTCTGAATCAACAGTTGGTAAAGATCTTGTCATAATTTAACGTTGAATTTTTCTCTTGTTTGGATTACATATTCAACAAGAGTGGTATTAGAGCTGATAAATAATCACTTACAAACAATACTCTTTCATACAAACCCAACAAGTTTCTTCATCGAAGAACTAGCAATTTCAACTGGAGTGTTGATGCACATGAGTGCTTTGGAAGAATCATTGCAGGTCCCATTAAGCATTGTCAAAGTTCAATAGGAAATACATCAAGAGTTCCACAAGAACAGAATTCGCTGTGTGTAAACATAAGCTCAAAGGTTTGACAATTTCCATTGATAACCTACAAAAGTTGTGAGTGCTACATGCCAATAGTTTCCACATTATCTGCTATTAGATAGCTTACCCTAATGGTACTAAATGCAGATGAAGAACGACTTCACTTATAAAATGTTGTTCAATTCTACACAAGAAAGGCATCTTCAAGTCTCCCCTATTGGTTCTAGTAGATTGAGTTCATATAGTAGGGCAAACGAATCTTCATAAACACTAAGAAAGCATTCAACAAACTCAAACTTAGTGCTAATGATGCAAGTATCACGTCTTCATAGTAGATTGCATTGTATGTCAAGGGCAACAAAGAATTTTGAAACATTACAAATATGCTCCTTGAAAAAGGCCTACAACATCTTGAGCTTCAAATGCATACTCTTAATGCTAACATTATTTTGATAAGCAAGCTTGTAGAAAGTTTTGTAACCAATTTGTTTCAAAACAAATTATCATGTTGGTGGCATAATTCAAGATCATTATATCCTAAGCTACAAGAAAGCACTCAAATAATTTTAAGAATTCACTTGACTATTTATTTGCTCTTTGTTTCAACTATAAAGCAGTGAATTGGCCTGTACTATCATTTTTTTTGCAAGAACATCACCACTCACCACCTCTATCTGATTTTGGCACTTTTACATTCTTTCTAGTTTGTTGATCAATCATCAACTTAACTTGCTTGAAATAGTTTAGTGCCTTCGTCTTTTGTTTTAAGGAAACACACCCACACTTTTCTTGAATAGTCATCCACAAATGTTGAAAAATGTTGAGCTCCACTAAAAAAAACTAGCCTACACAAGGTCACATAGATCTGTATGCTCTTATCCCAATACTTCCCTTGCTTATAAGCACCTACTTTTGGAAAATTTGTTAATTCCACACCATGCTCTCACATGCACTTAATAGCCAAATCACAGGTAGCTGTAGCTTATAAGCCACTTGGCTCACCTTCTTAATAATCAACAATGGTCCACAATACCTAGGAGATAACTTGGCGCACTTCCCTGTGAGTAGCACCTTTGACTTCAAAGGGACTAGTAAATATACCCAATCTCCATTCTCAAATTCCCGATAGGTACGGTTCTCACGGGTATAACTCTCTGCCCTAGCTACAGCCTTGGACAAGTTTTCTCGTGCCATCTCTAGCTTCTACTGCATCTGTGCCAAAAACTCTACAGCACTAGGTACCCTATGCGGAATCCCTATGATTGAAGGACTAAGTGGCCTAAAACCATAATTGAGCTCAAATGGACTCAATCTAGTGGACGCATGTCTTTTATCATTGTACACAAACTCCAATAGCGGTAAATGCTTTACCCAGTCTGTTTGCTTACTACTAAGGTATGCCCTAAGCATATCTTCCAAGATCTGGTTCACTCGCTCTGTCTGACCATCCGTCTGAGGATGCTCAGAGCTACTCATCCGCAACTGTGTTCCCAGCTTGGCGAACACCTCAATCCAGAAATTTCCCGTAAACTTGGGATCCCTGTCAGAAACAATGGACCTCGGAAGACCATATAACCTGACAATATTCTCAATAAACAACTTAGCAACTTGCGGAGCTGTGACCTTCTTGGTCGTTGCGATGAAATGAGCCATCTTGGAAAACCTGTCTACCACTACCATAACGGAATTGAATCCCTTCTGGGTCTTGGGTAGCCCAACAATAAAATCCATAGAGATGCTTTCCCACCTTCCTGTAGGTATCTCAAGTGGATGTAGCAAGCCTGGAGGACTTACTCTCTTGGCCTTGTTCACCTGACAAGCCGTGCAACGCTGGACGTACTCTCTTACATCCCGCTGCAATCGTGGCCAGCTGACAATGCGGGCCCTTTTCTTGAGCCTTCTTAATCTCCTCCATGAGACCACTGTCAACCACAGTAAAGCTCATCTGATGCAGTATATGAGATAGTGCATCAGCGACCACATTTTCCTTCCCTCTTCGGAAGCGAATTTCCAAGTGAAATTCCTGCATCAGCTTGGCCCACTGAGCTTGGCGCCCTTTCAAATCTGGCTGAGTGCAAAAATACTTTAAAGTATGATGATCTGTGTACACATAAAACTCGGCGCCATATAAATAATGTCTCCAAACCTTGAGCGCATGTATAATCGCATGCAACTCTTACTCGTGTGTAGGATATCTCTGTTGAGCTGGTGTCAACTTCTTACTCTCAAAGGCTACTGGTCTACCCGCTTGGCTCAACACTGCCCTACGACAATGCCACTTGCATCCGTCTCTAGGTCAAAAGGTTTCTGGGTATCCACAATTTTGAGGATTGGAGCCATGGTCGCAGACTCCTTCAAGTTCTCAAAACGTTGTTGAGCTTCAGCATCCCATCGAACCACAATGTTGTTTTTCCGTAACTGGTCCGTTAGAGGAGCAGCTATCCAGGAATAATTCCTAACAAACCGCCGATAGAACTTACAAAAGCCTAAGAAAGATTGCAATTGGCGTATATCGGCAGGCCTCGGCCACTTCTTAACCACAACCACCTTGGCTGGGTCAACCGAAATACCCTCAACTGTCACTACGTGACCCAAATATTCGATACGAGTCTTACACAACTCTATCTTCTGAGCATTGGCGTACAAGACAGAAGCTTGTAACTTGCCAAATACGGTCTTGAGATGAATCTCATGCTCCTCGACCACTTTACTAAAAACCAATATATAGTCAATAAAATTGACGACAAACTTGCCCATATAGTCTCGCAAGACATCGTTCATGAGCATCATGAACGTGGCTGGGGCATTGGTTAACCCAAATGGCATAACCAAAAACTCATAATGACCAAAACGGGTTTGGAAGGCCGTCTTCTGGACGTCTTCATCTTGAATCCGTATATGATGGTATCTACTTTTGAGATCTATCTTACTGAAAGTGGTTGCACCTTGCAACGCATCCAGTAGATCATCAATCCTGGGCATCAGATACCTGTGTTTTACAGTGATCTTATTCAATCCTCTGTAATCTACACACATTCGGAAACTACCATCCTTTTTCTTGACAAGTAAAATAGGGGAGGCGAAAGGTGAATGACTAGGACGAATGTACCCCAACTTGAGATACTCCTCCAACATCTTTCTGACTTCCTCTTCCTCTTTTAGGCTCATCCTATAAGGAGGCCTACATACCGGACTTGCCCCTGGAACGAGCTCAATACGATGATCAACGTTCGGGGCCGCAATCCCTCTGGCATAGTGAGTGCGGATGGAGTTCTCCAGCTCAATTGCTGGGTCACATCTAGGCTGTAATGAAAATGCATGTGCACTAGGGGATGCAAAAGTAAATGAAGCTTCTTGTGGTTTATTAGTGAGTGTGCTTATCTGATTACTATCAACATAAGAGTCAAAACTGGAATCAACATTCACATAACACAACCACAAATACTGAATCTCCATCCTCTTTATTTGCATACAGGTAACAAGAGGACCCTCAACAAATGGTCTCTCCCCCTTTAAGACATGAGACATACCCTCATGCCCAAACTTATACACATGTGACTTAGAATCTATAGTGGGCATGTGCGTCTTATCGGCATATTCCTACACCATGTACTCCCTTTGACGATGCAAAAACCAAGCATCCGTTGCACGCACATGCTCATGTGGAGGAATGAACTGAGCTCTAAAAGCTCGCTTGAACTCAAAAATCAAAATATTCCTCCCACTTATGCAACCACTGATCTACGATATCAGTATTGCGTTGGGGAGTGTTTCCAGCGAAACGGGTACGTTTAATATCTCCCACATCCCCATTTCTCCTCGGATCACCACATAGTTCATCCTTCAATTTTAAATTGAAGTTCCTGATTCATTTGATACTATTATTATTGTAGCATCACATAATCAAGAATCCTGTCCATGGACCTTCCTCTTGTTTTAACCAAGATCTTTTAGAGTTATCTTTAATTCCCTATTATCAAAGTAATGGATCATTGGTATATTGTCTGTATAAAAATTTTATCGGTACTATCTTGATTGTTGTGTTTCTGATTAATTGCCCCTCATGGTTTTCATAGATGACCTTGTAGAGTGCGATCATGGCCATCAATGAGGCCTAATTACATTCATTGTAATTTTAAAGCTAAGAAGTAGCCATTGACAAGATCCATTTTTGCACAAATTTTATCTACTGGTATTTGGGTCCATCACACTTTCAAGCTTTAACATTACAAGTTTTTGGGGAGAAACCAGCCATCCTCTGATCCTGGTTTTTCCCAATAGGACATGGTGCCACTATATCCATATTTTTCTACAAGTAGAGTATCAGTGAGATATGACTACAAGAAGTAGTGGAGGTAGTGGTAGATCAAAGTATGACAATAGTATTAGTAAGAAGAGTGTTAAGGCACAAACAGACAAGAAGCAATGGAGTAGTGATTGTAGTGGACAAAGTAGTGTCATTAGTAGAATATTGTATCTACTATCTATTAAGTAGATGAAGTATAAGAACATGTGTATAAAACAACTTCTTAGTGGGACTAAGTCTCTTATGTGTGTTTTCCTAGTTTTGTGCATTGGTTCTTTTTTTGACTGGGTGGATGACTGTTGTGCTTGTGTTGGATCTCCTCTGTCTTGCAGTTATTTTGGTGTCTCCTTTGTTGAGTCGAGTTGGGTTGATTGAGTCAATGCTATAGTGCATTGTGAATGGAGAAGTCTAGATAGAGAGAATGAGAGAAAAGAGACAATGCAATTTGAATTTGAGTCTCACTAATGTCCTAATTTTGTGTTCAGAATGCACATCTCAAGTGTAAGAATGCTTCAAGATTGGAAAAATAATCAGAACCATTTTTTTATGCAGTGATGCCTTATACTTTGTTTTTGGTGAAGTAATTATGCTAAAGGCAATTTTGTTGTAAATCTCTAATTTATGTTTAGCTTTTGAAAATGATGATACAACTTTATAATCCTACCTTAATCTCTAATATTGAAATGATGAAATTAGAAAAGCTTTGTTTCTAATAAATTGCAATTGTAATCTTCTAGGCAGTTGCAAGAGAATTTTTTGTTTTGTCTTATTGGACAATATGCTATCATCATTGTTCGCATGTTTGGACATAACTTGAATTGTTGGCTTATGTCTTTGATTTTTTCTTATAAATCTCTTTAAGAAAGTTAATGTAGGCTTCAAAGCGAAAGAAAGCATGTGATACCATTATATGCAATCTTTCTTTTAACATGACATATGGAAAGTAGTGAAGTACATTATTTGTTTTGATGATGAAAGAATTCTAGATTTCTAGTTTGCATATAGCTTGTAAATCATGATTTTAGTCGTAGAAAACTTACATTTGTATATGATATAAGGATTAAAATATATCGACCAATAGAGCGAAGCTCGAAAAAGGGTCACGATACCCATTGAAGCAGATACTATGGAATGCGTGAGCTTGTAATTTTGAATGCATTCAATTAATTTTGCATAGTGATTATATTCATCATAAGAACCAAAATTTTAGTTCCATATTTCTAGGAGGCCCTTTCATCGATGATTTTGCCACTAGACGGGGTATCTTAGGCAAAATTAACAAGGACAACAGCCTTGGAAATTATCTCAGGTGTTTCAAAAACATAGAACCCACGGTTCCCAGAATCATGGGTCCTGGGAACCGTGGAAGGAACCGTACCACGGTTCATTGAACCGTGGTACGGTTCCAGTATTCAATTAATTAATTATTTAATTACCAAATTCGTCTGTATACAAATTTGGACCTGATTTGGACACAGATTTGGACCTGATCCATAATAGATTTGGACAGACAAATAGGATCTGATCCATAATAGAATTTCTGGTCCAAAATAGGACCTAATCCACACAGACACAGACACAGATTTGGACCTGATCCATTAGAGATTTGGACAGACCATAGAACCGTACTGTTAATCCACACAGACCTGATAATCCACACAGACCTGTTAATCCACACAGACCTGTGTACTGAAAAAAAAAATTAATTAATCAATTAATTACCTGCCACAGTTCACACGGTTCCTGCATAAATGTTTTGAGAACCGTACGGTTCTCAGAACCGTACTGAACCGTTAACGGTTCATTAATTCTATGTTCAAAAACCATGAGATATGTGTTTATCACAATGAGATGAATTACATTCAGATCAGTCTAGCGATGAAGACACTACTCAAGTTAACAGGGTAATCAATGCGAAATAATAATCATCACAGTAAAGACACTGTCTCATTACTTAGGTGGTCACTATGAAGCTTCCTCCTCAATAGAGTGTAGCTAGGCCCTCAAAAATATTGGTCAATATGCAAGCTTCATATATTGTTTCACTTTAATTATGTATGTTGATTGAACTGCTCTATGGTTCAGTTCTTTGATTATCTATTTATGCAGGCAAACCTTTTTGGAACCTCTTCCATTTACAAGCTATGCGAGATCAAAAGGTAAGTCCAATGTTTATCCATGTAGTAAACAAGCTAGCTTCTTCGTTCCTCATCATGTTCAATAACATGGAGAAAAGCAAGAAGTTATGAGTAAGGAACATTGCTTCTAGTTCATGCATGATTTTTTGGCTTGCTAAGACTTTTCAATTTTTCACCAAGTGAGTAATGAATTGTAATCTCGTGGGCAATGTGTGGCCTTGCATGCTAAATAAGATTGAAGGGAGCTTTCTCAATAGTGATGCTATCATCACAATTCTTTTTTGACCTAACATATATTTGATGGATAACTTATGCTTTTATAGAAGGAATTTTATATTCTTATGTGTATACATGCCACATGCCATGCATGCATGTGAAAGATGAAGCATTATAGAAATCCATAGATATTCAGCTCTAGGTTTATACAAATTTTCTTTCTAGATACCTACCTGTGAGCCCTTTTCAATTTTTTTTTATACACGCTATTCATTAAATTATTAGTGGTTAAGAAGGGCCCTATTTTTGTTGCCTAGTTGTGGAGATGGGGTCACAATCGCTTAAGTATTTTATGACCACCTTTTAGATTGTGGGAGTTGTTGGATGCTAAATATAGCCTTTTGTTGGGATCAACTCTTAGTTTTGCACTTTGGACTCAGATCCTAATTTTTGCCATCTAGTCACTATGAACATGGTCCCAAAGCCTATTAAGAAGTTCAAGCATAAAACATTGTATAAACCATAGTTGCAGCAAATTGTGATTCACTGGGTTTCACGATTTGCTGCAGCGAATCACGAACGTAAATTTTCTTTTTGGGTGCGATTGTAATAAACAAAAAAAAAACAGCGATTTGCAGCGAATCACTGTTTGTTTTTTTACAACAATTCGCGAATTGCGATTCTAGAATCGCAAGTGCAACTATGGTATACACTAAAGAGACAACATCTTGATTTATCAATCTCACAAGACAATCAACAATGTACTTGTGTTATGATAGAACCTTAGTTGCCCGTTCTGGAACATGTTCCGTTCCGGAACGATGCCCTCAAAAAAAAAAAATACGTTTTTTTACAAAGCGTTTAATTCATATAAATAATTAAAATAATTAAATTATTATAAATATCGTTCCGACCAGGAACGTTCCGGAATGTACGAAACGTTCGGAACGGAACGCTCCGACCCATTTTGGTCGGAACGGGCTTCTAAGGATAGAACAATACATTTATTGCTATATCTGACATTATGGGCACATAACCCAACTATTCCTTTCCTCTTAGGGACATGGTTTAGAGTTATTGGGCTAGTCATCGAGTGGAAGCCGTAAACCTTCTTAGGACCCAATAACTTTTAACCCAAATTAGTAGCTTCTTGGAAGGTTCTCCGAGAGATCCTTGAGTTTCGTATAAGTAGGAGGCTCATTTCTCTTCCTTGTAGATCGACTATTGATCATATCTGACTTCCTTTAGTAATTCTAGTTGTAGGATGCTATTTACGTCATCATTTAAGTCTCTTGTTTTTATGTGATCTCAAATCTATGGCTGAGTTCATACCTTGGTAATAGAGCACTTTCTAGGGCATGTGGATGTTGAATTTTGAAGTGATTGATCTATTCTTGGCAAGAGTTTTCAGCCCCTACTTATGTTAAAGACATATTTGTGCACCAATTTTATTTTGTTGCCATATCTTTTTCTATGATGACTAGAATTCAAATTTACAGTTGTAGTTTCAAAAACCTTATTTTTTTCGAAGTCCCCTACTTTTGTGTTTTTTGGAAACAAAAGTTGGAAGTAACTGCAACTGCTTTTTTGAGAGCTTGTCAAGATTCATCTATAGAGACAGAAGCAGGTCAATCAGAGGTCTCTTTAAAAAGTTTTTGTAAAGTCAAAACTTTGTTCAAAGTAGGTACTTTGACGTTTTATGTACAACACGTTTTTGTTCCACAAATCGATCTATCTATTTTGTACTATTATGTCATTAGAATCTATTTCCTATCCATTTTGACGTATGATAACTATCCAAAGAATGATGTAACCCTTAGTTGCCCAACCGTAGATGCATGCAGGTTGTACATACTACACATTGTGATTAACACAAGCAAGGTCAATAAAGGCTTGTGCATAGTCATGCATACACATTTGTGATGTGAGATTAAGAGCAAAGACACTACCATGCAACACCTATCAAGCTCGATGATGTTCCATCAAAGATGCAAAGATACCAACATGAACGGAAGCCATCAAGACACTGCAAGACCCATGCCATAATGGTGAACTAGAGATATATTGCAGTCAAGTGAAATATCCACATCATCCCTTTGTAAAAAAGATCCAGTATGGTGGAAGGGGACATGCTCCTCATGGAAGTGACATCTGTGCCACATTGAACTCTATGCCATGATTCATTGTTGATGCAATTGTGCTTTGTTCTATGAATGCTTGTATCTACTATCTAGTACATTCATCGTATTCTTGTATGGTCCTGAGCATCAAACACTTGGTTTGTTAAATGTTTAAATACTCTTCTAAGTTGTGACTGGAGTCCTCAATTCATCAGTGAGTTGTAGATTTGGGTATCTACAATTGTCACTTGCTAGGATACTATGTAATTTGTACAAAGCAGGTCTCAGACAGCGTCCTGACACTCTTGGCAAGTTTCCAAGTGATGCAAAATATCGAACACGCATTGGTCAAAATCTGTATTATGATATAAATGCTTGCTTTTTTTTTTCTCTATGAGTTGTCATGCAAAGAGGATAACTTGAATACTGAAATGCGTAAGTAAAACTTAAAAGAGCTAGTTTGCTATCTGGATGCCATTGTTCCCCTCAAATCATTGTTCATGATTCTCAAAGCTACAATTTATGTTGTTGTTACAGGGAGATCTGCAGTACTTTATTGGAGTGCAACTGGATGGAAGTGAGCAAGTAGAGCCTTCTATGAAACGCCTTTCAGAAAGAACAGAGATAGAGAGCGCAAAGTTGGTATGTCCACTATGATGCCTCATATATCAGCCTAAAATGGATTGCATCTGGATGGCTGCCATCCAAAATTTGTTCTCTTTCGGAAAGTCTAACTTGGCAATCAGTTTAGTTATGTATACGTTTGAAGAGAAATACAGTCAGAGGGTTCAAGCAGACATAATCTTCCCTTCCAGTTCTAGAGAGAACTGCTGATCTCCAGGTGTTCTAGGTCATGTTTTTGTTGCTTTTCAACTTCAATAATCTCTCAAATATGCCTTTTTTAAGAGTTTTGTATGCAAATCTTCGTTCTTGACCTGCAGGTTCGAGCTACCGCTGTTGATGTTGATGAAGCAGTCCGAGAACTTCCTGATGCAAATCTGGTTAGCTAACCTCCTTGCACGAATCGACAAATCGCTAGTGAAAGACCTGTAAACTATATCATGATTCATGTGTAAGAAGTTTATGACAAGTTCAGGGCCTTCACTCCTAAGTTTATCTTGAATTGACTTCAATATATTTTACTGATTTTGTGTATAGATTTGAGTTCGTAAATTAAGAGGTAAATTTAAAGATTTTCTGAAAACTCTGTTGGTACTTCCAATGGTGCTACTTTTTTGGTTTTGTATTAGAAATGGTGCTAGTCAAGAAGCTTACACACAATCCTTGTAGCTATGGATGTTCCATTGCCAATTTTCATTAAGCGAGTTCATTTACCCAAAATTCGTTGGTGTCTCACTAGTCTTCAATGATCAACATTTAGCCTTTCACACAATCTAGTTGGAAACACCATTTGTTTGTATACTCTGCCAGTTCATACAGTACGCTAAAGACATGTCCATTGAAGTCTCAAAGATGTGGCCAACTGGTTGAAATCCTTGTTCAGTTCAAAGTTTGTTTTTAATTCCACTTGTGTGCAAGTCAAGGCAGAAATAAGATAAATATATACAGTAGTTGTGAATCCCACTACAGAGGTATATGTGATATACTTACTGTCTTCATTAAGGCTCCAACAAAAGAAACAAAATTGTTAAATGCATGTCGTTGACCACAAGAATAGTCTTGCATTTGCAATGCAAGGCCAAAAGACTTGGGCACAATAAACAAGGAACCTCTTTAGCCTGCTACAAGAGTGCAGTACATAGAACAAAATCTCCTACCCTCCACTCAGAGTAAGATCTTGTAGAGAGAGAGAGAGAGAGAGAGAGAGAGAGAGAGAGAGAGAGAGAAAGAGAGAAAGCTTTATTAATGTCTTTTCCATGCCAAAAGGCATATAAGACCAAAAGGAGTACATGTCAAGTATGTGAAAACCATGGGAGCGTATATAAACATCTCCAAGAAAAAACTATGCATATAAAAAAAAAATGAGTAATATAACTGTAAACTACAAACTGCCAACTGTCCATAAGTGGGAGCAAAATAGTTGCCAGGAGTAGAGTAATATCATCTAGCGCTGCAGCTGAAAAAAGATGTGTGATAAGAGCTGTAACAGGAGGTAATATGGACCGTCGCTGACGTCGTCTAGGAGGGTGAAAACTGTGTGCTTTCGTAACAAGGCGGGAAGTGCGAACTGCTGCATGACTATGAGTGATACACTGTCTCTGACATCTGTGAGGTGGTATGTCGTCATCATCGTCATCAGACCGTGTCCGTCTACTGGTGAAGAAGACGTAATCTGAGGCTGAGAGCTAGGATGTGGCTGATGAGCTGACTGGTACATATCCTACCGTAGCAAAACCATGTCTCGTAGCATAAGTGCGACACAACAAGAGTCCTTAGATCCAATCAGTGCTCTGAGTGTAGTAGGCATGTCACGGAATAGACAATGATATCTCCCTCTAATCTCATAATATATGGGGCATCTGAAGATGAAATGCTCCTGAGACTCTATCTCATGTAGTAGACATAGCAGGCATAGTCTCTTCTCTCGTGGTGTACCATGGAATCTGCCTGTCACAATAGCCAACTGACGTGAGGAGACTTTGAACTGTCCCAAAGTGGAATGGAGACTGCGTGATAGTCCAGAGGATGAATAGCGAGGTGAAATTGGAAGACCAGTGGCATCCTACTCCAGAAAGTGAGTCCGGTAGTAGTCAGCAGGTTTAACCCCTACTTGGTGTCGCCAAGTACGGTCGAGATATGCTCTGTATAAAAAACGTCTAATGTACTGGTGTGTACCCAAAGGGAGATCAGTGATAGTGATACCAAATGCTTCCATGAGGAAGTGTGATGCCTGAGAAAGCCATGATAGCCGGTATCCCTGAGTCTGAGGTGATGAGAGGACATGAGTGCAAGCCGCGTATATCTCTGCTTTGTATCAGGAAGTGCCTGAGCTCTCTGGATGTACATGATAAGTTGGAAGGCTGCCTCAATCTGAATAGGGGGGAGTGGCAAACTCTGCAAGGATGATCTCATGTGAAACCGAGGGCTTCGCTCGGATCATGCGAGCTAACATGGAGGTCTGTAAGCGTGAAATGTTGGACCAGTGTGAAGATGATAGTCCTGTACACCATATCTCTATCGCATACAAGGGTGAAGGGGTTCCCAAGTCTAGAAGTAGCCGCCTGTCTCATACTAAAGGTAGGATCAGAGAAGAGCACACCCAGGTAAGTGTATGAAGAGACCACCTCTAGGGACTGTCCATCAAAGGTAAGCTCCTGGCGCTGCATGAAGGCCTGACAGGTACTGAAGACCATAACTTTGCTCTTCGAGAGGTTCACCTCTAAACTCCACTGTGTACAAAAGGTGTGTAAACAATCCAACTGTCTCTGTAATCCCTCTCTAGTATGGGAGACTAGTACCACATCATCTGCATAGAGAAGGATGGCAATCAGAATGTCCCCAAGCCGACAACCGTCCCCACCACACTGAGAGATGACCTGCTCTAGCTTGTCAATATATAATCCAAAGAAAACTGGTGAGAGAGAGCATCCCTGCTTAATCCCAATAGTACTCCGGATCTGCTCATAAATGCCACTACCATGACAAAAGCAACCCAAAACCCTCTCATAGATATGTCGTGAAGCTGTCTGGGCATTAAAATCCCCAATGAGGAAAATATGCCCCCGCTCTGCAAATCTGATGATATCCTCTGAAAGGTCCAAATAAGGCGAGCCAACACCCTCAACAAAAGAGGACTCTGGAGGAAAATAGCAGGCAGCAATGAAGATGTCCCTGTCCAAACCAATCGCTCGTCCTGTGATACGAAGCCAAATATATCGTGCACGCTCATCATGCCTGACAAACTCAAACATTTGATGAAGGGACTCTCTGTAGAGACAAGCCACTCCTCCCGAACCATGGCCACTGGTTGATCTAGTCTCAGATCTGTATACTGAATCCCATCTGTATGCCAGAAAGGTGGGTAAGGTCTCGTGAGTGTCCATGAAAAACAATAGGTCTCGTCCAGTGACAAAGTCAATCAGATCACCTGCTGTAGAGGATGAGAGAGAGAGAGAGAGAGAGAGAGAGAGAGAGAGAGAGAGAGAGCCGGGGGGGGGAGGTTGTTTCGGGGTAGCATCCCTTGATCTTTAGAATATACTAAAAACATAGGCCATACATAATACCAAATCTGTGCAGAAAAAGCTCCATCTGAGACTTGAGTTTCAACAAATGTAGAGGACAAGCCAGAGCCATTAAATGTTCTCTGTTGATAATAGTTTCCTCCTGATGAAACTATGATGAAGACATCAACTGCCATTGCTCGAAATTCAAAACTAAATTTAGCTCAGAAACTAAGTAGTAATCAACAGAGACTAGCATGTATAGACAATGCTGTCCCAGGTGTTGCAAGTACTGGACCAGATGCGAATCTTTGGTAGTTTGAGGTAATGGGATCTCTCTAAGTGTAAAAGGAGTAACAATGGCCATTGTTCTCTCTTCGGGATGGTCAATGACTCCTTGTGGAAGGTGAAGAGTTTGCATTTGACTTTTAACAGTCTGTGTTTGTTATATCTTTCAAAGTACTGTTTCATTCTAAGTTGGAGCAAAGAGCATAATTTTTAAAAATGTATGGCACTGACAGAACAGGGGAAAATGATCATATATGTTCAAATTATTAACCATTCCAGTCTGCTATGTTTTCATAATTATTGACTATTTTATAAACACAATTTCATGTAATTTACTAAACTTATGCTTTCATCCAAAGCATTAAGCCTTGCATGGGCAACACAGATCTCATGATGTCTAATTATGTAATGTTCCAGTGCCTTTCTAGCATTGTCCTGTGTGCTGTCATATGCTCACTCCAAATATCACAGACTCATTTAAAGCCATGCTGTCTTGAGAACATAAAACAATGTTGTTAAATTCATCTTAAATCACATAGGGATTTTCTTAGAAACGACTATTGGGAAATTCAATAATCCCCTATGGCATTCTTGGTCATGAAGTACATATTTTGGTGGCTTGGAGGTGAAATTTATATGGTCAAATTGAAAACATAAGTTTCTCAGTGCAACAGATTTGATGCTGACATTTTTCGTGACGGCTTCTAAATATCTATTTATGGTGCAGACACCTGATGACCTTTGGGCCAAACATTCAAAAGTTGTGCTGCCAAAACCTCACAAAGCTAACAGTACTGCATGGACAGCAATACGCAAGGTACAAAAATTGCTAATTTTTTCATGTTGATTGCTAATACTTAGAACACATGAAGGACAGTGGCTCTCTTCACTTTTGCCTTCTTGATAGTTCATAGATAGTGTATCTATTGAGATCATTTATGATCATTGTAGGAGCTTATAGTTGTGCAATATTATCATGAAGTTATATGCTTGCGGTCCAAATGTATGCAATGATTTTCTTCCTGAAACTGAAAGGCTTCACTGTTTTCCCCTCTGTAGTCTATTTTTAAGCTCTTGTTAGTTTCTGGTATCAAACCGGCACTGCATCATCCAACCAATCTTATGTTTCTGACTATTTTGGGTGATGTTGCATCAGTACTATGCTGAAGCTATTCTGTTGGTTTCTGATTGTGAACCAAACTTATGGAAATTGGCATCTGCTTTATTCACAACAAAGATCGGAAGCAATTTTTTTCTTGCTGCTTATTCATGTCAACTAAAATTGCAGTATAATTATTAGTCCTTACTGATTGTGGGAGAGAAGCCAGATGATCAGAGTTCTAAAAAGTAATTGTGTGTTGATGTACTGACCCTAATGATAGAACGTTTATGGGGTTCTTAAGTGACAAATTCATGTTGACTATATGTGCATGAGACATGGAAAGTATAGTAGTTCTACTTAGGCCTGTTGTCAATGGATTTATGTTCGCATGTAGCTTTGTTCAAACAAAAGGAAGTGATATTGTGACAGAGTCAACAAGTTATCAGGCAATCAATTAATTAGGAGTCTGGTCATGCTGGCTATTCCTGTCTATGAGATGTGGAAAATATAAAGTTCCACTTCTGAGCTACTGAGTTACACGGTCTGATAGGAGGACGGATGCTCCAAGATATTCTTCAAACTTTGTTGTCTAGCAGTGCTGAAATTCCTCATAACCTCGAAGCCTGTCTATGCTAGCAATGGCTTCATTGAATGTTTATTGGAAGATTGGTTTCATTACAAAATGATCAAGAAAAATGAGTGAGGCCAAGTCTGACAACTTGGATCGAACTTGCTTCAAAGTGAACCTGCACAAGTATTGAAACTTGATCATAAATCTTCAAGTTATTAGAGTTTGGGAGGTTATAGATCTTGTCAATTAACTAATCAAAAGTCCTCACTAGCTCTTGAGCCATGGATGAGCATTATTTGAACACCTTCTGAGAATTCGAGAGTACACCCACAAATTATAGAAAAGTTCTGTAGACTGATCCTGTTTAACGATTCTGAATTTACAGGAAGAGAACTTCCTAGTATAACAAGTTGCTGCTTCTGCTTAGAATTCCAATTTTCTGAGTCATGGGTCTCTATTCAAAAATGGTAAAGGTTTGATTTTCAGGCACGGAGTAATGGTGAGAAGTTGGGGCTGAAGCATTTTCGTCCAGTGAAACTCTTAGGCTATGGAGACACAGGAAGGTTAGGCTTTTTCTTTATGTGGTTGACATGGGCTTTATATTTATTGATGGAGTA
Source organism: Diphasiastrum complanatum (assembly GCA_029204225.1). Classification (NCBI taxonomy): domain Eukaryota; kingdom Viridiplantae; phylum Streptophyta; class Lycopodiopsida; order Lycopodiales; family Lycopodiaceae; genus Diphasiastrum; species Diphasiastrum complanatum. Next base: position 52,972,145 of record CM055093.1, read on the forward strand.
GATGATAAAGTAGATCTGAAAAACTTTGTATTTCTAATTCAAATTCTTTCTTTGTGTTATTTGCTGCAGTGTACATTTGGTAGAGTTGCGAGGGACAGGAGAGTTCTATGCCATGAAAGTTATGGATAAGTCTGTAATGTTGAATCGAAACAAGGTGATCTAGTTTTCATGCTAATAGATACTTTGGTCTAGCTATCTAAGAAGAAACTGCATCAAACTAGGTCCTGGTTTATAGTTTCGGATGGGTTGCTATATTAACAAAACATTTTTGTCTCAGGTTTATGAAGCTCCTAAATTTTTTTGTTACGATGCTAATCATGCAATCACAATAATTATTTTTATCATCGACATCAAGTTTAGCTTCTTGTTTATTGGGATGATAGGTCCATTGCAGAGGCTACTTGGGAGCCTACTGATGTTTTCTATCATACACTGTTGCTTGTTGATCAAGCTCGTACTCTTACTACCACTTTTTACTCCCAAGATGCTTCTGCTACTATTATAGTTGGTGCTAATGCTATCATTCCTGCTGGTGTTCCTCCTTGATGCTTTGTCTTCTCCAAGTCTACATTGGGGCAATGATTTCTAATTGGAGGAGAGTAATGGACTCTCCTCATTTTACTTCCCTTGCCATGCCATATCATGTATAGGCCTAAAAACATTTTTCATGCACTTATGTTTAGGGCTGTGACCAAGGGCCCTCAACTTTTATTAGTTATTTACCTATAGTTGTTTAGGATATCCATGATGAAGTTGGTGTTTTGATACTTTTTGGGTGGACGCCATAGAGCTAATGATTGCAAGTCTCATTTGTTATGTTTATGCAACCTTGGGATCATATCAACTATTAGGTTTCTTGTTGGTAAGTTATTACCTATATTTTTATTGTTGTGTGCTCTAATATGTTTTTTTCTAATCTATCCATCCATTTGAGATCCATATTTTTACAACTCTTTTTGTAGGTCTATAGAACATGAGATTTACGTTCTACAAAGAAGTGTGTGTGTGTGTGTGTGTGTGTGTGTGAGAGAGAGAGAGAGAGAGAGAGAGAGAGAGAGAGAGAGACTTCAAAGGTTACCAATGAGACCATTGTATATGGCTCTAGTGACTATACATAACGTCGATATAATCCGATATATCAGTTTAGAAATAACACTAGAGTGTTTAACTTTGTGAGATCAATGTTAAAGTGCAGGCGATGCTATAAGAAGGCACTAATAAAATTTCCTATTTGCTTGTGAGCTTCAATTTTGATTGTCCAAGCATGTACACTTGTTTGTGCAATATACAGAGAGATGCCATGGGCTTGAAAGATTTGTACAACTATGACGATTTGTTTGGTTGTTCATACTATGGAACTAAACTTTGTTTTACCAGGTTCATCGTGCATGCATCGAAAGAGAGATTTTGGGCATGATGGACCATCCTTTTTTACCAGCTTTATATGCATCTTTTCAGGTCATTTTTTAGCCATTTTTCTATGAAGTATATGAAAATAGGTGATGTTTGTTTTTGCCTTGCCAAAAATTTCAACGAACAAATTCATGTACTGAAAAATATTATGTTTTCTTGTTTCATTATAGGCTTCCAAATTCATTTGATGGAATGTAAAGCGAGCGTCATTGGGCTAGTAATAGCTTAGATATGGTCTTCTTCCAAAAGAAGAAAGTTAAGTCTGAAAAATAATTATACCAAGCTATAGGAATTAATCACATAGTTTTATTTCCCTAGTGGTCATATATCTTGATGGGAATGAAATACGCCAATCATCAAGTGAAAGCCTTCTTATCTTAGCTCCCAAGTTTTATTATGGTAACTCTTACACATTTTATCAAGCATCAATTGTCGTCCTTATGTAGTGAAGACTCAATAATCATATTAGAAGCAATTAGAAAAATATTTAAAATCAGGTTTGACTATGCCATTGATAGATCTGAATTTCTCTAACTAATTTTCATAAGAGTAGTTTAAGTGTTGATTGTTTAGAGAGCATGCATATTGCTACAAAATTTTGTCAAATTCAACTCAAAATGGTATGTGGTAAGACAACACAATGTGCGAAAGTGTACAAATTCTTTAGTGCTTTCATGCAATGTGATCAAAAGGCACCATAGAAATTGAACTAGGGCAAGTCAAGCATGTGCGCATTTGGTCATTTATATTTTTATATCTTGCTTGTTTGACCATGGTGGTAACAAGAAACGACATAAGGAGTGGTAACATATGAATTAAAAGTTAAATATAAACAATCAGATAGAATAGGATTGTCAAGCAAAGTAATAATTTACCATTGAGTCACAAATATTGTTAGAATGGGACTGCCAAATAACTATTGGAATACTGATGGAATAATCGTCACATTTGACACAACATCACAATTTTGACACTATAGAAATGGATATATTGTTGCTTTTGGTTAACCAATTTTTGTAAGTCAAGCTCACTTCAAGTCATATCACATCAGATGGAAAATTAATAAACTATTTATAGTATCCAATTAAAACATAACATGGACATCAAGTAAATGAATTGTAGAGCAAAACCTCCTACATAAGAGTTTCAAGTTGGGCCTACTACAAAGGAATGACTTCTGGAACTACCATTAACAATATATGAGGTCCTTAAGAATAATGTTTCCTGGTCGATTTGAATCGACCTTTCGAATCAGGTCTATTTGTCTTGTTGAAACTAGTTCGAATTGGTCTTGGCCAATTGAGATCATTTTTGCTTTTTTGGGTTTATGGTAGTGCTAGGCCTCTGTTCTTACACAAACCAATTTAAAACTACTATTTACATCTGTTTATATACTACTATTGCTACTACTAGTAACTATTGTGTTCGTGGTACATGCATTCAACATTGATCTGTCTACATTGAAATTTGAGAGTCGATGCTGGTAGTTTGGTGACATTGAGCTACAAGCAAAAGCTTGTGCAATTGAACATACATGAATGATGATAGTAGATACTAGTAACTAGTAATTGCATAGCCTCAGTTACGAATGAAGCCACAATTGATCTAGAGCTAAGCTATGAAAGCATCACATAAGCAAGATTTAACCCTAGAAAACAGGAAAGAGAGAGATTAAGGAGACTAAAGAGAGATCAATATCATCAGCTGAATAACAAATGACACAGATTCCCTACATATAGCCTAAAGGACACCCTAAAAAAGAAGCTTCCAGTGGCAAGGGCCCAACTGGGATGGATAATAGTGCGCCCTCCAAGAAGGCCCCCACTCTCCAGTAATATGTCCAAATGCCCAAATAATGAATAATAAGGCCCAAGGCCAACCATAAAGTCTAAGTGTCAATAATGAATAAAAAAGGGCCCAAGGCCTGCTTATGCATAAAGTAAAGTAAATGTAAATGGACGTGGCGAATGTAATGAGTCGAGTCCATAACTCTCCCCGACACAAAAAAAAGACCAACTGCCAAAACAAAATTGGATCAAACAGCAGCAAGCCTTGGTGCATCAACAACTAGAGCAGCATCTGATGTAGAGGAATCAACAAGTGCAGCAAGAGCACGATCCTGATTAGCAAGTGATGGCGTATGATAAAAGACATCAATAGGCTCCCATGCGGCCTTCTCAATAGGACGACCATCCCACTGGATCAAAAACTGAATCTGCGTGCAGCGTCGACTATGGTGAAGGCGAACCTGGTGAATGGCAGCTGGTAAGAAAGGGAACAACTCAGGATCAACATCGTGGCGATGAAGGGAACATCTCGGCCGCGTCATCAGAAACCAAGCAATATGGAACAACCAGGAATGCCAAGGAACTAGAAGAAGATCAAGCAGCAACTAGGAGTGCCAAGGTATCTGTAATGCCCAAGCTAGTAGAGGATCAGCCCAAAAGATAGGGACATCATACCAAGGTATCCAAAAAGCCCGAGAAGGTAGAACTGCATCAGCAACGGGAAGCCAATAAGGAAACTGGAAAAGAGATGGACACTCATCGCGAATAGCCACATCATATATGTAACTATCAACCATATGTGCAAGGTGCCCCAAGAAAAGATAGCAGCATCAGAAGACCAGCACCAAGGAGTAGGAACATTAGCAGGATGACAGGCATGCTGTAACAGCATGGAAAAGCAAGCGATATGCCAGGAAACATGGAGCATAAAGAGATCATCCTGACAAAGGATAGCTAAAATGGAGAAATATGCACCAGCATGGTCAAAAGCCCAATTTATCCATAAGGCCCATGAATGAGAAGTAGCAATGGCACACGGTACCCTCAAGGCCCATATCACGAGAAGAGAAGCATGCCAAAAGCTCCAGAAGGTCCAAGAAATCAATGCATCATCTAAAAAGACATGATGCATGAAAACAGTAGCAACAAATCTAGAAATAGTAGAGGCCCCAATTGAAAAACTTTAGCCGAAAAACTCATCTAGAAAGACCTCATATGGACATACCAATCCATCATAGGATACACCAAAAACGGATGGAGAATCGGATGACCCATCGGAACTGGCCGCAAGTGTAATCCCAAAGTACACACCAGGCGCACAAGTAAGGAACAGAAGAAATGCACTGGAACGAGGAATAGGATCCGCAACATCAGCAGCAAGCATCGAAGCAATATCCACGTGTAGCTGGGAGAATGAGTATCAAAAGCACATATGAGCAACACTGAAGTATATGGCGGCAACATCCCCAAAAACTATCCAAGAGAGGAGAAGGAACTCTCTCAAGGTACCCTGATGGTCTCGGAACACTAGAACAAAGTGGCAAATCAACATCGGAGACCAAGCGATATGGAGCAACCCGAAATGACGAGGAACTTGAAGATCACCCAGACGAATAGTAGCTGGAACGGAGGCAATAACCCAAGCCATCAAGATATGCCAAGCCTGACAATGAGCAACAATCCAAGGAACAGATAGAGAGCCACTGAATATGATATCTATGAATCAAGGCATATAGGCGCAAGGCACGCAGCAACAACCTGTAAATCTGGAGCAACATCAACCTGAGGAAGAGGACCCACGGATGGTGAAAGTGAAGCAACAACTGATGTACTCTGAATGGAAAGAAGAGCTGCATCGTGAGCCTTTGGCAGGCTCCGCATAAACTGCTTCCCGGTAACCAACTGATAGTCACCCTGGGAATCAATATCAACATGTGAATGATGCTGACCAGCATGAGTAAAGGAAAGTGTCTGCTGAGAGAGATCCACTACAACAGTACCAAGTGAAGAGAACCAGTCTGCACCAAAAATAATGTCATAGTGCTCCAGCGGAATGATGTAGAAATCTGCTTGACTAGAAAAATCACCAATGCGATAATCCAAGCCCTGAAACATTTGAGAACTCGGAAAAGAATGGGAACGAGCAACCTCAACACTGAGAGGTTGGGAAGCAAGAACAGGTGTAGCACGAATCCTGGTGGAAATGTAATTGCTAATAAATGAATGTGTACTGCCTGTATCCACTAAAGAAACATACTCTCGCCCCGCATCTAGAATAATATGATCCACAAATGGAAAAACATACGTAGGCATAATAACAGAAGTATCAATTGATAAGTTTTGGCCTATATATGCATCTAGAAGAACTGCATACTCATCTAGACAGGTATCAGCAAAATAAACTAGTGAGTATACAATAGGACCATCATGAAATGTATAACCATATGCCATATGGAGATCTACCGGAGTAGCCAAAGCATCTGAAAGAGCAACTGTAGACCCATGAATAATATCGAAATAAGGAGCATAGGCGACAACATCTATAGCATGGCGCTCAGGAACATGAGTAGCATCAAAGTACTCAACAACAATATCAAAGCATGCAACATCGGCAATAGTAGCAAGGCATACTATATCAGTATCAAAGAATGGAACAATATCATAGCATGCAACAACATCGGTAGCACCATCAAAGCATGCAACGACATCATCAATAGTATCATAGCATGCTATGTCAGTATCAAGGACCATATCAGCCGCAACCTGTATATGTAAATCAGCATCAGTAGAAACTTGTGTATATGACTCTGACTCATTATGGGATACAATGACGAGCTCAGGTAGATCAATAACTATCTCAAGTAAATCAGGCAACTCGCTCACACTGTGTGATATAGAATCATCCTCATGTGTATCGCTAGCAATGTGTGAATCAACCTCATGTGAATCGCTAGAAATGTGTGACTTTATCTCTAGTTGGCCTGCACAAGAAAATGGAACCTCACATATGGAAAATGCTCACGAGAGGAATCAGAAGGAGTAGAACTCTCAAGACCTATACTTGTAAGAGCGACAGGAGGAACAATTACAGAATTATCATCGGAAAATATAAGAAGTCGAAGTACTGGTAGAAAGTCATGCCACTTAGAGATAGGTGGATGAGAATGGACATAGTCACATCACTTCGACCTAGCAGAACCCTTTAAGAGAAAAATTGCATCAAGAATCTTATTAGGACCTAGACAAGTTGGCCGAGAAGTTTTAAAGTAATACTGAAGACATGTGAGCCATTTGTCGAACATATGTTCAGATGGTATATCACTATTAAAAACAAAAAGATAATCTAAAGAGGATAGAGACCGAAAATCAGAAGTCATGATAAAATAAAATAACGGAAACTAACAACAAATAACGAAAGACAAAATGAGAAATGTAATGGACAACACAAACTACAAAATGGAATGGAAATAACAAAACAACAGCCACAGGCAAAAAGTTAAGCCAAGCAAGACGCTAATCAAGTGGACGAACTAAAGGAGAGGACATCAGTCGTCACAACAGGTACGCCAATGAAAAGACGTAACAAAAAGTGTAGGTGGTACCTCGCAACTGCAAACGAGAGCGTGCTGAAAACGGTACTAAAATGAAAAGATACTGGGCAACCACCAAATAGAGATAAAAAAATGTTTTTGGGCCGCTTTGTAGCTGGAAATTATGCGAAATGAACTGCGTATAGGCTGTAGAAAGCTGCTGGAAATGTGCACGGATAGCCACCGATCAAATCTATCAAGGAACTGCGTTGGAGCTGGAAGTTTTGCCAAGTATTGGGGCCAAATGGGGCACTGGTCGGCCACCAAGTAATGCTGCAAGAGACGCTGGAAAAAAATGCGTCGAAAAGGCTGGAAAATAGCAAGTATGAGGATGGTGATGAGCCCGTAATCAAATGTGGATTTGGGGTAGCAAACGGAGGCGGAACGAAGTAAAAAATGGAGGGGGATGGGCGCTGGACAACTTGCAAACAAGATGTGAAAAATGGCTGCAAATGGAGATAAAACGGACGAAAGTGACAAGTACAAAGGGGCTAGACAGCCTGCAAACAAAAGTGAAGAGAGGGCTGAAAATGGAAGGAGGAACGGATGAAAGAGATGAGGGAATTGGGCGTTGTAGAGCCTGCAAACAAGCTGGAAATGGGTGATGGAGGGTTGGAACTTGGGCGCTGGAAATAAGCTGCCCAAAAAAAAACAAAATTTATTTTTATTTTTATTTTATTTTATTTTATTTTATTTTATATTTTTTTCTGGCCGCCAAATTTAGCAGAATCACTTACGCTAACTATCTGCTTAAGCTCCGCCAAGGAAAATGCTCTGATGGGAGCTGGTCCTCCAAACTGTGCTGAATGTTGCTGAAGCAAAGAGATGAAAGCCCTCAGCAAAGAAAGAAAAATCAGCAAGGAAAATGGGCGCCCAATCAGAAAATCAGATCTAAAATTCAGCAATCAGGAAAGTGTTCTGATACCAAGTTACGAATGAAGCCACAATTGATCTAGAGCTAAGCTATGAAAGCATCACATAAGCAAGACTTAACCCTAGCTAAGCTATGAAAGCATCATATAAGCAAGATTTAACCCTAGAAAGCAGGAAAGAGAGAGATTAAGGAGACTAAAGAGAGATCAATATCATCAGCTGAATAACAAATGACACAGATTCCCTACATATAGCCTAAAGGACACCCTAAAAAAGAAGCTTCCAGTGGCAAGGGCCCAACTGGGATGGATAATAGTGCGCCCTCCAAGAAGGCCCCCACTCTCCAGTAATATGTCCAAATGCCCAAATAATGAATAATAAGGCCCAAGGCCAACCATAAAGTCTAAGTGTCAATACTGAATAAAAAAGGGCCCAAGGCCTGCTTATGCATAAAGTAAAGTAAATGTAAATGGACGTGGCGAATGTAATGAGCCGAGTCCATAACTGCCTCTCTCTCTAAGCTCTCTCTTAAAGGAAAATGCCAAAGTCCAACTTCATGAATCATTAGCGTACCGTAAATGGCAAATGTTCAAAGACAAAGTACATTACTTAAAATTTCAAATCATGATGAAGTAATGAAATTGATAACCAATGATGATATGATCATAAATAATAAATGTTATGAGTCACTAAGTCATGGCCACTCGCTTGATAAATCACATAAAAATCAAGATTCAAGACTTAATTGTTAGGAGTCAGGACTTAGATGTTATTTCAAATTTCAACTTTCGACTTTGCGTTAGATAGATAGATTATGAATAAAATCATAGATGCATGGTGGCACAGTGCCACATGGTCCAGATTCTCACTTGCCCTCAGCACAACCTCCTCATGGAGGAATGCATACAAATCCTTGTTCTGTGATCTTGGTGGCAAGTTTGGATCCTTTGCCACCTTGATGTCGTCTGGATTGACCTACGCACATTTGAATTAAAATGGAATCCAAATTACCGAATGTTAGTTAGAAGATCAAATTACAATATGTCATATGATATAATCTTAGAAGTCAGCTCAAACTTAAAGTTCCAAGGTCAATCTCCATAGTTCAAACTTCAAATACACTATACACATCAAAAATTACAATCTTTCTGGACGGTGGATAGGCTTTGGGGTGTCCTTGAGTTTGCTCAAAAGCCTCAATGGCATGTACAAACATCGACTTGTTTAACTACGTAGTTCAACTGTGCAAAGGAGAGTTGATTCCTCCTCTTCACGTGAATGAAAGAAAATACAATCTAGTTCCTCTCACAAGCAACTACAGTGCAGACTTGTGGGAGGATCCTGATGGCAAGGTAGCATAATTTGGGAACTTCAACCCTAAACTTCATCCACCATGACACATGATGCAATTGGCTTGGTCAAAGAGGACCACAAAACAAAGCTAAGAATTGGAATTTATCATGATTCATCATAAAGTGGTTATAAAATGTAGATAATAAAACTTAAACTTCAATACATCAAGATTCAAACACGTGGGCCTAGCAGAGAACTCCATGGTCTCCTTCTTGAACACCTAGAGCTTATCCAAGCACTTATCTTGGTTGTATACATTAGGATAAGCTTGGGGATAGGCATTCAGCCATCTCTCAGCTCCCTAACTACTCTTGTATTGCACTTCTCCATAATGGATGGAGTATGTGGGCATGGCATGCAACAGGTGATGAGACCACTCCCATCTGCTTTGCTAGATATGTTGAATCTCCTCAAGCTTGTAGCATTTGAATTTTGAAAATATGAATTGAATACTTAATTTGAAGATTCAAGTGTTAAAAATGGTGAGCCATGCTTAGCTAAAAACTTAGCCAAGGATTCATCAATTTAAATTTAACTTTAAAACTAAAATTCAAAATTCTATAATACTTCTCTTCACTGTTAGTTGTGCAACTCTATAGCTGCTCGCCCAACCTATTCATGAGCTGATGTAGTAACTCAGAGATGCCACCACCATGACGAAAGCAGCCCAAGACCCTCTCATAGAGAGCCATGACGGCTAGAATAATATCTGTAGAGAACCCTGTTAGAAATTAATGTTTATTTGACACCCCTTAATGATAGTTTGGCCATGCCTGCGTGCTATTTTTAGGGGCCATTACTATTGATAGTAAGTCATATTTTAGGGTCATTACTATTAATAGTAAATTGGTTTTTTAGTTATGCATGTAGGTGGGTGCACTACTACTAGAAAAGGATTTGCTTTAATCACTTAGAAACTCATCTTGGGTGTTTACCCAATATAGGTAGTAATTATAGCAATTAGCTTTTTGTCTTTTGCTATTTACTTTAGGCTCATTAGCTTTTATCAATCATTAGAGAAATATTTAAGAAGGCTGGCACCCCACCACAATCATTCCATTCAATTCAATGAGCTAGAGCAATTGCTCAATTCTCCTATGATCTGAATTCTCTCTATGCTTGGTTTTGTGTGAGTGCTAGTAGGACTAGTAACTCCATCTAGAATTTGTATCACAAATTCTGACATGGTATCAGAGCAGGCTTTTTGGTGAGAAAGAGAGTTTGTTTGCAGGGTGGCAAGAAGATTGTTGGAGGAGCTGATCGCTGGCAGCTTGTTGGATCGTTGCCTAACCAGAACTGTTTTTCTGGTTGATTGCTGAGTTGGAATCAAGATTTTGTCTATAGATCGCTGACTGTTTGCTACTTGATCTGATCGCTGGTGGAGTTGCAAATCTGATCGCTGGTGGAGCTGCAGATCTGATCTGGTCAGATCGTTGTACCTACAGACCTGCTACCTGTTGGTTTGCTGGCAGAATCAGAAGTTTTCGCATGTCAATCGCTGGTTGCAGGGATTGTTTTCAGATTACAGATCGCTATCTGATCGTTGTCAGACAGCTGTCAGAGCACTGCTGGACAGAAATCAGTTCGCTGGACCGAAATTAGATCGCTGGACAGAAATCAGTTTGCCGGACAGAAGTCAGATCGCGGAAGCTCCACTATCAATATACCAAGATACATCATGAAGAAGTTGCTGGCTGTTTACAATCAGAACGCTGGTTGCTGGGAATCAGATCGCTGATCTGTTTGTACTCTTTTTGCAGAGATTTTGGTTATTGATTTCTAAAGGAAATCTTAATTGAATTCGAAGAGACATTGATTGCTGAAAAATCAGGCTATAAAGGTCAGCATTATGGCAGGATTGAACGACGCTGTGTTGCTGGAATCTAGCAAGCTAGATGGAACGAACTACAGCATATGGAAGTTCAAGATGTAGAATATTCTCCAAGATAGAGAATATTGGGATATCGTCACAAGTGTTGAGATACCTCCTACCACTGACAGGGAGTTGCGGGAGTATCAAAAACATAGAAGAAAAGCTCATCATATCATCAACTTATCAGTTAAAGATATGATTATACCTCATATTAGAGATGCTGCTGGACCCAAGGAGGCTTAGGATATACTGAAGAACTTGTATGAGACGGTAAATCAGTCATGGATCTTGTTCTTGACTAATAAGCTTCACACATTGAAGATGAGTACAGGTGAATCGGTAACGGACTACTTTACTCGAGTGAAAGATCTGAGAGGGCAACTTATTGCAGTTGGAGAAAGTGTTCAGATTCAGTATTGGTATCCATTGTACTTAATAGTCTACCTTTGGCCTATCAGAACTTTGTAATGATGCTATCGTTACGAGAAACAAGGCCTTCTTTTGATGAGCTAAATGCCATCTTACTACATGAAGAAATGAGACGACAAAATATTGTCAACAAGGACGATTTCAAGGAACAGGCATTCCTGGCAAAGAAGCAAGAGCAAAGTTCCAAGAAGGGTGGCAAAGGGAAGAAGAAGAAGAAAAAGCAGCAAGATATGGAGGAGAATCAATCAAATCGGTTAGAAGATGGAAAGAAAGTGGTTCGAAAAGGAAACTGCTTCATTTGCGGAAAATCAGGACATTATGCAAAGGAGTGCTGGCACAACAAGCTCAAGAAAAAGTAGGATGGAAATTTTGCTGAAGAAGAAGAAATTTCTAATGCAAAATTGAGTGCTTTAGATCTTGAAGACTATGAGTTGTTTTCGGCATCGACATCTTCTGGTAGTGCCTTCTCTCAAAGGAAGAAGACTATTGGTTTATTGATTCAGGAGCTTCTAAGCACATGACACCTAGGCGAGACTGGCTATCTAATTTTCAAAAATTAGATGATGGGTCAAATGTGAAGTTGGGGGACAACTACACATATGATATAAAGGGAGTTGGAAAAGTACAAGTACAACTACCTTCAGGGAAGATTGGAAACATAAAGGATGTGCTTTATATACCAGGAATCAAGAAAAACTTGCTCTCAGTATCAACTATTGCAAAGCAACACATGGTGGTGCAGTTTGATAAACAACGGTGTTTCATCAAGAAGAAAAATGATGAAGTAGTAGCTGAGGGCATACTTGCAGGGCGGTTGTATAAACTTCAAGCTCAGGTGGTGGATCATCATGCAAGTGTTGCGGATACTGAATCATTGAGTAAGTTATGGCACGAGAGGTATGGACATTTGAACTACAAAAGTCTACAAGTCTTGAGGAAATTGAACATGGTTATAGGTCTACCTCAACTCGTTTCTGATCACAAGGTTTGTGAAGGCTGTGTCTTAGGCAAGCATCATATAAAGAAATTTTTGCCTAGTACATTCAAGGCGAAAAATGTTCTAGAACTTGTTCATACAGATTTGTGTGGTCCTATGAAGACTCAGTCTTATGGGGGAGCAAGTTACTTTATGGTGTTTGTGGATGACTATTCCAAATGACTAGTATGGCGAAGGCTACGAAACAGTTCTCGTTGGCGAACCAACCACTGTGGGTCAATCATAGCCATACGAAGATCATGCCGAAAAGTAAGCCATATATGTAATCCCTCACGAGTAGGCTCAGAGCGATAGACACGCCACCAAGTCTGAGCTCGACCATCTAAATGTAACGCAGCCAACTGCACTTTCTGGGTTTCAGTTTTGGGATACATAAGAAAATAGGTTTCTAACTTAGAGAACCAATTTTCCAAGATATTCCCATCAGATGAACCAGAATAAGTAGTAAGCTGGATGCGATCATGAAAATCACGAGCAAAATGAGGCTCAGGATTACCTGAAAAAGTAGAAGAAGGAAATCCTGGTGGTGCGGAGGGAAATCCAGGTGGTGGTACAGAAGACCCGAAAGGAGACCCATAAGAACTATCACTATATGAAGGAGACCAAATGTACTACCAAAAGCACCTCCTGAAGATGGAGATGGAGCAGGAGCAGGCGTACTCAAAATAGGAAATAAAGGTGCTTTACCAGGACGATGAAGAATGTCTGGGGGGGGTGGTATCCCCTCGTGGTAGGATAGTCTCAAGGCTAGAAAGAATACGATCAATACGACTGTCAAGATGATCCATGTGGGAATCAATATGTGTAAAACGATCATCTAAAGAGCTCTACGGAGGGTCTTCTGATGAAGAAGTCGCCATAGGGACTAAGGAAGAGACAAAAACCTGAGGGAGAGGACGTTTGTTGTCACCCCAACTTAGTCTAACTTCCGAAATCACCAAAAATGGCACGTAAACAGTCAATCAAGATGGATAATAATTAGAAAATGATGGGCTGAGAAAGTAGAAGGTTTCTAACAGAATGGAAAAATGGAAAGAGGAGGGTGTGAGGCAACAAATATGAACAGGAATAGGCGGCTGGAAAGAGCAGTATATGAGCAGAAAAGACAGCAAGTAGGTGCAAAAAGGAATTGCAAAAAGGGCGCAAGCAATACTTGGGTGGGTGCTGATCCGTTGTTCACTCGGTAGTGCCAACAAAGAGAGGTAAAAGCTGAAGATAATAGGGCACTGGGCAGGAACTACCAAGATCCACAATATGCTGAAGAATAGGCTGAAAAAAGGTGCTGAAGTAAGGTGCCGAACAGCCTCCAATCAATAGCCGAAACGGACAGCAAGTCGGTGAAAAGAACCGCTTAAAATGAGACGGTAGCAGGGCGCTGGACAATAGCTACCAAATCTGCAAAAACAATGAAAATCTGTCGAAAAAATCGATAAAAGTGATGGGTTACCGCTAAAAATGAGATGGTAGTAGGGCGCTGGACAGCCTCTAATCAATATAAAAAATGTACAGCAAATCAGTGACGAAAAGTGTCAAAAATGATGAGGTAGTAGGGCGCTGGGCAATAGCTACCAAATCTGCAAAAACATTGAAAATCTCCCGAAAAAATCGACAAAAGTGATGGGTTAGCAGGGTGCTGGACAGCCTCCACCAAAACTGCAGAAAATGATGAAGAAATCGTCGAAAGTGATGGGCAGCAGGGCGCTGGACAGCCACCCCCAATCTGCAAAAATGACGGAGAAAAATTGATGAAAGTGATGGGTGGTAGGGTGCTAACAGCCTCCACCAATCAATGAAAGTGATCGGTGGTAGGGCGCTGGACAGCCTCCACCAATCTGCAGGAAAGTGCTCTGATACCAAGTTACAAGCTAAGATTCACTAGCTATGCTAGAAAGCAGTACTTAAGCTAGAAAGCAGGAAGAGAATGCTTAAGGAGGCTAAAGAGGAGCAATCATCATAAACTCAATAAAGGAATACAATGTTGCCCTACTTATACCCTCTCCCTGAATCAAATGAGGGATTCAAAAAAAGGGAGGGAAAAGGATTTGGAGGGAAAATAGTGCGCCCTCCCAATAGGAGGACCCCCACTCCAAATCAATGTGACCAAGTTCTAAAAATATAACCAAATAGGGCCCAAGGCCAGTATATGAATAAAAAGGGCCCTTAGGCTGACTTATGCATAATAACAATAAAAGAATGGATGCAGCGAATGTAATGAGCCAAGTCCATAACTCAGGTGGAGAAAGAAACAGATAGACAAATTAAGATACTTCGCTCGGACAAAGGGGGAGAGTATCTTTGTACGGAATTTCAGGTGTTTTGCAAGGATCATGGTATAAAGAGACAATTTGCAAATACGGACACGCCTCAACAAAATGGAGTTGCGGAAAGAAAGAACTGGTCCATAGTGGAAACTGCGAGAAGTATGCTCAAGAGTACAAATCTTCCAAATATGTTTTGGGGTGAAGCAGTTAAGATGGCGGTTTATCTTTTGAATCGAAGTCCTACAAAGGTTGTAGAGAATCAAACTCTAGAGGAAGCTTACACGGGTCGGAAGCCAGATATAAGTCATTTGAGAGTGTTTGGAAGTATTGCTTATTCTCACATGCCATATGATAGTGGATGTAAGCTTACTAAAGCTGAGGAAGATCAGGATGTAGATGAGACGTTATATAGAAAGCTTGTTGGAAGCTTAATCTATCTAACTACTACAAGACCAGATATTTTATGCTGTGAGCATGGTTAGTTAGTTTATGGCTAAGCCTAAGCAGATTCATTGGAAAGTTGCTAAGTGAATACTCAGATATATCCAGGGCACTTTGAGATTTGGTATTCTCTATGGTAGACAGGATGATTTGAAGTTACAAGGATATGTGGATGCTGATTGGGCTGGAGATGCGGAAGACCGAAGATCTACTACAGGTTATGTTTTTAGTCTTGGTTCTATTGCTATCTCTTGGAGTTCAAAGAAGCAACATACTATTGCTTTATCATTTATAGAGGCAGAATATCGAGCTACTACGAGTGCAACATGTGAAGCAATATGGTTGCGAAGGATTCTACATGATCTACATATGGTACAAGATTCACCTACGGTACTTCAATGTGACAATCAGAGTTGTATTAAATTGGTGAAAAATCCAGTTTTTCACAGCAGGACAAAGCATATTGAAGTACAACGCTTCATCAGAGAGAAAATTCAAAGTAATGAAGTGGAGCTTATCTATTGCCCTACGGAAGAGCAAGTTGCAGATATCTTTACCAAAGGTCTTGGCAAAGAAAAATTTCAGAAGTTGAGAGAACTTCTAGGAGTAATAGATAACAAAGTAAACATTAAGGGGGAGTGTTAAAAATTAATGTTTATTTGACACCCCTTAATGATAGTTTGGCCATGCCTGCGTGCTATTTTTAGGGGCCATTACTATTGATAGTAAGTCATATTTTAGGGTCATTACTGTTAATAATAAATTCGTTTTTTAGTTATGCATGTAGGTGGGTGCACTACTACTAGAATAGGATTTGCTTTTATCACTTAGAAACTCATCTTGGGTGTTTACCCAATATCGGTAGTAATTATAGCAATTAGCTTTTTGTCTTTTGCTATTTACTTTAGGCTCATTAGCTTTTATCAATCATTAGAGAAACTATTTAAGAAGGTTGGCGCCCCACCACAATCATTCCATTCGATTCAATGAGCTAGAGCAATTGCTCAATTCTCCTATGATCTGAATTCTCTCTATGCTTGGTTTTGTGTGAGTGCTAGTAGGACTAGTAACTCCATCTAGAATTTGTATCACAAATTCTGACAAACCCTAGGTCACGAAGTCTCTGGATAAGTAATGGGCGTGGAACAGAATCAAAGGCTTTCCTAAAGTCCACAAAACAACAATAAACTTTTTTTCTCCTATGTCTAGCTTCCTCAATAACGGCTCGAAGTGTGAATATGTGATTTTTTGTGTTGTTAGCAAGAGACTAACTTAGTGTTGTTCTTGTTTGCAGACAAAGACACATGTTTGTTTGATTACTGATTTTTGTGCTGGTGGAGATCTTTTTCTGTTGCTTGACAAGCAACCTTTGAAATGTTTTACTGAAGACGCAGCTAGGTACTGCCACAAATCAACTTTGTGATGGATATATATGTCTTGCTTGTGATTTACTTAAGGCATTGAATGCACTAACTTTGATGATTACATTTGGTTGATGGTTTTTTATTTTTTCTACTCTTACGCGGTTGTTGATAGGGCCTTATAAAAACTTTATCACTATCAAGCCATGGTGTAGTTAGTTCCTGATTAGAAACTGTTGTTACTATGGACCTGCAGGTTTTATGCAGCAGAGACTGTCATTGCTCTCGAGTATTTACATTGCTTAGGTGAGCAGAATTCATTCTTTATCATAGTATAGTTGTTGCTTGTGGTTAGAAAATGTAGAATAAATTTTGTGTTTAACACTTTGCATCTAGAACACATCTTTGTCTTCTACCTTTTGATTTGATGGCTTTGTAGAACCTGAGAATCAACTGTTTTCTTTCTTGAAGTTAATTTACCTCAAAGACTAGTTTGCCATCACATGTTATGGAGTTTTGCAGAGTTTGTTCATCAGGATGATGCCACGTTCCATGAATATAAATTATGCTATGTCACCATAGTAGACAGCAAGTTTTTTGTTCGTGTTAGTGTATGCAGCTCAAAAGTACTTGTAGTGAATTCTTCAGTTGCTTTTAGTAGCACATTTTCTATGGAAGCGGGCGGTTGGTGGTCCTTCATCCATCCTTGAACTGTTTATAAGCGTTGCCAAATGTCAGGGTACTTCCAAGCTTAGAAGCCACGTTCCGTTCCGTACATTCCGGAACGTATTGGGTCGGAACATTTTTTTAATTGAAAAAAAAACTGGTGATCTTTTCTACTTTCAAGAGATGAGCATATTCGCCAGCTGATGTGCAAGCAATATATCTCGAGGATGTGGAATACAAATGCCTGATCCCCCTTGTTTTTCAAAAGGAAGAATGTTGATCCCTCAAAATAAAAAGCCATTTCGTAGTAATGAACAGTAAGCTTGCAAAAGCAACAGCACACGTGGAACCTTTTTGGCTTCTCCAGCGGCCCAGGCGATGATGCTGCGCTTGGTATGGGCGCCGGGGAAGAGACGAGAGACGAAGGCGAAGGCAAAGCTCCCTTATCTTTCTTACGCTCCTGCCCCATTCCCTTCACTTCATGGACCTCACTGATCCTGCAAATGATCACTTCGCTATGCCTCCGCCAGCCAATCTGCAGCTCTCCACTTACAACTCTCTCTGATGCTAGCTTGGCTTCGTGGCCCTTTCTCCCCAATTGATCAAGCAGCGCTTGCAACTGGTAGGAGCAGAAGAACAAGGCGCAACAGTATCTTTTTGTTTTTTCATTTGTAAAAAAGGTTAATTTCTTTTGGTTTTGTTCCGGAACGGAACATGTTCTGGAATAACCATGAATCACATAATCAATCTCATTTTGTGGCAAATTTTGTTATTCAAAATAGGTGATTACAATTTTTTTTGATCTTTGTTTAAATTTTGGATCTGAACACACTGATTTATTTTGGCTTTTCTGCATACCTTTTTAAAGCTTTGTCTTGCAGGCACTAGTGGGGGGGTGGGGCCCGGGGACCCGAGCAATGCTATGCTGGCAAGAGGAGGCGGCTACAGGCAGCCATTGGCCTGCAGCCTGCTCCCTTGGTTTTTTGGGAAGGAGGAGAGGGGAGGGAACTGTACCCTCCCTTCATTAAAAGTTTTGGTGATATGTACTTTACTTTAAAAGTACATGTGGATATCTTAAAGAGAACTTTTCATGTTTAAAAGAAAATGTTTTCTTAAACAAGAAGCTTAAGTTAAAGCTTATGTTTAAAAGAATAAGTTTTAAAACTTAAAGTTATAAAGTTTCGAAGATTAAAATTTTTTAACTAAAGTTTTCTTAAACTTAAACTTTAGCTTTATAAAAAAGTTAAAGCTTAAGTTTTTCAAAGCGACTTATAACTTAAGCTTTTGAGACAAAACATAAATTATAAGCTTGAAATTAAAAGAAAGAGGGGGAGGGAATGGAAGAGGTACAATTGTTATCATTTGTAAGCATTCACAAAAATTCCCCTAGTTATTTTGTTTGCCATGTAAAAGAAATAAAAAATAGAAAACATAAAAATCGAGAGTCAAGGTATATTTTAAGTTGGAGACCCTTCTTGCAAGATGTTGGCAACTTCGAGGTAGCTAAAAACCTTCCCTCAATCTGTGTCCCTGACAAAGTCATGCGATATGCACCTCTGCTAGAGCCACGCGGCCTCCCTCTCTGTCTACGTGCCACTGTCTGACTAGGACCTCTACCTCTCTGAGAAGACCCCCTGCCAGATCCTGGATGCCTACGAGCTGGTGTTGTGGAAGCAGATGCAGTAGGAGGTGCCGCTGATGCAGGAATGGGTGTGGCACGAGATGCAGGCACCCTGAATGTAGACGGAGTGTATGAATACAGCTGTACTGCAGGCTGGGCAGGGACAGCTCCTCATGGATAGTAACCTGCTGGGAGAAGGAGTCTATGAGTGGAACCCTCTGGCATGGCAGGAGTAGGCTCGTGGATGTGGCTAAGTACGTGCATGTGGTGAGAGCCACCCTATATCATCAATGTCATCCTCACCATCTCCATATCGAAGGAGGTCTGACATGGTCCTCTGGCGAACACGGCGGGTCCGATCTGCATCATCATCAACGTGAACATCTGCAAGGGCCTGTGAATCCTGCACACTATCAATCCCTCCCACTGTGGCACAAGCATCTCCACCCTCTGTTGTATCCCCTGTAAAAGCGTCCTGTGCCATATGGTCAGCATCCCCAACATGTGCTGCATCCATTGTCTCTCTCTCATGCTGTATATCCTCTGGTAGTGGATCAGGTCTATACACATCCTGCTCTAGTAGAGGTGGCTCATACATCCCTGCCATCGTCCTCCAGGCCATAGCCTAGGTCTGCCTCATACTCTGCCTCAAACTCTGCCTCAAGCTCTGCCTCAGCCATGGTCTCCAATCCTAGAGCAGGAATACCCAAATCATCATCATTATCATCCTCATCCTCCTCATCAGCACCCATGCCCATACCTGTCCCCTGGCCAGCACCTGTATCCTGATCATGACCCACTCTGTCCATCAATAACCGTCTAACCTGCAACATCTGTCTCTCTGTCTCTGCTGCAATGTCAGCCACAACATCAGCCCTCAGCATGGGCGTGGTGGAATCAGTGGGATCATCAACGCCTAGTAAACAATCCGAGGGCAACACCTCTAGAGGGTCCACAATAGATGCAAGTCTGTCACTCAACGTTGCATTGGTGTTGCAAAAAACCAGCCGTGTCACGTGTGCAATAGAAAGGCGAATACGCCTTTTCGTGTGGATCAAAGAAAATGTGCTCCAGTTGCGCTCGCATACACTAGAGGAACAATCCTATTGACAATCATAAAATTCAAAAAAGCGCATTAGTTAATTCCATCCATTTAACACCCATCTTTAATTTCATAGAATTTGGTGGGTAAAGAAATACGTGTGATAGCACTCGCAAGGCCAGCTTTTGTAGAGCTGGGCATGCAGAACCATAGAGGTTCCACCAAGTCACCGCTCTCTCCCATCTACTAGGATTCAGCGCCGCGTGATGGCCAAACACACCAGCCTGCCTCTTGAAGGCAACGTACTGTGTCTCAATAGCATCTATGTCAGTGAAGTGTCTGGCGGCTCCATCCAAATATCTCAACCAATTCAAACCTAGCTCCATATCTGATGCCTGCCGCTCAAATAGCCACATGGGATGCAACAGGTGGGCAACAAAGTGAATCGGCCTATGGAACCAATTCCACCTGCTCTCCCAGATGTCCCGCAACACCACCATCCTGTTTCACATAGTTAATGACATGTCAACGAATAAATTCGAAGATGTGAAGATGAGAGCAAACCTATTTCAATTACAATAGACAGATTCCAAAACAACAAATGACTGAAATGACCATCAAGTACCATACCTGTCCTCGGAGAAAAAATGCTGCTTTAGCAGCTGTCCAATCCTGTCCATGAACTCGTAGTTAAGGCCCATAGTGTTGCCCTCACTATCAACTAACCTCAGAACATGGTAGAACGGACTCATCACAAATATAATGCTCTCAGCTTGACGCCAAAAATCATCGTCAAATACAATCCTCAAAAATCTCAAACCATCAGGCCTACTAAAGAAAGGTAGCTCCCTAAATGCAGCACTAGTGGCCATGTGTCTGAGCTGATGTCTGACTCTAATAAGCCTATGCATGACAATCAGGTTGAATGCAAAACGTGTGGGAGCTGGTTTCTTCAAATCAAGTGAACTGAAGGTGCAGAATAGGGCGAGGGCACACCTCTTCAGGGTGATAAATGTCACCACGACAAGTGCCATATCAGCTATCGTGCGAACCCAGGGCAAGCGGCCAATATCCCCCAGTATAAGATCAATGCTATGTGCAGCACATGAGCCTACAACGCTCTAGAGCAGGCATGTGTGGGCAAGGGAGGGAGCCTAAGCGTTTGCCATCACCTTGACAGCACCAAGGAGATGGCCTTTCAGCCTAGTGAGAGTGCTGACAAAACAAGCATGAGAAAACCTATAGGACCATCCACGCGTCCCAGCCGAATGTCAGACCTAACGAACTCGGGGTCTTGGTCTACCTCACCCCAGAGCTTAGGCATATCTCTAGCCAGCATGGTGTGAGACGGTATAGGAAATAGGGAGTACGGAAGTGAAGTACGGAAGAAGTGCAAGAAAAGACAAATGCAAAAATCTGATTTTTGGCTCCAAAAAATACCCTAACCCATAAACCCTATCCTTCTCTCTAGATGAGCTGGTACAGTCTCTCTCTAGGTTGTCCCAAACTCTCTCTATGATCTGAAATGCCTAGACCCTAAAAATAGACCTATTTGCTGATTTTTGAGCAAAAAAAGAACCCTACAACTAAACCCTAATTTTCTCTCTCTAATGTTAGAGCCCAGTTATGACTCTATCATGACCTTGGCACGGCCGGTCACCAGAGGGCATGAGGCCGAGTATTGTCAAGGGACGGTGATCGAGGAGGACATTTGTCCCAAGTTGGGATTGGTGCGTCACGAGTAGTGACCCGGTGTGGCCGCCTGACAAGTTGTCAGAGATGCGGTGTGTCTTGACCGTCGAGACCCTAGCTGTCAGTGACGAGATGCTAGCCGGCAAGTAGTCGGGGTGACCAAGAGGGTCACAGGTCTTTGGCGGGGCACGGGGGTGGTACCCTATGAGTCACTCAGTATTCACAGGTCACAGGGGCTAGGCATGCCAAGTGGACTGATCACCCATAGGTGGATGCCATGTGCCAGTTGACGGGAATAGCAGGTAGGACTCAAGGAGGGGGTGCCTATGGTTGGGAGGTTCATTCAACACACCGGCTTCTAGGATTCACGAGCTTGGAGAGACTGGCTTGTGACAATTGCTATCTTCTTTGGCGGGGCACGGGGGTGGTACCCTATGAGTCACTCAATATTCATTGTCACAGGCAAGTCTCTCCAAGCTCGTGAAACCTAGAAGCCGGTGTGTGGAATGAACCTCCCAACCACCCCTCCTTGAGTCCTTCTACCTGCTATTCCCGTCAACTGGCACATGGCATCCACCTGTGGGTGATCAGTCCACTTGGCATGCCTG
This sequence comes from Diphasiastrum complanatum, assembly GCA_029204225.1. NCBI lineage: Eukaryota > Viridiplantae > Streptophyta > Lycopodiopsida > Lycopodiales > Lycopodiaceae > Diphasiastrum > Diphasiastrum complanatum. The sequence goes on from CM055093.1 coordinate 52,994,152, forward strand.
GTCCTTGTGACATGTGAATACTGAGTGACTCATAGGATACCACCCCCTGCTCGACAAAGACCTGTGACACTCTTGGTCACCCCGACTACTTGTCGGCTAGCATGTCGTCACTGACGGCTAGGGTCCTGACGGTCAAGACACACCGCATCTCTGACAGCTTGTCAAGCGGCCACATCGGGTCACTGCTCGTGACGCACCGGTCCCAACTTGGGACAGATGTCCTCCTCGGTCACCGACCCTTGCCAACACAAGGCCTCAGGCCCGTGGTGTCTTTCTCCTCAAGAGACACTTGACCTTCCACCAGGCTATCGCCATCATGCAAACATCTGGCTCACCTTCTTAATAATCAACCATGGTCCACAATACCTAGGAGATAACTTGGCGCACTTTCCTGTGCGTAGCACCTTCGACTTCGAAGGGACTAGTAAATACACCCAATCTCCATTCTCAAATTCCCGATAGGTACGGTTCTCACTAGCATAACTCTCTGCCCTAGCTACAGCTTTGGACAAGTTATCTCGTGCCAACTCTAGCTTCTGTTGCATCTGAGTCAAAAACTCTACAGCACTAAGCACCCTATGCGGAATCCCTATGATTGCAGGACTCGGTGGCCTGAAACCATAATTGAGCTCAAATGGACTCAATCCAGTGGACACATGTCTCTTATCATTGTACGTGAACTCCAACAACAGTAAATGCTTTACCCAGTCTGTTTGCGTACTACTCACATATGCCCTAAGCATATCTTCCAAGATCTGATTCACTCGCTCTGTCTGACCATCCGTCTGAGGATGCTCAGGGCTACTCATCCGCAACTGTGTTCCCAGCTTGGCAAACACCTCAATCCAGAAATTTCCCGTAAACTTGGGATCCCTGTCAGAAACTATGGACTTCGGAAGACCATGTAACCTGACAATATTCTGAATAAACAACTCAGCCACTTGCGGAGCTGTGACCTTCTTGGTCGTTGCGATGAAATGAGCCATCTCGGAAAACCTGTCTACCACTACCATAACGGAATTGAATCCATTCTGGGTCCTGGGTAGCCCGACAATAAAATTCATAGAGATGCTTTCCCACCTTCTTGTAGGTATCTCAAGTGGATGTAGCAAGCCCGGAGGACTTACTCTCTCGGCCTTCTTCACCTGACAAGCCGGACGTACTCTCTTACATCCCGCTGCAATCGTGGCTAGAAATAATGCCTTCTCAAAAGCTCACTGGTCTTATCAATACCAGGGTGCCTTGTGCAGGGACTATCATGGCATTCATGAAGTATCTTACCACGAAGATCCTTCACGTCTGGCACAAAACTCTTCCTTTTCTCAATAACATACCATCCTTCACGGTGTATGTTAAATATGTACTGGTGTGTGCCTCTACGGAAGCGACAGCCTCCGCATGATCAAAAACCTAGCGCGCCTCAGGTCACACACGTTGAAAATGTGGATCGTCCTGCTGAGCCTTCTTGATCTCCTCCATGAGATCACTGTCAACTACAGTAAAGCTCATCTGATGCAGTATCCGAGATAGTGCATCGGCGACCACATTTTCCTTCCCTCTTCGGAAGCAAATTTCCAAATGAAATTCTTTCATCAGCTCGGCCCACCGAGCTTGGCGGCCTCTCAAATCTGGCTGAGTGCCGGCTAGCACTAACAGCTAAGGCCCCGACGGTTACGCGACCGCATCTCTGACAACTTGTCAGACGGTCTCACCGGATCACGAGATTTCGTGATACATCGGTTCCCACTTGGAAGCGATGCCCTTCTCGGTCACTGACCCTTGCCAACTTGGCCTCAGGCCCCCTAAGTGACCGGTCATGCCGAGGTCATGTCAGAACTAGACTAAATCGTAACAACTGTTCAAAGTCTAAATATTGATTTATCGCAAATGCCTTTGTGCCTATAAATAATCCCTTAAGTGTTAACTCACGTAAAAGAAAGGTATTTAACAAACTTAGGCAAGAATTTAGCGATATATTTCCTACTTGATGGCCTACCTCCCCAAAGGAGTATCGACCATCAGATAGAGCTACTTCCCAATAGCAAACCTATATCTCTTTTCCCATATAGGGTTAGCGCTAACGAAGAGTATGAAATTTCTAAGCAGTTACAAGAACTTCTTAGGATGGGCCACATTCGGCCTAGTAAGTCCCCTTGAAGAGCACGAATCCTTTTGGTTAGTAAAAGGATGGAGGAATATGTTTGTGTGGCGATTTTAAAAAATTAAATAAGTTAACCATCAAGAACAAATATCCCTTACGTAGGATGGATGATTTAATGGATCGTCTAAATGGAGCTAAGTGTTTCTCCAAGATTGAGCTTAGATCTGGATACCATCTGATAAGGATTAGGAATGAGGATTTTCCTAAGACTAGTTTTCGAACCAGTTACAGTCATTATGAATTTTTAGTTTTACCTTTTGGACTCTCAAATACCCCCTACCACTTTCCAACAGATGATGAATGATATTCTTCGTCCATATTTTGGAAAGTTTGTGGTAGTGTATTTGGATGACATATTAATTTATAGTCGGACTCTTGAGGAGCATCTTCGCATTCTCTTGGGTCTTCTAAGGCAAGAAAATCTCTATGCTAAAGAGTCAAAATGTGAGTTCTTTCAAGCTAAACTCAAATATTTGGGCCATATCATATCTGATTAGAGTATTGAGATCGATTACGATAAGGTTCGTAAGGTACGAGAATGGTTGCAACCTCAAACAATTTGTGATGTGAAATCCTTTTTGGGCTTCACAGGATTCTTTCACACGTTCATTATGGACTAGATCTTAATGACATTGCCCCTAACAAACGTTCTTAAGGGGATGAAGAAAAAATGTAGCCGTAGAAAAAGTCCATTGGTAACATGGACTGATGAAATGAATGAGTTTTGAAACTCTCAAGCATTGTGTTTCTACGGATCCAATTTTACACTTTGTCGATCCTAACCGACCCTTTGTAGTGGATACGGATGCTAGTGACTTTGTTGTTGGAGCAGTCCTTTACCAGGATGGTAGACCAGTTGCGTTTGAAAGCAAAAAGCTGGATTGTGCTCAATCTATGTATTCCACCTATGAGAAGGAGCCCAAACTTTTTGTCAAAAAGTTGTTAAGATTGTATGGCCAATACATAGATGTATCAGCACCACTACTCCAGAAGGCTTTGGTTATCCTCTCTAGATGAGAAAGATGCAACTTGTAAATATCAATGGTTGTCCTTAGAATACTAGTTTTGCGAAGTCGTAGATTGGCATTCAATAGGCCAGGACCTAAAACATGAAAGTAATGGTGCTTGGTTTGATTCAATATGAGCTTCGAACTCTAAAATGTGTTGGAGTAGTCTACCCTTTTTGGCTTGCTCCACTCAAAAAACTGAGTATTGAGATTGTGTACTTTTGCCTTAACTGAGAAATACTGGACATGTAACCTTCCAGTTTTGTTCAGTCATATACAACGAGTTGCCTAATGAGGAGCACTACTATGTTCTAATAAGAACCTGGCGACTGTCAAAGTGATGGCATGAGATGAATATTCATCATTTGAGGCTATGTTGTGGCCTTTTACCATTTTCTTAAGTGCCAGTAAGGATATCTAGCCCGAGACAAGAGCTTGCACAATTAACTAGTGAACTGTTCATGCTGCAATACTGGATACTGTCACAAAAAGTCATCTGCTTAATAACGGGAGATGAGTAGCGGATGTCAAATAATATGCTGAAGTTAAAACCACTACTAACAATAATGTTAGGAACTAGAGACATGATCATGGAAACTTAATAAGCTTTGCCCCCATTCAACAAGGATTACTGTATCTTAAATTACTTATGAAAAACGAGTTCCTCTGATGAGATATGCTTTGAGTGTAGCAACCATGACTAGGTCACAGCAATCATAAATGTGTCAGACTCAACACTGCATGCTTTAAGGCTTTCTAGTACCTGAGAAGCTATAAAATAAAGTTGCAGATTGTTGTTTGATAATTTGACTGTTGCATGTGTGAAGCAAGCATGTATTCAATCAGGCTGTCAGCAATAATATCAAGTACTTGGTTGTGTCTTGGCAGGTGTGGTGTACAGAGATTTGAAACCTGAGAATGTGCTCATTCAGAAAGATGGGCATCTGCTGATAACTGATTTCGACTTATCATTTCTATCTTCATCTATACCGCAAGTATGTTTTTGTTTTCATTGTTAACTGCATTTAAACTACAAGCATGTTCTTGCTCTATCATTGATAGAACTACTTTTTGGCTGTTCTCTAATTTGGATATGAAGGACTGAAAGCATATGCGAATTAGTCTAAACAAGAAATAGAAGGCACATGATATTGAATAAAAAACCAGAATCATAAAGTTGGGGACTGCATAGGGGCTCAATAGCCAAGTGGGCATCCTGCTTGGCCTAGGCTAGGTTAGGTGGAAGAACTTGTCAATTTGTTTGCACTTTGCTTTCTGTGTTTCATAACAAACAATAGTATTGATATACAAGGGAGGAAAATGTGGGTTATGCAATCACCTGTTCCACCGCTTTCTTTTCCTATTTAATCTGCATTGGGCTATATTACCTGCACAATATGATTGAATTAAAAAAATAAAAAACTTGCCTTAAGTCTACTGCTGATCCATCTCAGTGCAAATAATCTCAGATCGACCTGGCTTCAATCACAGCTTAAAATATGGCAGGTGTATATTTTTGCAGGTGTATATATTTTTCTTGATTCTTGCTCTTGGCTTAATATGTTCAGACTCTGCAATGGACAGATGGTAGGGTGCTTTCATCTAGGTTAGCAATCAACCTTAGAAGCAAGGGGTTAGCCATCTGGTGAGATGGGCAGTTTGGGCATCCTGAATTTTGGTGAGAAAGGGCAATAAAAATAGAGATCTGGATGACGTCAATAGTGTGTCAGCTACATATCCAAATCATGAAGACCGTACTGAATTTGTTGGAAAAAAAGCTCAAAAGTAAAGGTCTCAATGCTAAAGAAAGCTCCACTCCACATACAAGAAGGGTAATGAGCTAGATGCTACTTTTGATGCCACCTTTTGTACATTGTAAGTCTTACAGAACTTTGGTTTGCTTCATTGGATTACGTTCCTACATAATTTATATTGGCTCTTTAGATTTGACTACCCTTTATAGTTCTGTAAAAATGAGTAGTTATCAGTGTGAGTAGTATTCGGGGCCTTCATTTGTTGACATGTGAGTCCTTATTGTTCACATGCTCATATACCAAGTTAAATCATGGTTCTTGTTTTCATTCATAAGTGGATAAGCTGAGACCGATCAGGCTAGTGATAAGGGGTAAGCATAGACCCTCTGGGGACTCAGTCGTCCTGATTGGTAGCTACCTGGAAGTTTGATTATCATGGATTTTGCTGTCAGTGGCAAGTTAGTCAACCTAGAGGGTGACATCAAGCTGCTCGTTGTCGTTGAAAACAGGGAGCTTGTAGATCTTACCACTCAATACGTACATGAACAATTAGACCATACCTTCTATGCATCATGCACACAAGAGGTAGAGTGAGATATGCAAATACTATGATTGGTATCGAATCATTAACAGAATTGGCTCAATAAAGCTCATCCAAACTTGTACTCTCTACGAATCGTGAATTGAACTAGAGGTCACATAGTTGCTGAATAATATGTCTGGGAACAGAGTCAAATTCTCGTCTAGTCCACAAAGCAGCAGAAATCATGCTCTTGTCTAAATTCAGTCTCCTTAACCAAAGACCTGAGAGTGAAGATGTGGTATGACGTAGAATGGTGAGCTCTGAATCCTGCCTGCCCAACTGCATGTAGATAACACTTCTTTGCTTCATTAGTATGGGATAGATGATATTAGTGCACCATGATGAAGGAAGCCATCAGTGACTGCCTTATTGAAGAGATTTGCACTAATAGGGGGAATTCGGTCTTTAGCATGAATGAGAAATTTCGCCTCAAGATCCTCTATATCATGTGCGTGAATACGGTTCATTCTAAGAATGCCGTCGTGAACCATCTGGGCAGTGAACATAGAGAAATTTGTGGGTCTAGAATTGATGGATATGGGGTCCTAGGGATTGTATAAAGAGTGGAAGCATAGTATGCCCAGGTATAAAGATCTGTCAAAAGAGGAGGGGGCACATGTGGAAGAAATGCATGTCAAAAGAAGCCCGATGAAGAGCTGAACTATAGATCAAGGAGTCCCTTATTTTCAGACACCATGTAGACTTTTTCTTACAATGAAAAATGGAACAGTATTGTTTGGTTGTCATGAAGATGGGATAGTTGTACATTCCTCATCATACCGTGTAGTCTGAATGACAAGGTGAAGTGGTTTACATTCCTCATCATACCGTGTATTCTGAGGGAATGCGAGACAGGAGTTTTGTTTATTTGGGTTGGTAGTGAAGGCCACGGAAGCGGGTCATATAGAGCTAGGAACAAAGGTAGCTCACTTGGTTTTCACGAGTACTCTCATATGGTATGTGAGAGAGGAAATTGAGGGCAGTTTGGTATGTAGACGTATAAGTGGAGTTGAAGATATAGCATGGTTTGCGATCAGTATGAGAGGGACGGGAGGTAGGAGGATGTGAATCTGTGTTGCAGCGGATCGCGATCCGCTGCAAAAACGTTCCAGATCCTTGTGTTGTTCTAACCTGCTCTCTAAGTCGTGGATTTGCTTGAAAATGTCCTCTTTGGATTTTTGAAAAATGAAAGAAACGAAACTCTTTGGATGCCCAAATGAGAATGATACATAAGAGATTGCACTTGCTCAAAGTTGAACACAAGATTCATTGAAGGTGCCAAAGTAGAATTTCAACAATGAGCTTCTTGGCAAGAGCTCTTGATTCTCCAATTGGATCTTAATGAAAATTGGCCACCCTCCACCTGAACTTTAAGCGAAGGTAAAATTACACAAACAAATCTTAGATCTACTCAAAATCACTCAATCCACAACAAAATGCTTTCTGAACACTCGAGATCATTAGAGAGAGAGAGATTGAGATCAAAAGCTTGCATTCACATCATTTGCTTGAATGAGAAGTACATGAATGGAGAGCAAATATATACATGGAGCAGCTTGAGCTCTCAACATAAAATCCTTAGGTTTACTTTACCCTAAGCGTTTTATGGTACAACTCTTTCTTGACTTTAGGGTAGACTTTTCCTTGGATACCAAGGCCACATGTCCTATAAATTAGGGACACTTGTAAAGCATCCAATGTGACTCCAAAGGCCTCCAAATTAAGGTACCTATTGGCTCAAGGCATAATACAAGTGCTTTTCAATTTCACTTTCATTTCAGGATTCAGTTTTAATAACCTGGGTAATTGTCATTGCACATTGACATTGTAGTTGCACCCGAAACCCAAAAACAGCAATTATTTTATTCTTTCCTTTTTTTCTATAAAACATAAAATATCCATAATATGAAAATTTGTTTTGTAAGCACGATTCAAATTGCTTCGAATCAGCTGATTTGAACTAGACAAAAAATAATGCTATTCAGTTTTCCAGATGATCTATACCCAATAGATGCTATTCTAGAGGTGCGATTGTAGCATAGTGGGTACAGCCACTTCTTGCGGTATTCGATAACGTGGGATGGTGTTACGTACCCATAAGGGCACGCAACAGGAGACTTGAGGTGACGGTCTCAGTTATGGGATGGAACGCTGATCTGGAGCTATAGGTCTTTTGGGTGCCACGTGTCAATGTCTCATTGGCGCGCGGTAACTCGTTGTTATGGACCCGCATCAGTGTGCACAATTGTCGCGTGTCGTTGGTCATGCGTGACTCCTGTGGAGGGAGATGACCCACCTGGACTATGTATACAGAGGTGGATCTCCATGAGCTTGGCATTCATTCTCTCCTAGAGAATGAAGAGCTCTTCCACTGGCGGTCAGGTCAGGACGAGTATCTAAGCCTCAGGATGTAGGTAGGCGACGGTCGAGGGTAAGGCATGGTGGTATGGGACACCATGGCTTACATGAGATCCGAGCTTGCTTGATGGTGGTCTGTAGCTCCAGTGCACGGGGGTGAGGTGGCAGTACCTCTATGGTTGGGTGGTAACATAGCGTTTATCACCTGTTTGTGCTTTAGCAATGACCGGCACAACGATGGGGATTCTAACAGATGGTTATCCCATTGATGAGGTCAATTGTGAGTCTATTCATGTCTTTGCTTATGGGCTTGGGCGATGTTATTCCTAACTGTATTCGGGTAATTTTCTGGAGGTTCTCTAGAACATTATAAGGAGCAGTCCCATTCATATATAGCTTATGCACTTGAGTGACGAGTCATTTTTAGGAAGCTCAACTATGGCTCTTTATACAAGTTTGTGGCTACTCTTTTTGTGATTGATTTTTCATTCAATATTTAGTTGGAAATTGCTCCATTTTGTTCCAGATGTAATGCTTTATCTGTGACTGTATTCATAGTACCATTGGAGATCATTTCTCCTTTGACTCATTGCTTGATCTTTACACTTGCAGTCTTTTCTCTGTATCTATTTCCAGTTTTGATGGTTGGCACATAATTGAGACCATTATGTTTGTGCTTTGAACTAAAATGGTTGGATGTATGCGTGCAGCTTGTAAAACCTGTGAAGCCTACTGGACATCGTAAAAAGCAGAAAGATTTACCGCTTCCAACTTTTGTTGCAGAACCACTAACTCGATCAAATTCATTTGTTGGCACAGAAGAATACATTGCACCGGTATTTTACTGTTTCATCACAATCTTAGGGTTCAGTTTGTTAACCATTTCTACAATTACTAAATTGTCTGTTAACTACTGATACCAATGGTGTTTGGCTGATTTCTGATAAGCTTTTTGTTGCAAGTTCTAGGCTTAACAATTGACTTCACTAATGGCCAACATCGGATGTCAAGTAGGTCTAAGACTTCTTTTGCTGTGACTAATTTTTTTGATAGCAGCCTGATTCTGTCTTTTAAGATATCTTGTGGTATACTCACTGTAAACATTTCTTTACGTCAGTAGTGTGAATACTGATAAACTTTGATTCAAGAAACTAAAGACAAAACAAAACCTTTTTAAAGTAGGTGTAGAGAAACCTAATGCATGGCCTATTTCTTCTGATTATTTCAAGTTCGCACATGATAGAGGCAAGCCTTGAAAATCTTCCCTCGGAAACTATACTTGAATGACTTGCAGTTTCCTAATACGTCTTTTTTTACCTTTCAGAAATTTACATTTCAATGTATTGTTATTTTTGGGTTTAAGTATCTCTCCTTTGGCTTTTTCGTCAGGAGCTTGTAGACAGTCTTTCCTGTATGAGCGTTAGCACATCCACTATATATATAGCTAGATTCATGTCATTTTCATAAAACCTGAAAATTTTCTAAAGAGTCGTCTATTCTGGAAGAACAAAATGGTCATGTTGATCTGCATGGCAAATATACTGTTCATAAAAAAGTCAGTAGAGATTAGGACACTCATAGTACACTCTTTATTTGTTTTGAAATGACATGCACATGAAATACAGGAAATCATAAATGGAGCAGGTCATTCAAGTGCTGTTGATTGGTGGGCACTTGGTATGTTTCCTGGACAGTTTTTGACTATTTCTGGTTCCAGTCATCCACATGTCAATGTCCTTTGTCCCCATGGAAATTTTTTGTCATTAGAAACTTTGCGTTTTAAAACTAATCATATGTAATCCCTGGAGAAGGTCATTAACGTCCCATGGCAAGACATATATGCCTACATGTAATGCTCTGATCATATTATTTGAAAAGCCACTACTAGCTATTCATGACCATTTGCAGGATATTATGAATTCCAACCTCCAGAAGGATAAGTGTAATGCTATGCTGTTAGTGAAAAACCAAGTGTCTTGCTAACTACTGTTTCTTGGTGGAATGCCCAGGGATTCTTATTTATGAAATGTTGTATGGATACACTCCCTTCCGAGGGAAAAATAGGCAAAAGACATTCTCAAATGTGCTGCTTAAGGAGCTTTCTTTTCCTAGGAGCATACCGGTATGCACATTGCCTCTGTGTCCCGTGATTATTTATCTATACTCTCAGCTTAAGCGTCTTGCATCAATTCTTTTAAAATATATGGTCACCATCGTGAATCTGCTTCATTCAATACATTTTGGGTCTCATTGGTGTTTTAAACGCTTGTAAAGAAGCAAAATCTCCTAGTTATATCACTCTAAATAAATTGATTGAAGATCGAAAGTTGAACTTCTAAGTGAATACCTTCGCACAGGATAGTTTCTTGAATTTGTAGTTCTTTTGTTATTGATCCACACATCAGAGCTGGCAATGGGCATGATCGAACTTAGTTTACTGTGTGGTTTGTTCATGTTTTGAAAACTCTTTAATTTTCATTGTCATTCCCCAAGGAGGATGCAAAAGTTTTGAAATGAGTTTTTCAGATATAGAAACACATGTAACAAGGCTTTAGAACAATTGTTCGTTACTTAAGTCAGTGTACTTGGGGTGTGAGGTGACATTTTGTTGCAAGGATCTCCACCGAGAGTAAGAGAGACTAGAATAACTTTGGTTGATTCTAACAATCTTTGGAACCAATTGCCAAATAACAATAGCTCTTGATGTCAATGTATTCACTTATATAAATAAGTTTAATCAAACAGGATCAATTGTTATACCAAGTATCTATAGAATGTGAAGAATCAAGTAAAAAAATTTCACTTTAGTGAGGCTGGTTGATGAAACTTTCAAGCATGCTCTCATCTTTTTGTTGAAGAATCTATGAAGAGGCTACATTGGGGTAAAAGGTAAATCTTTAAACTCCTCTTAGCATAATTGTAGGCTTTGCTAGGAATGAGATGGTGTTGCTCCATTGCAACATCCCCCATAGTGACCAGGGAACGGGGGGAACTATCATTTGCTTCATGATCATTTATGCTTCATTGATATCAACATCTAAGATTTACGTTCTTAAGTTGTTATTAGAGCACTTTTCTAATCAATAGGCAAGATGCCAATTTCTTTTGATTTTTCCTCTCTCTAGATGTTCTCTTTGACCTCAACCTACATCAACATTTTTTGCCATAACTTTTTTTGTTTGTGATTAGAATCCAATTCTATTAGTTTCATTGGTTACTTAGCAATTGGGCACTTCTGGTGCTTTTCTTTTCTAGCTGTTTTTTGTCTTGTTGTTTTCTTTCTAGCAATTCCCTCTCTCTAGACGTAAACACATTTTTTGCTATAATTTTTTTTGTTGTTGTTGGAATCAAGATGTTAGTTTCATTGGCTTCCAAGTAGCAAGGTGAATGATTCTCATTGGTGGCCATTATTTGAGAACCCTAATTCTAGAAACATTAATTTTTTAACTTACTATTGATCCAATTTGCATGCATAGTTGCATTCAAACCCATTTGACTATTGATCACGAATGTCCACATCTAAAACCCGTTTCTAACGTGGGCTTTTCTATTATCTAAGCCAATTGAATTTGTTTTGAATTAATTTAAGGCCCATTTACCCCTAAGAAACGAGCTACGTACAACAGCCTTCAGCAAAAGGATTTTGTTGAGTGGATGTTCTTGTTCTTCGTTCTTTCCCAAGTTTGTAGCACTTTACAAGTTATCAAGCACACATTCCTAATTCAAGATATTTTGTTGTTCAACTTTCTTCTTTTGCTTTTGTTAGTCTTGTCATTTTTAAACTCTCTTTGTTTCATTTTTGAAACTTTTTTGGGATAATGTCCTTCATCTTTTTCATCAATACTCTTCACTTGTTTGTGGTCTCTTTTGGTAGCATCTACCTTGTATAGCCTTGCATAAGTAGTAGGCAGACTTCTGTGCAAGCTAGCACCCATTTCTATTGCATTTTTTCTTCGACATTTTGCTACACCTTAGCTACTTGACATTGGTCTTCTGCCTCTTAATGTATTTGTGTGTAGATTTAGCATGGTCAGGGTGACGACAGAGTTGGCTTCCTCAAGTCTTTGTCTAAATGTATATACTTCTCATTGTTAGTGCTTGAGGAGTTATCATGTCTAGATCATTTAAAAATTTTGAGCAGCAATTTCTACACATTCTTGAATGTGCTAACCAATAGTGGTTGCATCTTGACCAGAAATAGCAACAGCTCACTGATGATTTGAAACCAAATCTAGTGCACGCTGTTTTCCATATGCGCGTCAACTATAGGATGGAGATGATTTTTTTGTTCATGATCTAGCTATTGTAGAGATTCCAGTTACAACAAAGATTTCACTGATACTAGAGGTTCTAGCTAGCACATTTGATATTCCAGTTGTAGTAGAGGTTACATGTACATATCAGGCCATGGATCATCATTTCTCTCTAGTTAGTCCTATAGTTGAAGATCAAGTATGTTTGGATTCATCATTCCATTAGCCTTCAGCAAGGATACTTATTATTGTTGCTGACATTGTAGATGGGAAGGACCAGAATGTTGAGACATATATAGAATCAAACTAGCCTTATCTCGTATATGAGGTACAACTTCATGATCATATAGTTGTTTTACATCCACTGGTTTATACCCTTCGCATGCTTACTATGGACTTGATAGCAATATGTGCCAGTCTGCTTGTTCCTATGGTTCTACCAAAGATTCATATTCCTATCACGGTCTTTCTGGACGGTTTAAAGTACTTATTATGGTACCCTATACCTTTAGCATGACGTAGTGGATGCATTGCTGGTTCTTTATGACTAGTGTACTGTTACGTCCATGTCCTGTATAGGAGATTTGGAATAATCCTTGACATGGATATTTGGTACTCCAGTGTAGGAGCTTTTTAGTAATGCCTCGCCATTCCAGTCTAGGCCATAAATGTAATTAATAACCTTGTGAGGTCCTAGATGTTCTAATTAGGACCTATGGAGCTTGTGCATGGTGATTGACTGCTCCTAGCACATGTGAAGGAGATCAAAAGCAATTGGTTGATAATCTGCATCCTATATGGTATATTCCTAGGCCATTGGGCTTATATGTGCCCTCAGTTGCAGCAGATCACCATCCGGAACAAAAACCTTCCGGATTGCACGATTCCGGGATCAGAAACACGGTCCCGGAACGTGCAAAGAAAAAGCAATTTGTTTTATGTGGGCCGCGAGCCGGTAGCCCACGGCGCACATAAAAAATTTTGCATTGTTGGAGTTAGAGAGAGAGAGAGAGAGACAGAGAGAGAGAGAGAGAGGCTCACCAGGCCTACATTTTGAAGCCTTCCCAGCCCTTCACAGACGATGGCCTACCAGAGGCTGTGTAGCAGGCTTGCTATCTACCAAGCCTATCATAGGCTGCCACGTGGCAAATCATGCAGGCTTGGGGTTAGCCACGTAGGCCCATCATAGGCTGGCAAGCCAACCAGGCTCTGCCTACATGGTCTGCTATCTGCCAAGCCTATCGCACACTGCCACGTGGCAAGCCACGTAGGTCTGCCACATGGCAAATCATGCAGGCTTGAGGTTTGCCATGTGGCAAGCCATGTAGTCCTACCATAGGCTTGTATGGCAAGCCAACCGAGCTCTGCCACGTAGGCTTGAGTTAGAGAGAGACATAAGTGAGCTCGAAAGGTGCCACGTGGCAAGCCACGCAGGCCTACCATAGGCTTGCATGGCAGGCCACATAGGCATGGCATAGGTTTGATGTCTGCCATGCAAGCATGTCACAGGCTACCACATAGGCTTGCCATAGGCTTGTGTGGTAAGCCAACCAAGCTTTGCCATGTAGGCTTAGAGTGAGCTGGGGCTCACAAGTTGCCACATGGCAAGCCATGTAGGCATGTCATGAGACAGACCATGCAGGCTTGGGACTTGCCATGTGGCAAGCCACGTAGGCCTATCATAGGCTTGCGTGGCAAGTCATATAGGCATGACATAGGCTTGACTGCCATGCAGGCATGTTGCAGTCTGCCACATAGGCTTGACATAGGCTTTTGTGGCAATCCAACTAAGCTATGCCACATAGGTCTACCATGCAGGCTTGAGTGGAACTAGAGAGAGCTAGAGAGCTAGAGAGAGACAGAGAGAGAGAGAGAGAGAGAGAGAGAGAGAGAGAGAGAGTGTGTGTGTGTGTGAGAGAGGGGCCCACTTTTGAAGCCTTCCCAGCCCTTCACCGCCGATTTTTCCTTCATAGAAACGCATTTTTATTTCAGCCTTTCCGATGGAAAGTCTGATAATTTAAAAAATCCTTGGAGCGCCTTTCAAATTTAGTGAAATCCTTGATAATGAAAGTCCATTTTGTTTAACACCTTTCACCATGAAAGTACCTACCCTTCAAAACACAGCCCTGGGGCCCACCAAGAAACAAATGATGAATAAGAGTGTGTGGATAAAGGGTAATTTGAATTTGGAGTGTGCCCCTTAGATGCATGCATGGGGAGGAGGGACATGCATCCTTTTCCCCGTACATGCATCCTCCTCCCCATCTTTTTTAGTTAAAAAAAGTGTATGCATGGGTGAGGGGAGGAGGATGCATGGGGCTCCTCACCCATGCATAAAAATGTAACAAAGTTTAAATATATATATAGACTAGTGGGTTAGCCTGTCGTTGACAGGCGGCCAACAATTTGGGTGGTGGTTTGTGGTTGAGACATGTGGATGATGTTCAGAGCGGGCGATTGATAATCTACTTAGCCATCCTCCCCCTTCCCGTGGTCTGTGGCACAACATTCTTTTCATTTTCAATTTTTTTTGCGAGACGACGGATTGCGCGTGCCCCTCCATGTTGTCGAGAGAGTGGAAAATGTAAAGGGGGGTTGTGCCAAGGCCCACCTCCCTCCCCCTTAAAAAATGGGGGAAGACAGGGGTGGGGGGAATGTAGCCCTCTCCACCACCCTAAAAAAATGAATGTGTGAGGAGGCTAAATCCTCTCCTTCCTCCCCCCACTCCCCCCCCCCCCCCTCCCGCAAAAAAAAAAAAAGCTTTTTTGTGGGGCTCGGGGATGGAGCCTCTTTATTTTTTTGAAATAAGGAGAGCGGGTGCAATACAAATAAAGAACCCCCTAAAAAAAACAACTCTCCCCCACAAATCAGAGAGGTGGCTGGAGGTCACCTCATTGTGGCTTGTCATGTAGCCCTGCCACATGGCAACAAACCATGCAGGCTTGGGGTTTGCCACGTGGCAAGCCACATAGGCCTACCATAGGCTTGTGTAGCAGGCCACATATGCATGTCATAGGCTTGCTATCTGCCAAGCTTGTCGTAGTCTGCCACATGGCAAGCCACGTAGGTCGGACACATGGCAAATTATGCAGACTTGGGGTTACACGTAGGCATACCATAGGTTTGCGTGGCGAAACAACCAGGCTCTACCATGTAGGCTTGAGAGAGAGAGAGAGAGAGAGAGAGAGAGAGAGAGAGAGAGAGAGAGAGAGAAGAAGAAGAAGAAAGAAGAAAGCTTTATTAACGCCTTTTGGGCACCCGTGGGTGCATAAGACCAAAAGGAAAATATGTACAAGCAATAGTGGGAGCATCATCCATAGGAGGACGTGGCCGTAAAATGCTATAAACTAGCTACGAATGAAAGTAGAACAAAGCAGAAGTGAAATAAGCCCACAACCCGGGCCAGGTATAACAGAAGAACTATAGAAAAAGTACCAATGCCCACAACCCGAGCCAAGTGGAGAATAAGTACATATCAGCGAAAGTAAGTGTGAAGTGTCCGCTGAGTGGAGCGTACAGTGGGCCCTGATGGAGGCAAGTGTCGACTACATCTGGGCTTTTTCCTCGGTGGCACAAGGATAGGAATCTCATCATCGGAGTCATCAGCATGTGCTCGAGTCCGAAAGAAGCCAGTGAGAAGCAGTTGTTGGGAGTCTAACGCCAGGTGATCTGGTACAGGCAGATGAGACTCGCGGAGAGTAAGCATCTCATGAACAAGAAGTCCCAAGCAACGAGCATCAGGATAGGAGACAAAATTGCGAAGTGTATGCGGGCCATCGCGAAAGAGTCAATAATACCTCCCCCATATCTCATATACAACGGACATCTGAGGAGGAAATGGGCTTCATCTTCCACCTGCAACGAGCACAAGCGACATAGACGACGCTCCCGGGGGATATCCCATGCACGACCGGCCTCAATAGCAAGCTGATGAGAGGAAATGCGCAACTGCCCAAGACGATAGCGTAGGCCGTGTGATAGGGGCTGTGAGAGATAGAGTGGCAACAATGGCAAACTAGAAGGATCCAAAGAGAGGAAGTGTGTCTGGTAATAGCTCAGTCGAATGCGGAAAGGTGGGAGGGAGCACCAAGTCTGCTGCATATATCGACGGAATAAATACCCTCGGATATATGAATGCGTACCACGAGGAAGATCCATGATAGAGATGCCCAAATGTCGTAAGAGATCAGACACTTGCTGGTACAAGGATAGCTTGGCATGGGAATCAGCTAGGACACGTGAAGAAGTAACCGTAGCAACTATGTATCTATCCGGGTGAGATGTACGAATCTCCTGAATCCGCTGAAGAAAAAGAATAAGGCGGAAAAAGCCCTCAAGGATGATCGGAGGAGTAGCAAACTCAGCACATAGGATATCATGAGGGTTGGTAGTCTTGGCACGTATCATGCGACCCAACATAATGGCTTGAATGCAGGAAATGCCTGCCCAGTCCCGGAGAGAAAGTCCTGGCAACCAGATCTCAGAGGCATACATCACTATTGGAACCACCCGTGTGTGAAACAACTAGCATCTAGTAGCGGGATCAAAAATATGATTCATTGTACAACCACGCTCGAACTGGACCAATGCTGAAAGACCGGAGGAAATGTGCGCAAATGCAGCTTGGTGGAAACCAAGAAGGGGCGCAGTAAACAGGATTCCCAAGTAAGTATAAGAGGCAACAATGTCAACTTCCTGGCCGTCATAGAAGAATTAATAATTGTGAAGGCTTTGCCGATTGGTGTTGAAAATCATGATCTTCGTCTTTTAAGTTAATAGAGGAGACCCCAAGCAACACAAAATCGATGTAAGACCTGTAAGTGACACTGCAACCCTTCTGGTGAGGGAAAAAGCAGAACAATGTCATCAACATAAAGGAGAATGGGGATGAGCAAATGAGCCAGCGGGCAACCATCTCCACCTTCTTCACAAATGAGGCGCTCAAGATCATCAATATAGAGTGCAAACAGCAAAGGGGACAGTGGACAGCCTTGCTTGACGTGAACAGTGCTACGGATGGAAGAAGACAAATCAGTACCCAGTCGAATACGTGCTAGAACTCTCTCATATAGAGCAACCACTGCCGCGAGAATAGAGTCGGAAAAGCCAAGCTAACGTATTTGCTGATCAAAAGATGATGGGGAACAGTATCAAAGGCCTTAGAGAGATCAACGAAACAAGCAAATACCTTCTTGCCCATATGCTTTGCCTCCTCAATGATAGTACATAGAGTGAGGACATGATCAAGAGGGCCATAACCCCAACGGAAGCCAGCCTGGCCAATGGCATGAGTGGCAGTAGTCAGGGCGTGTGTTAAAAAGGAGGCTTGGGCAACATAGGCCTGGGATTGATGAGGAAGTGATCAGCGAGGACCGGGGTAGAGATGGTGAAGGATGCCAGGCGGGGCAATAAAGCAGGAGATGCAATGAAATAGTCCACTACGCTGTGACCGCCACCAAATGGGTGGCAAGTATATGCAGAGGAGGATGGCCATTGAAGAAGACCGTTAAGATAATGAGACCGTGTGCTTGAGCCAACCTCAGAAGCTGTTCCCCAAAAAGCGTAACGCCAAAACACCTTAGAAATCATTTTTATGGCACCTTCGCCTTTTTCGCTCCTTAGCGAAAAATGTGACACACATCATTTTTAAGGCACCTTTGCCTTTTTCGCATTTTTGCTGACCGACTTCGCCAATGGATGAGTAACCCTAAAACAGCTGGACAAACAAATATCCCAAAGGCGGTTGACAGTTACCAACTTTTGTACATATGCAAAGACTGGCATAAATAGCCTTAAAAGTTATAAGATATTTCCTCTCTTGTAAATCTCTATATTAGCTGAAACAAGCTATGTAAGTGTTAATTTTTGAATTTCTCTTTCAATTAGAGTTATCTGTAGCCAGCGTTATCACGCTCAGCAAGCTGAAGTTATTACTTCAAGCCATTGTACTCATTGTTGATATTTTTATCATAGTGCAATTTTGTCTCACTACTACGTCGTTCATTTGCGCAAACTGTATGAATTCTTCTACTTGAATATTTTTGCTGCTAACTATTGCGTTTCCGTTCCTACACGCCTACGCTTTGAGCAACTGAGCCTCTGCTGTGCTCACGACCACCGTTTTACGACACTAAGCTGCCCCAATGTGAATCTGAGCATAGAAACTTTGTAAATAAAATCTATTAAACCTGTTTGTTCTTTCATGAGTACATAATTAAACTGTTTGCAAAGTTTTGTTTTAAAGTTTTCAAAGAAAACTTTGTAAAGTTTAAATAAACTTAACCTTGAGTTTCTAAGTTGAATTCTAAGGTTGAAAAGTTTATTTTCTAAGATTCAAAACACATAAAGCTATACAAAACCATGGCTTTGGCCTTAGTAAATTTTTAAAAAAGGGGGGAAACGAAAGAAAAGCACACAGTAGTACTTGCAGGCTGTACTTGCTGCAAGTACAGACTTGTGTGCCCTTCTTTCTATCTTTCTCAGCCTCTTTCTTGGGCTTAATCCACTTCCTTGTAAACCTCCAACTATACACAAAAAAAAAAATTGCAAATCCTCCATCTTCTTCACTTTTTAGGAGGAAATTTGAAGTTTTAAGGCCCACCACCCAGCAAGGCTTTTTAGGAAGGAAAGGGAGTGGGATGGGGGTAAAGGCTCCATTTTCATCATTGAGGAGCTTAGTTGTGGCCTAGTCTCCTTGAATAGATCTCTCAAGCTCCGTAAGCCACTTTGTTGCGAAGCTCTTGCTGTTTTTCCTTTGTCTCCTTCCTTAGAGCGCCATGGATCCTATCCTGCCCTCGGGTGAAGGACCGTCTTCACCACCTCCTCCTCCTGATATGTAGATACTAACCAGCTCGTTCAGACCCTGAATTTGCTTCAAAACCAAATCTTAGAAATGCAAGCCAAGCATGTCGCGGCCGAGCAAGAGTGGCGTTCTTCGACGCACTTGCGGTCCGCTGGTGTTTATCTAATGTTCAATCCGAAATTTTTTTCGGGCGAAAAGAAGGACCGGCTTCCCGATGTGGTATTGTCATGGCTGGATCGGTGGAATAGTCATTTTTCCATGCACGATGCGCCTGATAGTACGAAGATCGCTTCTGCTCTCATGTCTTTACGCGGAAAGGCGTTTACATGATGGCAGGATCTGAAGGAGAGGGCTAGTGCCCCTTCTACATGGGATGCTTTTCAAGAAGCCTTTAAAACGGCTTTTCTTCTGGTGTTGGATGATTTTGAGCATTGGCGGCATTTCGCCACCGTGCAGATGAGTACTAGGCCGTTAGATGCCGGTATCCAAGAATTCCAGAAAATTTTGCCCCGAATCGCTTCCCGAATCAATCCTATCATGTTGAAATTACATTTTATTTTTGGGCTTTCGAAAGAATTTCACCTAGAAGTGCGGCGTAACCAACCGCAAACCGTCAAGGATGCACTTCACTTTCTTCGATGACGCCCATTTTGCCTCTCGCAAGGAGCAAAGTTTGCCCAAGGCTGAGCATAAAGAAAAGAAATTTTTCAAGAAGCGGGGCCGAGACAAGACGGACACCGGTTCCCTAGGCAGGAAAAAGCGCGTCAAGTTGGATCGCGCAAACTACGACAAGGCGAGAGCCTGCGGCTTGTGCTTCTCTTGTATGGAGAAGGGGCATCTTTCAAAAGATTGCCCGAAGCGGGCAACCTAAATCCTTTAAAGCGCCAGGTAACTCTACTGTTTCTTTTGTTGATTTATCCTTTAAGGATGGCACTAGTTGCGAGAATTGTTGCTTTAACACAGCTGTTTTTGGC
Organism: Diphasiastrum complanatum; assembly: GCA_029204225.1. NCBI lineage: Eukaryota > Viridiplantae > Streptophyta > Lycopodiopsida > Lycopodiales > Lycopodiaceae > Diphasiastrum > Diphasiastrum complanatum. The sequence continues at coordinate 53,014,044 of CM055093.1, forward strand.
CCCCACGATCTCATTCGTATGAATGGAATCATAGGACGCCAAGATGTGACTGGTCTTTTTGATGATGGTTCCACACATAACTTCATAAATGCTAAACTGGTGTAGAAGCTCAAGGCGGCTACCGCGCCAAGTAATCACTTGTATGTGGTGAAAATGGCGTCAGGGGAAGATCGACAAGCTTGGGATCAGCTTGTTCCTCAACTGCCGCTTCAGATTCAAGATTATGTTGAACCGCTAGATTTTCATATTATGAATTTGGATAGCGTAGATATAATGTAGGAAAAGAATTCTTTTATTCTAAAAACGAGTCTTTAAGAAAGGATTATATTACACATCGTATTTCCTTTTTGCATAAGGGCTCGTTGGTGGAGCTAAAAGGAGATGTAAATAGGCCTTTTGATCCTTTGGTTTCTACTTCAGAAGTTGTTGAATATTTGAAAGATTCTGGTAATAAAGTTTATCTTTGTTTTTTGAAAGATGAAATTTATGTGGATGACCATGCAGTCCAGAAGAGTCTAAATATTGATTTATCGCATTTGCTTTTGAATGTGCCTGTAAATAATCCCTTAAGTGTTAACTCACCTGAAGGAATAATATCTAACAAACTTAGGCAAGAGTATAGCGATGTTTTTCCTGATAAACTCCCTGATGGCCTACCTCCCCAAAGGAGTGTTGACCATCAGAGAGAGTTGCTTCCTGGAAGCCAACCTGTTATCTATTTTTTGCATACAAGGTTAGCATCAAGGAAGAGGATGAAATTTCTAAGCAGTTACAAGAACTCCTTAGAATGGGCCATATTCGGCCTAGTAAGTCCCCTTGGGGAGCACCAATCCTTTTAGTTAGTAAAAAGGATGGCGGCACACGTTTGTGTGGTGATTTCAAAAAGTTAAATGCTTTAACCATCAAGAACAGATATCCCTTACCTAGGATGGATGATCTTATGGATCGTCTGAATGGAGCTAAGTATTTCTCCAAGATTGATCTTAGATCAGGTTACCATTAGATAAGGATTAGGAACGAAGATGTTCCTAAGACTAGATTTTGATCCAGATATGGCCATTATGAGATCCATATCTGGGAAAGTTTGTGGTGGTGTATTTGGACGACATATTAATTTATAGTCGGAGCATGAAGAGCATCTTCGAATTGTCTTGGATCTTCTAAGGCAAGAAAAGCTCTATGCTAAGGAGTCAAAATGTGAGTTCTTCCAGACTAAACTCAAATACTTGGGCCATGTCATATCGGATAAAGGTCTTGAAATCGATTATGACAAAGTCCGTAAGGTACGAGAATGGCCGAGACCTCTGACAATTCGTGATGTGAAATCCTTTTTGGGCTTCACACGATTCTTTCACAAGTTCATTTTGGACTATGCCTTAATAGCATTGCCCTTGACGTACATTCTTAAGGGGGTGAAGAAAAAATGTAGCCACAGAAAAAGTCCATTGATAACATGGACTGATGAAATGAATGAGAGTTTTGAGACTCTCAAGAACTGTGTTTCTACGGCTCCAATTTTACACATTGTCAATTCTAACCGACCTTTTGTGGTGGATACGGATGCTAGTGACTTTGCTGTAGGAGCGGTCCTTTATCAGGATGGTAGACCAGTTGCTTTTGAAAGCAAGAAGCTGGACCCTGCTCAGACTAGGTATTCTTCCTATGAGAAGGAGCTTTTTGCAGTCATTCACATGTTAAAAATCTGGAGGCATTATCTTTATGGTGCCAGATTTACGGTAATGACTGATCACCAATCCCTTAAGTATATTTGTGATGCCAAGGACCTTCGTGGCCGTAAAGCTAGATGATCGGAACTCATTCAAGAGTTTGTGTTCGACATTAAGTATCGTAAAGGTACGTCGAACTGTGTTGCCGATGCCTTGAGTCGGATTGGAGAGATTAATCAGTTATGCTTTGTTGCGATCCAATCTGATTTGTATCTTTTACTACGGGACCTTTGTCGAACCGATAGGTTTTTTGGTCGCATTTGGCTAGATGTCCTGATAGGAAATTCTAGATCTAGTGATGACCTGAGGATGCAGGATCCGAAGCAATCTCGAAATGATAAGATACTTGAAGACTATTCCATAAGGAATGGCCTGCTTTTTCGGAAGGGAAAGGTTTGTGTGCCGGATTGAGAGGACTTGTGGGCCCAAATCCTGAAGCAGTGTCATGACAACCCTTGTGCTGGTCACCCAGGTATACAGACCTTGTTAGGCAGAATTTCTTCTGGCCTAAGATGAAAGGTCATGTGGAGGCATACGTTCAAAGTTGTGAACAATGCCAACAAAACAAAGCAGAAAGACTCAAAGTTGCGGGTCTTTTACATTCCTTGGAAATTCCCAGTAAGAAATGGGAAAGTATATCAATGGATTTTGTGGTTGGAGTCCCTAAAACCTGGAGTGATCACGATGCCATTTGGGTGGTGGTTGACAGGCTAACCAAGATGGCGCAATTTATACCAACTAAATTAATTGTCAAGGCATCTGAACTAGCCCAGCTTTTCGTTGAAAAGTTGTTCAGATTGTATGGTTTGCCGATTGATATTGTTAGCGATCGTGACTCCAAGTTCACTAGCAAATTCTGGCAAGCAGTTTTTGAAAAACTTGAAACAACCCTTAGTCTTAGTTCATCGGATCACCCAGAGTCTGATGGGCAGACAGAACGTGTCAACCAGATGTTGGAAGATATGCTTAGAGCATATGTTTCTCATCGACAGTCTGATTGGGAAAAGTATCTCCCAATGGTTGAGTTCGCACACAATAGTGCCAAGCATTCTGCCATCGGATTCAGTCCTTTTATGTTGATGTATGGCTTTCAGCCGCTTTCTCCAGTTTCGGTCGGACTCAAAGGTCTCAAGGTGCAGGCTGTAGTAGATTTCTTGCAAGATATGCAAGAAATGCTGCTAGTGGCCAAGGAAAGCATGAAAACCGCTCAGGATAGAGCTTAGTTTTATGCTAACCGCGGTCGCTCACCTCGGGATATTGAGGTCGGAACCTAGGTATCTTAAAATCCCTAAGGATTCAAAGGTACTACGGATGAGAAAATGCCATAAGCTATCTCCTCGATACAGTGGACCTTATAAGGTTGTAAAGAAAATCGACCCGGTCGCTTATCAGCTAGATCTTCTTATTGGGGTTGGGGTTCATCCTGTTTTCCATGTAAGTCGTTTAAAGGAACGACTTAGTAGGAAGGATTCCCTAATTCCGGAAGGTGAACTAGTTGAGTGAGAGGATCTGTCTACCTTTGTTCCAAACGTACCTGAAAAAGTTGTTGACGTTCGTCGTCACCAATTGAGAAACCGTTTGGTTTCTGAATTTCTCGTACGTTGGAAAGGCAAGTCAGATGATGAGGACAGTTGGGAGCGAGAGGACTATTTAAGACTGTTATAAACTCACGTTAGTGTGCACAATTGTCGCGTGTCGTTGGTCATGCGTGACTCCTATGGATGGAGAGAGGCGGATCTCCATGAGCTTGGTATTCATTCTCTCCTGGAGAATGAAGAGCTCTTCCACTGGTGGTCAAGTCAGGATGAGTATCTAGGCCTCAGGATGTAGGTAGGCGAGGGTCGAGGGTAAGGCATGGTGGTATGGAACACCATGGCTTACATGAGATCCGAGCTTGCTAGATGGTGGTCTGTAGCTCCAGTGCACGGGGGTGAGGTGGTAGTACCTCTATGGTTGGGTGGTAACGTAGCGTTCGTCACATGTTTGTGCTCTAGCAATGACTGGTACGACGATGGGGATTCTAATACCGTGAGTCCGGTAGAAAGCTAGCTTAACCCCTAATTGGTTACGCCAAGTCCGCTCTAGATATGTGCGATAGAGGAAGCATCTGATATACTGATGGGTGCCTGAGGGAAGCGCTATGATGGAGATGCCAAATGACGTAAGTAGAAGGTGAGATGCCTAAGAGAACCATGATAACCTGTAGCCTTGATCATAAAGACGCTGTGAGGAGGATAATGCAACCTGTATGTATCGCCTGTCTATCTTTGGTAACGCCTGTACCCTCTGTATATAGGTAATGAGCTGAAGAGCTGCCTCGATCTGTATAGGTGGAACTACAAACTCGTCTAGGAGAATCTCATGTGGAACAGAAGGCTTCGCTCGAATCAACTGAGCTAGCATGGTGGTCTGTAATCGTGAAAGATTGGCCTAGTGTGAGGAGGGGAGACCTATACACCATGTCTCACCAAGCTCATTAATGATGCATGGACCTGCTATAAAAGGATGTAAACTCGTGGGAGAAAGGATTCTTCTCTCTCATCTCATTTCATGCTTATACATGAGTTCTCTTGGATTGATCTATCCATTGGTGCACTATCTTGGTGATATCTTGCAATCGTGTGTGTAGAATGCTCATATTTTGCTATATTCGGATCCACACGTGTGAAATACAAAAGCTTATTGTTTTTGTATGGACAGCAACTTCATAATATCTTAAGTTTGATGTTTGATCAATATCTTATTGAGTTTGCATCTCTTTCATTGAGTAGATGTTGATTTTCTACATTGTAAATGGTGTAAATTGTGATATTCTTTCAACCAAAGATCAAGAGATGATTTTGGATCTTAATGATTGACAAAATTTTCACACTTCTCCCTTAAGGGCCTCTTGATGATAGGATCTTATGCTATAGGGTCTTTTGCTAGTCATTCAACAACTACTGATTATGATGTTTCTAAGCATTTCTAGCAATGCTAACGTTAAATTTCAACAATGTTTTGTCCTTGAAAAGAAAGAAAAATAGAACTTGAGTTCTGCTGTTCGGAACGTGGGTGCAGCGGGACATGTTCTGATGCATCTATGAATTTGATTTTTAAAAACTTGTATTAAATGGTGAAATCAGTTTTTGGATGTTCTTTTTCATTTTTAAGTTAAAAGACAAAGAATAACATTCTGGACCACGTTCCGCTGTCCGGAATTTGTTTCGATTCAAGTGAGCATCAGCATGATAGATCTTTGATTTTGCTCTGACTATGTAAACTGGGCAACATTAACAGGTAAGCTTGACTACAAAGCATCTTCTTCGTGGACTATTGCAAAAAGATCCGGCAAAAAGGCTAGGTTCAAAACGAGGATCAATTGACTTGAAAAGTCATTCATTTTTTCAAGGCATCAAGTGGTCTCTAATTCGCTGCATGGTATGTTCCTACTCACTATCCCTCTTCTCCATATGAACTTCTCTAATAACTTGGAAAATAATATTACTTATGTTGTGATGATGTCAGTTTTTTCTCAAGGCTTCCATGAACATTGATTTAGAAAATATGAAAAGTCATGCACAATCTTGCAACCACTGAAAAAGGAAAATGATCAATGTGTGATTTGGTATTTGGATGAGAGAAAATTTACTTCTTTCGAATATCAACTGCAAGCTCTGCAGTACACTCCACCATTTGCTAAAAACCTCCTAGATTTCATTCTATGCGGTAGCTCTTTGGCCAAAACATCTTTCCATCAATTTCTTCGCTAGATTTCATTCTATGCAGTTGACATTTAGCCTGTAGTGGAGCTGTTTAAAGTTCTTACCAGTTTCTCAGTCTTAGTACCTATCCCTTGGTTCCTTTCCCAGTGCTTGCATGGGAAATTATTTATGAAATCTCGCTTGAAGTTTGAATTATATTCAACTTTGAATCCCCTTCCAGAGACACTTTAAAGAGATAGCAACAGCTCACTTGCCTACAAGCCTGGAAGGCCTTGTGGACCTTCAAGATTTGCCAGCAAAGTGTGCCACACAACGAATTGCTTGTGTGAATAAACTTGAGGTTGCCAAGAAGCACATACACATTCACATCATTCAAAGTAGTCAAAAAATCAGCTTCGACTTTGAAGCTCACGACCACTAGTGCAAAAGTCAATGAATTTGCTGTTTAATTTGCCCCCTTGCCCTGAGTCCTGAGGACTCCTGAGAAATGTAGCTCACTACACTAGCTCTGACAAGTACAAAAAACAAAATGAGTTCTCATCAGATTGTCAACCTAAAAAGTTTACCAGTTTAGTCCTTTTTTACTTCAATCTGTAAGTGAGACTCCAGGAATGAACTATATGCCAAGGCCAACCGTGATGTTAGAAGTTGAAAATGATGACCTGCTATTTTTTGCTTACTAGGCCACTCGCTAATTTTCTGCCAAATTGAAAGCCAAATCGGCGTCGCTTTCCAAAATGCACTTTGTCACCAACTCCCAACTACGTGTCTAATGGAATGGTGAAATCACTTTTGGCGCGCTCCAAACATTTTCTTTGCTGCCATCACTCTATTTTGCGGTATCGTACTTGCAAGTACATTCCAGATGCCCTTCATTTGGAGTCTGTAGCCTTTCATTTGGGTCAAAACGTATAAAGGACCTCAAAATGTGGACTTTTTGAACTTTTGAGCTGTTTCTTCACCTTAAACTAGCATAATCACAGGTTGATTTGTGATTTTCAACGTTTAGCTACTTCATCTGTTTTATCTTTTGCTTAGTCAAAATTCTTCTGTTGGACGTACTCGTGATTTCTTATGACAGATTCTCATACAATAATTTGAAAGCATTCTCTCTCTCTCTCTCTCTCTCTCTCTCTCTCTCTCTCTCTCTCTCTCTCTCTCTTCAGCTTGGTTTGCATAATAGTTTATCTGCATGCACTTTCTTTACTATTTTCCGGAAACGTTTAATGCTCTCCCATTGATACCACACACTTGACATGTATCTGTTAGTCTTATATGCCTTTTGGCATGGAAAAGACATTTATAAAGCTTTCTTTTCTTTCTTTTTCTCTTTGCATGTTACTTGTTTGTCAGAGGCTAATAAGGGGCTGGTCTCTGCAGTCACCTCCTCGGCTTGTTGCTCCCATGGAAGAAACTTCAAAGGAACAAGATGTGCTAAGTGAAAAAGCAGATTTTGACTGGGATGAGCTAGAAGCAGCCAGAGCTTTAGAAGTTTTTTAATGGTTCTCTCTCTCTCTCTCTCTCTCTCTCTCTCTCTCTCTCTCTCTCTCTCTCTCAGCCTATAGTTTAGCACGGTCTTTAGTTTCTAGTTTGATGTTTTTAGCTTGTAGCTAAGATTTCAGATTGTATATTCTTTGATTTCGGCTTGGAAACATACTATACGCTCCCTCATTGCTGTACACGCTTTTATTGTACCTTTTTAGTCTTATGTACCTTAGGGTACTCAAAGACATCAATGAAGCTCTCTCTCTCTCTCTCTCTCTCTCTCTCTCTCTCTCTCTCTCTCGTGCCCACAGAAGTTGTAAATGACCTTTTTAAAATCATGGACATGCTGAGAAGCGCCTCAGTAATTTTATTCAAACCAAATTATCTATCTTGTTTGGAGTAGCAAAATAATGAGAAGCTTAAGGCAAAATGTTAGAAGCATATCATTCCAACCACAGTCAAGATAGCACATTTATGAAAGTGAAATACATCTTAAACATTTTTAACAGATATTGTTTCATGCAGGTCTTTCTTGCGAGGTAAAAAACTGCAGAGGTGCACAGCATCTCTTACAAAGCAATCACATATGTAAACCCAGCTCCAACTAAATGCTGCGTTCTCAAGGGATCCTTATAAGAATTATGATCTGGTTGTTGGTGGAAGGGCAGCTACAAAAGGGAATTCTGACATCACGGTCAATGAACAAAATGTTCTCTTCTGGCCTTGATTTGTTTAAGTTCATGATAAGCATGCGCTCTTCAGAATTAGCTCCTGATTTCATCCCTTTACGAAGAAACAAGAATTATATTGGTGCACGATGTCGTGTGGAGGGAAACTGGGAGCTACAATATATTTTCATGCTAACGATAGTTCGATTTTGTGTTTCAAGCTTTGATTCAGAACAAAAACATAGTTAGTGTATGTCTCTGTCAAAAAGCTATGTTTTGCATGCTAAATCTGTAATATGCAAGTTGCTCGGTTGATTTATAAGTGTAAAGAGTTTGCGAGAGTGTAGTTTATTATGTACCTAACTAGTACTTTTCCTCGTAGAATTGACTTGAGTGACTGAGTCTCTTCTGGGCAAAATAGCCACAAGCTCAGACCTACTGAACTGAAATACAGAATTTATCTTGTATATTCGCTTGCTCCAACCTTGACAGTTTCTTATAGCCCAATTTTTTTAATGCAAGCATAGTTTTCACAGCCAGGTGAATGTCTTTTAAGTTTGTTAGATGATCATTTCCTTGAAGGAATAACATTCCTCATCAACACAACCACCAATCGAACCGAAAGAAATCTTCACTACTCTTGCCTTTTTCCAGCCCTAAACATTGAAGGTTTTGTCAAAGCATCTAATATCTCAATTCTTGGTCCCATCCTAAAACTTGTTGTCAACCAGAAACTTATTATCATCGTCTTTTCCTTGTCTCTTGCCCCTTTCTTTCAGCTTGGAGAGGAATGGATGTGGAAGCTTGACTTTGATGACATGCATCATTGGTCCATCACTCCATTGCAACTCAGAATGGAAGTGGTCATTGAAGCCTTTAAAACACTACTTGGGCTGGAACCCAAGGTCTCTTCCTTATTCAAAAAGCAAAAGCAAAAAACACAACATTTTGGATAGAAAGACAATCTTTGTCATATATATCAGGAAGTGAACTTTCTAGTGGCTTTTGGCCAAAAGCTACCAACATAACAACTAGCCATTGACATGATAATCCTAATATGGAATAGAAGCCAGGAAATAATTTAGTCCATTCTGCTCCGTGAGTAACTATTTGAATTATTGATAATTCAAAAGATTACATGAATTTTGAGAAAAGAAAATCATATGAATTCTATAAATTGTTGACATTGTCAAATTTTCACCAAATTATAAACAAGCAAAAGGATGGCAATTTTAAACTATAACAAATTTGAGGTAATTCCTAATATCTTACATCTACCAAGTTTAACTGGATAAAAGAGATGTTTAAAACACTAGACATTTATGCTTTGCAAGTGATGTTTACAAGATTGACTACATCATAGTTGATAAAAAAAATTGACTTAGAAAGCCAAATAATCTTATCATTTGTTAGAAGTAGGGCCAAATTGTTTTGTAGAATATATCAACGATTTTTTTTTTAGCTATCGCTTGTTTTTTTCTTTTGATACTTGTCAAAATGATCAAAACTTGAAGTTAAGAAACAAAAATTAAAACCTAAAATGTTAATTTAGCATATTTTAAGTATCTCACCCAATTACATCATTGCAATGACAAATTTTAAAATTATAAAGAGCGTTACTGAAATAAAAATTGGAATTTTGCTTTTGATGTGTTAAGTTTATAGATTAGCAACGAAAAGTTAACATTTATTGCAAATACAAACTATATTTGTATTTACAAAATCAGCAAGAAATAAATGTAGAGAGAACCTACCTACTACGATGAGACCAAAAAATCATTTATTTATATAATTAAAAAAAGAAATGTTAAGTTTCTTGCACATTCATTTTATGCATTTCATTTTTTAACTTTAAATTTTGGTTTGTTACATCCAGAACAGATGTTCGGCAAGGCCCTCTCAGGCAGAACACCCCATGAGGTGTGGATAGGCTCAAAGCCTTCATTGAGTATTCGGATGTATTGCCTCGCACAGATCTCGAAGGAGACAAGGAAGAAATTTGACTTCCAAGTTCTCAAGACAATCCTTATCGGATACACTTCATCTAACAACACTTACAAGTTGTACGACCTTGATACCCAGCAGATGTTTTTCAGCCGGGATACAGTCTTTATCGAGGATCAGTTCATCAACCTCAAAGACAAAGACATAGTTCCGAGTGAACCTTCAACGCCTTTCACCGACACGACTATTCGAGCCACTGGCTCAAGCGTGCCTATAGTTGAGCCACTTCACGACAGTGAGTCAGACGAAGATGTTACTGCTCCTCAGCAACAACAAATCCAAGGATTGAATTATCAGCCGACACTTCCTCCAAGAAGATCAAGCCGAGTGCGCATACAGCCCACAAGGTATACTCCTGAGTCTGCTTGTCTTTTAATGCATGAACTGACATCACCCGATGAGGCACTTAGCCAACCAGACTTCGATCTCTGGAGAGAAGCAACGGATAGAGAGTATTCAAGGCAAGTGGTCTAAAGGGCAAGATCAAGGTGAGGTTTCTACTTTTGTTGGGAGAAGAAAGATAGATTTAAGCTAAAATGTTTCTATTGTGGAGTCAAAAGACATTTTGCTAGTGAGTGCATCAAGAAAAAGAGAGATCAAGGTGATAAACAAGGAAATCTAATTTTTGATAAAGATGGTGTTGGTGATCAAAACTCAAATGATGATGCTTTTGTGATGTCTTCATGTTTGTTTATTAATGATGGAGATATTGATCCTTGTTGGATTGATAGTGAAGCAAGCTTTCATATGACATGTAACAAAGAGTACTTTACTTCTTTGGTGCCTTATGAAGGAGAGAAGAAGGTCATCAACATGGCCAATGACGGTAAAGTTGTTATCAAGGGCATTAGTACTATTCCTATTTTTTTCTCATCTACAAATAGAAATGTAAGCCTGAAGAATGTTTTGTTCATACCTTCCTTTACTAAGAATGTGCTTTGTGTGTGTCAAATGATTGACAAAGGGCTCAAAGTGAAATTTGTTGGTGATTCTTGCTTGATCAATAGGAATGGAGTCTTGATTACTCAAGGCAAGAGACAAGGTGGGCTCTACAAACAAGATGGATTTGTTGGTTCTAACCATGGTTGTTTGAAGGCAAAGAAGCAAGTTGGTGAGTTTTTTTCAATGTCAAAGTCACAAAGGTTGTCTTATTCTAGATCTAGCTCAAGATCTAAGATGTCTTTTTATTTAGTACATTTGGATGTACATTGTACTAGTTCTTTGAGTAATGGAGGAGCAAAGATGTTTGTGACTTGAATTGATGATTTTAGTAGATATTGTTGGACTTATCTTCTAAAGAGTGAGGATTTCATATTTGATGTCTTTCTCAAGTTCAAGAATATTGTGGAGAGTCAATTCAACATAAAGATCAAGTGCTTAAAGTTGGCAAATGAAGACCTATCAACAAATTTCAAAGAGGTTTGTGTGGCACATGGGATTAAGAAGGAGCTTTCAAAATCAAAGGTTCTACGTAGTGTGGAAGAGAGGAAGATCAATCTTTTTGAAAGAGCTAAATTCATGAGGGTGAATGCAAATCTTTCGAAGTCATTTTGGGGTGAAGCTTTGATGTGTGCTAATTTTGTTCGCAATAGGTACTCAAATGAAGACTTGGATGGTAAGACTTAGTTGAGGTCCTTTTTGGTAAGAAGCCAAGGATGGAGCATTTGAAGATCTTTGGTAATATTTGATATGTCAACTCATCTTTTGGATTCTTGAAGGGAATCTTTGTTGGCTATAGTGAAGTAAGGAAAGCTTATAGGGTTTACATTCCTAAGCAAGATATGGTGAAACTATCTACATTGTTTTGTATCATTTTGATGTTGGAGTTGTATTAGCATTCTTGGCTAGTTTTGTAGATGGAAATGAGGCTAAAGGAGGCTCATTATATCACTCATTCATGATCAAGTCATCAACGGTTGGCCAAGATGGAGATGGAGGCTCATTCATGGAATTTCATGGAGGATACATATCAAGAAAGGACAAAGATGGAGGAGACAAGCAAGCAAGTGGTCATCACTCACATTTATTGTTTGGTTGCTATTATTTTCCAGAGAGTTCAAAGTTGGAAGCATGGAGGAATCATTTCATTTGCATTTTATTTGATTCTTCATGTTCTAGTTACATCTTGACATGTAAAACTGATGTAAGAAATAATGAAGCATCAATGTGGACACTGTTTTCTATATCAATTATGAAAGTTATTATAAAATCCTATAAAACCATATAAAGGAGGTCTATTCTTAGAGTGGAGATATTCTTAAGATGCATCAAAGTTGTATGCTAAAACTAGTTGAAGAGGGAGTGTGAGAAATTGTCAACTATTTTGAGATTTATCATGTATAGTTTAATTGGCAATTTTGGCCAATATGCATTTTAGACTTGGAGATAAACTCTATAATGTTAATAAGGCCTAAGAATAGTTGATTTACTATTTTTAGCATATTAGGCAAGTTGATAAGGTTGCATATAGACCTATTGTTATTGGTTGGTTAGGTGCATTGAATCTAGTACATTTACATCTAGGGTTTGAAATAGATCTAGAACCTTCCAAATGTTGATAAGCTTGGGCTTGGGAAAGTGCATCCAAATAGGTCAAGGACCTATTATATATATTGTACAAGCGTTAGAATAATTCATATATACCTCTCTCTTCATGCTTATGGAAGTGATCTATTTGGGTTTTAATATCCACTTTTGCATTGTTTTTGTCATATCTTGAATTTGTGAGTGTAGAGTGCTTTTGTGACTTATGTAATAGATCCCTACGTGTGAAATGTGTTTTGGTACGTACGGACAGCAACTGCAACTTATCATACTTATGCTATATTGTCAAGATCTTATTGAGTTTACATCTTCTATGTGTAGTAGATGTTATATTTCTACATTGTTAATGATGCTTTCTTTTGTAACCAAAGATCTTAGTGATCTGATTTTCTTCACATATTCGCAATCATGAGACGAATATTAAGCTAGTTCCCCATAAGGACAACAAGGATGCAGCCAATCTTGCAGACATAAAGGGCAAAAAGAAGGTGCTAGATCCTTGAAGTCCATCCAACTAGAACAAGAATCTGTGTCATCCTTACAGATGACTGGAACACCGCAGCTTACCAGTTGTGCTAAGATTAACCTATTGAAGGAAGAATCTCGCCGAGCACCAGTTCACGAGATGCCAGAAACCTTCAAAAATTACACATTAGACGACGTAGTAATCATGCTGCCAAAAGCTCAATGAGAGCTTGACAAGGCTAAGGAAGATGCAAGTCTTCGAAGGACTAGTCCGTACGCAACCAATGAACCTCGTCGAACCTGGTGAAAAAGACAAGATCGGTTATATGTGAGCACAGTTGACGTCCACTCAATTCACAAGGTTACATAATCTGTTGGTGGAATACAAAGACTGTTTTGCATGGACATACAAATATCTAAAGGGTATACCACCAACCATAGTCCAACATACCATACCCTTGGTGGATGGAGCAGTCCCCAAGGTGAGTCATTACTACTGCTACAATCCTAACTATACAGAGTTAGTCAAATAGGAGTTGCAGAAGCTGCTAGATGCCGATTTCACTTATGAAATTGAGCATACAAAATGGGTACCGCCAATAGTCATAAGACCCAAGAAAAATAGCAAAATGCGAATCTGTGTAAATCTAAAGGCATTGAATGCGCTTAAGGATCACTTTGCACTACCTGTCACGGAGAGTGTTCTAGATCAAGTGGCAGGAGCAGAAGCTTACAATTTTCTAGACGGCTTCAGCGGCTACAACCAAGTGAAGATTGCTCCAGAAGATCAACACAAGACATCATTCGACACATAATGGAAAACTTACACCTATATGCCCCCAGTACCTTCCAAAGAGTCATAAAAGTGGCATTCAAAGAGTACTTGCAAATGTTTCTAGAGATTTTCCTGGATGATCTGTGTGTACACGAGATTAACAATGAGCACTTATCTCATTCAGAAAATGTATAATTTAATTTCGCAAGTATCAAATCCTTGAACCCAAAATAGTGCTAGTTTTGGTGTTGGCAGATTTCGAAGAATCCCCAAGATGTCGAGCTGAGTTGTTATAAAGAGCACCTCTCACCCTTGACCGAGGAGGTCTCAGAAGAAAGAGAGAAAGATGAAGATGAGAGCCGAGCATGAGAGCCGAGAATTACTAACTAGGAATACAGTTCAAAATCATGTGAGCCTCATGGTGAATCCTAGAGAAGGAATGACCATGTAGGAGCTAGTAGTATTTCTAGGCAATGTGATAAATGTAGACCCCTCTTAAATAGACTAGAGTGAGCCACCTTTTGATGGTGACCTCTAGTGGAAGAGCTAATTCCACTTGGAATTTGGAAATTAGTGGAATTGCCACTTAGGCTCCACATAGGCAGCCTCATAGTCTATTTAAGAGCCCCCCTCTCTTGTGAGGGAGCTTTACTTGTAATGTCATTTGCTCTTGTTGAATAAAGAAGATCTTCCACGATTTCTTGGCATTCTTGGAGCTCCTTGTTCATGACAGCTTTCTTGAGTGATTCTTTTATGAACATGCACTTCCATTTCTTGAAAGTGGTTGTGGATTAGTTGTGGGATAGATTAAATTTTCTGCTTTCTTTCATTTGTGCAATATGGATTAGTGTGGAATAGATTTATTGTTCTTGTTTTTAAAATAGATTTCAGCATTCAGGTAAGCTAAATAGATTGGACTTGTGGTGTAGATATTGCTTATCCTTTTACAATCCAGTTCTTGATGTTCTTGGGCTATCCAAGAATCAAGACATGGGTGTTTCTTGATCTTTGGATTGTTATTATGCTGATAGATAATTAGTTTCTTGCTTCTTGCTTCAGATCTGTAGATTACTCTGAGCGCATTATTGTTCCTAATGTTTAGAGTTAGTTAGAAGCAAGAACCATTTGGTTATTCACCTGTATTGCATGCAGATTTGTTGGTGAATGGTTTTTAGTTGCATGTGTAATTTGTGTGAATGTATCTGGAGTGAACGAATCCTGGGCATCCGACTGAAAGGCTGGAAAACATATTATAACAAACTGTAATCTATCTGCTTGACCTGGCTTGAACCAAGAAGATAACGTCTAACGAAGCCAACCACATGGAACGAGCAGAAACACCCGATTTTAGAGTAAAGAAATCAAAAAAAGAATGGAAGAAGTTGTGTTCACAGGTTCTCAGTAGGAATTTGTGAACATTTGTGAGTCAGTTGGTTGGCATCTCGACCGAGTCCTCTGGTTGGCATCTCGACCGAGTCAGTTGGTTGGCATCTCGACCGAGTCCTCTGGTTGGTATCTTGACCGAGTCAGTTGGTTGGCATCTCGTCTGAGTTCTCTGGTTGGCATCTCGACTGAGTCCTCTGGTTGGCATCTCGACCGAGTCTCTCCGTTAAGATCTTGACTGAGGCTCTCCGTTAAGATCTTGACCGAGTCTCTCTATTAAGATCTCGACCGAGTCTCTCCGTTAAGATCTCGACCAAGTCTCTCCGTTAAGATCTCGACCGAGTCTCTCTATTAAGATCTCGACCGAGTCTCTCCATTAAGATCTCGACCGAGTCTCCAATTCAGGTCTCGATCATTAAGGTCTCGACCGAGTCTCTCAGTCAATATCTCAACCAAGTCTCTCCGTCAAGACCTCGACCGAATATGTCTTTAAGATTTTGACCGAGTATCCCACTCAGATCTCGACCGAAAATTTTTCACTCAAGTTTCAACCGAATCTTTCAGTCTGATCTTGTCCAAATTTTTCAGTCCATTCTCGACCGAGTATTTCTTTCAATCTCGATTAAAATTTTCAGTTTGATCTCAACTAAATTTTTCAGTCCATTCTTGACCGAGTCTTTCTGTCGGATCTCGACCAAAACCATCACTCAGATCTCAACCGAGTCTTTGTAGTGTCATCTCGACCGAACCCATTTTTCAAAACTGAACCAAGTCATTGCATTGACATCTCAACCGAGCCAAGGCAACTTGAAAGTCCACTCTATTTTTTACTAGACCTTACCACAAGCCAATTGCCACAACTATCAGCTAAGTCCTTTTGCAATACCATTACCTTGAATACTGTGCCATTTGGATATATACAAATCACTATACTCTGATTAATATACCTTGATATATTTTAAATCCAGAGTATTTTGAAACAAACAACAACAAAAAAAAAAAAAAAAGTCCAAGAAGCCCAAATGCTTAATCCTAAGGTACTCTAGACTTTCCATATGGATCGCCCTTGCGATCCTAATTCCACAGAGGACTATCCACCAAAGATGGTATCTCCTTCCATAGAGCAAGCTAGATACAATAGGTACTCTCACATGAAATCACAAATCCATGAGCCATTCACCAACCTATTCGAGAGATGGGAGCCTATGAGAGCTGAAGTTGTCTATGACAGATCTCACAATCCAACAAGTGAACAATGGATCAAGACTCCAGGAGCTATTGCAGGTGGCTGAGAAAGCCTGGAAAATACCAATTCAATCCAAAAGTCCAAGCGTTCCAAGACACAAACATCATCACCACTGAGGCCACCTCCTAAGAGACCAAACATGAGTATAATGAAGCTAACGGTGAAGAAGAAGCCAACACCAATTGGCTCCCAACAAGATCTAGCAGCGAAAGGATTTTGGGCGGCACAACTGGCTGATACCTCCAAGGCCAAGCTTCCTGAAACACGCCAACAATGGATGAGAACAAAGCTGAAATCCAAGAGGCGATCTCCAGATGCAACAAAGTTTGATGAGTCAAAATCTGAGGGAGAGCCACTCACGAGAAAACCATGAGCTACGAGCCAAGCCACACAACCTCATTCAGCATCCTCAAGCTCGACAGACTCTCAAGATGGCAGCTCAACCTCTGATACATCATCGTGGCAACACTCCTCACCCACACACATCATCAACGGGGGTGATGGAGCTGGCACATCTGGAGCAATAGACACTAGCAAGGACTCCCAATTTGTCCAACCAGACATGATGACAACTCCCCCCATGCTAATTACGACGCTGACGCCACCAACTTCACCAAAGGCAAAAGTTTTGGGAGGGGGGAAGATGGGAATGTCGTTTACAAATATACAGGAGTAGCCCAACAGGAACAGGCCCAGCAAGTCCACATTCTCACAAACACATTGTCATATTTTCCCTGGCCAACATAGCAACCGCGAGTTGAAGCGGTGAACTAGCCGATAATTCTAGGAATTTCAGATAGCACATCAATGGATGATCTGAGATTGCAATTGCTAGATTTCGGGCACAAATATAAATCTAACGTTGTTCTGTGTGTAAGGGAAAGTGTCAAATATTGCAGATTGATGGCCTTTCTGATGAATCGAAAATGTTTTTGGGATCGTGGCTTAGATCCAATTCGGATCAATCCCAACATGGCTCTCCAGTCTGAGGACGATCATGAAATGATGGCCCGACTTTACTACAGAGCGACCTTTATGTCTTCCCGATATGTCACAATGATAGAAGACTGGCAAGAGTTCAGCTTTATCAAGAAGTGCGAGAGTACCTGGGGCCACTTTTCTTCAGAAGCAAGCTCCGCTTCCAAGTATTTGAAGCCCTGGGAAGGAAGATGGAGTGAGCAAAAATAGACTGCAAGGCGACGAGGCGAGCAGGACTCATAGGAGATTTTCAAGCGGGCTGGGATGTAGAGGCCATTGAGAGATCTCCAATTTTGTGAAAAAAATTTGCGATGAATGAGCACCTAGTTTTACGGAAGTGACTAAAGATCCAGGCTTTTCCAAGTGCCAAGCGAAATAACGTCATTCTACATGTGTTGCAGTGGCAACAGATTAGGGGGAGGGGGGTGATGTTGGAGTAGATTTCAGCATTCAGGTAAACTAAATAGACTGGATTTGTGGTGTAGATCTTGCTTATTCTTTTACAATCCAGTTCTTGATGTTCTTGGACTATCCAAGAATCAAGAGATGAGTGTTCCTTGATCTTTGGATTGTTATTATGTTGATAGATAATTAGTTTCTTGTTTCTTGTTTCTTGTTTCAGATCTGTGGATTAATCTAAACGCATTATTGTTCCTAATATTTAGAGTTAGTTAGAAACAAGAACCGTTTGGTTATTCACCTGTATTGCATGCAAATCTATTGGTGAATTGTCTTCAGTTGCATGTGTAATTTGTGTGCATGTATATGGAGTGAACGAATCCTGAGCATCCCACTGACAGGCTGGGAAACATACTATAACAAACAATAATTTGTCTGCCTAACTTGGCTTGAATCAAGAAGATAATGTCTAACGAAGCCAACCACCTGGAACGGGCTAAAACACCTGATTTCAATGTAAAGAAATCAAGAAAAGAATGGAAGAAGTTGTGTTCACAAGTTCTCATTAGAAATCTGTGAACATTTGGGTGACACGTGGCCTCATTTTGGGCCACATTGTATCAAGACACGGAATTGCCATTGATTTATCAAAGATAAGGGTCATTGTTGATCTACCACCACCAGGGATGATTCGTGAGGTCTACATTTTTATGGGCCACGCTAACTACTATCGGATCTTCATTCTAGATTTTGCAGAGTTAGCAAGGCCAATCTACAAGCTCACCATGGAACTGCATTGGATGGAGGAAGCTTTACAAGCTTTCTAGAAGCTTAAAGGTGCATTGGTCTCAATGCCAATCTCCCCAATTGGATTATTGAGTTCCATGTGCATATATACGCATCGAAGTATGTAGTTGGAGCTATCTTGGCCTAGCCAGGGTAGTGCAAAAAGGATTTTTCATTCCCATTTGCTAGACACAACTCAGTGAATCAGAAATGAACTATTCAATTACAGAGAGAGAGAAGCACTGGCAATGATTTTTGCAGTCAAGAAGTTTAGACACTATTTGATGGCCACGCACTTTGTATTTTATACAGACCATCAACCCTTGCTATATCTAGTGAATAAAACTTGTAACACAGGACGAATCACACGATGGTTACTATTGTGGTTAGAGTTTGATTTTCGGATAGTGGTACGCAAGGGAAAGCAACATTACATGGCAGATCATGTGTCGTGAATCAAAGGGAAGGAAACCACAATCCAACCGGATGACGAGCTACCAAATGTTGTCTTGTTTTATATTGATGTAGTACCTGAATGGGCTGCATATATAGTTGAATATTTAATGTGGGGCCAACTAGACAAGTCTTTACCGAAGCTGGAACACGGAAGTTGATACTTAGAGCTAGACCCTACCAACTGATTGTTAGCCAGTTGTATCAACTAGGATCAAACAACATCCTTAGAAGGTGTATTCTGCCACATGAAACCACCCAGATAATATCATTGTCACATGAAGGCATGGGTGGTGTTCATTTTGCATATCACCACATTACAACTCACAATCCGGATGCTGGTGGCCGACGATCTGCAAGGATACGGAAGAATATCTAAGCAAATGTAATGTGTGCCACTGAGCTAGAAGGTCGACTAGACTGATTTCTTCTACACCCCATTCTAACTCAAGCACCATTTGAAAAGTGGGAATTGGACTATATTGGTCCCATCTGCCCACCAGCGAGAAGCTCACAAGTCCGATATATTATCGTGGCTATGGATTATCTCACCAATTGGGTAGAAGCCAAGGCAGTACGAGTAGCTGATGCTAGGACTACTATCAAATTTCTATATGAACATATCATTGTGCACTTCGGATATCCAGTAGAGATAGTCACTGATCGCAGAAGTCATTTTGTCAATGAAACCATCACGGTTCTATTGGAAGAATTCTTCATGATCCATTGTTTCAGCATGCCATATTATCCTCGAGGTAATGGGTAGGCAAAATCATCCAACAAGATCTTGTGTAGCGTTATCACAAAAATAGTCGGAGCTAGCAGATCTGATTGGGAACACAAGTTGCATGTGGCTATGTGGGCATTCAAGACAACGCACAAGAGAAGCACTGATCAGACACCATTTCAATTGGTTCATGGTCAAGATGTTGTAATGCTAGTGGAGTTTTTGGTACCATCATTGTTGGAGGGTTTGCATATCTTGAGGCAACTCTAATCCTAGTTAATAAGTGAGAGGGATTTGGCACCCTGCGTGTGTAACTCCAATCCAATGATCACATACTTATTTGATTAGTTAGAAGCTAATAAAAGGACTTTAGACTTTTTGTGGGACTTTTAATGTCACAAGGCCTAATAGTCAAGTTAGTGAATAAAACGGGCTCCTCCCAATTTTTGAATTTCAAATAATAAGGGAGGTGGAGATTGGCCAATAGGATCTGAGGCTAAGGCCCTAAAATCCACAATATAGAGTGGTGGATTCGAGTTATATTGTACGTGCACCCTTTATTTCAATAAAGCAAGTGGATCCTCTTTCAAATGGATATGGAATGTCCTTGATCTTCTTCTCTCCTTCTCCATCTCTCATGCTTGCTTTGGATTTGCTAATTGTTGGACTTGATGCTTGTTGGAGTTTATCTTTATTACACTTTTTGAGAGAGAGAGAGAGAGAGAGAGAGAGAGAGAGAGAGAGAGAGAGAGAGAGAGAGAGAGAGAGAGAGAGAGAGAGAGAGAGAGAGAGAGAGAGAGAGAGAGGAGTAAGATATATCATTGCTTGAATAGTGTCAATGCTTAGAGTTAGATGTGTATCATAATCATGTGCTTGATTATGAACTATGCTATCACTCTCATGGGAACAAATTTCTGCATGACAACAAGTTAATCATCTTCATCTCCTTTGATGCTTGATGTGCTTGGATCTAGGGTTGAAGGTGGATAGGAAATACCCGTCACAATTTTGGCACCATTGCCGGTGAGCTACGCCAATTTTTCATTTTTTAACATGTTTCTGATCCATGCTTGGATGTTAGCTTGCATTTAGGCATCTTGTCTTGGCATAATAGTGTTAAAATTACATTTTAGAGTTAATTCGGGAGAGATTTTACTTGATTTGTGAAGATTTCTTTGCTTGAAATAAATTTTAATTGTTGAGCAAGGGAAGCTAGACAAATCACCATCCTAAAATCCACTTGGATTTGAAGAAATTAGAGAAATGAATAAAAATTGTTCATTTCTGCTATTTTGGTGACAAAAGGGGCAAAATCTTCATCAATCAATGATAACTTTCTGTTTTTTTGTAACCAACCTTTGTCGACTTTACCGCCATGATGCAATGAAGCTACAATTTGAAGGGCGAAGGTTACTTCCCAACCAATTTCTAGAAACTGAACAAAAACCAACAAAAAAAGTGAAAAAAAACCCTAGAAACAAAAAATACAAAAAACCAATCTTTGCCTGATCTACTATACCTAGATCTGATCCATATCTATCTATAGCCAGGTCGGTGAAGGTTTAATTCCAAAAATAAAAGACTAAAATGATCGTTCCACTAGTTGTTGATAACCTTTTGTAGAAAGTTTTACGCCTTCTGCAAGAATATCAATTCTCTGAGAGGAACTTTTGCCTGAGTCACAATCAGCCCATCACACTGTTTTTGCTAATCAATAAGTTGGGCAAACGTTATTTCAAGGTCAGTTGTTATACTGAGCTATTTTTGTCAAAAAAATGTTTTTTTTTGCAAAAATAACAGTATCACTCATGATTCTTCGCCTGAACCTTTTTCGATTTGTTTGAGGTTTTCAAATATAGCAATCCATTATTTTTTAGTTTGGCGAAGATTACATCCATTTGGTTTATCATAAAAATGCAATCTTAATCCTCGCCAAGCTGCAAAAAGTCAAGGTTTGTCAAAAAAGAATTTTCGCCAGTTATACCCTAGCATCATCATTATCAGATATATCTATTGTCAATCATGCAAAGGTTAGTTTTTTAGATTTGTTAAAAATAACCAGATAAGTGATTTTTTACCCAAAATAGTAGTGAAAGAACCCTCGTCAATAGCAAAAGAAGTGTTAGTCGAGAGATTGACCACAATAGAACCAACAACCCAGCAAGAACCACTATTTTGTGTTGGTTTTGAACTAACAAACGAAGCAAAGATATATCACCCTACCGATACAACATAAACAATTCACTCAAGAGGCAGTCGTGATAGATGGAAGTTCAAGAGTCAATCTAATCTCAACAAAGTTGTGTGCTAAATGGGGCCTCACAAGGATGAAACCTACAAATTTTGCTATCAAGTTAGTTGACCAGAGTCTACAGTTTATTATTTGCCAGACTTTTTGCTCAAATCTTCGCCAGTACTATTTTTGAGTTTTGATCTATCATATTTAGCTACTGTCAAATTTTTGAAAGATTCTATTACAGTTTGCCATTGATTCTGAGAAATTTATATTTCTAGAGTGTTGATTGCTTGATCAAGATCTCTTTTTGAAAATCAAAATCTGATTATTGTGAAGTAATAAAATTTTACAGATCTGATCCGAGATGGGAGTTAATTGAAAAATGTAGATCCAATCTCGTTGTTCTTCTGAAGTGATTTGGAAGAATGGCTGATTCAGATACTAAGCTACCTGATCCTACATTTGTTGCTCCACAAATTATTGCTAGAAGAACACCTCGTCTAGAGTTGCCAAAGTATAATGGGTTATCTAACTAGTTAGATCTCTCAAAAAAATTTGCTGAATCGTGTGAACTTTATGGCAAAGTTTTTTCACAAAATAAACTTAAACTATTTCCTATGTCCTTAACTGGAGCAGCACAAGATTGGTTTTACAACCAAGATGAGACTTAACGTATGGATTGGGAAGTAGTTACAGCTGGTCTAATTACAAGATTTAAATCCAGGAAGTTCTTGGAAGATCCTTTTTTACTTTTAAGTAGAAATAAAATGAGAAACAGAGAAGGGGTGCAAGATTACAAATTTGAATGAGTCAAGCATCTCAGATCAGAGTGTGATCCTGAACTAATTAATAATGACGCTATGATTATGTGGTTCTTAACAATTCTACCTAAGAGGATCAGATGGGAACTTAAACGTCGAGCATATTATATGTCATTACAACATGCAATGGATGATGCAATACGCGAAAAGAATGAAGATTTAGATGATGAACCAAACGTTGGCATGCTGCCATATACAACTGGGGAAATGACTATAACATCCACAAATATTGCATCTATGAACATCAATGCGACAACCAAGTTGATGATGAATGAGCTCCAAAAACTTGGTCAAAAATAGCGGATGCAGCTAGAGAAGATGCAGTCACAGTTCGATGTAAAGAAGCATTGGAAGCCAAGATTGATAAAGCAAGTAATAAGAAGGCTAAAAGATTTCCTAGCAGAGAGAATGTTTAATGTGCAATATGTGCTGGAAATCACACCATAACGGCATATTGACGAATACTTATTGTCATCTATGCAATTCTTCTGGACATGAGACAGCTTTTTGTTTATTTAATCATCTAGTTATTTTAGCAAAGATATGCTTAGCTCCATTTTAGAGATAATCCAAAGAGACCTGGTGGTAAGGCCCATGGCCTTGGATTTTCTAACGATTAGCTTTGCCAGCTCCTCCAGTACAACATTTGCTTTCTACGAATATGATGGAACCAAGACCTTCGGTTGGTAATGACCAGTGGAATTACAATACTGAACAAGATATTGGTTCTTCATAGCAATACGCTATCTATGATGCTGCACAACAACAACAATCTAGATAGTGGGCTAGAGCACCACTTGGATGCTTTGGATGTGGAGAGAATCATAGAATTGTTGAATGTCTGAATAAAGAAAAGTTTATTCCATTTTGTTGGGAATGCGGTTATGGACTATTTCTTTGAATATGATTACAATCAAGCAAAGGCCAGCAGTCCAACCTATTGAACCAAGTGCACTAGTGATGGTTGTTACACGAGCTCAAAAGCAGAAAGGAGTTGATGTTGATCCAACATATGTTGAATCTGTGCCAGTTACTGATTTACCTACCGCATCAGGGGTGTATCCAAATCTCAACTCTAAGAAGAAGAAATACCACAGCATGAGGCCATGGATCAAAGACTTACAAGAAAAGGAGGCATTGGAAGCCTCCTATAGTGGTATTTATTTCCTAGTCTATCTTCAACCCAAGATCCAAGCAATGTAGCATCTATCGTAAAACGGTAGGGCGCGTGAGTGGCAGCGGAAGCTTGATGATTAGAGCGGCGTGGAGGAACGGAAACGCAATAGCTAGCAGCAGAATTATTCAAATAGAAGAATCCATACAGTATGTGCAAAAGAACGACGCAATAGTGAGACAGAAATTGCACTCTAATAAAAACAATGGTACAATAGCTTGAACTAATAATTCAGCTTGCTGAGCGTGATAACGCTGGCTACACAAAATTTTGATTAAAAAGAGTTTCTATTAACTCAATTAACACTTACATAGCCTGAATCAGCTAATATATAGATTTACAAGTGTCGAGAAAAATATTTTACAAGCCTTTAATGTTATTTACGCTAGTCTTTGCATATGTACAAAGTTGGTAACCGCCAACTGCCTTTGGGATATTTGGTTGTCCAGCTGTTTTAGGGTTCCTGATAAATTGGCGACGTCGGTCAGTCAATGTAGCAAAATGCGAAAAAGCCAAAAAAAACCCAAAGGTGCCCTTAGACTGAAGGTTTGCAACTCCTGAAGGTGCCCTTACACTAAAGGTATGTAAATCCCTAAGGCGCCCTTAGATTCAAGACAACAAAGAAGGCGAAAAAGTCGAAAAGTGCCTTACACTGAAGGCAGAGAAGAAGGCGAAGGTGCCTTAAACCAAAGGCAGTGAAGAAGATGAAGGTGCCTTAGATTAAAGACAATGAAAAAGACGAAAAATGAGGTGCCTAAAAATGATTTCTAAGGCATTCTGGCCACTTGGCCAGTGTGTCGCATTTTTCGCTAAGGAGAGAAAAAGGTGAAGAAGGAGAAGGTGCCTTGAAATGATTTCTAAGGCACAAGAAATCTCAAGGGAAAAAACTTGAAGGCCCAAAAATATGTTGTATCTAATAGCATCAAGGAGATGAAGTTAGTCGTCACACAGAGGTTCAATCCCATGAGAGTGATAACATATCTCATATTTCAGCATGAATGGAAGATCCACATCTAACTCTAACATCCATTAACCCTAAGCGTTAATACTACACATTTACCACTACATCCATTAACCCTACAATCCACAATGAGATAGAAACTTGCTTCTCTCTCTCTTTCTCTCTCTCTCACAAAAAGAATAAGTAATGGCAATCCCAATTAACATTCAAATCCAACAATTGATAAATCCAAAGAAAGCATGAGAGATGGAGAAAAAGGGATATAGAGCAAGGACATTCACAAGTCCATTCCATAAGAGAACCAATCTACTTGTATTGAAATGAAGATCTGAACATGATTTCCAAACTTGAGTTTGGCACTATTTATAGTAGAGAAGAGGACCTTGGCCTCAAAATCCTATTGGCCCATTTCTACCTCCCAAACTATTCAAATTTAAAAAGGAGTGGCAACTCATTCAAAATTGGAGGGAACCAATTTGAATTTGAATTTGAACCAATTTTGGTGGGAGTCCCAACTTTATTCACTAACTTGACATTTAGGCCCTGCGACATTAAAATTCTCGCAAAAAGGTCTAAAGTCCTTTTATTGACTTGTAACTAATCAAATAACTATGTGATCATCGGGTTGGACTTACACACGCAGGGTGCCAAATCCCTCTCACTTATTAACTAGGGTTAGGATTGCATCGGGATCCGCAAACCTTCCAACAATATCCCCCACCAAAACTGGTGGCGGTACCATGACACCTCGCAAGATTTATTCATTTGGGGCTCTGGTTATGCTCGCGTCGTACCTTGATGAGATGATACTGCACCTTCTCCATGAATTCTAGGTGCTCCGTATTAAAATCATATTTGTGCGAAAAAAAAAACACTTATTTGCTCCGACAATCCAATTGGAAGTGGTCCAGGCCAAAAATATTGATTTCCAAATCCAGCGTTGCTGCACGATAATATAATCTGGCGGCAGTGGTCATGGACTTTATCTGATGCCATGCGAACATTCGGATTGAATACTAAAGGAGGTAGGCAATCATCCCATCTGGTAGCAGTGGATGCCAACTTGGACAAATCATTGGCAAATATTGCCAATTGTCGCACAGTGATCTGGCGAATTTCGGTACTCACAACACCATAAAACTGAAGTGCTCTGTTAAAATCAACCGATTTCTGCCAATTGTAAATCTGGTGAATGATGGGCCAATTTGGGGTGTGGATGTTGATTTGATCCAATGGCACGCCCAAATCTTTCCACTTATTGTGTCGCGGCATCGGTAAATAATAAGGATCTACCCGCAATTGGCGAGGCCTGCAACGTAGCTCGTAATGGAATCCGAAGCTTTCTCGAAAACTATTTTTCACCAAGCCGACTGCTCTCCCAATGCTGGTAGTTTATCCAATTCTTTCTCTACCTTTATCTCTGAGGTCTTGAACTTAATAATCCATCCACCCCTCGAGGACATATGTGGATGTTGATGCAAAAAAATTTGGATCTGGTCCTCGATGGTGATCGGTTTCTGAAACAAAATTTTGGTCCCTGATGAAGATGGACCTGCTTCAGCAGCTTGGGAATCCGTTGTATCTACGATTTTGCTTCGTCCAATCATGTATTCATGCTTCCCTAATCGTGGTGTTGAGGTGAGAATTGCGGTATTACAGGAACTGGAATCTGAGGCCCAGTTTTCAACACTTGAGCGACTGTCTTTTCGTAATCCTTAATGATTGCCTTTGCCTTGACAAGCTTAGTGGTGGCCGTACATTTGAGTTTGTCGAATTTTTCTTGAAATCTTGCCAATGAAGTACGATAGCTTTCAACTTTCTGAACAAGTATATGATTTTGCCTGGTGTGACTGGGCGATCGGGCACTTGTGTCTACAAATAGAAATCGCTTTCAAGGGTGGTCCCATCCAATTCACCTTGAAGACGTTCGCATTCAAGCTCTGCTAGGTCTAGTTGTCCTACCAATAGCAACACTTGTTGTTTTGAGTCCTAGACAGCTTTGTCCACTTGGTCTTGCGTCGTTGTTAGTGAATTTGAAGGTTCGCCACATAGTCTTCGAGGTGCTGAGCAGATTCGGTGGCCTTCTTCAATTCAGCTTCAGACTTTGCCTCATGTTGTTTGGCAATCTTGAGCTCACGGTTCAAATGAATAACCTTTTGGCTAATCAGTGTGTTTCCAGATCTTATATGTGTTTGAGTCATATCCGTTTTTCCATCAATCATGGTCTGGATATGATATTTTGAGAAGATGTGTTTTGTCACATGAAGTACCTGAACTTATCATGTTTTTCCATGATGGAATGGGTGGAGGACATTTTTCAACAGATATGACTGTCGCAAACTTTTGCAATCAGGATGGTGGTGGCCTACACTCCATAAAGATACAGAGAATCATATTCAGTCATGTGATGTTTGTCAACGAGCACGTCGTCTCACAAAGCAAAATTATGAACCTTTGCATCTTGTTTTATCGCAAGCATCATTCGAGAAATGGGGCCTTGACTATGTTGGTCCTATTCATCCTACAACAAGAGGATCTCAAGCTAGACATATCATCGTTGCAACTGATTACATGACCAAGTGGGTTGAAGCAAAAGTCGTTCGAGTTGCAGATGCAAAATCTACGGCTAAGTTTCTTTATGAACACATTATTGTTAGGTTTGGATGTCCTATCGAGATCATAAGCGATCGCAGAACACACTTTGTGAATGAAACGATAAAGTGTCTAATAAAAGACTTTTTTGTTATTCATCGGTTTAGTACTCCATATTATCCGAGGGGCAATGGCCAAGCTGAATCTTCCAATAAAATTATTTACAACATTATGACAAAAATGGTAGAAGCAAGTCGTTTTGATTGAGAACATAAACTGCATGCAGCATTATAGGCATTCAGAATAGCCTACAAAGGCAATACATAAATCAAACACCATTCCAGCTTGTCTATGGTCAAGATGCAATTATGCCAATTGAATTCTTGATACCATCCTTACGCATAGCAGCAACGAAACGGTTGGATGATGCAAAATCCTTACAAGTGCGTCATGAGGCTTTACAAAAACTCTCTGAAACCAGATTGATGGCAGTTCACGCATTAGCAGTAGAGAAAGCTCGTCGCAAGGCATGGCACGATCGCCAATTACACAAAAGATATTTGAAGGAAGGAGATCTAGCACTGGTATATAAGACGAAACTAATCAAAGACAAATTGAAGTTTACAGATGAAGGTCCGTACAAGGTCAAATAGATATTGAACTATGGAGCAGTTATTTTAGAACACTTGGATGGAAAACGATTTGATACTCCGGTGAATGGAAGCTAACTACGCAAGTTTTGGCAGCCAGTTCAACCAACTTGATCCAACACCTTGTTAGTTTTACTTTTGTTGTTTTACAATTTCTTTGTTTTTCAATACTTGAGTGATTTTTTTTTTTTGGAAAAAGACAGTAAAAAAAAAATGATGAGCAAAAGTCAAAAAAGTCATCAGATCAGAGAAAAGTTGAAGGAAAGTATTTTCAAGAATTACCTTTTTATGGAAAAATGTCTCAGAAAATCACTTTTTGAGTCATTTTTTGTACAAACCGTTTTAGAAACCTTCGCCGAGTTGCCAGATTACACATCCACCTCAAATTTACCTATCATGAGTTGGGCGAAAGTTCCTTAGCAGATTTATTAATAGTTTTGAAGTCAAGATGAATGTTTAGCAGTTTGCCTTTTTGGGAACCTTCGTCGAGCACCTTACACTCTTTATTAACCTTCGTCAACCTGCCAGATGGATTCAGAATGCCAAAATTAGGTTGGACATAGGTTCAAATCCTGAAAATGTTTCTTATCTACAGAACCTAGGCGAAGGATGTTCTTAAGCTAATGTTGAACCTTCGCCAAATCTTCAGAACCTTCGCCAGATCAATACAGATGTGCAAAAACCTTCGCTGAGATTTTAGAAAACCATTTTCACAGTACTGAGCATGCCTGCAAATTTTTGTCTAGAGTTGAACTGCTAAACTAGTACTTTGTCTAATGGACCCTCCAAATTCACCTATAAAAGGGTTGAATTCGAATTCATTTCTCACTTGTGCTAGCGAAGCTCTTGCCAAATTTTCCAGCAACCAAAACTTTTCGAAACTTTCTTCCAGCCTTCTGATACACTCTTGCATTCTTTATTCTCAGTACTTACCTACTTTCAACATTTCTTCTACTGATGCGTCTCAGTCTCCTCAGGATGTCATTCATCATGATGTTCCGACCAAAACGGACATCATGATACTTCCTAGCACAAGCATGGTGGCTCAATGGATGAACCTTGCTGAGCCTCTGCTCACAGTAATGGGGATGACGAGCACGTCTTTTCTAAAAAAATTAATATAGAATTCATAAAGATGGCCTTTAGCACCTAGACTGAGGAAAATTCTAAGTTTTACATCACCTACCAGGGGGGTAACCACTGTTGGATTTATCTCCTCTACTCTCCTAAACCCCATTTTAATTTGCCTCCATCCATGCATTTTTTTTACTCACGTTGTCGCACAGTCTGCATATTTACATGTAAAATAGGACAGACGAATAAAATGCGACTATCTGCATAAATACAAGTAAATTCTCACAAGCGAAGAAAAGACGAAAAAATGCGACACTGTGTTTTTACACATGTTTTGTGACAGGCAAAAAAGGCGACACTACCGTCCAAAATGCCAAAGGTGCCCTAGGAAAAGCAAAGTCACCCTGTAAATCAAATCCTAAAGCATTTCGTCAGAGTGACGCATTTTTCGCATCTTCACCAACATTCATTTCAGCAAAGGCTGATGTCGCGTTCTTTTCACGCTCACCTCAAGCAATTGTGCTAACAGACTTGACAACGACCGCAGCCATCCACGATCTCCTACAGACAACACATCCACTTTGTACTTTCTTCATCTGCACATCTTTAACATTGTGTGTATATATATATATTGAATACCACTTGCATAATCTCTTGATTAAGAGATCAAGAGAACAAGTGTGTGTAAAATATAGCATCAGAAGCTTATCAGAGATAAATGAAGTAGATGCCTTGCATATTTATTCTTTATTGTCAGTAATAGGTTCATTACTTTTACAGACTGAATTAGCTTTGTAGAGCATGCGGTTTCGTCCGCTATTGTTTTGTTCTCTACCGCATTATTGTCATGTATATTTTGTTATACTTAATCTGATAACACCTCTTTTGTTCTGCATTCAGATTTGTGTCAATATAGCTATGCTTATTTTTCATTTTGTCTGACTTTCTTGTTGCTCAATCTGGTAATCTAATTTTAGCGAGTTATTATTAGTCTAACTGTTGACAACTAATATTTAGTCTTGCCTTTCGCAAATCATTCGCGACTGATTATCAGTCGAGCTCAATCTAGCTCTTCGCGAATCATTCGCGACAAATAATTTGTCTAGCTGTTCATGACAAATTATTCTTTTGGTGTTTTATTAATGTTTGGCTATGTAATCAGAACAACCGTAATTTCTATCACTAACGTCTTGTTCGTTTTCTGATAGGCGTAGTCATGCTTAGGGAAAGAGTAATATAGTTCATTCCGCTGCACACGAACACTTTCTGTTCGAGTTCGTTTCTTGTTCGAGTTTCGAGTTCGCTTCTTTTTCGTGTTCATTTTCTTTTCGAGCTATTTTCGTTTCTCACACATGATACACCTTTCTCCAACATGGTATCAGAGCTATTTTCATAGCCTGATAAGCTTCCACTGTACAAGACCCTACTAGTTGATAGAGTAATTGTCTTTTTATTCTGTAATTTTGTACCAGATTTTCATACTTAAGTCACTTATAATTTTTCCTATCATTTAGACTAATCTTCCACATGGATTCCCTAGGGAAAGCCAGCCCCATCATGGACAAGCTTGATGGAGCCAATTATCATCTGTGGAAATTTAAGATGAAAACTGTATTAATGGCTAAAGAATTGTATGACGTTGTTATAGGTGCGGAAGAAAAACCCGAAGCAGACGATGTAGCAATCGCTAGATGGAAGCTGAAGGATGGTAAGGCTTTCGTGCTGATCATCCTCAACATTACAGATACCCAGATCGGCCATGTATCTGAGGCTTAGACATCAAAAAAAGTCTGGGACATCTTGAGCACACTATACGAAGTGCGAGATATAGCTTTCAAGCTACATCTTAGAAAGAAATTTTACTCCCTCAAGATGGCAAATGGTGATTTTCTGCATAATCACATCAATCAATTCAAGAACCTGCTAAGGCAAATGGCCATTGTTGGATCTGTCATAGACGATCAAGACGCAGTGATGCAACTGCTTACAAGCTTGCCAAGCTCATACAACAGCTGGGTGATGACCATCACGACACATCCAAAATTGACTCTTTCGAGAGTCATTGCTATGTTGTTGTAGGAAGACACGCGGAGGAACGAAGCCTCAAGTTCCTCAACTGATTCTCACGCTTTATACACCAATAAGAGCACGACTAAGCAAAAGAAGAAGAGAGGCCCAAAGCAATCAAAGCCAGACCAGAAACCAACACAGCACAAAGAACAGTTGAATCCGCAGACGAAGAAGAAGCTAATCTGCAGATACCGCAAGCGAAACAACCACGAAATTCAAGACTGCCGGATACTACAAGCAAAAAATAACAACAAGGGGCAATCGAATCAAGTGGGAAATACAGCTACAGAAGCTCCACAGCCTATTCAAAAAGCGGATCATGATGCCTTCATGACCAGCCATCAAGGAGCATCCGGTGACAGTTCTTGGTTCTTGGATTCCAGAGCCACTCAGCACATGACCAGCCTCATTGGCTATTTTGAGTCCTATACACCTTATAGTACCCAGAAATATGTTCACCTTGGCGACAATAGCACACAAGCTATTAAAGGTGAAGGTACTGTAAGATTAAGCTTTGCAAAAGATCAATCTAAGTTACTTTCTAAAGTCCTATATGTACCAAATTTGTCTACGAATCTGCTCTTTGTAAACAGAATAATAGATCTAGGACATAGAGTAAAATTCGAATGTGATAAGTGCAAAGTAGTTGATAGGACAGGCAAGATCCTAGCACTCAAAAAGAGGCATGGATACTTGTATAAATTAAATCATTGCTTTTCTGCCTCTAGTCAGGCACTCAGTACTTCTATTCATGCAAATAAAAGTTTACTTTGGATGATCATATCGACACACTCAGACTTAACTCTCACTAGAGTTATCACTATGTTGCTGCAAGAAGACAATAGAAGAAGTCAAGACACATCGTCTACTTCCTCCTCTCAGGATCTATATGTCAAAAAGGCTCTAAGCGACAAAAGCAGAAAGGCTCCAAGAAGGCTGCAACGAATCAGAAGCCGACTCAAAGTCAAAAGCAATCATCGAATCCACAGTCGGAGAAGAATATGTTTTGCAGGTACTGAAAGCATAATAACCATGAGATCAAGGATTGCTGAATTCTCCAATCGAAGAACACAGCCAAGCATCCTGATCAACAAGCAAACACAATCTCATCATCTCCCTAGGTCGAAGTGGATGAAGGCGCATTTATGCTCAAAGATCAAAGCACATTTTTGGATGATTCATGGTTTCTGGATTTTGGAGCAACTCAACATATGACCAACTAACGTGACTACACGCCTTACAGCACAAAGAAATTTGTTCATCATGTTGACAATAGTACTCACACTATTGAAGGTGAAGGTACTGTAAGATTGTGATTCCAGCATGATCAATTCAAATTACTATCAAAAGTCTTATATGTTCCTAAATTCTCTACAAATATGTTATCAGTAAGTAGAATTACAGATTTAGGTCATAAGGTAGAATTCGAATCTGATCAATGCAAAATTATTGATAGGAGTAATAAGATCCTTGCACTCGGCAAGAGGTAGGGTTACTTATATAGATTGGCACATTGTTATTCTGAGTCTAGTAAAGCCTTGAAAACTTCTGTTCTAGTCAATAAAGCATTATTATGGCATCATCGCTTAGGACACGTGAATCATGCATCTATTTTGAACATGTCCAAAACATCCATGGTTCTTGATCTCGACTATCCTTCTGGTAAGGTCAATCTCCCTGTCTGTTATAGCTGCATTTTTGGAAAGCAGGCTAGGATTTCTTTTAGATCAAACCATATGCATGCGGTAAAAGGTCTGCTAGATGTTGTTCACACAGATATATGTGGACCTATGCAAATTCCTTCATTGCTAGATGCAAAGTATTTCATTACCTTTATTGACGAATTTTCCAGAAGAATTGTTGTTTATTTTATTAAACATAAATTAGAGGCTTTCATTAAATTCAGACAATTCAAAAAGCATGCTGAGAATCAAACCGGCAAACGAATCAAAGCCCTAAGGTTAGATAACGAGGGAGAATACATCTCCAAAGAATTCAAGGAATATTGCCTCAACAACGACATTGAGCAACAAAATATCACCTTCTATTCACCTCAGTCCAGTGGTCTTGCTGAGAGAAAGAACAGGACCTAAGTTGAATCGGCAAAGTGCATGTTATCACCTTCTGGGCTGAAGCTGTTTCAACAACAACCTATATTCAGAACAAATGTCCTACTAAAGGCCTCTCAAACAAAACACCATTCAAAGTTTGGACAGGTACCAAACCTTCTTTATCAAACTTACGAGTTTTTGGATGTACTACTTTTGCACAGATACCTCGTGATCTTAGGAAGAAGCTCGACTTCCAGAGTATCAAATGTGTTTTCATGAGCTACACTACTTCAGATCAAGCCTACAAGTTGTTTGATCCCATCGAGTCGAAGATATTCACTAGTCGGGATGTCATCTTCATTGAAGATCAGTTTCAAGACCTCAAAGGAAAGGGCAGTTCCCATGTAGCCAACCTGTTAGATTCTCTTGACACTTTGAACTTTCCAGTTTCGCAGGTGACTATTCCCATTGAAGGTTCAAGCTCTTCTACTTCTGACGAACAACGAATCAACGACGGGTCAGAAGATGATGATGTATGATAGAAATGATCAACTTCCTCTATTACCCAGAAAATCTTCAAGAACCAGTAGACCATCCAACCAGTATATCGACGAGTCTACAGTCTATCTTGTTTAGGAATCGACATCTGTCGAAGAGGCACTCAATCAGCTTGATTTCAATCTTTGGAAAGAAGCTATGGATAAAGAGTATTCATCTCTTATCAAGAACCATACATGGACGATTGTCGAATTACCTGCTAGCAGAAACATAGTTGATTGTAAATGGATTTTCAAAGTCAAGTACAACGCAGATGGAAGCATCAATAGAAGAAAGACATGACTTGTTGCCAGAGTATTTTCTCAGGTATACAACATCGATTACACTGAAACTTTCAGTCCAGTAGTCAAGCATTCTTCTATTCAACTTTTTTTATCATTTGCCACTGCAGCAGATTTGGAAATACATCAAATGGATGTACAGACAACATTTCTCAATGGAGTTATCGAAGAAGACATTTACATGGTGCAACCCGAAGGTTATATCATCGAGGGTAAACACAATCATGTGTGCAAATTCCATAAGGCACTTTATGGCGTGAAGCAATGCTCGAGCATGGTTTCAGAGGATCAATACTTTTCTTATTGATCACGGCTACACACCTAGCTCTTCAGATTCAAATGTTTACTTCAAAGCAGTGGAACAGTCTTTTATCATTATCACTTTATATGTGGATGATACATTGCTTTTCAACAACAGTACCGATCTGATAAAAGAAGCTATGACAATACTATCTTCTGAATTCAACATGATTGATCTGGGTGAAGTTCATTTTTGCCTTGGTATACAAATCCACAGAGACAGAAAACAAAAGTTGGTCTACATTACACAACAGAGGTACATCTACAACATTTTAGTCAGATATAATCTGATCAATTGCAAGTTAGCTCTCTCGCCAATGGAACCAGGACTCAAATTGTCAAAGGCCTAGTGTCTCCAAACAATTCACGAGAAGCAACAGATGTGTGAGTATCCTTACCATTCTATTATATGATCTCTTATGTACGCCATGATCTGTACCGGGCCAGACATAGCTTTTGCGCTCAGCTCTCTCAATCAGTTTATGACTAATCCTGGTATAACTCATTGGAAGGCTCTTATCAAAGTCATGAGATATCTTCGAGTTACTATGGACTTTTGCATTTGTTATGGAGCAGTCGGCAATGACAAACTCAATTTCCTCAGTGGTTACATAGATGCAAGTTGGGCAGGAGATGTAGACACTTGTAAATCTACTTCCGGATTTACATTCTTTCTCAACAATGGTCCAATTTTTTGGAATAGTTGCAAGCAATATTTGATAGCTCTATCTTCCACAGAATCAGAGTATATCGCAGACTCTCAGGCTACAAAGGAAGCAATTTGGTTGAGAAACTTACTCTCAGATATCGATCTGAATCAATATGCTCCAACGACATTATTTTGTGATAATCAAAGTGCCATCGCTTTATTAGCCAACCCTAGATTTCATTCCAGGAGTAAGCACATTGAACTGAAATATCATTTCGTCATAAGCAAAGTTCTCAATGAAGAGATCAGATTGCAGTATTGTAGAACGCAAGATATGATAGCTGATATTTTTACCAAAGTATTAAGTTTGGATACACACAGAAGATTCTGCGTAGAACTAAGTTTAAATGTCAAGGCATTCAAGGATTCAGAATAAGGAGGAGTGTTGGATTATTCTCCTTCTTACCAATTGACTAATCGGTTTTTATCTTCATTCGTTGTTTATCCAATTCTACGGATTTTCTTGTGTTTTTCCATGGTCTGCAGTTTTACAAGTGTTTTTACACAGTCTGTAGAAATACGAGAAGTTTACAACAATGTCTCATGCCTGTCAGGAATTTCGTTGAAAAATGCAATGTCTCCTTTTTCGCATTTTTTGCCTGACAGAAATCTCGTGTAAAATCATAGTGTCGCATTTTTTAGCCTGACAAAATGTCGCATTTTTCACTTTTTCCAAAGAGCCTCAAATGCTAAGGAAATGACTTTGGCAAAGTGTAGGGCAGCCCTAAATGAGATTTAAAGGCACTATCTCTTTTTTCGCATTTTTTGCAAGAAATTCGACAAAACGTTTACGGCCAATTTCACCACTTATCAGCAATCAATGACAAGGAACCGGATGGATGCCAGTGGATGCCAGCCAACTGGCAATCGCAATTGATGATCTAATTTCTTAGTATAAATAGCTGTTCATATTCATACAATTTCAAGTTAGAAAATGATCAAAGAGATCAATCAACAAGTGTTGTAGTTAGCTCTCTATCAAGCTTTCAAGCTTGAACTCTCTTGAGCATTCTAGCTCACTTCTTAGAGTTGTTTTAGAGTTGCTATTGTGCTATTGCTTATTCAGCATAACTGTTTATTATCAGACTTATTTTCAGTTACTCAGAGACAACTTAGAGTGCGCGGTTTCTATCCGCTATTAAGTTTGAGCTCATTAGCATTTAATTTGTTTTTCTAAATTAATACTATCCTTTGTTGCGTTCAGTATATGTCAGAATGCATGCATCTCTGTATCTCCTTTCTAACTGATAGAAATTGTCTGAGAATTCAATACTTCATGTTTGTCTATGTAATTACTTAGTATCTAGAGATTTTAAAATTAGTTGCTAAAGATTGAACGTGATTCCCATCACTACGACTTTGTTCAATTTTTTATAGGCATAGTCATGCATTGGAAGTTATAGGCATAATCATGCGAACAACTAGACAAATCATTTGTCATGAATGATTCACAAAGAGATAGACTGAGCTCGACTAATAATCAGTCGCGAATGATTCGCGAAAGGCAAGACTAAATATTAGTCGTCAACAGTTAGACTAATAATAACTCGCTAAAACCAGATTACCAGATTGAGCAACAAGAAAGTCAGGTAGAATGAAAAATAAGCATAACAATATTGACAAAAATCGGAACATAGAACAAAAGGGCTGTTATTAGATTAAGTATAACAAAATATACATGACAATAATGCGGTAGAGCACAAAACAATAGCGGACGAAATCGCATGCTCTACAAAGCTAATTTAGTCTGTTAAAGGAATGAACCTATTACTGACAATAAAGAATCGATGCGCAAGGCATCTACTTCATCTATCTCTGATAAGCTTTTGATGCTATATCTTGCACGCACTTGTTCTCTTGATCTCTTAATCAACTGATTAAGCAAGTGGTATTCAATATATATATACACACAATGTTACAAGTGTGCAGATGAAGAAAGTACAAAGTGGATGTGTTGTCTGTAGGAGATCGTGGATGGTTGCGGTCGTTGTCAAGTCTATTAGCACAGTTGCTTGGGGTGAGCGTGAAAAGAACGCGATGTCAGCCTTTGCTGAAATGAACGTTGGTGATGTTAAAATTGGCAAAAGCTAACTTGATCATATCTTGTGAATACCATTATGAGTAGTACATATCATCATAAGACATGTGTGGAGCCTATTCCCACGTGTGAAATAAATGCATTTATCATTTAGATGAGTCATATAGGTTGTACATACCATTTCATTTGAGATCTAGTGGCTAAAATGGCCAAAATCTAGTTTTCTAGCTATATGCCACTTGGCATCATTTTATTGGTAGGAAAAGCTATTTCACATGGATAGGAGTGATCTCACACGTGCCAAGGACTGCTCACATGTGTGAAACATCAGTAGTAGGTGAGATCCAACTTGTAGTAGATATTTGTGCAAGTTCCTATAAATTAGGAAAATTGTCTACAATCAAGGGAGGTGGCTATAAGTTAGGAAACTTGGTCCATGTGCCATATTGATGATTATTGGTGGATCCTTTGATGAGTAGGCACTCTCACACGTGCCAAATCAGCTGAGTAAGCATCAGCTCTTGTGTATATATGGTGGCTCATTTGGCCATAATTGATATGGAATCTAAATCTTGGTTTTGGAGCAATTCTAGTGTTTTCTCTCTATTTGTCTTGTGTTTTTATGCATTGATTGGGTTCTAAGCTTAGTACACTTTATTCTCAGCCTAATGTCCGTACTCTGATAGGTTTTCACACGTGTGAAACCAGCAAGTACAAGTTTTGATCAATAACGACTGTTCTTGTTAGATTTATTCATCTAGATTTGATCTAAATGCTATCTAATCTTGTGTAGATTGATAGGTTGATCTAATCTAACATCCAATCACACTTGTGGATCTGATTCAGATCTATTCTTGGTCCATTTTGCTGTACTTTCACAGGTGAAGATGCGAAAAATGCGTCACTCTGACGAAATGCTTTAAAATTTGATTTACAGGGTGTCTTCGCTTTTCCTAGAGCACCATTGGCATTTTGGACGGTAGTGTCGCCAGTTTCGCCTGCCACAAAACATGTGTAAAAACACAATGTCGCATTTTTTCATCTTTTCTTCGCTTGTGAGAATTTACTTGTATTTATGCAGACAGTCATGTTTTATTCGTCTGTCTTATTTTACATGTAAATATGCAGACTGTGCGACAACGTGAGTAAAAATACAGCATGGATGGAGGCAGATTAAAGTGGGATCTAGGAGAGTAGAGGAGATAAATCCAACACCCTCCCTTAATCTAGATCCATGAATGCCTTGATCTTTAGACTAAGCAATGCACAAAATTTGTTGTGTGCATTAACACTTAATGCTTTCATGAATATATCTACAACCATGTCCTGCGTTCTGTAGTACGTTAAGCTCACCTCCTTGTTGAGAACCTTGCCCCTGATGTAGTGATATCTGATTTCAATGTGCTTACTCCTAGAGTGAAATCTAGGTTGGCCGATAAGGCAATAACACTCTGATTATCACAAAATAAAATTGTAGGGCTGTACTGGTATAGATTAATGTTTGACAATAAATTTCTCAACCAAAATGCTTCCTTAATAGATTGAGAAATAGCAATATATTCTGCTTCTGTAGAAGAAAGTGCGATAGAGGTTTGCTTACGACTGTTCCATGAGATAGGACCACCGTTGAAGATGAATGTAAATCCAGATGTGGACTTACGATTGTCTACATCTCCTCCCCAGCTTGCATCAGAATATCCACTGAGCTGATGAAGATTGTCGTTGCTGACATCTCCATAGCAGATGCACTAGTCCATGGTAGCTCGAATATACCTCATGACTCTTATGAGATTGTTGATTCTCTAAAACCAAGCTCTGGCAGATTGTTTCTAGCCATAAAGTGCTTTGTGGAGTTTACAGACATGATTCTTCATACCTTCCAGAACGTATCCTTTGGGCTGGATCATGTAGATATCTTCTTGTATAACTCCATTCAGATAGCCTGTTTGTACATCAAGTTGATGTACTTCGAGGTCGGCAGTTGCAACATAAGACAGGAGTATTCAGATCAACGAATGTTTGACTATTGGATTGAAAGTCTCGTTGTAGTCAACGTTGGAGATCTGAGTGAATCCTCATGCTACCAGTCTTGTCTTCCTTCGATCAATTGCTCCATTGGCATTGTATTTGATCTTGAAGATCCATTTGCAAACAATGATATTGCAGCCAATAGGAGATTTGACTAGTGACCATTTCTAGAAGAGACATGCAGACTCGAGAGTATACCTTGTGGGCTATGTGCGCACTCGACTTGATCTTTTGGGAGGATTCAACTGATGAACCGCTCCTGGGACTTGTTGCTGGGTAGCAGCAATGTCTTCGTCTGATTCACTGTCAAGAAGTGGTTCGACAATAGACACGCCTGAGATAGAAGCTTGGGCAATCATGTCAATGGCAAGTGATGAAGATTCTCCTGGAGCAATATCCTTGCCTTTGATGTCGATGAACTGATCCTCGATAAAGACTGTATCGCTATACAAGATTTGTTGGGTATCAGGATCATACAACTTGTATGTATTATCAGATGAAGTATATCCAATCAGGATGGTCTTCAAACCTTGGAAGTCCAATTTCTTCCTCATGTCTTTTGGGATCTGCGCGTAGGCAACGCATCCAAACACTCTTAGGTTCTTCACAGAAGGCTTAGAGCCTGTCCACACCTCGTGGGGTGGCTTGCCTAAGAGTGCCTTGGTCGAACATCTATTTTGGATGTAAGCTGTAGTGGACACAGCTTCGGCCCAGAATCTCTTGGGCAGCGATGCATGCACTAGCATACATTTGGCCGATTCAACCAGGGTACGGTTCTTCCTCTCGGCTAAGCCATTAGACTGAGGACTGTAAGGAATGATGAATTGCTGCTCAATGCCTTGGCTTTGGTAGTACTCCTTAAACTCGATAGAGATATATTCTCCACCATTGTCTAACCTTAGAGCCTTGATCGTCCATCTAGTCTCCTTTTCTGCACGCTCCTTGAAGATTTTGAAGCAGTTGAAGGCTTCTGATTTTTTCTTTATGAAGTACACCATAGTCCTTCTGGAAAATTCATCAATAAAAGTTATAAAATACTTTGCATCCTTCAGCAA
The DNA here is from genome assembly GCA_029204225.1 of Diphasiastrum complanatum. Classification (NCBI taxonomy): domain Eukaryota; kingdom Viridiplantae; phylum Streptophyta; class Lycopodiopsida; order Lycopodiales; family Lycopodiaceae; genus Diphasiastrum; species Diphasiastrum complanatum. Next base: position 53,053,986 of record CM055093.1, read on the forward strand.
AGGATTTTTCATCGGGCCACAAATGTCTGAATGTACAATGTCTAGCAATCCATGTAACTCGACTTTATCACGAGGATAGTCGAGATCAAGAATAATAGATTGTCTAGACATTTGTTGTACAACAGCATGATTCAAGTGACCACCCAGTTCTCGTATGTATAGGGCAAGCTTGAAATAAATGTCATGATTGCATCTTGATCGTCTATGACTGATCCGACAGCTGCCATCTGTTGCAAGAGATTCTTAAACGATTAATGTGACTCTGAAGTGAATCACCAACAGACATCTTGACTGTGAAGAACTTCCTTCATAGATGTAACTTAGTAGTTATGTCCCTTACGTCATATAGTGAGTTCAGGATGTCCCAAACATCTCTTGACATTTTAGCTTCAGCTATGTGTCCAATCTGTGTATCTAATATATTCAGGATAGTAAACGCAAAAGCTTTACCATCCTTCGATTTTCACTTTGAGTCGTCGTCTTCAGGTTTTACTTCTGCACCTGTGACAACATCCCATAATTCGTTGGCGATTAGCAAGGTCTTCATCTTAAATTTCCACAAATGATAATTGGATCCATTCAGCTTGTCTGCGATGAGAGTGGCTTTACTTTGAGAATCCATCTGGAACTTAGTCTGTCGATTGTATCGATGATGCTAAGATGTAGTAATCCCAACAATAGGAAACCAATTCTCTGATACTGAAAGATTGGAAAGAATTGAAGAGTTTGATATAAATTTGATATTGTGAAAGATATCAAGTATTAGAGCTTTTGCTTTGATATCATGTAGGAATCAAATAAAGAAGTAGTGAAATTGCTCTGATACCATGTCGGAAATAGGTTAGATAATATCAGCAAGAACTTCCTACTTCCAATGCATGAGTATGCCTATCAAAAATTGAACAAAGCCGTAGTGATGGGAATCACGTTCAATCTTTAGCAACTAACTTTAAAATCACTAGATACTAAGTGATTACGTAGCCAAACATAAAGTATTGAATTCTCAGACAATTTCTATCAATTACAAAGGAAATACAAAGATGCATGCATTCTGACATATACTGAATGCAACAAAGGATAGTATTGATTCAGAAAAACAAATCAGATGCTAATGAGTGCAAAACAATAGCAGATAGAAACTTTGCACTCTAAGTTGTCTTTGAGTAACTGAGGATAAGTCTGATAATAGGCAGTTATGCTGAATAAGCAATAGTGCAATAGCAACTCTAAAACAACTCTAAGAAGTGAGCTAGAATGCTCAAGAGAGTTCAAGCTTGAAAGCTTGATAGAGAGCTAACTACAATACTTGCTGATTGATTTCTTCGATTGTTTTCTAACTTGAAATTGTATGAATATGAACAGCTATTTATACTGAGAAATTAGGTCGTCAATTGCGATTGCCAGTTGGTTGGTATCCGCTGGCATCCATCTGATTCCTTGTCATTGATTGCTGATAAGCGGTGAAATTGGCCGTAAACGTTTTGTCTGCATAAATGAACCAAAATTGTAGTAGAAATGAACTGAAACAGCCACAGGCGACACTGTCGCAAAAACAACAGTGTCGCGTTTTTTGCAAAAAAATGCGAAAAAGGAGATAGTGCCTTTAAATTTCATTTAGGGTTGCCCTACACTTTGCCAGAGTTATTTCCGTGGCATTTGAGGCTCTTTGGAGAAAGCAAAAAATGATACATTCTGTCAGGCGAAAACATTAGAGGAGTTTTGAGTTCCAAAAAGACCCTTTAAGAATTTGTGCAAGATGCCTTTTTTATTATTAAAATATTATAACACTAATATTTTTGACTTGCCATAACTTTTTAATCGTAGCTTAGAAGTATGTCATGTAACATATCATTGAAAGCTCTTGTTAAGCACTTTCCAATGCACCAAATTTTGCTAAATCTGGACTTACCACTAGAAAGTTATGCCATTTTTAGTATGGAATCAAAATGTGGACTCAAAAAGTTACGTTACGTAGATTTCAAATTTGAGTCTTTTGATTGGTCCATGTGTAAGAAAAATTTGAAAAAAAATATAAAAAGAATCTTTACAAAGGGTCTTTTTTGGATTAGAACTCCTCTAATGAATGCAACACTATGATTTTACACGAAATTTTTGTCAAGCAAAAAATACAAAAAAAGAGACACTGCATCTTTCAACGGAATTCCTAACAGACGAAAAAGGAGACATTATTGTAAACTTCATGTATTTATGCAGATTGTGTAAGAACACCTGTAAAACTACAGACTGTGCAAAAACATGAGAAAGTCCCCAGAACTGGATAAACAACGGATGAAGATTAAAACCGATTAGTTGATTGGTAAGTAAGAGAATAATCCAACAGATGGCTATCTCCTAGAGTCTATACGAGATCCCATCATTCATGTGGCTGCAGCTTTTGAACAACTTTCTTGGCAACCTTAGGAAGGAGCGCATTTCCTCACAATTCTTGCACCGCATAGTTGAGCCGAACTACAAGTTTGACAAGAAATTGTTGGAGCCTTACAACTGGTTTAAAACTGTTTTTGGTGAACTAAAGAGAGCCATCAAGAGTAACATGAAGACTCTGACAACTGTGAAGTCTTCAAGACAAGCATCTAGTCGTCGACGGGTACGCAGCGAGGTCGTCATTCTTGACTCGCCTTCCGCATCACGTCACCGCACTAGGCAACCAACCCTAGTTGTGCTACCACCACCCACTGTCACTCGCTCTGCACTTCTTATTCTCCAGTCTATTGATGCTTCCCTAGCCTCCGCTTTCTCACAAGGTCAATCTGTGACCATTGGATCCACAATTCCAATCACAGCTGCCCAAGTCGCCTCTCCTCCAGACACTCAAGCAACATCACCAGGAACCCATAAGTTCATGGATCTGTTCGATGATTCTGATCCCTTGGAGGTGGATGAAATTTTTGTGATGCCCCAAAGCCCAGTGCCCTTACAGCACCTGCAGTTCCTATTCCTGCTACGCATATCAGGTTTGGGCTTCGAGAATACTCTGATCAGCCAGAAGGTAGTCCAGTTGGATCGTGAGCTCAAAGTTGCCAAACAACACGAAGCAAAGTTTGAAGCCAAGATGAAGAAAGCCCAATAGTCAGGTGAAGCATTGGAAGGCTATGTGGCAACTCTTTAGAATACCCTCACTATCGTGCAAGATCAAGTGGACAAAGCTGTCCATGATGCCAAACAACAGGTGTTGCTGCTTCAGGGGCAATCGGACATGGTTGTGCTTGATCGAGAGCAAATTCAAGGTCAATTGGATGCAACCACCCTTGAAAAGATGCGTATTTGCAAACCCAAGTGTCTGATTGTCCTGTCTCTCACCAGAGGAGATCAGCTATTTGTTCAAAAAAGTTGAAACCTACCAAACCTCATTGGTAGAGTTGCAAATCAGATTTGATAAATTCAAATGTACGGCATCGACGGAGCTGGCCAAGGAAAAGACAATTATCAAAGATTATGAAAAGACAACCACTCAAGTCTTGGAGCTGAATCCTCATATTCTAGTGCCTATTATGCCTCAGTTCTCGCCTCAGCCACAAGATCAGGGAGGATTGGATACAAGTATGGATCAAGGGAGAGATGCTAGTTTGGAAGATGTCGCACCAGATGCACAAGCCATGGAAGAAGTTCCATCTACTTCCAAGTCTAGGCCTTTATTTCAAAAGTCAATCACCATCAAGGACCAGATCCAAGCTAGTCTGCAGCAACATCCGCATGATTCCTCAAGGGGTGGATGGGTAATAAAGTTTACCAGCATTGGGAGAGCATCCAACGTGGCTAAAGACAATCTTTAAAAAAGGTCCAGATTCCATCGTGAGCTATGTCGCCATCCCTCGCCAATTGCGGGTAGATCCATACTATGTGCCAATGTTGAGACATGGAAAGATTTGGGAATTCCAGTGGGACAAGTCAGCATCCACACCCCAAATTGGCCCATAATCTACCAGAAGTATAACTGGAATATCTCAATTGACTTTCACCGAGCCCTCCAGTTTTATGCTGCGGAGTACAGAAATTCGCCAGATCCAACTGCGAGGCAATCTGCGCTCTTTGCAAATGACTTCACAATGTTGGCATCTATATCGCCTAGATGGGATGATTGCCTTCTAGTGTTGGCTTTCGATCCAAACGTTCCGTTGGCGTCCGACAAAGTCCAAGATTAGTGCCATTGGCCAAAGTATACTACCAAGCTACGATGCTGGGCGGAGCATGGGAGTCCAGATTTATAGCTTGGACACCTCCAATTGGATTGCAAGGGCAAATAAGTGCTTTTTATCGCACAAAAAGTATTTCAACACTGAGCACCTAAAATTCATGGAGAAGGTGCAATACCGCCTTATAGAGCCCAAAATAAGTAATCTCTTGAGGTGTTGTGGGACTGACACCAATTTTGGTGGGGAATACTGTTAGAGGGTTTGCGGATCCCAAGGCAACCCTTATCCTAGCTAATAAGTGAGAGGGATTTGGCAGCCTGCGTGTGTAAGTCCAACCCGATGATCACATAGAGATTTGATTAACTAGAAAGTCAATAAAAGGACTTTAGGCCTATTAATGGGGACTTTTAATGTCGCAGGGCCTAATAGTCAAGTTAGTGAATAAAGTAGGGGTTCCCACCAAATTTCATTTTCAAATTGGGTCCTCCAATTAATGAATGGGTTCCCTCCACTATTTGAGTTCTTAGGTTTAGATTAGCCAATAGGAATTGGGATGCCCATCTCCTCAATTTACTATATAAGTAGCAATTACGAATCAATGTACATGTTATCTCTTCATTTCGATACAAGTAGGTTGGCCCTCTTATGGAATGGATGTGAAATGTCCTTTCTCTCTATCTCTTTTCCTCTATCTCTCATGCTTTCTTATTGTTAATTGTTATTATTGGATTTGCTAATTCTTATGCTTTTTGTGAGAGAGAAAGGGAGAGAGAGAAGGGTAAGCTATCATCATTATGGTTGTAGTGTTAATTGATAGTGTTAATGGTTCTTAGTGTTAATTGTGCATCATTTATTTTGATCTATGTTATCGCTCTCATGGGATCGAACCTCCGCGTGACATCTAACCTCGTCTCCTTGATGCTTGTGTGCTTGGATCTTGGGTTGAGGGTAGAGTAGAAAATAGCCCCACAACAAGTGTCTGATCTAATCATGTTTTCACATGATGGGATGGGAGGAGGACATTTTTCATCTGATATTACTATTCGAAAATTTTTGCAATCAGGATGTTGGTGGCCTACACCTCATAAAGATACAAAGAAATATATTCAGTCATGTGATGTATGTCAACGAGCACGTCGCCCTACGAAGCAGAACTATGATCCTTTACATATGGTTTTGGCACAAGTATCGTTTGAAAAATGGAAACTTGATTATGTTGGTCCTATTCATTCAGCGGCAAGAGGTACTCAAGCCAGATACATCATTGTAGTGACAGATAATATGACAAAGTGGGTCGAAGCAAGAGCAATTCATGTTGCCAATGCAAAGACTATGGCTAAGTTCTTATATGAGAATATCATTGTTAGATTTGGATGTCCTATCAAGATCATGAGTGATCATGGAACGCATTTTGTCAATGAAACAATCAAGTGTCTGTTAAAGGACTTTTTTGTTATTCATCAATTTACTACTCCGTATTATCCGAGAGGGTAAGCATAATCTTCAAATAAAACTCTTTGCAATATTATGACAAAAACAGTGGAAGCAAGTCGTTCTGATTGGGAACATAAACTTCATGCAGCATTATGGACATTCAAGACAGCTTATAAAGTTCGTACGAACCAAACACCATTTCAACTTGTTTATGGTCAAGATGTCATTATGCCAATCGAATTTTTAAAACCATCTTTATGCATAGCAACAACTGAATGGTTGGATGATGCTAAATCTTTACAACTATGTCATGACACTTTGCATAAACTTTGTGAAACCATATTGATGGTAGTCCATGCACTAGTAGCAAAGAAAACTTGTTGCAAGGCATGGCAGGATCGTCGTTTACATAAAAAGAATCCGAAGGAAGGAGATTTTGATTTGATGTACAAGACAAAATTGATTAAAGAAAAATTGAAATTTACAAGTGAAGGACCATACCGAGTTAAAGAGGTATTATCGTACAGAGCAGTTATCTTAGAACACCTGGATGGTAGAAGTACTCGAGTGAATGGCAGCCGGCTACGCAAGTTTTGCCAGCCATATCTACCAGTGTAATTGAAGATCTACTCATTTTTACTTTTGTTGTTTTTCATTATTTTTTAATTTTATTTTTTTTGGAAAAGACAATATTTAAAAATAAAAAATAAAAAATAAAAAAGATGAGCGAAATTAAAGAAAGTCATCAGATCAGAAAAAGAGGAAGGCAAGTATTTTCAAGAACCAATTTTTGATGAAAAATGACTAAAAAAATCATTGTTTTAGTCAAATATTGAACAAACAGTTGTATGCACCTTCACCGAGTTGTCAGATGATACTAGCTCAAATCTATCTATATTGAGTTAGGCGAAGGTTGGTTTGTAGAGGAAGTACATGTCTTGAAGCTAGGCGAGCCATCTGATTGAATTCTAAGGAGTCGAAGATGTCTGTGATTCGATCAGACTGAGGGGAACAAGTTGAGACAAATAGTTAGGAAAGTGCAATCAATCACAAAACACACATATCCACGTTAGACACAGATAGTAGAAGGTGTTGCTTATATTTTACATTGGATGCTTGTCATAAGAGCGTTTGCTCAGTATGGAGCATGAACAAAAAAAATTGTTACAGTCTGAATGTAGCGTGACTTCGATGCTCAATCTTCCGCTCTGTTGCACCTACTAGTGAAGACGAGTTGAATGTGTATATATACACGACATTCTTAGATTACAAGAATTGCTTAACTAATATGTAATTACAAGACTAATTTAGTCCAACCTAATATATGGTCGTGAATGCACTTTACAGATATTTGATGTACAACGACATTTGTACAATGTGTATATCAGTCAGACGAGACGGATGACTTGATGAGTCGAAGTAGTAGAATGAGTCGAGCATTGAAGTAGTCGAATGACTCATTCATCGAAGTAATTGGATGAGTCGGACACTTCGATCGACTGTTGAAGTAGTCGAGTGACTTGATGGTTGAAGTAGTCAGAGATGGCCAGGCCTTCGATCTTCTTCAAATAATTTGAAATGACATTCGAATGTAGAGATTGACGGGAATGGATGCCCTTTGTTTCGGAGATGAGGATTAGCCAGAAGGTTGATGTACTTGTCCTTCAAAAAGTTGGCTGATTCGATTCTATGTAGAAAGTCGCAAGTATCGAACTGCTTCGCAGAAACCTGTGTAATTTACCAGGCATTACTTTGCACACAGAACGAAAGTAGTTTTGCAGGTACTACAGTATGTGTTAAGAAACACTACTAAATATGCAGACTAACAAAATAGAAAACTATGATTCTTGCAAGTAGTAGACAGAAAACCTAAAAAGGTTGCATCTGACCCTAGATCAATGATTACTTCAAGGATAAAAAATGTGCAGAAAGAATCTTGAATGAAATTGAAACACCAAGGAAAAAATTGTAAGCTTAATCTCCAACAGCACCGAGTGTGTGTGAAAACCCCCTCACTGGCTACCATTGGAATAGTTTCCGGTGATAGACCAAAACTCTCCTATCGACGAGCCCCTGCAGCCATTTCTCCCTTCCTGGATTCCTCGATGCCCCAAGTTCATACAAAGGATGGGTATTTAATAGAAGCCATCATTGATCCCATTCTTCAAGTTGTCACCCACCTCCTCAGCAACTTCCTGGCTGTTGGGAGTCTACGAAAGGATCGCATCCCTTCTCTCCTCCTCCATAAACTTGTGGATTCCCACAAGGACTTCTCAGCCAATAAGGTTGTGCCCTATTAAAAATCGATTCATTCTCGTCACTCCTTCCATCAGCATTGCTTCTTCCATTCCCCCTACGTCGCTTGACTCTTCTATATCCACTCCTCCCATCGCTATCCATCCACAAAACTCCTAGATGTCTCCCAAGACCCTCACCTTCATGAATATTGTCAGTTTCACACCACCCACATCTCCCTCATCCTAGACACCACTCTCCAGTTCCCCATGCCCAACATCGTCCCATCTTTCAAGCAGCCCATCCCTCCTCCTCTTTACACCTCCATCATTTCGTCCACTCCCCCCACTGATTCATCCCTTCGGAATGTAGAGTCCGATAAACCATTGGATGACGCATTCCAACAAACGGAGTTTATCACCTCACCTCTGAGTGCTGACCCCACCGCTAGCCAAAGATCTATTTAAAGCATGGATGAGGGGACGTAGATGCCAAACGGGCTCTAGTCCAATTTTCCAAACAATATATCAAGTGCCCCGATCCCACAGTCCGCACGGTCGCAGAATTCGCCTGAGACTTGGAATTCCCACCAAATGGGACGACTTCTTGCCACCGATATTTTTTTATCCGAATAAAGTCATGGCATCCAACAGCATCGATGACTAGCTGTCTTTGGCACGGCTATACTATAGAGCGGCCCTCATTGGTGAACCATGGCCTGCGAGATTCCAAATTTGGATCTCTTAATTATGGCTTGACGACGCTCATTCTTGTATTTCTCTCTCACCAATGACCGCAGCATACCTCGGTTAAAATACATGGAACAGGTGATGAGCCAACTAACAAAGCGACGCTGAGAGTCTCGAACCTCACCCTAGCCATAGCGTCGAGGGACCGGCACTACTTCAAGTCGGGGGCCCTGTTGAGGGTATTTCTTGTACATAAATAAATTAGGTGCGAGGGTCGTGGCATCCTGTGTGCACAAGCCCATAGCCCAATGAGCACGTGTAAATTATTGTATTATGGAATAAAATAGACTTGGGTCTTGCAAAATTAAATAATGTAAAAGGCCCAAAGTCTAAGTTGATTAAGTTTTGTTTTAAGTCCTAAGTACTAGTCAAAGTCAAAGTGATGGTAGGTGGAGTATGCTTCTTTGTGCACCTTAGATTTAGATGTGTTTCTTATGAAGGGTTAGGATTTCAATACTCTCTTCCATGAAGTAGCCAAAAGAAGCAAAGGGCAAGGGCCTCCCCAAAAATAAAAAGACACCTCTTGTACTCCATTTTACATGCTAATAGAGAGGAGGAAACTCTACCACTTTGTGGAATCAAGCATCCTCATAAGCTTTTGCTTTGTGCTTTTTCATTGAAGCTTTCTAGTTTTCTATGCTTTGTTATTTCATTGAATTATGCTTGTTAATGCTTTCCACTAGATTAAAGCAATAGTTAATGAGCTACCTTCCCCGAACTCTCTCTCCTTCCTCTATTTCACCTTTACTTATGATGGCATGTGTGGTTAGAGTTAGTTTTGGGGTCACAAAAGCAACTAGAATAAGCAACTAATCATAGTTAGAGACCTATCCTTGTGGATCTAACCCTTTTTGACATGCGGAGGGTGGCTTACGCTATAACTACGACACTACATTTTTAAATTTCAAAACATCAAATTTTGAAAAAACGTATAACCCTAAAGTTGTAGGATATTAGAAGTAATCTCTATAAGGATTTTTAAGCCTAGGGGGGGTGGTGATTGAGCAGCGCCATGGATGTTGTGCTTGGAAAATCAGCAGTCTAAAAATGAAACCAAAAACTATTCATTTTTCAAAAAGCATGATCAGGTGGCAAGTATTTGTGTTGATTTTTGTATATTAATAAGTTTTTTTGTCTTTTAGTACATAGGATTCATTGGGTTCAAATATATAATCTCTGAAAAAATCACACAAAACTTTAATATTCTTATTTTTTAGTACATAGGATTCATTGGGTTCAAATATATAATCTCTGAAAAAATCACACACAACTTTAATATTCTTATTTTCACTTTTATGGGAGAGGGAACGAAATGAGATAAGAAAACACTTAAAATTTTGAAAACTATAGCAACTTGTCTTATAGCTAAAACAATAATATCTCATCTCCTAACTTCTTGTGTAAGATTAAGTCTTGCATCAAAAGCTATGTGTGTGGGAGCTCGTCTAGCCTGGCCTAAAGGGGTGCAAAGCCTCCCAAGGACTTTGCTTGAAGTAAACACGAAGAATGCTTTTGTTATTTTTTTCATACTTGAAAACCAAGAAGCATTATTAGCACCATTCGTGCTCGGGCTTGCTTCAATGAAAGCCCAAGGTGGTTATGAATACAATGTATGTTGATAGAATCTAGTATCTAACATGCAAGGGTATTCAATTGTAGGATGTTGAAGGCAATAAACTTAAAAAATCAACAACCTTAAAAATTGCATCTCCGTGAAGGTTTTCAAAGCCTGGAGTGAGAAGGCTTGGAGCATTGTTTGAGAAGCTTCAGAATGGAATTGATAAACTTTCTCAAAAATAGATTTCATAAATATTTCAAAAGATGTTGACTTCAAAATGAAAGCATGTTCCTTTTGTGGGAAATTTCATGGCTAGTAAAACAAATGAAAGGCAATAAATTGTAGGATGTTGAAGGCAATAAATTTAAAGAATCAACAACCTTAAAAATTGCATCTCCGTGAAGGTTTTCAAAGCCTGGAGGGAGAAGGCTTGGAGCATTGTTTGAGAAGCTTCAGAATGGAATTGATAAACTTTCTCAAAAATAGATTTCATAAATATTTCAAAAGATGTTGACTTCAAAATGAAAGCATGTTCCTTTTGTGGGAAATTTCATGGCTAGTAAAACAAATGACTTTAAATTTTAGGCTTTGGAATACATAAAGATTCATATGACAGATCATAATAATTTGAGAGACCGTAGAGAATCTGAAATCATTTAGTTCTATTTTGTGGGTGCCCAGCAATTATTGGTAAAACTCACATATAGTCAATACAAGGTTACTTTATAAACTTATAACATGCTTCACAATGAAACACCTTGACGGGGTTTGCTACGAGTAACTGAAGCTTGAAAAGATAGTGGAATATATAGATGCTCTAAACATTTTGAAATCTTTTATTATGGTAGGCCTGATATCATCACATTAAGATAGTAGCACATTAAGATAGTTTAAGTGATGTACTAAATTTTTGAAAAGGCTCACTAGCATCTATAATGCATCTTTTACCTTGGTTTTCAAGGAGGTTTGAACTTGGGACCAAAGAAACTTTGGATACCAAGGTAATCAATTAAGCAATCACCTTTGGATAACTATTATATATAATTATTGGCTTTAGTACTTAAAGGATTTTGAGTGACAAAAGTTTCGAGTTAGAGAGAAGGCAACATGCTCTAAAATCCAATGTGCCTTAAAAAACACATGATATTGAAGAGGGGTTTGCAGAAACTTGTATTTTTGAGGTGAGGCAGTGCTTGAGAAAACCGGCAGAGTATAAAAAATGAAATAGACATATTTTCTCAAAAATCCATATTACAAAAGCTTTAAATAAGAGTCTTCAAAACATGCAAGTTTGAGCATGATCTTCCGAGTCCTGACAACCTCAAAGCCATCGTCATGCTAACATATGTGAAGATTCTCATGCCACAAACCTAATTACAGCTTTAGAGTAATTCAAACTTTCTTCAAACAGTGAAACAGTTTGATACTTAATTAGTAAGCATGAAAGATACTTCCACCGCCACGTTTTGATTTTGCTAGAAGCAAGAGAGGAAGGACAATGCAAATTAATTAAGAAACACGCAAGGTCGTATCTCATCAAAACAGCAATTTAAGAAGGTTTGGTAAATTGTCACACCCAAGAATTGAAGGTAACGAGCCCATTAGTTTCTTTGTCCGGTACACTGGCGTGTAATTAAATCTGTAAATACTAGCAACTAAATGTTCTTTGTTTGTTGAACTATTCTGAATTGAAAGCCTAAAGCCTACAGCTATTAATGAATCTCTGTTGTTGTAGGATCAGACTTCAGTGCCTCATTAATCAATATTTTTGGAATATTGACACTTGTAAGTTGTTGGCACTTTGCAAGTTGCTGCTGCCCACGTCTTAGTTAAGGCCCAGGTCCAGGGAATTTATGAGCTATAACTCGGTAGCCCAAATAATGTATAGAGTCTAGACTACAACCTGCATCTTAGAATTTAGAACCTGAGTCTTGAGCGGCGCAGCGGCAGTAGGGCCTAGGCTGTAAATCAACAGCCTAGTATTAACTTATAAGTACTGCATGCAGTCTAGACAATCTACAAATTACAGTATTACGTGTATCTTGCAGCTACCCTCAGAGGAAACCTCTTTTGAAGTTTTGAGTTATCCTTAGAAAAAAAAAAACCTGCATTATATAACTTCCAAGTTTTTTAAGACTTTTGCTTATAAAAAAGAGATATATGTTTGTATAAAAAAACCGTCACATATGTTATGATGCCGGTTTTTGAAAAAACTTGCCCATTTTATTCCTATATTTGCCGATTTTCCCAAGCCCATGGGACTCTGGGAGAGTCGAGACGTCTAGACTTCGAGACTCGACTCTCAAGACGTCGAGACTGGCTAACAGCTACCGGTCAGCCTTCAATTTCGACTGAGATCGAAGACATTTCTACAATAAAGTCTAAAAGACTATATTTGAGCTTAACATATTACTGGAAGTTATAGCTGACTGTGCAGTCTTGACAGTGGCTACATTGATTATTGTACCCTGATTTGAGAATAGATAGTTGCGCACCTACTTTCTCGCGGTACGTGTGAATCATTAAATATGAGATGGACAACAGATTCATGATTCTTGAATTCTTCATGTGTTCCCGGCGTTGTTGGTGAAATAGATCGTCAGCAGAACCTCCTAGAAAAGCAGACCTACGACAACAATTTCCAGTTTCAACCGAGATTTTGGGGAGCTGGCTCCGGCCTCCGGGTTTGGGACTTTGGGACCCAGGGGTTAGAATTAGCATGTCAAACTTTCCTGTTTAAGACATTCTTGTTACGTGTACGTCTCTAAACACCTTGCAAGGCAATGCATTGCAAGCTCTCAACTCAGAACACTGCTGGTAAGTCTAATTATGACGTGTCCGCTCCAAAGTACGTCAACTTTTCGATTTTACGTCAGAGAGTAACCCCGATATCAAGATGTTGTCAAAAGGCTAATTACAGACAATGTCTGACAGACTCCAGAGGAAAAAATGGTAAATTAGTAATTACACAAAACTCACAGAATAATACATCTCCAAGCCAGTATCTCAAATTCTTCCGTGGCATAGGTCCCAATAACATTCTACGGGTTCTTTTACAGGAAATGAACCATGTGAATCCTAACCCACTAAAGCGAATAATGTTTATGGCTGTTGACAATTATCTTTACAATTATGCTACAGATGCCTCGTTTGTTTTTCTCGTGTATAGAAGTCCCATCGTTTTGGTGTATAATCTCCCAAAAAATTACCACTAGAAAAGATGCCCTTGTTTTGTAAATCCTTTGACTACGCAACTACTAACTCCATCCATGTAGCCTCTAAAACATAGATCCTGGTGCAACTGTGTTATGCTGCTTGAAATCGGTTCTGGAAATTTTCGTGCAACTCAGTATACAGCGAGAATAATGGTTTAAATGCATCTTCAGTTACTAAGCCCTGCGTATCAAAAATTTCATCAATTTCCTCTGAAATGCATCTTCAAAATTTATTCCATCCAGCTTATTGTTTAATGGTATAATGGTTAATCTTCATAATTTGTTTCATCGGGCTCATTTGTTTGGTGATTTTGGAGGGATTGTAAACCATTATCACTATACAATAACATCACCGAGCTTGCAATAATGTTGTCCCGCATTATTGCCAATGCTAGAACAAAGTTTGTAATTGCTCAAGTTGCTGGATTGGCTTATTGATTCAGTTGCAGCTAATTAATACAAAATTCCACAAATGCTGCAACGATTCCATCAATTACAGCACGCAATCCGATATTGTTCTGATTAAAACTGTAAGTCAACAAGCGTAGGCCGACAGATGTTAGTGAGAAGTTTCAGCTGTAGCTACGTTCTAATAAGGAAAATTACGAAATTCAAAGTCAATGCCGATTTAGTGCATGGATATGAAAAAGAAGTGGATGACGCTTTAGATGAATAATAACGAACTTTTTCATTTAAAACTGTAATTTAAACATATTTCGTCAATCTATACAGGCCAAAATTTAGAGCTCGGAAGCTTTCCATGATGAGCATGAGCCCCAGTTTGCTTCGGTCTATGAACTTTTCGATTTACTTTCACGACACCAGTAAATTTGGACTAGGTACCTGCATGAACCTCAACTACTGTCCCTGAATTGCTAATCAAGAAATGTTATCTTACAAAATTTTGCTGGCTTTTGGACCTCATTGGAATGCCAGCAATGAGTACATGCTTAAAAACAAGCGATTAAGCAATGGCTTGTGCGTTTCAGGTGTTGTATATCAATAATTGTTTTTGTTCTCGGCCGGAAAATAACTTGTCCCACATTTAGGACACTGCGGTGAGGCCCTGGGCAGCATAACAAACATGAGACAGTTTCTGCAAGGAACTGCAACCATATCATCACTGTGATCCAGCCCTGCCACTGCCCGCGTAGTATACAGCGTTGCGAGTGATTGCAAATTGCCGGAATTTCTTGCTAAATCAGCAGTGCTTTCATTATTGAGCTGCTCATGACTGGTTCTTTTGAAAGCAAGATTTAGAGAAAGATCAAGCTGAGCGCTCTCCAAGGCGTCGCTTAAAGCCGTAGGTGCTTTATAGTTGATCGCCTGCTGAGAATGACAAGCAGAGATCAGCATCCGCTTAGATTCATTGCAATTACCTATCCGACGCAACTGATGACTATAGCTTTTTTGAAAACAATCGATTTACAATTGCATACTGACCCAATCTTGAACATCATATGGCCACTGTGTTGGCTGAGAAAGATCCGGACAATGCTTCCGTGGATCTTCTCGTGTTTTGGTATGAGTGCTCGAGTTCACATAATACATTTCACCTGTCTGAACAAGTGCACTCCGTGGGAAGTTTTAATAGAGGATAAACAGTCGATAGTAACAACGGAAAAAAGCCAATAAAAGAGTGAAGGATATAAACAACGGAAAGCAAATCGATTTCATGAACTGCAAGCAATACCTGCATGTCTAGGCACTGTTCCCAGCCCAGGGGCAGTGGACTGCATAAAATAAGCTCTATGTCGTGCTTTGGAGCGACAGTTACCATGCCTGAACTGTGCACTTCTCTTGCCGTTCTTTCTCGATCGCTTGCATTCGAGTTCCACATATGAAGAAGTCTCTTCCTCTTCCTCTCCCCATCAATTTCAGAAGGTACTGGACTGGGCTTGTCATTTTCGTAACCATTATAGCCTGGATTGGATGATATACTCGAGGAGCAGCTGACATACAAGTCCATGGAGGATGGGGGTGCCAGTGATAATCCTGCCTCTTCAGCCCACATCTCCTTCAACTGTAGCAACTCCATCTCATCTCAGCTCCAACCCTCCAACTTACTTCCCACTTTACTCTTCAAATCGCTCCCATCAAGACGTTGATATACACTGCAAACAAGCGTTCTCGAAGTATACTACCCAGAAGTTTCGGAATAATACAATTGCCAATACATGATCTTAACATAATCTAAGCAAAGCTTTGCCAAAAGCATCCCTTGATGCCAACAATGCTCCAATTTTGCAAAGGCATACCGCCCTATATCTACACCCGAGCTGCAATTGAAGGGACAGGACGACGAAACTAGGCACTAGGCCGCATGTAGCTGTGCTTCTGCACATAAGAACGCAGCAGCTATTGATCTGGGAAACAGATTAATCTATAAGCCATCGCCCATCTAGCAGTTGAGGGATCGTAAGCAGAAAAGGTAGCCCAAGTAACGATTATCGACGTCAACGTGTGAGAGCAAAGAGACAGAAAGAGAGGGGGAGAGAGAGAGAGCTGAGGACGTTTTGACGTATTGACTAATGGGAATCACGGGCGAGCTAGTTTTGCTGGGACCGCAGTCTTGAAGGGCTTGTTTGTGTGCTTCTTTATAAAAGTAAATGCTCAAAAGAAAAACTCACATGCCCATTTCTTGATATTGGCCTTTCACGGGTGGATTCTAGAGTTTCTAGGTTTCTCACCTATGAATCATGCATCAATTCAAGTTATAAATTTCATATTTATGGCTTTCAACTTTAGTGTTTTACTCCACATGTTGAGGTGTGGGAGCTTTGCCGCGAAAGGAGTGAGCTTTCGTGATCATATGCTCAAAGTTGATGTGTCGATAGCTGATGTGTCGTTGCGTGTGTATGACCGCCATCCCCAAATTCGAATCAGGAAAAATAGCAAAATGTTTACATATGCATTCCTTCCACAAGAATGAAAATATAGGTGTCATTTCCAATTATGAACGCCATCATCACATTGGAATGGAAATATGAGCGCCAACTACCTATTGGAATAAAAAAATGAGTGGCATTTCCAAATTTGAATCAAGCATACAAGCATGGAGATTGGATTGATCCTACAGAGTATATAATATAATCAAAGATGAGTATTTTGTTTTGCTTCATAGAATCTGGTCATAGTACTTTGATGCAACTGATTACTCTATTGTTTTTTCTGATGATGACATTGTATCATCTACATGTGGATATCCCTATTGATTTGGCACCTTTGCAGAGAAGAAGAGGCAAAGGAATTCCATATCTGCTGAGGATCGTTCTCGTTACAAGACAGAAGGAAAGAAAAATTTGGATTTGTGGATAGATGGAACATTATATCCACAAGATCCAAGCACTTTGACACATCCCACATTCTTCTCAATAACTCATTAGTTACATGGATATGCAATGGGCATAGTGGATTACTAGGATATTGTGAAAGATTGTAGAACCATGGCAACAACTTTATATGAATAAAGTTCACTTTTTAGAAGGTGAGTTAATTCGGATATCCTCTTATTGTCAGAATAGAGATTGTCATCTCCAAAAGACGTTAGAAGAAAATGAACAACTTAAAAAATAATAATGAATCATTATAGAAGATAACAATCAATATCAAATCAAAACTAGAGCAAATGCAATCAATCTTACAATCTATTTGTATTGAAAACTTACAATTATTGAAGGATGTGGAATTGGCAAAGAAGAAGGCTGAAAGTAAGAAGCGAAAGCGACAAAGTTGCAAGGATATTCAAACGCTTTCAAAAGGAGGCTATGGAAATAGAAGGATCCGTGCATTCAAGTAAGCATATTCTGATTTTTGTAGGTTTTTCAATGACATTTGGATTTAATTTCAGCTATGGTGATATTCTGTTAACTATCTGTTTTTTTTGCAGATCTGCATTAGTAGCTCCTCGTAATATTAAACAATGCTTCACTAGGAATGTCATTGGGCACAATATTGACAGGCAAATCCACTGAGCGTATCATGATGAACGATAGGAGTTCAAATGTAAAGTGTAAAATAACAGAGTCTTTGATGGTGGACATTCAGAAAAATTTAGATAAGACTATAGTTCAGGGTGCTTAGTATTCAACCAATTGACATTTCTTGTTGCAATAAGGACACATTGAACTGCTTTAAAAAGATCAAGCAATTTGGTGAACATTCTATCTAGTCTATGTTTGAAAGCTGGGAAGAAATGAACAAGATCAGTATAATGCATGTACGAGAGTGAACCTATGGAGATAACAGGCTTACTGAGTACATCCCTGAATCTAACATAATGTTCATAAAATACATCAGAATTTGGTTGTGCGGTCTTAAAAACATGTAAATATGACCTAAATAGGCTGTGGAAGTAGTCTAGATTTTCAATAATCCCAAATTCAGTAAAAAATGAACTCAGGCCCGAATCTCGTGTAGATCCTGAGGAAGAGGCCATGGCACTACGATAGATATCGCACCTGTGCGTGAGGGAGACAAAACTAACTCTAAAGATCGTGCACAAGAGGGATATGTACAGGTAGCAACTGAATATTGCACTTGTGCTCAAGTAGGGAACGATGAATAAAATGGACAACAAAGCGCACACACAAGAGCGATATGCTGTGAATTTTGAGAAAGAAAAAAGTAAAAAGTTAATCGGGTTTCATGTCTTTTATACTAAATTTTCACACGTGTGGTCAACGGTCAACGGACACATGTTCATTCTCGATTGGTCTACATGCACTGGCACGTGTGAGGTGACACCTGGACACGTGTGAAATGACACAAGGACATGTGTCTCGTGTTCATTCGTCAGATGGACAACACGTGTCACTCTCGCATTTGGTCGTACAATCCCACACGTGTGAAATGACAACCTGACATGTGTTGAATGATCATTCACTGACTTGTCACCACATATTGATGACTAGACAGCTCGCACATGCGACAAGACGTTCTTTCGCACGTGCAAACTGTAATATAAAATCACAAACTGTGATGAATTTTTTTAACTTTTTTTTTCGCTCCGCATATTGCACTCATTAGGGGAGTTGTGAGCTCCAAAAAGATCCGAATTCGTGCAAGATATAGTTTATATTATTAAAATATTATAACAATAATGCATTTGACTTGCCATAACTTTTTAATCGTAGCTCGGAAATATCCATCTAACATATCATTGGAAAGCCCTTGTTGAGCACTTTCCAATGCACCAAACTTCGCTAAATTTGGACTTACCACTAAAAAGTTATGCCATTTTTAGTGTGGATTTAAAATGTGGACTCAAAAAGTTACGTTACATAGATTTCAAATTTGAGTGTTTTGATTGGTCCATGTGTAAAGAAAAAATATGAAGAGAATCTTTACAAAGGGTCTTTTTTGGATTTATAACTCCTCTAATGTGTGCGCCTCCTTCGTAATCGATATTCTGCCTACTACATTCCATGTGCACGACTCCGATATTTTTGTCTATGTGTCTCCTCATATCGGACTTGTGCTCCTCCCTTCTATATTCAACGATCTGTGCAAAAAGTACAAAAAGGACCAAGAGTGGATTCTAATCTGATCCTCAAGAGGGATTGGTTGTTAGATTACTTGATCTATCAATCTACTTGAGATTAAGATCAATTCTAGATACAAAATCCTAACAAGAACAATCATTAATTGAAGGTAGGTGTACTTTCTGGTTTCACACGTGTGAAACACTGTCTGAGTACAGACTCCAACCTGAAAATCAAGTACACATTGATAGCACCTCAAAACAATCAAAACAAATATAGACAAATGAAGAGAATCACTCAAAATTTCTTCCAAAACCAAGATTGGTGTCTCACTTTGATTATGGCCAAATAAGCCTCTATATATACACTTTTGGAGCTCGAGGTACTGATCATGCATCAGATCTCACACGTGTGAGGATGCCTTGTCACCATCATGCAATTTGACGCTTGGATCAAAACTTTCCATTTTGGACATTTTTGGTCTATTTTCCTACTATATGGAGATCTTCATGGGAATCTTCTAGAAGCAAAAACTCGTCTACTTCAGCTATTTCCACACGTGTGAGCTGTCCTCTACACATGGGATGTGACACCTATTCAAAATATTTGGCTCATGAAATCATTAGATTGGTGCCATGTGTCATATCTCTAGAAAACTAGTTTTTGGCCATTTTAGCCACTAGAACTTGAATTAAATCATATGTACAACATATATGATTATGGTACATGAAAAGTACACTAGTTTCACACGTGGGAACAGGCTCCACACATGTGTGTCTATCCTATATACAAGATTTTTGGCCTCTACCAAGCTTATTTTTGCATTTTTCACACTCCTCAAAAATCTAGCTTGGTAAATCTAGCATAGATCTATCTATAACTCCAAGAGCCAATCTTAATTTTATAGATGGATCTTTAGAAAATGCCTTGGTGAGTATATCAGCAATGCAATCTGATGATGAAACATGAATAAGCTTGATCTCCTTTGCTTGCACTTTCTTCCTCACAAAATGATGTGCTTTGTTCGAGCATGGAAGACTGGATTGTTTGCAAGTTGTTGAGCTGCTTGACTACCACAATATATGCATGGAATGTCTTCATCCTTGATCACATGTAGCTCCTCCAAAAGCCTTTTAATCCAAAGAACCTCCTTTGTTGTTGTTGTCATAGCTTTATATTTAGATTCTGTTGATGAAAGAGAGATGGTATCTTGCCTTTTGGAAAGCCAAGATATAGCTACTCCACATAAGAATGTAGCAAATGCACTTATGGATCTTCTATCCATCTTGTCACCTACAAAACTTGAGTCCGAATATGCTCTCAAACAAATATTAGTCCTTTCATAAACTATGCCAAAGTCTTTTGTAGCCGAGATGTACCTTAACACCCTTTTTGCTCCTTTCCAATGACATATTAATGGACTTTGCATGTATTGACTCAACTTGCCAACACAAAAACTAAGATCTGGTCTATTGATGGTTAAGTATATCAAGGAACCAATAAGCATTCTATAGGTAGTGATGTCCTCAAAGGATGCTTCAACACTTTCCTTAGAAACTTTTACACTTAGTTCCATAGGAGTTTCAACTCCTTTACAATCAATCATGCCAAATCTTGCCAAGATTGATCTAGCATACTTAGATTGACATATGAAGGTAAAATCAATACTTCTAGTGACTTCTATTCCAAGTATAACTTTAAGAAGTCCTAGATTTACCATCTTAAATTCACTAGACAAGGAAACTTTTACATTCTTGATGCCATCTAGATCATTTCCTGTGAGTATAATGTCATCAACATATAAAACTAAGATAATGATCTTTCCGTCATTACATTTGTAGTGCAATGATGGTTCATAAGAACTTACAACAAATCCAATGGAAATAGGATAGGAATGCAACCTAGAGTACCATGCTCTTGGTGCTTGCTTGAGTCCATAAAGACTCATCTTCAAGAGACACACCTTGTCTTCTTCTCCATCTTTGATGAAGCCCTCGGGTTGGCACATGTAGATTTCCTCTTCCAAGAATCCATTCAAGAAAGCATTTGTCACATCAAGTTGGAAGAGCTCCCATTTGAAAGAAGTTGCAAGACATATGATTAATCTAATGGTCACAAGCTTTGCAAGAGGTGCAAAGGTTTCATCATAATCTATGCCTTTGACTTGCAAAAAACCTTTTGCTACAAGTCTAGCTTTGTACTTATGAATGGAACCATCTTGATTATATTTCAATCTATATATCCATTTACAAGTAAGAGGCTTCTTTCCATAAGGTAAATCAACAAGTTTCCAAATTTGATTTTCCATTAATGCATCAAACTCTACTTGCATAACTTTCCTCCAATATTGAGACTTATTTGCTTCCTCAAAACTAGTTGGTTCTTCAAGCATAGTAGTCAAGAAAGTATAAGAGTTGAGTAGTTGAGAATCTTCCCTTTGCTCCCCTTTGTCACTATAAGTGAGCCTTGATGGCTCAATCCTTGTCCTTGTTGATCTTATTGGCACCCTTGGACTTGGAGTAGGTTCCACTTGGTCTTCATCTTCATGAAGCTCCTCCTCAGCCATAGCATGATCTTTGACAAGTTGAGTGTTGTTGGAAGTCACCTTTCCTTTGGCTTGGAGAGATTCATCAAGAAGTACATCTCTACTAGAAACAACTTTTTTTTTAATAGGATCATATATCTTATAAGCTTTCTTACTTTCACTATAACCAACAAAGATGCCTTTGAAAGAAGTGGCATCTTCCTTTTTCCTTGTTTCTAAAGGAATATATACATAACAAGTACATCCAAAAACTTTCAAATCACTAAGATTTGGCCAAACAATACTTTATAAGTTGTAAGTCCTTTAATGGCACTATTAGTCATTCTATTACAAAGAAAGTTTGCACATAAAATAGCTTCTCCCCAAAATGAAATAGGAAGAGATGCATCTAATCTCATGGCTTTAGCACACTCACATAGTGTCATATTCTTTCTCTCAGCTACTCCATTTTGTTGTGGAGTATGTTGAATTTCACACGTGTGGACTATCCACTACATGTACTTGTGATCTCCTAAGGTGTGTAGATGCACCAAGATCAAGACTAGATTGAGATTCAAGATCTATCTTTGAATCTATGGCAAAAACACACTACTACATGCATTCAATCACTTCCAACTCTCACTCACACATGTGGGAAGTACTCAAAAAATAATCTAAGTAAAAACAAGCTGCTCTCCTCGGGTAGAGAGAGAAAAAACATCATGAGCTCTCGGGTAGAGAGAGAAAGCTAGAAATCCAATAACTCACAAAATCCATGAAATCACCAAATCAATTAAATCCAAAATGAGGAGTACAATGATACTAGTAGATCCACGAGCTACCACTATGCTTAACTATGATTGGACCATATTTTGTCACCTCTTGATCCTATTGGACTATATTCAAGCACACCTCAATTTCCTATTGGACCTCACAAGGTTCCACCTCTAAATCCTATTGGACCTCTTGGAATTCATCAAACAAAAGCTTTACACTTGTCTACACTCTTATTGGCACTTGTTTAGCCTCTTAGTCTATTTTGGCTCAATAGTGGCATTACAAGTGGAAATGCATAATTTGCCATCTATGCCAAATTTATTCCTATCAACATCCTACACCTAGATGCTTGATGTAAAAAACATAAGACCCCTATATCTAACATAGATATTCTTTTTCAATTCTTCACACTCCTCCTAAAAAATTATCTATGAAGATTTGAGCATTGATCTTGATATAACTCCAAGATTAGATCTATGCTTGATGAAAGCACTTTTGCTCAAAGGCTTGGTGAGTAAATCGGCAATACAAGAGGACGAGTTGACATGCTCCAAATAGATTTCACCTCCAATAAGCTTTTCTCTCACAAAATGGTGTGCCACTTCTATGTGCTTGCTTCTTGCATGAAATATGGGATTATTGGCAAGAACTTGGGCCGAGATGTTATCACACTTGATCATTGGTAGATCATCCTCCTTGATGCACTTTAGCTCCATTAATAGCCTCTTGATCCTAAGCACTTCTTTGGTAGTTGTAGTGACTGCTTTGTACTCGGCCTCACATGAAGAGAGAGATATAGTATCTTGCTTTTTGGAAAGCCAAGATATTAGATTGCCTCCAAGAAAGATAGTGTATGCACTAATAGACTTTCGATCCATCTTGTCACTTGCAAAGTCCGAATCCGAGTAGCCAATAATGGATAGATCTTCACTTTTATAGAGTAGACCATAATCACAAGATGAAGATACATATCTTAAAATCCTCTTGGCCATCTTCCGATGATGGATCTTAGGATCTTGCATAAATTGACTCAATTTGTGCACACAAAAACTTAGATCGGGCCTAGTAATTGTAAGCCAAATCAAGGAGCCTACAAGACTCCTAAAAATTGTGATGTCCTCAAAGGATATTTCATCACCTTTATTAGGATCTTTTACAATTTGCTCCATTGGAGTGTCTATGCTCTTAGAATTTTCCATATGAAATTTTTTCAACATAGAGTGAGCATATCTAGATTGGCATATAAAGACATGATTTTCATAAAAATCAATTTCTAGGCCTAGGATGTAATGCATCTCTCCTAGATCTTGCATTTTAACTCACATCCAAGTGCTAGCTTGGCTTCATCAACTAGCTTGATACAACTTCCACAAAGAATAATGTCATCAACATAAATTAGAAGAATGACAATATTGCTATCAACAAACTTTAGATACATGGAAGGATCATAGTCACTAAGAGTGAATCCTAGTGAGATAAGAAAAGAGTTAAGTCTTGAATACCATGATCTTGGTGCTTGCTTGAGTCCATAAAGACTTTTGAAGAGCAAGCACACTTTGGACTCATCCTTGATGAATCCTTGAGGTTGTTCCATATAGATCTCCTCCTCAAGATAACCATTTAGAAAAGCATTGGATACATCTAATTGAAACACCTTCCACTTGAAAAAACAAGCAAGAGAAATAAGAATTCTTATTGTCATCATCTTTGCAACAGGTGCAAAGGTTTCCTCATAATCAAGGCCATGGATTTGAGCAAATCCTTTGGCACATGATCTTGCTTTATGCTTGTTGATGTTGCCATCATGATTGAACTTGATCCCAAATACCCACTTGCAGCCAATCACATGCCTGTTGGATGGAGGATCCACAAGCTCCCAAGTATTGTTGGTGATCAATGCATCATACTCTTGCTTCATGGCATCATACCACTCCTTGGTATTGAGTGCCTCTTGTACATTCTTTAGCTCTTCATGAGAGACATTAAAAACATAATTAGTGGAATCAAGATCCACTTGTTTGCCTTTGTCAACATATGAGAGCCTCTTAGGCTTGGATCTATCTCTCATGGATCTTCTTGGTGAGAAAATCCGAGGAGAGTCTTCTTCAAATCTCGACCCCATCACATCATGATTGTCTTCAAAATCAATAATTGATTATGCATCCATAGATTTCCTGATCTCGGCCTCTTCAAAAGATGAGTGTTGATCTTCATGAAAGACAACATCTCTACTTTCAATAACTTGAGAAGTAGAGAGTATAAAGACTCTATAGGGCTTCTTGGTGTATAAAGACCCTAAACCATGATCCCTTTGCATGCACTAGGATCTTCTTTCTTCCTTGTTTCCAAGGGAATATGGACAAAGCATAAGCATCCAGAAACTCTAAGGTGATCAACCTTAGGCTTCTTCAAAAATAAGATTTCATATGGTGACTTTCCTCCAAGAGCTATATGTGGGAGCCTATTGCAAAGAAAATTTGCACAATTAATGGCTTCTCCCCAAAAATCTTTGGGCAAAGATGCCTCAATTCTCATAGATTTTGCACATTCACATAGAGATCTATTCTTTCTCTCGGCCACTCCATTTTGAGATGGAGAGTAGGCACAAGAGAACTCTTTTTTAATGCCTTCAAGCTCACAAAAATCTTGAAATTTATTGGAGATATATTCACCACCTCCATCACTTCTAAGAGCTTTAATCTTGAATGAGAATTGCTTCTCTACATAAGCTTTGAAAATAATGTAATGATCAAACACCATAGATTTAGAAGCAAGAAGATATATCCAAGTGAATCTTGTGTAATCATCAATGAAAGTAACAAAACAAGTGGCTCCTCCCTTGCTTGTAGTTGATGAGAAATGCACATCCGAGTGGATTAACTCCAAAGGATTCTTGCTTTTGATAGAAGATCTTGTAAATGGCTTTTTGTGAGATTTAGCAATAGCACAAGCCTCACAAGGCTTGATCTTCTTGGAGAGTGACTTTCGCAAGCCAATAGCTTTGGCTTCTTTTGTGAGAAATTGGCAAAAATCTAGCTTGGTATTTTTTATGATAGAAGTTTGTAAGTGAATCTCACATGTGTGGAGGATGTTCCCACGTGTGGAGAATTGTAAAGTAAATCAAAATGTTTGATATAGGGGTCTCATAGAATTTCATAGTCAAGCATTTAGGTGTAGGATGTTGATAGGGTCAAATTTGGCATAGATGGCAAATTATCCATTTCTACTTGTAATGCCACTATTGAGCCAAAATAGAGTAGGAGGCCAAACTTGTGCCAATTAGAGTGTACACAAGTGTAATGCTTTTGTTTGATGAAGTTTAAGAGGTCCAATAGGAATTTGAAGTGTGCTTGAATATAGTCCAATAGAATTTAGAGGTGCATGGATCAATGTTCCAATAGGATTAAGAGGTGGCAAAGTGTGATATAATCATAGTTAAGCATAGTGGTAGCTCATGAATCTACTAATATCATTGTACTCCTCATTTGGATCTAATTGATTTTGAGATTGAGTGGATTTTGAGAGTTATTGGATTTCTAGCTTTCTCTCTCTACCCGAGAGCTCATGATGCTTTTTCTCTCTCTACCCGAGGAGAGCGGCTTGTTTTTACTTGAATTATTTTTTGAATACTTACCACACGTGTGAGTGAGAGTTGGAAGTGATTGAATGCATGTAGTAGTGTGTTTTTGCCATAGATTCAAAGATAGATTTTGAATCTCAATCTAGTCTTGATCTTGGTGCATCTACACACCTTAGGAGATTACAAGTATATGTAGTGGACAGTCCACACGTGTGAAATTCAACATCTTTGATCATAGAGGGCATGGATTTGTAGTTGGGATGTCCCAACCTCCTATGCCATAATTCCTCCATAGAGAGCTTGTTCACAAGAGCAACATTACAAGCATTCACATACTCATTTGGATCTAGTTTATAGATGCCACCAAATCTAGATCCTAATGCAAGTATCTCATCATTCTTCTTGATAGTGCAAGTATTAACATTGAATTTTACATCAAGGCCATTATCAAGCAATTGGCCAACACTAATAAGATTCTTGGTAAGCTTAGGTACATAAAGAACTTTAGAGAGAGAAAGAACTTTAGAGGATGCAAGCTTCAAGGGAATGTTCCCTATGCCTTCAATAGGACACTCAAAATCATTTACAGTGTATATTGATTTCTTGACTCCATCATAAGGTGCAATAGAAGAGAAAGAGTCCTTGGAGCTACAAATATGTGAAGAGGCTCCACTATCAATATACCATGGGCCGTCCTTCTTGAAAGGAGTAGATGAGAAACTAGAGACCATAAGAGATCCCTCTCCATCACTTGCAATAGTGTCTTCCTTCTCATTGGTAATGTTGGCTTGCATGAGTTGATTCTTCTTCTTGAAGCAATTGGTGGCATAATGACCTTTCTTGCCACAATAAAAGCACTTGATCTTCTTCTTCTTGAGCTTGGTTGATGAAGCATTAGAGGAATCATCTTCCTCCTCATCTTTGTCTTTGGATTTGACTTTGTCCTTGCCTTGGCAAAGAGAGCTTTGCCATCATTATGAGTGAGAGAAAGCTTGTCCATCCTCAAGAGCTTGTACTCTTGTCTTGATTCTTCTGAAATTAGCACACTTTGGAGAGCCTCCAAACTTGGTAGCTCCTCCTTAATGGCATAGGATTGGACAAGGTTATCAAATTCACTTCTCAAGCCATTGAGATTGACTTGAACTAGCTCATTTTGATTGATGGAATCACCAATACAAGCAAGTTCTCTATGAATATCTTTTACTCTCAAAACATAACTAGATGCACTCTCATCACTCTTTTGGCTACTTTGAAAGATTTCACTCCTAAGAGTGAGAAGCCTAGAGGTATTCTTAGCCTCATAGATAGTCTTGAGACAATCTCAAGCTTCTTTGGATGTTGTACAAGTACCTATCTCCCTCAATATCTCATTAGAGACATTCATCTTAATGTAGTGGAGAGCCATCCTAGCTCTCTTTTTGTATTTTTGAACCTCTTGAAGAATTTGTGGTTCTTCTTCAAGGCCAAGAACTATGTCCATCATGTCTTGAAGGATCAAGATGGACTCCATCCTCATTTTCCAAATTGAATAGTTTGAAGTGGTCAATCTTTCACTTGGTTCCAACAAGGATGAACCCATTGAAGACATTTGAAGTGAAGAAAACTCAAATGATGAACAATAAATGCTGCTACACACTCTCAATAGGATCCAATAATAGAGTACTATCTCCTCCTATGAAAGATCTTGCAGCTATTTGTGAATTGATTCTTACTAGCTAGACAAATCTCTCTAAAACAAGATCTATTTCACATCAAATGATGGAGTATAGGCAAAGTTAGGATCAAACACTCTTAGCACGTGTGAAGTACTCTAAGAAACCAAATTTGACTCAAATACAATGATATTGCATGAAACAAAATGGCTAAGATCTCAAAACAGTGCCTCGATCAATATAGATGAGATTGACAAGCATACAACTGTGATTTTGGATCAACCAAGCAATCTCTTGACCAAATCAAATGTGTCCACCCAGGTCTAGGTGCCCTACCTAACCCTCTTCAAAATCTTATAACTTCTGATTGGCTTAACCAAATGGAATGAAACTGATTGCATCAAAAACTAGACAAAAATAGCTTCAAACAAGCTATCAAGCAAGATAAATGGATCAAGCATGAGAGAGAACTTCCAAACTGAAATTAGATGTTTCTCACACGTGTCTGAGCACCTGATTCCATACAGTACCAGGTCAAACCCAATCAATGTCCTTTTGATCTCTTTTGATCCAAGATTTAACAAGATAGCTAGAAAAATGGGCCTTGACAACTTCTAGCTCAAGATTGATGAAAAAAATTTCACTTAGATGGATCAAAATGCATGGTAACCTTAGGTAGGCTTTGATACCATGTTGAATTTCACACGTGTGGACTGTCCACTACATGTACTTGTGATCTCCTAAGGTGTGTAGATGCACCAAGATCAAGACTAGATTGAGATTCAAGATCTATCTTTGAATCTATGGCAAAAACACACTACTACATGCATTCAATCACTTCCAACTCTCACTCACACGTGTGGGAAGTATTCAAAAAATAATCTAAGTAAAAACAAGTTGCTCTCCTTGGGTAGAGAGAGAAAAAACATCATGAGCTCTCGGGTAGAGAGAGAAAGCTAGAAATCCAATAACTCACAAAATCCATGAAATCACCAAGTCAATTAAATCCAAAATGAGGAGTACAATGATACTAGTAGATCCACGAGCTACCACTATGCTTAACTATGATTGGACCATATTTTGTCACCTCTTGATCCTATTGGATCATTGATCTATGCACCTCTTAATTCTATTGGACTACATTCAAGCACACCTCAATTTCCTATTGGACCTCACAAGGTTCCACCTCTAAATCCTATTGGACCTCTTGGAATTCATCAAACAAAAGCTTTACACTTGTCTACACTACAATTGGCACGTGTTTAGCCTCTTACTCTATTTTGGCTCAATAGTGGCATTACAAGTGGAAATGCAAAATTTGCCATCTATGCCAAATTTATTCCTATCAACATCCTACACCTAGATGCTTGATGTAAAAAACATAAGACCCCTATATCTAACATAGATAATCTTTTTCAAATCTTCACAGAGTATATGTACAAGTCAACTCTCTCTTTATGCCATTAGTTTCACAAAACTCTTTCATCCTATTGGAGATGTACTCCCCTCCATTATCACTTCTTAATACTTTCAAGCTAGTATTAAGTTGCTTTTCCACAAGAGCTTTGAACTTTACAAAGGACTCAAAAACTTCACTTTTCTTAGACAAGAGATAAACCCAAGAGTATCTTGATTTATCATCAATAAAAGTGACATACATAAGAGCTCTACCATTTGATTCATGTGAAAATGAATGAACATCTGAGTGTATAAGGTCAAGAGGAGAGTTAGATCTTATCAAATATCTCTTGAAAGGAAGCTTATGAGATTTGGAGAGTCCACAAGCTTCAAAAAGATTGCCACACTTGGATATGATTTTGGGAAGTCCTCTTGCTAGCGCCTTTGTCGCCATGGTCTCCATAGCTTTGTAGTTAGGATGGCCTAACCTTTTGTGCCATAATTCCACTTGAGTGAGCTTCTCCCTTGCCATGTTCACACTTCCAACCATCACATTAGCATCCAATTTGAATAACCTCCCTTGCTTGAAACCACTAGCAATACATTTTTCATCTTTCAAGATAGAACATGCTCCATGCTTGAAATGTACATCTAATCCACTATCCATAAGTTGTCCTACACTCAACAAGTTCTTTGTAGTTGAAGGTACATAAAGAACAGTGTCTAGATCTACTTTTTAGATGATCCTAGACACAAAGCAATGGATCCAACACCTACAATCTCACATTCTTGATCACTTGCAGTGAAGATAAATCTCTTAGAACTATTGTAAGAAAGTAGATTAGAAAAGTAGTCTTTTTGGTGAGTCATGTGAGAGCTTGCCCCACTATCAATCCACCAAGTGTCTTGATTAGATGTTTGTGGTGAGGATACCATCAAAGATAGATTGCCTTCTTCCTCCTCCTCAAGCACAAGATTGCCTTGATTGTCCTTCTCTTGGGCATTCTTCTTCTTGTAGCACTCGGATGCAAAATGTCCCTTTTTTCCACAAAAGAAACACTTTAGCTTCTTCTTGTCCTTCTTGCTCTTGCTTTTGGAACTTGATGCTCCATCTTTGTTCTCCATCTCCATGTCTTGAGTCTTCTTGGATGAAAACTTCTTCTTCTTGCCTTTTAAAGAAAAGTTATCTTTTTCATCACCATCATTCAAAGATAAGGAACTCATCCTACTTCTGATATGAAGCATTCTACTCTCCTCACTAACAAGCACACTTTGAAGTTTTTCAATACTAGGAAGTGAATCTTGAATAGCAAAGGTTTGAACAAGATTGGAATAATCATCTCCTAATCCATTCAAAATGATTTGAACTGATTCATCATCTTTGATTTTATCATCTATAGAAGACAACTCCTTATTCAAAGATTTGATCCTAAAGACATAATTTTGGGCACTTTCACTACTTCCTTCCATGCTTTGAAGGATTTGATTGCTAAGAATGAGTATCCTTGAAGTGTTCTTGGATCCATAAATGGATTTTCATGAGTCCCATGCCTCTTTGGATGTGGTACAAGATGAGATTTCTTTCAAAAGTTCATTACTTACATTCATTTTTATGCAATGTAATGCAACTCTACATCTCTTTTTGTACTTAACCAACTCAACTCCTCCTTGAGGTTCCACTTCCACCTCAAGTACTATGTCATAAAGATCATGAAGTACAAGCAAAAACTCCATTCGAACTATCCAAGTAGCATAATTAGTGGATGTAAGTCTTTCACTAGCTTCAAGCAAAAAACCACCCATTGATGCCATTTTTGAATGTGAAAAAGCACTAGAATCTCTTATGGTTTCTCTAAGAGATCTGAACCTAAAGCCTTCTAGCAATTTAGAAAGCTTATAGACTCAATCCTATCACTCTTGAACCAATCTAGAATGATGAAAATTTAGATTCTAGTCTCAAACTTGCAGAATCACTCCTTAATCTATGATTTTTAGCAATTTCTCTCTTCAACCTCAACATACACTCAAAAAATCAGAGAAGATCAATTAGTACACCTAATTCAAGCTTCAATTTTAATTTTTTGGCTGATCTAGTCCAAGAACTAATCAAGGGATTAGATTCACTATAGAAAATGCATGATTTTGCACAAAAATCACTCAAATTGGATATGTGAGTGAAATTATACAAATTTTTAAAATTTCACAGTCAAAATTGCAGCTGTACGGCCTCACACGTGTGAAAAGGGTTCCTACAACCCACAACAAGATCTGCACCAAAAATTTTGAGGATAGATCAAATTGAGTTGTGGGTTGCAGGTGTATTGTCCACACGTGTGAGACCATACAATACTTGTGTGAAAGTGTTCCATCTTTGAATTTGTCCAAAATCTTGCATACTACTCCAATTTTCATGCTTTTTAGTGCATTGTCTAGATCTAGGTTCAATCTATCAAATGCTAATGATCAAATAGAGGTTTGAATCATTGATGCATTTAAATAGAAGCATTAGATCATATCATTAAGGTTGATTTGTTCAGATAACATGATGACCAAAAAAAAGAAAAATGAAATGGAGACCAATTTTTTTCAATTTTCTAAAAAAAAATTAAAAAATATCCAAATTTAAAATGCTTCAAATAAATATATTGTAATGTTAAGAAAAATGTTATATTTTGCAAGAAAATTAATCAAGCTACTAAAATTTTGTCAATAGATTTTGATTAATAACTACAAATTAGCTTATATGAAATAATAATACTATTCAAAATAAAATCATTAGATACACAACCACTAAAATAGCTAGAAATAAAAAAAAAATTATTTAAAACAAAAGTTTTAATTTCTTTTTAGAATTTTAAAAGTTTTTTAAATTACAATTTTTGTATCAAAAAAAAAATCTTATAATAATCAGTATTTTTTAACGTTTTAATATTTTTAAAATCTTTACTTATATTTCGAATACCTATGTAAGTTCAATGAATATTTAAACATTAAATAAATACAAATGAAATCACTTTACAGTAATCAAGATTGAATGATTTGTAAAAATATTTAAATTATCCTGAACAAACTCTTTCCATTTTCCTAAATCCCTAACAGTATTTTTTTTACAAAAAATATTATAAAAACACATCAAAAATTAGAATATTATAAACTTGACAGTTCGTTACAATTTTAGTTTTGCTAATGATTATTAATGTAAAATAAATAAAATATTTAAAAATCTTAATTTTAAATTCTTGAAAACCAAATTTAAGAAATTAAATTAACCAAAAAGATTTTAAAATACAATACATCAAAAGATATAAACGCAATTATTTTTTGAAATAAAAAAAAAATTCTTATTTCCAAAAATCATCGAGGTCATTTACATCTTTTTCCTTCTTGAAGCCATTGCAGTTTCAAGTGGCATCTCTTCTATAGTTTCCTCGACTACAGTAACCACAATATAATCTTGAACCAAGACATCAGCAAATTTTTCTGTATTATCTACTTTTTCGCTAGCAGGAGGCTGGGTTCCTTGGACAAGGGAATTATTGAGTCCTCACTACCTAAACTCTTTTCCACCTCAAATAGTTTATCTGGCAAAACTGAAAGAGATTTTGTTCTCATTTTTACAAAATCAACTAAATTAGAATCTAAATCTACTACATCAACATGTCTACCTTTCTGAACAACACATGCGCTCGTATTGCCACTACCGCTAAATAAATCCAAAACCCAATCAACTGGGTGAGAAATAATATCAATTTAAGATTAATTAATTGCTGTGGCTTTTGGTAGGGACAAGCCACGGAACCCATCATTAGATTCTTCAGTTTCTTAGTCACGGCTGGATACTAGAACAAGTTTCCAAAACTTGTCAGCCCGAAAGTATTGTAGTGAAGCATCGAGCGTTTATTTTCCAAAGAATAATAACCGATGGTTATGAATTCTATTTCATTGCAAAGTCGTGATCCTCCCGAGTTCCTGACATTGGGCATGTACTTGACATGGAACATTACAAGTAAAATAAACAAAAGAATTGAACTTTAAAATATAAAATTTAAAATATGATTATGATCTAAAATATGAATTAATAATTCAAGAACTTAAAAACTTACCACACAACATTTTATATTCCCGCAGTACAGAAAGTTAATAGAGCTTTTTGTATTGAAACTGACTGCCAAAAAGAATGAAAAATAACAACTCTCCAAATAGGAGTAGTTGTGACTTCAAAAAAATCATGCATGAAACTATGGATTTTAGTGAATTTGAAAGGGAAATCATCATTTAATAATTCCTTCAACTAAAATCCATATGGTATATCGGCAATGCAGAGTGTATAGGGCCTTTTCATTGAAGAATTTGAAATTTCTCTACAATCGCCCTCCTCAATCGAGTAAAAGCATGGTTGATCATCGACACTTTTGGGGAGGTACGTCTCTAATGGATTCTCCTTCGCAATGGTCTCACCCCATGCTAATCTCTCTCTGTCCTTTTTTTCTGCTTTCGCCTTCAGAATATGTCTCTTGAATTGCTTTGAAAGGACTTTGTATTTCTTATCTTCGGGAGACTGAAAAAAAAAAAAAAAAAACTATGCTTAGCATAGGAGACATAAAGTATCAAAAAGAAACAATTAAATAAAGAAAAAGCTATGCTTAGCATAGGAGACATAAAGTATAAAAAAGAAACAATTAATAAGCAATTATGCTAACAGTTGGGGGAAGTAAATACCATGTCTCTAAACAAAATCAAAAGTCAGGGATTCATTTCGGCTGTTTAGAGGATAAAGCCTCTGGCACTCTTCGAAATCTTGACAATTTAACTTTGTCACAAGGGCTTCTTGAACTTTCATAAATAAATTATGCTTGCATTTAAAAAGTGTGATTGTTAAAAATCCCACAAAATCATTTTATTACAACAAGTAGCATGAAAACAAATATTTAAATTATGACTATTACCTTTGAAATTCTTTTCCCATGTTTGTCAAAGAAAGTTGACCATCGACGACTCTAGAAAGAACACTTATTATTAGCTCTGAAGAGCTAATCCCTTGCATGTTCTTCCACTCTGATATTCCCATTTTTGTAGGGATTGGTTTCATAGTTTGAGTGCTGACAATTTTCTTCTTTGACTTTGAGTCACCCTGAGCAGGTGGCCTTTTATTTGAAAATTCTCCCATTTGTCAAAAAATTTATCAACAAGGGCCCACACCTAAAATCAAAAAAAAAATTAACTATTTGATAAGCAATTTCAGGAGTATTGAAATTGATTTCAAAATTTTAATCTGATAAAAACAACTTAAAAATATTGTAACATATATTATGACCAGAGCATTCCATGACGAGCATAGCAAGAAAAATTACTTGGCCACTACGGAAACTAAGCTGAAAGAAATTATCATATTTTGTAAGGCTTCTGCGTAGGATTTTTGAATTAAAAGACAGACCTGTCTCTTGAGCACAAAGTGCTTTCAGCTCTAGTTGATTTACATCTCATGCGGGAGACTCATATATTCTTTGTGAAAGAACCAGATTCTTTGTATGATGGTCATCTTCATCCGGTAGTCCTGATCAATATTATGGTCCCAGGCCAATAATTTTGCTTCTTCCACTGTCAGGCCAGCAAATGCAATTGCACTCACAGTTCGAAAGGAAGGAATATGGAGGTACTCTTGAGATAATTGTTTTCGGGCTTGTAAACTGTGTATGCTCCCAAGAACGAAAAAATGATATGAATCTAATAAGAAAAAATCAAAATTTGCAATGTCGTTGCATTCGTTGGGATCAACCAAAATAACAAACGAGGTAACTATGGCCTATGTATGATCTTTAAATTTTATTTTTAGATTATGTACATGTGTTTCATTTGGTTCTCTTACTTTTATTGGCCTATCTCCTGTTATTGGGTCTACAAGTGGCCACTGATTTATATCTGCTTTATGAAATTCTTCCCTTAATTTAGCAATCTTAGAGCTATCTTGGAAGAGGGGCGGATGGAAGCACCAGGTAAAGACATCGAGGGTTCAGTCACGGTTTTCTTGCTTTCAGCTGATGGAATGGACTTGTGGCGATGTGTAGCCATGGTCTGTAGGTGGGACTTGGGTCTAGTGGGAGAGCATTCAGAAATATTATGTGATCTTTTTTTTTTTTTGATGAGGGGCAGCTACAGTATCCTCAACGTTTTCAGTAGTTGGCTATGACTTGAGCAGTGGTAGAAGTTTAGAATGAAAATAGAAAGAGACTTATCTGTCTCTTTTACAAGCACGTTCACAAAACCTTCTTGCCCATCCTCATATGGTTGATCAGCAAGCAATTTTCCTTGAATTTTAAACTGTGAGTCTCCCCTGCCAAGCTTCTCAGCTAAATGAATAAAAAGCTTAGAGAGCTTTGTGTTGTTGACACCCCTCTGGTGAAGTAGTACATGAATTTCTTTTTATCCTTCAAAGGAATATCTTGAGGTTTACTCAAAATTTTAAAAGAAATCCTCGACATCTCGAAGATTAGCACATACAATTGAAAATTTGCAGAGAGAAAGATTCTTTAGGAAAATTTCAAGCATTACCTTAATGAAAATACTAAAAACTTTAAATTGACAAGCAATTTTTGTGAAAAAATCTCTAAAAATAATACTAAAATAAGCAATTTTTGTAAAATTTAATTATAAATTCAAAAGATTTATAAGCACATTTTCTTGTAAAAACGTCTCAAAAGTTTCACTTTTCACAAACTGAGTCTTGCAACAAGGGAGAAATCCGAGTAACGACCTATATTGAGCATAGGTTGTGTTCGGGTCCTGAGTAACAACCTATGCTCAGCATAGGATGTCCTTGTGATGTTTTTCTTCTTACCACCTAATGACCTATGTTGAGCATAGGTTGCCTCTCTGGTCCTTGTCTCACCTATGCTCACCATAGGTCGTCACTCGGGTCCTCTAATCCCACCTATGCTCAGCATAGGATGTCTTCACATGCTGCTTGCTAACCTATGCTCAGCATAGGTCGTCACTCGGGTCCTCTAGTCCCACCTAAGCATAGGGTGGCAAGCAGCATGCGAAGACATCCTATGCTGAGCATAGGTGGGATTAGAGGACACGAGTGATGACCTATGCTGAGCATAGGTGAGACGAGGACCAGAGAGGCAACCTATGCTCAGCATAGGTCGTTAGGTGGTAAGAAGAGAAACATCACGAGGACAGCCTATGCTGAGCATAGGTTGTTACTCAGGACCCGAACACAACCTATGCTCAACATAGGTTAGAGGAGAGGACTCGTGTGGCCACCTATGTTGAGCATAGATCACCCAAGTGATAAGAAGCTAAACACTAGCTAAAACATAAATATTTAGTAATGCAATACTTTAGTACCAATGCTAAGCATAGAACAAAGTTAAAAAATGACAGGAATCTTACCGTCAAGAAATGTGTGAGCGGGAACATATGCAAAATACAATAGAAACCCGTGACTTTGTCACAACGAGAGCTCTGGCAGCATGTGTGTTTCTGTATTCGCAAATGAGGTGAGTTATGCTTGGACTAGGGTCCTTAAATTTTTTTTTTCTCGAGACCCACGATGTAGCGCAGGCATCCCAAAGGGAGTCGGGGACCACGACTTAGCTTCTCAGCTTTCAACTCTTGTCGTCCAAACCCACTTGACATACAAGCAGCCAACTCGCCAACAACAATCAGACTTAACCAACTTGAAGTTCGCGAACGAACATTGAGATCCAACCTGGCGCCATGCCAGACCGGGGGTCCCGATGTGGGTGACTTCCCTCCAAGCAAGCCGCTCGACATACATCAAACTTAACCAACTCGAAGATTCACAATTCCATCACTGGTCAGTTGCCTCACAGTCAAAACAAGAAGTTTACATCTAGCTTGGCTTCAAGTAGCTATCTTTGAATCAAACACATGCACCCAAAGTTTGCAGTAGTCTGATTTCAATACAAACTATCCCTTAGCGTCCATCATTACTGGTCCAGAGAAAAGCCTATAACAAGCTTTCATTTTTCACGACAATAACTTGTCAACTTATTAGGTTCAAAGTTTGCCAATCTCCTTGTGTGAGTATGGCTAGGTTGCCTTGAATTTGTCCCCATTTTGATCAACTTTCATTCCAAAATTCGCATCAAGCAAGGGTTGTGTGTGATAGTTCCCCTCCACTTATAAAATTAGCTGACCGGACTTAGAGTAGAGTTCTCAGACAAGAGCCTTTCCAACACTTTGCTTTCCATCTGCTAGGATTATGGCTTGTTGTTGCCAATCTCTAAAGAGGATCCTAGTCTTTCCCCTTTGAGGAAAAACCCAACTGATACTAGATATCACCCATGCTCAGTGAATTTCAGTTCCAAAGGTAGCCATCCCAAAAGAAGACCAACTGTTCCATAGAAGATCTCCCCTGAAATTGCCCTTTCCAACTTTTGACTTCCTGCTTGCATTTGGTGGGCGTTGTCACAAATGAAACTAACCCAAGTAACAGGCTAGCCATCCATCCTTTGCAAACATTGAGTCGTTTCGTTGTCGTTCACGTGCGAGTACTTGAACTACGAATCCGCCCCACAGATTCTGTAGGTCTCTTTGTTTGATGGTATCAGCCTTCAAAAGAAAGGTTCCTTCTCAAGCCATCAGCTCCTTGTATCACAAGCAATCATGCAAACCAGACCAAGCATGAGTACTAAGACTCACCACAAATACGTACAAGCAAGACACTCATGCCGGATTACTAACAGGTAACAAAGACAAGGTCCCCCTTTGAGATAGACCTGCCAAAGGACCTTTGCCTGGTCGCACCCATACAGATCGATCACAGAATCAACCCACAGAAAACACCCCTCCAACTATCCGTGCTTTCACCATTAAGCAGCACATTGCCTTAGTCACGCTCCACCAAATCTGGTCGATAGCCCTTATAGCTAAATGATCGGCAGCTATCCCGCACCAGCAGCTAACCACCCGTGATTTACACCCGAATTCGAGCAGGATCTCTGTATCAATGGTTAATCCGTACAGTTTGAATATGTCACCCCGCACCCCACAAGGCACATATCGTGCTTTCACCTACCTAAACAGCACTTTGCCTCATCTGTCCTACGTGCAGACGAAGCTAGACCCGAACCGCGAGAACTGACCGTGCTTACACCTCAAGGACAGCATCTTGACTCATCAAGTCCCCCGTTCTGCCGGCCATCCTGACCGTGGATGCACCCGTGCTTACATTGTTTCTTGAAGAAGAGCCTTTATGGGCTCAAACAAGCACCTAGAGCATGGTACTCTAGGCTAAACTCTTTTCTCATTTCCATCAATTTTGTAATGAGTGCTAATGATCCATCATTGTACATAAAATTTCATGATGGCAAGATCATTATTCTTGTTTTGTATGTAGATGACATTATCTTGAGTGGTAATGATCTAGATGGAATTAGAGATGTAAAAATTGCTTTGGCAAAAGAGTTTAAGATGGTAGATCTCGGCCTATTAAGCTTCATTCTTGGAATAGAGGTTATTAGAGGATGTGATTTTAGCTTTATTTGTCAATCTAAATATGCTACATCCATCCTAGATAGATTTGGAATGAATAATTGTAAAGGCATTGAGACACCAATGGAGCTTGATGGTGATGAAGCATCCTTTGAGGACATCACATTATATAGAAGGCTTATTGGCTCCTTGATTTATTTAACTATAACTAGACCTGATTTTAGTTATAGTGTTGGAAAGTTAAGCCAATACATGCAAAGTCCTCTAGTCTCACATTGGAAGATGGCCAGAAGAGTTCTTAGATACATTTCATCTACTAAGAATTTTGGCATTTTGTATAGAGGGACTAATCTTGGCTTAAGAGCCTATAGTGACTCAAATTTTGCAGGTGACAAAGTGGATAGAAAATCAACAAGTGCTTTTGCCACCTTTCTATGTGATGGAGTAGTATCATGGCTTTCCAAAAAGCAAGATACCATTTTCTTATCTTCCACAAAATCCGAGTACAAGGCGTTGACATCAACATGCAAGGAGGTCTTGTGGCTCAAAAGGCTATTGGTGGAGCTTCATGTCATGGAGGAGGAGATCCCTATCATCTATTGTGACAACCAATTAGCCCAATCACTTGCAACTAATCCTACTTTCCATGCAAGGAGCAAACACATCGAGATTGCTCATCATTTCGTGAGGGAGAAAGTGCAAGCCAAAGAGATCAAGCTCCAACACGTGTCATCATCAAGTTGCTTGGCTGATTTGTTTACTAAATCTTTACCTAAAGATTCATTTGTCAAGCTTAGATCTTCAATTGGAGTGATTGATAAAAGTATTGTTGTTTCCAAGGCTAGATTTGAGGAGGAGTGTGAAAAATTGCCTACATTGGCAAATCTAGCCATGTAGAATATTGTATATTTTGTCAATATTTTTTATAATAGTCACTTGAATGGTCAAAGTGCCACTTGTCAATCCACACCTAGTGTAGGTTACCACGAGTCAAAAGGAGTGGTTGTGTCCATTTGGTAGTGATTCCTACTTTGTAGGATCTAGACCTTGATTTATGATGAGATTTGTACCTACCATGCACCTACCAAGCATGACTCTTGGATCTAGGCTAGAATTTTCACTTTAGGACAAGAAAGTTGAGTCTACTTTCGTATTACATGCTGGATTTTCACCTAACTTTGCAAAGGAAATTTCTTTTACTATGTATTTCCATTCTCCATAGTGAGAAGATAGAAACTTTTTGGAGCCTCAAGGAGAAACTCGGATTTTCTCTTTGTATGATGATAGTGATTGATTCCAATGAAACTCAGCTTTGGCACACATTAACCTCTGTCTACAGGCTGTACAACAGCCTCATTTTCACACGTGGGAAGTCGGATTTCATTTTATGATCAATGATTTGATTGTCTCGACTTGTTTTCTATCAAGTTGCTAAACTAGATCTTGTTTTGGTTGACTAATATCTGATAGATTGTTAATCAAACACACAATCAACCTTGTGATCATTCAAAGATCCATTTATGGTCCTTACTACTGTACTCTCAACAAAATCTCTAGGAAATCCATCAAGATCCAAATGATTTAGACTCAATCCTATATTATGTGAATGGTGTTTTCATCTACTTGCTCTAGAATGGCATACAAGAAAGAATGATGTATTCCTCCATATGTTGGATGATTGTAACTTCTTATTCATTGAAGCATTTTGTGAACTTTTTATGAGAGCAAATGAATCATCCTCAAATGACACTATCTCCATAAATCAATATTTGGCCTCATTAAATTTAAGCTCAAAAATCATCTTGAAACATGCAAGAAATCTTCAATGATGCTAGAATGGTGTGAAACTCTTTTAGGCCCTTGAAAATAGATCTACATCAAAGAAGTTCTATCTTGGTTATCGTGATTATGCATCAACATCAAATTGCTTGGTTGATATTCTCACTAATTGCCAAAAGATCCATTTATCAAGCTGTGATTAGACTTTGGAATGACGAATAAATCTAGCATACTTTAATCAAGCTAATTTGAGAAGTGTAAAACAATGCAAACTTTATTATACACAGAGTGATTCCACGTGTGGAGCTAGATTTGAGAGGGCCTTTGTTTCACACGTGTGGAGCTTATTCTCACGTGTGACAAAAAGGCCCAAGTAGAATAGTACCAAATCTCATGAGTAGATAAAATCGTATGACAAATTTCTATAAGTTTAAAACAATTTTCTTGAATCCAAAAATTTTGAAAATGTGCAATTTGATTGAATGCCTCTATATATTAGGGTTAGACTTCAAGAGTAAATTAGATGGCACTGGCACCTTCACACATGTGAGATCAACTCAATATGAAATCCATCACTTTTTTGTATATGCTCTTTTTGAAGCTCATTTTACATAGAAAAAACTGAAGGGTTTCAAATTTTTGAAAGTTTCACTTGCTAGCTTCTATAGATTTTTTATTTGCATGCATCTCTTTGAGTTCATTGCTTTAATGATCTCTTGTACGTTGCTCTCAAATCTGTCTGTACAATAACATGTACTTCACATGTTTGAAACTATTCTGATCATTTAACACCTTTTTTTTTATTGTTCTCGCTTGCTAGTACATGTTGCCAATACTAGCTTTTAATATTGATGAAGATGAAAGTAGCAATACAACCAATCCATCTTGTGAATTGATTAGATCCAATTAAGGTCCAAAAGCTTATGATATTCACAATTTGATATTACCATGAATGCATGTTAATTATTTTATGTTGAGTGGACCATATCGCCCCGTCTCACATATTAATGCTCCAGACAGCTTTGGAACTATTAGCTTAAGATCATCAAGAAAAACAACACCTAGATTAAAACTACGTTGTATGTGAACATGTACACATGAATCAACAACTTTAATAGCAATTTCTTTGAAATTCTAGCATTCCAAATATAAAATATATTACTAATTTAATGGCTAGCATTTCCCTTTTCAGCAAGCTTTTTTCCTCAGATAAAAGTGATCATTCCCTAATATGTAGACCATTAAATGAGAGCCCCTTTCGTCAATGTCTAAGATATTCATCATGTGCTCGTGCAAGTGGTGGCACCCTATTGGCTTCCACTACATTTAGCTTTCAATCTATTTGAGAAGCCACAGCTCAATTTGAAAGTTTTATTTGTACTTGCAAATAAATGGAACATGTATCCATTCACTCATGGCACAGTCCAAAATGGGCCAAAACAAAAACCGCTATCATTTCCACAAAAATTCAAGATTGAAACATAATCATAATTCTGACATTAACATTTTTGCAGTGCCTTTTCAAGAAGAGACTTCATAATGGTGTCGTATTGCCACCTTACCTCGTGATTAGCATACATCAGGTTTTATAATTGGATATTCAGATTATCCAGAATATTAGACTTGTTTTCATGACCTGAACGATCCTGAAATTTTTGAAATCAATGGCCATGTTGCAACACATTCTTTCTGAAATATTTTTTTGACACTAAGATCCTTCCCGTGCATTCCATTGTCATTTTCCTGAAGTTCATCATAACGTACATTTTCATTATTGTTATTTTTATGTCGATTATGTAGTTTCGCCATTGTATCGGCTGTTGAATGCAATTTTAGTTGTATCTACAGTAATTAGATTGTCAATTGTGGCAGCTAAGCTTCTTTAAGTGTCCAACTAAAATCCAAATGCATATCTTATTAGACTGCACAATAAAACTTAGATGTATCCTAAAGCCTTTTGGGTTTGCTGAATGTTGAATGAGAGCAACATCGATGGACATCAAAATCAAATGTGACACTTGCTGTGAAATAACAAAATAATAATAACCTGAGGCATGAAACCTGAAGTTCCTAAAAGGCAAACTTACAAATGGGCTCACCAGAAAAGGCAAGGCCAGATAACCTGAGCAAGACTGCCAGAGCTTGCATAGTTCAAAATGTATATGTGCCCAAAAGTCCATATGGCCTTGGATCAAAAACTGATTTTACCCAAGTTCTTCACAGAAACTTTGCTCCATAATTACATGTTCAAAATTTTGTTCTGAGGGAAGCATAACGCTTAACCAAAGGTTGCTATCAAGAACTTTTTGTATATGCTCATGAACTTCGCCACAAATGCTGCAAAAGAAAGCAAATGTAAAGTAAGTAATATGTGAAGCAAGACATCTTCATGCTTTAGTTAGCTGCTAATACCATGACGCAAACATGCTTGAGAATGTCAAAACATATTTTTTCTACTGTCATTTACAACCAGATTATGTTTACCCTCAAGGTGAAAGATAGCTTTCTGCCCTAGTTGCATTCGATGCTCCTGCAAAGAAATTGACAGCTTGATAGTCAAACAAAGTCTACTGCCCTCACAACTTACTAGTCAAACAAAGTCTATTTCCTATCTCATAATTTGCCAAGAAGTGCCACGCTTCAGTAAGGTTAAAAACGATGCTGCCCTCATTTCCTATTAAGGAATAGAATATTCCAAGAGCAGAAACCAATACAACAAATGAGACTTTTGATAGGAAATACTTACATAAAATGCAGCCCAATGGCAAACCTCGTGCTTCAGTTCAGAGTCTAGTTTCTTCATCAGCTCCAACAATAACCTCTGATGAAATAGTCAATATGGAAAATAGAACTAAGACTCAAGATAGTCCAGCAGTAGGCAATATTGATTTTAACTATTAACATGGTCAAAGAATTATAAATCACTAACTTTGTCAATCCATACCCACAAAAGCCTCAGATAACGAACTTTATCATGTACAGCCTACACCATCCATTATAACATCGATACCCACATGTTGAGGATACTCCTAATGCACTAAGAAACTGCATTTATTTTAGGTCCTGGTAACAAGCAACACTTTCTAGTACTTAACAGAAATGCTGTGCGCTGTCAAAGTTTCAAATTGATACCAACCCAACTGTGGTAGTTGTCGCACCTAAAATGCATGGAATTCATTCTTAACTACTCAGAAAACAGGAGAAAGTTCAAAGCAAATCTGAGTTGTTCCTACATACCTTCAATATTAGTTCAGGAGGGATGCAATTTACCAGCAACTCATATAACTTCCCTCGTACTAAAAATAGCCTGCACAAATTTATGTAAACCCCACAATAAGAACATACAAGTAATCCTCTTCAGAGATTTTCAATGATGACATTTGATAATGGATTGACTATCGAGATTGGGAGGAAGCCGGCAAGGATGCCAAGCAAAGAGCAGTAAAGATTGTTTACGGGTTGCTCAAAGTATCTTTCATGATCATCAACCATTCAACAGCTGTTCTAAGAAATCCTTCCATTGATGTGCATGTATTAGTGCTGAAAACCTACATACACCACACCTACCTTGTCTTAAAATCTAATACCTTTGTAAGCCACAAATGACAGTCTTATCTTAAGGAACAGAGCCAGAATCAGATGTTCACCAGCAATGACGAAACTTTATAAAACCTTGGCAAGAAACTTATGCATACATGTGTGTGTGTGTGGTCCTTCACGCACCATAACAGTTTTATCAGAACAACTATGATAGAGTAGTTCATTGCAGTCTGAGAAATTTTCAAAATTGAGATAAGAGAATTTTGATCAAGAATCACATAAGACTAACTAAAGTTCCTACCAGTGTACATTACCAAGTTACAAAGCTACTGAGAACATAATGGTGTCAAAGGACAAACTGAAGAGAAATATTCAAAGTACCTTTTAGGGCTTTGTTCATTCATTATGTCTGATGCTACTTCAACAATGTACTGCTCCCAATCTGTAGTTTGGACAGGCTGACTGTCTGTAAATGGGTATCTGTTTATCAGTGAATCCAAGTCAATTTCCTGTACCAGCTGATAAAATAAAAAAGCATCATAAATGAGCTCCTCAAAATGGGGGAAATCGTTTCAAAAACAGTTTACACTATCAAATACCCATCTAATGTGCACATTCCTAAGTTTTATCCAGTAATCTTCAAGTCTTGATAGGATGAATGGATGACAACAACAAGATTGCAATCCATAGATCACTTACACAAAAATGGTTGTTTTAAACATAGTTGCACTGTGTTGCAGAACACGAGATGAACATTTGTTTTGGGACAGTTCTAGATTTCCGGAGTGTTTCGGATCGGAATGTTTTAAAAAACATTGACTTTTTAATTCGTATTCTGATGTGGGGGGGAGACTTGCAAAAAAGCTGCTCAAGGTAAAATAAACTATTAAAAAAAAGGTTTGAAGTGGTGAACGGACAGACTTACTTCCATTCACAATTATGACCACAAGTAACCTGTAGAGTCTAGACTATAGGGTCTCATGAATTTATACTGAGATGTTCAGGGTTAGAGATTTAGATTGCTGAGTCATGAGTGTGTTCTGTGATACTTTATAAATTAGATATGTTATCATATGTGATCGTGACGGAGAGAAAAGGAGAACAATCCTTGCAGGAT
This sequence comes from Diphasiastrum complanatum, assembly GCA_029204225.1. Taxonomy (NCBI): domain Eukaryota; kingdom Viridiplantae; phylum Streptophyta; class Lycopodiopsida; order Lycopodiales; family Lycopodiaceae; genus Diphasiastrum; species Diphasiastrum complanatum. The sequence goes on from CM055093.1 coordinate 53,098,643, forward strand.
GCACAATGTAGACTTCAGTATTTGCTTCACCATAGCCTTTAAACCCTAGACCAATTACCATATAGCATATCTTTGCCAAAACATACCCAAACAGTCAACATACAACTCCTAGGTCAACTAGCATTCCCTTCATCAGTCTCAACGGACTCTAAAAGTGTGAAAGTATTTGCTTCTAATATCTAATGACCGCTTGTACAAGCTTTGTCACACATACGACTTTGGACTATCCTCCTAGTATGTCAATAGACCAATATCTTTTGCAAACACAGAATTGATCATACAATTGTTGTTCGAGAACCTAAGGCCCATAAGGTGCTAGGTGCATGTCTCCTTGCTCCTTTTCTCAATCAAAAGTTGGATGTGGAGACACCAAACGAGTAAAACACCAAGAAAAGTCTTGGCGCATGCCCTTGCAGATTCAAACCCTTCCTATCTTAAAGCAAATGCATAGACACCACCGATGTTTCGCAAATCGGCCCGGTCTGAATAATGAATTGCCCGTTCGCCCAGAAGACATCCTGTTTGGGCCTTTTTTCTCACTTTTTAGGAGAGAAAGTTTGAGAGAAATGAGAGAGAGAGAGAGAGAGAGAGAGAGAGAGAGAGAGAGAGAGAGAGAGAGAGAGAGAGAGAAGCTTTATGAATGTCTTTTCCATGCCAAAAGGCATATAAGACTAGAGAATATGTGAAGTATGTGGTATCAGTGGGGGCGTATGGAACATCTCCGAAACAAAAACGAAATAACATCATCTAATTACTATACAATAGAGGTGAAATGCATGAGACATTTAGAAATATAGCTACTACTAAATGTCAAAATTATGACACCATCATCATATCCTGTTGATGGTGTAGAAGGATGTCATACGAGTCACAACATGAGGTAGATCTAATAGCCACTAATGTCGTGTAGCGCAGGCATCCCAAAGGGAGCCGAGAACCACGACTTAGCTTCCCAGCCTTCAACTCTTGCCATCCAAACCCACTTGACATACAAGCAGCCAACTTGCCAACAACGATCAGACTTAACCAACTCAAAGTTCCGAAAACCAACATTGAGATCCAACCTGGCGCCATGCCAGATCGGGGGTCCCGATATGGGTGACTTCCCTCCAAGCAAGCCGCCCGACATACATCAAACTTAACCAACTCGAAGCTTCGTTACAAACGAGTAACATCCATTCCAAGCAAGCGGTCTGACTTATATCAGACTTAACCAACTGAAAGCTTCGTCACGAGCGCTGGAAGCCAACCTGACGCCACACCAGACTGGACAGCCATAAACAGGTAACTTCCACCCAAGCAAGCCATCCAACTCAGCCGACAGGTTAGAGCCCGTTCCCCAAGAGCTTAACCCATTCACGTTCATGCAAGGAACACTCAGAACCACAAGCCACGACAGATATGGAGACAACCAGTTCCTGGACCAAATGGTCCCGACCGCATACCGCTGGCGTCCCGGGATACGACCCTCAGCTATGTGCCAACCTAAAAATTTTGAAGCGGCCTTACAACTGGCGCTTTTACCGAACACTGAAACCCAGAAGGTAATCAGAGTCAGTTTGAGAAAAATCCCACTTTATTGATAAATCTGAGAAGGTTACATTTCAAGTGTGTGACCGACCCTAGTCTCCGGGGCGCTAGCATGCCAAGGCGAGAGCCATGACAACATTCCAGCAAGGGAGGCTGAGACTTGGTTGGAGCTCGCCCTGAGTCGCAACCCGCACTCCCCTATAGTATTGGTGGGATTCGGCACCCCCCCCCCCCCCTCATACCAAGCACTCTACCCAGGCTGGTAAAGCACGTTTTTCTCTCTCTAGGATTTTCTCTCTAGAAAGTCATTTTCTCTCTCTAGATTTTATTGATCCCCAGGCTTCCTTTAATCATGCCTAGATCGTGTGAGGTATTGGCACATCGATCTGAGCTCTCTGGACTTCGCTAGAACCGATCAAAGATTTTCAGCCATAGGAACTTGGTGCCGACTGGATTCTGGTCACAGTGGCGCCGGGAGCGGCGCCGGCGCCGTTGGCGCCGGGAGCAGCAGGGGCGCTGCTGGCGCCGGAAGTAAAGCTTGTAAAGGTAGCTTTACAACATCCACCCCACCTTTATAAAATTTGATGTCCTCATCAGATGTCAGATTAAAGTAAAGGTGTCTCCCAATTAAAATAACTATACATTTAAGCTACTTGGCATAGTACTCAATTTACTGGCCACTTTTTATTAACATTGAAGCTGGCACACCACAAGTCGGAGGCTCAACTCTTTGTACTAAAAAATTACATAACTTAAAATATCTCTTTGTCTGGGAAAAGCGTAGATCTTATATCGCTTTCGTAAAACCCAAGAACCTTATTAACTGGTGACAGAGGCTTTTCTTTGAAATGTTCGCCCCTGTCGCTTCTGACTTTCGACTTTGGAACTCCTTTGAGCTCCTGATTTGTCCTTGATGCACTTTGTGTTGAGCTCCAGATTTGATCAGTTCCGCACAGGTATCAAGGCTCCCTGAGCCAAAGGATTTATCGTTTGATTGCCCACTTTATGGTCCACTCCGTGCCTTGTTGCTTCTGCACTTTGATTTCTCTCCTTGTCCCAGCCTGATCTTGATACATTTCCTTCTTGGCTCTTTAAGGTAGGCAGAGATTGAGTACTCCGCAATGCACCTCTCACTTAGCTTGAAGTAGCTCTTTGAATCAGCCCAAATATAACCATTGACCTCGTGGAAAGCCAAAGGGTCGCACCAGTTTGATCCGCATAGGAACTATCTCTTCGCGTTTGTTTGAAGCACCATGTCCGTCGCGCAAAACTTGACTTTCACAATTCCATCACTGGTCAATTGCCTCACAGTCAAAACAAGAAGTGTACATCGAGCTTGGCTTCAAGTAGCTCTCTTTGAATCAGACACATGCACCCAGAGTTTGCACTAGTCCGATCTCAACGCGAACTGTCCCTTAGCGTCCGTTCGAAATACCAAGTCTCTCATGCAAGACTCAACTTTCACAGTTCCTTCATTGATCAGCTGCCTTACACGTAACACAACCCAGCGTACTCATATGTTTCCTCATCATTGCTGGTCCAGAGAAAGCCTACAACAAGCTTTCCTTTCCACAACAAAAACTTGTCAACTTATTAGGTCCAAAGTTCGCCAGTCTCCTCGTGTGAGTATGGCTAGGTCACCTTGAATTTGCCCCCGTTTTGATCAACTTTCATTCAAAATTTGCCCCAAGAGAGAGGTGTGTGTGATAGTTCCCCTCCACTTATAAAATCAGCTGATCGGACTTAGAGTAGAGTTCTTCGGACAAAAAGCCTTTCCAACACTTTGCTTCCCATCTGCTAGAATTATGGCTCAATCCAACTTGTTGCCAATCTCTGAAGAGGATCCTAGTCTTTCCCCTTTGAGAAAAAACTCAACTGATACTGGATATCACCCATGCTCAGTGAGTTTCAGTTCCGAAGGTGGCCATCCCAAAATGAAGAACAACTGCTCCATAGAAGTTCTCCCCTGAAATTGCCCTTTCCAACTTTTGACTTCCTGCTTGCGTCTGGTGGGCGTTGTCGCAAATGAAACTAACCCAAGAAACAGGCTAGCCATCCATCCTTTGCAAACATTGAGTCGTTTCGTTGCCGTTCACGTGCGAGTACTTGAACTGCAAATCCGCCCCACAAATTTTGTAGTCCTCTTCGTTTGATGGTATCAGCCTTCAAAAGAAAGGTTCCTTCTCGAGCCATCAGCTCCTTGTATCACAAGCAATCATGCAAACCAGGCAAAGCACGAGTACTAAGACTCACCACGAATACATACAAGTAAGACACTCAGGCAGGTTTACTAACAAGTAACAAAGACAAGGTCCCCCTTTGAGATGGTCCTGCCAACAGACCTTTGCCCGGCCCGCGCCCATACACATCGATCACAGAATCAGCCCACATAGGACACCCCTCCAACTATCCGTGCTTTCACCATTAAGCAGCACATTGCCTCAATCACGCCCCACCACTTTTTGGTCGATAGCCCTTATAGTTAAACGATCGGCAGCTATCCCACACCGGCAGCTAACCACCCGTGCTTTACACCCGAATTCGAGCAGCATCTCTGTATCAATGGTTAACCCGTACAGTTCGAATATGTTGCCCCGCACCCCACAAGGTACAGACCGTGCTTTCACCTACCTAGGCAGCACTTTGCCTCATCCGTCCTACGTGCGGACAGCGCCAGGCCCGAACCGCGAGAACTGACCGTGCTTACACCTCGAGGGCAGCACTTTGACTCATCAAGTTCCCCGTTCTGCCGACCACCCCGACCATGGACGCACCCGTGCTTACTGTGGGCAGCACCTTGCACAACAGTTGTCTTGATGAACCCCAAACAGTGGCCATTTCTGTGAGATCCGCATAGCTGACCGGCCAGTCGGCTCTGATACCACATGTAGCGCAAGCATCCCAAAGGGAGCCGGAAACCACGACTTAGCTTCCCAACCTTCAACTCTTGCCATCCAAACCCACTTGACATACAAGCAGCCAACTCGCCAACAACAATCAGACTTAACCAACTCGAAGTTCCGAAAACCAACATTGAGATCCAACTTGGCGCCATGCCAGATCGGGGGTCCCGATGTGGGTGACTTCCCTCCAAGCAAGCCGCCCGACATACATCAAACTTACCAACTCGAAGCTTCGTTACAAACGAGTAACATCCATTCCAAGCAAGCTGTAATAGATCCTAACACCACAGTAGGGCAAACACTAACTGATCCACCCAACCTTGCCTACTCCCTGATATAGAGTAAGCCCCTCCTAGCCCAGTGTGAGGACTGGTAGCATGCAACTGCCAAGTGTCGGCCACGTGGCACTGACGTGGCCGACTGCACGTCGGGACCCAACTGGGGGTCCTATCCTGCTGACAGGGTCCCTAGGCTGTGTTAGGCCCGCCATAGCTATGGACCGTGCTGGGGCACACTACTCACACTGTCTTGCCCTGTTGGTCATGTACGCTGGACACGACCCTGACTGTGGTATCTGACCTATCTGTGTTCTCTAGGGTTCGGCACTGGTTACGAGCTCGTAACACTCCCTCCCCCTTAAGAACCGTCTTGGTCCTCTAAGACAAAGTCTGGAAAAATTTTGCGAAGGACGCTGCCTCTTTCCCAAGTGGCATTCTCAACAGGCTGATCATTCCACTTAACCAGATATTCTCGGTATAGAGTATGACGAGTCTGCGTCTCTCTACTATCAAGAATCTCCTCTGGTTCATGTGGAGGTTGTTGAGGATCCAATGGGAGAACTAGAACACTGTCCCCTACCAGATTGTCTGATCTGGTTAAGGCTTTTCGTAACTGACTTACATGAAAGACTGGAAAAACCTTACTGCTGTGTGGGAGTTCTAGTTCATAGGTGACCTCGCCTAGTCTCCTACTGATGGTAAAGGGACCACAATACCTTGGAGACAACTTAGCACACACTCCTGATTTGAGGGTTTTAGAGTCAACTGGGACTCTCAAGTAGACTTTCTCACCAGTGGAGAACTGCACATCCCGTCTGTGTGGATCTGCATAATGCCTGGCTCGATCCTGGGATTGTCTAATGCTACGCTTAGCATGTTCTATCATCTGGTTTAGGTCTTCTAAAAAGTTTCTGGCTGCTTCAACTTTTTCTTGTTTAAACCCTACAGCTGTGGGTGAGCGTGGTTGAAAACCGTACATCAGCATAAATGGGCTGTATCCCGTAGCTGAATGTTTGGTACTGTTGTAAGCAAACTCTAATATCGAGAGATAGTCCTCCCAATTAGTCTGCCTCTTGCTGACGTATGCACGAAGCATATCCTCCAGCACTTGATTTACCCTTTCTGTTTGACCGTCCGTCTGTGGATGGTCGGTGGTACTCATATTAAGTTTAGTATGGAGATGATGGAATACTGCCCTCCAAAAATTTCCAGTAAACTTACTGTCCCGGTCGCTGACTATGCCGGAAGGTAGACCGTACAATTTAAATAGCCCGTCTACAAACAACCTTGCTAACTCTGGAGCTCTAACGGTTGTTTTGGTCGGAATAAAATGAGCCATTTTGGTCAGACGGTCAACTGTGACCCATATAGCGTCATTACCCTTTTGGGTTTTAGGCAGGCCTACTATAAAATCCATGGAGATACTCTCCCATTTACCAGCTGGTATTTCTAAGGGATGCAACAACCCTCCTGCCTTTAAACGCTCTGCTTTATTTACTTGACATTTCTGGCAACTGGTTACATACTGGTGGACGTCCTTTTTCATACTGGGCCAGAAAAATTGCCTACGAAGAAGCTCATAGGTCTTCTGTATGCCTGGGTGTCCCGCGCTAGGATTGTCATGACATTCATATAGGACCTGCTGCCTATAATCCTCTGAATTGGGGACACATACTCTATCTCTATAGAGCAAGTACTCATCCTGAATGGAATACTGTTTCCATTTGAATCCTTGAGTCAACTGACCCTCAACCACTGGGGTTTGCTTGGGTAATACAGGCTCAGAATCCTCAACGTCATCTGACGACGTATACTCGGACTCATCATCATCCTCAACGGAAGCTGCCGTATTCTTGGATGAACTGGCACCAGCCCCGGGAACTGGTTCTGGAGTCTGTAACTGTCTGTTCTGGACCGCGTTCCAGATAATAGAGAAGAATGCATCATGCTGGCATTTCCCTCTCAAGGACTCGAGTAACTCATTACGAATCTGAGTAAAACTCAGCTCGTTTATCATAGGCATTCTGCTAAGGGCATCTGCTACTGTATTGAATTTTCCACGCCTATATCTGATAGACATGTCAAACTCTTGCATCAACTCTGTCCAACGAGCTTTCCGACCTCTAAGCTCAGGTTGATTGCAAAGGTATCTGAGACTCTCATGGTCTGTCAGGACCTCAAAGTTGGCACCATACAAATAATGTCTCCAAGCTTTCTGAGCAATCGAAACACCTTTCTAAGGTGTTTTAGATGCTCCTTCCTCGTTCACAGAACGAGGATGTCATCTAGAAATACGACTACAAACTTACCCAAGTATGGTCTGAGGACACTGTTCATCAAGGTCATAAAGGTAGCTGGAGCATTTGTGAGCCCAAATGGCATCACCTTAAACTCATAATGACCGTGACGAGTCCTAGAACTTGTTTTTGAGACATCTTCCGACTTCTGGTAGTTTAAGCTTTTTAACCAGGGTGTGGTTGATGAAATTATGGGTTGCCCCATCATCAACCATGACTCTTACTGACTGGTTACCAACTTTCCCATGCATACGTACTAGGTCATGCGGCCCAAAGCTGAAGGGTCTCGCTAGCATTGCAGAGGTCAGCTGGCAACAGTGTTCATGATCTTCATGATACACTTTGATCTCGGAAGCTGCCGAGTCACTGGGGAAACATACAGTCTGAACAAGATGAACTTGTTTTTTATCTTTTTTAGTGAAAGGCCCCTTGGGACACTGTCTGACTGTGTGTCCCTTGCCCATACACACAAAGCACAAACGTTCTTGTTTGGCTTTCTCAAAATCATCTGGTTTTAAGGGCTGTATGAGTGAAGGGCATTTCTGAGGAGCTTCACCTTTAAATTTATCTTCTTTCTTTCTTTTTAAAAATTTCTTTTCAAATTGAAAGTCTTTCTGAGGAAGCTGCTCAGAAAGTGGTTGTTGTCTCGCTCTCTTCCTACCCACTGAATCATCATAGATTTGAGCATATCTGAGAGCTTGCTCAAGGGTAGTAGGCGAGTTTCTCTGGACCTCTACTTTATATTCATCTTTGAGGCCACGGACAAATCCCCTGATTTTTTGATAGTCATCAATATTTTTTATCTTTAAAATTGCTTCTCGATACTGCGAGATATATTGGATGAGGGACTTGTCCATTACTGTTCTTTCCCAGGCTTCCCAGGCTCTATCAAGTTCATTCTCTGGTAGAAATTCTCTTAGGAAAGCTTCTTCAAAAGCTTTCCATGACCGGGGAGTCTGCCCAGTCTCCTGGAGATTTAACCACCACTTATAGGCCATAGGCCCTAAAGAAAGACTGGCCTCAATTGCTTGCAAATGGTCAAGGGTCTGTTTAAGAGCATGAATGTTCTTCCATTTGCTGAGGAAGGTTTGTAGAATATCTGCATTTCTATCCTTCTCTTCCCCATTAAAAGTAGGAGGCTTTAAGTCTTTAAAAACACTGGGGTGAGACCGTAAAGTCTCACCCGAAACTGATGGAAGTGGAGAAGGGGATAACTGAGAAGTGGAGGGAAGGCTTCCTTTCGCGGAACTCAAAATCAAGTTTTTGAGTTCAGCGAACGAGTCGTCCACACTGGACTTGAAATTGGCTAATGCCAGCTTCAGTTCATCCACTTCTGTTACCAATTGGAGGAACTGCTCCTTGGTAACCAGTTCGTCGAGTTCTTCGGCGAACTGTTCCTGTTCTTCTACTTCCATGGGTTCCTTCCCTTTTCTGTAAGCCAAGGCTTATGTTTCAAGTTCGTCGAAGCCTCTCTCCTGGGGTTGATCAGGTCCCTGAGGAGTGGTCATCTTCGAAACTGAAAGAGAGCTACCTTAACTTCTGAAGGAAAAAAGTCTAAAAGACTAATTTACAACTGTACAAGGGAAAGGAAAGATGACTTAGCTGTTTCTGAAGACTGTACTTCCAAAGAAAGAATGAAGAGGAACCCTTTCAGCTCTTTTCCCCAAAATTTCAGACCTGCTGTTCCGAAAAATGCCAGTTTGAGGCTTCAAAACGGTGCTAAATTTCCCGGTTTTTTGAGGATAGTAGCTCGCTGGTCTGATTGCAATCCAACTTGTCCACAAAAAGGCAAATCTGAAGTCCAAAAACCCTTCTGAATTCTGAAATTTCAGAAGTCTCCTACTCGCTGATCTGGTAGGAATCCTCTTGCTCCAAATCTCTGACGTTGGGGCCCAAAAACTTGTTGAAAAACCAGATTTTCAGAAGTACTGGCAGCGCTGGCCCTGTTCCTCTTTTTTGGCTTCAAACTCGCTGAGAACCAGTAACTTTTTCCCTGGAAATCGGATGTAGGTCTCTGACTGTACAGCGATGGAGGTGCTGGCTTCTTCCTACTCTAATTTCGCTAGGAAAACTATAGAGAATCCTCTGAACTCAGTGAGAAACAGCTGTTTTTTTCAGCGAGTTACCTACACTTGGAATCTGACTCCTTGCTACTGTGATTTCTCAGTGGAAATCAGAAGTTTGAAGGCTGCTCCTACAGCGATCCTCCTCCTCTATTCCTCTCTGAGAATCTGAGAAACACTTCCTATCTTCTGATAGCTTTCTCTACTACTGTCCTGAACTCCCTAGGATGGAGATGGCTCTGATACCAGTGTAATAGATCCTAACACCACAGTAGGGCAAACACTAACTGATCCACCCAACCTTGCCTACTCCCTGATATAGAGTAAGCCCCTCCTAGCCCAGTGTGAGGACTGGTAGCATGCAACTGCCAAGTGTCGGCCACGTGGCACTGACGTGGCCGACTGCACGTCGGGACCCAACTGGGGGTCCTATCCTGCTGACAGGGTCCCTAGGCTGTGTTAGGCCCGCCATAGCTATGGACCGTGCTGGGGCACACTACTCACACTGTCTTGCCCTGTTGGTCGTGTACGCTGGACACGACCCTGACTGTGGTATCTGACCTATCTGTGTTCTCTAGGGTTCGGCACTGGTTACGAGCTCGTAACACAAGCGGTCTGACTTACATCAGACTTAACCAACTGAAAGCTTCGTCACGAGCGCCGGAAGCCAACCTGACGCCACGCCAGACTGGACAACCATAAACAGGTAACTTCCACCCAAGCAAGCCATCCAACTCAGCCGACAGGTTAGAACCCGTTCCCCAAGAGCTTAACCCATTCACGTTGATGCAAGGAACACTCAGAACCACAAGCCACAACAGATATGGAGACAACCAGTTCCTGGACCAAATGGTCCCGACAGCATACCGCTAGCATCCCGGGATACGACCCTCAGCTATGTGCCAACTTAGAAATTTTGAAGTGGCCTTACAACTGGCGCTTTTACCGAACACTGAAACCCAGAAGGTAATCAAAGTCAGTTTGAGGAAAATCCCACTTTATTGATAAATCTGAGGTTACATTTCAAGTGTGTGACCGACCCTAGTCTCTGGGGCGCTAGCATGCCAAGGCGAGAGCCATGACAACATTCCAGCAAGGGAGGCTGAGACTTGGTTGGAGCCCGCCCTGAGTCGCAACCCGCACTCCCCTATAGTATTGGTGGGATTCGGCACCCCCCTCCCTCATACCAAGCACTCTACCCAGGCTGGTAAAGCACGTTTTTCTCTCTCTAGGATTTTCTCTCTAGAAAGTCATTTTCTCTCTCTAGATTTTATTGATCCCCAGGCTTCCTTTAATCATGCCTAGATCGTGTGAGGTGATTGCACATCGATCTGAGCTCTCTGGACTTCGCTAGAACCGATCAAAGATTTTCAGCCATAAAAACTTGGCGCCGGCTGGATTCTGGTCACAGTGGCGCCGGCAGCGGCGCTGGCACCGTTGGCGCCGGCAACAGCAGCGGCGCTGCTGGCGCCGGGGACAATGCTGGCGCCCGAAGTAAGGCTTGTAAAGGTAGCTTTACAACATGTCGTCTAAGAGGATAAGAAGTGTATTTCCTCAATATAGGTGAAATAACTATAATGCAGCATGGCACTAAGTGGTACACTGTTTCTGATCTCTATGAACATGTGTGTTGTCGTCGTCATCATCATCGTCAAACTATGGATCCTATCGTGGTCTTCTACTAAGCTATCTGACACATATCTCATCGTAATAAGAGCATCTCTCATACCATAAATGCAACACATCGAGGATCCTCATATGCTATGAGCGATCGTAGGGTAGGGGACATGTCACAAAACAAACAATAATATCTCCCTCAATCTCATAGTAGATAGGGCACTTGAAGATAAAATGCTCCTCGGACTCCACCTCACTCAAAGAGCATAATTGAAAAATCCGCCTTTCAAAATACCATGGTAAATGACTCAAGGAGGAGATTATATGCCTTAGAAAACATGAAATTCACTAGCCCTGATCATGAAGCTGTCGGCAAGAGGTAAGTGCTATTTGTGTATATCTCTGCTCTGAATCTGGACCCGAACTCGCTAGATAAGAACGATAAGCTGGAAAATGGCACGAAGCTGCAGAGGTGGGGTGGCAACCTCATCAAGGATAATCTCGGGTAGAATAGAGGGCTTAGCCCCAATCATACGAGATAATATAGTAGTCTGTAATCTCAAGATATTGGCCCAGTCTGATGAGGACACTGTCATATGCCAAATTCTAACTGTCGTATCATGTTATTCAAAACCATGATCACTTGCCACGTGGCCAAAAGAGAGACATATTTGAAAGTAGGCAGCATAAGTCCATAGAAACGCATAATTCTTAAACAGGGTTCTGCATGTATGTATGGGTAGCATACCCTGAATCATGAAAGTCAACACAATTGCCTGTGTTGCATATAAAGCTATGGGGTTGACAATGGTGTCAAAAAGTCTACACTTACTTGGGGCATCTCAAATGGACTTCTAAGAACAAAATCTCTCCAACTGAACGAGGGAAGCATGGCCTTTCCCAAGTTGAGCAATAGTTGCACGTCTCATACTAAATACAAGACCAATGAAGAGTAACCCAAGTGTAAGAGGGCTGTCCATCGAAAATTAACTCCTAACATTGCATGTAGAAGTATTGAAGACCATAACCTTGGTCTTCACATTGTTCACCCCCAAGCCCCATTTAGTAAAAAAAAAAAATATCTAGGCAATCCAATTGTCTTTGTAAGCCCTCTCTAGTCGAGGAGACTAGCACCACATCATCGGCATAAAGAAGAATGGCAATCAAAATATCACCTAGTCTGCAACCATCACCACCACACTGTAAAATGACCCTTTCCAACTCGTCAATATACAATCCAAAGAGAAAAGGTAAAAGACAGCAACCCTGCTTCACCCCAATGGTGCTCCAAATATGCTCAAAAAGATCATGACCATGCCGAAAGCAGCCCAAAACTATCTCATAAGGTGCCATCACAGCCAAGATAATGTTCATGGAAAAACCAAAATCACGACACCTCTAAATGAGCAAGGAATGTGGGATAGTGTCAAAGCTTTTCCTTAGGTCCATAAAACAACAGTAAACTTGCTCTTTCATGTGCCTAGCTTCCTTAATAAAAGCTTGAAGAGTGAAGACACGAGCCGTTGTTATCAGGCTGCAGCCAATCTACAGTGTCTTGTGCCTTATAGATAGAGGGTTGCACCTTGGGCCTTCTATAAGAGTTCATGGACGATTTGGGTGAGCAACTTCAAACTTGCATGGTTATCAGCTTGGAGAGGTATGTACTATGGCATTATATATAACTACTAACCATAGATGCACTACGATTCTGAATCACGATTCGGAAAAAAACCAAAATCGTTTAGAGTCGTTTTTTTTTTGGGGGTTTTTTGGGCAATATGGGTTTCAGATGAAAGCTCTGATTAAGAGCAATCTTACTATGTAGTTTGCCAACTGTTTCGGGTGCAGGTTGGTTCAGTTTAGGTGCATTAATCCATGTTGCGTTCTGTCAAGGATAAAAATTCAAAACTAACTTCTAGCCTGTTTGTTACGATCACAGATGGTTCCAGTGGGACCGAGACAGAGAACCGTGAGGGCAATTGTACCGTGAGACAGAGAACCGTGGTTGTCGCCGGCCCCCCCTGGACCCCCCGGCGACAATAGCAGGGGGGGCGCTGCCCCCCCGGTACCCCCCCTTAAATAAAAATGGGGGTCCAAATGCGCGCCGATAAGGGCCCAATATTTAGCCCAAACTGTAGCATTAACATTTACTGAGAACCAGAGCAAATAACAACCAAATAGCTACTGAAAATAAGATCTGTTTGTGCCCTATCTACTGCACTTCTGGGAGGCAAAACGCTGGTTTGACCATTGCTCCCCTAAAAAAATTTCAGCCGTAAGCTATTTTTCGAAAAGAAAAATTTACGATTATGGGCTCAGAATCGCGATTCGCAAATCACGGACCCAGCGAATCGCGATTCGCTGAAACTATGCTACTAACATGTTCAAATTTGAACTGGTAAGTTGACAACTTCCATCTTCTAGATTTGAATCAATCCCCAGCCTATTTTTGAATTTGCCTTTTTCATCTTCAAGGATCATTCAAAATTCAAATTTTAAATTTCATGAACATCACAATCTGATTTGTCAGTGGTCCAGACATGAGGGTCCGGGCCGGAATGCCCGCGTCCGGCGTCCGTACCCGGACGCGTCCGACCCCCGGACGCGAGATCGGACGCGTCCAAATTTTTTTTTTAACTAAAAAAAGAATTAAAAAAAAAAACTGACGCGTCCGAGGGTCCGGAAGCCATTTTTTTTCATTTTTTTAGGTCCAAATTTTTTTTTAAAATTTAAAAAAAAAAAAAATTGGCCGCGTCCGACGCGGTCTCATATTTCTTCAAGCTTTTTAAATTCGAGAATCCACAATGCACGTTGTGGCTAACAAACTTCACCTATTATGAAGGTGTGACATCAAAATTGCCTCGTGTCATGGTGGGGAAAACATGGGATTGATGTTCCCAATATTTGAAGGCTTGACAAATGGAATCTACATTTTGGAATATAAATTTTGAATTTCAATGATGGAATTTGGATTCTATTTTTTGGAATTCTGAATCTGAAATCTAGCTCGAGGCCTCTTGTTAGAGACTTTGCATAACTTGAATCTCGTTAAAAATTAGCTCACATGATATTTACATTTTCCAACAAGTTACTTGTAAGCATAGTATCTGAGAACCATGAACGGTTCACCACGGTTCTTGGAACCGTACGGTTCAGAAAGTTTTTAATGGTTAACCGTTGTGAACGGTGAACCATTATATAATTAATTAATTAAATTTTTTTTTTAAGTTCCCACCCCGCAAAACAGCCCAAAAAAATCAAAAAAAGGCCAAAAAAAGCCAAAATGTTTAGGAAATTTAATTTTTTCTTTTGGAGGGAGTGTTCTCCCCACCATAGCATTTAATTAAGTAATTAATTAATGGCTTTTTCTTTTACTTCCCACCCCCAAAAACTTGGTGGGAAATAGGATAAGGCCCACGGTTCTCAGAACCGTGGGTTCTATGCTTGTAAGTTATTACTATAATCCTTAGAAGCCCGTTCCGAGCAAAATGGGTCGGAACGTTCCGGAACATACTGGGTCGGAACATTCTTTCCAAAATAAAAAAACAGGTGCTTCTTGATAACATATTTTTTGATAATACTTCTTGATAATACATTGAGCGATGCTTGGTGATACATTGCAGCATGCTAGATATCAGAAACGCTGGAAAACATACAGTTCAAGCAGAAACAAAATTGAGGAAGTTACTATCGGTTACTTTCGCGTCCTCCACATCTCTGTCACTCATTTGCGTGTATTTTTTCTAAGTATGGCTTTCTGTTGCTACTGTGCCATTTGTCACTGCGCTGTGCACATATTCAGATGACTGGACCTTTCTAAATCTTCGTTGCATTCCGTATCTCGGTTATGCATGAAAACTCACCCTCTATCTAGATGTCCGTGCCTTGTCTGACAATAATGCATATCTTGTCTGACTGCTGATACAGAGCTGCTTATAGCCAAAAAAATCTCTCAGAACTTGTTAAAAAATAACATATTTTATTTTTAAAAAATTTGGTCAAGTTCTGGAACGGAACGCGTTCCGTTCCGGAACGGGCAACTAAGCTATAATCTCAATTAATAGCCAAAGATCAATTTGAGACTTAAGTTAAAACTTAACTCCGAATCCTAATACATGTCTCATGAGTCATGACTCCGGAAGTCCTCTAGGCTCTCGAGTGTATTGAGTTAGTCTTTTTCCAATCCAATGGCAATGTCCTGGTCTTCAAGTCTTGAGTCATCAACGTCAATGTAGTTAGAAGTTAGAACTTAGTAGTTACTAGTAATGTGGGATATATCATGTACCCACTACAATGTTTCATGGTCCGATTCGAATGTTCCCCATCTCCCCTATTTCTCTCTCCTGACTCTCAAGTCCCATGATCTATCTAATACCCACCTATGCTCTAGAACCTAAATTCTAAATCTTACTAGTAACTTTTCTATGATGATTGATCTATCTAATCTCTACAACCTTAGAAAATAAGCTGATTTCCAAATAAATCAGCTTATTTTCTAAGGTTTTAGAGTTTCAGAACATGGTTCTGGCAGAACTTAGGTTCTAAATGGCTACAAACTTTGAGAGACTTTGAGGGGAAAGCAAATACGACCCAGAATGCGAAAACTAAACCAATGTCGATGAACCCTTGCTGCAGCAAGGACTATTGAACTTCTGACAACAATTCCGTTGAGCCATAGACAATCAAAAAATACAGTATATGAAAACTTACAAGGCTTCAACGAGAAGCACTGTCATGTTGGGCTTCAAAAAAATTGTGCATGCGCAGCACATGAAGGTATCTGGCTACAATGAAAGTAGGTAGCATTTGAAAGGGCTGGTTCATTCCAAAGCTTTAAAAAAGACCATAAACAAGACAGAGAAAGGGGGCACTGGAACAAGGGTTGCCCAAAGCCCAATTTGAAGATGGCTTCTTTCTCGTCAGGGAGCTGGGATGAACTCTAAACACTGCATCCTAATTTGTGTCAACTCTGTGCGTAACTATTGGAAGCCTCAATCATTTGGACAAAGATCTAGGACAACCTTCCTTGAACGTGACCACATAAATCAGAGAAGCAGTGTTGCAGCAAACTCAGGCCTAAGACCAGAGATGCAGTAAACTTGGGCTAATCAAATTGCTCGGACTTAAGACAAAGTCCCGGGTGATTTGAAAGCTTGTATACACATCTAGGCAAGTGGTGCTGGGATGGTAAATCCTCATTAAAATTGGTTTTGTTACTGCAGTTTTCAAAAAGAAAAATGTTTGGCTACTTATGCATAAGCAGCTTGACTAGCTTGTTAATTCATGCCATGACTACATTGTTCTATCAACAAATGTTTTGAAATGCATAGCAGTATGATAGTGGTCATGATAGCAGTATGACAGTGGTTTAAGGGAAGAGAGGGAGTATGATGTACTGGAGCTGGTATGTTGAAGGCCCTGCAAAAGTTTGTCGTGAGCATAGTTTCTCCGATTCATTATGGTAGATGCATATGCACACATACGTTTTTCAAGTATATGTAATTCTGTGTGCAATCAGGTATCCATCTGTCTTGATAGGCTCAATGATCACCAGTCAAAGAAAATTCTAATGAAGTACATTGGTAGCACTAGCATGTGTAGTGCAATGCACACAAAAAAGTCAAAAGTCAGAAATTCTGTTGACAAAGCTGAATGAATGGTGATATCAATAGAGTATGTGAAGACTAGCAAAAACCTTGGATTTTAAAAGATTCAGGCAAGCATAGCATAAGTGAACTTTTGGTGAGATTTCCAGCAACGGCAAGTTTAAAATCATGTGCTTTTAGCCACAAATCAGGTCCCCTAGCTATAGGTGAACTTTAAATATTCCAAAAGCAAACTAGCATGAATTAACAAGAAAAAGAAACTTTCAAGGTCTTGACACTAAAATCAAGCTGCAGCATCAAATGGCAATACTCTTATGCGAGTACAGCACAATAGAAGAGTGTCTTTTTTAAGTCTTTGCAGGAAAAAACCAGAAACCAATCAATGCCCTTGAAAAAAATTGCCAAAAACACTCATAATTCCAGTGTCCTTCTACAGGAGATATTCTGACGTGTAGCTCACTTTCCCCAATCCTATTAGGGCTCTGCCTCCAAGCTATCAAGAAATGCTAGAGAGAAGAAAGAGCGTCTTATCTATACTAGACTAAGAGCTTCCAGACATTCAACTTTGTAGAGAGGAGGCTATACTCTTGCAAAGTTCTAAACAACCTACAATCATGAAACCCATTGAAGGAAACTGCTACGTTTTAGGTCAAACTTCTCCTTCCATTGGGTGCGCAAACTGAGGCCCTTATCTAGTTCTTGAACTTGGGAATGTGGGGATCCAGATGATATTGAAAAATTTACAGGTCTTTGTGGCTCCATTTAGCTGGCTATAACTCTCTTGGAGTCTTGACTCACTCGTGTGCCTTTACAAGGTGAGATGCCAGGTCAGGAGGGAGAGAACGGAGAGCAAGAGGCCAGCAGCAAAGCAAGAGGCACAGGAAGAGAAGGCAGCACATGAGGGACAAGCAGTGGGTGACTATCTGTAGCTCCAAAAGGTGGACTTTTGTGACCCCAGACACCGAAAAATAATATCGTACAAACTAAGCAGGCAAATCAACAAAGTCAAAAGAAAATTTCATAAGAACAATATACTAGTCCCTCGTAGCTATATCTTTTGCTTGAATAAAAAATATGCTTGCTATCTAAATACAAAGGTAGAGGTCTTACTGATGAACTTTGCATGCCTCAAGCGAGAGTATTGCACGCCGCAAGTTTCTGTTCGAATGAAAGGCAATACGCCCTGCAAAGGCTGGTGAAAGCTGCAATCCTTCTTTTTTGGCGACATGTAGCAGAACTTTCACAATCTGCAATCACGTTTCCAGCAGCATTAATTTCAAATCCTACTAAACAGCTAGTCAACGCCGTAAACACATGAATAAAAACATTGGAACTCTTGAGAGGATTTAAAGTAAACCAAACCTGCACACCTTGCAAGAGAAAGCAGAAATAGGTGGAACCAACACAAAGATTTGGTGGAACCTCTAGAAGGAGAACAACATAACACATAATAGAAGGAAACGGGATGCTGAGGGGGTCTGTCCTTGTCATTAGCACAAATGGAGGATTCAAAGTCCTCATTGGAAAAAATAACACCCTCCCAATACCACTATTTTATTGAAGTGTCAATAGAGGATTTAAAGTTCCAATGGAGGATTTGAAGTCCTTATTGAAACTAATAACTTTCATTACATATGTTTCAAAGCAAAGTACCCCACGGCACAGGTGTTGTTGTTTTTTTTTTTTTTAGTTTTTTCCACTGAAAATGACTTAAAAAAGAAAATTTTATAAAAAAAAACAGGTGCCATGGTGGGTGCCGTGGAACTTCACGGCACCTGTACGGCACCTAGAACTTTGTTTCAAAGAAAAGCACAAATACTTAGCAAGAATCTCTTTCTTATTAAAATTGTAGAAGGTGCAACCTCCCAAATAGAATATGAAAGGTTAGGACGTCTAAAGTGATCCTTACAACATAGCAAAATTAAAGAAATGAAAGATTGATACCAAACCATTAGCAGAAACAGCATACTTGGGGATGAAATCCCAAAAGGCCTGCCCGTCTCAAGAGTCAAGATAATATCTCTATAGAATAGATGCCCAGCGTTTCTGAAACGCGTTTCAGAATCGCGTTCAGAAACGTGGTTCAAAAACGCGTTTCTGAAAATTTTAAAAAAATTCCAGAAAGGTTTTTTTCTTTTGGTTTTTTTTTGGGCAATATGGGTATCAGATGAAAGCTCTAATTAGGAGCATAATTACTGTGTAGTTTGCCGACTGTTTCGGGTGCAGGATGGTCCAATTCAGGTGCATTAATCCATGTTGGGTTTTATCAAGGATAAAAATTCAAAACTAACCTCTAGCCTGATCACAAATGGTCCCAATAAGAGTGTTTTCGCTTAGGGAGTGGGAGTTGGAAGGCCTTACCATCAGGGCCGGGGTCTACCGGCAGCCCCTGGACCTTGCCGTTGGGGGGCGTTGCCCCCCAAACCCCCCACCGGGGGGCTACCGCCCCCCGGACCCCCTAAGCATTTATTGAAAACCAGAGCAAATAACAACCAAATAGCTATTGAAAATAAGATCTGTTTGTGCCCCATCTACTGCACTTCTGAAAGGCAAAACGCTGGTTTGACCATTGATCCCCTAAAGAAATTTCAGCCATAAGCTATCTTTCCGGAAAAAAAAAATTTAACGATTCTGGTTTTAGAAACGCGGTTTCAGAAACGCGTTTCTGGGCATCTATGCTCTATAGGCTCTCAAGAACATCTTGTCTCTATAGATGTTATTTTCGTTTGAGTTAAATATTACCATACAATACAAATACAGTAAATGGTCCTATAGTCCAGCCTTGTACAAGGCAAGGGCAAAAACATGCAGCCTTAACTCATCAGTATCCAAGCAGAACTTGCTGGTAGCTAACTATGTTTTAATAAATTTAAGACTCTTCCAAGCAAAACTTGCTAGTTTTAATAAAAAAAAAATTATATTCTCTTGGGTACAACCAATGCTGACCATTCCGGAACGGAATGCGTTCTGGAATGTGTTCCGGAACGGGACTCCAAAAAAAAATTAAAAAACTGCGTTTTTTTACAAAGAAAAAAAAACCCATATCCTGAGAGTTGATAGACAACGGGCAACTAAATACGGGCAATCAGTGTGTGTCATCAGTTTAAGACTGAGCATCGAGGCAGGTGTCAATACAGATTTTGCTGGGATTCTGCGGAAAAACGTAGTAAGCGGGAAAACGTAGTAATCGGATAATCAGATGAAGGAACAACTCAGGATTGTCCTCAACAAAGGAAATGCGCGATTACAAACATATTTCTGATTCGATTCCTAAGATACATAGTGTAGCTCAGACAGCGATTCTAGCTCGGATATTTGTAACGTGGCAGATAGCGATTCTAGGATTAACGTGAGCAGCAGTCAGAGAAGATAGCGATTCTACGATCAACGTGTTTGTTAAAATCGATTTCTTTGTTTTAAATTTACACATCATCGAAAACAATGATTTCAAATCGATTTCTGATCTGTAGCATCCCTCAATGCATTACAATGCATTATCAAGAAGGAAGTTCGCCAGTTCTGAATATCACGTCCAGCAGGTGGCATTTTGATCTGGTTTTTTTTTTCTTCAAAAAAAACGTTCCGATCCAGTACGTTCCGGAACGTACGGAACGTACGGACCGGAACGTTCCGACCCATCTTGGTCGGGACGGGCTTCGAAGCTATGAACTAGATGACTAGCAAATTTATTCAGTGCACACTAATCCAAATGCTAGGGACCATAGTTAAATGCATTGTGATTCAAAGGGCTTTGTTTTATGTATGTAAAAAATGCTTAAGAACCAAAATGGGAAGGTAAACTTGAAAACTTGGTGCAGTCTTAATTCCAACTAGCCCGCACATCGAAGTCCTAGATCATTGGCTCCATTAGCAAAACAACCAAAATACTTAATAACCAAACTACATTACTTAAGTCACAAGCCTATAGACATCAATACCAAAATTACATGATAAATCAACATCTAACAATTCTAACAATACACATGGTAAAGACAATAAAGAGGACAGAAGACTGAATGTTACAATGATTAGTAATGCTTACCTCGTCCTCAGCAGGTGCAGTGATGCGCACATTCAAGCATCGAGAACGAACTGCTTCAATGACCTTGGATGCACTATTACAGCATAATACTAGCCTACAAGCTGCACTGTACTTTTCCATTGTCCGACGTAAAGAATGTTGAGCTTCCTTTGATAACTTGTCAACCTCATTGAGTACAAGAACTGGAAAACAAAAATATTGAAATATTGTCCTCTCTCTCTCTCTCTCTCTCTCTCTCTCTCTCTCTCTCTCTCTCTCTCTCTCTCTCTCTCTCTCTCTCTATATATATATATATATATATATATATACAGTGTCCCTGCGCCTTATCGATAGAGACAGCTACAAATTGGGCCTTCTTTATAAGTTTATGGACAAGTTGGGGGCACAGCTTCGCTCTTGCACTTTCATTAGTGAAGATAGGTTCGAACTTACACACTAGAGTCCAAACTTGCATTCTTTAGTTTTAAGTTTGAATTTTAGTCTTGAACCGTAATTTCTTTCAAGTTTTAAGTTTAGACCAGACTCTACAATCTAGTTGTAGACCTCTAAGTTTTAACTTGTTACAAGCGTGAGGAGATATTGTGACAAGGATGGTGCACTTACATTGAGAGCATCTACACCGATCCAGCAATGCAGCATCACTCAAGCATGATCTCACGTATGGATAATGTCACTCCTATGCTATCATTAAATTGTAAGTTGTAACTAGTAACTACAATGCACATTCATAATTCCGATTGTTCAGATGGTGAACAGGGGAGATGTTTTGGAAAAAAACAACTGAATTGATTTTTTTTCTTGGAAAGAATGGTTTCCAAATGTCATTGGGTTGTTGAAAATTGTGCATGGTGAATAGGATTGCTGAAACTTTGTGAGTACACATTACAAGCAATTTTCCATGATAGATTCTTTTGCTCTAGGACTATCCTCACTAACTGCTTAGAAATCAAGTTGTGTATGCATGAACCTTGAACATAAATTCAATCTTAGTCATATATAAGCACCCTAGTTAAAATTGGAGCCCTTTTCTTCTTTAAAACCCGAACATTGCATGTAATTTGTCAAAAAGAAACTAAAACTTTTCATGTTGATTGCTCGTTAGTAAAGCAGATACTATGGTATTGGCTATTAATACAATAACAATACCTTTGAAACTTTTGATCCCTGCAACACTTAATGGCTTGCTCTTCGCCATTTCTTTAATTATTTCTTGAACAACATATCTATCTTGAAAGCCAGCATCACTTGGATTGAGTTCCACATGATAATTGCTTGAGATAGTGGTCAATTCTACTTCAATTTTTCGACTACCTGCCTGTAGTAAAGATACCATAAATTCCATATTTACATGTCTCTAATACACAAAATATTGAAATCTAGAATAATAAAAAGTGCAACCCGTTCACAAAACTATAATTTTAAATGCTCTCCTAAATTCAAATATAAGGGAGAATAGTTGATGCTTAAATCCATAACCATTGCTTCAAACAAAATCTCAGGTTTATCAAAGCACACACGTGAACCTAGACTAAAAACATATACCACAAATGATTCTGAATAATTGTAGTGATTATCTCCCTCCCTTAGTATATAGTTGAGACAACCATACACCCAACAACATGGCATGCTAAAGCTTTGTGACGCTTATCATCTCTAGGCCTTCCTCTCTCACAAATCTTCCATTCAAAGATCACCACACCCCTTATGGCATCTTAATAGATCATAAGTCAAATGCGTATGGGATCATAAGTTAATGGCTCTCTAGGTCGAGATTAGTATTGAGAGAACAACTTTGAAGAGCAAAATTATGATTACCCTTACTATATGTGGCTATCGCTTGTGAAATATTATGTAGATTGTAATGGACCAGCACCAATTGGATTGGGATAGGCTAATTCGAAGGGATGCAAAAAAAGGACAAGCTATGTCATCATTAAACTATGTAATATGTATAGGATAGAAATAAGCACAATATTAGGGGGAGATATTACTACCTCTTTCATCATGTTCCCACGTTCATAATAAGGTATTGTCTATGTGGGAGTAGCTTAGGATGTAAAAGTAAGAACCCCTTCTTTGGTAAAGGAAGGGGCTCGTACTTTACATCTACCTAAGCTACTCCTACATCAACAATACCTTATTATAATATGCACACAGGCATGGGCAATTTACAAACTCAGCCATAAATAGTTTGGAGGCCAACAATTTAGAAGTATTGTTCAAAACTGATCAGAAGAGTGCTTGCTTGGAGAGCACTGTCCTTTACTTACAAGTGAAAGTACAAGAAGTCAATCACACATGAGAGGGAGATGGTAGAGGAAGACAATCAGCGATCATGGTGTCGCTGAAGCTGCAAAAGCGGCTACCAACAAGCATACTGAAGGAAGGTCAACTTCAAAAGTTCTAAGATTGGACAATATTTTGTCGAGGTTAGAATCGACAAAGGTGCAAACTCTTAAAAGGAGTTGCATGAGAAGTATAGACTATGGGTCTATATAGGTAAATCAATATTCAAGAGGATGCTTCATTGATTCACAATTTCTTATCATGGTGGCAAATGATAAGTTCATTGTTACAAGTGACAGGAGTGACAAGCTGTGTGGTAATCATTCTGCGTTGTATCGGTTTGGTTTCTATTCAAGTCATAGTAACTTGGTTATGTTGTGGAAACTTTCTTGTCTATCTGAACTAGTATCACTTGAGATTTATGATTAATCGAAGTGATTGTTTGTTGTGGTTGTCAAGTAATTCCTGGACACCATCCAAGTCATAGTTGATTGTTCATGTGGTGGTACCAAGTCAGATCAATTCTTCTAGGAAGATCTTCAACGAGTGAAAACGGCAATCAATCTTGCAACATTTCGATCTTGATAGGCCTAGGAAGGTTTGAATGAATGTAGCAAGCCTTGTGGTAGGAGTATTTCGATGGCCCTAGGATAATGCTTATCACATGTTGCGTTCTCTTCAAAAATTAAGAAATGGAGAAGATACACAAGCGATGACGAGAGACACACTCGTGAAAGAAAAGATTTTGATATTGTTCTAGCAACTAAACACTTAGATTGCTACTCTTGGGTTGACAATTGTCGTAAGACAAATCACAAACCATTGCATAACATGAACACACAAAAGTAAATGGCACCAAGCACAGTTCAATATGCAATACATTTACAAACACAAAGATAAACAGGTTGTCAGTACTTCTTGGATGCCACAAGCTAATGTTGTAACAAAAATCAAAATTCATGTGAGATAGTTGGACCGATTAAAATCATCAACTAGCACCCGTTAAGACATCCTTGCCCTTCACACCGAAAATAAGCAACTTGAAACAAGGAAGTGGTCAATCAAAATGGTTAAACCATGTATTGTGTGAGATCTAGAATGAAACACCATAGAAGGTTCACAAACATACCTATTGAAGGCTATGAAGGATAAAAAAACTTCTAGAAATATACAAGAAATATATGATTGGCCTCACTAGGAGAGACATGGAAGAGCATGTTTGTAGCTGCAATATTTGTCAAATCAAGAATTGGTAGGCCATCTACAACCATTATTGGTTCCAGGTAAACCATAAGTGGTGAAATCATTTTGGCATGCACCTTAGAGTTGACCTTCCAAAACACTTAAAAGGGTACACAACAATCATGGTCTTGGTAGACCAATTGAGCACAATGATCCTCATTTGATGCCCAGAAACAGGGGGTCCGGGGGGCGGTAACCCCCCGGTGGGGGGTTTGGGGGTCAACGCCCCCAACGGTAAGGCCTCTTCATGATTTGGCCTTCCAACCAGGGGGCGGTAGCCCCCCGAGAAACAGGGGGTCCGGGGGGCGGTAACCCCCCGGTGGGGGGTTTGGGGGGCAACACCCCTGACGGTAAGGCCTCTCCATAATTTGGCCTTCCAACTCCCTAAGCGAAAACACACTTACTGGGACCATCTGTGATCGTAACGAACAGGCTAGAGGTTAGTTTTGAATTTTTATCCTTGACAGAACCCAACATGGATTAATGCACCTAAACTGGACCATCCTGCACCCGAAACAGTCGGCAAATTACACAGTAATTATGCTCTTAATTAGAGCTTTCATCTGATACCCATATTGCCCCAAAAAAAACCCAAAAAAAAAAAAAAAAAAACGTTTCTGGAATTTTTTTTTGAATTTCAAAAACGCGTTTCTGAACCGCAATTCTGAAACGTGTTTCCTAGCTTAGGTAGTTGGAAATTTATATCTTTTTGTCCAAACTCATGTGAAACCTTTAAAAAGTAAAAGAAAGCTGCAATGGTCACACGTCAATGATGTCCAAGTGAATGTTGTTACAAATCCCAAACAATTAAGATCGATGAATTCATGGATCTTTTCTAGACATTAAATAGAAAATTCCTAGGGGGATGAAGGTGCCAATAAGCGTAACTTCCATTCATATCGTTGTTGCCACAAAAAAAGACCCATCATCCTTAAGAATAGCTTCTTGGAAGGCATTTTAATAATCCTCCACTAAAGTATGTGTCAAAGCCTCATACATGAAGATATAACTTGTAACCATTTGTGTCAATGAGGTGTGGACAAGTATGCTTATTGGGAGTAAAGAAAAGTCAACTAAGGCAAAGGGGCACGGCACATTGCACTATCGGGCCTTAACCAAATTAGGCCCAGCTACACCTAGTGCAGTATCAATAAGGACTAAATGTGTCATAGTAACAAGACCTTCAGTCACACATTTAGAAATTAATTAGCACACAATCTGCCCCTTAGAATGTGTGGCAAATATTATCTAATCATGATTGGAACATTCTTCATATTGGCCATAGATCTACCAACTACCATCACCCAAGGACTATTTTCCTCTCAATGTTTTGAAATTTTGCTATTCAGCTCTTTCAGTTTGTGTGATACCATTGTTGTGCATATTTGCCTTGATATCCCAAGTTTGTCATCAAAAAATTTCAATATGATATTGAGTGAGTCTCTCTTTGTTTAGTTCATCAAACCTAGCAAATCTTTCTTGCAGCAAGCTTTCTTGAAGTTTTGCCCAATCTAGTCGATTTTCATATTGTATAGGACCTTGAATGGAAAAGTATGATTCACTTTCTTCCTCATCCATTTCTAACATACTATTCAATGTAAATCTTGTGGTTGTCATGTGCATGTACCGCGATTGTACACCTTCGATGATGGCATTCATTCTTAGATTGCCATCTTCATGATACTTGTTTTTCACTCACATGATCGATAATTTGGATGATAGTAAGTTGAGTGTGAAGGACCACTATGAAATTTCAGAAAAGAAATAAGCTATATGCAAGCAAAGGGTGTGCATGACAAGGCAAGTTATTACAAATCCTTGCAATGAAACAAGTAGAAACTAACAACTAACCAAAAGTTGCTCCTTATTCTAGCTATACACCATTTCCACATCTAGCAATCATGATCCACTAGCAATCTTTAGAAATAACAAGAAACTTGTTGGCAAAAATTCTACCCAAGTTTTCAAACAAAACTAGACCCAAGCTTGGAACTCCTCCACCTCTTAGCACCTTGATTATATGCAATAAACACCTTCACCCCCATGGATACTGTCACGTGGCTTATCATCTCCTAGTCTACTCCTTGAGTCCACGATACTCCTAGAAGAACGTCTCCAAGAATGAATCTCTACCCTTGAAGATAGGTGAATTTAGGTCATGCCTTCATTATGGATAAAAATGCATTATGACATTGTAGATTAGGGCATTTGAATCACAAGATGATTCATTCAATGAAGTCCAAGAATTTGGTTTATATCTTCAATTCTTCTTTATTTAAATCTCCTACTCATTGTGAGAGTTGCATTCCCCATCAACATTCCAAAATCTAAGGCTTGTCTTGATTTAGTCCATTGTGATCTATGTGGTTGCAAACCTTGTCTCAAGGGGGGGCAAAGAACTTAATCACTTTTATTTATGATTTTGCTAAGAGAACAGTGATAATGTTTTTGAGGAAAAATCAAAAGCATTCAAATGCTTTAGGCATTTTAAAGAATGTGCTAAAATTGAAGTATAAAGCAAATAAAGATTCTGAGAACCGATGGTGGTGGTGAATCTGTGTCTACAAAGTTCAAGAATTATTGGAAGGTGAATGATATTCAACAACAATTTGCAAAGAGCTACTCTCCACAATTGCAAAAAGAAAAAATTTCAAACCGTTGGCACTGGCACTAAGGAAAAAAGCCAACCCTTGAGTTTCATAAGATCCCCATCATCAATGAGGATTTTGGAAACAATAGTCTCTCAGTATTAGTCTACCTTTGAACTTTCAAAAGTTTGTTGTCCTCAAGTTCCACACACAATAGTAGATAGGTTCATTCAATTTGAGTTTTTAGTCATATAGTCATCACATTTGTACATTGTCTAGCAACAATCAAGACTAGATAGATACTGGCGTCCCACACCACCACTATCCACGCTTGTCTTTCTCAAGCTTTGGCTGGCATACAACAAAGCACCATCCTACACATAAAAGAAAATTGACATGTAACTATTGTACACTTTATACACATAGTAGTTATGCACACCAATACATGTACTTATCAATCCATAGCTTTGCATAAATCCAATCACTCTCGTTGATGAATATTGAAGGTAACTTTAATTCCAAGCAATTTGTATCCAAGAAACACATGCCCTCATTATTTCTTTCATTTTTTGACCAAGACTCTACCTTTGATCATCTTGCTCATGATGATCTACAAAATTAAAATTTAATTTACTGGAAAAAAAATTTGCCCAAACGCACTATCATTGGGAATCTTATTAGGTGAATTGTAAGGGCTAAATAACTTCTCAATTCTAAAATGGAGAGATGACCTTCCTCATATGAAGCCCTTGGAAATGCTAGCTCTAGAAAATCTATCCAATATCACAAGTTTACATTTTCAGATAATGATATTGTAAACAATCACAACTATAATACTTTTGCATTGCAAAATGATCGACAACGCATTCATGGTTTTTAAACATATGTGGACTGCAAAAGGGACATTCCTTATATGAAGCCTTTAAAAATGCTAGCTCTAGAAAATCTATCCATTATCACAAATTAACATTTTTAGATAATGATATTGTAAACAATCAAACCTAAAATATTGCTTTGCAAAATGATCAACAACGCATTAATGGACTGTAAACATATGTAGACTGCAAAAGAGACATTCCTCTGAGCATTAACTATTAATTAGTTAGTAATCAGATTGTACATCATGGAGTTTGACATGCAAAGACAAATTAAAGATACGAAAAGAAATGCTATGCTCTACGGTAGCACATAATGGATCTCAAAAAAGGAACTAGCAAAAACAGAATGGAATAGACCTAACAACACAAATTAAGTGAAGCACGACAAAGCAACACCATTGCCAACAAGAAGATTTCAAGAGCCTTAAATAAGCAAAATACTTATTCTTCTTCATGCTTAATACTTAACTCCTTGGCAAAAGCATAATAGATTGGAGAAACAATTCACAAGTGCTACTCATTAGAAGGTTGTTTACAAGTCGCGATTACAAAGCTTGCATCTTAATATAAGAGCACACGTACCTCAACTTTCCAAAGCTTGTTCTCAACTTTCACCTACACAAATAGTCCATATGAACTAAGCTCCATTAGCATAACCGAATATAGATTCTTACATTGTTATCTATATATGTTCCACATTTATCAAGTAGAACTTCACAAGCTTAAAGCTCACAAATGCTTTTAAATCTCAAACAACAAAACTTCGTTCAAAAAATCAATTTCTCAACACTTGAGTTGATAACTAGAATAGCTCCACTTTGTAAGATGGCATTTCAACAAAATCTTCACCACTTATCATACCTACGTTTGATAGTCATTTCACAAAACAAGCTCAAATGATAATCAGATCTTGTGGATCTCCGAACCTTTATGTACTTAACATGAATACATGAAATAAATACTTATACATGCTTAAGAAACGCAAAACTCCGATCCAACACTGTATGACTAAAAATAGGGAGGTTTTACAAATTGTGTATATCTTGAGTCTGTAACAGCATTAAATATAAGATACGCAAGCATAACAAAAGAGACTTGTTATAAAGTGATTGGGTACTTGGTTCATCAATCTATTTTACAAGCTCTAACAATAGGTCAAGGGACCTCAAGCAATGGTTAGAGAACCCAACAGACTCCGTTAGTCCTTCTAGGCTAATGTCACTAGTATACGGTAATCTAGGGCTTTGATTGACTAAAGGTAAAGTTCACTTAAAATTGTTGATTCCAAAAATGGCATACGAGTGTGGGATTACTAAATGTACAAGATAGGGGGCCAAGTTTCCACTCTATAATAACTTGTAGGACGCCCTAGAGCAAGTCACTATTGCAGTCATTGCTTTCTTGATGCTCTAGTGAGAGTTCTTAGTCATCTACTCAAAGTTAAGGCTTGCATCTCATCTCAAGGGGGCTTTGGCAAACAAAATGGAATTGCATAGCTAGGAGATAGATGGTTCAAATCAGCTTTTCAACATGGAAAATTAAGCTTTGGGCACAATTTTTGGACTCCAAATTCACAAGAAGGGTACGGGCCTACCTGGTCTCTTGCGGACAAGAGGAGCTGTCAATGCCTCGTCACCCCCATGCAAATCACCTGGCTGGCTAGGCTGGGCCCAAGCTGAGGCCGGCTGGGATAGGGAAGCAAAAGAGGGAACTCCCTGTGCAACTGAGCGAGGAGGATGAGCTCGTGGAGTGTGTGCCCGTGGGGTTGCTGCAAGTGGAGGAACTGGCTGTGCAGGAGGCGAGTACAGTGGCGATATGTACTGAAAGGGGCGCTGTGGTGGCCGGTACTGGTACATCCTGGGTGCTGCCAAAGGAGGAGGATGTGACGTGGGTGCTGCCACTGGAAGAGCCACTGTGGATGTGGGCGCTGCAAGAGAAAACCTGGGCACAGATGGTGGCCTGCCATGGAGACCTGGTGCTGCAGAAGTGGACGGCGATGGAGGGGCTGCAGGCCTAAATGGCATCGGTGGCACTGGAGGAGCTGTGCGACGCACATACACCCTCTGAGGAGCTGGAGGAACTGTAGGCACCTCATGCGGCTGCTCTGGCTGGGACTCTGTGTGTGGCATGCTGGCAAGAGATGATGGGGGCGCCCTGACACTCGGCATCTGCTGGGCCTCTAAATCCAATGTGGCAACCAAGTCGGCCAGCTGGGCATCCGAATACAAATGCTCTGGGCTCTGGGACTCATCCTGTGCACCAGCCTCTAAATCATCCTGTGCACCAACCTCTGAATCATCCTGTGCACCAACCCCTGAATCAACCCAAGCCTCATCCTGTGCCTCATCATGTGCACCCTGTAGACCCTGCATGGCCTCCCAATCTGTGCAATGAAAGTCATCAGGTGCCTCCTCTGGTGTGTTGTCATAGTAACGGCCATGACTCTGTGCTGCACGCATCCAAACATCTGCGGGACCGGCATCTAAACCACTCTGCCCTCTATCAAGAGCCTCCTCCATCATGTCGACATAGGTAGGTATGCCACTGCCCCCCCCTGTGTGCCCTGCCTGTCTGCCGATATAACATGTGCCATGTGTCCCACCTCTGCCACGTGATGCACCTGTGACCCCTGCCCGTGGCGTGTGCCCTGCACCTGTATAATCTGCCTCATCCCTCTCTGGTCTGGCAAACACAACCTGAATGGGCTCATCCTCATCATGCTCATCCTCTGACACTGGCTCATCTGCCTCATACAATGGGGGCTCTCTGTGCTCAAGCCCAAGCTCTCTCTCTCTCATCTCGGCAAGCTCCCTCTCTCTCTCTGCCATCAACTGTGTGCCCAGGTCATCTGCAGGCATGGGATGGGTGCTGTCCGTAGGCAAGTCAACCTGGCGCTCCAAATCGGATATCTTCGTCTGCAAGGTTTAAAATTGGCATGTCAGAGAAACAACTCTATCAAGAAATGAAACCAACATACCAGGAGTCAACCAACATGCTATGAAAGGTTAGCTTATCACCTGCAATGTGCTCGTAATGGTCGGAAGCCTCCTGGCGAGACGTGCGTTGGTGCTACAAAACACCAACCGCTCCAACTGACTCACTGACAAGCGGTTCCTTCTCCTCGTGTGAATCAGTGCCCATGTGCTCCAATTACGCTCACACATGGAGGCAGCACAGTCCTGTGGTGCGTGCTTTGAAATACTTCAGCACATTGTGGCAGAGGTGAAACTTCAACGAAACACAAAAAATGGAGGATAAAATGAGATGCATACCTGAGAAAGGACACGCAGTGCAAGACGCTGTATAGATGGGTATGTGCTACCGAACATGGTCCACCAGGTAATGGGTAGCTGCCTCCTCTCTGGGTCCTGGGCAACCGGGTGGCCGAATGTGCCCATGCCGAAACGAAATGCAGCGAGCTCCTCCATGAGCCTGATAGGATCCAAACCTATGTGTGGACCCACCCTGTGAATGTACTGAAGCCAATCGGCCTCGAGCTCTCTGTCTGCGATCTGTGTCGGAGAGAGGAAGAGGGGATGCAGCATGTGTGCAACGCTGTGGATACTCCTGTGGAAGTAGTTCCACCGCGTCTCCCATATGAACTTCAGCTCTGTCATCCTGCAGGTGAGGGGCATGTGGTTTAGGGCATTACGAAAAAGCTTAACACTGACAGAAAAACAAACTAGCAAGTACTAAAAAGATAAAGGTCAATTGCAACACTGTACCGCTTACCTCTCTGGCTGCAAGATGGGTAGCTGCAGGAACTGTCCAATCCGGTCCATGAGCTCATACACCAGTCCAAGTGTCGACCCCTCGCTGTCAGCCATGCGGAGCACAATGTAGAGTGGTCGAAGCAGTCCTGACAATGTCTGTGCATCCCTCCAGAACTGGTCTCCCCTCACCGTGGAAGAAAAGTGCTCCCCATCCTCAGTGTGCGGAAATGTACTGGCACCCCAAAGATCACTGGCAACCATCTGTAGAAGCTGGGCCCTGCACCTGATCAAACGGTCGATGACCACCAAGTCGAATGCAAAGCGCGTGGGGGCTGGCTTACGGAGGTCTAGATGGCTGAACACCCGGAACATGGCAAGAACACGCCTCTTTCTGGTGACAAAAGTCACCAGGAAGAGGGCCTCCCGGACGATGGCTCTAACCCAGGGAAGTGCTCCAATGTCCCCCATCAGAAGGTCTATGCCGTGGGCTGCACAGGGGGTATGAACAATATGAGGGAACTCGGCCTCTAGCAATACACCCATCTGAATGCAGTTCGTGGCATTGTCCGTCACCACCGTGACGACATGCTGTGGGCCTATGGCTAGGATGGAAGACCTGATGACATCAAACATGAACTCTGCAGATATGACTCTCCCCCCCCTGCTGCAATCCACTGCCCTCAAAAACTGTGTGCCCATGCAGCTGGAGACCAGTATGTTGAGGATCGGCCTCCTCCTGACATCAGTCCAGCCATCAAACATGATGCTGCAACCGTAAGTGGCCCAGTGCCGACGCAGAGGCTCCATCTCTCTAGACAAGGACTCGACCCTATCCCTCAGCATGTGTGTGCGGACAACCTCTGAACTAGGGACTCTCCAGCTAGGGCTGACAGACTGTGCAAGGCGGAAGGCCCTTCTGAAGGGCTCAGAGTCGGTGATGGCAAAGGGCAGGTTCAGCTCGTAAACCAGACTGGCCACGGCCTGTGTGGCCTCTCTGTCCATGTGCGGCTGATGCGCGCCGCGAATGGTCTGCTGCACGAGGGCTCTCACTGGTGGACGACGGGTGGTGGACCTCCAGCACGGTGCACCAACCGTGACGGGAATGGACGATGACGCGACAGGCTGGGCGCTGGTGGATGCATCGGCTGTAGACGTGGAATGGGGAGAGTGGGATGCACTGGCAGGGATGGGTGCAGCAGCATAGGTGGGGTGCACTGGTGGAGGGGCAACATCTGGCATGGGGTACGAAAACTGCTGGCTGAGGAGGTCATCCGGATGGGAAGGGAAGGAAGAAGGGATCTCTTCCACATCCTCGAAGGCCCGCCCAGTACCATCCTGGGCCTGCTCGGGTGGCGGAGAGTCCATGAGAAAGTCGTAGACTGGTGGAGTGCGAGCAACAGTGGGTGGTGGAACCGCAGTGGCAACTGTCGGACGCGATGGGACGAGATCCACCGGAATCTGAGCGGATGGGGGTGCATGAGGCAGAACTGTCTGAGGGGCAAAGGGACCGGAGGAGGATGCACTCCCTCTCCTCGTGCGTGCCAGCCAAGCAGGCAGCAACTCTGGGTTAGTCACATAAGGAGCAGTGCAAAATCGGAGAACGCCCTCCGAAATGGTGTTCTCCCCTGCCACGAGCCGCGGCCCGTAGGTGTCCAGTAGTCGCTGCCTGTCGGGGACGGTCATGCTGCCACAAGGGGCAGCATTCAAGGTGGCACCATTTTTGGCGCGTGCACCGAGCAGATGGCCTTTAAGGCGAGTGAGGGATGCAGCAAACTCGACGAGACA
Source organism: Diphasiastrum complanatum (assembly GCA_029204225.1). NCBI lineage: Eukaryota > Viridiplantae > Streptophyta > Lycopodiopsida > Lycopodiales > Lycopodiaceae > Diphasiastrum > Diphasiastrum complanatum. The sequence continues at coordinate 53,131,471 of CM055093.1, forward strand.
GTATCGGCAGCGCACGATCTTCTGACCGGTCTTGTTGGCCTTGTCGGCAACCCGCCTGACAATGTCTACCTCATCCCACAGACCGGAAAGGTCGGATTGCGCCATTGCAGATGAAATGAGGGATGGATTGCTGGAAAAAAAATAGCAGGGTTCACTGTTGGAGAGACGCTGAAAATGGGCGAATGCAGGGCAAAGGAAATCAGATGCAAGGCAAGGCGTTGCGTGGGCGATGGGCGACGCAAGGAATCAAAGGCAGGCAAGAAAAACCAGCAGCGATGGCAGGGCGGAGAGGGCGCAAAAAAATTTCAGAGGAAATGCGAGGGGGGCGGGTAGGTTTAGGAAAAAAAAAAATTTAAAAAATATTAAATAATAAATATATTATTATATTGTGGTACCGCGGTACCATCATGGTACCGCGGTACCAGTATGGTCCCGCGGTACCGGGATCCGCGGTACCCAGTACCGCGGGACCTATGATATATATATATATATATATATATATATATATATATATATATATATATATATCATAGTGGCACGTGGTACCGCCATTATGGTACCGCGGTACCATAATGGTGGTACTGCCATTATGGTGCCGCCCAAAAATCCGCGGTACCAGGGCGGCACCATTTTTTAATTTTTATTTTTTTTTGAATTAGTAAATTAGTGGGCAATATGGGTATCAGCTTGAAGCTCTTGACGAGGGCAGTGCATTTATGCAGGTTGCCGGTGCTTTCAGCTACAAATTGTGTTCTCAGTTTAGTAGTCACTAGTTAACCGTGAGCTCGGATCTGTAAGGCCCCTGTTATGAGGAGAAACCATTACTGAGCACGGTTGTTAGTATAGGGTCTACTGTGAGACCATGATGGTTCTGAGATGGCTAGATTACAGTTTCTATATAGCAGCAAGTCTTGGGGGGTCCGGGGGGCGGTAGCCCCCCGGCAGGGGGTTTGGGGGGCAGAGCCCCCGACGGTACGACCTCTTCATGATTTGGGGTTTGACTTCCTGAGCGAAAACACACTTTTTGGTGTTTTGCATCCCCTTGGTCCTTTGGCTGTTCGCTCTCGTCAGAACCGGCAACCTGTATAAATGCACTGCTCTCGTCAACAGCCTCAAGCTAATACCCATATTGCCCACTTGATTTTATTTTATTTTTTTTATATTAAAAAAAAAATTAAAAAAATATTATATATTATGGTACCGCGGATCAATATGGATCCGCGGTACCAGTATGGATCCGCAGTACCAGTATGGATCCGCGGTACCGAGATCCGCGGATCCTGGTACCGCTGGATCTATGATATATCTTATATATATATCATAGTACCCCGTGATACCGCTGGTATGGTACCGCCGGTACCATAACAGTGGTACCGCCGGTACGGTACCGCCCTGGGATCCGCGGTACCAAGGCGGTACCATAATATAAAAAAATTAAAATTAAAATTAAAAAAAAAACATTCCCGTGTTATTTTCGCAAAACAAAAAAAAAAAAATTTTGTTTTTGGTACCGCCGACCGATATGATACCGTGGAATCATATATGGTCCCGCGGTACCGGGATCCGCGGGACCTGGTACCGCGCCCATCTGCGGGTGCCTGAGCCATGGTGTGTAGCCACATCCCCGTCGGTAAGCTCAACCTCGGCCCAAAGGCCTCGGTCCCTTACCGACATCGTATCAACACGAGATCAAACCTGCAAACAAAAAATAATCAAGCAAACGTTCAGTAGAAAAAAATACATTGCATTGAACAACATTACTGAGCTTAAATAGAGCTCAAAATACCAGAGCATACATCACAGCGATTCCAATTCACACATCCCTGGCAGATGCTTGCACGATGGTCCATGCCTAAACCCTAAAAAACATGGAATTAGGGAATGATTGAAATTTGTGATACAGACGTAGACGGGCGGAACGGAGGTCACAAGAGTCTCTGCAGGCCTGTGGAAATGCATTCTAGGCTCAGACATCACCTGAATCGGTTTCCAACAAGTCATTTTGTGAAAATGGCAAAAATACACAAGCATTTGGAATGTGGTGTTCAAATCTCGCCAGACATGTCGTAACGGCTGAAACTGACGCCGTAGGAGTCACCATGGGCATGAAGAAAGGTGGTCTAGAGCCAAACTACGCTTGATTTGGTTGCCTACAGCTCAATGTTAACACTTGCAAAAAATCAAGCCTACACTTATATTGAAAACTGGTCGTTTCACTCTCCACGAAGCTCAGATCCCCCCGGCACCGTGCACACCACCTTCGTATCGCCGAGTAGATGCTTGCCAACTATTCACTTGCGAAGATCGGACGCCTACAGCTCATAAAAAAAAAATTTGCCTCCTCCACGGCTGGCGGAATCTGTCCCCGAGGAGGAGGCCCGTAGCGTGTCCACGCTAGGGATCGGTAGACCAACAACCGGTAAGTTAATTGTGACTATAAGGGAATTGGGGCCCTTATGTGTACATGGTCATAATTAATGGTTGTAGGCCTAAACACATGGTGGTGGAGTTGGTATGGGTCTTTCAGTGAGTCATTGGGGAACTGGATGACGTGGCCCAGATAGGCTGCAGAGGTGTCCAGTGAGGTGTCACAGTGCACTACTAGTGGTGCATGGGCCTTGTTGGGTATAAGTATACCTATTGGGCTTTCACTAGTGTATGCTTGATTGCATGACTGGTAGCCGTATGCTACTGGTGTGATGCCTGATTCCTCTTTGTGATTGATCCATAGCTTGGGGGCTAGATCCGTTCGATCTAGGTTTGGTTGGGTTGGTTTGTCCACCATCCATTTCCCTTGTGTTGCTTGTGATTGGCATTAGAATAGGATTCTTGGTTTAGGACTTTATAATAGTTGTATCACTGGTTTATGAGGTTTGGACGGGATTCAAACCCTCAATTAAACATTTGAAAGTATTCGGATGCACAGCTTATGCTCATGTCCCAAAGGACAACATAAAGAAATTAGATGCGCATTCGCTCAAGACTATTTTTGTTGGCTATTGTAATTCTGATGGAATGTACAAATTGTATAACATAGACACCTGTAAAGTTTTCACTAACATGGATGTGACTTTTATTGAAGATTAGTTTATTGATTTGAAGGGCAAGGGCCAAATGCAGTCCACAATTTCTGCCCCGACAACTGACTCTTCTCATAAGGCAATTTCCATTCCTTCCTGTAGTCATCCTATACAGTCAGATCCAGAAGAAGATGAAGAGACTGCAACTCAGGAGCAGTCAATGTGTCCGACATGCTCGACACAGCCAACACAAGCGACAAAAAGTCGGGCTTCACAGCCAGCATTAAGCAACTGATAAGTAGTTGTATATATACACATGGCTAACCGATTAAAAGAATGATTAATGTGTGATTTACAAACATGATTAAGGCACTATGTGCTGTTGGCAGTCGCACTCGGACAACATCTGATTCAGTTGGAGAATCTGTCCGGCTGTGACAAATGTACTGGTGAGCCGCCAAATTGACGCCTTGATCAGACGTCGAAGTCGGAGACTTCGATGTCGAGGAAGTCGTTGACGTGGAAGTCGAAGACTTCGTAGCTTGCCTTGATCAGACGTCGAAGACTTCGATGTTGAGGAAGTCGATGACTTTGTAGCTTGCCTTTGATCAGACATCGGAGACTTCGATGTTGATGAAGTCGATGACGTGGAAGTCGAGGCTGGGCTCAAAACCATGTGTCAGGAAAAGTCGATGTCGGGCATGTCGATGCAGACTGTCGTCGACTTTCTTTGTATTTCTGCAGACTGTAAGAATATTAACAACAATAAAATGAATGGATCTAGATTAACAGAGAGAGATAGGGATGGAGAGGATAGAAATCCACATCCCCCCTAATCTGGATCCTTGAATGCCTTGATTTGTAAATTCAAGATAGCACAAAAATTCTTGTGTGCTTCTTGATTCAATCCCTCTGTAAATATGTCAGCTGCCATGTACAGGGCTCTGCAAAATTTCAGACTCACCTCCTTGTTGAGTATCATGCTCTTGGTATAGTGATATCTGATTTCGATGTGCTTACTCCTAGAATGAAATCTAGGATTGATAGATAATGCAATAGCACTCTGATTATCAGATTGTATTATTGTTGGAGCAGACTGTCTGAGACCAATATCAGACAATAAATTTCTCACCCATATTGCCTCTTTGGTAGCTTGAGAGGCTGCAATGTATTCAGATTTTGTGGAAGACATTGCAATGGAGGTCTGCCTACAACTATTCCAAGATATTGGACCATTATTGAGCAGAAAAACGTATCCGAAAGTTGATTTTCTGGTGTCGATATCACCTGCCCAATTTGCATCTGTATATCCATGAAGAGTATGGATATCGGATGGATCGCCATCACCATAGCAGATGCATAGGTCCATAGTAGCTCGCACATATTTGATTACTCTGAAAAGAGCTTTCCAATGGATCATGCTAGGATTGATCATGTACTGACTCAAGGAACTGATGGCGTATGCAAGATCTGGCCTGGTCGAGATCATTGCATACATTAGTGAAATATACATTTTAGTCTGCAGAGCTAGGTTGGAATCCATGATCAATCAAGAACGTGTTGATTTGATGAAACCATGCTCTGGATGATTGCTTTAGATCGTACAAAGCTTTATGGAGTTTGCATACCCGATCTTCTCGACCATTGAGGATGTAGCCTTCCGGCTGGATTTTGTAGATGTCCTCCTCGATAACTCCATTTAGGAATGCTGTTTGGACATCCATATGGTGTACCTCAAGATCTGCTGCAACAACATAAGAAAGAAGCAGTCGAATAGAGGTGTGCTTGACGACTGGGCTGAAGGTCTTGAAGTAGTCGATGTTGGGAATTTGAGAAAACCCCCTTGCCATAAGTCGAGCTTTTCTTCTGTCGATGCTCCCATCTGCTTTGTATTTGATCTTAAAGATCCATTTGCAATCGATAATCTTTCTATTTGCTGGCAGCTCGGTGATAGTCCAAGTGTTGTTCCTCAACAGTGAGTTGTACTCTTTGTTCATCACTTCTTTCCAAAGATCTGAGTCGGCCTCTGACAAATCTTCCTCAACTGTGGTTGGCTCCTGAATAGAATAGTGAGCAAATTCATCAGTATATCGGACAGGCTGAGATCGAATTCTTGTTGATCTCCTGGTTGAAGCAGCTCCATGGACACTGAATCAGAGCGTTATAGTTTTGATCTTCCTCTCTGTTATTATAGAGTATTGTTTCAGGAAGATCGCGACTCTATTCTGCATTCAGACTGTATTCTCTTCACGACTGAATCATTCCTATTCCAACAATCTAAGTTGTGAATGTTGTCTTGAATGCTCATTTTCATTCATGTTCAGAGTGCTTCGTACTAGCAAATTAATTGTTTTGTAGATTAAATCATTTTATATGACTGATAACACTGCTCGATTTCTTGCTCTGATAACTGCATTTGATACAACACTTCCGCAAAGCTAAACTCCATTGAATATAATTTTGTGCATGGCTAGGGATTGAATAAGTCGATCTAGCAACGTCGAAGTCGCTTAGTTTCATGCACCCAGGATTCCCTGCTGCTGCTCTTTTGCTACAACAAGAATTGTCGGGCGATTCGGACCGTCGTCCATTTCCCATCCGAATCCCAACATGTGCCTACTCAAGAAGGCACTTTATGGGCTGAAGCAAGCACCTAGGATGTGGTATCAAAAGATATATTCATATTTTTTTGAACGAGGTTTCAAAAATTGTCCTAGTGAATCTATGCTTTATGTACTGCATACTTCATCATTTATCATCATCATTCTCTTTTATGTTGATGATATCATTGTTACCGACAACAATGAGGAGCATACTGATTTAGCTTCAATTGGGGTGGAGACCAAGACAGACGATGCTCTACAAGTGGTAATTGTTTTTTTCTTGGTGATTCAACCATTTCATGGTTAAGTAAAAAATAGCCCATCGTTGCTACTTCCTCTTGTGAAGCAGAATATAGAGCGATGTTTATAGCAACTACGGAATGTTTATGGTTAAGGAGATTACTTATCGACATGAAGTTTGGGCAGCAATTTGCCACACCTCTCTTTTCTGATAGTCAAAGTGCTATTGCCATTGCAAAGAATCCGGTTTTCCATGCAAGGACCAAGCACATTGAGATCCACTATCATTATGTTCGAGAGACTTCATGAGGGAGAGATTGATCTCGAATATTGTCCCACGACGGATAATGTTGCGGATGTTTTCACAAAGGCACTGCCTTAAGACAAATTTGAAGCCTCTTGCAAAGATTTAAATTTGATAGAAAGTGCTGATTTTGTAACATAATGTTCATATTTCTTCTTCTCGCATTTCCATTAAAGGAGGGCGTTAGAATATGTTAATGGATATGCTATGTTAATAAAAAACCTCTAGGTTACTTTGACCCAAAAGGTCGAAATGTGTGTAACCATTGGTTATTTCTCTATTGACCAAGTTAAGTTAGTATTGGGCCCCCATGAGGAAACTTGTGGGTCCAAATGGCCTTGTTAATAAAAGACCCTAACTTAGAAGTAGGGGCTTGCTGGTTTTTACTAAGTAGCTTGTTGGTGAAGTTAGATTAGACCTAATGAAGCTTGTAGAAGAAGTTAGGTTATTTGGACATTATCCTAATGTTGGGTCTGCTATAAATGTATGTCACTTCTTCATTATTCAAGTATTCAAGCATAGAGCCATTCTTTCTGGAGTGCCACAAGTCTCTAAGGAGGCGACCAGCCATCTCCTCTTTCATGTGTGGTCGAGATTCGGTATGTTGAATGCTTTGTTGTTTGGTTTGTGATTTCCTACATGGCCCTCAAATAACCTCAAGACAATTTCTTAATATCAAAGGATGCCCCTCGTGTAGTTCAATACTAAGTAGTCCCTAGGTAAGGAGACTACACATCACATTGTAGTGTTGCTCCATGTCCACCACGTCCATGTGTTCGATTGCCTAAACGTACTACCTCATCGGCTACCACTTCTACTTCAGCTACCATCATGTCTTCCGTCCACTATTGCCCTTATTTTTGCCACCTATCCTACAGATTTCGTTTTTGTTAGAGTGCAGTGGGCAAAAAAAGGAAGGACAGATTTCGTTATATTATAGACAGGTAGGGATTTGATCCCAACGAGAAATGTGTAATCTTATGTCTCTACGAACGAGGGAGCGTCAATTTGTCATGCTGCCTCCATGCTGCCCTCTTTCGGAGGATGAAAACTATCAACAAATCCTAGAAAATGCACGGGAAGCTACTCCTACTTCGTCATGGCTGTTTGTGGGCACCGTACGAGGTACCCTTGGCCTCTTTGGGTTCCAAGGCTTCTAACGTAAAGGGAAATCCTACCTATGGTGGCTTAAGGCCAGTGAGGCACCATTGCTCCATCCGGACCAAAAATATGTGGCACCAAGAGTGGCGCGATAAAATGTTTGTACTTATTGTGAAAATGGAAATCTGTAGGAAATCAAAAAAGATCCTTCTAACATTCAATCTCCATATACAAGAAGAAGAAAAAGAGGAAGAAGAAGAAGAGGGAGAGGTTAGGCGCCCTCAAGGAGAGAGAAAGTAGTAGCAATGCTTGAAAGGGAATGAATTACAAATGAACAAAGAGTACATATAAATAGGCCTTCCAGGGTGATATATATATATATATATATATATATATATATATATATATATATACATATATTTGGGAAAATAGCTTATTGCTGAAATTTTTTTAGGGGATCAATGGTCAAACCAGCATTTTGCCTCTCAGAAGTGCAGTAGATGAGGCACAAACAGATCTTATTTTCAGTAGCTATCCGGTTGTCATTTGCTCTGGTTTTCAATAAATGTTAATGCTACAGTTTGGACTATCAACTGTATGGATGATGATCACTTTTGCAATCGTTTCACTGGAGATGTGAGTGCAATGTACATACAGTTGGGGGCATAAATATTGGGCCCTTCTCGGCGCGCATTTGGACCCCATTTTTATCTACAGGGGGGCAGTAGCATTTTTATCTACAGGGGGGCGGTAGCATTTTTATCTACAGTGTCTATATAGCAAGAAGCTCTAGGGGGTTCGGGGGGTGGTAGCCCCCCCAGAAACAGGGAGTCCGAGGGGCAGTAGCCCCCCGGTGGGGGGTTTGGGGGCAACGCCCCCCAACGGTAAGGCCTCTTCATGATTTGGCCTTCCAACTCCCCGAGTGAAAACACACTTTTTGGTGTTTCGCACCCGCAACAGTCGGCAAACTACACAATCATAATCCCCTCGATCAGAGCTTTCATCTGATACCCATATTGCCTAAAAAAAATTCAAAAAAAAAAAAAATCGATTCTACACGATTCTGGGAAAATCCCGAATCGCGAATCAGGATCGCGATTCAGAATCGCACTGCAACTATGCTCTAAACCATAGAATCAATGAACCGTGGGCGGTTCACCACGGTTCTGAGAACCGTACAGTGAACCATACGGTTCTCAGAACTTTTAACCTGGAACCGTGGTGAACCGTACAGGTAATTAATTAATTAATTAATTACTTAATCTTTTCTTGTTCCATCCCCAAAAATAGCCCAAAAATAGCCTAAAAAAATGCCAAAAAAATACCAAAAAAATGCCAAACAGTGATCGCTGGAAATAGGTCAGTATTGTGATGTTTTTCATAGTGAAACAGGTCAGTATTGTGAAGTTCCTAAGGAAGCGGGGGCTGGACGCAGACGCGCGTCCGCATCCGCGTCCGGACACGGACACCTCAAGGTGCGTCCGCATCCGGACACGTCCCCCCATTTTCAAAAAAAAAAAAATACAGGCCTTTGCCATCGCTATCCCACATCCCCAAAGCGAAATAAAAACAATTTATGACCCCTGCCCCCACCCGGAATTAATTATCAGAGGGTGTCTGGCACCCACCTGTCCCCTCCTGATAAAAAAAATAGGAAAACGGTACCCAAAAAAATTTGCAAAAAAGTTTGCAACCAACCTAACCACTGCCCCCATGCCTCCCATGTATGATATCTCTGTAGTCGGACACGAAAGAGCAACAATTTATATTTTTTGAGTCTCCAAAACTCTGTCTCGTGCCCTCGCTATCTCTCTCTCCCTGACGAATCTATATTATACTATTATATAAATACATGTAAACGATGCGCTCCCCGGGTGAACCTCAACAACTTACTAATTACTTATGCTCCACAATGTCATTCAACACAGGGAAGTTCAAGACCTACACAGTACCATGGCCTATGTGATGAGATAGGTTTAGGGTTTTGGGAGGTACAACGTCACATGGGCAACAAATCGGGGTAGGTACAATGTCACATGGGCACTGTGGGGGAGCAGACCACGGGCCCAATCGGAGTGCAACACGTGGGAGAGCTACACATGGGGGCAGGTACAGTAACACATGGGCACTGTGGGGGAGCAGACCACGGGCCCTGTGAACTGCTTTCGACAAAAAGGGCAACGCCACTTTTTGTCGAGCATCAACTCCACCTCATCTCAAATGGGACGAGCGGCCATCTCTCTCTCTCTCTCTCTCTCTCTCTCTCTCTCTCTCTCTCTCTCTCTCTCTCTCTCTCTCTCTCTCTCTCTCTCTCTCTCTCTCTCAAGCACGCAAATCTAATATCTCTCTCTCTCTTCTCCTAAACCCCAAACCCAAGCACGCAGATCCTAAACCCTAAACTCACACACACACACCATGTCTCATACACGCGCGCACACACACACAAATCCTCTCTCTGTGTGTCTCTCACACTCTCTGTCTCTTCCTCTCTCTCTCTCACACACAAATCACCACACACACATCTGTGCATACACAAATCAACTAACCCACACACACACATAAATCATCACACACACACACACACCATAACCCTCTCTCTCTCTCTCTCTCTCTCTCTCTCTCTCTCTCTCTCTCTCTCTCTCTCTCTCTCTCTCTCTCTCTCTCTCTCTCTCTCTCTCTCTCTCTCTTCTGCGGACTGTTCCGCTACCCGTGAGCCCTGTTTTTTTTTTTTTTTAAAAAACGCGTCCGGGGCCCAGACGCTGGATGCGTCTAAAAAAAAAAAATTAATTTTTTTTTGGCATGTCCGACCCCGTGTCCGGGGGTCGGACGCGTCCGGGTCCGGGCGCCGGATGCGGACGCGAAAAGGCTGCGTCCGGCCCGGACCCTCATGTCTGTGATGTTCTAACAGTCATGATTCCTACTTCTCATGTTCGTTGAATCCTACATGATCTGCACTTTTATAAAAAAAAACAAAAAACTATACATACTAAAAAAGGGGGGGAATTAATTAATTAATTATTTAGATGCACCATACCACGGTTCAAGGAACCGTGGTACGGTTGCTTCCATGGTTCCCAAGACCCACGGTTCTGGGAACCGTGGGTTCTATGCTCTAAACCTTCATACCAAAATATTTGGTTGCATACTAGAACATATCATTGATTCATAGCAAAAATCTGAATTTTTGCGTTGAATATCAAATTTTTGAGTCGTACACTCTGTGCATGTTTCTTCTTGAACCTAACAACTAGTTTCTTTGTTTTTTTCATTTTTCATTTTGCTTTGATTCAATTTTTGACCTGTTAATCTTTGTTCCTTGTGTGATTTTTTGTTTTAGATCAATAGCCCTTTCTCTTAGCTTTTGAGAGGTACTGATTTTTTCTGACTTGGAGCTATAATAAAAAGGTTATGGTAGTTTTAGTGAAACTCCTCTAAATTTGTTGTCTATTTTTCTCTATTTTTGGTTATACTTTTTCATTTGTCATTTTTTTAATTCCTTCTTTTTGAGAGCTTCCTTGATGTATTTTGTGGTTAGTGTGCCTAAAATCACATGAGAGATTGATCGTGCTGTAAAATGAACTTCGAGTGGATGAGGATGTGTGCATGGGTTTCTAAGCCTACATTCAACTCTCCGACTCCCACATTTTTCAGGTTTGGGTCTAGCACTTTGCAATCTTTTGGTAGTGAATCAAGGGTCGTTCTAGAAAGGCTAAGTACAATCATGTTTTTCTAGTCTATTGTCAAATAATTTTGAGTATAGGTAGATTATAGAAGCCATCCATCCGATGTCCCAAACGTTATCATTGATACAAGCACAGCAATAGTTGGTTAGTGTCGAGCCTCTTAGTGAAAAAGGCTTCTTCTTTTTGCATTGACCGATGAACTAAGTAGTTTTTGGTGGACAAAAATTGCTTCCATGTAAACACATAAGCCCCCAGTTATTAAAACTTATTTCTTTGAAATCAAAGGAAATAATGAAGCCATTGGTTCTTCTCGACATTTTCAAGCAAACGAGCTCTATTGATTCCGAGCACGCACCTTCTCAGCTCCAGCTCCATACATTTCTCGCAATAGAGCCATTATAAGAGTCTTCTTGCCAGCTCCAGAAGGTCCATAGAAGAGCAGATGAGGGCAATCTCCTTGTGCAATCTAAAAGCCAAACTACAAAACCTAAGATGTCTGCATATTTTACATAATTTCACTCAAGAATCTCTCCAATTCATTTCAAATTTTTTGACGCTAGCCCTATCAACAATAGGAGTAACTGAATTTTCAGCTAGTATCTCTGAAAATATAAAGTCAATAATCCAATGATACAAAAAAAATCAGATACCATCATTCTTATATAAATGGAGGCATTTCAGCACAAAAATCTTCAGAACAGAACCATACATACCAGGTTTTTGAGATTTTGAGCTTCTTGTTGGTGGACCATCACCTTGTCCAATGTGTGAGGCCTGTATTTGTCTACCCACAACATTTTGCTACCCTCTTTCTGTTCTCAACCTAAAAATAAAAGGAAAAACCTAGTTCATGTCATTCAAAGGTGATCAGAATCGCACTAACATGTAGGTGCCATAGGGATTGTCCAATATGTTTCGAATTCTGAGACAAAGGAGGCTCAGATCGCCATGTGCAAGCAATGAATCAAAGAAGTTTTACTTGCAAAGAAGAGAAACTGCGGACGAATAAGCCATAGCTAGTCGATCAAATAAAAGCAGAGAGAGAGCGAGAGAGAAGAGAAGAGAAGGAAAAAATGGCGGAAGAAAAACTTTGGCGCCAATACCTATTACGAGGACGACCTTTAAAGGAGGGGCTGCCCTTTGAAGCCTCTAGAAATTGGGGCTTGTTTCTGGAATGGCCATTGGATGGATTGGCCCATGGGTAGAGAGGCTTCTTGCTATGAAACAATGGAGTTTTATGTGTGCATTTGTTGTTGGATTTTTCCCAGAACTTTCACACTTTGTCACATCATGCATGATTGAGAGATCTTTGAGTGGGAGTATTAACGCACGGTTAATTGGTGAGCTTAGTGCACCATACATGGGAGGAGGGCTTTGAGAGAGTCAAAATGCAATCTAAACTAGGTCGCTCCCTCCATAGATCAAGTGGTGAGCCTCTCTCTCACTGCATTGTGTGTGAGCATGTGGCTAATTCTTATTGCCTTGGATGGCATAAAAAAGAGCCCAACGACTAGTTGCACCACCACACTACAATTCATGTTTGTGTTTTGAAACCACCCTTGTAGCGTGTGAGATTCCCAAGGTCAAAAGTGTCACAAGATTTCCATGATGATTGTGTTCAAGGAGTTCGAGATAGCCTTCAATCCATGAATGAGCTAGTATATTACATCTTCTTGGTTCAGCCTCGACCTTGGGGATGAGCTTATTGCTAGGCCCTAGAGATAGTGATCTCTCTCTCTCTCTCTCTCTCTCTCTCTCTCTCTCTCTCTCTCTCTCTCTCTCTCTCTCTCTCTCTCTCTCTCAACCTAAGTTGCCAAAACCTCTCTTGAAAATTCTTTCATCACCAAAAATGATAGAGTCAATAGACCCCAACAACAAATTATGAGGGGACACAATTTCCAAGAGCCACGACATCTTGTAAAGCCAAGCTCCAATTGTCAAACTCTACTCTAAACATTTAGCAACTTATATTAGATCAAATAATCTAATCAAGATCTAAACTACTTACGTTGGGGAATAGAGTTAGCACATATAGATCTATCTCCACAATTAATGTATCTAATATCTGGTAGAAGATTTAGGGATCAAAACTATCAAAACCAATAAATATTGTAAGCGATCTTATCAAAATGGATCCAAAGCTTATGAGCCAAGACTTTCTTGTACCATTCTAGACCATTGAAGAACACCAAAATTATGTGAAAAAAGTGGATCTTGAATGGATCCAAACTCCCAAAATACTTGGCTCAGATCTTTGCACAACAAGCTACAAAAGCTAGAAATGGCAAAGCATCCTAATGCTATCTTTGATACACATGAACTTGACAAAGCATTCAAGATGAAGAAGTCTCAAACTTCAGGACCTTCGAAATGACACCAAAATCATGTTATTTGGACACATAGGCCAAATTGGCTATTTTAGGCTACTGGTGCCTTGAATTTGGGTCCTAAGTTCTAGAGAGAGGAGAGAGAGTCATCTCTCTCACCTATATTAGGCTAAAATTTGTGGAGAACATGTTGGAGAAACTTATTGTATGGTTGAGAGAGATCAATAGATCATTGTCACGGTTTCTTCCTCCATTGAGAGCATTGCTTTGTGTATTGTCTTCAAGCTTTTGTGTATGATCTTAAGAGGTTTTCAAAAGTGGTAGGCTGCTGTTGTAGGGCTAGTATGCTCTTGTTTTTTGCTGTCATCAGTACCTTTTATTAGCTTCTGAATAGGATACATGTAAAAGAACATAGAATCATAATGAAAGGATTCCTCCATGTATCCACCTTTGAATTCTCTGTAAAACAGCAGCAAACAAGTTGTAAGTGAAAGTAACCAACAAGTGTTTGCATGTCTCCTCCACATTCCACTATGCCCGTAGTGAATGCACCATGTATCTCCATGAATGAACCTCCATCACCACCTTGCCTTTGTAGATCTCCAATCCATGAAAGCCCTTGAGTGAATGAATGCCAAAATGATGTGTTCTCTATTCCATTTGAATGAGCAAAACCTGAACTTGAAATACTTGAAATATCTCCACAAGTTTTGCATACAACCCTTGATCCTACATTGTCAACAATTTGCCAATTTGCCAACACTAGGATGCTAGATCCTGAACTTTGCTCAAAAGTAAAAATATTGACCACTTCAATATCTTTCAAGATTTTAATGAATGCATGCACTCGAGCATAAAATACAAGAAATAAAAACTATTCCATCTCCACTTTCCAAAGGATACAAAACTATGGAACTAGTTTCATTGAATTTTGACAATTCCAACATATTGACATGACAATGTTCAAACATGAGATTAAACAAGTAAGGTAGAGTAAAAGGACACTTCCTTGCTTCTCCAAGAACCTTACTTGAAACTTCAAGAACCTGTAAAAACAGATCCAAAATGCTTTGCCCATGTGGCTCCCCTTTGATGCTTTTGACTAGCTTCCAATTGCTACTTGCATCTTGGTGTTGATGAAGCAATTCAAGATCAACATCTTGATCTTCTAATAAAACAACAAGGACTTTGCATTTATAAACATCTTCAGATCTGAACCTCTGAAGATAATCCCTCTCAAACACATGATTAACATCCCACAAGATCTCATCATTGCTCGATTTCAACCTTTCACTATAGTTAGTGAAAACAATGTCACCATCATAAACCAAAAGATGGATTTCTACAATTCTATCCAACTTGAAGTAGAGTAGATGAATTTGAGTATCAAACCTAATCAAACCAGCCCATTTGAGCTCAAACCAAACCTCAATGGGCTCACCAATGAGATCTTCCTTGCCTTGAAGAAATTGCCACTTGAGTTGCTCCATGTAGTCTTCTTCATCCAACATTTTGCCATCTTGATCATGCCTGAACACTCCACCACAATCATAGCAACCTTTGAATTGATGAAGAGATGTAAGATCCATGCCTTGGATCTTCCCAAGAGTCACTCTTCCTTTGTCCTTTCCTTCACAAGACTCCCTCTTAATGATCACACCACAAAAGTTAGCAATCTCCCTCTTGATAGTTGCATCATAAGAAATGGAAGAATCTCGAACATTAGAAGCCGTGAAAAGAATACATAGTTCCTTCAACATAAGAATGATTGAAGTACTTTTTCTTGTCAAACCTGGACTTCAGGTAATGATAATGAACCCTCACTATCATTCATAAAAGCATCATTCAAAGTACATCCTACTTTGAACACTTCACATTCATCTCTCCCATTTGACTTGAGATCTTCCTCACCAAGTCTCACGATAGAACCTTTTGATCTACTTTCCTTATGAATACATGTGACACCACTTGTTTCACAAATGACTTTCTTGGACTCATCACATAAAGATACAAAAGAAACTTTTTCTTCAATCATGCTCAAAGCACCATCTCTTTCCAAATGAGTAAATAAGTCATTAGCAACAACCATTTCCAAATAAGAGTTTTCATCACCTCCATTGATGAAGTTAGCTCTCTTCGTACCTTTTTCATTTTTGCACTTGCCATGTAGTTCCATTGAAGAGCCACCAAGACTTGGAAATTTATGAGTATAAGAGTTTAAACATGATACTAATTTAGCACCACATGAGTCCATTTGACTAGTAGGTAGCACTAGTCCATCTTCAAGATCCAATGGATCCAAAACATTGATCATAGACTCACCAAAAGCTGCCAAGTTAGCACAACAATAACTATCTCCATGAAGCTCATTAGATCTCAACCTAGATCTAGCATAAGGAAGCTCTTTAGACTTTGCATAAGATCTCCCAATCTTATTGATGCTAGAAAATTGACTTTTGAAAGTTGAGAGAACCACCAGCATCCATTTCATTCCTCTTGTTAGACATAACAATTGCATCAAGCTTAGGCTGCCAAGAATACCTAGAATTGAACAAACTTGATCAACACACTAAGATATTGATTCAACCTGTAAAACCACATGTAAACCACACTTCTAAAAGTTTATTAACTCTGGCAAGTGATAATTACAAGCTTTAGAGGTGAAATAAGAGCACACTTAGTGAATCACAAGACTAGCTTCACTAGCTTGTCAAATTTTGGTGTTTAGATGTAGATCTAAGATCACTTCACATGAGAATGTTCCTCAACCTGTTAAGAACCTGAAAACACATTTTCATAATGGTTAAAACCTTCCAGCAAATGCTCCAATCAAATTACATAAGGAGAGTTACTTACATGCTCAACAAAGTACACCAAAATTTATGCAAAAGATTGTTGACAATCTGTTCACCCAAAAGGGGATCTTCATCCAAGTGGGAGCTTTGCTCAGCCTTTTGGAGAAATACAAAATCACTCAAAGAGTATTTGTCATCCACTTAAGGAGAAAGTTCATCCACTTTAGGAGAGTGTTCATCCACATAAATGGAGATTGTCAACAATACATTGAACAGAACATTGTTAGTATCGAATATGCACAAGCCTCACAATCAACAAATGATTAGGTGTTATGATCTGATCCAAAATAGCTTCTTCTCAGCCTTTGATCTTCAATAGACCTGAAATATGCTTTTGATCCGCAAGTTCAACTCACAAAACAAAGGTTAGTAAGATTTGATCAATAGTGCAATGCATAATCATGCTAGAACTTGATCAAACATCCAAATATCACCATAACTGGAAACCTTATTAAAAATAGCAGCCAAGTAGCTATGATACCATGTGAGAAATCTTGAATGGATCCAAACTCCCAAAATACTTGGCTAAGATCTTTGCACAACAAGCTACAAAAGATAGAAATGGCAAAGCATCCTAATGCTACCTTTGATACACATGAACTTGACAAAGCATTCAAGAGACAAAAAAAGCTAATAAAAGTTACTGATGACAGCCAAAAACAAGAGCATACCAGCCCTACAACAGCAGCCTACCACTTTTGAAAACCTCTTAAGATCATACACAAAAGCTTGAAGACAATACACAAAGCAATGCTCTCAATGGAAGAAGAAACTGTGACAATGATCTATTGATCTCTCTCAACCATACAATAAGTTTCTCCAACCTGTTCTCCACAAATTTCAGCCTAATATAGGTGAGAGAGATGACTCTCTCTCCTCTCTCTAGAACTTAGGACCCAAATTTAGGACACCAGTAGCCTAAAATAGCCTATTTTGGCCTATATGTCCAAATAACATGATTTTGGTGTCATTTTGAAGGTCCTGAAGTTTGAGACTTCTTCAACATGAAATATATACTAAAATAAAAATATCTAGGCCTCTTTTACACGTGTGAAATGTTAGTTTTGAAACTATGTACAAAAATTGCCTATTTAGGCCTCAAACTAGCTAGGAAATGTTGACAATTTTCACAAATTATAGCTACCTATATATGATGGATCTACAAATCCCATCACATTTCTCCATATTTATGGAGAAGTTTGCAAGATCTAAGATGAAACTGCCCCAACTGAGAAACTTACGTTATTTCCTATATCCTTATAGGAGCAGCTCTAAATTGGATTTTCAACCAAATTGCACAAAAATGCAATGGCTGGAAGGTGATCAAGGTGGCTTTAATTATCATTATTCAAGCCACGACAACCATTAGAGGATTCATTCCTCCTAATCATTAAAATGAAGATGGTAAAAAAGAGAGAGTCCGAGATTATATTGAGTGGATCAAACACCTTGGATTTGAGTGCAATGTAGAACTGACTCCTGATCACGTGGTGATCATGCGATTTATAGCTAGACTACACGAGCATCATAAGCGAGCTGAAAAGATGGGAGCAATACACAACATTGCATAAAGCCAAGGAAAATGCAATAAAGAAAGAGGATCAATGATTTGATGATGAATCTACTCATAGACCAACATCCACTCATGTTGTTACCCCTTCAATTGCATCAACGTCAACTACATCAAACATATCCAATGCATCAATAATGGAGCAGATAGAAAAACTACAGAAGTAGTAGATAGAAGAACTTGCAACAAAGTTTTATCAAAAGCTGAAAGCTATCCAAAGTAATGTAGCACGACAATCAAAATCAAATCAACAACAGTACTCCTGACGTGTCAATGTATGATGTCTAATCTATACACATAATTGCACTTCCAATGAGTGCCCAATACCAAAGCAGAATTTGAAGGTTGACACATAGATAGCGAGCGCCCTATGTACAATGGCGCCTCTTCACATAATACCACATATTGCCCATACAACCCCCAAGTATTATGTAGCTAAAGAGAGCTCAAATTCAAACCTCGTATGTCTATCATCAATGGTAGCACCAAGGCCAAACCATCCCTCCAACAACAAAGAATGACATTACCAACACCATTAGGGCCAAACGATCCTCGAGTAGCCTAGGGTCATGACAATGAAAACAAATCTATTTTTTCAACATGCACTTAAGCAACGGTACGGACCATAAAGCCTTTTGTTGATCCTACCATTAACGAGTACTATGCCACGTATGCTTGCAACCACAACCTCAAGGGGGAAGGTTATATAGACGTTACAAATGCAAAAAGGCCACAAAATTGCTAAATCTACCAATAAAGGGATCTACATGTTATTATGCCGATAGTGTGAATATGGATGATGTGATAAGAACTATCTATTAAAACCTAATGTACAAAATTCTAGTGCACCAATGAATACGATTATGATCCACTCAGTAGGATGGAATAGGAATCCACACCATGCATCACCAACGAGACCTCATTACCCCAATCTGCTAGTGTTGGTAATTACACAAGCCCAAAAACGTAAGGAAGTAGCTTCAACATCTCCTCACTTTGTAACAATTCCAACAAGTCAACCCATACCATCGGGAGCCTATCCCAATGTAAGAAAAGAAGGGATAAAATATCAAATGATCAAACAGTAGATATAATAGGCATACTATTACCCAGGGCAATAGTCATTCAAAATCTTCCAATAAGATTCTATGTGAAATTTTGATTAAGACAATGGAAGCTAGTTGGGAGCTTAAGCTACATGCTACTGTATGGGCTTTTTAAACCGCATACAAGGTCAATACCAATCAAACACCTTTTCAACTAGTGTATGGCTAAGATGTTGTTATTCTAGTTGACTTTTTAGTACCATCCCTTCGAGTTGCAACATCAAAATGAACGGATGATATGAGGTCATTACACCTTTTTTATGAGGTGCTACACTAGCTATGTGAAATGTGCTTGTTAGTAATACATGCATTATTTGTCGAGAAATTACATCGCAAGGCTTGCCATAATTGTTGTCTTTACAAAAAGAAATCTTCAGTCATGAGATCTAGTCCAAGACAAAGACGATCAAAGAGAAATTCAAATTTATTGGTGAAGGCCCTTACCGTATCAAAGACATTCTATCATAAGGGGAAATGACTTTGGAGATAATGGATGAGACATCGTTTGATACTCCTGTAAATGACAACCGATTACACAAGCATTGGTCACCACTCGCCTTTCAACATAATATATAAACAGGTCGAGAGTGCATTGAATAAGCTTTATATCTTATATAAGAAACATTCCATCCATTTTGTTTGCAACCACTTAACAAGCCACAACATTTCATAGCATTTGACTACCAAAGTTGGTGTCATGGGATCGTCACCTATTTAAGTGGGAGAGAATGTCGAAGATTTGGTGGGTCCCACCACATTACATTGTCTAGTTAGTGTTAAAAAGTGTCAGGGGATGGCATCCTATGTGTATAAGCCCAACCCAGTGAGTACAACAAGCAAGGCATTACGAATTGTAGTTAAAAAATAAACGACTTGAGCATTAGAATTAAACAAAATAAAATAGAGACCAAAAGTCAAGCCTAGCTAAAAAGCTAAATTTGCAAGTTGGAAGGGAATTACATGTATCATGTGAAGGCTTTTGACTCTCCAAAGTTGAATCACATGAATCATGCGATAACTCACTTAGCTAAAATTGAATCAATAGATATTTTTATCTTTCCATGTTTCACTTTTTGCTTGTTTAATTTGTTATGCTAATTGTGATTTTGATTTATAAGAGAGATGAGAGGGGAAGGGGCAAGGTACCTCCCATTGGATTTATTTTGTTGCTTCTTGTGATTAATTGGGTGGTTAGATAATGGTGGCCGCTAGGAATCTTCTAAGGTTTGCTAATCCACAACCAAGGGAAAACACTATTCCCTTGAGAGCAAAGTCCCCGCGTTACCTGAAACTCGGTCACTACACTTGTGTTTACTATATGCATATGTAATTGGCTATCTAGCCTGAGCAGGTCTACTTGGAGTGGCCACTCCAAAGGGCTCTAACTTATCATCATGTCAAAGTTTGTCATGTACAAGCTAGGTACCTCATGGTCCTATATGTGTTAGTCATGTTGTGTAGTCCTATTGACAACTACATGACACTTGTTATCAGTGTTCCTTAATTAGTCACTTACAAAGGCCATAATAAAAGGGGCTACCATTAACAAAGTCGACTTTACCATGAGATAGTACAAAAGTAGTTGGAGGCTCTTGTTAAGTTGTGGACCAGATGCATTCGTTGCACCGAGTACTTGAATTTATGGTACATAATCATCTTCAATTTATGGTACAAAAGTGGATGGATCTAGAAGTAGTTCATCACCTACAACAAATATCTTTAAGCAAGAAGCATAAATATTAGGATAGAATATACCCCAAGATGGAGTAGTTCTAATCTACAAGCCAAATGAGAATATTTGGGGCCATAGTATTGTAGAAATGATTCATGAAACACAGACCTAATCGTCTTATATCAATTGGAAGTCACACTAAGAAAAATAAGTTCGACAAACTCAATATGTCATTTATGTTTATTGGTAGAATGTTTAGAATGTTCTTGTGTGTTTAGCAATTTGTTCATGATATGAAAAAGAATGTCTTGCATTTCTTCTATGATATGGTTTGCTAGTGTCACTTTGTGTTGTATTGTGAAGTAGGTAAGCACACTTAGAGTATGATGTAGCTTTAAAGGGGTTCATTTTTATGGTTGAATGAAATGAATATTTATAGGTAGATTATGTCAATTATCTGTTCCATTAAGAAAACACTCATGATATAAGAGCGAAGCATTTCCTAGAGGACCTAGTTGACTAGTTTAGTTTGACCATTGATTAGAATGACATATAATTTTAAGTTACAAGGTAGTACAGAGGAATTTGAATCCATATAACCCAAAATTACTAATAAATTTGGGATCTCGATCCATGACCATGGTATGTGTAAACTGTGTAGACGAATATTATTTATGATTAACATGCTATCAATATTGAGACTACATAGGCTAAAGTGTGTCGTACTGCGCCAAAAGTTGAATATGCCTAGAAGCGTTAAAAGTAATAAGCAGTTTATCTTGATTAAGTGTGCCTTGAAGCACGATATGGATTTATGTCGCATGGCTCAACTAGGAAATGTAAAGAAAATGCTTTAAAGTTAAGTTACTTGTAAAATAAATAGAAGCAAGTCAACTTAGACTCTTGAGTTTAAAAATGAACCAATAAGCATGTGCCACTTCAACTCTTTTGGACCCAATTATAAGGGCCAGATCCTTTGTATTTCATGTTCACAACTTCATTTGATCAATCAAAGAGTTGAGTTACCTCCTATTTTTGTCTTGTGAATGCTTTGAGATTGAGAGAAAGAGAAAAAGTCATGAGGTAAATGTTGATACTTCATGCCTCTACCTCACCTTCCTCCCCGTTGGTCAATTCTGGACCTCCCTATACTACAACAGAGTCAGTCCTCCTTTTTACTTGCCCATAACACTCTTAGCAATAGTAGATCTACTGGATAGGTAGTCAAATAAGGGCAACATAATATTTTGTAGTCGTTGTTGGGGAAGTAGATAATTAGGTATATACTTTTGACTTTTGGGAAAAAATTTGTTGTTTTTGTTATCAATCTTCTTATTATATGCATGTTGCTTGTGTGAATATTGCATATAGCTTTTACTTGGTCAAAATCTAATTTTTTACTAATTTTGTGCAAGGGCACACAGTGTGCGAGCCTCTTCTCTAGTAAGCGGACCTTTACTTCAGTAGACAAGTGTTTAACCCTTTGTAGCAAGCCTTTTTAGAAACAGTTGCCAACAATAGAAAACACTTGCCTGTTCACAATCTTTGGTTTTTTGAAGAGATTTTTTTCCACTAATAATTGAATCCTTCAATTTTTCAGTCATTTTGAGTTCCAACAAAGCACTCACCCCGTATGTGAGAGAGCGAGCCTTTTTCTGAAATCCAATTTGTTGTTCTCTTTCAATTTTTTAAGTAGACAAATTATTTTCAGCAGGCGAGCCTTTTTTTAAACACTCGTGTGACTACTTTTTTCATATTGTTTTATTTGCAAGTATTGATTGAAGTCAAAAACTACAATTCATTTGTTTTTAGATTCTCTAAGCTGATTGCTTGATTGAAAACAATCCTAAAGTCGAGTATGCAGTTACCTTTTACTCAGTGATTCAAGAAAAGTTGGATTTTTAAAGATGATCTTCACTTTTTTTGAGCCAAGACTAGTTTTTTTTAAATAGTCACATGTGATTGTTTATAAGCATTCACCAATATGCCCAAAATATAGCCCTTGTCATGAGCTTCCTATAGAAATCTCAATGAGTATTTTTAGATTGTGTTGGAAACACTCGCCCCACACGTGTGAAAGCGGGCATTTTTAGATCTTTATAAAAACTCTCACCGACTCTGTGTAAGATTCTAACACTATGACTAGCAAATTAACAACTCGGTCAATGGTTTTTTAATGAGGTTTGTTGCCTCTAAAACTAGTTGAGGAGTATTCCAATAGCTCATATTGAGTAAAAACACTCGCCCACCCAGTTTTTGACCACACCTCAGCAATCGGTGAGTGAAGTTGAACTTCTATATGAGGATTTTAATTTGTATTTTACTGATTTTTGTCCAGTGCTCAAGCTTCAAGCTTACCTTAATTAGAAAGATTCAATCAGTGACATTTGCGGGGCCTTTGTTGTGACTGAACCTCTCTTATATAAATTTAGCTTAGAATCTTGACCTAGAACCTATCTTAGTGTGACCAAGATAGACAAAATTAGATCATTGACCATGGGGGCTTGGCTGTGATTTGGTCTTCTCTTTTTGGTTTCTTAGGATACAACATCATTTTTGTGATTATTGTTATTTATTTCCATATGACAGTGAGTGCAATATAGTAACATGCCAAATACAACATTCAATTGGTTTGCATTGTATACTGACCAACTCTTGACAAAGGTCATTGGCTAGAATAGAACAATTCCAAGAGAATCTTTATTTCAGAAGTGTGAGTGAGTTGAGCTCAATGATAAAAGTGTCAAGTTAAGGATGTGAAACAATATTTCAAAGTGATTGTTGATTGTTTTTGTGAGAATCATCATCATGTATTAGTAGCAAATTCATTACCCCATAGTGATTTGATGAATAGGCATTTGGGAAATTTCAAAAGCTTGAGATTACTTTGCAAACACAAGATGGTGACAAGTCTACCTAGCTAGAACAAGAAAGAACAGGTCTATCCTAGTAACAATTCAATTGAGTATCAAGATGATCTAACTACAGTGCACCTACCATCCACTTAAATTGGTTTGTATCATCCATCAGTTCTTTTCTATAGGTGTTGATCCATTTGAAAAGCTTCACGAAGAAGATACTCACCACTCTCGATCTAGATTCAAACGTTGATTAGCTATTAGATCCAAATTGACTGTTGAGAATCTAGTATCATTTTTGTGTTCGAGTTACTACATAAGGGAGTGTTGGCTAATTCTGACGAATCCCCAAGATACTCGGACAAAGCAACTCAAGAGCACCTCTCACCTTAGACCGAGGAGGTCTCTGAGAAGACGAGACCAACGAAGATTGAGAGCCGAGAAATGCTAGTTATGAATGGCAAGCAAGAACTGTGTAAGCCTCGTGGTGAATCCCAGAAGATGGAATGACCATGTAGGAACTAGTATTTCTAGGCAAATGTAATAAATGCAAGTAGACTCCTCTTAAAAAAAGTAGAGTGAGCCACCTTTTGATGGTGACCACTAGTGGAGAGCATTATTCCACTTGTAATTTGTGAAATGTGGAAATTTCACTAGGATGCCACCTAAGAAGCTCTCTTGCTTATTTAAGAGACTCCCTCTTTGTGTAGAGGAGTTTTTTTGTAGCATCAAACTCTTTTTATTAAGCATGGAGTAGATGCAATGCAAAAAGCTCCTCTACACAAAGAGGGAGTCTCTTAAATAAGCAAGAGAGCTTCTTAGGTGGCATCCTAGTGGAATTTCCACATTTCACAAATTACAAGTGGAATAATGCTCTCCACTAGTGGTCACCATTAAACGATGGCTCACTCTACTTTCTTTAAGAGGGGTCTACTTGCATTTATTACATTTGCCTAGAAATACTAGTTCCTACACTCCTCACTATTCTCTCTCAGTCCATCTAGGAACAACTTGAGCCATGTCAACTCATTAGCCATCTTAGCTACAACAACATACTCTACCTCACAAGAAGGTTGGGCAGTTATGGTCTGCTTTCTGCTAACCCATATAACAGCTGCATCTGATTCAATGGTACAATCTCCTAAAATGCCCTTAGATCTGTCTTTGAGGGATGCTCAGCTTGCAACACTGTAGGACTTCACCTGAAATCCTGCATCGCGAGAAAAACAATGACCATAGTCCTTTGTTTGTTGTAGGTACTACAAGATCCTCTTGGCAATTTTCCAGTGTGTAGGTCCTAGATTAATGTTGAATTGGCTCAATCTAAACACTGCGTAAGCAATGTCCGGCTGTGTATTGTCAACATCAATGAACCAATAAGCATTTTGTAAGTCTTATTCTGCACTGCTTCCTACTCTGCATCGTCTCTAGGACAGTCTTCATTCATTACTGCTATGCCAGAAACCGTCGGAGGATTTATTCCCTTGTAATATACCATCTGAAATCATCAAGGATTTTCTGAATATATCTTGATTGTATAGATACAATCTACAACCCTCAAGATCTCTATCAATCTGCAAGCTTACATAGCATTTTGCTTCACCTAGGTTTGATATTCGAAAGTGCCTTGAAATAGAAAAGGTTTTGGTATAGCCAATAGCATACTTCTACAAAAATCCTTTTGCAACAAGCATGGCTTTCTATCTTGATACATTGCCATATGGTCCATATTTATACTTGTAGATCCATTTGCATATGACAGTCTTTATGTCTGCTGAAACTGGTTTAAGAGTCCACACTTCGTTATGCTCCATATAGTTTATTTTGTCTTCCATGGTCTCGATCCATTTGTCCTTATCTTGAATTTCAACAGCTTCTTCATAGGTTTGTGGTTCACCTCTGAATCCACATAACTCTTCATGAGTATAAGTTAAACTGTCTAGTATATACCTGATAGGTTGTCTTCTTTCTCTGCTAGATTTCCTTGGAGATGGTGCAGTGTCAATGACTATTATGCCTTTGTTTTTCTTCGACATTAGAACCACTATGTGTTGCAGGTGTTCTAGGTACAGGCTGCATGTCGGTGTGTCGTCATCTGAACTATCACTCAGTTCATTCAGAGTTTGAACATCTTGATTTGGATGTCCAAGGTCTGCTCCCTCTGTCGGTGTGGGCAGGTCATAGTACTACTTGTTGAGAATCTAGTAGCTGGCTAGATCTTCGTCAGGCACCGTTCTTCCTTCGTCAAACTTGACATCTCTGATAGTCTTTACTTCATTGTTCTCCGACATGTAGATCCTGAAGTATGATGGGTATATATCATAGCCTACTAAGAATTCTTGCTCCACCTTTTCATGCAGCTTTTTTTTGTTCTTGTTTGGAATGTGCGCATATGCTACACATCCAAAGATATGTACGTGAGCCAAATTTGGCCTGTTGCCCCACCACATCTCATGTGGATGCCTGATTTGCCTCTCCTGTTCTGCAGGTAGTGACTGTAGCTACTGCTTCATCCCATAAAGATCTTGATGCCTTTGATTAGGTTATCATGCGTCTTGCTACTTCCATGAGAGTCGTGTTCTTTCTCTCAGCAACACCATTGTGTTGCGGTGTGTATGTTGCAGTCTCCTTGTGAAGGATGCCGCAGCTGCTATAGAAATCAGCAAATCGGTTGGAGATGTATTCTCCACCTCTGTCTGTTTGTACCTGCTTGGCTTTTTGTTATGTCCACTTCTCAGTCCAATTTACATATTATGTGATTTTATCAAGAGCTTCTGATTTGATGTGGATGAAGTAGACAACAACAAACTTACTAATGTAGTATCTTTAACCTCCCACAGAGACCACATCAAAGGGTCCACAGATGTTCGAGTGTATTAACTCCAATTGCTCTATTGCTCTGAAGGAGATATTTGTAAAGGGGGTACGAGACATCTTGCCTTTGTGGCACGCACGTAGGATGTTTGACTGAGGCTGGAAGCCCAAGGATCTTAGTGCATGATCCTTCTTCTTGTACCATTGTCTGGCGGACTATTTCAGTCCATAGATGCTTCTGTGCATTCTGCTGGCATAGTCAGCAAGTGACTCGCAAGTAAAACCTGGTGGCTGGTCCATGTAGACTGTTTCATTGAGCTCGCCATGTATAAATGTTGTGTTCTCGTCTACAATGTGGATCTTCATATCATAGGCAGCTGCGTATGCAAATAATATGCGTAAAGATGTATGCTTCACAACAGGAGAAAAGGTCTCTGTATAGTCAATGCCATACTTATGTGAGAAATCTTTTGCAACTACCCTGGCTTTGTAACTATTTGATACTTCCACTAATAAGCAGTAAGTGTTCCTAGCAATGCGTTATATTAATTTCCAATATCAATATATAAAAATTGTTAATCTAGAAAACGATCAACTATTTACACTAGTTATGAATGGCATTTAGTCTTATTCAAATGATAGTTGAAGACAATCGTTTGATCGCAGATCGCAATTGGAGTTGGGCTTCATGAAAACTACTTGCAAAAACCGTTGGGACAAGTGGTTAGCTTCAAAACAAGTTCTGTTAACATTTGACAGTTCGAACACATTCGAAACTCTTTGTGTTGTCAAACTTGATTGTTAGCCATTCCCATGTATTTCTACAGATTGTGAGAAACATGAGTCAAACTACAAAATTGGATAGACGAATTGATGCATATTAAAGATCGATTATTCAGAAAAATCCAACACTCCCTTTTTATCCGAATCCATGGATTCCTTGACCTTCAAACTTAGTTCTGCACAAAATCTTTTGTGTACATCCAAGCATAGTGTTGGATTAGTCTCCTCCTTACTAATCAACTAATCGGTTTTAATCTTCATCCATTGTTTATCCAGTTCTGTAGATTTTTCTGTGTCTTTATACAGTCTGCAATTTTACAAGTGTTTTCGCACAATCTGTAGAATTACATGGAGTGTTACCATAGTGTTGCATTTTTCGCCTGTCAGAAATCTCATGGAAAAATGCAATGTCGTCTTTTTCTCATTTTTTGTTGGATTATTCTTCTTCTTACTAATCAAATAATCGGTTTTAATCTTCATCCGTTGTTTATCCAGTTCTGCGGATTTTCTCGTGTCTTTACACAGTCTGCAGTTTTACAAGTGTTTTTACACAGTCTGCAGAAATACACGGAGTTTTACTACAACGTTGCATTTTCTCTCACTTCAATTTTTTTGTATTTTTGCAAAACTGTCGCCTGTCAGAAATCTTGTGTAAAACTGCAATGTCATCTTTTTTGCATTTTTCGCATGTACAGATTCGCGAGCAAATATGCAGAGTCACATTTTTTGCTTTTTCCAAAGTGCCTCAAATGTTAAGAAAATGACTCTGGCAATGTGTGAGGCAACCCTAAATCAGTATTTAAGGCACTGTCGAATTTTTCGCGAAATCTCGACACTGTCGTATTTTTCGCATTTTTGCGACAGTGTCGCCTGTGGCTGTTTTAGTTCATTTCTGCAGAAATGATAGTTTTGTTCATTTATGCAGACAGACGCTTTACGACCAATTTCAACTACTTATCATCAATCAATGACAAGGAACCGGATGGATGCCAACAGATATCAGCCAACTGGCAATCGCAATTGACGACCTAATTTCTTAGTATAAATAGTTGTTCATATTCATATAGTTTCAAGTCAGAAAAGTTAAAAAAATGATCAAAGAGGTCAATCAGCAAGTATTGTAGTTAGCTCTCTATCAAACTTTCAAGCTTAAACTCTCTTGAACATTCTAGCTCAGCCTTTTGGAGATTTATTTTAGAGTTGCTATTGCACTATTGCTTATCAGCATAGCTGCTTATTATCAGACTTATCCTCAGTTACTCAGAGACAACTTAGATTGTGTGGTTTTATCCACTATTGTCTTGCGCTCACTAGCATCTGATTTCTTTTTTTGAATCAATACTATCATTTATTGCGTTCAGTATATGTCAGAATGCATACATCTATGTATAGTTAGAAATAGTAAGCTCAACTATGATTGTAGTTTACAGGTGTGTACTATTTCAGCTTAGTAGGCTTTAGTTAAGAAGCCAGCCCGGGGGCTTGTCTCGGGCCGATAACGGGAGTTTACCTGTATATAGGCTAAAATGCCACGTAGAGGCCAACAGTAAATTAAATGAATTTATTAGGTCCATGCCACATGGCGTCCCCATGCAAAAGAGACCTTTGCTTGTGTATGAACATTCTCTTTGTAATAAAGATGCTTTTGCTTTGTGAGCGCTTTGCTTGATGTGAGCTCCTCCATCACTCTGTTACTTGTGGATGTTGTTTATGGTTTCGATGGTTGGCGATCAATTAATGATTGCATTTCTAATCTGCACTCTCCACTAGATCAGAATTTTCACATAGAATGTTAACTTGGTATCAGAGTCGATGGGCTGTGGAGGAACGTGCACAATCAAAGCCCTTGGAAGAGCAGTTCCATCGACGGTAGCATTAGAACTGAGCAACTGTAAGGATGTCGTACGGAGTATAGGATGGTCCGGGATGATCGGTGATGCAAAGCCCTTTGATTCAGTGCATACAAAATCGATTTGCAGAATCAAAGTAAAAATTTGCATAGCTGCGGAAGCTATGGGACAACTGACGGAAGAGTGCTCAAGGGAGTCAATTCTAAGTGAATTGATGAGCAGTTTGTTGTTGGAGGGAGCTAGTGGAGGTTGCTGAATAATCAGGGTGGTTACAACAATTGGAATCTTAGTGTTTGGTCAAACAACAGCTCCAAAATTGCATGGAAGTGGTTGGTTCTAACAGATGGGGTTTAGAGAGCTAAAACTTGGATCTTTCTCCATAGAGAGCAGAATTTGGTGCTGAAAATCCATAGCATAGGTCGCCCATCTACTGCAATCCAGCTTGTAAGAATCCATGCTCAGTCATGGAGCGGTGGAGGCACAATTTCTAGTTTGTTGAGGCAGCCATATTCATGGACAACTAGGGTTTGAAACCGTAAAAGCTTGGATATTTCACAATAAACAATGTTTTTCAAAGCTTTAAACCCATAGCAAGGGGCGCCCAAGTACAAGAAAACTAAGTGCAATCAACTGTGGGCGGCCGTGGAGAGGTAGGAGTGCTGGATCCGATCTTAGCAGGGCGGCCATAAGAGCTGAATTGGAGAAGAATGAGGAAGGGCGTGCTCGTGGCAGCACTGCGCAGCCAATGAGAGTGGAATCTTAGCGGACATAAGGGAGTATGTCTCGGGGAGCATCGATTGGTGCGCAAATTTGATTGTGGCCATGTGCAACAGTCTTTTATCATTATCACTTTATATGTTGATGATACATTGTTTTTCAGCAATGGTACCGATCTGATGAAAGAAGCCAAGACAATGCTATCTTCCGAATTCGATGTGATCGATATGGGCGAAGCTCATTTATGCCTTTGTATACAAATCCACAGAGACAAAAAACCAGAGTTCATATTTTTTCAAAAAATACAAAGAAAGATGAATTCCATAAGGTCCTCTATTTTTAAGGGTGAAACTGAAGGCACCTTCGCCAACTTTTTAAGGGCTCCTTAAAGTTATTTTAAAGGCACATTCGGATTTTTCGCATTTTCCCAAAAAGTGCGAGAAACTCAAACTGTTAAAGACATCTTCGCCTTTTAGAGGGCACCTTCAACTTTCTAAGGGAACCTTAAACTTGTTTATAGCGCCTTCGGCTTTTTTGCAAAATCCCAAAGAGAGAGAAAAATGCCGAAGGTCGTGTATTCTGAACGAGGTACGTTCCCATGTCACTTCCCAAAATTTGCGAAGTGAGAGAATTTGTAACGTCCTTGTCCATGTCAACGATCCTGATTTGTTGACCGTATACACTATGTACAGTTGTCGCAAAGCCATATGCTTCCAAGTACAACAACTTTACTAATCAGGTGACAATCATTCAATGTAATTAATACATGGATGAAATCTATAAATAGATCATCCAATCACAGATAATTTGTTGCTCCATCCATGAGACGTATTATTTGAGCCTCCCAACAGATGTTTTTATCTGTGTACAACGTAGGTGAATGCTTGTTGTGATTGAATGTTTTTCATCGTTGTTTGATCGAGCTTGTTTACTCAATCTGATCAGAACACGGACATCACATTCAACAACGATCTATGTATTTGTGTTCCCAATGTCCTTCACGTTCCTCAGCTATCAAAGAACTTGTTATCAGTCTCTAAGATAACTGATGAGGGCTACATTGTTACTTTCTCATCTGAACAGTGTACAATATTCGAGGAAGATACTACTCTGACTACATGCACTAGAGTCAGAAATCTTTACATACTCTCTAATTCAATTGCATTAGCTTCTATCTCTAATGAAAATGTAAACAACAACGTTGTTCTTTGGCATAGTCGATTTGGACACATGAATACAAGATTACTTTCCTATATGCGTTGTATTAACTTAGTTGATGGATTGAATTTTCCTTCTTCATTAGATAGGAAATCTTTCTTTTGTGAATCATGCGTCTATGGTAAACACTCTAGAAGCAAGTTTCCCAAATCACATTCCATCAAAACAAAGCATGTATTGGATCTTGTACATAGCGATCTCTATGGTCCTATGCCAACTCCGTCATTAGGAGATGCAAGCTATTTTATCACTTTCATAGATGATTATTCTAGATGGTCTACAGTCATATTCATTAAGCAAAAATCTGAAGCCTTTCAATGCTTCAAGAGATTCAAGGCCATGGCTGAGACACAAACGTCTACAAAAGTGAAGGCACTCCAAACTGATGGTGGCGGCGAATACATCTCTAACGACATGTCCGACTACATGGCTGAGCATGGTATTCAAAGACAGTTCACCACTTTCTATTCACCTCAACAAAATGAGTAGAAAGGAAGAATCGAACTCTTCTCAACTCAGCCAGATCCATGCTACATGAAGCACACCTACCTACAAAGTCCTGGGCAGAAGATATTGCCACAACCTGTTACATGCATAATAGATTCAGCACCAAAGCCGTCAACAACAAAACTCCTTATGAAGTTTGACATGGACACAAGTCTAGTGTCAACCATTTAAAAATCTTTGGTTGTATATGTGTTGTTCACATTCCTAAACAACTTAGGAAGAAGCTAGATCATAGGACAAATAAATGTAGTTCCATTGGCTATCTTGATGAGCATAAAGCTTATAAAGTTTATGATCCATCCACCAATGTAGTATTTGTCTCTAGGGATGTAATATTTCAAAAACATACATACTATGATTTCAAACAACCATCGATAAACGATGCTATGTCATTTCATTCTATTTTACGTAGCATGGATTCTTCCAATGTTGATGTTCCTTCTACAGAACCTACAGCTACACCTATAGAAACCGAGCAACCGATAGCACCTGTCATCCGACTAGACCAAGCTAGCTCGAGCAGATCTAGAGAAATTCAAGGAGAAACATCATCGCATCCTGGTCAGCCAAACGTCCGTAGATCCTCACAAACTTGGACAGTTCCTGAGAGGTATACACCTCAATTGTTCTAGACTTCATCAGAAGAACCAGAGAGCCTAGCCAAAGCAATTAACTCCAAGGATGTTGTGAAGTGACAAGAAGCTATGGAATGCGAATACAACTCACTTTTGACGAATCAGACCTAGACACTGATCGATTCCCCACTCACAAGAGAGTTAACGACAACAAGTGGATCTTCAAGAAGGAGTTCAACTCTAATGGTTCCATTGCTAAATGGAAAGCACGATCGGTGGCTAAAGGATTCACTCAAGTCCAAGGAGTGGATTACCAAGGAATTTTCAGTCCTGCCATCAAGATGCAATCAATCAGGACTCTGATTGCGTTTGCAGTCGTAGAAGACCTCGAAATGCATCAAATGAATGTCAAGACAACATTTCTCAACGACAACGTCGAAGAGGAGTTGTATACCTTCCAACCGAAAGGATTCGAAGTCAAAGGCCAAGAGCACAAAGTGTGCAAGCTGCACAAAGCAATCTACGGTCTGAAACAGGCCGCAGGAGCATGGTTCGATAGAATCAACTCTTATCTCATTCAATTGGGATTTGCAAACAATTCAGCTGACTGTAATGTTTATTTAAAGCATATAGCCACCAAGTCAGTTCACATAGCTCTTTACGTAGATGATGCATTTATTTTGTCTAACAACACTTCTCTTTTGCGCACTACTAAGAGTGATCTATCAAAGGAATTTGACATGACTGATTTAGGAGCTGTTCATTCTTTGTTAGAGATTCACATTACTAAAAATAGACTTTAGAAGAAGATTTATCTTAGTCAGCAGACATATATAAAAGGCATTTTAGAAGAGTTCCATATGTCTGATTGCAAAAAAATTGATACTCCAATGGATCCAAGTATAGTATTGACTAAACTTTCTTGTGCTGAGACTGATAGTGAAGTACTCAACTTAGCGAAATACCCTTATCATTCACTAATTGGATCTTTAATGTATGCAATGTCGTGTACTAGACTAGATTTAGCATACACTATTAGCACGTTAAGTCAATTCATGTCTAATCCTAGGATCTCTCATTGGAAAGCATTAAAGAGAGTGATGAGATATATTCAAGGAAGTTTAGATCACATCTTATGTTATGATGGAAATGCTATGAGGCTACTCCGACACAGATTGGGGAGGAACAGTCTCTACCAGAAAATCTACCTCCGGGTTCTGTTTCTATCTGGCAGGGGGACTCACTATGTTGCTGCAAGAAGACAATTGAAGAAGTCAAGACACATCGTCTACTTCCTCCTATCAAGATCTATATGTCAACAAAGGCTCTAAGCGACAGAAGAAGAAAGGCTCCAAGAAGACTGCAATGAATCAGAAGCCGACCCAAAGTCAAGAATAATCATCGAATCCACAGTCGAAGAAGAAGATGTTTTGCAGGTATTGCAAGTGCAATAACCATGAGATCAAGGATTGCCGAATTTTCCAAGTGAAGAACACAGCCAAACAATATATGACCAATCAACGTGAGATCTTCAACTCCTACACTCCTTACAACACGAAGAAATTTGTTCATCTTGGTGACAATAATACTCACACTATTGAAGGTGAAGGTACTATAAGATTGAGATTCCAGCATGATCAATTCAAATTACTATCAAAGCTCTTATATGTTCCTAAACTCTGTACAAATCTGTTATCAGTAAGTAGAATTACAGATTTAGGTCATTACATAGAATTCAAATCTGGTCAATGCAAAATTATTGATATGAGTGACAAGATCCTCGCACTCCGCAAGAGACAGAGTTACTTATATAGATTGGCACACTATTATTATGAGTCTAGTCAAGCCTTGAAAACCTCTGTTCAAGTCAATAAAGCATAACTATGGCATCATTACTTAGGACACGTGAATCATGCATCTATTTTGAATATGTCTAGACAATCTATGGTCCTTGATCTCGACTATCCTTCGGGTAAGGTCGATCTCCCTTTCTATCATAGTTGCATTTTTGGTAAGTAGGCTAGGATTCCTTTTAGATCAAACCATATGCATGCGACAAAAGTTCTGCTAGATGTTGTTCACATAGATATATGTGGACCTATGCAAACTCCTTCATTGCTAGATGCAAAGTATTTCATTACCTTTATTGACAAATTCTCCAGAAGCACAGTTGTTTATATTATTAAACAGAAATCAGAGGCTTTCATCAAATTCAAACAATTCAAAGAGCATGCTGAGAATCAAACTGGCAAACGAATCAAAGCGCTGAGGTCAAATAACGGGGGAGAATACATCCCCAACGAATTCAAGAAGTACTGCCTCAACAACGGCATTGAGCAAGAATATATCACCTCCTATTCAACTCAGTCAAATGGTTTTGCTGAGAGAAAGAGCATAACCGTAGTTGAATCGGCAAAGTGCATGTTATCACATGCAACACTTCCAAAGTCCTTCTGGATTGAAGCTATTTCAACAACAACCTATATTCAGAACAGATGTCCTAGTAAAGGCCTCTCAGACAAAACACCATTCGAAATTTGGACAGGTACCAAACCTTCTTTATCAAACTTACGTGGTTTTGGATGTATTGCTTTTGCGCAGATACCTCGTGATTTCAGAAAGAAGCTCTACTTCCAGACTATCAAATGTGTTTTTATTAGCTACACTACTTCAGATCAAGCCTACAAGTTGTTCGATCCCATCGAGTTGAAGACATTCACTAGCCGGGATGTCATTTTCATCGAAGATCAGTTTCAAGACCTCAAAGGAAGGGGCAGTCCCCATGTGGCCAACCTATCAGATTCTGCTAACGCATTGAACTTTCCAGTTCCGCAAGCGACTATCCCCATTAAAGGTCCAAGCTCTTGTACTTTCGATGAACAACGAATCAACGACAGGTCGGAAGATGATGATGTTGCAGTTCTGCAACTACAGTATGATAGAAACGAACAGCTTCTTCTATTACCCAGAAGATCTTCAAAAACTAGCAGAACACCCAAACGGTATATCGACGAGTCTGCAGCCTACCTTGTTCAGAAACCAACGTATGTCGAAGAGGCACTCAATCAGCCTGATTCCGATCTCCTGAAAGCAGCTATGGATAGAGAGTATTCATCTCTTATCAAGAACCAGAGATGGACGATTGTTGAACTACCTGCTAGCAGAGACGTAGTTGATTGCAAATGGATTTTCAAAGTGGAGTACAACGCAGATGGAAGCATCAACAGAAGAAAGGCACGACTTGTCGCTAGAGGATTTTCTCAAGTATACACTGAAACTTTCAGTCCAGTAGTCAAGCATTCTTCTATTCGACTCTTGCTATCATTTGTCGCTGCAACAGATTTGGAAATACATCAAATGGATGTACAGACAACATATCTGATTGGAGTTATCAAAGAAGACATTTACATGGTGCAACCCGAAGGTTATACTATCGAGGGTAAACACAATCATGTGTGTAAACTCCATAAGGCACTTTGTGGCTTGAAGCAATTTGCTCGAGCATGGCTTCAAAGGACCAATACTTTCATTATTGATCACAGCTACAACCTAGCTATTCAGATTTAAACATTTACTTGAAAGTAGTGTAGCAGTCTTTTATCATTATCACTTTATACGTGGATGATACATTGCTCGTTTCTGCCTTGGTATACAAATCCATAGAGACAGAAAATAGAAGTTGATCTACATTACACAACAAAGATACATCTACAATATTTTAGTCAGATATAATCTGATCAATTGTAAGTTAGCTCTCTCACCAATGGAACCATGACTCAAATTGTCAAAGGACCAATGTCCCCAAACAATTCACGAGAAGCAGCAAATGCATGAGTATCTTTACCATTCTATTATAGGATCTCTTATCTATGCCATGATTTGTACCAGGCCAGACATAGCTTTTACAATTAGCTCTCTTAGTCAATTTATGGCTAATCCTGGTATAACACATTGGAAGGCTCTTATTAAAGTCATGAGATATCTTTGAGCTACTATGGACTTTTGCATTTGTTATGGAGCAGTCAGCAACGACAAACTCAATTTTCTTAATGGTTACACAGATGCGAGTTGGGCAGGATATGGAGACACTCGTAAATCTACTTTCGGATTTACATTCTTTCTCAACAATGGTCCAATTTCCTGGAACAGTCGCAAACAATCTTCGATAGCTCTATCTTCCACTAAATCAGAGTATATCGCAGCCTCTCAAAGGAAGCAATTTGGTTGAGGAATTTGCTCGCAGATATCGGTCTGAATCAATATTATTTTGTGATCATGAAAGCGCCATCGCTTTATCAACCAACCCTAGATTTCATTCCAAGAGTAAGCACATTGAACTGAAGTATCATTTCGTCAGAAGCAAAGTTCTCAACGAAGAAGCCAGATTGCAGTACTGTAGAACGCAAGATATGACAATTGATATTTTTACCAAAGCATTAAGTTTGCAGTCACACAGAAGATTCTGTTTAGAACTAAGTTTAAAGGTCAAGGCATTCAAGGATTCAGATTAAGGGGGAGTATTGGATTAGTCTCCTTCTTACCAATCGACTAATCGATTTTAATCTTCATCCGTTGTTTATCCAGTTCTGTGGATTTTCCCGTGTTTTTCCATAGTCTGCAGTTTTACAAGTGTTTTTAGCTTGAACTCTCTTCAGCATTCTAGCTCAGTCTTTCAGCGTTATGTTTTAGAGTTGCTATTGCGCTCTTATCAGCATAGCTGCTTGTTATCAGATTTATCCTCAGTTACTCAAAGACAGCTTAGAGTGCGCGGTTTCTATCCACTATTGTTTTACGCTCATTAGCATCTGAATTGTTTTTCTGAATCAATACTATCCTTTGTTGCATTCAATATATGTCAGAATGCATCCATCTCCGTATTTCCTTTGTAACTGATAGAAATTGTCTGAAATCTCAATATTTCATGTTTGGCTACGTAATCACTTAGTATCTAGCAATTTCAAAGTTAGTTGCTGAAGATTGAACGTGAGTCCCATCACTACTGCTTTGTTCAATTTTGATAGGCGTAGTCATGCACTGGAAGTAGAAAGTTTTCCCTACTATTATTTTTGTAATGGTATCAGAGCAATTTCACTATTTTTTATATTATTCCTACATGATATCAGAGCAAAATCTCTAATACTTGATATCTTTTGCGATATCAAATTGATATCAAACTCTTCAGTTCTTTCCAACTTTTTCAGCATCAGAGAATTGGATTCCTATTGTTGGGATTACTACATCTTAGCGTCATCGATACAATCGATAGACTAAGTTCCACATGGATTCTCAAAGTAAAGGCGGTCTTATCGCAGACAAGCTGAATGGATCCAATTATCATTTGTGGAAATTCAAGATGAAGACCTTGCTAATCGCCAGCGAATTATGGGATGTTGTCACAGGTACAGAAGTAAAACCTGAAGACGAACTCAAAGTGGAAATCGAAGGACGATATTTCGCACTTATTATCCTCAATATATCATATACACAAATTGGACACATAGCTGAAGCTAAAACATCAAGAGATGTTTGGGACATCCTGAACTCACATTAACCAGTTTAAGAATCTCTTGTAACAGATGGCCGCTGTCGAATCGGTCATAGACGATCAAGACACAATCATGACATTGCTTTCAAGCTTGTCCTCTACATATGAGAATTGGGTGATGATCATATTGACACACTTAGACCTAACTCTTACTAGAGTTATCACTATGTTGCTGCAAGAAGACAATAGAAGAAGTCAAGACACATCGTCTGCTTCCTCCTCTTAGGCTCTATATGTCAACAAAGGCTCTAAGCAACAGAAGCAGAAAGGCTCCAAGAAGACTGCAATGAATCTGAAGCCAACTCAAAGTCAAGAACAATCATCGAATTCACAATCGAAGAAGAAGATGTTTTGTAGGTATTGCAAGCACACTAGCCATGAGATCAAGGATTGCCGAATTCTCCAAGAAAAGAACACAGCCAAGCAACTTGACCAACACGCAAACACAGTTTTATCATCTCCCCAGGTCGAAGTGAATGAATGCGCATTTATAGTCAAAGATCAAAGTGCATTTTTGAATGATTCATGGTTTATGGATTCTAGAGAAACTCAACATATGACCAATCAACGTGAGATCTTCAACTCCTACATGCCTTACAACACGAAGAAATTTGCTCATCTTGCTGATAATAGTACTCACACTGTTGAAGGTGAAAGTACTGTAAGATTGTGATTCCAGCATGATCAATTCAAATTACTATCAAAAGTCTTATATGTTCCTAAACTCTCTACAAATATGTTATCAGTAAGTAGAATTACAGATTTAGATCATAAGGTAGAATTCGAATCTGATCAATGCAAAATTATGGATAGGAGTAATAAGGTCCTTGCACTTGGCAAGAGGCAGGGTTACTTATATAGATTGGCACATTGTTATTCTGAGTCTAGTCAAGTTTTGAAAACCTCTGTTCTAGTCAATAAAGCATTACTATGGCATCATCGCTTAGGACACATGAATCATGCATCCATTTTGAACTTGTCCAGACAATCCATGGTTCTTGATCTTGACTATCCTTCTGGTAAGGTCGATCTCCATGTCTGTCATAGCTACATTTTGAAAAACAGGCTAGGATTCCTTTTAGATCAAACCATATGCATGCGACAAAAGGTCTGCTAGATGTTGTTCACACAGATATATGTGGACCTATGAAAACTTCTTCATTGCTAGATACAAAGTATTTCATTACCTTTATTGACGAGTTTTCTAGAAGAACAACCATTTATTTTATTAAACAAAAATCAGAGGCTTTCATCAAATTTAGACAATTCAAAGAGCATGTTGAGAATCAAACTTGCAAACGAATCAAAGCACTAAGGTCTAATAACGAGAAAAAATACATCTCCAACGAATTCAAGCAGTACTACCTCAACAATGGCATTGAGCAACTCCGTAGGCAACTATTCCCATTGAAGATCCAAGCTCTTGTACTTCCGATGAACAACGAATCAACGACAAGTTAGAAGATGATGATGTTGCAGTTCAACAACTACAATATGATAGAAACGAACAACTTCTTCTATTACCTAGAAGATCTTAAAAAACTAGCAGACCACCCAACCGGTATATCGACGAGTCTGTAGCCTACCTTGTTCAAGAATTGACGTATGTCGAAGAGGCACTCAAAATCAGTCTGATTTCGATCTCCTGAAAGAAGCTATGGATAAAGAGTATTCATCTCTTATCAAGAACCATACATGGATGACTGTCGAATTACCTACTAGTAGAAAAGTAGTTGATTGTAAATGGATTTTCAAAGTCAAATACAATGCAGATGGAAGCATCCACAGAAGAAAAACACGACTTGTCGCCAGAGGATTTTCTTAGGTATACAACGTCGATTACACTGAAACTTTCAGTCCAGTAGTCAAGCATTCTTCTATTCGACTTTGCTATCATTTGCCGCAGCAGCAGATTTGGAAATACATCAAATGGGTATACAGACAACATATCTCAATGGAGTTATCAAAGAAGATATTTACATGGTGCAACCCGAAGGTTATATTATCAAAGCTAAACACAATCATGTGTGCAAATTCCATGTTGTAAAGCTGACTCAAGTGCACCCAGTGTGCCTTGTAAGACTCTAAGGGGTGACGTTCCCTAAGGTCCCAGAGCAAGTTAGAACGTCAAGGATTGAGCCTCCGACCTGTGGTGAGCCAATCAAGTAGTTACAAGTCATGAGCTAGCTTTGGAGCTCGAGTCATGGCCTAGTCAGGAAGCAAGTTGATTCTGCCACCGGGACGGCTCCCGGGACCCATGTCCGGGAGCCAGACTGATTATGCCAGGCTTGCCAGGCTTAATCAGCAAAATAAAAATGAAGTCCTAAAAAGCGTGCTTTACCAGAAAGCACTATGTTTCAGAACAGAGGGGGTGCACCGAATCACAGCAGAACTATAGGGGGAGTCCGGCAGACAGAAACTTGGGCAGCTGAACCAGCGCTAGGAATCTAGTCGCCAGGTCTTAGCTCCTCTACCAGCCCAACTATGATGAATGTTAGTGTATATGTTTAAGGCTACATATAGCTGGTACGGTAGAGAGCGTAATGCTTTGGTGGATATTGGCAATACACCCTCTGTTCCTAGTGATAGAGTTGTTCCATGCATATATGTGGCAATCGCCAAGGCACTTCATACATTGCATGTGGAAGTTTCTAGCTCTCATTCTTATCATATCGCTCAAATGTTATAGGATGTGGAGTACCAAATTGGCGATTTCATTGTGCAAGCTAAGCTTTATATCATACCTATAGAGCTGTATCACATTAGTGCTGCCCTTGAGGTGTAAGCACGGTCAGTTCCCGCGGTTCGGGCCTGGCGCCGTCTGCACATAGGACAGATGAGGCAATGTGCTGCCATTAGGTTGGTGAAAGCAAGGTCTGTGCCTTGTGGGGTGCGGGGTGACATATTCGAACTGTACGAGTTAACCATTGATATAGAGATGTTGCTCGAATTCGGGTGTAAAGCACGGGTGGTTAGCTGCCGGTGCGGGATAGCTGCCGATCGTTTAGCTATAAGGGCTATCAACCAAAAAGTGGCGTGATTGAGGCAATGTGTTGCTTAATGGTGAAAGCACAGATGGTTGGATGGATGTTTCCCTGTGGGCTAATTCTGTGATAGATTTGAGTGGGCGTGGCTAGACAAAGGTCCTATGTCCGGTCTCAAGGGGAATGTGGCTTGAGAGGGATCCTCTGTGTTTGCTTTGGTTGGTATGTTCGTTTGTGGTGTGCTTGTTTGGACTTGAATAATCCCTGGTTGCTTAACTTCTTCCAGGTGATCTGATCTAGTTGGGAGTTGAAGGAGGAGTTTACATTTGTAGGTGGACGACATACAAGTATGGAAAGGAGCTTCCATGGGGCAACCTCCAAGATTGGTTCAAGATTATTATTCCTATCCGGAAAGATCGCAGGGAGGAAGTCAGATTTCATGATCAACTCCAGAGCTTCACATAACTATATTTCAAGGAGAGTAGTGGAACAGTTCAGCTTGCCGACCAGAAATGTAACATCAACGCTCAAGGTAGAAACAACAAAGGGAGCACTGGATGCAGACACAACAACATTGAACATCCCGGTGCAAATTGGGAGATGGAAGGCTAAACTTAGCTTTTTGATTTTAGAGATGGATGCCTTCGATGTAATTTTGGGCCTTCCCTGGCTAAATGAACATTGTATTGTAGTTTTGGGTAGGAGCTCAAACTTGGTTCTCTTGGAATACAAGGGACAGATCTGTATGTCAAAAGCTCTGCCTAGAGGGAACGCTAAGGGCACTGATATTGAACAAAATCTGGTTGCTGCATCTGTGATTTAAAGCATGGCGAAAGGGAATAGGTCAAAGTGATTTCTTTGTATCTGTAGAGAGGTTCCAGAAGGGAAAAATGCACAACAAAAAATCTGCCAAAGGAGGTGGCAGATTTGCTAGAAGAATTTAGCGATGTGTTTCTGGAAGAACTCCCAGCTAAGTTACCTCCTCGAAGACCAGTGGACCATAAGATTGAGTTGGTACCAGGAACAGAACCAACTTCACGAGCACCCTATAGGATGTTGCAAGAAGAGTTGGTGGAACTAAAATGACAACTTGGTGAATTGATAGACAAAGGATTCATTAGACCCAGTGCTTCGCCTTTTGGAGCCCCAATGTTATTCATGGAAAAGGCGGACAAGACACTGCGGATGTGTGTGGATTACCGCATGCTCAACAAAGGTACCATCAAGAACAAGTATCCCATGCCTAGAATTGATGACCTGTTCGACCAGTTCAAACATGCAAGATATTTTAGCCGAATAGATCTCAGATCTGGATATCAGCAAATTCGAATAGCTAAAGGCGATGAGCACAAAACGGCTTTTCGAACATGGTATGGGAGCCACGAATTCAGGGTGATGCCGTTCGGTCTAACAAACGCACCAGCCACCTTTTGCACATTGATGAACAACATTTTTCAAGACTGCTTAGATGAATTTGTCATTGTCTACATCGACGACATCTTAGTGTTTAGTCGTAGCCTCAAAGATCAAATTAAACATTTAAGGACGGTCCTCCAACAATTGAGGAAGAACAGCTTGTTCACAAAAAGAGAAAAATGTGAATTTGTGGTAGAGGAAGTTGATTTCCTTGGAATGTTATAGGCTACGGACGAATTCGGATGGATCCTAAGAAGATCAAGACTATCTTGGATTGGCTGGCTCCTAAAACTGTTCACGACATCAAATACTTTGTGGGCTTATGTAACTTTTACAGGAGATTCATTGAGGCATTTAGCAAAATTGTGGCACCATTGTTGGAGCAGACCAAGACTCGTCTGAAGATGACATGTACACCGGAATGTGAAGCATCGTTCCAAAAACTAAAACAACGGATCACTCAAGAACCCATCCTTGTCTTACCGGACTTTAGCAAACCTTTCGAAATACATACAAACGTGTCGAACTTTGCTATTGGGGCCGTGTTGATGCAAGACGGAAAACCCGTTGCATATTTTTCAAAGAAATTGAGTGACGTAGAGCGACGATGGCCAACTCATGAAAAAGAAATGGTCGTAGTAGTTCAAGCAGTGGAGCATTGGAGACATTATGTGGCAGGAAAAACCCTTTAAGGCGTTCACTGATAATGTATCACTCAAGTACTTCTCATCCCAAGGTATGCTCACGCCAAAGCAAATGCGATGGCAAAACTTTCTCTCAAAAATTCAATATAGATATTGTACACACAGCGGGAAAGAACAATGTGGTGGCGGACGCACTAAGTAGACAGGAACACTTGATGGCAATGGTGACAACTCAGGTGATTGGCCTACTCCAAGAGATCAGAGAGAATTATGGTGCATATGCATTAGCGAAGGACTTAATGATCGAATTCCAGCTGGGAAAGCCTCATAAACATTTCACTTGGAAAGATCAAATGGTTGTTTATAAACAACGCAGAAATGTCCCAGACAACGTCAACCTGAGGAAGAAAGTCTTGCGAGAACATCATGACGTACTAGCCGCCGGACATCCAGGGGTGAATCGCATGCATGAACTTCTCAAAAGAGGTTTCTATTGGCTAGGTATGTGGGCAGACGTTGAATCCTATGTGCAAACATGCCCGACATGTCAACAAGTGAAGGTGGAAACGCTAGCTCCAGTAGGACTACTCCAACCATTACCAGTACCAGCATACCCATGGGATTCGATGAGCATGGATTTTATTGTTCAACTACCACGGTGCCAAGGCTTCGACTCAATTTATGTGGTGGTTGACCGCTTTTCAAAGCAAGTTCACCTGGTACCACCTAAAAGTTCAGTGACAGCTGAAGCAGTAGCAAGGTTATTTTTCAAATGTGTCTTCAAATACATGGCCTACCTAGAACGATTATTTCTGACCGAGACACCAAGTTCATTGGAAAGTTTTGGACTTGTCTATTTCACCTCGTGGGAACTGGACTGAATTTCAGCATTGCATATCACCCTCAAATAGATGGACAAACGGAACGAGTCAATCGACAAATTGAACAATATTTACGAAATTATGTCACTTGGGACCAATCTGATTGGGTCAACTACTTGGATATTCTTGAGTTTGCACATAACAACCAAGTGAACAGATCTACTGGACGGGCACCCTTCGAGATAAGCAATGGTCGGCTACCGATTGTTCCAAGCTCTTTTCTTACAGGCGTGCAAGAAACCCCAGTACCCACTGTGGAGGAATTCATCAATGAGTCGCACACA
This sequence comes from Diphasiastrum complanatum, assembly GCA_029204225.1. Lineage (NCBI taxonomy): Eukaryota > Viridiplantae > Streptophyta > Lycopodiopsida > Lycopodiales > Lycopodiaceae > Diphasiastrum > Diphasiastrum complanatum. The sequence continues at coordinate 53,175,028 of CM055093.1, forward strand.
AAGCTGACAGAGGTGAAGTCATTTTTAGAGTAGTCCCAAAGAAGTATGGCAGCTGACGTAAACCCACATCGACGAGAACTGGAATTTGAGGAAGGTGATCAAGTGTGGCTGAACACAAAGAACATTGCATTACCAAAAGGTTTCTCTCATAAGTTCATTCGACCTTATGTGGGGCCATATTATGTCACCAAGAAGATCAACCCAGTGGCTTACCGATCGGCGCTGCCATCCAGCTTGGATATACACAATGTGTTTCATATCTCATTACTCAAACGGTACAAACCAGATGAGCGATTTGATCGGCAACACGAACTCCGTCACCCACCAACGACACTTGATGATACAAAGAGGCAGCTTGTACCAGAACAAATATTGACACATAGAAAGCGAACTGGCGTGCAACGTGAATATCTAGTGAAGTGGCTACGGGCTCCACTCATTGAGGCTTCTTGGGAGTACGAAGACAAACTTAAGGAGGGAGCTCCTGAATTACTGGCAGATTATCTGCAGAAGAATCAACGCAATAGCCGTTTTCCCATATCGGCACACAAAGCACTACCTGGCGGCATGCCTCCTGCATAAACACTCATGGCCATTTCTGAAGTTCAAGGAACTTCCAGGTATCTTTCTTAAGTTTGTCAAGAAATCACTTGCAGCTTTACACAAGTTTTACATAAGTGAACTTTATCTACACTTTTCCTGTGCTACTGCCAATGTATTTTTTTAATTCAAAGTTGTTAAGGCCGATGAATTGAGCCCGTGCCATACGTCCTAGGTCTAGTTTGGCCCTGATGAGGACATTAGATTTTTCAAACGAGGGGAGAATGTTGTAAAGCTGACTCAGGTGCACCCAGTGTGCCTTGTAAGACTCTAAGGGGTGATGCTCCCTAAGGTCCCAGATCAAGTTAGAACGCAAGGACTGAGCCTCCGACCTGTGGTGAGCCAGTCAAGTAGTCACAAGTCATGAGCTAGCTCTGGAGCTCGATTCATGGCCTAGTCATGAAGCAAGTTGATTCTGCCACCGGGACCCATGTTCGGAAGCCAGACTGATTCTGCCAGGCTTGCTAGGCTTAATCAGCAAAATAAAAACTAAGTCCTAAAAAGCGTGCTTTACCAGAAAGCACTATGTTTCAGAACAGAGGGGGTGCGCCGAATCACAGCAGAACTATAGGGGGAGTCCGACAGACAAAAACTTGGGCAGCTGAACCAGCGCCAAGAATCCAGTCGCCAGGTCTCAGCTCCCTCTACCAGCATGAGCCAGACACAATGCCCAACACGTGTTGGTGGCCCCGATGTGCAAAAAGTACAAAAAGGACCAAGAGTGGATCTTAATCTGATCCTCAAGAGGGATTGGTTGTCAGATTACTTGATCTATCAATCTACTTCAGATTAAGATCAATCTAGAGTCATGTGCATGTAACCATGCAATCCCCACCTCATTATATAGAGAGTAGAGTCCTGTGCATGTTGATTATTGAGTTTGATTGGCTTGTTCAGTTTGAGTTTGAATGTTCAAGTGATACAAATTTTCTTCTCTGTTGCCTTTAACAACTAGGTCATCAGAATCTTCGTCGAACAGTTTACAAGAGTTCTTTGTGAAGGTTATTGACATGCATGTATCGACTATCTTTGCTACGGATAGAAGATCTTTATCAAGAGTAGAGTCATAGAGAATTTCCTCCAATTTTTTGTCACCCTGATTTGTGTCCAGCCATAATACACCAGTTCCATCAACTACGTGCTTAGAACCGTCTCCAAGTATAATGAATCTCGAATAATTCGTCTTCTTGTACTCAGATAAAATTTGTTTTGAGAAAAAAAAATGTGAGGTGGCTCCCGAATCAAGTACTACTTCTTGAGTTTTTGAATCTGATGAACAACATTGATCAGCACTAACATATGTTGCTGAGTTTCTTGTTGTCATGTCTTCTGCTGCTCTAGAGCATTCTGCTTTGTCTTCGACATAGTTTGAATCTGAAGGTTCGCTTCGATTCTGCTCCTTTTTGTTTCTGGGATTCTGATAACAGTCTACTGCTGCATGACCCTATTTATGACAATGAGTGCAATCAATTTTTTTATTTAACCAACACTTGTTGATCATTTGTCTTTGACTCGTTCTTTTTAGATGATTCCCTCTTAAACTTAGATTTCTTAAAAGATTTATTCTCTGAGTAAATAGAGCATTTTCAGAATCACCATTGTCATCATAGCGTTCACGAGCTTCTACTTCCTCTTTGACTCCATCTATTGCCTTTTGAAGTGTCATTGTCGCATCTTTCGCCAATAAGGTTCGAGTTGTGTGGAATGACCTGGGTAGGGCTAGAAGAAAATAGCTAAGCTGTTTTTCTTTTGAGATTGTATTTTTCGTGCCAAAATTTTGCACAGAAATAAACAAATCTTCTATCTTGCGTACGAATGTAGTCAGGTCTTTGCCGTCCCATTGTAGGTAAGTTAATTGGTCTTCCAAGAATATGATTTGATTACGAGATCGAGTCTCATTCTTGGTTTGCAATTCTTCCCATAAATCTTTTGTGTTCGAAATTGATGTAAGATCTAGCATTATATTGTCATGTACTGAAGACACAATAATTGCTATAGCTTTATCATTTCTTAAACTCTATTCTTGAAGCTCTTTGCCAGGAGTAGTTATTGGCTTCTCCTCTATTGGTTCTACCCATTGCCAAAGACCTTCGTCCTTCAATATGAGTGAAGTCTTTAATTTTCAAAGCAAATAGTTTGAACCTTCTGGATCCAAGACCGTAGTGATCTTAGACTGAATATTGTTGATCGACGACATCTTCTATTCTTCTGAATAAACTCCAAATGCGGTTTGCTGATGGATGTATGAAGAGTGCTGAGAGGGATGAGAAGATACCACTGTATTGAATCTGATATGCTCTGATACCACTGTATCAACACTGAACCAGCTCTGATACTACTATAGGAAAAATAGTAATAATTCTTTCTCAGAGAACACAATGAAAGTTTGAATAAATTAAACTAAAATCAGTGTCTTCAATCGGGTCTGTTTCTGATCTATTTACTAATAGAACAATTTCTATCTTGATTGAATATGCATGCAAAATTAAGAGACAACTTAAGACAATTTTAGACAAACAGAAACTATTGATCAAAATCGAATTTTTATAAGTCTGAATTTGAATCATCAATATACATCTCTTGCTTATCTCGCTGTTGTGTCTCTGATTGAGTGAGTGTGGAGAGAGAGTAGTTACAACGAGTAGTGCACATGTATTTATATTGTTACAGGACAAGTCTTTTGGCCTTTTAATTATAGGTCTTTTGGCCTTTACAATTCGCGAACAGAAATTAAAAGGCCAAAAGATCTGTAATTAAAAGGCCAAAAGACCTGTCCTGTAGCAATATAAATATATGTGCACTACTTGTTCTAACTACTCTCTCCACACACACTCAATCAGAGACACAACAGCGAGATAAGACAACAAGAGATGTATATTGATGAGTTAAATTCAGAGTTATAAAAATTTGTTTTTGATCAATAGTTTTTGTTTATCTAAAATTGCCTTAAGTTGTCTCTTAATTCCACATGCATATTCAATTAAGGTAGAAACTGTTCTATTAGGACGTAAACCATAAACAGACCCGATTGAAGACACTGATATTAGTTTGATTTATTCAAACTTTCATCGTGTTCTTTGAGGAAGAATTATTACTAATTTTCCTACATAAACGACCTTATTCTGAGACATTACTACACATTTTTTGTCAGGTTGATGATATCTTTGAACAAATTGTGTTTGGATGGGCTTTTTTTTCGCATTTGAAACATGAATGGTATAAACCCTTTCAAGTCTTTTGTGAATTTGATGTTGATAATATCCCACCTTGTACTTGCACTGATAATAAATGTTTCAAGGAGTTTATTTGTGAAACATTTGATCATGTCATCTCCATGAGTACTGAAATTATTAGTAATAAACATCTAAAGAATGACCTGAACAAAGGGCTTAATCATATTCCTTTACGCCAATCTAATATCAATGAAGTATCGATGGAACTCTACCAAGGATGATCTAAATTAGCCAGAATTTTACCATTTATCAGAACATCGATCACAGAAGTATTAAGTAAAATGCCCATATTTGTAAGAAGGCTGTTACAGAATTCTTGAAAAAGACCAGATGACTTCACGACAAAAGTATAACAAATAACATATTAAAATGTGCCATTGATGAGCGTAAGTGGATTACTACCAACCTTTATGTGAGTGGTGTGGATAAGGCACAACATAATCCCTGTTTCATGTGCACCTACTTTGTTAAAAACCTGGCCTTGTAGAGATTGTCTAGTACAGACTTCGTCCCTTTTCCAGATGAAGGAAACAATACTTTAGATAATGCTATGACAATGATCAAACGTACCTTTGCTAATAAGATACCTAATTACCTTATAGGGAAAAATGAATTACCTTTTCTACTTTGTTCCTTTAAAGCACATAAAAATGCTTTCAGATGGATTACAAATGCACATGACTGCTACTTTTTAAAGGTGGCCACATTTCTTTCTGGAGCTCTTGGTATTCTGACTCCGCTCCTCATGGAGGGAGCAAGCCTTAAGGCACAGTCATATTGGAGATTCCTAAATGTGGATACCAACCTATTCTAGCAGTGCGACTCATCCACTAAATTTTATCTTAATGTGCCAGAAAATTACTTCTATGTGGTCTGCTCACATCTCAAAATGCTATGAAAACATCCCTCTAAATGGCCCTGTCAGACAAAAATGGTTATACGAAAAATGATTTGGTATGCATTCAAATTTTGTAATAACAAAAGCCTTGCATATAAATGGAAATCTAACCAGGGGGAATTTAAATGGAAATGGTTAAGTAAACCAGCTGATGAATGGACTGATATTGACAAAGAAGTACTATGCCAATGGAATGACTTACCGATTGATATTTGCATATTGAGATTAGGCAACAGGACATGGAGATAGGTCTGTGGTATTCCCATGGGCTTTGCCTGTTCCCCTACTTGGTGTAATTGGTATCTGTCATTTTATGAGCTACATTTCATGAAGAGACTGGCCAAACTTGGTAAAGTAGATTACCTACATGCTTTTAAGCATACTTTTCGGTATATGGATGATATTTGTTTTATTAACAATTCTGATGCTCCTTTGTTTTTGGACAAAGTACAACCATGTACTTATGACAATGCTACATGGATTTATCCCTTGGAGTACTTAACCATTAAGAATGTTGATCAATGCTTCTAACAATATTGTCAATTTCTTAAATATCAGTACTACCTTTGATTCACAGTCTGTAAATTTTTATATGAAAAAATTTGACAAAAGAAGGGAGCTCCCTTTTCCTTGCTTCCAATTTATACACCTGACTTCCAACAGACCAATTCTTAACTCTTATAAGGTTGTCATCGCTCAAATTATTGTTGCCATGTATTGTTGTAATGAACATGATGCCTTTGTGGAAGAAGCTAAAAACATCGTGTTTGCTTTTCAACGGGACGACTTTATGAAAGGAAAACTGTACGAAATCATCAATAATCTATTTCTGCACAATGTTTACATTACCAAAAATTGCTATATTTCTCTTGGTGGGTAGTTAGCACTCCATCTTAGGGGTATTAACTGCCCCCTGAGATACCTTGCTAGTTGTGGGTACGGTTGGTGGGTCTCTCTCTCTCTCTCTCTCTCTCTCTCTCTCTCTCTCTCTCTCTCTCTCTCTCTCTCTCTCTCTCTCTCTCTCTCTCTCTCTCTCTCTCTCTCTCTCTCTCTCTCTCTCTCTCTCATGGACTCTACGATATGATATTACACTTTACTTGCCCTTCAAAACGTTTTGAATGGTTGTTTTTTCTTATGATACCAAACCAATTTAAATACCTTACCTAACCAAACTTAGAAACATGGCGCCAGAAGAATTTTTTTAAATTTCTAGTCTTTTGGTGGGAAATTTGTTTCTAATTGAATGGCAAGATTCAATCCAAAGGTGTGCATCTTCAACCATCCGGTGCATCTAGAAGTACTGAAATTTCTATAAAGGGAAGGTGACTACAAACCCAAGGTTCACTCTTCCTGCTTTCTTCCTCTCTCTTTTGCTTGTGATTGCTTAGTTTGCTTCTCTACTGCTGCTATCTCTGCTGGGTGGAAAGGATACTGTAAAAACAAAAGGAAGAGTTATCGTGGGAAGGCTACTACGACCAAAGGTAAGAAGTCTTCCATTGCTTGGCTTTATGACTGTTCATTTATGATGAAATGCCTCTGCTACCATGTTGTGTAGCAAATAAACTTATATGATGACATGATTATCATAGATTGGTACTTCATTTTGGCTACTAAATACTTGCTGCAGACTTCCACAATAATCCAACCAAGTATGACATACTTCCTTGTGTTAGATTTCTTATGCTCAGCCTTAAACAAATCGTTCAAGTAATGAGAATCCTGAAAACCGAAGGCCGACTACATGTTTTTGGACCTTCACATTTTTCCTTTAAGATTTTTTTGCCTTAACCATTTTTAGGCACCTTCATCTGTTTCGCACCTTCGCAAGAAATGCGACACAGTGGCCAAGTGGCCAGAATGCCTTAGAAACCCCCCACCTTTGTTTTTTCGCCTTCTTCATCTTTTTCATGCCTTCGCGAAAAATGCGACACACTGGCCAGAATGACTTAGAAACCATTTCTAGACAAAGTGGCCAGAATGCCTTAGAAATCATTTTAAAAGCACTTTCGTCTTTTTTGGCTTTTTTATTGTCTTATTAGTCTAAGGCACCTTCGTCTTTTTGCTGCCTTTAGTCTAAGGCACCATCGCCTTCTTCACTGCCTTCAGTCAAAGACACCTTCAGTTTTTTGCCTTTTTCGCCTTCTTCGTTGCCTTCAGTCTAAGGGCGCCTTCGTGATTTACATACCTTAAGACTCAGGGCACCTTCAGAATTCACGTATCTTCAGTCTAAGGGCACCTTCGGATTTTTCGGGTTTTTCACGTTTTTGCTACATTGGCAGACCAATGTCGCCAACTTATCATCAATCCTAAAATAGCTGGAGAAACAAATATCCTAAGAGCGGTCACCAACTTTGTACAAATGCAAAACTGGAGTAAATGGCAGTCAAGGCATAAGATATTTTTATCGCGACACTTGTAAATATATATACTAGCTGAATCAAGCTATGTAAGTGTTAATTGAATTTCTCTCTCAATTAGAGTTTTCTGTAGCCAACATTATCACCTCAACAAGCTGAAGTTATTACTTCAAGCTATTGTACTCACTGTTGATATTAATCATAGTGCAATTTTTTTCTCACTACTATGTCATTTATTTGCGCATTCTGTATGAATTTTTCTACTTGAATATTTATGTTGCTAACTATTGCGTTTCCATTCCTACACGCCGCGCTCAAATATTTGATCTTCCGTTGTCGCTCACGCACCCCTTCCGTTTTACCACATGGTATCAGAGCAGACATTTCAGTAATCTACATTTCTACTGCGGATTATCAATCTTGTTTCTATCAAGATGTCTTTCTAGCAAACGCACAGCCAACAGTATTCCGACAGTCATTGTGTCTACCAACGATCTCGTTCAACCAGAATGGACCCATCATCTAGTTCATCTTTTATTGACAAACTCGATGGAGATAACTACCATCTCTGAAAATTCAAGATGAAGGTTATACTTCTAGCCAAAGAACTGTGGGACATAGTTGATGGCACAGAGCTCAAACTAGAAGGTGATGCAACCGTCATCACCAAGTGGAGACTGAGATATGGCAAAGCGTTTTCCATGATTAAGAGCAACATGCAGTTGGGACCAAATTCCGGTTCAGGATCGAATTCAAGCTCTTCATCATTCCAACCAATGCAGAAATGTTTTTGCAGATACTATAAGAGGACTAGCCACGAAATCAAGGACTGTTGAACTTTAAAGTACAACAACGAAAAGAAGAAGTAGTTCCAACAACAAGCATATAATGCTACAGCCAGTCACTCAAATCAGCAACAAGAAGAAGAAGATGAAGTAGCTTTCATGACCAAAGTCGGAGAACAATAGGATATCGATTCCTGGTATCTAGATTCCGGAGCAACTCAACACATGAATCACCATCGCGACTGGTTCAAAGACTATAAGTCATTCACCCACTCTCGAGTTGTGCAACTTGGAGACATCTCATCACATTCAATCGAAGGTGAAGGAACAACCAAAGTTGAATTCAAAAGAGGTGAAGTCAAGTTGTTGTCCAACATTCTCCACGTTCCAAATCTGACCAAGAATCTGCTCTCAGTTAGCAGAATCACTGATTCAGGTTCAAGAGTCGAATTATAGAAGACTGTACAATTCTTGAATCCCAGAAGGTTCTAGCCTACAGAAGAAGAAGTGTCTATCTTTACAAACTCAGCCATTGCTACTCTTCTAACAGTCAAGCTCTTCACACAGCCACTTCTGAATCAGCTGATATGTTGTGGCATTTCAAACTTGGCCATCTTAACTTCAACAATATTCAGCAAATGTCAGCGTAGAGTCTAGTACAAGATATGCCTTCAGTCAACAAGCCAACTTCTCCATGTGAAAGTTGTATTATCAGCAAGCATGCTAGGAGTCCCTTCAGTTTAGACTCAGTTCATACATCCAAGGGCATGCTTGGCCTTGTACATAGCGACATTTGTGGCTCAATGCAGACTGCTTCCACAGGGGGAGCTCTCTATTTCCTAACCTACTACCTGAAGAACAAATCCAAAGCATTCAAGTCCTTCATGCAGTTCAAGGCGTCTTTAGAAAACCAGACCCAGAGGAAGATCAAGGCTCTATGCATAGATGGAGGGGAGAATACATCTGCACAAAATTCAAGGAGTTCTGCAAGGCCAATGAGATACATCAACAATATACAACCAACTACTCACCTCAGTCCAATGGTGTAGATGAGCAGAAGAATCGGACACTCATCGAGAGTGGCAAGATCATGATGGCCCATGCCTCTCTTCCAAAGAAATTCTGGGCATAAGCTATTACTACAGCTGGCTATTTGCAGAATCAATCCATCACCAAAGCCTTGAATGGCAAGACACCTTATGAGGTGTGGACATGATCAAAACCATCACTCAAATATATTCGAGTATTTGGATGCATCGCTTTCATTCAGATCCCTGAGGATCTAAGAAGAAAGCTAGATGATAAGAGCAGAAAGACGATTTTTATTGGCTATCCCCTAGACCACAAGGCATACAACCTCTACATTTTGGATACCAAGAAGGCATTCACCAGTAGAGATGTCATTTTTGTGGAAGACTAGTTCATCGACCACAAAGGAAAAGCCGCTGATAATTTTGATCCAAAGATCGAGCAGCCAGTCAATTTCAATTTAGAGATTCAACTGCTGAATAATGACGCTGACTTAGACAATGAATCAGAACCTCAATGAGTCAACCCACATCAGAGGACCAAAGTTCAGCCCAGAAGGTCGAACAGGTCTACTCAATCCTAGACTAAAGCTATCAAAAGAATAGTCTCCTTAAACTGAGGCAGAAAAGGAGGAGATGAAGTGCTATCCGTTTCAATCCGTCATTAGCTCACTGATGTACGCAATGATCTGCAAATGATCAGACCTTGCATATTCGATCAGTACACTCAGTCAGTTCCTATCAAATCCAGGCTTAACTCATTGAAAGGCACTAATAAAGGTCATGAAGTACATCCAAGCAATGAAAACTCTCAGCATCTGCTACGGAGGCAACCACACTGCCAACATCCTTCAAGACTACACAGATGCGGATTGGACAGGAGATGTCGACACCAAAAAATCAACTTTTGGATTTGTATTTTTATACAACCAAGGCCCAATCTCATGGAACAATCGGAAGCAGACCTCAGTTGCATTATCATCAACGGAATCCAAATACATAGCTACCACCAAAGCAACAGAGACGATCTGGCTAAAGCAACTGCTTGCAGACCTGAACCTTGCACAAACACTTCCGAACAACAATCTATTGTGACAATCAAAGCACAATAGCGTTATCTCTCATTCCAAGATTTCATTCTCGAAGCAAACATATAGAAATCTTGTATCATTACCTTTGAGAGAAAGTGCACAACAAGGAAGTAAAACTGGTTTTCTGCAGAATAAACTACATGGCAGTAGATTACTTCACAAAGGCTCTATCAAAGGAGCAACATCTTAGATTTAACGATATGTTAAATTTGAAGATCAAAGTTTTTCAAGATCTACATTAAGGGGGAGTGTTAGATTTCTTATGCTCAGCCTTAAACAAATTGTTCAAGTAAAGTGGCCAGAATGCCTTAGAAACCATTCTTAAGACACCTTTGTTTTTTTCGCCTTCTTTGTCTTTTTTGTGCATTTGCAAAAAAAGGCGACACACTGGCCAGAATGACTTAGAAACCATTTCTGGACAAAGCGGCTAGAATACCTATGGCCATTTTAGTGTTTTCATTCCAATTTTAGCTAGTTAAGTTTTTGTAGTATGTTTTTCTCCATTTTTTGCTGTACTTTTGGCCGAATTTTACAACTATAATTCTATAGGATTGTAGATCTCACCCTTAGCTTGAATCTGAGCCAATTTGAAGCCAATTTGGTTGATAATTGCGGGAGATATGACATTTCTTGTGAAGGAGGTCAAATTTTAGCTTTGGTAGGAAATTTGGGAGAGAAGCACTTCAATTCTTCATTTTTGAAATTTTGCTCCTTTGTAAAGTTTTTTTTTGAAGTTTCTTCATTTTCAGGTTTTGCCAAAATCAGTTAAAAAACAAAAAATCTGACCTAACCCTACCTACGGCCCTAACCCAAGGGCCCCCAAAAACTTAAAAAAAAAAAACCTAACCCTAACTACCTACAGCCATGACCTAACCTAACTCTAAGGCCCTAAGCCCTAACTCACCCCTCCTCAAATACTCGGCCATTTTTCCATGCAAACCCCCCTTACTTAGCCAATACCTCCCGGCTTCCTCAATTAAACACACTCCCTTCATCTTCCCTATGTTCTGGCTCAGTCGAGATCTTTAAAGTAAATCAAAATTGCAAATCTTCAAAATTCTCACGGTTCCTTGAATTCTTCCACGAGCACCCAACTGCACCATAGAGGCAGTTGATAAAAAAAATTTGCCATAAATTTTAATAATTTCTTACGGTCCCTGCTAATTCCTTTGAGCACCCTAATGGTTCATGGATTCCAAAATTTATGGAATTCAGTTTTGAATTTTTTTGTTAACCCTTTTTTTTTTTCTAAGTTGCTAAACTCAAGTTTACTTACATTCTTTGAACATTAGGTACACTTTTAACTGCCATACAAGATAGTACCAAACAAACGAAACAGAGCAACAATCACAAGAAAGGTCATGAGAAGAAATGTACAACAAGATGGTCGCTCGTTTTGATTCTATCTTGCAATCGGCAGGTATTCCACAACAGCCAATTGATATTCTTACTACTAATCTTGAATTGTGTACCACTGTTGATGTCTATGAAACAACGTCCCCTCTAATTCAAGGACAAACTTCCATGCGAAAGGCAAATATCGATCGAGATGTTTTGAGCAAACAAGATTATGAATCTTCTGATGAAGCTGATGATTTCAAGGAAGAAAGCAAAATTCTTAATATCGATCTACCCTCCATGGAGACAAATCAATATCAACAAAGCACCAATGGACAAGTGGATGAAGACCAATTTGAAAATCCAGATGAATTCTTGTTCAATAGTTGTAATGATCAGGTCAAAGGCCAAAATAAAGAGGTATATTATGAGCAGAACGAATTTCTACAATTGTAGCTAACAAAACCATGGAGTACAATTCGATTGTCAAGAATTACATTCTACTCCACAAATCAGTGGCTATGACCATATTATTGACAATGATCTATTTAGATTAATTTCTGAATATGGATCAACTGAGTGGTATAACATTGATACAAAATTCAAATACCAATACAACAACGAGCTTTTTGATGATGAATTTGGTATTAACATTGCTTCCATGAAGTCAATAATAATAGATACATCCCCAGATCTGAAGCAAATTCATATTGGGCTACCAACAAACGAGTCTAATGTGATATCAACGGAAGGATTTGGTGCAAAATCATCCAATATTCTTGTGTTAGAGGATGTCATCAATCTTATCAACAAGGAAAACAAGTTGACTTGGGAACCGAATTCAAGACTATCAAACTGCCTGTGTACAGATGACCAAAACAATTCCTTCACTACATGAGATTTGATGAATCTGAATGTGAAATGCTTGCATTTATTGGATGCAATGGAGCTTCAAAATGAAATCAAGATCATACATTAAGAACTGGTATACAAGGCAATAACAACACCAGATGCAGGGACAAAATAAGATGCATCTGGAATTGGATAGCCTCTCCAATCAAGAGAGATACTAGAGAAGAAGACTATTGAATGTCCTGTTGCTTGGATCCTGTCAACCCATGCAGAACTAATGCAACTTGAGGCTTTCCTATGTTTCATCAATCTCTTCTTCAGTGATCTTATCAAATCAATGGGATCAGTTGTAGATCAAAGGTTCTTTATGAAGGATTCTTGTTGCAGTTTTTTTCTATGAACATAAGCAGAGGCAGCAAAATCTGATCAACTGTAGATGGCTATTGACAAGAATAATACAGGAAAAAGATGTTCTTATTCAAGGAGGCCAAATATGACTCGACTACCGCCAAAGGATTCATGAAGCATGGCACTCAACAAAGAGCTATATGGTCTTCATTTTTTAGGGCAAAAATGCTTAAAGTAGGGGGAGTGCCATGTGCTGCATGTAATTAGCCCGTGAGCTTACTAATGAATTGCCAAATATGGCCATGGAGCTAAAGTAGACTAGAATAAGTCATTAGGACAATTAATAAGGTGGCTCGAACAACCTCGCTATATTTGTGAATAGCGCACTTGTAATAATGGCTGTAAGGCCCAAATTAGCCAAATAAGGCCCCAAACTTATAGTAGAGGCACAAATGGCCACTATAAATAGCTGAGATCGTGCTAAATTTGGAGGCTATTGTTCATTTTGTAATTTTGAGTTTTAAGAGATCTTGGAGCTTCTCTTTGAGAGCTTTCTTGATGGAGAAAGTGGTTCATGTGCCTAAAATCACATGAGAGCTATGATCATGCTCTAGAATCAGGCCCCTATCCTGTGAATGATCAATAACCATGAATAATGATACCTTACTTTGCCTATTTTGGTGAGGTTTTGCTACTTTTAGCTATTTTCTTGATTTGTGACTAGTTTTTTTTATTTCTTGAATTTCCATTGTAATTTGATGTTTATGAATGGATTAGATGTTTTAATGCTAAGGTTGGCACATGACATATTCATCCCCAAAAATCCCCAAAAATACACTATTTTTTGATGTTTTGAGCCCCCTAATGGTGTCCAATCCTAACCAAACTCCATGAAAGCTTTAAGACAACTTCATTACACCTTTGAAAATGTTCATGCAAAATATTGGCTTTGAATTTTGAGATCTACCACAAAATTTGTCCAAAAATCATAAAAAAAACCATGTTTTTGACCAAAATTTGTGGGTCAAATCCACAAATAGGTGCAATTTGATTCTAATCCTTGTAAATCCATCACATGTTGGCACTACAAGTTCTGATTTCAGTCGAATATGGATTCTATAGCCCATTTCTAGTCCAAAAACCCAATTTTTGGTCCAAAATTACTATTTAATCATCATTTTTGACTATTCAACCAACAAGCAATCATTAGATCCAGACACTAATGACTATAAAATAGCAAGTACAATCTGAAACGTACTACATAAGTACCTATGACCAATTCCAAGCAAAAAAATATGAATTCTAGGTGAAAAATTCACTAAAACCATAAAAAATACTTTGCCATTTCCCTCAAACTCTATGGAAAAAATCCATGATTATGATCTTTAAGTATACCAAATTCAGAGAAGCCACCTACTCGGAGATCAATTCCACCACCTGGAAGTAACATGCAAGGAGAAATCTCCAAAAACTGAGGAAAAAACAAGAAGCAGCTCCACCTTTTGATTGATGCAAAACCTTGCTCTGATACCACTGTAAGAATCGCCCTATGAAGATCAGCTAGATCCTATTGCAAAACAACCAAAAGGACACCCGTGGCAAAACCACCCAACCAACAAAAAATGGCTAGTCAATACTCTAACAGCTTCCACCCCATGCCATGGTGAATGAATGCAAGAGAGGAGAGGAAACCTGGCTCAAGAAACTAAATTTCCAATAGGGAGATGGGCGAGTTTCCATGGTAAGTATTCTCTCTCCAAAGAGAAAATATTCCCCTTAGATTTCCCACGTAGCCTATATTAAGCTATTGACCTCATCTTCTTGCATTATAGCAGTCAGACACCATGCAAGTGCTCCTATGTCCAATTATAGGTCTGGGCCCTCATATGATTATTTATTATCTCTACAGGCCAAGCCTGACATGACGAGGCATAACCAATAACCATATACATTGGAGTGACCAGCTATCCATGTCAAGACTTATTCCGAATCCCACATACTGGACATGGACGTAACAATTGGTGTACAGATCACTCTCGCACAAAAAACTTCCTTTAGAATCATTGATGTCCCATACCACCAGCTTCCTCTCCAAGAATTCTATGCTTCAAGATTTGTATACCAAAAAATCAAAAAGACTAACTGGCTATCCTATATCCAAATATAGGATCCAATTCACAACCAGTTCCAGTAGATACTTCTAGCCATTGCATTCTCTCATGCTTCGAACACATCATCTAAGAATACCACTATGCATTGACCGAGGTATGGACAACATATATCGTTCAAAGACTGTTGAAATGTGCAAGTGTATTCATTAGACCAAAGAATCTCAATGCGACCGAAGAAATACTGTAATAGATATCCAATATCTATTTCAAAATCGATAAGAATATTTCATTCCTTCCACAAGTTAGAAGTACACTTGATTGTCTCAATCATTATAAAAACCCACTCTATAATGCCTCAAAAAGAATCCAAATTACTAGATTCTTGTATGGAACACCTTCCATCTGCATTTTGTTTGCAACTTCTAAAAAGGCCCCCCAGGACTCCAAACCGAGATAGAGCACCTAGAACACCAAGGGAGAATGCAATAGATGAAACCGTCCCAACCAAACCTAGAACCAGTACCCCCGAGCAATTCAAGAGATAGACAAATCACAGGAAAAGTGCTTCAGAGTCTAACAACATAACGGCAGTAGACTTTCCATGATCCTCATAGAATCTGGTGAGGGTATATATAGAGCATAAAGCCAACCCCACCTGCCCATGCACCAAATCCACATGGAAGCACTCTAACTGATCATGCCAGTACATCCTATCCCATACTAGGATGCATCACACATGCTGATACTGCATGCAAGTAGTCACCTGACCCCATGGTCCTACCCACCTACTATCCATGGTCCCTATATCCAAGGTATCCCTTAATGGTCCAAACCCCCATTAGGGCCATAACATACTTCCCCCTCATTTTAGCTATGTCCTCATAACTCAAAGTCAAGGAAAATTCTCTTTGGATTGATCTTTGGTGGATTGATAGTGGAGCTAGCACAAATATGACATTTCATAAGGAGTATTACTCATCATCGGTGGCATATAAATGTGGCAAGAAGGTGATCCACAGGGCCAATGATCGTGAGTGTGCAATCAAGGGGATTGGCACAATTCCTACTTCTCTCTCTACTAATAGGAGTGTGAATTTGAATAATGTTTTGTTCAGCCAATTATTTATGTAATAGGTGGCCAAGTGTTGCTTTGGATGGAAAGACACCTTTTGAGATGCTATTTGGTAGGAGGCCAAGTGTCAAGTATCTCAAAACTGTTGGATGTTATGCTATATCAACATCATCTTGATGATAAAGGAGGATCCATCTTCAAAGGAAGGTATATTTGTTGGTTATAGTGAGGTGAGCAAGGCTTACAAAGTTTACATTCCTTCAACTAACAAAGTGTTCCTAGGAAGGGATGTCATTATTTTATGAAAGAGACACTCCAAAGGTTGCTTCTAATGGTGATGTGGTTATTGGATCTAACATTCTTGATGGTGATGACAATGTTGATGATACTTTGGATGGTGATGGTAAACAAGCATATTCAAGTAAAAATACAAGGAGGACATCAAGGCAAAGACAAAAACCTTCAAGGCTCGCATATGATGAGAATGGTAAGCAAGTTGAAGTTACTCATTTTGCATTTCTCGCATATTTTGGTGAATCTTATTATGTAGATGAGGCTATGCAAGTGGATGATGGTTTTCATGGAATTGAAAAAAATTAATGGATCTGAAAAAGAGGTATTATTAAAAGACTTTTGTGGTCAAGTGGAAGATCTAGAGGTTGATCTTGAAGGGCTTCAACAACACAAAAGGAAAGGTGGCAATTTAGAGCTAGTCAAGAGCATCAAAGGGAAGTCAAGTGGACAAGATAATTTGGATATGTTTTTGCAAGTGTTTGAAGACTCAAGTAAGGTCAAGGGAGCAGCAAAGAAGTGTCTTTTGAGTTTACTTTACTTGTTCTATCTTGTGTTTGAGCAATTTTCATGTGAATAAGTGCAAATTGTCAAGATATTGTGAAACTAGTTACATTGTTTTGCATCATTTTGATGTTGGAGTTGTACTAGCATTTTTGGATATTTTTGCTGATGGAAATGAAGCTACGGGAGTCTCATTATATCACTCATTTGTGGCCAAGTTCTCAATTGTTTAGAATATCTTGTGGCAAGATGGCTGCTCATTCATGGAGTTTCATGGTGGAGACATATCAAGGAAGGACAAAGATGGAGGAGACATGCAAGCATTGGTTGATTACTCAAATTTATTACATAGTTGTTGTTATTTTCCAAAGAGTTCAAAGTTGGAAGCATGCAGGAATCATTGCATTTACATTCTATTTGGTTCTTCATGTTCTAGTTACATCTTGATATGGAAAATTGATGATAGAATTAGTGAAGTTTCCAATTTGAAAATTATTGTCTATATCAATCATGAATGGTTCCGTTTTGGACATTATCAAACCTTTAAAATAAGGTCTATACTTAGGATGGAGATCATTCTAAAGTTGGATCAAAGTTGTATGGTTAAAACTATGCTAGTTGAAGAGGGAGTGTGAAGAAAATCAACTAGTTTTGGTCATTTGCTAATTGGTATATTGCGGCCAATTGTACATAACAACTTAGAGATAGTTAAAAATATTATCCTTACTATTTTTAACAAGTATATGTTGGATTAGGTCATATTTGTGGTAAATTATTCTCCTTCTTACCAATCGACTAATCAATTTTAACCTTCATCCGTTGTTTATCCAGTTCTGCGGATTTTCCCATGTCTTTTTACAGTCTGCAATTTTTACAAGTGTTTTTCACAGTCTGTAGAAATACACAAAGTTTTAGCACAGTGTCATTTTTCTCTCTCACTTCGATTTTTTTGCTTTTTGTGAAGTTGTCACCTGTCAGGAAACTCGTGTAAAAATGCAGTGTCGCTTTTTGTATTTTTTGCCTATCAGGATTCGCGAGCAAATATGCAGTCGCATTTTTCACTTGACAGAATGTCTCATTTTTCGCTTTCTCCAAAGTGCCTCAAAATGCTAAGGAAATGACTCTGGCAAAATGTAGGGCAACCCTAAATCAGTTTTTAAGGCACTGTCGCATTTTTCGCAAAATCTCAACACTGTCGCTTTTTGCGACAATGTCGCCTATTCTGGTTTTAGTTCAATTCTGTAGAACTACAGTTGTGGTTCAATTATGCAGACAGAACATTCATGGCCAATTTCATCGCTTATCAGCAATCAATGACAAGGAACCAGATGGATGTCAGCGGATACCAGCCAACTGGCAATCACAATTGATGACCTAATTTCTTAGTATAAATAGCTGTTCATATTCATATAGTTTTCACGTCAGCATGCAAGCATATCAGCAAGTATTGCAAGTTAGCTCTCCATCAAGCTTTCAAGCTTGAACTCTCTTGAGCATTCTAGCTCAGTCTTTTAGAGTTAAATCTTAGAGTTGCTATTGCATATTGATTATCAGCATAGCTGCTTATTATCAGTCTTATCCTCAGTTACTCATAGACAATTTTGAGTGCATGGTTTCTATATGCTATTGTTTTGCACTCATTAGCATCTGATTTATTTTTCTGAATCAATACTATCATTTATTGCGTTCAGTATATGTCAGAATGCATGCATCTTTGTATTTTTCTTTGTAACTGATAGAAATTGTCTGAGAATTCAATGCTTTATGTTTGGCTACATAATCACTTAGTATCTAGCGATTTCAAAATTAGTTGCTAAAGATTGAACGTGATTCCCATCACTACTTCTTTGTTCAATTTTTAATAGGCATAGTCATGCATTGGAAGTAAGAAGTTTAATCTCTTGCAACAGATGGCTGCTATCGGATCAGTCATAGACGATCAAGACACAATCATGACATTGCTTTCAAGATTGCCCTCTACATATGAGAACTGGATGATGATCATATTGACACACTCAGACTTAACTCTTACTCGAGTTATCACTATGTTGCTGCAAGAAGACATTAGAAGAAGTCAAGACACATCATCTGCTTCTCTCAACCTCTATATGTCCACAAAGGCTCTAAGCAACAAAAGCAGAATAGCTCCAAGAAGGCTACAACGAATCAGAAGCCGACTCAAAGTCAAGAACAATCATCGAATCCACATTCGAAGAAGAAGATGTTTTGCAGGTATTGACCATGAGATCAAGGATTGCTGAATTCTCCAAGCAAAGAATGCAGCCAAGCAACCTGATCAACAAGCAAACATAGTCTCGTCATCTCCCAAGGTCGACGTGGATGAAGGCACATTTATGGTCAAAGATCAAAGCGCATTTTTGGATGATTCATGGTTTTGGATTCTAGAGCAACTCAACATATGACCAATCAACGTGAGATCTTCAACTCCTACACGCCTTACAGCACAAAGAAATTTGTTCATCTGGGTGACAATAATACTCACACTATTGAAGGTGAAAGTATTATAAGATTGCGATTCTAGCATGATCAATTCAAATTACTATCAACAGTCTTATATGTTCCTAAACTCTCTACAAATCTATTATCAGTAAGTAGAATTATAGATTTAGGTCATAAGGTAGAATTTGAATATGATCAATGCAAAATTATTGATAGGAGTAATAAGATCCTTGCACTCGGCAAGAGGTAGAGTTACTTATATAGATTGGCGCACTATTATGCTGAGTCTAGTCAAGCCTTGAAAACCTCTATTCTAGTCAATAAAGTATTATTATGACATCATCGCTTAGGACACGTGAATCATGTATCTATTTTGAACATGTCCAGATAATCGATGGTTCTTGATCTCGACTATCCTTCTGGTAAGGTTGATCTCCCTTTCTGTCATAGCTGCATTTTTGGAAAGCAGGCTGGGATTCCTTTTAGATCAAACCATATGCATGTGGCAAAAGCTCTGCTAGATGTTGTTCACACAGATATATGTGGACCTATGCAAACTCCTTCATTGCTAGATGCAAAGTATTTCATTACCTTTATTGATGAATTTTTTAGAAGAACAATTGTTTATTTTATTAAATAGAAATCAGAGGCTTTCATCAAATTCAGACAATTCAAAGAGCATGTTGAGAATCAGACTGGCAAACGAATCAAAGCGCCGAGGTCAGATTACGGGGATAAATACATCCCCAACGAATTCAAGGAGTACTGCCTCAACAACGGCATTGAGCAACAATATATCACCTCCTATTCAACTCGGTCAAATGGTCTTGCTGAGAGAAAGAACAGAACCTTAGCCGAATCGGCAAAGTGCATGTTATCACATGCGACACTTCCGAAGTCCTTCTGGATTGAAGCTATTTCAACATCAACCTATATTCAAAACAGATGTCCTACTAAAGGCCTCTCAGAAAAAACACCATTTGAAGTTTGGACAAGTATCAAACCTTTTTTATCAAACTTACGAGTTTTTGGATGTACTGCATTTGCACAGATACCTCGTGATCTCAGGAAGAAGCTCGACTTCCAGACTATCACATGTGTTTTTATCAACTACACTACTTCAGATCAAGCCTACAATTTGTTCAATCCCATCGGGTCAAAGGTATTCACTAGCCGAGATGTCATTTTCATCGAAGATCAATTTGAAGACCTCAAAGGAAAGGGCAGTTCCCATGTAGCCAACTTGTTAGATTCTCTTGACGCTTTGAACTTTCCAGTTCCTCAAGCGACTATCCTCATTGAAGGTCCAAGCTATTCTACTTCCGACGAACAACAATCAACGGCTGGTCAGAAGACGATGATGTTGCAGTTCAACAACTACAGTATGATAGAAACAATCAACTTCCTCAATTACCCAGAAGATCTTCAAGATCCAGCAGACCACCCAACTAGTATATCGACGAGTTTGCCCCCTACCTTGTTCAGGAACCGACGTCTGTCGAAGAGGCACTCAGTCAATTTGATTCCGATCTCTAGAAAGAAGCTATGGATAAAGAGTATTTATCTCTTATCAAGAACCAGACATGGACGATTGTCAAATTACCTGCTAGCAGAAACATAGTTGATTGTAAATGGATTTTCAAAGTCAAGTACAACGTAGATGGAAGCATCCACAGAAGAAAGGCACGACTTGTCGCCAAAGATTTTCTCAGGTATACAACATTTATTACACTGAAACTTTTAGTCCAGTAGTCAAGCATTCTTTAATTCGACTTTTGCTATCATTTGCTACTGCAGCAAATTTGAAAATACATCAAATGGATGTACAGACAACATATCTCAATGGAGTTATCAAAGAGGACATTTACATGGTGCAACCCGAAGGTTATATTATCGAGGGTTAACACAATCATGTGTGCAAACTCCATAAGGCACTTTATGGCTTGAAGCAATCTGCTCGAGCATGGTTTCAAAGGATCGATACATTTCTTATTGATCACGACTACACACCTAGCTCTTCAGATTCAAATGTTTACTTCAAAGCTGTGCAACAGTCTTTTATCATTATCCTTTTATATGTGGATGATACATTGCTTTTCAGTAACAATATCGATTTGATAAAAGAAGCTAAGATAATGCTATCTTCTGAATTCGACAAGACCGATCTGGACTAAGCTCATTTTTGCCTTGGTATACAAATACACAAACAAAAAACAGAAGTTGATTCACATTACACAACATAGGTACATTTTAGTCAGATTTAATCTGATCAATTGCAAAGTAGCTCTCTCATCCATGGAACCAAGACTCAAATTGTCAAAGGACCAGTGTCCCCAAACAATTCATGAGAAACAGCAGATGCGTGAGTATCCTTACCATTCTATTATAGGATCTCTTATGTACGCCATGATCTGTACCAGGCAGGTCCTGGATTCAGGAGCCACCTCGCACTTCGTGACATCAAGACAAATCATGTCTGATTTTAGAAGTGCAGATCCCTCAAGATTCATAGTTCTTGGAGATGGATCCAGACATCAAGTGCATGGTATTGGTTCACTCTGGCTCAACACAAATGGCAGAGACAGACTCGAAGACGTTCTGTTCGTGCCAACTCTGCAGCAAGACTTGCTCTCTGTAGCAAGAATAGCAGATGCAGGGATGCGTGTGACATTTTCTAACGAAGCATACAACGTGATTGATGCCAGCACCAGCACTCTCATTGCTCAAGGCAGAAGGAAGGGAAACCTATATCATCTAAAAGTGTGCCTACCTGAAGGTCAAATGCATCAGACCCATGACGACTCGCCAGACACTCTGTGGCACAAAAGACTCTGCCACATGAACTCAATGGCACTCTACCAGACAAGTCATCATGGAGCAATAACAAGGGTCAGCATCTCGAATACAACCATTTCGACCACCTGTGATGCATGTTTGAAAGGCAAGATGTCAAGCACACCATTCGTCCTACAGAACGACAAAGATTCTGGAGCTGGTGCACTCTGACATCTGTGGTCCATTCAATCTCAGTAGGAGGTTCAAAATATTATATAACCTTCATTGATGATTATAGCAAGTTTGTCAGAGTGTATTTTATTCAGAATAAATCTGAAGCACTCGATTAATTCATAGAATATGTGAATTGGACTGAGAGAAGCACAGGCAGCAAGGTGAAGCATATCAGAATAGATCAAGGTGGCGAATATATCTTGAATCACTTCACTGACTTCTGCAATGATCGTGGCATCATTCACAAAAGAACTGCAGCCTACACACGGCAGCACAATGATGTTGCTGAACGAAAGAACAAGACCTTGATGGAAGCAGCCAGATGCATGATGGCATACTCGAAGGCTCCAAGGGCACTGTGGGCTGAAGCAGTAGTTGCAGCCGCATACATCCAGAACAGGACAGGTAAATCTAGTGTTCCTCACACGACACCACATGAGCTATGGTGGGGTAGAAAACCCAACCTGTCTCACGTTAGAATATTTGATTGTGTAGCATATGCACATATTCCTGATAAGCTTCGCAAGAAACTTGATGAGAAAGCCGAGCAAGGATTTCTGGTAGGTTATGACAATAATTCATCATACTACATAATCTACATACCAGACACGAACACTATGAAAACATTGAGGGATGTCAAATTTGACGAGAGTAGGACAATGGCCAACGAAGACCCTGTTAGCTATGAAATTCTGGAAAGACAATACTATGATCTGCCGCCAACGTCAGAGGGAGTAGAGGACGAACACGAAAACAAAGATGAATCAGACGAAGAAAGATTCGAGAAGCAACCTGCCGCTGTAGTTCTTGTAAACCAAGATGGTTCCGGACCGAGCAGAGCAGACAAGGGCAAAGGCATAGCTGTTCCGGGAGGACCTCCCAGAAGGTCGACAAGACCATGAAGAGCACCAGCAAGATTTGTGCCAGGCAGCTCAGCTTCCACATCAGAAGAATTCTGCAAACCACAGACATTTGAGAAGGTGATTGAAGGTCCAGAAAAGGACAAATGGATCCAAGCCATGAAGGAAGAGATGGAGTCCATGAGGAAGAACCAGGTATGGACGTTAGAGCCATTACCTCATAAGCACAAGACTGTCAAATGCAAATGGGTTTTCAAACTCAAATATGGACCAGACGGGAGTGTGACGAATACAAGGCAAGACTGGTAGCGAAGGGTTTCTCTCAGAGATACGGTATTGACTACTTTGAAACCTTCTCTCCTGTCGTCAAACATTCATCCCTACGTTTGTTGTTTGCATATGCAGCAGCTTATAACCTCAGGATCCACATTGTGGATGAGAAGATAGCCTTCTTGCATGGCAAATTAGACGAAGAGGTCTACATGGATCAACCCCCAAGATTTGTCTCGAATTCACTTCCTGACTATGTATGCAGAATGCATAGAAGCATCTACGGTCTGAAGCAATCAGCCCGACAATGGTACAAGAAGAAGGATCAAGCCGTGAAATCATTGGGATTCCAGCCTCTGTTGGCTGACTCCAATGTGTATGTCAGAGTTACAAATGGGCATATCATCATAGTGGCTGTTTATGTGGACGACACTCTGATACTTTGTAGGAGTGAGCAGCTAATTGCTAAAGTAAAGACAGACATCTCAAAGCATTTTGAGATAGTGGATCTGGGAGAAGCCAGGTGTTACCTAGGCTTACAAATTGAAAGAGACTATGAGGGAGGCAAGTTATACCTTCACTAGTTCAAATAGACCCAGAAGACCCTAGAGGACTTTGGGATGCTGAACTGCAAAGGAGCGAACACTCCAATGCTCGCAGGGATGGTGCTAACAAATGACGATTGTCCAAAGACTGAGGAAGAAAGAGAACAGATGCAGCTCACACCCTACATGAGGCTGATAGGTTCACTGATGTACCTTGTAGACAACAAATGTCCTGATATTGCTTATGCAGTATTCAGGATGAGCCAATTCTGCACGAATCCAGGCTCGACACATTAGAAGATTGCAAAACGAATTTAGCAATATCTTCAATTAATGAGGGATTATGTTATTATCGTGGTGCAGGTCTCAGGATACTTTCCTACATCGATGCTAGTTGGGCATCTCTCAGGGACGATTGTAAAAGCGTCTCAAGAGGATGCACCATCGCATCAGGAGTAGCAGTTCTCTGGATTAGCAAGAAGCAAACCATTGTAGCCCAGTCGTGCTGCAAAGCAGAGTACGTAGCAGTAGCGAAGATGGCCAACGAAATAATTTGGCTAAGCCAGTTCCTGGATGAATTGGGTGAAACAAGGAACGAGCCATTGGTCTTGCAGATGGACAACACCTCTGCGATACACCGGACAAAAGATTCTGTGTTCCACTCAAGAACGAAGCACATTGCGATCAAGTATCACCTGATCAGGGATCTGATTGAAAGGAAGATGATGCAGACTACCTTCATAGGAATGAAAGACATCGTCGCTAAAGCTCTGGACAAAGGGCTCTTTGAGAGGCAAAGAAGCAGTCTCGGGATCATAAAGCTACCATGCTTTGAGAGGGAGCTGAAGAAACAAAGTGTTTCTGATTACCAAGCCTTGACAGAGACGAAGACAAACGGTTCACAAACATGAACGGTTCGCGAACACGAAGGATCCACGAACAAGATTCCTTTGCAGTCCAGCAAGAGAGAAAGGAAGACGACGTAAATGAAACCAACGGTGGAATCAAAACCCGTTCTGTTCTCACGCTCCAAGGAGTACCACCAGAGATCACGCAAGTACCCAGAAGTATAGAGATCTGACCTGATGGCATGACGTCAGCAGATACTTCCTAGGTCATGGCTAATCTGTCACTCTTGTAATTTCTTGATTAGTTGTAGATGTATAATCACTCTAATCTTAGCTTTACATAGAGAGACCGTACTTACTGGATAATACTTGACATATATCTTAACAGGATACACAGAGTGTAACTAAGAGAAGAGACACCGAAGAAGTCTGATGCTAGTAAGCAATCAAGACGAACACAGACAGAAGCTCCGCCTGCGTGCGAGAAGATAATTCTGTCTAGGATCAGAAGATCCAATTGTGCGCTAGTGAAGCGAGACCACTACTTGTGAGAACTGCATGGATTCGCATGTAGTTTCCTAAAAAAATCAGAGAAAATCAATATAGATTATTTTCTAGTTGTGTCTGATCTTGGATGTTGAATGCTTATGCTGTTTATTTCATATGTCTGAGTTTTCTTGTTCCCTTTGAATTTCGCACCTTGGTTGAAATTAAGTCGAATGCTGTATTAATTTTATGAACGTAGATCAGTAGTAACTGACTACTCTCTGGAGGATTGTAGGAGTGTTTCAGCTGGCAGTGCCCAACGAACGCATTTGAACTCCATCCGAATCTTGAAAGAGAGTCGCGACTGTTTCGTGAATTTTCTCCCCTAGATTCATCAGTCATATCAGAACATCTCACGATTCTCATCAATTTTTTTTTCTCTCACTTCGGTTTTTAGTTTTTTGCAAAGCTGTCGCCTATCAGGAATCTCGTGTCAAAATGCAATGTCGCTTTTCGCATTTTTCGCCTATCAGAATTTGCGAGCAAATATGCAGTTACATTTTTCACTTGACAGAATGTTGCATTTTTTGCTTTTCCAAAGTGCCTCAAAATGCTAAGGAAATGACTCTGGCAAAATGTAGGGCAACCCTAAATCAGTTTTTGAGGCACTGTCGCATTTTTCACAAATTGCCACAGTGTCGCCTATGGCTGTTTTTAGTTCATTTATGCAAAACTACAGTTGTGGTTCATTTATGCAGATAGAACATTCATGGCCAGTTTCACCGCTTATCAACAATCAATGACAAGGAACCGGATGGATGCCAGCAGATACCAGCCAACTGGCAATTGCAATTGACGACCTAATTTCTTAGTATAAATAGCTGTTCATATTCATACAGTTTTCACGTCGGCATGCAAGCCTATCATCAAGTATTGCAAGTTAGCTCTCTATCAAGCTTTCAAGCTTGAACTCTGTTGAGCATTCTAGCTCAGTCTTTTA
This sequence comes from Diphasiastrum complanatum, assembly GCA_029204225.1. Classification (NCBI taxonomy): domain Eukaryota; kingdom Viridiplantae; phylum Streptophyta; class Lycopodiopsida; order Lycopodiales; family Lycopodiaceae; genus Diphasiastrum; species Diphasiastrum complanatum. Next base: position 53,201,014 of record CM055093.1, read on the forward strand.
GAGTAATATTTTAGAGTTGCTATTGCGCTATTGCTTATCAGCATAGCTGCTTATTATCAGACTTATCCTCAGTTACTCAGAGACAGTTTTGAGTGCGCGGTTTCTATCCGTTATTGTTTGCGCTCATTAGCATCTAATTTGTTTTTCTGAATCAATACTATCATTTATTGCGTTCAGTATATGTCAGAATGCATGCATCTTTGTATTTTTCTTTGTAACTGATAGAAATTGTCTGAGAATTCAATGCTTCATGTTTGGCTACATAATCACTTAGTATCTAGTGATTCAAAGTTAGTTGCTAAAGATTGAACGTGATTCCCATCACTACTGCTTTGTTCAATTTTTGATAGGCGTAGTCATGCACTGAAAGTAGGAAGTTTTCACTACGATTATCTAACCTATTTCCGACAATTTGAACTACTCTAATTGGTTAGAAGAGATACATTGAATCTAGTCAAGGTACCTAGGATTTTGACAAATACCTAAAAACCTCCATAAGTTGATAAGCTTAGGCAAGATGATCCAAATGGTCAAGAGGCTTCTATAAATAGGCATACAACATGGGAGAAATCAATCTCTCTCATTCATTCTTATGAAAAATATCTCTTTGGGTTTCCATATCAATCTCTTGCATTTTGGGGGTGATATAGTGAATTTTTGTGTGTAGAATGTTGATTCTCTTATGTATATAAAATCCACATGTATGTGTACTGATATTGTATGGATGTTGTATGGATAGGGATAGTAGCATATGATATCTAAGTGTTTATGACATGTTATTATTGAGTTTTGTTGGGGATTGGTGGACGTAGGTCCGAAGGATCTCGGTCTAGATCAACAGTTGGATCAAGACGATCCTGCTACTGCGCAAAGATAGTGGTTGACGAATTTTCCTCGGTGCGTGTACTACTATCACAGTAGGCAAACACAAGACTAAATAGAGCTTAATTGCGTGCTTGTTAGCAAAAGCAGAAGAGCAAACAATTATACAAACCAATAAGAATGTCGGACAGAAAGACGTAGTAGCAAAGCATACAATTTTGACAAAAACTTTGAACGCAATTAAAGACAGTGATTGATTCAGATTAGTGTACGGAAATACACGTCAGTTTGATGCTATGAGCACAAGACAATAGCGGGCGAAATCGCGTGCTCAAGAAGCTAACTCCACTCTGTAAAAGCTACGAGCTTATTATTGATAATCAGTCTGAAGAAATAATCGATGCATGAAAGCATCTAAAGTGTCTATCTCATTATTAGCATTAATTGATTAGATTACAATAGTTATCTATATACAATTTACATCTATTCAAATGAGTGTACAAAGAGATGCATGGAGAAGTTGTGTCGTCTTGAAGAGATCGTGGTTGCTGTTGTCATTGTCAAGTCATTTGCATAGTACAAGAAGTGAGCATGAGGAGGCTTCAACTATTCGAACGTTGAGCAAGTTGTTGTTGTGGCAAATCAAGTTGGGTACTCGATAAGTCGGACCTCCCGATAAGTATGACAAGTCAATTAGTCAAGAGAGTTGATAAGTCGGACTCTCCAATATGTCGGCCAAGTCAGGCTTCCCCGATAAAATCTGGATCCATGAATGCCTTAATCTTCAGACTAAGCAATGCACAAAATTTGCTATGTGCATTAATGCTCAATGTCGTGGTAAACACATGCAATCATGTCTTGCGTCCGACAGTACATTACGCTTATCTCTCTGTCGAGAATCTTGCCTCTAACGTAGTGATATCAAATCTCAATGTGCTTACTCCTAGAGGTGAAATCCAGGATTGGCCAATAAAACAATGGCACTATGATTATCACATGATATAATTGTCGGGATGTACTGATTCAAACTAAACAGTAAATTTCTCAACCAAATTGCTTCCTTGATAGATTGAGAGACAACAATATATTCTGCTTCTATCTAGGAAAGAACAATAGAGGCTTGCTTACGACTGTTTCAAGAGATAGGACCGCCGTTGAGGAAGAATGTAAATCCAGATGTGGATTTATGAATATCTACATCTCCTTCCCAACTTGCATCGGAATATCCACTGAGCCGATGAAGATTGTCGTTGTCGACTTGTCCATAGCATATGTTGTTGGAGGATGCAAGCTACGCACAAAGCGGCTACATTAAAAAAGACATCAAAAAGAGTGCATTTGTCCCATAAGCAAATGGAGACTATAACAAAACCCACATATAAGCTCATTGTAGACAATGTACCCTTGTCCCCTGGTATTAGCCCTTTTGGAATCAAAGGAGAATGATGGCGGGTGGCTAGGCGGTGGGGATGGGATCTCGCACGCGGCTCGCAGACGCGTACGATGTGCCACATCATCTATTGGACCGCTCTCCGCTGCCGACAAACTCTGAGTTGGTATCAGAGCAAGTGTTCTGGTCCTGAACGAGCAAGTGGGGGTTTCCTTCACCCTGTGCTCGCTTGAGTGGGGGTGTTGGAGGATGCAAGCGATGCACAAAGTCGCTGCATTCGAAAAGGCACCAAAAATAGTGCATTTGTCCCATAAGCAAATGGAGACTATAACAGAACCCACATATAAGCACATTGTAGACAATGTACCCTTGTCCCCTGGAACCAGCCCTTATGGATCAAAGAGAAATGATGGCGGGTGGCTAGGCGGTGGGGATGGGATCCTGCACGCGGCCCGCAGGCACGTACGATGATGTGCCACATCATCTACTAGACCGCTATATGTTGCCGACAAACTCTGAGTTATGCAGTGGTCCGTAGTAGCTCGAATGTATCTCATGACTCTTATAAGAGCCTTCCAATGGGTGATGCCAGGATTAAACATGAATTGGCTGAGTGAGTTGACTGCAAAAGCGATATCAGGTCTTGTGTAGAACATTGCATACATGAGGGATCCAAGTATCGATTGATACAAATACTCTCTTATCTGCTCCGCTTCCTGCTGATGGGAATGACACAAAGTTTCTCAGGTCATAGCGGAATAAGAGACAATCATCCCATCAGACGAAAATGTCAATGATGACAAAAATAAAATGATAATAGGAACTGGATTACTTAGAGGGTTGAAAAATAGAGCATTTCATATTTGTGTTAATAATGAATATCAGTATAGGTGTCGAAGACCACCATAAAGAATTGTGAAATGATTAGGCGTCTGTGACATCCATGCAATTCTCCATTACTGATATTCGTGACAGTAGAGAAAAAAAGTGAGATAATTTCAACATTTATTAACACGAATGCAACATGATAGGAAAAATAACAAATGTGCATATCAATGTTGTAGTAACAACGATCGATCACAAGATAGTTACGCTGAGCGCGTGATCCTACATACATAAACAATTAATTGCTATAATTCAGAATACTTTTCTCTCTCTCTCTCTCTCTCTCTCTCTCTCTCTCTCTCTCTCTCTCTCTCTCTCTCTCTCTCTCTCTCTCTCTCTCTCTCTCTCTCTCTCTCTCTCTCTCTCTCGATGATCTCTAACTCTGAGGAGTCAGATACTAAGTTACCAATTTTTTGGTTTCGACCTCTCTGATCAGTATTGTCCTTCTACAGTGATCTCATATCTTTTTTTTTGTCTCTAATCGCTCATTAACTTATATAGTTGTTTGATGATCTTATGTTATTCTAATTTTACAATTTCAAGATCATTAATAGTTCTGTAATTGATCAATAGATCGATTATTCACTGGAGCATGAAGACATTGACAAGTCTTGTATGAAGTCCTATGTAGATATGCAGATCCTCGCATTCCTCGTATTATTCGCATTCATTGCAAAACCTTATATTCCTTGGTTTTCCTGGAATGTTGTACACTCTTGTCGCATTCCTTGTCTGTTGAAGTTTGCATGTAAAATTGCAGACTGTGCGAGAATCAGTTCATTTTTGCAAAATGTTTGTAAGAGAGCGATTTCCTTGAGTGAATTAAAGGGCAGTTAGAGTGAGTAGGAGTAAGATTAACTCCAACACTCCCCCTTATGTTTACTCTATGAATCTGATTCTGAATCGAGATTTAACATACCTACCAAAGTAGCATGTTTCTCTCTTGACAAGGGTTTTGTCAAAATGTCAGCCGACATACTGTCAATATGACAGTAACTTAATGCAACTTATTTACTCTGAAGTTTCTCTCTAAGAAAATGAAAATGAACTTCTATGTGTTTATAACTCCGCTCTATAAAAGCTATTAGCTACATTGCCGTCTTGTCCATACTTATGCTTGTAGACCCACTTACACTTGACAGTCTGTTGGAATCTGTCGCAGTTGTGATACCACTGTTGGGAAATCAGATCCACCAGCGACCAAGATCCTTGATTAACGATCTGTTGGACAAGGTTACTGCCTCAAGCCGCGATCAATCATCCTCCGAACAACAGATAGATGTTACTAATCTGAAAATAAGTTTATGAACAGCAGATAATGTCTAGTGACAACGGAAATATATCTACTGACAAGATTTAACAAGCATCACAACATTCAAAGATTGCGCATTGAGCAGAAGATGTGTAATTCATTTATATTATCAAAATCGAGTGTACATCAGAGATGCTTTCTTGAGTGCTGTCTGTTTCCCATATCAATGCGTCGGCATGAGAGGTGTTCTCTTCTCACGAATGGAACTAGCTACTGCTAGAACTATCTTTCTTCCTTGATACGCGCCTCACAGAGTGTTGCGTTCAGAATTCCCTATATCTGTTACATCTTTCTGTCTTTGATCCAATACATATATCATGCTGGATTAGATTACAAGATTGATTAGCTAAGTTTAAGCTAAACATTCGTTTAATTTTGTTTCTATTGATGTTGCATGGCGGTGGTGGATCGTGATAGTTAAAAAATTTCACGTCCGAGTAGCTGAGGTCCGATAGTTCATCCATGCCCGATAGCTCATCCTCACCCTGGCTTGCATATGGATGCTATGAAGTGTCAGCCTGACCTGAAGTGTCGACCTGACCCAAAGTGTCGCCTGACCCGAAGTGTCAGCCTAACCTAAAGTGTTGGTCTTCTGATGTGGCGAAAAAGATGAAAGAGCCGAAGGTTGTTTGAAATTAAATCTTGGGTCATTTTAGACCTAGTGTTGCATTTTACAAAAAATGCAAAAAATGCGAACTGTGCGACAAACAGTTCAAATATGCAACAGTTTAAAAGACAAGAAAAAATACTAAGGCTTAAAGTAGAAACTCAATGTTTCTTCATTGAGATTGGATGATGCTGATAGAAGCCATAGTTTGAATAACCAGGCTCTAATACCATTGTTGGGACCTCTCATAATCGTAATTTTGGTTCCTATTTCGCCTAGATAGAATTGAACTCTTAGCCACAACTACTGTTGCGCACTAAGATCTATCCTCTTTCAAGCTACAGACCAACACTAAAAATTTGACATAAATTTATGAACAATAGATAATTTTTAATAACAGCGAAAATATATCTTTAGTAAGCATGCATCAAAAAGCATTCACAGATTGCACTCAATATGCAGAATGTTGCAACTCTATTTTTCAGAAATAAGTTTACAACAACATTTTTAGCGCTGTTTGTTTTCCATATCAGTGCGTCAGCGCAAGAGAGATATTCTCTCTCTCATGAGGAAGTAGCTACTGCTAATTCTATATATGTCTGCACATCACTGTTGTGCTATTTGCATTCATTAAGTTGTCTCTCACGATGATCCTGTATATAGGAACTGAGAAACATGATTAATCTAATCTGCATTAGTCAAAAAAGTGCATTAAGCTAATTCTAACTGATTCTCGTTGCATGTCGCTTTCCTCCGTGCCTTGGCTGTGTTCAATTGCTTGTGCTGTGTGTTCACGCCCTGCTTGTACATGCTCGAAGTCATATAGGACTTGCCCGATGATTAGATCTGCAAGAGGTCCATCTTAAACACTTTGTCGGTCACTTTGATTTCAATGACTTCGGTGACTTCGACTTCAGATGCATCGACTTATGGGAATGGTCACTTCGATGTCGATGACTTCAGTGACTTCAACTTCGGGTATTGGTTTGCATGAGCCCATTGTCGAATATGTCGCATTTTGAAAATGTGAAAAATGTGAAGGTCAACCAAGAACATGTTTTAACTCATTTTAGACTAGTGTGGCATTCTTTCATAAATGCAAAAAAGCCGAAGGTAGGTAGAAAAATATATTCTAGGTCATTTTGAACTGAGTGTCACATTTTTTGGAAAAATACGAAAAATGTAAACTTTGCGAAACTTAGTTCAAATATGCAGACTGTGTGAAACTTAGCTCAAAAATGCAATAGGAAATAAAAAATACTAAAGCTTTGACAGGTAGAAAACTTAAGGTTTCTTCAATGGCTCGGGGGTGGGGGTTCATATACATCTCAATTGGATGGGTGATTTGGCTCCTACTAGTCTCTTTATGTGTTGATGTAATCCTCATCTTAGTAGCTTTCTTGGTCGGTCTTAATCGAAGAGGCTCAGTGTATGCTTGCTCATGTGACAGTGTCTAAATTCTTTTGGGTTGAAGCTATTTCCACTATAGCTTATATTCAGAATGGATGCTCGACCAAAGGACTCTCAGAAAAACACCTTATGACAGGCTCCAAACCTTCACTATCGAACCTCATAGTTTTAGAATGTATTGCCTATGCAGATATTGTAGGAGACCAGGAAGAAGATGGGATTTCCACAATATCAAATCCATTTTCATTGGTTATACCACTTCAGATAAAGTTCATATGTTGTTTGATCTCATTGAATTGAAGATATTCACCAACTGAGATATCATCTTTGTCAATGATTAGTTTATCGACCTCAGAGGCAAGGTCAAAGCTCAAACAATCGAACTATTGAACACTCATGTTCTCAACTCCACTATTTCTATCGACGTTTTGAATGCATCAACTTCAGATAAACAACTTATTGATAGTGAATCGGAAGAAAATGTTGTAGCTCATCAACAATAGAAAGAAAAAAATGATTATCAACCTCATTTGTCTCCTAGAAGATCGATGCAAACTGGGCAGGGGATGCACATACTCATATATCCGCATGTGGATTTACATTCTTTCTCAATGGGGTCCAATTTCAAGGAACAATCGCAAGACCTCAATAGCTCTATCGTCTATAAAATCAAAGTATATCGTTGTCTCTCAAGTGACAAAGAAAGCAATGTGGTTGAAACTTACTATCAGATGTTTGCCTAATGCAAACTGCTCCGACAAATGTCTATTGTGATAATCCTATTACTTTATCGGCCAATCTCCGGTTTCATTTCAAGAGTAAGCACTTTGAAATCAAGTATCACTATGTCAAAAGTAAAATTTTCAACAAAGAGGTAAGCTTGGAGTATTGTCATACGAGAGACATGACAACAGATATTTTCACGAAGGCACTATGTGTCGGAAAGAGGTATGTGGAAGATAGGTCGAACTCGAAAAGAAACAAACTCGAATGAAAAATATTCGAATGACAAGAAAGAAAACTTATCGTGTGCAACGGAATAGACTATCTTTCTTTTCCTCTATGCATGACTATGCCTATCAATTTCAAACAAAACAATAGTGATAGAAATCACATTCGATCTTATAGTAACTAACTTTGAAATCATTAGTACTACAATGATTACGTAGCCAAACATTAAGCATTGAATTATCAGACAAATAATTTGTCGCAAATCACAATTAGTCGCGAATCACTAGACAAATAATTAATCGTGAAAAATTACTGCTCAGTTGCTAGTTTCAAGCTAGTGTCTCCACTTTTTAGGAGTGGTTTTCGACACATTGCTCGCCCTAGATGAAGCCCACCCAAGTGCACATATATCTCAAATACACCCCCATACTAATCCTTTTTCATGACTTTGTTAGAGCCATGGTTCCTAAGCCCTAATCCAAAATTGAAGTTCTAGAAAGGCTAGAAACAGATTAATCCCATAAGTTAGTAGACACTTATGAAAAACCCTCCTTGCCATAACATAGTGCTCATTTTTATCTAACATATATAGGATTCATGAAGTTCATCAAGGAAAATTTCATATTTATCAAAATACATAACTTAAATATTGTATGCATTCTCCCTTTTACGTGGTGTGCTCAAATTACTTGCAAAAAAATATTCTTTTTCAAGGTGAAATCTCCCAACACTTGGAAGGCAATAGATGCAAATCAAATAAAAGCCATTTCACACTAGATGCAAATCAAATAAAAGCCATTTCACACTGCATTGTGTGGCAAGTCATAAATTTAAAATCGAGCTCTATAGGATGTATAGGATTTTTTTCCAACACCAATAAAAAAGGTAATATACCATTGGTTGAGGAAAAAAATTAGTACTCCCCCCTTCACATAGGGGCAAATGACATGGAAGGGACTGTACCACCTAGAGACCACTCAAACCCATTTTTTGGTCTAGGCAATGTCACCTAGCATGTTGGCCTGAAAGTCTTCAGAATCCTTCACAATTGATATTCACTTCAAAACTACCTTTCCAATTGGAAGGTGAAATCACTTGAAAAAAAGACTTTGGAGCACCTTTTAATCTCTTAACATAAAACTATATATTTGCCTTTCAAAACACAAGACCTTAAATAAAATGAACCAATACTACAAATAGTATATCAAGATTCAAATGGCCAATCAAATTGCAACTCTTCATTTAACACTTAACAAGTGTCAAAGGAGTATGGTCCTTGCCCATCCAATTAAATTGCAACTCTTCATTCAACTCTTAACCAAGTGTGAAACTCTTAACCAACCAAGTGTGAAAGGAGTATGGCCCTTGCCCATCGGGCCATCAACCCACTTGCCAAGATTTAAAAATTGGGCTGGTGGCATGCTTAAACATGAGTTTTACTTTGGGCCTCGGAATGCCCACTTGGGATTAAGTAACCCCGTCTATCCTACACAAAGAAAATAGAGTGGAGTCTACCAATAAGAGTATATGTTCCCTCGTATCTTATTGGCACGGCCAGTTTGGCCGCGACCAACTTTTGCACGCGACGCATGTCCACAGGTGCCCCATGATGTCGCCCTGCCCGAGTGACATTCAACCTTTGCTTGCCACGTGACTTGATGGGTCTATCCCATAATATTTTCTCAAAACTGTTCCACCGTGCATATATACCCGGAATGCCTTCTAGCTTCCATGTGTGTGTGTGTGTGTGTGTGTGCCCGATGGTCCAAGCCCCAGGTGGCTCCAACGCCTCGAGTCGCGTGGAATTGTTGGCGCTGGGACAGTAGGTCCCGGCGTCCTGGGCCCGATGCCAGTATTTTTGGCGGCGGCAGTGGGGTCCCGGGTGCACAGATTCCTATCCCCTGCCCACACAGACGTGTTAGTTTGAGACTGGCACGGGGCCAAAGCTGTCCCGTGCCAATAAGCGACAAGGGTATATGTTCCTCACAGTGAGTCCACCAATGAGAGCCCATGAAAGGGCATGTGAGTAATAAATATCTGTATTTTGTTATAGGATACCTTTCCTAGCTGTTTCCACGGATCATTGCACAGAGAGAAGCATCATTACAGAACCCACAAGCCTGAGAATTGCACAATATTATTAAAGAGAAACTCCAAAACAAAGTTTATTATAACATTGACACACATTGTCTTATAACAATGTCATTGGAATCGGAGGAAGGAAAACTGTTTTAACTTTTAAGTGCTTTCATAAGAAATCTCTCAGTCTACATATCTACAATTAGCTGCAAAACAAAGGAGGTCAGGTCAGTTTCTCGGGTTTGGATATATTGTCTCCGAGTACTTTATACCATGTTAACATGCAAGTATGGGGAAAACATCGATTTATGTTTCCACTTTGTGATCACCATACGAACCTAAAAGTAACCAGTCCCATGATGCAGCCTGCTGGTGTAGACTAGATTTTGGACTGACATGAGGGTGCAGATTGCAAGCAGCAGCAAAGCAAGATATCCCAGAGCCAAAGCTGCTTCGATGTGGTTACAGAACCTGTTAAAATTTTGACAAACTTGGTACCACCCAACTTTAACTGATCCCTTCTTGGCTATGTAAGCCACCTGTGTAGATGCAGCTATAGCTCCGAGTAGCAAATACGTCATCAACTGCAAAACATGAGTCCATAATCAGATGTAATTCAACAGGAAGCATCATCCGATGATTTTGATAGATTAGGAGGTTGGGTTGTTGGGTTTTAGCAGGTGAACGTCATAATATTCATGACAGCAGGAAAAATCAACGCTTAGCTCCGTCTGAGAAGAGAAAAACACCAAGGTTGTTGGTTTATCAGAGTTTCACCTGATCTGTCAAAAACAAGAGCCATGCTGTGAATCTGTTACGCATGAACTTGCTCCTCGTACATATGAAGAGAAGGCTGACTATCGAGGACATGAGTAAGTGGCATGCACAAATTACACAAGCTCCAACAAATGCTCTACATCCCGGGAAGTGAAAACAAGTCAGATAATCGAATTTTTTTACACTACTAGCTCATCAAAAATAATTCACAGAACATGTTTCTGCTATGTTGCGAACATCGCTAGTATGATAGCTACTGGCAGTAGGTAGCTAAAGAGAAGCATTCAGTTAGTTAATAATTTAACCAAACACCTCGGCGAGAGAGAGATAGAGAGAGAGAGAAAGGGGGGCCGGGCTCTCACTGGAATGCTTTAGAGTAGGTATATTTGGCTTCCAAATCAAATGCAGCAACCCTCGTCGTTTGTCTATCTGTGACCATGAGCAACAATGCAGGGACCAGGAGAACTACTCCAAACAGTCTTAGTAAAACACTGAATACGAGCTTCAATCCCCGCCTGGATTGATGAAGCTTGTGATCTCCTGGAGCTACTTCACTTGCATCTAAGTTGCGGTTTTCCACCTTATGTGCATCCATTGCACTTGTCACCTGTCTTCAATTCCTATACATCAACACTCCAAATCAAGTGTTTCAGCTCACAAATACTGTACATATCTTCTCCAAGCCAAGGTGGGAGAGTAAAGCCTTCTGATGATCTTAAGGATCTTCATTAAGTAGGCAGGGTTTTGCAAAAGCACAAGAAATGCACTAAGCTGGCTAAAGAGCTCGGGACTGTGAGCACAGGACTAGAATGGCACCACTGCTACTGCACCAAGCTCATACTAGAGACTGCACCAAGCTCATACTACAGTTAAGCAAATTGAACTTCAAGAAAAACAACACTGCAAAGGTAGAGACAGATGCTTCAAGGATTTGATCACATTCCTAGTGGGTTAGCTTCAAACATTGTGGATCGCAGAGCAGTAGCATCAGCAGCGAAAGAGCTAGCTGTGTAGGAGGAGATGAAGCGGTGAGTGCTGAAGCTGCTTTAATAAGGAAAGAGCTTTGGCGGAATGTGAGAGATGTTTGAGCCCGTCATTTTGAAGGGTAGTTGAATGGTGACACGCGTAAATGCCCATTAAAGGCGTGGCTGTGTGTGCAATGCCACGTCAATAAAAACGTGTAAGCTAGCTGATCACTTAATGTACGGTTTTCAGTGGGAATCTGCAGTGCCTCAGCTGACACACTCACACACACATTGCTGTATATGCCTATTGTGCTATGATGATGCCCCTCCCCTCACTAGTCACATCATAATCTCGAGAAAAAAAATTCATGGCAGAGAAATTTTGCGCCCGGAATTTTTTTTTTTTTCTAGCCACCTTTCACTTGGAAGGTGCATGTAAAATTTTTATTTTTTTTTAAAATAATTTCGCAGAAGTATGCTGCCTCGGTTAGTTCCGCCCGGGGAAGGGCGTGCGCCTTCAGGCTACCGCCCTCGGACGGACACATAGCACATAGCACACATTAGCACATAACACATGAGCACTTGGGTGAAATTTGCCATGTGGACAATACAAATGCACATTATGATGGGATGTGCGTCTCCTTTGTGGAAATTTGTCATAAGGCTGTCCACATACACATTTTTTCTAGCTTTTGTTAAAAATGTGAAAATTGGGAAAAAAAAAGATTATTTTTTAAAATCAAGGATTTTTTTAAAATTAAAAAAAAAAAACTGTGACCACCTTCGCACATGTGGAGTTACACAGGGGAAGGCCCTTTTCCCTCAGGCTTTCAAGGTCAAGCGATGTGCCTTCCCTGGGCAAAAGGCCCTCAAAAGAAGGCCTTCCTCCCTATTGAAAAATCCTCAAATTTTGTATGATGTTGATTTTTGAGAAAAACGACAATTTCATTTATATACTTTGACGACTTCTCAAACAATGGGCCTAAGCCCCAAAGGCCTTCTCCTAGGCCTGCATGGATGATGGGTTGCATGTCCTCACGTGATGCTCTCCCTCCTCTAAGGGCATGACTCTTTTTTTTGGCTTGCTCATTGGTTATAGTAGTAAGCTATTGTTACTACACTTAATGCATGTCCTCACGTGATGCTCTCCCTCCTCTAAGGGCATGACTCTTTTTTTTTGGCTTGCTCATTGGTTATAGTAGTAAGCTATTGTTACTACACTTAAGTAATCTCCCTCCTCTAAGCCCATGACTTTATTTTCCTGCTATGCTTCTAGAGACAATGGTAAGCTATTCTTGACTACATTTAAGTCGTTAGGTGTTCTCCTTCCACTTAGCCCATGACTTTTTTTTCAACTTTGCTTGCTAGTGACATTGGTAAGCTAATGTGAACTACATTTAATTAATTAGGTGCGCTCCCTCCTCTAAGTCCATGACTCTTTTTTAGCTTTGCTCCTAGTTGATAGTCTATTGTGACCACATTCAACTAGTTAGGTGGTCTCTCTCATCTTGGTGACAATGCTAAGCTATTTAGGGTGGTTTCACAATACAAGCAAGTCCATTTGCCTTCACTTGCCACCCATTTTTTCAATCTTGGCAAGTGAGTTGACGGGCAATGGACTACCGCACCCCTATTTCACATTTGGATGGTAAGTGTTAAATGAAGGGCTACAATATGATTGGCCCATTTGAATCTTAACATACAATTGATCCATTTTATTAAGGTGTTTTGTTTTGAAGTGCAAGTATGAAACTTTTCATGTTAAAAGGTTGAAGGGCGCTCTAAGTTTTTCTTTCAAGCAATCACCTTTTAACGAGTGAGGACAAAATTGAAATGCATTTCATTGAAAGGAATATTGGTAGTGAAGGGTTAAAAAAACTTCAAAATGCAATCAAACATGCTAGGGGAAGCTTAATCATGACTTTCTTTTAGCTTTGCTGCTAATGAAAGGTACTTTGTGACAACATTTAACTAAAGTGTTCTCGCTTCTCTTAGCTCGCGACTTCTTTTTAGCTTTGCTCCCATTGATAATGGTAATTTATTGAGACTACCTAACTTTGGCGGAATGTTTTCTCTATAGACTATAAATATTAACTTTTGCATTTGTTGGTTTTCTTTTTAATCCCACGAAATTTATGAAGCATATTTGTTAACTATTATTATTTTTAAATGATTTTCTCGATCATTTAGAGAACCTGACCTAGATAAGTGTTAGTTACACTTATGTGAGAGGTTTGATGTACCAATTTACTTGGGATACTTTTCAAGATGCATGTTTGAGCAAATCAAGTGAATGGTGACCAACGTAAATTTATTCTAAGAATCCATTCTCTTTTAGGGTTAAGGGTTTCAACAACTTGTTTGCTATTGTGAAGTTTTTAGTCCATCATCAACCCATCACGACTTGGGAGGATTCAATGACAAGTAGATTCAACCCATAGTCAAAATTAAAAAGCAAAAAATGATCTCGTGTAATTTCCTTCACAATTATTTGTGCATGTTTCATTTTATTTCCTCCAAGAATGTTCACATTTTTATTTGATTCTTTGCATACATGAATATCTCAATTTTTTTTTTGTTGGTCACCATGTTTATTTGTTATGTAATGTTAGTTACCTTTTTTATACTCCCAAGGCCTGACATTTATCCAAGGTTGACGGACTTTGCTAAAAGCTTAGATGTTATTCTTGGGTGAGTTTGAATATCTAAGCGAGCATTCTTAAATATTTTAATTCTTCTAAAATGCAATCTTTGTTTTTTTAAAATTATAGTTTAACTATTTGAAGTTCATGCATAATTTAAAGCTTCTCATTATATCAATCCCCCTATTTACAATGTATTTAGATCTAAATAAAAGATTTGAAAACAATATTTTAAAGTTTCTTTTCTAGGTTGACTTTTTATCTGTGGCCTAGATAGCAATAAACTATTATGACTATTTGCTAAAAGTTGTTGTCATAAAATTTGAGCACAAAATTGAGTTTTTTTTTATGACTAGGGCAAGGGGGACCATCTTGGTGGCACTAGTCTACTTTGGCCCTGTCCCAATAAAATATCGCCATGTGTAGATAAAAATTTAGGAGCCTTGACATATGACACATGGCAAAAGCTCTACTTCCAATCCCATACTAAAGCCGAATTCTTTCCCCAACCAAATATATACACAAATTGTGATACTTCTTTCACACGCAGACACATGGGTGATCGTAAAAATTTGGTGTATGAATGTCCCAACTACAATACGAATTTGGGTGCCATTGGGAATTTTTGGCTGGTTAAAAAATTTGCGACATTGGGTGACACTTGTTGAGTTTGGTTTGAGTTGGGACCAAAAAACTTGAGGCTCAAGAAGGGGGGGGGGGGGGAGTGGGGTGTGGTCACCCTCCAAGGCTCCTCTACTGGAGAAGGGTAGTAGCCCATTGTAGAAGGGCGCATTCCCCCATGTGAAATCATCTTTTGAGGGTTTGTTTTATATTTGCACAATCTTTTGTGTATAAGGTTGTGCAATTTATTCTACCTTGAAGCACAAAGCCTAAGGTAGAAGGGCCCCTTCCCCCACATGAAATCATCTTTTGTGGGCTTTCTATGTTATTTGCACAACTCTTTGTGCGGAAAGTTGTGCAATTTACACTGACTTCCACTCAAAAGGTTGTGCAAAATGAAAAACAATTTCTCGCATAAGATTGAATGTGGCATGCTCAAACTTTTGTTTTGCAATATAAGAATGTATCAATATAAATACATGAATGATATGCTAGAAAAATATTTTCAACACTAATACATATATAAATGATGTATAAGAATTTCGTTGCATAAGAATTATCTTACTTATACAAATATGAGATATTGAATAACATGCATTTATATGGTCCAATCGATTATACTAATGTGTAAATGATCAAACATTTATACACTAGAAAAAAATGCACTACATGCATCATGCAACCCATAACTAAAACTTGAAAAGGCGAAATTCCTACTACTCAATTTAATGGTCACTTTGAATAGCTCTATGAAGATCATAACAACCTTAACTTAGCTTGTTATACCTCAATTTGAGAGCACTAGACTCAGATAAAATAATTAGGGTAGTTTCTCATAACCTTGTGACTATGACAGTAGCAAAGTCCCATTGCTAACTTTATTGACATAGAGAGACTAACTTGTCGGTCTTAGACTATTGACACTTCATACACTATAGTTGTTGCCCAATATTTTCCATGCCAATTTAGCATGTTGGACATGATGTACATTTGACATATTATTGAATACTATGATCACATACAAATTAACAAGAGGATGTTGTTCCAAAATAAAAGATTGGTACAAATTTGAGTAAACCATTGGCGAAAAATGTCGATGTGTTGATGTGAGTCCTAAGCTAGAGACCAAATTGGTTTCGAAATTGCAACATTATAAACACACATTTGCTTAACATCGTACAAACTTATCTGTCAAAGCAATATTTACATGGATTCATCAAGTACTAGGTTCAATTTCAATACCAAATGAAGCATTCCAGCATACAATATTAATATATGTAATGCAACTTATAAACATAAACCGATTACTACACTCAAATATCGGTTTCAAATATTTTTTACATTATGCGCCTCTGTAAATTATAAATAGAAACTACATATAGTATTTTTGCCATGATCTGACAATTAAGTCCACCGGCTTTCTTTGTTCCACTTTCTTATGTCAAGGTGAAATGGAAACCTTTAGTTGACTATTTCAAAAAACTTAGTCAAGTAATGTAGTACATAATTCATATACACGTGCATTGTGCATTTATTGTGATCAATCTTTATTGCCTTCCATTATGACAAACATTCAATCTCAAGAACACAAAGGAACTTGTTATAAGAACATGCTTTACACTCATACATTGAGAATTGGACCATACAAAACCAAAATTAGCATCATTCACATTTTATATGACAAACTTCAAAATGTGCCACCAATGTGTGCAACAATAATTCTAGTACTCCTAAAAATCGTCACACCTCTTGAAAACACAACTATAAAAGAGTATGCAATGGAGTTCAAGAATTATCTTTTGAAATTAATACACTAATTCATCAAACATTATGTGTTTGGTTTGATTAATTCCAACTACTAGAAAAAGAGTACATCCAGTCTCTACAAATCACTCTAACAAAACCTACATTTCTTTTTGGTGCAACCCCAATTCTCTCTCTCTCTCTCTCTCTCTCTCTCTCTCTCTCTCTCTCTATATATATATATATATATATATATATATATATATATATATATATAAAGATATTTTAGAGAGAGTGTGTCAGGGTTGCCATAAAAAAATTAACCCTGTGCCGCGAAAAATGTCACACTCTGCCCGCAAAAAATGTCATGCTCTTGCAAAGAAAAAACTAAAATGTAATCCTAATTTTTTTTTCACACACACACATACAATCCTTTTGTTTTTTTTAGCACACACATACAAGTAGATTTGAAATTTTCCCCCTTTCTAGAGATCGATATCTCTCTCTCGCGATCGCGATCCAGACTCTCTCTCAGTCTCTCTCTCTCTCTCTAGGGGTGTTAGAGAATGATTCATGTTCAAATCAGGTTCACAGGTGATTCACAGAAAAAACATACACATGTTGCCAGAGAACGATCTTCAGCTTATGAAACAGTTGGTTCATGAGAAAATGATCTTCCGCTTTTGTGTTTCTTTTCCAAAGACTCGAATTTTTTCAAGGACTCAAATGTTTGATATTCAAGATGCGAGATGTGCGAGATCGGCCATCATCCAAATCATCGGCCGCCACCTAGATCGGCCTCCATTGCCCGTCAACGACGGGCACTCTTTACTAGTCTATATATATATTTAAACTTATGTACAGTTTTGCGCATGTGTATGGGTGCACCATGCATGCTCCTCCCCTCACCCATGCATGAGCTCTTTCTAACTAAAAAACTTGGGGAGGAGGATGCATGTACGGGAAAAAGGATGCATGGCCCTCCTCCCCATGCATGCATCTAAGGGGCCCACTCCAAATTCAAATTATCCTTTATCAACACACATAGTGTTTTGAAGTGCATGTACATACTTTCATAGTGAAATGTGTTAAACAAATGAGACTTTCATTATCAAAAATTTGAAAGGTGCTCTAAGGATTTTTTAAATTATCAGAACTTCCACGAGAAAGGTTGAAATAAAAATGCATTTCTATAAAGATCGACCTCCATTGCCCGTCAACGACGGGCACTCTTTACTAGTCTATATATATATTTAAACTTATGTACAGTTTTGCGCATGTATATGGGTGCACGCATGCATCCTCCTCCACTCACCCATGCATGAGCTAAAAAACTTGGGGAGGAGGATGCATGTAGGGGGAATGTGCATATCCCCATACATTTGCACATTGTGTGCATTGAGGGGTGGACCCCAAAAAGATTCCTCACCTCCCTCCCACTTACTAAATTCAAATACTTAAAGTTTGAAGTTAAAGTTTTATTTTCTTCACACACTTCAATGTGCTTTGAACTTTAGCCAATAATCTTTATCACTTGGCTTTCTTATTTATTTTAAATTATCAAAGTTTAATTCATAAATCATGAACATAACTATTTTCTTGACTACCTTAAATTGGTTTTTTTTTTTTTTCAATCCTTCAAATTCCTATCTTGGCCCGCCATTTTGAATGTTTAACCACAAGCCCAAACTCACTAGCTTTAACTCCTAAATCGTTACCCACAAGCTTTTATCCACGGGCCAAAAAATGCACAATTAAAAAAAAAGGAGGGGGATGGGGTGAGGGGAGTAAAAGAGACAATAAAAAGAGAAAAGTAGGAGGGGAGGGAAAATTTGGAACACACGTGCATGCACACACGCACGCACACACGTGTGAGTGAGTGAGTGAGTGTGTGTGTGTGTGTGCGCACACACACACACGCATGCCTATGTGTGTGTGTGTGTGCGCCTATGTGTTCGTTGTGTGTGTGTGTGTGTTCGTTGGAACAGTCGCAAGCAATCTTTAATAGCTCTATCTTCTATAGAGTCAAAGTATATCGTACTCTCACAAGCTACAAAGGAAGCAATTTGGTTGAGAAACTTACTTTCAGATATCAGTCTGAATCAACATGCTTCGACATTATTATTTTGTGATAATCAAAGTGCCAATAAGCACATTGAATTTAAGTATCACTATGTCAGAAACAAAGTTCTCGACAAAGAGGTCAGATTGCAGTACTGTCGAATGCAAGATATGACAGAAGGTATTTTTAGTAAAGCATTAAGCTTGGATGCACACAGGAAGTTTTGTGCAGAAGTAAGTTTAAAGGTCAAGGCATTCATGGATTCAGATTAAGGGATTAGATTATTCTTCTACTAATCGACTAATCGGCATTTTAATCTTCGTCCAGACCTGCAGATTTCTTCGTGTTTTTACACAGTCTGCATAACTACTCGGAAACAGTTTACAGTGTTGGCATTTTCTCTCACTTTGGCTTTTTTGCAAAATATCAGATGTCTCAAATATTAAGGAAATGCCTTTAGCAAAGACCTTCACGTTTTTTTCGTTTTTCGCAACACAGTTTATTGTTTGTCTTAAAGGCTACAGACTTGCTCTAACTGTTTAGCAAGTAAATTCCTGGGAAGACTATCTGGATGGATGCCCGTACATCACAACCAACTGAATGACGCATTTAACGGCCTACAAGCATACCACAACACTCCATAACATACTCAAGATCCACACCCTACTTATGTCCCATACCATAAGCAAGATCCAAATCTCAAGCATACTACCACAAGAAAGCAATCTACACACTAGTAGCAACACTAGAGCATAAGCAAAGCAAACAAGAGAGATCTCCCCCTCCCAATACCCTCATATAGATGGCCCATGGACCCTCCAATGCACTATGGAGTTCCATGCTCATCCAATGAGAGAGAGAGAGAGAGAAGCCTAGGGGAGTTAAAGAATCTCCAAGAGCTTCCATAGGCTTATGGAATGTCAAGAGACTCCTTCCATAACCTATGACTCTTTGAATGCCTTTCTTGTGGGAGTTGGGAACTCAATGGACACTTTAGAAGGGTGCTCTCCTACTAGGTCCAATTGCCCAAGTTGTGCAAGTATACTTTGGTCCTAGACCAATAAAGTGATATGGTTCAAGGTTGAGGCCCAAGGTTTAGAAAAATAGTCATCCAATGACTTTCTAGCACCTCTCTAGGTTTCATACCTCCATCCAAGGCATAGACACTTACCTGCCCTTAACCAAAGACACCAGTACCTTAATCTAAGACACCTATCCTTAATACTAAGGGTATCCCTTATCCAAGGGTCACGTGACTCCATACCTCCAACTAAGGTATAGTCACTTGTTTGCCCTTATCCAAGGGCACATACCCTTAATCCTAAGGGTACCTTGCCATTTAGCCCCCAACACTAAATGGACTATTAGGGGTTTGAAGTACTGCTAGTTACATAGGTATGTAACATTCTTTCTCCCTAAAGTTAAATTTTTCCTTGTAGGGAAAAATTTGGAAAATTCTTCTAGAGAGCAGCCTCCTTTTCCCAAGTATCCTCCTCTTCTGATTTGCCCCTCCACCTCACTAAAAATTTTCAAAGCACTCTACTCCGTAGAGTTCTCTGCCGGCTATTAACAATCGCCTCGGGTTCAGGTGGTCCGCTCACGGACTCATCACGAAGAAGTTCCAATAGATCTTCCACAGGGACCAGGGTCTCCCCAACCCCCAACGAGGGTTTCAACGTACTACCGTGGAAAACATGATGAATTCCAACATTAGCTGGAAGGTCTAGTTTGTATACGACCTTGTTTATCACTTGGATAACCTTAAAAAGACCACAATATCTAGGTGCCAACTTTGCACACTTAATAATTTTCAAGCCTCTAGAGTGACTAGGGACTCTCAAAAACACCCAGTCGTTGACCATGAATACCTTGTGCTTCCGAGATAGATCAGCATAGTGCCTTGCCCTGTCATGGGCACTTCTTATGCTATCTTTAGCCAGCTGTAACATTTCTTGCATATCCGCAAGGAAATCAGCTGCGGCTTGCAACCGTAGGTTTTTCATGCCAACACTAATTGGTGATCGAGGTTGAAAATCATACATAAGCATGAAAGCGCTGAATCCGGTCGCTGAATGTTTTGCACTATTATATGCAAATTCCACCAATGGAAGGTATCGTTCCCAATCAGACTGCCGATGGCCCGCATATGCTCGAAGCATATCCTCCATCGTCTGATTGGTCCTTTCTGTTTGACCGTCTGATTCTGGATGATCTGTAGAACTCAAACTTAAAGTTGTTTCCAACTTTTCAAATACTGTTTGCCAAAAATTCCCAGTAAATTTTGGGTCACGGTCACTAACAATATCGTAAGGCAGCCCGTATAGTTGAAAAAGCTTCTCAACAAACAGTTGAGCTAGTTCTAAAGCTTAAACAATAGTTTTCGTTGGGATAAATTGAGCAAACTTTGTAAGTCTGTCAACAATGACCCAAACCGAATCGTGGCCCTTCCTTGTACGTGGAAGCCCGACCACAAAATCCATAGATATACTTTCCCACTTTCCGGTAGGAATATCTAAAGGATGTAGTAGGCCATTAGCTTTTAGTCTCTCTGCTTTATTTAACTGGCACTTAGTACATTTAAGTACATAGGCCTCTACCTGACTTTTCATCTTAGGCCACCAAAATTGCCTTCGAACTAAGTCAAGTGTTCTTTGTATATCCGGATGTCCTGCACATGGACTATCATGATACTCATGCAAGATTTGGGCCCTTACAGTGTCATTCTCCGATACACACACCTTTCCTTTACGAAACAAAATCCTGTTTCGAATTAGGAAATCTGTTTCAGTCTTTTCCTGATTCAAGGAATCTTGCAAACCTGAATTGACCCCCGAAAGTACTTGTTGCCAATACTTTCCAAAAAAAGGATCGGACTCATATAGTCCTTGAAGAGACTGAAACAACTCCGGTTCTATAACAGTAAAGCACAACTAATTAATAACCAGTAACCGACTCAAAGCATCCGCTAGAGTATCTTGACTTCCTTTACAATAACGTATAGAAAAGTCAACGATTTGCATCAGCTCAGCCCATCTAGCTTGTCTCCCCTTTAAATCTGTAGCATCACAGAAATATCGAAGAGTCTGATGATCCGCCAAAACTTCAAATCTGGCTCCATACAAATAATGTCATCAAATTTTCAAGGAATTAACAATTGCAAACAATTCCTTCTCATAGATACAATACCTAGACTGAGCAAGATTGAGTTTCTTGTTTTCATAAGCCACAGGATGTCCATCTTGCATCAAAATAGCTCCAATAGCATAATCACTGGCATCGGTCCTAACCACAAAAGTCTTATTAGGATCGCCAATGATTAGTATTGGTGCCGAAGTGACACTTTTCTTGAGCAGCTCAAAACAATTATTCATATCCTCCATCCACACAACTAGTGGACTCTTAGCCCTCCGGCTTAGCTTCTTATAGCCTTTCAAGGCCTGGGTAAGGGGAAATGCCAATCGAGCAGATTGGGGAATATGTCGACGGAAAAATCCCACAAACCCCAAGAAAGACTTGATTTCCCGAACTGTGGTGAGAATAGGCCAATCAATAACCCTCTGGATATGATCAACCTCAATCTCCACCCCCTGTTCGAAAATCTTATGCCCCAAGTAGGACAATTCCTTCGCAAAAAAAGTCATACATAGACTCTTTGGTGAAGAGCTTTTCCCTTCTTAGGATGTCCCAGACAATCCTAAGATGCTCCCGCCA
Source organism: Diphasiastrum complanatum (assembly GCA_029204225.1). Lineage (NCBI taxonomy): Eukaryota > Viridiplantae > Streptophyta > Lycopodiopsida > Lycopodiales > Lycopodiaceae > Diphasiastrum > Diphasiastrum complanatum. The sequence goes on from CM055093.1 coordinate 53,222,991, forward strand.
AAGTCTTACTGAACACTAGGATATCATCTAAGAATACCACTACAAATCTTTCCAAATATGGTCTGAACAAATCATTCATCATCTATTGGAAAGTTGCCAGTGCATTGGTTAAACCAAAAGGCAACACCAAAAATTTGTAGTGACCAAAGCAAGTTCAAAACCCGGTTTTTGGTATATCTTTTGCCTTAATGCGTATATGATGGAATCCCGACCTTATATCTATCTTGGTAAAGTACCTAGCACCACCAAGATAATCTATTAGGTCATCCATCCGCGGCAGTGGATATCTATTCTTAACGGTTACCTTGTTCAATTTCTTTACTTTTAATGCACTTAAGGTCATTAGGTCCAAAGACTAAAGAAGTAAGGACAAAATACATCCATCTCATTACTTCGAGATAGATTAACTGAGGTAGAAGCTGGTTATTTGATGCAATCTCGTGCAAGGTGACCCTCGCCATTGCACTTGAAGCACATGTTCTTCTTACGAGCTTCAGTTTTATCATTGCCACCATGATGGTTTTTAAAGTTTTTCTTGGTTTTCTTAGGATTGTTGGAATTGGGATGTGTTTCATTAACAACTTCCCTATCCTTCCTCTTAAAATGAAAACCTTTTTTTCTGCTCATTAGGCTGTTGACCCCTAGGTGGCTTAGGTGTGTCATCAAAGTATTTTGCGGCCCTAATAGCATCTTCTAGGGTTTTTGGATGGTTCCTATGAACATCCACTTGATAATCTTTTGGTAACCCATCAATAAACATTAACATTTGTACCTTAGGTGGAATATCACTATAAAGTGGATTTAGGTACTCATGAAAATCTTGAATAAATTGTTCCAAACCTTTATTCATGGTTAGATGACTCAACTTTTGGAAGTGTTCATAGTCATCTAAAAGTGGTAAAAAATAATCCCTAAAAAGCTTGCAAAAATCATCCCATGTACAAGGTTGATTGCCCTTTGCAACTAAGTCATCTCACCAAACTAAGACTCTTCCTTCAAGGAACATGGTGACAGTGGATAACTTCTCAGATTTAGGAAATTGGTTCATGGCAAAGTATTTGTTCCAAACATTTAGCCAAGAACTTACCACTTGTAAGTTCCTATTTTTCTTTTCTCCCTTAACACTTTTACAGGAGGTGGAACTATATGCTTCTTCTGATTGGCTAACCTAGACTCTAAGTCTTGGTTTCTTTGATTAGTTTCAAGAAGCTGCTTATTACTGGCTTGAATTTGTTGGTATAAAAGTTCAAGAGCTTGTGCCACATTGGATGGGTTTGATAGATCAAATGTTGGGTTTTCATTGGTTTGATCCATTGGGGTTGCTTGTGTGTTTTTCTATTATGCAAATACAACAACAAATGTTCAAATTAGAATGATAAAAATGCTTCAATTGTCACATCCAATGCAAATAAAAAACATTTATTTCTATTCATTCAATCTTATTGTTTGTAAGCTCAATCCAAACCTACTATTTGCAAGCTTAATCCAAGCTTAAGAGAAAAACAACAACAAGCTACATTTGCCTTAATCAAAAGCAAAAATGAAAACCAAATCTTTGTGTAAACTTCAATTAACTATCCAAGCTAATGTTTACATAAAGTTTCCTTTCCCATTCCAATTTCATTTGTCATTTCAAAAGCAATCAAAGTTTTCACATTTCTCACTATTCTAGATTTCCAAAACCAAGAAACTAGTGTCTAGAAATGGATAACTAATGAAGCTTTATGAAAACTTCAATTTTCAGATCTGATTTTCAGATTTACAGGTTTGAAAATCAGAACTTCAAAATGACAAAAAACAGAATTTCAAAACTTGTTTTATGCACAAAGTTACACTACCATTCCCTTCCTACATTGCCATCTTCATGAAAATAGGAGATAGAAAGGTGTAACTAATGAAGTTTGAATGAAAACTTCACTTTTCAGATCTGATTTTCAGATTTACAAGTTTGAAAAACAGAACTTCAAAATGAAAATCAGAACTTCAAACATTTCATTTATGCAAAAAAAACACTAGTTTTGATCAAAACACATAGCTAGAATCAATCTTTTTGCAAAAAAATGTTTGTGTATGTAGAGGAAGACTTCCTCTAACCACCCCACAAATCTTTTTTCAGAACTTTTAAAAACCCAAAGCCCACTTTAAAACTTCTCTAATATGACCAAAATCAGCCCCTAAACAATTCTATAAGCATCACTACTCTCTTCCAAAGAGAACTAGATTCATTGGGTACTTCAACTACAAGCTTCCTACAACTAGAAAAGCCTATAATCTTTCCCAAAAAAAATTTACTTGGTGATCTAGCTCTGATACCACCTTTACAAATAGAGGTGAGGAAGTCCTCCAAATCCAAGGTAGAGCCTCCAAATGTCCTCCAAGCAACCTGCAAGCTTCAATATGCTCCCCAACTCCAAGCTAGGATGCCTCCACCTGCAAGTAAGGATCTGCAAGCCTCCAAGGATCTCTCCTCCACCTGTGTCCCTACTCTTTAAACACAAAGATAGATAACAAGCTGGCCTCAAGTATTCACCACCCAACCATAGCTAGATCCAAGCTCCAAGCAAGACCTATCTAGCAATCCTTTGCTAACCATAAACAAATCACAAGCATACCGCAACACTCCATAGATACTCAAGATCAAAACCCTACTTATGTCCCATACCATAAGCAAGATCCAAACCTCAAGCATACTACTACAAGAAAGCACTCTACACACTAGTAGCAACACTAGAGCATAAGCAAAGCAAACAAGAGAGATCTCCCCCTCCCAATACCCTCATATATATGGCCCATGGACCCCTCCAATGCACTATGGAGTTCCATGCTCATCCAATGCGAGAGAGAGAGAGAGATAGAAGCCTAGGGGAGTTAAAGAATCTCCAAGAGCCTCCATAGGCTTATGGAATGTCAAGAGACTCCTTCCATAACCTATGACTCTTTGAATGCCTTTCTTGTGGGAGTTGCTAGGTCTCATTGCCCAAGTTGTGCAAGTATACTTTGGTCCTAGACCAATAAAGTGATATGGTTCAAGGTTGAGGCCCAAGGTTTAGAAAAATAGTCATCCAATGACTTTCTAACACCTCTCTAGGTTTCATACCTCCATCCAAGGCATAGACACCTACCTGCCCTTAACCAAGGACACTAGTATCTTAATCTAAGACACCTACCCTTAATACTAAGGGTATCCCTTATCCAAGGGTCAGGTGACTCCATACCTCCAACTAAGGTATAGTCACTTGTCTGCCCTTATCCAATGGCACATACCCTTAATCCTAAGGGTACCTTGCCATTTAGCCCCCAACACTAAATGGACTATTAGGGGTTTGAAGTACTGCTAGTTACATAGGTATGTAGCAACTTAATTGGTTGAAGTAATGTAGATCTTGTAAGCCTTGCTTATCTCACTATAGCCAACAAACACACCTTTCTTTGAAGAAGGATCCTCCTTGGTTCTATCATCAAGAGTGATGTTAATATAGCAAATACAACCAAAAGTTTTGAATAACTTGACACTTGGCCTTCTACCAAACAATAATTCAAAAGGAGTTTCTCCATCCAATACCACACTTGACCATCTATTGCATAGAAAATTAGCATACAACAAAGCTTGATCCCAAAAGGATTTAGGAAGATTAGCACCTAACCTCATGGCTTTGGCACTTTCACATAAAGTTCTATTCTTCCTCTCGACCACTCCATTTTGTTGTGGTGTCCTTGGGCTTGTGTATGTTGGGTTCCTATTGGTCTGATAATGCCAACGAGTTGGGTTTGAATAACTTTGATACTAGCTTGTTGGGTTTCTAGTATGCGGAATACATAGAGAACTCAACATGCAAATTATAACAGAAAGTTTACCAAACTATAGCTTCAAACTTTAACTTAGATCGACAAAAAGGATATCTTGTAGGTGTCGAAGACAACCATGAAGGGAGCGAAACACAGTTACGCATCTAAGACAACCATACTTCCTTCAAATTTAGATATCCTGAGTGAGTAGTGGAGCGAGTATCAGGGTATGAAAGAGAAATGATCAGAAAGCATTCATATTGGAACACACATATGTTAGAAATCAATGATAAACTTCATTGTTACTGTTTATGAAGTACATTAAGACAGCTGTGACCAACTGTCATTAGCCATAGGCTAGTCTACTAGTCTACTCATAGGTTTTCTCTCTCTATTAGGGGTTCAGGGTTTATTTGTACATTTTACATTCTGTATGAGTTAGTGTGATAGAGTGATTGTGCGTGTTCTTCTTTCGCCTTTTTGTGGTGATTGCTTATGGTGAAAGCTTGATGTTGCATATCTAATTCTTGACATGGTATCAGAGCAGCAATAGTCTTGCGTGCCTGATAAGTGGATACAGCTTGTCACAGGCTCGGCAACGAAGTGAGAAAGTCCTTCACGGGAGGTGAAAGCTTGGAGAGATAAAAACGACTGGAAAAAATCCTTCTTTGGTGTATTTTGCAGGTTTGGAGCTCAGAATCATCAGTGGGGAACAAAGACACAGTCCCGGAGGCATCAGAAAGGCCAGGGCAGCATCAAACAAGTTGAAAATCTGTTGAGTGGGGAGATTTTTACAATACTTCCTAGTTGTTGTGAAAAGCACAGTCCCAGAGGCATCCAAAAGGCCAGGGCAGCATCAGATAGATTAAAAATCTATTGAGGGGGGAAGATTCTTACAATACTTTCTAGTTGTTGTGGAAAGTGCTATTTGTGTGAGAGGTTTGCCAAGAAATCTCTCATTTGTTTGTTTGGAGTACCACAAATCACACTAGATAGTGTCTAGTACTCTCATTCAGAGTTAGGAAGCTTCATACTTTTCACATTACTGATCTCTGTCTTTTGAACGGTCACACATTTCGAAATCTTTGCAAAGAGGAGGCGGCGTAGCCACCGCGCCGAAGTGGAAAATCTAGAATATTCTCTCTGAAAGTTCTTATATTCTCTCTACTTTTCATCTTGTCTGTACCAATATTGGATCGACGTGCCAGAGGTAAAGAAAACCAAGAGCAGTCGTACATCTGCGCGTCATACCGATATCACATATCAGTACCAATATTGGAATGACGAGCTAGAGGTAAAGGAAATCAAGAGCAGTCATCCATCCGCGCGTCATACTGATATCGCATATCTATACCAATATCGAATCCACGTGCGCGAGCTAAAGAGAATCTCGAGTAGTCGTGCACCCGCGTGTCGTATCGATATTAGGTGTCCAACCAGAAATTTAGAGTTTTGTGGTGTGATAAATTTTGTGAACCAGACTCATCTATCCAATAATGGCAACTCTAAGCGAGAGTGTCCTTAATGAGTCAAGAAAATTGGAGGGTGTCGGTAACTATGCAGTTTGAAAATTCAAATTGAAGAACATTTTGATGGAAAAGGAGCTGTGGGAGATCATGACAGGTGAAGAGACAAGGTCAGTGATTGAAGAAGATCAGCGGACATTTGATAGGAGAAAACGAAAAGCCCAGAATGTCATCAACGTATCAGTTAGAGATGCAATTATTCTCTATATTTCAAATTCAGAAGGACCAAAAGAAGAGTGGGATACATTGAAGGCATTATTTGAAATGACAAATACATCTCGAATACTGTTTTTGAAGACGAAGTTGCATACATTATGGATGGATGATGGTGCAACTATTGCTGATCACATACTGAGGATCAAAGAGATCCGTGACCAATTAGAAGCAGTTGGAGAGCTAGTACAAGATTGTGAGATCGTGCAATTGACATTGAATAGTCTAAGTGAGTCACATCAGATGTTTGTGACGAGTATAGCCACAAGAGAAAATCTTCCAACCTATGAAGAACTAGATGGATTGCTTTTGCAAGAAGAGCAACGTCAAGAGAACTTGAATCATCGTAACAGGAGCTATGATCAAGCTCTTGCAGTTAGAGGACGAGACGGAAGATTGTCGTGGAAGGTATCAATCGAGAGGAGGAAACTCAAGACGGGGATCATTTCAACAATTTCATGAGCAAGTCAATGATAGTCCGAATTGAGACAATTGAAATCAAGGCCGAGGTCAAAGACACGACTATTCAAGACAAAATAAACTTGGAAATTGTAGGTACTACAACAAACCTGGCCACTGGGAGCGTGAATGCTTCAAGAAACAGAAGGAGATGGAACAAAGAAAAGACAAATGACAAGCGAGAAATTATGCTGATCAACATCAATTGATGACTATTATTATGAAGACAATTATACTGATCAACATCAATACGATGATGATCAATATGAAGATGATACAAGTGAGAGCTCAAAATTGTTCATTACAACATTAATGACAAGTGATGAAACCAAGGATACTTGGTACATTGATAGTGGTGTATCCAAGCACATGACTTCAAGGAAAGAGTGGTTTTCAGAACTCAAGAAAACTGATAATGGTGGTGAAGTTGGACAAGCTGATGGAAAATTGCTATATGTTAAAGGAGTTGGAGTGGTACCAGTAAAGTTAGCCAGCAAGAAAATAAAGCTAATAAGCAATGTGCAATATGTACCTGGCTTAGCTAACAATCTACTATCTGTTGGGACAATGGCTGATCAACAACTCAAGGTTGAGTTTGACAGTGACAAATGTCTTGTCAAAGACATCAAGAATCACTACAAAGTGATTGCTACAGGAGCTAGAGTCAACGAGAATCGACTCTACAAATTGAATGCGAGATCTTTTACACAAGCTACGGTAAGCACTGTTGATAGTCGAAGTGATTTTTGGCATCAAAGGTTTGGTTATATCAGTGCTCAAAGTTTGCAAATTCTTAAAAGAAGTAATCTAGCTGTTGGATTGTCTGATATCTCTTTTGAAGGAAAAATTTGTGAGGGTTGCATTTTGAGAAAACAACATACAGAGAGATTTTCCAAAGATGGAACAAGAAGAGCCAATGGCATTTTTGATCTTGTTCATAGTGATCTGTGTGGACCAATACAAACTAGGTCCATTAGTGGTTGTTACTATTTCATCACATTCATTGATGACTATAGTAGACATATCTGGATTTATTTCATAAGCAAGAAATCTGATGCTTTTGCCAAGTTTAGAGAGTTCAAGGCTCTAGTTGAAAAACAAACAGGTTGTTATATTAAGACCCTCAGGTGGTGAGTATTTTCTAACAGAGTTTATAAACTTTTGCAAGGATCAGGGGATCAAGAGACAAACCACTACACCCTATTCACCACAACAGAACAGAGTTGCAGAACAAAAAAACAGATGCATTGTGGAGATGGCTAGGGCAATGCTTAAGAGCAAGGGTTTGCCAAATACTTTCTGGGCAGAAGCATACAACACAGCTACTCATATCTTGAATCGGTGTCCTACGAAGTCCGTGGAGGGTAAGACACCTTACGAAGATTTTACTAGAAAGAAACCTAATGTTTCTCATTTACGAGTATTTGGTTGTGATGCTTACGCTCATGTACCTGATGAAAAACAAAAGAAGCTGGATGCAGAAGCTGTTAAGTGTATTTTTCTTGGATATGATGAAAGACCCAAGGCATATAGGATGTATGACACAGATGCACAAAATATCGTGATTTTCATAGATGCTACTTTTGATGAGATGGGTCAAAATGACCAAATAAAATTGACAATTGATCGCTTTGATGATAAAGCTAAAGTGCAAGTGAAAGAAGAAGTTGGTGTCGATATGGAAGAGCTAATGAAAAAAGACAGGGTCAATAATGAGATTCCTAGGAGAGTGCCTAAGTGGTACTTGTCAGTAACAAGTGACGCTAATAAGGGAGATACTCCCGAATCAAGTGAGCAGGGAGAGCTTAGAAGATCAAGTACAAATCAAAAACCTCCTGCAAGATTATAGATGAATCTAGCCCTAATGGGTTCTGTGCTCAAGGCTCAAGAACCAAAAACTTTTGATAAAGCAAAGGAGCACAAAGAGTGGCGTGAAGCTATGGAAATAGAAATGGAAGCTATAACGAAAAATAGGACTTGGAACTTGGTTGAGCTACCTGATGGTAAGACGCCTATCACATGCAAATGGATATACAAGATCAAATATGGAGCTGATGGGCAACTCAACAAGTACAAAGCACGCTTGGTTGTGAGAGGATTTGAGCAGTAGGAAGGTATTGATTATGAGGAAACCTTCGCACCCGTAGCTAAGATGGTAACTATACATTCTATCATTGCTATTTCTGTTTTCTATGGCTGGAAGATCCAACAAATGGACGTTAAATTTGCTTTTTTTAATAGAGTGCTGGATGAAGAGGTGTACTTAGTACAACCTCAAGGATTTGTTGAGCCAGGGAGAGAGCATCTCGTTTGTAATCTCAACAAAGCCATTTATGGATTGAAGCAAGCACCACGGGCATGGTACTCTTGCATTGAGCGGAGGGGAATGGTAAAGAGTGATGTTGATCCTAATCTTTACATTCTGCAAGACTCAGATATAGTGTTCATTGTGTTGTACATGGATAATTTGATTATTACAAGAAGTAATGAGAGCTTAATTGATGAAATAAAATCAGATCTTTCCAATGTTTTTGACATGAGTGATTTAGGATTGATGCACTATTGTCTTGGCATTGAAGTATGGCAAAAGGAAGACATGGTCTTTCTTACACAAAGCAAATATGCACGAGATTTGCTTTATAAGTTCAATATGCAGGATTGTAAGCCTTTGAGTACACCTATGGATGTCAACATGAAGCTTACTGCATATGATGAATCTGAGAAAGTGGTTGCTTATTTGTATAGACAGCTGGTGGGTAGTTTGATTTATATGACATACACACGACCTGATATTTCTTATGTTGTAGGTGTTGTTCGTCAATTTATGCAAGATCCAAGTCGAGAGAAAATTGTTGATGGAGCCATTGATCTTGTTTTTTGTAAATCTGAAGATCAAATGACAGATATTTTTACTAAGTCATTAGGTAGATGTAAATTTGTAAGGTTTCGTACTCTATTAGGAATAGAAGAATGTAATTTTATCATTGAGGGAGAGTGTTAGAAATCAATGATAAATTCATTGTTACTGTTTACGAGGTACATAAATGTTGACAGCTGTGACTAGCTGTCATTAGCCATAGGCTAGTCCATTAGTCTACTCATAGGTTTTCTCTCTCTATCAGGGGTTCAGGGTTTAATTGTACATTTTACATTCTGTATGAGTTAGTGTGATAGAGTGACAGTGCGTGTTCTTCTTCCGCCTTCTTGTGGTGATTGCTTATGGTGAATGCTTGATGTTGAATATCTAATTCTTGACAGCATAAGGAAATAGAGAATCTGAATTAAGCTGTTGTGAATACAACTATCAGACACGATCTTGTGTCCAAGAATGATTCATAGTAATAGTGCACTCTGTGTTGTGATCTTACTTAGCTAGCTACAAATTGAATAACTATCTCTACTTCTTGAATAACTTTCACTCTCTCTAAGATCTCTGATCCTATGGAATCAGATTATTAAGATACAATGGAGTTTGCTAAGGAACTCTGAATCACGCTACTGATCGTGAATCTTTGTGTGATCACTCTCATTTCTTGCTCACTTACTCACTTCTTTTGTCATGGCCATATTCGGTTAAGGACCTGGAATCGTCCTAATATGGTAGACCGGCCCTCCAATATTTGAGATTGTTGATCATGCCATGATTTAATTCCATGTCAAGGCTAGTTTGTGACTAATTACCTTGAGAGGACCCAGACACTCTAATTGAGACATATGGAGTATTGTATGTCTATGTGACGGTTATAGGCAGGAGGACTGCATCAAGAGATGTGATCTAATTATAGTTGACTAGCATGGGGGTTGCATGGTTTCATGCATAGGAGTCTACTCTTATATAACGAGGTAGGGATTCTCTCGTCGACATATTGAGTTTAGGTTACCAGTTTCTCTCTTCTCCTCTTGATTCACATGGCATGGCTTGGAGGCTAGATCCAAGTTTGATCTAGGATTGGTTGGGGGCGGTTTGGCTCCATAATCTCTCTTATTGTGTTCTCCTATCCTCATCTTAGGGGCAATCCTTTAGGGTCTTTACATTGGTATCAGAGCCCGGCTAAGATGTAGTCTTGGATAGGTTGGAGGCAAGCTCTACATCGGATTGGAAGCACATGGAGTTATGTCCCGGATTGGTGTGCGAAACTCTCAAGTGGAAAATCGAGTTTTGGATTCTCTAATTCTGGTTTGAAGCATATTGGCAAGAGGAGTGGTAGAGTTCACTACCACCGGGTTATCTTTTTGTTAATATTACATCTAATTGGAGTGATTCACTTTTGATTTTTTTTTTGTAGAACCTTGAGAGGATTTCTATTGATGTAGTATGATTTGTGTAACAAATCCAGTAGCTTGTTTCCCATGTCATTAAAGATAGATAACAAACAGAACTAGTTATGTTTGTTGATGTTTTTCTGGGTTCAATTTATCTTGACAAACTGTTAGAAACTAGTAACCATGATTTTGCTATTTGCATATTGAGGACATTAATCCTCTAGTGTTGTATGCCAAGTATGGATTATGGATGGGAACTGCTGTTATAACAACTCTTTAATGGTATGCTGTTTAAGCAGAGACTTGTTAAACCTCATATGTGTGTTTTTCTGTTCCCTGAAAAATCATTGACAGGTCTACTTTCATATTGGTTTAACCTTTTTGATATGGAAAGTAGTGTTGTTTGGAAATGATTGGAATAGGGAGCATGCAGATCCCGTTGCTAGCAGAAGAGAATGCAATATTGAACCATGTTAATTCTTCTGTTTAGATCACAAGATCAAGTGTGGATTGTGGTATCCATCTGATAGACATGCAAGTCATCCAAATAAATGGATTCTCCAGTGTTGGGAGCAAGAGATAATATCTTATATGGATTATAGGACAACTAGATGATCAGTGGATCTCTAGAATATCATATAAGGCGGTTAAGGGTTTTATGGAAGGAAAAGTTGATGGTATGGGACATCAATACTTTTGGAAAAAAAATTCTAGGACTGTAAAGATTTGATAATCAATGGTGTATTTTAGTATCTAGTCGCGACATGGGAAAAAGAAAACCGTTTGATCAAATGTGGGGTATTTTGGAAAATTTTGATTTTTAATCTAGATCTCAATGTGGTATCTCATCATTTACAAAATCAGAGGCCCTCAAATCTATTTCTCGCTTTCTTAATGATTCCTTTGATTATTAGTAATTTCTTGAATATAAGACATTAGACTAGTTTATATGAATTCTTTCCAGCATGAAGTTATTCTTCTGAAACCATCACCTATGAAAACACAATGAGAACTAATGGATTTCCTATCCATTATATCTCCAGCATAGTCCAAATCTGAAAATCTAAAAAGATTAGATGATCTCTCATACAATATGCCAAAATCTCGAGTTCCAATGTTGTACCTCAAAACACGTTTTTCTAGCTTCCAATGCTCCTCACTGGGATCTTGCATGAATTGACTCAATCTTCCAACACAATAGCATAGATCTAGTCTAGTAATGGTTAGATAGATGAGTGAACCAACTAGCTTTGTATAGAGAGTAATGTCCTTGAAGGATCTTTCACTACCTCTTATAGTTAGCTTTACATGAGACTCCATAGGTGTATCACAAGCTTCTGCATCTACCATATGAAATCTTTCTAGAATAGAATTAGCATACTTTTCTTGACAAATGAAAGTAGATTAAGAAGATCTAATGACTTCTATTCTCTAAATGTAATGCAAGTTACCAAGATCATGCACCTCAAACTCCTTCTTAAGGGCACTCTTGATATCTTCCACATCTTGATTGTCTCCACCACTTAATATGATATCATCCACATAGATTAGCAAGATGGTAATATCAAAACCTGGAATAAAGTGCATACTCACTCATAACAAACCCTTGAGAGAGTAAAAAAGTGTTAAGCTTAGCATACCAGCTCTTTGGTGCTTGCTTAAAGCCATACAAACTCTTTTGTAGTAGACACACATGATTTGGCTTTGTTGATGAAATGTAGCTCTTGGGTTGCCACTTCCTCCTCAAGATCACCATTTAATAATGCATTTGTAATATCTATTTGCCATAAATAAACTGTAGCAAGTGAGATTATGACTCAAATGCTTACCATCTTTGCCACGGGTGCAAAGGTCTCATCATAGTCAATCCCTTGTTCTTGAGCATATCCTTTTGCCACTAACCTTGCCTTGTACTTGTTGATAGATCCATCTTGGTTTGTCTTCACCTTGAAGATCCATTGCATCCAATCGCTTTCTTGTCCTTAGGTAACTCCACCAATCTCCATGTTCCATTTTCCATAAGAGCTTGATACTCAAGATCCATTGCTTGGATCCACTCCTCTTCTTCCCTTGATTCATCTACACTTGTAGGGTCATCAAAAGAGGTTAAAAAAGCAACATTATTTTCAAAAACTACTTGCTTACCCTTTTCATCATATGTGAGCCTTGAAGGTACTTGTCTTTCCCTTGATGTTCTCCTTGGCTTTTGACTTGATGAAGGTCCATCATCATCACCATCTAAACTAGGATCCTTTACATCAACATCAAGAATGTTAGATCCATCCACATCACCATCAATAGTACTTGAAGACACTTTTGGAATGTTCTCCTCATAAAAAATGATGTCTCTACCAACAATCACTTTGTTAGTAGTAGGAATGTAAACCTTGTAGGCTTTACTCACCTCACTATATCCAACAAAAATACCTTTCTTTGAAGATGGATCCTCCTTGGTCCTATCATGAAGAGTAATGTTGACATAGCATGTGCATCCAAAAGTTCTTAGAAAGTTGACACTCAGCCTCCTCTTGAATAGCATCTCAAAAGGTGTTTTTCCATCCAAAATAGCACTCGGCCACCTATTGCACAAGAAATTGGCACACAACAAGGCTTGATCCCAAAACGGTTTATCAAGATTAGCACTTAACCTCATGGCTTTAGAACACTTTCACATAAAGTCCTATTCTTCCTTTCAGCCACTCCATTTTGTTGTGGGGTCCTTGGTGTTGTATACTCTCTCTTGATCCCATGCTCATCACAAAAGGCCTTGAACTTGGTAAATATGTATTCACCACCATTGTCACTCCTTAAGCACTTGATCCTTGTGGAAGATTGGTTCTCTCTTACATTCTTGAGCTTACCAAAGTCATCATACACTTCATCTTTGCTCTTTAGTAGATAGATCCAACAAAATCTACTAAAATCATCAATGAAAGCTACATACATCTTAGCTCCACTATTGCAAATTGTACTAATTCCATGAATATCCAAATGTACAAGCTGAAAAGGCTTTTTAGATCTAGATGTAGACCTAACATAAGGTAGTCTATGTGACTTAGACAAAGCACAAGACTCACAAACATGTTTGATGCCACTTAAGGAACTTGGAAGACCTATCACAACCTTCTTTCTAGCCATTACCACCAATGACTTGAAGTTGAGGTGTCCCATCTATTTATGCCAAACCTCTTGAATAGGTATTTGCTCTCTTGCAACACATCCAACTTGGTTAGCAATAACACAAGCATCTAGTTTGAACAACTTCCCTTTCCTTTTACCTTTTCCAATCAAGACATCCTTCCTTTTTATTACAAGCATCTCCATCAAACTCAACCTTGAGGCCTTTACTTAGCATTTGACTCACACTAAGCAAATTCTTGATAATAGATGGAATAGTCAAGACATCCTCCAAATGAGCATTCCTATTTGTAGAGAGAGAAATAGGAATTGTGCCAATCCCTTTAATTGCACACTCACCATCATTGGTCGTATAGATCACCCTCTTGTCATCTCCATATGCCAACAAAGAAGTGAAGTACTCTTTGTGAAAAGTCATGTGTGAACTTGCTCCACTATCAATCCACCATTGATCTAGATCTCCATCATTAGCAAGCATAAATGAAGACATCACAAAAGCATCATCATTTGCATCTTGAACATCCAAACCATCCTAATTAAGAGTAAGATTACCTTGTTTGTCTCCTTGATCTCCCTTCTTCTTGGAGCACTCACTTGCAAAGTGTCCTTTGATGCCACAATAGAAGCACTTGAGCTTTGATCTATCATTCTTCTGACATTTGAAGAAGCCTCTCTTGATCTTGCCCTATAGACCACTTACTTTTGTTTTTTCCCTTGAATTTGCCCTTTGTGAACATAGCCTCCTCTTGAAGTGTCGATGTAGATCCGCCTCTTGCTTGAAGCCTATATTCTTCATTGATCAAGATCTCTTGAAGATCCATCAAACTTGGCAAAGTCTTTTGAATAGCTAGACTTTGAACAATGTTAGAGTGAGCATCCAACAAGCCATTAAAAATCACTTGAACAAGCTTTCCTTCCTTTATGTTCTCATCAATGCAAGCTATCTCATCATTCAATGCTTTTACTCTCAAAATAAAAGTGTTGGGACTTTCTTCACTCTTTTGCAAACAAGAAAAGATTTGTCTTCCTAGAGTCAACTCTCTAGAGATGGTAGTTACTTTCATCGAGTCTCTCGATGACAGAAGAACTATTAGGTAGATCCATTCTGGTTGAGTGAGATCGTTGGTTGATACAATGACTTCAGAATACTGTTGGTTGTGCACTAGAACAACGACTTGGTAGAGACAAGTCTTAATAATCCGCATATAATGTGCAAATTACTGAACTATTCGCTCTGATACCATGTCAAAAATTAGTGGGTTTGTGCGGAAGTTGGGAGCGAGTGGGCAGTAGGATCGGAAGCGCGACAATTTGCAGTAGAACATTAAAAAATGAAGGAATCAAAATGCGCAATGGAACAATAATAGTGGTGAGACAAATAATTGCACTCTGATTAATATCGACAATGAGTACAATGCTTGAAGGAATTACTTCAGCTGGTCGTTGTGTGTGATAACACTGGCAACGGAAATGTATCTTGTCAATTACAATTTTCAGTAGTAACTATATATCATAAGAAGTTTTCTGATGAAGATTCTAGGATTAGATATAATAAAAATACTACAACTAACTCGCATTGAATGCTATCTTCTATATCATTTACAACTACCTTGTAATTGTAAATACATGTACAAAATAGGAAGATTGTCAATGTGAAGTCGTTGGGTCATATTTCTGACTGACAATATCAAAAATTACATAGGGTAGGATTTTATACAAAGGACCAAAAAAATTTACATTGGGTCAAAAAATATACCGAGGGTCGAATTTTTTGAGATCGAAAAAATTAGCTTTGATCCGATCTGACCACGCCCAGATAATTTAGTGACGGGTCGAAAAAAATCCGAACCGATTCGACCCAACCCAGTTTCGAAAAATCTCTGTTTGTTAGGCTTGACATTGGGTCGGAAAAATCCGATACTGCATTTTTCGATCTTCTGAAAAACTTGAGCCTTCTGTTTTCTGGGTTTTGTAAAGTTTTCATGATGCTCATTAATAAATGGATTTGAGGCTGAGCATCAAATTCCAACACCTCTTTGTTGAAAAGAAGTGCGTAAAAGCTAGGTCGAAAAGAATCCAATGAAAAGAGTTCGAACGACAAGAAAGAGAAATTTTTTTATCATGCGCAACAGAATAAACTATCTTCCTCTTTCTCTATGCATAACTATGCCTATCAATTTTGAACAAAAACAATAGTGATAGAAATCATGTTCGATCTTATAGTAACTAACTTTGAAATCATTAGTACTACAACGATTACGTAAATAATCTGTTGCGAAGAACTACGGAAACACATATATTCTGAGTCAAACCTGAACGGAATAAGAATTGATTCAATATGAAATGAAACAAGTGTAAATGAGTACAACAAGTTTGCGGATTGAAGCCGCGTACTCTAAGCGACTAAATAAAAGTCTGAATTAAGCAAAATGCTAATAAGCAGTAAGTACAATAGCAATCTCTAATTAACTCTAAAGAAGTGAGCTAGAATGCTCAAGAGTGTCCAAGCTCATAGGCTTGAGAGAGAGAGCTAAATATTCAATACTTGTTGATCTCTTGATCGCATCAATGTTGTAAGATCAACACACACAAATGTAGAAATATGAGCATCTATTTATAAGCAAATGCGGCACCGTCCACTAGTAGGACAACTATGGTTAGCAAAGGGGTGCTAGATAGGTCTTGCTTGGAGCTTGGATCTAGCTATGGTTGGGTGGTGAATACTTGAGGCCAGCTTGTTATCTATCTTTGTGTTTAAAGAGTAGGGATATAGGTGGAGGAGAGATCCTTGGAGGCTTGCAGATCCTTACTTGCAGGTGGAGCTTGGAGTTGGGGAGCATCTTGAAGCTTGCAGGTTGCTTGGAGGACATTTGGAGGCTCTACCTTGGATTTGGAGGACTTCCTCACCTCTATTTGTAAAAAAAGTGCTCATTGGAAGAGATTCATTTTTTATGAAGGAAACTTTCCAAAAGTTTCTTCAAGTGGTGGTGTGGACATCTAACATTCTTGATGTTGATGATGTGATTGATGGTACTTCGGATGTTGATGGTGAAGGGCCTACTTCACGTCAAAAGCCAAGAAGGACATCAAGAGAAAGACAATAACCTTTGAGACTCACATATGATGAAAAGGTAAGAAAATTGTTGGTAATACAAGTCTTGCTTTACTAAACTCTTTTGATGAACCTACATATGTAGATGAAGCAAGGAACAAAGAGGAGTGGGTCCAAGCAATGGATCTTGAATATGAAGCTTTTATGAAGATTGAAACATGGAGATAAGTGGAACTTCCAAAGGACAAGAAAGCTATTGGATGCAAGTAGATTCTCAAGGTGAGGACAAACCAAGATGGATCAATCAACAAGTACAAGACAAGGCCAGTGGCAAAAGGATATGCACAAGAGTATGGAATTGATTATGATGAGACATTTGCACCTATGGCAAAGATGGTGAGCATTCGAGTCATTATTTTACTTGCTACACTTTTTGGATGCGATCTATGACAATTGGATATCACTAATGCATTCTTGAATGGAGATCTTGAGGAGGAAGTATTTACAGAGCAACTCGAGGGCTACATCTCTCATGAAAAGCCAAATCATGTTTGTTATTTGCAAAAGAGTTTGGATGGGCTTAAGCAAGCACCAAAGAGTTGGTTTGCTAAGCATAACACTTTTTTACTCTTTCAAAATTTTGTTATGAGTGAGTATAATCATAATTTTATTATAGATTTGTTGGAAATCATGTTACTATTCTTCTAGCTATGTGGATGATATCATATTGAGTGGAGGCAACAATCAAGATATTGATGACATCAAGATTGCAGTCAAGAAGGAGTTTGAGGTGCATGATCTTGGCCTTTTGTATTATATCTTGGGAATAGAGCTATTTAGAACTTCTCAATCTACATTCATATGTCAAGAAAAGTATGATCATTCTATTATAAAAAGATTTCATATGGTAGATGCAAAGTCTTGTGATAAACCAATGGAGTCAAATGTAAAGCTAACTATAAGAACTAATGAAAGATCCTTCAAAGACATTACTCTCTATAGAAAGCTAGTTGGTTCACTCATATATCTAACCATCACAAAACCCGATCTAGGCTATTGTGTTGGTATATTAATCCAATTTATGCAAGATCCTAGTGAGGAGCATTGGAAGCTAAGAAAAATGGCTTTGAGATATATCTTGGGAACTCAAGATTTTGGCATTGTTTATGGAGGATCATCACCTAACTTGTATGGATTCTTAGATTAGATTATGCAAGAGATCAAATGGATAGAAAGTCCATAAGTACACATGCTATCTTTATAGGTGATGGAGCTATCTCTTGGATGTCGAAAAAACAAGCTACTATCTCATTGTCATCTAGTGAGTCCGAGTACAAAGCACTTACATCTTGTGCAAAGGAGATGTTATGGATAAAGAGGATGGTAAGTGATTTTCACTTGCTGGATTTTTCAGAGTTTCCCCATTCATCTTTTGTGACAACATTTCAGGCCAAATATTGGCAAGCAATCCTATTTTTTCATGCTAGGAGCAAGCATATTGAGGTCGCATATCACTTTGTGAGAGAACAAGTCATGACAAAGGAAGTGGAGCTTCAACATGTCTCATTAAGGGAGTGTGTGGCTGATATTTTCACCAAAGCATTGGGAAAAGACTTGTTTACAAATCCTAGGACTTCACGTGGAGTATTCTCCATATTTATGCTAAAACTAGTCACAAGAGGGAGTGTGAAAATTGTCAACTAGTTTTGACATTTTATTTGGCAATTTTGGAGGCCAAAGTGAAATCTCAACTTAGAGTTTGTTTCATAAATGTCAATAAACTCTAAATAGCTTTCTTAATATTTTTAACAAGTAGCTAAGTGGATGAGGTTGAGTTTGGACCCACGAGTTTGGACCCATTTGTTAGCCGATATTTTCGCATGAAAAATCGGGCTATTTTTAGAGCAATTTCACAGTTTTTATATAAAAATCGGCATGTAAAATTCAGCTAGTAAAGGAAAAATTGGCGCACAGTTGCCCGTAGAAATGGGTCCCAGCCTGCCAAAATGTGGCTAGAGCAAATTTTGGGGCCTTAGAAATGGCCCATAGACTAGTTTACGGCCTTAGAATTTCTTCATCGCTGAGCAGTGGATAATCCTATCGAAAAGAGACTATGAAGACTACAGCTGTCTACCTGCCTGTCGCCGTCTAGTTTTATTGAGAGATCGAAGGGTTCCTACCCACTATTGATCGATGGGCATAGCGCTCTATTTGAAGCGACTATAGGTTGCTTGCTCAATGTGACTCTCCCTCATAAGAGAGTTTCGGAATTATGCAGATCAGCGCGGCCCCCTACCACATCTATGCTGCGCATCCATCTCAGGATGGTGGAATCTGACTCACCGCTGATAGCCAAGGAGATTCTCTGTATGGGAGGCAGAAATTTCAGTGCATGTCTGGAGGATCTGACCAATCCAGAGGAGGCGACCAATTGTCTCTATCAGAGTTGTAGCTAGTCGCACGAAGGATTGGTTGCTACCATTATCTATTTAGATGATGAACAAACCATTTGTGGACAGAGACCTTTCATGGTGTATCATTTGTAGGCCTCTGTTTGGTCAGGGAACCTGCTGACGAGTGATCCTTATATCACTTCTCTCACCTCATTATATAGAGAGTAGAGTCCTATGCATGTAACCATGCAATCCCCATGCAGGTCAACTATAAATAGATCACACCTCTTCATGCAATCCTCCTGCCTATATCTATCACACAGGCATGCAATACTCCATATATCTCAATTAGAGTGTCTGGGTCCTCTCAAGGTAATTAGTCACAAACAGGCCTCAACATGGAATTAAATCTCGGCGTGACCAATAATCTTGAGTACTGGAGGGCCGGTCTACCATATTAGGACTATTCCAGGTTCTTAACCGAATATGGCCATAACATGGATCCTCATCGCAAGTTGATGGAGAGGAGGCTATGTTCATCAAAGGTAAATTCAAGGGCAAAGGCAAAAGCAAATGGTCAAAGGGTGTTAAAAAAAAGAGAGATAGGTCATATTTGAAGTGCTTCTTTTGTGGAATCAAAGGGCATTTTGCTAGTGATTGCTACAATAAGAAGAGAGATCAAGGTGAGAAGCAAACTAACTATTGATGAAGATGGTGTTGATGAACAAATCTCAAAAGATGCTTTTGTTATGTCATCTTGCTTGTTGGCTAATGATGGAGACATTGATCCTTGGTGGATTGATAGTGGAGCTATATCACACATGACATGTCATGAGGAGTATTACTCATCCTTGATGGCATTTAAAGGTGACAAGAAGGTTATCTACATGGCCAATGATGTTGAGTGTGCAATCAAAGGGATGGCACAATTCCTATTAAACTCTCTACAAATAGGAATGTGAATTTGAGAGATGTTTTGTTCATTCCTTCCATTACTAAGAGCCTTCTTAGTGTAAGTCAATTGCTTGATAAGGGATTCAAGGTGGAGTTTGTTGGTGGTGCTTTCTTGATCAAGAAAGAAGTATTGATTGCAAAAGGGAAAAGGCAAGGTAAGTTGTTCAAACTTGATGCTTGTGTTGTTGCTAACCAAGTTGGATGTATGACAAAAGAAAACATGCCAAATCAAGAGGTATGGCACAAGAGATTGGGGCATCTCAACTTCAAGTCATTGGCAGACCAAGCCTAGTGCTTCTTGGTCTGCCCAAATCTCTGTCAAGCATTAATCATGTTTGTGAGCAATGTGCACTTTCTAAGTCACATAGATTACCTTACAAGAGATCTACATCTAGATCAAGTAAGCCTTTCCATCTTGTGCATTCGGATATTCATGGTTTATCTACAATTGGCATTACTAAAGCCAAGATCTATGTTACATTCATTGATGATTTTAGTAGATTTTGTTGGGTCTATCTATTAAAAACAAAGATGAGGTGTTTGATGTCTTTGTCAAGTTCAAGATTGCAAGAGAGGTTCAATTTTCCACCAAATTCAAGTGCTTGAGGAGTGAAAGTGGTGGAGAGTACATATATACCAAGTTCAAGGCCTTTTGTGAAGAACATGGGATCAAGAGGGAATACACTATTAGAATTAAGCTTCACTCCGACTCACCCAAATTCGATTCCTGAGCACAAGTATACTATGTAAATATATAAGCTCTCTCTACAACGACATGCAGCCTTACTCTCAAACGTCAAACGTCTGTGCAATCAATCGATTGAAGCAGAAGCAAGATCAACATCGAAGTCTCCGACTTCGAAGTCATCGACATCCTGTCAACAGACTCTTTCGCCTTAGAAGTCCATGTCATCGACTTCTCCGACTTTGAAGTCCACATCATTGACTTCTCCGACTTCGAATTCTCCGAAGTCATCGACAACGACATCCTCTCAAGAGCAAGCCAGTTGACTCGACTTGCCCGAAGTCTTCGACGATCGTTGACTGTCACATTCAAAATGGAGCTCTTCCTCTGCCCTGTACGACATAGACTACGTTATAGTTCAATTCAGTACTTTTTAATAACTACATTGTTTTACGCTCGTTGCCCACACATTCATTGTAACTGTTCCATGTATATATACATAACGACAACTCACAAATAAAGAAGTAAGTGAGCAAGAAGTGAGAGTGGTCACACAACGATCCACGATCAGTAGCGTGATTCAGAGTTCCTCAACAAACTCCATTGTATCTTAATTATCTGATTTTATAGGATTAGATCAGCTTAGCGAGAGGGAAAGTTATTCAAGAAATACAGATAGTTATTCAATCTGTAGCTAGCTAAGTAAGATCATAACACATAGTGCACTAATACTGTGAACCATTCTTGGACACAAGATCGTGATCTGATAGTTGTATTCACAACAGCTTAATTCAGATTCTCTGTTTTTTTATGTGTGTTCCACTATGAATGACTTCTGATAATTTCTCTTTCATACCCTATACTCGCTCCACTACTCACTCAGGATATCTAAATTTGAAGGAAGCATGACTGTCTTAGACGCCTAACTGTGTTTCGCTCCCTTCATGGTTGTCTCCGACACCTACAAGATATCTTTCTTGTCGATCTAAGTTAAAGTCTGAAGTGATAGTTTGGTAAAGATCCTGTTATAATTTGCATGTTGAGTTCTCTCTATTTATTTTGCATACTAGAAACCCAACAAGCTGGTATCAAAGTTATTCAAACCCAATTCGTTGGCATTATCAGACCAATAGGGACCCAACAAGTTGGTATCAAAGCCATCGTTCCAAACTGTTATTAGCATTCAAGACTATTTTACAATTTTTTAGATCATGGAAGGTACATCTTCAAAAATCCGCTTGATCAACAAGTTCAACGGTGATGACTTCCACATGTGGAAGTTCAAGATGAAGATGATACTCACTAAAAAAGAACTCTGGGGATACGTCAATGGTTTGATAGCCAAGCCGACTGAACCTGACACCGCCTGGGAAGCTAAGGATGGCAAAGCTCTTGCCATTGTATCTCTGAATCTTAAAGATTCACAAATAGCTCATGTAGCTAATTGTTCCAGTTCCAAAGAGGCATGGGACATTCTTTCTGGTCTATATGAAACAATAGATGTACCGACTCGTCTCTTCTTGAGAAAGAGGTTCATGTTGCTCAAGATGAGTGAAGGGACCTCAGTCACTAATCATCTAAATGAATTAAAACAACTACTCAATCAGCTAGTTGCAATAGGTTCGCCAATATCAGACGAAGATGCTAACATGTCTCTTCTGTCCAGTCTTCCTCCCTCTTACGACGATTTAGTATTGCTACTTAGCAATACTCCTAACCTGATCTGCAAAAGGTGACAACAAGTTTGCTGCAAGAAGAAGTAAGAAGTAAAAGCTTATCTACATCGAATACGAAGGCAGCTGCTCTATATTCGAATAAGCAACAGTTCCAGAAGAAGAAAACTTTGAAGGACAAGAAGACAAAAACTGAGCAGACTGATTCAGACCAGCACCACAACAACACAATCGACAACATCAAAAGCCTAAGAGACCAGACTCTTCTACAAGTACTACAAGAGAACCAATCATGACGTCAAGGACTATCAAGTTCTCAAGCACAATGAAGCAAAGAAGAAGATGTAGCAGGATGGTGGCTAATTATGCCAGAACCTCCCACGAAGAACCAACACTGCTAATGATGCAAGATGAATCCATTAGAGAAGCCATGGATTGGTATCTCAGTTTTGGTGCTTTTCAGCACATGACTGCATTTAAGTTCCTATTCGAAGACCTCACACTAGCAGGTTTGAAGTATGTCTACTTCGGTAACTCAAGTGTATTACAGATTGAAGGCAAAGGATCTCTACGCCTTTATCTTCCAAATGGTAAATTGACCTTGCTTCAGATGTACTTTATGTACCCAAACTGACCAAAAATATATTGTCAGTTAGCAAGCTCACTGATCCGGACTGCAGAGTCTTGTTCAACTCAAAGCTATGTACCATTTTGGATAAGAACTGTAAAGAAGTCCTCTCTGCAAATAGATAAGGTAATTTGTACATCTTGAGTCATGAGTATGCGCTTACTACTAATGTGAGCACTTCAAATGCCCAATTATAGCATCAAATATTAGGACACTTAAACGTGAGATCAATCTTGTATATGCATCATAATAGTATGGTCAAGGATCTAAACATTAATGTTGCCTCTATTGACATTCGACATGTATGTGAGATGTGCCTACTAGGCAAATAGCCTAGATCAAAATTCCCAAAGAGACAAGCCACTAGAGCTAAGTCCATTTTAGGATACATAGTGATTTGTGTGGCCCTATGAGTGTTCCATAACTAGGTTCAACACTATATTTATCACTTTTATCCATGAGTATTCAAGATTTACCAACATTATGTTCATTAAGAACAAGTCTGAGACATTCAACTGTTTCAAAGAATTCAAGCAGTCAGTTGAGACACAAACTGGTCAAAGACTCAAAATCCTGTGTACAAACAATGGTGGAGAGTTCCTGTCAAACGAAATGTCTGACTATTTATCATCATGTGGCATTCATAATCAGTCCACCACTAGCTACACACCACAACAGAATGGAGTAGCTGAGAGGAAGAACTGAACATTACTCAATCCAGCACGATCAATTATGTCAAATGCTCAGCTCACCAAAATTTTTTGGGCTGAAGCTATTTCAACAACTTACTATCTATAGAACTATTCAAGCACCAAAGCAGTGGACTCAAAGACTCCCTTCGAAGCTTTCTATGGCTACAAACCGAGTCTAAGACACCTTCAGGTGTTTGGTTGTCTTTGTTATGTGCAAATTCCCTCTGATCTGAGAAAGAAACTTGACCTTGTCCGCTGCAAGAGTATCTTCATTGGATACTTGACATCACACAAAGCCTATCGGATCTATGATGTTGAGTCGAGTTGTATCTCAGTCAATCGAAATGTAGTCATCCTTGAAGACAGGTTCTACGATTTCAAGCAGAAGAAGCCAATGTAGGAGTTCGCTCCAACGACTCCTATCACCATCGACGGGCCTCAACCTGTGATTGTTCCGACAAACATTGAAGATACCCATGTCGCACAAGGAGAATCATTATCTCAGCAACTAACTTTTGTTCAAAGATCTGCTCGACATCGACAAGAGCTTGATTGATATACCCCTCAGACATTCATCAGTAATGATGAACCTGCCTCAGTAGCAGAAGCATTGTCGAGTTCGAATGCAGACCACTGGTGTTCTGCCATGCATGTTGAGTACAATTCATTGATGAAGAACAAGACATGACATCTTGTTGAAGCTCCGCTTGATGCAAATATCATCGACACTAGGTGGATCTTCAAGTTGAAGCTCAATCCAGATGGTTCAATAGCCAAGTGGAAAGCTCAACTAGTCGTCAAAGGATATGAACAAATCTATGGGATTGACTACATTAAGACTTACAGTCCAATTGTTCAGTCAATTCGATCTTATATGAATAGTTTCACTATGACCCAGTACATAAACACATCTTATCTGGCAGATTCCTCCAGAACCCACATATGTTACTCACATATCTCACTGAGATCTTGTAACTCAACCACAAAAGATTTTCTATTTCTCATGAGTAAATAACATATCCGAAAAATCTTTGAGACGAATAACATTCACTCTCAACAGTTTTCCAATCCCACTTACCTCTAATTACATAATTTCTTCCACTCAATCAACCCCTCTATGATCCTAGTACTCAACTAAGATTAGGTTGATCCAATATAGAACTCTCAAACTTAAATTTTGATCGAACTTACTCCTATTCCAACCAAAATGGAATTAGCAACTTTTGACCTTTCACTGTACTACTTATAAATAATGATTCAAATTCCAAACCTGTTCTAGTTCCAGATTGTCCATACAGTCCCTAGAGAATTCCTCTTATTCAAAAAGTTCCAATTAGGTATCTTACTCTGAATCTATCTGAAATTACTTTCAGACCAAATCTCATTTCTATACCACAGTTGGTTCTCTTCCGAAAACTATGCAACCTAAAAACTTCCAAATAGAACTTTATCCCACCACTTCACCCCTCCTTTTAAAGAAATTATAAATTTCAATAAAAGTTAAGTGAAAAGATGATATATGAAAATATCTAAATCCAAGAAAAGTCAGTAATAAGTGCTTCCACTAAAGGATTCACTCTATTACAACCAGGACTTTTCCTTCAAATATTTTCAACCCGAGTGACAGTACAATCATTCCATTGAAACCTATTTATGCAACAAAGATATTCTAGATTTAAGAAATTGAAACACTTTAGCCTTAGAATTTATCTGAATTCCAAGTCCATTCCCACAAGTAGTAATTTATCTCATGGATGTCGAAGAAACAAGCCACTATCTCATTGTCACCTAGTGAAGCCGAGTACAAAGCTCTTACACATTGCACAAAGGAGATGGTATGGATCAAGAGGATGATCAAGGATATTTACTTGCTAGATTTTTCAGAGAGCCCAATCATCTTTTGTGACAATCAATCAGCCCAAAATTTTGGCAACCAATCCTATCTTTCATTTTAGGAGCAAGCATATAGAGGTGCAATATCATTTTGTGTGGGAGCAAGTCATTACAAAGGAGGTGGAGCTTCAACACGTGTCTTCAAGGGAATGTGTAGCTGGTATGTTCACCAAAGCATTGGGAAAGGACTTGTTCATGAAGAATAGGACATCACCTGGAGTGTTATCAAAGTCCATGCTGAAACTAGTTGAAGACGGAGTGTGAAAGATTCAACTAGTTTAGTCATATTTGCTAAAATTTGTTTATTTGGCAAATTGAGACAAACTTTATATTAGACTTAGAGTTTGACTTTTCAAAGTTAATTAGTCTAAATTTCATTTGAATAAACGCTTTTTGAAGTGTGGAAAAGTTAGAAGTCGAGTTTGAATAGATTTCAATTTGAATGTGGGGTACATTGAATCTAGTCCCAAAAATAGAAGTGTTTACATTTTGGAGAGAAAGCCAAGTGGCCAAATAGTGTTAGGACCTACTATAAAAGGATGTAGCTCATGGAGAAGCAGATATTCTCTCTTCTCTATCTCATTTCATGCTTATACATGGTTCTCTTGGGTTCTACTATCCATTGGTGTACTATACTTGTGATTGCTTGCAATTCTATGCATAGAATGATCAATATTTGTTATTTTTAGATCCACATGTGTGAAATACAGTAGCTTGCTGGTTTTGTATGGAAAAAAATTTCTTTTTATGTTTTGATTCAGTTTTGATCAAGTTCTATTAGAGTTTTCATCTCATGCATAGAGTAGATTCGATTTTTTCTACATTGGCATGATTGTTGATTTGTTCTCTTTCTAGCCCAAGATCAGTGTATGGATTTGGATCATCAATGATCTGAATTCTTTCACATTTTCTTCCCTTTAATTTGCGAGACATGATCAGCCATATAATGTTGTTTTCTCTTGCGAACCACTATCCAAAAATCAAACTCCAATCAATTATAACAACCATCTAGTAATTTGCCCTGTGTTGCAAGTTTTATTAACAAGATAAAGCAAGGGTTGATGGTCCGTATACAATGCAAAATGGGTAGCCATCACATAATGTCGAAACTCCTTAACCATATAAATCATAGCCAGTGTCTCTCGCTCCGTGGTAGAATAGTTCATTTTTGCGTCACTGAGCTGTCAGCTAGCACATCGAATTGGAAAATCTTTTTTGCAGTCTCCTAGATGGGTTAAGATGGCTCCAATAGCATACTTTGATGCATCAGTATGCACATGAAATTCTATCGTCCAATTGGGCGGTCGTAATATTGGCACTGAGACGAATGCATCTTTAAACTTCTGGAACGCTTGTAAGGCTTCCTCCGTCCAATGTGGTTACGTCGTCAGCTTGTAGATTGTCCTTGCTAACTCTACAAAATCTAAAATGAAGATCTGATAGTAGTTAGCGTGACCCATGAAAACATAGACACCGCGAATCATCCCTGGTGGTGGTAGATCAATAATGATCCGGATCTTTGATAGATCAATGGCGATTCCGTGTCTAGATACTATGTGGCCCAATATTAGGCTATGTGTCACCCAAAATTGACACTTCTTTGGATTCAAGGAGATCTGATATTCACAACATTGCTTCAACACTTTCTCTTGGTTGTATAGGTGTTCTAAGTTTCGCCCATGAACGCATAGATCATCCAAGAATATCTCTAGGAACTTCTGTAGGTGCTCTTTGAATGTCGACTGCATGACTCATTGAAAGGTGCTTGGGGCATTGCAAAGTCTAAATGGCATCACCTTGTAGGCATAAGTTCCTCATTCGGTGGCAAAAGCTGTTTTGTGCTGATCTTCCAGCGCTATTTTTATTTGATTGTAGCGGTAAAAGCGGTCCAGAAAACTGTAGGCCTTGTTGGGGGTATTCCCAACAAAGTGTAAATAAATAAAATCGTCCAATAAAATGTGTTGCGAGGGCATGACATCCTTCGTGTATAAGCCCATGGCCCAATGAGCACGCAAGTTAAGTTGTAAATAAAATAATAGACTTGGGCCCTTTGCAATTAAAATAAAACTTGAGGCCCAAAGTCAATTTTAAACTTAGAGTTTACTTTTTAGAGTTGGGTCCAATTTTGGACTCACATGAATCTTGAAATTTCCAATGTACTTTTTGTGGACCCTTAGATCAAGTTGGGTCCAAGATGAATGGATAGGATCAATGTGAATATTAGCCAATAGGATTGAGGGGCAAGGGCCTTCCCCATTTTATAAAAAGACACCATTTGTACAATATTTGGATGCTTAAAAGCATCCTCATTTGCTAATGACTCTTGCTTATGCTATAGTTGTGATTGCTAGTTATTTCCATTTCTTCCATGTTTTTTGTTTGTGGTTAGTTAAGGTTTCTCCATAAGCAATGACATTGAGCATTTGAGCTAACCTCCATCTCATCTTTCTCTCTTCCTCTTCTTTTCTATTCTTTCCCTTCACCCAAAATCTTGATGAATGTTAGTGTAGAGGAGTAGAGTTAAAGGAGGGTAGTGTTAGTGGTGAAAAAGAGTTAAGGGAGAAAGTGAGAAACTAACTAAAAATAGCATCTATGCATAGTTAGGTACCAATCCAGTGATCTAACCCTTGTTGATAGGCGGGAGGGCTATACTACGCAAGATCTTCGACCCTACAGGCCTCTGCTCTGCTACTCGATCCAAAACACTTTCCGTGAAAGGTAAAGGAAAACAATCTTTCTTTGTAACCATATTTAGTGTCTTTAGATTCATACAGATATGCATCTTGTCGGTCTTCTTGGGTACTATGATTATAGGTGATACCCATTCTGTATGCTTGATTTCATAGATGAAATCGGCGTCAAGCAGTTTCTGCAACTCTTGTTTGATCAGTTCTGTGTAGTTCGGGTTGCAGCGATAATATCTGCTGACCTTGAGGACTGCTCCATCCACCAAGGGTATGGTATGCTAGACTACTGTTGGTGGTATACCCTTCAAATCTTTGTATGTCGATGCGAAGCAATCCTTGTATTTCACCAAGAGTGTGCGTAACCTTGTGAATTCAGTGGGTGTCAATTGTTCTCCCACATAGACAAGTTTATCTTCGCCTGGCTCAACTAAGTTCATGGGTTTTGTTCGCACAGGTCCTTCGAAGACTTGTTCTGCTGGTCCCTAACTTTGATCAGGTTCCCTTTGTGCTTGCGGCATCATGATTACCATGTCATCCAAGGTATAATTCTTGAAGGTTTCTGGCATCTCGTGAACTGGCGGTCACAGGGATTCCTCCTTCAACATGTTGATCTTGGCACAACTGGTAATCTTCGGATTTTTTTCCATTTGTGAGGATGATGATGCTGCATCTGGTTCCATTCGTATTGATTTCAAAGAGTTTAAAACTTCTTTTTTCCTTTCTTATCAACATAGTTATATGTCTCTTTGAGATCTTTCTTGGGAACTAGACGGATATTCGCTTCGTAATTACAAATATCTATATCCACCATGGCTACTGCTTCTTTGGGTAGATCACGCCATCGGATCACCTGGTTGTATTGTTGTTTTAGCTGATTCTTCTTATTCGCAAACGCCTTGGGTGGTTCCACTTTGGAAACTTTAGCTATGAGTGTTTTTTGAGGTGGTTGAGCTAGTACTTTTCTCATTTCATATCGGTCAAAATCCATGTGTTGTAGGACTTGCTCGTCTGTCAGCTCAACTTCTTCATCATATCAAAAGACATGTTGCCAAGGCACTAAATCTTCTTCAACTTGCTCTGGTATTGGCTCTGCTGCTAATCATGCAACATCGATCATGTTCACTCCAAAAGTGATCGGCGTCTAGGGTGCAACCTTTTGGCGATGATGTGCTGGGTTCTGGATCTGAATTTGGATGACATGCATGCCTAGCCATACAGTCAACTGCTGCTAATGCATCCGTCCATCACACAATGTCTGTTTAGGTGTAATTGGTTTCACCGCCCACGTGGTTGGATCTACCTTTACAGCCTGCTCTATGCTTTCAAAGGTCACTTTCCCGGTTCTCCAGTTGTGAATCACTTGCGTGATTCTCAACCAAGGTGTTCCAAGTAAAATGCGATGAGCGGAAGGGGACTCTGGAATTTCCATCACCACGAAGGTGATTACGAATTGCACTCCCGCTATCTTTACAGGAATGTCTTCAACACACCCTTTGGTTTTACACGAGGTTGATCCACTAGCTTGATGACGAATCTTGCTGGCCTCAATCCTTGTAAACCCCATTTCTGATATAAAGTAGTGGAGATCAAGTTGACACATGATCCTCCATCTACTACTGTAGCTTCATCCTCGTATTTCTTCTGCTTGATTGGTAGCGTGATGTTATGTTGTTCACTTTCCCATGCTGCTCCTACTTGGAGGACATTGCTGGTTCCTTTGTAGCCCGTGCAATATAAGGGCTCTTCTGTTGCTGATTCTGGTTCCGTTTTGGCCCATTTGGCTAGGATGCTCTTGGCTTGAGGTGCAATCTGCAGTAACTCCCTAAGGGATAAGTTCACACGGCTAGATAGCAAGCTTGTGAGCACTCTGTATGTGGAACCTCAACCTCTCCCATGTGGAAGGGTGGTTCATGGTGGTGCAAATTGTCGTTTTGATCCATTCACAATGGTGAGCTTGTTGGTGATGTTGGTTCTTCCATAATGCGAGGTTCTGCAGGAGTTTCTCTTGTTTGTGCAACTTCCTCGGCTTGTGCCTTCTAAACCCAATGGCGTATCTTGTGGTATTGCCTTCCTTCTTCTCTCACATTCAAATGTGGTCCTGCAGTAACAACTCGAAAGTTGAATTCTAAAAGAATCAACAGCCATCATGAAAGTCGTCCTGTTTTGCATGGTTTATTCAGTAGATATAAAAGAGCTGGCCTAGCAAATAATGATGAGATTGTTGAATGACATAGACCATTGCTAATGCTTCTCTGTCTGTAGTGGAATAATTAACCTTAGCTAGAACCAACTGGCGGCTTAGGAAACATATTGGAAAATCCTTCACGAATTCTCCGGGTTGTGTTAAAACAACACCAATGGCATACTTACTAGCATCTGTATGCACATGGAACTCAGTATAATCAGACACGCAAAGAATTGGTGTGGTGACTAAAGCCTGGTTGAGGTCTTCGAAGGCTTTAATTCGTTCTTTTGTCCACCTTGGATCAGTAACAATTTTATATACTAACCTTGCTTTGCCTGCGCAGTGTATTATAAAAATTCGATAGTAACTTGTATGGCCAAGAAAAACATAGATTTCCTTCACTGTACCAATTAGCGACATTTTGAGAATCACCCTGATCTTTTCGGGATCAATGGCTATACCATTTCGAGAAATGATATGGTCCAGTACCAAACCATGGGTAACCCAGAGTCAAAGAAATTCCAAACCTTCAACAACGAATGAACACTTGTTCAAGGGCATCGAGATGCTTATCCTTAGATGAATGTACACCAAAATCATCGAGATAAATCTCCAGATTCTTGTGTAACAGATTCTTGAAAGCTCATTGCATCACCCTTTGGAATGTCGTTAGACATTGCACAGATCGAATGGCATAACAATATACTCGAATGTGCCAAACTCTGTAATAAACGCCATTTTGAAATGATCTTCAGGAGCAATTTGGACTAAGAAATAGCCACTAAAATCATCTAGGAAGCTAAAAGCTTCTGCTCTTGCCATATCTTCGAGGATTTGTGTGGTCAGAGGTAATGGGAAGTGATATTTCTCTGTTGGGTCATTAAGTTTCTTCAAATCCACGCAGATACGGAGTTTACCATTTTTCTTTAGTACCACCACAATTGGCAATACCCAACTTGTGTGCTCGATTTCATAAATAAAACGAGCATCGAGAAGCTTTTGAATGTCTTCTCTTATCTTTTCTCGATAGGTAGGATTGGTGCGATAGGGTTTTGCTCTCACAGGTGTTGCACCATCCTGTAATGGGATTGTATGGACTGCAACGTCAGGAGGAACCCCCTTCATTTCTTTATAACTCCATGCAAACACATCTCTGCATTTGCACAATAACTTTTACAAATCTCGTAACTGGGTTGGATTTAGGTGGGCTCCTACGTGCACAAAACGATCTATGTCTTCATCACTATCCTTCATATTTTAAGGTATTGTCTTTGCAGGTCTCTCAAAAGAAGTTGATGGTGGTTGAGATTCCCGTTTCGGTTTTACCATACTGATGATCACGTCATCAGTCGTGTAATTCTTAAAGTGCTGTGGAACATCATATAGTGGATCATCAACTATCTCTGGTTGGATCTTAGGAATGTCCTCTATAGGTGTGCTTGTATATGAATTTTTTTGGTTTTTTATCAAGGGTTTTGATTGACTATTTCAACTTTTTGCGCATTTGGAATTGCTTATCAATCAATCTTACATCAACTTTTGTTTTGTTTTTTAGCATGTGAGATGTTTGCGTATTTGTAGTAGTAGGCATGCATGGATTTTTTGTGTTTTTTCACGAACTAAGTCTTCGTCAATGGTGCTTAGGACTTCATCATTGTGTATTTTCCATTGATAGACTTTTAACTTCGGTCTCTATACACGAGAGTTCATTGGTTGTGAATGTTGTACACGAGCCAATGGTAAAGGAAGTTTATTCTCTTTTGGTATACGACGTCTTCCTAATCTTTTTGGATCCAGCAAAATGGATAAGCTGATCGTTAGATAACTCATCTTCTCCCACAGTCAGAATACCATCCCCACCGGTGGATACTTCAGTAGCAAAAGTATTTTCAGGTATCCACTCAATAGGGAGTGCATCTATCATATATAGGGGCAGGATGGGAGCGTTGATATCCGTGGAGTTTATAGTTATATCGACTGGGTCCTCTTTATGAACTTCTTATTCACAAAGAGTGGCGTTAACACAATTGATGGTCGCTAAAGCATGAGCCCAATTAATGATATCAATATTCTGCACGTAACGACCCTTTATGGTTGAATCGACACTTTTTGGGTCATCATAGGTAGTTGAAGACCAATCGTCTTCAATTCGTGCAGACTTTATCTTTCCCATGGCATCAACAAAGGTCCTTCTATCTCTGTTGTCGAAAATTATCTTGTTTTTCTTCCAGTCTTGAATCACTCCGGCCATTTCTAACCAAGGCATTCCAAGAAGGAATTTATAGGTGCGTGGTTCATCATGAAAGTCTAGTACTACACACTCCATAGTAGAATTCAAACCCACAATTTTAATCTGTAGATTCGTTATGTGACTTGTAGGCGTCGTCATTCGTTGGTCAGCCATTCGTAACTTGTACTTAGGCTTTTCCAATGTGGATATTCCCCATGCCTTTGCTAAGGACAGGACGATTACCTTTCACATGACATGCATAATGCAAGAGTATCTTTCAAAACAAAAATAAGTATGAACCTTTCAACCAATTATACACATATTCTTGTAATATTTTACAATAAATTAGCATGACATTTGACTGTTTAGAATTACCTTCCAAATGGAAGAATAATTTTTAGGTTTTCCATTCAAATGACATGCTTTTGAAACTTTTGCCTTTATTTTTATGGTGCTGAACCCTCACAGGCCAGAACCAACCTTCATGGAGTTTCTGCTATCCACAGTGCTCATCATGAGAGAATCAAAATTAAGGGGTGTGTGTGTGTGTGTGTGTGTGTGTGTGTGTTGGAGTTAATCTTCATTCTTACTCACCTGAATTCATTTTCTATACTATGTAAATATTATGTCTCTACAACAGCATGCAACTTCACACAAGTCGTACAATTTGTATATACATCGACTTTGAAGAAGAGTAGTATCGACTTCGACCTACCCGACATCGACTTCGACCTACCCGACATCGACTAAAGGGAAACCACTCAATAGGATGCTTTCATTGTGCTCTATCTAATACAGACTACGTCACCATTCACTATGCAATAACTGCATTACTTCGGCAAACTAACCTTTGACGTGCATTGCAACTTCCAAATGCAATCCTGATTTTCATCTTTTATTAATAAAAACAAGAAGTTCATTTTTATTCTTCTTGTCGACACAGCCTATTGATATCTTTTGCCTCATGGGACTTTCCGTACAGTACCTCCTCGTGCAGCTCAGTTGGATGGTGTTCAATCGAGCTGAAATGCTAACAAAACATTGTACGGGAGACGAGTGCTGATGGATATATTCAATTTTATAGACCTGGATCTGAAGTGCCTATGTAACGTTTTGCTTCTGTACGCCTTTTGATTGGGATGGAGGAGGTTTAAGGCTGCTGTCGGCACAGTTAAGGTTAGCTTTGCAGATCCAGATAAGATCATTATTGCTAAGGGTTTCGCAAGTTTTGATTCCATGCACGATGTCTGGTAGAGATACAATTGCTTTGAATGCTGGTATATGGCGAAGAAGGCTTAAGGTTAGCTTAGCAGATCCAGATCAGATCGTTATTATTAGGATTTCGCAAGTTTTGATTCCATGCACCATGTTTCTGGTAGAGATACAATTACTATGAATGCTGGTATATGGCGAAGACGACTTAAGGATAGCGTTGCAGATCCAGATAAGATCATTGTTATTAAGGATTTCACAAGTTTTGATTCTATGCGCCATGTTTTTGTTAAAGATACAATTGATATGAATGCTGCTATATTGAGAAGAAGGCTAGCTAGCACTGCACTATCGTCACATTAATCGTCTTTTCTTGTGCTAATTTGTGTAGGTCATATTGGAGCAGGCGGAACTCTTTATAAGGTAGCCATGGACGAAAATGTGGCAGGCGGCTCCATCCGCCATCGCGTTTGTGCTCGCATTGGATTGCTAGGAAATCCGAGTGATGCTTATTTTGGTCGCACGTTGGCCCTCTCCATCTCGAACTTCTGGGCCTCTGTTGCCTTGAAACCCTCATCTATTATTGTCTTTGAGCCACACCCTTATCACGACTTATGCAGTTTTACATCTTTGGAGCAGATGGTGAGAACAAAACTTTGGTGTGTTTTTCCCCTTGTCATTTGGCAATGCATATCTATTGTTTGTTCTTCCTAATATAGATACTAGAACTTGACTTCATGCTTAGATCTTAACTCAACTAGCTATCTGACGGTGGTGTTCGCTCTTCCTTCTTCAAGAAGCTTTCTAAACTATTTGAGTATGGGTCCAAAGCAAGCGGCAATCTTCTATTCCTCAATCTACTTTCTTATACATGACATTCTTGTAAACTAGCCAATTGCTGCCAATGTAGAAATTGGTGGATTGCATTCGACACTTGATCACGCATGCGTATAATATATGCACAATGTTTCATTAGGTTGCATTTTTAAATAGTACTTGTTAGAGTCCAGGTACGACTCTATCATGATCTCGGCACGGCCGGTTACCAAAGGGGCCTGAGGCCTAGTATGGGCAAGGGTCGGTGACCGCCGAGGATATCTGTCCCAAGTTGAGACCGATGCGTCACGAGCAGTGACCCGGTGTGGCCGCCTGACAAGCTGTTAGAGATGCGGTGTGTCTTGACCATCAGGACCCTAGCCGTCAGTGACGAGATGCTAGCCGGCAAGTAGTCGGGGTGACCAAGAGTGTCAGGTCTTTGTTGGGGCACGGGGGTGGTACCCTATGAGTCACTCAGTATTCACAGGTCACAGAGGCCATGCATGCCATATGGACTGATCACCCACAGGTGAATGCCATGTGCCAGTTGATGGGAATAGCAGGTAGGACTCAAAGAGGGGGTGCCTATGGTTGGGAGGTTCATTCTACACACCGGCTTCTAGGATTCACGAGCTTGGAGAGACTGGCTTGTGACAATTGGTACTAGAGCCTCGTTCTAGAGAGAGAGACGTCCGTTCTAGAGAGAAAATGTAGAAATTGTCAGATTTTGCTTGTTTTTGAAGAATCTGGAGGGGAGAAAACGTGGGAGACAGATTTCAGAGGGGTTGGTGGACCTCCAGCGCTGCTGTTCTAGCCTATAGGGAGCCCACAACAATCCGATTTGAAGCAGAAAATTTGGGCAAAATTCTTCTGATGGTCCATCGCCCTCTTGCAACCTATCTTCATCGCTGGTAACGGAGGGAAAAGTGTACAAATTAGCAGGGAAATTCGGGGTGCTTAGTTCCTACAGCTCCAGCGCATTTTCTCAGATCCGTTCCAACGTTTTTTAGAAGGGAATTTGGGCATTTTCTTCCTACAGGTCCAGCGCTGTTCTAGTGCTGATCTAGCGCCCATTTACAACTGTTCCAGTGCTGATTTAAGGACTTATCAACATCCAAATTTGGGGGAAATTGGAGCGTTGATCTAGCGCTTATTCCTGAACGTTCCAGTGCTAATCTATGGACATGCAAACATCAAAAATTGTAGGATTTCTTTTTTTTCTAGAGAGTCTCACTTTTTTCAATGGTGACATTCCCTTTATGTAGTTCTGCCTTTAAAAGAACTTCTTCCAACCTCTTAATAGCTGCTTTAGCCACATATTTCGAATCGTCGGATAGAGACTTCTATAAAAAATGTGCCAACAGACGAGCGCTCAGTTCTGCTGTTCCAGCGCTGTTCTAGTGGCCTCCTCCAACTGTTTTGGGTGTTTTTATCTTGCTCTTTCCAACGTTTTTTAGCCAACTGTTCTGCAGCTGTTCTGAAGCTATTCGAAGGTTATTCTGAGCCGGAATTTTTTAGCACCAATCAATGGCCCAATCAGTGACCATCTGCTGCAGCCTAGCACATTTTTGAAGGAGGGAGCAACCCCGATGTTTCTCTTTGTGGATCTTGGGACAGTTCTGAAGGCAAAATCAACACTTTTCTTTTCCTAGCCTAGCGCATTTTTGGGGGGGGTTCCTTTGCTTGGATTTAGGGAGAGCTCATCCCTTTGTCTTTTCTTGTCTTTGCTGTCTTTTAGTTGAAAGAATTTTGGTCAGATTCGCCTTTTATCATTGCTTTACAATCAGTGCAATTTCTAGTTTGATTTTGTGCCGTCTTGGTTTTGTTCATAATGGAAGATGATAGAGTTGATATTCCACTTAGCCCACCCGTTGCTCTCCCATCACCACCACCCAGCCCTATGCTTAGCCCTGCCCATAATCCGCCTACAGTGGCTGCTCGTTCGCCTGCTGGTACTTCCCCTTCTGTGCAAGCTCGCATGGATAGTGTGAAAAAGACCGTCGCAGAGATGTGAGCGATGATGGTAGCTGGTGGTTATGCGTCTTCCTCACAGTATGTTCGTCCTGTGTTACCTCCACCCTACCCATAAGACAAAGATATTAAATCCTTCGCTTAGCTACTGTTCCATCTGATTACCGGTATACTGTTGAGATGCCAGATGGTAAGGGAACAGAGGTTTGGGATGAAAGAATCTCTCGGGCGTCTTTGTCTATTCAGACGTACACCGAGAAGTTCGATTTTGAAATTACTAAACTAGCTAAGTTTGATATTGTACTTGGTAAGCGGTGGCATGCAAGTAAGCAACCCGCTATAGATTGTAAGTCACATGTGTATAAGTTTGGGCATGAGGGTTTGTCTCATATCTTAAAGGGGGAGAGACCATCTGTTGAGGGTCCTCTTGTTACCTGTATGCAAATAAAGAGGATGGAGATTCAGTATTTGTGGTTGTGTTATGTGAATGTTGATTCTAGTTTTGACTCTTATGTTGATAATAATCAGATAAGCACACTCACGAATAAACCACAAGAAACTTCATTTACTTTTGCATCCCCTAGTGCACATGCATTTTCATTACAGCCTAGATGTGACCTAGCAAGTGAGTTGGAGAAGTCCATCTGCACTCAGTTTAAAGACGTGCTAATTAGTAATATGCCAAAGGGATTGCCGCCTAGTCAGAACGTTGACCATCGTATTGAGCTCGTTCCAGGGGCAAGTCCGGTATGTAGGCCTCCTTATAGGTTGAGCCTAAAAGAGGAAGAGGAAGTCAGAAAGATGTTCGAGGAGTATCTCAAGCTGGGGTACATCCGTCCTAGTTATTCACCTTTCGCCTCTCCTATTTTAAGGAAAAAGATGGTAGTTTCCGGATGTGTGTAGATTACAGGGGATTGAATAAGATCACTGTAAAGCACATGTATCCGATGCCCACGATTGATGATCTATTGGATGTGTTGCAAGGTGCGACCATTTTCGGTAAGATAGATCTCAAAAGTGGATACCATCAAATACGGATTCGAGATGAAGACGTCCTGAAGACGGCCTTTCGAACCCGTTTCGGTCATTAGGAGTTTTTGGTTATGCCATTTGGGTTAACCAATGCCCTAGCCACGTTCATGATGCTCTTGAACGATGTCTTGCGAGACTGTATGGGCAAGTTTGTCGTCAATTTTATTGACGATATATTGGTTTTAGTAAAGCGGTTGAGGAGCACGAGATTCATCTCAAGACCGTATTTGGCAGCTACATCCACTTGAGATACCTACAGGAAGGTGGGAAAGCATCTCTATGGATTTTATTGTTGGGCTAACCAAGACCCAAAAGGGATTCAATTCCGTTATGGTAGTGGTAGACATGTTTTCCAAGATGGCTCATTTCATCGCAACGACCAAGAAGGTCACAGCTTCGCAAGTTGCTGAGTTATTTATTGAGAATATTGTCAGGTTACATGGTCTTCCGAGGTCCATTGTTTCTGACAAGGATCCCAAGTTTACGGAAAATTTCTGGATTGAGGTGTTCGCCAAGCTGGGAACACAGTTGCGGATGAGTAGCTCTGAGCATCCTCAGACGGATGGTCAGACAGAGCGAGTGAACCAGATCTTGGAAGATATGCTCAGGGCATATGTTAGTAGTATGCAAACAGACTGGGTAAAGCATTTACCGCTATTGGAGTTCGCATACACACATGCGTCCACTGGATTGAGTCCATTTGGGCTCAATTATGGTTTCAGGCTACTTAGTTCTGCATGTCGCGAAACGGGTTTGATTCGTTGTCGCGAACGATTTCGTTCCTTTGAATTTTCTTTTGTGCGGAAGCCTGCAGGAACCTAGACACGCGACTACACGTCACAGAACAGATTTCATTCTAGCAACAGAACAGATTTCATTCCAGCAAGCAAGACAGCGCAAGACAAGGAGATGCACGAAATAGAGCAATTGTATTATCAGTTTAATTTTTAGAACGAGATGGTCAGTGTCTCGCTCGTTGGTAGCCTGACGCTCTGCTCTTTTCGCTGTGTTCTGCTCGTTGGCAGACTTTCATGCACATCTATTTTGTTTCTAGTCTTTTCTTTTCTGCTCTACTCACGCACACTCTGTGTGTGTGTTTTGATCCAGAAATATGTTTATATCTCCATTGTGTGGAGTTTACAAGATAGCTAAACAGAGAATTACAAGAGTAGTCAACGCTAATCAACTAATCAGTTACTCTCCATCGTTGCTACCCGTTTCAGCTAGGCGTGAAGTCTAAGACTCCAAGCCCGTTGAGTTGTCAACTGGCAGCGCGAAAGATTGCCTTTTGTTTCTTTTCGTTTTGCATTGCTTTGCGGTTTTTGCGGTCCTGGAGGCATGTTTGATTTTCGCGAATGGTTCGTCCTTCATTTGTCTTGGAGGCACGTTGACTTTCGCGAATTGTTTCGCGAATCGTTCGACCTTCGAGTCAAGGCACGTTGACTTTCGCGTCGTGGCAAAGTTGCAGGAGTTCACCATTTCTGACACTCCCTCTTGAACCTTGCAACTTTGCATGTTCAATCCAATTGCCTTTCTTTGCTTCGCGAATAGTGACTTGTCGAGCGGCTTTGTGAGCAGATCTGCAATCTGAAGCTATTTTACTGTCTGTTTATGCGCTGATTTCCAGCCAGTTTTGGCGTTGATTTCCAGCACGCTATTTTACAATCTGTTTGTGTGCTAATTTCCAGCCTGCTTTGATGTTGTTTTACAGTCTGTTTATGCGCTGATGTCCAGCCAACTTTGAAGCTGTTTTACAGTCTGTTTGTGCGCTGATTTCCAGCCAGCTTTGACGCTGTTATACAGCCTAGTTGTGCGCTATTTTTCAGCCAGTGTGGACGCTGATTCTATATTATGGGAGACAAGATTAGTGGAACACAATTTCTCTCTGAAAGTGAGAAGTTAAATGGAACAAATTAGCAGATTTGGAAAATTAAAGTCCAAACTATCTGGAGCTTGCAGATTTATAGGATGTGATTGAGGATAACCTTCCAGCTACGCAGTCTACTGCATAGGAAGTTTCTACTTCTGAACCTCCTCTTGACTCTCCAGGTAATTTTTCTAACACACTACAAAGTCGGAAAAACCGGAAAGCATTGAGTGTTTTGAAGTTGTGTGTAGTAGATGCACTATTGCCGATGGTCGATAGTACGAAGACAACATCAAAAGCATTGCAGAACTTGTTTGGTGAGCCTTCACATAACCGTGTTTTTATGCTCCAGCAAAAGCTCCTGACTTCTAAGCTGAGTAGTTTTGCAATAGTTGTCCAATATCTCACACGTTTAAATTATTTAGACCAAAAAGGAAGCTGGAAAAAACATATTGGATGAAGACTTCATACCTATATTGTTGACTGGTCTTCCCAAGTCTTTCCGAGGAGTTAGAATAACTGTTATGTCAATAAGCTCAACGATCACCTGTGAGGTTTTTGTAGATTTTTAGCTACAAGAGGAGTCTTTATAGGAAAGTTATGGTAAGACACGGGGGCCTTATGAGGCATTGGTAACCTCTAATTCTAAAACCTTAACTCCAAGTAAGGAAAAGAAATTGTGCAATTTCTGTGGAAAGGTAGGTCACCTAGAAAAAGTATTGTCGGAAGAAAAAGAAGCAACAATTTGAGACGAAGATAACTTTTTCTTCTAGTGTTAAATCTAGTAAGATCTGTTTTTATTGTACAAAAGGAGGTCATACAGAAGATGAATGCAGAGTTACAATTTCTGCCAGTGCATTAAAGGCACAAGCCTTAAAGCAAAAAAGATGTGGCAAACCCTGATGAGTTAACTTTTGAGTTTAATGGTTTATCTTTAGTAAACAGTTTGGGCACTTATGGATGTAGGGGTCCTGGCTTGCCATGCGTAGATGTCACATGCCCTGGAACTAGAATATCAGGTAGGAGCTATAAGGGTTACCCAAGGATGGGAGGAGATTCATTCTACACTATAGCTTTTAGTGTTTTGACGAGCTTATGGCTACCTTGGAATTATGAAGTAGCTGTTATGATTCTACAAGCATCCTCGCAAGAAGTGACAACCTTTGCTTGAGTTGAGAATGTGCCTTAGAGGGAGGTATGTAAGTGGGAACTATCAACTTTTCATTTTCAACGCTTACAAAAAATGATGTGGATGGAACAAACACAAGAACATAAAGATGTGAAATAAGAAGCACATAGAAGATGACAAAAATGAAGTGAAAGAAATAGGGAAGAAACAATAGTGGAAATCTTGAGAAGGTGAAAAAGTGGATCCAAAGCACAACTAATGAAAAAATATGTATTAAGAAGCTGTTGAGGGAGCAGACTATTGTCGTCACCCCACAAAGACTTGTGTCCACACAAAAACACGAATAGATTGACCAATGATTGCTATAAATGTGATGAATGTATGCTGAAAAATTCAGCAAGCATAGCTGCATATGTGAAGTAAAATCATTATAGAAAATTTCCAAACTTAGGCAATAGATAGCAATAAAGGCTGTCCACATATGCTATAAAAGCTAGAGCACAAACAGAGGAATAAAAGTGAGAGACTACCTCCAAAAATAAGCATCTGACGTCAATATAGGTTGTCATTATTGCCATAAGAATTAGAAATAAATCTAGGTTGTAAAAACCTTGAAATCACCTCCAAAACTTGGCATCGATGACCATAGGTGGGTGGCTGCCCTTTATGATGCATACCCTTTTTTATGCAAAAACTTTAAAGTGAAACATGTTGACATAGATATATGTGATTGATGAGCTATGAAGCTTTTTGCACTTGTTGTGAACAAAGAATGCTAAGGTGCACTCACATCGAAACGAAATTGTCTTAAAAAAAGAATCTTCCCCTTTCGTGACCAAACTTTAACCTCAAGATCTTATGATAGAAAACTTCGATTGACAAGCTTGAACGTGTAATGAATTCATCGTCAAGTATGTAACATGAACATCCACATGGAATTCTAAATAGAATCTTGTAGAATAGAGATATGGAACTTTCCATTCTGACCAAAGTTTGACTTCGCAATAACTTCACTTTTAGTATGTCAAAAAGGATAGAAAAGGAATGTTAAGGCTTGTACGACAATATCAAACATCGAGATCCACTCAAAAGAGGAATAGAAATGTCCCGTTTATAAAATCTAAACTTATAGTGCTTGACCAAAAAGTTGATTTGGCAATAACTTCTGATGTAGAACTGTGTGACATGAAAGTTGGATCAATAGCTTCGTTGTAGTGTAGCACCCTCAAATATGCTTTAATACCCAACTTTTGTCACTAACAAACATGAAAGGGATGAGTTTGAATCTGGAAATAGTACTTACAAATATGGGATCATGAATGACTATTGATGACATTTAAACAATAATCTTCCATGAAGAATGAGCAATGACATCAAACATAATCAATGGCTAAAGCCCTACAAGCGATAGCACTGAGTTCTCCCATGAAGAGCTCAAGCAATACCATCATAAAAAGCTAACAAATGAGTAAAGGAACCTTCTAGGAAACCCTAATACCGAATTTGCACACTTTTGGAGGAAATAATGCGCCTAACTGGTATGTTCCTTTAAAGACGCATAGATTTGGGCCTT
The DNA here is from genome assembly GCA_029204225.1 of Diphasiastrum complanatum. Classification (NCBI taxonomy): domain Eukaryota; kingdom Viridiplantae; phylum Streptophyta; class Lycopodiopsida; order Lycopodiales; family Lycopodiaceae; genus Diphasiastrum; species Diphasiastrum complanatum. Next base: position 53,265,048 of record CM055093.1, read on the forward strand.
GATGTCTCTAAGAAATGTATGTCCTCAACAGGTCCCAAACCCTTTTGTGAAGGATCATGTCCTTCAATTGCAGCTTCAGGACTTCGTTAAAAATGTGGTCCAACTCTTATTTGAAGTCGTATAATCATTTTTAATGTCTTTATGCAATTTTTGTGGACTGTGGGCTTATAGGAGGCAATTCCATGTGAAAAACATGGTGAGTAGCTCTGTTGTAAATTGCGGTTTCCAGTAAGATGTTTTGTGATATTATAACGCTGTTTCCAGTAAGATATTTTGATGTCACAATGATTGAAATGTGGCTTTCAATCTGTTATTAAGAATCGTTGCAGTGAAATTGTCAATTATAATTCAAGGGGGAATGATCAACCCAGCTAAATCAAAATTCCCAAACTTTGTCACTCTCAAAAATTGGACAAAAAGTGCTTGTTCTTTACATCCAAGGGGAGTTATTTCCATGATATTGACAAATTAAAGAGGCTAAGATGTTGGAGAATGTGGACGATGCGAAAGAGTCAGCTGTTGGCCTCTTTGCTGAAGAGGCAACCTAGTTGTGAGCAAGATTTTGTCTGGGCACTTGTATGATATCCTTTTATGAGGTTTAGGAGATTGTTCGAGATTTCCCATTTCACCGGCCTCAAAGATGAAGTCCTTGTAGATGCAACAAAGCTCTATCTCATCTCGTTACAGTCCATGTGGTTGTAGGTGCAAGTGCAGGAGAGAAAATTGTCCTTTGCATGGACCTTGTGAGTTGTTGGTTGAAGAATGTTTGTTGATCATGGAACTTTGATTGAGGGGGTCTTTTGGAAATATGATCCTCACAACCCTATCGACAACATCATGAGTTTGCAGCAGTTGTTATCTGAGTGCACATCAGAGTTAATTAGCTATCACGATTTAGTATAGCTATGGTAACGATCAATTACATCGTACTTGTTATACTGTTCATTGAAGTGTACTCATTGTTTGTTTGATGTACTTGCAATGTAGTCAATATAGTGAATGATTAAGTAGGTCACTGTGCCTCATATGTTGTAAATAATGAAGTCAGGTCATTCTCTCTGTGGACTAGATATGAGGAGAGAACTTTTGTGCAAGTCCATCTTCATCTCTCTTGTGCCCCTTGACCATTGTAATAATCCATCATAGAAGCATAGTGTATTCTCTTACATGTCTCCTCTAATATCTTGAATTCAATGCTGTGTGCTTTGATCTTCAATCCTTGCCCCCAGAAAGCCTTTGTACACTTAAATCTTAACCTTTGTGGCTGTAAATTGTCTTCCTTCAGCTCTAACATGTCACTATATCCTAATTTCACTTCAAAAGTAGCCTAGGAGGTTGATTGAGAGTGTGCACCTTCTTAAAGCCAAATATCTGGTTACTAGATCCTTTTCTTATATGTTTGCCTTTCAGATGTATGGTTACTTCTGCATAAGATCACATTGTGGCCTATTCCTTTGCTGAAGCTTGCAATTAATGTGCTCTTTGTTGCATATTGCCATGAGAGTACACAATTTTCTGTTTCTGCTCATTAACTTTACAGAGTGCCAGAAGCTGTGCAGGTAGTTCGTGTGCAGGCAGAAGGTTATTACGGAGGAGTACGCCTGCTAATGGCTGCATGCAAAACCTTCTATGCTTATTGTTCATCTCATGGAATTCAGCTGCACGACAAAAATTTTACTCTCTCGTATGATACCAATATTCCGCGTCAGGTATTTCTTTCTAGGTGTCACTTGAAAGACTAACATATAGTTATTGTCCCACTGTGAATGATTTCTGCCAGGGTGAGGCTTGGGAACGTTAGACTAGTTATAGCTTTGCAATATCAGCTGAACGAAGCTTGATCAAATTACCAGCCTTCCGTACTGCTTGTCCCTATTACAATACATAAAGTGAAATAAATGTGTCTGGACTGTGTAGGCTGCAGTTCAGCCTTGCACAAATCGTAATTTTCAAACCATAGTACCCACGGTTCTCAGAACCGTGGGGTCTGAGAACCATGAGGTGAACCGTACCACGATTCATGAACAGTGGTACGGTTCATCATAAATAAATAAATAATTAATTAATTAATGGTTGATAAAAAATGAACTAAAAAATAATAATAAATAAATAAATTAATTAATAACTACACGGTTCACCACGGTTCTGGCCAAAAAAATTTGAGAACCATACGGTTCACTGTACGGTTCTCAGAACCGTGGTGAACCGCCCACAGTTCATTAATTCTATGTTTCAAACTTGATGTTATGAATAATGAAAACTTCCTATATTGAGTGGTTAAAAATTGTATGTACTTACTACTACAGGTTTTATTACGATTCTTGACAGGCTGGGTTATCTGGATCCAGTGCGATAGTTTGTGCTACCATTAATTGCTTGCTGGAGTATTACGGTGTCAATGATCATGTTAAAATGGAGGACAGGCCTAGAATAGTCTTGAGTGCAGAAGAAGCACTAGGCATTACTGCAGGTTTACAGGATCGTGTGGCCCAAGTTTACGGTGGCCTTGTATACATGGTTGTAGCTTACTCAGCCTTTTTCAGTTATATGTATAGTGGTGACGATTGTTGTGCCACAGTTTGTTATGAGAATTGATCAGGAGAGATCTTTTTGTGAGCCTTTTAGAACAAATAGAATCATTATCTCAGAGAAAGATGATATGCAGAGTTGTATGAACTGGGATGGCAGGGCTTGTGTAGTGTGATACTAATGGTTGCTGAATAGTGAGCTATGTGATCGTTAAATTGTTATGTCAGGAGGCTACAGAAGATAAAGTCTGGATGGACATGATCAAGAAAACATAAAGTGTTTACTATTGCACTAATGCTTTTATTGCTTTTTCATCCAGGACTTTGAAAAGGATCATATGCAGAGGACTGGGAATGGCATTTATACTCCTTTGGACCCTTCACTGCTTCCTCCTCTGTACATCATATATGCTGAGAATCCCAGCGACTCTGGCAAGGCCTGTTCCCAGTTCATCTTTAGTATTATTACAATTTTCTCCTTGCACAAGTTCAATCATTTGAGTTTTTAGGTAATAGACATGGGCTACACAGTGTGTATAGTTCTTTGAGTTGCTATCCTATCACAATGAGTTCTTTCAAGTGACCATCGACAAACCATGCTTTCTAGTCGTTGGATATAAAGAATGCACCAAGACTTTTCATTTTCTTTTGTTGTTGTTATGAAGTTTTGGGGATGTGAATGCAGGTACATAGTACTGTAAGGAGGAGGTGGCTGGAAGGTGACCAATTCATTCACTCAAGAATGTGTGAGGTTGCTGATTTGGCTGTCAAAGGTCGTGCTGCATTATCAGAGCATGATTATGACATATTGGCAAAGCTAATGAACATGAACTTTGACCTGCGAAGGTTACACCCTACCTATTTTTCTTGTGAACTTTCTTACTCTGTGGACTGCATTTACGGATAGATTTTCAATAATAGATAGAAGAACCCTTTTTTGTATGGAAAAGGAATGCTCCATTCACTACTATTCCATTTATTAGAGCAACCATAGTTTAGAATGTGATTCCTCTATTGAACTATTTTTGATCCAGAAACAATGAAAAAGGTAGGAAGGATTAATATCTTGTTTCTAGTATTTTGTCTTTGTTTCGGTAACTCGTATACATATTATGATCCTTGTTCTTATTTATTTTATTTTATTTTGAAGTAAATTTATAAATAATAAATTTTGAATTTCAATCTTAGTCAGTCATAGATGCACTACGATTCTGAATCGTGATCGCGATTCGGGAAAAAACCAGAATCGTTCAGAATAGTTTTTTTTTTTCAAATTTTTTTCGGGCAATATGGGTACCAGATGAAAGCTCTGATTAAGAGCATTATTACTGTGTAGTTTGCCGACTGTTTCGGGTGCAGGTTGGTCCAGTTTAGGTGCATTAATCCATGTTGGGTTCTGTTAGGGATAAAAATTCAAAACTAACCTCTAGCCTGTTCGTTACGATCACAGATGGTCCCAGTGGGACAGAGATAGAACCGTGAGGGCAATTGTACCTCGCTTTTTTGCCGGCCCCCCCCTGGACCCCCCTGGCGACAGTAGCAGGGGGGGCGCTGCCCCCCCTGCACCACCCCTTAGAAAAAATGGGGGTCCAAATGCACGCCGATAAGGGCCCAATATTTAGCCCAAATTGTAGCATTAACATTCACTAAGAACCAGAGCAAATAACAACCAAATAGCTATTGAAAATAAGATCTGTTTGTGCCCTATCTACTGCACTTCTGGGAGGCAAAACGTTGGTGCTCCCCTAAAACATTCAGCCATAAGATTTTTCTAATTTTTTTTTTTTTCACAATTTTGGGTTCAGAATCGCGATTCGCGAATCGTGGACCCAGCGAATCACGATTCGCTGCAATTAATTTTGAATTATTATCATTATTATTATTTTTTCTTTCTTCTTACTGGTTGTGTTTTGCTTCTTAGTCAACACTGGGTTTACCCAAGAGAATCTGGATTCTTTCGAAACCCAGTTAGCAACGTATGGCTGGGTACTAATGAGACATAAGCAATGTTGTTTTCGTTTATTGAATTTTATATTTTTGTTTTGACTTAGATCCTTTGACTTTTTGAGTTGCTCTTATATTTTTTCTAAGCTTTACCTTATGACATCACTGACTTCTCTATATAAATTGGTGAAATTGGATATATTCTAATTTCACAAATAGAATTTTTTGTCACTTTAGCGGACATGCAAATTCTTAATGAATTTTCGTCCAAGTAGTGGCTAGCTGAATGTTCTTATTTGCATATCTTGAGAGGGTGCGCATGCCCCTATAGCTAACATGATATTTTACTAATCAAAACTAACATCTCTTACTCGATGTCATGTTGGTAAGGTTCTTGTTGTTTCATTATAATATTATGGCCCCCTCTTTTTTTTTTTTTGAATTCTTAGTCTATTGCTTATTAGGGTTAATCACTTGCTTCTGGTTCACCTAGATATTCTTGTTTCCTCTACCTAGCTCTAGTTTCAAAAAGTTTTTGAAGTTTGTGATTTATTGCCTATTAAAAAGTTGTGCTGTACCTTCGTCATTTTTCTGGTTCTCTTCTAAGTATCTACTTTTCATATTTAAAGTCTGATTTATAAAATTGTTCTTACTTTAGGTTAATTGATGCTCTACTTTCCTTTTTTTCAACTTTCAATATTGGTCACTCCTTTAGTGGTGAAAATAAAAATAAAATTAAATAAAAACTCTTTCATGTATAGTTGTAGTCGAGTCTTGCCTGGTTGAGCTTCATTAGATAAATATTTCAATATTCCTTAATGTTTATGAATGCCCTTCCTCCTTGTTTAAAAAAAATTTGGAATCATCCAGTGGTTGCTTGGAAATATGTTAAAACTATAGGACAAAAAGCCTTTAATTATGCTGATATTGGTTGGAATCTTTCAGAAAAGAAAAAGTTCTCTGTCCTTAATAGCCCTTGTTCTTGTGGTGACTCCTATTATTCGAAGTTTTTTGATCCTTTTTTAGGACATTGTTATCGCAGATACATCAATCTGAGTCCTTTTCTGAAGGCACTAAATTTTGTCCTCCTCTTTCAGTAGATGCTTGCTTGTTAGAAATTATAACTACGAGTATTAATAAGTTCATTTACCGTATTGAAGAATCTTTTGGACTCCATGTTTTGTTATCATAATGGAAAGCTAAAGTTCTAAATTATGTAACTTTGAGTTTGAAAAAAGTCTCATCTGTCCCATCTTCTAGATAGTCATACTTCATTTTCTAATGAGGAGGAAATTTTTCTTCATAAGTTTCATAGATGCTTTGTCAATGCTTAAACAATTTTGCATTTGTTTGCAAGAAATTCTTTTTGGAATTGTTATTGAATGACCATTCTCGAGTCAACGTAAGTACTTCAAAGCGTTGCTTCCTTCTATTAATGAGCTTTGGATAAACTTATTTGAGGATGCAGATGTTCCTATTATTTGTAGTTGGATTTTAAACGATTCTATTGGTATTATAGTAAGTAATAAAGTTTTTCAACTCCTCTCGTACTTTAGAAGAAAAAACCCAGCCTGTGCTTCTTCAAACATACGACTTCACAACACTTTACACTAAAATCAATTTGGGAGATTCGAAGTTTCGTGTTAATAAGCTAATTCGAGATGTTTTTAGCAATAAACTAAAGGACACTCGATGCGAAGCTTAAAAGTTGAACATAGTGCTTTGCATTTTGAGTTTTGTTGGCTTAAGAACAAAAATCAAGATGTCGATTCAAAGAAGAAAAGACTTACTAAATTAGTTGATGTTGAAAATGTTTGTTCTTGCTACACTTTCTCTTGGATAACTTGCATATTTCTCTAGGTGATTCGCTTTTTCAACAAATGACAGGTATTCCCATGGGTACTAATTGTGTTGTTCATCTAGCAAACTTTTATCTTTTCTCTTATGAATTTGACAAACGGATCTTGTTTTCAGTAGCTATTTGGTTGTTATTTGCTCTGGTTCTCAATAATTGTTAATGCTACAGTTTGGGCTATCAACTCTATGGATGATGATCACTTTTGCAATCATTTCACTGGAGATGTGAGTGCAATGTGCATACAGTTGGTGGCATAAATATTGGCCCCTTAATATGAAATTTCAAACAACAAACTCTTTACGTAATCCTGAATCTTCGACAATAAGCAAGGGACAAACTGGTCCCAGACTTGTTGCTCCCCACCCGTCGCCATCCTAACCACGTACTTGTGATTACTTGGTGCGGTTGTGAGGTTGAGCTTGTACACCAATTTAGCATTAATAAATTATGTGTTGAACCATCATCAAAAAGGATGTTCATGGCTTGGCTACCTATGAATCCATTCATGCGGATGAGATCATAAGTCCAAATACCGCCGTATTAAAACAACAATTATTACAAATTGTTTCATCCTTAAAGGATACATTAATGCAAGAATTAGAAGAGTTACCTGGTGCCTTAAAGGAGCATCCACTCTTCTTACGTTTGTTCGGGCAATCCTTAGATAAATGCCCCTTCTCCATGCAGGATAAAGACAAACCCCTGGCCTTATCAAAGTCCGCCCTCTCCAACCGAGGGTGTTTCTTCTTCTTTCCCAAAGGGGAAGCTACATCAAAAACCTTCTCCTTGCTCTTCTAGGAGGAGATGCCTGAAGATTGTTTGTCCTTGGGTTCAGATTTTTGGCCTTGTTGCTCTTTGCAGGTCATAGCATGCGTCTCTTTAAAAATCTTGGCATAGTGTACTGCGTCTTCCAGGGTCTGTGGTTGGTTACAATAGACCTCCAATTGGTAAGTCTTTGGGCAAGCCCAAAATGAAGTGCAAGTTTAGAAGGACTGGGTCCATTCTGTTGGCAAACGGCGAAATTGCTTTCTAAAATTCCTGTAAGTAGGCATCGAATGGCTTCGTACCCATTTGCACGGTGGGAAGTTGACAATAGTAATCAAAATTGTCTAGGATTGACATAAAAGCTTCCTTAAATAAAGGCAGTCTGAAAGTCCTCCCAAGTCATAGGAACATTGTCATGGTCCTTAAGATCCTGCCACTATGAGTATGCGTTGCCTCACAAGAACATGATAGCAGTAGCGATATGCGAACTGTTAGGTAGATCGTGCATGGAGAAATGAGAGCTCCATCGATCCAACCATGCCAAAATCATGTTAGAAAAGAGATGTTTAAAAGGAGTCTTTGTTCGAATTCCGCTCTTATGCGATGAGGGATGTAATTATAGCTAAGTTCACAAAACCAACAAGGTAAAAAGAGCGTACCGTGTCGGTGTCCGTCCTTTTTTCTTTCCCGTGAAAAACTTTGGAGTAAACATCGGATCGAGGAGTGCTTGCCGAAATTGTGCCATGGCCTTGATCTCTGCCTCTGCCCGTTCATGTTGTTTGCATGTCTATAATTTGTTGCTGTAACAAATTTATAGCCTACACCATTTCCTCCATGCCGGCCGTTGTTGGGCCTGGAGCTTGAGTTCCTTCCATTTGAGAGAGAGGTGTTGCAAAAAGCTAGAGGGAAAAAGGTAACCTTAGGTGTAAAAACCGGCTTGAACAAGTGCATGTAGCAAAAAGGGCCTAAGAATACACAAATTTGAGCAGCTAAATTGCAAAAGAGAAAGTGGAATGAATGGGTCCAAAGGTTTGACCCTATTCCCCTCTCTCAAGCACCTCAACCTCTTCCCAATGCAAGAAGGATAGGTGGGGCCCAAAATGGAGCCCACTTGTTCTTTGTTGACTTCTTGACCAAGATGGAAGCCCAAGTGGCTGCCACTTGGCTCATGGAACTCAAATTAAAATTTAATTCCCATTACGCCCCATCTCCTCACCATTCTCTCCTATGTACCCTCTCCTCCAAAGAGGGGCACTCTCTCATGTAGTTGCAGGTACACAAGGAGGGAGTGGGAGAAAAGACGGTACAATTGATCTTGACAGGGTACCAGAAAGGATTCTTGGCATGAAATGTTCTTTAAACTTGATTTAAACTTAGAGTTTCTTGATTAAAAGAAAACTTAACTTATTGTGTTAACGTTGCGAAGGGTATGGGGGAGGGGCCTAGGGAGCTTCCCCCCCCCCCCAAATAACATCCATAGGATTGAAGGTACACAAGTATGGGAGGGCTAGTACAAGTTCCCCCCCCCTAACATTCGGAGGAGTGAAGGTACATAAGGATGGGAGGGCTGGTACCCCCCCTTATTTTCTTCTATGCTGCAAGGCTGCAGTCAGCAAGTTGCTCCATGCAGCTGCAGTTGTAGCAGTACTGACAACTAGGGGGGAGGGTAGGTAGCTAGATGCCTCCCCATATGGATCGTTTTCACAGCCAGTGCATTCTTTCGCGTGACTGCTGTAATGAAGGCTTGAAGGCTACCTAGCACCCCCCCCCAATCCACCTGTATGGATCGCTTTCACAGCCAGTGGATTCTTTTGTGCGACTGCTGTAAGGAAGGCTTGAAGGGGGGGGGGTGGGGGGGGGTGTAAAATGAAACCACACTCCTTTTCAAGATAACTTCATCTTCTCTCTATTTTTTTGAAGGGGGATTTTTAATAAGTTATTACCCGGAAAACTTAATAAAACCCCATGGTAAAAGTTTAAAAAGGGAAGAGCTTTTGCTAGCAAAACCTTACACCTCTTTTTCAAAGATTGCCCTTGAAATACAAGCTAAAGGTAAGCCAACCACAACCACATTCCAAAGAGAGCAAAAGATAAACGTGTGCAAAATCAGATACCAATTGTTACAACTCCCATGATCTCCAATAGCTTTGAAGGTTGATGCACCCCCCATACAAGTGACATCGCACCGTATCTACCCGACCCACCCCCATGCACTGAAGCTACCAACACCGTCATGCCTAGTTAAGCCTCCAATGATAACCGATATCACCAGCCATCGCTCTTGGCTCTCCCTAGCACGTATCTCCTAGCCTAGTTATACATCTTGGCTACTGCACGTTCTCTCCATCCACCAACTCCTGGGTAGATTGAGTGAATGGCAAAGAGATACCACCTCTGCATAAGCATAGTGCAAGTGTATCCCAATCAAGCACAGTCCCATTAGCAAAACTTGACCACCTAGGATGGCGACACGTGACCACCTAGAATGGTGACACGTGGCACCCAAACATGTCGATAACCCCAAGCATTGCAGGGCAATGGGGGAACATACATGACGTTTCTTTTCTGGGGTGAGACTCTTTGGGATGCTGGGCTACTAAAATAGGGATAGGATCTCTGAACTTTTGAAAAATTCCATTGGGTGCCTGCAATGAGCAGAAGGCCACCAATTGATTGAATGATTTGTTTTACATGCGGTTAATCTTGCTAGGTGCCTGGGGATGGGCTGAGTGCAGTAAAAGGGATATGAAATGACAACTCCTTGAAGCCAGTGGTGAATCTGGGTGGGTGCTTGGTGGATAGGTTGAGCATCATTATGATTGCAGAGCTCTCAGTTTGCCAGTAAGACTTGCCAGGCATTTGGTAAAACACCGTTTAAGGACTTGAATGGCTACAAGAAACTAGAACCGCAACAAACTATTCAGGAAGTTGTCATGATTCACCAAGATAATCAGAATATCAGGGAACTATCACAGGAGATAGTCGACTACTGTATAGCTACCACTTCAAACTGTATAGCAACCACTTCAACCTCCTGTACTAGCCATGCTACTGGTGATAAGTAGGGAACTTATCTGGATGATATATCTGCAAAAGTACTTTATAAAGTGGTGATAAGAAACTTATCTGGATTATTTATCCACAAAAGAACTATATTATAAAGTGGTAGCAGGGCTATCTTGATCTTTTAAAGGCCAATGCAGGCCCATCACCATCATAACAAAGCTTGGTTGGGTTGGCCCACGCGTTCTGCACATTGGTCAGATATTGTAATCTGCCAACATTCTGGCCACTTCAGTATAATAGTTATTGTGATTGCTGTCTACATACTAACAAAAAGAAGGTTCAGGGAATATTCTATATGAATATGCTATGCTTGGCCGTTTCATTGCAAGGGCGTACCAAACACAGCAACCTCTGGTTTTTTTACAGTGGTTTTCCATTCTGTCTGTTCTGTTTTCAGTTATAGTTTCAAAAATAATTTACCAATCACTAACCATTTTCAGCCCTATTTATGTCTACAATTCACTTAAGCCCCCCTTTATGAGATATGACCTTCTTTCCACCAATGGAAGATCTTTTTTGCTTCCAGAACTGCTTAAGGACTTTCAGCTTTTCCGTGTCCAAAGACATACCTCCTCCTGATTGAGTGGTCGGAATCTTTCTGATCTTCAAGTCAGTGCACCTAATTCCCTTGAAAATTCCACTGTATTTATCTATGCTAGTCATTTTGAATTAGATGTGCAAAGCTGAGGATTTCTATGAAGGCACGACTTTATTCTGGAAAGCTGTAACTCTGCAAGAATTGTCTTAGTAGCAACTGAACCGGCTCAATAGTTTCTATATATGATTGGACTGCTCTCTGCCAAGTTTTTGGCTTTGGTTCTGGGAGCAGACAAGACAATGTATATGAGAGTGTGTTCTCTTATTTCTAAATTAGGACTTCCATGATCAAGAAAGGCAAAGCTGGTTGTGACACAAGCAACAATGTATATTTTAGTAAACATTCAATACATTTTAACTGCATGTAAGATGGAAATCACATTTTTTACCCACTTTGTTGTCTTTTGCTGATTGACTATGTTTGCAAGTTGTTGTTCCTTCTCCAAAAAAATGTAGTCAAAGTTACCAAACTTACAATTCAAAGTTTATGCAGATAGTTTTAGTTATTTGTTACTACACTTTTCAGAATCCAGCATGATGAGCAGGAAGTACTCTTACTTTTTGCCTTTCGATAATTCATTCACAGACAGATATTTGGAGATGATGCTCTTGGAGAAACAAATATCAAAATGGTGGAGACAGCTCGTAGTGTAGGAGCTGCATGCAAGTTCACAGGTAGTGGTGGGGCTGCTGTTGCATTTTGTCCGGATGGTGCTGCTCAGGTGAAACAGCTAATGGAGGCCTGTGAGAAAGCTGGTTTCAAAGTAGAACTTGCTGTTGTAGCGCCACCCATCGTTAAGTCACTGCAAACAAATAGTTGCCCATGAGTGCCAAATACTAGCTTTCTGATTTAAACTTCAGGCCCAAATTCACATTCTGAACTGGGTTGCAGATATTTTACTGTACATCTAGCTGTCAAATTATGTGGCAGTCAATAATAAGGGAATGTGATCCAAGGAACTTAATTTATATCCTGAGTTTTAATTCATAAGAAACTTAACCACCATTAATCCCTTAAAGGTAATATGTTCAGAAAAAGGATCTGCAATAGCTCCAAGATTTGGACCGATAAATAAAAGCTCGCCTTTAACAAGACTGTCACTCAAAACAGTAAGTTATTTCCAGGCTCTAGAATTAGTCAGATATCTTAAACTGGAGATGTTGATGTGTGTCTCTTTGTATGCAGTTTAATATTTCTCATTTGATTGTTTTTGCCAGCTTGTGTTGTAGAACTAGCCCGAAGGCAACTGCTCGAAATAGGAGCAAGTTCTTGCTCTTTATGAGCTGATGCTACAATGCCAATCCATGTTATTAGCTTTTTGCCAACACCATGCAAATAATAGTCATTCTAGGTATATCTCGAGATCAACAAGAAAGAGTATCCACGAACTTGCAGTATACTCTAAAAATTAGCCATTGTGTTTTTAAAGAGTCAATAGCTAGCGAACAATCTTCTGGTTACATTTGATTGAATCAGAAAAAGGATCTGCAATAGCTCCAAGATTTGGACCGATAAATAAAAGCTCGCCTTTAACAAGACTGTCACTCAAAACAGTAAGTTATTTCCAGGCTCTAGAATTAGTCAGATATCTTAAACTGGAGATGTTGATGTGTGTCTCTTTGTATGCAGTTTAATATTTCTCATTTGATTGTTTTTGCCAGCTTGTGTTGTAGAACTAGCCCGAAGGCAACTGCTCGAAATAGGAGCAAGTTCTTGCTCTTTATGAGCTGATGCTACAATGCCAATCCATGTTATTAGCTTTTTGCCAACACCATGCAAATAATAGTCATTCTAGGTATATCTCGAGATCAACAAGAAAGAGTATCCACGAACTTGCAGTATACTCTAAAAATTAGCCATTGTGTTTTTAAAGAGTCAATAGCTAGCGAACAATCTTCTGGTTACATTTGATTGAATCAAAGTTCATTATTGAAAGATCTACAAGTTAATTTTAGATGGGCTTGACTATCTCGATATTGTTTTCACATTAACATTTGTAGCCATGGAATATTGGAATTAATTTAAGGATGGTGAGTCTATTGAGTACAATTATGTGCGGAAGAACTTGAATTGTGATTTCACTTGGTAATAGTAGTAGTTATAGGTTAGTAACCAGACTGGTTGTAGATTTATGTTTCGTCATTTGGACTTCACCAAATCAACATTTCACAGCTGGGGTTTGATTGGAGATCATGAATGCCTATGGCCAAGGCAATGTCAAAGTGACTAACAATTTCATATATCGGTGTGAAATCAACTCATTTTTTAAAACTTCAATAAGATCTATGCTTTGATATTTTGTCCATATAGCTTTAAGTTGACACAAAATTTCCAGTTCTTATTGAATGCAAATTTTTGAGAATCGAACTGCAAAGTTACAGCTAGAGTTTTGATTTAGATCTAATCACTGTAATTAGTCATTTACATTTGTCTACATCTCTAGCAATTGAATGACTAACTAAACCGTGCAAGGGGAGAGGATTGGGGGTGGGGGCCTGGCTTTGGACCTGGTGCTTGTATAGCCATATTGTTCTGCTCACGTAGTGCTCTCATAATCTTTTAATCCATACTTTGATTACATATGTTTTTCATTGACAAAAAAGTGATTATTTTAGAGAGCTTTAGACAATGTTGTTACTAGTATTTTATTATTAGATGATAATAAAAAATGTATGGTTGACTCAATGCAGAGTAATGACCAATAACTTGTGTAGATACATAAGAAGGGAAATTTTGCTACGTTTGTAATTGTGAACCATGAGGTATTTCTAGCATATGAGGTGTATATAAGGTGAAGTATTGTTGATCACAATATTTTCTTATCTCAAACTTGTTTAATGCTAGATATACGTAGAGTTCAACTTGTTTGGGGTGAAGAATAGTTGTTAGTGGTATGTGATGCTAATATCTCTCAGTGTTATAAAGTTAGCAAGGCAACTTTACAATTTGGATGAGTATGTATATTATTGTCTTGATAGGCATGAATTTCTATGGTCACAATTGATGGAGATGCTAGAATGGTTAATTATGGAATATTGTGGGCATCAATAAAAGAGTTGGGAATTCAAGAGAGCTTGGTCATTGAGTTTATTAGAAACTGTATGTAACATATAATAAATCAAAACTTAATGAAAGCATCAGTGCTATACTTGATTATATTTTGTGAGGATTGAATTTTGAGTTAATGATCTTAGAGATGTTGATTGTGTTAAGAATACTATTACAATAGTAGTAGAGAGATTTTCAGCATGTGTTGTGAAACTATTGAACAAATTGAAATTATTTTATTATAACTTTGCTAATTTATGTATGACGTTTTTCTTCGCTAAGAATGCTTATTGATATGTCATTTTCTTCAATTGGCTCAGCCATGAATTTCTACAGTCACAATTGATGGAGATGCTAGAATGGTTAATTATGGAATATTATGGGCATCAATAAAAGAGTTGGGAATTCAAGAGAGCTTGGTCATTGAGTTTATTAGAAATTGTATGTAACACATAATAAATCAAAACTTAATAAAAGCATTAATGCTATATTTGATTATTTTTTGTGATGATTGAATTTTGAGTTAATGATCTTAGAGATGTTGATTGTGTTGAGAATGCTATTACAATAGTAGTAAGAGATTTTCAGCATGTGTTGTGAAACTATTGAACAAATTGAAGTTATTTTATTGTAACTTGCTAATTTATGTATGACGTTTTTCTTCGCTAAGAATGCTTATTGATATGTCATTTTCTTCAATTGGCTCAGCCAAGATCAAATCAATTTTCGTCAAATCTCGCTATTTAGTTCAGGAAGCTAATGAGAGCTCCATAATTGTGTACGGTTGCTATGCTAGGGGATATATTAGGATCTTAGCTTGTGTGCACTTTAACACTAGAGTCATCACAAAATGGTAATAAAAGTGTGCATTTCAAGCACTTATTCAAAAAATCATATCTCATAAACTATGATGAATCACATCAAATCCTTTCACACGTGTTCTTCATATGAACATTTACCGATTATAAATTTTGAGTCCTTCATTTTGAGCAACTTATATATAAGATATGATGTGTCAAACATGTGGGGTACTGATGAAACTTATTTTTATATATGGGACTACATTATTGTGAATTTTACATTCAATTTTTTGCTCGTCTGCTCTTCAAAATCCTATATGATTATAGAGACATGCCTATTAAAAAATAGTAATTTTGAGATCTGTAGAGATAGATACGTGCATCCAAAGTTACTCATTTAAACGCTGATAAAAATCATGAAAATTGGTATTTGAGTGTATAACACCATGATTTTAACAATAATTTTTTGGGTTGTCTACTTTAAAAAGTATTATATAACGATAGAAACTTGTCTCTCAAATTTAATTCAATTTGGAGTTATGTAGAGATAGATATGTGCATCTAAAGTTACCCATGTCAAGTGCTGAAAAGTGTCGAAAATTATTGAAAGGTGCTAAAAAGTTGCAGCTCTTTTGGAGGTGATTTTTACAACACTTTCTTTGGCTATCTACTTTCAAAAATCCTTTATGACCATAGAAACATATCTTTGAAAAAAGATTTTAAGTTTGGAGTCCTATAGAGATATATAAGTGCACCTAAAGTTACCCATGTGATGTGCTGAAAAGTGCTAAAAATGGAAGTTTTTGGGGGTTTAAATTGCCATCAATTGAGAAAAATAAAATTTAAGTCTTTTCATAACACAATGAAGAGGCACTTCTAGTTCCACATACAATGGAAAGATTGAAATTTCAATAATTTGATGGCATGTTATGTCTCGTCAGGTGACCAAGGGTTTTATGAGCACTTTTGCGTGCACATGCACAAAAGTGTGCCGAAAACAACTCTAGTGTTAAATGCAGTGTGATGCTTTTACTTCTTAATAAGCCGAATTCATGAACTATCCTAAGTTAGTACATGTGCACAAGTATATCAGTACAAAGGACGTGTCGATATTTGTGACCTTTGTAGCATAATAAGTGAGCTCACAAGAAGCGAAAACTTGAGAGCACATGACTTATTGATTGGAATTTTGCAATGAGATTTGGAATGGATTTTTCAAATGCTATTTTTTAGAATCAAAATTGATGTCAAAAAATGGTGAAATCAAGGATTAGATTATGTGAACATCTGTGAGATTTTGAGAATAAGAGATGGATTGAGTCATAACTTAGTGCACTAAGAGCTGATGAGTTTTAACTAACTAAATTAAGACTGGTATACTTGGGAAATAGGGTACACATTCTTGGTGGATAGTGTAATTTTCTCTAATGTTATTCATTGATGCACAAGTATAACGATCGCCAAGTGAAGATCTTCAAGAATCTTGTCACATGCATATGACTCAACAAATGGCTTGAGTTTTGGCCAATAAAACTCTCTTCTGACCAAGTCTAAAGTCCTGTGTATACCCAGATGACCTGCACAGGGAACGTCATGACACTCATAAAGAATCATCTTCTTTAACTCATCATCCGCTAGTACACAAATTTTTCCATTCCAAAATAGTAACCCACCTCGGATAGAGAACTGTTCCGCTATCTTCTTATCTTTCCTAGGGACCTGAGACCCCTGTGAGTAAATCTCTATTCCATTCTCATTTTTTCCTATCTCCACCATCTTCCAGATGGGACCAAAATGAGAATCCGATTAACACTTTCCTCTCAGCGAAAGATATAGATCAGTGGAAATCTGGGTGAATGAAAGTTCATTTAGTTCACCAATCCGACTAAGCTCGTCCGCAACTTGGTTAGAGCTTCCCTTGACATATCGGATCTCATGATCAAATTCCTGCATAAGCTCAGCCTAGTGAGCTTTATGACCCCTCAGATCGTTCTGATTACAAAAGTACTTTAGAGGCTGGTAATCTGTATACACTATAAACTGACTACCATAAAGATAATGCCTCCAAGTTTTAAGTGCATGTATCACAACAAATAACTTCTTCTTCTGAGTTGTATAACGCAACCGGGGCCCCGTGAGTTTCTTGCTTTCAATGCTATTGGCCTATCGTCCTATAGAAGAACTGCTCCTATCGCCAAATCACTTGCGTCAGTTCTCACGATGTAAGGTATACCAGGATTCGCGATCTGTAAAACAGGAACTGAAACAATCATTTGCTTGAGTTTCTCAAAGCATTGGTTCAATTCATCATTCCACTCAATAGGCTCACTAGGTTGACCTCTCTTTTTCTTTTTGTTAACTCTGCCTTTAGTCAAATTATTTAATGGTGCTCCCACTTTTGCATAATCTACAATTGGCTTACGAAAGAAAACTGTAAAACTTCTCTAATCATCTTCGGTATCGGCCACTCAATCACTGTCTTGACCTTACTCTCGTCAATCTCCAACCCACTACGGGTGATCTTATGACCGAGGTACAACAACTCATGCTTAAAGAATTCACATTTAGATTCTTTAGCATAAAGTTTCTCTCGCATGAGAATATCTAAGACAGTCTTAAGATCAAATGCTTTCAAGTCAACGGAGCAATCATCAAGATCATTCATGCCAAATTCTCTAGTCCACAATTGCTCCTCGCTAGTAATTTGCATTCCATACTTGTTGAGTTTGAAACCAATGAGGCCAAATACTCTTGTATGGAGATAAGTGTCCTTCAAGGATGATTCACCTACTCTCATTCAAGGTAACCAATATGCCTCTTTGAAAATGAAGTCACAATCTTTCAACTTATGAATGAAAATATCATGCTTACTTCTAGCACATTCAAGAGTAAGTAGACATGACAACCATCTTGCATTCCATACTTTAGAATTCAAAGAAACTTCATTACAAACTTTGACAAGTACAAAATGTACCCCCTCTCTAACTTACATTTCCTTGTCCATAAAAATGAGCATTGATAGCTCCATCTTTGCAAACTCTTGTGGCTCTCTTTGAAATAGTTGAATCTCTCAAGTTTTGCTCCTCCTCTTGGTCAAGCTCCTCCTTGATCTCAACCATATTTTTTCCAATATGATTCTTAGAGGATTCATCATTAAAGCTTACAAACATTGTGGCTCCACCATTTCTCCTTTTTCTTGCAAACTGTACATCTAAATGGATTAACTTAAGAGGGTGAGTAGTCTTAGTGATAGAGTTAGAGAAAGGCAACCTATGTGCTTTAGCCAAAGCACATCCTTCACAAACCTTTTCCTCCTTTGCCACGGATTTTGGAAGGCCTAGAGCAAGCTCCTCCTTGCACATGGCTTCCATAGACTTGGTATTGATGGACCAAGCCTCTTGTGCCACAAATCAAATGTGGTCATTTTGTCTTCCTTGACTACCATCACAAATTTGATAGGATCAACAAAAGCATGAAGCTTAAATAATCTTCCAAACCTTGTTCTTCTTGCTATGATATTCCCATTCTTCTTGATTTCACATACATTAGTAGAGAACTCCACAATGAAATCATGATTTAAAAGTTGGCCAACACTAAGCAAATTCTTAGTGATGCTAGGAATCAAGAGAACACCATCTATCTTAGTCTTCTTGGAAGATCCTAAGCATAAGAGAATAGATCCCACACCTTCAACTTTACATTCATGATCATTTGTTGTAAAAATGGACTTTATAGGTCCTACATAAGGTGTGAGTTAAGAGAAATATTCTTTTGTACCTTACATGTGGGAGCTAGCCCCACTATCTATCTAGCAAGGATCTTCACCTTTGATACTTGATCATGAAAAAATTGACATCATGAGTGAGTCCTCATGAAAACTCTCTTCCTCCTCTTGTCCAATGTTGGCTTGATCTTGTGCTTGCTTCCACTTGACGCATTCCGAGGCATAGTGCCCCATCTTGCTACAATAGTAGCATTTGATCTTGGATTTGCCCTTCTTGGTCTTGCTTGGAATTGGAGTTGAAGATCCATCTTGATCTTCAATCTTTGCATTGACTCTCCTTGAATGTGGCTCCCTTGCAGTTGGTTTTGTCTTTTCCCTTGCTGAATAGTGCTTGATCATCTCCATCATGGTTAGTGAGCCTATCCATCCTTGCATTGAAGTGTTGTCTCCTATTCTCCTAGGCCATGAGGACACCTTGGAGGTCTTAAAGTGATGGCAACTTGCTCATTATGACATATCCTTGAGATGAATGATGTTTTGGATATTGTTGTAGGTTTGGAGGAGAGGCCAGCAACACAAAAAGAACAATTTAGGTATGACAAGAGGGCCAAAAGGGCTCTACACATGATTAGGATGAATGTTACCAATGAGCTTCTTAAGGAAGTTGGTAAGTGTACTTCATCAAGTGAGGCTTGGGAAGCTTTATGAGTCCAAGTCTACTTCTAGAACATTCAAGGACGGTTCTCCAACGACTGAGGAAGAACTGCTTGTTCGCAAAAAGAGAGAAATGTGAGTTTGTGGTAGAAAAAGTTGATTTCCTTGGACATGTTATAGGCTACAGATGAATTCGGATGGATTCTAAGAAGATCAAGACTATCTTGGACTGGCTAGCTCCTAAAACTGCTCACGACATCAAATCCTTTGTCGGGCGATGTAACTTTTACAGGAGATTCATTGAGGCATTTAGCAAAATTGTGGCACCATTGTTGGAGCAGACAAAGACTCATCTAAAGATGACATGGACACCGGAATGTGAAGCAGTGTTCCAAGAACTAAAACGACGAATCACTCAAGAACCCATCCTTGCATTACCGGACTTTAGTAGACCTTTCAAAATACTTACAGACGCGTCAAATTTTTCTATTGGGGCCGTGTTGATGCAAGAAGGAAAACCAGTTGCATATTTTTCAAAGAAATTGAGTGACGTAGAGCGACGATGGCCACTCATGAAAAAGAAATGGTTGCAGTAGTTCAAGCAGTGGAGCATTGGAGACATTATGTGATAGGAAAGCCCTTTAAGACATTCACTGATAATGTATCACTTAAGTACTTCTCATCCCAAGGTATGCTCACGCCAAAGCAGATGCAATGGCAAAACTTTCTCTCGAGATTCAATATAGACATTGTACATACGACATGTGGTAGCGGATGCACTGAGTAGACAGGAGCACTTGATGGCAACGGTAACAACTCGGGTGACTGGCCTACTCCAAGAAATCAGAGTGAACTATGGTGCAGATGCGTTGGCGAAGGACTTAATGATCGAATTCAAGCTAGGAAAGCCTCATAAACATTTCACTTGGAAGGATCAAATGGTTGTTTATAAACACCGCAGAGTATATGTCCCAGACAACATCAACCTGAGGAAGAAAGTCTTGAGGGAACATCATGACGTACTAGCCGCTGGAGATCCAGGGGTGAATCACATTTATGAACTTCTCAAGAGAGGCTTCTATTTGCCAGATATGTGGGTAGATGTTGAAACATATGTGCAAACATGTCCTACATGTCAACAAGTGAAGGTGGAACTACTAGCCCCAGCATGACTTTCTTAAAATCATTACAAGAAAGTAAACTAGAGAAAAAATGCTGACATGTGGGAACTAGCCCCACTATCAATCCACCATGTCTCTTTGCTTGATGTTGGATTTGATGCTACCATCAAGGATGTGTTCAAACCATCTTCTTTTTCCTCCTCTTGTGCAAGGTTGGCCTTGATGTTCATTTACTTTTGCATTCTTCTTTTTAAAGCATTTGGAAGAAAAATGTCCTTTCTTACCTTGGCTTTGTTCTTGTTCTTCCCTTTGGAGGTAGATCCACCATCCTTGACCTCGGCCTCCTTGCCTTGGTGCTTCTTGAATGGTTGGGACTTCTTTTTGCTTTTGGATGTGAAATTTGCTTTTTCATCGCCACCTTGTAGTGACATAGACCTCATCCTAGCTTTGAGGTGTAGAATCCTACTCTCCTCGGCCACAAGTACATTATGTAACTTGTCAATGGTTGGAAGTTGGTCGTGGATGGAAAATGTTTGAACAAGATTGGTGAACTCATCACCAAGTCCATTCAATATGACTTGTACTAGCTCTTTATCTTGGATTTTGTCTCCAATTGATTCTTTGTTTAAAGATTTGATCTTTAGGACATATTCTTGTCCACTTTCTCCATTTCCCTTCATGCTTTGGAGTACTTGATTCCTTAGCATGGGTACTCTAGAGGTGTTGTTGGAGTGATATCTTGGCTTTCAAAAAGCAAGATACTATCTCGCTTTCCTCTTGTGAAGCCGAGTACAAGGCCTTGACTTCAACAACAAAAGAACTCCTTTGGCTAAGAAGACTTTTGGAAGAGCTTCAAGACTTCAAGTGATGAAGGCCGAGGAGATCTCTGGCATCTATTGTGATAATCAAACATCTCAACAAATTGCTACAAATCCTATCTTTCATGCTAGAACAAAGCATATTGAAATAGTTCATCACTTTGTGAGGGAGAAGGTGCAATCCAAGGAGGTACAACTTCATCATGTGCCAATTTCTCATATATTGAATCTATAAACTTATTTCAAAATTCCCATAGTGAGACCATAGTTCCCACGGAACGCGTTCCGTGGGATCCCATTGTACAGAACCGTTTTGTGGTACGAAACGATTCCGTACCGAGAAAAATAGTATTTTTTTAAAATTTTGCCCAAAAATTTAAAAAAATGCCAAAAGGATGTCAAAAAAGCCCCAAAAGGGGTTTTTTTTGTACTTTTTTCAAATTTTTTTAATATTTATTATACATTTATAAGCATTTTTTTAGATTTAAATTATTAAAAATTAAACAAAATACATTTTTTCGTACATGTTCCCTAGATATTTCCCACGGTACGGAATGGGTGTAGATGGAAGGATGCTTTTCGTAATTGGTGTTTGGGTTGATAGCGGACAAGTGTCGCATTTTCATAGGCTTTGAACACAGATGTTCAGAGCCAGAGCGGACAGTTGAAAGGCCAAAACGTCAATTACGCCCGGTAGCGGGCCGTGAGCAGGCCTGCTACCCTGTCCTTCAACGCACCTCACCATTGGGGGCTCGGTGAGTGAAGGCTGCCTACTACATAGGGTAGCACCGGCTAGCTAGTTCATATTTATGCATTTCCATCCTTGAGTTAAGCATTCCCTATAAGTGACACGTCAATTGACCTCCATGGAATATGGAATCAAAATGTCAGCCGTCATTTTGAGAAGAGAATATAAAAGTTAACCGTCACAAATGACACACATATATTATTGATAATGGAATAACAAAATAATAAAAAAGTAAAAAAGCCCCAATATAAGCCATTTGAGCGATTGATAATAACAATAATAGTAATAAATCTTTGTACATTAAAATATGATTAAAATCTGAAGAAGAAGAATCATATATTTTGACGGCCGCAGCCGCCCTGACTCATGTGGATAAGCTTCAATATCCTGCGATTGTATATCCTGACTCATGTGGCAGTAGCGATCCTCTCTCCTGTTATTGCGTCTCTTCTTCGATCTCTGCTTTCATTCTGTTCTGATTTGATTTGAGGTTTGTTGTTGATCCCAGAGATGGCTGCCCATCTTCTCAGCGATGGATTTGAAGCTGTGTGAGGCTTGATCGTCTTGCTGATTCATAGATGTGTGCTCCTTGGGATTGCCTGACTGTTTTGGTGCTTCTTTTGCTGCTCGATTTTGTTTTTGTTTCCAATTCTTATAACAGCCTTTGAGGTTCCTGTTCTGCCTCTTGTTTGATTTCTTTGCATCATCCTAAGCGGAAATTCACAGCAGATCTTGGCTTGTTAGTCGGTTCAGTGTTTGTTGTTGCTGCCAGTTTTGTCAGCTTGAGCTTTGTTTCTGGAGCGATACTGTCTGAGATGAAGTGTTTAACAGCACAGCGGATATGCACACACAATTTGCTTGCTTCCATGGGCGCAGATGACTGTGTCTCGGCAAGCAGACTTGAAGCTAAGCTATTCAGTCGGAAAGCACACATATCTACCATCCGTATAGTAATTCTGGCTGCATCTCCGTCTCCTTCATTCGAGCGAAAGTTTGAAACATCTTCAGATTCCTCAATCAGCAAACAAATCCCGAGGCTGGAGCCATTCA
Source organism: Diphasiastrum complanatum (assembly GCA_029204225.1). Lineage (NCBI taxonomy): Eukaryota > Viridiplantae > Streptophyta > Lycopodiopsida > Lycopodiales > Lycopodiaceae > Diphasiastrum > Diphasiastrum complanatum. The sequence continues at coordinate 53,287,770 of CM055093.1, forward strand.
ATCAAAGCAGAATCGCTCGTGGGATGCGTGAGCGGTCACTTATTGAAAAGGCAGAGCGCGCTGTCTCTGGTAAGCAACGGAGGAATCACTCTTTCTCCGTGATAGGCAACCAACACTGTTTGCCTTCTTTTACCTCGCACTTGGGAACGCAGAAGAGCATTGTACTCTTATTCTGCCTCCTGACCTCTTTGATCTACAGATCGCTGCTCGGAACTAGAAGGCGATGAGGCGTACAAATGCTGGGAAGCTCTATTCGAGCTCGAGAAAATGAAGGTATGCAGTTTGATTTTGTTTGTTTTTCAAAATATATCTTAATTTGAGGGTTTCTTTTGTCTGTGTGCGATAGCTCTGACCTTCATTACGTTGTACAAACAATGCTGTGCAGGAGGATTGCAAGATCGAATGCAACATGAAATCTATCAATGAGCGCCCCATGGATTGCCATACCCTAGGACACATTGAGCACATTATCAGACAATCCGGTGGAGTTTCCAGCCTAATCGACAACTTATTAATGTTAGCCAAGGTTTCAAAGATGCAAAGAGCAGATGAAGAGAATGCTGAAGTTGCCAACCCTCAAAATATTGCACAAACAGGACGGATTGAAGCTACAAAAGCAGTTAATCCTACACCATCTGTGGGAATTTCGGAAATTAATGAGCATGAGAGGCATGAATTTCCAGAACCAGGATGTATGCCAAAGACAGAAGAAGAATTGCGGTTGGAAGAAACTGCACTTATGCCAGAATCATCCTTCACCAGACTACTAAGAAGGCGAGGTACATCAGCATCTTGGTTCACCAAACCTCGTGAACATGAAACAGATTAAGCACATCCATCTCTGCTGGCTGCCAAGCTTTGTAACAGATCCACCAAAAAAAATTTACTTCTGATTTCAGCTACTCTTAGCTTGTATAGCGTTACTCAGAACATCAGAAGAACAATGTACTTCATTTAGTAGCATTAAGATTAATGTTGTACATAGAACACAATATTCAGTGATCTGTATATTTTGTATGTGACATTTTGTTAGGAGAGCAGACTTTGTAGGACATTTTGTTTGGAAAGCAGCAATTCTCATTTCCCCTCTGAATATTGGGGTCTTAAGTGAGATGTAGATTCTATGATTCTGATCACAGTATTGTTGACATAATTTCCATCCTTGTATGAGGGAACTCTTGGTTTATGTAGAAGATGCAACTCCAAAGCTATCATCTATGGTGCAATTCAGAATAGATGCATTAGCGTGTTGCGGAGATAAGTTAGGTAGTGATACGATTTGCAGGGGCATCAAAAATTATACACTGATGGTGGCACATAATTAGTCACGTAAGGTTTTGGGTTATGTGAGTAATACACGTTTTAAGGCAAGGCATTAAAAGATCTGATACGTGGCAGTTTTAGCCTGACCACCGATTGTACATCTATATATATCAATAATGAATGATACAGAAGCCACGCTTTGCTACTGTTTGTGTCTGAGTTTCCATTTTTCTCTGATATGTGTATGTTACCGATTGAGCAATTGTCTTTTTTATCATCTTTATTAATAGCTCACACGGGTTATGGGCCCACGAAGGTACTGAACATTATTCAGTATCAATCGCTCGCTTCACCATTGTACGTGGCCGTTCTTGGAGCCCCGTCTACCTCTCACTCACCAGAATCACAGACTCGAGCATCCAAGAAGTTGTAAGAATGTCAGACGCAGGAGGATTGATCGATCCTAGGATCATTGAAAACATGCAAGGACCCAACTATCCCCAGTGGAGTTGGAAGATTAAAATGATCTTGGAAGAGATCCTCCAAGCACACAAGGGTATTTGCTTCACTTACCTTACATGCTAGGTGCAAAAATACAGTTTCTTTGCAGCTGCAACTCTTTCCAAATCAAGTTCTTTTCTCTAGTATCTAACTTTCAGTGTTCACATTAATTTTTCTAAGTGGGGATCTAGTTGGGAGGCTGATAGTCAATTTTTCTTAAATTCAAGATTGCCTATATATTTTTGTTTGTGTGGGGTTATTATCGAATTGTGCAATGATGCAGCAAGAGACATAACATGGAAGTATCTCAAGAAATCAAAAAACACATGAAAGATCAAGAAATGTGTTGTATTCATGAGACACATTATGATAGAACAGAGTGTAGTCACTGCATATCTTAACTACTACTAATTACAGCTGAACCATATTGGAAAGAAACTAAGCTACAACAAAAGGAAATACTGTCAAAAGGACATGCTTTTGTTGCAACTATAAGTAACTTATGCACCTTCATACCTGATCAGGAACTTACTTCTCTTTTAAGTTTGAGCATAAGCTATCAATATAGAAATGCCTTGCTCTTTGTTATGATGATGCCTTGCTTTATGTCAAACAAGAAGAGAACAATTCTAGATAAGGTTATAGAATTGCACAAGTTTAGTCGAACTTTGTTAATAGCAACTTACTTATGCTTTTAGTTTTGATGTTTTTCCTACAATTGGTGAAGAATCTTGCAAAGCATAGGTTTGCAGACTGAGCTCATTTGCTTGAGATGTACCTTTGAAGATGCAAATCTATAAGAGATAATATTGTTTGAGGTTGCAACTTGGGAAGTCGTCTTTGATCCTCAATGTTTTGCATTATATACAATTGAAGAAATTTGTGCTACGTGTGACGTTAACGCAAGAAATTTATCCCTTTTTATGACATGCTAAAAAATTTGTATCATTCTAGGTTTTGAAGGCTTATATGGCATTTGTTGATGGAATGTTTTATAATCATAATAAATTAACTAGGTCCAAGAGTTTCAAAGCTTGAAAACACTCACGAATAAACAAAAATAGTGCAAATGAACAAGTACCACTCTATTCTAACAAAACTTGAAACTAAACATGATTGATGCCACTTAAGGAACTTGGAAGACCTATCACAACCTTCTTTCTAGCCATTACCTCCAATGAATTGAAATTGAGGCGTCCCATCCTTCTATGCCAAACCTCTTGAATAGGTATTTGCTCTCTTGCAGCACATCCAACTTGGTTAGCAATAACACAAGCATCTAGTTTGATTAACTTCTCTTGCCTTTTAACTTTTCCAATCAAGACATCCTTTTTTTTTACCATACAAGCATCTCCATCAAACTCAACCTTGAGGCCTTTACTTAGCAAATGACTCACACTAAGCAAATTCTTGGTAATAGATGGAATAAACAAGACATCCTCCAAATGAACATTCCTATTTGTAGAGAGAGAAATAGGAATTGTGCCAATCCCTTTGATTGCACACTCACCATCATTGGCCGTGTCATCTCCATACGCCAACAAAGAAGTTAAGTATTCTTTATGAAAAGTCATGTGTGAACTTGCTCCACTATCAATCCACCATGGATCTAGATCTCCATCATTAGCAATCATACATGAAGACATTTCAAAATCATCATCACTTGCATCTTGAACATCCAAACCATCCTCATCAAGAGTAAGATTACCTTGCTTGTCTCCTTGATCTCTTTTTCTTGTAGCACTCACTTGCAAAGTGTCCTTTGATGCCACAATAGAAGCACTTGAACTTTGATCTATCCTTCTTTTTGCCATTTGAAGAAGCCTCTCCTTGATCTTGCCCTTTAGACCACTTGCTTTTGCTTTTGCTCTTGAATTTGCCCTTTGTGAACATAGCCTCTTCTTGAAGTGTCGATGTAGATCCACCTCTTGCTTGAAGCCTATATTCTTCGTTGATCAAGATCTCTTGAAGATCCATCAAACTTGGCAAAGTCTTTTGAATAGCTAAACTTTGAACAATTTTAGAATGAGCATCCAACAAACCATTAAGAATCACTTGAACAAGCTCTCATTCCTTAATGTTCTCATCAATGCAAGCTAACTCATCATTCAATGCTTTCACTCTCAAAACAAAAGCGTTGCTACTTTCTTCACTCTTTTGCAAACAAGCAAAGATTTGTCTTAATGTGATCTTTGAGGGTGACGGCTAAACACCAAGATGTCATCGATGTACACAATGACAAATTCATCTAAGCAGTCTTGAATAATGTTGTTCATCAACGTGCAAAAAGTGGCTGGTGCGTTTGTTAGACCGAACTCCCCGCGATTTTTCCGGATAGGAGTAATAATCTTGAACCAATCTTGGGGGTTGCCCCATGGAAGCTCCTTTCTATACTTGTGTGTCGTCCACTCACAAATGTAAACTCCTCTCTCAACTCCCAACTAGATCAAATCACCTGGAACAAATTAAGCAATCAGGGGTTATTTAGGTCCAAAGAAGCATACCACAAACAAACATACCAACCAAAGCAAACATAGAGGATCCCTCTCAAGCCACATCCCCCTTGAGACCGGATGTAGGACCTTTGCCTAGTTGCGCCCACACAAATCTATCACAGAATTAGCCCACGAGGAAACATCCATTCAACCATCCGTGCTTTCACCATTAAACAACACATTGCCTCAGTCACGCCCCACCAACTCTGGTCGATAGCCCTTATAGCTAAACGATCGGCAGCTATCCCGCACCGGCAGCTAACCACCTGTGCTTTACACCCGAATTCGAGCAACATCTCTGTATCAATGGTTAACCCGTTGTTGGGGGTATTCCCAACAAAGTGTAAATAAATAAAATCATCCAATAAAATGTGTTGCGAGGGCATGGCATCCTGCGCGCGTAAGCCCATGGCCCAATGAGCACGCAAGTAAAGTTGTAAATAAAATAAACTTGACTTGGGCCTTGAAATTAAAATAAAACTAGAAGCCCAAAGTCATTTTTAAACTTAGAGATTACTTTTTAGAGTTGGGTCCAAATTGGGACTCAGATGAATCTTGTGATTACCATTGTACTTTTTGTGGACCCTTGGATCAAGTTGGGTCCAAGATGAATGGATAGGATCATTGTGAATATTAGCCAATAGGATTGAGGGGCAAGGGCCTTTCCATTTTATAAAAAGACACCATTTGTACACTATTTTCATGCTTAATGAGAAGGAGGAAACTCTACCAATTTTGGAAGAGAAGCATCCTCATTGCAATTCAATGCTTGCTATTGCTCTTGTTGTTTTCAATTGCTTTCAAGTTCATGCTTTTTGGTTTCAATAGTTTATGTTTCTCCTTTAGCAAGTATAATGTGCATTTGAGCTAACCTCCACCCTCCCTCTATCTCTCTCTTCTATCTTCTTTTCCCTCCATGTTTTCTAATCATCCCCTTCCTTTCACCTACAAATATGATGAATGTTAGTGTAGAGGAGTAGAGTTAAGAGAGAGTAGTGTTAGTGGTGAGTAGAGTTAAGGGAGAAAGTAGGAAACTAACTAAAAATAACATCTATGCAAAGTTAGGTACCTATCCAGTGAACTAACCCTTGTTGACAGGCGGGAGGGCTATACTACGCAAGATTTTCGACCCCACAGTGGCGCCGTTGCTGGGGATAGATTTCTACTAACTAGTTTAACTGCATTTTAGCTATTTTATTGTTTTTTAGAGTAGTTTTAGGTAGATCTTTGGGAGTTTAGAGTTAGTTTTCTGTATTTTTTTTTTTGTGTTTGGACTATTCACAGCTAGTGGAGGAGGTGTGAGAGGGTAGAGGAGGCTCTGAACAACCCCTCGAAGGGCTTGAAACCCAAACCAACCAATCAAAAAAATCCAAAAAACACACCAATCTAAAATCTCATCAAATTTTTTTATCTCTAGAATCAGTGAGAATTAACCCTTGCATGACTGGAAGCAGCTCCAGGGTACTGTCCTAGACCTACATAGAAGCCTGTGAGAGTTAGTTTCAAGCAGATTGTAAAAATCAGAGAAAAATCATAAAAAATTCAAAAAACCCTTGAAAAAATCCAAAAAAATTCAAATCTTCATAAGAACTCTCGCAGAGCCCTCTGAAGTTCCATCTCAGTGAGACCAGGACACAGAGAAGCTTGCGAGAGTTAGTTTGATGTCTAAGTGTCTGTGCGAGAGTTTCCAATGAAAAAAAGGTGGAAAAGTACCAGTGAACCCTCGCAAACAACAAAATTTTCAGTTCTAGTGGTCAAGAACTCTCGTAGAGGATTCTGAAGTTCCATCTCAGTGAGACAAGGACATGGAAGAGCTTGTGAGAGTTAGTCTGATTCTAGTGAGCAGAAAATTGGATTTAAAAAAATCACTAAAAAGTGGCGCAGATCTTCTCTATCGATTCAAAATGTCAATTTACATTAGTGATGAAGCCTACGAGAGTTAGTGTGAAGATTTGGTGAATATCAAGTCAAAAAAGTGGTTTTGAACCCTCGCAGACAATGAAATTTTCACTTCTTGCAAGAGTTAACTCTCGCAGAGAATTCTATAGTGAGATCTGACCCAGATCCAACTACTAGGAGCCTTGCGAGAGTTACTTAACATAGATATGAAAGATATCAAGTTTTTTATCTGCAAAAACAACTAAAGAACCCTCGCACAGCCAACCCTCGCATAAGAAAACCCTCGCAGACTAGATCAGTGGAAAGATCTGTATCAGATCTAGCTACTGTCAGAATCTCAGGTCAATCAATGCAAGGAGTAAAAAGTTATCAAGAAAAAACCACCGTCAAGGGCCTAAAATTTACTTTTGGCCAATCAGATTGATCAGATCCTTAGAGATCCAGACTGCATCCTACTGTATAAGCAAGATCCAATCACTTTGGAACCCACCATCGGATGAATCTGAGATCGAGATGATCAATAGCACGAAGGATAGCAAATCAAGCACCACATCTTCCCAGATTAGCAGCTGAGCAACAAGAGGCAGAACCGGAACCAGCATCAATGGATCCAATGGGCCAACCCGTACCTGTCGCTCCCTTGCAAGCAGTCCGGAGAGCACCACGGATGGAAATACCAAAATACGACGGATCATGAATCCCATCCAATTCCTCCAGATCTACGAACAAGCTTGTGAAATCTATGGTGAATGGACACCTGCGGAGAAGCTGATGTTATTCCCTATGTCCTTACTGGCAGTGGCTCAGGATTGGTTTTTTAACTTGTCGGGGGAGGAAAAATCCACCTGGAAAGCAATTAAGGCGGCTCTCATTACGCGCTTTAAACCAAGAAAGTTCATGGAAGACCCATTTCTCCTACTGAGCAAAGTCAAGATGGGAAAACGAGAAAGGGTTAGGGACTATATTGAGTGGGTCAAACACTTATGATCCGAGTGCAGTGTAGCCCTAACTCCCGATCACGCGGTGATCATGTGGTTCCTAGACGGACTACCACGAAGCATCAGAAGAGAACTGAAATGACGGGAACAGTATGCTACTCTGCAAGAAGCTATGGAAGATGCCATCAGGGAAGAAGATGAGGGATCTGACGACGAATATCCATCCACCCATACTCCTACTCCCTCGATCGCATCATCATCATCATCAAACGCATCTGCTCTATCCACAGAACTGTTGTTGGAGCAAATGACAAAATTACACAAACAACAGATGGAGCAACTTACGAAGCAGTTTGACTAGAAACTGAAAGCCTTACAAGGAGCTGTAGCAGTAACGCCACATCAACCGGAACCAAACCAACTGCAGTATCCAAGACGGGAGAATGTATGGTATTCAGTGTGCACACAAAACCATACAGCAAATGAGTGTCCAATCCTAAAGCAAAATCTAAGACTGACACATAGATTTTGCCATCTGTGCAATGCAACATCACACGATACGACATTTTGTCCGTTTAACCCCCGGATTGTTCAACAGAAGAGAAGTCCTTATTAGACTTCCTATCCTTATCATCAAGGGGCACCCAACGCCGCACCAAATCAACCACAGCGTATGGCCTTACCTGCTCCACCAGGGCTAGCCAATCAACAAATGGCCCATAAATGAATATGTTGCGGCCTATGCAGTTCAAACTCGACGACAAGGTGGAAGAAACTACGGCTGCTACGGATGCGGCGAAGGACACAAAATTGCAGAATGTCCCTACAAGGGACAATATACATCCTTCTGTCGAGAATGCGGTTATGGACACTGTTACAAGAATTGTCCATTTAAACCTGGAACCAGTGCACCTCTTAACCTCATTGCCATATAGCAACCAGCAGTTCCAGCAGGGATGCCATCAGAAGGACGACAATTCCATGTTCCTGTGTTAGTTGTTATGCGAGCACAGAAGAGGAAGGAATTGGCTCCCTCACCACCACCATCGGTCACTGACGACCATCCCTCAACTTCAGCGCCATATTTGAATGTGAGGGAAGAAAGAAGACAGTACCAGAAAATAAGACACTCGGTACAGAAAGCACAAGCGGAGGAAAAAGAGAAAGAAATAGATGATCCTACGGAACCTCCAGTTGGCGTCAAATGGGAACCGTAAACGGGCTCACCACTGCGCACTGATTAGAATGATCGGTTGCACGAACATGAACCACCTTTTCACATGGTGGAGCCCGAGGAACCACGCACTGAAAGACTCGCACTTTTCCAGTCAAGCCGTGTTAGTTTACCACTTGGAGAACTACTGCAAATTGCACCACAAGCGAAAAGCCTTCTAGCTGAATGGGCCAAAGCGGATGAGGATCCAGTAGCGTCTGAGCCCATATATTATACGGGCTATGAAGAAACAAGTAACGTCCTCCACATCGGAGCAGCATGGGAAAGTGAGGAACACAACATCACTATGCCAATCAAACACAAGAGATACGAGGACGAGGCGACAATGGTAGATGGAGGATCGGGTGTCAATTTGATCTCCACTACTTTGTACAAAAAATGGGGTTTACAAGGATTGAAGCCAGCAAGATTTGCCATCAAGCTAGAAGATCAATCCTGTGTGAAACCAAAAGGTGTAGTTGCCGATATCTCTGTAAAGATAGCGGGCATGCAGTTTGTGATTACTTTCGTAGTCATGGATATACTTGAATCTCCATCTGCATATCGTGTTTTACTGAGAAGATCATGGTTGAGGACTGCGCAAGTAGTACACAATTGGGGTACGGAGAAACTCAAAACAGAGAGCAGGCTGTAAAGGTTGATCCAACCACATGGGCGGTGAAACCTATTGCACCCAAAGCTGATGACGGATCATCCACGACAGATCACACGTTTGATCGCCCAAGGGCAGCCAAGGGAGGTCACTATCATTCAAAGATGGATGTCGTGATATAGACGTATGCATTAGCAACTATTGATTGCCAGACATGTCAATATGAATCAGATCCAGAACCTAGTACATCTTCACCCAAGTGTTACACTATGGACACACCGATCACATTTGGGGTGAATATGATAAACGTAGCATGGCTGTCAGCGGAACCTATTGAGAACCCAGTGGACGATGATTTGGTCCCTTGGCAACATGTTCTAACTTATTATAAAGAGATTGAGTTGACTGATGAACAGGTCCTACACCACATGGACCCAGATCATTATGGAATCAAGAAAGTACCAACTCAACCACCGCAAAAAGTCTGCTATGGTGAAGGTCTCAAGGATCGATCCACCCAAGGCACATGCGAATAAGAAGAATAAGTTGAAGCAGCGCTACAACCAGGTGATCCGTTGGAGTGATCTACCCGATGAGGCGATAGCTATAGTGGATGTGGATATTTGCAACCATGAGGCGAATGTCACGGTAGTCCCGATGAAGGACAACAAGGACGAATCCACCAAGATGACAAAAAAAGAGCAAAAAGAAAGTATTGGAGTCCTTGAAGTCAATCAAGTTGGACTCAGATACAACATCATCTTTTACACAAGTGACAGAAAATGAAAAAGTGACCAGTCGGGCTAAGATCAATATGCTGAAAGAGGAATCTCGACGAGCGCCAGTTCACGAGATGCTTGAGACTTTCAAGAACTATACCTTGGACGACGTGGTAATCATGATGCCACAAGCCCAGAGAGAATTTGATCAAATTCAAGTACCAGCGGAACAAGTCTTCGAGGGACCTACGCAAACACAGCCGATGGAACCTTGCCGAGCCAGGTGAAGAAGAAAAGATAGTGCATGTGGGAGAGCAGTTAACACCCACACAGATCAAGAGACTACGATCATTGTTGGTGGAGTATAAAGACTGTTTTGCCTGGAGTTACAGTGATCTTAAGGGCATTCCACCAACAGTATTCCAACACACCATACCCTTGGTGGACGGAGCTGTCCCCAAGGTAAGCCGTTACTACCACTGCAACCCGAATTATATAGAACTGATCAAGCGGGAGTTGTAGAAATTGATGGATGTAGATTTCATCTATGAAATCGAGCACACGGAATGGGTATCACCAATAGTTATAGTACCCAAGAAGAACAACAAAGTGTGAATCTGAAGGCGCTAAATGTAGTCACCAAAAAGGACCATTTTCCTTTACCATTTACGGAAAGTGTCCTCGACAGGGTAGCTAGCGCCGAAGCCTACAGTTTCCTAGATGGCTTCAACGGCTACAATCAGGTGAAGATAGCCCCCCAAGACCAACACAAAACAACATTTGCCACGGAATGGGAAACCTATGCCTATAAGTGATGCCATTCGAACTTTGCAATGCCCCAAGCACTTTCCAACGAGTCATGCAGGCGGCATTCAAAGATTATTTGCAAAATTTTTTGGAATTTTCTTGGACGATCTGTGCATGCATGGACCAAACTCAGAACAGTTATCCAACTTGGAGAAGGTATTACAAAAATGCCTGAATACCAGATCTCCTTGAATCTAGGAAAATGTCAATTCTGGGTGACACATGGCTTGATTCTCGGCCATATAGTGTCGAGACACGGGATCACCACAGATCTATCTAAGATCAGGATCATTGTTGATCTACCACCACCGGGGACGATCCGCGAGGTCTACATTTTCATGGGTCATGCTAACTATTATAGGATCTTCATTCTTGATTTTGCGGAGTTAGCCCGACCAATTTACAAACTCACAACGGATCCACATTGGAACGAGGAAGCCCTAAAGGCTTTTCAGAAGCTTAAGGATGCATTGGTTTCAGCACCAATCTTACACCTGCCCAATTGGTCCATTGAGTTCCACGTGCATACGGACGCATTGAAGTATGCAGTTGGAGCAGTCTTAACCCAGCCAAGTGAACACAAAAAGGATTTTCCAATCCGATTTGCAAGCCGACAGCTCAGTGATACCGAAATGAATTATTCAACCACAGAGCGGGAAGCACTGACAATGATCTATGCGGTTAAGAAATTTCGACACTACTTGATGGCCACACATTTTGCTTTTTATACGGACCATCAACCCTTGTTCTATCTCGTTAATAAAACTTGCAGCATCAGAAGAATCACCAGATGGCTACTTCGGTTGTTGGAGTTTGATTTTCGGATAGTAGTTCGCAAGGGAAAACAACAATACATGGCAGATCACGTGTCACGAATCAAAGGGAAGGAGATTGCAACCCAACCTGACGATGAGCTGACAGATGCTGCCTTATTTTACGTGGACACAGTACCAGAATGGGCTACCGACATTGTTGAATATCTAATGCGGGGCCAACCAGACAAATCTTTACCAAAGGCGGAACAACGAAAATTGATCTTAAAGGCGAGATTTGATGTTAATAAGGCACTATCTTCAGACAAAATTGAAGATCAGCTGCCAATAGCTCGTGTCTATTACCGAGCTACGCTTCAGGGTGATCCATGGACATGCCGATTCCAAACATGGGTCGACCAAGATTGGCTGCGGGGGGTCCACAAGTCTCTTCACACGCCAAAGGACTTGAAGAAATTGGACCACCTCAACTTTATGGAGGACATCACCACCTACCTCATCCAGCAAAGGCGGGCAAAAAAACGCTCTATTAAACCGACAGAGTGCCGAGGGACCGGCACTACTTCAGGCCGTGGGTCCTGTTGGGGGTATTCCCAACAAAGTGTAAATAAATAAAATCATCCAATAAAATGTGTTGCAAGGGCATGGTATCCTGCGCGCGTAAGCCCATGGCCCAATGAGCACGCAAGTAAAGTTGGAAATAAAATAAACTTGACTTGGGCCTTGGAATTAACATAAAACTAGAGGCTCAAAGTCATTTTTAAACTTAGAGATTACTTTTTAGAGTTGGGTCCAAATTGGAACTCACATGAATCTTGTGATTACCAATGTACTCTTTGTGGACCCTTGGATCAAGTTGGGTCCAAGATGAATGGATAGGATCATTTTGAATATTAGCCAATAGGATTGAGGGGCAAGGGCCTTCCCTATTTTATAAAAAGGCACTATTTGTACACTATTTTCATGCTTAATGAGAAGGAGGAAACTCTACCAATTTTGGAAGAGAAGCATCCTCATTTGCAATTCAATGCTTGCTATTGCTCTTGTTGTTTTCAATTGCTTTCAAGTTCATGCTTTTTGGTTTTAATAGTTTATGTTTCTCCTTTAGCAAGTATAATGTGCATTTGAGCTAACCTCCACCTTCCCTCTATCTCTCTCTTCTATCTTCTTTTCCCTCCATCTTTTCTAATCATCTCCTTCCTTTCACCTACAATCATGATGAATGTTAGTGTAGAGGAGTAGAGTTAAGGGAGAGTAGTGTTAGTGGTGAGTAGAGTTGAGGGAGAAAGTAGGAAACTAACTAAAAATAGCATCTATGCAAAGTTAGGTACCTATCCAGTGAACTAACCCTTGTTGACAGGCGGGAGGGCTATACTACGCAAGATCTTCGACCCCACACCCGTACAGTTCGAATATGTCACCCCGCATCCCAGAAGGCATAGACCGTGCTTTCACCAACTTAATGGCAGCACATTGCCTCATCTGTCTTACTACGTACAGACGGCGCTAGGCCCGAACGGCGGGTGTTTACACCTCAAGGGCAGCAACTTGTCTCATCAAGTCCCCCGTTCTACCGACCACCCCAACCGTGGACGCACCCGTGCTTACACTGTGGGCAGCACCTTGCACAACGGCTGTCCTGACAAATCCCAAAAAGTGGCCATCCCTGTGAGACTTGCGTAGCTGACTGGTTAGTCGGCTCTGATACCACATGTTGTGCCGGTGCCACCAACACGTGCTGGGCATTGTGCCTGGCTCGTGTTGGTAGAGGGAGCTGAGACTTGGCGACTGGATTCCTGTGGCGCTGGTTGAGTTGCCCAAGTTTTTGTCTGCCGGACTCCCCCTATAGTTCTGGTGTGATTCGACGCACCCCCTCTGTCTTGGAATATAGTGCTTTCTGGTAAAGCACGCTTTTCTAGACTTAGTTTTTATTTTGCTGATTAAGCCTGGCAAGTCTAGCAGAATCAGTCTGGCTCCCGGACATGGGTTCCGGGAGTCGTCCCGACTGGCAGAATCAACTTGGCTCCTGACTAGGCCATGGCTCCAAAGCTAGCTCATGACTTGTAACTATTTGGCTGGCTCACCACAAGTCGGAGGCTCAGTCCTTGACTTCTTAACTTGCTCTGAGACCTTTAGGGAGTGTCACCCCTTAGAGTCTTATAGGGCACCTTGGTGCACCTGAGTCAGCTTTACAACATCCAAACATCCAGCTAAAGGTAATTGCTAGACAAGAATTAATCCACTCATCTTAGTTGCTTCTCAATGGAGCGCCCAATGGAGTACTGAGTGTTTATTGTGCTTTAGATGAAGACATTAGCTTCTTTGCTCATCATTGATATCTTGGTTTACTAATTTTCCATTCGCTTTTGCTAAGTTGGTTTATCTTTGATGTCTAAGTTCACTAATTTCTCTTTAAGTTTTGCCATAAATGCAGTGACCACAAATTCTAAGTGATAATTATAATTTTGTGAGCGCCACATGGCCGCCACGCGAAACATGTTGCATGCACCTATTGATATCTATATTTTTCTAAATATACAAACTCAAATTCACTCCCACTTTGCAAGTACACTCGCAACCTAGCAAATCCCTTGTGAGAGTTTTCACATCATTTTCTTTTAAGTGTTGCATGTACATATGCCAAAGAGTGAAAACCCAAAAACTACTCCCACTTTGGAGCTACATTAGTAAACCCTTCTTAAGGTTAGGGTTGGCCCATACATGAGTAAACCCTCCTTAGGGTTAGGGTTGGCGCGTACATCAATTGCATACTTCAGATTGGTACCATATCATATGGAAATCACAATATATGTTTCATCATGATGTATTTATGGGCTGTAGGGAGCTGGACAGAGGTGCCCACAGGATCATTATGCCATGTATTTTCAATGGTTTCTTTCATCTACTTCTTTGTATTTATTCTTTTTATGAATCACTAAAGATCTGGTTTTGGGTGTTTTTGCTTGCATTGGAAGCAGCAGGACAGCTTACCCACCGTCCTGGATATTCAATGTTTTTTTTTATAGTGGAGTATTGTTTTCACTCTGTAGCTGATCCAGGATGATTTTGTTGGTTAGCAAAGCAGTTTGCTGGTAATCTGCTGAGATAAACTTGCAACTGCCATTTCCAGAAGCTAATTTGGCTGCTGTGATCATGTTCTTCCTCCCTGTCATAGTTTGCTATCATGCTGCCAGTTTTTTTTAGTTGGGTTGCTTTTTATAGACGACTATGGAGTTGATGATGGTGTGATGACAACTTCACCTATCTACTTACTTACTGACCTTGACACACCAGCTTCGATTGATGAATGCTTGGAAATCGGATGGTAATTGATGATTTGAAAAAAAAATTGTTGGAATCAAAGGTTTGCTGCACACCGGCATTGATGCAGTAGAGTTTTTTCCCCTTCCATTTGGGGATTTAAGCCTGTGCTGAATCAATTGAAAACTGCATGCTCATGAGGTGCATATTATTGAAAATAAAGAATTGTTGATGGATTCTTAGTTGATTTGGTTCTTGTTGGTCACCCACTATGCTGCCGGTGGATACATAACCTGCGGAAACATGACAATTGAGCTGCAAAATGAGACATTTTTTACTAGTATGCAAGGAACAATAGATCTTCGTGTGTTTCCGGAGCAGCTGAAGAATGAAGGTAGCAGATATAATGGCCAAAGGATTGGAAGCTTGCTTAGTCCCACAACTGCTGATGAGTCTTCCATCCAAGCTTCCCTCACTGTTGGCATTCCAACTCCTTCGATATCCACAAGCGCCTATGGGAGCCCATCTGATTCTTCCTCCAATTACTCTGCTGATAGCTGGAATTTATCTCAAGAGAAGCTGCCAAGATTGTTTTCAGAAAATGGGATTCCACAAGAGCCAAATCAGGCAATTGACGAGAGCCATACGCCACAAAATTTAGTTCATCAACTTTACCACATCAATTCAGGCACGATCCATCCACAAGAGAAAGGAAAATTACTGGAATCTGATGACGAAAGTAGCTCTAGTCATGGAAGTGCGTCCAAGTTCGGCTCCGACAAAGAGCAATTCATTGAACAGCTGCCTCAAGTTCTTGTCGCAACTGGTGCCGCGGACATGGCTGAAGTCAGGTCAGATCAAGAGCTTGTACGCAGTGACTCTCAGCATACAGTTTCGAAATATACTCAAAAGATAAGTTTCTCGGCAAATGGCATGGACTATAGCCCCTGCAACCCGAATACCTCGTTTGGAAGCGACAAAGCTATCTATAGCTTATTCAAACCAGATCACGTGAAGCAATTGGAAGAGAACTCCGCCAAGAATCTTCACACAAGCCCAGAAAGAGTTTCAAAAGATTTGGAAAATGCAACCAAAGCTCTCATTGACAAACCTGTCAAACAATGCTGGGAAACAAGTTTTGGCAAATTGGATAAAAAGTGTGAACAACCTTCCGGAGCCACTGAGAACGGGCATGTTGAAAAGAAATCTGCCAAGACAAGTCCAAACAAGCCTCTGAGGAGTAGCCCATCAAAGCTTACTAAACCGAATGCCTCTGGTTCTGCTGGCAAGACAGAAGCCGTGCAAAAGTTTACAATTACGGATACCGAAGGAAAGGAATCTCAGAACCACCCGAGTACAAGCCCGGACAAGCCTGTAAAGGGAAGTGCTGAGAAAGTAACAAAACAGAAGCAATATCCTCCATTAAACAAACAGTTCGACAGTAACGGTTCTTCACATGATAGCAAAGCGGCAGGATCTCCCAACAGCGCCAATATGACTGACACGATTTATGTGCGACAAAATTTAGGCAGCCTTAGCATCAGTCCATCTCTTTTTAAGCTCGCGAAATTCTACAAGGCACCAGCTGACGATCCATCGAAAGCCCTGCAGTATGCCTTGCAATCTGTCATATTCTTCGAGAAAAATTCTGACAAATATCGCAGTCTTGAGCTCGTGATGAGCCTTCATGTATTGGCTGCAATTCACTGCAGGCTGGGCCAGTACGAAGAGGCCATTGTTGTGCTTGAACGCTCTCTTGCTTTGTCCAATTCCACCTCCCAGTCTGAACATGCTCTTGCTTCCTTTTCAGGATACATGCAGTTAGGCGATACTTTTGCATTGCTAGGTAGGCATGAGAGCTCCGTGGATGCATACCACGCTGCCTTGAAGTTGCAGAAGCAAGCGCTTGGAGAGCTGGATCCGCGAGTTGGAGACACATGCCGATACCTAGCTGAAGCTCACCTCCAGGTTCTAACTTCTGTGTCAGTTTACTGATCTGGGCTATATCTAATATCATAATAAGATTGGAAACGACATAGCTCGGTTGTCTCAGACAGCACCTGACATTTGACTCCATATGAACAGGCTATGCAGTTCCAGGAGGCTGAAATTGTTTGCCAGCATTTGCTGAACATTCACAGTATGAGCAGTTACCCCGGTTCCGTGGAAGAAGCTGCAGATAGACGACTCATGGCACTTATCTGCAGTGGAAAGGGTGATCATGAGAATGCATTGGAGTATTTGGTGTTAGCAAGTATGGCCTTGATTTCTGATGGGCAGGATCTTGAAGCCGCATCTGTTCAGGCCTCTATAGGGGACACTCATGTTAGTCTAGAACGATTTGATGATGCCGTATTTGCTTATCAAAAATCACTCACTGTTTTCAAGTCAGTCAAGGGTGAGGATCATGCATCAGTTGCTTCAGTGTATGTCAGTCTTGCTAACCTCTACATGAAAACAGGAAGACACAGAGAAGCAAAGATTTACTGTGAAAATGCCTTGAGAATTTATAGTAAGCTGGATGCTGCTGATGTAATTGCCAGTGGCCTTACAGAAATAGCCACCATATATGAGGCTATGAACGATCCTGGACAAGCCCTTCATTTGCTGCAAAATGCATTGGACATGGTAAAGTGCTCCCCTGGACAGCAAATTGCAATGGCTGGTATTGAAGCACAGATGGGAGTGCTTCACTATTTACAGGGAAAGCCCACAGAAGCATACTTGGCCTTAAAAGATGCTGTGTTTTTGTTGAAATCAGCAAGCCAAAAAAGGGCTAGCTTTATGGGGATATTGCTCAATCAAATGGGGCTTGCTTGTGTTGAGCTCAATCAGATTGTGGATGCAGCAGAGGTCTTTGAAGAAGCAAAAGACATTCTTCAGGAGACATGTGGCCCTGATCACCCTGACACCCTTGCTGTTTGTAGCAACCTGGCTGGCACCTATCATGCTCTTGGCAGGTGTGCATTTTTTTCACTTGCATCCTACCACTTCTCCAAAAACTCCAATGATGGTCTTTTCAAGTCTTTGAATGGTTTTGATATTCTTGCATTTCAAGGAACAAAAATGCTCACTGCTGAATTTGGTTTGCACTGGTTTTTCTTTTGCTTTTCAACATTTTCCTAGATCTTTTCATTCTTGTAGCATCATCCCAATGCTCTTTGATGGCCTGGCCCATGGCCATAGCCAGGGTATACAGCATTCATGCTGCTTGAGTTCTTATTTGACAATCTTTTTATTCTTAGAAGATGTCATGAACATGCCCCCCCCCCGGCGTATTTGCCCAAGTGTGGGCAGGGGTTCGAACCCTTGTTCTCGTATACCCAACTTGAGCACCCTACATCACAACACCTTGCCTACTGTTCCTCATCAAACTCATTTGGTGAAATCAATCCTAGCTAGAAATTAGTTCAAGTTCTCCAAGTTTGCGGAGAGGTCCATATCTAAGGGACAAGATTTTGTTTGGGAGGACCACTTATTGCCTCCATAAAAAACAATCAGATTACCATATATATGAATCAATCACATCCAATAGGGCTTAAACATCTCTTTTACTTATCATAGAGTAAGGGAATACTCATTTGGCATTTGGGATCTCAGAGTGGGATCTTAGCTTAAAAAGTAGTAACCGTACGCGGCATACTTCCAGTAGATGTTGGGGATATAGTGGTAGATGGGTATTGGCCTTTTGCAAGTAATTTCTAGCAAGTTTAGTGAGTTTTAATTAAAAACTAGATTGACCTCATCATGACAATCATAGATTTACATTTGAAAGACTCTAGTGTATGATGTTCTAAAAAAATTTATTTGTTACAAAACAATATTGCATACTTACGAGAAGCTAGACTAAAAATGACAAATTTATGTAACAAAAGTAGAGAAAGGCATCAAGAAGGGAAAAGGGGGGGGGGGGTGGAGTGTGATTTATGATTCATTAAAAAAATTAAATTTGTTCCAAAACATTATTGCACATTTTATGAGAAGCTAGATTAATAATGAGAATTTTATTTAACAAAAGTAGAGAGAGAGAGAGAGAGAGAGAGAGAGAGAGAGAGAGAGAGAGAGAGAGAGAGAGAGAGAGAGAGAGAGAGAGAGAGAGAGAGAGAGAGAGAGAGAGAGAGAGAGAGAGAGAGAGAGAGAGAGAGAGAGAGAGAGAGCTATAATAGACTCGTTTCAGTTGAGTTAGGACCTATCTAGCCACTCTCCTCAATTCCGCCGTTGTCTCTGGCTTCCCTTCATCCTGGTGCACCAACATCATCCATCCTATTCATAAAAATGGTGATCCCATGATTCCAGGTAACTACCGTACCATCATGATTGGACATGTTCTCATGAAGCTCTATGGTACCATTCTCCAGTCTACAGTGAGTTCAAAGGCATAATCCAGGAGATTACATGCATTGGGACAGGCAGGTTTCCACTCTCATTATTCTACCATTGACCATATCTTCACACTTGCTCGTGTGTAGACATATTGCATCTCTAGAATGTGTTACCAATTATTAATGTCATACTTGGTTCTTTTGTGAACTTACTTTGTGTGAGCCTTTTGAAAGCTAAGAGATCAAAGAAAGACAAAAGTTTTCTAGAGTTGTGCATTTGAGAAACGTTGTTCCTATGCACTTAGAATTTGAAATTGTGTTCATGCATTTGAAAACATGTTTTGTTGTTGAATTGACAAGGTTGTTTAAGGAAGAAAAGAGTAATCATGAGGATTCTCTCCCACTTGCTCAAGGGGCTGTTTTTCTTAATATAGATAAATGTTCTTCTGATCAGCACACTTGCAAATTTATGTCTTAGAGTGAATTGGCTAAATATGTTCAAAGGGGTTTTTCATACTGGAATCTGGCTTTGCAAAATTTAAAATCTTTACATATTACAAATATAGATGACTATAATTTGGGTGTGCATTTGCCTTTTTGGTGAAAATCTTGATTGTAGAGTACAACTATAGAATTAATTGTGCCTACTTGCCAAATTTGGTGCTTGCAGATTGGACAAAGAAGATGACTTTGCTATGAGCATCCAAAAGTGAAAATTGAAATAATCAAGCTAAAGGAGCTACAAAAAAAAGTCCGCTTCCCTCATTTGTAGTAAAGAAACAAGGTTACACTGCATGATGATATCAACACTAAAAGTTAAACACTTAAATTAGCTTGATGAACACATTGGAAAGACTTAGAGGTTTTGGCTAAACTCTTGGTTAAGCAAATTAAAGAGAACTACTAGAATCAATGGCTTATTATCAAAGCCACGATAGTAGAGCTATTGGCCATTCACAATAAACTTAGTTGTTAAATGGTTTTCTAGCTAAACACATACCTCATAAGCATGCAAGATGGACTAACACTTGAGTTTCACTAAATAGTAGATGCTCTTTCTGGAAGACAAACATGCTAGCTTTGTTTTGTTGTTAATAATTCTAGAAATTTTTTGAGTCATTTCCCCCCAAATTTGACAGGGTCTTATTTACTATCTTGCTAGCAATATGCCACTCAAATTGTAGACCTATTCCTTCTTTTTGATTATTTTGCATGAACAACATCTTTTTTGGTTTTTCGAGATTTTAGAAAAAGCATGTGCTGTCTTGAAATGTTGTTTCATTTTTTATTATGATGGTTTTGTGAAGTTTGTAAAAAAATTTGTAACAATCTATTGTGAAAATGCATTGTTATGAACTTTTTTTTTGGTACAAGTTGGAGATTAACTGCAATTTTTTTTTTCATGATTTTGACCTTAAAATAGATAATTTGAAAAATACCAAAAAAGATTACTCTTTTTTAGGTCAAAGTCCCAAAAGACAATGTCATCACATTTGAGGACAATGCTATCACAATGTTGGACCAGGTTCTTATAGCTCCAACTTATGCATGATTTTGCCGTAGTGAAAACATAGTCACATGTGGAGACTTCTTGTCATCCACATCCCTTGCTAAATCTATGTTTGCAAATCCTTTTATTCGGCCTCATTTGACATTGGGGTTAAGTGGAGTCCTCACCTTTGAGGTTGTTTTTAATGAGTAATTTATCTACCAAGGAGTCTATGTATAGTCCCTACATCAGCCATGTTAACCCTTCTCTCGTGTCTTGCTTGATTTGTATGCCCAAATAGTAGTGAATTGGCCCTAAATTTTTCATCTCAAAGTATGAACTTTTTTAACAGGCCTTGCCATTACAAATGATTATAAGGTTATCTACATATACTCTCAAAATCTCAAATATATATCTTGGTGTTTGAATAACATCTCCTAAACCCACTCCTAAAGAAGAATGTATCAATATGTTGTTACAACAATATTGAGGATTGTTCAATTCATACTTTGATTTCTTCAAGATAGATACCTTTTTGCTAATGTCTTCAAACCTTGAGGATACGTCATATATACTTCTTCCTCTTAGCCTTTACAGAAAGATGTTGTATGCACATCCATTTTCTCAATTTCCATATTGTGTATCATGGCCCAAGCTATCAAAATTTTGATGAAACTCATCTTTGTGATAGGTGTAAACGTGTCCCCATAATCTACTCTTTCAATTTTGACAAAATACCTTAGCTACCAACTTGGCTTTATGTCAATTGATCTCTCTATTTGCCTAAGGACAAAAAGCAAGCCTTAACTCCTAACCCACTCACCACTTGTCATTGGAGAAAATACTAAGTTGTAAATCCTAATCCACTGGCTCGGGAAAATCGGCGAAGTGTATGAATGGAACTAGCATTATTTCTCAAAAATAGAGAGGTGAAGTATAGGAATGGAACTAGCATTATTTCTCGAAAATAGACATCACTAAACATGCATATGAACCCTTTTATGAGTAAAATCTTTAAAAAAACAGAGAACTAGCCTTATGAACCCTTTTATGAGTAAAGTCTTTAAAAAAACAGAGAACTAGCCTTATAAAAAGCATGTTCTCCAAGCATTGCTATGGGGGGGGGGGGGGGGGGGGGGGGATCATAACTAAGTTTCATCAGACAACGTACCAGCTACCTACCCACTCATGAGATACGTGATACGTTTCTGACAAAACATAATACACAATTTGGTGAAGAATACAACCTGGAAAAGCAAACTTTAAGTCAGAATCAGATGCTTCTTTTACAAACATGTATTAAGAATCAATGGAGGACACACAGAGCTCTCGATCTGAGTCAGCCTTGAAATTTGACCTTCACTCTCAACTTTCAAATTGACACTTTAAAATTTTAAATGACTTGCAGCAAAACCTTTAACCTTAAAATATGACTTTCAAATGACATGCCCAAAACAAAATCACCTTTCAAAACATATATAGACTTCAAGCATGTTGTAAAATAATTTTAACCATTCATAAAAAAGCTCTATCACTACAAGTGTTGCATTAAAAAGTTAACTTTTGAAAGAAAAACATTTGAATCATAAATCACACAAAACTTGAGTCTCAAACAATGAGATACAACACAACAATAAAAAAATAAAATTGAAAGTTGGAAGGGTACATTGTTCGAAGTCCATTGTCAATTCTATTAAGAACTCCAAATATATTCCAATTTTCATCTACTCCAAATTGGTTATTCTACGATCTTTTAAACATCTCCAAAGCTCAAAAACAGTAGACCACTCTACATCACTGATAGTTGGGCCATTTAAAGAAATTCTCATGCAAGCTTGAAGAAGATCAATGCCTAATCTGCTTCGACCATCAACTTTGATATGATTTTGTTTAGAAAATCCTCGCTCACAAGACGATGTCCTTGTAGGAATAACTATAACCATTTGCCACAGTTTCATGAGTTGAGGAAAGTTCTCATGCCATTTTTTAACATTTGCACATTGTTCCCATGCTTCATGCATTCCCTTTCCAGCACATGCTAACCACAATGTGTCCACAAACAAATCAAGTTCGCCACGTAGTCGCTCGACATTAACAATGAAAGAAAATGTGCAGCTGTTAAACTTTTCCAACATTTGTTCTAACCATTGGGTGGTGTGCATTTCTCGTGCATCATGTTGCTTATGATAATGAGACGGACTAAACAATTTTGCTGAATTGAAAAGTGCCAAATCTGAAAATGTGTTGTTTAAGGCATCCACCACATTTTGCACATATTCTCGACCCAACAAAATGCAATCCTCTGAAGATCCTCCTTGAGTGCATTGGGGCATCTTCTCAAATCTCAAGAAGTGTGTGTGTACTTGGCCATCTTTGTTTTTGAACTCAAGAGTCCCTAAAGCAGCATTTTGTAAAAACCATGTGATATATTTTGCTCCTAGACCGAACTCTCCATTTGGCTTCATATATTGTTTTTTCAAAATGTTAATTGTCAAATCAATTTGCATACCAATAAGGGTCACATCTACGTGATCTTCTTGAAACTTTTTATTTAACTTATTAAGTTCTATAAGTATATCAGCTAGAAGATGCAAGAAAAACTGAACTTGAAACATAGTCAAGACGTCATATAACCTTACGTCTTCTGTGCGCATAAGGTCTAGAAGTGATGGCATGATTTGCACCAACCTTTCTACAACTTCTCCTCTTGATAACGATCTTGTCTTCACATACCTTTTAAGCTGTAGTGATCCTCAAATTCTTGAAATGCACTTTCAAAAAGTTGGTGACGCCTGATTGACATTCCAATCCACCCATACACATCATTTGCCAGCTTATCAATGAAATGTAGCCCATCCATTTTTGCACTTGCATCTCTTGCCGCAAGAGCTTCTCTATGAGCGATACAGTGGATTCCAATCAAATGTGGAACTACTCTCTTGAATTTAGCTACGACACCTTCATGAGTACCTGTCATAACAGATGCCCCATCCGTGGCTATTGCTACAAGCTTTGTAAGATCTAGATTTAGTGATTCCAAATATTGTCTGATGGTATGGTAGATAGTCTCAGCTTTTCCATCACTTATTCCAAGGACTGTCAAATATTCTGTGACTGGCATACCCTTTCCACCATCAAGCAAATATGTAACATATACAATTTAGTGTGGTTGAAGAGTTCTATCTGTGCCCTCATCCATTAACAAAGAGAAAAATGGACTTGCTTGTAATTTCTCTTGTTGAATGACCTCTAACCACTCATTTACAACAAAAATGAAGCCCTTTGCAGCCATTTTATTAGTATGTAATAATTTAAGTCTATAATATAAATTAAGGTGCCAACAACATTGTATGTAATGAATAGATGGGAATTGGGGTTGTAGACTATAGTGTAAATTTTAAAGCAAGTTGAAAAATGCAAAGCCTTATACACAAAGTATTATGTGCGTCAAAGACTAATGAAGGTTGAGCAGAAAAAAACCATAACTCTGAGAAAAGTTATGTTATCCATAGTTGGCTTGCCAAAATAAAGGAAAACTAGTGGCATGTCACATGATCACTTTATTGTATTCTAGCATACAATATTGTCTAGTAGCTCTGCCACCACATCATTTACAGACTAGGACTCCACCACGACTACTGTAGCATGCCTTCAGCGACTAGTCTTCTTTTGACAACTCCCTAACTAATTAGTAGTAAAAATGGCTTCTTCTTCTTCAATTACATGCCTTATAAAATGTTTCACTCTCTAATAAACTTTCCAAAGGCTTTCACAAAGACACAACAACTCTTCACACATGTGCATTCAACTTTTTTAAGAAAACTTCTAGCCATTAACAAGACGTTACAATAGAAGTTAGAACTTTGCAACAAAGTTTTAGAGGCCTGCACGTGAAGGAGCTATGATACAAGCAAAGTTGTTGGAAACATCCTCCTTTTCACTTATTAGTTGCTTAAGGTGAAAAAATTACGTGGTAATGTAGTTCGTAGTATCTACTTCTTGCAATGATGAGCGTGAAAAGCCAAGGCTGGCTGGTAGCAGACGAGAGCAGAGAATCGAGATTGGACTCTGGAGTGTGAAAAGCCTTCCTCGCCGTGTCAAACTAACGTACGCGCTTGGAAACAGCAGCTGCTAAAAATCGATGATCAGATTCAGCCTTCCATGTTCTCAATGCTCATTGCTCATCCTCGCTGCCCACGACCACTACGAAGAGTCCGATGCTCAGGAGTAGCAGAAAACTGAAAGAGACGTGTCTTGCAAGAGTGCGGTCCTCAGGAGTCAAGACTCAAGAGTCAGCAGGAAAACTGAAAGAGACGTGTCGGATCAATCATCAAAGATTCAGAGGCAGGAGCGAACTTTGAAAACTGAAAAGTTTCTGCGCCACGGGCCACGGCCAAGTGCTCACGCAGGATCATATTAATCATCAAAGATTCAGAGGCCGGAGTTTGAAGTTTGGAATCTGGAGCCAACTTTGAAATTTGATAAGTTTCCTTGTCAGACGCTTAGGACAGAATATATATAATTTTTTTAAGACGTTCTGGAAACTTAGAACCTCTATATTTTTTGAAGTTTTCAGAAGTTTCTGGAAGTTTCTAAGTTCCACCTTCAAACTTTTCATTCAATGACGACTTTTAGAGAGCATTCAAATTTCAGTGACGGTTGACTTCAGTCTGCGGGCAGAGAATACAGTGCCACGACACAAGCCCCATATGGCATAGGGTACAGCGACCAGCCCAATGCGCCTGCCTGCTGCCTGTCACAAGAATGTGACCATAACAAAAAAAAGTGACTGGTTAAATTTTTTTTTAACTTTCAAGTTGACTAATTAATTATAAATTTTAACTTTACTTTTTAATATTACCTTTTTTTTTAAGTTTCAAAATGGTTTTGACCTGTAATACCCGGTCAAATTTCAAGGCTGATCTGAGTACAACATAGGCTTTTGGGCTTTGAGTTTCTTCAAATGAACTCTCATAATGCTGGATCGGGATACAACTTTCAGCACCTATCTTTAGGATTTGACACTTCCGTCTCCCACAGATTGTAAGCCGTACTAAATGATTGCGGTGGATCGTTGAAGGTACTGTTTATCATGGATGAAATGAAAGTCTGTCCGCTCTTTGCACAGAATATCTCGGAATAGTCCTTCTCTGAAAGCAGACTCGATATTTTGGCGCCGGTTCAATCGTTACCGTTGTACACAGAGAGCATTTATCCGCAAAGGGCATGTTGTCTTTTTTATAATTTGCACGAAAATCGTGCTCGCTGTTTTCGCCTTGGTTATTCTGATCTATGAATTAGATTCCTATAAAAATCATCCCGTATATTGGATTTTGATTTCATAATATTGGCCTTTTGCCACTGACCGGCTCCTTGCATACTGATCACGGCTTTTGTTGTGATTTTTCTGACTCCTTTGTAAAACTTCAACGTTATATAATGTGGGGAATTCATCGCTACAAATCGATGCGATTTACTTGCAGGAAAAAACACACAATTTTTGTGGAATGACGGGTAGTTTTTTCTACATGACTGTTTGGATTCTTCAAGACTCTCAGCAGATTGCAGGTACGCGAAGCGTTGTTCATGCACAGAACAGATGAATAGTGCCATATCTCATGAGCAAACTATATTTCCAGAAATAATTTGAATATAATTATCAGAAAGCAAATGGAATGTCCTAATGAGAGTGTTGAATAAAATGGTCTTAGTTTGTGATGTTCTCTATGGGAGTGAGCTTATGCAATGACGGAAAAAGAAGAGTTTTCAATCTTGACGTAGATTATACATAGAAGCCATAGAAATGAATATCAGAAAAAACAATGGAGATTGTGATGTTTACAGTTCTTTACAATATGGCAGTGTGCAGCTACGAATGCATTTGGAAGTGCAGCTTATACACTTTCTAAGCTTTTTGGTTTCTCGATTTTCTCAACGGGTGTTCTATACGCATGCAATATCATTGCATCAAGATACTTTCACTCCTTTCTTGTTATCTTTACTCTGTCGCTCATGATCGGCACTCTTGCGCTTGCTCTTTCGTCAATGGGTTCAAACTTGGTATCGGGAATCTTTGTGCCGACGGTATTGCAGGTGCGTCTATCAACTTTCATCCTGCTGCTGAATATTCGAAAACATTATTTGTCTTAAATGTAACGTTTATGTAATATTAACGATCTGAATTCTGAGATAATGTACAGAGTTTTTGTGATTGCTCTAGAAGTTTTCAAAGGTTTAGATTTCTTTCGATGTTTGCAACATTCTTCTCACTTTGCAAAATTGCAGAAGATTTTTTGATTTAGATTTTCAGTGATAATAACCATAGCTTCTACGGAGGTGCAGATATTTTCGACGTGGATTTCAGATACCTTCTATGTGGAGTACTTTCGTCTATCTCAGAAGAACAACAAGAACATGGCCTTCGTTCTTGATTCGTTACAGGTATATGTAAGTTTGAACAGGCTTGGAAGATCAACTAGTGGTCATTTATCTCTATTAGGAATATATGTTTACGGTGTTTGCTGTTTCTGAACTGTGTAAGATGATGTGCATCGAACAAAATAACGAGACCGTAAGTTTGCAAAGCTATGACCATTCTGTCAAGAAAGTTGTGAATTGGTTCTTCAAACTAGAGCTGTACTTCATGTTTCATGTAAGTATAGCACATTTTGACAGTTCATCGACGTATCTTAAATTCGTAATGTTAATAGGACCTCCTTTTATTATTGGCAAGTGCAGCAACTGGTCACTTCCATGAACCCTCTTGTACTTGCCAGAGCCATTCACAGCGGCCTCCTCTTTTTACTTCAGACTGATTCGACTTATTATTATCTCATCACCAAAATATGCGTGTTCCGCCTGCTATTTCCTACTTTGGTGAAATTGTCACAAAACATTGCACCTGCAACATTATTGTGTACCGTCAAAATGTTTGAGCTCTTGCACTTATAAGTTATACTGAATGTACTGTATCCTTTATTGGCCTGTTCTGAGCAACCTCGACAGTGAATGAATGAAGGAATCAAGATCAGTCATTCGTAATTTCGTATAAGACGCAGTGGGCGTGCGCTCATGAGGCGACAAATACTCGTAAGTATCGTTAAGTAGTTTGTCAAATCGTTGTGAATATGCACGAAGCCACGCTCATAACGTTGTCGTCGAAACAGGCCAAATCATTAGATTTGGCATTTTAAATTTGCAATTTAGTGGGGGTTTATTAATTTGACTAAATTTGAAGTCAATAATTTCTTTTGATTGCTGACAAATATTATGTAGGGTTTCTACTTCCTAAAAATGTAGCCAAAAATTTATTTAGCAAGTCCTTGAGTATGAAATCCAAACTCAATTAGGTTGCACATTGCAGCAAATTGCAAATTGATGTAAGATCAATTGTAAAAGGATTCAATAATCTACTTAGCCACTTAGCTAGAAGTCCAAGCTTAAGAGTACTATTGCTGAAGAGGCACATCCTCTTAAATAATTGAATGACTCGTTTGGTAGCCAAGTTAATGACATGAAGGCTATGAATGTCTAAGGGACTAATTAGTGAAGAGCCCTAACTAGTAAAGACTTGTTAGAACTTAGCAATAGTAGATATTGCAACAAAATTAAGGTTTGATAATATGCTCAACAATTTATTTTAGACTGATTTAAGAAAATACCTATTACAATAGAGTCTTGAAGGCTTTTCAAAAGGTTATAAACTTTTTAAGAGCAGTAAATTAATATCAAGGTTTAGGCAAGTGATAATGGACATAAATGTATGCATCTTGGTTTTCAACTAGGGCACAAACATGGGACCAAAAAAACTTTCAATGCCAAGCAGCCTCCATTTTGATTTACCTTTCAACGAAAGATTCATTTCCTTTTTTGTCTTTCATTCTGATATTTAAATATAACATTAGACTAATATTTATAAAAATGTCTAGTTAGCATTCAAACTACATGAAATTATTAATGTTTGTTATAAAAAAACTCAAACAAAATTATAACTACAAAAATTCTCTCTTACGATACTAGTTGGCCCTATTTGAGTAAGACATAGAGATACTACTCACTCTGAAGAAACACTAGGATGGCCTTGGAAGCAAGATGTGACAAAAAGATAAGGATATACTAGCAATGGAATGAGGCATCATTGGAGAAGGGAGAAATTGTGTGGGAGGGAAATATTATAGTTAATCTAAAACATGGTGACCAAAAAAGGAGACATAACACATTTTATCTATATTTTAATTTTTTTTCAAAAAATTGTCAACACTCAAAAGTACTTAACAAAGATATATTGTAGTACTCAAAAAACATTTCATTCTACCAACAGTTGTAATCATGCTAACCAAATTGATTGTTAATTATTATTATTAGCATTTTAAAATCTGTACATATTTAAAATGAATAAATTAAAAAAATGTTAAACATAAAAACAATGAAAATAATAAGAAATTTCATTTTTAGTTTTTTGAAATATTATTCTACTGCAAATATTCTAGCTTTTTAAAACATTTTAAAATGAAATTGTTTGCATTAAAATAACCAACTCTACGATTGCAATGTGAATATTTAATATAATTTTTTCAAATTTTTAATTTTTTGAAAAATAAGTATCTTTATCTAGTTTTTAAATTAATATTCTAAGATATTATAAAACAATATATTATAAAAGTAAATTACTATAAAACAAACAATATTATATAGTTTGTAAAAAACTCAAATTCTTTTGAAGATAATTGATTGTTAGTAGTGCCTCGAAAAGTAGATGTTATTTTGTCAATCTCTTTCTAGAAATTAAAATAATAAGAATCTGATCAATTTTAATGACGTTCATCATTTTTTTTTTGTGAAATACAAATTTAAAATTTGTAGTACATTCATAAAAATACAAAAAACATTTAATTTTAAAATAACCATATAAAAAAAATATTGTAGTACATCAATTTCGATGTACAAGAAATTTTCCAAAGCAAAGAATATTGCCTATTTAAGTCATTTATATTTTCTCATGATTTGAAAAAAAAAAAATTTGGTTTGGTGAAAATTTTCAAAAAAATACGAATGACAATAGGTTCTACTTGTGAGTTATTAAAATATACCAAACAACTTGCAAAAACTCTAGATGAAAAAAATAAAAAATAATAAAGTGAATGATTTTTAATTTTAATTTTTTGAAATTGACATGCTTATTTACTAATTAGATATTTAAGATATAATGATATTATTGTATTCTTTATTAATTAGTTTTATTATTTTAGTAAATATTGTACAAGCCCTTCAAATGCATAGAGATCAATAAACAGTTGAAAAATAAAAACTGGCCAAACATTGAAATAAATGTCTCGAGTGTCCTCAGAAAAAATTTCAGCCTTACCATTGATGGCATGTATAAGAAAAAAGATAATGTTATTTTATTTTATTAGTGTCAAAAAATTTAAATGAGACAGATTTTATTCCAGTTCATTTGAGTGAAACACGTGTGTTGACACTTTGGATTCCAAGGTATTCTTTAATCATCCCAACATTCGAAATGATCCAAATTTGACAATCACCATTGTACATAAAATAATCTACAAATTTGGTAAAAAAACTTTTAAATTTCTTTAACACTATTAGGGAAAATAAAAATCAAACTATCATGACATACTTGTCTACATTAGTACAGAATTTGTTTTCTAAAAAAAATAAATAGCATTTTTGTTGGTGGGTCTTGATCAGACATTAACTTGTTTTTCCAAGAAACTTATATGCAAGAAGACATTTTCTTTACTAGTGCTTCAAAGCATTGTCACGAGATCATACGTGCCCAATTGTATTGTTAATTAGATGCATATATGATTTTTGTAATTATATTAAGGCATCCAATGAGACAATGTTGTGTAGCTAATTTTAATGACATTAGCTTTTAGCATCGGTTTAAAATCAAATGTTCATGCATTATATTGTTATGGGACAAACAATATTCAAGTTCAATTTTATGGCTAAGGAGTTTGGTTTTTGCTTAGGTGGCCTTCTACTCAAATCAAGCTTGTTGCAATATCTCCCTTAAAGTCCATGCTAGAAAAACACAAGGCTAAAAAAGAACATCGTGAAGTTAATTTGAATTATTTAAAATCAAGTATTCAAGCAGGTTATTAGTTTTTTGACGAATTTGATCGGCATTGGTGGATGGACTTTTTCAAAGAACAAAAAATCAACTTGTTCAATCTCGAAGATGCATTATCAATTGAAGAATTTCATTGGCCTATTAAGTTAGGAGCTTCAACTACAATTGTTGACAAACCTTCAAATCTTCCAAAGAATAATATTTTTTGTAGCTTGTGCAAGGCAAGAAACACGAGATTTATGTGGGTCAAAAGAAGAATATGCAACCTATAAAAGTTGCAAAAATTAAGTTGTATGGTGATCTAAATGAAATTCAAATTGAAAGTCTTGTGGCACTTCTAGCTTCAAAAAATAGCAAAGGACATTCATTTTGGATTGCCAAAGTGCTTGGGTTCATTCAAAATAGTAATAATACAAAGCAATAAGCACAAAAGCTTTACCTTCCTTCGATTTCCATTTTGAGTCGACTATGTCGTCTTCAGGCTTCACTTCGATACCTATAACAACATCCAACAACTCGTTGGCGATTAACAAGGTCTTCATCTTAAATTTTCATAAATGATAATTGGATCCATTCAGCTTGTCTGCGATAAGACCAACTTTACTTTGAGAATCCATCTGGAACTTTAGACTGTCGATAATTCGATTGTTGTTAAGAGAAAGATACAATGCCGTGGAAATAAATTCTCTGATTTTGAAACAAATTGATTCGAACTGAAGAATAATTTGATATCATGAAAGATATTAAGTATAAGAGTTTTCGCTCTGATATAGTATTAGGCTTGGAAGAATCAATGCTTTGATATCATGTTGGAAAGAGGTATGTGAAAGATAGGTCGAATTAGATTTGAATAAAAAGAATTTAAATGACAAGAAAAAAAACCTATCGTGCGTAGCAGAATAGACTATCTTCCTCTTTCTTCATGCATGACTATGCCTATCACTTTTGACCAAAACAATAGTGATAGAAATCACGTTCGATCTTATAGTAACTAACTTTGAAATCATCAATACTACAATGATTACGTAGCCAAACAATAATTCATTGAACTATCAAACAAATAATTAGTCGCGAAGAACTACAGAAATGCATACATTCTAAGATGAACCCGAACGCAATAAAAGATAGTATTGATTTAGTATGAAAGCGGAATAGAAGTAAATGAGGACAATAAGTTGCGGATTGAAGCCGCGTACTCTAAGCTATCTCTGAACGGCTAAAAATGAAGTTTGAATTAAGCGCAATGCTGATAAGCAGTAAGGGCAATAGCAATCTCTAAACAACTCTAAAAAGTGAGCTAGAATGCTCAGGAGTGTTCAAGCTCGCAGGCTTGAGAGAGAGAGAGAGAGAGCTAACTATTTAATACTTGCTGATCTATTAATCAAAAACTTAAAACTATAGGAACATGAATAGCTATTTATACTAAGCAATTAGGTCATCAAAAGCATCATCTAGTTGGCTGTGATGTGTTGGCATCCATCTAGTGAGGACTTCTCAGAAATTACTTGCTGACTGATTAATGCAAGTCGGTGGCTTTGGTTGTAAACATTCTGTCTGCAGATTTAAACATAAAATGTAACTCTGCAGAAATGAACATAAACTGTCACAGACGAAAAATGCGAAAATTAATGCAAAGGTCTTTGCCAGTCATTTCCTTAACTTTTAAGACATTTGGCATTTTGCGAAAAAGCCGAAGTGAGAGAATATCCCGAAAGACGACAATCCCGAAAATGCCAACACTGTGAGCCATTTTCAAGTAGTTACGCAGACTGTGTAAATATGAGTTCAAATTTTTGTATGCTCATAATAAATATAAGGCGGGAGAATTATGAGCTCGACATAGCCAAAAAGCTTGAGGTATTGATTGTGAAAATTCACACATGTAGAAATGTCCTAATGTGTGAAATTGATCTCCTAAGCTTGGCTCATGCACTATAAATCACCTATTGATTGAAATCCAAGATTAATGACAAGATCTAACGCAAAAAGACCACTTTACATGTGTTCATTCATTACCAAAAGGTGTTTCACATGTGTGAAAGACATCATGAAATAAACTAAGTCCCAACAAGCTCCTCTCCTCGAAATTTCAGAATTCCGTACAATGTAAATTCTGATATGAAAATATTGATTCTATCCTCTTTGATCCAAACGCTTTTCAAGAAGGGTGAAGAAAAGAGAAAAATTGCTTTCTTGTTTGAATTGAGCTCAAAATTTCTTATACAATCAATGATAATAGCATGCAAAGCTTAATTTGGCTTTGATACCATGATGTAAATCTAACAAGTTCACACGTGTGGGGAACCAACCCAAGAGTGTGAATGATCTTTGTTAAGCTTTGTGTCTAGCACATAAACTGATTCTAGATTGAGTATCAAGATCTAGTTCAAGAATTTATGACCAAAGCACAATCTAGCATACTAGTAATCAAAGAATGGTTACTTTCACTAAGAATGGAAAAAGTAGCAAGAAATTAATGCATTAGCATGGCTTTCTACTCGAGTTAGAGAGAGAAAGAGAGAGAGCAAAATTCAAGCATACAATGTGATAGATCCAAATTGACATGAATTAGCTTCAAAGCTTGGTTCTTCATCAAAAATTATGAGAGAGCTCACATACATTTATGGAGGTTGGAATAGCTCGAGGTAGAGCCATCTCTCCTCTACTTTCATCCACATCTAAAAGTAATAACTAGCAAACTAGTGACATTTGTCACTTTACATGCATGCATTTCTACCTACTTTTACCAAGTGGCAATTTCTAAACTAGAATTGTCCAAATCACTATGCATGTGTCCAATACACTTTGTGCATGCCTTGCATGTCACTTTGGAACACTTACAACCTTTGCATGTGATATGACACGAGTTTCTATAAGCCCATATTTGGCATTTCTATGTCTACATTGTATATGCATGTTGTATTTGACCAACTAGACTCATGAAACCATGTAGCTCGAGTTTCCTCTAGGCCAAATTTGGCATTTTCAATATGAAACATTACATACACATAGAAAAAACTTTACCAAAGCCTAAATCCAGATAGATGATTTTTTATTTTCAACAAGTATCAACTATTGCAATCTTCATGTCAAGCACTTTTGATAAGAGGTACCTCCAATTGAAGTCTTCAAACAAGAAGTCACATGAAATAGCACTATCTTTGCTTCTACATGATGAAATGAAATTATCCAAATGGACAAGATAAGAGAATTGATGAGAAGTAGACCTCCTTGCCAATAACTCTCCATGTGCTTTTGCCAAACCATTATCTTCATGAGCTTCACCATCTTGGAACATAGATTGAGGTAGATCACTTGCCTCCTCCTTGAGATGATCCAAGCTCCTCTTGGCCACACTTCCACAAGGACTGGCATCAATTTTGAAAAGCTTACCACAACTAGTCCCTCTTGCTACCTTATTATCATTTCTCTTCTTGAAACAATTAGAAGCAAAATGCCCCTTCTTACCACAAAGGAAGCACTTCTTGTTGGATTTGCAACTTGTTGATGTTTGTGATGACTCTTCATCACTCTTCTCCCTTAACTTGTCCTTCATGAAATGTTGATGTTGCTCTTTGTCCCTTCCTCTTGGCTTGTCCTTTGTGAAGTATGCTTTCACCTTTCCACCATAGATGGATTCCAATGTGTTCCAAGCCTCCTTGGATGTGGTACATGAGCCAATATCACACAACAATTCATTTGAAACATTTATCTTTATGATATGTAGAGCCATCCTAGCTCTCTTTTCATACTTTTGGACCTCTTACTTTTGTCTTTCAACTGTTTGTTGATCTCTGTGCAGTTGAAGAGCTTTTGCAGCATCCACTGAAAATACAATGATTCACTTATTTAATAGAATAAAGATCATACCATAATGATATTAAAACAGATTGCAACTTAAATTTTTTCAAAATAGAAAGTATTAAAATGAATGACAAATTTGATTAATATTTACTTTTCTCATCATTGGTCTTTGCAAGTTGTTTTGCAAACTTTAACAACTCGCAAGTAGAGCATACTATCATTCGTGATTTTTTGGGAATATTTACCAGTCCAAAATCTCTTTTCCAAATTCTAAGAAAATATGAGTAACTTAAATAGGAAACATTTTGTGTGTTGGCAAACTCTTTGTACATCAAAAATATTTTTAATTTTGTAAAATTATCCGGCAAGTAAAAATATAAGGAATTAGACAATTTCTCTCTATGCACGTCTATGAAATGTTTTAGCCAAGCAGTTGCATTTAAAGCATCTGGAGAAATAGTTCGACCCTGTAAGGATCCTCGTACTGTTGGGTCTTTCTAAAGTCGTGCATGCATTCATTGAAGCCGTGAGTTTCTGACTGCGTGAATTGCTTTGTAAGCTTTGCGACAAACCTCCAAGGCATTAAAAAAATACGAAAATGAGTTTTTGTCCGGCCTCACTGTTGCACACAAATAGTAATTTCTCTCATCCTTACTTCGTAAAAAGAAGTTTGATCTTTTCTTCAATTTTTCTGATACTCAGCTTTTGCAAACAACAGGATGAGTAGCAAATAATATTCCGTACCTTTCAAATCTCAGATTTTGTAATCAACTGATTTTGATGATTCGTTAAATCAGGTGAGGATCTCAAGTTGTATTTTTCTTTTTGTTTGGAAATTGATTTTATAAATTGAACTTGTGACACTAGTAGGTGCTTGAACTAGTTGAGAAGGTGTTAGAATTTCATGACTCGAAATTCTGGCTCCAACCTCAAGATGTTCAGGACCCTCAGAAGGCTCTAAATTTTCAACGAATATAGCTCTTTTAGATTTAATACGACAAACATCACTTTGAGAAGGTCTCCTACGAACATGAGAAAAGTTTGAACGTCGCGAATCAACAGACTTACGCGGATTTGTTGATTTACTAGAATTAGTAACTGAGTGAATTGAAGCTTTTGACTCATCACTCAATGATTCAACTTGTTCAAAAGAACAATGTTCTAATTGTGCAGAGCTTGTATCTGAAGAGGAGGACGAGGTCGAAAGATTTGACACAAGCTGAGTTACAGGTGTCATTTCTTGGAAAGTACTTGCTTGAGAAATTTCTAAAGATGAACGGGTAAATGATAGTGATTCCACATCATTTATGAAAACATGTGGAAAATCAGGAGTGGCTTTATAAAAAAAGCTTTCATTGAGAATATCAGATGAAGATGATGCACTTGTTGCAACTTATTGAGTTACAGCTATTGGAATAGAAGAGGTAGAACTACTTGATACCGTAACCTTAAAAAAATTCTAACTATGTACTTATACTAAGCATAGACACGTTAAATTTAAAGTTTTCGATATTTTCATTAAGATAGTATTTTAAATTTTTCTAAAGAATCTTTTTCTCTGCAGATTCTCAATTGTCTTTGATAATCTTCGAAATGTTGAGGATTTCTTTTAAAATTTCGAGTAAACCTCAAGATATTCCACTGAAAGATAAGAAAAAATTCATGTACTACTTTACCAGAGGAGTCAACAACACAAAGCTGTCTGAGCTTTTTATTCATTTAGTTGAGAAGCTTGGCAGGAGAGATTCACAGTTCAAAATTCAAGGAAGATTGCTTGCTGATCAACCAGATGAAGATGAGGAAGAAGGTTTTGTGAACATGCTTGTAAAGAAGATGGATAAGTCTTGTTCTATTTTCATTCTGAACGAGACAATGATAAAGATTCGACTTTGCCAAGACGAGGCCATCAAAGCCTATTTTGATAAAGCTCTAGTTACTTTGGTGTGTAATTATAAAACATATGTTTGTTCATGTATGTTTACATTTGTTCCATGCTTAGCATAGTAGTTACTAAATATAAAACTCTATGAACTTTTAAGTAAAAGCCTTTACTCATTATATTTTAAACTTGTTTTTTGTTTAGAGCATGAAGCAATGCTTAAAAATGGTTCTAGCTACTATTGTTGAGGGGAAAGATCCGGTCTATTCATTACGGAGTTCAAAAGGTATATCTATTGGACCTCGCAAGCCTACTTCTACCACTGCTT
Organism: Diphasiastrum complanatum; assembly: GCA_029204225.1. Taxonomy (NCBI): domain Eukaryota; kingdom Viridiplantae; phylum Streptophyta; class Lycopodiopsida; order Lycopodiales; family Lycopodiaceae; genus Diphasiastrum; species Diphasiastrum complanatum. Next base: position 53,324,170 of record CM055093.1, read on the forward strand.
AGGTCACAAAGTCAGCCTCTGAAAATGTCGAGGATGACCAAAAAAAAAGATCTCATAATATTTCTGAGTCATCTCCCACTAGACCCAAGTCACGCCCAAAGACCATGGCTACACATCGTCACAAGTCCATTCCATCTGCTGAAAGCAAGAAAGCCGCGACCGAACCATCGATTTCTTTACCTGGTGCCTCCATCCGCCCCTTACAAGATAGCTTTGAGCTTGCTAAATTAAGATAAGATATTTATAAAACAAAAAAAAAATTAAAGAATCAACTTTGATTTTAGATATAAATTAGTGTGATAGGCCACCTGTAGACCCAATAACAGGAGACAAGCCAATGAAAGTAAGAGAACCAAATGAAACACATATATATAACCTAAAAATAAAATTTAAAAATCATACACATGCCATAGTTACTCCTTTTGTTGTTTTGGTTGATCCCTACGAATGCAACGATGTTGCAAATTTTGATTTTTCTTTATTTGATTCATATCATTTTTTTGTTCTTGGGGGCATACACAGTTTACAAGCCCGAAAACAGTTATCTCAAGAGTATCCCCATATTTTATCCTTTCGAACTGTGAGTGCAATTGCATTTGTTGGCCTGACAGTGAAAGAAGCCAAATTATTGGCTTGGGACCATAACATTGATCAAGATTATCGGATGAAAATGACCGTCATACAAAGAATCCGATTCTTTCGCAAAGAATACACAAGAGTCTCCAAAGCAGGAGATGTGATCAACTAGAGCTGAAAGCACTCTGTGCTCAAGAGACAAGCCTGTCTTTTGATTTAAAAAATCCTACGTAGAGCCTTACAAAATATGATAATTTTTTTCAGCTTGCTTTTTGTAGTGGCCAGGTAATTTTTTTTGCTATGCTCATCATGGAATGCTCTGGTCATAATATATATTATAATCCTTTTAAATTGTTGACTAAAATTTTGAGCTCAATTTTAATACTCTCTAAATTCCTTATCAAATAATATTTTTTTTATTTTAGGTGTGGGCCCTTATTGATAAATTTTTTGAAAGTTGAGAAACTTTTCAAATAAAAGGCCAACTTGCTTCGGGTGCCTCAAAGTCAAAGAAAAAAGTTGTTAGCACTCAAACTCTGAAGCCAATCCCTACATAAACGAGAATATCAGAGTGAAAAAAATGCAAGGGATTAGCTCTTAACAAGTGTTCTTTCTAGAGTTGTCGATGATCAACTTTTTTTTTGCAGAAATGGGAAAAGAATTTCAATGGTAATAGTCATAATCTAAATATTTATTTTCATGTTACCTTTTGTAATAAAGTGATTTTCATGATTTTGTTGGATTTTTAACAATTATATTTTTTAAATGCAGGCATAAATTACTTATGAAAGTTCAAGAAGCCCTTGTGATAGGGTTAAATTGTCAAGATTTCGAAGAGTGTCAGAGGCTTTATCCTCTGAGCAGCCGAAATGAATCTTTGAGTCCTTTTTTTATTTTGTTTAGAGACATGGTATTTCTTTCACCCATGCTTAGCATAGGTGCTTATTGATTGTTTTTTTTTTTATATTTTATGTCTCCTATGCTAAGCATAGTTTTTTCTTTATTTAATTATTATTTTTTGATACTTTAAGTCTTCTATTCTATTTTATATTTTATGTCTCCCATGCTAAGCATAGTTTTTTCTTTTTCAGTCTTCCGAAGATAAGAAAAACAAAGTCCTTTCAAAGCAATTCAAGAAACATATTCTGAAGGCAAAAGTAGAAAAAAGAGACAGAGAGAGATTAGCACGGGGTAAGACCATTGCGGAGGAGGATCCATTAGAGACTTACCTTCCCAAAAGTGTCAATAATCAACCATGCTTTTACTCAATTGAGGAGGGTGATTGCAGAGAAATTTCAAAATTTTAAAAAGAGAGGCCTTATACACTCTGCATAGCTGATATACCATATGGATTTCGGATGAAAAAATCATTAAATGACGATTTTTTTTTTCAAATTCACTGAAATCCATAGTTTTATGCAGAGTTTTCTTGAAGTCACAACTTCTCCAATTTAGAGAGTTGTTATTTTTCATTCTTCTTGGCAGTCAGCTTCAATACAAAAAGCTCTACTAACTTTTTGTAATGTGAGAATAGAAAATGCTGTGTGGTAAGTTTTTAAGTTCATGAATTTTAAATACGTATTTTAATTCATAATTATATTTTAAATTTTTTATTTTAAAGTTAAAATTTTTTATTTATTTTACTTGTAATGTTCCATGTCAGGTACAAGCCCAATGTTAGGAACTCGGGAGGAACACGACTTTGCAATGAAATAGAATACATAACCATCGGTTATTATTCTTTGGATGACAGGTTATTATTCTTTGGATGACAAACGTTCGATGCTTCATTACACCACTTTCCGACTGACAAGTTTTGGAAACTTGTTCTAGTATCCAATCATAACGAAGAAACTGAAGAATCCAATGACAGGTTCCGTGGCTTGTCCCTCTTTTTAAAAAAATTATAATTAATCATTTAATTAATATTTTTTCTCACCCAGCTGCCCTATTCAAGAAAAAGAAAAAAGATGTAAATGACCTCGATGATTTTTTAGAATAAAAAATTCTCTTTTGTTTCAAAAAATAATTGCGTTTATATTTTTTGATGTATTGTGTTTTAAATTTTTTTTTTATTGATTTAATGTTCTTAAATTTGTCTTTTGATGATTTAAAATTAAGAATTTGAAATATTTTAAGAATTTTAATATTGATAATCATTACCAAAAACTAAAATTGTAACGATTTACTAAGTTTATAATATTTTAATTTTGGATGTGTTTTTATAATATTTTTTGTAAAAAACATATTGTTAGAAATTTAAAGAAATGAAAAGATTTTTTTCAGGGTGATTTAAATATTTTCACAAATCATTTAATCTCAATTATTGTAAAGTAATTCTATTTGCGTTTATTTAATGTTTAAATATTCAATGCACTTACATAGATATAAGTAAAGATTATAAAAAATTTAAAACTTTAAAAAATATTGATTAAAATTTTTATCATAATTTAAAAAATATTTTTTTCGATACAAGAATTGTAATTTAAAAAAAATTTAAAATTTCAAAAAAAAAAACTATAACTTTTGTTTGAAATAAGCAAAAAATATTTTCTAGTTATTTTAGTGGTTGTATATCTAATGATTTTATTTTGAATAGTATTATTATTTCATATAAGCTAATTTTAAGTTATTTATTAAAATCTATTGACCAAATTTTTGTAGCTTGAATTATTTTCTTGCAAAATATAACATTTTTTTAATATTAGAATATATCTATTTGAAGCATTTTAAATTTGAATACTTTTTAAAAAAAATTAAAAATTTAAAAAAAAATGGGTCTCCAAGTCATTTCTCTTTTGTTTAATCATCATGTTATATGAAAAACCAACAAAAATATCGTAATAAAAAATCAATAAAAAAAATGCTAATACTAAAGAAATTTAATTAAAATATGTACATACTAATCGTATACTTACAATTGCATTTTCTTTTATCATTTGGATTCAAATCCTGCATGTTGAGCTCTTTGTGAAGATAAGCATGTTGAACTAAAACTTCCGTGATAGATTGACCGGCAGCTGATACTTTGAAATCCATTATCCTTCCTTTCCAAGAGCTTCTAGATATGTTAATTGATCTTTTTCTTTTTCGAAAAAAATCTAAATTTGAAGAATGATACATCAAAATTCATTGATATTTACGATATATTCTTGGTATCCATTGATCTTCTGAATTTTTTTCATTACAAATATTGATAACATCAATAGTTCCTCTCGGTTTCTGATTATGTGTCGCCATTAGTCCAAAATATGTCTTGGAAGCTGAGTACGAATGAGAACAGAGATAATGAACATAATGAGAGGTATACCTAAGAATGACAAGAAGTTCCTAAACTACATGGATTAGTTAACTATAATTCATGAACATTGAATCCAATTTAACCTCAAGTGTACAATACGGAAAACAAAGGAGTATATGGGCAGTAACGGTGGTCCAATCACAATCGTTTGTTCTGTCCGACGAGATTTTTGAAAATTGCCAAATTTTGGCTTGAAAAGCCTAAAAAATTTTCGTCCGTCAAGCACTGTTACAGTTTGTCACAAATGGACACAATTGGGGCCACTTGTATGTTGAAAGCGTGTGAAGTAAAAAAAAAAGCATCTTGACAAAGGGCCCATTTTGAGTTCTACTGTCCCCTAATGGTTAAAACGAGGGACACAATCTCATTTTCAAATTTGGATAGTTAGTTGATGAGCATCATAGGTTTCTGAAGTCGTAGTTGCATGTGTCATAATAGTCTCTTGTTAACTACACATTATAGATAAGGTTCAGCTAAACTGGACTAGAAAGTCCATCGAAATTACAAAATATGACTAGTTTTTTAATCCTACATGGCATTCCTTAGACGGCCCTTTTGGAGTTTGTAACTCCTCTAATGATGGTGGGTCTTCTGGCTTGTTGACACACATTGCATTTTCTCAAGTATTCTTTCATATCCTTGTGAATCATTGGCCACTAGCATCCGGACTGTAGCATCTTGCGAACTATAATGTCTGTTGAAAGTGACCACCACCCATGGATGGGCATATGGCAAATTAGCAAACACAAAGGCACAAGTTTCCAACAACAACATACAAATGAATGTGGGTTAGACATAAAAAATCTAGAAAAGATTGTATGTGCTCAATTTTTGAACTGTTTATTATAGATATAGCATTTTACGAATAAATTTAGCTTAAAAAATATTACAATAAGCTTAGAGAGACCTGATGAAATGAAACTATTAACTCTTCAAACCAATTGAAAGAAACTTGGAAATTTGACCATTCTAAAATGTCATCTATGGTATAATTTGATCATAAAATTCAATGTCGGTTTTTTAAACTTAAAGATCCAAAATGTTAGCAATCTAGATTTTTGTGTTGGAATAATTTCTATTTTAAATACAAAAACCTAGTCTATAAATATTGTGGATGAAAATTCCAAAATCTCCCTTCAACTCCATTGTTGTTTACCACGTTTACAAAGTCTAGCACTCCTATAGATGTGATGTATGTGTAAAATATGTAATGCCAAGTCTTCGATTTTTTTTGTATTTTGGATGCACCTCCAAAGATGGAATTTGCTTTCAAGTGAAATAACCACTCATTTTTCCAGAATTATCATCTTTGAGTGAAAGCATCAACGATTCTGTCCAGAATTTATGAGAATTTTTTTTTTCAGAAATGGCATTACGTCATTTGTGGGCCTCGGGCCTTCCATGTAGGTCAGGTCCCTGTCCTCTGTGAAAATACTGTATTTTAGGACCATAAAGGGATGGTCTTTTGCTTCTTTGACTCCTAGAAACGTTGATTTGATGAACTTCACGTCTCTTCTCATTACCACCTTCTTTGAGGTTGGATTGTAGAGTCAGTAAATCTGTGAGTTGTTCGAAAATCCGACCATTACTATCTGTACTGACTTTCCATCGAGTTTGATTCTTTTTTCTTTTGGTATGTGCATGTATGATGCACATCCAAACACTCGTACATACAATAGATCAGGCTTTTCACCCGTCCACATTTTGTACAGCGTTTTGTCTTCCAGAGTTGTCGTTGTCAATCTGTTCTGCAGGTGTATAGCAACTACAATTGCTTTGGCCCAAAATTGACTCGGCAACTGTGCTTGAGCCATCATGCATTTATATCCTTCGACAAGTGTCTTGTTTCTTCTTTCTGCTACACCATTGTACTGTGGTGTGTAAGTAGGTGTGAACTGATGCTCGATTCCTCATTCTTGGTAGAAGCTTGAAAACTCCTTGTTCATATACTCACCTCCATTGTTGGACCTAATAGTCTGCACTTTCTTGGAGGTGTGTCGTTCAGCAAATGCTATGTGTGGAAATCTGCAAAATAGGACCAAGAATGGATCCTTAAATGATCCACAAGAGGGATTGGATGTTAGATACAATTGATCTATCAATCTACACAAGATTTAGATCAATCTAGATCAATTCTAGGCATGAAAATCTAACAAGAACAATCATTAATGAAGATAAATGTATTGGCTGGCTTCACACGTGTGAAAACCTGTCAGAGTACGGAATCCAACCTGAAAATATCATACACTATGATAGAACCTCAAATCATTCAAAACAAATGAAGACAAATGTAGAGATTGACACAAAATTGCTTCCAAAATCAAGATTGATGTTTCATATTGATTATGGCCAAATATGCCTCTATATATACACTTCTTGGAGCTCGAGGTACTGATCATGCATCAGTTCTCACACGTGTGAGGATTCTTTGTCATATGGTGAATCATCATGCAAAATTGACACTTGGATCAAACTTTCTATTTTGAGCACTTTTGGTCCATTTTCCTACTATATGGAGATCTACTTTGGACCTTCTAGAAGTCAAAATTTGCCTACTTTAGCTTATTCCACACATGTGAGCAGTCCTCTACACATGGGATATGACACCTAACCTAAGGATGTGGCTTATGCAATCAATAGATTGATGCCATGTGTCATATGACTAGAAAACTAGTTTTTGGCCTTTTTAGCCACTAGAACTTGAATTAAATCATATGTACAACCTATATGATTATGGTACATGACAAGTACACTAATTTCACATGTGGTAATAGGCTCCACACATGTGTAATCATCCTATATACATGGATATGGCCTTGACCAAGCATAATTTTTGCATTTTTCACACTCCTCCTCAAAAATCTAGCTTGGTAAATCTAGCATAGATCTATCTATAACTTCAAGAGCCAATCTTAATTTTACAAATGGATCTTTAGGAAATGCCTTGGTGAGTATATCAGCAATGCAATCAAAATTGAAGTTGAACAAGGTACCACTTTATAAGCAATAGATAAATAAGTAGGCTGAATCAAATGTTAGTTTTGTGAATTGCAAAATCGAAACAATGTCTCTCGTTTTTTGTTATCTTCCGCCTTTTTCATTTGTTGCAACATCCTCACAAATGGTGACTATGTCTATATGTTCATTCTGAATTTTCTTCTCATTTCTTTTCTCTTTGTTCATTGCAACTACTAGCAATGAATATTCTCATTTCACCATAAATTCACTAGGAGTTGTGTTTCTTGAAGAAAAGTCTTTATGGACTCAAGCAAGCACCAAGAGCATGGTACTCTAGGTTGCATTCCTATCTTATTTCCATTGAATTTGTTATAAGTTCTTATGAACCATCATTGTACTACAAATGTAATGATGGGAAGATCATTATCTTAGTTTTATATGTTGATGACATTATACTCACAGGTTATGATCTAGATGGCATCAAAGATATAAAAATTTTCTTGTCTAGTGAATTTAGGATGGTAGATCTAGGACTTCAAAAAGTTATACTTGGAATAGAAGTCACTAGAAGTGATGATTTTACTTTCATATGTCAATCTAAGTATGCTAGATCAATCTTAGCAAAATTTGGCATGATTGATTGTAAAGGAGTTGAAACTCCCATGGAACTAAGTGTAAAAGTTTCTAAGGAAAGTGATGAAGCATCCTTTGAGGACATCACTACCTATAGAATGCTTATTGGTTCCATGATATACTTAACCATCACTAGACCTGATCTTAGTTTTTGTGTTGGCAAATTGAGTCAATACATGCAAAGTCCATTAATATGTCATTGAAAAAGTGCAAAAATGGTGTTAAGGTACATCTCGGCTACAAAAGACTTTGGCATAGTTTATAAAAGGACTAATATTTGTTTAAGAGCATATTCGGACTCAAGTTTTGCAGGTGACAAGATGGATAGAAGATCCATAAGTGCATTTGCTATATTCTTATGTGGAGGAGCTATATCTTGGCTTTCCAAAAAGCAAGATACCATCTCTCTTTCATCAACAGAATCCGAGTATAAAGCTATGACAACAACAACAAAGGAGGTTCTTTGGCTTAAAAGGATTTTGGAGGAGCTTCATGTGATCAAGGATGAAGACATTCCATGCATATATTGTGACAATCAAACAGCTCAACAACTTGCAAACAATCCAATCTTCCATGATCGAACAAAGCACATTGAGATTTCACATCATTTCGTGAGGGAGAAAGTGCAAGCAAAGGAGATCAAGCTTATTCATGTTTCAGTCTTCTTCTCCATCTTTGATGAAGCCCTCGGGTTGGCACATGTAGAATTTCTCTTCCAAGAATCCATTCAAAAAAGCATTTGTCACATCAAGTTGGAAGAGCTCCCATTTGAAAGAAGTAGCAAGACATATGATTAATCTAATGGTCACAAGCTTTGCGACAGGTGCAAAGGTTTCATCATAATCTATGCCTTTGACTTGTAAAAAACCTTTTGCTACAAGTCTAGCTTTATACTTATGAATGGAGCCATTTTGATTATATTTCAGTCTATATATCCATTTACAAGTAAGAGGCTTCTTTCCATAAGGTAGATCAACAAGCTTCCAAGTTTGATTTTCCATTAATGCATCAAACTCTACTTGCATAGCTTTCCTCCAATATTGAGACTTATTTGCTTCTTCAAAACTAGTTGGTTCTTCAAGCATAGTAGTCAAGAAAGTATAAGAGTTGAGTAGTTGAGAATCTTCCCTTTGCTCCCCTTTGTCACTATAAGTGAGCCTTGATGGCTCAATCCTTGTCCTTGTTGATCTTCTTGGCACCCTTGGACTTTGAGTAAGTTCCACTTGGTCTTCATCTTCATGAAGCTCCTCCTCAGCCATAACATGATCCTTGACAAGTTGAGTGTTGTTGGAAGTCACCTTTCCTTTGGCTTGGAGAGATTCATCAAAAAGTGCATCTCTACTTACAACAACTTTCTTGGTAATAGGATCAAATATCCTATAAGCCTTACTCTTTTCACTATAACCAACAAAAATGCCTTTGAATGAAGTGGCATCTTCCTTTTTCCTTGTTTCTAAAGGAATATGTACATAACAAGTACATCCAAAAACTTTCAAATCACTAAAATTTGGCTTTTTGCCATACAATACTTCATAGGTTGTAAGTCCTTTAATGGCACTATTAGTCATTCTATTGCATAGAAAGTTTGGACATAAAATAGCTTCTCCCCAAAATGAAATAGAAAGGGATGCATCTAATCTCAAAGCTTTAGCACACTCACATAGTGTCCTATTCTTTCTCTCAGCTACTCCATTTTGTTGTGGAGTATATGTGCAAGTAAACTCTCTCCTAATGCCATTAGTTTCACAAAACTCTTTCATCCTATTGGAGATGTACTCCCCTCCATTATCACTTTTTAGTACTTTCAAGCTAGTATTAAGTTGCTTTTCCACAAGAGTTTTGAACTTTACAAAGGACTCAAAAACTTCACTTTTCTTAGACAAGAGATAAACCCAAGAGTATCTTGATCTATCATCAATAAAAGTGACATACATAAGAGCTCCACCATTAGATTCATGTGAAAATGAATGAACATCCGAGTGTATAAGATCAAGAGGAGAGTTAGATCTTGTCAAAGATCTCTTGAAAGGTAGCTTATGAGATTTGGAGAGTCCACAAGCTTCACAAAGCTTGCCACACTTGGATATGGTTTTGGGAAGTCCACTTGCTAGCTCCTTTGTCACCATGGTTTCCATAGCTTTGTAGTTATGATGACCTAACCTTTTGTGCCATAATTCCACTTGAGTGAGCTCCTCCCTTGCCATGTTCACACTTCCAACCATCACATTAGCATCCAATTTGAATAACCTCCCTTGCTTGAAACCACTAGCAACACATTTTTCATCTTTCAAGATAGAACATGCTCCATGCTTGAAATGTACATCTAATCCACTATCCATAAGTTGTCCTACACTCAACAAGTTCTTTGTAATAGAAGGTACAAAAAGAACATTGTCTAGATCTACTTTTTTAGATGATCCTAGACATAAAGGAATGGATCCAACACCTACAATCTCACATTCTTGATCACTTGCAGTGAAGATAAATCTCTTAGAACTATTGTAAGTAAGTAGATTAGAATGATTTGAACTAGCTCATCATGGTCTTTGATCTTATCATCTATAGATGACAATTCTTTATTCAAAGATTTGATCCTAAAGACATAATTTTGGGCACTTTCACTACTTACTTTCATGCTTTGAAGAATTTGATTCCTAAGCATGAGTATCCTTGAAGTATTCTTGGATCCATAAATTGCTTTTAATGAATCCCATGCCTCTTTGGATGTGGTACAAGATGAGATTTCCTTCAAAAGTTCATTACTTACATTCATTTTTATGCAATGTAATGCAACTCTACATCTCTTTTTGTACTTTACCAATTCCACACCCCCTTGAGGTTCTACTTCTACCTCAAGTACTATGTCATAAAGATCATGGAGTACAAGCAAAGACTCCATTCGAACTATCCAATTAGCAGAATAAGTGGATGTGAGTTCACTAGCTTCAAGCAAAAAACCACCCATTGATGCCATTTTTGAATGTGAAAAAGCACTAGAAACTCTTATGGTTTCTCTAAGAGATCTGAACCTAAAGTCTTCTAGCCATTTGAAAGCTTATAGACACAATCCTATCACTCATGAACCAATCTAGAATGATGGAAATTTAGATTCTAGTTTCAATCTTGCAAAATCACTCCTTAATCTATGATTTTTGGCAATATCTCTCTCAACTTCAACATGCACTCAAAAAATCAGAGAAACTCATTTAATGCACCTGAATCAAGCTTCAATTTTAATTTTTTGGTTGATCTAATCCAAGAACTAATCATAGGAATAGATTCTCTATAGAAAAAACTTGATTTTGCACTAAAATCTCTCAATTTGGTTGTGTGAGTCAAATTATACAAATTTTTGAATTTTCTCAACCAAAACCGGACCTGTACGGCCTCACACGTGTGAAAAGTATTCTTATAGCCCACAACAAGTTCTAGTCCAAAAATTTTGAGTATACCTATCAAATCCAACTCGCTACACAAAAACTAGCTAGTTTCCAAAAACTTGCTAATTTGGGCTTAGTTTTGGATCAACCCCATCAATATCAATAAACCCTCTTGTACTTGGCTCTGATACCATGTGGAAATCTGCAAAATAGGACCAAGAATGGATTCTTAAATGATCCACAAGAGGGATTGGATGTTAGATACAATTGATCTATCAATCTACACAAGATTTAGATCAATCTAGATCATCAAGCTTTCAATAACACTTGTATAGTGTGTGTGCAATATTTATTCAATATCTTGTTGCTCCTTCGGACATTGTCGTATAGATAACTTGAGCCCTATAGGAATAGCAACATTGATAGATTTACAATCTTGTCATCTGAATCTCTGTAACATCGTCTCGATGTACCTACTTTGGTTTAAGCAAACCTTCCTATTTCGATGGTCTCTTTTAATCTCAATGCCCAAAAAAAAGTGTGCCTCCCCAAGATCCTTCTTCTCAAAGTGGAATGTCAATTGGATCCTAACTTCATGAAGCATTTGGGCAGAAAATGAATTTATTTCGGTAATTTACATTAATAAACTTTGTCAATCTATGTGGCATTTCTTATAGGGTCTTTTTTGGATTCTGAATTCCTCTAATGGTCTACTTTAGAAAGACATTCATTTGGGATGCCCATTACAAACTTTCAAAGTGGATCAAGAAAACTGACAAATTGAAAACATTTGGACTTAATAAACATAATGGCCCCAAGCGATAGGCACATTTAGAGGCAAGAATTAGCAAAATCCAATTGATCACCATTTTCTTTTCCTATCAATTTTATGAGTTGTGCTCAATAAGAAGATTTTGAGTTTGAAATTTCATCGCATCTTTTCTCTTGGTACAATATGAATCCAGGATTTCTAAAAGCTTAATATAGTTAGAATTGCAATCTTTAACCATTTCTTTTACAATTCTTTTGTTCTCTCACTCTTTCTAGGCTCCTAGACTGACTGGCTAATATCTATGGTACATAATCTATAATTATTGCTTTGCTTTGGTGATTGAGAAATATTGTTGCCAAGTTTAATGATAGTAAGCTTGCTTCTTGACATAGCTTGAAAGCTTTTAATTGTTAGTTTGCATTGATCCGGAATTGTCAACTTGGTATCAAAGCATCGGTTGCAAGGAGAATAATTGTTGGCACGATAGATCTAGGGCTTTAGCCTATATAAGAAACAATAAAGCCAAAATTATAGGCAATCAAGAAGAAATTAAAAAATTTCTTGACAAGCTAAGTGTCTTCTTCGTTAGAAACGGGTTTGGTAGCCTTGAAAACTATGAATCGCTTGTTCTTGCTTGATACTCAGTGGAATATGGTGAAATTTGAGTCAGAGCAGTTGTTCTAGGCTAGAGCAAGGTATATGCAAAATTTTCAACCTGACTCAGATCTCTCGAAAAAGCTATGGATAAAGAGTATTCATCTCTTATCAAGAACCAGACGTGGACAATTGTCGAATTACCTGCTAGCAAAAACGTAGTTGATTGCAAATGGATTTTCAAAGTCAAGTACAACATAGATGGAAGCATCAATAAAAGAATAGCACAACTAGTAGCCAGAGATTGTTCTCAGGTATACAACGTCGATTACACTAAGACCTTCAGTCCAGTAGTCAAGCATTCTTCTACTCAACTTTTGCAATCATTTGTCGCTACAGCAGATTTGGAAATACATCAAATGGATGTACAGACAGCATATCTCAATGGAGTTATCGAAGAAGACATTTACATGGTGCAACCCGACGGTTATATTATCGAGGGTAAGCACAATCATGTTTGTAAACTCCATGGGGCACTTTATGGCTCGAGCATGGTTTCAAAGGATCAATACTTTCCTCATTGATCACGGCTATACACCTAGCTCTTCAGATTCAAATGTTTACTTCAAGCAGTGCAGCAGTCTTTTATCATTACCACATTAGACGTGGATGATACATTGCTTTTCAACAATAGTACCGATCTGATAAAAGAGGAGAAGACAATGCTATCTTCCGAATTCGACATGACCGATCTGGGCAAAGCTCATTTCTACCTTGGTATACAAATCCACAGAGACAAAAAATAGAAGTTGATCTACATTACACAACAGAGGTACATCTACAACATTTTAGTTAGATATAATCTGGTCAATTGCAAGTTAGCTCTCTCACCAATGGAACCAGGACTCAAATTGTCAAAGGACCAGTGTCCCCAAACAATTCATGAGAAGCAGCAGATGCGTCAGTATCCTTACCATTCTATTATAGAATCTCTTATGTACGCCATGATCTATACCAGGCCAGACATAGCCTTTGCAGTCAGCTCTCTCAATCCTGGTATAACACATTGGAAGGCTCTTATCAGAGTCATGAGATATCTTTGAGCTACTATGGACTTTTGCATTTGTTATGGAACAGTCGACAACGACAAACTCAATTTTCTCAGTGGTTACACAAATGCGAGTTGGACAGGAGATGTAGACACTCGTAAATCTACTTCCGGATTTACATTCTTCCTCAACAATGGTCCAATTTCTTGGAACAGTCGCAAGCAATCTTCGATAGCTCTATCTTCCACTGAATCAGAGTATATCGCAGCCTCTCAAGCTACAAAGGAAGCAATTTGGTTGAGGAACTTACTCTCAGATATTGGTCTGAATCAATATGCTCCGACGACATTATTTTGTGATAATCAAAGTGTCATCGCTTTATCAGCCAACCCTAGATTTCATTCCAAGAGTAAGCAGATTGAACTGAAGTATCATTTTGTCAGAAGAAAATCAACGAAGAGGTCAAATTGCAGTACTGTAGAACGCAAGATATGATAACTAAAGCATTAAGTTTGGAGTCACACAGAAGATTTTGTGTAAAACTAAGTTTGAAGGTCAAGGCATTCAAGGATTCAGATTAAGGGGGAGTGTTGGAATATTCTCCTTCTTACCAATCGTCTAATCAGTTTTAATCTTCATCCATTTTTTATCCAGTTTTTTGGATTTTCTTGTGTGTTTACACAGTCTGCAGAATTACAAGTGTTTTTACACAGTCTGCAGAATTACACGGAGTTTATGATAGTGTCACATTTTTCACCTGACAAAAATCTCGTGGAAAAATGCAATGTCATCTTTTTTGCATTTTTCGCCTGATAGAAATCTCATGTAAAAATGCAGTGTCGCCTTTTTCGCATTTTTTGTCTGTCAGGAATCTTGTGCAAATATGCAGAGTCGCATTTTTCGCTTTTTCCAAAGAGCCTCAAATGTTAAGGAAATGACTCTGACAAAGTGTGGGACAACCCTAAATGAGATTTAAGGGCACCTTCGCCTTTTTCGCCTTTTTACAAAAAATCCGATAGTGTGTACCTGTGGCTGTTTTAGTTCATTTCTGCAGAGCTACAGTTTTGGTTCATTTATGCAGAACAGAATGTTTACGGCCAATTTCACCGCTTATCAACAATCAATGACAAGGACCGAATGGATGCCAGCGGATCACCAGCCAACTGGCGATCGCAATTGATGACCTAATTTCTTAATATAAATAGTTGTTCATATTCATACAGATTAATTCATTGAAAATCAGAATTATCAGAAGCGTTTGAATAGTTAGCTCTCTCTCTCTCTCTCTCGACTTGCGAGCTTGAACACTCTTGAGCATTCTAGCTCACTTCTTAGAGTTGTTTTATGATTGTTATTGCGTTACTGCTCATCAGCATTGTGCATTAATTCAGACTTTCATTTTTAGCCGCTCAGAGATAGCATAGTACACGGCTTCAATCCGCAACTTATTGTACTCATTTACTTCTGTTTCGTTTTGAATCAATACTATTCTTTATTGCGTTCAATTTCGTCTCAAACTGTATGCGTTTCTGTATTTCTTCACGGCTAATTATTTGTCTGATAATCTTCAATGCTTAATTGTTTGGCTATGTAATCACTGTAGTACTGACGATTTCAAAGTGTAGAGGGATCAAATGGGTCAAATGAGAGAGCTCTTATGTTGGAGTGGATGGTCGAGGAGACCTAGCAGGGATAGAGTTTTTCAAAGGGGTGGACATCACTGCATATGCTTGAAACTGTGTCACAACAGGTGTAGGCAACACTCTTGCTACAACAGGAGTTGCTGCAACAGAGGGCATTCCTTCATTGGCAACAATAGGCATTGTAGTTGTAACTAGCCCTTCCCTTTGCATAGAGCCATCTCTTTTCTTTCTTTTCTCTCAATGTTAATAAGTGGGTCAATGTTTGGAGTTACTCCATTGGTACAACTATTTGTAGCAATAGATCAGCTCAACCACTAGTGATGATGAAACATAGGAGCGATCTAAAATAGGCCACAATGCAATAGACTACACAGTCTCTGTCGATAGGCAATGCAGGGAACGATCTGCAGTAGAGTAGTAGTAGGGCCAACAATCTGCAACATTGCACACCTAGGGCAAAGCCATCATCCGTGAGCAACAAATGTTGCCCCGAGCAACAGGTCATGGTGCCATCGCACGAGAGAGGCCAAGTGTGCGATGGAGAGAGAGAGTAAAAAGATTTCACATAGTCTCTCTTGACAAGTCAAGACCAAACCCTTTGAACCCTTTCATTTTATAGCATAATAGGTAAAACAAAGTTGTATAAAGTCTTACAATATCGAGTACCATAAAGCGAAGCAAGTTTTAGGATACTCAGCTGTTACATGCCACACAAAAAGTATAGTGGAAAAGACAGGTGTCATAGACGAGTATCATTTGTTATCCATGTCTGAAACAAGATTCACTACTTTATCAGCTCAACTGCAGTTACATATCATACGTCCAATCTTCCCAACCATGACTTACATTCTTAGCAATACCTTATGCCTTAAAAACGAAACCGTATCAAGGCAGATGTCATACTGATCAGTATAAGGACAAAATGAACGTATGAAGTTCACATTAGCATTCCACACACATAAGAAGCTATACCATATTCCACAGTATACAAGAGTTGCAGCTCAAGCACAGGTGTTGGGTACCGAGGCAGATCCATGTCATACTAGTCCCATGAACTCCAAAAAGGTCAATTAGAGTCCAAACCCCATAGGGCTTGCACAAATCCATGCCATACAAGCCCATAGGAGCCGAACCCAAACCAAGTTCCAGCTTACATACAACAACCGATTTTAGCTCATACATCATTCCTATGACATTATCATTCCTTGTTTACAAACACCTCAAGTTATTACACGAATCATTCTACATCACAACTAGAAAGAGCAGTCCACCAAGCCTTTGAGTAGATGTCCACCAATGCCTCCAAAAGCCTCCAATGTGCCTTTGCTCCAATGCTCCTAATATCCTTCCAAAAGTAGACAAACAAGATTGCCTCAAGAATTTACCACCCAACCATAGCTAGATCCAAGCTTCAAGCAAGCTATACCACAGCTGGTTCTCTTTCGAAAACTATGTAACCAACAGATCCTCAGATAGAATTTTATCCCATCACTTCACCCTGTTAGAACTCAAACGAGTTAGTAGTAGTGAGCTTGTTTCATAGTCCCAACTTATTGTACTGTGTCGTTTTGTATATTACGGCTACCACCGACGGCCTGTGTCGGTGAAGTTAAGAGTATGTACAGAGCCGATGTAGCCCATGTGCATTGAGTACCTAACCATTAAGAAAAGCCATAAAAATTAGAGTAGTGGTTAGATAGATAAGTTCAAATTTATTACGGTCCTTTCTGGACCCAAATTTTCCATTGTACTTAATCACCAATTTTGAATGAGAAATAAAGTTAGTTGTAACGACATACTTTGGTGTTCTTTGCTCCTCCTCCTCCTTGTGAGTGTGTTGCTTCCGCTGGTTTGGAATCTGTGTTTGCTGGTGGTGACTATCAAGGTGTGGATCGTCGTGCTCACTATTATTTGTGTCATGGAGTTGTTATAGACCAATAAAAAATAATGTTGTCTAGCTCTAATACCCAACTACCTTTCACACCATCATGATGGTGAAGTTTTCCTAAAAAGAAAAACCAGATGAAACTAAAAAAGGAATTATCGAATCACCCTTTGGCCAAAGACTCATAATTACATGACATGTTTAAGGGTATAGGATAGTCACATGATGGTCTACCACTAAGGGGGTTAGCAAAAGCTTATGTCTTGCATACATATGGACCCTCACATGGTGGTGAAATGTGTTGGTATTTAGAATAGTTGCATGGGTCAATGTTAAGTATAGGGGAGAAATTTGTGAGACTGGGACATTATCAAGAAAATATCTTACTTTAGTGATCATAGTTTCAAAACGTGTCAAATGTGATTTCTGGGAGATGTCTAAGAAACACACCATTTAGTTTTCACTTGTGCAAGGGATTTAAAGGGTCCCAGATCGACTAAGGATATTTCCCACTAACAATTTCAGTTTCTTGGATGTGTCAGTTACGTGTTTTTTTGGGGAAATCTCTAAGAATATACAATGTTAGAGAGTTTTTTTTAATTGTCAAAGGGATTGAAGAGCTAGAGATAGAAGACTCTAGGATCTTTCATATTACAGATATCATTTATGTAATGAGCAGGAGGTGAACAATCCCAGCAAATTAAACAATTGATATGAAAATGACTACACAACCTACATTTTGATTGCAACATTGGATGAAAGCACTATGATTGGAGGACTAACATAGAACTTATTCACAAGGCCAGTACAATTACATATGCGAAATGAGTCAGTTCCTGTTCTCCCAAGTGTAGAGTAAAGAGAAACTCTTAATACGTTGGCTTAATTGCTTAGATGAATGACCTATACTCCCTCAAAGTCATGATCGGACCTATCTTATACCATCTGAAGGAGATGCACTCATGTACAAATGTAAATATAAATTTCCAAAACGTTCCTTATGAGCAAAGTAGCCACAACTCAATCCCGCAGTAATTTGGAAATGTTAAGAAATTCACTCAAATGTTAATCATTTTTTTATGAACATCCAACTGTCAAAATTTCCTGAAGACGAGATTTTGTTATAAGGCACTCAGTCTTTTATTACAATTTGAATACCGTTGCATGTACAGGTCATGGTCGATAAAGCATGTCAAGCTCAAATGTTCTCTATGTAATCTAGCAGCCTGCCAAAGCTCATCTCCATGACGGAAAACTTGTGATGATATTATAATGATCATTGTGATCCTCACTATTATGTACTAAAGTTCATTACCTCAACATGAACCATTATTTTAATATTCCAAAACAGAACCTAGTAAGGCTCAATAGGCTTCCTGAAGTGTACCCCAGCATAAACTGCTGCATCTCCAAGTTCCTCTTCAATGCGCAGCAGCTGGAGAAAACAAAGAGCATACTTATACAACCCAATGACAGAATCTGGCTAGTACATTATAGAAGGTTGAATAGCTCAAGTAGTTTATGAAAGCCACAGAATTTGAAGCGAGAGACAGACAGACCAACCTGATTATACTTGGCAAGTCTTTCAGATCTGCATGGTGCACCTGTCTTTATCTCACCCTGATAGAAGGAATAACAGATAGTCAATACAAAGGCAGTTCCTTGCACAATAGCTAACCCAGAGACTATAATTCTATTAACAAGAGATAATTCAATAGGATCTCTAAGAGCATCCATCCACTGCAGTCTAATTATGTATTCATAAAAGCTAGTGCTACTTCTGCAGCTTTTAAAATTCCAAGGACATGAAGAAAGTACTACATGCTAAAATGATTCCAGATCACAAAAAGATTAACTTCCAGCTGGCAAGTGCAAGTGTAAATAAGTTCCGAGTTTCCATTGCAGCAAGCTTTGCTTTGAAACTTTTGGCAGTAATATAATTAAGAAATTTGACATGAGCCATACGGCCATAGGAAAGACCAGATTATACAGAAAGTTTGAAAGACAAAGATGTGTACCGTTGCAAGTCCAACAGCAAGATCAGCAATAAATGTGTCCTCAGTTTCCCCACTACACAAGTTTAAAAAAACATCATAAAACATAAGAAATTGAACAGAATAAGGTGGTTAACCTGTGAAAGACTTACATACACTTCTTACAATATGTTCGATGTGATATTCCACACTTTTTTAGCATAGCTTTTTGTTAGGTTAAAAAACAATGTTAATTAAAATCTTTAAAATTAGGGGGGGGAGAGAGAGAGAGAGAGAGAGAGAGAGAGAGAGAGAGAGAGAGAGAGAGAGAGAGAGAGAGAGAGAGAGTGAATTCGCGAAGTGAATATCTTGGTAACCTCTAAATAATGAGTTTTGAATTATTGAGGCCAACCTGCGATGGCTGGTCATAACTCCCCAACCTGCCCGCTTGGCCATTTTAACAGCTTCGATACTCTCAGTCACTGAACCGATTTGGTTGACCTGTGATGGGCAAAGAATCAAGATAACAAGCATATCAAATAACAGCAGGGCATACTGGCATTCTGCCAATCAGTTCCTAGAGATATTTGGACTGATATGTTCTGATTTACATGTGCACGCACCTTCAACAGCAGTGCATTGCAAGCCTTCTCTTCAATAGCCTTTGCTACACGCTGGAAACCCAACAGCCAAGGATAAGAACTTTTATCCCTACTAAAAAGCTGTCACTAATACTAAAATTTAAGAACTTCCATGGAATCACCACCGTCTTCCTGAATTAACAAATGTTACACTTCACCCTATGAGAGAGAATTTGTTAATATGAAACAGATTGGAAATCATGGTGGGAATTTTAGGGCAACGACGCAAAAACTGCAAAGAATGTCAGTTGAGAGAGAGAGAGAGAGAGAGAGAGAGAGAGAGAGAGAGACCTTTGGATTAGTCACCAGTAAATCATCACCCACAATCTGTATCGCTTCACCAACTTTCTCAGTAAACTTTGGATAATGCTCCCAATCATCTTGGTCAAAAGGGTCTTCAATTGAGACAATGGGGTACTCTTCCGCAAATGACTCGTACAATTTAATTAGCTCATCACCAGAGATCTTCTGGCTTCCGTCATTATTCTGCCAGAAGTATCAATTAAACGAGCTCAGTGGCTACAAAATTGAGGTGAACTTCTACGGTTTTTAAGGTGCAGAGAATGTAAGTTGTGTTGACATCACAGGCAGGAAATTTAACGAAACTACTTAGATTGAAACAAGCTCTTACTGCTTAGAAAAGAAGAATACCCTCAGAAGACAAGAAAAAAGCTGCATATGTAATATGGAACCATGCATGTAGTATCCAGAAATCCTGAATGCACATATCCTTCCCATTAACTTGGAAGAAATATCCTTACTTGAGATAACCACACTGCTACCTCTGGGCAAAGATCACTCACAATGTAGAACAGAGTTTTCAGACTCAATTCACTTGCAGATACTTCTATCGTTTGACATCTAAACTTTCCTACATCATAATGTTCTATGAAAGCTTCTGGATCAGACCACTGCCTTATTCTTCATAGCTTCGAAAAAAAGGTACCAATAAGATGTAATAATTGTAGGAACCTTGACTATGACCCTTTTAAATGCACCAAAATTCCACTGGATATCATGGTTTTAGCATTGCCAATGTTAATACACAGAATATTTATATCACAAGAGGAGGATTGACACCACAAATGTGCTATGATGCAAAATAACAATTGCTGGCTTTGAAGTGGCTTATTGTGTCCGCCCAAAAATGCTCTCAGTCAACAAGAGAACCCCGGAATTTTATCTGAGAATCTTAACACACCTAAATTTTGCAGACTGTATTAAGAATTTTAACACAGATCTGGAAACTCTATCACTCCCGTGATACAAGCTTTCAAGCAACAGGGCGTGTGTAGAACCATAGAAATAGACACAGTGACAAACATCTACAAAAGACCATGCACATCCAGTATTCGCACACAACACAGAACTTCATACTTCAAGGCTTCTACCTCTTCTTTGAAGTTGAGGTCATAAGTTTTGTCTTCGCCTCCATAAAACTCCGAGGCAGCAACATCCATCCCAATAACAACCTAGTAACAAACAGAAAGGCAGATACTTAATGCCTTTGTA
Source organism: Diphasiastrum complanatum (assembly GCA_029204225.1). Lineage (NCBI taxonomy): Eukaryota > Viridiplantae > Streptophyta > Lycopodiopsida > Lycopodiales > Lycopodiaceae > Diphasiastrum > Diphasiastrum complanatum. The sequence continues at coordinate 53,345,087 of CM055093.1, forward strand.
ATATATTTTACGAATCCAGACAGAAGAATTTCTCTTGGAACAATAAAAGATTAGATGCAAATTCAAAAATGGGTAAAAATGCTAAGATGACCTGAAGTTGCCAGCTTATAGATAACATTTCTAATGTGTTCATTCCCATAGAGTTCACCACTTCAGACAACTTTCACATCCTTGAGAAAATACTTACCATAATTGAAAATAACGCTCACACAGACCTCCTACCGTACAAATATTATGATATGCAGAAGTAGGGACTAAACAAAACCCACCTTTCCTGTGTAACCAGCCTTTTCAATCGCACTCTTCAATAGCTCCAAACCTTCCTTGTTTTCCTGTGATTTAAGAAAAAAAGTGACACCTTTATTTAGAAGCAGAATTTCCGATGCAGCCTTTAGGCAAAGGCACAACAGTCACCAAGTCAGAAATCCCCAACAAGTGCAAGACTATGTTGCTTCCCGCCGTTCCTGCGTGTTTTTTAATGAGCCAGTGATTGTGTAGGGACACAACATGAAAATCAGTCAATTCTTAACCTAGGTGTAACTTTCTCCCCACTCTTAGGCACATAAATATCAGTCAATCCCTGACCCAGGTGGAACTTTCTCCCCACTCTTAACCACATTAATTAGCATTCAACTCCTTAACCAGAATCTGGACAAACTGGCATAAACTATACCGGATTAAGTATAATCTACAATGGTTAATCTTTCAGCGAGAATCTACAATTTCAATAATTACAATCTTCCGACTCCCAAAAGACTTTACTTTTCAGCAGTATCACATTAGGCAAACATCTGCTTCATATGAAGATACTCATCTAGTTTAGCCAGCTAGTAACAGGAAGACTGAGCAATCCTTTCCCATAAGCAAGATAGATGATAAAAGAGCTGCAAAGCAGGTTTTCAACCTGGATGTTAGGAGCAAAGCCCCCCTCATCTCCTACATTGGTTGCATCCAAACCATATTTCTTCTTTATTACAGCCTGTTACAACCCAAATTGCTTTAGGACCAATTTTTCAAATCTCATTTGAAAACACAATGTTGCCTACTGTAAAGTAGGGATATCAATAAATCAGTATAGTAATCATTTTGAGATATCATAATGTCAAGAACGTAGGAGTTTCTACTGGAACACATACCTAGATGGTAAATAGTCTGCCCTGTAAGATAAACATAACAACTATGTGTCGTAGCTAGGTCAAAGCTGCAGAAACAAGGAGCTAGAGGACTAGGCTTCCTTAAAAAGGTTCTACCTTCAAACTATGATAGACTTCTGTTCCAATCTTCATCGCTTCCTTGAATGATGAGGCTCCAACAGGAAGAATCATGAACTCCTGTATGTAGATTAAGCACCAGTATCAAACCATAAGCAATCAGCACGCTGTTGCAGATATATTAACTTGAAAAGGAAGTAAGACAACATAAGTTCTCCAAAAAACAGCACAAAAGATGAATCTAAACAATTATCACGAGGGGAATCTCAGGATGCATGGCCCCTATATTCCAAAATCAACACTGAGAGGAACCACCCGAAAGGACACAGATGATTATCACAAGGCAATCTCAAGATGAATCATGAGAGCAGCTTGCAAGTCCAGTATATGTGTACTTGAGCGTACTAAGAGCATATTCGAACCTTTTGTCACACATATCAATCCCCTCCATGCTTCTTGCTATCGCAAAGCTAAATTCCCATGTAGTAAAGGTCAGTTGCAGATAACTCATCTGAGGAGTCAGTAATTTTTAATGTTGAGTATCGAGTCTTTGGCAGCATCAGTATGCTGCCAGTTTGACGCTAGAAAGAAAAACTCGATGTTCTTACTGCCTTGCACTCAAAGTCACCCATCATGTGTCGATAATGGGGGAATACATCAAAGGTTGATTCTACAAGAAGTTTCAACTAGGCATCAAAGCCACAAATTCTATTTACGTACACAATTTCTTTCAAATGGATGTTCAACAAGAAACAAAAGGCTATAAGACTTACCAAACAATTTTCTTGTGTCCAACAGTGAATAAGCTTAGTAAGAAATACACTCTCTAAATAGCTACAAGAAAGACTGTTGCACCTGCATGGCAAGCTTGTTTCCAGCATGTGATCCACCATTGATGACATTGAAGGATGGGACTGGTAACACCAACTTTGAATTTCCCGCCAAGTTGGCAATGTGCTGCAATCAAAAAAGAAGAATCTTAGTGAAACGAATTTCCAGGTGTAAAATAGAAATTCACTCATCAACCTTATGTACTTAAGGGACTAAAGATTCAAGAAGAACCAAACAGAGCTAGCTGCAAAAATCTTGATACCTTGATTTGCACAGACTCGCACAAGGTAAAGTCTTTTACACTTGTGCAATAGTATGTGGCTTCACACGAACTGGGCCTGACTTGTGCTGCTAATAATACAATTAGATGTTATAATACCTGACCTACCAAAGAAGAAGTGCAATTTTCAACCCCATGGAATCCAACCACAAAGTCTTAGACCAGCAACTTCATTATGCATAACATGGGCCAAATGCTACAACATCCCTACTCATATCTTGTCAGAGCCCTAGAGTAGGTGCAAATAACATGCACAAACATATATTCACATCAGCTCACGTACATTTGTATGGTGACCAACATACTAAGTTTCTATCACTTCCCTGGAGGTCGAGGGGAGAATCTTATCGCTTCAGCTTGCTCAAAACCTAACTAGAAAGCATAGTTAGTGGTCAAAAGGTACCACTAAATATGGAAAGAACTAGCAAAAACCAGCTGGCCATAACTTGAACAATGATCTCAAATAAGAACAGCATGTCCACTAATACAGCAGAAAAATCTACAAATGTTATGCCTAGGATGATACCCAAGATAACAAAGTAGACGTACAAGCTTCAACCCTATGGAGTCTGACTACAAACCCTTAGACCATCAAATTCATCATAAATAGCATATGGAACAAATGCTATGACATCCCTACTTGCTCATGTCGTCATTGTCTAGAGTAGGTGCAGCTCACATGCACAAACCATAACATTCCTGATTTACAAGCTGATAAGCATAACAGGAGGTTGCTCATATTTATTTGACCATAGATAAGCTAGACTCAAGAGAAGGAAAGGACAACTGGCCAGAATCGGGGAACATTGACAAGATGAAGTTTCAGTGATGATGCTGAGTAGTAACCTTTCTTTCAAAAGTCAACATGTTTTCTTAAAATAAAAACAAGTGTTTTGTAAATCCATTGCCCACAGCCATAGTATAACCAAAGTCGCAAGCCCTTGCACCCCCATTCCTTAAATTGCACTTCGTACTAGATATTATTCAGAACCATATGAAGCTGTTGCTGCTTTATAAAAAGAAAAAACATACAAGCCTGACGTCCACTTCAATATCATTACTCCTTATTCGAGGTCCAGACAATGTTTCAAAGAGATATGTCGATGCTTGAAAGTATGCATTGTGAAGATAATACGCCATGAAAGAAAGTTCATTATGCAAATTGTGCAAGCAATTCTTTACCTATTGAATACTGCACTGTCCTTGTTAGCCATTCAAATTTAAGATCACATATCTACAGCAAAAAGATCACTGCAACATCAATTTTCACTCCAAGAAAACTCCTCAGAACTATTTTTTTCCTGCTCTCTTCTCCGTTCGCGTTCTCCGTACTCCATCGCCCCATCAAAACTAGCCCATCCTACAAGCCATAATTGCAATCAGTTTGACCCAACTGTCATTTAACAAGACAAGCTAGAATCACACAAAAATTGGTCCCACTGGTGTATAAGGGAAATGGAAATCCACGACCACCGTTCGATTGAGTTAATGGGCTCTCTCGAGACTACACAATCCTTTCATATGACAACTCATCCTTTCATCCCCACTTTCACTATTGCAGTTTTGGGACCCATCTTCTCCTAGCCATACCTCGGCTGTATCTCGTTGGTTCTGTGTACTTGAATCTCAACTTTAACGGGATCAGAACAACTTAGATAATGTATTGTCATGATAAAGGGAATTTCTTGGAAATCTTCACTCTAAATACTTATTACTGACACCAAAGTAAAGATCAAGTCTGAGGAGACTTTGCTTTAAACAGCACCGAACATTCTCAACAGGTTAGCATGGTTTGGTTCATATTATAATGTAATGCACTTTACGTTGAGTGAATTCTGACCCGTTTTGTATTATTGGATTCGGTAGCGACACAGTGGAGCTTCAAAAATCTTGTAGCTCACAACGGAAATGCCAAACATTCCATTGTAGTCAAAGCAAATAGGAAAAAAAAATCATCAGACTATGGAAGACATTCAGTAATAAAATAACTGAAATTTTTTCAGATTCAGGCTACCACTGGTGAAAAGATAGCGACGAGCTGTTGTTGTTCGATGGATAAGATAAACTCTTCTAGACCACAATTCTTTCAAATTAAAAAATCTGCAATATGTGGGAGAATCATCAAATTTACAATCACCTGATATAGAGGGATTTTCTTAATGCCAGCCCCAGCTTTACAAACTGCAAGTGATACAGCCAAGATGGCATTCGCACCAAGCTGGACAAGTGAAATACATATTCTTAGCAACAGTAACGAGAAGTTACAAGAAAATGAGACAATACAAAATTTACAAGAAGAAATTAAGATACAGAGTTTCCACTATTACAGACTACTAACAGAAGCTTGATAGCATACAAATCCTGTGCAGTGTGCACACTGTCCACATACTCAACCCAGTTTATGTCAAGTTGTGAGATGGCATGGATAAACACAGAAATGAACTCTGTAACCTGAAATATCTCCTTGCAAAAATGCCTCAATAAATTTATTTCTCTACTTGCTATTCTTGTAAAATTTTAGAAAAGTCACAAACATTACTTTTTGCTTGCACCAACCCCATTGATTTTGGGTTCCATCTAACTCCTGCACCATTAAGTTATCGATGCCTGCCTGATCTGTTGGGTCCTGCAATCCCAAAATCGACACACAATAAGCAAGTAGCTGCTCCAGCCAAAAAAGCAGGGATGAACTTTGAATCTGGCTTACATGACATGTAAAATTATCCATAACATTACCCTGAATTGAGGTGGATGGTTTTCATTTGTGTTCAAATCCAGAAAAAATTTAATATTAGAGCTAGGAGCATTCAAGAACATACCTTCCCAATCAGAGCAGGTCCGATCAAGGTATTCACATTGTTTACAGCCTACCAAGGAAACAAAAAGAACTCCTGTAAGCATTACAGTTTGAATAGCCTGCAAACTAAACTCTCTAGCAGATGTAAGTTTAGTCATTTAGAAGATGAATTTCCAGCATAGCAACTTGTTAGAGTCTTGCTTGCATAATAATCTGAGATTACAATACAAGAATGTCTTCACCTCAATGTTTTGCAAGTGAAAACAGAATGTCAAAAGTGATGTCAGCCAAAATCATTAAAACAACTCTACCTTCCAATTCGTTGACAGCATCACTTTCTAAACCTTAGTGACTAAACGTTAAAAAATGTTCTTGTTGGGACATCTCAAAGTGACTCTTTTTCTATTGTATAGAGACCAATTTTTCATGAGGTTTGCATTTATCTTATGGAGTAGCACATTATGGGAAGTACTGTACTTTTCTTCCTCCATCCCTGTGATATTCAGCATTCAACCTCCTAAGTTTCGATGCAACACAACACTAGCAGTGAGATGGCAGATTCATCAAGATACTTACAAAATAAGTTTTCAAATGGGAGATAGACCATTTTGAGCATGTTCTAGCTGATGAAGATCGTGTTTTGACCTTAATAATAAGTTCACGAATACCTTTCTTAGATTAGTAACCAGCCTTCAAGAGATTTTTTGGGGTGTAGTGAGAATTTTCCCATCTTCACTTGCCGGTATCTTATGGCACATGTTTATATGTGACTTTTTGTTATCAATATCTTAAATGTTAAATCGTTAAGGTCACTTTGATGACCTGAAGAACTTTGCTTGTCAAAGTAGCTGCACTACAGCTAGTGCTCAATTCAGACTTCACCTGAGCTACATTGCACTATCTGAGGATGCATTCTAAATAAAGAATTCTTCAATCATGGTCTATCAAGTTGGCTTGACAAATAAGTGGTTGCACTGTGAAATCCATTGCTAACTTAATGTGGCACTCCTGGTCCGCTCGATTTTCAATCACAGGTTATTCTTTCTTATGCAATAGAGTTGTATTATATTCATGAATTCTTGCCAGGTCATTTCCTTGGCATGTGGCACCAGAGCTCTTGTGGCACTCATTTGGCCAGGTCCCATAGCTGGTATCTTCCACATGTTGCCAACATTGAGGGCAATATTTTTGTTAGTAGAGGAAATTGTGAATAGGTGAACTCTAGCATTGTGATCCCTAAGTCATTGTACAATGATTCATTCACTTAGGTTCATTTTACTACCACTAGAAAGTGCAAGAAATAAGACCAAGTGGTAGGACATAAGATCTACATCAACCCAACCCTATTTTGGGTAGTTTCTGATAAGGTCTTACAAAAGAGTCTCAGAAACACTGAGTAGGATATTTCATAGGCATTCGACAGTTGAGAATTCTGGTTCTTGAGAGTTCCTTGTAGGAGACCCATAAAGCAGTTCCTTTGAAAGAGCGTTTGTGTTCCACTTCATGCTTATCTCATTGTTTATTGTAGAGCATTCTTATTTGAAACAATCATTGATCTGTTGTTCACTATGGGTTATGTGATCCTTTACGTGATGTTTTGTCCTTAACTCTCAATAAAAGTATTAAGAAAGTTGAGTCGATCCACATGACTGTTATACTTGCATGCTAAAGGGCCACATGCACTACCAAATTGGACATTGGATCCTTCTACTGGGCTTTACTAATCTTGTTCATGAAATCAATGTCTATAACAATAAAGCTCATCTGCTTTGCTATACTGGATAGTGCATCAACAACCATATTTTCCTTGCTATACTAGATATTGCATCAGCAATCATAGTTTGCTTATCTTTTCAATATCCGAATTTCCATATTAAACTCCTGCATCAACTTGGCCCACCTAGCTTGGTGACCCCTCAATTCTAGCGGTCCTCAAATATTTCAAGGGTAGCAAATATTATTTCTAATCATGATTCATAACTAACCCATGTGCTTGATCCATGTAACATGACAATTTGATAGCCCGCTCACTATTCACCGTAGCACTTGCCTTCACTTTTCATCCTCGTTAAAGATTCTTACTTGAAGGTGAACAAAAACTACACACAAGTTCTTCTGATCATGCGCTACACGAATAAGGTTCAGTTGCTGACCTTCAAAACCCCCTTGCCAACATAGTCCTTCCCTCCGTCACGCAACTCCAATGCTTCATAAATACCTGAAGAACACAAGTTCCAAGTCGGTAACTGCAAGCTGGTACAAAGCACCACTCGATGGAGATAGTGTTTGGTTAGGATGAATTACTACAAGTTTAACAGAGTGTCTGGCATATTCGGATTGCATGGTTAAGCATAAAAGATGAGTGGCTGCTTATCAGGTTGCAAGCCTCACCCATTTTTTGCTCACCGTTTAGATGAATGAAATAAAACTAGCTCAGAAATCTACAACGAAGACAGAAGCAGATGCCAATCGAATGGGAAGAGTTTTCTGTCCTAAATTAGGCATAGAAATTGAGTGCATCTAGAAACATTCACAGATCTTTCAGCTCTGAATACCTTCTTGAAACTAAAGTACCTGTAGAAGCACCGCTAGGAACAGCTGCTCTGTAGTAGGAGCCATCAGAGACGGTCACATCCACCTGAAAAAATAAAACAATGCTCTCTTGAGAAACATAAGAGTTGGGGGAAGCAGGCTGCTATACAGACTCATATTTGTATCTTCAATACCAAAATATTCACAGTGCCTTGACAAATTTATTATTAGACAACAAACGGATGATAAAGCACTTCTAAATTCTTGCGGGTTCTGCTTTAAAAATAGCATTTTAAGCGTCAATTTGAAATAATAGCTGAAGCATTTCATTAAAATGAGCAAGGGCGAAGCCTAACTCTTATAATTTTCAAAAAAAGATCTGGATAAAATTACTGCCTCTTGATTCCTGGTTCTTAATTGTGAAAAGTATCCTGAACATCTAGATTTATACATACTTCAAGCAGAAAGTTTCAATAGAATGTCTACAAAAACCACAAAACTCAGCTCTGTACACAACATTCAGCTAAAATGTCAGAAGCCTAAGGATACAAATAATATCGTATAACCTCGTGGAATGGTTGAGTCGTTTTGCATGTCAATATCGTTTTGAGAGAGCCAGATGTCAGTGATTAGTGAGTGATTATCAATTTCTATGCTTCCATTTTGCTACTTCGAAAGACATGACACCGGGAAAGATAAATGTCCATAGTGCTACAGGAAAATAAGGAACACGATATGTAAACTGCGGCTCACCAGCACGCATGTTGATTATGAGCAGCAGATAATAAGCAACTCAGTAGTGAAGAATACCTTTACGCACTGATTCTATTCTCAAATCCGAGTGCATGTATACTAGTCAACGCTTCTTTGCCAGACATGCGATCATGGAAAATTTACCAAGTAATGCTAAGAGCCAAGCATTGGATGAACCTCATAAAGCAGTCAAACGAAAGAGCTTGCAGAAACCATACGGAATCGGATTTTCTTGTAGTCCAAAATAACTTCCAAGCTAGAGGCAAATAATTTGCAAATCAAATTTGCGCATATTCCATTTCTGCAATCTCCATGAATGAACCTCGAGCTAACACCAGAGACTGACTACGCCAATAGTAATGATCAACACAAAGTTAATAAGCGAGCAGATCTGTGTGTGAAACTGTCACAGAAGAACAAACAAGAGGTCATGATTATGTACCTCTACGGTAGGATTTCCACGGCTGTCGTAGATCTGCCTGCCCTTCACACTAACAATGGTTGGCACCATTCTTCTTCCTTGCTATGTCAGACACTCTCCACCGATTTGCGAGTCGATATCGCGATCCAAGAAACAGAACAGCAGATGCAGCAACAGAAGCAGCAGCAGTCGATAGAGACACAGCTTCAGCAAGAAACAGCTTTATAATATTTTGCTACGTTATGTCGTAGAAGAGTCGTATGTCGAGGTGGTCACCCACCCGCTTTATTTGGCGGCTGCCTCTAGTGACGGTCACATGGAAGGCCCCTTCATGGATGGAGTTGCCTTTTGCCCACATGGTGCAAGAATTGTATTGGGATCTTTTGGCACTTGGAGAGAATCCAGGTCTTAGTTGTGGTAGAGCCAAGAAACCACACAGAAGCCTTATTTGCACACCCATGAATTAGCTGCCTCTCTTGTAACCAGTTCTTGGCACACAATCAAACTAGGCCCTCATGTGACCACGTCATATGTCGCCCAGGCCCCAAATCTCTCTCTCTCTCTCTCTCTCTCTCTCTCTCTCTCTCTCTCTCTCTCTCTCTCTCTCTCTCTCCCTTGTTGTTATCTATACTAAGGATCAGATACATTTTGGTGTACGCGGTGGAGTGCTAGTTGAAGATTAAGCAATATAAGGCCCCTTTTGTTTTTTTTTGTCAAGGAAAAAGATCTATTTAGTAATAGAATGTCAACAAGGTAATCCGGATCTCTCAACAAGGAGACATGCAAGCAGTGAATGTATCGATAAGCTTTTGTCCTATACGTGTTTGCTCAATTTTTTTGAAAACACTGAATCATAATACATTAGAGTTTCGAATGTTAAAAAGACCTTATAAGGAATGCCATGTAAGGTAAGAAAAAGTGTCTGAAATTAGTTTTTTTTTTAAAACAATAAGGCTTCAGATCCTCTTCAATAAGGCTTTCTCACTATGCTTAAAACATCAAGAAAGCCATTTCAGCCAACAAATTGGCCCCTCTCCTAGACTGACTATTTGTCAGTAATAACATAGTCCTCAATACAAAGTAGATCTGTGAGCAAATTGTCTTGTCCTAAGTAGGCTTTTATTCTCAGGTTGGACCTTGATAGAATTTATCAAGTGGTTGAACTTCTTTTATAATGTGAAAATATTAGCTTTTCTCCTTGTTTCCTTAAATGATTAGCAAAGCCTTGTATTCTTATTTTTGAGTTAAAATTTATCTTAAAGGTTTTAAAATCACCTGTTTCATCTTGGTAGATGACAAGGGTTTCCACTCTCTCTTTCCATAGCCCTTGTATCTTTTAGCTTCATCCTCTCTTGTGCCTAAATGATATACAACCTCCTTGTGATTTCTACCCCATTATGGTTCACCTCTCGTACTTTTTTTTGTTAATGGCATTATATTGATCTCTTGATTTCACGCGAAATTAGTCTATTGTCTTATGGAAATGGTTGAAGATTTTTATTTCTATTTTTCCTCCATTGTTGGCAAGGATAAATTGGAACCTGTTGTAATCTCCACTTTCCTCCATTGTTGGCAAGGATAAATTGGAACCTGTTGTGATCTCCACTCTCCTCCATTGTGATTTTAGATCTTTTCCTTTGTCTATCATGGTGTGGTTAATCAATTTCTAGGTGCTCTCTTTTCATGTGTCACCCTCAAACAAACCAAAAATTGATTGGTTTTTGATCAATTTCAACCTCAAGCTCTCCAAATGAGATCTTGCTAACCTTGGTTTGGTTGCCTAATAGATATAACCTTCTTATCATCTTTTCTTTATTGATGTGAGATAAGAGTTTCATAGTCATCATCATTGAGACACACAACTTATGGTTTTCGCCTTCTCAATAATATGTAGATTTTGTTTATAGTGAATAAAACAATGCATTTTTTTAATTTAAAAATTAAATATTGAGCTCATCATAGTAATCTTTGATGAAATCTAAATGGGTTATTCTATGATAATAAGCAAAAGTTTTACATGCACAACAACAACTCTACTCATGGTTTTTTGTATAATGACTAGCCATTTTATACACAAATGGCTCTCATGAAGGTCTCCTGTGAATCTACTCATGTAAGTGAAATCTTGATTTTTTAAAAGGAATTACTTGCATTTGAATTTTCAAACATCCAAAGTAATACTCTCCAAGATGAACTTGTGAAACATTCCATGTTTATCTTAAATGGGTTGCCACTTCAAAAAAATGCATTTGAAGTTGTCGCATACACTCTATTTTGTACTATTTGAAGAATCATTCAAAGCATATTTTCAAATATTCCTTTCCAAAAGTTTTTGGACAAGTGAATTATACTACTTATGCTTTGGTGCTTTGCAACTTATCTTCATGAGAGTAATCATAATCTTTTGATGAAATAAGCTTTTTGTAAGATGCTTGTTTTGTTTCATTGACTTTACTACTTGTTCATAAGCAATCATAAACATAAGTTTCAATATTTCTTTGATAAATGTTATGGTTTTCGTCTTTCGATGTGGAAGATAATTCATTTAATTTAGTCGTTTTACGAAAAGCTTAGTTTATTCTAGAATAATGGATTATCTGCAAACAACAAAAAGTACAAGAAAGAAAAGAAAAAACTTAATTATCAATCAAAACCAGCAATCCTATACTTAAAAAATGTGTTTTTGCATTGTGCTTGTGCCACCATCATTCAACTCATTACTTAACATTAAAAAACAGGAGGAGAACAAGCTCAATTAAGAATCTCTAGGAGCCGCCCATTAGAGTATGAAACATGGTGGCCAAGATCTTTTTGGTGTTTATTAAAATGGAGTTTATAGAAGCACAAGCTAAGAGTTTTTTGAAGGTCCTATAAATTGTATTAAAGTTTCTTTTCAAAGTATGTGGACGACAAACATGCCCACCAAAACAAAAACATAACAACATATCAAATTGCAATTTGTTGTAAGTAGAGTAAAAGTAATTATTCACCACACAAAATAGACAAACCAAGGTACTTTATGAGCAAGTATTACATAGTCAAAGTAAGATAGCCGCCATTCAATGGTGTTCAAATGGTCAATAATAATTTTGAAGTACTCACTAGGTTTTAATAGCATGTACAATAGAAGCACAACCATGTGGAGATACCTTTCTAGATATTTTTTTTCCTTATATATTTTTTAAGTGTTTGCTAAAGACACATGCACGAATATGGGCCATGCTACTGTATTGTCTTTATTCATTTCAAGTTTCTCTAGTTCTATATCATGAAATTCACCATGCTTGTGGGGTATCTTCATAAATTTGTAGTCATTCGCTTTTGGATATCAAAACAAATGATCCTTGATATTTGTATAATTAAAATGTGTGTGTGTGTGTGTGTGTGTGTGTGTGTGTGTGTTTTGGAATGTGTGCTTTGATTCCTTATCCAACATAAGTTCTAGTGTTTATCTTTTTCATTTGTGGGTTGTAGTCACCATTGCTACTAATTGGAAGGCGAGAAATCCTAGATATGTGGCCAACTGTCTACATTATGGACTATGTGGACTAATGGGTAAGGATAGAGGATGCTATGTTGGTTATAGGCTTGGTTGTCATTATGTTGCTCTAATCTATATCTAGTATTATTATGCCAATAACATTTGTTCAAATTTATCATATGTTGTCATGATGACAATTTGTATTGAGATTTCAATGGAAGAGGGAAATTTGATCCATCAACTAAATTATTGCAATGCATGTAAGAAAGAGATCTTGAATTAGCGTGTCCAAATCGACCATCCCACAGTGATGCTTGATCGTTTACATTTTCATAAGAAGTAGTAGCTAGTGCAATAGAGTCGGAAAGTATATATAAGTTTCCAACTCGAGTGCAAGTAGTCAGAGTAGCATCTTTATCGAAGCTTGTACACTGTTCATAAGAAAAGGCAATAGCGTAGCCCTCATCAGTTATCTTTAAGATCGATAGAAGATTCTTAGACAACTGAAGTACGTGATCAGTATTGATTTGAAATGTTTTGATCTTCTAAAACTAAACACTTAGAATTATTTCTGACATTCATTTCTCATAGTGAAGAGTTATATTTTTTCATCAGATGTATGCCATTGTGCTCTTGTCTTAGGATTTTCAAGCATACTGTTCTTTGATCAATCTTGTGCAATCACAGCACCTCAATAAGATCTTGTAGGGTGTGTGGTGAAGTTCACACGTGCTAAAAACTTCAGAGACTTAAGCACCATCTGCGTGAAAGGCAAACGAACAATCAAGATCATATTAAAAAATGCATATAAGCCACATATTCAGTAAAACATTCTCTTTGAGGAGTCATATGTTGTGTAGCGCCACTATCAAGATACCAGCTATCGTAATTTGCATACTACTTTTGTAATCCATTAACAATTCTGATGGTTTGTCATCATCAGGGGTGTGCTCCTTAAATTCCACTACATTGGTAGAGTTCGGCTGTTGGTGATGTTGCTTCTTCGCTCCGTTGTAGATTTGAATTGACAATCCTTGATGTCGTGGTTCACCCTCTTACAGTATATGCAAAAGAATTTCCTTCTAGATCCACTGCTGTCTAATGGAGGTTGAGACTTTTGCTGTTGTTTCTGAAATTATCCTTCTTCTTAGTGCATAATACTAGAGATTTATCTTTGATAGATAGATCACTGGACTTTCTCCACATCTCTTTTTGAAGAAAATATTTGATGACCTTTTGAAGAGTCAGATCGGGTTGAGTGGAGTTTATCACAACAAAGTGCTCATAAGACTTTGGTAAAGAAGAAATCAAGGTCATTACAGCATCATTATCCTGAATAGTACTTCCTACAACTGACAATTGTTCTAGTAAAGATTTAAAGTTGTTGATGCGGGTAGTGATAGTTGTTGAATCATAAATTTTGAGAATAACGAACTTGTCTCTAAGGTGTAACCATGTGTCATGTCTTGAGTCTCATAGAGATTTGACAACAGATCTAATGCTTCCTTAGAGGATTTGCAAGTGTAATATTTGGGAATTGGCCAGATTCAATGTGATTGATGCTAGGGCCTCCTGACCCTTGATCTTCCATGCCTTAGCTAATTCATAATCAAAGTCGTCTAGTTTCGGGTCCCGTCTACGACATTCCAAAGATCTCTATCTATAAGCATCATCCTAAGTTTCAACTTCCAGATATAAAAGTTTGATCTGTTGAATTTATCAATAATTCTAACTTTGTTGGATGATGAAGATGACGTGTTACCATTGTGATACATATTGAACTGATAGTAATTGAAATAAAATAACCTCTCGGTTTAATTAACTGAGCTCTGATACCACTTGTGAGAGAATGGGGGGGGGGGAGGAATGGAGTGCATGGAGGCAAAAGAGGAGTCTATGAAGTATTGTAAGAAGAAAGCATTTTGGAGTCGGTGGTTTTACTTTGTCTACTATAGAGTACTATCATTTGTGATAAAAGAAATTTCCCTATTGTCAACAAGAAAGCTAAGATGGATTGTATCAAGAGAAATTGATGAGACTATTATCATTATCAGGTTCAAACCATAAAATGTTTAAACTCATCAAGTTTTCTCAAGACTCAAGTATATTAAAAATCTTCAAAGTCTTAAACTAAGGTCAAACTCTACATTCCAAGATAGGTGCTCTTAACACTATAGGCATCATGTTGAGATAATGAAGAGAAACTTGTATTCTATCATGCTTGATTGAGTGAAATTTTACTAGTAAAGACCTTGGAGATGATCTTAAAGTTGAGCTTTGAGGGAAATAGGTGATCTATCGATTTCAAGAAAAAATACAACTCAACAATGGTTGATACTTCCAAAGTGTTTGTGGGTCCTATTGAAATTTACCAAGACATTTAAGAGGCTTGTGATAACAATCTAGGGTTAAAGACCTAAAGAATAAGAGACATCTCTATGAAAGAAGATCTTGCCCTAACCCACCACAAGACATGTGAGGCTTAAAAGTGAGATTGGTTCTCTTCATCGCTTTATTACTTGTTTTGAGCAATACTTCCCTTGTCACTTCTTACCTCTTTGACCAAGCGAGTTCAATGGCTAGTGAATTGGCAATGATGATAAGGGCTATTTTTTGGAAATGTGGTGGATAGAAAATTTTCACATGCTTACACATTCTTCTTGGGAGATGGAGTGGCTTCATGGTTGTCAAAGAAGCAAGATACTATCTCATTGTCTTCACCCAATTTCAAGTATTTAGCTCTTACTACTTCATGCAAGGAGTTTACATGGATCAAGAGAGTTCTTGTTAAGATCCAAATGGTTGAATCTAATCACATTCTAACTATATTTTGGTACAACATTTCAGATCAAAGTTTGGCACACAATCCTATTTGCCACATGCAAGGAGCAAGCACATTGAGATCTTTCATCACTTCATCGTCATTGTCCAAGTAGTTGCATAGTACAGAAAGTGGGCATGAGAAGGCTTTGACTATTCAAAGTCGAGCGTGTCGTTGGCGATATAGTCAATGGAGTCAGGATAGTCGTTTGATGGTCCTCAATGATAGTCGGTTGAGTCGATAAGTCGGACTCCCCGATAAGTCGGCCAAGTCGGATTTCCCCAATAAGTCGGCCAACTCCGACAAGTCGAACTGCGATTCTCTTGTCTATCTTCGATAATAGAATATTTTTGCATATTGTGCGACAATGCGTATAAAATTGCAGCAATATGAATGGAACTAGATTAACATGGGATTTAGGAGAGTAGAGGAATAAATCCAACACATATGTGAATGCCTTGATCTTTAGACTAAGCAATGCACAAAATTTGTTGTGTGCATCAATGCTCAAAGCCTTCATAAACATATCTGCGATCATGTTTTGCACCAACAATACGCTAAGCTTAACTCTCTGTTGAGAATCTTACTCCTTACATAGTGATATCGAATCTCGATGTGCTTACTCCTAGAGTGAAATCGAGGGTTGGCCGATAAGGCAATGGCACTTTGATTATTATAAAACATAATTGTAGGAGTGTACCGATTCAGATTAATATCTGACAGTAAATTTCTCAAAAATCGCTTCTTTAATAGCTTGAGAAGCAGCAATGTATTCTGCTTCTGTAGAGAAAAGAACAATAGAGATTTGCTTACGACTGTTCCAGGAGATGGGACCACCGTTGAAGAAGAATGTAAATCTAGATGTGAATTTACGAGTGTCTACATCTCCTCCCCAGTTTGCATCTGAATACCCACTTAGTTGATGAAGATTGTTGTTGTCGACTTCTCCATAGCAGATGCACAGGTCCGTTGTAGCTTGAATGTACCTCATGACTTTGATAAGAGCCTTCCAATGTATGATTCCAAGATTAGCCATGAATTGGCTTAATGAGCTAACTGCAAAAGCGATGTCAGGTCTTGTACAAACCATTGCACACATGAGAGAGCCGAGTATCGATTAATACATATATTCTTTCATTTGCTCTTTTTCTTGCTTTGTCTCACATTGGTCCTTCGACAGTCGCAGGGCTAGATCCATTGGTGAGTGAGCTTCTTTGTAATTAATCAGATTATATCTGATAAGGGTATTATGAAGATACCTTTGTTGAGTAATGTAGATCAGTCGTCTCTCTTTGTCTCGATGGATTTGAATTCCAAGACAGTAGTGAGCTTCACCCAGATCGGTCATGTCGAATTCAGAGGACAACATATGTTTAGCATCTTTCACCTGATCGGTAATATTGTTGAAAAGCAATGTATCATCGACATTATACAAGGTGATGATAATGAAGGAATGTTGCACTCACTTGAAATAAATATTAGAATTGATAGTGCTTGGTTTGAATCCATGTTGGATGAGGAATGTGTTGATCTTCTGAAACCAAGCTCTTGCTGATTGTTTCAAGCCATAAAGTGCCTTGTGGAGTTTACAAACATGATTTTTCATACGTTCAAGAACATATCCCTCGGGCTGTATCATGTAAATGTCTTCTTCTATAACTCCATTCTGATAAGTTGTTTATACATCGAGCTGATGTATTTTGAGGTCGGCCGCAACAACAAAAGATAAGAGGACTCAAGTAGATGAATGTTTGACTACTGGACTATAAGTCTCATTGCAGTCGATGTTTGGGATCTGAGAAAATCCTCTGGCTACTAATCGGGCCTTCCTTCGGTCAATACTCCCATCATCTTTGTATTTGATCTTGAAGACCCATTTGCAATCAATAAGATTGTTGTCGGTAGGTAGTTCGACCAATGACCATGTCTGGCTCTTGATCAAAGAGAAATACTCTTTGTCCATTGCTTCTCTCTAGAGATCGGAGTCTGATTGGCTAAGTGCCTCTTTGACTGTAGTCGGTTCTTGCATTAAAAGACATGAAGACTCAAGAATGTACCTCGTGGGCTGTGTGTGCACTCAATTCGATCTTCTTGGAGGTCACATTGGTTGATGATCCATTCTTTGGTAGGGTTGTTGCTGAGTAACAACAACGTCTTCTTCTGATTTGTTGTCAAATAGTTGGTCAACTATCGACACGATGGAGCTTGAGGCTCAAATTGTTGTGTCGGTGGAAGGTGTCGAAGGTTCGCATGGAACTTTACCTTTGCCTTTGAAGTCGATGAATCGATCCTCGATAAAGACTAAAATCCTACTAAATAAAATTTGCTGGGTATCGGGGTCATACAACTTAAAGGTATTGTTGGAGGAGGAATAATTGATCAGGATGGTCTTTAGACTTTGGAAGTCAAATTTTTTCCTTGTCTCTTTCGGGATCTGCGCGTAGATGATGCAACCGAATACTCGTAGGCTCTTCAATGAAGGCTTAGATCATGTCGAAACCTCATGGGGTGTTTTGCTTGAGAGGGCCTTAGTCAAATATTTGTTCTAGATGTAAGCTGTAGTGGAAACAACTTCGGCCCACCAGAAGCTCTTTGGCAATGATGCGTGTGTGCCAGCATGCATTTAGCTAGCTCGACCAGGGTATGATTTTTCCTCTCGGCTAAGCCATTTGACTGAGGCGAATAGGGACTGATAAACTATTGTTCAATGCCTTGGCTCTGGCAATATTCCTTGAATTTAGTAGAGATATATTCTCCACCGTTGTCAGACCTCAAGGCTTTGATCTTCTTACCAGTTTCTTTCTCTGCATGCTCCTTGAAGATTTTGAAGCAGTTGAAGGCTTTTGATTTCTTCTTAATAAAGTACACCATCGTCCTTCTGAAAAATTCATTAATAAAAGTGATAAAGCACTTATTAAATTCACACGTGTGGACTGACCACAACATGTACTTGTGATCTCCTAAGGTGTGTAGATGCACCAAGATCAAGACTAGATTGATGATTCAAGATCTATCTTTGATTCTATGGCAAAAACACACTACTACATGCATTCAATCACTTCCAACTCTCACTCACACGTGTGGGAAGTATCCAAAAATTATTCCTGAGTAAAAACAAGCTGCTCTCCAGAAAATCATCATGAGCTCTCGGGTAGAGAGAGAAAGCTAGAAAATCACTTACACTCAAATTCCACTCAATCTCTTAATCAATTAGATCCAAATGAGAAGTACAATGATACTAGTAGATCCATGAGCTACTACAATGCTTAACTATGATTGGACCACACTATGCATCATACTCTTGCTTCATGACATCATACCACTCCTTGGTATTGAGTGCCTCTTGTACATTCTTTGGCTCTTCATGAGAGACATTAAAAAAATTAGTGGAATCAAGATCCACTTTTTTGCCTTTGTCAACATATGAGAGCCTCTTAGACTCGGATCTATCTCTCATGGATCTTCTTGGTGAGAAAATCCAAGGAGAGTCTCTTCTTCAATTCTCGACCCCATCACTTCATAATTGTCTTCAAAATCAATAATAGGTGATGCATCCATAGACTTCTTCATCTCGGCCTCTTCAAAAGATGAATGTTGATCTTCATGGAAGACAACATCTCTACTTTCAATAACTTGAGAAGTAGAGAGTACAAAGACTCTATAGGCCTTTTTGGTGGATGAGTATCCAACCATGATCCCTTTGCATGCACTAGGATCTTTCTTCTTCCTTGTTTCCAAGGGAATATGGGCAAAGCATATGCATCCAAAAACTCTAAGGTGATCAACCTTAGGCTTCTTCAAATATAAGATTTCATATGGTGACTTTCCTCCAAGAGCTATATGTGGGAGCCTATTGCAAAGATAATTTGCACAATTAATGGCTTCTCCCCAAAAATCTTTGGGCAAAGATGCCTCAATTTTCATAGATTTTGCACATTCACATAGAGATCTATTCTTTCTCTCGGCCACTCCATTTTGAGATGGAGAATAGGCACAAGAGAACTCTCTTTTGATGCCTTCAAGCTCACAAAAATCATGAAATTTATTGATATATATTCACCACCTCCATCACATCTAAGAGACCTATGTTTGTATTGACAATTGTCGTTGCCATGGATGCAAACGGTTACATGGCCACTAACACCAATGGCGGCATGTCTTGAGAGAACTCTTGATTCACTCAAGCTGCACACATCACCCTTGGATGAGGCCGGCTGCACTACCATGGTGTGTTCCAAAACCGTAACAATCTCCAACTTTTTTGAGAGTGTATTTGGAGGTTGCCTTAATTGGTGTGATATTGCGCTTTAAATTACTATTTTAAAATTACAACAACAATAGATACATTACAAGTGTAAGGTACTTTTACTATTTTTAAAAATCTCAAAGCACGTGACAATTTTGTAAGGTTCAGTTACTATTTTTAAAAAAGTGCATCATGAATTTATTGCTATTTTTGGAAATCAAAAAATACACATACATTTTAAGAATTGCTATTTTTGGAAAGTCGTAGAGTATGGAACTACTATTTTTAGAAACGTGCAAAAGAAGAACATTATACTTACTGAAATTAAAACCATTTATTAAAAAACAAAAAATGTGGGAAGGCCCCCACCCAGAAACTATTGACGAGCAAGGATCTCATATATATTGTCATAGCGCTACTAGGAAGGTCAGATGTCTACCTTTTCGTCTGCGCAAAGCTAGAGGGAGATATTGACTGGCTATTTTCTCGCACTAGACATTGTTGACAATTTAGCCAAAAGCATTTCGCAGAATTCCGTCTAGTCATCTAGTTTAATTTATGATAGGAGAACTTAGATCTCAACTACCAGAGTAAACTGACAACAGTCTGGTCTAAGAAGAGCTGCTGCAAATCTGAAGGCCAGACCGTCAGAATAGCTTATATCCAAGATCAACGCATTCTCTTCATCGACGAAGACACAACTTGCCGTTTGTTGCATGCTTAAGCTGGGGAGCTACGTAATTAGCTTATGGTGATCTGTTTCAGTCTCGTGAAAGCTCTATAAGTTCTAGTCACTGCACGAAAGGCTAGGAGGCAGTACCAACAAATTTTTGTTTACAATAGAAATAATAATAATCTATGTATTTTATTTTGTGAAAAAAGAACACTTTGTGCATTCCTTTGGCATTTATAAAGCTGGTAGCTTTCCAAAAATAATTATAGCAAACTATTTACAAATTTGGAGTGTTATGTACTCAGCCTTGGATAAATGCTACCTCTATATATGTTAACCCTGTCAATTAGTTAGTTTTTTGTCATATCAAAGTTTCAGCTCATTTGATATAAAATTGAGTGAAACTGAGCACTTCTCATAAATGCTATAATAAAAACTACCATAATTGCATTTTTGGACTTTTGCTTCATTGTTCTACTCACTCTATGTACCAATTGTTGCATGCATACTATCACCAGAAATGTTTCTAATAGGCACTTGATCTTCCAATCTGTGGGTTATGGTGTGGTGCGTTGTGAAAACAACAATTTTAAGTTTGGTTGGCAAACAGTGCGATTTTTTTGTACTTCAATAATGACATTGTTGATATAATTATTTAGTTAGCAATCAAACTTTGGTAGTAGTTGCTAAGTAGTAGGAAGCCCATGCATATGAATTTTTGTACAAATTGGTTGAGTAGTAAATAATAATGAATCGTCACAAGTTTTTGAGATTGTTTTTTGCTTAAAAATTGTCAAGACAAGTTGACATAAATGTTCTCTTTGCTTGCTCAACATAGGACCACCAAATATTGGGTAATAGTCAATTGCAAATGGGTGACTTTGCATACCAAGTTTTATAATATTTTGACATTATGACATTTGTTTTTGTTTACTATTTTGCTTCATTTTTGTGGAACTTGAAGTTCAAGTACTAAAAACACCACACACACACACACACACACACACACACACATATATATATATATATGGGTTCAATGTTGTTTCCTTGTTGTATAAGTGAAAGTGTTATGGGGGAGGACACATTTCCAATAACACCATTTTTATTTTGGGCAAATCATTGACATTATTGTTTCATTGTGTTTGGAATGCTAGACTAGTTCTGTCAACTAGTATTAAAGAAAGCGTGCCTTCTGTTTGCTATATCTTTAATCTATCAATAATAATGAGTCTCATGCATGTGTAAGGAAAATCCCATTAGGTCACAACCTTGTGTATTTACTAATAAGAAATAGAAAAAAATATTGAACAAAAGATCAAAATAACTAAAGGTTGTACCTTGAACCTATTCTGAACAAACTAGTACGTACTTAATTTGACTGAGTGCGAAACCTTTCTTCTTTTGCCAAATCTCTACTCCAAGGTAATAGGCATGAAACATCTCCATAATATTGGTGATGAAAATATAATGGTCATTTTTGGACACTTGTTTCTCTCTCCTGCATGGTGGTGCATGCAAGACACATGTATTACTTTGAAGTGATCCAACATTGCAAGAAGAAGGGCCATCTCTCTCTCTCTCTCTCTCTCTCTCTCTCTCTCTCTCTCTCTCTCTCTCTCTCTCTCTCTCTCTCTCTCTCTCTCTCTCTCTCTCTCTCTCTCTCTCTCTCTCTCTCTCTCTCTCTCTCAGATCGATTATATGACTAAATATTTGTAGCAATATGATGCAAAATATCTTTACTTCTTATATTATGGAATCAAAATGTAGTTGTGTAGAAAAGATTTTGGAAGTAATTGATTGAGAGTTTTCATTCATTCTTAAGAAAGAAAATTAGAAAATATGATTTTGATTTGAACTTGAGCATTTGATTGAAATAAGCTAAATTGTTGCATCAAAATCATCACGTACAATTTGATTGGAAGATAGAAGACACGCTAATTCTGAACGATTGTATTGATTTATTTGTTCAAAGATGAATTTGGAAGGCTGTGAGCACTCGTGTGTTGCTTTTTTCATATTTTTCTTGTTCATTAGAAATAGTTATTGCTCGCCATCATCGTGCTCTAAGAACTGTTGGAGTTTAATCTTACTCCTACTCTTTCTAACTGCCATCCTTCCTTCTCTCAAATTTACTCTCTCTAATGAAACCTGCAAAAAATGAACTGTTTTTCAACAGTCTGCATATTTGAATTGATTGTCGCTACAGTCTGCATTTTTACTCAGGTTTTTCCACAGGCGAAAAACCCGACACCCGACACTGTTGCCATTTTACCTTTAGGCCATCCTGAGTAACTAAGTCTTTTGCGACACTGATTCTAAATTGTTTTTAGGCCATTTAGGCATTTCCAGAAATGCGACCAAAAAATGCGACACTGCTTTTTTCCTCGCATTTTCTGACAGGCGACAATTTGCAAAAAAGCGACATTGCATTTTTACATGCAGTTTATGACAGGCGACAATTTGCAAAAAAGCGACACTGCATATTTACATGCAGTTTTTGACAGACAATACTTTGCAAACAGGTGACACTACAGTTTTACACAGGTTTCTACATAAGCAAAAAACCCGATACTACAGTTTTACACGGGATTCTGCACAGGCGAAAAACCCGACACTGTAGTTTTACACGGGATTCTATACAGGTCAAAAATTCGACACTATGTAGAAATACACAGGATTCCTCACAGGTTGTCTACGTCTTCATGCTCCAATAACAACTGTTCTAATTAGTCAGTTAATCAGGTAAATGTAAATCTAGAATAATGCAAGATCTTCCAGTTGCTATAAATGTAAATGAGCGATTAAAGATATTATAAGTAATCATATGTCAGAGGATGATCAAACAGAGATCAAACAACCAAAACGGGTCTTTCAGTAGCTGATTCCTCAGAGTTAGTGATTAGAGAGAGAGAGAGAGAGAGAGAGAGAGAGAGAGAGAGAGAGAGAGAGAGAGAGAGAGAGAGAGAGAGAGAGAGAGAGAGAGAGAGAGAGAGAGAGAGAGAGATTCAGAACTTTAGCAATTGCTTTGAATCTATGAGTAGGATTATGTGCTTATCAACGCAATTGTATTGTGGTCTGATCGTTGTTACTATAACTTCATTATACAGATCTTTTTGCATTCTTGTTGAATGAAATTAACTCTCACTCCTCTTACGCAAACATCACTATAAAGAGGAATGTATGGCTATCTCTGACGCCTAAATTATTTCTACATTCTGTTCATATCGAATTAGAGGATTTGCATGGTTGTCTCAGATGCCTAATCATTTTTGCAATCTCTCTTTCACGGTAGTCTAAGACTCCTACACTGATAATCTTATGCAACACTAAAGAACAGCTCGTAATCTTCGTTCTTTAAGTAATCCACGATCCTGTTAAACACAGTTATCACAGTGCTTTCATCATTTCATTAATTGTTTTTCCATTCATGTTGGCATCATAGTCACAAACACACACTACCGCCAACAGATGTGGTATCACGCTCACTGGTTTATTGGATTACTAGAGTCTAGGATCTATCATAGAACTTAATACGTTCTTATTTTATAGAGCTAGTTCATTCTGTTTGTGTTCAATCTCTATTCTAATGGAAGGTTCAACCTCAGAGATTCGCTTGATCAACAAATTCAACGGAGATGACTTCCACATGTGGAAGTTCAAGATGAGGATGATCTTAATCGAGAAGGAGCTATGGGGATGCGTAAACAGTTCTATAGCCAGACCAGCAGAACCTGAACTGCTTCTAGCATGGGAAGCAAAGGATGGTAAACCACTTGCCATTGTATTCTTGAATCTGAAAGACACTCAGATTGCTCACGTATCAAACAACACCACCTCCAAAGAAGCGTGGGATATCCTAACATGTATCTACGAGACTTCAGATGTATCAACTCGTCTCTTTTTGAGGAAGAAGGTACTTACACTCAAGATGAGCAAAGGCACCTTAGTCAACAATCACTTGAACGAATTCAAACAGTTGCTGAATCAACTTGTTGCTATAGGTTCTCCTATTTCAGAAGAAGACTCAACTATGTCTCTTCTCACCAGTCTTTCATCCGCCTACGACAGTTTTGCTTCTGAGCAATACTGTTACTACCATATTTGGTTAAGGACCTGGAATAGTCCTAATATGGTAGACTGGCCCTCCAGTGTTCGAGATTATTGGTCATGCCTAGATTTTATTCCAAGTCAAGGCCTGTTGGTGACTAATGACCTTGAGAGGACCCAGACACTCTAATTGAGACATATGGAGTAATGCATGTATGTGTGACTGATATAGGCAGGAGGTATGCATGTAGAGCTGTAACCTATTTATTGTTGACCTGCATGGGGATTGCATGTGCTCATGCACCGGATCCTACTCTCTATATATTGAGGTAGAGATTATCCCGTCGACGACTTGGTCTAGGTTACCTGATGAGCTCTTCTCTTCTTGCTGTCACATTGGCATAGCTTGGGGGCTAGATCTAGGAGGATTCTCCAAGAGGGATCTAGGACTGGTTGGGTGGTTTTGCTCCATATTCTCTCTTGTGTTTTCCTATCCTCATCTTAGGGGTTTTCCCTAGTGGTCTTTACATTGGTATTAGAGCCCGACTAAGATGCAGTTTTTGGATGGGATGGAGAGAAGTTCTACATTAAATCGGAATTGGAACGCACTTGGATTCACATCCCGGTTGGAGTGTTGTTTTTTCAACGGAAATTGGGGTTGGATTTACTAATTCTTGTCAGAAGCATGCTTTTCAAACTTGGTGGTAGAGTGCTCTTCTCCTTGTTTGATTTTGTTAAAGATGCTGTGAATTAGTGTGAAATTCATTCTCAATTTTTGAAGCCTTGAAAAGATTTCCATTTGATGCAGAATGATCTACATGAGTAGATCCACTTTTTCGTCTAAATCTGTTTTTTTTGGGCTGAGCAATTTGCATGAATCCATAATGTTTTGGGTAGATTGGAATCAGATTTGTAGTAGAATGTTTATTGATAGATTGATGAAGAATCAATTTATCCTGAATGAATAAACTAACTGTTGCTGGAAATCTGGTTTTAAATGATTGCATGTGGAGGATTTGAAAGATTAATCCTCTTGTGTTCCTACAATCTGAAAAAAACATAGAATCGAAATGGCAAGTTGCCTATTCCCTAGAAAAATAGATCAGGATTGGAATAGTGATGGATGCAATTGAACCCCTAAGAAGCCTTTATCGGAATGTTGCTTGCTACCTCTGTGTAGTGTAAACCTGCAAATCAGTTCTTTAGATTGTTTAAGGAACCTGAGAACTTTGCTGTTAACTAGAAATGTTCTTGGCTGAAGTAAATTCGGCGGAAGAATAAGTTGGGTAGGGAAACTATTGGCCTAGCCTTGCTAATAGACTCTGGTGGACTGTCTTCTCCTATTCCCTGCCAAAATCTTGCATGGTGAATGGAGATGTGCTGGTGAATGCGCCTCCACAGACTGGTTCATTCATGGGAAAATGAGTGGAATGCTATTCAGATGTCTGGAAGTCTGTCGCGATTGAATCTGTGTTGATTCTTGTATCCACCCTTCCGTTGAATTTGTCAGGGCCATGGATACCAAGATATCCAAAATAGTTGCGTCTCCATTCGTGCTAGTCTGAAACCATTCCTTTCCTGCTAATGGATGAATGTGAGGGTGTGATTGCGAGTTTGAAAGTGCTTGTGAACCGCCGAGAAAGGGTGCAGAGAGTGGTCGTAGGAGAGCAACAAACCCGCGATCCAGCCTCCTGACCTGCAAGAAAGAATCTCTCTCTCTCTCTCTCTCTCTCTCTCGGTCGCGACTGGGCTGCCTCCCTTTTTGGGGAGATGGCGGCTGGAAAAGATCATACGTAAATTTTTTTTAGGTTATGAGAGGCCTTGTGAGGTTTTTATCTAGAATATGCTTTTTGGATAATTGTGGGAGCGCAATTTTTTGTAATTGCATGAGTGTGCATGCTGGTCGACCGAGGTTTTAAGAGCTTGACCAGTAGTAACTTCAAAAATGGTTCCAAAAGTAATTTTGGGAACTCGGAAAATTTGAGTTACTAGCTTATTGTGAGAAGAATTTCGATTCCTTTGGGCATGCGTGTCAATGCAATAAACTCGGTTTCGGATATTGTTTTCCGGTTAGAGGTGGAAAGAATTTGTTATAAATATGAACTGGTGCGGTCAAAAGGGAAGTACCTAGCATTTACTTGTGTCAATGGAATTTTTGGGGACCTTCGCTAAAAGAATTTTTGGGTGACCAAAAAATCGAAAGGAGGAAGAAAAAGAGACACGTGTGAGTAAATGTGACAATGTTGTGTAATTTGGATTGGTTAATAATCCCTATTTGGAAATTGCATAGCACCGGTTTTTTAAATTCATTAAGATAAATTTATTTTGAATATCTATAGGACCATGAGTTGACCCTATTTTGTTATGGAAATTGTGACATGAAACGAGAATGACACTTGGTTCGCATTTGTATTGTAAGGAGCCTTATTCCTAAGAGTTGTAACTCTCAAATGCTAGGAATTCGGGATGATAGTACCAACCAGATGGGTTGTTTATGTGACGGTAAAGCCATGTGCAGATTCTTGTTAAATCACAATTTTGAATTGGATTATTGCGATCCATTAGGAACAAATTTGGGGGTACTCCAGTACTTGGTGGAATAGATATGTGCATATCTGGTATTGGAAATCCAGATGGAGTTTTGAGATCTCTGGATTATTGGATAATGCAGTTATTGATCTTCTTGAAGGAACTAAATTCCTTGTACCATTTGAATTTTTTCCTTTTGGTTTTGAAGAATAAACTCAGGTCATTTCGACTGTATATGAACGAGGTTTCTCGTCCATACTGGGGTCAATGCCTAGTGGTATTCTCAGATGATATTGTCATCTACTATGGAAACTTAAGGAAATGGAAAATTCAATAGTTGGAGGTATCTTTCTGGGAAATGGTTGAAGATTGGATATAGGATGGTCAGATAATCTTTTGATTTTCTGATGATTGGATCTAAAAGCAAAGGATTTTCTTGGAGAGAAAACTGGTGGTATGGGACATCAGTGATTTCAAAGAGGAAATTCTTGTGTGAGAATGATTTGTAGGCCGGTGGTTAGTATTTACATTATTTGTAAATCTAACAGTTGAAACCATTGGTAAAGCCTATTTAGGGTATTTGGAGAGGTTATGAGATATAGATCCAGATCCCTCAATGGTATCACATAAATTCCAAATCGGAAACCCTTAAAAGCTATTTCTCTATTAATTTTAAACCTCTACTTTTTAGAAATTTCTTATATACGAGACAATTGGATTGAGATTCATATAATTCCTTCCAAGTGTAGAACTAGGTTCTGAAGGACTGTTTAGGTTATATGAAGCTTCCTTTTCAGGTTTGTGAATATTACTCAGAATCAATTAATGTTTCAATTGATTAAGTGGAATTTAGACCCCTAAGCCCAAATTATTTCAGACTGTAGTCTATAAGTGCTTGTGTACAAAGTTCAGTCTAAATCTCCAGTTTTGTAGGAGACGATAAATCTATTAAGATACGGATAGATGCTGATTTCTTGCATATGATGCTATAAATGGGGCTGTTAACTCATTAGAGTAACTGCAGTACTCGGGTTTGAGTTATGATTGTCTGAGACTTGATGGATCTCCTAGAGATTTTAGATAACTGAATTGTGGTATTTTAGAATATTTGGATATTCTCAGAATATTTGTACCAAGAAGCCTTATTTTCTACTAGATATTGACATGGAATTTCTTTAGCTTTTGGATTTGATCTCTGAAATAAAGAAGTTAATTCACCCAGTGGTTCATGTAATTAGGATTACATGAAGGTGATGAACTTTTGTTTTGGAGTAGATCAACCCATTTAGAAGATTTATAGCTTAATGTATCTATTGGAATTTGAATTGATATACATGAGTAGAGGCAAGCAATTAAAGTATTGTTGCATCTCTGAATACTTATTCAGATGGAAAGATCAGACTAAGAATAATGGATCATGGGTAAGATTTGAAAGCTTAAGGAATAGTTTTATGTTTTTTTTTTCTCGTTCTGAGGACAGTACCTAGAAGCTGCACGATCCATGGCTGTTAACACTCAATTACCCCAGAACTTTTGGACTGAAGCAATTTCTACAGCCTGCTATTTGCAAAATTATTCCAGCACGAAGGCAGTCAACTCCAAGACACCCTTTGAAGCCTACTATGGCTACAAATCAAGTCTAAGTGTATTTGGATCTCTGCTATGCTCAAATACCGTCTGATCTGAGGAATAAACTAGACCCAGTAAGCTGTAAGTATATCTTTATCGGCTATTCAACATCACACAAGGCATATCATATCAATGATTTTGATACAGGTCAGATCTCAGTCAGTCGCGACGTTGTCTTCCTTGAAGACAAGTTTCATGATTTCAAGCAGAAGCAGCCAATGTAGGAGTCTGTCACAATAGCTCCATTCTCCATCGATAGGCATCACTCTATGAATGTTCAAATGTAGGAGTTTGTCCCAACATCTCCATTTACCATCGATGGGCCAAGACCCAC
The DNA here is from genome assembly GCA_029204225.1 of Diphasiastrum complanatum. Lineage (NCBI taxonomy): Eukaryota > Viridiplantae > Streptophyta > Lycopodiopsida > Lycopodiales > Lycopodiaceae > Diphasiastrum > Diphasiastrum complanatum. The sequence continues at coordinate 53,373,672 of CM055093.1, forward strand.
GATTGTTCAACCACAAACTGAAGCTATCCTAGTCATTCACCCAGGAGAAACATCCACTCAAGCACTTGCAGTTCGAAGGTCTGCAAGACAACGACAACAACCAGATCGTTTTGTTCCTCAGGCGTTCATCAGTCATGGTAAACCTTCTGTTGTTGAAGAAGCACTACCAATGCCCAATTCAGACGAATGGAAAGCTGCGATGGATACTGAGTACCATTCCTTGATGAAGAACAGGACCTGGAGTCTTGTTAATCCTCCTGTAGGTATAAACCCTAATTACTCTAAATGGATCTTCAAGATAAAGTTTAAGCCAGATGTATCAATATCCAAATGGAAAGCTCGATTAGTGGTTAAAGGATTTGAGCAAGTCTATTGAGTAGATTACATTGACACCTTCAGTCCAGTGGTAAAGCATCAATCTATTCGCACCTTGCTAACTATAGCCGCTGCAGAGGATCTGGACATTCACCAGATGGACGTCCATACAACATTCCTTCACAGATACATACAAGAAGACATATTCATTTATCAACTAGAAGGTTATGTCCTTCAAGGCAAAGAGCATTTGGTATGTAAATTGCATAAGGCACTATATGGTTTTAGGCCAGCTCCCAAGGCGTGGTATGATAGAATAAATCACTTCTTGTTGCAGCATAACTTCACTTCTTGCTCCGTAGACTCTAATGTGTATCTCAAACGTAAAGGCTCAAGCTATGTTATAATAGCATTATACGTTGATGATTCCTTAATCATCAACAATTCAAATTAGTTATTACTAAAAACCAAATCTCTACTATCATCAGAATTTGAGATGATTGATTTATTACCTTTTCGGTATGGAGATCAATAGAGATCGCACAAGCAGAAGGATTACTATAAGCCAAGAGTCCTATCTAACCAATGTACTTCGCAGATATGTCATGGAGGACTGCAATTGCGCCCATAGATACACCTATGGATCCAGGATCTAAGCTGTCCAAAGACATGTGCCCCAGAACTCAAGTAGATCAGCAAGAAATGTGCAGGTATCCTTATCAGTTCGTCATAGGATTTATAATGTATTCTATGGTCTACACACGGCCTGATCTAGCATATGCAGTAAGTACATTGTCTCAATACATGTCCAATCCAAGCTTACAGCACTGGAAAGCTCTGCAAAGAGTACTAAGGTACATTCAAGATTCAAGGCACTATGCTTTGAGCTACAATGACAATACAGAAGTTGCACTCACACTGATCACCTATTCATATTCAGACTGGGCAGGAGACATGGAAACCAGAAAATCCACATCAGGTTATGTTTTGTTTCCTTGCAGGAGGACCCATTTCATGGAATAGAAAAAAGCAAAAATGCATTTCGTTGTCCTCCATAGAATCCGAATATGTTGTAGCTACATCAACAGTGAAGGAGATAATTTGGCTAAGAAGGCTACTACAGGATCTGTAATTCCCATAGATTGGTGCAACAATACTCCAGTGTGACAATCAGAGCTACATAGCTCTATCTCTGAACCCACGTACTCATGCTAGAACTAAACACATAGAAGTTCAGTTCCATTTTCTTAGAGAGAAAGTTCATAACCAAGATGTTGTACTAAGTTACTGTCATACAGACAATATTGACAAAGCCTTTGTCTAGAGATAAACATTCTACTTTAGTAGACATGATAAATCTCAATTTCAGTTCAGATTCATAGCAGTAAGCTTAAGGGGGAGTGTTGGAGTTTAATCTTACTCCTACTCTTCCTAACTGCCCTCCTTCCTTCTCTCAATTTTACTCTCTCAAATGAAACCTGCAGAAAAGGAACTGTTTTTCAACAGTCTGCATATCTGAATTGATTGTCGCTACAGTTTGCATTTTTACTCAGGTTTTTCCACAAGTGAAAAACCTAACACCCGCCGACACTTTCGCCATTTTATCTTCAGACCATCTTGAGCAACTAAGTGTTTTGCGACACTGATCCTAAATTTTAGGTGACTTAGGCACTTCCAAAAATGCGAAAAACCTGACATTGCAAGTTTACACGAGATTCTACATAGGTAAAAAATCTGACACTACAATTTTACATGAGATTCTGCACAGGCGAAAAACCCGACACTCTGCAGAAATACACAGTAGTCCTTGCAGGCTGTCTTCGTCTTCACGCTCCAATAAAAACTGTTCTAATTTGTCAGTTAATCAGCTGTTAAGCAAACTTGTAAATGTAAAGCTAGAATAATACAAGATCTTCCAGTTGCTATAAATTTAAATGAGCGATTGAAGATATTATAAGTCATCATATGTCAGAGGATGATCAGATAGAGATCAAACGACCAAAATGGGTCTTTTAGTAGCTGACTCCTCTGAACTAGTGATTATATATATAGAGAGAGATATTCAGAACTTTAGCAATTGCTTTGAATCTATGAGTAGGATCACGCGCTTATCAAAGCAATTGTATTGTGGTCTGATCGTTGTTACAACAATTTTATTATACAGATTCGCTACTATTCTACATCTTTTTGCATTCTTGTTGAATGAAATTAACTCTCACTCCTCTTACGCAAACATCAATATAAAGAAAAGTGTATGGTTGTCTCTGATGCCTAAATTATTTCTACATTCTCTTCATATCAAATTATCAGTATTAGAGGATTGCATGGTTGTCTCAGACGCCTAATCGTTTTTGCAATCTCTCTTTCACGGTAGTCTAAGACTCTTACACTGATAATCTTATTCAACACTAAAGAACAGCTCGTAATCTCCATTCTCTAAGTAATCCACAATCCTGTTAAACACAATTATCACTGTGCTTTCATCATTTCATTTATTGTTTTTCTTTTCCTGTTGGCATCACCGTCCATCACAAACACAAACTACCGCCAACAAGAACATGTTAGGTCATAAAATTGTTGTAAATTTGTAAATGAAATGCTTATGTATATCTAATTTCAAAATCAAACCAAGTCAAAAAAATTTCCTTTAAAATCTTTCATAGTTCACAACAATAGTTTTTCAATTTCCTTTAGGTTTTGGAGACAATTTATTGCAAATTTCGTAATGGTCCATAGTCTTATAATAAAATTGATGTAACCAAACTAACTAGCCACATCTTGTCAATATTTGAAATTTGGATCATAAATGTTTCATTCACACAAGAAATGCATAGGACAAACTCTTTGCAACATCACACTTTTAAAAAACAAGAAAATGTTATAATTTGTGTGTCATGGCAACTTGGGCATGAGAATCTCAAACTTTGTATTGCATCATACATCCAAGAGATAGGCGAATCTTCTAGTTTAAAATTTTGAGAGGAAAACAGCTACCTCTCATTTTGTTGTCTTATATTTGACCAAAAATATGGAGCTCTAACAACTAAGTTTTTTTTAGCCTATGCTAACATTATTGGAAAATGTCAAACACTTTACAAAGCTTTTTCAGTGTTCCTTGAAAAAATGATTTTGTAATTGATATTTTTTGAAATAATGAAATTTTTTTCAAGCTATTTGCTACATGATAAAAAGAAAATCTTATGCATCTTGCTTTGTTATGTTAATAATAATAAATGTGTCCTACAATTGTTATTTATAACCGATATATTTTACTTCTTCAAAGCTAATGTAAATCTAGTAGTGCCCTTGCTTTGGCAAGCACATATGAATTCGTAGCAAATCACGAACATAGACTAGTCTTATTGCATTTTGAAATATGCAACGAAATCAAAACCAATAGGACCATTGAATTTGAATTTATTATCATCCAACATATCAAACTTAAGATCTCTTTTTCAATCTCTTGCTAGAAAAATACGAATCTAGAAAAGAAAGAGAAGGAAGTGGCCAAAACAATACCAAAATGAAATAGCTACACAATGAGTATATTCATAACCACACAAAAACACACAAGAGAAACATACGTTGATAAGCATCATTGGGATCCAGTAGAAAGTATACAATGTCATTTCTTTTCTTTTCTTTTCCATTTTGTATCGCAATTTATTGTTATCATTTGCGGTATGTTGTTTTAGTAGGATTTTGAAACAGTTTTACAAATTGTTCTCAATTCGAATTTCAACAATTTAGCATTTTGAGGCCCACTCAACCAAAAGCTATTATGCACCGTAACTTATATTTCGGGTATAATATCTCAAATCGAAAAACATGTCTCGTGTAGAGTTGAATGCCATCAACATGGATCTTGGCAAAGAGCTTGGCCACATCTCGAATTGCAACTGTATAGGTCTGCACTATCCATAAAAAATCTTTTTGTTTTGACCTTCCTCTTGACCATCAAAGCTCTCAAAAAAAAAAACGTGATCTTGATTTTCAAATTGATCTTCATGACTTGTTTACTGGGTTGATTTGTCTATGTAGAAGAAGAATCAGAATTAGTAGCTTTGCTCTCAATAATGGTATTCCTCACTTCCTCAAAACCATCAGCACCATCAAAAGGTTTAAGATCTTGCTTGGTCAAAACATCTTAATCGATACACAACTTTGGCTTGGAAGATTGCCCTTGGATTATAGGAAATGTTGTTGTGAGATCAACAACATTCGTACCAAATACTGAATTAAAGTTTGACATCATTATCAACATCTAGTCTTGGAGCTGTCGAAATCCTTGTACATATTGTTCGGTACCTTGTTGTATGACATATATGACTTTGTCCGATTTAGCAAAAAGTTTCACGATGACCGTGACTTGATGCACATGTTTGCACCTTGTTATCATTGAAAATCATGTTAATACCCTTATTTGATATTGTGTACAAATTGCATATTGCCAAATGGCAGACCGTTGGATGCCCACAAGGCCTGTATTTCATGTGCATATTTTAGTGAAAGGCGTTTATACATATAAAATCACTTTTAAGCGTTTGAAAGTTCAACTGAAAATTTGCTCCTCATCATACTTTTATACTCTCGCCGCTGGCGGTAGCTTATTATTCAGCTTTGGCTGCTTCTGCTTCTTCTACTTCTTCTCCTTCTGGAATTTACGAGGTCGATCGTCGTTTAGATCCAAGTTCTTTGGCTATGGCGATGGCTCTCTGCACACGATCAGCCGCACGCCTCCTCAGACTATCATCCACTCCCCTAGCGCCAGCCTGTCCCAGCAACTCCCGGCATGTCCGTGGTTTTTCATCCGGTTAGTGTTGGCACAATTTTTGCTATTGTTTCTAGTTTCCTGGTTTTTATTGGTTTCGTTTGTGGAAGATTGGCAATCAACGCTTTGTGTCTCTTTGCTTTTCTATTGTAGGTGAAGCTTTCGGTGAATGTTTCTCAAATCTAGCAACGATTTAGCAAGATTTGTTTCTGGCATTAGCATACTCTCTTTCATTTATATCATCTTTTGCTTTTATCAGCATAGTTTTTGAATCATTTAGGGGAGCTTACGAACTCTGTCCGTGAACTTTCAACTTTGCCCAAATAACGGCTTGTTAAATTGAAATAAGCTGCTCACGCGGACTATTCATCATTCTGCATTTCATTGCCGATCTTCAAATGCCAGCGCTTTCAGATGTCTCTGAAAAGTGCTCATGCTTGTGAAGTGTTTCAAATACACTAACATTGCTCTGCCTCTTCCCCCTTTACGCTCAGCTAGATGGTAGTACCTATTAACTATCTAGAAGACACATTGGATTGTAGTTGTGGAACCTGAGATGATATCTTAAAACTTCTGAGTCGATATGTATGATTCTTGCTGAATCTGAGGTGGTAATCGGTTCATTGTCGACAATTCAAAATTGGAATACTTTGTGTTTTAGTAACGGTGACATTTAGCTCAGGTATAATGCGCCGCCCCCACCCGCACCCCAACACAAGCAAAGCGAATGATGAGGTTCAAATGGCACTGATTGGCCTTGCCAAACAGAACTTCATTGGGACTTAGTTGACACGTTACAGTATATACCTTCCAAGAATCGGAACAGAATGTTTCAAGAATCATCTTGAGTCTGATGCCAAAATTAATAATCTCTGTTAATTTCGAAATAGACTGGCCGAGTAATGACCGTGCCAGTCCGTACTACTTCTGTAACTGCCTATCGGGGTCAAACTTAGTCAAAGTGAGAAGAATTGTGCTTGTTGTAGGCCATCTGGAAACCCTAAATAGGGCCATACAGATCTGTGGCAGGGGAATGATGTTTAGTGAGGCTCAGAAGACGGGCCTTTACCCCTGCTGATTGTGCTCGATACCGATGGCTCATAGCTTGACCATCATTATCTGTATTGCCATACTTGGATTCCGCTTGGTCTAGTTGTTTGGACTCCAACCATATGCCTCCTAGTGAAGGAGGTAGCGCTGAGTGCTGCAAGCTGGGATCTGGTCCTAAATTCTGAAACCTGAAAACCTTGAGAATGAAGTAGAAAGAGGAGGAACTAAAACTAGAAACAACTGCTTGGCATAAAAAATTTGGCTGAAATAGCAGAGGACAACCATAGAAACAAAGACAAGGAACAAAAGCACCAAAACCCTAACTATCGTCTTAAGTAGGTACTAGGAAGGTATTAGCAACAACCATCATACAAATCCGACACCTGTAGATTAATCTGCAGTGAAACAAGAAACACATTGAAGAGGGCTAAAAAAATATTCATGATGGTTTTTGGCAAACAATGAAGGCAAATTTTTCTTTGTAAGAAAAGCCTAGCAACAATAGAGGTTGTGGGTTTTTTCTTACAAGGTATGAAATGTGCCCTTTTGGAAAAATGGTCAGCAACAATGAGAATCTGAGTATTATTTCAGAGGTATTGATGCAATGAAGTCCATGGCTGTTAGACCGTAGACGCCAGTCGTGTTCTAGCATAGTCCCGGCACGACCGGTTACTAGGGGCTGAGGGCCACTATATAGGCCATGGGTGAACACCAGGGGACCAGTTGGGTCCGGTGCGTCACAGGCAGTGACCCGGTGTGACCACCAAATAGGATGTCAGTAGGCGGAGTTATGACCGCATGGACCGTAGTCATTAGCAGCGGAGATGCCTTTGTCGGACGAGCAGCTAGCCGGCAGTTAGCTGGGGTGACCGTTAGTGTCACAGGTCCATGAAGAGCCTTGGGGGTGGTGCCTCAAAGTCACGCACTGATTGCGGTTAGGGGATTTCTTGGAACCATGAGGACTGATCACCCTGCATGGCAGCCAGGTTTCTAATTACGGACTACAGGATACAGGCCTACTGGGCTACTCTGCATATATTCCGCAGGCCTCTTTACATTTACTGTTGGTTATGTATATTTCTGGTTACGCATTTTATATTAGTCATGTACAGGCCCCAAAGCCTTTTTATATGCTTATGACCCGCACTGGGTCCTTTTTTATGACATTGACTGGCCTTGGGCCCTTATTATATGGTTATATGTGGAGTGGGGGCCCGTAGGAGGGCGCACTATTTTCCCTCCCTTTACTTTTGAATTCCTATTTTAGGGTTCATTGGTAGGGTATTTATAGGGGCATTTGTACACTCATTTTTCAGATTATTGATTGATATTGCTTGGGCTCTTCGTTGGAGAACCTATTGTCTTGTCTATTGCTTGTAGGGCTTTAGTCTATTGCTGTCTTTTATACTTCATTGATTCAACACCTGAGATTTTGATCATAACTGTCTCAGGCCCAAAATAGCAACCAGAGAGACTCAAGAGGGGGGCACCTGCGGTTGGATGGATCATTCCTCACACCGGCCATGAGAGTTTGAGAGCTCCTGGGAGATTGGAGTGCAACAATGGCAATGTTTTCCCAATGTTTAGTAGGAATGCCAAAGGTTGTAGAAGACCAATAATAGTCTCTCTACTATATCTCATTCGTTGACAGTTGAAACATTTGGTAACAACATTAACAACATCTTGACACATTTGTAATAAGTAGGGGATATGAATCGATATGTTTTATCAATGCTAGGATGAGCTGCAAAAGGCACATCATGATGTTCACTAATAAGAGTGGTACATACAATTATGGAAATATAATAATCCATTTGAAAATATTTGACTTACTCATTTGACATTCGACATCCCGTACGAGCTCCATTATGACAAACTTTATAAGTCAAGGCAAAATCACGATTGAAAAGATATTTTTCGGCAAAAGTTAGTAAAATAGAAAAATACACCAAGTAAATATAAATATACAATAATTGATAGTTTGTATATGAATGCGAAATCTTGAATAGAAGTCATGTTCATTGCTTGTGGTAAACGACTAAGTGCATCTGCCGCAACATTCTTTAGGCCAAGAACATATTCAATGCCAATGTGTTTAAAATATGCCCAATATTTGCACCATGGAGCTTTGTTCTATTTTCTATCTACCTTGACGAAATGGGATTCAGAGTTACATCCCAATGGAAAAGAATAATACTTTAGAATATTGTGAGGAATGGCACTCTTGAGCTTCTTGTGTGTATAAGTTGAAGCTTGATTCTGCAAAAGTAGCATTGAAGAATTGTGGCAAAAACCATGCCTGGGGGCCCCTCCAGGCAAGGTGACTTCGATAGAACTTTTGCTCATGATCAACCTTTGAGATGCTGCTGAGATGCCACTCATGCTAGTCCAGACTAGTGCTGCATCGCCCAGCAGCTAGCTCATCAATCCCCTATCAGTTGAACTGATGCTGAGATGCCAGGTTAATGCTGCATCGCCCACAAAGGTGATGATCGCATGCGTCATAAAGTGTTCGACATGCTGATTTTTTGTATGTTCAATCTTTGGAATGGCGTTTAGAGGAATCTGTTGTATTCTTTTAATGATTCTTTTCTTGGTGGCATCATCTCCTCCTTTTACGAAGTTCAAGCACGTGTCGATATTTTGTTGCAACTTTAGAACACAATGAACCTAACGTGGCGGACCCCGGACGCGAACACGCCAGGGGTGCGTCCGGGGACGCGTCCGTTTATTTTTTTTTGGTTGTTTTTCCAGAGTTTTTTGTTGTTAAAAAAATAAAAAATAAAAAAATTATGGACGCGTCCGGGGGTCGGACGCGTCCAGGTCCGGATGCCGGACGCAGACGCGGATTGCCCGCGTCTGGCCCGGACGCGCATGCCTGCTTGAATGAACTAAGCAAGTTGATTTTTTTACGATGAAACTTGTTGCAAGCTCATTCGAATGGTGTGAACAAGTTTTTTGGGAGAAATATAGAGTGGCTGCCAAGGAAGAAGGCAACTAGTTGATTAGGTACTTTTTTTGTTTAGGAGTCTGTTCCCCATGAGCTGTATAAACCTCTTACTATAATCAAATGTTAACAGTATATTAATGTTAGGTTTCCATATTGTAGATGATTTGGGCTGCATACGCCTCCCACTCCCATTATAATTGAATGTTTAACAGTTTTTCTGACAAAAGGCTGTTGGAAACGCATGTTTTGTTGTGTTCAATGCTCACAGTCAATGTGAATCTGCTACATTTGATCTTTTTTGGAGTAAATAAATACATGATGTTGTGTGTACCAGCTCTTGTTTCTCATAACTGTCTTTTTTCACTTTTTAAATTGCCTTTGCTGGAGTAGTATCAATGTATTTTGGATCACTTCTTCGAAAAAGTGATGTATCTGGGCAAGTTATGTGGAGCTGTCATTTTGTAGGCTTCTGCAGGAAATCAGACTTCTACTACTCACTTGAATCTCAATACTTTGGGGTGATATATGGATACAACTTAACAATGGGGAGGGTGCTCTTAATTTAGGATCCTATCTGTAGGTTAAACAACTACTTGACCATACAAAATTTTCTTGAGTGGGGAGTTTCTCTGCATAACTCAATAAACTACAATACTCATAATCTTTTGTCATACTTTGCCTGTGCAGATGTTTTACAAGTGACCAGATTGTGACACTAGATAGGCACTGACAATGTTGATACTCAAGCTAACAAGGATCAACAGTATGCCTTTGTAGCAAGACATTAATTATTGCTTTGTGTAATATGTCTGATGTGTTAACTTGACCGTGGTTGCAGAACATGGACCTGCAAAGGTGAACTTATGGGAAGCCCCATTAAAACCTGCTTTGTGGAAAGAAGAGCATGTGAGTATCAATTTCTTCCAGAACTGCAATGACTAAATGTCAGCACCTTAGCTTTTCAAGTGCAGGGATGGACTGAGGTTTTGTATGTCCCAAGTTCATTTTCTAGTTATGTCTTTAGTTGGAACAGCTTGGTAGTTTGGAGACTTTATGCCTGTGTTTAGAACGTCTACTGAAAGTGCAATATATGAAAACCAAAATGTTGAAAAGACACATTGACCTCTGACTCATTCTCTCACTTCACTTTGGCTGCTCCCCTCTTCAGCAGTCCTGCCCTTCCTCCACATAAACAAAAATAGCTCTCTTATACTGCTATGAATTTGAACATGAATCAAATGAAGACCATTTTTAGGATATAATGCCCTAGGTATTTTATTTTCTTTAGGCCCTTATTAGTGTAGTATCTTATGTAGAAGTAAAAAGCTCTGAAGCAATTTGCTAATTGTGGTCGTATCAATATGATGGTAATACTATTCCTCACAACATCATTTGTACCATTAGTTTCTTACCAAAGGTCCTCGCAATGTATAGAGCGTTTAAAAATTTGGAGATCTTGAGACCTGCTCCCACGAGGTATGAACTTCGAAACTTGAAACTTGAAACTTGATTCTTGATTGTTGATGTCTTATTCTGAATGCTGAAATTTGGGTGTGGGCAATGGGGCTTAGTTTTTAGCAGTTAGCTTAAGCCATGTCTGGATCTTGCTTTGAAGTTTGATGCATTGAATCTTGATGACTGTTTAACCTTTGTGTTTAGGTTTGCATTCATATTTAGAGTCTTGGAGCAGTTGCTAAAGGTGCACCACACCCTCAGGCAAATGGTTGTTTCTACCCTATGGGTAGAATGGAGTGGATCGACTGAGTCTCGAATCTCGATTTAGGAGATTTTAAATTATTGCTTGTCATTAGCCTTTTGGGATGAGGCAAGGTCAATTGTTGTTGGGTTGCAGCCATTTTACACTGTTCTATGACTTACAAATATAGAGGGGTCCACCATGGGCCTTTTCTATGAGTTTGTGGATAAGGTCGGGGGAGCAACTTAATCATTGCACTGAGTTGAGTTTCATCTGATTTCTTTCATTTCAATTTTCCATTTTACAAATTTAGGCTCAAGTTTGAAGTTTTTAGAATCGCGATTCGGGATTTTCCTAGAATCGTGTAGAATCGTTTTTTTTTTTTGAAATTTTTTTAGGCAATATGGGTATCAGATGAAAGCTCTGATCGAGGGGATTATGATTGTGTAGTTTGCCGACTGTTTCGGGTGCGAAACCCCCGGACCCCGTCGTTGGGGGGCCTTGCCCCCCAAACCCCCCACCGGGGGGCTACCGCTCCCTGGACCCCCCATTTCTCGGGGGGCTACCGCCTCCCGAACCCCCCGTTTCCCGGGGGGCTACTGCCCCCCGAACCCCCTAGAGCTTCCTGCTATATAGACACTATAGATAAAAATGCCACCGCCCCCCTGTAGATAAAAATGGGGTCCAAATGCGCGCCGAGAAGGGCCCAATATTTATGCCCCCAACTGTATGTACATTGCACTCACATCTCCAGTGAACCAATTGCAAAAGTGATCATCATCCATACAGTTGATAGTCCAAACTGTAGCATTAACATTTACTGAAAAGCAGAGCAAATGACAACCGGATAGGTACTGAAAATAAGATCTGTTTGTGCCTCATCTACTGCACTTTTGAGAGGCAAAACGCTGGTTTGACCATTGATCCCCTAAAAAATTTTCAGCAATAAGCTATTTTTCCAAATTTTATTTATTTATTTATTTATTTTTTTGCGATTCTGGGTCGCGAATCGCGACCCGCGAATCGCAGACCCAGCGAATCACGATTCGCTGCAACTATGGTTTGAACCTTGTCAATTTGAATTGATGACATGCATTTCTTAATATGCAAGATTCAAGATATCAAGGGAAAGTGGGAGAGCAGATGGAACTGGTTTCATATGTCCGTGGGCTGCATCCTCTATGAAAGAAATCTGGTTGTGAGCAGTTCCATGACCATGAGCTTGAGAATGGGTGGTTTGAGTATCTCCGAAGGGTTGTAATGGATTTTGCAGAGTGGCAGCATAGTTACACGAACCGCGGTTTGAATTGTTCAAACCGTTTGGAGCCGGTTCAAATAGAAATCCGGTTTGAACTAGGGGAAAAAAACCAAAACAAATGTTTTGAATTTTTTTTTTCCCTGGTTTGAACCGTTTTTCGATTCAAATCAGCTAGGTAAATTTGAACCTGACGAATCGGCCGATTCGGCCGATAACTTTGAGTAGTAGGCTTGCAATGATGAGCTCATGATTTTGGATGATGATGAGCAAGAGACTATGAGGCCAGGTCCACCCCATAGGAGGAGGTAGATATAGACTATAGTTTATAGTCTAGAATCTAGGTCGTTTTTTCATCTACATTATTGTGACAGTTGTTTCAGTCACTCACGAGTCGTGATTAGGGATTTAGCTCATTTTGATATCATATGTGACATGTACATTTCGATACTAGGCTCCAACTATTCACCATATATATATATATATATATATATATATATATATATATATATATATATATATATATATAATTATACATATGTATATATCTAAGGAAGCGGATGGCGGACGCGGACGCAGACGCGCGTCCGTTTTTTTTTTTTTAAAGTTTTTTTTATTTTTTATTTAAAAAAAAATATTAAAAAAAAAATGGCGTCCGGACCTCGGTGCTTTTAGCTACAAAACGTGTTAGACAACTAAATAATGCACCTCTCAGTTTAGTAGTCACTAGTTAACCGTGAGCTCAGATCTGTAAGGCCCCCGTTATGAGGAGAAGCCAACTGAGCACAGTTGTTAGTATAGGGTCTACTGTGAGACCATGATGGTTATGAGATGGCTAGATTACAGTTTCTATATAGCAGCAAGTCTTGGGGGGTCCGGGGGGCGGTAGCCCCCCGGCGAGGGGTTTGGGGGGCAGAGCCCCCCAACGGCGGGGGGTTTGGGTTGCAGAGCCCCTAAACCTCTTCATGATTTGGCCTTCCGACTCCCTGAGCGAAAAGACACTTTTTGGTGTTTTGCATCCCCTTGGTCCTTTCACTGTTCACTCTCGTCAGAACCGGCCACTTGCATAAATGCACTGCTCTCGTCAACAATTTCAAGCAGATACCCATATTGCCCACTTAATTTGATTTTTTTAAAAAAAAATTTCAAAAAAAATATTATATATTATGGTACCGCCGCGGTACCAGTATGGATCCGCGGTACTGGGATCTGCGGATCCTGGTACCGCTGGATCTATGATATATATATATATATATATATATATATATATCAGACATGAGGGTCCGAGTTGAAGTGCCTGCGTCCGCGTCCGAGCTGAACGTGGGGTCAGACGTGTCCTTTTTTTTAAATTTTTTTTTTTTTTGGGCTGGACGAGTCCTGGACACGGACGCGTTTTAAAAAAAAAAAAACATAAGGACGCGGGCCTTGTAGATAGTCCGCAGAACCCGAGAGCAGCGAAAGAGGGCGGAAGAGGGAGAGAGAGAGTGAGTGGGAGAGGCACAGAGAGAGAGAGAGAGAGAGAGAGAGAGAGAGAGAGAGAGAGAGAGAGAGAGAGAGAGAGAGAGAGAGAGAGAGAGGAAGAGACAGAGAGTGTGAGGGACGAAGAGAGAGAGGATTTGTGTGTGTGCACAGTGTGTGTGTGTGAGTATAGGATTTAGGTTTAAGGGTGCTTGGGTTTGGGGTTTAGGCTTTAGGGTGGGAGAGAGAGATTGGATTTGCGTGCTTCTGTGTGTGTGTGCGAGAGAGAGAGAGAGAGAGAGAGAGAGAGAGAGAGAGAGAGAGAGAGAGAGAGAGAGAGAGGGTGCCCGTCCCATTTGGGATGGGGTGGAGGTGATGCCCGACAAAAAGTGGCGTTGCCCTTTTTGTCGAAAGCAGTTCATAGGGAACGCCTCTCGGGTTCGAGCACATCTGGGGGGGGTTTGCGAGTCCGACCCACAGGGGGACGCTACGGGATCGACGTTTGTATGGTCATCCCCGTTGCGGAGAGGGCTCGCATTATGCATATTCTGAGACAGCTGTTGAGCCCGGCGAGCCATCCACAGATGCCGTGGACTCTATTTCCACTGGTGCACCCACTGCCACCGCCCTTGCCACTAGTACACCCACCGCCACCGCCACCGCCGCTGCATCCGCACCCGCCACCGCCTCCGCCACAGCCACAGCCACAGCCACCGGTACCCCCTCCGCCAGTACTCCCCATGGATCCACAGCCTCCACTGCTGCACCTACGCCTGTGCCATCACCGTCAGATCTACACGGCCCGTCCACATCCTCCGCTTCCGCACCTGCACCTATGCCACCACCTCCAGATCCGCATCGTCCGTCCACATCCTCCCAGCCATCCACATCCCGAGGCACCAGACAGATGTCCATGTCGGGATGTTTCAGAGAGGGGCAACACAGAGAGGTCACCAGGACCATATCACAGATGTTCTATGACCTGAACCTCCCCTTTACCATGGCATCATCCCGCGTCTTTCGAGAGGCTATCTCGAAAGTTGCAGTCTACGGGCCCGACTACACACCACCCACAGGGTTCGGCTACACACTACGTGGCCCTTTGCTCCAGGACCGGGTTGCATCAGTCAGAGAGAGACTGGCCGCACTGCATGAGGCTTGGGATAGATATGGTTGTTCCATCATGGCTGATTTGGTGGACTGATCGTCGCAGACGTCCACTCATCAACGTGATTGTTTCTAGTTGTTACGGTTCCATGTTCTTGCGCAGCATCGACGCCTCCGAGGCAGGGAGAGTGCATTCGGCCGAGTACATTTACGGCATCATTCGCGTAGCGATAGAGGAGGTCGGACCACAGCGCGTTGTCCAGGTATAATCTTCTTTCATTAGTTGCTTGGTCATTTGCTGCTTAATATTGATACAATAGTTTTGCGTAGTTTTCGATTGATTGCAATGTGTTTCCAAGTTGTGGACTGATCGTGCGAACGTATCGCAAAAGGTTGTCACGGACAATGCGTCCAACTGCCGTGGTATGGGGGAGCTTCTTATGGCAGACTACCCCTCCATTGTGTGGACTCCATGCGCCGCACACTCACTGGACCTCCTCCTGCATTCCATCGGGCGCCTGCCTTGGGTCAGTGAGATTCTCACGAGGGCACTTGCGGTTGTGGACTTCGTCACACGCAAGTGCCGCATGATAGTTCTTTTCCGCACATTTAGCAGGTAAGCTGCCACTTATTTTTTGGCTTGTTCAAGATGCTTCTTTTTTTTTGCTCTCCCCAATCCTTAAATGAGCAATCACTTCTTTGAGACAGTCACTGATGCACCCTAAACCCTAAATCAGTAATATGCTTGCCATAAAAACCATCATCTTCACTCGAAACCACTCTCAGATCTTTCTTTGCCGCTTTTTTGGAGCTTAGTTCCCAATGAAGGTTCGTAATAATTTATGAACTGCTCATTAGTCATGGTGGTTTAGTAATATCTTAGTTATGAGAGGCATGGCCTAGTGGTTAAGTCTGTTGCAAATTTTTTTGCAAATTTTTTTGGTACCGTTTTCCTATTTTTTAACAGGAGTGGGCAGGTGGGTGACAGACACCCTCTGATAATTAATTCCAGGGGAAAAACAGGGGCCATAAATTGCTTTTATTTTGCTTTTGGGATGGGGGACAGTGTGGGCAGGTGCCTGTATTTTTTTTTTTTAATTGAAAAAATTGGACGCGTTCGGACACGGATGCACCCCTGGCTCGTCCGCGTTCGCGTCCGCCATCCGCTTCCTTAGATATATATATATATATATATATATATATATGATATATATTGTAGTTCACTATTCATTGATGATTGTTTGCTATAATGGTATTTGATTGTGCTTTTCAATATACTAGTTTATTGTTTGTGAAGTAGATAGTTATTACTAACAAGTTCAAATCGAAATTTGCGTCCAATGTCCATTCAACATTTGTCATGTGCACTTCTGACTCTAAATTCTAACTTCTTTGAACATTAAAGTCTAATTTGGTTTTAACCTTCAGGCTTTAGCTTTCTAGAAGCAACGACGAACTTTCAAGTGTATGTATTCCTATTATTTATAAGATTTTAGAAAGATTGTAGACATTATACATACTACATTAGATATTTTTTAGCATTGTTTCTAAAATAATTCAATTTTTTTTTTGCTGATTCTTTCGAGAGGGACCAGGTTCGGAACCACGATTCATGCCTATTCTTTCGATTCTGAATTGGGTGGAAATAGCGTTTTCACCGGTTTAGAATCGACCTTTTCAAATAAGAAGAATCGGCATGAATTGTATTCGAACCAGGCCACTCCCGAAAGAATCGAAGAAAAAACATGTCAAGTAGTATCTATAATCTCTACATCTTTAACATCTTATACTTAATAGATTGCTACCGAGTGTTCTTTGGCTCTCTCATATTGTCTAGAAGGCGTAGGTTTGAATGCATAAACACTAGCCTTTCTAATTGCTCTGTGAAGAGTTTGTTTCTCTTCTTGGTGTGTATGAGGGAGTAGATGCTTCAATTCCGCTCACAAGCTGCAACATCTAGTCTTATGAGAGGACTCTCAATGCAATAGGCTATAGCCTAGGGTTGCACCCTCCATACTTGCCCCACCAAGACAATGGCCTCAAGTGGCTAACTCTATCCTTTGTCACGGCCCTCTAATATGTGAGGTCGTCTTTTCGGAAAATCATGAGCTCATCATTGTAGGCATGTTGCTCTGCAACATCTGGTGCGATCCTTTGGAGGTATTCAAACGACCCATCCTCAAGCTCATGGTCATGGTTGGACCGGATTTCTTCCATAGAGGATGCAACATATGGGCAACTGCATGTATAGGCCTATGAAACTAGTTCCATCTGCTCTCCCACTTGGCCTTTATCTCTTGAATTTTGCGAAATAAAAAAATGAATGTCATTGATTCAAATTGAGAAGGTTTCAACTTCAAACTTGGGACTAGATTTGTAAAATGGAAATGAAAGAAATTAGAAGGGCCGAGGGATTATAGTATATATCTGGCAAAACTCAATTTAGTGAATAATCAAGCTACTCACCCAACCTATCCATAAACTTGTAGAGAAGGCCCATGGTGGACCCCTCTTTATCTATGAGTTATAGAACGGTGTGGAGTGGTTGTAACCCAACAACAATCGACCTTGCCTCATCCCAAAAGGCCAATGATAAGATGATGGTCTCAAATCTCCTAGATCGAGACTCAGTTAATCGGCTCCACTGTACCCATAGGTTAGATATAATCATTTGTTTGAGAGTGTGATGTACCTTTAGGAGTCGCTCTAAGACTATAAATATGAATGCAAACCTAAACACATTGCACAATTTACGAATTTTGAACAATCATCAATGCATCAAAGTTCAAAGTTCAAAGCAAGAATTTAGATCCAGATAAGGCTTAAGCTAGCTGTTAATTTTTAAACCCTAAACTCCAAACCCATATTCTAGCATTGAGAATGAGACATCTATCATCAAGAATCAACATTCAAAGTTTAAGCCTCGCGGGAGCAAGTCTAAGGATCTTCAAAACCCTCTATAAATTGCGAGGACCTTGGGTTTCTTGGTGACAAACCTCACCAAGAACTGTGCAGTATCAAGGACCTTTTTAACCCAAGGAAGAGCTAGACAAAAGCAAGAGATGTCACATGTACGAGTCATGATAAAAAAATGAAGACAAACTAGCGACTAGGTCCAAGGTTTTGGAAATTGAGAGCAGAAACAAGAGGCTTGACTCCTTAGTCAACACTCACGACATGTAGAATCTTCAAACTTCAAAGTTCAATCTAGATGCGGGATCTGTAAAAGTTACTACTGTGTGTTAAGTTGTAAGTAGTTTCTAGGATATACTTGCAATGTCCTCAATTAGTAGTTCTAGTGAGCTAAGGGAACATTACAAAGAGCTAAGCAAATTGTTACGGGGTGAGATGAGCAGGTTGGATAAAGGAATGAGTGAGTGACACTGTGCAAAAGTAATGTGATCGAAATCAAACAACCATAGAGAGAGCCTCTGTGTTTGAGAGATTTTCATCACACTTTTTAGTTGGTAGAATTTACCTGCTTTGTGATTTTTTCTATAACTGGGCCTTTATGATTCATAGCTGCCTAGATTATAGCCTTGACCCTTGAGCACAAAAGTCAAGTATATCAAGATTTAATGGCTTTCTAAGGAGTGTTTATATATTTCCTCTTATCTTGGTAAGAAAATGACCAAAAAATGGGTTTGCACTTAGTTTTGGGTTTTGGGACAGTCACATTCAGGAACAAGCGTTCTGGAATGCTTGCGGTGGAATGTGTTCTGATGCAACTAAGCCTGCATCAAGAAGAATATTGGTGACAATTATGGGTGACCCTTGAACTTTATACCGTTTCACATTTGTATTATATTCTATGGCCTTGGTCAAGCAGCCAATTAGTATATCTAGTGAAATATTGTAGGTTTTTTAGGCAGCCACTGGCTCAATCTCTTTCTGCTCTTTCATGCCCACTTGTTTTACAGTTCTGCAGCTGATTTGTGATTTTCTATGCAGTTTGTGTTTGTATCACTTGCAGGTTGGGGACTAATTTTCTATGGTGGTTATAAAGCTTTTTCAGGCGGTAAACCAGAGGAGTCCAAAAAAGACTAAGGTAATATGATCTGTATTCTTCGCACTTACATGGACATGGTGGCCATCCATTCTGACATTAAGAATCAAAGCAGTAGTCTTATGACAATATGTTATGTGATGCACCTAGTGGTTTGTTACTTGGAAATTGGAATACATTTCTGGTTTGTGCTACTTGTGTTCCTAACTAGTACCTTCATTGTGAATTTTGGCTCTCTTTCACCGTCAGAGCAAACATGCCTGTATGCACACAGGCAGAGGCAGGAACACAAATCCAGTGTGCGCCATGATAAGATATATTTGCTTAGAGGTCATTGGCCATCTTTTCTTGAAGGCATCAAGATCATCAGGTCCTAAATTGTTTTGCGCTATAAAGATCTGTTATCTTTGGTTGGAGTGTACGTATGTCATGTTTTTTTTTCTATGGCCAAAAAATGCAGGTCACAAGAGCTATCTTATGATAAGAATCAATGAAACAACTGTGTTGAAGGAAAACTGCAAAATCTGGCCAATGAAATTTCAACCTTGCTGCAAAACAAACAGAAAATATCACAGCGCTTGCAGAGGCTTGTGCCCTATAAAAAAGTTTTTTAGTGATCAATGTAAAAGTGAAGACATCAAAGTTGTACCTGATAATAAACTGAAAGCCTAGAACAGCAGTTTATTCAGAACTGAAGGAGAAAACGGTAGTATCGCTAAATCTAGCCATGTGAATACAGATGAAGAATCACTGCCAGAGGCCCAATTTAGTGGCAAAACCCCAAATGTTGCCGCAATGAACTACTGCAAAATACTGACAAGCAGGTATCAACTTTTACGTTCTGGATAAGAGGGATGCTCATTGCTTATTATCCATATTAAGGTGGATCATGTACGACGTATTTTTAGTCGATGGTCATGCCTCCTTGGTTATGAACTGAAAATCACCAATACCTAAAAGCTGTCACTTTACATCTTTAACCTGAAATGGCTTCACACACACAAGGTTGTCTGATGTTCTGGACCAGCCTATGCTAGTTCTGTGTCTGTGCAAGGTGGTTTAATAGGTCTGACTATTATTTCAACAGAAAGGCTGAGAGAATCCAAAAACAAGCTCTGCTAATAGTGAGGTTCTGCAGGGTAACAAACTTTTGTGATAAGACTGGTCTTTAAAGTCTACTGATTGCTTTTGTTAGTATCTGAATGTTCTTAGATGACCTCAAAATTTGGTTCTCTTAAAAGTTAGCCAAGTTGTATACTTCTTTTTGGAGACTTGGGCATTTACTTTGAAAGTTTTTTACTGCCCCCTGAAAGGTGCTACAGATAAGTGCTTGTTCAACATTTGCCGGTCCTAATCCAGTATACAAGATAAATATGGCTGGAATTTTTCTACGGTACTTGGTTGGGTTTTGATTGCTGATATTGCCACTTCAAAAGCACTGTAATAATCGTGTGATGTGTAAGCCTGACTTTTTGCTTTATTTGCAGGCTATTAAAATAGGCAAGAGCCTCCTGTGCACTGGCAGGAGGGTCGAGAGTGCTGACTTGCCAGAGTACTTTGCACATTATGCACAACATGAGCAAGACGGTAGACCTGCAGGCATCATCAAAACTTTTAGATGGCACCTGATTTGTGGCCTGTATTCTTGAATAAAATGCGGCTGAGGGTTTTGTAATAAGATAAAAAGGCTTGCTGAAGCCTAGGACATGTCACTAATGTTGCTCCCAATCTTTGTTGGTGTGAAACCTTTTTGAAGTAAAAACAAAACATGAGGCAATCTTGTGTAATCTATCTGTCTTCATTTCTAGAAACTTCATATCTCATGCTATTTTTCAACTTCAATAATGCAATTCCTCTCAATGAAGTGGTTTTATCTTCTCTTAAGGTGAATTCTGTGATGCATGTAATCTCTGTAACCAATGTGCGCGGGTAAGTCTCACCTCTTAACCTGCAAACTTTATCAAGTATAAAGTGTGCTAGAGCTAAATAAATATCAGACAATGTCTGATCATTTTAATCGGAGTAAACGTATTGGAAGGGTACCCTTAGGAAGATAGCTTGCACCTAATAGAACCTGTCCAAGGGCAACTGTCCAAGGGCAAGATCTTTTTTGGAAGAACGTCTCATATATGTTCATATAGTTGTGGTGTCCCCATCCGTAGCAGTCGTGAGGAGTGATATTGGACACGTGTCATCACTCATCTGCTCTCATGGGCTTAACAATTATTTGCTCTGCAATCCAATTGTTTTTTTAATGCATAGTTCATATGAGCAGCATAAGGTATCGCTGGGTCCCTTGTTTATCAGGGGTGGTACACATGATCGAGCGTGGCTATGCAATGAAGATATAGGTTTTGAATGTCATGGAGACATAATTCTTATTGACAAGTCACGATATCAATCCAACTAATAAGTACAAGCTAAGATGGATTTGCAACTTAAATTGATGTACTTCAAGATATGCAATAAAGCCTCCTCATGATGCAAAAGAAGAAATAAGTAGATGACTATTCTAGAATTGTAGCAGTACGAAGACAAAGAAAAGAGAAGTGTAGAAAAATAGATACACAAGAACAATGCTATATTGAACCTATTCAGAGCAAAAGAGATCGATCATACACAAATTAGAGACGCTCTTATGTGCATGATGATCTATTCTAGAAAACCCTTAAACGAGAAAACCCAGCAATGTAAAATCTATACTACTTTAAATTAACAAAGCAATAACATGCTTACAACATCTAGTACCCTAAGCCCCTTGTGGAGATTTGGGGCATAACTCTTGAGCCGAATTTTTAGGTCTGTTTTGGGGTTTCTAGAACAACCACTTCAGTATTTTGGCTGTATTTAGTTTCATCTCAATAGAGAACAGAGTATAGTGTAGATCTTAAGATTTGTGGCTTACCAATTTGTGGATTAGAAGATGTAACCATGTTATTGCTTTGTTAATCTAAGATACTAAAAGTTTTAGGCTAGCAAAGAATTTTGTGTTGCATGCAAACACAAAATACAAGTATCACTTTGTATGAGTGAACTTACTATCTAAAGAGGCTGATGTGATGCATTATGAGACTAAAGAACAACTAGCATATGCATTTACAAAGCCTCTATCTAGAGGCCTTTGATATTTTTCAAAATAAACTTTTTATTTGTAAGATAAATTAAAGCTCTAGAGTGAGTGCTAGAAAAAATAAGAGCTCAAATTAATTAGCTCTCGTAGAACTTTATTATGATATGTTTTGAAGAAATTTACTTAGCTAAGTAAATATAGCATATAGTATAGCCTATTGGCTGCATGATGGCCAAGTCATTGGGACACATCCCATGATGGCTAACCAAGCCTTGCATGATTAGCCCTAGCCCTAGGAAATTGTATGTATATTGTCTCTTCGATACAATGTAATAATGAGCTGCTTACAATTAGTTGTGTGGAGTGTTTTGTATTCAAATGTAGCTTGTAGCTATTACGGGGGAGCCTTTTTGGCTCCATAATTTTTGAGAGAGAGAGAGAGAGAGAGAGAGAGAGAGAGAGAGAGAGAGAGAGAGAGAGGCAACGTTCCAAAAAATGCCATTATGTGAACCAACCTTTTATTTTTTTTTCTCTTGAAAAACCGTTCCAAAAAAATTGCCAACAAAATAAAAAAATTGTTTCTTTTAGACAGTTTTAAAGTATGTAAGATTTGTAAGACTCTTTAAATTCTTTTATAAAGCTATACAAAATGTTGATATCAATGTTTACAAATTTTATTTTGTCTCTTGAGAGCTCTCATTTTGCATACTACTTGCAAGGTAGGGCCAAAAGTTACATATACAAAATGCAGGTCGATGTAAAAAATGTATGCCAAAACTTCGATAGAGTAATATCTTCTTGTAGGAGGGGGGTTGAGGCATGAGGAATTATTATGCTAGCTCCTCATCATGGTTCTTGATTCATTGCCAGGCTCTCACTCTACATTCATGCTTCTTGTTCCTTGGCTTGGGGGTGAGGCTTCTAGAGATTGATTGGATGCTTCTACTTGGTTGGGTGGTTTCTCCACAATGTGTTATCCTTTTGTGTTTAGGATTTGTAAGCAGGGTCTAAGGAGCTTCCCTTATAGCTGCCAATCTCCAGTCTCTTAACATAGGAGATATGATTAGGGCCAAGAAACGCAAGTTTATTAGTCTCCTTAAAAAGTAGAATGAGGGAGATGATAAAGTCACCATTCCCAAATTCCCTACTATTCCTTTCTAACCAAATGTTTTATAGGGTGATACTCCTAATGCATAGCCAGTAAACATTTTTCTTCAAATCATCAGCACATCAATATGACTGAATCTCTTGAATCTAGTATGAAAGCAGACAATAAAGAGATTAGTCACTGACTTCCAGAGAGACGCATGGCAATGAAAAAAAAGGTGAGACACATCTTCATCTAATATTTTGTATCTAGAATAGACATGTGTAACATCTTCTCTATAATGGGCACGAACAAGACGAGAGAGTTGTAGAATCCTAAGAGAGAAGACCCTGAGTTTGCTAGTCTTAATTTTGTGAGTGCATCGAAATCTCGCATTCCAAATGTGAGGGGAATCCAAAAGGTTCCATTTGGCATTACACCAAGAGAAAGTAAAATTGGGCTCTTTGATGACAGAGAAGACAAAAGAGTAGGAGAAGTTTACTAGTTTTGTCCAAAGCCTTCTAGAGCCACTTAGTGCATTGATCCGTGGAAGAGGAGGTGGAAAGAGGCCCAAGGTCCCCATGAGAGAATGGGTAGGACATGAAGCTGGTTTCACAAGTGGAAAGGCCAAGATCAGCTTTGAGGCGAGAAAGGCTAAGGGAGTAGATGGAGTTCATGATGTGTTCCCTTGTCACCAGTCCCTTACGAGATAGACTGTGACAAAGTCTACTTCCAATCAACTCTAGAGATTAAGAATTGATGGCAATTGTTGTGGAGAACCACAATGATTCTAGAGGAGAAATAGAACTACTACTAGGCCAAAAGGTAAGCTCAC